>CM060389.1:117203373-122003373 GCA_030545235.1 Helianthus tuberosus
TGACATATCTAGGTCCAATTTCAGCTATTCACCATTAACCTAGAATTTATGGTGAATCTAAATATAAAAATTTTACATACCTTTTGATCCTTACTACGAGGGGATTACTAATTTACATTCAAGACTTGATTTAGGGCAGATTTGATGCTTCAATTTGGAGATTTGCTATGAAACAAGGGTTTGAAGAAAACCCTGTGTCGCCCCCTTGCTCTCTGTTCGACCAGACACCAGCTTTTTGGGTGTTTGGTTTTGTTTTGGTTATTATTAGTAACCTAAGTTTCAGTTTTGACAAGTTTACACCCTCAACTTTGATTTATCCTTAAGTTTGAGTGTTTTAACCCTATCATGGGTTATTTCAAGGCTTATAATTAACTGAGTTAAAATTCCTAGTTGATTGACTCTTGTTAATCTTACTTTTAAATTTTAATATAAGGATTTATATTTTCGGGGTGTTACAAGTCCACCCCCCTTAAAAGGGTTTCGTCCCCGAAACCGAATTACGTACCAAATAAAGCAGGATGAAGACGTCGCATCTCTTCTTCGGACTCCCACGTAGTGTCCGAACCTTTTCTATGCTCCCATTTGACTTTGATTTGGTCAATTTGTTTATTTCGTAAATATTTGACCTTTCTATCTAAAATCTCCACCGGTCTCACCTCATAATTTAGACTATTATCCACTTCGATATCATCGTAATGGATATATGTCGTTTCGTCTGCTAGGCACTTTCTTAAATGTGACACGTGAAATGTGCCATGGATTCCACTTAGCTCCTCCGGTAATTCAAGACGGTAAGCTACCTTGCCGACTCTTCCGATAATTTTAAATGGCCCGATAAACCTTGGGCTTAGCTTCCCCCTTTTTCTGAATCTAATAACGCCCTTCCATGGGGAAACTTTTAGCATGAACATGTCACCGACTTGGAATTCGATTGGCCTTTTCCTTTTATCAGCATACGACTTTTGCCTGTCTTGAGCCGCTTTCAAGTGTGCCCGAACTTTATCGATCTTTTCATTCGTGGCTCATACTATATCTTGGTGGGCGAGTTCACGTGGACCCACTTCACCCCAACATACCGGAGTTCGACACCTCCCACCGTAAAGCATTTCGTATGGTGCCATCTTAATACTAGATTGGTAACTGTTGTTATACGAAAACTCTACTAACGGTAGATGAACATCCCAACTGCCTCCAAAGTCGATTATACACGCCCGTAGCATGTCTCCCAATGTTTGTATCGTTCTTTCACTTTGCCCATCCGTTTGAGGATGGTACACGGTGCTAATGAACAATTTGGTTCCCATTTGCTCTTGGAAATCCCGCCAAAAATTCGAAGTAAACCGGGTATCCCTATCAGACACGATGGACACCGGCACCCCATGACGGGCTATTATTTCATTGGTATAAACTTCCGACATCTTTTCTGACGTATAAGTCTCACGAATCGGAATGAAGTGAGCACTTTTCGTCAATCTATCCACCACTACCCATATGGCATCAAAACCACGATTCGTCTTAGGCAGTTTAGTTAATAGGTCCATTGTAATATGTTCCCATTTCCAAACCGGAATTTCTAACGGTTGGAGTTTGCCGTATGGTTTCTGATGCTCCGCCTTGACTTGTAAACATGTCAAGCATTTTTCCACATGCTTCGCCACATCCCTCTTCATTCCGGGCCACCAATAATTTTGTTTCAAATCATTGTACATCTTGGTCGCACCCGGATGAATTGAATAACGGGATTTATGAGCTTCATTAAGTAGAAGCGCCTTCACTCCACAGGTATGCGGGACCCATATCCTTCCGGATCGAGTCTTTAATCCGTGATTCCCATCCGACAAATCTTTCAGTTGACCAATTATTCTTTCTTTCTTCCAATTCTCTTCTTTTACTGCTTCTAATTGCGCCTCTCGAATACGTTCAAGTATACCCGAGGTTACCACGAGTTGCATCGATCGTACTCGTATCGGGACATAATCCGCTTTTCTACTCAGAGCGTCCGCTACCACATTTGCTTTTCCGGGGTGATAATGTATCTCACAATCATAGTCTTTCACCGTTTCCAACCATCGCCTTTGTCGCATATTTAACTCCTTCTGATTGAAGAAGTATTTCAAACTCTTGTGGTCGGTGAATATGGTGCATTTTACCCCATACAAGTAATGCCTCCATATTTTTAATGCAAATACCACCGCTGCCAACTCGAGATCGTGCGTGGGATATTTCTTCTCGTGTATCTTCAATTGTCTCGAGGCATAGGCTATTACCTTGTCTCGTTGCATCAACACGCAACCGAGCCCCGATAACGAAGCATCCGAATAAACCACCATGTCTTCGACTCCGTCTGGCAATGTCAGTACTAGAGCTTGGGTTAGTTTTTCTTTTAGCGTTTGAAACGCTTTTTCTTGATCAATTCCCCAAATAAACTTTGCTTTCTTTTGGGTTAGCTTGGTTAGCGGTGACGCAATTTTGGAGAAATCTTGAATGAATCTCCTATAGTACCCCGCAAGCCCCAAAAAGCTTCTAATTTCTGAAGGGTTCTTCGGGGGATTCCATTTTGACACTGCCTCTATCTTTGACGGATCCACCAATACTCTGTCGGCATTTATGACATGGCCTAAAAATTGAACCTCTCGTAACCAAAAGGCACATTTAGAGAATTTTGCATATAACTTCTCTCGCCTAAGTGTCTCTAACACTTCTTGTAAGTGGTGTGCGTGTTCAGCTTCACTTTTCGAATATATCAATATATCATCGATAAACACGATGACCGACTTATCCAGCATTGGCTTGCAAACCCGGTTCATGAGGTCCATGAAAGCCGCGGGTGCGTTTGTTAGCCCAAATGACATCACGAGGAATTCGTAATGTCCGTATCTCGTGCGGAAAGCCGTCTTCGGCACGTCTTCTTCTTTGACCTTTAGTTGGTGATACCCCAATCTAAGGTCAATTTTGGAAAACCAGTTCGCACCTTGTAGTTGGTCGAATAAATCATCTATCCTCGGGAGCGGGTATCGGTTCTTTACCGTGAGTTTGTTTAACTCCCGGTAATCAATACACATGCGCATGCTCCCGTCTTTCTTTCTTACGAACAATACCGGTGCGCCCTAAGGAGACACACTCGGCCTTATGAATCCCTTGTCGAGCAGATCTTGGATTTGGGACATCAACTCTTGTAATTCCGACGGTGCAAGTCGGTACGGGGCTTTTACTACGGGTTTCGCGCCCGGAATCAATTCGATCCCGAACTCTACTTCCCGTTCAGGCAGTATCCCCGGTAAATCTTCCGGAAAAACATCTTCATAATCTCGTACTACCGGTACATCTCCAATCTTTCGTGATTCTTTCTCGGGCTCATTAGCGTATATTATGAATGCCTTGCATCCTCGCTTCATTAACTTGTGAGCTTTCAACATCGAGCATACTATGGGGTTGCCTCCTTTTTCGCCATAAATGGTGACGTGTTTCCCGCTCGGAGATGTTAGTTTTATCTCTTTACGGAAACACACGACCTTTGCATGGTGTCGAGATAGCCAATCCATCCCAACGACTACTTGAAATTCTCCCATCGACATAGGGATTAGATTTATCAAATATTCTTCATCGTCGATGCTCAGTTTACCATTTTCACATACATCACAAACAATAAAGCTTTTGTTATTACCTATCTCTACTTCTAAAGGCACAGGTAATTTTGTTAGAATAAATGAAGGATGTCGAATAAGTCCATATGAAACAAAGGATTTATTCGCACCCGTATCAAATAACACGTGTGCAGGAATTGAATTTACAGCAAATATACCTGAGACCACATCAGGTTCAACCTTTGCTTCTGCGGCAGTTAGTTGAAAAGATCTTGCCTTTGCTTTCGAGGCTTCACCTTTCGATTCTTGTCCATTCTTCTTTTCAACCAGTTCCGGGCATTCCGACTTCTTGTGACCCGTTCGATAACAGTTGTAACAAACCGTCACTTTCTCCGGGCATGATATAGCCATATGTCCCGTTTTCTTGCATATGGGGCAAGGCTTATCTTTGTAACGACATTCGCCTTTATGACCTTTCCCGCAGATTCTACAGCTTGGCGACCCGCCTTTCGTCTCAGATTTCTTTGCGTTTTCGTTTGTTCGTGCCTTCTTAGTAGGGCTTGGATTCGCATCTTGTGCCCTTCGTTCACCCCGTTCTATGCTCTTTTTCAATTCGATCTCCCTTTCCCGAGCAACATTGACAATCTCGGTAAGGGTCTCGTATTTTGAAGGGGTTACGAACTCTCTATACTCCGCACTTAGCATGTTATGGTAGTAATAGACTTTTTGTTCTTCGTTTGTCACCAAATCATCACAGAACTTTATCTTGTCCATAAACATCCCCGTGATCTTGTCTATGGATTCACCCTTGTGTCTGAGTTGCATAAACTCTTCCTTGATTCTATTTATGACTGCTTTGGGACTATGGTGTTTAAGAAACGGCGTCTTAAACTCCTCCCATGTCATGGCCTTAGCCGCTTCACTTCCAATCTCCTTCTTTTTGTTATCCCACCAATCTTTCGCTTGACCTCTTAATTGACCCATACCATAAGCTACGTAGTCGTTTTCATCACAATGAGATCTCTCGAATACTCCTTCGATATCACTTAGCCATCGTTGGCACACAATTGGATCAACCTCTCCATTATATAATGGTGGTTTACAGGCCATGAATTCCTTGTATGAACAAGGCTTTCGTCCACCATGCTTTTCCTTTGCTGAATTGGAACCATCTTCCAATTTCTTGATCCTCTCTTCTACTATTGATAAAACTGTGTTTTGAATTTTATCAATAAAGCCCGATAAACTGTTTTCGATTGCCTTCCCTACTTGTTCGGCAATCACTTCCTTCATTTGTTCGGTGACTCTTGGCACCGCATTATCATTACCTCCATCAGCCATCTCTATTTCTGAAATGTTTACATAGATTGTTAAACATTCCATTTATAACACATGCTTTACTTGTTTTGATTTAATCAAGTTCATAACTTGATTTAATCATTCTTGTTTCAATTCAATCAAGTTCGCAACTTGATTTAATCATTCTTGTTTCAATTCAATCAAGTTCGTAACTTGATTTAATCGTTCTTGTTTCATGCATTTCTTGTTTTTGAGTGAGCTCACACACTCTTTTCATTTTCATGCATATTCATTCATTTCTCGTTCTCTACGTAGTACATATTTTATTAACAAAATAAGTTAGTTCTTACCGGACGATCGATCAAGCTTGAACCGAACACTTATTGACAACCTTGAGCTCTGATTACCAACTTGTAACACCCTTAAATTTTTACTAAAATTTATTACTAGATTTATATATATTTAAACCAAAAGATATTAGATTTACATAAGATTTAGAAGTATCATGAACCATAGTCAACACATGACTAAATTAGAACATTCAAAAACTATTTGAGAATTGGTATACAACCCATGAACAAAGTTTAAGTAGGATTAAAACATAGCGGAAGCTTTCAAAATTTTGTGTTCGGTTCTTCGACGTTGCTTGATCACCGTTCGTAAGGTCTATCTAATTACCTAGGATCAAAACCATTAAAAACGTTAGTTTTGACTTGGTACATAAGACTTAAATGTAAGATTCAACAATCAATTAAAAATAAAACAATTTTTAAGTTTTCTGGGTTCACCGTAAATTACGGTGTTACCGTAATTTACGGTAAGTTCTGAAAATATAAGGTCCACCGTAAATCAGATGAATCCTACCGTAAACGTTTTACTTCTACCGTAAATTACGGTACTACAGTAATTTACGGTAGTACCTGGAATTTCAAGCTTTGTTTGTTTGTTTATTACCCCAAGATTCTAACTCACAAATTTCTGCTTTTCTATGATACCGAAACATTTAAAACCTCGTATATCTTATATGATATATAAGAACCAATTATCAAAGATCAATCTATCATATTCCGAGGCTTTAATCATGCATTACTTGATTTCTTGACCCGTTTGGATGCCAAGAATTAAGCATCAAACAAGGTATTTCAAAAATCAAATTTCTAACAATTGTTTTGACCCGTCTCACTTGATTAAGACGAAAAGTCACTTCCGTGACGTATTGATCATTCTTATTTACCATGTTTTCAAAACTTCAACATAAAATTAACAAATAATTCATAATATAACGAAACGGTGATTTCGTACCTCTAGAGCACGCCTTTCCCCCGTGAATTCCCTCCGGCTTGTCCGCTTGATGATCCGGACTCTTTGCCTAGAAAATTCAGTTTTACAACTTGTTTAGAACTCTTTTCATGACCATAATCGCATCATTATGAGTCATGATTAATTCCGCGTTTTCTTACTATTCTAACATTTAAATCTTCGATTAGGCATTTCTGCGAACACCTAACGAGACAGATTTTTCTACAATTATTACTAGGTTCATGACTTGAAATTTAGCATCTAATTTCACTATAATTAAGCCATTTGTACCCATTTAATATTCAATTTGCTGAATTTCATCATACCATTCAGTTTTTCTCTAGATTAAAATTCATAATCCTAGTACTTGTCTAGTCTTCACACTATCACAAATCACCTACAATGGTGATTGTAATTTCTTCAAGTAACATGCAAAGATTTTCACAATTTATCATCTAGGGTTTAATCCTAAACAACATATTACTTCAAGATTCGTTCATGCATGACATATCTAGGTCCAATTTCAGCTATTCACCATTAACCTAGAATTTATGGTGAATCTAAATATAAAAATTTTACATACCTTTTGATCCTTACTACGAGGGGATTACTAATTTACATTCAAGACTTGATTTAGGGCAGATTTGATGCTTCAATTTGGAGATTTGCTATGAAACAAGGGTTTGAAGAAAACCCTGTGTCGCCCCCTTGCTCTCTGTTCGACCAGACACCAGCTTTTTGGGTGTTTGGTTTTGTTTTGGTTATTATTAGTAACCTAAGTTTCAGTTTTGACAAGTTTACACCCTCAACTTTGATTTATCCTTAAGTTTGAGTGTTTTAACCCTATCATGGGTTATTTCAAGGCTTATAATTAACTGAGTTAAAATTCCTAGTTGATTGACTCTTGTTAATCTTACTTTTAAATTTTAATATAAGGATTTATATTTTCGGGGTGTTACATATGTGCCTTATGTCCAAGGCTTGATGCAAAACTATTATCGAGCTGGGGGGTCTCACGGGAAACATCTCTATTCCTACGGGTAGAGGTAAGGCTGTCTACATCTTACCCTCCTCAGACCTTAACTTAACGTTGTTATTGGTGGGATTTACGAAGTACGATAATGATGATGATTATGGTAGGGCAATGTGTGGGATTTAACGTGGATGGTTACAAAGACCAGGTGTTTAACTTAGTTTTGGGTGAAAAAAATGTTTCAAAATGAATTCTTATCACTCAATGTCGGAAGGATTGCCGATCCTAATAACGCGAATTGGGCCTGAAAAATAAAAGCACCTTATACCCCCCGTAGTGGGGCCTTTTTTTTTTAATTTAAAAAAAAAACGCTTAAACCCCCCCACCCCCAATTACATAGGGCGTTGTTTGGCGTGTTTTTTGAAAAAAAATTGATTTTGCGTTTTATATAAAACGCTGAATTGTGCATAGGGGCGAGAGATATGACCGTTGCCAACGGTCAATTCTTTAATATTTTTATTTTTTTTTAAATTCCAAAATTTACCCACTATATATATAATACCCACTTTTCCCTATTTTTTATAAAAAAACTCACACTTTCTCTCCTACTTCTTCTATATTTTATACAAACATGCATCCATTCCGACCCCCCTTTGGTGTCCCCGCAAGACCCATGAACCCGAACACAACCCAACCGCAACACGCGTATAACCTTCAAGACATGGACCCGAGCATGTTAACGTACGCGGCTTACTTGAGTGGCGCCACTCCGTTCGTGCCTCGCACCTTCGGCTTTGGTCAAGCCGGCGGGTCGCAACCTTCACAACAACAAGCCGAACCCGATGTCGATGACGTGCCGGAGACGCAACCCGAACCGGTGCCAGAGAAATCGAAACGCGGCAGAAGGTCGCTAAGAAGAAGGAAAAGGACGAACCTCGACGTAAAAATACTCACCTTAAATGGACGAAGGAGGAGGAATTCACGTTGACTCGGGCGTGGCTCGACGTTTCGGACGACCACGAAATTGGTAACTTTTATATTTTTTTTTTACTTATTTTTTACTTATATTTTTAACATACAACTTATATTTTACTTTTATTTTTTCAATTTGTAGCAAACTTTCAAACGGACCCCGTTTTTTGGGATATGGTTCGTGCACTCTTTTATAGCACGTGGGGTCAAGGCGAGCATCGGGACAAAGATTCCATTTCTAGCAAATGGACCGACATCAACAACAAGTGTCATGCCTTCCAAGAAGTTTACCAACGTAACTACGATAATCGCCCGAGCGGTGAAGGTGACGTTGCGGTTTTAACGAGATGCAAGAGGCGAGACAAATGGAAAAGGACATTGAGTTTTTGTCCAAACCGATCGACCACCTCCAAGGCGACGCGTTGATCCTGTGCAAATGCATCGCCAAAAAATTCGGGAAAAATATGGACTCTAGATCATTCTTTTTTTTTTAACTTTATTTTTTTCGGTTTTTTTTTGTTTTTTTATTTTATTTTATTTCAAGTAGTGTAATTTTTATTTTAAATTAAAAAAGATTTTTATGTTTTAAATTAAAAAAATAATTATTTAATGATTGGAAGGGGCGTTATTGGGCATTATTCCCACTACGTCACTTTTGCAATAACCCCCAATAATGCCCCATGCAGACTGGACTGCCACGTGTCGCAAAACGCCCCATGGTGGTAGCATTATTTGGCTAAACCACTACACATGGTTTTATGGTGCTGAATTCATTTGTTTCTAGGAAAACTATATTATCAGATAGCTCCAAAATTAATTGTGCTAGTATTTGGGGGATTACAACGGTGTATGTAAACTCTTTGGGTCAATCGAGTGGTATTTTGTGTATACGGGACCTTGGTGCTCTCAAAAAACATAACGCCATTTGTAACCGATATGTTTCAATATTTCATTATAATTAGTGGTTCTATTTGTAACCCAGTGTCGAAACCAGAATCTTTTAACAGGGGGTCATGATATACATGTACTTTTAAGCTAACTAAGGTATAATATATACTTTTCTAAACCAATGCGTAAATAAAAATAAAAATATAATTATATAAACTAATAAACTTAAAATAAAAAAATTAAATCAAATAAACCATTTTTAACTATAATTTAGAGTAAATTATTTTTCAAGTCTTTATGTTTTAGTGGCTTTAACCATTAAGTTCAAAATAAAAAAAAGTTTAACGCCTTGAGTCTCTAACCGCTTATTTTATAACGTTTTCAGTCTATGTGTTTTAGCGGTTTTAACCATTTGAGTCCAAAATCAAAAGAACAAGTATTAAAAAATTGAACTTAAAACGTTATAAAATGAATGGTTAGGAACTCAAGACGTTAAACTTTCTAATTTTAAACTTAAGTGTTTAAAACCACTAAAACACACAAACTAAAAAAGTAATTTACTCTATAATTTATAACTATAAAAAGTAAAACTACGAAAAAGAATGAAAAAAAACTCCTTTATATTAATATCGCTAGTTTATAGACCCGCATATTATATGGGTTTAAGATAAGAATAATGGAAACTAATAATGTGCAAACTAATTTACATAAATTAATTATTCTTATTGAATAAAACAATATAAAATCAAGATACACATTACATTTATGTTTGTGATTGCAAATTTATATATGTAATCAAATATATCAAGACGGTAGTGATGAAATTAAAAATAATGACTACATAGAAAACAAAGATTAATAAACTTACCTGATGTGAGTTAACTTACGAGAGGTCGGTGATTATGAGAGTTTATGTGAGGCTACAAGAAGGAGTAAATAACCCTAAATATAGATAGATGATGCGTGATATTTGCCTATATATATATATATATATATATATATATATATATATGAAAATCACAGAAGTTTAAAGAGTATTGAAACTCTAAATTAGGATTTTGAGAAAATCTAGTTACTATTTTTAAATTCCAATCTAAAAACTTACATGGTGTGAAATAATTTGTAGGGAGATGTCGGTGATTATGAGGGTTTATGTGAGACTACAAGGCTAAGTAAATAACCCTAAATATAGATAGATAATGCGTGATATTTGTGAATATAAATCTCAAAATCGCAAGAGTTCAATTGTTTGAGCTTAAAGAGAATTCAAACCCTAAATAAGAAAACAAATTGCAAATTCCAATTTAAAACCCAAAGTAAATCTAATCAACTATTGATTAATTAAAGATATAAACCAATTTTATTGTTCCCTTCAGAATTGAAAAGGATAATTGTTTTTTGATTTTTGATATCATCAATGGTGATATAAGAAAAATCCCAAAATTTATGGGAACTTTGCTTTTGTAATTATAAAAGTTATTTTCTAAAAATGGGCACTTTAACGAATTGTGTAATGGTAATTGGTAACATAAAAAACGAATATACTAAATCATAAATTGAAATTTTGTTTTCCATTATAGAAAACACATATGTACTAAATCACAAATTGAAAAGCTTAAAGCTAAAATTAACTTGTATTTAAAAAGCTCAATGAAAATGAATATATATTAAATCACAAATTAAAAAGGTTAAAAATAAAATTAACTTGTATTTAAAAAGCTTAATTACATTAGAAATTGCCAAATGACATTTTATAGAATCCTAACATTAGAAAATTGCCAAGTGGCATATTAAGGAATCCTTTATTAAGTTTAGATTAGATTATTTAGTGTGAAACTCTGATAAAAAAATTCTGGAAAAGCAACATTGGGGGGAAGGTAAAAAAGAATGATAAAAAGGTGAGCAATAAAATATTAGTTTATTTGTGAGCTGGAACCTAATTTCTTTCTTTTTCTTCTGCACTTCGTCTTCTTCATAGTTAACCTAGTTCTTACAAACTTTCACATATGGAATTTCAGATCTAAACTTTATTATATGTGGTTTACCACAATTTAAAGGGTCAAACACCAAGAAAACGCCTAGAAACTAGTCTATCGTTGAATTTCCGGTGAAGAAAAACTAGTCGGCCAGAGGGTCAACAGACCCCCTGACCCCCTTTGGTTCCGCCGATGTTGTAACCAATATGTTTCAATATTTCATTATAATTCGTGGATCTATATAAGGAATTTAAGAAGAATTTCATATTTTGTGTGTTTACACCCCTTAGGAATAGGAAGCTAAAGGTCATAGTTCCGGAGGTGTAGGTCCCTTTAATTGTGGATCGATTACGATAATGATAATCAACCAAGGGTGCGGAATCCCCTTAGTAGATCTAACGAATACATAAACAAGTTTGTAAGATGAAGAAAACGAACAATCACTTTTAAACTGTCTTAAATTTATTACCCAACACTAATGTTTACAATCAATTCAAGACTCACGAACCAATCACTCTCTCTAACTCGTCCCCCTCTCCTTTCTGCGTTGTCTTTCTCTCTAGAATACTCTAGGAAGACTAACTCTAAAGATTAACCAAAACCCTAATGCAAAACACGTTTATATACTACATATTTACATACTTGGCTTTGGACTAGGCTAGGTCATTCTCCAAGCCCATTACAACTCTAAAAAAGCTAAACACACATGCTAAGCCCAACACAAAATATTCAAAGACTAAACTATTAAGCTATTAAGTTGTTGTTACAGAATATGCATCAACATGAGGACAAGTTAAAGTGTGATTTCAATCCTTCGGATGCTAGATGGTTTAACAAGTTCTTTATAACACAAACCTCTGGAAGTATTTAATGTGTGGTAGAAGATTCGCCTATGCATCGGATAATGGTGGGTAATTTAGCAAATTTGAGCATTTATTTTGTAAGTCATTAGTTAATGAGTAAACTGCCAAAATGGTCCTCAAGGTTTGATCATGTTTGCCACTTTAGTTCAAAACTCAAACTTTTTGAATCTGGGTCCCTGTAGTTTCAAATTTTTTGTCATTTTCATCTAAAAGCAAAATATAGTCAGATTTTCAGTTAACATCCAACTTTTTTGTCTTTTTCCTCTCTTTTAATAAAGGGCAAAATGGTCAGATTATTTTAATTTGTTATAATAAAACGTTAAAAGACCATTTTACCCTTCATTAAAAGGGAGAAAAAAGACAAAAATGCTGGATGTTAACTGAAAAATCTGACCAGATTTTGATTTTGAATGAAAATGACAACAAAATTGAAACCACAGGGACCCAGATTCAAAAGGTTTAAGTTTTGGACTAAAGTGGTAAAAGTGACCTAACCTCAGGGACCATTTTGGCAGTTTACTCTTAATTAATTGATCTTTGGTCGAATGCAAGCTTGGTGACACTGCTAAGGTTTCTCTCTGATCATAGCCCTCTTGTCTTAAGCGTAACTAATGTCAACTTCTGTGCCCTTTCATATTTTTAAAACTCCTGGTTAAATAAAAAAAGGAGTAAACTGCCAAAATGGTTCTTAAGGTTTGGTCACTTTTGCCACTTTAGTCCAAACCTTAAAACTTTTGAATCTGGATCTCTGTGTTTTCAATTCTGTTGCCATTTTCATCCAAAATCAAAATCGAGTCAGATTTTTCATGTAACATCCTTTTTTTTTTTTGTCTTTTTCCTCTATATTAATGAAGGGTAAAATGGTCTTTTAACGTTTAATTATAACAAATTAAAAAAATATGACCATTTTGCCCTTCATTAAAAAGGAGGAAAAAAACCAAAAAACTGGATGTTTACTGAAAAATCTGACAAGATTTTGTTTTTGGATAAAGTTGGCAACAAAATTGAAACCATAGGGACCCAGATTCAAAAGGTTTAAGTTTTGGACTAAAATGACAAAAATGACCAAACATCAGGGTTATTTTTTTTAGTTTACTCAATAAAGAAGGCTTAGACTCTGTGGTTTTGATGGCAAATGTATCTTTTAGTTTCATGGGGCCATTTAACAAATTCCTTGCACCCAAGCTCAAATTATCCAAGAAAAATAGAGTTAAATGCCATTTGAGTCCCTGTGGTTTGGGCCATTTTGCCAGTTTAGTCCAAAGGTTTCATTTTTAACCTGTGGGTCCAAAAAGGTTTCACAGTTGCCATTTTAGTCCACTTGGTTAACTTCATCCATTTTTTCTGTTAACGAGAAGGCCAATTTGGTCTTTTTGTATGTAATTCTGTTAACTAAAAGGGCAATTCAGCCATATAAAATGACCGAAATGGCCTTCTGGTTAACAGAAAAAATGGATGAAGTTAACCCAGTGGACTAAAATGGCAACTGTGAAACCTTTTTGGACCCACATGTTAAAAATGAAACCTTTGGACTAAACTGGCAAAATGGCCCAAACCACATAGACTAAAATGGCATTTAACTCAGAAAAATATAAAGAAATGGTTTGTGGATGTTAAGGAGAAAGTGGGAAAAAAGCTCTTACTTAAACTAGACCGACTACATGACCTTTTAAATTCCAAAAGCTTGTCAAATGATGACATGGAGGCCAACAAGTAGATGACCAAAGATATGGAGGCCGACATGGAGAAGACCACAGATATGAAGACGAAAGACTTGAAGGCAGGCAAGCAAAACCATGGCGGGTGGCTATGTACAAAGGTAGGCGGCTCATCACCGGCGAGCGGAATTTCACAAGACCGCCGGAAAAGGAAACCACGTTCTTTATCGGCAATCTCCCTGATGACTGTTCCAACTTCTTGCTCTGGGAGATTTTCAGCGACTTTGGCACGATGACGGATGCATACGTACTAAGGAAAAAAGACAGGTTGGGAAACACTTTCTCTTTCATAAGATACACTGAGGTACGTGACGCACAGGTTATGGCGGAATATCTGTGCACGGTGAGAATTGACCATCGGAAAATTTTCGCTAAACCAGCCATGTTTGCAAAGAGCACTCATAAACAAGGCTACAAGCAACCTCCCGATAGACCACCGATAAAAAAAAAGAAGGGTACAACATTAAAAACAACAAAACAGCAAATGCTGGTACCGGGGCTGGCGATGTACGCTTTCAACCAAGACAGAAGAACGATAACAGAAGCTTTGCAGATGTCATGTCAGGCGTTAAGCATGTCTCAGTGCCGGAGAAGGAGACAAAGATTCATATCACTGAAAGCGATGCATCGAAGCGATGGAAGGGTACCTCACTTGTGGCGGTTTTAAGGAACCCCTATGATTTTAAAGATCACCACAAAGTATTGGAAAATGATGGCCTAACGGGTTTTAAAATCAGATATCTTGGTGGTCTAAGATTGCTACTAACGTTTACCGATCTAGTGGAGGCGACACATTTCATGGAAGGAAAAAGTGATAGCTGGAGTACATGGTTTTCTGACCTACACGTCTGGGATGGACGACACCTACCATTCCAGAGAATTGCCAAAATCTACATCAGGGGAGTTCCTTTACAATTCTAGGGACCTGTGTTTTTTGATCAAATAGGAGAAAGTTCGGGAAAGTAGTTTTGCCTTCTAAAGCGTGTGATAATGATCTTAATCTTACAGCAAACACGGTGGGGATCCTTACCAATGAAGTTGGAAGAATAAATAGCAAGATTAAAATCGTATGGAAAGGACACGAACTCGAAATTTTAATTACAGAGGATATCGGTGAGATTTCACCATTTTTTCCGGCATTGTCCGATCAACGGGAGGAAGATGATAAGTCAATGGCAAACGAACAGTCAGGATCTTCTAACGGTTATGTGGAAAGGTCTGTTTTGGGAGGTGTAGAAAAAATAAATGCTAAAGGAGCGTACAATTCCCAGGAGAAGGTTAATGATGGAACTCCTAGGAACTCTACACAAAAGTCTGGTAACATTAATGTGGGGACCACGCCTGTTCCTAATAATGATGCTGGTGATGATAATATGGGCCCTCTAGTGACTCCACCACCCCCACCTCATATTGGGCCTAATATTAATAATAATGAAAATAATTAACATGAATGGAGCGACATGGGCCTTTCTGGGTTATTTGAGGAAACTGAAGTAGTCATTGACACTCCCCCGAATGGGCCTATGGTTAATGAGATTGGCAGTAAACCATCACCAGACCCGTTTAATCTGAGAGATTTAATAGAGGAGGTGGCAAATCAAAAAGGCAGAAATTTGACCTCAATAATCCTCCTTCACCTCCCACCACCAACATCAGGCAAACCTCTCCAGTTGTGACGAAGAAAGGTGCAAATCGAAAGGGGAAATTCAAGTTCCCTTCTATGCGCATGAAGGATAATTTATGGATGGGGAAAAATAGCGATGGCCAGAGATACAAAGCAAAAGCGATTGATACCGGCGAATCCGAAGCAAGCACACGTGTTTCGAACGAGGATGAAATTGGCGCTATTGAGAAGGAAGTTGATCTAACAGTGGCGGTTGGTGAAGATGTTGGGTTCCGCGTTTCTGGTTGCACTGATAAAATCAGGGTGCATATTATGGGGGCACAGGAGACAAAGGTTCAGCAATGAATTTTCTATCTACGAACATAAGGGGGCAGGCGACGTAAAGAAAGCGGAACACATTCGTAATTTGAAAAGAAGTAACAATCTTAGCTTCATCTGTATTCAGGAAACACAAATGGGGGACTCAACCAACATTCAGGTCAGTTCGTTCTAGGGTAATACCCCTCTCGATTTTGATTTTGTTAATGCCAGTGGTAGGTCTAGTGGACTGTTAAACGTTTGGGATCCTCAAACCTTTCGGAAAAAAAGATTCGATTCATAATAGGTATTTTCTGGCCACTGTGGGCACACTTTGTGATGTGGTGGGGGATCTCATAGTGGTAAATGTTTACACGCCACAAGACAAAGCCTTAAAGAAGCAGTTATGGGCTGAGTTATCCTCACTAATGAACTCATACACGGATTCCTGGATATTTCTTGGGGATTTCAACTGTGTCTGTATCCCCTGTGAAAGGAGAAACTCGCAGTACTGCCCTGAATCGGCTGCTGATTTTAATGATTTCATTAATGGAGCTGGGTTGTCGGAATACTCGATGACAGGTTGCTCTTTCACATACATGACAAATGACGGAAAGAAATGCAGTTATATTGACAGGTTTTTGGTCAGTCAATCATTCTTATCGATGTGGCCATCGGCGAAGCTTATTGGTTTACCTCGGTACAGATCGAATCACAGACCAATATTGTTATTATGCTCGAACGTGCACTTTGGGACACCTCCATTCCATTTTTTTAATTCATGGCTTAAAGAAGATGGGTTGAGAGATCTGGTTCTTAGTTCGTATCAAAGCATCATCAACATTCATCCCCCCGATAAACTAAAGGCGGAAGACTCAAGGCAGTTAAAGCTGCTGTCACACCCCAACCGATCGCGGAAACATCGGAGTGCGACACTAAGCGTTCAGATTGCTCATGATTTTCCATAACACTATAGTTTCAATATAGTTTAATTTATTTCAATCATTGTCTAAGCATCAAAGTTTTACAACCACAAAATATCAAGTACAAAACATCTCAGATATTGTCCAAAAGCTTCTTAATTAACTAAGATGAGTTTCTAAGCAGCTTCCTAGCAAGTTTCTTGTTTCCTCGGCTACTATCAACCTGCAACATGTATTAAAATATATCAACAAAATGCTGGCGAGTATACAAGTTTGAGTACGTAGTATAATAATTTAAAACGTTCCAAAACTCATATCCAGCATGTTAACTCATAAAAAGTTTCACCATGCCATTAAACGCAGTACAAGTGATAGCCCAAGTTTCCAATGCGTTAACCGCTTTCCCAAGACTCAAGGAAAGCAAAAATGTCTCCTCCTAACAATACCCCAAAGACTAACGGGGAGGTGCATTACCCCTATAGCGATACCATTGTTAAGGCGGAACTACACACAAGGATTAAACGTTCACATAGCAAAAAAGTCTCAAGTCTCAAGTTTCCAAGTATCAAGTTTCATGTTTACAGTGGATAGAGTAAGTTTCAAATAAGTTTCAAGTGTCAAGTTTATAGAATACATGTTGCATCCCAAAAGTGTTTAAAACAAAAAGGGATCGAGTATACTCACAGTGGGTGCTAAGTATCGACACCAACTATTGGATTGAAGGGAGCGCTAGAGTTAGTCTGAATATAGTTTAATAGTATGAGCGTTGGGCAGAATTTTAAATCGTGCAAAGTGTCAGACAGGTCTCCTGGTCGAATGGCCATCCGGACGGATGGTCATCCGGTTGGATAACTTTTTGAATTAGATGGACCCCCATCCGGTCGGATGGTCATCCGGACGGATGACCATTCGGTCGAATGGCCATTCCCTCAGTAGGTGGGTTTTGTGATATGTTTCAAACTTTTGAAGTTTTCGTTGTAGTATAAATCCAAGTCGTTCGATCGAATGGTCATCCGGTCGGATGATCGTTCGATCGATTGACTGTTCGAGTGAAAGTTTCATAGTTCAAAGTTTCAGATTCAAAATAGTTTAAGAGTTGAAGATTACGGGGAACAGGTCGTTCGGTCGGATGACCGTTCGATCGGATGTTCGTCCGATTGGATGGTCATTCTTCTATCGTGATCTTGTTCCTTTGCAACCTTCGTAAAATTTCTAAGTTTGAGTTTAACGGGGACGACATGGTAACGTATCAACACTACGGGAAACCCATTAAGGTTCAGCTCATCTGATCAGATGGGTTACCCCGTTCGATCATATGACTGTTCTTGATGGAGTTTCATGTCTGGCCCGTAAGTTGGTCATCTCCCCGGTGGTAACCTGTTTTTAAGCCGACTCCAAACTAAAGATCAAGTCTACAGCCGGTTTGTATCCAGATTCCACCGTGTTTGAGTAGATACGTTAAGAAAAACCATGAATTTAACCGAAAACGCTTAGATTAAGTAAAGATTTGTAGTAAAAAGCAAATAAATCTCTTAGTTTGGACTAGATTCTTGACAGAATGACATCACATAGCCGATTGTATAAACAACCATGATGACGTCATCCTTAAGAGCTCAAAACTCAGTGATTTCATGGTGAAAAGCAGGATTTTGATGAAGAATCTTGTAAAAAAGTGTGTATAGATGAAAGTTGTACAAGAATCATGAAGATAACTTACAAGAATCGCTTTAAAATGGAAGAAAAAGTGCCTGAGAAAGTCGGAGAGCGAGTTGGTCGGAGGAGCCTGTCACATTAGGTGATGTGACAGGGGTATTTATAGTGTAGAGGGAAAGAGGCGATGCAAGCAGGCTGGATCGGATGACCATTCGGTCGAACGGCTATCCGATCTGTTAGGACCGGTTTTGACTCCGAATGATTGCGTAACGACACGTGTGACGTGCGGAATCTGTACACGTGCGTGGACCGAACACAAGATCATACAATTTTAACGTGATTCTTATTGATCAGTATGACAAGTACAAGCTCCGAGAATCACCTACGAACACTTTCTCTCTCTAGACTTTCTCTCTCTAAGCACCAAGCTCCAAGATCTCAAATGAGCAAAAAGTCTTAAATGAGAACCCTAATGGTTCTATTTATAGGCCAAGGTTATAAGGAGGTTCTCCTTATTTACAAATATGCCACCTTGCCTTTTAGTAACTAAATATAACAATATAAGACTAGAATTAAACCGTTTCAGCTACGATCTTGATTGACGGAGGCGATAGACATACTCCACTAACAGACTCCCCTTGGATATTGCCGCAGTCAATCTCAACCATTGAGTCAAACTCGTAGCGTCTTGTCTTTCTCTCTCTCTCTGAGTCTTCTTGAAAATTTAACGACTTCAGCAACACAGACTCCCTCTTGCTTGAACAGAATCCCCGTGGATCTGTTTTCAGCTTTAACTTCCCCTTTCGTTCAGACTCCTTTTCTTCAGGCTCCCCCTTTCGATAAGCTTTCGTGCTTTTGGGATCGACACCTGGCTTTCCGGATACAAGCTCTTCTGGGAACGTTTCCTGGCTCCTTGCACGCTTCCCCTTGCGTTGAGCTCGTCTTCAGACTCCCCCTTTCAATAAGCTAAGATCGCAGTCTTGAATAGCTCTTGTTCTAGAATCGAATTCTGGCTCATACTCTGCTCAGGATTAGACATGGGGATCTGAACAATACTCTACCCAACAATAAATTTCACAACTTTTAAAATGTAACAAATTTAATAACATAGGGTAGATATTGTTCATCATTCACACAAACTAATTATCAAGTCCAACTTAATGACCTTGAATTATCATTTGAAGAATTATTAAAACCCCAATCAATATAAACATTGATCATTTTTCATTTTTTCTTCTCTAAAAAACATCCTCTCCCAACCCAATGTGGTTCATCATGTTTAGCACTCGGAATTTTGAAAAACAGCTTTTTAACATCAGTTGTCGAAAATAAGATGAAATAAAATCTTTTTGAATTTTCAAAATTTATGCTAAAACACACTAAAATCTTTTTGGATTTAGGAAATAAACTATATACAGACTTATTTTTGTGAGTTTGCGTTAGAGGATCATATCAGTTTATTGAGACAAATCAGCTGCACCGTTGATCTAAAATTATCACTTAAAGCTTTTAAATATTTCACCCTAGATCATCGATATTGTGGTCCACTTAAACTCTTCTAAGATTTTCGTAATGCTTACTGATACGATTTGGGTACATTAGATAGCACTAAAGTCTTATACGCCCCACGATCTTAGCATATCCCCTCATCATGCAATACACTAACTCACGTAATGCCTTTAAACTTTCATCAACTGTGATTTGTGTAAAAATATCGCAGAATGTTTAAACATTAACAATCAGGTCGATACTTCCGTATACGCAGAGAAAGTCCAATGTTTAAACAAAATAAGAAATAAAAACAAGTTGGAATTGTTTAGGCTTTAACCACCAGTTCGATACTCCCGTATACGCAGAGGTGATCCAAAGCTTAAACGAAACACCAAAGAAAATAAAGCAGAACGTTTAGGCAATAACATCTAGTTCGATACTCACGTATACGCAGAGGATGTCCAATGCTTAAACAAAATAAAGAAATAAAACAAGTTTAAGCCTTTGCAAAATGAAAACACAGAATCACAGTGACTTTTCAGCAAAGTTGTGAAAGCTCACAGACTTAACCGGTTTTATGTCTTTCGACAATCAGCGATTACCGAGCAGGTACACAGTCAAGAAGGACAAAACTAAGTACTATGCATTTGACCGTGTTTCCCACCAGACTTAGGCTTTTTGCTTTATGTTTGTATCATTATCGCAAAACTACTAGTCTTAACTGAGCCTATCGACACATCGCTAGTGAAACTGTTTAAAACTTTATAAAACTTTACATTTCTCTAGCGTGCACTGATAGTCCACTGATGTACTATCATTTCCTCTTTTTACACAAAACTCATTTTTTAATTTTTCAATGTTTTTGGATTTTTCAAATTTTCAAAATTTCTAAAATTTTCTTACTCCCCCTAAAATAAAAAAATATGTTTCAATTTTTTATTTTCAAGGAAAATTTGAAAACAAACTGTACAAATAAAAAAGACAACTTGATGAGAATCACTTCAAGTCTCCATCCACTTGGCTTAAACAATCAGAACTCCCCCTATCAACAAACTATTTTCCCATTATGATTTCAAAACACTTAAGTTTGTTTTAATCAAAATGGTTTTTCCGGAAAATAAGTTTTGTTGATTTTCACAAACCATTAGTAGGTTAGGGGTTAAACTCATCACTTTGTTTTTCTTTAACCTCTTGTAAAAATTTAACATTTTAAGATTTATCAACAAAGTCACTTGCAGAAAATATAAATCAAGTACAACTTAATGTCCTTGATAAATCTTGTAGATCGAAATATCACAAACATGAATTTCTCAAGAAAGATGCCGATACCAGCTCCACACTTACCAACCTGGAAGCTCCGGCAAGTCAGTTTTTTTATTTGAAGAGATCCACCCAAGCCTGACGGTCCTTGGGTGCTTTTGAGTTTCCGTTTAACAATGGTGAACAATTTGCATCATCCATTGTTAGAACAAAGTTCTCACTTTTTACCTCAACAGATGGCTCATCTGACTTTGATGAATCAGATTCATTGCCCGAACGTGGCTCTTCTAACTTTGACGAATCAGATTCATCGCCCAAACTTGGCTCTTTTGCTTCCGAAGAAACAAATTCATTGCCAGAAGATGGCTCTTTTGTTTTCGCAGAAACAAATTCATCGCCATTCTTTATTTGAACCCAATCCATCCAAAATTTAGGCTTTCCAAATTCGTTAACCTGTGACGTGAAAAACCTTTCACAGTCCTCTTTATACTTAAAAACTTTTATAAGGACTTCATCTGAAAAATTAACTTTCTTTGATTTGTTACCAATTTGGTCTGTTAATTTTTCTTTCTTTATTTTCTCTTTTGTCCTCAGATTTGTATCTGATGAATTCGTTTTACTTGATTTATCATGTTTTGTTGAGTAAGACGATTTATCAAAACTTCTATCTGATTTACTAGTTGTACCCGAGGACAAAATCTTTTCTAGATATTCCCTTGCTTTCTTTCTTTTCTTTCTCAGTCTGTCTTTCTGCCCTTGTGAAAGCTTAACTTTCTGTTCTTTCTCTTTCTTTCTTTTGGGCTTTTCTTCAATTTTGACTGAGTTCTTCACCATTTTCTGAGATTCAGTCCTCGATCTTCCCTTTGATCTCATTGGGCAATCTCTTGCAATGTGACCTTTGATTTGACATTCATAGTATCTTCTCGTCTCGAAACTCTGACTCTGGCAGTTAACAGCAATGTGTCCTTGAAAACCACATTTGTAACACACTCTGTTATCATACCATTCACCACTTTCATACCAAAAACTCAAATCAAAACATTGATTTGCTTTGTGGTAGTCATGTCTCCTCTTGTATCCTTGATTTGACTTTTGCGCACTGTGGTCAAACCTGCACCACTTATTACCAACTTTTTGTGAATTTTGATTTTCAATTTTTTGTGGTTTTTGATTGGATGTTTGAACTGGTGATCTTTTATTTTTGTTTTGACAATTTTCTGAATTTTTAACATTTTGTTTTTGTTCTACATTCTTTTTAACAGGTTTTTGCTTTGAGCATTCACCTATTTCAGTAGAGTGTAGAACAGTATCTCGAAATTTTTCTTTTAATTCCAAAAATATTTTTCTTTTCTCATTTTCATCATCAGTTTTATCATCACAATCTTCAATTATGATTTCATAATTATTCCGATCGGATGTCCGTTCAGACAGTCCAATCCGTTGGCTAGTTCTCCGACTTTGGTTCGTTTTGCGAGTTAGATTAAGAGTTGCGTTGAGTATTATTGTGTAATATTATTACATGACAAGATTATATAACTTAGCACAAAAGTTTCCAAGTCTCAAGTCTACAAAAGCTAACTAGTAAGTGTCAAGTTTCAAGTTTAACCAAAGTGTCAAAGTATCTAGTATCAAGAGTCATGAATCAAGAGTCATGAATCAAGTATCTAGTATCTAGTTTCACCAAGAATCAATTATCTTGTATGTAGTATTAATAAGCGTCAAGCATCAAGAGTCAAGTTTCAAAGTATCAAGAGTCTAGATTCAAGATTCAAGCATCATAAGTTTCACAAAAGTTTCACATAGTCTAACATTAGTTAAGCCCCAAATAGTATAAGGACTAGACTTGCTAATAAGTGAAAGTTTAGGGACACAGGGCGTTACATTCTCCCATCCTTTAGGAGATTTTGTCCCCGAAATCTAAGGGGATGACTGCTTAAAGAGTTGCGGATACTTGGCCTTCATCTCACTCTCGAGTTCCCAAGTGAATTCGGTGCCACGCTTTCCTTCCCATCGAACCTTGACTATGGAAATTTTGCTTCGCCTCAGTCGCTTGATACCTCGGTCCATGAGTTCGACCGGTTTCTCCACAAAATGCAAAGTCTCATTTATTTGTAAGTCTTCGATGGGAACGTGCAGTTCCTTGTCGGCTAGGCATTTCCGAAGATTAGATACGTGGAATACCGGATCCACGTTGTTAAGTTCCAGTGGCAGGTCGAGTCGGTAAGCCACCTTGCCAAACCTTTCGAGTATCGTGAAAGGACCCACATAGCGAGGGGCAAGCTTTCCCTTCTTACCAAAGCAACTACTCCCTTCCAGGGAGATACCTTGAGATGAACTCGATCTCCAACATTAAATTCCAGAGGCATACGCCTTTTGTCAGCATAGCTCTTTTGTCTGCTCCTAGCCTTGATCAAGTTATCACGGATTTGAAGAATCTTATCCGTTGTCTCTTGAATGATCTCAGGGCCAGTAAGTTGCTTGTCACCAATCTCATGCCAACTGAGTGGAGATCGGCACTTTCGACCATATAAAGCTTCGAAAGGAGCCATCTGGATAATGGAATGATAGCTTTTGTTGTACGAGAACTCAATCAATGGTAAATGTACATCCCAGTTACCACCAAAGTCGATGACACAGGAATGGAGCTTATCCTCTAGGATCTGAATACTACATTCGGTTTGTCCATCCGTTTGAGGATGAAAAGCCGTACTAAGATTTAAATGAGAACCCATAGCGGACTGGAACGTTTGCCAAAGACGGGAAATGAAACGACCATCACGGTCAGAGATTATGTCAAGCGGTATGCTATGACGGTATATGATCTCATCGGTATAAATTCGAGCAAGTTTCTCCACTTTGAAATCTTCACGAATAGGAAGAAAGTGAGCTGATTTGGTCAAACGGTCGATGATTACCCATATACTATCATGACCAGTGGGTGTACGAGGCAGTTTAGTTATAAAGTCCATAGCGATGCTATCCCATTTCCAAAAAGAGATTTGGGTTGTTTAAGGAGACCTGAAGGACGTTGATGTTCAGCCTTTACCTTCGTGCAAGTAAGGCATTTCGAGACATACGCAACAATGTCCTTTTTCATACCAGGCCACCAATAAGTCATACGCAAATCATGGTACATCTTATCAGCACCTGGATGAATAGAGTACCGAGATTTGTGAGCCTCATTCATAATGAGCTCATGAAGATTGTCGCGATTTGGCACACAGATGCGATTAAGATAGTATTGAAGTCCATCAAACTTAGTTTCAAGTTGATCAACAGAAGCACCTCGGACTTCAATGATTAGACTACCTTCATTAGCTGACGAATACTAAGCTTCACGGATACAAGCATGAAGGTCGCTGGAGTTGTGAAAACAACGGATAGTATTAACATGAGTCTTACGACTAAGAGCATCGGCCACAACATTCGCCTTGCCAGGAGGATAGCGAATCTCGCAGTCGTAGTCGTTAAGCAATTCCACCCGTCGTCGCTGATGCATATTAAGTTCTTTTTGGTTAAAGATGTGTTGCAGGCTCTTATGGTCAGTGAAAAGCACACACTTAGTTCCATATAGGTAGTGTCGCCAGATCTTCAACGCAAAATCAACAGCGCCAACCTCAAGGTCATGGGTAGTATAGTTTTTCTCATGTATTTTGAGTTGTCGGGAGGCATAAGCGATAACCTTGTCCCGCTGCATGAGCACACAACCCAATCCACGGTTCGAGGCATCACAATATACCACGAAATCATCATTCCCATCAGGGAGAGCGAGAACAGGACCATTACAAAGAAGGTTCTTCAGAGTTTTAAAGGATTCCTCTTGCTCAGAACTCCAAGCAAAAGGTTTCTCTTTCTGAGTCAAGGAAGTAAGAGGAACGACGATCTTTAAAAAGTCCGAGATGAATCGACGGTAATAACCCGCCAATCCTAAGAAGGAACGAATCTCAGATGCAGATTTAGGCGTACTCCAATTTTTCACAGCTTCGATTTTAGAAGGGTCAACATGAATACCTTGTTTACTAACAAGATGCCCGAGAAATTGTTCTTCATCAATCTAAAACTCACACTTAGAAAATTTAGCGTATAAGCGTTTACCACGCAATAGCTCTAGCATCAAGTGTAAATGACGTTCATAATCAGCCCTAGTTTTCAAATAAATAAGAATATCATCAATAAAGACTATCACAAAGCGATCTAGATAAGGTTTACAAACACGATTCATAAGGTCCATGAACACGGCGGGTGCGTTGGCCAAGACAAAGGGCATGACTACGAACTCGTAGTGCTCATAACGAGTGCGAAACGCAGTTTTAAGGATATCATCTTCGAGAACACAGAGCTGATGATAACCAGATCGAAGGTCGATTTTCGAGAAACAGGACGCGCCTTGTAGTTGGTCAAATAGGACATCAATACGAGGGAGAGGATAACGATTTTTAACGCTGAGTTTATTAAGCTCGCGGTAGTCAATACATATATGAAACGGACCATCTTTCTTCTTGACGAATACCCCACGGAGAGGTACTTGGACGTATAAAGCCTTTGTCTAGTAGTTCTTGGAGCTGACTGGATAGTTCTTGCATCTCGGAAGGTGCAAGTCGGTAAGGAGCCTTGGCGACAGGAGTCGAACCAGGGATGAGATCAATATGAAAGTCAACAGATCTTGGAGGAGGAAGACCAGGAAGATCTTCAGGAAAGACGTCAGGGAAATCACATACTACTGGAACATTGCTTATGTTCTTTCCCTTGCCCTTTTGTTCCACCACGTGGGCCAAGAAGGCAAAGTACTGTTTACGTAAGCACCTGCTCGCTTGAGTGCATGACATCAACTTCAGTCCTCTAGAAGGTCGGTCTCCATAAACGTGTAAAGTATCACCGGATGGGAGGGGTAAACGAACGTACTTCTCGTGACAAGCGATTTCGGCATGATTCTTACGCAACCAATCCATGCCGATTATACCATCAAAGTTACCCAATTGCATGGGTATGAGATCAATAGTAAAAACGTGGTCTTTAAGAGTCAGGGAACAACCACTGAGAATAGAATCAACTAGAATAGACTTACCATCGGCAATCTCAACAGAGAACGACTTAGGTAGCTTCGAGCGTGCACAGTTTAACAAAGATTCAAATTCTCGGACACAAAGCTTCTGTCGGCACTAGTATCGAATAGTATCGAAGCGTAAAGATTATTGACGAGAAACGTACCATTAACGATGTCATTGTCGTTACGAGCTTGGTTTGCATTGATGTTAAATGCTCATCCTCGAGCGGCTGGATGTTGCTCCTGGTTCAGTTGGGGACACTGATTTCGAAGATGAGTAGTGTCTCCACACTTGTAGCATGCACGAACAGCGTTGACTGGTCTAGGATTTTGCGGAGGAGCTAGGGGAGCTGGTAGAGCTGCCTAAGCTGGCGCTTGCTGAGCTTGGTTGGCTTGATGGCAGTAGGGAGTTGTGTGACCATAGCGATTGCAATTGGTACACAGACGGCAAGCAGAGGTAACCGGATGATGAAAGTTACAGGTAGCGCACTTGGGATGAATCCCAGTGTACGACTTCTTGTTTTCCGAAGCAGGAGGGTTAGCAGCAGCAGCAGGCACAGTAGCATTGCCTGCAGAGTTGACATTTGCAACAGGGACAATGGCATTGCAGCCAGAACCCTGAGACTTTCGCTTTTTGTTTTTGCTGCCACTGGGCTGCTGGGTAACTTGATTCGCTGATTTCGAGGGAGCAGGAGTAGCGAACTATTTGTCACGGATGCGGTTGTTGTTCAAACTTGTGGCAAGACGATAAACTTCTTCAATAGTCTTTAGCTGAGCTGCTTTAATCTAATCATGCATGGCTGGAGGTAAACCATTGATGTAGTTGGTTATCATGCGTTTCAGAGTAGAAACCAGGTGAGGCACGATTATGCTGAGTTGCTTAAAACGGGTAGTATAAGCCAAGTTGTGATCTCCATCCTGCTTAAGGTGCCAGTACTTTTCCTCAAGCTTTAACTGTTAATGGGGAGGGCAGAATTCGAGCATCATCAATTCTAGCACCTCAGGCCATGGAAGAGCATAAGCTTCCTCGTTGGAGCGGATGTTTCTCTCATTCGACAACCACTCCAGAGCTCTGCCTTGAAACATGCTGGTTGCACTCCTAGTCTTTAAGTGTTCTGGGCATTCTTTGTTAATGAAGGTAACCTCGATGCTGTGGATTCACTCCAGCATTGCGGTCACCCCATCACTGCCCGTGAAAGGCTTAGGGTTGCAAGAGACAAAGTGTTTGTAGCTGAACTTCGTAGGCATTGGCTTCTCCGTTTTCGAGTCCACGGAGGAGGGAGGAGTGTTTGATCCTTGGATCTTAGAGACGATCTTTGGCACAATGCGAGCAATCTGATCGGCCATGAAGGACATCATCTTCTTCAAAGAGTTTACCCTGGATCTCTTGAGAGAGTCGGATAGTTTATGGGAAGACATCTAAAGATCTAAGAAAAGGATCGTATAAGTCTAGATCACATAGTTTCATAGCATATAGTTTCACACAAGTTCGCATAAAGACTCACGTTTCACCAAAACGTTCAACAAGTTTCACATAGTTTCAACATTCTCATCACAAGTCCGCAAACCCACGACTTTCGCATGGCACGTGGTACGAAAGTTCGGAAACATGTCAGAAACACTTATATATAGGAAGTACCAGCGGCGTATCCACCATGTTTCAGGCATGCCATGTCCGTCTCGTCTTCGGTGTCATGTTACGTGTCGCGTTTTGCCAACCGTAACAGTACACTCCATCATTTCCATGCGCTTCAACCAGTTGCATACACATTGGTCAAACAAGTAGTTTCAATATCTCCACCACGAGTCTGCAAAACCACGAGTTTCACATATCACGTGGTATGAAAGTTTGGCGACATGATAGAAACACTTATATATAGGAAGTACCGGCGGCGTATCCACCATGTTTCGATCATGCCACGTCCGTCTCGTCGTCGGTGTTAGGCTACATTTCGTATTTTGCCACTCACAACAACACATTTTATGACTCTCATTAAGCACACATAGATTAAGCAAGTAGTTTAGATAGCTCAATGTTTCAATATTCTCATCACCGGTCTGCAAAACACCAGATTTCGCATGGCATGTGGTACGAAAGTTAGTAACATGTCGGAAACACTTATATATAGGATGTACCAACGATGTATCCACCATGTTTCGTCCATGTTACTTCTGTCTAGTCATTCGGTGCCATGTTACGTTTAGTTTTTTTTACCCACAACACACATTCCACATAGATTACACAGGTAGTTTCACATAGCATAGTGTTCAATCATGTTTCCCATAGTGAAATTAAGATTTCACGTAGTTTATCCCAACGAGTAAAGTATCGTAAATTTAGTTTGATCCTGAGAGATTATGATTATTAATGTTTTAGATTGCGAAGATACGTGCGATTTATGTCAAGTCTCAAATGAACAAAGAATCAAGTTTAAAACCACATGAAAATCGAGGTAACATAAAAGATAGGCTTATAAAACATAGGATTGTTCCGGGTAGAGGAACGTTGACTAACCAAAGTGATTCGAACCCCTCTCGAATTGAGGCAACGTGCTTTGACTTACTCAGACAAATACGTCATCGATGTTAGGCCTACGATATCTGTCCTTTCGATCATTTCACGTCCCTAATTGATTGGGAATTTCGAGACTTTGGCGAGACAGAAAAATCAAGGAGTGGGACTAGTTATCAAGGTGTGAGTTTCACCTCTAACTTGACAACTTCATGCCCTAATTATGTCGGCACTTATCGATAGATAAGACCTACGTGAATATAGTTTGGAAATTTCCCATCAAGGTTCGGATGTCACTCCTGTCTTGAGGGTAAATCTCGTGCAAAATACAAACACTGCATAGCAGCGTTTCCAAAGTATCCAAGTGTATATTGTGTCAGCCTTAGGAAAGGCAAGTAAGTTTAACAGGAAATGTGTTGCTAGGAAGCAAATACGGTAGAATGCGTAAGTCTTAAACAACAGATAAGAGTCAAGATTCCTAGAACTATAGACTAGGGCAAGTATTTCTACTTCTCCTAATTCCCTATAGTTAAGGCTCTGATACCAATCTGTCACACCCCAACCGATGGCGGAAACATCGGAATGCGACACTAAGCGTTCAGATTGCTCATGAGTTTCCATAACACTATAGTTTCAATATAGATTAATTTATTTCAATCATTGTCTAAGCATCAAAGTTTCCCAACCACAAAATAGAGTAAATTACAAGTTTTGTCCTTTATGTTTACATCAAATTGCAGGCACTGTCCTTTTTTCCAAAAGTTTACAGGCGGTGTCCTTAACCTTTCCAAAATCTTGCAAGTTATGTCCTTTAGGCCAAACCCAGTTAGATTTTTTTGGTTAAATCTGGTCATGTGCAATGCACATGAGGGTATTCTTGTCATTTCACATTCCCAGGGGTTATTTTGTATAGAACTTCTATTCAGGGGCCATTTTGTACAAGCTTAAAAGTAAAACAATAGATAAACTCTCTCTCTCTCTTCGATCTCTCTAAAATATGTAACTCCTCTCTCTAACAGGTTCAAATCTGGACTGAATTGAAGGTAGACGAATGTATGGTGATGAAATCAGTACACTTAATTCATATTTAACCGTACCAACTATACGATCAACCACACACTCAATCTGCTTTAATTTTAAACAAGCATTGGTCAACATGAGTTAGAACATCTAAAATCCTATAAAAAACAACCATACTTGTTAGATAAAAAGTGCTTACCAGTAGATCTTTAAGTGGTAATGTTAACTAGGGTACAAAAAAACAAAAAACTTGTGGGTTCAATTAAGTGGAGGCATTTGAATACAAAACGACTTAAATTTTTTTTACCTCTTTTCAAGCTTTTATGGCGGAAATCGGAGATTTGTTCGCCAAGAGAAAGATCTGGAAGGGATTTGTAGTGTTGACGATTTATGGTGTTTTAATTGCACTCACCGTCACCACCGCACCCACCGTCACCACCCACCCACCACCTCATCGCAGTGCAAATCACCATCACCCCACAACCACAACCACCACCGCACCTGAAACCCCATCCACCTCACCATCACCACCGCATCCATCGTCACCACTCACCCACATCCTCAACGCAGTGCAAATCACCATCGTCCCACAACCACCACCGCACCTGAAACCCCATCCACCTTAATTTCAGATCTTCGAAGAGAGAGAGGGAGAGAGTGAAGAGAGAGAGAGAGAGACTGTAGAGAGGGTGAAGAGAGACTAGAACCAAAATTTTTTAATTAAATGGTTAAATTACTCAAGTACCCTCATGTGCCTTGCACATGACTAGATTTAACCAATAAATCTAACTGGGTTTGGCTAAAAGGACAAAACTTGCAAGATTTGGCAACATAAAGGACACCGCCTGTCAACTTTTTGGCTAAAGGACAGCGCCTGAAATTTGATGTAAAGATAAAGGACAAAACTTGTAATTTACTCCACAAAATATGAAGTACAAAACATCTCAGATATTGTCCAAAAGCTTCTTAATTAACTAAGATGTGTTTCTAAGCAGCATCCTAGCAAGTTTCTTATTTCCTCGGCTACTATCAACCTGCAACATGTATTAAAATATATCAACAAAATGTTGGCGAGTATACAAGTTTGAGTACGTAGTATAATAATTTAAAACGTTCCAAAACTAATACCCAGCATGTTAACTCATAAAAATTTTCACCATGCTATTAAACGCATTCCAAGTGATAGCCCAAGTTTCCAATGCGTTAACCGCTTTCCCAAGACTCAAGGAAAGCAAAAATGCCTCCTCCTAACAATACCCCAAAGACTAACGGGGAGGTGCATTACCTCTATAGCGATACCATTGTTAAGGCGGAATTACACACAAGGATTAAACGTTCACATAACATAAAAGTTTCAAGTCTCAAGTTTCATGTTTACTGCGGATAGATTAAGTTTCAAATAAGTTTCAAGTTTCAAGTGTCAAATGTCAAGTTTATAGAATACATGTTGCATCCCAAAAGTGTTTAAAACAAAAAGGGATCGAGTAGACTCACAGTGGGTGCTAAGTATCGACACCAATTATTGGATTGAAGGGAGCGCTGGAGTTAGCCTGAATATAGTTTAATAGTATTAGCGTTGGACAGAAGTTTGAATCGTGCAAAGTGTCGGATAGGTCTCCTGGTCAGATGGCCATCCGGACGTTTGGTCATCCGGTAGGATAACCTGTTGAATTAGATGGACCCCCATCCGGACGGATGACCATTCGGTCAAATGGTCATTCGCATAGTAGGTGGGTTTTGTGATATGTTTCAAACTTTTGAAGTTTTCATTGTAGTATAAATCCAATTCGTTCGATCGGATGGTCATCCTATTGGATGATCGTTCGATCAGATGATTGTTCGAGTGAAAGTTTCATAGTTCAAAGTTTCAGATTCAAAATAGTTTAAGAGTTGAAGATTAGGGGGAACAGGTCATTCGGTCGGATGACTGTTCGATCAGATGTTCGTCCGATTGGATGGTCATTCGTCTATCATGATCTTGTTCCTTTGCAACCTTCGTAAAATTTCTAAGTTTGAGTTTAACGGGGATGACATGGTAACGTATCAAGACAACAGGAAACCCATTAAGGTTCAGCTCATCTGATCGGATGGGAATCACCCCGTTCGATCGGATGACTGTTCTTGACGGAGTTTCATGTCTGACCCGTAAGTTAGTCATCTCCTCGGTGGTAACCTGTTTTCAAGCCGACTCCAGACTAAAGATCAAGTCTACAGCCCGTTTGTATCTAGATTCCACCGTGTTTGATTAGATACGTTAAGAAAAAACATGAATTTAACCGAAAATGCTTAGATTAAGTTAAATTTGTAGTAAAAAGCATAGAAATCTCTTAGATTTGGACTAGATTCTTGACAGAATGACATCACATAGCCGATTGTATAAACAACCATGATGACATCATCCTCAAGAGCTCAAAACTCAATGATTTCATGGTGAAAAGCAGGATTTTGATGAAGAATCTTGTAAAAAAGTGTGTATAGATGAAAGTTGTACAAGAATCATGAAGAAAACATAGAAGAATCGCTTGAAAATGGAAGAAAAAGTGTCTGAGAAAGTCGGAGAGCGAGTTGGTCGGAGGTGCCTGTCACATCAGGTGATGTGACAGGGGTATTTATAGCGTAGAGGGAAAGAGGCGGTGCAAGCAGGCTGGATCGGACGACCATTCGGTCGAACGTCTATCCGATCGAATAGTCATCCAATCGGAAGGTCATCTGATCGGATGTCCGTTCAGACAGTCCAATCCGTTGGCTAGTTCTCCGACTTTGGTTCGTTTTGTGAGTTAGATTACGAGTTGCGTTGCGTATTATTGTGTAATATTATTACATGACAAGATTATATAACTTAGCACAAAAGTTTCCAAGTCTCAAGTCTACGAAAGCTAACTAGTAAGTTTCAAGTTTAACCAAAGTGTCAAAGTTTCTCGTTCAATAAGTGTCAAAAGTCATGAATCAAGTATCTAGTATCAAGTATCAAGTTTCACCAAGAATCAAATATCAAGTATCTAGTATTAATAAGCATCAAGAGTCAAGTTTCAAAGTATCAAGAGTCTAGATTCAAGATTCAAGCATCACAAGTTTCACATAGTCTAACATTAGTTAAGCCCCAAATAGTATAGGGACCAGACTTGCCAATAAGTGAAAATTTAGGGACGCAGGGCGTTACAGCTGCGATTAAACCTTGGTGCGTAACAATTAAAGCAAGAAATAATGGCTTGGTTCAGGAACTGAAAAATAAGGTGGAACACTTATATACAAAAGCTGAATGCATGACACTTTCGGATGTGGAGGTTATAGAACGGGAAACTTGGTTAAACACGATCAACGAGCTAGAAGATAGTAACATGGAGGATTTAAAACAGAGGGCCAAAGTTAAATGGGTCCAAGAAGGAGACGAAAACTCATCATTCTTCCATGGAATGATCAAGGGGCATAAAAAAATAATAGGATCAACGGGCTCAATTTTAATGGTGTGTGGGTCTCACAACCTGATGAACTCAAGAGTGGTATAAAGGAGCACTTCCAATCAACTTTTATGGAAAATTCAAACCCAAGAGCGAAATTTATAAATGACGATTTCAAGCGACTAAACCTCGCACAATCAGCCCAATTGTTGAAACGGTTGTCGAGAGAAGAAATTAAAGAAGCGGTTTGGAACTGCAGCAACGAAAAGGCTCCTGGACCCGATGGATTCACATTTAAATTTATCAAATCATTTTGGGACATTTTTGAAACTGGTTTGTATCAAGTAATGGATCATTTTTATGTGCACGGGACTCTCAGTAGGGGATGCAACTCCAGTTTCATTGCCCTCATTCCTAAAATGGCCAACCCTCAAACAACCAGCAACTTTCGGCCTATAAGTCTAATTGGATGCATCTCCAAAATAGTCTCTAAAATCCTTGCTTCTAGATTGAAAAAAATGATCGGAGCGGTGGTAAGTGACACGCAAACTGCATACATTGAGGGTAGAAGCATTCTTGAGGGCCCATTGATGGTAAACGAAATCGTCTCATGGACCAAAGCAACAAAATGGAAAATAATGTTATTTAAGGTGGACTTTGAAAAGGCTTTTGACTCCCTAAACTGGGACTTCTTGGATTCGGTAATGGAGCAAATGGCCTTTCCGTGTCTTTGGAGGAAGTGGGTAACCGGGTTATTTTCATCGGCAAGATTATCCATCTTGGTCAACCGGTCACCCAGTTCAGAATTCGATATTCAAAGATGTCACACCCGACCGCGTAAAACAACAAACTGCGGCGGAAACGTCGGGGAGTGGAGCAACAGAATTATTGTTTCACAACCATGGTAATTAAAGTTCGATTTTATTTGAAATTAAGTGGTTACGTTGTCTTAAAACAGAGAAAGCATAACATAAATTAAACTAGTCTTGCATCTTTTATTGTCACTAAGGCCCGAGTCCGCCTAAGTGTATCACGATCAACCCTATGCATCAGCTCCTGAAAAACACATGTGAAAATAGGTACGTCAGCATAAAAATGCCTGTGAGATACATAGGTTTTATTGATGAAGGATTCATGACTTGTAGTTCAAAGAAACGTTTAACAAAAGTTAGTCATGAATCTTATTAAAAGTATTTTCTTTTATAAACTATACGAAAATTGATAAAGAAATCAAATGTTATAAAAGAAAGGTGTTAGGTTAAATGAATAACCAAGTAAAATGAGTTTGTATAAAATATGTTGTTTGTAAACCAATGTCTTGTGAAAATCTGTCGTTTGTGTAAAATGTATCATGTCCTTGTTGAAATGATTTAGATAACGCTACGATATGTAATATCATAAAAGCACTTATATATAGGAAGTACCAGCGGCGTATCCACCATGCTTCTATCATATTATACACGTCTCGTTACGTAAATCACTTATCAATAATCACCAAAATGACTTGTTTAAACCAATGTCAAAATGTTTATGTGTAAACAATGTCTAATGTCAAATGTAAATCATGTCTTGTATAATCAAATGTTATGTATGGCAAGTAAAAAGTATCTACTCAAACCATATGTATAATGTTAATGTGTAATCAAATGTAATTTATGGTGAATAAAAGTATTTACTCAACCCCATAGGTAAAATGTACAAAACAATGTATTTGATATAAATCATAGTTTAAATCAAAAGTTATGTTTTGCAAAATTCAATGCTTTACTGATACAAACATTTATGCGGTAATGTTAAACGCATACATTCAAGCCTTGAGACTGTAGGATAAACCTTTAAACAAATCAAAGGTTTATTAAAAATGTTTTCGTATTCTGTCATTCCTTACGTCCAAACAAACCTAGGATTCCAGGAATGGGAGTTGTCAATTCCTATGGTACCACTACATACTACCAAGAGGCATGATCAGTGTTAATGAACGCATTTTACTTTTGTTAAACAAACCAAATGTCATACCAATGTAAGCATGTTATGTGAAAACAACGTACTAAGTATGCTAAATAAACATACGAAGCAGAAATGTAATGTAAATCAATGTGTTAGCATGCTCAGTAAACATACATAGGAGAAATGTAATGTAAATCAATGTGTCCATATGTTGAGTAAACATATGCAACAAAAATGTTTATGAAATCAATGATCTAGCATGCTAAGTAAACATACATAGCAAAGCATAATGGAAATCATGTACTATATGTGTACTAATGAACATAGCAAGTATATGTCATGAAAGCATGAAAAGCACGAAAGTAACAAGTAGGCACATGTGTTTCACCCTAAAATATTTGAAAGCGGTAAAAGAGGGGACTATGTACTCACTTGATAATTCTTAGTAGTCTTGAAATAACAACCAAGTAACGCTCGAAGGATCACGGAATCAAACGGCACCTAATATAGGTAACTATGTTAATAAACCGGACCTAAATCGGAAGATCGGATAGAATGAGGTCTCGTAAACCAAATGAGTATTGGAACTCATATGATATGGTTTAACAAATCCTACATTCTAAGACGGAACCCAACCTAAGTGCTTACGACCCGTTACGACTCGTTAAGGTAGTCTACGCTACGTTAACGTGTCGTTCGCGTAAAACGCGTTCGGACCGCCTAACTAGTCCTATGACAAGTATTATATGCCTTAACATGTCTAATAACATTGTATAATCAGTTTAGATGTCAAATTTTAAGTTACATATGCTTAAAATGAAATTATGCGCAAAAATGGCATTTTGGTCATTTTCCTAAGGCATATAAACTACCTATCATACAACTAACTAAACAAAATGAACATAAGGTATAACCTCGAAAGGTTATTCCCTATACAACTATGGTCACAAAATTTGTTTGGTCGGATCCTAATGATCGACCAAACGGGTTGGGTTTGAAAGTCTAAGCGGTTGTTTAGACCGCTTATCTTACGACCCTAACCAAGAACTAAACTAAGAGTGACGAGTTAAACATGTTAAAACATGTTTAACTAAGTTAGGGAAACAAGTTTGATATCAAAACAAAGGGTTTTGATACCCGAAAATAGCTTCGTTGCAAAATACGCATAAATACGTATTTTGACCGAAACTTTGACTCGTCACTATGCCTAATCAACGTGGTAATCAGTAGGTATAGTCACAAGGGACTATAACCATCATGATTACGCTCACGTTGCAAAGTTCAAACGAACTTTGACTTGACCATAAACTGGTCAAAGCAGAAAGTCAAACAATGTTTGACTTGACCATAAACTGGTCAAAGCAGAAAGTCAAACAATGTTTGACTTTCATGCTTGAAATGCATAAACAAGCATGAAGGAGACTTACAAGGGGTCCAAGCTTAGATCAAGAACAAGAAAACTTGAAGATTGGAGCCTTCAACCAAAAGGGATAGCTCCAAATGGGCAGATGGAGAAGAAATGGAATGAATGAGCAAATTGGGAATGAAAATTCATGGGTTTATATAGGAATTCAAGCTCCATTAGGATCTTTCCAAGTGTTTCGAGACTTGATCTTGGCCCTACATGTGTGGCACATGGTTTAGAATACCATGGGAGTCTAAAAACCAGCCTAAAGTATTGAGAAACCATGTGTAAAAACCCAAGGAACAGCTGCTGATTGAGAAAACTGGTTTTCTGCACAGATGGGGTCTGTCGCGCCCCGCGTAAGAATCAACAAGAGTCTACGCGCCCCGCGAAAGAGCTCCAGTTCAGCAAAAGTTTGATTATTTACAGCTTTGGTCCCTGCATGCTTTTAAGGCCATTTTTGACATGTTTAAGCCTCGTTAACCCATTTTCAGGGCATAATAATGATTTCAAAGTATAGGGAACATGAAATATGCTTGAAAACATCTCAGATGTCGGTTCGTTTGGTCGTACGGCCTCGTTGTTTGGTTAATTACGACGAAACACGAACGGACGCGAAAAACGATTCAAATTGCGCGACGATTGAAATTTTAGCATTCCAAACACTAAAATAAAATATTTTAATGGTTACAAAATTTTTTGGATGTCCGGATATGTTCAGAACGTAAGATATGCGCGTAAATGCAAACTTGTGCACTTTTTGACGCTTTTAGTCCCTGATTGACCAAATAAGTTTATTTTTGCATACTGAACCCCTCAAAGCCTATTTCTAAGCTATGTAAAGGATATTTATGGTATGTTTAACTTATGATCATGTTCCAGAATGTTTGTTACTATACGAATCGGCAGACTTTCACAGTTTTGTCGCAAATAATCCCTGCCATCGAATAAACTTGTTTTTGCCATACCAAACCCTTTAAAACTTATTTATAAGTTATATAAAGGCTATTTAAGGTATGTTAGGCTTATGTTGATGTTCCAGAGTGTTTTTCGCGTTAAACTGATTACGTTTACGCATCAGTTTGCGTATAACTTTCCAGAAAGCGATATAGAGTTTGAAATCGAACAAAATCAAAACGTGCAAAATGTCAAACATAAATAAACAAACATTGGGGTTAAATAACATTGTTTTATTGATAATTGAACTATTTAGAGTTTATACAATGATTACAAGCACAGATGTCACAAAAGAGGCGTAAGACAAGGTGACCCGCTATCCCCATTACTCTTTATCATTGCCATGGAGGCACTACACGTTGCTACGGAAAGCGCCAAGGAAACAAATATCTTTAAAGGTATTACACTTCCGAACTCAGGACCGAAACTATCACACCTACTTTACGCGGACGATGTATTGTTTATAGGTGAATGGTCCGAATAGAACTTTCATAACCTTGCCCGTTTGCTTCGATGCTTTCACTTATCATCCGGTCTAAAAGTTAATTTCTATAAAAGCTCGTTGTTTGGGGTCGGTATTCATAATGGTGAAATATCCCGTATGGCTTCTATACTAAAATGCAAAGCGGAGGTCTTCCCATTCATCTATCTTGGTCTCCCGGTGGGGGCCAACATGGGTCTTGTGAAGAATTGGAAACTCGTTGTTGAGCGCTTTGAAAACAAACTCTCTCTTTGGAAAGCTAGAACCTTATCTTTTGGAGGGAGGGTAACCTTGATTAAAGCGGTTTTAGGTAATAACAAAGTTTGTTGGGCGCTTTGAAAACAAACTTCTCGCTCTTTAATGCCCCGATGGAAGTCATCAAATGGTTGGAAATGATTAGAAGGAGGTTTATCTGGGGTGGATGCATTGATAATAACAAAGTTTGTTGGGTGCCTTGGTTTAAAGTCGTTGCACCTTTAGAACAAGGTGGTTTGGGTATAGGAAGCTTGGTATCAACGAACAAAGCACTTTTGATTAAATGGTGTGTTAGGTTCTAAAATGAACCTTCTCTACTTTGGGCTCGAGTCATTTCGGCAATTCATCAAGGTGTAAGAACACACACCTCTATCCCGCTAAAAGGCTCAATCAGTGGGGTTTGGAAAGGCGATGTAAACACGGGTAAGGCGTCAAGAAACGACCTGTTGGAAATTGACAATAGGCTGAAAGTACTGCTAGGAAGAAAGGAGAAAACTTACTTTTGGCTTGACAAATGGATCGGTGACTGCACGCTAAAGGAACTATTTCTAAACCTTTACAGCTTCGAACGATATAAATATTGTATGGTACAACAGAACTTTACAAAACACCTGGAAACAAACTCGTGGGTCTGCGACTTTGGGGGTACACTAAACACACCCGCTGCTGTTGAACATACTGTACTGATGCAGTTGTTGGAAAATATGAAGTTAGATGACAAACCGGATGAATGGCGGTGGATTTCGGGTGGTCAGGTGACGGAATTTCAGGTCCACGATCTACGACGTGAGTTTGATACAATTCCAATCATTCCAGAAACAAAAAAATCTGCTGTGGATAAACTGGATTCCAAAAAATATTAATTGTTTCTTATGGTGGATCGTTTTGGATCGAATACCGATGAGGGAGGGTCTAATCAAGCACATAATTCGGATTCCTTCTGATCGCTGTGTGATGTGCAATGATAGGCTCGAGTTGGCTGACCATCATCTTGTATCGTGTGACTTTGCTCAGCAGGTTTGGACGACAATCTCGTTGTGGATAAAATTTCACTACCGCACTACATGGTAAGCGTAGTGGAACTTTTAGATTTTGTCGGAAACCTTGGAGTGTCGGGCAACAAAAGAAAAGCGATCTACTCGGTAGTGGCAACTGTGTGCTGGTCATTATGGCTGGCTTGCAACGAAACAATATTCAGAAACAAAGCGGTTCGGGTCTTCAAAGTACTCAGGGAGATCAAAGCACTTTCGTTCCTATGGGTTTCATCAAGGGCGGCTGCGGTTAATTTAGAATGGGCAGAATGGCGTGAATTCAAGTTGAAATTGTAATCTGTAACTCGTTTTTGTTTCTGACTTTCTTTCGTGTATTGTACTATATGGCTTGAGCACCTTGCTTAAGCTCTTGTTCTATTTTATAATATTGCCAGCCTTTCAAAAAAAATGATGAACAAAAGGACAGGTTGAACTGAAAAAAAAAACCTTGCTTGAGCTAAAAGATAGGAAAATTAAAGGTTTCCACAATTAGGGTAAAGTGGGCTATTAAAGGCGATGGAAACAGTGAAACACAACATTTTTCCATGGTACCATAAGAAAATAGCTACTGAAAAATGCTTAATGGTATATTGATTAAGACTATGGGGGTGTGGATGGGTTTGGGTTGGAGGTATTGCTAGACACGTGGTGGGTATGGGTTTCACGAGTTCACACCCAAAAAAGTGGGGTGTGGAAGGGCGTGGCCAAGCCGGCGTTAGGGTGCCATGTGGCAACTAAATTTTTTTTATATTAATCAGAGAACTTAGTAAAGTAATTTGAAAACACATTTTATTTATATTAAATAACTTCAATAAAAAATACATTACATTACCAATAAAAAAAATCAATCATTTTCATCTTCATCCTCATTGGAGTCGAATCTAGGAAGTGTCGAAACATGTTCTACCAAATCAGCTCGAATGTTTAAATTTATTTGTCTTGACTCGATTAGATATTGGGTTTGCGTTTTCTCTTCGTCACTAATGTCTCCGTTATTTTATTCGGGCTCCTCGCCATAATATTCAACAATTGCATGCCCTTCATCCTCTAAAATCATGTTGTGTAGAATGATGCACGCGTACATCACGTTTCTTATTTGATCTTTTTCATACAATCAACAAGGCATGCTCAAAATGTGCCACCTTTTCTGCAAAACACCAAATGCTTGCTCGATGTCTTTGCGTGCCGCAATGTGAACTTTGTTAAACTTTATTCTTTTAGGATCTAGGGTTCCAACTCTTGAAAAGGATTTCACAAAAAAACAACATACTTAGGGTAAATTCCATCAACAAGATAGTACCCATACTTGTATTCAACTCCATTTACAAACAAATGTTCCTTTCGGTCCAATACCATTTATTCGATCATTGAAAAGGGGCGAGTGGTGTATAATGTTTATATCGTTATGTGAACCGGGCATACCAAAGAATGCATGTCAGATCCAAAGATCTTGTGATGTAACCGCTTCAAGTATCATAGCAGACATTCAATGATATCCACTTGTGTGAAAGCCTTGCAATGCAGTTGGACAAAGTTCTCACTCCCATTTCATACAATCTAAACTACCGATCATCCCGGGGAGACCATCATGTTCAGCGTGATGTTCTAAAATTTGTTGCATATCACTAAACGTCGGTTTCTCAAGTATCTTTTCATATATAGTTCAATGATATACGCACAAAAATTGTGAAGACTTTCCCTAGCCACTCGTGCCGACATTTTTAAATAGTCGTCCATTATGTCGGAACTATTGTCGTAAGCCAATTGTCTTAGGGCAGCCGTAACATTTTGCCACGTGGTAAATCCTAAATTACCATGCCATCGGGTCTTTGTCGGAAAAAAGTATATTTATCCTCTAAATCCTTTGATATTCTTAAAAATAAATTTACCCATACGAAAACGACGCCTAAACATTCTTTCATCATACGTTGGATCGGGTGAGAAATAATCGCTTACGAGTAAATCGTTTGCGGTTTCGCATTCACGAACAATATACTTCCTCCGTTTGGGTTGGGGTTGGGAAGTCCCTTCATCTGCATCTTCGACAATAGCTTTCACCACCATCGACACTGCTGATAATAATAATTCCGCCCCATCGTCGGATGAGGATGACAAAACAAATGTCTCATACGAATCGCTTGAACTTGAAGAAGCTATTTTCTATATTTTTTAGAGTTTGATAGTGGTTTTTCAATTTTTGGATGGTAAAAATGAGTAAGAAATGAAAGGTTTATATAGGAAAAAATTAAAAAAAAAATTTTAAATAGTCGTTGGCCAACGGCTATGCCTAACGGCTAGCCAAACGGTCATCAAAGACTAGCCAACTATGTCACCCCAAGCCAGCGCCCCACGCCAGGCAAAATTGGCATGCTAAGCGGATAATGTTGACCGAAACGCCAACCCGGAGTGAAGCAGCCGACGTTAAAGGGCCAAAACGCCAAGCTAGCCACGCCCACACCCCATAGTCTAATGGTGTATGGTGCGCGTATTCTAAAAGGATTAATAGATGAATATTCCGCTCTTTTGTAACAAATTTAAAGAAACATCGCCACAAATTTAAATAAACATCGCCACTTAGGTTGGTTTTCATATGCAATAAGTTCAAGACTTTGGATTTGGATAATATGGATACATATAACTTTATTGTGACTTTCTTCCTATTAGAAATTAGAGGGTGTTTGTGATTGATTGTTTAACTCTAAAAGTGATTTTAATTAAAAGTGCTTATTAACTAATAACTTTTTCAAAAGAAGTTTTTAAAAAAGTGTTTGGATTAGCTTTTGTGATGAGAAAAATAACACTACAAAAAAGATATAGTAAGTTTCCATGTTTAATTGCAATTTGTAAGGGTGGAGGTTAGATTGGTAATTTTATATTAAAAACCAAAAGCCATTTAAAAAACCAGGTTTTTATGACTTTTGAAAAGCAACTTTGTACTTCTTTTCAAATAGCTAAAACAAAACGGACTTTTATCAAAGCCAAACACTTTTAACTTATTGGCTTCTGGAAAAAGCCAGTCAATAAGTCATTTCCAAACTCAATCCCAAACACTCTCTTAAAAGGGTAGTATGAAAGTGTGTGGAGGATAAGGTAATTGGCCCTGAGGCTAATGGGTGTGGGGCTTGTCCCCGGGACAGCGAGCCACGTCGAGGGCCGACTACACCGCCCCTACTGTTGCGCCACATCGTCTTCGTTCTCCCTAAGCCATGCTCGACGTCCCTCACTTCTTTATCCAACACACACACAAAAATACATACATATGTATATATAAAGGGGCTCATCCCCACACCCTAGGCCCATCCCTGTAGGCCCCGCTGACGTGGACGCCTACGTGGCGAATCATCCTTAAGGGACTACCCTCCACACCCATTAGCATGGTAGGTTTTCAACTTTGCTTTCATTGAGTAATATTCTTTAATGTCTAACTTTCATGAAAGAAGTCTTATTAATCATGGATGTAGCTCTTCGTTTATTTCTATTGTCTCCAAATAGATTGACCTAGTTAGTCTCAACTTGATTGGGTGAATTAGCAAAACTATTTTGACGGTATTAGCTAACCTTTTGAAAAAGGTTATTGGTTTGGGTCATATCTATGGGCGTAGCTTTTCATGGGCTAAGGTGGGCCTTGGCCTCCTGTTTTTTTGCTCCGAAGTATAACTTTTACCAAAAAAATTTCTAAAAAAAATATATGTATTGATGTTACACCCTGATTTCCCGGTGGGCCCGGACTTGGAGTTTATGCGTGACGATTGATCTAGATATTCACATTTAGCACAACAGAATTCTATGGATTATAAAATAATATTACAAAGTACGAGTGTCCGAAAGTTCAAAATAATTATAGACGGAAAGTAAACTAAAGATCCACAGGCGGATTGGAAATAACAAACATGATTACATAATGACTACTAGGCCTTGCTTGGAGTCGCAAATTCTAATATACATGTACCGAGCAGCTCCAGCCTATTCCGTATTTGCTAACCTGCACTTAGTCTTATGAAAATACACCATCTTTCGCTGGTAAATACAATTAACCGACATATTTTGAAAATCTTTTCAAAACCATTTTTATACCATTTGGTATATCATTTTATAAACAACTTGGGACAAACTATATCTCTTGTTACCAGTATTACATGCTTGTCAATACATATGGGGCCAGGAACTAAACGCCGATACATGATTAATCGACAAGCCACTTTTTAATAAAAACGTATAATAGCATAATAGTGTCTGTCAGGTGTATGCCTACACCTAGCGCTTAGGTCGTGGCCACTTGCAATTAAGTGAGCCGTGGATATCTAAGACACGGTCACATTAACCCCCAATGTTTAAGTTATCAAGCATAACAGATTAAAACGGGTTATTTGGATTTTGAACATCATTCTTCATTGATCCCATACCAGACCAAGCGGCAAATATTTTACCGTATCCCAAGCCCGTATAGGGAAAATAGATTAAGAGTATTTACCTGACCTTATCTTTATAATTGAAAGATATATTAAGCACAACCGTTAATCAAGACAACTAATACAGGCACAATTTACTGTAGGATCCTAGTCTGGAATGGATGGAACTTTGATCCGTTAGAATGTTAACGGGTCTTATTCAAGTCATATGACTTGTACCGGTTAACTTATAATAAATAGGTACGGTTCGCTAGATTAAGCGGAGACCGGATAGAATGTGGTTTGCACCCTCACGAGTACTATTACTCGTATAATACGGGTCAAACAATCATACATTCTAACTAGAACTGATTTGGAAAGGTTTTGACCCGATTCGACTAACTTATATAAACTATGTTATATAAGTCAACTGTACGCGCATAGGCGGCATCGGGTGATCGGATGGGTCTATGTTAAGTCTAATATGGCAAAACATGTTTATTATGTTACCACATCAGTTTATAACTCAGATTATATGCTCATCATCTTTCAAAACCAATTTATGCGCAAAAGGGGATTTTTGCCATTTTTAGGCATATTATGTGGACTTTGCATAAAACCCGACAAACGATATGATCAAATGTTATAACCTCAGAAGCTTATTCCATACAATAATATGATCATATAACAACTTTAAATCAGTAGTTAAACTATCTTAAACGGGTCGATATCGAAAGTCAAAGTAGAAGTCAAACTGTTTGACTTTCGGTTGCGAACCGAGCTCTAAGCAGGAAATGACGGGTTGGACATGATCTAACATGTCCTAATATGTTATACAAACTGATATAATGTCAAAAGTTGATATTTCGATACTTCGAAGTTCATTTAACGTTAATTACGAAAATCTGTGTTTTTTACTTTTATTTAATAAAACTTTGACCCGCCATTTGACCAACTTAACGTGATCTTAAGAAGGTGCCCTCATAGGGGATTAACACCTATATTGTTATGATCACGTAACCATGTTCGATTCGAACTTTGGCTTGACCGATGTTGATCCCAGATAGAGATACCCAAATACTTAATATGGCAAGTGATTTCAACAAATATGAAAATATTATGCGGAACTAGAAATCAAACTTTCAACAAAAAACTTATAGAATTTTTGTAACACCCTGAAAATATAAAGCTTTATATTAGAATTATAAAGTATTAAATAAACGAGAACAAACTAACTAGGACTAAATTACCCAGTTATTTACAAGTCTTGTAGTGACTCATAAGTGGGTTAAAACACTCAAAATATGAACTAAAGGAAATTAGAGGGACCAAAGGTGTTTAAATTGAAACTAATTATAATAAAAACATTTTATTAAACACAAAACACACATTTGTGTGTGTGTGCTGGGATCGATCAAGGCAGAGGGGGGCGACCAGAGCTTCTCCAAAACCCTAGTTCATGTTATTTGATTAAATTGAAGACCCAATTCAGTCCTAAATCAAAATCTGAACATAGATTAGTGATCACCTCAGTGAGGGGATCATAAGGAATGTAAATTTTGTAGAAAATTTCCATTTAAATTTCTGGATGAACATGGAAAATTCGAATTTGATGTTGCATGAGTGTTGTACGGATGAAATTGGAGTGATATGATGTCTAGGGATAAACCCTAGTCGATTTCTTGTTAAAATTTTGCTTAATACGTGTAAGATTCATAATCACCATTGTAGGTGATTAATGGGTTTTGTAGAAACATGATAAACACTAGGATTATGATTCCTGTTCTAGTGTAATCCGAGTTTATGAAGTAATTTCTGAAATGTTGATGTTAAAATTTGTGTAAATTTGCCTAATTTGTGTAAAGTTGCCACATGTCCACAAGGCTCCCTGATGTTGGACTAGTGTCTAGTGAGGTGGAGGAAGGAGAGAAAGTGTGGCATTTCGCGAGAGAGGTGGCAAGAGCAGGCTACAAATACCAGCAAGAAGAATATGCCAGTTGCATCCCTTACGGACCGTAAGGGGTGATCCTTACGGTCCGTAAGGACCTTCAAGCACCCACAATCTTTCTCAATGCCTTACGGAACGTAAGGCATAAGCCTTGTGGTCCATAAGGGACCATAAAAGACCAAAATAATATTAAATGCCTTATGGACCGTAAGGCATATGCCTTGCGCTTCGTAAGGGACTTTCAGAAGCCAAAATTTGGCATTTTGTTACATATGACCCCTCCACATCCAAACTTCCACATTTTTACATATGTGTTCCCTCTCGTCCAACACATCAGGAATATTTGAGAGTTGATTGGACACGTGTTGCTATATTATTCGCTATGAATTTCCGAGGTGTTACAATTGAGTACATCCCCCTCCCCCCGAAAAAGTTTTTTTTCTTTAAAATTTTTGTCTAAACCCCACTAACTCATTTAATCAATTAAACTATTTAACTAATTACCCTAAAGAGCAATACTTTTATTAATCTATTAACCTATTTACCTAATAAACATAAAGCCCAATACACCACCTAATCAATTAACTTAGTCAAAACCCAATAGCCATGTTATAGAAAAAAATAACCCCATCAGTCCTCGTAATACACTTTTCTATTTGGGCGAGACCGCAATTAGAGATTTTGGTCGATGTCGATTTGGGAGGTCTGAGGTCGAGGTTGTTAGGTCGATTTTGGGCAATTGGGTGGGACTGCAATGTGATTTCGATTAAGAGTAGCAGTAGGCCTGCAACAACAAGTCAGCAATAGACGATTTCGATTTCTTGCAGGTGGAGCAACAACAACAACAAGTCATCATGCGATTATGGACGATTTGTGATTGTTTTGTGGACTTTCTATTTTTGATCAGGTTAGTTAAATTTATGAGTTAATTTGTATGATTTATGATTACTTGATGAGTTAAGTTAGTTTATTACTGGACTAGGTAATTAGGTTAATGGTTAATTGATAAGATTTTTGGTTATTGATATGACATATGTGTACCATATCAAATCAGTACTGGATAGCATCCCAACATATTATTTCTCATTATACCAAGCACCAACCAAAGTTATTGAATGTTTGGAATCCATTAGAAGAAAATATCTATGGTGAGGGAATCCATAAATAAAAGAAGATGCATTAGGTAGTGTGGAATCGTGTGGTTGCTTCGAAACTACTTCAGGAGGTTTATGGATAGGATATTTAAAAGACATGAACATGGCACTATGTCCAAATGGTGGTGGAGGGAAAAGCAATAGAAAGAAGTCTATGGCATTGAGTTATCTCTACCATTCATTATTTGGTCTTTCATTCCATTCAAAGCAACTGTTCCAGGAACGTGGAACACCATAGCAAAGAGTGACTTCGTTTTAGATGGTTCAAGCATCCTATCTAGATGGATGAAAGGTCTGGTGGGCAATGGCAATAATATCTGATTCTGGGTGGTTTAGGGTCAACAAATGCCTCGTTTAAAGACACATTCTTGAGTACCCGAAACACGAATCGACACTCTAAAGCGGCGGTGGCGGAGCAGCGCGGTGGTAGTGGCATTGCGTGGGGAGATTTGTCCCGGGGTGGCGGCGGCGGTTTGTGTGACACCTCAGAAAATTTTATCGAATGATATGACAACACGTGTCCGATAACTCTCAAATATTCCAGATATGTTGGACGAGAGAGACTGATTTCATAAAAATATGGAAGATGAATAGTGGAGAGATCAAATATGAACAAATGCCAAATTTTTGGCCTCATACAGTCCGTAAGGCATTTAAAAATTCTATGGGCGCCAGAGGTCGCTTACGGAACCCCTTTACGGCCCGTAAGGGGTAAAGTGGCAGAACGGTTTTGGCTGGCAGTTGCAGCCTGCAACAAATGCCACAAATCTCGCGATTTTGACCACCTTGATCCTCCTTAAGACACCTGGGGTGCCACTAATCTGTCCCTTAACACCTCAGGGGGCCACTTGACATCATTTGGAAGATCAAGATCAACTATAAATAGTTCCATTCTTCACTCATTCAAACTTGCATCTTCAATATTTCATTCTCTCATCTTTGGAGCAGCTTTTGATCTATAGAGGCCTCTCTCTAGAGTTATAATTTTCCATTGAACACTTGTAAGTGTTCCCCCTAGTCTCTTTTCATTCTTAGGCTAGTTATTAGCCGAAAATCAAGCAAATTGACTTTTGCTTTGACTTTCGGTTCTGAGCATTTCGGTCAAGTAAAAGTTCGAATCGAACTTTACAACATGATTGTAATTATGAAGGTGGCAATCCCTTGAGATTACACCCTCTGAAGATCACGTTAAATAGGCGAAATGACATGTCAAAGTTATATTAAATAAAAGTCAAAACGCAGATTTTTGCAAATTACGCTAAATAAGTTTCCAAGTATCGAAACCTTAAATTTTGACATTATAACAGTTTATATAACATATTAAGACATGTTTAATCATGTTCAACTCGTTATTTACTGATTAGAGCTCATTTTGCAACCGAAAGTCAAACAGTTTGACTTCTGCTTGGACGTTCGATTCTGACTCGTTTGGTGAAGTTTAGAGCATCAATAAAGGTTGTTATATGATCATATTAGTGTAGGGAATAACCCACTAAGGTTATACATTTTGATCATATCATTTGATATGTTTTATATTGAAGTCCATGTAACATGCTTAAAATTGGCCTTATGGCATTGAATGGGTTTTAAAAACCAATTGAACGTATAATCTGAGTTTGAAAATTGTATCACAACGTAATAAAATGTGTTTTGGCATAATGGACTTGTTATGAACTTGTTTAACCACCTGATACCGCATATGCGCGTACGACTAGTTTAAATAGCATAAAATATATAAACTAGCTTAATCGGGTCAAAACCTTCCAAATCAGTTCTAATCAGAATGCTTGGTTATTTGACCCATATTATACGGGTCTTAGCACTCGAAAGGGTATAAACCACATTCTATCTGGTCAATGCTTAATCTAGCGAACCGTACGTATCTATTACGTTAACCGGTCAAAGTCAATGACTTTTAATGACCCGTTAACATTCTAACGGATCATATTTCCATCCATTCCAGACTAGAAGCCTCCAATAATATGCGCCTAGGTTTAGGTTGTTTTTGAAATATGGTTGTGCTAAATATCTTTGATTTGTAAAGGCTAACACGGATAAATACTCTTAGCGTATTTTTATTTTAAAAAGGCTTGGGATACGGCACTAGCCGCTTGGTTGGGTAATGGGAAAAAGGGCGAATGATGTATAGAAATTCAAATAACTCGTTTTAATTCGTTTTGCTTGATAACTTAAACATTGGGGGTTAATACGACCGTGTCCTGGATACCCCGACTCATTTAATTGCAAATGCCCATGACCTAAGTGCATAATGCTATATTTATATGATATTGAAAATGTAGTGTGTCGATTAATCATGTACCAGCATTTAGTTTCCGGTCCTCAACTCTATTGACAAGCACGTAAAACTGGTAACATGAGATATAGTTTGTCACAAGTTATTTAAAAATGATTTACCAAATTCAAAATCATTTTGAAAAGATTTTCAAAAGAGTCAGTTAATGGTATTTACCATTAAAAACTAACGTATTTTCAAAAGACTAAGCGCACGTTACCTAGCAAGTACAGAATACGCTAGAGCTGCTTGGTATTTAATTATTGGAATTTGTAACTCCATGGAAAGAGACCCTATTAGTCTCAAATCTTATTTTATATAATTCGATCTGCCTGTGGATCCTAGTACGAACAACTTGTATAATTATTTTGAACTTTGGACTTTAAAGCTTGTACCCCAAGTCTGGGCCCACCGGGAAATCAAAGTGTGACGGTTTAGTGGACGACCGACGCTCGCTGTAACAACCTGCACTTTCGTGCTTGTTACTCTCGTTACACTCGTTACACCTTACACCAGAGATTCGTATCATAACGTAACTAATCGCTTACAACGCAACTTCGCATATGTTCGCACTATATCGCATGCTTTCAACACGCTACATCGCACATCACAATGCATACACTAACGCTAAGGATGACATCGTGTTAGTACTTAAGCTACTCCCCTCGCCCGTCGTGACGCAATGCAAACTCGAAACGCAGTTACTTGTGTTATGACCTCTCTCTCTCTATATATATATTAACAATATCTAGGTATTAAACATGTCTAAACGCGCACTCACTGGCACGCACAACTCAATTTATCGCACTGAAACACAACCTAACACGACGCTACTTATCTCGCTATAACGCTTAAAGTACCCACAATAGTTAACACAACAAAACACGTCGAACGAAACGAAAGTTGGGAAACTAGCAAACGAAATCGGGTTGACTGAATGGACATCCGGTCAAATGGACTTCCGTCCGGATGACCATCCGACCACCACCCATTCGACCGCCTTAACCCTCCCTCACCTATAAATAGGGCCATTGTGTCTCATTTCAACACTTTGGTTCTTCCGTCCGACCACTCGTTCCCAAGTCGCTTCCAGTCACTTTTCATCATGATTCGATGCTAATTCGTAAGTATCTCTCCTCAAATCTTGTACATTCATCACCACTACACACTTCTACATCATCTTCTCCATCAAAATCACTGGTTTTCTTCTTGAAATCGCCTAATTTGGACTACTTGAAGGTGTTTCTCACTCAGTTGCTTATGCAAACTGTTGTGGGACATCATCTCATCAAGATCTGTCCGGATCTAAAGGATTTCCACACTATCCAACACAGATCTCAACAAGATCTCAACATTTTCAACTGTTTTCAAACTTTTCTTCAACTTTTCCTCACAAAACCGGTGGAATCTGAACTCCTTCAGACTCTCTACTTATTCCTTAGTAGAGAGCCAGCTTGAAAGCGGATTTCCACCGGAGAGATGACCGAATAACGGGTCGGACATGAAACTTCATCAAGAGCAGTGAGTCTGATCGAATGGGGTGATTCCCATCCGATCGAATAAACTAAATCTTGGTATGTTTCCGTTGTTTGACACGTCATCACGCCGTCTCCGTTAAAACTAAAAAACTTTTACTTAAGAAATTTTACAAAGTTTACAAGACAACAGAATCGCCCCCTCGAATGATCATCCGATCGGATGACCATCCGATCAAATGACCATTCAACCAGGTGAACTGTCCTTTATACTGTCCTCGTTCAAAACGATTTGATAAAACTTCAAACTACCAAACTCTCAATCGAATAGCCATCTGATCGAATGGCCATCCGTCCGGATGACCATCCGACCGGATGACTTGTTTATATACTACAACGAAAACTTCAAAAGTTTCAAAACGATTTACAAACACACATATCTCATTCGAATGGCCATCCGTTTGAATGGTCATCCGTCCAGATAACCATCCGTCCGGATGACCATCCAATTGAATGGTTATTCATCCGTTCGACTCACCATTCGACAATTATCTCATCCGACACGTTGTTCAACAACTTATGCTATCGTTCACAGGCTAACAGAGACGCGCTCTCTTCAATCCAACACAGTGTGTGTTTAGTAGCTACAAACTCACTGTGAGTATACTTGACCCCGTTTTAAACGCTTAAAACACACTTTGGGGTGTAACATACATTCTTATCTAAAACGCACTTATCAAAACGCAACATATACTCTAAACTACTATCACATGCGAATTATTGACGTACATATTTACACGTGATGCTTGATACATATGTGCTAGGACCCTTACTCGCGACGTCCCACCTTAGCTAGTATGGTACCATAGTTGGACTCATACCCGACGGGGTTTAGTTAAAGAAATCACGCCCTTTTTGGGATCCCCATCGCAGTCATCGAGTGACTTAGCTGGTAGTATTTGTCTTGCAGTGTGTATGTTGTGTATCTCGTTTATGTATGTGGAAATTCGCAACACTTTTATCTACTTTATTACTATATCATACCTGTATGCTCGCCAATACCTTTTGTATTGACAATTATTTTAACGTATGTTGCAGGTTAATCGCAGGCTATCTCGAAACAAGCTAAGAAGTCTAGAAACTCACAATAAATCTAGGTTGTCGGGTTTGTATTGTTTGAGAGAACATGAAATCTGTATAACTGTTTGCTGATATATTGTTTATTAGTATGGGATAATGAACGCATTAAATACTGTCACTAAATAGTGTTATGGATTCTCTCGAGCAATCTGATTCGCCTAGTGCCACGCCCCGATGATTCCGCCATCAGTCGGGGTGTGATGCGTGTCGAGTGTGATAGATTTTTAATGTATATTTTAAGCCCTTTTAACACTTTAGCCAAGTTTTAAATTTATAAAACACGATATTTACAAACACTAAACACACATATGGGCAAGTGCACCCATCGTGAGCGTAGTATAGTGTTGGTAAGATACCGAGGTCGTCCAAGGACACAATAGATTTTAGTATCGGTTTATCCTCAACGTCTAATCAAATCAAAAATTTAGAAAAAGGGTTTTAAAATAAGAAAATAAAACTAACTAAAAATGCTGAAAATAAAAATAAAAACAGAGAGACAAGATGAATCCGACTCGCCTTTAGTGTAACCTTTGATTATTTTCGCATTTTTGCACTTTTTAAGAGATTATCTTAGTTATAGTAGTAGGCCCCTCTTTTGAAGGTGACGTTACCCTCAACCCATTAGTTTGAGTCAGCAAGGATACAATCCTAAATGGTTGGATTATTGAAAGATAATTAATTAAGTTATTAATGCATAATGTGGTAGGGCCCTCTTTTGAAGGTGAGGTTACCCTCAGCTAAGTTGTTTGAGTCAGCAGGGATACAATCCTAAATAGCCGGGTTAATATTTTAATAGTAGTTTACATATGAGGAGGTCAAGGAGTTCAGACCCCCGCCATCCAATACCAGTGGGTATTGAAGGAGGTCCTACTAAACTTGACCCAGGTCCTTGCAGGATCTATACACTGAACAAGGCAAGACGCTTAACAAACCATTCCCTTAACCCCCGACCATGTAGCCAACATATCTCCATATAGACCGTGGAGATATGAATGGTGAAAATCTTTTATTTTATATAGACAGTAAAATAATGCCAAGACACCACGGACAAATGATAAGGAAGATTCACCTTCAACATAAGAAACTAGTTATTAAAGTCATTAATACATAACCAAATAAAAAGTGCGAAAAGATTAAAAATAAAAAAGTATTACACTAAATGCTTGTCTTCACTAAGTGATGTAAGAGACTTAGGCAAACATGGCCTTTGATTGTCAAGAACTCTTACGATCAATCTTGGATCCCGAGACTACTCACACACTCTATGATGGATGATGGTGGTGGATGTGGGTTGTGATGGTGGTGGTGGGTGGGTGAAGTGTGACTGTGTGAGAGAGGTGGTTTACCAAGGGATGGTTTGCAAGTGAGCCAAGCACCCCTATTTATAGCCTGCACAGAAGCCCGGACATGGCCCCGTGCCCGTTGGGCACGACCCCATGTCCACCCATCTTCTCTTTCTTCATTAATTGCAGTTTGTCTGCATTAGTTGACCACGCCCCCGTGTCCGCTGGGCACAACCCCGTGTGCAGAAGCGTATCTGTACTATCAAGATTTGCCTAGATTCTGCGAATCTTAGCGTTGTCCACGGCCCCGTGTCCGCTGGCCACGCCCCCTTGTTGGGAAAAAGAAGCTTCTACAGCTTTGTCTTTTCTGCAGACACTTGGGCACGCCCCCGTGTTCATTGAGCACGGGGCGTGTTCAACCTTCTGATGTCTTGTTTTTGCTTGGGAAGATGCTGTCGAGGGGTCGGGCATGCCACGTTTATTCCTTTTCTTGTATTATTGTTAGATTTGGCTGCATTTTTGCTTCTTTTGTTCCTTTAAGCTCATTTAACCCTGAAAATACAAAAGGAAGACAAAAACACATTTTTTCCAACATTAGTACTAAAAAAGGATTAGTTTTATGCCATATTTGATGTAATTAATATGTTGCATTTTGCGCACATCAAATACCCCCACACTTGAATCTTTGCTTGTACTCAAGCAAAACTCTTTATTTTGTGGCTTACACACCCAAATGGAATGGGTAGAAGAGAAGGTTTATGGGCATGTCATAGAGTGTCGGGATTCCAAGATTCTTTATTAGGCTTTATTTTTATTTTATTTGACAATCCTATTCGTCATGATTTATTTAAAACATTACATAAGAGAAATTATTTATTTGGGCATAATATGCCTCTTTGAAAATTCCATTTATATACAAGTTCACATACATCACGGGAGATCACTCAACACTCGGTCGAAGATGTATTTTTGTGAAACACTCGAAACCGGCATGGAACTTATTTCTACCATATGCTTGCCAAGCAATCAATCCTCCTCTTTTTTAACTATAAACCTTTTGTAAATATCAAGAGGACTTTGGGGAAGGGTTAGGCTTGGGTTAAAGGTAGGTGGTTTTTGGGTTAGTGGTTAATAAAAAAGGGTTAAAAGCATAAAAAGCGTCGGTTGTCGTGAATCCTCTTTTTTTGACATTTATTCAAACTAATCATATTCAAACAAAATTTTTGAGGAACTTGTTTGGTTACTGCAAAATTCTTTTTTTTTTTTTTTTTGCACAAGATAACCAAGCTTTTTACTAAAACAAAATGGGTTTGAAAAGAAAAAGGTTTTGGTGGGTAAAGGGTGTTTGTTTTGTGGGTTTTGAAACGAAAAGGTTTAGGCTCAAAGGGGATAACTAGGGGGATTTTGGGTAGGTGGTAAAAAAAATGAAAAATAATGGTGTTGAAAAGAAAAAGGGTTAGTCCTAATGCCTCCATCATTTACTTACTCGGGTTTAAGTTGGTAAGGACCGGGAATGTATCGTCATGGCAAGTTCTAGAGTCGTAAGAAACCAAGCGGCAATTCACACAAAAAACCAAAGATGAACATTTAATCTAAAGATGTGTATTTATATGCTCAATAAAGGCTCAAAACTCACTTTTTGTGGGAATGAGTTTTTAATGTGATCAAGTATATATAATCAAATTTTAACTAGATTTGTCATGCCGTTTCATAATTTTCTTATGTTGGTTCTTTTTATCACGACACGATCGGTTGTAAATTTGTAAAAATATAACCTTTTTAGAACTTGTTATTCCCAAATTAAACCAAGACAAGTAAAAAAATGAAAAATTTTGAAAAATTTTGGGGCGATTAGCGGTTCCAATAGAGTTTTGTGTAAGGCTTGTTTTTAGGACTTGCAAGATTCAAGGTTTTAGCATCCCCCCCCCCCCCACACTTAAATTACACATTGTCCTCAATGTGTCCCAAAAATAAGTTTTTCAGCTGATTAAAATGTGTAAAAGTGGGTTAAAAACAAGATTTTATGTTACTGGGTAGCTGAACACGGGGTGTGTTGGCTGAGCACGGCCCCGTGGTCAGACTGCCAGTATCAAATTTAAACAGAAGGTTGGGCACGGGGGCGTGTTCAGTAAGCACGGCCCCGTGTCCAGATACCTGAACTGGGCATTTTCTGCAGAACCTCGGGCACGAGGCGTGTTGGGGTGAGCATGGCCCCGTGCTGAACTTGCTGTAATAAAGAAAAATTATCGGGAGGCTCTATTTTTGTGCATGGGGTGTGGGTTCAAGTTTCCCTTAGTAACCTCCTCCATTTCGAGTGTGCTTTTTTCCTGAAAATTAAAACTAAACTAGAAAACATAAAAGTTAAACAAATCTAAAACTAAGGATAGTTCCACGGAATGCCTCTGTGGTGCGCTACGTTTATAAGGGTCCTTGGCTAGACCCACCTTATCGGGTGGTTCTGGCTCATCTTCAATTAGGGGGTCATTATTTCCGAATGGATATTTCATTGAACGCTCAAGATCGACACTTTTCTTAAATGCCCCTAATTGAATAGATAAGTTGTTGTACTTCCGGTTTTTCAAAGCTTCGTGAGTTTTTACAAAAGGTCGTCCCAACACTAGAGGAGCGTCATCAAGGATGACAAAGTTAGTTGGGATTACCATTTGATTGGTTTGGACCAAGACATCCTCAACTATCCCTTTTGATTTTATTACTTTCCGATTTGATAGAAAAATGGGTATTTGAAGTGGAGAAAAATCACCAATACTTAATTTTTCAAAAATATAGTTTGGCATTATATTAACACAAAGATCTTTATCGATTGTGATATTACTAATAAAGGAATTTTGAAAAAAACATGGAACCGGTGTAATGTTAATTTCAAATGGATCTTCTTTTATTAGCGACATTTGATCATTTGTTAACTTAATGCTTACCGTTTCGTCAATTTTAGTGTTAGTGTTTAACTCTTTTAAAAACTTAGCATGAGTGGGTACTAAACAATGATTTTCGAAAGAAGGTGACAAGAGATTAATTTTTTCGAAATTAGACTCTTCTTGAATTTTAACGTTGTCCGACTCACCTTTCTCGTTGTTTAACTCATGTGTCGGTTTTTCACTTACTTGTTCTTCCATTTTTACATTTTCAACTATCTCTTCTTTATTTAATTCTTCTTTTGCGCGGGACTCCTCTTCCCTTGCACGAGATTCTTTTATGCATCGTTCGATAGTTTTAATTTTTTCTATTATCCTATCGGCTATGTCGGTGATAGAGTAAGGACCGGGATCCTCAAAGCTTGAATCCGGATGTTCGATCCTTTGTTCCTCATAATACTCATAGGAAGTAGATGGTTCACACCATTGTTCTTCATTGTAAGTATATGATGGATAAGGGTCGTAATTTTGTTCTTCATAATACTCATATGAGGTGGGTTGTTCACGCCATGGTTCCTCATAATAAGCAGATGAAGGTGGTGGCTCATATCTTGGTTCCTCAAAGTATGAGTATGAAGGCTCATACCTTGGTTCTTCAAAATATGAGTATTAGGGAGGAGGTTCATACCTTGGGTCTTCGTAGGATGTGTATGAAGTTGATGGCTCGTTCCTGGCTCATCATGTCACACCCCGACCACGTAAAACAACAAAACGTGGCGGAAACGTCGGGGAGTGTTGTAACAAAATCATTGTTTCATAACACATGGAAATTGAAATATTGTTTTATTGATTAAAAGAGTTACAATGTCTTGACAATCAAAGAAACATAACATAAATAACTAGTCTTGCATCTTTTATTGTCACTAAGGCCCAAGTCCGCTTATGTGTATCTTGATAAGTCCTATGCATCATCTCCTGAAAACACATGTGAAAATAGGTACGTCAGCAAAAAAAATGCCTGTGAGATACATAGGTTTTGTGAAAACAGAATTCATGACTTATGTTTGAGAAAATGTTTAGTCATGAACCTTGTAATTTGCTTTGTCTTGTAAATCATTTGAAAAACGATAAGATCAGATGATATGTATAAATAAGAGAATAATGTATGGTTAAATGAATAACCATGTAAAATGAGTTTGTATAAAATAAGTTGTTTGTAAATTAATGTCTTGTGAAAAGTATGTTATTTGTATAAAATGTTATATGTCCAAATTGAAATGATTCAAATAACGCTACGATATGTAATACCATACAATCACTTATATATAGGAAGTACCAGCGGCGTATCCACCATGCTTGTATCATATTACACACGCCTCGTTACTTAAATCACTTTCTCAAACCAAACCAACAACGTAAGATGTTTATGTTTAAACCAATTGCCAAATGTATTGAATAATATGTCAAAATGTTTATGTCAAGATGTAAGTCATGTAATGTATAACCAATGTCAATAATGTTTATGTGTCAAATGTAAATCATGTAATGTGTAACCAATGTCAATAATGTTTATGTGTCAAATGTAAATCATGTAATGTGTAACCCAAAATGATATGTATGGCTAGTGAAATATATCAACTAAACCATATGCACAAAAACAAAGTATTGAAGTAAAACATGGTTTAAATCAGAGCTATGTTTTGTGGAACAAATGCATGCTATACTGATATAAACATCTATGCGGTATTGTGAGAATGCATACATCCAAGCCTTGAGACTGTGGCGATAAACCCTTAAACAAATTAAAGGTTTATCTAAGTTATGTATATCGAATTCGGTCATTCCTTTCATCCAAACCTACCCAGGATGTCCGGAACGGGAGTTGTCAATTCCTATGGTACCACTACCTACTAACGAACGGCGTGATCGGTGTTAATGAATGTATATTGATCCATCAAAACAAACCAAATATCATATCAAAATGTAAGCATGTGATGAATAATAAATGTACAAAGTATGCACACAATGGGCATACATAGCATAGAATGTGATGTAAAATAATGTACTAAGTACGCACACAATGGGCATACATAGCATAAAATGTAATGTAATGTAAAATAATGTACTAAGTACGCACACAATGGGCATACATAGCATAAAGTGTAATGTAAAATAATGTACTAAGTACGCACACAATGGGCATACATAGCATAAAGTGTAATGTAAAATAATGTACTAAGTACGCACACAATGGGCATACATAGCATAAAATGTAATGTAAAGTAATGTACTAAGTACGCACACAATGGGCATACATAGCATAAAACACAATGAAATCATGTACGTTGAATGTACTAATGAACATAGCAAGTATATGATGTGAAAACAGGAAAGCATGAAAGTAACAAGTAGGCACATATGTTTCACCCCAAAACATTTTGGAAAACAGTAAAAGAGGGGTCTATGTACTTACCTGAGATTGCTCAGAAGTCCTAAGATAACCACCAAGCAATGCTAGAGATCACGGAATCAATCGGCACCTAGTATAGGTAACTATGTTAATAAACTGGACCTATGTCGGAGGATCGGATAGAATGAGGGCTCGTAAACCAAATGAGTATGGGAACTCATGTAGTATGGTTTAACAAGGCCTACATACTAAAATGAAACCTAACCTAAGTGCTTACGACCCATTACGACCCGTTTGGGTAGCTTATGCTACTTTAACGCGTCGTTCGCGTAAAACGCGTTCGGAACGCCTAACTAGCCCTATGATAAGTAAAATATGCCTTAACATGTCTAATATTGTTGCTAAAACAGTTTAGATACCAAAATTTATGTTACATATGCTTAAAATGAATTTTGGTGTCAAAGGGGTATTTTGGTAATTTACCTAAGGCATATAACCCACCTATCATACAACTAAGTAAACGTCGTGATCATAAGGTATAACCTCGGAAGGTTATTCCCTGTATACTATGGTCACCTAATGTGTTTGGTCGGATCCTAATGATCGACCAAACGGGCCGGGTTCGAAAGTATAAGCGATTGTTTAGATCGCTTACCTTACGACCCTATATAAGCACTAAACTAAAAGTGACGAGCTAAGCATGTTAAAACATGCTTAACTAAGTTTAGAAAACAGGTTTGGTATCAAAATAAATGGTTTTGATACTTAAGAGTAGTTTGGTTACAAAATACGCAAGAATGCGCATTTTGGCCGAAACTACGACTCGTCACTGAGCCTAGATAACGTGGTAATCAGTAGGTATAGTCTCTAGGGACTATGACCATCGTGATTACGCTCACGTTATGAAGTTCAAACGAACTTCGCATTGACCATAAACTGGTCAATGCAGAAAGTCAAACAAAGTTTGACTTTCGGACTCGAAAAGCAATAAAAGAACGAAGGAACACTTACAAAGGGTCCCCGCAAGCAAATCGTGATCGAATAGCTCAGGTATGAAGCAAAGGCCTCAACTTAGAGCATTTTGATCAGATTTGGTGGGTTTTGAATGGAAGGGGGGTTGGGTATTTATAGTGTTTCTGGAAAAACTAAGATCGTTTCTTGAATAACGTGATTGAATCTCATGCGTACACTTGTTGGAATGTTGTGGTGACTAAAAATGGCCCCTCATGAACTGAAAGGGCAAGTGTGGGTGTGTGGTTGGGAGCTTAACAGCTGTAATCTGCTGTTAAATTGATCTTATCTGATCTGGGAGTCTGACGCGGGCCGCGTAAGAGGACTCACTAATCTTACGCGGGCCGCCTGGCCTGACTGGTCAGAAACCAACTTTCATAAATGACAGTTTTGGTCCCTGTTACGTATTTAAGCCATTTCCAACACGTTTAAGGCCCGTTAAGCCAACTTTAAGGCCCTAAAATGACGCCTAAACATTGTTGACATGAAACATGCTCAAAAGTATGTCGGATGTCAGTTCGTTTGGTCGTACGATCGCGATGTTCGCTTAATTACGACGGAATGCGCATAAGCGCGAAAAACGATCCAAATGACGCGACGAATGGATTTTTCTTATTCCAAACACTAAAATAAAATATTTTAGTGCTTACATAAATTTTTTGGATGTCCGGATGTATTCAGAACGCAAGTTATGCGCGAAAATGCAAACTTGTGCACTTTTTGACGCTTTTAGTCCCTGAATGACCCAAAAGTTTATTTTAGCACACCGAACCCCTCAAAGCCTATTTCTGAGCTATGTAAAGGATATTTATGGTATGTTTAACTTATGGTCATGTTCTGGAATGTTCGTTACAGTTCAAATTGGCATACTTTCGCAGTTTGTCAAGTTTAGTCCCTGTAAGCGAATTAACTGGTTTTTGACATACTAAAGCCTTCAAAACTTATTTCCAAGTTATGTAAAGGTTATTTAAGGTATGTTAAGTATATGTTGATGTTCCGGAGGATTTTTCGCATTAAACTGATTACGTTTACGCACCAGTTTGCGTATAACTCTCCAGAAAGCGATATAGTGTTTGAAATTGAACAAGAATTGATATGTGCAAATGATACACATATTTGTACAAATCCCAAGTATGAAATACAATATTTCATTGGTTTGGTATTTGTTTGATGGTCGCAGTGACCCAGGTGTCACAGTCTCCCCTACTTTAGGAAATTTCGTCCCGAAATTTATTTAGAGGAAACTTGTGAGAGCTTGAAACATGAAGTCGAAAAGATCGAACAACATTGGTTAGGGTTCTGAACTTCTAGTAACTTTAATAACATCATGATTGCAGTGTAAGAGGGATACTTATATACAAGTATATGAAGCGTCATTGGTGCGTCCACCGTACCTCCATTACATCGTTCTTATTTTGTTATTGTTGTCGCTATCGGTTCTTACACATAATAAATCTTACTGGGTTTCTGTGCACTAAATTTCATAATTACATACACGTCCATAATTAGACAATTCCTTGCATAGTTCACACAGTCTATTTTATAATGTGTAGGGGAAAACCAAATGAACAAACCTGTGATGAGTGTGACTAGACCACCATAGAGTCCTTTTAATTAAATCAATAAATGATCTAAATAGACTATCAAGGAGTCTGTTCAGCTACATCACTAGATGTCGTTCTTAACCAGATTCTGAATCAATCTTTTTGACTATACCACTAAAAGGGTCTCTTATGAATCATGGAGTGGTACTATATAATCCAAGGGTCTTAACTATTACATAGAAGCCCATTAAGGATTTAAGGTAGTACCTTTTGACTATCCTGCTACGAATCCCTCATATGGAGATATGAAAGATCCTGCGAGGATTTGGATAACGAATATCCAGAGTATAAAAACACAAAATGCATAAAAGAAAACATAAGATGAATAAACACATAGTCACATAACCACAAAATTGTTTAACTAGAAGTTTGTTCTGCTAACAGAGCACATGTATTTAAAGCACACTAGGAATCCATTCCTTGGATTTCATTTGGTACTTTAAACATTATCAAGAATCTAACTATAAAGATAGAAAGATTTTTAAAAGAAAAATTCGATTTCGATTATAAGGAACCGAAATGTTCGAATTTAGGTACAAAAGGAATCCAATTAAGGATTCTGATTTGAATGATAATCATCCACAAGGATCTAAATGTGAAGATAAAAAGATCCCATATGGATTTTTAGAAGTTGAAGATGTTTGAAACCTTGCACTGGATGTCCTTAAGTCAAAACATGAAGTAAAAATGCTTATGAAGTTGAGATGCTAGATATGTCAAGGCGACATATGAAGCAGAATTTGAAGGTTAAGTCAATGTATGAAGAAAATATTTTTGAAAACTATGCATGGGATTCTTTTAAGAAATATGTGTTTAACGTTTTTGAAACCTTATATATAATACTTTTGAAATCATAAAGTAGGTGTACTAGGTAAGTATATTTATAAAAATGTTTTAAAATCATGCGAGATGAGTTTTGAAATTATGTATAAGGTTTTTGAAAACATGAATGATGCTTTTCGAAATCATGCACTTGATAAGAAAATGTATTGTGTTAATATTGTTTTCAGACTATATGAAACATTTTGAAATTATGAAGGTTGTTTTTGAAAACATAGCCAATGTTTTCGAAATAACAAAGACAATGCATTTGAAAAAAAAATTGTTTTCAAACTATATGAAATGTTTTGAGATCATGAAGATTGTTTTTGAAATACTTGTACTATGTATGTTGAAAAATCAAAACGTAATGGGTATGAGATTTGAAAATACCCTTAGTTATCTAACCAAGGATTCAAAGGCACAGATGTGCAGAAAGCACGATTACTCATAATTTCCCTTTATTTCTTGTACTTCGTCTCCTGGAATGAAACGAGTACTTTAAAATTTTTCGAGGGAATCATGAGGAGACACAAAAATGGGAAATTCGCAAAAGTAGTTTGTAAGGAACATAGTTCCTTAATGTAGGTATTATAGGGAAATGCCATACACACATGTAACTATACTTGTATATCAGAATTGCGAACAACAACTTTTATTTATGAACAAGACATATTGTTTCATATTTCTAGAAAACGAAAGAAACAAAAGCATAAGACAGCAACATCTTCTACTCAGCCAACTACTCATCCGTGGGTCAGATTTGCATTTTTGGAAATGGCCCATCTCGCCACAGTTGTAACAAGACCCTCGTGAGAAACGAGCTTGAGCAGGAGTGTTGCCAGCTTGATTTGGTACAGCTGCAGTTGGGCAAACCCTTGCTGTATGACCTATAAGTCCACAAATCTGGCATTTGCGGCACCTCACCCTAGCATGATGATGAAGGTTACACTGGTTGCACAAGGGTGCAGTTCCATTGTATGGCTTCCTAGCAGGGGGTTGAGCTGGTTGGTTGGGGACGGCTTTACCATTGTGAGCGACCACGGCGAAGTTCTGAGAAGCCTTTCGCTTCTTTGACTTCTTAGGGGATCGTTCATCCATGGTCTTTGATTCCTCGATTGGTTTCTTGGCTTGTGGTGCTGTCACCTGACTAGGTCCTGCCTGTCTTGGTGACTCTTGAGTGGCTTCATCCTGGAGACGATACATGGCAGTAGCTAATTCAACAGTCTTCAGGACTACTTCGCTTATTCGCTGGGCAAATTTGGCTGCTTGCTCGGACATTTGACCGTTGCTGAGAGGAAGAGACATTCTAGAAGGAAATGAAAGAAATAGGAAGAAACAAGTGAAAGGTTATTGGATAATCAAAACAGAATGGTAACGCATGAAAATTGCGATCATTTGTTTGTTACTTAAGGTAAACAAATGAGACGGTGACTAATCAAAGTAAACAGGTCATATTAATGTATCACTGAAGACATGCTCGCCTATAAGTGAACACTCACCCCAAGAGTTCCCAGGTAAGAGTGACTGGTCCGACACTGCGGATTTGTACGAACACTCTAGCCTTCGACAGAAAACTCAGGGTACAGGCATTCACCCTTCTAGTTTGCACGTGTTCACATTATAAGGCCCAAATTTTGACGAGATTTTAAAAATTCAAAGGGGTTCGAAACCTTCTAACAGAGGGTTCAAAACCTAGTAATCAATCATCCTAGAACAGATGATTGCTTTTCAAAGTGGTTTTGAAATTTGTGTTCTTGTTGTGGTTGTCGCCTAAGGATAGGTGACAGTTATTGTTTTATGACTAAACGCAAGTAAACTCGTGTTAGGGTCCTAGGAAGGTTATAGACTAGTTCAAAGTATTACTAATAACCTAATTCCCTATAACCATGAGCTCTGATACCAACTTTTCTGTCACACCCCGACCACGTAAAACAACAAAACGTGGCGGAAACGTCGGGGAGTGTTGTAACAGAATCATTGTTTCATAACACATGGAAATTAAAATATAGTTTTATTGATTAAAAGAGTTACAATGTCTTGACAATCAAAGAAATATAACATAAATAACTAGTCTTGCATCTTTTATTGTCATTAAGGCCCAAGTCCGCCTATGTGTATCTTGATAAGTCCTATGCATCATCTCCTGAAAACACATGTGAAAATAGGTAAGTCAGCATAAAAATGCCTGTGAGATACATAGGTTTTGTGAAAACAGAATTCATGACTTATGTTTGAGAAAATGTTTAGTCATGAACCTTGTAATTTGCTTTGTCTTGTAAATCATTTGAAAAACGATAAGATCAGATGATATGTATAAATAAGAGAATAATGTATGGTTAAATGAATAACCATGTAAAATGAGTTTGTATAAAATAAGTTGTTTGTAAATTAATGTCTTGTGAAAAGTATGTTATTTGTATAAAATGTTATATGTCCAAATTGAAATGATTCAAATAACGCTACGATATGTAATACCATACAATCACTAATATATAGGAAGTACCAGCGGCGTATCCACCATGCTTGTATCATATTACACACGCCGCGTTACTTAAATCACTTACTCAAACCAAACCAACAACGTAAGATGTTTATGTTTAAACCAATTGCCAAATGTATTGAATAATATGTCAAAATGTTTATGTCAAGATGTAAGTCATGTAATGTATAACCAATGTCAATAATGTTTATGTGTCAAATGTAAATCATGTAATGTGTAACCAATGTCAATAATGTTTATGTGTCAAATGTAAATCATGTAATGTGTAACCCAAAATGATATGTATGGCTAGTGAAATATATCAACTAAACCATATGCACAAAAACAAAGTATTGAAGTAAAACATGGTTTAAATCAAAGCTATGTTTTGTGGAACAAATGCATGCTATACTGATATAAACATCTATGTGGTATTGTGAGAATGCATACATCCAAGCCTTGAGACTGTGGCGATAAACCCTTAAACAAATTAAAGGTTTATCTAAGTTATGTATATCGAATTCGGTCATTCCTTTCATCCAAACCTACCCAGGATGTCCGGAACGGGAGTTGTCAATTCCTATGGTACCACTACTTACTAACGAACGGCTTGATCGGTGTTAATGAATGTATATTGATCCATCAAAACAAACCAAATATCATATCAAAATGTAAGCATGTGATGAATAATAAATGTACTAAGTATGCACACAATGGGCATACATAGCATAGAATGTGATGTAAAATAATGTACTAAGTACGCACACAATGGGCATACATAGCATAAAATGTAATGTAATGTAAAATAATGTACTAAGTACGCACACAATGGGCATACATAGCATAAAGTGTAATGTAAAATAATGTACTAAGTACGCACACAATGGGCATACATAGCATAAAGTGTAATGTAAAATAATGTACTAAGTACGCACACAATGGGCATACATAGCATAAAATGTAATGTAAAGTAATGTACTAAGTACGCACACAATGGGCATACATAGCATAAAACACAATGAAATCATGTATGATGAATGTACTAATGAACATAGCAAGTATATGATGTGAAAACAGGAAAGCATGAAAGTAACAAGTAGGAACATGTGTTTCACACCAAAACAGTTTGGAAAAGAGTAAAAGAGGGGTCTATGTACTCACCTGAGATTGCTCAGAAGTCCTAAGATAACCACCAAGCAATGCTAGAGATCACGGAATCAACCGGCACCTAGTATAGGTAACTATGTTAATAAACCGGACCTATGTCGGAGGATCGGATAGAATGAGGGCTCGTAAACCAAATGAGTATGGGAACTCATGTAGTATGGTTTAACAAGGCCTACATACTAAAATGAAACCTAACCTAAGTGCTTACGACCCATTACGACCCGTTTAGGTAGCTTATGCTACTTTAACGCGTCGTTTGCGTAAAACGCGTTCGGAACGCCTAACTAGCCCTATGATAAGTAAAATATGCCTTAACATGTCTAATATTGTTGCTAAATCAGTTTAGATACCAAAAGTTATGTTACATATGCTTAAAATGAATTTTGGTGTCAAAGGGGTATTTTGGTAATTTACCTAAGGCATATAACCCACCTATCATACAACTAAGTAAACGTCGTGACCATAAGGTATAACCTCGGAAGGTTATTCCCTGTATAATATGGTCACCTAATGTGTTTGGTCGGATCCTAAGGATCGCCCAAACGGGCCGGATTCGAAAGTATAAGCGATTGTTTAGATCGCTTACCTTACGACCCTATATAAGCACTAAACTAAAAGTGACGAGCTAAGCATGTTAAAACATGCTTAACTAAGTTTAGAAAACAGGTTTGGTATCAAAACAAACGGTTTTGATACTTAAGAGTAGTTTGGTTACAAAATACTCAAGAATGCATATTTTGGCCGAAACTACGACTCGTCACTGAGCCTAGATAACGTGGTAATCAGTAGGTATAGTGTCTAGGGACTATGACCATCGTGATTACGCTCACGTTATGAAGTTCAAACAAACTTCGCATTGACCATAAACTGGTCAATGCAGAAAGTCAAACAAAGTTTGACTTTCGGACTCGAAAAGCAATAAAAGAACGAAGGAACACTTACAAAGGGTCCTCGCAAACAAATCGTGATCGAATAGCTCAGGTATGAAGCAAAGGCCTCAACTTAGAGCATTTTGATCAGATTTGGTGGGTTTTGAATGGAAGGGGGGTTGGGTATTTATAGTGTTTCTCGAACCGTTAAGATCGTTTCTTGAATAACGTGACTGAATCTCGTGCGTACACTTGTTGGAATGTTGTGGTGACTAAAAATGGCCCCTCATGAACTGAAAGGGCAAGTGTGGGTGTGTGGTTGGGAGCTTAACAGCTGTAATCTGCTGTTAAATTGATCTTATCTGATTTGGGAGTCTGACGCGGGCCGCGTAAGAGGACTCACTAATCTTACGCGGGCCGCCTGGCCTGACTGGTCAGAAACCAACTTTCATAAATGACAGTTTTGGTCCCTGTTACGTATTTAAGCCATTTCCGACACGTTTAAGGCCCGTTAAGCCAACTTTAAGGCCCTAAAATGACGCCTAAACATTGTGGACATGAAACATTCTCAAAAATATGTCGGATGTCAGTTCGTTTGGTCGTACGATCGCGATGTTCGCTTAATTACGACGGAATGCGCATAAGCGCGAAAAACGATCCAAATAACGCGACGAATGGATTTTTCTTATGCCAAACACTAAAATAAAATATTTTAGTGCTTACATAAATTTTTTGGATGTACGGATGTATTCAGAACGTAAGTTATGAGCGAAAATGCAAACTTGTGCACTTTTTGACGCTTTTAGTCCCTGAATGACCCAAAAGTTTATTTTAGCACACCGAACCCCTCAAAGCCTATTTCTGAGCTATGTAAAGGATATTTATGGTATGTTTAACTTATTGTCATGTTCTGGAATGTTCGTTACAGTTCAAATTGGCATACTTTCACAGTTTGTCAAGTTTAGTCCCTGTAAGCGAATTAACTGGTTTTTGACATACCAAAGCCTTCAAAACTTATTTCCAAGTTATGTAAAGGTTATTTAAGGTATGTTAAGTATATGTTGATGTTTCGGAGTATTTTTCGCATTAAACTGATTACGTTTACGCACCAGTTTGCGTGTAACTCTCCAGAAAGCGATATAGAGTTTGAAATTGAACAAGAATTGATATGTGCAAATGATACACATATTTGTACAAATCCCAAGTATGAAATACAATATTTCATTAGTTTGGTATTTGTTTGATGGTCGCAGTGACCCAGGTGTCACACATCATAATAGGTGTATGAAGTGGATGGTTGAAATAAGTCACAATATTGTACCGAGTGAGGGTTACCGTAATTGGTGCAATAATCTTCCCTATAATCATCCTCCTCATAGGTGTAGTTGTAACCTCCTGAGTATTGATCCATAAGAATCACTCAGCAGATCACAACGGAGTCTCGAGACCAGAAAACAAAAATAAAAACGGAAACAGAGGCTGGACACGGCCCTGTGTTCAGTAAGCACGGCCCGTGTTCAGAATCTGTATCTGGGCGTTTAAATAAAAGTTACTGGTTTAGTGGGGCACGGGGGCGTGTTCAATGAGCACGGCCCCGTGTTCGGACTCTGTAACTGGGTGTTTTTATAAAAAAAAATGCAGCACGGCCCCGTGTTCAATGAACACGGTCCCGTGATCAGGCTACTGTAAATGAAAAAACTAACCAAAATGCAGAAAAAATGCGCGCGTTTTAAAAAGGTTTTGAAAAACTGATTAGGCCGTCGATTTTAAGCTTTCTTAAAATCCTTCTGTCCCGACACCAAAAAACTTGATGCGTGTCGAGTGTGATAGGTTTTTAATGTATATTTTAAGCCCTTTTAACACTTTAGCCAAGTTTTAAATTTATAAAACACGATATTTACTAACACTAAACACACATAAGGGCAAGTGCACCTATCTTGAGCGTAGTATAGTGTTGGTAAGATACCGAGGTCTTCCAAGGACACAAGAGCTTTTAGTACCGGTTTATGCTCAACGTCTAATCAAATCAAAAATTTAGAAAAAAGGGTGTTAAAATAAGAAAATAAAACTAACTAAAAATGCTGAAAATAAAAATAAAAACAGATAGATAAGATGAATCACTTGGATCCGACTCGCCTTTAGTGTAACCTTTGATTATTTTCGCACTTTTGCAATTTTTAAGAGATTATCTTAGTTATAATAGTAGGCCCCTCTTTTGAAGGTGACGTTACCCTCAACCCAGTAGTTTGAGTCAGCAAGGATACAATCCTAAAGGGTTAGATTATTGAAAGATAATTAATTAAGTTATTGATGCATAATGTGGCAGGCCCTTTTTTTTATATAGACAGTAAAATAATGCCAAGACACCACGAACAAATGATAAGGAAGATTCACCTTCAACATAAGAAACTAGTTATTAAAGTCATTAATACATAACCAAATAAAAAGTGCGAAAAGATTAAAAATAAAAAAGTATTACACTAAATGCTTGTCTTCACCAAGTGATGTAAGAGACTTAGGCAAACATGGCCTTTGATTGTCAAGAACTCTTTCGATCAATCTTGGATCCCGAGACTACTCACACACTCTATGATGGATGATGGATGATGGTGGTGGATGTGGGTTGTGATGGTGGTGGTGGGTGGGTGAAGTGTGAGAGAGGTGGTTTGCCAATGGATGGTTTGCAAGTGAGCCAAGCACCCCTATTTATAGCCTGCATAGAAGCCCGGACATGGCCCAGTGCCCGTTGGGCACGACCCCGTGTCCACCCATCTTCTCTTTCTTCATTAATTGCAATTTGTCTGCATTAGTTGACCACACCCCCGTGTCCTCTGGGCACGACCCCGTGTGCAGAAGCGTATCTGTACTATCAAGATTTGCTTAGATTCTGCGAATCTTAGCGTTGACCACGGCCCCGGGTCCGCTGGCCACACCCCCGTGTTGGGAAATAGAAGCTTCTACAGCTTTGTCTTTTCTGCAGACACTTGGGCACTGTAACAACCCTCACCAAACCAGGTATCCGTACGAATTAATTTATATTTAATTAATGCTTGATTGCTGTGCTTGCTTACAATTGTGGTTAAACTGCTACTTGAATGCTGATACATACACATACATGCATCATACTTTATTGCTGTCACTCCATTATTTACACAGAACTATAGTGACAAACTTGATGCACAAAAACACAATAGCACACTATACGGATAACTCAGTAAACATGCTGACATAGCCAGCATCAGACGGACACTGTCTCTGGGGCCATTATGAGCCGGGAATAGTTTACTACACTAGTAGGGAGTGTAGGGAGGTGAGGATTGTAGAACTGCGTCACTAGGTGATTGTTATAGTGACCGGATGTGCCTAAAACGTACTTTAAGTACAAAAATTCTGCACTTTGTCACAAATTTCAGCATTTAATATAACTAGTAAAGTGCAAAAACCTGGGAAAATAATACTAGACACTTTCCAAAGTGTCAGGAATTCATTGTGTCACTAAAACAAATATTAACGACACTCTAAATGCTTAATTAGCACTTTAACGGATTAATATCCAACCGAACAACCGGACTTTACCCGGAACATAAAAATATTGGCAATGACATTGTTTCTCCTTTTCTGAGCCAGTTAGGGTACTCGAACACCCTAACACCCGTTATAAAACATAACACACTAAGTAACTAATCTAGTTACTTAACTAAACATAACTAACCACTAACTATCAAGTTGAAATCCAACTAATTACCCCCCCCCCCTTAACCGAATGGTCCCATGTGGGGACACACCACACCAAGTTTGATTATTTTAATTGTTGATGTCTTATATCTAGAGAACACATAATCCCTTGGTTAATACACTAAAATGGTTTATAAAAGTAACCATAAGATCACATTATCATCCATTCAACACTTAACAAAATCTTGTTCTCTCTCTCTCTTTGATATCCTCGGCCGAACACAACCATACCCAACTCACCATCATTCAATCTTGATCTTGCAATTCCACATACATATCAAGGTGCTAGAGTTCATACGAGGAGACCCGGCGCTTACGGAATCTCAAGGACCTCTCTACATCGCTATTAACCACCTTGTTTTCGCTTTGAATCTTCCCTAGCCTAGAGCTAGTTGTAAGTGATTCTAAACATCTTCTTGTTCTTGTTTAAAGTGGTTAATAAGAAGTTTAACGGATAAAATTCATGAACATGCGAAAACAAAACTAAAAGTCTTGCTAGAAAGATGAACATGGTGGTTAAAGGGTAAATAATGGTGTAAAACTCATGAATCTTGTTTAGTTATGGTTATTTTATGTTGTTGGATGCTAGCAGTGGAATGGATCGTCATCTAACCACGCTAGGTCATGTTCATGGAACATGAACTAGCAATATGTTTAGTGTAAAAGTTACTAGATGACGAACCCTTTCATACATGAACATGAACTTGTGTAAAAATAGTTTTTCTTGTAAAATGGAGTTTTAAACTAGTAGATCTAAAGATCTACAAGTGGTATTTTCGAAGAACCAAGTGTAAGATGCAAATCATGTTTAAAGCCGGATCTTTCATGAAATAAAAGCATTTATGTGAACAAACGAGTGAGTAAGCACTTGTGTGAACAAAGGTTTTAACAAAGAAATATTTTCGTAATTTTTTACTAAGGAGTTGTAAAGTTACATGTTCTTTGAAAATAAAGATTTCAAGAAACCGATTTTATTTGTAAAGATAGAAAGATCTATTAAAAATGTTGGAAGAATACTACGTATTTTCACACAACTTACAAGTTCATGTGTTTGCAATTATACTTGTTTTGACTAGTATAATGTTTGAATATTGTTTTGTTGATGATTGGAAAAATTGTTGCTTGAATTTTGAAAAGAAAATGATACGCTAGTAAGCGTGGCCACCTCCAGTTACAGAGGAACCTCTGGCGAAATTTTTCCAGGAAATAACACTTAGAATATTTTTGGTGACAAGTGTTATAAATATATTTTTGACTTGTTTTCCAAACAAACTTCGCCATGATTTTTATTACAAAATTACCAAGTGTCGGCGGTGGATTTTCTTAAATAAAACTTGTTAAATATATATTGAGAATATACATATTTCATAATAATACACTTGTGTGATTTTATGATTATTTTGAGAACTATATATTATTTTTAGAGTAAAAATAATATAACCTGGAACATGTCATGAAAGCACGACTCTAAAATAATACCAACGCTATCACAAATAAATATTTAAGTTACACCGGTATTATTATTACCACCCGAACTTTAAATGTAACTTACGTATTTTGGAAAAATACTCTTAAATGTGTATTTTGATAAAAGTGTTATTTTGGAAATTGTAAGGTATAAAATATAATATTTTTGGGAAAAATATGTATATTTTAGAGATAGAATATTTTAGACAAATGAATAAGAATATATTTCATTAAGTGAGACTTAATAATATATTTTTGGAATTACAAAAACGCACATGTATTAAAACCCCCATCCTTGGGAAGGAATACAACTATTAAATAATTAAGAAGTGTAAATACGAAATAGTTGCCTAACTATTTCCCAAAAACTTTAAACCTTAAGCCAAGGCACGGCCGTCCGTCTAATAGAAGTTAGTACGTGTAGGTCGACAAGCAGCAGGTTGATTTGGGGATTTACTATTTCGAGACGCACTCCTGTGAGTTCATGTCCCCCCTTTCTCTTAACTGTTTTCAGTTTTTATACTTTGGGGGTGAAATACATGTTACTATGATTACGAATACTTTTTACATGGTATGGTTAGCGTAAGGAGGGTTACTACTTAGATCATGTGAGTAGGTAGGCGGGAACTGGAGGCCATTAATCCTCATAGTAGGACCGAGGGTCTTTAGCCGTAGATCTATCTGGGTGTAGCGAGCCCAGCCCCAGGCCCAACAGTACGGACCTCGGGGTGACTTGGTACCCGACGCAAAAATCTGCTAGGTTTGAGTCTTCCTACTGCACTCCACACATATCAATGGCCTTGCAAACCATTGGTGATCTCTTTATTTCCTTATTTGCTACATACCAGGGATTTTATACTTACAAAGGTTTTACATACTCACTTTCACATGAACTCGCTCAAGTTTATGTTGATTTTTCAACTTACATGTATTTCAAGGAATTAGGGATCTGGCGAAGTATGCTACGTTTTCACGCTGCGTAAGAGTTATGAGGTTATCCACGTTTAGGGATTGTGACTTTTACCTGGACGAGTCACAAGTCTTAAACGGTGTTTAATTTATGATTGTGGTTATGTCGTATGAACAATGTTTTTATTTTGTTGGGTTGTAACTCGTTGCATGTGTCAACTTTAAACAATGTTGTCGTATTTTACTTTTAAAACTTGAAGTAATGGATGATCATCATGGTTTTACTTTCATATAGCTTTGTTGTGATTAAGCTTTGGTATTAAGAAGTCACACCAAATAAACCCACGCTTCCGTAAAGCCAGGGTGTGACAGCTTGGTATCAGAGCTTTGATCATAGCGAACTAGGATCCCTTTTCGAGTCTAGACTATGGTCACTAGGGCTCTCACGAAAACATTTTTACATTGCATACACTACGTCCAGATCCAGAGTGCAAAATATTTTTAAAAGTTATGGCTCAGTCTGAGAGGCTGAGGGAGTAGTCTAATGGGACTAGGAGGCTCAGTTTGAGAGGCTGGGGGAGATTAATCTAGTGGGACTAGGAGATTTAGTCTGAGAGACTAGGAGATTCAGTCTGAGAGGCTGGGAGGATAGTCTAGTGGGACTTGGAAGTTCAGTCTGAGAGGTTGGGAGGATAGACTAGTGGGACTAGGAGAATTATTTGATTGCTTATTGGTGACTAACATGTTTATATGATTGATTACTTGTGCATGTGTGTGTTTGTGTTACAGACATCATTCCTTCTTCATCAGACACTGGGCTTTCCGATACTCTGGACCCTATGGCGATAGTATCAGATGACATAGTTTCATCGGAGCACGAGGTGTACACTTCCGATACTACCAGCACAGATGATGATGACTTTCAGCCCTTTGCGCTACCTGACGTCGTAGCCGAGCCTGCTGACGGCCATCTCGCTGGGGATTTACCACTCGTGGTGATCCCTGCTCCTATACCCCTTGCTGCTTATCCGGTTGTTGATATGCCACTTGTTGATGTTTCCGACGATAATGTCGATTTATTTGAGGAGGCCCCACTTGAGGATGACCTTGAGGGCCTGGCCCCTATTGCTGCCGATGATATCCTACTTCTTGTTGACGCCCCTGCAGGAGAGGCTCCTGTTCATTCACCTGTCCCAGACTCATTTGAGTCTGTGGCGTCTGCATCTTTGCATACACATGGAGTGCAGCACCACTCACACGACGCCGACCCTAATATGGCGTCATCAGCTGCACCTATACATGACTTTGAGTTTGATCACGACATTGAGGATGATCCTGTTTTTCCACCTGGTTTTGATCCAGACCATGACATTGAGATCATACACTTAGACCAGCCCCTAGAGGATCCTGTAGCCCCTGTCGATCCCTTGTTTGCTGATCCAGCTGATTTTCAGATGGAGTTTGTTGATCCGGAGCCGGCTGTGGCCCCTGAGCCAGTTGTCGCTCCTGACCCGGCATTTGGGCATGACCCTGTTCATGCCGATGCACCTGCTGTTGCTCCTTTTGTTGACGATATACCTGGTGATGATCATCCTATTGTTGTTCCACAGTTGGTGGATGATCATGCTGTTGATGCTCCATTATTGTTAGAGGATCCTGTTATATCCCCACTTCCAGATCCTATGCCGGTGATGTTCGACCGCGCACCTTTTGCGACCCTCATTGATCCACGATACGCACTCACCCACAATGGGTGGATAGATGACGACGATGATTTCCCACCTTTCGTGGTATCTGTTACACCACCTGTAGCCCCCATTTCAGCTCCTATTTCAGCTCCCATTGATGTTCCTTTGATTCCTCCACACACCACAGATAATCACCGCACAGATCTCCCGGTCACTTATCTCCAGGACATTCCTCCACCCCGTCCTGGGGAGGGTTCGTCACGTCATCCGTTTGGTCATACACCTTTTGTTTCAGGAGGAGGCCAGTTTGTGCCTCAGATTGTTCATCCCACTGTTGTTCCCACTGTTGCACCATTTACTGTACCATCCTTCGCTCCATCTAGTGAGCCGTTCCTTTGGACTACGCCCCCCATTATGCCACCGACGGATCCGTATCACCCATACCACGTGGGGTATTCTACGGAGGATGTTCTCATATCTTTCATGATACAGCAGGAGGCGCTGACCCGTCGCGTACAGGAGCTAGAGAGAGCTCAGCGACTCCCATGCCAGTGCCAGACCCCACCTGCCGTATCACACCCTCCTCGACCACTTTCACCTGATTCTGGCGCTCGTTTTTGGACTCCCGAGCAGCAGATAGCATACTTACTACGCGCTCATCGCGCTATGGAGGAGGACTGGCTTCATATGCGACGTTTACTCTTTTCTCGTTTTCCCCCTCCTCCACCGCCATCAGCTTAGGCCTTTTTGTACGACACTGGTAGACTTTTGGTGAGACGACCGCGATTGTGCTGACTACACAGCTTTTGGAGACCACATTTTGGATGTTATGACTTTTGTTGATTTGTATATTTGATGTTGTTGTCACTGACTAGATATTTTGGACTAGGGCGATGTGGCCCTTAGTCACTGATGATGTACGATACAGTTATGTACTTGTAAACCTTACATTGTGGTCTTGATTTATGACAACGCAATCGCAGTATTCTCATTATATGTGATGTTGAGTGATTGTTTATGTTCTATAACATGAGATGTTATGTGGTTGATTTATTTATAACATGAGATGTTATGTGTTGATATTGTTGAATACATACGTACACTTTACTTACTATGACCTGACCAACGTGAACCATCTTTTTGAAGATGCCACCAAGACGCCAAACGCGTATGCCTGCCAACGAGGCAGAACTTCAAGGAATCATTGCTGCCGCCATTGCACAGTATGCAGCCTCACAAGGAGGAACCAGCGGAAGCAATTCGAACAATAACGGTAATAACAATCCACCACATGGTAATGTTAAGTCGTTTGGGACATATTACAATACATTTGGATATTTATAGCGCGTCCGCTAATACCATTTGTATATTCTAACGTATGTGCAGGGTGCACTTACAAGCAGTTTCTAAACTGCAAGCCTGTGAACTTTAACGGCACCGGAGGTGCTGTTGCTTTTGTAAGATGGGCCGAAAAGACGGAGTCTGTTCTCCGAATGAGCAAGTGTGCTCCAGACCAACAAGTGACTTACATTTCTGGGCTATTTTTGGACGGAGCCCTGTCCTGGTGGAACTTACAAGTGCAAACTCTTGGTGAAGCCGCTGCTTACGCGTTGAGCTGGGCTGAGTTAAAAAAATTGATGCGAAGGAAGTATTGTTCTCATACTGAGATACAAAGGTTGGAGACCGAGTTTTGGCATTTGAGGATGGACGGTCCCAAAATCACGGAATACGTTCAGAGATTCCACGACCTGTCTCATGTGGTACCTTATATGGTTACACCGGAATTCAAGCGAATCGAGCGCTTTATCTGGGGTTTAGCTCCACAGATCATGAGTATGGTCACTACTTCCAAGCCTGCAACAATCACAGAGGCTATCGATCTGAGCGTGTCTCTTACTGAGGAAGCCATCCGCCTGAACAAGTTTTCGAATGTTGAGCCAAAGAAGAAAGAGACTCACGTAGAGTCGTCTGGTGAGAATAAGAGGAAATTCTCGAACTTCAAGCAGGGAACTAGCAGTGTTGGCAAGAAAGGAGAATCAAGCGCACCGGTCCAAGCTGCAACCGGTGTTGGAAAGAAGGGGAAAGGATATATGGGTACGCATCCCAAGTGTAACACCTGCCAGCGTCATCATTCTGGCCGATGTGGGCCAAAAGTATGTGAAGCTTGTGGAAAAGCTGGCCACCTGAGGGATAACTGCTGGGCTAGTGCAGGCTGGGGAGGCCAAGGAGGTTTTGGTAATCGGAACAATAATCGTGGTGGCAATGGAAATCGTGTACAAGGAAATAATGAAGGAAATGGAAACCGAGGCAACAATGCAAATCAGGCTGGGGACGCGAATCGAAATCAAAACAACAATCAAGCGGGGAACGGAGGAGGTAATGGCCAAAGATTGGGTTGTTTTAACTGTGGCGACATTGGGCATTTTAAGAGGAACTGCCCAGGATTGAATCAAGCCCACGGAAGAGTGTTTAACATTGAGGCGAGGGAAGCGCGCCAGGACCCCAACATTGTTACTGGTACGTTCCCTATAAACCAACGCTTTGCATCCGTTTTGTTTGATACTGGTGCGGATCATAGTTTCGTGTCACTAGAATTTAAGAAAATACTTGGGTTGACGCCTAGTAAGTTAGACGTTCCGTACTCCATCGAATTAGCAAATGGGAAATTAGTTGAGACCAGTGAAGTTGTCCGAGGATGTGTGATTGAACTAGGAGGGCACGAGTTTACGCTAGACTTACTACCTGTCGAGTTGGGAAGCTTTGATGTGGTAGTAGGAATGGATTGGTTGTCGAGTAACAAAGCCGAGATTGTTTGTCATGAGAAGACCATCCGCATCCCATTGACGGATGAAGAAACAATCATAGTACACGGAGATAAGCATGATACGCCACTGAGAATTATTAGCTGCCTGAAAGCTAGAAAGTGTTTACGGAACGGATGTGTTGCATTCTTAGCGCACATCGTGGATAAGAAAGTTGTTGAACCAAAGATTGAAGACATTCCAGTCGTCAAGGAATATCCGGAGGTCTTTCCAGAAGACTTGCCAGGATTACCGCCTCAAAGGCAAGTCGAATTCCACATTGACTTGGTTCCAGGTGCCGCGCCTGTAGCCAAGGCACCCTACAGACTTGCGCCGTCAGAGATGCAAGAGTTGTCGACACAACTCCAGGAGCTTTTGGACAAAGGATTCATCAGGCCAAGCTTCTCACCTTGGGGAGCTCCGGTACTGTTCGTTAAGAAGAAGGGCAGTAGTTTTTGCATGTGCATAGACTACCGTGAGCTTAACAAGTTAACTATCAAGAACAGATACCCTTTGCCGAGAATCGATGACTTATTCGACCAACTACAAGGTTCAAGCTACTACTCGAAGATCAATTTGCGATCTGGTTACCATCAGCTGAGAATACAAGAGGAAAGCATTCCTAGAACCGCTTTCAGAACTCGTTATGGACACTACGAGTTTCTGGTGATGTCGTTTGGGTTGACAAACGCGCCAGCTGTTTTTATGGATTTGATGAATAGACTTTGTAAGCCGTACTTGGACAAGTTTGTGATTGTGTTCATAGATGATATTTTGATCTATTCAAAGACGAAGAATGAACACGAACAGCATCTAAGAGCTATTTTGGAATTGCTGAAAAAGGAAAAGTTGTATGCCAAATTCTCAAAGTGCGAGTTTTGGCTACGCGAAGTCCAGTTTCTTGGACACGTGGTTAATGGAAATGGAATCCATGTTGATCCCACAAAGATCGAGGCGATAAAGAGCTGGGAGACTCCAAAAACGCCGACCGAGATTCGCCAGTTCTTAGGTTTGGCCGGCTACTATCGAAGGTTTATTGAGGATTTTTCAAAGATCGCTCAACCATTGACTTTCCTCACACAGAAGGATAAAAAGTTTGATTGGGGAATCAAGCAAGAAGAAGCGTTTCAGTTGTTGAAGAACAAGCTTTGTGACGCACCGATTTTATCGCTGCCAGAAGGAACTGATGATTTCGTGGTATACTGTGACGCCTCGCGTCAAGGATTGGGTTGCGTGTTGATGCAACGCCAGAAAGTTATAGCTTACGCTTCACGCCAATTGAAAGTTCATGAAAAGAACTATACCACGCATGATTTGGAACTAGGCGCAGTGGTATTTGCGCTGAAAATCTGGAGACATTATTTGTATGGTACAAAGTGTACAATCTTTACGGACCATAAGAGTCTGCAGCACATATTCGACCAGAAAGAGCTTAATATGAGACAAAGACGTTGGGTCGAATTATTGAACGATTATGATTGCGAGATCAAGTATCATCCAGGGAAATCGAACGTGGTCGCTGATGCCCTGAGTCGAAAGGAGAGGATCAAGCCCATAAGGGTTAGGGCTTTGGAGATGATTGTCCAGACAGATCTCGCTTTACGCATTCGTGCCGCACAGAAAGAGGCTCTGAAAGAAAGGAACATTGAAGAAGAATATCTCCATGGGATGAAGAAGCAATTAGTGCCAAACGAGGAAGGAACACTATGTTTCATGAAAAGGATTTGGGTTCCTCTGTTTGGTGGTTTGAGAAAAGTTATTTTTGAGGAAGCCCACAAATCACGGTACTCTATCCATCCAGGAGCGGATAAGATGTACCAAGATCTTAAGGACTATTATTGGTGGCCTAGGTTGAAAGGCGATGTTGTTGTTTATGTTAGCAAGTGTTTAACGTGCGCCAAAGTGAAAGCTGAGTACCAGAAGCCTTCAGGACTTCTGCAGCAACCTGAGATTCCCAAGTGGAAATGGGAACAAATATCAATGGATTTCATAACAAAGCTGCCAAAGACACCTAGAGGCCATGATATGATTTGGGTAATAGTTGACCGCCTAACAAAGTCCGCACATTTCTTACCAATCAAAGAAAACGACAACACGAGTAAACTTACGGAAATATACATGCGAGAAATTGTTGCACGACACGGAGTGCCTCTCTCGATCATCTCTGATAGAGGTGGGAGATTTGTATCAAGGATTTGGCAATCCTTCCAAGAAGCTTTTGGCTCATAGTTGAACTTGAGCACTGCATTCCATCCGCAAACTGATGGCCAAAGTGAACGAACTATACAGACTTTGGAGGATATGCTGAGAGCATGTGTAATGGACCTAGGTGGTAGCTGGGATAAACATTTACCATTGGTCGAGTTTTCGTACAACAACAGCTACCACACAAGCATTGGAGCCGCGCCATTTGAAGCTCTTTACGGACGCAAGTGTCGATCACCACTATGCTGGGCTGATGCAGGTGATAGGCAGCTTGTTGGCCCCGAAATAGTCCAAGAGACGACAGACAAGATTGCGCAGATTCGAAAACGCATCGAGGCGGCTCGTGACAGGCAGAAAGCCTATGCAGATCCAAAGCGGAAACCTTTGGAATTTCAAGTTGGGGATATGGTTTTATTGAAGGTTTCACCCTGGAAGGGTGTGGCACGCTTCGGAAAGCGTGGAAAGTTGAATCCGCGTTACATTGGCCCTTTCAGAATCCTGCAAAGGATTGGGCTTGTTGCCTACAAGTTGGACCTACCTGCTGAACTAAATGGTGTTCACGATACATTCCATGTATCAAATTTGAGAAAGAGTCCAACACAGGAGACAGTGATCATTCCTGCTGACGAAGTTCATATCGACGACACGCTCCACTTCACTGAAGAACCTGTTGAGGTCACGGATTGGAAAGTTAACAAAACTCGCAGGAGCAGTGTCAAACTCGTCAAAGTTCGTTGGAATGCTAGGCATGGACCTGAATTCACGTGGGAACGTGAGGATCGTATGAAAGAGAAATACCCCCATTTATTTCCCAAGACCCCTGCAACTAGAAGCAGAGCCTAAATTTCGGGACGAAATTTATTTAACGGGGGGAGAATGTGACAACCCTCACCAAACTAGGTATCCGTACGAATTAATTAATATTTAATTAATGCTTGATTGCTGTGCTTGCTTACAATTGTGGTTAAATTGCTACTTGAATGCTGATACATACACATACATGCATCATACTTTATTGCTGTCACTCCATTATTTACACAGAACTATAGTTACAAACTTGATGCACAAAAGCATAGTAGCACACTATACGGATAACTCAGTAAACATGCTGACATAGCCAGCATCAGACAGACACTGTTCTGAGGCCATTATGAGCCGGGAATAGTTTACTACACTAGTAGGGAGTGTAGGGAGGTGAGGATTGTAGAACTGCGTCAGTAAGTGATTGTTATAGTGACCGGATGTGCCTAAAATGTACTTTAAGTACAAAAATTCTGCACTTTATCACAAATTTCAGCATTTAATATAACTAGTAAAGTGCAAAAACCTGGGAAAATAATACTAGACACTTTCCAAAGTGTCAGGAATTCATTGTGTCACTAAAACAAATATTAACGACACTCTAAATGCTTAATTAGCACTTTAACGGATTAATATCCAACCGAACAACCGGACTTTACCCGGAACATAAAAATATTGGCAATGACATTGTTTCTCCTTTTCTGAGCCAGTTAGGGTACTCGAACACCCTAACACCCGTTATAAAACATAACACACTAAGTAACTAATCTAGTTACTTAACTAAACATAACTAACCACTAACTATCAAGTTGAAATCCAACTAATTACCCCCCCCCCCCCTTAACCGAATGGTCCCATGTGGGGACACACCACACCAAGTTTGATTATTTTAATTGTTGATGTCTTATATCTAGAGAACACATAATCCCTTGGTTAATACACTAAAATGGTTTATAAAAGTAACCATAAGATCACATTATCATCCATTCAACACTTAACAAAATCTTGTTCTCTCTCTCTCTTTGATATCCTCGGCCGAACACAACCATACCCAACTCACCATCATTCAATCTTGATCTTGCAATTCCACATACATATCAAGGTGCTAGAGTTCATACGAGGAGACCCGGCGCTTACGGAATCTCAAGGACCTCTCTACATCGCTATTAACCACCTTGTTTTCGCTTTGAATCTTCCCTAGCCTTGAGCTAGTTGTAAGTGATTCTAAACATCTTCTTGTTCTTGTTTAAAGTGGTTAATAAGAAGTTTAACGGATAAAATTCATGAACATGCGAAAACAAAACTAAAAGTCTTGCTAGAAAGATGAACATGGTGGTTAAAGGGTAAATAATGGTGTAAAACTCATGAATCTTGTTTAGTTATGGTTATTTTATGTTGTTGGATGCTAGCAGTGGAATGGATCGTCATCTAACCACGCTAGGTCATGTTCATGGAACATGAACTAGCAATATGTTTAGTGTAAAAGTTACTAGATGACGAACCCTTTCATACATGAACATGAACTTGTGTAAAAATAGTTTTTCTTGTAAAATGGAGTTTTAAACTAGTAGATCTAAAGATCTACAAGTGGTATTTTCGAAGAACCAAGTGTAAGATGCAAATCATGTTTAAAGCCGGATCTTTCATGAAATAAAAGCATTTATGTGAACAAACGAGTGAGTAAGCACTTGTGTGAACAAAGGTTTTAACAAAGAAATATTTTCGTAATTTTTTACTAAGGAGTTGTAAAGTTACATGTTCTTTGAAAATAAAGATTTCAAGAAACCGATTTTATTTGTAAAGATAGAAAGATCTATTAAAAATGTTGGAAGAATACTACGTATTTTCACACAACTTACAAGTTCATGTGTTTGCAATTATACTTGTTTTGACTAGTATAATGTTTGAATATTGTTTTGTTGATGATTGGAAAAATTGTTGCTTGAATTTTGAAAAGAAAATGATACGCTAGTAAGCGTGGCCACCTCCAGTTACAGAGGAAACTCTGGTGAAATTTTTCCAGGAAATAACACTTAGAATATTTTTGGTGACAAGTGTTATAAATATATTTTTGACTTGTTTTCCAAACAAACTTCGCCATGATTTTTATTACAAAATTACCAAGTGTCGGAGGTGGATTTTCTTAAATAAAACTTGTTAAATATATATTGAGAATATACATATTTCATAATAATACACTTGTGTGATTTTATGATTATTTTGAGAACTATATATTATTTTTAGAGTAAAAATAATATAACCTGGAACATGTCATGAAAGCACGACTCTAAAATAATACCAACGCTATCACAAATAAATATTTAAGTTACACCGGTATTATTATTACCACCCGAACTTTAAATGTAACTTACGTATTTTGGAAAAATACTCTTAAATGTGTATTTTGATAAAAGTGTTATTTTGGAAATTGTAAGGTATAAAATATAATATTTTTGGGAAAAATATGTATATTTTAGAGATACAATATTTTAGACAAATGAATAAGAATATATTTCATTAAGTGAGACTTAATAATATATTTTTGGAATTACAAAAACGCACATGTATTAAAACCCCCATCCTTGGGAAGGAATACAACTATTAAATAATTAAGAAGTGTAAATACGAAATAGTTGCCTAACTATTTCCCAAAAACGTTAAACCTTAAGCCAAGGCACGGCCGTCCATCTAATAGAAGTTAGTACGTGTAGGTCGACACGCAGCAGGTTGATTTGGGGATTTACTATTTCGAGACGCACTCCTGTGAGTTCATGTCCCCCCTTTCTCTTAACTGTTTTCAGTTTTTATACTTTGGGGGTGAAATACATGTTACTATGATTACGAATACTTTTTACATGGTATGGTTAGCGTAAGGAGGGTTACTACTTAGATCATGTGAGTGGGTAGGCGGGAACTGGAGGCCATTAATCCTCATAGTAGGACCGAGGGTCTTTAGCGGTAGATCTATCTGGGTGTAGCGAGCCCAGCCCCAGGCCCAACAGTACGGACCTCGGGGTGACTTGGTACCCGACGCAAAAATCTGCTAGGTTTGAGTCTTCCTACTGCACTCCACACATATCAATGGCCTTACAAACCATTGGTGATCTCTTTATTTCCTTATTTGCTACATACCAGGGATTTTATACTTACAAAGGTTTTACATACTCACTTTCACATGAACTCGCTCAACTTTATGTTGATTTTTCAACTTACATGTATTTCAGGGAATTAGGGATCTGGCGAAGTATGCTACGTTTTCACGCTGCGTAAGAGTTATGAGGTCATCCACGTTTAGGGATTGTGACTTTTACCTGGACGAGTCGCAAGTCTTAAACGGTGTTTAATTTATGATTGTGGTTATGTCGTATGAACAATGTTTTTATTTTGTTGGGTTGTAACTCGTTGCATGTGTCAACTTTAAACAATGTTGTCGTATTTTACTTTTAAAACTTGAAGTAATGGATGATCATCATGGTTTTACTTTCATATAGTTTTGTTGTGATTAAGCTATGGTATTAAGAAGTCACACCAAATAAACCCACGCTTCCGCAAAGCCAGGGTGTGACAGGCACGCCCCCGTGTTCATTGAGCACGGGGCGTGTTCAGCCTTCTGATGTCTTGTTTTTGCTTGGGAAGATGCTGTCGAGGGGTCGGGCATGCCACGTTTATTTCTTTTCTTGTATTATTGTTAGATTTGGCTGCATTTTTGCTTCTTTTGTTCCTTTAAGCTCATTTAACCCTGAAAATACAAAAGGAAGACAAAAACACACTTTTTCCAACATTAGTACTACAAAAGGATTAGTTTTATGTCATATTTTATGTAATTTATATGTTGCATTTTGCGCACATCAGGGTGTGACACTCGCAGGGAGGCCGAGGGAGGAGGGTGGCGACGATGGGGTGGTGTGGTTGTCAGGTTTCTTTGATCATCCTTAAGGTTTGCAACTAAATTTGTTTATATAAGAAATCTAATTGCAGATAACACCCCTTCTAACTTCCATCCACATCTAGCAATTAACGCTTAGTTACTGATAACCAAATAGCCAAATCATTAATCCCTTAATTGTTTTGCTAAACAATTAATCCGTAATCTGTTTAATTATCTCTCCATATAATTAACCATCACAATTAAATCTGCAATTTGTGAACTAATATTCAACTATTAAATATTGTTACTTGATTGTTGTCTAAAGTGTAACTCTTTGCATCGTACATCGATGGTAACGTTGAATTATCAATGATCGGACATCCAATATCCAACAGAAACCATGGAACACCTTGGCATCTTGTTATGTTGCAACAAGCGTGTGTGGCAATGGGTCTGCTCATGGTGCAACCTCCCTGATATTATTGTGTTCCAAATTAGAGATCTCATAGAGTATTACAAATTCGTGAAACTAAGCAAGATTAAAGGAAAAATGGTGCATGCGATAGTTTTGTCGGCTTGTTTGGAATACAGAAAGCTAGAAACAATCTCGTGTTCTCAAATAAACCTATTTCAATGGAGAAACTCATGGAAGAAATCAAGTCTAGTGCCTTTCTGTGGTTAAAAATCGATCGAATTTAAAAGTTCTAGAGTGAGATGATTGGTGTAAGTTTAAGTTCTGAGCTCCTAGAATATTGGTAGCTTTGTATTATGGTTATTGTCACTTTTTATGGCTTGAATCTAGTGCCTTGCTAAGATTGGCTTTAATTTAATATATATCGAACGTTCTGAAAAAAACCCAGTCTTATCGGTTAGACAAGTTCAAAGAACTGGAAATGCCATAATTATTTATAATCATATGCAGTGGTGAAGCTTGACAATGAAGACGGGGAGGGAGGGGGTCGAAAACGTATATACCAAAAAAAAATCTATATGAAAACAATATATATAACACTACTGAGCGAAAAGTTCGGCCCTGGTCATATGTACATAAACCATGAATAATATTCAACACAAAATGACATATACACGTTTAAACACCATAAAGTCCAATGAAAATGGCAAAACTCCTCCCAATTCCTTGTGTGAATTGCTAGTCGAGTCTCATTCTCTAAACAACAATTTAGCAAAAACAATATGGACATAAATGACTACTACTCGCACATTGGTTATATATTTATACGTGTGACAGAGAGTAGATCTAAGAGTTAACATAGTTTGAATAATGTTTTTTTTTTTTTCTAGCGGTACCAAGGTGTTATTTAAGGTATTGCCTTTTTTTATGACTAGGGTTCAACCTGTATAGTGGACAAAAGAAATAGTTTATTACTATAATTAGAGAGTGTAAGTTATTTTTTTTTTAGAGTTAATTGCCTGGATAGTCCCTGTGGTTTACTATTTTTCATCTTTAGTCCCTAACTTTCTAAAATTACATGTATGTTCCCGATGGTTTAATCATTTGTAACTCGGATAGTCCCTGGATTGAACGACTGTTAGTTTTTCCAGTTAAGTCAATGTAAAATGACAAATTTGCCCTTTGTATAAAAAACAATAATTAAACATCAAATTAAAGTTAACTAATACTTAAGAATTTAGTGGGGCCCGCTTTTTAACTCCCAGCCCAGCCCATCCCTTCCCTCTCTTTCTTCTCCGGCTACACCCAAATTCCGGTCATCTCCAGCATCATAAGATCTCTGTTTACCTTGATGGATATTTCTAAAGGTTCCTTTGACCAAACCAATGTTTCCATGTACTAGAGCATAATTAATACAGTTCCCATATCTTTGATGTGGGGTCAAAATTGAAGTTTCACAGTGTACTCCAAATCTAATAATCTGTAAGTTCACCATGACCCATCGATTCAATGGCTTCCTAAGCTTTTTCTCTTCCATATGCTTAACAAATCAATATTTCGAGCGAAATTTTCAAGGATAATGGCAGTCGAGATCCGTAGCGATGTGTCCGGAAAAAACAAACGTGTCGGATTTGCAGCGAGGTTGGCGGTGTAGGCTGGAAAGTCCGTCGTTGCCAACGCAGATTCGGTTTGATGGGCCGATGGCACGGTGAGGTTCGGGTGTGTGGGAGTGGGTGGAGCACTAGAGGTGTGAAGGAAGCGTTGGTGTTGGTTGATGATTCCGGCGAAGAAGAGTGAAGTAGAGCGGCGGATCTGCTGGACGTGGTCACACGCACCGCCTGTGTCTGTGTGGAGTGGTATTCTCGATTTTCCGGCTGTGGCGAAGTATGGCGGGTGAGAGGCAGTGTTGCAGGTGATGTGAAAAAAAGGGTGGTGGTGTTCACCGGTGGTGTTACAAGTGAGAAAAGGAGGAAGATGAGCATTTTTGTTTTTATTATAGAGCCCACCCAGTTTAGTTTAATTAAATTCCTTTTTTATTGTTTTTATTTTTAGTATTAAGGGCATTTTTGTCATTTTACATTAACTTAACTAGAAAAACTAATGGTCATCCAATCCAGGGACTATCCGAGTAGGGGTGAACAAGTTTAGGTCCGGACCGAAAATAACCGAGAACCGAACCGAAAATATACCTAACCCGACCCGAACCAAGTACCTAGGTATTTAGATCGGTTCCAATTTTTCATATAAAATCGGGTCGGGTCGGGTCGGTTCTCGGTTCTTTTCATGGTGAAACCCGACTTTGACCTATGGACCGGAACCGACCCTATATTTAGGGTAGTGAATCGGTTCTGTATTTTATGTTTGATCGGTTCTCGGGTCGGGTCGGGTTTTTCCTTTTGCTCACCCCTATATCCGAGTAACAAACGATCAAACCACAGGGAACATACATGTAATTTTAGAAAGTTATGAACTAAAGATGAAAAAATGGTAAACCACAGGACTATCCGGGCAATTAACTCTTTTTTTTTTACAAAACATAGTTTCAACAATGGAAGAAAGCTCGAGTCGTGAGGTATACGAAAAGGTCATGATAGACCGACATGTCAAGTCCCATGACAACTTTTTTTGCTTTTCTCATACATTACAATTTACAACCATATAATAAAACTAATAAAAATAAGATAATAGATAAACATAAAACTAATAAAAATAAGATAATAGATAAGGGAAAAGATCAAATAGAAAGTTTATTTTGGCTAGAAAGGATAAAAAGCAATAGGATTATAACATGTGGCAAATTTTAAAATAAAGAGAAAGGGTATTTTAGTTAATCTTATCCTTTCTTCTTCATTCTTCTCCCCAGTTACTTCAAAACCCACCATTTTCAAAACCCACCATCTCCAACCTTTTCTTTACTTACTATATCAATAATCACTACATTATAGTACGATTTTCATCACCAATCAATGATTCAAACACCCGATCAACGTGTTCTTCAGCTTTTTTGAAGAAAACCCAGTTTAATTTCATGCAAAATCTCGTTTTTTCCGGTGATTTTGAAGATAATCACTCGATCCGTTCGATTCAAGCGCTGATAAGTGTTTCAATCATTCAAAAATTGTCAATTGTTGAAGAAATCACTTCGATCCAGGTAAGAAATTCTTTAATTTCATTTTTACGATATGGGTTTTTGATTTAGTCATTGCGTTTCACGATCTTGGCGGGGGTCCGGGGGCAACGCCCCTGGTAGCGGGGTCCCAGGGGCGGCAGCCCCTGGCAGGGTCCAAGGGGCAGAGCCCCTGGCTGGGGTTGAGCAGAAAAATTAATTTTCTGTGTTTTCTTGCCATTACGTTTTAGAAAAACACATTCTTAAATTGCATTGGTTCAGACATTCTTTTCTGGCTGGGGTTCAGCTCGGAAATTTTTTTCGATTAAATTGCTGTAATAAAAATGCATCAGAAAAATTCATTTTCTGTATATTGCATCTGGAAACTGCATTCGTAAACTGCATTGGTTCAGACAGTTCACAGCACAGACAAAACTATTGTCATTGTTCAATGCGTTTTAGAGAAAACACTTTCTTTGGTGTTTTTAAGCAATTGCGTTTTAAACTAAAACATTTTTATGTGTTTTCTGGCCATTGCGTTTTAGAAAAACACATTCTTGAAGTGTTTTTGGTGCATTGTGTTTTAGGTAAAACACCTTTTTAGGTGTTTTCAGTCCATTGCGTTTTACAGAGAACACTTTCTTTTGTTTTTTAGGCAATTGCGTTTTAGAATGAGTCATTTTTAAGTGTTTTCTGGCCATTGCGTTTTACAAATAAGACATTTCTTTGTGTTTTTTGTGCATTGCGTTTTAGGTAAAACATTTTTTTATGTGTTTTCAGCCCATTGCGTTTTAGAAAACAGACATTTTAAGTGTTTTCTGGCCATTACGTTTTACAAATAATACATTTCTTTGTGTTTTTTGTGCATTACGTTTTAGGTAAAACACTTTTTATGTGTTTTTAGTCCATTGCGTTTTAGAAAGTACATTTTCTTTTGAGTTTTTAGGCTATTGCGTTTTAGAAATAAGACATTTTTTTTGTGTTTTCTGGCCATTGTGTTTTACAAATAAGTCCTTTCTTTGTGTTTTTTGTGCATTGCGTTTTAGAAAAATGTCATTTTTAGGGGTTTTTTTTTCATTGCGTTTTACGTAACTGGGGGTTTTTCTATTGTGTTTTACGCAACTGGGCTTTGAAATTTTTTTTTTTTTGAAAATATAGCAATAGTATACTCGTTTTAAAGATAAAAAAACGCTCGTTTTTTTGGTGCAATTTTTATAAAAAAAATAATGTCGTATGAAAGAGTTATTAACGTTTAAAAAATGGGGGGAATTGGAGGAGAGAGAATCTATTGGCTTGGATTGACTAAAATGCCCCTAAACAAACTCACGCGCCTCTTTTTTTCCCTTCAATTTCCCTGATTTAATCTTAGCCCTTGATTAACTAAATGTATGGTCAAGATCACTTCCTAGCCTTCCTAGCCAAATAAACTTCCTATTGTATCTCCACCCTAATAGATAAAGGGTGCTACTTTCTACACCCCCTATTTACTTTTTTCACCCCCCCCCCCCCCCCCTTTTCTCACACACTTACAGGTGGGGCCTGCGTGGGACCGACAGTTTTCCTCTCACAAGAGGGGTATAATCAGGAAGGGGGTGCGTATAGAATTAGCCTAGATAAACTTAAAAAAGTTGAAAAAATAGAACTCAGCCTAAAAGTCAAAATGCATGATATTATTATTATTATTGTTTTTGTTGTTGTTAGTACTACTAAAAATACGTTGCTACGTGTAACATCTTAGAAAAAGGATAGTTGCCAACCTTCTTGCTTGCCGGCGCCGGCACCACGATGGTGACCGGGAGGATGTTTCTTGTGATACCCAATTACATCACCTTTTAATACATTGCAAATATCATGTATCTATATGACCGGTCAAAGATGTATGATGTATCTATATCTTAGGACGATTAGATCTTGGGTTCGATTTTTACTAAGGGTTTTTTCCCAGATTTATTAGGTTTCCGTTTAAATTAGTGTATAAGCATTATTGTCTAATGGAGATGAATATGAACGGCTGACTCCATTGATAACATGATGATACTCCAATTATCCGTCATTGATTCAATTTTACCGTTAAAAAATGATGTATCTATATGCAAAGGATGGAGCCTACAAACCAAAATCCTCACGGACTTCCCCACCCTCTCTCTAGTCGCTCTCTCGTATAAGCTCTCTCACTCTTTCAATAACGGTTCGTAATCAAGGGGACATCTTTAAGCTTTCTTCTCAACACAACCTTCACGTCGAAGTTCGCGGATTGAAGAACCTTGTATTGTAGCTAAATAACATAGCTTTACAAGCGGTATATATAGCCCATATAGGAGGGCCTTGATTTAAAGAGTAATATGTATTAATGTTAGGAATTAGCAAATTCATTGAACTATTTTTAGATATGATTTGAGCCCCTGTTTTTATGATGTTAATAAAGTTGATAAATTATCTTTGTCTATTTCAAACATAGATAAAAAAATTATTTTCTTGCCGTTAAAAAAATAAAAATAAAAAAATAAGGGTTTAGGAGGTAACAACTTGTATTTGTAATCCCTTTATATTATAAAAAAAAAAAAAAACTTGTACTTATTTTGTGAGACTTTATTAGCACAAAAGATAATATAAGTGATTTATATTGTATTTAATTTAATCTGTAAAAAGAATTTGAACTTGAATTTTATTTTAAAGTTTAATATTTTTTACAAATTTAATCATAAAATCATATTATTTATTTAATTGTTTTCTATATTCTTTTCCTAATTTTAAGAAAAAGAAAATAGCTTGTGGTAATACGATACGGTCAAAGATTTTGATCCAATGTAGTCAAAATCCCGATTCCAATAACGAAAAAGATAACATTTTTTTAGAGTTTTTTTTTTTTTTTTTTTTTTTCCAAAGTAGTGTTGATGGAAAAACTATTTACCAAAATAGTGTTTCTTTTAAACTATTTACTAAAATAGTGTTTCTTGTTTATTTTGTATTTATTTTTTCTTTTTTAACCAATATATTAAACTTTCTTTATATTTCTATTAAATTGATCAAATATTTACGTTTTATTCTTTAATTATTTATATTTTTTAATCAATCTAATATTCTTTTATTTATTAGATTTTTCCGATCAACATTTTATACTTTTTTAAGCAATTTTTTTTTCTTTTAATTAACACTTGCTCTTAAAAAAAAAGACCTTTCAATCAAAATGTGTATACGACGGACCTGAAAAAATTGATAAACCAAATATATGACATGTTGAATCTACACCATAAAATTGATAGTTTGATGGAAAATTAGATATAGGTTTATGAAATTCGTAATTCGTAATAAAAATAAAATAGTATGAATTCATGATATTTTATTTTATAATAGCTGAAATTCGTAATATCAATAAATAGTATGAATTCATAATATTTTATTTTATTAAATAACATCAAAATAATTACATATTCGTGAATCCGTGATTACCTTATGCCTGTTGTTGAATACCTTCTATTCTTGCATTCTCCTTCAAAGACATTTTTTGAATTCACAAAGGAGGTAGCGGGGACAAAAAAGCTAAAGATATAGTTCGGGGTCTCGTCATGGTTACGTGTTTGGCTATTTGAAAAGCTAGGAACGAGAAAATTTTTGCTAATTGTAGAGGGAATAGCGAAGATATTTTTGGGGAAGTGAGATCTATAAGTTTCTTTTGGTTAAAAAACAGATCCAAACATAAGAACATTGTTTGGAGAGAGTGGTGTAATTATCCTTTGTATATGTTGTAGTTTTGGTTTTGGTGCGATCCTGTTTCTTTCAGGCCGGCCGGTTTTAATAAAATTCTCTTTAAAAAGAAAAAGAAAAATACCTTCTGTTCTTGATCCATTACCTTCCACTTCTTGGTGGATTACCTTTTGTTCTTGCCTAATTACAAGCTTCTTTGATTTTTGTTTCTGTTTGTTTCGTTGATGGTTATTGTTTGTTAACTACAATTTTTTTGTTCATTGATTGTTGATTCATTTAAAGAGATTGTGTTGATTAAAAAAATCATTGTTAAAAAAGTATAAAGATGATTGGAAAAATCGAAGAAATGCAAAAAATATTAGATCAATTGAAAAATATTAATAATCAAAGAATAAATAGATATTTGATTAATTTAATAGAAATATAAAGAAAGATTATTATGTTAGTTAAAAAAGAAAAGAAAAACAAAATGAACAAGGAACACTCTTTTGGTAAATATTTTTTAAGAAACATCATTTTGGTAAATATTTTTTCCACCAACACTAGTTTAGGAAAAAACTCCATTTTTTTAATATTTTGGAGAAAATTAAAATTCTTTGTATATCCCATAAAATCATAATTAATGCTTTATTTTTTGGGAATTGGCCTGTAATAATCCCAACTTGACATCATTGGTCATTGCCAATCTCACCTCTGAATATTCTCAATGCCAGTCCAACAATTCACTTATTTTTCCTCCACCGGTCCTCAGTTAAAAAACATAACGGAGTTAAGTTTGTTTTTTTCCTTAATGTGACATTTTAGGGTTTTTTATCAGAACGTGGATACGAGTCGAATGATGTAAAACTTACGTTGAAATTGTGCTCCAAACGATGAAAACGGTGCTTCAATTCGAGTGTTTAAACTTCCAATTAACAAAAATCAAGTCGTTTGGAGCACCGTTTCGAGGTAAGTTTTAAATCAATAGCCTTGTATCCTTGTTCTGATCAAAAGCCCTAATACGTTAGTTTGTAATTAGGAAAAAACTTAACTCTGTTAAGTTTTTTTTAACTGAGGACCGGTGGAGGAAAAATAAGTGAATGGTGGGACTGACATGGGGAATATTCAGAGGTGAGACTGGCAATGGCCAATAACATCTAGTTGAGATTATTACAAGCCAATTCCCCCTATTTTTTTAGAGAAAAGGTTATTGCATAGAGGAAAAAATGTAGAATTGTAGGAGTAATTTTGGCCCTTGATTGGTAAAATGAGAGATTGAGATTAACTGACCCAAATTAGAATTTACATAACTAAAAAAGGGTAAACAAGTGGTGAAAAAAACAAAACATAAAAATTCCAACATATGTGGGTTAGTAGACTAAAAGGAAGGAAAGTTTCGTGGTCCAATTGGTGTAATTTTGTATATACGTAATCCAATTTAGTTTGTTCGTCTCGTTTTTTGGGTTGGTAGTTTATAATAAAGTTTACGTTTCAAAAAATAAAAATCCAATATTGTTGACTTATAAACATACTTTCCCTTTAATTTCAAACGACTATAAGTTTTTCATACGTATACACCGTATTAACGAGCATTTCATTCTCTTTAATTCGAGCAGTCTATTGCTATAGTTTTCTTTAAAAAAATACAGGATTTTGAATACTGATTACGTGATTATGTGATTTTGAATACCCACCACATGACTATTTGATTACGTGATTTTAAATACTCTTTACGTGGTTACGTGATTTTATTATAGTATTTTATGTGAAACCCCACTAATTGATTACGTAATTGCGAAACAATAGTTGACTATGTGTTATTGAAATGTGTAATCACGTAATAAGCATAATTGTAATAACTTAAGTTATAACAAATTATATGGAATGTGTAATTACATAATAGATTTATATTAATGTGTAATCACGTAATGATTTATGTTTAATGTATAATTATGTAATGAATATTTAAAATCACGTAGTTATGTGCTGAGTATTCAAAATCATGTAATCACGTAATAGACTAATGGGTATTCATAATCAAGTAATTTTTTAAGAAAACTAAATAGGCTGCCCGAATTAAAATTCTCGTTAATACGATGTAATTTAAAAAAATATTAACGTATGAAAAAAGTTATAGATGTTTGAAAATTAAGGGGGAAGTTGTTTAAGTGAGGAAAGACAAAATTATCCTTCAAGCCAATATCACTTGGCATCTTCTCCTAATCACATATGCTTCGGTACGTAAATTTGTTCTTGTATGTGATCCTACCACTATTTTTGTATCGTGTTGTTTTAGTTTTGTAAAGACGATTGCCGACCACTTGTACCATCACATCAATTTTCTACGATGTGTGAGGGGAAAAGAAAGCAACATTTCATTACCTTTTTGAAGATATAAATAGAAAGCAGGATAGAAAAAGAAAGCAACATGTCATTATTTTTTTAAAGATCTTTTTTGAAACTGTACTTGTTTTGTAACTTGGCAAATTACGTAATATGTAAGCTCAACTATTTTGTTTCCTTCAAAAACTCTCTTCTCCATAATGGTATTAAGGGACATAAAGACCACCCGTAGTGGCACCCAATATGGGTGTTTTTTTCTTCATCCACGTCTTTTCACGCCTGCACACCGCCTTCTGGGGTGTTTTTTTGCATTTTTTTTGGGCGTTTTGATTAAAACACCGGATTTAAAAATGGATGACCAATAGAACTTTGTGATAGTTTTTTAATTTAATTCAATTATAATATTTAATCATTGCAAGAGTTCAAGCCTCACTACAACCCTTTTTAACTTCAAGTCCCTCTGCTAGATAGGCAGTCACGTGTCGCTTCATGCCCAAGGGTGGGGCATTTGTTTCACTCATTACTACACATGGTCTAAGTAGTGAGGTTTAGAGGGTAAGTTGCTTTTAGGTCCGTAAACAAACCGAATGTTCATAAATTGTTCATGAACTTGTTCGATGAGAAGTTCGTTTATTTAATAATCGAATAAACATGAACACAATTTTTTGTTCATTATTAAACGAACAAACATGAACACACATTTTGTTTGTTCATATATGTTCTGATGGTCCGTTTATGTTCGTTTCAATTTAAATACCTAATATTTATATAGATATTAAACATAAAAAAACTTTCTAACTACTTATATAAATATAACTAATTGATAATTAGGCTTTCTAGTAATAACAATGAGTTTTCCAATGAAAATTATCGCAACTAATCACTAATAACTAATTTATATAAAATTACTATATGTTCATTTATATTTAGTAAATTGTGTTCACCTGTGTTTATTTATATTTTTTCAATTATTTTCATTTGTATACTTTAATGTTTATTAAATTATGCTCATTTAAGCCTGTATAAATATTTTTATTTATGTTCGTGAATTGTTCGTTTAGGTTTTAAATGAACGAACATAAACAAATACGAACATACACATTTTCTTATTGAATGAACTTGAACAAAAAATGCATTCGATTATATGTTCATGTCTGGTTAAAGTTAAATGAACGAACACAAAAAATAGCTTTGATCGTGCTCATTCGGTTCATTCACAGGCATACTTACTTTAAAAAATACTTGATTTCTTTTGAAATTTTTTTTAGTATAAAGTTATGGGTTCTTGGGTTTGCAATCATGACTTGTGAAGAAGCTTTTTTTTTTAACGGCCAATGAATCCTTCAAATGGGTTACTGGCAAAATTCACAATATCGGGATACACTCGCCTTCCAAACCAGGGAAAACCCTCACCTAGGGCCGAAGCCCGTGAACACTCGCCCGAAGGCACGACAGTGCGGTGAGGTAAACCCGGTCAGTTCAAGGATCGAATTAGTGATCACCGCTTAGTCGCCTAGTCTCCCATCATCACCAGGTGCCGCAGAAACTAAATGCTGAGGGCAAGGATTCAACCTTGGTCACTTGGAACACCATGACTCTACCTTACCACTCCACCACTAGCTCATTGGTTTGCGAAGGGGCTTTAATTGAGAAGTTTGGCTCCAATACTTGTAATGTTACATCAAAGACTTTCCTATGAGTGAGAGTGTTTAAGGGTGAAGGAGGTGGAAGCGGCAAACCAAGCGGGGAGCCGTCGTCCCAATGTTGCCACACAGTGATAGAGGTGTGCGGGGAAAAGTTGCCGCATGCGAGGTTAATGAGGGAGAGGGGGTAGTGGTGGGGCCTAGTATTTTTCAACCAATCATGTTTTTTTTAAATGGTTTCGGTGAAACCACCCCCTATGTTTTTGGGCAAGAGTGGTGTATGAGAGGGGAATTGACATGGCACATCATGATTGGGTAAGTGAAAATTTACCCCCATCTCATTAAGGGGCACCCCCTTCACCCTAAGGCCGGACACTAACACCGTCGTACTCCCATGGTCGGTCCATGGTTGAGGTTGGATGATGCACATACCATACTCTCATTGCCAACATTTTGTCTCATGATATGTCTATAAACCAAGTTTACCGATTTTTACATGGAATTAATTAGTTAAAAACATTGGAAATAATTAGTTTTTGTCTTGAACAAAAGACTATAAGGCCATGCGGTGTGGGGAAGGTGACAGGCCATTGAGGGTCGGCTAGGGCCGTCACCGTCCCCTTCAGCTTCGTCTCGTCCTCCTCGACGTTTTCAAAGGGGCATTGTTTGAAAATTGAGCCGTTATGTAATGGCAATTTTAATAAAAAAAATTAAATTAATTATTTTCTATGTTAATAACACAATACTCAACCGTTTTTAACTCAATCTCAACCAAACTCTCTCATACTTTTATACATTCTCGACGTTTTCAAAGGGGCATTGTTTGAAAATTGAGCCGTTATGGAACGGCAATTTTAATAAAAAAATTAAATTAATTATTTTCTATGTTAATAACACAATGCTCAACCATTTTTAACTCAATCTCAACCAAACTCTCTCATACTTTTATACATTCTCAACCATTTTTTTTAAAACCTCTCCAATTTTTATACAATCTCAAACGCTCTCATATATATACACACACAATGTCTTCATCTTCGTGGTGTTCGTCATCTTCGGGTGAACGCGGTCAGTTTTTTGTAAATGCCATAATGCAAGGGGCTCAGATAATCATTATGGAGGAAGAAATCACGTCACAACTGCGAACAAGGTAAGCGGCCATAAACAGAGACCAAGAAGGTTAGTGTTTTGGTCAAAAATTACCGAAGCAATTTAGTGATCAAATTAGTTAAGTGAGGTAGTGTGCTAAAATTATGTGTGAAAAATATGTTAACCAAGTTAGTTATAAAAACAGTTTCAGGATACGACTCAAGATATAGAGCTGTATCTATGATCAAACAATGAGCAGAAAAGTAAAGGTTGACACGTGATGTACGAGGAAAGCCCTTGATCAATCTAGATCGCCGGCATAAAACCTCGGGAGCTGACAATCGCAGCTGCCTTGTTCTTCTATTGCTTCAAATATCAGGATACAGTGCAGGATGTGGTGCGGATCAACTATGTGTTACAATGTAATTCGAATACAAGTGTTGTGTGTAGTGTTTACAGTGAGCTAGAGAGAAAGTGTTTGAAAATGTGAAAGTTGAGTGCCTTAATCTGATCCGCCCCATCTATTTATAGTAAAACAAATATAACAAACTATCCTAAATAACCGGGATCCAACGAATATTCCTCACTCGAACGTTGTGGACCTAGTCTTTCGGGTTCAACGTCTCTCCCATAACAAACATGCCCGAGTCTTGAGGAGAAGAAGTCCATCTGACCGTTAGCGAACCCCAGCCTTTAACCTGCACGTGGTTAATTCAATATTCCTCAGGATATCGCCCAACATGTTAGCAATATCCTCGTCCAGTATCCTGATCACAAATAAACAATTAAAAGCAGGATATTGATCAAGATATGTATGCTCAGAAAATGACCCATAACAATTGTCCCCAAATATATCTGTTGGTATACCAATCCAACGGATATATTTTAAAAGTTTTATCTCACCAATTAAGGCAATCAATATGATGAGACCCTTGAAATGACAATGTGCAACTTCCAAGGCGTTATTTACTCTTTACCCCCTACATTTAGCCTTTATTAACCGAGGGTCGTCTCATTACGATTTATCTTTATCTTCAACCAAATATCAGGTACTTTTCTCTCTCTCTTTTCTATTTTCCTTCTTTATATCTCCTGTTCTTCCGATTGTGATCCTTCATGGCTACCCGTACTAGATCACAAATGGCGGATTCTGTTTCCACCTTCCACAAACAGAAATTGCTTTAGAAACCTTCAAAAGAAGTGTGTTCTTTCGATTATTCTGACATCGCGGCCCTACGAGCTTCCGGTGCCTTTCCCGCCGGGACAATCTTCCGTCCATTCGACCGAGAGGTCCGATCGGATTTTTGTTCCGACGAATGGGTCTGCTTCTTTGCCTACCCTTTCTCCATAGGACTTCAATACCCGTTTTCACCTTTTATTTCTCGTTTCTTCGAACTTACTGGCCTGAGCTTTGCCCAAATCATGCCCATGGTTTGGCGCATATTAGTCACCTTGGAAGGAATTAAGGCTCGCCATATGCCCGACCTGTGTATCGAGGATTTGCCAAAGGCTTATCGCTTAAGATCTCATGGTTCCAGCCGATTCCTTCTATTCTCTATTTCCAAAGATCCTCTCATCCTCAAAGCTACCAAGAACGAGGATAAGTGGACAAGAAAATTCTTTTTTGTGAAAAGAGACTCCATTGATAAGGGTTTTGACCTTCCTAAAAGATGGTTGACTTCTGGTAGGATTTAGGGTTTTAGGAATATCCCCAATCATATCCCGAACCTCCATCCTGAACCAATATCCTGATGTGTTTATTTTCTTTCTTGCAGCAAACTTCAAGGAACTAGCTCCCCCTAGTGCTGAATCAGAAGGAAGAATAAAAGAGATCTACAAGCTTCCAGAGGGTGAAAGAACCTTTAACCTGCTACTCACAAGCTCAAGTCAAAGATCAAGCTCCAACATGTCTGGTAAGCATATTTTCAGGAATCATCTTTATATTAAATTGATTATTATTTTTAGAGGTATAATAAGCCAAAAACATCTTCCCTTATGTAGTGCCAGTTATTAACCTCGAAGGCTTCCAACTTGACGAGTTGGATAGCTACTCCAGCCTTGTACCTGTCAAACAAGAACCTAAGCCGAAGCCATCTGCCACGCTGAAGCCCACTACTTCAAAGACTACTAAAGCTCATCCGGCATCCAGGACCCGGGCCTCTAGTTCCCGAAAGAGGAAAGAAATGGATTCTCCAGCCGCCTCTGAGACATTCTCTCTTTAGAATCATGGGTTTAATGAAGCTACTTCATTCCTCAAGCAGGTAAAAATTCCCTTTCAATATCCTGAACATGCATGTTAGTCATTATCCTGTTCATTTTACACTGATACCTGTATCTTTAACTGCAGGGCTTGGAACGTCTCATGCATCTGTATGAAGACGCCCGCGGGCTTAATAAGATGCTGGAGATCAGGCTCGAAAAAGCTGAAGCCACCATAGTTGATCAAGGAACCATTGCAGCTGCCAAGTCCCAGCATTATGAGGACAAATACAAGGCAATGACCCAGGAACACCAAGCTGCCATCCACAAAGCCAATGAGGATGCTCAAGCCAAACTAGATGCCGCCCTTCTCCAATACCAGCAGGATATGAGTTCATATCGGGACAGTCTCAAAGCATCCGTGGTCATCTCTCTTCTCCAAGCCAGGTTAAGGATGGCTTACGAGGCCAGGGATTTGGGCATCGAATGCCCCTCCTGGAATGTAAAGGCTTGGGAAGTGAAACTACATGATCTTGGAGGTCAACCCGTCGCTCATCTTGCAAAGCTTGCTGGTGAAGAGCCTTCTAAAGCGGCAGAGGAAGTGGCCAATGCTGGTGATGATGCCGAGAAGAATCCTGGGGCTGATGCTGGTGCAAATCGGGAGCTGACAATCGCAGCTGCCTTGTTCTTCTTATTGCTTCAAATATCAGGATACAGTGCAGGATGTGGTGCGGATCGACTATGTGTTACAATGTAATTTGAATACAAGTGTTTAAGTGTGGTGTTTGCGGTGAGCTAGAGAGTAAAAGTGTTCGAGAGTGTAAGTGTAAAATTGCGTGCCTTAAACTGATCCGCCCCCATCTATTTATAGTAAAGATAATGTAACAAACTATCCTAAACTTCCGGGATCCAGCGAATATTCCCACTCGAACGTTGAGGACCAAGTCTTTCGGGTTCAACGGCTTCCTTATAACAAATACGCCCGAGTCATGAGGAGAAGAAGTCCTGATGACCGTTAGTAACTTACAGCCATTAACCTGCACGTGTTTAATTCATTCAACCTTAGGATATCGCCCAGGATGTTAGCAATATCCCCGTCCAGTATCCTGGTCACAAATAAACAATTAAAAGCAGGATAAAGTTCAAGATATGTATGCTTAAAAAATGAGCCATAACAATTGTCCCCAAATATATCGGTTGGTATACCAATCCAACGGATATATTTCAAAAGTCTTATCTCGTCGATCGAGGCAATTAAAATGAAACGATGGTTGAAATGACATTGTGCCATTTTCAATGCAATATTTACTCTTTACCCCCTATATTCAGCCTATATTTAGCCAAATCATTTCTGCTTATTATCATCATTCTTCAAGCGATTTTCAGGTAATCACTTTTCTCTCCATCCTCTATCCTTCTTTCTTGAGTTTCTTTTAGTTTGCCCAACACCCTTCATGGCATCACGAACAAGATCTCGATCGGACAGACCGGCCTCAACCCTCGTAAGTCAAAATTTCATCCGTGATCCAGCAAAGGAAATCTGCTGCTTCAACAACGCCGACATCGCTGCTCTTAAAGATTCCGGTGCCTTCCCCATCGGAACAGTCTTTCGCCCTTTTGATCGGGAAGTCCGATCAGACGCGTCATCTGACGAGTGGGTTTGTTTCTTCGCCTACCCTTTCTCTCTTGGACTCCGGTACCCATTTCCACCCTTCATCTCTCGCTTTTTTGAACTCACCAGCCTTAGCTATGCCCAGACTATGCCAATGGTCTGGCAAGTTTTGATAGTGCTGGATCAAATCAAGTCTCGTCATTTTCCTGACCTGTTTATTGAAGACCTCCCTATAGCATACCGGTTGAGATCCCACGGCGATCACCGTTTTCTTCTGTTTTCTACCTCCAAGAACCCTTTGGTTCTTAAAGCCACCAAGAACGAGGATCGATGGCGACGAAAATTCTATTTTGTAAAAAGAGACTCTATTGATAAGGGTTTCGATCTGCCGGTTAAATGGTTAACCAAGGGTAGGATTTAGGGTTTTAGGAATATCCCCAATTATATCCTCAAACTATATCCCATACTTATATCCTGATGTTTTTATGCAGCGAACTTCAGAGATTTAGTGCCTCCCAGTGCAGAATCCGAATCCAAGATCAAGGAAATCTACCGACTTCCTGCCAGTGAAAGAACTTTCTCCCTGTCTCTTACAGATTCAAGTCAGAAATCAAGCTCAGAAATGTCTGGTAAGCACATTCTCAGCATATATTTTAAATCAATTATTTTTCAAAAGTATGATGAGTTTAAGAATATCTTCCCTTGTGCAGTACCAGTTGTCAACCTTGAAGGTTTCCAGCTTGACGAGTTGGATTGCTACTCCAGCCTTGCACCCATCAAACAAGAACCTAAGCCAAAGTCATCAAAGCCTACCTCTTCAAGGACTGTTTCTGCTTCCAAAGCCCCTCCGGCATCCAGGACCCGGGCATCTAGCTCTCGGAAGAGAAAGGAGACGGACTCTCCAGCTGTTTCTGAGACATTCTCTCTCAAGAATCATGGGTTTAACGAAGCCACCTCATTCCTCAAACAGGTAAAATTTTCCTCTCGATGTCCTGCACAAGTATGTTAGTCCTTATCCTGTTTATTTTTACATCGATACCTGTGTCCTTTTCGATAGGGCTTGGACCGTCTTATGCACTTGTATGAGGACGCCTGCGGGCTTAACAAGATGTTGGAGATCAAGCTGGAGAAAGCTGAAGCCACCATAGCTGATCAAGGAACCATTGCGGTTGCCAAATCCCAGCATTACGAAGACAAATACAAGGCAATGATCCAGGAACACCAAGCTACCCTCCATAAAGCCAACGAGGATGCCCAAGCCAAACTAGATGCCACCCTTCTCCAATACCAGCAGAATATGAGTTCATATCGGGATAGCCTCAAATCATCTGTGGTCGTCTCTCTTCTCCAAGCTAGGATAAGGATGGCTTATGAGGCCAGGGATTTGGGTTTCGAATGCCCCTCCTGGGACATAAAGACTTGGGAAGCAAGACTAAAGGATCTCGGAGGTCATCCCGTTGCTCATCCTGCAAAGCATGCTGGTGAAGAGCCTTCTAAAGCGGCAGAGGAAGTGGCCAATGCTGATGATGGTGATGCCGAGAAGAATCCTGAGACCAATGCTGGTGCAGATGCTGGGAAGGAGGCTGTTGATCAAGAGGGTGCCGCTTCTTGAGCGGCGAAGTGGGCGATGATGGATATACGTGCCAAGGCCGGAGCCCACTTTTAAATTTCGTGGTTGTGGTTGTGTAAACAATTTACTTTTCCTGTCTTCGAACAATTTTATATTTCCTGCATTAGAACAATATGATGACCAAAGGTGGATGGGTCCTAGGTTTTAGGATGAAGCCCTTGGTCATCGATTAGTATAACCTGTTTTGAATGTGGTAACGGTTGTAGGTGGACAGGTTCTGTTTTGAGATAGATCCTCCAACCGTTACACAAGTATGGTAGAAACTAATTGTGCTTTTGGTGGATGGGCCTTGGTTTGAGGTGAATCCAAAAGCACAACTTTCGACTTGTTAATAATATAACTATCTTTTGACTTATTTGTTATTGCCTTGCACTACTTAATGTAACTCTTAGCTTTGTAAAAATTTTGTATTGTTAGCTTATGAAAATATCCTGATCAATATGCTCAGCAATATATTATAAAAACTGTTATTAGATTCGCTCAACTTAGTGGAAAGTTCTTTAAAGAGTGAAAAACAATCTATCTTTCCAAAACCTGCTTTAATAATACTTAAATGATCAAAGTTTCAAACTAGTATTAGTTTCAAATATTTTAATCAAATATTCTGAGAAGTATTTTGAAAATATATTTTGAGAACATACCAGGATATTTAACCTTTTACCAAAAAAAACTTAAACGATGTTTTCAAAGGAAAGATCATACCAGGAATAGGGTATAAACCTATTATCAAACTTCAATCCTTTTGCAACTCTTCCAATGAAGATGTCCCCTGTCTGAGACACTCAGTGCATTAGTTCCGAGCCTTATCCTTTTAGCTTTACACCATTGCCTTGATAGGAATGTCCCCTGTGTACAATGTCTTCTTAGAAATCTTCTGAATATCAATTTCCATTGTATAGGCAATTTTTCATGCCACGGGGGTAAAACCCAAAAATGTCTTGGAGATAAATTCCTTGTATTCTGGGGAAAATCCCAAATTTTCATGCGCTACAGGCGGGAGTGTATAAACTCCAAGACTTAGAAAGGTGAAAACCTTTAAACCTTAGAGAGTATGAAAATACCCTTTCGTGAGAGAGGGTGATCAATCCTCATATACCTTTAGGATTCAGGATATAGCCAATAGTAACGAAATTGTCAGCCACTTTTACATGGACTGGTCCCGCCACCTTGAACTATCCCTGAATAACTTGCGCTCCAGGCGGGGTGTTTAAACCCAATTCGGAAGAAAGGTGAATACCTTTAAACCTGTGAAGGGATCAGGATCCCTTGTACGTGAGAGAGGGGGCCAATCCTCTAATCTTCTGAAGTATCCTGAGTGAGCATCCTGGAGCTATATCCCGAAGCATATACTGCAAAACATCCTTACACTAAGGTGGGTGTTAGCTTGGCTAACACCCCTCCAATGCTTAAGTTAGTATTGGGTTTCAAAGAATAAATTAAACCAAACATATTTAAAATAGATAGAAATCATACCATCCTGAGTTAGAAATTAAATTCTAAACTCACTTGAAATAAAGCTTAAGGTGTATAGCATTCCAAGATCTCGGTAGCATATCCCCTTCCATATTCTTGAGTCTATATGCTCATTTCCCTGCTTCTGATTCAACTTCATATGGTCCTTTCCATTTTGGAGCTAGCTTGCCATCGGCAGGATTAGTGGTATTCTGAAAAGCCTTTCTTAACACCCAATCTCCAACCTTAAATCTTCTGGTCCTGATATTCTTGTTATATGCTCTGGATATTCTTTGTTGATATGCTGCCATCCTTAGCCTTGCTGCATCTCTCTTTTCATCTATAGTATCCAAATCTTGACTCAAGGCCTCAGGATTCTGTTTAGAATCACTTAGGGTAGATCTTGCAGTAGGTATTGTCATTTCCGTTGGAATCATTGCTTCTGCTCCAAATACCAAGGAAAATGGGGTTTGGCCTGTTGCGTTCTTGACCGTTGTCCTATCAGCCCACAAAACAAAGGGTAATTCTTCTGCCCATCTTCCTTTTTTGGTTCCAAGCCTCTTCTTTAAGTTATTGACAATTATCTTGTTTGAGGATTCTGCTTGTCCATTCGCTTGAGGATGTACTGGAGTAGATGTTATCATTTTGATTCCCCAACTCTTGCAAAAGTCAGTAGTCCTTTTGCTTATAAATTGAGAACCATTGTCACAGATTATCTCGGCTGGTACTCCAAATCTGGTCAGGATATTTCTCTTTATGAAGGATACTACTTCTTGATCCCTAACTTGAACAAATGCCTCGGCTTCAACCCATTTGGAGAAATAATCTGTCATTGCCAACATAAAAACCTTTCCTCCTGGAGCTTTTGGAAGCTTTCCCACTATATCCATCCCCCACTTCATAAACGGCCAAGGGGAAACAATAGGATACAGCGGTTCAGCAGGCTGATGTAATATGTTACTATGTCTTTGACATGCGTCACATCTTCGAGCATATTCTGCGGCATCTTTTCTCATTGTCGGCCAATAATATCCTGTCCTTAATACTTTTGAGAATAATGGCCTGCCCCCTGTATGGTTACCACAATTCCCTTCATGTATATCTTGAAGTACTTCTTTGGCTTCAGGATCCTCCAAGCACCTCAAATACGGTCCTGCAAGAGATTTCTTGTATAAAACATTATTTATAATAGTGAATCGTGATACCTTCATCCTAAATGCCTTAGGATTTTCATTTCCGGGGATGTGTCCTTCTTTGAAATATCTCATGATTGGAGTCGTCCAAGATCTAGGATCCTCTTCAGGATACTCTGCTCCAGGATCCTGAATACCCGCTACTTCTTTATCCCGAGGATTCGTTGCAGGATACAAGACATGTATTATTGGTATTTGGGTTCCTTCTGGTATCCTGATCGATGATCCCAGATTTGCTAAGGCATCTGCTTCAGCGTTATCCTCTCTTGGTACCTGTTCAAGTGTAAAAACGTCGAAATATTCTGCTAATTTTTTGAGAATATCGAGGTATTCGATTAATTTCTCACCCTTAACTGCATAGGATCCATTAAAATGGTTAGTAATTAACAAGGAGTCAACATATACTCGCAAATTCTTGATACTCATATCCTTAGCCAATTCTAATCCTGCAATTAAAGCTTCATATTCTGCCTCATTATTAGTAGCAGGAAATTCACACCTAATAGCCTGGGGTAATATGTCCCCCTGTGGCGATTTTAGTAGTATACCTAAACCTACACCTCTTATATTGGATGCACCATCAGTATATAATGTCCAGGATCCTGAAGATTCTCCTAACTGTTGAACTTCTAGGTCTACCTCTTCCTGAATATCACTACTGAAATCAGCCACAAAGTCAGCTAAAGCCTGAGACTTTATGGCATTTCTAGGTTCATATACTAAATCATAAGCACGCAATTTTACTGACCATTTGGCCATCCTGCCTGACATCTCTGGTTTCCTAAGCACATTTTTGACAGGATAATTCGTTTTAACATGGATCCTATGTGTCTCAAAATAATGTCTAAGCTTCGTCGATGCCATGACTAGAGCTAATATCAATTTTTCTAAATGAGAATACCTAGTTTCAGCATCTAACAAACTTTTACTAACATAATATACAGGATATTGCTGACCTTCATGGTCTTTTATAAGAACGGCACTTACAGCATTCCCTGATACAGCGAGGTATAGGGATAGTGGTTCACCATTTTCAGGCTTCATCAATAGAGGTGCGGTTAAGAGATATTGCTTCAAATCCTGCAAGGCTGCTTCATGCTTTGCTCCCCATTCAAATTTCTTATTCTTCTTGAGGATATCATAGAATTCCTTGCATTTTTCTGAGGATCTTGAAATAAATCTATTCAAAGCTGTTACTCGGCCTGTCAACCTTTGTACGTCCTTCATATTTGAGGGTGATTTTATATCCAGGATGGCTTTGATCTGCTCTGGGCTTGCTTCTATCCCCCTTTTTGTCACCATATATCCAAGAAACTTTCCTGCCCCCACTCCGAAATGGCACTTAGCAGGATTCAGCTTCATGTTGTATTGATCCAGGATATCAAATGCTCCCTTGATATCCTGGAGGTGATCCTCAGCTCTTTTAGATTTTACCACCATATCGTCAATATATACCTCCATGGTGTCCCCCAGCTTATCTTTGAACATCATGTTTACCAATCTCTGGTATGTTGCACCTGCATTTTTCAAACCGAAAGGCATAGCAGTATAGCAATATATACCTGTTGGTGTCATGAAAGCAGTATCCTCCTGATCTGAAGGCTCCATTTGAATCTGCTGAAATCCTGAGGATGCGTCCATGTATGTTAATATTTCATGTCCAGCAGTAGCATCTACCATTGCATCGATATGAGGGAGAGGGAATGGATCTTTAGGACAAGCCTTGTTTAAGTCCGTGTAATCTACACAGACTCTCCATTTCCCGTTTTTCTTCTGTACCACAACTACGTTTGCTAGCCATCTTGGAAACTTGACTTCTCTGATCATCCTGGACTTCAACAATCTTTCAACTTCCTCTTGGATAATCGCATTCCGCTCAGGAGCGAATTTTCTTCTTTTTTGCTGAACAGTCTTGAATGATTTGTCAATTCCAAGCTTGTGAGTGATAATGTCTTTGGATATGCCTGTCATATCCTCATGCTTCCATGCAAACGTTGACATCCTGCATTTCAAAAAGTTAGTTAACTGCTCTTCAATATCCTGAGGGATATTGGTTCCTACGAGCACCGAGATATCAGGATTATCCTGATCCAGGACGATTTTCTTCACATCTTGCTCCGAATCCTCCACGATATCCAGGGCCCGCATCTTTAATTGCTATGCTGTACTAGGCTTAGTTGAGGATTTCATTGAGGATGAGTAGCATTCCTTCGCTTCCTGCTGATCACTTTCAACCTTGACAACTCCCCAAGGGGTAGGGATCTTGATGCATTGGTGATATGTTGATGGCACAGCCTTCATGTCGTGAATCCATGGTCTTCCCAGTATGATGTTATAGCAGGATAGGGAGTCCATCACACAGAAGCGTTGTATTGAGTTGACCCCTTCAACATATACTGGTAACTTTATCTCCCGTACGGTATTCCTAGCTTCTCCACTGAAACCAACGAGCACAGTGGACTTCGAAGTGATATCCATCGGAGATACATTCATCCTCTTCAATGTTTCCAGCTGAATTATATTGACAGAACTACCGTTGTCTACTAGTATCCTGCGTACAAAATGGTTAACCACATATAATGTTATTACTAAAGCATCATGGTGAGGATCCTGAACAGTATCCCTGTCATCACTATCAAAAGTGATCACTTTATCAGTTGTGAGGGTAGTCATTCTGACTAGTCTGTCTCCCCTCTCGCTCTTAGCTTCCTTTGCATGTCTCTTGGCCGCCATACGAAGTCCCACAAATGTCGGATCCTCCTGAAATAAAGTTAATTATTTTGGCATCTGCTGGGGGTGATGCTGCTCGTTCAGGATCCTTCTCGGGATCCTGCCCTTTATTCTTCTTTTTTCCTAGCAAGTCCTTCAGATACCCCTTGCTTAACAGGTAACTTATTTCTTTCCTTAAAGCAATGCAATCCTCGGTCATATGTCCGAAGTCTTCGTGGAAGGCACACCATTTGGATTTATCCTTCCAATCAGCTTTCTGCTGGTTCTTTCGAGGACACCTAGCTTTGTCCCCTAAGCCCTGCATAGCATACATTAATTCAGGTATATTAACAGAAAAGCAGTATTCAGATAAATCAGGATATTCTTCAGGATCCTCGTCTTCAACAGCGTTCACTTTCTTGTTATCATTTCTGCCATATGGCCTGGAGCGATATGGCTTATATGAGGTCTCTGATTTCCTGTTAGTTGATTCATAGGTTGAGGTAGAATTCATCCTGTTATGGGTGAAATTCTGAACCCCTATATCCTGGAAAATATCTTGGTTATGTAGTATCTGTTTACATCCGGGATGCTGGTTCAGGATATTGATAATATCCTGAATGGTATCCTCAGGATTACTAATGGATTATGTGCAGGTACGTGGGTTGGAAGCTGGCAACGTTCATAAGACTCATTCCGTGGAAGACTCGGTCCAAGTCGTTCAAATGAAGACGTTGAAGCCGTATTACTCGGTCAATAACGTTCATAATGGAATATTCGGAGTACCCCATATTTGTAGGGATTATTGTTTGTAATTCATTACTATAAATAGGTGGGTATACCAGATCAACTAGGACATCACATTCACACTCGCTACACTCTAACACTTGCTCTCGAGCAACTCTCACTTTCATACAAAGGCATTGTAACACTTAGCGATCTGGTCTATATCCTGCACTGTATCCTGAAGTTTAAGCAATAAGAAGAACAAGGCAGCTGCGATTGTCAGCTCCCGAGGTTTTATGCCGGCGATCTAGATTGATCAAGGGCTTTCCTCGTACATCTCGTGCCATTTCCTTTACTTTTTGTTCATTGTTTACTCATTGTTTGATCGTAGATATAACTCAATATCCTGAGCCGTATCCTGAAAACTGTTTTCATAAACAACTTAACTAGCATATTTTCTACACACTTTCTAGCACACTACCTCACATTACTAATTTGATCACTAAATTGCTTCGGTAATTTTTGACCAAAACAATTTGGCGCCCACCGTGGGGCCAGTGGTGCTCTCTTTACTAAATTTTTTTGTCAAATCGCTAATCGGTTTTCTATTTTCAAAACTTTTTGCCACATTGTCCATAATGGCCTCAAGATCAAACATGAGTTCCTTTACTGTGTCTGCTATGACTTCTGCTACTACCGGTTCGGTGCTTCCACCACCTCCTCCAAGAATGCCAGCCTCTACACAATCTCAAGATGTTATCCCTACTCGGAGTGTCCAGGGATCTGCTCCCGTTTTAGCTTCTAATGATGAAATTTTAACCTTATTTGGAAGTGTGCAGGAACAAATGAGGCAGCAATAGGAAACAAACCAAATGCTTTTAAGGGAAATACAACTCCTGAAGTCTGGCTCGAGCAGATCTGCTGAGGATATTGTCACTCCATTACATCCCAGAACGTTGAACTTCAGTTCAGCTGTGTATACTGAGGATAACAGGGGGAATATTGTGCCCAGCCTTCCTCAGAATCATACTCCTGAAATACCCTCCTCGGTCAGGATGTCGACCATAAGGAGCTCAGGATATGCTTCAGGATATGGGCAAAATCCTCCAACGGGTAACGTGTCAAATAATAATAATACTCATGCTACTAACAATAGTGGATCTTTGCAGGATACAAGTGTGACATCAGCGCTTACTAGGGAACTTCAGAAGTTGAAGGACATGATATCTAGTGTACCCGGGGTGGTCCAGCCGATCCCGGAAGTGTCCCAAGACAGCCACAAGATATCTCGTTTCGCATATCCTATCTGTGATGCTGAGATCCCAAAGAGATTCCAAACCCCCAACATGAAGCTTTACGACGGAACAACGGATCCTGAGGAGCATATTGCTCAGTATAGGGAAAGGATGGAGATTAACCCTATCCCTCCGGATCTCAAGGAAGCATGCTTATGCAAGGGCTTTGGTTCAACCTTGACAGGATCAGCCTTGAAATGGCTCTTGAATGTTCCTCCACATTCGATTACATCTTTTGCTCACTTAGTAAATTTATTTAATAGTCAGTTTTCTTGTAGTATAAGCTTTGAAAAATTAACAAGTGATCTCTACAGGATAACACAGGGGCCTCAGGAATCCCTTAGGGATTATGTGAACAACTTCAGCCGGGAATCACTAGACATTCCTCATCTTGATGTTGCAACAGCTGTGCAAGCTTTCAAGATGGGGCTGCAAAAAGATTCTCAATTTTATCAAGACCTTGTAATGAACCCATGCAGGAACTTGGATGAAGCTCGGAACAGGGCCCTAAGATATATTCGGTTGGAGGATGACAGAAAGATGCAAGAAAGGATGAACTCATCTAACACTTATGAGTCAACTAACAGGAAGTCAGAATCCTCATTCAAATCATATCAGCCTAAGCCATATGGTAGAAGTGAAAACAAGCGAGTGAATGCTGTTGAAGACGAGGATCCTGAAGAGTATCCTGAATTATCTGAATATTGCTTTTCTGTTAACATTCCTGAATTGATGTATGCCATGCAGGGTCTAGGAGACAAGGCTAGATGGCCTCGAAAGAATCAACAAAAAGCCGATTGGAAAGACAAATCAAAATGGTGTGCTTTCCACGAAGATTTCGGACATATGACTGAGGATTGCATCGCTTTAAGGAAAGAAATAAGCTATCTTCTAAGCAAGGGATATCTGAAAGATCTCTTGGGAAGAAAGAAGAATAAGGGTCAGGATACTGAGAAGGATCCTGAGCGAGCAGCATCACCTCACGCGGATGCCAAGATAATCAACTTCATTTCGGGAGGATCCGACATTTGTGGGACTTCGTATTCGGCAGCAAAGAGACATGCAAAAGAGGCTAACGCCGAAAGGGGAGATAAACCTGTCAGGATGACTACCCTCACAACTGACAAAGTGATCACATTTGACGCTGATGACAGGGATACTGTCCAGGATCCTCACCATGATGCTCTGGTAATAACTTTGTATGTGGCTAACCATTTTGTACGCAGGATATTGGTTGATAATGGCAGCTCCGTCAACATAATCCAAGTAGAGACGCTGAAAAGAATGAATGTATCTCCAATGGATATCACTTCAAAGTCTACCGTGCTTGTTGGGTTCAGTGGAGAGGCTAGAAACACAGTGGGAGAGATAAAGTTGCCAGTATACGTTGAAGGAGTCAACTCGATACAACGTTTCTGTGTGATGGATTCTCTATCCTGCTATAATATCATACTAGGAAGACCGTGGATTCACGATATGAAGGCTGTACCATCAACGTATCACCAATGCATCAAGATACCTACCCCTTGGGGAGTTGTCATCGTTGATAGTGATCAGCAGGAGGCAAAAGAATGCTACTCATCCTCGATGAAATCCTCAACCAAGCCTAGTGCAGCATAGCAATTAAAGACGTGGGCTCAGGATATCGTGGAGGATCCGGAGCAGGATGTGAAGAAAATTATCTTGGATCAGGATAACCCTGATATTTCGGTGCTCGTAGGAACCAATATCCCTCAGGATATTGAAGAACAGTTAATTAACTTTTTGAAATGCAGGATGTCAACGTTTGCATGGAAGCAAGAGGATATGACAGGCATATCCAAAGACATCATCACCCACAAGCTTGGAATTGATAAATCATTCAAGCCTGTTCAACAGAAAAGAAGGAAGTTTGCTCCTGAGCGGAATACGATTATTCAAGAGGAAGTTGAGAGATTATTGAAGTCCAGGATGATTAGAGAGGTTAAGTTCCCAAGGTGGCTAGCAAATGTAGTTGTGGTACAGAAGAAAAATGGGAAATGGAGAGTTTGTGTAGACTACACAGACTTGAACAAAGCTTGTCCTAAGGACCCATTTCCTCTTCCCCATATTGATGCAATGGTAGATGCTACTGCCGGGCATGAAATGCTGACCTTCATGGACGCATCCTCAGGATTTCAACAAATCCAAATGGAGCCTTCTGACCAGGAAGACACTGCCTTCATGACACCAACAGGTATTTATTGTTATACAGCTATGCCTTTTGGTTTGAAAAATGCAGGTGCAACATACCAAAGATTGGTAAACATGATGTTCAAAGACAAACTGGGGGACACCATGGAGGTGTACATCGACGATATGGTGGTAAAATCAAAGAAAGCTCAGGATCACCTCCAGGATATTAAAGGAGCGTTTGATATCCTGGATCAGTATAACATGAAGCTGAATCCTGCTAAGTGCCATTTTGGAGTGGGGGCAGGAAAGTTTCTAGGATATATGGTGACCAAAAGAGGAATAGAAGCGAGCCCGGAGCAGATTAAAGCCATCTTGGATATTAAATCGCCCTCAAATATGAAAGATGTTCAACGATTAACGGGGCGAGTGGCAGCATTAAACAGATTTATCTCAAGATCCTCAGAGAAATGCAAAGACTTTTATGATATCCTGAAGAAGAACAAAAAATTCGAATGGGGTGAGAAGCATGAAGCGGCCCTACAGGATTTGAAGCGATATCTCTCAACCGCACCTCTATTAATGAAGCCTGAAAATGGTGAACCACTATCCCTATACCTTGCTGTATCAGGGAATGCTGTAAGTGCCGTTCTTATAAAAGACCATGAAGGTCAGCAATATCCTGTTTACCATGTTAGTAAAAGTTTGTTAGATTCTGAAACTAGGTACTCTCATTTAGAAAAATTAATACTAGCATTAGTCATGGCGTCAACGAAACTTAGACATTACTTTGAGACACATAGGATTCATGTTAAAACAAATTATCCTGTTAAAAATGTACTTAGGAAGCCAGAAATGTCAGGTAGGATGGCCAAGTGGTCGGTAAAGTTAAGTGCTTATGATTTAGTATATGAACCTAGGAATGCCATAAAGTCTCAGGCTTTAGCTGACTTTGTGGCTGATTTTAGTAGTGACATTCAGGATGAGGTAGACCTAGAAGTTCAACAGTTAGGAGAGTCCTCAGGATCCTGGACATTATATACTGATGGTGCATCTAATATAAGAGGAGTAGGATTAGGAATACTACTAAAATCGCCCCAGGGGGACATATTACCCTAGGCTATTAGGTGTGAATTTCCTGCTACCAATAATGAAGCAGAATATGAGGCTTTAATTGCAGGATTAGAGTTGGCTAAGAACATGAGTATCAAAAATTTACAAGTATATGTTGACTCTCTGTTAATTACTAACCATTTTAATGGATCCTATGCAGTTAAGGGTGAGAAATTGATAGAATATCTTGATATTCTCAAAAAATTAGCAGGATATTTCGATGTTTTTACACTTGAACAGGTACCAAGGGAGGATAATGCTGAAGCAGATGCCTTAGCAAATCTGGGATCATCAATCAGGATACCGGAAGGAACCCAAATACCAGTATTACATGTCTTATATCCTGCAACGGATTCTCAGGATAAAGAAGTAGCAGGTATTCAGGATCCTGGGGCGGAATATCCTAAAAAGGATCCTAAATCCTGGACGGCTCTGTTAGGGGTCATTTTCTTAACGTATATATCCTGACCAATATCCTGCCTATGTTTGTTCATTTGTGACCAGGATGCTGGAAGAGGATATTGCTAACATCTTGGGCGATATCCTGAGGCTTATTGAATTAACCACGTGCAGGTTAAGGGCTGAGACTTGCTAACGGTCAAGAGGACTTCTTCTCCTCAAGACTCGGACGAATTTGTTGAAGAAGAGACGTTGAGCCCGAAAGACCAGGTCTACAACGTTCGAAGAAGGAATATTCGGTGGATCCCGCAAGTTTAGGCTAGTTTGTTATTTTATCTTTACTATAAATAGATGGGGGCGGATCAGCTTAGAACACACGATTTTTCACTAACACTCTCATACACTTACACTCTCTAGCTCATCGCAAACACCACACTTGTATTCAAGTTTCGTTGTAACACTTAGTCGATCCGTTCCACATCTTGCACTGTATCCTGATTTTTGAAGCAATAGAAGAACTAGGCAGCTGCGATTGTCAGCTCCCGAGGTTTTATGCCGGCGATCTAGATTGATCAAGGGCTTTCCTCGTACATCCCGTGTCGTTTACTTTACTTTTGCTCATTGTTTGATCATAGATACAACTCTATATCCTGAGCCGTATCCTGAAACTGTTTTTACAAATTAACTTGATTAACATATTTTCGACACTCATTTCTAGCACACTACCTCACTTAACTAATTTGATCACTTAATTACTTCGGTAATTTTTGACCAAAACAATTTGGCGCCCACCGTGGGGCAAGTGGTGCTCTCTTTACTAAAACTTTTTGTCAAATCGCTAATCGGTTTTCTATTTTCAAAACTTTTTGCCACATTGTCCATAATGGCCTCAAGATCAAACATGAGTTCCTCTACTGTGTCTGCTATGACTTCTGCTACTACCGGTTCGGTGCTTCCACCACCTCCTCCAAGGATGCCAACCTCTACACAATCTCAAGATGTTATCCCAACTCGGAGTGTCCAGGGATCTGCTCCCGTTTTAGCTTCTAATGATGAAATTTTAACCTTATTTGGAAGTGTGCAGGAACAAATGAGGCAGCAACAGGAAACAAACCAAATGCTTTTGAGGGAAATACAACTCCTGAAGGCTGGCTCGAGCAGATCTGCGGAGGACAATGTCACTCCGTTACACCCCAGAGCGTTGAACTTTAGTTCAGATGTATATACCGAGGATAATAGGGGGAATATCGTGCCCAGTCTTCCTCAGAATCATACTCCTGAAATACCCTCCTTGATTAGGATGTCAACCATGAGGAGCTCAGGATATGCTTCAGGATATGGGCAAAATCCTCCAACAGGTAACGTGTCGAATAATAACAATACTCATGCTACTAACAGTGGTGGATCTTTGCAGGATACAGGTGTAACATCAGCACTTACCAGGGAACTTCAGAAGTTGAAGGACATGATATCTAGTGTACCTGGGGTGGTCCAGCCGATCCCGGAAGTATCTCAAGACAGCCACAAGATATCTTGTTTTGCATATCCTATCTGTGATGCTGAGATCCCAAAGAGATTCCAAACTCCCAACATGAAGCTTTATGATGGGAGTACGGATCCTGAGGAGCATATTGCTCAGTATAGGGAAAGAATGGAGATTAACCCTATCCCTCCGGAGCTCAAGGAAGCGTGCTTATGCAAGGGATTTGGTTCTACTCTAACAGGATCGGCCTTAAAATGGCTATTAAACGTTCCTCCTCACTCAATTACTTCATTTGCTCATTTGGTTAATTTATTTAACAGTCAATTTTCTTGTAGTCGGAGTTTTGAGAAACTAACCAGTGATCTTTACAGGATAACTCAAGGGCCTCAGGAATCCTTGAGGGATTATGTGAACAAATTCAGTCGAGAATCCTTGGATATCCCACATCTTGATGTTGCAACAGCTGTGCAAGCTTTCAAGATGGGATTACAAAAGGATTCTCAGTTTTATCAGGATCTCGTAATGAATCCCTGCAGGAATCTCGACGAAGCTCGTAACAGGGCTTTGAGATATATCCGTCTGGAAGATGACAGAAAGATGCAAGAAAGGATGAACTCATCCAACACTTATGAGTCAACTAATAGGAAGTCAAAATCCTCGTTCAAGTCATATCGGCCTAAGCCATATAATAGAAATGAAAACAAAAGAGTGAACGCTGTTGAAGATGAGGATCCTGAAGAGTATCCTGAGTTGTCCGAATATTGCTTTTCTGTTAATATTCCTGAATTGATGTATGCTATGCAGGGTCTAGGAGACAAGGCTAGGTGGCCTCGAAAGAATCAACAAAAGGCTGACTGGAAAGATAAGTCAAAATGGTGTGCTTTCCACGAAGATTTCGGACATATGATTGAGGATTGCATTGCTCTAAGGAAAGAAATAAGCTATCTTCTAAGCAAGGGATATCTGAAAGATCTCTTAGGAAGAAAGAAGAATAAGGGTCAGGATACCGAGAAGGATCCTGAACGAGCAGCATCACCTCCCGCGGATGCCAAGATAATCAACTTCATTTCGGGAGGATCCGACATTTGTGGAACATCGTATTCGACGGCAAAGAGACATGCAAAGGAATCCAAGGCCGAAAGGGGAGACAAACCTGTCAGGATGACTACCCTCACAACTGATAAAGTGATCACTTTTGATGCTGATGACAGGGATACTGTCCAAGATCCTCACCATGATGCTCTGGTAATAACATTATATGTGGCTAACCATTTTGTACGCAGGATACTGGTTGATAATGGCAGCTCCGTCAACATAATCCAACTAGAAACTCTGAAGAGAATGAACGTATCTCCAATGGATATCATTTCAAAGTCTACCGTACTTGTTGGATTCAGTGGGGAGGCTAGAAACACAGTGGGAGAGATAAAGTTGCCAGTATACGTTGAAGGAGTCAATTCGATACAACGTTTCTGTGTGATGGATTCTCTATCCTGCTATAACATCATACTGGGAAGACCGTGGATTCACGATATGAAGGCCGTACCATCAACATATCACCAATGCATCAAGATACCTACCCCTTGGGGAGTGGTCAAAGTTGATAGTGATCAGCAGGAGGCGAAAGAATGCTACTCATCCTCAATGAAATCCTCAACCAAACCTAGTGCAGCATAGCAATTAAAGACACGGGACTAGGATATCGTGGAGGATCCGGAGCAGGATGTGAAGAAAATTATCCTGGACCAGGATAATCCCGATATTTCGGTGCTCGTAGGGACCAATATCCCTCAGGATATTGAAGAACAATTAATTAACTTTTTGAAATGCAGGATGTCTACGTTTGCATGGAAGCATGAGGATATGACAGGCATATCCAAAGATATTATCACTCACAAGCTTGGAATTGATAAATCATTCAAGCCTGTGCAACAAAAAAGAAGGAAGTTTGCTCCTGAGCGGAACGCGATTATCCAGGAGGAAGTTGAAAGATTATTAAAGTCCAGAATGATCAGAGAAGTTAAGTTCCCAAGGTGGCTAGCAAACGTGGTTGTAGTACAGAAGAAGAATGGGAAATGGAGAGTTTGTGTGGACTACACAGACTTGAACAAAGCTTGTCCTAAAGACCCATTTCCTCTTCCCCACATTGATGCAATGGTAGATGCCACTGCCGGGCATGAAATGCTGACCTTCATGAACGCATCTTCAGGATTTCAACAGATCCAAATGGAACCTTCTGACCAGGAGGATACTGCCTTCATGACACCAACAGGTATTTATTGTTATACAGCTATGCCTTTTGGTTTGAAAAATGCAGGTGCAACATACCAAAGATTGGTAAACATGATGTTCAAAGACAAACTGGGGGACACCATGGAAGTATATATCGATGATATGGTGGTGAAATCTAAAAAGGCTGAGGATCACCTCCAGGATATCAAGGGAGCATTTGATATCCTGGATCAATACAACATGAAGCTGAATCCTGCTAAATGCCATTTCGGAGTGGGGGCAGGAAAGTTTCTTGGGTATATGGTGACGAAAAGGGGGATAGAGGCAAGCCCGGAGCTCTAAACAGATTTATCTCAAGATCCTCAGAGAAATGCAAAGACTTCTATGATATCCTAAAGAAGAACAAAAGATTCGAATGGGGGGAAAAGCATGAAGCAGCCCTGCAGGATTTGAAACGGTATCTCTCAACCGCACCTCTATTGATGAAGCCGGAAAATGGTGAACCACTATCCCTGTACCTTGCTGTATCAGGGAATGCTGTAAGTGCCGTTCTTATAAAAGACCATGAAGGTCAGCAGTATCCTGTTTATTATGTTAGTAAAAGTTTGTTAGATGCTGAAACTAGGTATTCTCATTTAGAAAAATTGAAACTAGCATTAATTATGGCATCAACGAAACTTAGGCATTATTTCGAGACACATAGGATACATGTTAAAACAAATTATCCTGTCAAAAATGTGCTTAGGAAACCAGAGATGTCAGGCAGGATGGCCAAGTGGTCAGTAAAGTTGAGTGCTTATGATTTAGTATACGAACCTAGGAATGCCATAAAGTCTCAGGCTTTAGCTGACTTTGTGGCTGATTTTAGTAGTGACATTCAGGACGAGGTAGATCTAGAAGTTCAACAGCTAGGAGAATCCTCAGGATCCTGGACATTATATACTGATGGTGCATCTAATGTAAGAGGAGTAGGATTAGGAATACTACTAAAATCGCCACAGGGGGACATATTACCCCAGGTTATTAGGTGTGAATTTCCTGCTACTAATAATGAAGCAGAGTATGAGGCTTTAATTGCAGGATTAGAGTTGGCTAAGAGCATGAGTATAAAAAATTTGCAAGTATATGTTGACTCTTTGTTAATTACTAACCATTTTAATGGATCCTATGCAGTTAAGGGAGAGAAATTAATCGAATATCTCGATATTCTCAAAAAATTAGCAGGATATTTCGATGTTTTTGTACTTAAACAGGTACCAAGGGAGGATAATGCTGAAGCGGATGCCTTAGCAAATTTGGGATCATCGATCAAGATACCTGAAGGGACGCAAATACCAATACTACATGTCCTATATCCTGCAACGAATCCTCAGGATAAAGAGGTAGCTGGTATTCAGGATCCTGGAGTAGAACATCTTGAAGAGGATCCTAAATCCTGGACGGCTCCAATCATGAAATATCTCAAAGAAGGACACATCCCTGGAAATGAAAATCCTAAGACATTTAGGATGAAGGTATCACGATTCGCTATTATAGATAATATTTTATACAAAAAATCTCTTGCAGGACCGTATTTGAGGTGCTTGGAGGATCCTGAAGCCAAGGAAGTACTTCAGGATATACATGAAGGGGATTGTGGTAACCATGCTGGGGGCAGGTCGTTATTCTCAAAAGTATTAAGAACAGGATATTATTGGCCAACAATGAGAAAAGATGCCGCAGAATATGCTCGAAGATGTGACTCATGTCAAAGACATAGTAACATACTACATCAACCTGCTGAACCATTGTATCCTATTGTTTCCCCTTGGCCATTTATGAAGTGGGGTATGGATATAGTGGGAAAGCTACCGAAAGCTCCGGGAGGAAAAGTCTTCATGCTAGCAATGACGGATTATTTCTCTAAGTGGGTTGAAGCTGAAGCATTTGTTCAAGTTAGAGACCAAGAAGTAGTATCCTTCATAAAGAGGAATATCCTGACCAGATTCGGAGTACCAGCTGAGATAATCTGTGACAATGGTTCTCAGTTCATAAGTAAGAGGACTACTGACTTTTGCAAGAGTTGGGGAATCAAAATGATCACATCTACTCAGGTACATCCTCAAGCAAATGGACAAGCAGAATCCTCAAACAAGATAATTGTCAATAACTTAAAGAAAAGGCTTGGAGCCAAAAAAGGAAGATGGGCAGAAGAATTACCCTTTGTTTTATGGGCTGATAGGACAACGGTAAAGAATGCAACAGGCCAAACCCCATTTTCCTTGGTGTTTGGAGCAGAAGCAATGATTCCAACGGAAATGATGATACCTACTGCAAGATCTGTCATAAGTGATCCTGAGAAGAATCCTGAAGCCTTGAGTCAGGATTTAGACACTATAGATGAAAAGAGAGATGCGGCAAGGCTAAGGATGGCAGCATATCAACAGAGAATATCCAGGGCATATAACAAGAATATTAGAACCAGAAGATTTAAGGTTGGAGATTGGGTGTTAAGAAAGGCTTTTCAAAATACTACTAATCCTGTCGATGGCAAGTTAGCTCCAAAATGGGAAGGACCATATGAAGTTGAATCAGAAGCAGGGAAAGGAGCATACAGACTCAAGAATATGGAGGGGGATATGCTACCGAGATCCTGGAATGCTATACACCTTAAGCTCTATTTCAAGTGAGTTTAGAATTCAATTTCTAACTCAGAATGGTATGAATTCTATCTTTTTTAAATACGTTTTGGTTTAATTTATTTTTTGAAACTCAATACTGACTTAAGCATCGGAGGGGTGTTAGCCAAGCTAACACCCACCTTAGTTTACAGTTGTTTTGCAAGATATGTTCTAGGATATAGCTCCAGGATATGCATTCAGGATAACTCAGAAGATTAGAGGATTGGCCCCCTCTCTTACGTTTAAGGGATACTGATTCCTTCACAGGTTTAAAGGTATTCACCTTTCTTCGGAATTGGGTTTAAACACCCCGCCTGGAGCGCAAGTTATTCAGGGATAGTTCAAGGTGGCGGGACCAGTCCATGTAAAAGTGGCTGACAATTTCGTTACTGTTGGCTATATCTTGAATCCTAAAGGTATATGAGGATTGATCACCCTCTCTCACGAAAGGGTATTTTCATACTCTCTAAGGTTTAAAGGTTTTCACCTTTCTAAGTCTTGGAGTTTATACACTCCCGCCTGTAGCGCATGAAAAATTGGGATTTTCCCCAGGATACAAGGGATTTATCTCCAGTACAACCTTGGGTTTTACCCTTGGGACGTAAAAAATCTCTTATGCAATGGAAACTGACATTAAGTAGATTTCTAAGATACTTGAAGGCATTGTATACAGGGGACATTCCCTCCAAGGTGGTGGTGTAAAGCTAAAAGGATGAAGTTTGCGACTAATGCACTAAGTACCTTGCACAGGGGACATCTTCACTGGAAGAGTTGCAAAGGGATTGAAGTTTGGTAATAGGTTTATGTCCTATTTCTGGTATGATCTTTCCTTTATAAGCCCCGTTTAGGTTTTTGGTGACATTATGTTAAGTATCCTGATATATATCCTCAAAGTCCTTTTAAGGATATTTGATTAGGATGTTTGAAACTAATATTGGTTTGGAACTTTGATCATTTAAATATTATCAAAACTTGGTTTTGAAAAGATAAACTATTTTTTACTTTCTAAAAGAAATTTTTACAAAGTTGAAGGAACGTTTGGAAGATCTATCTAATACAAGGCTTTTGCAGTATGTTACTGAGCATACTGATCAGGATATTTTATAAGATACCAATACAAAATCTTTACAAAAATAAGACTCATACTAAGTAATGCAAAGAAATGCAAGGTAACAGAAAATAAGTCAAAAGATAGTTATATTATTAACAAGTCAAAAGTTGTGCTTTTGGTTTCACCTAAAACCAAGGCCCATCCGCCAAAAGCACAGTTAGTTTTTACCATACTTGTGTAACGGTTGCAGGATCTATCTCAAAACAGGACCCGTCCACCTACAACCGTTACTACGTTCAAAACAAGTTATACTAATTGATGACCAAGGGCTTCGTCCTAAAACCTAGGACCCATCCACCTTTGGTCATCACATTGTTCAAAGACAGGAAAAGTAAATTGTTTATGCAACCACAACCATGAATTTAAAAAATGGGCTCCGGCCTTGGCACATATATCCATCATCGCCCATTTCGCCGCCTAAGATGCGGCACCTTCTTGATCAGCAACCTCCTTGCCAGCATTCGCCCCAGCATCAACCTCGGGATTCTTCTCAGCACCATCACCAGCATTGGCCACCTCCTCTGCCGCCTTAGAAGGCTCTTCACCAGTATGTTTTGCAGGATGAGCAACGGGATGACCTCCGAGGCCCTGTAGTTTCTCCTCCCAAGCCTTTACATTCCAGGAGGGGCATTCAAAACCCAGATCCATGGCCTCATAAGCCATCCTTATCCTGGCTTGGAGAAGAGAGACGACCACCGAAGCTTTTAGGCTATCCCGGTATGAGCTCATATTCTGCTGATATTGGAGAAGAGCGGCATCTAGCTTGGCTTGAGCATCCTCATTAGCTTTGTGGAGGGCGGCTTGATGTTCCTGAGTCATTGCCTTGTATTTGTCTTCATAATGCTGGGATTTGGCAGCCGCGATGGTTCCTTGGTCAGCTATGGTGGCTTGAGCTTTCTCCAGCTGGATCTTTAACATCTTGTTAAGCCCGCAAGCGTCTTCATGCAAGTGCATAAGACGATCCAAACCCTATTGATAAAGACACAGGTATTAATGTGAAAAATAAGCAGGATAAAAACTAACATACTTGTACAGGATATCGAAAAGGAAATTCTACCTGTTTGAGGAATGAGGTGGCTTCATTGAACCCATGATTTTCAAGAGAGAATGTTTCAGAAGCAGCTGGGGAATCAGTCTCCTTTCTTTTACGAGAGCTGGATGCCCGGGTCCTGGATGCCGGAGGGCCTTTGGGAGCAGAAACAGTTTTTGAGGAGGTAGGCTTTGGTGTAGCAGACGGCTTTGGCTTGGATTCTTGTTTGGTGGGTTCAAGGCTGGAGTAGCAATCCAATTCGTCAAGTTCAAAACCTTCAAGGTTGACGACTGGTACTACAAAAGGGAATATATTCTTAAACTCATCGTATTTTTGAAAAATAATTAATATATATAAGAATGTGCTTACCAGACATTTCTGAGCTTGATTTTTGATGAGAACCTGTAAGAGACAGGGAAAAGGTTCTTTCACTGGCAGGAAGACAGTAGATTTCCTTGATCTTGGATTCAGATTCTGCACTGGGAGGCACTAAATCTTTGAAATTCGCTGCATAAAAACATCAGAGTATAAGTCCGGGATACAGTTTGAAGATATAATTGGGGATATTCCTAAAACCCTAAATCCTACCCTTGGTTAACCATTTAACCGGTAGATCGAAACCCTTATCAATAGAGTCTCTTTTTACGAAAAAGAATTTTCGTCGCCATCGATCCTCATTCTTGGTGGCTTTAAGGACCAAAGGGTTCTTGATGGAAAACAGAAGATAACGGTGATTGCCATGGGATCTCAACCGGTATGCTACGGGAAGGTCCTCAACAAGTAGGTTAGGAAAATGACGAGATTTGATTTGATCCAACACTATCAAGACTCGCCAGACCATTGGCATAACTTGGGCATAGCTAAGGCCGGTGAGGTCGAAAAAGCTAGAGATAAAGGGTGGAAATGGGTACCGGAGTCCAAGAGAGAAAGGATAAGCGAAAAAACAAACCCACTCGTCGGATGATGTGTCCGATCGGGCTTCCTTGTCGAAGGGGCGAAAGACCGTTCCGGTGGGAAAGGCACCGGAGTCTTTGAGAGCAGCAATGTCAGCATTATTGAAGCAGCAAATCTCCTTTGCTGGATCGGCGATAAAGTTTTGACTTATGAGGGTTGAGGCTGGTCGGTCTGATCGGGATTTCGTTCGTGGTGCCATGAAGAGTATTGAGCAAATTAAGAAAAATTCAAGAAAGGAGATTAGAAAAGAAGATACCTGATGTTTGCTTGCAGATAAGGATAACCGAGACAAGGAGTCCCTCGGTTAATATAGGATGAATATAGGGGGGTAAAAAGTAAATAATGCCTTGGAAGTTGCACCGCTGTCATTTCAAAAGTCTAGTCATATTAATTGCCTTAAGTTATGAGGTGAAACTTTTGAAATATATCCGTTGGATTGGTATCCCAACCGATATATTTGGGGACAATTGTTAGGGGTCATTTTCTTAACGTATATATCCTGACCAATATCCTGCCTATGTTTGTTCATTTGTGACCAGGATGCTGGAAGAGGATATTGCTAACATCTTGGGCGATATCCTGAGGCTTATTGAATTAACCACGTGCAGGTTAAGGGCTGAGACTTGCTAACGGTCAAGAGGACTTCTTCTCCTCAAGACTCGGACGAATTTGTTGAGGAAGAGACGTTGAGCCCGAAAGACCAGGTCTACAACGTTCGAAGAAGGAATATTCGGTGGATCCCGCAAGTTTAGGCTAGTTTGTTATTTTATCTTTACTATAAATAGATGGGGGCGGATCAGCTTAGAACACACGATTTTTCACTAACACTCTCATACACTTACACTCTCTAGCTCATCGCAAACACCACACTTGTATTCAAGTTTCGTTGTAACACTTAGTCGATCCGTTCCACATCTTGCACTGTATCCTGATTTTTGAAGCAATAGAAGAACTAGGCAGCTGCGATTGTCAGCTCCCGAGGTTTTATGCCGGCGATCTAGATTGATCAAGGGCTTTCCTCGTACATCCCGTGTCGTTTACTTTACTTTTGCTCATTGTTTGATCATAGATACAGCTCTATATCCTGAGCCGTATCCTGAAACTGTTTTTACAAATTAACTTGATTAACATATTTTCGACACTCATTTCTAGCACACTACCTCACTTAACTAATTTGATCACTTAATTACTTCGGTAATTTTTGACCAAAACAGGCTCCTTTTGTGAAATATCTTAAAGAAGGACACATCCCCGGAAACAAAAATCCTAAGGCATTTAGGATGAAGGTATCACGATTCACTATTATAAATAACGTTTTATACAAGAAATCTCTTGCAGGACCGTATTTAAGATGCTTGGAGGATCCTGAAGCCAAAGAAGTACTTCAGGATATACATGAAGGGGATTGTGGTAATCACACCGGGGGCAGATCATTGTTCTCGAAAGTATTGAGGACAGGATACTTCTGGCCAACAATGAGGAAAGATGCTGCAGAATATGCTCGAAGATGTGATGCATGTCAAAGGCATAGTAACATACTACATCAACCAGCTGAACCACTATATCCTGTAGTTTCCCCTTGGCCATTCATGAAATGGGGGATGGATATAGTAGGAAAATTACCAAAAGCTCCGGGAGGAAAAGTATTTATGTTAGCAATGACGGATTATTTCTCTAAGTGGGTTGAGGCTGAAGCATTTGTTCAAGTTAGAGACCAAGAAGTAGTATCCTTCATAAAGAGGAATATCCTGACTAGGTTTGGAGTACCAGCTGAGATCATTTGTGATAATGGATCCCAGTTTATAAGCAAAAGGACTACTGACTTTTGCAAGAGTTGGGGAATCAAAATGATCACATCTACTCCGGTACATCCTCAAGCGAATGGACAAGCCGAATCCTCGAACAAGATAATAGTCAATAACCTAAAGAAGAGGCTTGGAGCCAAAAAAGGAAGATGGGCGGAAGAATTACCCTTTTTTATGGGCTGATAGGACAACGGTAAAGAATGCAACCGGCCAAACCCCATTTTCCTTGGTATTTGGAGCAGAGGCGATGATTCCAACAGAAATGACGATACCTACTGCAAGATCTATGCTGCAGGATCCTGAACAGAATCCTGAAGTCTTATGTCAGGATTTGGATACTATAGACGAAAAAAGAGATGCAGCAAAGCTAAGGATGGCAGCATATCAACAAAGAATATCCAGAGCATATAATAAGAATATAAGGACTAGAAGATTTCGAGTTGGTGATTGGGTGTTAAGGAAGGCTTTTCAAAATACCACTAATCCTGTCGATGGCAAGCTAGCTCCGAAATGGGAAGGACCTTATGAAGTCGAGTCAGAAGCAGGGAAAGGAGCATATCGACTCAAAAATATGGAAGGGGATATGCTACCAAGATCTTGGAATGCTATACACCTTAAGCTATATTTCAAGTGAGTTTAGAATTCAATTTCTAACTCAGGATGGTATGAATTCTATCTTTTTTAAATATGTTTTGGTTTAATTTATTCTTTGAGACCCGATACTAACTTAAGCATCGGAGGGGTGTTAGCCAAGCTAACACCCACCTTAGTTTACAATTGTTTTGCATAATATGTTTCAGGATATAGTTCTAGGGTATATACTCAGGATAACTCGAGAGATTAGAGGATTGGCCCCCTCTCTCACGTACAAGGGATCCTGATCCCTTCACAGGTTTAAAGGTATTCACCTTTCTTCCGAATTGGGTTTAAACACCCCGCCTGGAGCGCAAGTTATTCAGGGATAGTTCAAAGTGGCGGGACCAGTCCATGTAAAAGTGGCTGACAATTTCGTTACTATTGGCTATATCCTGAATCCTAAAGGTATATGAGGATTGATCACCCTCTCTCACGAAAGAGTATTTTCATACTCTCTAAGGTTTAAAGGTTTTCACCTTTCTAAGTCTTGGAGTTTATACACTCTCGCCTGTAGCGCATGAAATTTAGGGTTTATCCCCAGATATCAGGGTTTATCCCCAGTATGCTAAGGATTCATTTCAGGATATCAGGGGTTCTGCCCTTGGGCATTCGGAATTCATTCGAGTCAAAATATGAATATATTTGTGTTTTTGTCGAACACAGGGGACATACATTATACTGTTCACAGGATGGGTCCAAGTTTATAATTATGCACTGGGGACAAACTTATGATAAAAGATTGGAACTGATTCTCTAAGAGTCTCTGGTATGATCTCTCCTTTTTATTTGGACAATTTATAGGTTATATTTTAATATCCTTATCAAGATATCTTTCAGGATACCTCCCAGGATACATCTATAATATATATTCCTAAAAAATGTACAAACCAAACAGTTTTTACAAATACGATTTTCATAACAATGACAACAATAATAAGGTCAAAAGAGAAGTTATATTATTAACATACCAAAAGATGTGCTCTTAGTTTCACCTCAAAACAAGGCCCATCCACTAAGAGCACTAATAGTTCATTACCATATTTACCCAACAGTTGAAGGCTTCATCTTAAACCGAGACCCATCCACCTTCAACTGTTGTATTGTTCAAAAAGCATGCAGGAAATGTAAATTGTTCAGGTGCAGGAAAGTAAAGTGCGGAAAACTAAATTGTTTTGGGACTACAAACCAACATTCAAAATCAAAAAGGTGGGCTCTGGCCTTGGCACGTATATCCGTCATCTCCCACCTAAATGCCCTCACACAACGGCATCTCCTCCAACCTTCTCAGGCTTCTCAGCACCAGCATCCTAACCAGCATCTTGAGCACCATCCTCGCCAATATCCATCCCAGCATTAGCTCCAGCATCCTTTTTATCTCCAGCCTGGACCACCACCTCTGCTGATTTAGAAGACTCACCAGCTTCAGCAGGAAATGGCACGGCTTTGCCTCCGAGTTCCTTTAACTTGGCCACCCAGGATTCAACTGGCCAAGATGGACAAACAAGGCCCGTCTCCTTGGCCTCGTAGGCCATCTTGATGCGTGCCTGTAACAAGGAGACGATAGCAGAAGCCTTAATTCCCTCCCGGAAATTGACCAAGGCTTGATCATGATCCATTTGGACGGTGGCAAGTTTGACCTCAGTGTCTTGGGTGACCTTCTTCAGCAGGCTTTCGTAGTGCCGGGTCTTCGCTTCAGCAATGGCACCTTGGTCAGCAACGGTGCTTTCGAGCTGTTTGATCCTGGCTTCATGAAGTGCCACAGTACCACAAGCGTCATTGTACAAGTGGAGCAAATGCTGGAGGCCCTGCACATCAATTACAGGTATAAGGTTAGAATATATGTTGACCAAGATATCCTATCAGGATATCCTGTTAGGATATATGTGCAGGATATATATGAAGGATATGCGTCAGGATATTACCTTGTTAAGGAAGGATGTCATTGGCTCTAAGGAATCAGAGAAGCTGAGTTCGTCATAGGAGAACCCTTCTAAGCCTGGAGCACTGACTTCAAGACCCTTCCTCTTTTTCGCTGTGGAAGCACGGGTTCTTGGATTGGCCTTGGGAGCCGGGAGTGGTTTGGAGCTAGTAGCAGCAGGAGTCTCCTTCTTGACTGTGGCCGGAGTTGGATAGCTGTCGAGTTCATCAAGGTCTAGATAGACTGGAACTTTGCTGGAATCTGCACACAGGGAGTAAAATTCTGAATCTCTTCTAAGAATATCAAATAAACACATGTGTGTACAGGATATCTTGCAGGATTCTTACCAGACATGTTTGCACTTGAAAGAGGGCTTGGAGTTGGTGGAGATGGATTGAAGCTTCTCTCTGCTTCTGAAAGCAGTCTGATGGCGTCTATTCTTTTTTGAGAATCAGCAAGGGGAGGAGGGATCTTCCTGAAATCAGCTGTATACACAGACAGAGAAAATTAAGTTCATTAGCTCAGGATATGAGACAGAATAAGAGACAGGATCATTCTTAAACCCTAAGTCCTACCCTTTCTCAACCATCTCATCGGATAATCCGTTCCACCAGGGATTGAATCCCTTTTTACAAAGAAAAACTTGGATTGCCAACCATCCTCGTTCCTGGTGGCACGAAGTATCAATGGGTCACCGGAAGTAGAATAAAATAGGAACCTAGATGAGCCATGGCATCTAAGCTTGTTGGCAAAAGGGAGATCATGGATGGAAAGGTCAGGTATGTGGTTTCTCTTGATTTGGTCAAGAACAGACAAAACACGCCAGAGCATTGGCATGGTTTGGCTGAAAGAAATTTTGGTGATATTAAAGAACTCGGTGATGAAGTCCGGAAAGGGGAATTGTAACCCTAAGGTAAAGGGGAAAGCATTGAAACAAATCCACTCGTTGGAAACCATATCTGACCAGATTTCTCTATCAAAGGGTCGGAATATAGTTCCTGCCGGAAAGGTACCGGAGGATTTCAAGGCTGACAGGTGGCACTGTCAAAGGTGCATGTTTCATTCTCCGGTTCTTGGAGAAGATTTTGTTGGATGAATGTGGGAGCCGAGTCACCTGAACTGGACCTTGTTTGCCTAGGCATTTGGTCGCCTGAATTCTCGCCGGAGAAAGATAAAAGATGGATATGAAGATGAGGGAGAGAATATTACCTTTTTCTTGTCGATTGTGGTTAAAAAAGAAGATGAGGATGAGAAGATATAGGGCATGATGAGTAAATATAGGCCGGGTGGTTGAAAGCTGTCACATCAATGGTCTTATCTCTTAATTACCTCGGCCACCGTGAAAAATATAACCGTTAGTGCAGGATATCAAACGGTAACATTTTTTGGGACAATTGTTATGGGTGAAATTCTGAACCCCTATATCCTGGAAAATATCTTGGTTTATATCTTGGTTATGTAGTATCTGTTTACATCCGGGATGCTGGTTCAGGATATTGATAATATCCTGAATGGTATCCTCAGGATTACTAATGGATTATGTGCAGGTACGTGGGTTGGAAGCTGTCAACGTTCATAATACTCATTCCGCGGAAGACTCGGTCCAAGTCGTTCAAATGAAGACGTTGAAGCCGTATTACTCGGTCAATAACGTTCATAATGGAATATTCGGAGTACCCCATATTTGTAGGGATTATTGTTTGTAATTCATTACTATAAATAGGTGGGTATACCAGATCAACTAGGACATCACATTCACACTCGCTACACTCTAACACTTGCTCTCGAGCAACTCTCACTTTCATACAAAGGCATTGTAACACTTAGCGATCTGGTCTATATCCTGCACTGTATCCTGAAGTTTAAGCAATAAGAAGAACAAGGCAGCTGCGATTGTCAGCTCCCGAGGTTTTATGCCGACGATCTAGATTGATCAAGGGCTTTCCTCGTACATCTCGTGTCATTTCCTTTACTTTTTGTTCATTGTTTACTCATTGTTTGATCGTAGATACAGCTCAATATCCTGAGCCGTATCCTTAAAACTGTTTTCATAAACAACTTAACTAGCATATTTTCTACACACTTTCTAGCACACTACCTCACATTACTAATTTTATCACTAAATTGCTTCGGTAATTTTTGACCAAAACACATCCTCTCCTGCATCTTCTTGTCATCTTCCAGACGGATATATCTCAAAGCCCTGTTACGAGCTTCGTCGAGATTCCTGCAGGGATTCATTACAAGATCCCGATAAAACTGAGAATCCTTTTGCAACCCCATCTTAAAAGCTTGCACAGCTGTTGCAACATCAAGATGTGGGATATCCAAGGATTCTCGACTGAATTTGTTCTCATAATCCCTCAAGGATTCCTGAGGCCCTTGAGTTATCCTGTAAAGATCACTGGTTAGTTTCTCAAAACTCCGACTACAAGAAAATTGACTGTTAAATAAATTAACCAAATGAGCAAACGAAGTGATTGAGTGAGGAGGGACGTTTAACAGCCATTTTAAGGCTGATCCTGTCAGGGTAGAACCAAATCCCTTGCACAAGCATGCTTCCTTGAGCTTCGAAGGGATAGGGTTAATCTCCATTCTTTCCCTATACTGGGCAATATGCTCTTCAGGATCCGTAGTCCCATCATACAGCTTCATGTTGGGAGTCTGAAATCTTTTTGGGATTTCAGCATCACAGATAGGATATGCAAAGCGGGATATCCTGTGGCTGTCTTGGGATACTTCCAGAATTGGCTGAACCACTCCAGGTACACTGGATATCATGTCCTTCAATTTCTGGAGCTCCCTGGTAAATGTTGACGTCATACCTGCATCCTGCAAAGAGCCATTATTATTTGACACATTACCGTTCTGAGGATTTTGGCCATATCCTGAAGCATATCCTGAACTCCTCACAGTCGACATCCTGACCGAAGAGGGTATCTCAGGGGTATGATTCAAAGAATGGCTTGGGATGATATTCCCCCTATTATCCTCAGTGTAAACTGCGGAACTGAAGTTCAAAGCCCTGGGCTGTATAGGAGTGACAGTTTCTTCAGCGGGTCTACTCGAGCTAGCTTTTAAGAGTTGTATTTCTCTTAACAGCATTTGGTTAGTCTCCTGTTGCTGCCTCATTTGTTCCTGCACACTTCCAAATAAAGTCAAAATTTCATCGTTAGAGGCTAAAATGGGAGTAGATCCCTGGACACTCCGAGTAGGGATAACATCTTGAGATTGTGAAGAAAATGGCATCCTTGGAGGAGGTGGTGGAAGCACCGAACCGGTAGTAGCAGAGGTTGCAGCAGACATAGTGGAAGAGCTCATGTTTGATCTTGAGGCCATTGTAAACAACGTGGCAAAAAGTTTTGAAAATAGAAAACCGACTAACGATTTTACAAAGATTTTTAGTAAAAGTAGCACCACTGGCCCCACGGTGGGTGCCAAATTGTTTTGGTCAAAAATTACCTAAGCAATTAAGTGATCAAATTAGTAAAGTGAGGTAGTGTGCTAGAGTTATGTGTAAAAAATATGTTAACCAAGTTAGATATGAAAACAGTTTCAGGATACAGCTCAGGATATAGAGCTGTATCAATGATCAAACAATGAGCAAAAAAGTAAAGGTTGACACGTGATGTACGAGGAAAGCCCTTGATCAATCTAGATTGCCGGCATAAAACCTCGGGAGCTGACAATCGCAGCTGCCTTGTTCTTCTTATTGCTTCAAATATCAGGATACAGTGCAGGATGTGGTGCAGATCGACTATGTGTTACAATGTAATTTGAATACAAGTGTTTAAGTGTGGTGTTTGCGGTGAGCTAGAGAGTAAAAGTGTTCGAGAGTGTAAGTGTAAAATTGCGTGCCTTAAACTGATCCGCCCCCATCTATTTATAGTAAAGATAATGTAACAAACTATCCTAAACTTCCGGGATCCAGCGAATATTCCCACTCGAACGTTGAGGACCAAGTCTTTCGGGTTCAACGGCTTCCTTATAACAAATACGCCCGAGTCTTGAGGAGAAGAAGTCCTGATGACCATTAGTAACTTACAGCCATTAACCAGCACGTGTTTAATTCATTCAACCTTAGGATATCGCCCAGGATGTTAGCAATATCCCCGTCCAGTATCCTGGTCACAAATAAACAATTAAAAGCAGGATAAAGTTCAAGATATGTATGCTTAAAAAATGAGCCATAACAGGAAGAAAGGTGAATACCTTTAAACCTGTGAAGGGATCGGGATCCCTTATACGTGAGAGAGGGGGCCAATCCTCTAATCTTCCGAAGTATCCTGAGGGAGCATCCTGGAGCTATATCTTGGAGCATATACTGCAAAACATCCTTAAACTAAGGTGGGTGTTAGCTTGGCTAACACCCCTCCGATGCTTAAGTTAGTATTGGGTTTCAAAGAACAAATCAAATCAAACATATTTAAAAGAGATAGAATTCATACCATCTTGAGATAGAAATTACATTCTATTCTTACTTGAAATAGAGCTTTAAGTGTATTGCATTCCAGGATCTTGGTAGCATATCCCCTTCCATATTCTTGAGTCTATATGCTCCTTTCCCTGCTTCTGACTCAACTTCATATGGTCCTTCCCATTTTGGAGCTAGCTTGCCATCGGCAGGATTAGTGGTATTCTGAAAAGCCTTTCTTAGCACCCAATCTCCAAATCTGAACCTTCTAATCCTTATACTCTTGTTGTATGTTCTGGATATCCTTTGTTGATATGCCGCCATTCTTAGCCGTGCTGCATCTCTTGTCTCATCAATAGTATCCAGCTCCTGGCATAGGACTTCAGGATTCTGCTCAGGATTCCAGAGGTTGGATCTTGCTGTGGGTATCACCATTTCTGTCGGGATCACTGCTTCTGCTCCAAATACTAAGGAAAACGGGGTTTGACCAGTTGCATTTTTTACCGTCATTCAATCAGCCCACAAAACAAAGGGTAATTCTTCTGCCCATCTCCCTTTCTTGGCCCCTAATCTTTTCTTCAAGTTGTTGACAATTATCTTGTTTGAAGATTCAGCTTGTCCATTTGCTTGAGGATGTACAGGAGTAGACGTAATCATTTTGATTCCCCAACTCTTGCAAAAGTCAGTAGTCCTCTTACTTATAAACTGAGAACCATTGTCACAGATTATCTCGGCTGGTACTCCGAATCTGGTCAGGATATTTCTCTTTATGAAGGATACCACTTCTTGATCCCTGACTTGGACAAATGCCTCGGCTTCAACCCATTTGGAGAAATAACCTGTCATTGCCAACATAAAAACCTTCCCTCCTGGAGCCTTTGGAAGCTTTCCCACTATATCCATCCCCCACTTCATAAATGGCCAAGGGGAAACAATAGGATATAATGGTTCAGCAGGCTGATGCAGTATGTTACTATGTCTTTGACATGCATCACATCTTCGAACATATTCTGTGGCATCTTTCCTCATTGTCGGCCAATAATATCATGTCCTTAATATTTTTGAGAATAATGATCTCCCCCCAGTATGGTTACCACAATCCCCTTCATGTGTATCCTTAAGTACTTCTTTGGCTTCAGGATCCTCCAAGCACCTCAAATAGGGTCCTGCAAGAGATTTCTTATATAAAACATTATTTATAATAGCGAATCGTGATACCTTCATCCTAAATGCCTTAGGATGTTCATCACCGGGGATGTGTCCTTCCTTGAGATATCTCACGATTGGAGCCGTCCAGGATTTAGGATCCTTTTCAGGATACTCTGCTCCAGGATCCTGAATACCCGCTACTTCTTTATCCTGAGGATTCGTCGCAGGATATAAGACATGTAATATTGGTATTTGGGTCCCTTCTGGTATCCTGATCGATGATCCCAAATTTGCTAAGGCATCTGCTTCAGCATTATCCTCCCTTGGTACCTGTTCAAGTGTAAAAACATCGAAATATCCTGCTATTTTTTTGAGAATATAGAGATATTCGATTAATTTCTCACCCTTAACTGCATAGGATCCATTAAAATGGTTAGTAATTAACAAGGAATCAACATATACTTGCAAATTCTTGATACTCATATTCTTAGCCAACTCTAATCCTGTAATTAAAGCCTCATACTCTGCTTCATTATTAGTAGCAGGGAATTCACATCTAATAGCCTGGGGTAATATGTCCCCCTATGGCGATTTTAGTAGTATACCTAATCCAACTCCTCTTACATTAGATGCACCATCAGTATATAACGTCCAGGATCCTGAGGATTCTCCTAACTGTTGGACTTCTAGGTCTACCTCATCCTGAATGTCACTACTGAAATTAGCCACAAAGTCAGCTAAAGCCTGAGACTTTATGGAATTTCTAGGTTCATATACTAAGTTATAAGCACTCAATTTCACTGACCACTTAGCCATCCTACATGACATCTCCGGTTTCCTAAGCACGTTTTTAACGGGATAATTGGTTTTAACATGTATCCCATGTGTCTCAAAATAATGTCTAAGCTTCGTTGATGCCATAACTAATGCTAGTATCAATTTTTCTAAATGAGAATATCTAGTTTCAGCATCTAACAAACTTTTACTAACATAATATACAGGATATTGCTGACCTTCATGGTCTTTTATAAGAACGACACTTACAGCATTCCCTGATACAGCGAAGTATAGGGATAGTGGTTCACCATTTTCAGGCTTCATCAATAGAGGTGCAGTTGAGAGATATCGCTTCAAATCCTGCAAGGCTGCTTCATGCTTTGCTCCCCATTCGAACTTCTTGTTCTTTTTAAGGATATCATAAAATTCCTTGCACTTTTCCGAGGATCTTGAAATAAATCTGTTCAACGCTGCTACTCGCCTTTTAGTCGTTGAACACCCTTCATATTTGAAGGTGATTTGATATCCGGGATGGCTTTAATCTGCTCCGGGCTTGCCTCTATTCCTCTTTTAGTCACCATATATCCTAGAAACTTTCCCGCCCCCACTCCGAAATGGCACTTAGCAGGATTTAGCTTCATGTTGTATTGATCCAGGATATCAAATGCTCCCTTGATATCCTGGAGGTGATCCTCAGCCTTTTTAGATTTCACCACCATATCGTCAATATATACCTCCATGGTGTCCCCCAGCTTATCTTTAAACATCATGTTCACCAATCTCTGGTATGTTGCACCTGCATTTTTCAAACCGAAAGGCATAGCAGTATAGCATTAAATACCTGTTGGTGTCATGAATGCAGTATCCTCCTGGTCCGAAGGCTCCATTTGAATCTGCTGAAATCCTGAGGATGCGTCCATGAAGGTCAACATTTCATGCCCTGCAGTAGCATCCACCATTTCATAAATGTGAGGAAGAGGAAATGGGTCTTTAGGACAAGCCTTGTTCAAGTCTGTGTAGTCTACACAGACTCTCCATTTCCCATTTTTCTTCTGCACTACGACCACATTTGCCAACCATCTTGGGAACTTGACTTCTCTGATCATTTTAGACTTTAACAATCTTTCAACTTCCTCTTGGATGATTATATTTCGCTCAGGAGCAAACTTCCTTCTTTTTTGCTGAACAGGCTTGAACGACCTGTCAATTCCAAGTTTGTGAGTGATAATGTCTTTGGATATGCATGTCATATCCTCATGCTTCCATGCAAATGTTGACATCCTGCATTTCAAAAAGTTAGTTAATTGCTCTTCAATATCCTGAGGGATATTGGTTCCTACGAGCACCGAGATATTAGAATTATCCTGACCCAGGATAACTTTGTTCACATCCTGCTCTGAAGCCTCCAAGGTATCCCGGGCCCGCATCATTAATTGCTATGCTGGATTAGTCTTGGTTGAGGATTTCATTGAGGATGAGTAGCATTCCTTCGCCTCCTGCTGATCACTATCAACTTTAACGACCCCCCAAGGGGTTGGAATTTTGATACATTGGTGATAAGTCGAAGGCACAGCCTTCATATCATGGATCCACGGCCTGCCTAATATGATGTTATAGCAGGATAAGGAGTCCATCACACAGAAGCGTTGTATCGAGTTGACCCCTTCAACGTATACTGGTAACTTTATCTCCCCTACGGTATTCCTAGCTTCTTCACTGAAACCGACGAGCACAGTGGACTTCGAAGTAATGTCCATCGGAGATACATTCATCCTTTTCAATGTTTCCTGTTGAATTATATTGACAGAACTACCGTTGTCCACCAATATCCTGCGTAAAAAATGGTTAGCCACATATAATGTTATTACTAAAGCATCATGGTGAGGATCCTGAACAGTATCCCTGTCATCACTATCGAAAGTGATCACTTTATCAGTTGTGAGGGTAGTCATCCTGACTGGTTTGTCTCCCCTTTCACTCTTAGCTTCCTTTGCATGTCTCTTAGCCGCCGAATACGAAGTCCCACAAATGTCAGATCCTCCTGAAATAAAGTTAATTATCTTGGCATCTGCTGGGGGTGATGCTGCTCGTTCAGGATCCTTCTCGGGATCCTACCCTTTATTCTTCTTTCTTCCCAGCAAATCCTTCAGATACCCTTTGCTTAACGGGTAACTTATTTCTTTCCTTAAAGCAATGCAATCCTCGGTCATATGTCCAAAGTCTTCATGGAAGGCACACCATTTGGATTTATCCTTCCAATCAGCTTTCTGCTGGTTCTTTCGAGGCCACCTAGCTTTGTCCCCTAAACCCTGCATAGCATACATTAACTCAAGTATATTAACAGAAAAGCAGTATTCAGATAAGTCAGGATATTCTTCAGGATCCTCGTCTTCAACAGCATTCACTTTCTTGTTATCATTTCTGCCATATGGCTTGGAGCGATATGGCTTATATGAGGATTCTGATTTCCTGTTAGTTGATTCATAGGTTGAGGTAGAATTCATCCTCTCCTGCATCTTCTTGTCATCCTCCAAACGGATATATCTCAAAGCCCTGTTACGAGCTTCGTCGAGATTCCTGCAGGGATTCATTACAAGATCCTGATAAAACTGAGAATCCTTTTGTAACCCCATCTTAAAAGCTTGCACAGCTGTTGCGACATCAAGATGTGGGATATCCAAGGATTCTCGACTGAATTTGTTCACATAATCCCTCAAGGATTCCTGAGGCCCTTGAGTTATCCTGTAAAGATCACTGGTTAGTTTCTCAAAACTCCGACTACAAGAAAATTGACTGTTAAATAAATTAACCAAATGAGCAAACGAAGTGATTGAGTGAGGAGGGACGTTTAACAGCCATTTTAAGGCTGATCCTGTCAGGGTAGAACCAAATCCCTTGCACAAGCATGCTTCCTTGAGCTTCGAAGGGATAGGGTTAATCTCCATTCTTTCCCTATACTGGGCAATATGCTCTTCAGGATCCGTAGTCCCATCATACAGCTTCATGTTGGGAGTCTGAAATCTTTTTGGGATTTCAGCATCACAGATAGGATATGCAAAGCGGGATATCCTGTGGCTGTCTTGGGATACTTCCAGAATTGGCTGAACCACTCCAGGTACACTGGATATCATGTCCTTCAATTTCTGGAGCTCCCTAGTAAATGTTGACGTCGTACCTGCATCCAGTCTGAGGATTTTGGCCATATCCTGAAGCATATCCTGAACTCCTCACAGTTGACATCCTGACCGAGGAGGGTATCTCAGGGGTATGATTCTAAGAATAGCTTGGGACGATATTCCCCCTGTTATCCTCAGTGTAAACTGCGGAACTGAAGTTCAAAGCCCTGGGCTGTATAGGAGTGACAGTTTCTTCAGCAGGTCTACTCGAGCTAGCTTTTAAGAGTTGTATTTCTCTTAACAGCATTTGGTTAGTTTCCTGTTGCTGCCTCATTTGTTCCTACACACTTCCAAATAAAGTTAGAATTTCATCATTAGAGGCTAAAACGGGAGCAGATCCCTGAACACTCCGAGTAGGGATAACATCTTGAGGTTGTGAAGAAAATGGCATCCTTGGAGGAGGTGGTGGAAGCACCGAACCGGTAGTAGCAGAGGTTGCAGCAGACATAGTGGAGGAGCTCATGTTTGATCTTGAGGCAAAGAGTTTCGAAAACAGAAAACCGATTAATGATTTCACAAAGATTTTTAGTAAAGAGAGCACCACTTGCCCCACGGTGGGCGTCAAATTGTTTTGGTCAAAAATTACCGAAGCAATTTAGTGATCAAATTAGTTAAGTGAGGTAGTGTGCTAAAATTATGTGTGAAAAATATGTTAACCAAGTTAGTTATAAAAACAGTTTCAGGATACGGCTCAAGATATAGAGCTGTATCTATGATCAAACAATGAGCAGAAAAGTAAAGGTTGACACGTGATGTACGAGGAAAGCCCTTGATCAATCTAGATCGCCGGCATAAAACCTCGGGAGCTGACAATCGCAGCTGCCTTGTTCTTCTATTGCTTCAAATATCAGGATACAGTGCAGGATGTGGTGCGGATCAACTATGTGTTACAATGTAATTCGAATACAAGTGTTGTGTGTAGTGTTTGCAGTGAGCTAGAGAGAAAGTGTTTGAAAATATGAAAGTTGAGTGCCTTAATCTGATCCGCCCCCATCTATTTATAGTAAAACAAATATAACAAACTATCCTAAATAATCGGGATCCAACGAATATTCCTCACTCGAACGTTGTGGACCTAGTCTTTCGGGTTCAACGTCTCTCCCATACCAAACATGCCCAAGTCTTGAGGAGAAGAAGTCCATCTGACCGTTAGCGAACCCCAGCCTTTAACCTGCACGTGGTTAATTCAATATTCCTCAGGATATCGCCCAACATGTTAGCAATATCCCCGTCCAGTATCCTGATCACAAATAAACAATTAAAAGCAGGATATTGATCAAGATATGTATGCTCTGAAAATGACGCATAACAATTAGTTTATATTTGTATTTATTTTTATGCCGTTATTATATTTGTATGTAATTATATTTTTATTTGTAATGTACGTGTAGGAGCTCACGATAGATTGATGGCCGATAACTTTGCCGACGAACCGTTGTACACGGCCGCGATGTTTAAACGTCGGTTTCGAATGAGTCGTTGATGTTCTTACGTATAGCTATAACAACCCTCCAAAATAAGTTTCAACACCCCTAATATAATTAAAGTGTCCCTACACGTTCTAAAATATACCCCGTATGTGAAAACCGAGCCCGAAATACCATATATAATTAAAAATAAAATAAAAGAAAAACTTTGGGGACGCTCGCGGGGAGCGAAGACCCCCTTGTGTTCCTACGCGGGCCGCGACAGCAAGTCACCAGGGCGACACCCGGAGCTGCCACGTGGCAGCAACGTGTTGGAGCTAGGGTGTGAATCGGACAAGCTAGGGCCTACCCTAGCTTCCTTCGCGGGCCGCGTAGTCCTTGGCTAAACCCTTCGCGGGGCGCGACAAGGTGTCAAACAGACACTATAAATAGGTGCATTCGGCCTTCAATTTTCCTCGTTCAAATTTCATTTCTCTCTATAAATTTCTATATAGCAGGCATTATACTCGGGCATTATACCCCTCTAAATAACGAAGTTCTGCCTCGTTGTAAGTATCATAACCCCCAGTTACGTATTAGATACGCTGCCCGATTGATCCAGGGTTCTGTAACGGCTGTCGTGGTTCTGCCCGACGTAGTCGTTGGAATGCCGTCTCGGGAGGGTATTACTAATGCAAATATTGGGTTATTATACTAACACGTGTGCATTTGTGTAATTAATAGATAATCACCAGGAAATCTTAAAGGAAAACCCTAAGAAAGCAATGTGAGTAATCTCCTTTTTGTAAACTGTTTTTACAAAACCTTTAATTATTTTAAATTATAATTAGCAGTGATTGAGTCTTTGTAATTCTTCAATTACTGCCGGTATGTTGGGGGTTTGTATACAAATTGTGGAACACGTTACCATTGGACAAAGTTAGCCAATGAGTAATATGACCCACCAGTCAGGATTGACAGTACTGAATGAGTAATTGTGTAGAAATAAACATTGTAATCGCTCTCAATACTGTTAAAGGATAAAACTCTTCTTGATTAAACTGGGATTCACTCACCAGTATTTCCCACTGACAAAATGTTTTAAACGCGTTTCAGGTAACAAAATATGAAGGCCAGATAGAAGCCAGCTGGACAGCACTGAAGGCTTGGAAAAGTGGCTATAAAAGTTACCTGAATAAAGAGATGTTTTTATTAAATAAAATAGGGTTTATCCCTATAAAAATATGTGTACTGAAAACTTGGGAATTTCCCACGTATTTAATATTATAAAAGTGTGGTAATTTACCCTGATAAAATATTTCCTAAATACGGTCCTGATATAATTTCCGCTTCCAAAATGATAAACACCCATACCACTAAATCTGGTCTCGTGGCCGCCCGTTCCCGGGACAGATAGGGGACGGGGGTTGCGACAGAAGGTGGTATCAGAGCTAAGTCACTGATTCAGCCACATAAATGTTCTGCTGAAGCCAAGATATTATTCAAATTGTTAGGAAATTAATAAAGAAAATACGTGCATATCTGTATTTTATAGTTGTGTGTTATTTGACTATTTGTTAGTTTACAGTATGAGCGACCAAGGACCTTTCGACGCCTACCGTCAGTTGTCCAGCTCACCTAGAAGCGAAGGCACCTCTTCACAGTCTACCTCTCAGGGTATTCAACTGACAATGAAGATGGGATATTCGTGTTTAAGGCTCAGTCTGAAGAGCCATTCCCTCCTAAAAAGAGAGGATGGTTCAGTAGGGGAGCGCATGAACGTAGGAAGAGGATGAAAAAGTTACAACAACGAGTTTTAGCAGCCGCTAAGAGAGAAACAGATGCTCACACCCAAGATATACTCAATAGGAGTTTAGCAAATTTCCATATCTTAGCAACCACAGCTGCCGACCCAAACCTGGAGCAACTCATAGCACCCCAGCCTTTACCGCTGTTTCCCACCCAGCCAATGGAAATTGAAAATAACCCAGAAAATCAAATCCCAATGCCTGGTTTTGACCCCACTGAGATACCTAGAGTGCCAGCACCCAATCCCTTAGACCCAGGCTACGACCCGTGGTTTGACGATCATAGAGATTATCAGCAACGCTACCCAATATCAGAGGAACCCATGCCAAACCTAGCAGCTCACCCAGGTCTAGACCCTCTAGATCCCTATTATAATAATGATGAATACATTAGGGAAATCCTAGAGAATCCATATCCTCAGGAAGAACCAATGCCACAATTCCCAGATCCCATACCAGCACCTGAACCCCCAATGAGCACTGAGAATGTGCAAGAACTCCGAACCTTTGGTGAGGAGATTTTAGAAGAGAGCGAAAGGATGAGACAAATAGGAGAATGACTCGTCTGGAAATATGACGAGCGTAATATGGAGTTCTGGATGAACCCATATCAGTGATGGTGATAGTAGTAGTAATAATAAAAAAATAATAATAATATATAATATGTGTGTATGTTTGAGAAAAAAAAAACTAGAAGATGCCTAATGGTATTATAATTTTTAATTCCAGTTCCAGTTTGTATTAGATGCATAATATATAAGAAAGAGTATGTCGCAATGTTCGATGATTTTGATCAATATTTGTGTTGTGTGATTGTTTGCATTAAATATTATCTTGTGATATTAATAATTGGCAAATGTTTAAAATTTAGATGGACAACGAAGTGAACCAGAGTAACAATAGCCCGGATAACGATAGCCCGAACAACAATAATAATGGAAACCAAGTGGATAACAGTGTCATCCAACACATAGTGGCACAAGTAATAATAGATGCGATGCCATATATTATCAAAACGGTTAAGGAAGCAGATAATAAAAGTAACCATGATAGTAAACGACTCACTGAACCTGAACACAGCGTAAACAATGGACCCATACTTCAAGTGCCCATTCCCAAAAGAAGAAGAACCATGTCTTATGGTTGTTCTTATAAGGAATTCTGGTCTTGTAAACCAATGGAATTCTCGGGCAATGAAGGGGCCGTTGCAGCTCTACGCTGGATAGAAAAGACTGAGGCAGTCTTAAAAATAAGCAAGCGTGCAGAAGAAGATAAGATAATGTTTGCTTCCAATCTGTTTAAGAATTCAGCACTAGAATGGTGGAACACTATCCTCCAGTCTAGGGGAAGTGATAGAATTTACAATATGGAATGGGAGGAATTTAAGAACATGGTGGAAAGAAAGTTCTGCCCTCCCAATGAAAAAGAACAGATAGCAAATAAGTTCTTAAACCTTAGAATGACTGGAGTGGATAGTAAGGGCTACACTACTACTTTCTTTGAGTACGCTAGAATAGTGCCAACCCTTGCATCACCTGAACCAGTATTAATCTCCCGTTATATCTGGGGATTAATCAGTGAAATTAGGCATGTAGTCAAGGCAGCTAGACCTCAAACTATAGAAGAAGCTGTAGAACTAGCAAACACCTTGACTGATGAGTTAGTGCGTACACAAGAAGAAAATCAGAGGAGGAACCTAGCTCAGAAACTTACCCAAGAATTTCGTTTTGGAAATTCCAATCATGGGAAAAATGTAGGTTCTACCCTACTGCAAGTATTGCAAAAGGAAGCATTCTGGAAGATGATCTATATATTGAAATTTTTGCAAAATATCTGGACAAAAGGAGGAAGACTACAGGAAGAAGCCTAACAACAGGATATGCTACAACTGTGGAGAACAAGGTCATATTAAGCCTAACTGTCCAAAACTAGCTCCAGCCCCGAACACCAAGAATACTAAAAATGCTAGAGCATTTGTTCTGACCGCAGAAGAAGCAAAGATGATCCCGGATGTGATCGTCGGTACGTTTTTAGTTAATGATGTTTTTGCTAAAGTATTATTTGACTCTGGTGCAAACCAAAGTTTTATTAATACTTCATTTTGCAAACTTCTCAATCGACCATTAAGTAAACTTCCACAAGAATGTCTAGTAGAGACAGCAAATGGAGAAACCATTAAGATTTCTGAAATCTTGCAGGGAGCAAGAATAGAATTTTTAAATAAAAAATTTATTGCAAACCTTTACCCAATGAATCTGGCAGGATTTGATGTTGTGTTAGGAATGGATTGGTTAATAGCCAATAAAGCCAGTATTTTATATGATCAAAAGTTAATCCAAGTAAATTCACCAAAGGGTGAAAAGATCATAATTAAAGGAGATAAACCCTCTAAATCCACGAAATTCATCTCTGTAATGAAAACAGCCAGTTATGCTAGGAAAGGATCATTAGTGTATATGATTTCTGTAATCATTAACACTAAAGGAAAAGAACTGAAAAATATTTCAGTAGTATCCCAATTTTCAGATATATTTCCAGAATAATTACCAGGGCTACCGCCAGACAGAAAAGTTGAATTCAGAATCCACTTGCTACCAGGAACAGCACCAATTGCCAAAGCACCTTACCGTTTGGCACCCGCAGAAATGCAGGAACTGAAGAAACAATTAGACGAATTGTTAGAAAAATGATTCATACAGCCAAGCTCATCGCCATGGGGAGCACCGATATTATTCGTCAAGAAGAAGGACGGATCAATGCGTATGTGCATTGACTACCGTGAGTTGAATAAAGTTACGATTAAAAATCGGTATCCATTACCGAGAATCGATGATCTGTTCGACCAGTTGCAAGGAACTCGATTTTTCTCTAAAATCGACTTACATTCAGGATATCATCAATTAAAGGTACAGGAAGAGGACATTCCTAAGACCGCTTTTAGAACGAGGTATGGCCATTATGAATTTACTGTCATGCCATTTGGTCTAACCAATGCCCCAGCCGCATTCATAGACATGATGAACCGAATATGTTAGCCATATTTGGATAAATTTATAATTGTCTTTATAGATGATATTCTCATTTACTCTAAAAGCAAATAAGAACATGCACCGCATCTGCATGCACTTCTAAGTTTATTAAGAAAAGAAAAGCTTTATGCTAAGTTTTCGAAGTGTGAGTTTTGGTTAGAACATGTACATTTTCTTGGGCATTTAGTTAATCATGAAGAAATTCATGTGGATCCCACCAAGATCGAGGCGATTACCAAATGGAAAACCCCTGAGTCACCAACCGAGGTTAGAAGTTTCTTAGGATTAGCCGGTTATTATAGAAGATTTATTTGAGATTTTTCTAGAATAGCCATTCCCTTAACTAAGCTAACCTAACCACCACAAGTGGCCTAGTGGTGGAGTGACTTGGGTTCTCCAATGGAGACCCAAGTTCAATTCCCATTAGTGCCACTTTGGTGGCCACCGACGCCCGCTTTAAAGCCGGACCGAGGACACTCGAGGTCTCGGGTTCGAAACATGTTTCTTACCCCTCTTTGATGGCTATGGGTATTTGCCGCCAGGGATCCTTGTCGGGTGGTGAACTGGGAAGGGAGATCCCTTCCGCGGTCAGGGGTACCGTGCAATTACCCTTTAACTAAGCTAACCTGTAAATCTGTTATGTTTGAATGGGGACCAAAACAAGAAGAAGCCTTTAGAATCCTTAAGCAAAGATTAACCAACGCACCCATACTAGCGTTACCTGAAGGAGATGAAGACTTTGTAGTTTATTGTGATGCTTCTAAATTAGGTTATGGATGTGTGTTAATACAACGTCAAAAGGTTATAGCTTATGCATCTAGACAACTTAAGAATCATGAAGAAAATTATTCAACCCATGATCTAGAATTAGGAGCTATAATTTTTGCCCTTAAGATTTGGAGACATTACCTATACGGTAGTAAGTTTACCATTTTCACCGACCATAAGAGTTTAAGGTATGATTTCAGACAAAAGGAGATGAATATGAGACAAATACGCTGGATAGAAATACTAAGCGATTATGATTGCAATATCCAGTACCATGCAGGAAAGGCAAACATAGTAGCTGATGCTTTAAGTCGAAAGTATCACGAAAATCCAAAAAGAGTGTGTTCTCTTAAGTTAAACCTGCAGGTAGATTTAAATGAACAGATTAGAAAAGCACAAGAATCAGTGATCAAGGATGATACTGAGAAATTGAAAGGAATGATTAAGGAACTAGAACAAGGAACAGATGGAATTTGGAGATTCCATAAGAAAAGAACGTGGATACCTAAATTAGGAAACCTACGCCATCGTATATTAGAAGAAGCCCATAAATCTAAGTATACGATGCATCCTGGAAGTGATAAGATGTATCAAGACTTAAGAAAGAATTTCTGGTGGATAGGAATGAAAAAGGATATAGCAGCATATGTTGCAAAGTGTCTGACCTGTTCACAAGTTAAAGCTGAACATCAGAAACCCTCATGTTTGTTGCAACCAATTAGAAATGCCAGTTTGGAAATGGGAATTGATAACAATGGATTTTGTTACCAAATAACCCAAAACAAGAAAAGGTAATGATACAATCTGGATGATTATAGACAGGCTAACTAAGTCAGCTCATTTCTTACCTATGAAGGAAACTTTCAGTATGGAACAATTATCTAAGTTGCATGTAAATGAAATAGTTTCATTACATGGAATTCCTTTATCAATTGTTTCTGACAGAGATAGCCGTTTTACCTCTCATTTTGGACAATTTTCCAAAAAGCAATGGGAACCAAGTTAAATCTAAGCACAACTTATCATCCTCAAACGGACGGACAAAGCGAAAGAACAATTCAAACAATGGAAGATATGCATAGAGCTTGTGTAATTGATTTCGGAGGTAATTGGGATGATCACTTACCATTAATAGAATTTTCTTATAATAACAGTTATCACACAAGTATCAATGCTGCACCATTCGAAGCACTTTATGGATGAAAGTGCCGAACACCAGTCTGTTGGGCAGAAATTGGAGAAAAGCAACTATCCGGACCCGAGATAGTACAAGAAACAACAGACAAGATCATTCAAGTTACGGAACGATTGAAAGCAGCACGTGATCGACAAAAGAATTATGCAGATAACAGATGAAAGCCATTGGAATTTCAGGTAGGAGACAAAGTGTTATTAAAAGTCTCTCCTTGGAAAGGAGTAGTAAGATTCATCAAAAGGGGAAAGCTAAGCCCCAGGTATGTTGGACCTTTTGAGATTATTAAAAGAATAGGACCTGTAGCCTATCAGATACAACTGCCAGAGGAAATGGCAGGAATACATGATGTATTTCATGTATCTAATCTCAAGAAATGCTTAGCTGATGAATCACTCATAGTACCTCTTAAGGATATAGAGGTAAATGAACAGTTAAAATTTGTGGAACGACCTCTACAAATTGAAGACAGGAAAGTCAAAAATTGTAAGCACAAGAGATTAGTTCTGGTCAAAGTGAAATGGGACTCCAAAAGAGGACCAGAGTATACTTGGGAGCTTGAATCAGAAATGCAAAGGAAATATCCACACCTGTTCCAGTATATCTCGAGGACGAGATCTAAAACAAGGTGGGGAGGATATAACAACCCTCTAAAATAAGTTTCGACACCCCTAATATAATTAAAGTGTCCCTACATGTCCTAAAATACACCCCGTATTTGAAAACCGAGCCCGAAATACCATATATAATTAAAAATAAAATAAAAGCAAAACTTTGGGGACGCTTGCGGGGAGCGAAGACCCCCTTGTGTTCCTACGCGGGCTGCGACAACAAGTCACCAGGGCGACACCCGGAGCTGCCACGTGGCAGCAACGTGTTGGAGCTAGGGTGTGAATCGGACAAGCTAGGGCCTACCCTAGCTTCCCTCGCTGGCCGCGTAGCCCTTGGCTAAACCCTTCGTGGGGCGCGACAAGGTGTCGAACAGACACTATAAATAGGTGCATTCGGCCTTCAGTTTACCTCGTTCAAATTTCACTTCTCTCTCTAAATTTCTATACAGTAGGCATTATACTCGGGCATTATAACCCTCTAAATAACAAAGTTATGCCTCGTTGTAAGTATCATAACCCCCGGTTATGTATTAGATACGCTGCCCGATTGATCCAGGGTTCCGTAACGGTTGTCGTGGTTCTGCCCGACGTAGTCGTTGGAATACCGTCTCGGGGAGGGTATTACTAATGTAAATATTGGGTTATTATACTAACACGTGTGCATTTGTGTAATTAATAGATAATCACCAGGAAATCTTAAAGGAAAACCCTAAGACAGCAATGTGAGTAATCTTCTTTTTGTAAACTGTTTTTACAAAACCTTTAATTATTTTAAATTATAATTAGCAGTGATTGAGTCTTTATAATTCTTCAATTACTGCCAGTATGTTGGGGTTTTGTATACAAAATGTGGAACACGTTACCATTGGACAAAGAGTTAGCCAATGAGTAATATGACCCACCAGTCAGGATTGACAGTACTTGTAACACCTCGTAAAATCACGTCCAATGATGTATTGACACGTGTAATAAACCCTAATAAAGTCAAACATTGAATTTAAGGGATTAATTTTTTGAAAAATCAAAAACTTTGACTATGAAAGGACTGGAAGTGTTAGCATACCTAAAATAAGTTTCTAAATAACCTCTTACGATATTTATATTTTCAAATGAGCCACTTGTTGATCGAGTGTAGCCGTTTGCGTAATTAATTGAAAGTTTGCGCAATGAAGGGTTAAAAGCGTCAACATGTTAATTCTTACCTCTGAGTGACCTTTTAACAAACCGGGAGCTTCATGATATTTGGTTATACTCTCAGGAATGCCAATTATTGGCCGTCTAAGGATTTTATGCCTATAAGTAAAGTTACGCGCAACTTTGCAAGTTAGAGGGACTAAAAGTGTCAATATGTTTAAATTATACCTCTGAATTACCTTTTAGCGAACCCAAAGCATCGTGATGTTTAATAATACTCTCAAGAATGCCTAATATGGATTAGATGAGGCTTCGAGGCTATTAAACGATGATATGCGCAAGTTTGCGCATTAGAGGGACCTAAAGCGTCAACTTTTGAATCTACGCCTTTTGGTGACCATTTAAGTGATCGAGAGCGTAGAAATAATTAAATTCATGCTTGGGAATGCCCATTATGGGCCATGGAAGGCTTGGATATCATTAAACGATATTTCGCGCTACTTTGTGCGATTAAAGGACTATTTGCGTCAAACTGCAAAAGTATGTCGATTCGTATGTTATCGGACCTTCCAAAATATGACCATGAGTTAAACATGCCCTAATTATCCTTTATATAGCTTAGATATAGGCTTAGAGGTGTTTGGTGCGCAAAAGTAAACTCTTAAGTCAAGCAGGGACTAAAAGTGTCAAAAAGTGCACAAGTTTGCATTTTCGCGCATATCTTACATTCTGAATATATCCGGACATCCAAAAATTTATGTAACCACTAAAATATTTTATTTTAGTGTTTGGCATGATAAAATTCCATTCGTCGCATAAATTGGATCGTTTTTCGCGTTCGTTCGTGTTTCGTCGTAATTAGTCGAACAACGCAACCGTGCGACCAAACGAACCCACATCCGGCATATTTTTGAGCATGTCTTATGTTCCCTAAGTTTAGGCGTCTTGGTAGAGCCTTGAAAATGGCTTGACGAGCCTTAAATATGTCGGAAATGGTATCTAGCTAGTGCAGGGACCAAAGCTGCATTTGCAGCAAAGTTGTGGGTTGTGCAGACCTCGGTCGCGGGTCGCGTAAGCCAGGCCTGAGGCCTACGCGGGCCGCCAGCGACCAGAACTGCAGTAATTTTTTTTTGCTGTTTTCTTGCTGTCCTCCATTGTTTAAAACCATGTGCTCACTCTAGGGGTTGCCCACAGATTGTAAAAGTGGTTTTACACTTGTTGCCATCTAATTATAACTCCCCGACACTTGTCGCGATCCTACGAGGTGCCGAAAAGTATATATAGGAGATGGGTTTCATTTGTTTTTCACACCATTTCCTTCAATCTGCTGTTCTCTGAATTTTGAGAGGATCTTGAGCTTCTTGAGAACCTCCTTCAGTCCATTGGACCCTTGTAAGTGTCCTTTCGTGACTTGTTTGCTTTATTTAGCGTTTATAGCCGAAAAGTCAAGCGTTTTCGATAAACGCTTTGACTTTTAAACGGTTGAGCCATTGTTCGCAACGAACATGGCTACGTGACCGTAATTAGGTAGGTGTTAAACCCTCAAAAGGGCACCTCCTAATTACCACGTTTACTCAGTCAATTGTCGGTCAAACTTCTTAATAAAAAGTCAAACGAGTCAGTTTTTACTAATAAATTCATAAATAATAATACCGAAGTTATGAAACATGTTTTAACACTTAAATAACTTGGTAATTAATATAAGAACATGTTTAAGCATGTTCAACCCGACAATTCTAAGTTTAGGCTCGGTTCGGAACAGAAAGTCGCAAAAGTAGACTTTTGCTTTGACTTTCAGTTCTGACCCGATTTAGATTGTTTTAGAAATTCCTTAGAGCTCTACTAGGACCAGGTTATAGGATAGTGTAACCCTCTGAGGTTATACAACTTGGTTCCTTAGTTATCCGATTCATTTGCACGTTTCCGTTATATGCCTAAATGTTGACTATTATGCCCTTTTGACGTTAAAACGAGATTTTTGAAAATGTGACAGAACAATAACCTTTATTACTGAATTATAAACATGTCCTAAAAATTTGATATCAGTTTGAGGTCTAGATTAAGAGTTATGCTCAATAGCGTAAATTGAAAGCTTCTTATTAATTAAACGGCGTAATTAGCATAAAGCCTATCTAAACCAAATTTTTGATACCAAACTTTTTACCCATTGATATAATATAATATTTTGGGATTTTTGAAGATTTTTATTTATTTTTAGGCTGAGCATAACATAGGGTTCTAGCTTTGATTCGGTAATTGTCAGTTTTGCCCTTTTGGCCTATAAAATGAGTTTTACAAATCATTTTGATACCAAACCTTTTTATACTGATCTTATACGATAAATATAATATTTTAAGCCTTCTGGAATGATAAAAATATCAGCTTTTCTTATAAAACCCGGAAATCGCTTAAAACCGACTTTTTACGCGTTTTAAACGAATAGTATGAGTTAAAACTATTTTTAACATATAAGACTTAATACCTACTGATGTTTTACGTAAATTTTTATAATGTAACAGTAAGCAAAAGTATTGAACCCAGATTTCCAGATTTGACCTTTTAAAGCCTATGTGAAATTACCAAAATGCCCCTTTGGTGTATAGTTGGGTTATAAGTGATAAATGTCACACATATGCAATACCCTACTGATATAAATTATTAAATTGAGTATTTTTAATGATTATATCAGACCTAAACCTCAGATTAATATATAAACTCTTTTATAACCTTTAAAAGGACCAAAATACCCCTTCGGGGTTAAATTTGAGTTTAAATTCGTTTTGGGCATAATGGAAGGAATCTTACTGACATCACAACATATTTAAGGCATATTAACTTAGGAAACCTGTATATGACTCTTATGGTTACCCGTTACACTTATTTCGCGTTCGGTTCGGTTTATGTAACTAGTTTGCATAAGCTGACCGAAACGGGTCAAACCTTATCATTTTTGCTTCAAAATCCAGAATGTGTTTAGTTTACCCATATTATACAAGTCTCCAAACTTGTCGGGTCTAAATCACATTCTATTCCAGTCTGCGCTTAAATCATGCGTTTGAACCGTAAACCTTTCCTTAAAAACTAACCGGTCTAAGTTACGACTTAAATAAGACCCGTTAGGAATCTTTCCCTCACTTCGTTTCTGATAGTCCATTAGTAGTCCCTACTGAGAAATCTAGCTGCAATCGAGCTAGCATTGAAATGGAAAAAGTAGAGTGAAAGTAGGACGAGGTCTGCCCTTACACTTCCTGTTAGTAGGAGTGGATTAGTTAGAGTCGGTCCGTTCTCTTGTTTCAGAAGCTAGGGACAAGGCTTCCTCCATCCTATTCAATAGGCTATCGAGCCAAGCCAGATCTGCAGCCAGTGACGATAACTAAGTAGTTAGTATAATTAGTATAAGTAGTAGTTTACTGGGACGATCCACTAGATCCATAAGCCCGTAAGGGAAGATGAATAGCCTTTCTTTTTAAGAACCTCGTTCGATCCCGAACTGCATTCAAAAAAGTAAATAAAGCGATAAAACCTTCGTTCTGGATTAAGAGCCCCAGTAGAAGTACTTGTGCTTGCTGATTAGGATATAAGGCTGAGTATAGATTGCATTTTAAGCTCAGGTAAATACTCTTAACTTATTTTCCCTATACGGGCTTGGGATACGGTATTATAATACCGCTTGGTCGGGTATTGAATGTTTGATCGGATTGTGATTAAATTATTGAGGTAACCCGTTTTAATCTGTCTTGTTTGAAATAAAGGCCTTTAGGGGTTAATGACCATGTCCCGGATATCCTTGGCATCATTATAAAATAAAAATGGCCACGTCTTATGCACGGGGTGTATGCATACACCTGACAGTTGCATAAGGGAAACGGTATCTCACTCTCTCGTGGGCCTATACTTGTGGTGTGTCTGTTAATCTTGACTCGGTTTCTAATATCGAGCCCTAAATGTATAACGAACATGTAAATCTGTATACAAGATTATTTTTATATAATTGTCCCAAGTTATAAAAGAATTTTCATGACTTGAGCATTCAAATCAATTTTCTAAAACATTTTCCAAATGAGTCAGTTAATTGTATTTACCAGTGTAAAATGACGTATTTTCCAAAAAAATTAAGTGACAGGTACTATACGTAATTGGCTGGGAGCTCAGGGCGTTAATAGGGGATCTTGCAAGTTCTAAATGCCTAAAGTCTGTTGAACAATGTTTATCTTTCTGTTTTGAGATCCGCCTGTGGATCCACCTTACAATCTGTTTGTAACATTGAAGTTACTTTTGAATCAGTTTGTAATATATTCACTTTTGACTTCCGCTGTGCATTGAACTGTGATTATTTGACTATGATGATATCAACTACGCCACGATACTCCCCACTGGGCCCACCGGTAATACGTGGAAATATCGGGGTGTGACAGTACTGAATGAGTAATTGTGTAGAAATAAACATTGTAATCGCTCTCAATACTGTTAAAGGATAAAACTCTTCTTGATTAAACTGGGATTCACTCACCAGTATTTCCCACTGACAAAATGTTTTAAACGCGTTTCAGGTAACAAAATGTGAAAGCCAGATAGAAGCCAGCTGGACAGCACTGAAGGCTTGGAAAAGTGGCTATAAAAGTTACCTGAATAAAGAGATGTTTTTATTAAATAAAATAGGGTTTATCCCTATAAAAATATGTGTACTGAAAACTTAGGAATTTCTCACGTATTTAATATTATAAAAGTGTGGTAATTTACTCTGATAAAATATTTCCTAACTACGGTCCTGATGTAATTTCCGCTGCCAAAATGATAAACACCGATACCACTAAATCTGGTCTCGCGGCCGCCCGTTCCCGGGACAGATAGGGGACGGGGGTTGCGACAATAGCCGATGACTTGTCGAGGATTGACCCCTATTATACATTACAATTCGATGCTAGAGGCAAAAGTGGTTTCACCACCTTACAAAAATGCACAACGACAATTCGCCAACTGGTGTATGTGACGACAGCCGATATGTGGAACGAGTATTTAAAGATGTCCAAAAGAACTGCACGAGAATGCTTGTACAACTTTGCAAATGTGTGGTGAAGCTGTACAACAGAAAATATTTGCGAAAACCAAACGCCAATGACGTCCAAAAATTGTATCAATTCCACGAAGAAAAGCATGGTTTTTAGGATTGCTCGGAAGCATTGATTGCATGCATTGGGAATAGACGGAGTGTAAAGTCGATCGATTTTGAAAATAGGGTGTAAAGTCGATCTCGTCTGTTAAACACAGGGTGTAAAACTACAGCTTACTTGTTTTAATAACTCATTTAGGGTATTTTATGTATATAACTTTCGGTTATTATTTTTTTTACAAAAACTTAATACTTGATATAATTTTCTTTAAACTGGATCGAGCCGGTTCTCACCGAAAAACATCGGTATCGCGTTGGTACTATTTTCTATCTCAATTAATTATCTATAACTATTAATTATCTATCTATCACTATTATTATTATTATTATTATTATTATTATTATTATTAATTAATTAATTAACTCACGACATGTGATGAATAGTGAAATTTGTCTTTTCCTTCTTTTTTTTAAATTACTCTTTCAATTATGTATATAACTTTCGTTCATTAATTTTTTTACAAAAGCTGAATACTCGATATAATTTTCTTTAAACCGGATCAAGTCGGTTCCCACCGAAAAACATCGGTATCATAATGGTACTATTAAAATTGTTAATGGTTACTATGGTTTTCAATCGATGTAAACTATGTGTCGACATCCTTATTAGGGCTGGCATATCGTGTATACCTGTACACAATAATACAGGAACACGATAATACACGATATATGAAATCTCATACACGAACACACGATATATTTTTTAAAAGGTATACACGATAATTACATGTTAATACCTGTTTACGAATGTTTCAATAACTACATATCTAGGAACCTGTTTAGTGAACCAAAAGTTGCCAAAAATCACAATAGGCTTAAATAATGCATAAACGCATAATCCGTAACAAGCTTGAAACAAAATCCATAAATGACAAATCATAAAAGGTTTAAATAATTCATAACATCCATTCAAAACAATGTAAAGTTCACATGGGTCTTTCTTCTCAACGTCCAGTGGTTGGGGTGGTGTCGCTGGGAGTGTTGCTGGAGAAGGGGAAGAATTAGGGTTTTTTTTACGTCCTTTGGAATGAGAACGAGAAGGGTTAGGGAAATTAGAAAGATAAGTGATAAGATCAGGTTTTCAAATTACATGGTCCCACTAAATTATATTTTTTATTATATTAAAATTGTTAACATGTATTAACAGGTATTTTCGTGTCAACTTGTTTAGTACCTGTTACCTGTTAAGGCCATACACGATACATGTTAACTTCGTGTAGGTTCGTGTCGTGTACTCGTGTACGTGTCTAAATTGCCAGCCCTAATCCTTATGGATTTATCACGGCTTTATTTTTTAAGTTTTCTTTTTTGGTTGTTATATCGAGTGTTGATACTATATCAATATTGTAATGAACCGGACCAATATCGACCATTTTTCTGCCATTAACATTATTTTTACCACTACGTCTATGATCCATGTAAAATTTATTAAAAGTCGAGTCTTCTCCGCTGCGAAGCGTGGGTGTAACCCGCTAGTTTTCAATGAATTATACTCGTTTAACATGTAGAAATGCTTTTACACATTTGACCTTTTTTCAGGTTACGTGTAAACGTTAATCAAAATCAATAAATATGCTTATTTATCTTTTGAGTCCTAATTGCCAACTAAAGCAGATATACTTAGTTTATTTTTTTTTATAATAGATATTTTTTTTGTGTTTTAAGATTTTTAAGATAAAAAGGAAAGCTTTATAATATCAAAAGTATGTGGTAGTAATGAAGTTAAGTTCACTGCATCTAGTGGTGCACAAAAAACCTGAACCTGGACACGGACTCGGAAACAAAACCCGGAACCGGGTATTATAAAAACCGGGTTTTCTATACCCGAACCCGACCCTACCCTATGGGTAGGGACCGGGTATTCATATTTGATCTAAAACCCGAACCCGGAACCGGGTTTTTTTATACCTGGTTTATACCCGAAACCCGGTTTTTATAAATACCCGGAACCGGTTTTTATAAATATCCGGAACCGGGTTTTATAAATACCCGGAACCGGGTTTTATAAATACCCGGAACTGAGTTTTTTTATACCCGGTTATATAGCTACCTCTAGTTTTAAGTAGATGCATCTTTGAAAATATGATTGCACACACCTAATTATGGACGTTCCACTTCTGTTTAAGCTTATGGGCTTCGTGAGGGCTTTTAAGCTTTGGGGGAATATCACTCACAAAGTTGGGGGAATATCACTCAAGAAGCGAAGACGATTCAAGTCCTATCTATGTTTTTTTTATCTATGTTTTCAAGCATTAAGACTTCTAGTTCTTATGATTTAACAAAATTATGTATGCACTTTGATGTAATCTTGTTTAATTATTAGGTTTCTAATGATATTTGAATTGTTTGGTCATTATTCCCCTCTATATCCATTGGTGTTTGTCTAATACAAAAAAAATGAAAAATTGATGGAACTTTTTTAAAACATAACATAGCAAATAAAATATATTGTTGTTTATGTAATCCAAAAGATTCAAATCAGGACTATTCCTTCGATCTAGCACTATCGAATTTAAATTTAGAAATGTCATTAAAATTTCAATAGGCACCATCCACTAAAACATATAAAGAAGCATTAATACCCGGTCGGGTTCTTTTAATACCCGGTGCAGGTTTTTTCCCAACCCGATGCATACCCGAACCCTACCCGATGAATACCCGAACCGGACCCGAACCCGGAAATAGGGTATTATAATACATGGGTTTTATAAAACCCGACCCGAACCCTACCCGAACCCGGGTATATAGGGTATACATTTTTTGGTAGAAAACCCGGACCCGGACCTGACTTGGTTTTTAAAAAAACCCGATTTTGTAAAACCCGATCCTACCCGAACCCGGTTCCATACCCGGAACCGGTTTTTTAAAAAACCCGATTTGTGCACCACTAACTGCATCTACTCAAATGGGCCTATTAATGTTGGTTTGGTTACGTTGGGCTTTTTGAAATGGTTAATTTTAAATCAAAGACATAAGGAATAAGACGGGTTACGGATAATTTTTGTTAAATTATTTATTAGGTCTTTTATATTTGATTTAAGGATAATTATTAGTTTGAAGTTTGAACTAATACGAGTTGTTTATAGCGTGTACTGTGTTAGATCAAGAGCCTGATTTCCAACAATTATATCAGAGCTTATCGATTTTAAGAGTCGTTTTACAAGAAGGGAGTAGCCCCTCGCGAGGCAGCAATGGTGACAAAACGATAAGTTTGGTGAGTTATCGAAATTCAATGTGCAATGATATCAGTGTTCGTGAGGGAAAAAGATAAAAATTCTGGGTGTTCGGTGGATGCGGAGTAAGTTGGTGAGATTTTTCTTGTTTGTGGATAAGATGCTCATATTAATTCATGTGGGTTAATGCAACATGGATTAAAAGTTTGACTAGATATGGGTAGGGATGACTGGATGAGTGTGGTATCGGTGTCATATCAAAAATACCAGTCAAAATTGAGTATCGGTACCGAAACTGTTTAATACGGTATAGATATTTGAAGGTAAAAATTGGTATTTTAATGGTATCATATTGAACCGGTACCAAACCGAAAGTACCAATGCCGAAACGGCAAAAAGTAAGTACCGAATTGGTACAAAAAAAATCAGTACGGGAAATTCAGTAACGTTACCAAATGCTCATCCCTATATATGGGAAGTTCACTACCCTAGAGCCAACTAATGATACGATGCCATGTCATTATCATTCCCAAGTACCCTAGAACCATCGAAATACGGCGGCGCCTACCAACAAGTACCGTAGAACCATGAACTCTACCTTTTATCCACCCCCCAATCACACACACCCTGAAGAGATGGACCTCACCTAGGGCCGGCCCAAGCCCAAGTATTTTGAGGCTTGGGCTTTGGGCAACCAAATCTATAGGGCCTCCATATTTCAGAATATATATATATATAGGATTAGGTTCAAGAGTGAACACTAGTGTAGCTTGCGAACTGAGTGAACTAATCCTGGCCATACATGAGTGTAGATCAATGGTCAGGATTTGATGTTGAAATACACTAGTGTATTTTACGATTTGATGATGAAATCCGAGCCATACATGTGTATTTTACGATTTGATGATGAAATCCTAGCCATATATACAGATATATTATATGGGCAAAACGCTAGCTGGTGGAGTGGTTTGATTATCGCTGATAATTCCTTGGAGACTCGGGTTCGAGGCTCACCCTGTGCAACTCTTTTTTGTTCAAAAAAAAAAAAACACATATATGATATGAGCCTACGAAATGGATTTAATATGGGCCTAAGCCCTAGCTAAAATTTGTGTTTAGCCTAAAATGGCCTAAAATTCTGCCTAAAATCTGTGTTCATTCTGTGATATAATTGCCTAAAATTGGTTTTTATTTATTTATTTATTTATTTTGAAAAAAGACCACAAGTTTTTACTTCGTTTTAGGCCACCAAAATGGTTAAGCTGGCCCTGACCCCACCTCCTCAAACCTTGTCTTCAACGACAAGAGTTTTTCGAGAACCACAACCTGCATGCCTACCCGTGAGGGTGGCAGCGGTCTTGTCGTTCAGGCAAAGAACCCGTGACGGGTTTGATAAAAGAAAATAAAAAAGGTGGATGATAATTTTATTTACAAGTATTAAACTGGTTGTGGATTGTTTTTCTAGGGATATAGATCTAATGTGTTAGTGGGGTTTTAAAATTATATACTCAAGGCAAGAAAAAAAGGAAGGCATACGAAGTAACGGGTTTCGTGGCGATAGAGTAGAAAAGGGATTTAATCAACTGGGTTTGATCGTGTTTTATTTTTGTTGGAGACATTTTCTTGTCAAGGTGGAAAATCACAACGTTGAGTTCGATCATTTTGGCGAACAAATCAGCAGGCATGTCGCGGAAGAAATGAATGAATGAGGAGGGGCTTAGAGATTTGTTTGGCGACCGAGGGACGGATCAACATGCGTGGTTGTTGTCTTTATTGGGGCTTGATATTAGTTGGGGCTTGATATTAGTGGGGGCATATCAAGGAGTTTGACAGGGTGATTAAACTACGATCAAAGAAGGGTTGAATTTGTTTTACATAAACTAAAGCAAACGGTGGTTGGGATTAGCTGGAGTCATGGAAAATACCGTTGGGAAAACATTGGTGATAGGTCATTAGCTCAATTCAATTTAGTTGTTATGACCTTTACGCATTAGCAACTTTTAATCCACTTTTGTTCAGACCCGGTCCTTCCCGCCAAGGATAAGAACGGAGTAACCGACAAAAGTATCCGATCGGACTTGCGGGTAGACGGATGGAAGAAGAGTTGTCAAAGTTGGAGGCTTTGAATCTTGTCGTGTCTAGCAATAATGTAACACCCCAAAAACCAGAAGTTTTATTTCCTCAGTATGTTCCTTGGGTAATGGAAAGAAATAAAATAACTAAGTCTTTTAACTTAGTTAGGATATGTAGGCTAAGTAGTAATGAATAAAGTTTTGTGACAAAAAGAAAGAATGGCAAACATGAGGGGCTAAACTTGGAAAAAAGAATGAAAGTTCTATAAAACACCTAAGTGTGTGTAGTATGTGTTCGATCAGAGAGAGAGAGAGAGAGAGAGAGAGAGAGAGAGAGAGAGAGAGAGAGAGAGAGAGAGGAGGAAAAACCCCTCTTCAACTCAAGAATGGCCCAATTGATCAAATTAGGATGGAGATTGGAGCTAAATCAGATGCATGAGCTTAGATTCTGAATCATTTAGACAAGATAAACATGTGGTAAGTTGTAATTTGTGATTTGGTGATCTTGTATGAAGTGGGTTTGTGATCAATCTTGAAATTTGTTGAAATTGAGCATGGATATGTGTTAGAATGACCAAATAGAACTTGTTTTATGTATGATATCAAGTAATTTGATGTTTGAAGGTGAAGCCCACTTGGGTTAGTGAAAATGGCGACATGGGTATAACACCCATGTCCAATCCTTGTTCAAAATTTGATGTAGTATGTTGTATGTGATGAATACTTGTTAGATATGTTGAGTATGGTATGGAATTAGGTTGATTTTAGTTGTATTTGATTGATGAAGGCAAGAAGTATGAAGATGAGCATAAGATGCTTGTACAGTGTGCTTAGAAAGTAGTAATCACACCAAGTGTTTGTTGAAATGCCTAGGTGAGATTAATAGATGAAATGGTATGCAAATGATGGATGAAAGTGTATAATGTGTGGAGGTGATGTAATTCGGTGATAATTAAACATGAGAAATATGTTTTGAATGGAATACATGTAGGATTTTGGTTAATTATATGATTTGGTAGACACTATGCATTAGAAGTTGTACTCTATGCTTGGGTCATATGATGCACATTTTGTGTATTGCTATATGAGTATGAAATGTGTATGATGTCCGTAGTATAATCTATTAATGTTGAGAATTGTAACATTCCCATTTTTATCATATAAGAATTATAGGTTTGTTTAAATTTATTAACCACTAGTAACTAGTTTATTTTTAATATAATTATTCAACCCAAATAGTTTTAAAAACTATTTTATATATAGTTGGTTGAAATATTATACTAATTAATTGGCCGGTATATGGGTGACCGGACAATGCTAGACAGAAAACCCACATTTAGGTAGAAAACTCTGGAAACCCAAATCTCCCGGCCTTTTTACCCCACCTCCCGACATTTTTTTTTTTGAAAAAAATAACACATGTAATATACATGTTTTAGAGTGTCTTGGGCCAAAAAAAACAAAAAAGCGCCGAAGGGATTTTTTTTTAAAAAATAAACAAATTTCAGCAATGTCCGGTCGCCTAACATGTGTTAGCCAAAAATGACAGAAATTGCTGAAATTTTTTTTTTTTTTTAAAAAGATCCCTTCGGCGCTTTTTTGATTTTTTTGGCCCAAAACTCTTAAAAACATGTATATTACATGTGTTAATTTTTTCAAAAAAAAAAAATGTCGGGAGGTTGGGTTTTCTAAGGTTTTTCATATAGATAGGGTTTTCTACCTAGCCTTGCCCTATATAGCCCATGGGTGACCTTTCTAAATAAAATAAAAGTATATAAAAACTTATATTATTGAACGGGTAGATTACGAGTAAGTTGAATATTAGAAATATGAACTAACTAGACGAGTTTAGAAACCGTTTAATAATTATATTATAAAAATACATTATATTTGAACCTACTTCATTTTTAATGAAACTTGGTTCAAAATGTAGATACAAATATTCTCGTCCTAATGGCATATACATTATTTTATAAAACGTCATATTTTAGAAGTTATACACGCCAAATAAGTGAAGCAGGTGAATTAATTATAAAAATAAAATAATAAACTAATAATAACTAAATTGAAATCTAGAAAGTGGGACGTGTCAGACATAATTTCGAAATATATGAATGCCACCACTACGTACCCATTAGCATTTAATTGAAGAAGGTATACGTGTAGTCTCAAAACAATATAAATAGGATACCTACAATGGCTCAATTCATTCTTTTCTTTTACCTGTATATCGCCTTCCCCTTTTTGTCTATTCATATATATATATATATATATATATATATATATATATATATATATTATTTACACTATGATAATAATAAAGCCCTGCCTCGTTTTAAGTGTTTTAACTCCCGATCACCGCTACCCTTTCCGATTGATCTTAAGCCCCATAACGCATGTCAAATGTAAGGACCTTCAAAATGCTCCAAAACGATCCGTAAGTGAAAACCCGGACCCCTGAAACCCCAATCCATATCAAAAATCAAGAAATCAAGATTTGTGGTCTTCAGACGGGCCGCGTAAAGATTCAGCATAGTCTTACGCGGGCCGCGTCAATATGGAGTTGACCGGATAAGCGTCCAGATCCACGTGTCACCCACGTGGCACACCTACTTATGACACAGCAAGCCTATACGTAGGCTAGGTGGCCACGCGGGCCGCGTAAGGATCGGCCGGAGGTTCACGCGGGCCGCGACAGACCCAAATTTCACCTATAAATAGGAATGGCCATGAGCAGTCCACTGTTGTCAAAATCATTTCACAAAAACGAGAGCACACTGCACAAATTCGAAATTTACTTTTATTATAGCGAGGCGCTGCTACGATACCGGGTATTAACTCGATCGCTGCTACGATTCAATGTCCGATCGATTTAAACTATCCGATGAATGTTTAAGTGCTGCTCAAACTTGGGTTATACTTTGTCATTCGTCGTAAATTCGATGGATGTTTAAGTATTGCACTTTGTCATTCGTTGTGAGGGTTTTAATCTCGTGAGTTATCGTAAATGATGTATTAGTTACTAACCTAGTTCGTGTGCATTGTTATTTAAATTATTAGGTTACAAGGCTAATCAGTAGGCTAAACTCTGCCCGTATAAATCTGCAATGTGAGTCATTCTCTTTTATCAAAAGTATTTTACAATACTCCAATTATTTTCAAACAGTTATAATTACAGGGATTAAGTTTTGGTTATGTTGAATCACTGGCTAATTGGGGTATTGTGCACATTACTAATTTCTCACGGTTAGGCTAATAAATCCTAACAGTGATAAACGTCACTACTTGGGGAAGGACCCAATAGTGGTATGACCATCGTCACCAGGTGACACGACGCCAGATAAAAATAAGATAAAAGCCATTGTAATCGCTCTTATGCTGTAATTTATAACTAAGGGTCATTTTATAAAAATGAATGAACTCACCAGTATTTCCTGCTGACCAAATCTTTTTAAAACGCGTTTCAGGTAATTACACTAGATCAGGAATTAGATTTGGATGCGGCACCAACAAGGCTTACAGAAGTGGCTTATTTTATCAATTAAATTAAATTAAGAAAAGTTGTTTTATGTATTCGGATTTATTCTATATTAAAGCTACCTTTCAAAACATGGTTTAATCCCATCTATTTAATAAATAAAAAATCCGGTGTTTTCTAAACTCTGATATTTTCCTAACTCACGGTCCTGATGAAATTTCCGCTGCAATGTTTTCAAAATAACCACCGGTACTACTTGGCTGCTCGCGGCTCCCGATTCCGTCCAGGGTGGGGTCGGGGGTCGTGAAAGAAGGTGGTATCAGAGCCACTGATTTAAGCCTATAGGTGTTGTGATAATAATACCTAAGCTTATATAAAAGAGTTAGGAGATTGCTATTAACTGGTAGCACACATGATAGCATTTAGACTTGAACTTATGAAAAGATGCCTTAGTATAAGCTTCGAGATAAGCTAAGTACTTGTGTAAATAAAGTGTGATGGGTTTTGGTATGCCGTGAGAATGATAACTAGAACGTTGCAAGTATAATAAATAAGCAGTAACACTTGACCACTGTTATTTCTTATTTATTGGTACTACTTTGTTCTAAAATATGATCTGTCAGGTAAATATTAATTTCCTGATTCATTGTTGAAAGTCATAATGCACTTTCCAAATCATGATTTAAGAAAAATACTATTTATGGGAAATACAAATTTTTCTCCGGCAAGACTGGGTATGGTGTAGCAGACTCTCCAGCTTGTCCGGATATACTGAGGTTACCTCTCCGGCTAGAACCGGGTAAGAAGGTATATAATATGTCAAACAAGTGACAAGATTTCCCTAAATAGTATCATAACCTGATATCTGACTTGTTTTTGGAAATATGAATCTGTTAAATACATTGACCTTATAAAGGGTATGTATATTACAGCATGTGAAATATATGATTATATAGATATGTATATCTATAAGGAAAATCCAAAAACCATAAGGATTGACAATTTGGAATAAAGCACAAGCATATGTGTCTAGATTTCTTTATCAGGAATCTCTTTAATTCCGATAATCAAACATTATTTCGTTTGATCATCTACCACGTAACTCGTACGACAATATAAACAATAAGAAACCCTTTAAATTGGGACGCCATCAAAAGTATAAGAATTTCCAATGCGTTATCATAGACTATTAACGCAAGTGGAAAACATGTAAAGTTGTGCTAGTGCACAAGAAAACACATGAAACATAAATTATACGTCCACATACGTCAAAGTATATCACACACGACTTCCAAGGCAAGACCTTTGGAAAATATAAATTGGGCACGACAACAACAATGCTCATCCCAGCAGTGGGAGAACTACTGAGCAAAAAGCGGCACTTTGCCACATGATCCTACAAACGACATGAATCTCGCTGAGGTACGTTGGAACAAGATTTCACAACCATCAGTGCACAGTCTAATCAGAGTCATAATTATTATCACTGCAAAAGGAGTCACATACCTTTGCAACTCCTCTATTTCATTTTATTTGACATTCCCTGGTAATACCACTTAACAACGGTTATCACACGAAATTCAGATAAAGTTCTTATATTTCTTTCATTGAAATTCTGATTTCTGCATATAATAAGTTGACTTTCGCGTTTCTATTTCCCCTAATGGTCGTCATACCATGAGGATTTCTTTCATAGTGGCGAATATTGATCTGTTTCATTTCTTAGTAAATCCACACATTACACATGCACTGTTTGTTACGCATGTGGTTCATTTGATTTATGAAGACCACTGGAGGGCTTCATTCCAATTTGTTTTTTTTTTTATCAAAACTCAAATATCGTTTCGCTATACTTGATCTTTGCATTGTAAACCGCGTTTCTTGCAAAACGATGACTCTTTGATATCGAGTCAATAAATGTCTTGAAAAACTCAATTTTCTTTAATGGTATTCATGGTTTTTGTTGTGATCATGTCAAAACTTTCTTATTAATACATGAACTCGTTTTGTTTAAACCAAGTTCAATTGTTTGAACTTGCTCACATTACATATTCAATTCAAGGTCCCATATGATGAATTGAAACCATCATATTCGAAATAATCCCAACAAGCACTTCAATTCTCTTGAACCATAATATGCTTGTTTGGTCTTCGACTTCATTAAATCGTTTCTTTGATCACGATCACCTTGTGGTGACGTTTTCATAAAATTGACGCTTGCACTAATCTCGTTTACACACATCGTATACGGATTTAATTATTTATTTATTTATATTAAATCTGCTTTGTTGGTTTATCCTATAAAAGCAATCTTAACACAAATCGTGGGCTAAGATAATGATACACAAATTCATGTCATATCTCAGTGTATCTCTTAACAGTTCCTACAACATCGATCGAGCATTTCTTGATCTTTTCGATCGAAAAACATTATTCAATTATTTCATTTTCAATAAAAAATAATCCTACTAGATTGTTTGAAACAAACATTCGGATTTACTTCGTTGAACTTTCATTTGATTTAAAATACGGTGAACTCGTCCGATCACCGTTATTATTATTATTTCGATCACTACGACACCTTGTGGCGTCAGTATAGACTTGTAGCTTGAGCTAATCTATATATACCTTTCGTTTGACTCATCCTTGAAAATAGTCTTAATACAACTATATGTTAAGACAATGATACACTAAACTCTGTTGTATATCGGTGTATCCTTGCTATTCAATAAAATGTCCACACATTGATTTTCTCATATCATAATTCAATAATTGACAAATCATTTTAGTGCTTCTATTTCATTTGAGCTTGTTGATCCTGAGTCTTCCTCAGTTAACAATCAAAGTAAGTTTTCTTTTGATAGTAAATCCTATTGTTCCTAAAAATCATTCACAACTTGTAAACATTCAACTTAGACATCTGTTGGTCGTATATCTCTTTTTTGGCTTAAACCTAGTTATCTTGGAAATTATATAATTTCACATCGTTTGTTTGACATCAATTTATTGAACTAATTCAGTTGAACCATTGAGTCCTATTTATTACAACTCGTATTCACAAAATTTGATGTTTTGATTCAGTATCATTTACCTTAATATTATTTTGTTAACTAAGACATGACATAACTCTAAAAGAGATATTATAGCCCAAATCTCGAGGACGAGATTTAAAACAAGGTGGGGAGGATGTAACATTCCAATTTTTATCATATAAGAATTATAGGTTTGTTTAAATTTATTAACCACTAGTAACTAGTAACTAGTTTATTTTTAATATAATTATTCAACCCAAATAGTTTTAAAAACTATTTTATATATAGTTGGTTGAAATATTATACTAATTAATTGGCCGATATATGGGTGACCTTTCTAAATAAAATAAAAGTATATAAAAACTTATATTATTGAACGGGTAGATTACGAGTAAGTTGAATATTAGAAATATGAAGTAACTAGACGAGTTTAGAAACCGTTTAATAATTATATTATAAAAATACATTATATTTGAACCTACTTCATTTTTAATGAAACTTGGTTCAAAATGTAGATACAAATATTCTCGTCCTAATGGCATATACATTATTTTATAAAACGCCATATTTTAGAAGTTATATACGCCAAATAAGTGAAGCAGGTGAATTAATTATAAAAATAAAATAATAAACTAATAATAACTAAATTGAAATCTAGAAAGTGGGACGTGTCAGACATAATTTCGAAATATATGAATGCCACCACTACGTGTCCATTAGCATTTAATTGAAGAAGGTATACGTGTAGTCTCAAAACAATATAAATAGGATACCTACTGTTGGACCGTTTTGCGACCCCGAAAAGTCAGTTGAGAACGTTCATCTTCATGTATAAAGGCGGAATCAGTATACACGAAGTTACACAGCTTATCCTTTCAATTTTCTTCACTTTTATTGCTTTTTGAATACAATTTGACAGAGTTCCAACACCTAAGCAATGACCTGATTCCACTCATCCGTCCATAATGAAGTCACTTGTGAGGGTATTTATACTTGTTCTGATTTCACTTATATGTCAGTGACACAAAAGTGGAATCACTAAGTGACATATAAGTGGAATCACCTAGTGACTAATGAGTGGAATCACCTAGTGACTAATAAGTGGAATCATTTATAACCTATGTACATAAAAACGAAATTAACAAGATAAAACCCTAATTTAACTCTCAAGACCCTATGTTGACTATCTTGACTTAAGACTTGATGTAGACGTAGTCAACAGACATTCCGTGCACCAACAGACTCCCCCTTGGATGTTTACGAAGTCTTCAGCTCCGAGTCTTCAGTCTTAGTCTTTTCTCCAACTCTCTGTCTTCTCATCATTAGCACTCTATCTCTCATCATTAGCACTCTATCTTCACAAGTTCACAATCTTGTCCTATCTTCATCTTCAGCATTCCCTTTGATCATTGGTCCAGACTCCCCCTTTCACAGACTCCCCCTCTCAACATGCTAGAATCTGAGATCTTTATCTGGTTCAAGCTTTGACATTTAGCTTCCATGGGAATGATGAAGTCCAAAACCTGTTTACCCTGCACTTCCTCTACCTCAACATAAGTTTCACAAATTTATAACAGTTGAATTTAAAAAAAACTTACTGGTAGACATCATTAATTCAACAAACATACTAGTTACATCAAGTTCAAATGAATGATCTTGATTAACTAAGCGCACAATCTTTCAAAACATTTGTATATGACATTCAAAGTTTTCAACATATTCTCCCAAACCAATGTAGTTCATCATATTTAGCACTCGAATTTTGAATATCAGCTCTTCAACATCAGTTGTCGAAAATCTTTTTGACTTTTCAAAATTTTATGTTAAAACACTCCGAAAATCTTTTTGGAATTTTGATTTTAAAGAAATGCAGTAAAGAAATATATACAGACAATATTTTTGTGAGTTTGTGTAAGAGGATCATATCAGTTCATGAAACAAATCACTAGCACCGTTAAGCTTTAATCATTTTAAGTTCTAAACTATTCACTTAGATTGTCAGTATACTGGTCCACTTAAATTTTCACACAAAGTTCAACTGTTTCGAGATACGAGTTTAATGTCTTAGATACTTAAACTTAATCACGTGTCCCACCTCAGAATATACTCCCATATCCAGATCCCAATATTCAGTCTTACAGACAATTATAACACAAATGATATCTGTAAGGGGTAATAAACTATGAAGAATCATGAGAGCTCAGGTCAGAACCATCGTTCAGCAGAGAGATCATGACTCAACTTGTGGGTGTGTCCCCTTTAGAGGATCTTTTTTACAACAGCATTGCTAAGCAATTTTATTGTCTTATCATTGATGCTGAGGGTGATGCTGTGTTTCAAGCATTTGCAGAAAGTATTATTCGGGGACTAGGTCAGAACTACCGTTCAGCAGAAGTCCCGGAATAATACCCCAGATATCACTAAGTATAAAGACCTAGTATATCAGAAAAATGAATCCTTCAAACAAGATTTCGGGGGTTACCCATATATCCGAGAGATGTTACCCACGATATAAGCAAGTTTGAATTTAGGTTTATATCTCGTCACAATCTACTAAATGTGCAAAAACCTACTGGCATATCATCAGTGAGACCGTTTATCACATTTGACATTCCATATCTTTAGCATGCTGTGATAGTCCACTGATTTACTATCATTTCCTCTTTTTCACAACAAAACTCATTTTAGTTTTTTCAATGTTTTTGACATTTTCAAATTTTCAAATTTTTTTTAAAATTTTTTTCCCCCTAACATCAAAATATGTTTCAATTTTGATTTTCAAGGAAAATTTGAAAACAAACTGACAACCGATATCGAATTACTTCAATTCGCCATTCACTCGGCTTAACAATCAGAACTCCCCCTGACAACAAACTATTTTCCCATTTAGATTTCAAAACACTTAAGTTTGTTTTAATCAAAATGGTTTTTCCGGAAAATTAGTTTTGTTGAATTAACAAACCACTTGTTGGTTAGGGGATTACTTCATCACTTTGTTCTCCTTTAACCATTTTGAAAGATTTAACAGTTCAAGATTCTATCAACACAAGCACTTGTAGGAAATCAAGTATAACTTAATGTCCCTGATTTACCACATGTAAGGCGAAAATTCACCAGAGTGAAATTTATCAAGAAATGTGCCGATTCATGTTCCACACTTACCAACCTGGGAACTCCGGCAAGTCAGGTTTTTCATTTAAACAAATTCACCCAAGCCTGACCAGCCTTGGGTTTGACAGTTTTTACCTCAACACTAGGCTCCTCTGGCTTTGATGAACCAGAATCATTGCCTGCAAATGGCTTGTCTGACTTTGACCTGTCAGATTCATTGCCTGATGGTGGCTTGTCTGACTTTGACACATCAGATTCATCGCCAACCATTTTCTTCTTCTTCTTTTCTTCTTTCGTCCTCAGATTTGTATCCGATGAATTCGTCTTGCTTGACTTTGCAATCGAGTTAGTTTATTCATCAGAACTCTTATTCAATCTGTCCGGTGAACCCGAAGACAAAATCTTCTCCAGATACTCTCTCGCCTTTTTCCTTTTCTTTCGCAGTCTGTCTTTCTGCCCCTGTGAAAGTTTAACTTTCTTTTCTTGAATTGTTTGATCCTGAACTTTAGATTTTAGAACCTTCTGTTCATGGGGCTTGACGTTGACTGACTTCTTTGCCATTCTTTGAGATTCAACCCTCGATCTTCCCATTGATCTCCTTGGGCAATCTTTGGCAATATGTCCTCTGATTTGACAATTATAGCATCTTCTTGTCTCATAACTCCAATTCTGGCAGTTAACAGCAATGTGTCCTCTCACACCACAGGTGTAGCACACTCTGTTATCGTACCATTCACCACTTTCACACCATATGCTTAGATCATAACATTGTCTGGCTTTGTGGTAATCATCAATCTTCTTGAAAACTAGTTTAGACTTTGAAGCACTGTGGTCAAACCTGCACCACTTATTATCAACTGTTTTTGAGTTATGATTTTCCAATTTTTGTGGTTTTTTATCACGATTGGATGATTGAACTGATGAGCTTTTATTTTCTTTTTGAACATTTTTCTGTTTTTTATCCTTTTGTTTTTGTTCCACATTTTTCTTTACAGGTTTTTGCTTTGAACATTCACCTTTCTCAGTAGAATGTAGAACAGTTTCTTTAAACATTTCTTTTAATTTCAAAAATGTTTTCTTTTTCTCATCATCATCAGTTTTCTCATCACAATCTTCAACTTTGACATTGTCAAAGTTTGTGACATTGTCACTTATTGGGACAGAATTGATCGGTTTTGAACACTCATATGGTGCCGAAGTCACAAAACCTTTCAATTTATTCTCTAACTCAGCAATTTTGTTCCGAGCAATTTCAGCTTCATTTTCAAGTCGAATGATTTTCCGAAGATGAGAATTTATTTCAATTTGTTTTTCAAGATTATTCTGAAAAATAACAGATTTTTCATCTTCTAAAATCTTCATTTGACTTTGAAAATCTATTTCAATCTTTAATTTTTCATTTTCAAAATCCTTTTCTTTTAAACTTTTGTTTTCTGCTGTCAAACTGTTTACATCACTAAGCAGTTTGACATTTTCAGACTTCAAACTCTCACAAATTTCTCGCATTTCAAGAATCTGTTTATTATTAGATTCTCTCTCATCCTTCAAGCTTTTGATTTCCAATGTTAAATTTTCTACATTCTTCAGAAGTTTGACATTGTCTGTTTCTGATTTTTCGCATTTTTCGCATTTTCCATTCATCTCTCCATCATCAGCTTCTTTCTTTGTTTCCATCTTGTATGTTCCTGCACAGAAAATTTTAACAAAATCAAGAGGATTCATATTTTCATCAATATAACAACCCCTCTTAATATCGTATCTCATAACATTTTTTGCAGCAAGACACACAGAGATTCTTTTTCTCATTTCAATAATCACATCCAAATTTATCTTTTCTAAATCCTTTTTTATTTCATCTATCAACTCCTTCTTTTTCTTTTCATTTTCATAATTGTGTGTTTTAATCTTACCGATGAATTCTCTTAAACACAAATTTGAGAATCTAAAATCCTTTTTCAGGTTAGTCAAGAATTCATTCCATTCAGCCGGTAATACATCTGCAAATTTTGATATCTGTTCAGCATCTGATATTCTTATCTCATACCTTTTTAAATTTTCAAGTAATTGATCATATCGTGTTACCAACTCATCCAACGGTTCATGTTTCTTGCACAAAAAATTTTCAAGTCTATTAACCCAAACATGCTTATCCCCTTTTTCTCTTGTGTTAAACCAAAACCTATCATACCAATCATTCAATCTTTCAAGGTTATTGTTTTCCTGTTCGTCAAACATTTTGACCACAATATCTTTGTTAAATGACTTGAACTCTATTAAATGTGTCAAACAACAATTTTATTATTACTCAAGTAAATTTATTGATCCTCAAATTTGAACAATTTTCTTACTCAACTTAAACCGACACTCTCACATGCAAATAGACAAAAATGTTGCACTAAAATGTGATTGGGCCTTTATTATTGGTTGGGCCGACAACCAATTGATAGACGAACCTAATTGGACCCTAGTGACTAATGAGTGGAATCACCTAGTGACTAATAAGTGGAATCACTTATAACCTATGTACATAAAAACGAAATTAACAAGATAAAACCCTAATTTAACTCTCAAGACCCTATGTTGACTATCTTGACTTAAGACTTGATGTAGACGAAGTCAACAGACATTCCGTGCACCAACACCTACAATGGCTCAATTCATTCTTTTCTTTTACCTGTATATCGCCTTCCCCTTTTTGTCTATTCATATATATATATATATTATTTACACTATGATAATAATAAAGCCCTGCCTCGTTTTAAGTGTTTTAACTCCCGATCACCGCTACCCTTTCCGATTGATCTTAAGCCCCATAACGCATGTCAAATGTAAGGACCTTCAAAAATGCTCCAAAACGATCCGTAAGTGAAAACCCGGACCCCTGAAACCCCAATCCATATCAAAAATCAAGAAATCAAGATTTGTGGTCTTCAGACGGGCCGCGTAAAGATTCAGCATAGTCTTACGCGGGCCGCGTCAATATGGAGTTGACCGGATAAGCGTCCAGATCCACGTGTCACCCACGTGGCACACCTACTTATGACACAGCAAGCCTATACGTAGACTAGGTAGTCACGCGGGCCGCGTAAGGATCGGCCGGAGGTTCACGCGGGCCGCGACAGACCCAAATTTCACCTATAAATAGGAATGGCCATGAGGAGTCCACTGTTGTCGAAATCATTTCACAAAAACGAGAGCACACTGCACAAATTCGAAATTTACTTTTATTATAGCGAGGCGCTGCTACGATACCGGGTATTAACTCGATCGCTGCTACGATTCAATGTCCGATCGATTTAAACTATCCGATGAATGTTTAAGTGATGCTCAAACTTGGGTTATACTTTGTCATTCGTCGTAAATTCGATGGATGTTTAAGTATTGCACTTTGTCATTCGTTGTGAGGGTTTTAATCTTGTGAGTTATCGTAAATGATGTATTAGTTACTAACCTAGTTCGTGTGCATTGTTATTTAAATTAGGTTACAAGGTTAATCAGTAGGCTAAACTCTGCCCGTATAAATCTGCAATGTGAGTCATTCTCTTTTATCAAAAGTATTTTACAATATTCCAATTATTTTCAAACAGTTATAATTACAGGGATTAAGTCATGGTTATCTTGAATTACTGGCTAATTGGGGTATTGTGCACATTACTATTTTCTCACGGTTAGGCTAATAAATCCTAACAGTGATAAACGTCACTACTTGGGGAAGGACCCAATAGTGGTATGACCATCGTCACCAGGTGACACGGCGCCAGATAAAAATAAGATAAAAGCCATTGTAATCGCTCTTATGCTATAATTTATAACTAAGGGTCATTTTATAAAAATGAATGAACTCACCAGTATTTCCTGCTGACCAAATCTTTTTAAAACGCGTTTCAGGTAATTACAGTAGATCAGGAATTAGATTTGGATGCGGCACCAACAAGGCTTACAGAAGTGGCTTATTTTATCAATTAAATTAAATTAAGAAAAGTTGTTTTATGTATTCGGATTTATTCTATATTAAAGCTACCTTTCAAAACATGGTTTAATCCCATCTATTTAATAAATAAAAAATCCGGTGTTTTCTAAACTCTAATATTTTTCCTAACTCACGGTCCTGATGAAATTTCCGCTGCAATGTTTTCAAAATAACCACCGGTACCACTTGGATGCTCGCGGCTCCCGATTCCGTCCAGGGTGGGGTCGGGGGTCGTGACAAGAATGTATGAGCTTAAGTTGATAATTCATATAATGGACAGTTGACTTTCTAAAAGTCAACTGTGCATAAATAGCATAGTAAGACATTTGCCACAAATGTGATGTTAGGGAAATCGCAAGGCACATGCTATATCAACAAATGTTATATGTGACGATATAAAGAATTATGTAGAATAAATGTAATTTAGAATGTGCATGTATGCTAATAACGCGGTAACCATAATGACATGAAAGTATAGGATCATGTCAAGGTGGATGGAAGCGTGGAAGGCTAACAGGAAGGATGCGAGGAAGCAAGTATGAAACGGACGTTTAAGGTAAGTGATTTACGAAATCACTTATTATTTATAAATGAAGTTTGGTATGTTGTATATAGGGAACCATGTAATAATTTACGGGTAAGGGTGAGTACCAAGGTAAGTTCATATGAACTTCGTCTATCCTTAATGTAAATTAAGATGATAGTTTCATCATGTTACTGAAATGTTCATCATATTAACGGAATGTTCATCATGTTAATGGAATGTTCATCATGTTACTGGAATGTTCATCATGTTAATGAACATTATGTTCATCATGTTAATGGAATTTTCATCATGTAACTGGAATGTTCATCATGTTACTGGAATGTTCATCATGTTAATGGAATGTTCATTTGTGACAACTGGCACTTTTCCATACATTCAGTACAATAATTGAACAGTAATATGTGCTTTAATGACTGTGCATGATTTAGTTTACAAGACGAATGAACTTCTGATTACTGCTATATATATACAATGGCACTTCATGTTGCAAGACTTTTATCATTACTACATGCAACATAATATAGTTCTATTAATGCATAGAACAGAATTGGCACAGTTATCAGACAAACTAGAAATACTGACGGGAGTTCAGTACTTAGACAGACATGATGTTAAGACACAAAATAAGCCCCAAGACCAAGTGTTACACTAGTATAGTGTGTAGGAAAGTAGGGATTACAAAACTGCCTTCCTAGTGATGACATAGGTACCGGAAAGTGCCAGAAACACACTAAAACTTCAAAATTCTGCAGAAAATAAACAAATTCAGCAAAAAATTCAGCTTTTAACAACTAAATATAATGCAAAATTATGATTTAATGGTCCTGAATACCTTCCTAGGTGTCGGGAATCAAAACTGTCATGAAAGACAACATAAAGCACACTAAACTGCGTAATTCAGCGCTTTAACGGACAGTAACGAAACGAACAACCGGACTCTACCCGAAACATCAATTTCTTACTAGAAGCATTGTTTTAGTGTCACAAAGCTAGTTATGGTCACCAAACATCATAACACATCCTATAAACATATAACACGAATAACCCTAACTAGTATACTTGAAATCTAACTATAACACTTAAATTACCATTAAATGTTACACTCCCCCCCTTTTGATGGCCGGTTAGGGGACATGGGTCCCACACAATATTTATTTACTATATTTTGTTAGATTATGTTAAGGAATATACCAACATTTATGCCATATGCTATACTAAGATTTGGAAGATCTTTTAAATAACCACAAGTAATCACATAAGGATCATGATCACCACTTCAAGACTTGCAAAACCTTTCCTTTCTCCTCCATTGTTCATGGCTCAAACTCCTCTCACATACACCTCCATTTTTCAATCCAATTAATACATTCTAAGGTGTTCTCAAGGTGTCTTAAGCACATTAAAGAAGGGTGGAAGCAACGGAACTAGAAGGACCTCTCTCTAGCGCTTTTATCCACTTTATTTGTCATCTTCATCTTCTTGAACATCATCCCTAGCCTTGTGCTAGTAGTAAGACCTTCCTAATCTCATTTTACTTCAAGTTATGTTGGTTAAAAGACGATATAAGTTTTTAAACATAAAGATCATGAAGAAACATAAGCATAAACATGAACATAAAGTTCTAAATCATGAAAATCAAAGATGTTTAAGTGTATGTAATATACTTGATGGTTGATTTCTTGTGTTTATGATGTTGATCATCATAAGAAGCTTGCTAGATTGTGCTTAAACACATGATCTAGCAAGTATGAGTATGGTTCTTGAGAAAATCATAATGATCATCCTTTATGTTAAACATGAACTTGAAAATAAACTTGTTTTAGTGTATGATGGTTTGTGATACATGTTATGAGTCTTGAAAATAAAGGATTTCAAAGATAATATTTTTAAGAGAACAAAGTTATTTACAAGATTTACAAGATCATGATTTTTAAAGAAACAAATCATATTTTTAGTGATAAATCAAGTATAGAAACATGTTATTAACAAGAGAAATACAAAAGAATTGTTTTTGGAAAAATCATCTTGTAAGTTGTAAAGGACTAGATTTTGCAAGAATGTGATTATTAAACAAATAACCATGTTTTAGAGGGTAACTTAACCTACTAAATAACATACTAAGTTATTACAACTTTTTACAAAATTTCAAGTTCATGTCAAAGTGTAAATTGCATATTTAAAGCACATGGTAAGTGTTGAATGATTTGTTGATGGTTGATGATGATTTTAAAAGAAAATGATATGCTTTGAAAGCATGGAAACCTCCATTTTTAAAAGGAAAGTATGGCAAGATTTTTCTAGAAATTAAACACTTAGAAAAATATTTTTAAACAAATATTTACAAGTATATTTTTAACCATGATTTATATATATAAAGTTTGCCATAATTTTTGTTACAAGATTATAAATATTGGAGGTTGGTTTTTGATAATAAAAGTGACTAAATATGTATTTAGGAGAATATATATTTAGATGTCACCATGTGTGTGATTATTTGTATACTATGTGTATTAGTTATATTATTTTAGGATTTGAAATAATATAACTCACCAAAATACAGGGAAATTACAATCCAAAATATTACCAAAATTCCAAGAGAATGAATGTACAAAAGATACCCAAAATATTGAAGAAACCGAACAAGGAATATAACTCACAAAAATATTCCAGAAATAAATTTATAAGTATATTTTGGTAATTAGTATTTTGGACACCAAGAAAACAAAAGTATGATTCTTACAATAATTACAAAATATATCATATTTTTGACAAGAAGAAAATATATTATTTTTGGGTAAGTAAATACATATATTTTCTTGGAATTATTAGAAGATATATTATTTTTGGGAGAAAATATATATTTTCTTAAATACACTTTGGACATATTATTTTTGGGAGAAAAGTAGATTCATATATATTTTCTGAGTTAGACTTGGAAATATATTATTTTTGAGACTTATATGAAAAGTATAAATATTTTTGCCAAGGAAAAATTCTAAATAATTTTTCTATGTAATATTTCATAAAATATATATTTTGGAAATATATATTGAGGTATTTTTATTAGAAATATTATTTCGGAAAGGTTAATACAAAAATTAAGTATGAGATACTTAATAAACACAATAAAAATACTTATTCTCGTACGTAGAATTACACACCGGAATACGTCATCGATACTTGGCAAAAATATAGAAGGATAAGAACACGAATACAAATACACCCATCCTTGGGGAGTTATACAAGTACAAATACATAAACTTGACAAGTTAAAATGTATTATTTTAACTACTATTCCAAGAATTCATAAATATAATTTAAGTTAAAATATTTGTATTTTAACAAATAATTATATAACTTGGAATAATATTAAGGACACAAAGAAACGTAACTCAAAGACACTACTTAATACTAAGTCAAGGCACAATCCGCTCGTCTAATAGACCGTAGTACGTTGTAGGTAGTCGTGCACACTAGTAGCAGCTTGAGTTACGTCGGATTGAAGAACGCAAAACCGTGAGTTCATGTCCCCCTTTTCTCTTTACTGTTTTCGGATTTATAACTCTCGGGGGTGGAATACATGTTGCATACGTTTAAATGGTATGAATTGGCTATGAAATGAATTATAGATCATGTGAGCACAAATTGAAATTGAAATGCCATTAACTCTTAATTATGGACGAAGGTTAGATCTAACGGGTACGGCCGAGCCCCACTCATGGTCCTTATGTGACCACATGAGTGCTTCGATGTCCCAGTCGAGGTGAATCGACAACGGTCAAGAGTAAAATTAACACAGTCAAGGTAAATTGACACGTTCAAGGTAAATTAACACAGTCGAAGGGGAAATTCGACACAGTCGAGGAAATCGACGAGGGTATAAGCCTACTCATATTGAGTACTCCCTATGTCTCCACATCCATTAGTGTCCTTGCCAAACATTAATTTGATCTGTTCATAAATGCTTTTCATACCAGTTTTCGAAGGAGTCTCTCAAATGTTTACAAGCTTATCAGTACTCATACAAAACATATGAACTCGCTCAACTTTTGTTGATGTTTTCCAAAATTACATGTATTTCAGGTAACAAGTTGGATCTTGGGCGCGGGTGTTGTTTCTAGAAGTAAATTCCAAGTTAGATGTCATCCACTTTTGTTGGTCGTAACTTAGTCAAAGGTCGTGTTGTTTGAAACTTAAATGACTAGTGTTTGTAATATTTTAAACTTAATGAATGGATGAACATCGTTTTGATCATATAGTTGTTTATTATGATTGAATGGAATGATATTGAACAAGTCACACATCATACGCTTCCGTAAAAGTCAGGGTGTGACAGTTTGGTATCAGAGCTTCGATTGTAGTGAACTAGGATTCCTTCTCGAGTCTAGACTACAATCACTAGGACTCTCTCACGAAAACATTTTCACAAAAAAAGGTTTTCATTGCATTCACGAAAGCGCCAAGATCCACGAGTCAAACATTTTTCAAAGAAAAGACAAGGCAAGGACATTAGTAGGGAGGGGAATACCCCAAATTAAAGTGCCAATTAAGGCATAGTCTACGTGGGATAGACTTGCCAAAGACAAAATGACCCCCCCCCCCCGAAAGGACAAACGAGAGTTATATGTGACATGATGGATTTATTTGCCTGTTTATACTAAGTAACATACTTATTCATTAATATATAAACGTATAAGTGTACGGAATAATTATTGACATGAACGAGATACCTGTGACTCCGAATCCTATTGTTGTTCTTGACTCGCACGATGAGACTATCGACCTCGCATTTATGGTGAAGCTCATGGCTGGAGTGATTACCAAACGAGATCCTGAGCTGGTTCCGTAGAAAATGGCTGCTCTTCCCTCTCGATTGTGAAGGTGCCTGACTATGGTAGTGACAGCGAGGCGGAGGAGGAAACCTTGGACAACACCTTCATCAGGGGGGATGAGGTCCCTGTGGCTTTTGTGAGACAAGATTGAAGACGCTCTTGTCCAGACTAGGAAGATGAAGCACTCATCTTGAAGGTGCCCCTCCAACTACTAGGAATTCTCCATATTCCTATTACGTCTAATCATCGTGCCTATTCGCGCGTAACGATAACGGATGTTAGCGCGCGGACCACCGCAATGGTCCAATCCATGTCGGAGGTATAAGGACAATAGTGTCCCCTCTTTGGTGGATCATCTGCTTTGAACGAGGGAAAGTTGGGGTGACCGTGCAAGACAATTTATTATTACGGGGGCCCACGTAATAACGACTTGTAGTGCATGGAAATCCTAGTTGACTCTACGGGTCAAGCTAATGATCACCACCTATCCAAAAAAAAAAAAATCTCTAGGTGTTCACACCTTCATTTGGTAGAACAATACCTAGACAGTTACCTTAGCACTCTACAAAGTAGGAAACCTGTCTTATTTACTTCGTGTCTGACACTTCTACCCGTACGAGTTGGTTGGGAACCGATGTCTAAGCAAGTGAAGATGGCTAACACACGGGAAAGACTCAGTGACGTTACACTCCCTATCACCCCTATATGAGCAACCCCCATCTCTTTGGGAGTATACCCGCCTTTGTGAAGCTAAAGACCTAAGAAAACCAATGTAGAAGGAAAATAACTACTACTTTCATATTATGATACCTGTATGACCGAGGTGATGTAACCTCGAGTTCATGTTGTTTTCCCTGATACAAATAATAAGTCAAGTTGTCAAACATATATGAAAGCTTAGTGGTTGTTTTCTTACTTATACATTGTTGATTATATATGCATTGGGTGATTACATGTTTTCTTGTGGTAATATGTACCTCATAGACAATTATGGAATTTTGTCTAACCTACCCCATACTTTTTGACAGACAAAAATGCCGCCCAGATGTGACACAGACACCATTACGTTAACTATGGCCGAATACAATGAGCGCATTTCCCAAGTTATAGCGCGGCATGAAGCCCTTCGCTCTGGATACAGTGGTGGCACTCCCGGAAGTAACCCTCCAACTGGCTGCACCTATAAACAGTTCCTGGACTGCAAGCCATTGAATTTTGATGGCACAGGAGGTGCCGTTGCTTTTGTTCGTTGGGCAGAGAAGACTGACTCCGTTCTGAGAATGAGTAACTGTTCGCCCAAGCGGAGTGTTACCTATATCTCAGGGTTGTTTTTGGATGGCGCACTCTCCTGGTGGAACCTTTAGGTTTAGACCCTTGGTGAAGCTACTGCTTATGCACTGGGCTGGGACGAGCTCAAGGAATTGATGCGGAAGAAATACTGTTCTAGGGCCGAGATCCAGAAGCTTGAGATTGAGTTCTGGAATTTGAAAATGGATGGGCCAAATATTTCTGAGTACGTCCAACAATTTCACGACTTGTCTAGGGTTGTTCCCTTCTTAGTCAAGCCGGAATTCAAGAGGATTGAGCGATTCATTTGGGGACTTGCACCTCAAATCCTGAGCATGGTTACTGCCTCAAAGCCTCCAACCATCACAGAGGCTATCGATTTGAGTGTCACACCTACTGAAGAAGCTCTACGTATGGGAAAGTTTTTGGGATCTGAGGCAAATAAGAAAGAGACTCATGTGGAGTCTTCGGGCAATAAGAAAAGGAAGTCTTTGAACCTAAAGATAGGCACCCAATCCAGTAATGGGAACTCTAAAGCAAACAAAAGAAGGGAAGTGGACCCGTCTCGTGGCATGCAAGCTTATGGAGCCACCAGTAAGGCCGGTGGTAAAGTTTACTTGGGGACTAAGCCGAGATGTGAGGAATGCAACTTTCACCATGAAGGTCGATGTCTGAGGCCTAAGTGTGGAAGGTGTGGAAAAGAAGGGCACAACAAGGATGCTTGTTAGGCGAAGTATCCAGACGGAAGAGATAATGGTAAAGTTCCAGGTTGCTACAGATGTGGTGAAGTAGGGCACTTTAGGAAAGATTGCCCTAGGAAGAACCAAACAAGGAAGGGTCTTCACGATCGAAGCTCGTAAAGCACGCCAGGATCAAGATGTGGTTACAGGTACGTTCCATATTAACCAACTCTATGCATCTATTGTTGGACTAATACTGTCACCGACCTTAACCTTGTATGCTTAGAACTTAAGAAACTACTTGGCCTAGTTTCAAGTAGAATAGACACCCCGTATTCCATAGAATTGGCATATAGAAGGTTAGTTAAAGTGAATGAGATAATTAAAGATTGTCTTTCGGAACTTAGAAGGCAGGAACCTTCTATTACCGTTGAATTGGGAAGTTATGATCATGTAGTCAGCTTGGATTGGATATCCAAGTATAGAGCTGAAGATGTTCGTCATAAGGAAAGTCAATCGCATCCCTCTTGCGAATGATGAGACACTTATAGTACACAACCTTCTTGTAATAGATGCGAGGGCACTAGGCCCCATAAGGCAGTGGATTTGCGACATCTCACATTGGTCATAGAGTCACAGGAGCAGCTCCGAATAGACTACATAGCCTTCCCTGCTCATGTTGTCGATAAGGAGACCATGAAGCCAAAGCCTGAAGACATCCCTGTGGTGGAGGAATTTCCAGAAGCCTTTCCTGAAGACTTACCTAAGTTACCTCCACAGCGACAAGAGGAGTTTAGGATGAACCTAGTGCCAGGAGCGGCACCAGTGACATATGATGCCTTACCAACTAGTCCCATCCGAGATACATGAGCCTCCGATGCAACTGTAAGAGCTACTAGACAGAGGAAATCTACCAGGACGAGTTTCTCACCCTGGGAAGCCCCAATGTTATTCGTTAGGAAGTAGGACGACAGTTTTTACACGTGTACACAGCCTAATCTGAGAGGAACTCAGAAGAATTAATGTGGAAAAGTATTACGCATAGGTTACATGGAGATACACGACTAACCATCAAGAATCGGTACCCCTTACCGAGAATTGGTGACTTGTCAACCAACTACAAGGTCCCAGCTACTATTCCAAGGTGGACTTAAGGATAGGGTATCACTAGTTGATGGCACGAGAAGAAAGTTGGCAGTTTCCATTTTGCCTCAACTTCGGAGAATTGGATATCAAGGACCGGTATCCTTTGCCAAGGAATTGATGACTTGTTCAACCAATTTCAAGGTTCTAGTTACTACTCGAAGATCGACTTGAGGTCAGGATATCCTCAACTGCGAATATAAGAGGAGAGTATCCTTAAAACGACTCTTAGAACTCGCCTTGAACATTACGAGTTCCTTTTCATGTTGTTTGGCTTAACAAATGCACCGGCTGTATTCATGGACCTCATGAATCAGGTGTGTAAGCCGTAACAGGATAAAATCGTGATTATATTTATTGACTGCATTCTCATAAGCTCAAAGACCAAGGAAGGTTATGAGCAACATCTGCAATTTATCTTAGGACTCTTAGAGAAAGAACAGCTATGTGCCAGGATGTCGAAGTGCGAACTTTGGATTCACAAGGTAAGATTCTTAGGATACGTGGTGGATAAGAATGAGATTCATATCGACCCTGCAATAAAAAACTAAGGAGTCCCTAAGTCGCAACAAAGAATTTTTGGGGATTGTAGGCTGTATCAGACGACCCCTAGAAAACCTTTCAGGGACTGCTCAACCGCTAACAACCCTAACCTAGTTGATACCTATCTTATCCTCACCTGACATTACCAATAGAATTGCGGTTTTTGTGACGTTTCTCGACAAGGTCTCGATTGCGTGTTGATGCAACAAGACCAAGTCATCGCATACGCGTCACGTTGATTAAGGGATCATGAGAGGAGACCTTGAACTAGGTGCAGTAATTGCACGTTGCAGATTTGACGTCATTACTTGTATAGGAAAACGCTGCACAATCTTTACTGATCACAAAAGTTCGCAGCACACCTTTGATCATAAGGACTTAAATATTAGATAACGAAAATGGACTGAGCTACTGAATGGGTATGATTGTGAGATTAAGTATTCCCTGAACAAGGCGAGCATTGTAGTAGACGCCTTGAGCAGTGAGGAACGCGCAAAGCCTCTAAGGGCGCGAGCCTTAGAGATGAGCATACAGACAAATCTCGTCACTTGGATTCGTGAAGCTGAGCAAGAAGCGCTCAAACCAGAGAACCTTCAAGCTGAAGCGTTATACGAAATGGAAGTGCAGTTATTACCTAAGGAAGATGGAACCTTACACTCCATGGGATGACTTGGGGTTCCGTTTCGTGACAGTTTACGAACGTTTATTTTGGGGCAAGGCTCATAGGTCAAGGTACTCGATCCATCCTAGGATCCGACAAGATGTACCAAGACTTGAAGGATGGCCCTAGATGGAAGTTGATATAGCTACATAAGTGGGTAGCTGTCTTACTCATGTCGAAGTTAAGACAGAATACCAGAAACCTTCAGGGCTACTGCAACAACCTGAGGTTCCCATGTGGAAGTGTGAACGAATCTTAATGGATTTCATTACAAGCTACCAAAAACCCAAAGAGGTCATGATATGATTTGGGTGAGTATTGACCGACACACCAAAACTGCACATTTCCTACCAAACAGTGAGGAAGACAACGCTATGGATTAAGCAGAGATTTAGCCTAGAAAGGTTGTGGCACGTCATGGAGTGCCTGATTCTATCTTGACCGACCGAGATGGTTGTTTTGTGCCAAGGATATGGCAGACGCTTCAAAAGGCATTCGGGTCACGATTGGACCTTAGTACTACATTTCACCCTCAGACGGACGGCCAGAGCAAACGAACGATACAGACTTTGGTAGACATGTTACGTGCTTGTGTGATGAACTTTGATGAAAAGGTGGAATACTCACTTGCCCTTAGTGGAGTTTTCCTACAAAATTAGATATCACACCGCTGTTTAGGCCGCTTCGTGTGAAGATTTATAGCAACGTAAGTATCGGTCCCCTTTGTGTTAGGCGGAGACCACAGATAATCGATTTACTGGCCCAAGTTGATTCAGGAACTTATAAGCAAGATTGTTCAGATACGTGGACGTATCAAGTCAACACGTGGTATACAGAAAGGCTGCGCCGATAAGCGGCAGAACCTGTTGGAATTTGAGATAGGAGGTATGGTTTTAATGAGAGTCTCGCCTTGGGAAGGTGTGGTACGTTTTGGAAAGAGTAGGAGGTTGGACCCACAGTATATTAGACCTTTCGAGATTATGGAATGGATCGGGACCATTGCTCACAAGCTGAAACTTCCAGAGAAATTTAGCAGTGATCAAAACACGTTTCACGTGTCTAGACTTTAGAAGAGCCTGACTCTAGGATCAGTCGTTATTCCCGCAAACAAGATTCAGGCCAATGACAAACTTCAATTTATTAAAGAACCTGTTAAGGTTGTGGACTGGAAGCCCACGAAACAAGGAGAAGTCGTAATTGATTTGTTAGAGTTTGTTAAAATTCATATCATGTCCTAGAGTTTACCTGGGAACATGAAGACCACATTAAGCCTAAGTGACCACATTTGATTCACAACTCCTCGGCGACCGATGGCATCGCTTGAATTTCGAGACGAAATTCTTTTAACAGGGGGAGAATGTGACAACTGGCACTTTTCCATACATTCCGTACAATAATTGAACAGTAATCTGTGCTTTAATGACTGTGCATGATTTAGTTTACAAGAAGAATGAACTTCTGATTACTGCTATATACATACAATGGCACTTCATGTTGCAAGACTTTTATCATTACTACATGCAACACAATATAGTTCTATTAATGCATAGAACAGAATTGACACAGTTATCAGACAAACTAGAAGTACTGACGGGAGTTCAGTACTTAGACAGACATGATGTTAAGTCACAAAATAAGCCCCAGGACCAAGTGTTACACTAGTATAGTGTGTAGGAAAGTAGGGATTACAAAACTGCCTTCCTAGTGATGACATAGGTGCCGGAAAGTGCCAGAAACACACTAAAACTTCAAAATTCTGCAGAAAATAAACAAATTCAGCAAAAATTTATCTTTTAACAACTAAATATAATGCAGAATTATGATTTAATGGTAGAATACCTTCCTAGGTGTCGGGAATCAAAACTGTCATGAAAGACAACATAAAGCACACTAAACTGCGCAATTCAGCGCTTTAACGAACAGTAACAAAACTAACAACCGGACTCTACCCGAAACATCAAATTCTTACTAAAAGCATTGTTTTGGTGTCACAAAGCTAGTTATGGTCACCAAACATCATAACACATCCTATAAACATAAAACACAAATAACCCTAACTAGTATACTTGAAATCTAACTATAACACTTAACTTACCATTAAATGTTACACTTTACCCCCACCCCCTTTGATGGCCGGTTAGGGGACATGGGTCCCACACAATATTTATTTACTATATTTTATTAGATTATGTTAAGGAATATACCAACATTTATGCCATATGCTATACTAAGATTTGGAAGATCTTTTAAATAACCACAAGTAATCACATAAGGTTCATGATCACCACTTCAAGACTTGCGAAACCTTTCCTTTCTCCTCCATTGTTCACGGCTCAAACCCCTCTCACATACACCTCCATTTTTCAATCCAATCAATACATTCTAAGGTGTTCTCAAGGTGTCTTAAGCACATTTAAGAAGGGTGGAAGCAACGGAACTTGAAGGACCTCTCTCTAGTGCTTTTATCCACTTCATTTGTCATCTTCATCTTCTTGAACATCATCTCTAGCCTTGTGCTAGTAGTAAGACCTTCCTAATCTCATTTTACTTCATGTTATGTTGGTTAAAAGATGATATAAGTTGTTAAACATAAAGATCATGAAGAAACATAAGCATAAACATGAACATAAAGCTCTAAATCATGAAAATCAAAGATGTTTAAGTGTATGTAATATACTTGATGGTTGATTTCTTGTGTTTATGATGTTGATCATCATAAGATGCTTGCTAGATTGTGATTAAAACACATGATCTAGCAAGTATGAGGATGGTTCTTGAGAAAATCATAATGATCATCCTTTATGTTAAACATGAACTTGAAAATAAACTTCTTTTAGTGTATGATTGTTTGTGATACATGTTATGAGTCTTGAAAATAAAGGATTTCAAAGATAATATTTTTAAGAGAACAAAGTTATTTACAAGATTTACAAGATCATGATTTTTAAAGAAACAAATCATCTTTTTAGTGATAAATCAAGTATAGAAACATGTTATTAACAAGAGAAATACAAAAGAATTGTTTTTGGAAAAATCATCTTGTAAGTTGTAAAGGACTAGATTTTGCAAGAATGTGATTATTAAACAAATAACCATGTTTTAGAGGGTAACTTAACCTACTCAATAACATACTAAGTTACTACAACTTTTTACAAAATTTCAAGTTCATGTCAAAGTGTAAATTGCATATTTAAAGCACATGATAAGTGTTGAATGATTTGTTGATGATTGATGATGATTTTCAAAGAAAATGATATGCTTTGAAAGCATGGAAACCTCCATTTTTAAGGGGAAACTATGGCAAGATTTTTCTAGAAATTAAACACTTAGAAAAATATTTTTAAACAAATATTTACAAGTATATTTTTAAGCATGATTTATATATAAAGTTTGCCATAATTTTTGTTACAAGATTATAAATATTGGAGGTTGGTTTTTGATAATAAAAGTGACTAAATATGTATTTAGGAGAATATATATTTAGATGTCACCATGTGTGTGATTATTTGTATACTATGTATATTAGTTATATTATTTTAGTACTTGAAATAATATAACTCACCAAAATACCAAGAAATTACAATCCAAAATATTACCAAAATTCCAAGAGAATGAATGTACAAAAGATACCCAAAATATTGGAGAAACCGAACAAGGAATATAACTCACAAAAATTTTCCGGAAATAAATTCATAAGTATATTTTGGTAATTAGTATTTTGGACACCAAGAAAACAAAAGTATGATTGTTACAATAATTACAAAATATATCATATTTTTGACATGAAGAAAATATATTATTTTTTGGTAAGTAAAGATATATATTTTCTTGGAATTATTAGAAGATATATTATTTTTGAGAGAAAATATATATTTTCTTAAATAAACTTTGGACATATTATTTTTGGGAGAAAAGTAGATTCATATATATTTTCTGAGTTAGACTTGCAAATATATTATTTTTGAGACTTATATGAAAAGTATAAATATTTTTGCCAAGGAAAAATTCTAAATAATTTTTCTATGTAATATTTCTTAAAATCTATATTTTGGAAATATATATTGAGGTATTTTTATTAGAAATATTATTCCGGAAAGGTTAATACAAAAATTAAATATGAGATACTTAATAAACACAATAAAAATACGTATTCTCGTACGTAGAATTACACATCGGAATACGCCATCGATACTTGTCAAAAATATAGAAGGATAAGAACACGAATACAAATACACCCATCCTTGGGGAGTTATACAAGTACAAATACATAAACTTGACAAGTTAAAATGTATTATTTTAACTACTATTCCAAAAATTCATAAATATAATTTAAGTTAAAATATTTGTATTTTAACAAATAATTATATAACTTGGAATAATATTAAGGACACAAAGAAACGTAACTCAAAGACACTAATTAATGCTAAGTCAAGGCACGACCCGCTCGTCTAATAGACCATAGTACGTTGTAGGTAGTCGTGCACACTAGTAGCAGCTTGAGTTACGTTGGATTGAAGAACGCAAAACCGTGAGTTCATGTCCCCCTTTTCTCTTTACTGTTTTTGGATTTATAACTCTCGGGGGTGGAATACATGTTGCATACGTTTAAATGGTATGAATTGGCTATGAAATAAATTATAGATCATGTGAGCACAGATTGAAATTGAAATGCCATTAACTCTTAATTATGGACGAAGGTTAGATCTAACAGGTACGGTCAATCCCCACTCATGGTCCTTATGTGACCACTTGAGTGCTTCGGTGTCCCAGTCGAGGTGAATCGACAACGATCAAGGGTAAAATTGACACAGTCAAGGTAAATTGACACGTTCAAGGTAAATTGACACAGTCGAAGGGGAAATTCGACACAGTTGAGGAAATCGATGAGGGTATAAGCCTACTCATATTGTGTACTCCCTATGTCTCCACATGCATTAGTGTCCTTGCCAAACATTAATTTGATCTGTTCATAGATGCTTTTCATACCAGTTTTCAAAGGAGTCTCTCAAATGTTTACAAGCTTATCATTACTCATACAAAACGCATGAACTCGCTCAACTTTTGTTGATGTTTTCCAAAATTACATGTATTTCAGGTAACAAGTTGGATCTTAGGCGTGGGTGTTGTTTCTAGAAGTAAATTTCAAGTTAGATGTCATCCACTTTTGTTGGTTGTAACTTAGTCAAAGTTCGTGTTGTTTGAAACTTAAATGACTGGTGTTTGTAATATTTTAAACTTAATGAATGGATGAACATCGTTTTGATCATATAGTTGTTTATTATGATTGAATGCAATGATATTGAACAAGTCACACATCATACGCTTCCGCAAAAGTCAGGGTGTGACATCATTATGTTACTGGAATTTTCATCATGTTACTGGAATGTTCATCATGTTACCGGAATGTTCATCATGTTACTGAAATGCTCATCATGTTACTGGAATGTTCATCATGTTACTGGAATGTTCATCATGTTACTGAAATGTTCATCATGTTAATGGAATGTTCATTATGTTACTGGAATGTTCATCATGTTACTAAAATGTTCATCATGTTACTGGAATGTTCATCATGTAACTGGAATGTTCATCATGTTAATCGAATGTACATCATGTTTGTTGGAAGTTAGTCGGTTATGTTTGTTTGTAATTGCATTGATTCGTGTTGATATGTTTGTAGATAAGGCTCAACTTACAAATAAGTGAATGTGACTTGCATGTATGTATGTATGTATGTAGATATGGAACTGTAGCGTGTGTAAGTAGTGTGAACTTGTATGTACGTACATATGAATGGGATGCGTATGAATGTACTTAGATATATGAAAGTGTATACACGTGTTGTAATCTAATGATTGTTGATCACTGGTATACGTATATGTGAAGATGTAGGTTTTCAATATGTTTGAGATCACGTACTCCTAACCTTGTTACTATTGAGAATGAAATAAATGGAGTGCAGGTATGGGAACGCTGGACTCTCGAGGAATTGATGTCGGACTCGAGTAAATAAAATTTGAGAGGATGTTTCAATGGAATACCTTACGTAGTAGAATGTGATATAGCCATTTTAAGTATATGTATTAAATTATATATGATGTTACCATGTACTAACGTGTTGGTTATATATGGTGACCGCAGGTTAGTTAGATATTCATGATGGATAAGTGAACGATGATCAAGTTGAAGATCATGGATTGTACGGGTAAGCGGTCACGTTGTTTGTAATAATTTGTTAACATAGTTACATTAAATAAATGATGAATGATGTATTTATTTTAGAAGGGTTGACCTAAACGGTATTTAAGTACGTTAGAGTAGTTAAAAGAAAGAAATTTTTACGCTTCATTTTCCGCTGCGTCGTTTTGGGTCAAATTGTGAATAAGGTCTTACAAGTTGGTATCAGAGCCCTAGTTTGAGGGAAATCAAGTATGAGGAGGTAAATACTTGGACTCAAACCTGTGTGCTCTTGTGACAAGGAACCCGTACAATCCGAGACTCGATCAAGATCTAAGGTTAGAAGCAAAGGTAAGTATGTACTTAAGTATCATAAAAATATAAAGTTTATAATAATAATACTTTATAAAAAACACATGCACATTTTTTTTATTAAAATGATGATATTTTATAATAATACTTAATAAATAAAAAACAAATAAAAACTTGACGTTTTATAATATTAACATATTTTTTATAACAACATTTTATAAAAACTATGAATATTCTTATATTAATATTTCACTACTTTTCCATACTAAAACATTCATGAATTTAAATAAAGTTCCATCCGGTACATCTCAATCAAAGGGCAATCATTGGCTGACAGCCAATGATTGCATTAATTAGGTGGGCCTGAGCCAGGCGTATAGGGCTATGAGGGGGCGCATGAGTGGACCCATTTTTAGGCATATAGGGCTATGAGGGGAATATAGGATTTGGGGATATGTAAATACTTTTGGGGGCAGGGGCGTAGCTTTCAAGGGGCCAGGGGGCGTCCGACCCCTAGAACTTTTCACTGAGTAGTGTTATGTATGTACATTTCGTATAGAATTTTTTTAGGTATATACGTTTTCGACCACCCGATTTTATAAAAAAAATTACTTATATATAATTTTTAGGTTCGGTGACTTTCGACCTTCGCCACTGTTTGGGGATGTGTGGATACCTCCACCGGTTGAGAAACAATTAGGTATGTAATAATTTGAATCAGAGCGGTCGTGATCTGCATCAATGGACGCTCAAACTCAAAGTGAGGTGGAATTCCGCTAGTATGTAAACGAAACGTTTGCTCGGCATGAGTTCCTATTCAATAATATCATCGTTACTCTGCAAAGCATTCGCACCGGAGTTCAATCCTTTCAAACCCCATTCCAACCAGCACCACGAGATGGTTATATACCAGATAACTGTTGAGGAATTTCAGTTTGCCGGATGATCAGAGAGGCGTGATGTCACTCTCAGATCAAATTATTTCGGTGGTTCACTCGAATAATTCAATCGGATACAACTCTAATTTTGAGAAAATGAACCAGTGTATGTGTTTTCGTGAATTGTCTAAACCAGAAGATTGTGACCAAAAACTCTATATGGATTTTGGGGTTTTTTGCAGATAACTGCCAGAGGCACTTATTTTAGAATTTAATTAAATTGCATAAAAACTGCCTTAATTTTTGTCTGAAAAATCAACTCGACCCCAGCCAGGGGCTCTGCCCCTTGGAACCTGCTCTCAGGGGCGCTGCCCCCTTAGAACCCCCATAGAGTACGGGCTCCGCCCATACACTTCGAATTATAATAACTCAAACAAGCGTGCACTCCCGCACCTCTTAAGTTGCTTGATGTGTATTATTATTCGCTTTGATCACCAAGTCAATCCCCCCGATTACACTAAAATATCTAACATTCCTCCCCCATTTTAGCGTAATCCTTGATTAACTTAAACAAATTCACAACAATCAAACTTATGCATAAATGAAATATCGCGACGATTGAATTTCACATTAGTATATTACACATTCCAAATATTCGAATATAGGGGTGTCGCTAAGGATTGAACCCTTTCTATTCAGTGAATACATGAAGATAATATACACACAAGTTTACATACTCTAATGTTCTTTCCTGACACTATTTTTACTAGCCTGTGTCCCATCCTTCAATGAACATATCAAAGCCAAGTGCTAGCTTCTTGAAGCGGCTAAACTTCATGCTCATATAGGTAGCTCTTTATTCTTGCACCTGCATATGCAATTTTTCAAAGAACTATTAAGAAGAAATCCTTCAACCTCCTTTAACTTGCAGGTCTGAACATATACCTTTGGATGATGCTACTAATGTGTTCCAATTTCTAGATGTTAAGCTTTCCACATTGAATTCAGCACCTAACGTCATATTTGGTGGGAATTGGGTATCTTAACACGAGAAATCTCAGGTGGACTTTAATCCCATCCCTACAGCCGCCTTGTGCACAAGATCTCTACATAACTCTTTGATTAAATGGTCTGCTAAATTCTGTTGAGTTCTCACAAACTCCATCGATATCACCCCATGCATGATGAGCTCACGAATCATGCTGTGTCTAACACCTAAGTGTCTAGACTTCCCATTATACACCTGGCTATATGCCTTAGCCAAGGTAGCAGCACTATCATATCTAATAGATATTGGTGATATGGGTTTAGGCCACAACGGAATCTCATAAATCAAGTTTCTTAGCCACTCAGCTTCTTTGCCAGCTGCAACTAATGCTACAAACTTAGACTCCATTGTCGAATCAGTTATCCAAGTCTGTTTCTTAGATGCCCAAGATATGGCACCTCCTCCAAGCTGAAAAGTCCATCCACTTGTGGAAGAATGATCTTCCTTGTTGTTAATCCAACTTGCATCCGGATAGCCTTCTAAAACCGAAGGAAATCTGGTATAAGTCAAACCATATTTCATGGTTCCTTTCAAGTACCTAAATACTCGATTCATTGCTTGCTAATGACTTGCACCTGGATTGCTAGTATACCTTAGCGAAGGTAGCAGCACTATCACATCTAATAGATATTGGTGATATGGGTTTAGGCCACAATGGAATCTCATAAATCAAGTTTCTTAGCCACTTAGCTTCTTTGCCAGCTGCAGCTAATGCTACAAACTCAGACTCCATTGTCGAATCAGTTATGCAACTTAGATACCCAAGATATGGCACCTCCTCCAAGCAGAAAAGTCCATCCACTTGTGGAAGAATGATCTTCCTTGTTGTTAATCCAGCTTGCATCCGAATAGCCTTCTAAAATCGAAGGAAATCCGGTATAAGTCAAACCATATTTCATGGTTCCTTTCAAGTACCTAAATACTCGATTCATTGCTTGCCAATGACTTGCACCTGGATTGCTCGTATACCTACTAAGCTTTCCAACAGCATAAGCTATATCCGCTCTAGTACTAATCATGGCATACTTGAGAGATCCAATGGCCCTTGAATATTCAAGTTGGCTTACAGCTACACCTTCATTAGGTGAGAGCTTAAAAGCAGGATCCATTGGAGTGCTAACCGGAGAACTATCATGAAAATTGAACTTTTTCAATATCTTCTCAATATAATGAGATTGAGAGATAGATGTGTCATTGTTCTCCCGTTTGATCCTTATACTAAGGATTACTTCTGCCTCCCCCATGTCTTTCATGTCAAAGCAAGATGACAAAAATTTCTTTGTTTTATCAACTTGATCCTGTTCAGTGCCGAAGATCAACATGTCATCTACATATAGACAAATTATGACTCCTTTCCTAGAACCGTCAAATTTGCTATATACACACTTGTCTGCTTGGTTTATACAAAACCATTTGACAAAACCACATCATCGAACTTTTGATGCCACTGTTTTGGTGCTTGCTTTAAGCCATACAATGACTTAACTAGCTTACACACCTGATTCTCATTGCCAGACATAACAAAACCCTCTGGTTGTTTCATATATATCTCCTCATCCAAATCACCATTCAGGAAAGCGGTTTTCACATCCATTTGGTGAATAACAAGATTGTGTATTGCAGCTAAGGCAACCAACAATCTAATAGTGGATATTCTTGCTACGAGAGCATATGTATCAAAGTAGTCAATTCCTTCCTTTTGTCTAAAGCCTTGGATAACCAATCGGGCTTTAAACTTATCAATTGACCCATCCACTTTCATCTTCTTCTTGAAGATCCATTTACAACCAAGTGGTTTACACCCAAGGGGTAGATCACACAGTTTCCAAGTGTTATTCTTCATAATAGAGTCCATCTCATCATTTATAGCTTCTTTCGAGAAAGCTACGTCCCGATATGCCATGGCTTCACTATAGGTTTTAGGATCTTCCTCAATATTGAAGCAATATTGATATTGAATTTTAATTTCATCTTTAGATCCTTCAACCAAATATAGCTGAAAATTATCACTAAATGATTTAGCTTTTCTTGCACTACCACTCCTCCTAGGTTCCGAAGGAGTATCAATCACTTGATCAGCCACGTGAGAGTTACTAGAGTTTGGAACCATGTCTCTTGGCCTAGGTATTGAAGAGAATCTATTCTCATCATACTCTGCAGTTCTTGCCTCAATTACCGTATGCACTGACACGTAGTCATTTGGTTCTATAACATAGAACCTGTGAGCAATTGAATGCTCCGCATACCCAATGAAGATGCAGTCTATACCTCTTTCCCCTATTTTCCTTATCTTAGGATCAGTGAGCCTCACCACGGCTCTACAACCCCAGACTCTCAGCTTATGCAGCTCAGGTGGTTTTTTATACCAAAGCTCAAAAGGGGTGGTCTTGTTCCTTTTATTTGGAACCCTATTTAGCAAATGGCAGGCTGTCAACATAGCCTCACCCCAAAAGCCCTCACCCCAAAAGCCTCACTTAGGCCCGAATAGGACAACATGGTATTGACCATTTCCTTTAAAGTCCTATTTTTCCTTTCCGCCACACCATTTTGTTCCAGTGTGTAAGGAGCTGTGGTATGGTGTATTATTCTAGTAGATTGGAAATACACCGGATCAAAATACTCACCACCTCTGTTCGTATGTAGGGTTTTGATCAACCCACTCCGATGAAGCTCTACTTCTTGTTTATAAATCTTAAACTTTTCAAGAGCTTCATCCTTAGCATGCAACAAATTAACATAACAAAATCTAGTAGCATCATCTATAAATGTTACTACATATTTTTTATTACCTAGAGATGGTGTAGCATGAAAATCACATAGATCACTATGTATCAAATCTAACACTTTAGTTTCCTTATGAACATGTTGCATAAAAGGCTTTTTGGTTATCTTATTCAACTTGCAAACATGGCATTTATCATTGTTTATGTTAATAGGCAGAATTAAGCTCATTTTAGACATTTCTTTAACTCTTTTATAATGTACATGTCCTAGTCTAGCATGCCATAATTCCGATTCAGTCAAGTTGTTTCTACTACTAGTTGAAGCTATGCAATTTGCATTACTAGTTGAAGGTACATCATTAACATTACTAGTTGAAGCAACACAAACAGATTCATTCATAAACGAGACATCAACATTCAACATAAACATACCATTACATAGATAACCGAAACCAGAAAAGGTACCATGTCTTGACAAGATATACTTGTCACTTTCCAATACTTGTTGGTGCCCACAATTATTCAACACAATGCCACTTAACAGATTCTTTCGAATCCCGGGCGCATACAAAACATTGTTCAAAAGTAAAGTTTTCTCAGAAGTAAACACAAGATTCACAGTTCCTATTCACTTGATTGGTTCAGTTGCAACATTCCCCATCTTTATGATAGACCCGTCTTCGATTGGTTGAAAGTCTTTAAAACAACGTAGATCCTTGCATACATGGCTTGTTGCACCCAAATCAACCAAGTAATGTCATCATCCTGCACATAAAATGCCTCAGAAATTAGTGACACATAATTCCTGACCGAATTATTAAATTGTACTAAATTCTGACCTTGCTTGCCCGGGTCCTTGGACCCGCTAGGACCAGCCTCATTCTTGTTCTTTGAACCAGACTTGTTATTCTTAATCATCTTACAGTCCCTCTTAAAGTGACCAACCTTACCACATTTCCAGCAAGGGTAATTCGGCTTTTCGTTTGAACCCGAATTGTTATTTCCTTGAAAATTTCGTTTCCCTTTGAACTTACTATTTCCTTTGGATGATTCACCTGTCTCAACCATGTTAACAGAACTTGATCCAGCCCATTTCTTTTCATCATTGACCAACACATTTTCCTGTGCTCTCAAGCCTTCTTCAATTCTGAAGTGGCTTCCAAGTTCAACCAAAGTTAACTATCCTTTTTGATGTTTTAAATTATGTTTGAAATCTTTCTAGGAAGGAGGTAACTTGTCAATGATACTCGAAACAGGGATGGATTCATCCATCTTCATATCATGTTGGGCAAACTGCCCAAGAATTCGTAGCAATTCATTATACTGTTCCATCACAGGCCTTTCATCAACCATTCTGTAATTATTGAAATTACTAATGAGAAACTTCTTACTAGAAGAATCTTCTGCCATGTATTTGGCTTCCAACGTGTCCCACAGTAACTTTGCAGTTTCAACATTTTGATAAACATCAAATAAGGGATCAGACATACCATTCAGAATGTGGCCGAGGAATATGTAATTGTCGTTCTCCCACTTCGACCTCTTCCTGATTTGCTCCAGATTGCCCTCCTCCAGTATCTCTGGGATTGGAGTAGTCAACACGTACACCACTTTTAATGTTGTGAGAAGAAAGTGCATCTTCTTCTGCCATCGACGGAAATCCTGCCCTTCGAACTTCACCAATTTGTCAAACTTGCTTGTCATATCCTTTATCGGTCCGCTTGCCATTTTCACAGAAAATAATTTGATCTTTGTTGAGGAATTTCAGTTTGCCGGATGATCAGAGAGGCGTGATGTCACTCTCAGATCAAATTATTTCGGTGGTTCACCCGAATAATTCAATCGGATACAACTCTGATTTTGAGAAAATGAACCAGTGTATGTGTTTTCGTGAATTGTCTGAACCAGAAGATTGTGACCAAAAACTCTATACGGATTTTGGGGTTTTTTGCAGATAACTGCCAGAGGCAGTTATTTTCGAATTTAATTAAATTGCATTAAAACTGCCTTAATTTTTGTCTGAAAAATCAGCTCGACCCCAGCCAGGAGCTCTGCCCCTTGGACCCCGCCAGGGGCTGCCGCCCCTTGGACCCTGCTCCCAGGGGCGCTGCCCCCGGACCCCCGCAAAGGGGCGCTGCCCCCTTGGAACCCTCGTAGAGTACGGGCTCCGCTCGTACACTTCGAATTATAATAACTCAAACAAACATGCACTCCCGCACCTCCTAACTTGCTTGATGTGTATTATTATTCGCTTTGATCACCAAGTCAATCCCCGATTACACTAAAATATCTAACAATAACAACTTGAATACGAACAAGCAAACCAATGATTTTGATGCATTAAAACCAACTCATGAACAACCCTTACCCTCTCAAGTTCATGCCCCACAGGAATACGCTGCAATGTACGGTGCAACTACAAGGTATTAATTTCTCGTGAAAGACGGCACGACGGTGAAAGATGTAATTTTGGAACACGATTGGCGTTCACCTTGGCATATCACTATGACTTCTCCGATTGCAACCAGAAGAATCGAGTGGCGTCAGGCGTGGCGTTTAGCTGAGTCCCTTTCGATCTCTCTGTTTTGGTCAAAAATCATACAAGGATAATACAACCAAATCCGATTTTGTGAGGTATGATGCTTGGTTAATTGAACAATGAAAAAATGAATTGCTTGTTGAATGTGAAGATGAACACAACGATTTTTTACGAGGAAAAGCCCTTGATCGCTAGCAGAGCGCCGGCATAAAAACCTCGGATAGTGAAAACTATCACTATAAACTATATTGAACGAAAAAGATTACAACTTTGGATGTTGATCAAGTGTGGTACAATGATTGAATGTTATGTGTGTTGTGAAAGCTTCTGATTTGCGAATGTATGCGAGTGTGTGTGTGTAAGAAGGTGTTCTCTGATTCGTAGTGTGTGTTTTTGAAAGTGATAACCGGCCTAAAACACTTGATCAACCCCTTAAATCTCAGAAATAACAAAATAACCGAAAATTAAGGTAGTCCACGTTTTTTCCCCATGACCATCGTGAAAATAGCACATGTGCGGCATCTTGAAGGAATATTCCCGAGATTCTAGCTGAGAATTAGTCCACAACGTCCATTACCTGCATATAAACATTAAAAACGTGACAATTGTTAGAAATCATAAGTAATGTTAAGGATCCTGGATCCTCAGACTCTGGATCCTCAGACTCCCTGCATAATCCGTTAAGGATCCGTGATCCATGCCCAGTCTCAGGATAGATGATCCTTAGCATAAAATCCATGCCCTAACACTCTCCTTGTGGACAAGGAGCGTTTTAGCGGTGCATAATGATATGTGCCCAACCCACTTAGCCCATGCACTCACTTTTCCTTTATGCCCCTCATGCATTAGGCTTTCTGTTTCCTATAATTATGCATGTTACTAGTTACGTATTGTTTGGTATGCAGGAATGAGAGGTGGAATGGAATGGATGATTACGAGGGAATGAAGAAAAGGGTGTTTGGTTGGTCAGTGGAATGGAATCACCCATTCCAAAAAGCATTCCATTCCCTCAAAATCATTCCATCCACCCCCTATGTTTTTTTTTCATTCCATCTCCTCTTACACCATTCATCAACAACACCACAACCCACTACCTTCGCCACAACCCACCACCACCACCACCCACCACCAACGCCATCGCCGCCACCCGCCACCACCTCACCCCGACAGCCATCGTCGTCGCCGCCGCCACCCACTCGCCACTGTTATCACCCACAGCCGCGACCAACTGCCAACGCCACTCGCCGCCGCCGCCCACCACCATCGTCGCCGCTGCCGCCACCCACCGCCACCACCCACCACCAACGGCCGCCTTGCCCCCACCACCACTCATCATCGCCGCCGTACCGCCACTCGCCGCCACCACCACCACACATCGCCGCCGCCGCCACCCACCACCTATAAGGCTATAACCACCCACAATCACTACCACTGACCACCCCCACCACTCATCGCTGATTTTATTACTTCGTTTTTCTTGCTTACCGAACAATTCACAATTATAATTTATTCCATTCACACATGGTAACCAAACAAGACATGGAATGGTAATGATCGATTGCATTCACTCGTCAATTCCATTACCTCGTCCATTCCATTCCTTCATCCATCCATTACCCCATACCAAACAGACCCTTAGTTTTTAGAGCATTAGTAATAAGAGGTTAGTGGTTCCTTTTTAATGTAGCTCTTGTTTGTTAGCCAATAAAAGGTTATGTAATTTCAGTACGAGATACGTTGATAAGTTGAATCTCGTCTATTAATTCTCTTAAACTTCTATCTTTTTCTTGGTTCATTTGAGAAATGATTAGGTTCGTATCAACTACTATCATCCCCAACATATACAAACATATAGCCAACAAACGAATATCAAATTGAATACCCAAACCTCACAAATCCTTACTCTTTGCTCTAATAAGGGGCAAGGGGCAAACCCAACCTTTGGCCAAGGTGGGCGGCCACATCCCTTGAAAAAAAAATTGTGTATATTTTAGGCAAAAATCTTGAAAATATGATTGAAGTTGAACACCTCATCCACATCTCTGGCAAATAATTTCTGAGTCCGCCACTGTTTCTAATCACCCTATCCGATAATCATGATAATCAACTTTTTTGATTCACAACCACAAACCGCGTGGAAACTATAACCTAACATAAATAAAAAGTGCACAATAAACAAATATGGAATTTTGCACATTCATAAACACCATCTTCGTGTATCGAACTCGTTTAAGGCTTCGAACATCCAAAAACCTCAAAAGCACAAATGCAATCAATCTAACAATTAGATTGCATCAACATTGATGTGGTAAGTTTTCAAATATGTTACATCAACGATCAACTACTTTTAGATTATTCAAATATGTTTAAAGGGGTAAGTTTTCAAGGTTTACTATCAAAGTTGACTACAATCAAAGTATACATTTATCTCTATCATATCACATCATGGTATGTATAACTTAACACCCACTCTAAATATACAATCAAGTTACGGTTTTTTACTATATAAGAGTTATAATATAAGTGACACATGTCAGATGTAGGTTTAATTTGATTGCCATCTTTGGCTTTTTGTTCATTTGGACGGTAAAGGCCAAGCATGCTTCTAATAAAGTATGAATATTAACAATTAATAATCTTTTAATCTTCGTAAGTGCACTTTAAAACGTCACTTAGTTCATGCTAGATCCTTAGCTACATCATAAGGTGCCACGCCTTGTTTGTTTTGGTTAGCTTCCAGTTACACACGATCAAAAATAGCATTTAAATTTGATTTAATGAATTAAGTGGTGTTTGACATTGCTTATTAAAAAAATACTTATATACTCATTGCTTTAACACCAAGTAATTTGAATTAAACAAGTTGAAGTTATATATTTAAAAAATCTAGCTGATAAATAATTTCAATAAATTATCTAAATACTCTCATACAATAAACTATTATACTACACAGAAAAAACTCAAATTAACTTTTATTGTTTAGTAGAAATTGATTAAACAGTTATGAAGACTTCTTTTCGTTTATTGTATCATGACATTTAGGGTTAAATAGTGAAGTTATATTATTTTGACGAAACTTGATAATATTGTAAAGCTAACAAGTTATGATTAAATATTAAATAGTTTTATTTCACATTTATAAAATATTCTATGTTAATATTCACCATGATATTATAACAAAAACTAATTAATATACTATTGGATTAGGATCAAATACAAAGGATGCTAATTATAAGAAGTGTAAGAAGAATTTATAGAGTGACAAGTGTCCAATAACCTAAAAAAACTCACTACACAAAAAAACCCCATTAAAAAAAAAAAAAACCTTAAACATCCACCACCACCAAAAACCTAAACCCCCACCCCCCCCCCCCCCACATCATCCACCCCCAATTTTTTTTTTTTTTTTTTTTGCCGAGGGGGTGGGGGTTTAGGTTTTTGGGTGGTGGTGGGGGTGAGTGTTTAGTTTTTTTTAGATTTCTTTTTTAGGTTTTTGGGGGGTGGGGTGGGAGGGTAGGTTTTTTGGGGTTTTTTTTTTTGTGAGGTATAGTTTTTTTTTTTTTTTTTTATTGCCCGGGGGGGGGGGGGGGGGGTTAGGTTTTTTGGGGTTTTTTTTAGATGAGGTATAGTTTTTTTTTTTTTTTTTTTATGCGGGGGGGGGGGGGGGGGTTGGGGTGGGGGTGGGTGTTTAGGTTTTTTGTGGTGATGTAGTGGGTTTAGTTTTAGGTTATTGGACACTTGTCACTCTATAAATCCTTCTTACACTTCTTACAATTAGAAGCCTTTATAGAATAACTTGACCCATATACTATCATACATAACTATTAAATGAAATTAATAACAATAACAACAATATTGTTTTCATTTTTATTCGGTTAATAATAATAAAATGCATGCAAGTTGATGTCAACGAAAGTTATTAGGGTTCTCAGGACATAATTTAAGTTATATTTGGCCCTTGGGTGATTTTAACATTATCAAACCATTTTAGTTAATTAAGATTTATTTAATACTAAAAAAAGAATAAACATTGATGTGAATTATGATGTATAAAGGACATCAACCACCACAAGTGGCCTAGTGGTGGAGTGACTTGGGTTCTCCAATGGAGACCCAAGTTCAATTCCCATTAGTGCCACTTTGGTGGCCACCGACACCCGCTTTAAGCCGGACCGAGGACACTCGAGGTCTCGGGTTTGAAACATGTTTCTTACCCCTCTTTGATGGCTATGGGTATTTGCCGCCAGGGATCCTTGTCGGGTGGTGAACTGGGAAGGGAGATCCCTTCCGCGGTCAGGGGTACCGTGCAATTACCCTTTTTTTTTTTTTTTTATCTCATACATCAACAAATGATGGTTCAAGGGGTCGGGCGAATCTCCCCATTGACTAGAGGGTGTTCCAAGGGGGCATCATCCCTTTGGCAGGGTCCAAGGGACTAGGAATCTAGGATTAAAAGTCGTTTCGATTTGAATTGTTAATAGAAAGTTCTATTATCGTTACTATCATCTAGTAAATATGATTAACAACCATTTGGTCCATTAGTGACAGGTATGATCGGTAGCAAATATATTCTAAGTAGTAACTATGATAAATAGTAACTTGGCTATCAACAACAACTATATGATCAATAGCAACTTGTCAACTTAGTCTATCGCCGATAAGCATGCATAAGCAATAATTTTAGGCTATGAACAATAACTGAGATATTGTTTACTGCCCATCATTTCCAATAACTGAGTTATTGCTGAAGGAGTTTTTGGTTAGAGATTTACTAATCGTAGAAGTAACTGTTGATGGTTAAAACGGAATAACTGTCAACGGTTTTAACCGTCAGTTAACATACTATTACAAGAAGGGTTGTATAGTTTCAACAAAATGTTCATGGTTCCACAACTATAAAATGTAAGTATTTAGTATTTTATAATACATGCTTTCAAAACATAATGTAACATACTCGTTCTTATTTCTCATAGATTATTCAATTGAAATTCTTCAATATGAGAGTGATACCTACATGATTCAAAGAGATATTGATGGCTATTGCAAAATATAAAACCTACATGGTCTTGTCTCAGTCCTTATCTAAGAGACCAAATTTTAGATATTGTTTTTGTGGGGGGAAATTAAAAATTTCAGAGCCAGTAGTACGTTGCATCATGTTTGAAAGAGATAGTTACACGCAAATCAAAATATGAGAAATGATCTCTCGTTTTTTCAATAGATTATGGCCTTGTATAACCGGATAGTACTTGTTAGTGAGCCATTATCTAAAAGGAATTTAGAGTATTATATTTATTTAGAAATACACTCGAATCTGGTGATGAATGATATCATGCGCATGCAAGTACCGTAGCAAGCAGACATGCATCCGTAACTACTATGTCTTTTGCATTTAAATAACAAAAGTCCACTGTTTATTTTTGGTTTGTTAAAGAAGCAACACCTAGGTTCAGAGAACATATATAGATTACACATATATATGTTTCTAACTTCAACTATTTGAGCCTCTCCATCTCCATCTCCCACTCTATCTCTTTCTAGCTTTCATTTTTTTAACAAAAACGTGTGACAACCGGCCCACGCTAGACCGCCTCATGGAGATAAAAAAGCCTGAAAGTACAAGACCTTCCCAAGATTTTGTACGCACCAACTATGGTGGTTTTGGTCAAGAAAGTAGATCTTATACATGTGCTTTCTGTAATAGGCGTTTCTCTAATGCACAGGCACTAGGTGGTCACATGAATGTTCATAGAAAAGATAGGGCTAGGATGCAAGAATCAATCCAAGAAACCCTAATTACAACAGAAGCTACAAAAAGTGTGAATTTGAATCCAGTTGATCAACTTGAAGCACAGTCATCGGATGATGATGATGATAAGGGTGTTAACTTCAAGAAACCAACATTGCAACTATCTTTGTGGATTGAGCCACCGTCTGCAAGCGATTATAATAGCATCAGATCGAATAAAGTTTCTTCTTTATCATCTTCATCAACGACAGATGTGGACCTTGAGCTTCGACTATGGACGGATTCTGAAACGACTTCAAGAGATCATGTTGTAAGAAACTAGCTAGAGAATTTTATGTAGGTTTCATGATATTTGAAAACCTAAAAACAGGTTCAGTTCTTGTTTAAGATGACATCTTTTTAACCTAAATGATGTCTTTGATTAATATACTTTTATATAGTAACCACTTCTGTCATATTCTTTATAATCTGCATCCATCTTGCTTTCTTGTTTCAAATCTTTTGCATGTTGATCATAACAAAGAAGTTTTCATGATCATAGATTTTTAAATAATCCAATTTTGGTAGAGCGATGCTTCAATTGATGATCGAGTGAATCTGAGCCGTTTAAACAGGATCTCAAATATAAACTAGCTAACGGGCCAAAACGCATAATAAACAAAACATAATTATTATGCTAACAGTTTTCATGATCATAGATTTTTTTAATAATCCAATTTTGGCTGCCACTAAATGGCTAGTTAATTAATTTGACCGGTTTAAGCAGGATCTCCAATCCTCATATATGTTTGTATGAAGGCTTCAAAAGACATTTCATGTTTCATAATTTTTCTTGTAAGAGAAAAGTTTTAAGTGTGTGATATCCCATGCTTCATCAATTTGTTAAGTGTGTAGAGAATTCTTTCGTGGAATTATGATGAGAGGAAGAGAAATTGATGATCGGCATTTGAAGTAGTGGGAGGGAAGGAGCTTCACTTATGTAGAGTGTGTATGGGTCGGTTTGGTTGAGTGGTTCAGTTTTTACCATTAACGACCATAGCTATAACCGCTAGTTTTGTTTATGGGATATTCTTAGTCATAACTATAACCAGATTTGGCCTGTTCAGAAAAATTTACTTAATCCTTTGGTGTGGGACTTCACTTGTGTATTTTCTTATAAGACAACCAATACTACACTTTTTGTTAAATTGTTGATGTGGGATATCAAGTCCCAATCGACAATTAAACCGAATAGAAAAGATGAAGAAAAGAATTTAGATCGAATAACTCTCAATCTTATTAATCAGAAAATAACTCAAAACTGATTACAGACTCGCAAACCATAACTCGGTTTCTCTCTAGTCTCTTCTCTCTTGTCTCTTAATAATGTCTAACCCTAACATGGTTTATATAGGCCAACCCTAACTTGGTGACCAAGACATTACCAAATATAATTATAACATAAATAGGAAATGTAACCAATTTAACCTACTTGTTAAATTTGGTATCCCAAGTTCACCAACTTGTGACTTGAAGTCCGTAAATTACCAACAATCAACCCCGTAATTTCGGACACAAAATACGTAGGCCTTCAACTCCAAGCACGTCTTCATTGCCTTGATTCTCATAGAACTCATCTTGATCTCTAGCTGTGTTTTTCGGCTCCTTCCTAGCTCGAACATTCTTGCGACCTTGTACTCGACTAGTCTTCTCTCCACAACTCTTCCTTTGGTCATAAGAACTCGCATCACCATTGACTCGGCTGCGATCTTGAGCAAACACTAGCTTTCTTGGATCATAATACGTACTTCCTTGGGTTTGAATTCCTTGCTTAACCTTTTCTTTGAATTCTTGAACATTTTTCTTTGGATTTTGAATTTTGGGTTTCTTTATTAAACTTCGATCTTTGAGAAGATTCTAGCTCATACTTGGCTTATCATCTTTCAGTTCAACTCTTTGTAGATCCCTACCCGCAAAATTATTTATTCCAATCATGTTAGCTTGTGTACCGGGACTTGCTATCTTGAGATTGATCTTGTATGAACGGTTCTCGGTCCTTGTCACCCTCATCATATGCTTTCATGTATCATCATGAATGGTTAGCAAATCACGTTTCATGTGAATGTCGCATCCATCTCCCGTTACTTGACCAAGACTTATGATATTGCTTTGCAAACTCGGTATGTAGTAAATATCGGTTAACAGGCACTTCTCCCCCGTTTTCCCTTCAAGTAATACCTATCCCTTTCCCCGTATATCAACACAAGATCCATCTCTAAACTTCACCTTTCCCGTGACACGCTCATTAAGTTCAAAGAAATAAGCTCGATTACCCGTCATGTGATTCGATGCTCCGTTGTCGAGATACCAAGTGTCTTTCTCCAATGGCTCGGTCTAGAAACGCTTTGGATTTACCCATTCTTCATTTAGAAAAAATGATGGATCAAAATCATTGGATTTAGCTAAGTTAGCTTCATCTTGTTTCTTCATACGATTCGGACATCCTGACGCGAAGTGACCAAATTTATCACAACGGTAACACTAAACCTGTGATCTATCTTTCCTTCCCCTTTGGCGATCATTGTTTCTTCTTTGACCCATCTGCTTTGACCCATGATCTTGACCATGTTGGCTTTGACTTCCATCTTGGTCCTCATCATCCCGGTCTTGACGTCTGCCTCGGTAACTTGAACCGCCATGCCCACGCCCCAGCGTATTTTCATAGGATTTGGATTTCGAGGATGACTCACCATTGGAAAACATTAGATTACCTTGATTTTCTGCTAAAGACTCGATACCCTTAATCCTGTCTTCGAACGTCTTCAGTCTACCGATTGCTTCCTGAAACGTCATGGCCTTCAAATCTGTGAATTGTTCAATTGAAGCTACAGTTGGAACATACTTTGTTGGAACAGAGCCTAATAACTTCCTGGTTAGCCTTTTGTTTTCGTAGGTAGTTCCCAAACTGGCTGCTTTGGTAACCAACTGACTAATCCTCCCTACAAAAGAATCAACCGTCTCTGTTTCTTTCATCTTTAAAGATTCGAACTCATTTTCTAGTTGCTCATTCTTTGCCTCTCGAACCCATTTAACCCCAACATACCATGTCTTCAACGCTTCCCAGATTTCCTTTGCAGACTAAAACTTAGCTACTTGAAACACGAGCTCTTCGGGTTTTGCCTAAAGTAGAAGTGCAACTGCCATGTCATCCTTTTTTGTCTCTACCTCCTTTTCGCCTGGTTCTAAAGCTTGCTGTATTCCATGAACCTTGAATACTGCCTTGATACGAATCACCCAGATGTTGTAATTTGTTTCGGTTAACATTGGACATTGTAAAGTTGTGGTATTCTGATCCTTAACCACAGCCGGTGGTGGTCTGTTCTCGTCCGCCATCGATCTCTGAACAACTTTTTAGAACCAAACCGTCTACTCACAAATTTAGCGAATCCTTCTCGAGAACCTGCTTGTTCAACTCAAATAACAATTATCGTTCTAACAGTTGAACCCAAAATTATTGAACCAAAATAAATAAATGATCAAACCCTTTTAAACCAATAAATCAAAAGAAACAAATCCACTTATTATATTTTTTGATGATTTATTTTTCTTTCAGTTCTAGTTCTTAGTCAGCGACAAAAACAAATGAAGCCAAAGCTTTTGACCTTTCTGTTTCTTTATCTCAAACAAACTTCTTTTATGATTTTCTTTATTGCAGCGATAAAAACAAAAGAAAAAACCTTTATCTCTTGTATGAAATATCACCGATAGAAGAAACAATTAAACATTTCTCTCCATACACAAACTGGGTAACCTGCTGCCGCCAGTAACTTGGTCTGACCGACCTCCTACCGGTTCGTAAAGTTTGATAGCCTTTGGTTGCCGGAAACGATGACTTCGTTACCGCCGATAAAACTTGCAATCCAATCACCGACTCGTAACTCCTTAGTCATTGATCACTCAAGTACCCGTTTGATATCGACGATTGAACTTGGCTCTGGTACCAATTCAAGTCCCAATCGACACTAAAACCGAATAAAAAAGATGAAGAAAAGAATTTTGATCGAATAACTCTCAATCTTATTAATCAGAAAATAATTCAAAACTGATTATAGACTTTAAAACTGTGACACTTCGGGCTTTCCCGAACAACCTCATTGTGTATTGCAATTATATCTATGTATGATATTAAATGAAGATCTGTTATTTGCTCGGTGTATTATGTGAGCTCTTATTTGGGTTATATGTAATGTGTGTAAAGTATAAATATATAATTAATGTACGATATATATATATATATATATATATATATATATATTTATGAACCGAAACCCATGGTTTCAACTCGAGACCACCTAGTCTCGACCCGAGATCCGCTGGATTGGAACAAGTGGGCTGCACCCACTTGCATAGGCTGGTCCAACCGTCGAAGCCCACTCGAGGCCACACAAGGCCTAGTGTGTGTGCGGCACCTTCAGGTGGGTATAAAACTCCTAAATACCTAGCCAACATTCCTTTTGTTGAGCATCAATCACATCACACAAATTCCAAACATTCCCCTATCCATCCTCTCTCTCCTCTCATACTCTCTCTCTCTCCCTAGAAAACCCTAAACCCTTACAAAACCATCTTCTCTCCTCGGATTCAATCGGAAGCATCAAAAACTCTCGGATTGGCTCGTGTTCTTCACTCGAGGATTCCCTTTCATCAAAACTTACTCACCTTCACACTCTTGATCCCTAACCGGTTAGTTGTCTCTTTGCAAAATAGAGGAAAATACTAAATAAAGGTGCTTGTTTGATGTCAATATGCATGTTGAGTGTTGTTTGTCTTGAATGATTGATGATATGCAAATTGTTTATATATTTAACCATGTTCTTCCTTGTTAAAAGATGCAAACTGAGAAAAATTTTGGATAAGGGTAGCTTAGTATGTTCATGACTAATTGATTCATGCTAGAAAATATAAGACAAATGTTGCTTTGCAAGATTATATGTTTATGTGATTCTTGTTTTGAATGCATGCTAGTAGACTAGTCATTAGAGGCTGATAATGATTCATAAATTGTTCACCAAATAGATGTGAGATGTTAGAAATAGGGTGTTTTGAATAAATCTGTTTTAGGAATCTTGAAAACCCTAATGATGAACTGTATGAATGTGTGTTGAATATTTGAAAAAAAAATGTTGTATTGATCCATTATGATAGTGTACGATAGGATGGAACATGTTTATGCAATTTGATTCGATAGTACAAAAAGCTGGCAAATGTTCTAGAAGGATTCCATCATCAGGTGTGCGAGTCGAGACCATCCTGGTTGCGACTCGAGACCATCAGGTTGACAACTCGAGATCGACCAACACACCTCAAGGAGTCGAGACCGCATGGTTGCGACTCGAGATCTCCTGATCTCGACTCGAGACTGGACTCGAGACCTCCAAGGTTGCGACTCAAATATGCACTACTCGAGACTTCAGGTTGTGACTCGAGACCACATGTTCTCTAATTGAGACCACCTGGTCTCGACTGGGCTGCTTGACTTTGTTATTGGGCGTCACTATGTAATGGCATGTTTGGGCTGTGTGTTTCTTGTTACTGTTTAACTGGACTATGTGCTTCTACTGATTAACTGTTGTATGTTAGGACAGGCCCAATAACGTTAGTATGACATGCATGCTATGTGTTAGATACTTGTAGAATATACGTGACTTATTTGTACCCAAACTTGACCTATACTGGTAACCATATTAGGACGTGGTTGACCAGCTCACTTGACCAAGTAAACTGTCTGCCGAGCAAACCAAGGTGAGTTCACAACTTTTCTAAAAGCATGCATTCCCGGTGGTTGTGAAACAGAACAAACAACGCTATCTCCTTGTGTGGGATACAAACAACGCTACCTCCTTGCATGGGGTACAAACATAATTTTCTTCCCCTTGTGTGGGATGCTCAGTTAATTACTATTTATATTAGATGCAACTAGCATATTAAACGAAACTCTATCACGAAGTCCCTTCTTTCTATACCGATTAGTCGCCGGGGCCGGCGAACGGGTTATTAGTTGATAGCGCTATTAGATCTCACCAACCTCACACCGTGCCTGGATAGGATCGGGCGTGAACTAATAGACTCGCAAATCATCAATGATGATAGAACATTGACAAACGGGGCAAAACTCACGTAATGTGCGGTCGCAAAGTATTCGGTATTACGCAGGTTAGTAGCTTACATATGGGGTAGCTCCCCATCGCATGATATAAATGAGTAAATTAACTACTGAAACAAGTTTTTGGAAATTAAAAATTGGACAAACTCGTGAACTCGCCAACTTTGTGTTGACACCCTACTGCATGCTTTGCAGGTACTCAGTGACTCAGGAGCTTGCAGCTTGGGGATGTGTAGTGAACTTCTAAACCCGTGTGTTGGGTTCTTTAAATATTCTTGAAACATTAACTTTTGTTTGAACTATTCTGCTATGCTTCCGCTACTCACTTTTACTGTTGTTTTTAACTTAAAACTTTTGGACTTTAACTACGGTGGTTACTAATCCTTATGGTTGGTGAACTTTACTATTATTATCTTAATTGTTCAGTGTGATTGATGGCTGTATCCTGGTCAGTCACACGCCTCGCGATAGTACTTCGCACGTGGATTTTGAGGGTGTGACAGATTGGTATCAGAGCCATTGGTTATAGTGAACTCGGTTTTAAAAAGAAAGTCTTTTTGAGAAAAACCAGACTATAACCCGTGACTCGCGACGACACTACATTCCAAGTGCAAGGCTCAACGTATTAGACCTCATGGCTCGGACTTGTGTTTACTTGATTATTTGTTTGGTGTTTATGTGGTAGTATACGTACTATTGTGCCTAGTTAGATATATATACACATCCCTCTTCTTTCTCATTCTTGCTACACTACGACGTCGCACTCATACTCTGTTTCTGGTTATGAAGACAACGAGCGGACGTGGAAGAGGAAACGTTAACATTACTCAGGATCAGTTCACTAACCAGATCAACACTGTGGCTGCAGCTTTCGCAGCCCACCCTGGAGGTAAACCCGTCGTTCTAGGATGTTTAGACCCTACTCTCGCATCGTCTTATCATTCAAGTTACCCTGGAGGTAAACCCGTCATTCTTGCTAAATCTGTTCGCTTTGTTTTCCGCGACAGGTCAACCTGCACCTGTGCCACCACGTGTCTGCACCTTCAAAACCTTCATGGATTGCAAACCCCTCCCTTTCAATGGCACTAAGGGTGCCATAGGCCTTCTGCACTGGATTGAGAAGGCCGAACCTGTGTTTGCTGTTTGCTGTTTGTGAGTATCCCACTGCTAGTTGGGTGAAGTTTGCTACTGGTACACTTGAAGGAAACGCGCTTTCGTGGTGAAAAGCGCAAATTCAGATGCTTGGGTTGGAGACTGCCAACGCCACTGCTTGGGAAGACTTCAAGAACATGATCAAGGAGGAGTACTGCCACAGGGACGACATCCACAAGCTCGAAAACGAGTACTATGAGCTCAAGATGGTTGGATCAGAAATTGAGACCTACACCAAGCTGTCCAACGACTAGGCTGCTCTCTGTCCGAACATGTCTCAACCAGTTTACCAAAGGATCGAGCTATACATCAATGGTATGGCCCCTGAAATTCAAAGTTTGGTCACTTCAGCCAACCTCAACATGATTCAGCCAGTCATTCGTCTAGCCCACCGACTCACTGATCAGGCTGTGGAATAGGGCAAGCTGCCCAAAAGGATCAGTGCTACTACTGGAGCCCCTAGCGATAACAAGCGTAAGTGGGATGGTAATCAGGGCAAGGATGCTAACCCCACTCAAGCCCTAGCTTAGCAAAGGAAGTTCGACAACAACAAAGGCCCTCAGCAACAGGGTGGTTACCAAGGAAACCGACCCAAGTGTAACAAATGTCATTGCCATCACAATGGGCCGTGTACAAGAAACCCGTGTCAACGATGCAACAAGATAGGGCATGAGGCCAAAGATTGCATAAGCCAGCTTCCAGCTAAACAGAACCAGCAACAACCACAGCAACAACAGTAGCAAGGGAACAACCATGGATGCTACTAGTGTGGGGCAATTGGTCACATGAAAAAGAATTGCCCTCAGCTAAACCAGAACCGCCACAACAACAATCAGGGTGCTGGAACAACAACAACAATAACGGTGACAACGGCGCAAGGGGAAGGGGAAGGGTTTTCGTGATTGGAGCTGAAGAAGCAAGGAATGATCCCAACGTTGTAGCGGGTAAGTTCCTACTTGATGATCGTTATGTTTCCATATTATTTGATTCTGGAGTCAATGCTAGTTATTTATCTCTACGTATTAGTAAGAAGCTTAAGCATGCGCCTACACCGTTAAACTCTAAGCACATCGTTGAATTAGCTAATGGTATAAACATCGAGGCCTCACATGTTATCAACGACTGAAAACTCGTACTATCTGGTCAGACTTTTCCCATTGATCTTTTTCCCGTCGTTCTTGGAAGCTTTGACGTCGTTATTGGTATGGATTAGTTATCTAAACATCGAGTTGAAATCCTCTGTCGAGAGAAAGTCGTCCGTATTTCCCGTTCTTTTGGCGAACCCCTCATCGTTCAAGGCGACAAATGTGGAGCTGTCACAGGCATCACCTCCTTCTTAAAAGCCCAGAAGTGTTTGCAAAAAGGGCATACCGATACTCTAGCGCTCGTCACCGACACCCAGGAAAAGGAAAAGGGGATTGAAGATTTTCCCGTCGTACGCGACTATCCCGAGGTATTCCCTTAGGAACTACCTAGACTCCCTCCGCACCATCAGGTCGAATTCCAAATCGAGCTAAGTCCCGGAGCGACACCCATAGCTCGTGCACCTTATCGACTGGCCCCAGCTGAACTGAAGGAACTTTCTACGTAACTGCAAGAACTGTTTGATAAGAGTTTTATCCGTCCTAGTTCGTCACCCTAGGGAGGACCAGTACTCTTTGTCAAGAAGAAGGAAGGCACATTTCGTATGTGTATAGACTATTGTGAGCTGAACAAGGTCACTATCAAGAACCGTTACCCACTTCCACGTATCGACGATCTGTTCGACCAGTTGCAAGGGTCGAGTTACTACTCCAAGATCGACCTGCGATCAGGTTATCATCAGTTGAGAGTCCGCGACGAGGACATCTCCAAAACTGCGTTCAAGACTAGTTATGGTCACTATGAATTCCTTGTCATGCCTTTTGGAATGACCAACGCACCTGCGGTCTTCATGGATCTCATGAACCGAGTGTGCAAACCCTACCTCGACAAGTTCGTGATCGTCTTCATTGACGACATCCTGATCTACTCAAAGAGCCAAGAAGAGCATGAACAACACCTGCGTCTCATTCTCGAACTTCTTTGCAACGAACAACTGTACGCTAAGTTCTTGAAATGTGATTTCTGGCTCCGAGAAGTCCATTTCCTTGGGCACGTGGTCAATCAGGATGGGATTCACGTTGATCCAGCAAAGATTGACTCCATTAAGAATTGGCCTACACCGAGGACTCCGACCGAAATACGCTATTTCTTGGGATTGGCAGGGTACTATCGTAGATTCATCAAGGGATTCTCGAAGATCGCTCAACCCCTCATGACTCTTACCCAGAAGGGTATTGCTTACAAATGGAATGATGCTCAGGAGTCTGCTGTTTAGAAGCTGAAGGAGAACCTCTGTAGCGCACCCATTCTTTCATTACCTGAAGGCACCGGCGACTTTGTCGTCTATTGAGACGCGTCTATACAAGGACTCGATTGCGTGTTGATGCAACGCGAGAAAGTTATTGCATATGCCTCTCGGAAACTCAAGATCCATAAACGAAACTACACAACACATGACTTTGAACTCGGAGCAGTCGTCTTTGCACTCAAGATTTGGAGACATTACTTGTACGGTACCAAGTGCATGATTTACACTGATCACAAGAGTCTCCAACATATTTTGGATCAGTGGGAGTTGAATATGCGGCAACGCCAATGGGTTGAACTCCTAAACGACTACGAATGCGCAATTAAGTATCATCCAGGCAAGGCTAATGATATAGCTGACACCCTTAGCAGAAAGGAAACCAGACCTAAGCGTGTTCGTGCCTTACAACTCACTATTCACTCGAACCTTCCCGAATAGATTCGTAATGCTCAAGTCGAGGCTCTGAAAGAAGAAAACTTATTAGCAAAATCACTGCATGGCATGGAAAAGAAAATTGAACGCAAGGGTGACGATGTTTACTACTTTGCAGATCGCATCTGGATTCCATCTTATGGAAATCTTCGAGAACTTTTGATGGACGAGGCACACAAGTCTCACTACTCGATACATCCTGGTGCCGATAAAATGTATCACGATCTTAAGAGCCTGTATTGGTGGCCTAACATGAAAGTCATTATTGCTAAGTATGTTAGCAAATGCTTGACCTGTGTTAGGGTCAAGGTCGAATATCAGAAGTTGTCGGGCTTATTGCAATAGCTAGAGTTGCCAACATGGAAATGGAAACAAATTTCCATGGATTTCGTTACAGGCTTACCAAGGTCCCAAAGTGGAAACGATACCATATGGGTGATCGTGGACCGCTTAACCAAGTCTACACACTTCCTCGCAATCAAGGAAACAGACAAGTATTCGAAGCTTGCTGCTATCTACTTGAAGGAAATAGTGGCTAGGCACGGAGTGCAAATCTCTATCATCTCTGATCGTGACCCACACTTTACGTCCGAGTTATGGCAAGCTACGCATAGATCCTTTGGCTCGCGTTTAGATATGAGCACCTCTTACCACCCGCAAACTGATGGTCAAATTGAACGCACCATCCAAACATTAGAAGACATGCTGAGAGCATGTGTCATTGATTTTGGAAATGGGTGGGAATGACACCTACCCTTGGTAGAGTTCTCCTACAACAACAGCTACCACACTAGCATTCAGGCAGCACCCTTTGAGGCATTGTATGGTCGTAAATGCCGGTCACCTCTGTGTTGGGCGGAAGTTGGCGAAAGCCAAATTACCGGCCCGAAACTTGTAGTCGACACAACGAAAAAGATTGCCCTTATCAGATAACGCATGGCGGCAGCTCGGGACCGTCAGAAAAACTACGGTGATAAGCGTAGGAAACCTCTAGAATTCCTGGTTGGAGACCGAGTTCTACTTAAAGTTTCACCCTGGAAGGGTGTGGTATGTTTTGGCAAACAGGGCAAGCTTAATCCGTGGTATGTTGGACCATTCGAAATTACCGAGAGGATCGGTAAGGTTGCTTACAAATTGAACTTGTCTGAAGAGCTGAGTGCGGTACATAACGTCTTCCACGTGTCTAATCTGAAGAAGTGTCTGTCAGATGAAACACTCATCGTTCCTTTTAAAAACTCACTATTGACGACCAACTACACTTTGTTGAGGAACCAGTTGAGATCACGGATCGAGAAATCAAAACCCTCAAACGTAGCAAGATACCCATAGTACGAGTTCGTTGGAACTCGCGCCGCGGCCCAGAGTTTACCTGGGAACGGGAAGACCAGATGAAGCGCAAGTATTCCTAGTTTTTTGTAAATGAAACTCCCAGCACTAAAGCTACAACAGAATTTCGGGATGAAATTCCAAACCAACGGGGGGATGATGTGACACCCCGCATAAACATTCTTGTACACACGAACTTGTCAGTGGATGCGCTTTAACTTTCAGGACGAAAGTTCTTAAAACTTGGGGATAATGTGACACTACGGGCTTTCCCGAGCAACCTCATTGTGTATTGCTGTTATATATATGTATGATATTAAATGAAAATCTATTATTTGCTTCGGTGTATTATGTGAGCTCTTATTTGGGTTATATCTAATGTGTGTAAAGTATAAATATATAATTAATGTGCTATATATATATATATTGTCACGGCCCCAGCCCCGGTTTGACCCGGTCAGGAGCCGCGGGACAGGAACCCGTGGTATCTATGATGCGACAGTGGAAGATTTTTACAGGATCTTTTTAAACTCAAAAATGCCCAAATATTTCATTTCATCATTCGGGATAAACCCCGTTATTTTACAATAGAGGAATTTCACAAGTAAATTCCCTGATTTATTAAAACATGTTTATTCATTTTAACTGAGCCACCTCTTCAAGCTTGTTAGTGCTCCGTAGCACGTTTTCCTTGATTTACAGCAGGTCGCCTGAAACATGTTTTAAAAATATTTTATCAGCGGGGAAATGCTGGCGAGTTATTCAAATTTGATAAAATGACACATGGTTATAAATTACAGCATAAGAGCGATTACAATGGCTTCTATCTTATTTTTTTTATCTGGCACCGTGTCACCTGGTGACGATGGTCATACCACTATTGGGTCTTTCCCCAAGTAGTGACGTTTATCACTATTAGGATTTATTAGCCTAACCCGTGAGAAATTAGTAATGTGCACAATACCCCACTAGCCAGTGATTCAAGATAACCACGACTTACTCCCTGTAATTATAACTTTTGAAAATGGAGTATTGTAAAATACTTTTGATAAAAGAGAATAACTCACATTGCAGATTTATACGGGCAGAGTTTAGCCTACTGATTATCCTTTGTAACCTAATTTAAATAACATGCACATGAACTAGGTCAGTAACTAATACAACATTTACGATAACTCACGAGATTAAACCCTCATAACGAATGACAAAGTGCGATACTTAACATCCATCGAATTTACGACGAATGACAAAGCATAACCCTAATGTGGGCAGCACTTTAACATCCATTGGATAGTTTCAATCGATCGGACATTGAATCGTAACAACGATCGAGTTAATACCCTGTATCGTAGCAGCGCCTCGCTATAATAATTAAAATTTCGACTTTGAAGCAGTGAGAATTTGTTTTTGAACTTTGGTTTCGACACAGATGAATTGCCCCTGCTCAGTTCTATTTATAGCTGAAATTAGGGTCTCACGCGGCCCGCATGAACCCTAAGCCAAACTTTACGCGGCCCGCGTGGCCGCCTAGTCTACGCGTAGGTTTGCTGGGTCACAAGTTAGGGTTGCCAGATGGATTATACGTGGATCCGGAACACTTATCCGGTCAACCCATCTTTGACGCGGCCCGCGTAAGGCTAGGTTAACTCTTACGCGGCCCGCCTGAAACTCCAAAACTTTATTTTCTTGGTTTTTCATGTACAGTAGAGTTTCAGGGTTCGGGTTTTTACTTATGGGTAAAATTGGGATATTTTTTAGAGTCCTTACATTCTCCCCACCTTGTTGGTGCATCCGTCTGTCGCCTATATCTTGTATCGAGTCTTGTATAGAATTAGGGCATGAGAATCAAAATAGTGATTTTTAGAGGTGATTCCGCTCAAATGACACCTTGTCATTTCGAGCTAAATCACATATAATTATGATTCCGCTCGAAAGTAACTTTCTGATTCCGCTCGAAAGTAACATGCTGATTCCGCTCGAAATGACACCTTGTCATTTCGAGCTAAATCAGAACACCTATAAATAGGTCATTTGGGGCGAAATCAGAGAGGAGTTGTGTGTGTAGTCTTCCGGTTTGCCACGAAGTGCTGCCGAAGTGTCGTCGTGATTATAAAAGGCTTTTATATCAATAATATCGACAAGTTAAAGTGTATACTCGCTGAATTGAACTCGGTTTGTTTGTTTCCGCCACTCAAACTGAGAAAAGCTCTTCTGATAGACAAAAACTTTTTACACTTTTCACAATGGCTAAATAAGCAACTCGAATCGTTTTCAAGAAGACCGTATCCCCGGCAACGGCGCCAAAAACTTGATGTGCGTGAATTAAATATATTTTTGATTAAGTTTTTCTTCACACAAATTTAGTTTTAAAATGGTTTTTCACCTAGGAACTAACTACACACACAAAGGGCAAGTGTACCCGTCGGGCGGTAATATAGCTAATAGGCAAGAACCGGATATCAATCCGTGGATGCGGTGTCTCGATACTAAACTTTTGCTACTTTAAAGCCTTTTCAAATGATTGGGTTGATTTTTCTAACTTAGCATGCAATTAAATAAACTACTAAAAATTCTAACAAAGAACAATATCTAAGAAAGGGTTGCCTAAACTAAGTATCCACTAACAAACATATGACAACAAGGTGGAAGGAATTGTGATGATGCAAGCTCTAAATTTGACTAAGTCCCCAATCAAGGCTTCCTAGTCTATAATTCTTAGGAAAACTAAAAATGAATTAACATTCTAATCACCTAAAAATTATTCTTTTAAGCTCACTTGCTAAGTTGATGTTAATCTTTAATGATGAGTTATTTGTTTGTCAAAACTCCTAACTCTACAAATTAGGGAAAACTAATATGAAAAACACACTAATCACCCTAACTTGGTTTCAAGTAGTTGGCACTATCATCATGTTCTTGATATGAACCACAAGCATGGTCATGCTAGCTAACAATTTTGGCCTAAATCATCAAACTAACAAGAACACAAACTATAGAATCCATATAAACATACTCATGATCTTTCCAAATCTTGATGCAAGAATTCATACATATGCTCAAATCATCATTCAATCACATTAGCAATCACCATTCCTAGTTTCATGCTATGAATCATACTAACAAGTTAACAAGATTCAATAATCATAATCTTTACATGGGCTTTCCAACACAACATGTAAATGCTTATGAGCAAACATTCAAGAACAAGAACTTTAAGCATACACATGAACTCCAAGAACAAGATTAAATACCAACATGAAGATTAACAAGAACAATCATCACATCTACTTCCATGTTATCACATATTCATTAGCTTCAACAAAGTTTAGACACTCAAATGTTTAGCCCATAAGGCTCATGACTACCAAATCAAGTGCAAATAAACATAAATTGTTCATAATGTAGTAACCAGTAAGCTAACCAAGTTAAAGACAAGATTTAAATGATGTTTGAGTAGATCTTCAAGTGATTAAGTCCTCTTCAAGGCTCCCTCTTGGCTCCAACAAGCTTCCAAGACCAGATTCTTGAGAGAAAAAGTCACCAAAATGCTCCAACTCTCTTCCAAATGAGCTAGAAACTCGTATTTAAGCTGCTGGGAGAATGGCACGACCATGCCACCTTTTGGCACGGTCGTGCTTGGCAAGTGTCAGAGCCACTTTCTTGAATGTTGACCAAGTATGCTACCATTTTGGGAAAAATCCCGCTCAAAAGTTCCCGAGGTGGCACAACCGTGCTCGGGCATTGTCTGGTCGTGCCAGCCGATAGTGCTCGTCCATGATTCACTTATTCTCGGAAACAAGCTGATTTGGGGACAAAATTGACCTGGCACGGTCGTGCCACCATATGGCACGGTCGTGCTCCCTTGATTTTTGATGGTGCTGGTGCTGGATGATGGTGCTGATCGAGAGTGCCGATGTCGGAGTGGCTGGCACGGTCGTGCTCATGGGTGGCACGGTCGTGCCATATCTGGCAGTTTGCTGGAATGTTCTGTTTTTGCTCCATTTTGCTCCAAAAGTCTTCGTTTCATCACCGGGCCGCAGCCCGGACCTGTATTTTCACAAACAACTCAAATGAGTACCAAAATCAATGAAAATACAAAGAGTTTTCGCATAAACGGGGCGTATTTGACGTTTAAAAGATGTATAAATTCTTATACATCAAACATCCCCACACTTGAACTTTGCTTGTCCTCAAGCAATCTAAAATCAACGAAACTCTCTAAATGGCAATCATCTCAACTAGCATTTCATAAGCACAAACAAATAACTCGGGTCAAAACAATCAAGGAGTGCTCGATATAAAGAAGGAACCGAAAAGAAATAAGTAAAATATGTTTATGAGCAATGGTCCATCTTGGAAATCCCTACAAGTTCACCAAGCATCCTCACAATGTTCACACACACTCGGCTAAATTTAGGTGCACATACAATTTGTGGAGTATGTTTGGAACACTCGATGCCAAGACGATAACTATGCGATATCATAAGCTTGTGGAAGGATCAAATCTAATCACTCGGCAAAAATATAGCATAAATCATGAGGTCTTGATTGGGTTGTAACTTGGCTTGGGTTAAGGGAGTGGAAGTGGATTTTGAAAAGTGGCTAAAACGGTTGTAACCCGACGGCTCGACTAACTTGAAATACAAGAAGATAGAACTATACAACTAAATAATAACTAACCGAGAGCTAACCGACAAGTATTGCTTTTCACTCCCAAAATTGCTCTAACAAAGCCATTTGATAAGGCTTTTTCAACTATATTTCTTGGTTTTTTTTTTTTTTTTTTTTTTTTAAGAATAACCCATGCTTTGGAGAGAACTAAGTACGTCTACTTAGCTAAAAACTCTTGACCATGAGGGTACATAACAACAAAGAGGAAACTATACAAAACTACAAGTTAATCATCAACCGAACCGGGCTTCCAACCAAAAATGGGTTCAATATATAAAAGGCTAATTTGGCTAAGTGGTTTTTATTTTGGTGGTTTAAAAGAAACGAACGGGAAAGGCTCAAATTGGTTTAACTAGGGGAATGATTTGGGTAGGGAGGTGAATAAAAATGGCTAAAATAAAAAAAGGTTTCCTAATGCCTCAATCACTTCTATGCTTGAATTCTTGCTTTGTGGCCTCGAAATGCATACCTAACACAAGTTCTAAATCGCAAAAGTTATCCGGCACACTCAATCTTTGCCCGCAAAAACATGAGCAAAAATAATTCTAAAGCTATAAGGCTCAAAACTAACTCACGGAAACGGGCGTATTGGGTAAATATGCAAGGCAAACAAGTAGGTCAATCGCTTGATTTCTCATGCTCAATTTTATACAAAAAACATGTTACTTAACGGTTTTCCTTACACGAGCGAACTCCCTTTTTGCGTTTACCCTTATTTATTTATAAAAAATTTGGTGCTTATTTCGATACTTATGTTGATTTGATTAATATGCCACAAAAATTTTTAAAAGAGAGCTTTGCATCATCATCATTATTATTATTATTATTATTATTATTATTATTATTATTTTTTTTTTTTTGTATATGTATATAAATATGACAACAAAGCTCAAGCGATAGACCACCTCCCCACACTTGAATTGTACATCGCCCTCGATGTACAACAAAAAATTGAATAAGCAATGGAAATGCGAATTCAATACAAATAAAGGAAGGTAGGAACACGAAAACTCCCCTGAAACAAAAAGGCTAGACTTGAAGAAATATGAAGTAAAAAGGAGCATCCACAACGAACTACCAAGCCATCCACCAAGCCAACACCTCGTCATTTATTCAAAAGAGTTTGAACCAACACTGCACATTTAGCAAACAAGGTCAAATTCACAAGAATATTACCCAACCCATTTTTCCCTTGCCTTTGTTTATTAATTTAACCACTACGAAAACAATAAAAACTAACAGCTACGACGGAGGGGTGTACGTACGACGGAAAATGGCACACCCCTCAAACACGAAATGATAGTAAAAATACGAGATGGAGAGCGGAACTAAGACCTCTCGCCGGATCCCGAAGGACCGGCGTCGCTCCTGGGGTCAAATCTGGATCTACGCCTAAATTGTGGCGGTGGCTGTGTGTATGGATGGTTGATTGAATTCGGGATGTGCTGCTGCGAACCAAACAACCAATCCATGCTGCGCCGAGACTGCTCGTATATCTCTTCCAAGAAGTTACCCTGCCTGTGTTGTTCCGCTCGTATCAGATCGACATCTCGCCTCACCTCTTGCTGGCCTATTTCCAGTCCGTCCATGCGCCTCCACAGATCTATCCCGGACAGCTCGTAAGGACCATGCTCATAACCTCCACCACCAAATCCACCATACACATTCTCCCAGTTCGGACTCTCAAACCCGTGTCCAATCTGTAATTGGGGGCCCGCTCCTCCAGCGGCCCCCTCCTGTCCCTGAACTGGAATATCGTGCATGTGCACGTCATGATCTCCACCATCACCACCCTCGTCGTCATCATCCGTCTCAACATCAACAGCTAGCGGGTCCCAAATCCTTCCCAATCTGTCCACAAGCTTTGGGACCCCGTTTACTTTTCGAATCAGGTGCATTGATTTCATCTGCTGCAGATCGAGAAGGCCATAATCACAGGCTTCGGTTAAATTGTCTAAGGAAACCCGATAGTGTTTGGCCAGTTTTGTAGCGAAGGCCCCTCCGCAGATGCGCGATGTGGGTGTCGAACCGACACCGCGAAAAATCGATTCTGCCACACTGACGGCTACGTTGCAATGGTTGCCGGAGACGATGCAGTACAGGTGGAAAAGGTCGTGGGTGGTGATATTTCCCGTGCTATCACCCCGACCTCCGATGACGTGGAATATGGCGCGCTCGATGACCCGGTGAAGTGGGTCGAGGATCCATGTAGCTTTGGCTTTCCGAGGTTCCCAAAGTCGACCAGGCACAGTAATTTGATTCCAAAAGGCGGCCTTGTCTGTATCTGGCTCCCAATCTTGCAAACTCCCATGAAATAACTCAGAATCAATCTCATCTTCCGTATATAACCCCAACACCACAGCGAATCGACTAATCGATTGGTGATGCCATTTCCTTCCCAAGCGAAACTTGACACCAACAGTTTTCTCATAAACATCTGGGCATGGAAACGTGAAACGGAACGATGCGAAAAATTCGATCACCAACTCTATGTATTGCGGCTCTGCGATCTCAAAAAGGCGGGACCACGGAGGTGTAATAAGATCATCAAATCGCTCGGTCTGTCCGAGCAAGTCTAAATCAACCCTTTGTAACCTCCTCATGGGCTCGATTAGATGCCGTCGATCCCATAACCGCTCCACCTTCGAGATACAGTACCCTTCCCTGGCATTGTTTGAGAACCGCAAATAAGGGTGATCCATCTGCAAAATTGAGACAAGATTAATCAGCAGCCAAAACAGACAGACCAATTTTGGGACTGGACAATATGGCACGGTCGTGCCACCATATGGCACTACCGTGCTAGGCCTGCAAATCAGTGAGTTTATGAAGATTTCTAGGAAAATTATGAAGTCTGGGTTTTTATTCCCCAGGAGCACGACCGTGCCATCCCAAGGCACCATCGTGCTCGGCCGTAAACGGCTCGGATTTGACCCACTTTTTCGAGAAGCACCATCGTGCCGCACATTAGCACCCTCGTGCCTGACCGACCTCCGACTACTGATCTTGGAGATCTTCGAGAAGCACGACGGCGCTTCAAGACGGCACCTTCGTGCCAGACCGAATACCCGGAAGAACTTCGAACTATTTGAGCGATTAGGCGCGGGGCACGATCGTGTCGCATATCGGCACCCTCGTGCCTCCTTGAAAATCTGGGCAACTCCGACATGGGTTATGAAGAGCACGATCGTGCGTCCGGACGGCACCCTCGTGCCTCCTTGATTTTCTGGGTAATTTATGAAGTTTTGAAGAATACTTGAAGATGACGACCATGCTATCTCAGAGCACGACCGTGCGTGACGGAAGCCCAGATCCGAAAATCGCTCAAAACAGCCCCGAAACCCCGATTTTTTCACGTTTTTGCTTAGGGGTTTTGTAAATCGGTCACTTGTGGTTCAAACCAACACAAAAAACACTAAAAACGGGCTTGAATCGGGTGATTTAGACCAAGCCCTAAGAACTTAAAAAAAAAAAACTAACTATGAAGAACATGAAGAACACGAAGAACATGACATCAAAACACATGAATCTAACTAGAAAAAGGATGAATCCGTACCTGGAATGATGTTGGGATGAAAGAATTTCTTGGAGGAAGCTAGGAGATGCAGAGGATTCGTGAGTGCTTGGAGTGGGTTCAAGGGAGGAAGAAGGTGTTTATGAAGAAAATAATGGTGGTGGTTGGTTTTATTGAAGATGGCTCTATTATTGGTCTGCAAAAGGGTTTGGTGGTGCCAGATTTTGCTGCTAGTGCAGTATTTTCGAAATTATTTAATTAAATTTTTTTTAAATGGATATCTTTATAGACAAACTCCTTGAACCCGGGGCACTCACGAAGCATCTCCTTCCAAGAAAAGGAACCGAACTAACATACCTGAGAGCCGGTAACAAGCTCTAACATCCCTCGCGACCAGAACGAACCGCAACCTGAAAAGAAAAAGACAACCTCACACAAAAATAATAACAAAAATAATAAACACAAAAACATGCTAAGTTTATTTACGAGTCTTCAGCTAGACTCACCACCCCGAATTCATTTGTTCCTGGGGTGGAGGGTAACAACCTCCTCACTCGGGTCAACGGGCCCTCCAACATAAGCCTTCAACCTATGCCCATTGACTTTAAACAACCGGCCATCCTCATGGCCTATCTCCACGGTCCCGTAAGGAAACACTGACCGTACAGTGTAGGGACCCGACCACCGAGATTTAAGCTTGCCAGGAAACAACTTGAGACATGAGTTGTATAACAACACACGATCACCCACTCAGAATTCTTTCTTGTCCTTCAAGCGGGCATCGTGAAGCGTCTTAGTGCGTTCCTTGTACAGCTTGGAGCTTTCATACGCATCGTGCCTAAGCTCCTCAACCTCGTGAATCTGCACAAACCTGTTCTCACTCGCAGCAGCCATGTCAAGATTAACTGTCTTCAAAGCCCAATATGCTTTGTGCTCGAGTTCAACAGGCAAATGATAAGACTTCCCATAGACCAATTTAAACGGTGTGGTGCCTATAGGAGTCTTGTAGGCTGTCCGGAAAGCCCACAGTGCATCATCCAATTTCTCGGACCAATCCTTACGGCTAGAATTAACCGTCTTCTCCAGAATCCGCTTGATACCCCGATTAGTAACCTCGACCTGTCCGCTCGTCTGCGGATGATATGGTGTAGAGAATCGATGTTGCACACCATATCGGGACAATGCTTTCTCAAGCTGAGCATTACAGAAATGCGTCCCACGGTCACTAATCAACGCCTTCGGGGCACCGAAGCGAGCAAACAACTTTTTCAAAAACCTCACCACTACCCTCGCATCGTTAGTGGGCAAAGCCTGTGCTTCAGCCCACTTTGAAACGTAATCAACTGCAACGAGGATGTAGCGGTTCCCAAAAGAGGTCGGAAAAGGGCCCATGAAGTCTAGCCCCCATACGTCAAAAACCTCACAAACTTGGATGCCGTTTTGTGGCATCTCATGGCGTGCAGAAATGTTGCTCGCCCTCTGGCAAGCATCACAGGACCTCACCCACTCATGGGCATCACGGAAAATAGTCGGCCAAAAGAATCCGGCATCAAACACTTTCCTTGCCGTGTTGTTCGCTCCGTGGTGGCCTCCCGTGGGTCCTTCGTGACAGTGGCGTAAAATATCCCTCGCCTCGTCACCATGCACGCATTGTCGGATCATCCGATCCGCTCCTACCCTAAACAAGTAAGGGTCATCCCAGAAGTAATGCTTGACATCTGCAAAGAACTTTCGCTTCTGCTGATGGGTCATCCCCTTGATCAGGATGCCACTAGCTAGGTAGTTTGCGAAGTCAGCAAACCATGGGGAATCATCACTAGTCTCGATCCTCATGAGGAACTCGTGGGGGAAATTGTCATTGATGTTAGGCCCACGAGATTCCTTTTCCTCAGAATGCTCAAGTCGAGATAAATGATCGGCTGCTAAATTCTCAGCCCCTTTTTTTATCACGGATTTCAATATTGAACTCTTGTAGCAGCAAAATCCAACGTATCAATCTCGGTTTAGCATCTTGCTTGCTGAAAAGATACCAAAGGGCTGCATGATCCGTGTACACAATGGTCTTGGAAAGGACAAGATACGACCGAAACTTATCGAAGGCAAAGACCACAGCTAGGAGCTCTTTCTCTGTCGTAGTGTAATGCTCCTGAGCGTCATTCAAGGTCTTGCTCGCATAGTAAATCAGATGAAAGTGTTTATCTTTCCTTTGACCCAAGACGACCCCGACTGCGAAGTCACTCGCATCACACATCAACTCAAATGGCAGCTCCCAGTCGGGAGCGACCATGATCGGGGCATTCACCAACTTCTCCTTCAACAGCTCGAATGCCCGAAGGCATTCATCGGAGAAAATAAACTGGGCATCCTTCTCGAGGAGCTGAGTCATGGGACGGGCGATTTGTGAAATGTCCTTTATGAATCGCCGGTAAAAACCTGCATGACCTAGAAAACTCCTAATAGATTTCACTGATGTGGGAGGCGGGAGCTTTGAAATAGTCTCGACTTTGGCTCGGTCAACCTCGAGCCCCGCCTGTGAAATCTTGTGCCCAAGCACAATGCCCTCCTTCACCATGAAGTGGCATTTCTCCCAATTCAACACCAGGTTGACTTCTTCACATCTAGCCAACATCCTTTTCAGATTCCCGAGACACTGATCAAAAGAACTCCCAAACACAGAAAAATCATCCATGAAAACCTCCATGGAATCCTCGATCATGTCGTGAAAAATGGCCACCATACACCTTTGAAATGTGGCCGGGGCATTGCACAGTCCAAAGGGCATCCGTCGGTAGGCGAATGTGCCATAGGGACATGTGAATGTCGTCTTCTCCTGATCCTCAGGAGAGATGGGAATCTGAAAATAACCCGAAAAACCATCAAGGAAGCAGTAATACATCCTGCCCGACAACCTCTCCAACATCTGATCAATGAAAGGAAGTGGGAAGTGATCCTTCCTCGTGGCATCATTGAGTTTGCGGTAATCTATGCAAACTCTCCATCCGGTGACAGTACGAGTAGGAATCAACTCGTTTTTCTCATTGGTCACCACTGTCATGCCTCCTTTCTTTGGGACTACCTGTCCAGGGCTAACCCATGGTGAATCAGAGATCGGGTATATCAAACCTGCATCAAGTAGTTTGATGACCTCTTTCTTCACAACCTCCTGCATGTTGGGGTTCAAACGCCTCTGGTGCTGTACTACAGGTTTAAAGTCCTCCTCCATCAAAATCTTATGGGTACAAAAGGATGGATTGATCCCTTTTATATCCATAATCTTCCAAGCGATCGCCTTCTTGTGCTGCTTCAGTACTTCAAGCAATCGATCCTTCTCTTCCTTCGACAATCCGGCAGAAATGATAACGGGCAGATGAGTCTCACCCTCCAAGAAGGCATACTCCAAATGATCTGGAAGCTCCTTAAGCTCAACCGAAGGTGGATCCTCAATAGAAGGGCGTGCTTTAGGCTTAGCAACGCGATCCACAACCTCAAAAACCTCGGGAAACGGGGGAGACGCGTGACCTATCAGACAAGTCACCTCCTCGACTAATCGGTCCACCCTAGGTGAACTAAAATCCTCCCCTCCTAGCAGCTGTGTGTCCACAACATCCTCCTCGAATGCATCACGAAGATGATCACTCACATATGTGTCGATAGTCTCAATGAAGTAGAGTGTATCATCCTGACTCTGCGAGTGTTGCATGGATTTCCCAATGTCAAAGGTAACCTCCTCATCATCAACCCTAAGAGTAAGTCTACCGGTGCAGACATCAATCAAGGCTCTCGCAGTGGCTAAGAATGGTCGACCTAAGATAAGTGGAACATTTTTGTCCTCATCCATGTCTAGAATCACGAAATCGACAGGAAAGACAAACTTGTCGATTTTCACCAGCATATTCTCAACTATGCCTCGAGGATACTTCACTGAACGGTCGGCTAGCTGAATGCTCATACGAGTCGGCTTGGGCTCTCCCAAGTCTAGCTTAGCAAACACCGCATATGGCATGAGGTTTATGCTAGCTCCAAGATCAGCTAATGCATTGCTGACCGACAAACTACCAATCAAACATGGGATAGTGAAACTCCCAGGATCATTCATCTTCTTAGGTAGTTTGTTCTGAAGAACTGCTGAACACTCCTCATTCAAGGTCACCTGCGAAAGCTCCTCAAGTTTCTTTTTGTTGGATAGGATATCCTTCAGAAACTTGGCATACTTAGGCATTTGAGCAAGTGCCTCGACAAATGGTAAATTTATATGAAGTTGCTTAAAAAGCTCGAGGAATTTACCATAGTGTTCTTCCATTTTCTGCCTCTTCAACCTCCCCGGGTATGGAATGGGAGGGACATACTCTCTCACTGGCTCCTTGGGTCGTGCGGTACTTGCTGGGACTCGCCTCTGTTGCACCTCACCCGGAGACTCACACTCAATCTCCTCATCAACCTCATCATCATCAGTCGGCTTTGCTGGAACAGCCGGAGGGATGGGTTGAGCGGTCTTGCCGCTTCTCAACGTGATGGCCTTTGCAGTAGCATTTGGATTAGTCTCTGTGTTGCTCGGAAGGCCCCCCTGTTGTCTCTCAGACAACATCTTGGCAATCTGGCCAACTTGGTTCTCAATGGTCTGCATGGAAGCCTTTTGGCTTCTCAACTCATTCTCGTGCCTCGTGAAACGACCGTCATACTCCTTAAAACGCTTCTCATTCTCGGCCTTTTGAGTGTTCTGACCGGCTAAGATCTGGCTAAGCATATCATGCACACTAGGCTCGCTGGCGGAAGGTCCCTGCTGAGGTCGAGATGGACCATATGCTCCATGAGCTGGAGCTGGGGGACGTGGAGCAAATCCGGGTGGCTGCAGATTGGAAGCATCGGGCCTCCAACTGAAATTCGGGTGATTCTTCCACCCCAGATTATAAGTATTGCTGTAGGGATTATTTTGAGGACGGTATTGGTTTCCCATAAAATCAACATGCTCGTGTGACATCTCTCCCGTCTGAAAATCACCTACCTGATATGCTCCCCCACTCGAAGAACCTCTCGAGTGCATCTCCATCACTCGATCAAATTTCGAAGATAAGGCATCCATACGTGCTGTCATGGCTGTGTAGTCGTCCACATGATGAACTCCCTGCCGAGAACTCTTACCTCTTGGTGGCTGTTGCGTCCGGTTTTTCACGGCGCATCTCTCTAGAATCTCAAATGCCTCGGTGGCATTCTTCGTGCCGATATCCCCACCCGAGTATGTATCAACCATCATCTGTCCCTGACTGTCCAAACCATGGTAGAAGATCTGACATTGTTGCCACTTGGGCAACCCGTGATGTGGGACCTTCCTCATAAGCTCTTTGAAACGCTCCCATGCCTCGTAAAGGGACTCATCCTCGTCCTGACGAAAGTTCAGGATCTTGGTTCTCAACCGAACAGTTTTCTCTGGAGGGAAATATTTCTGAAGGAACTTCTCAGCTAATTGATTCCATGTAGTGATAGATCCAGCTGGAAGTGAAAGAAGCCACTCCTTGGCTCCATCCCGTAAAGAAAACGGAAAGAGCCGAAGGCGGATAGCATCCGATGATGCATCACGAATCCTAAATGTGGCACAAACCTCTAGAAACCCCGCAATGTGAACACTAGGATCCTCGTGATCCTTTCCATAAAACTGTATCGAATTCTGCAACATCGATATGGTGCCAACCTTGATCTCGAAATTATTATTGTCAATCGTCGGTGCATTGATGCTCGCAGGTAAACCATCGAGTGACGGTTTTCCTATTTCGTTCAAAATCCTATTCTCTTCTGCGTCCGCCATGTCTACTTGAACCTCGTAGAAGGTGTCGTCTCCTCCCGCGTCTGTCTCAATCGTCTCGGCTACCAAACGAAACTGCTCTCGCAGCCTCCGGTGAAGATCACGCTCCGGCTCCGCTGAAGGCTCAAAGATATCAGCAGCGGGGGTTGAGGACATGCACGACCTGTAGGGAATAAGGAGGAGCACAATGCACAAAATATATACAAAAACAAAAACCACTAGCAAATAATCATTTTTTTTTTCAAATAGTCAAGCAAAGGCAAATAAAACAAGTAGACAAAAACTTTTTACACTTTTCACAATGGCTAAATAAGCAACTCGAATCGTTTTCAAGAAGACCGTATCCCCGGCAACGGCGCCAAAAACTTGATGTGCGTGAATTAAATATATTTTTGATTAAGTTTTTCTTCACACAAATTTAGTTTTAAAATGGTTTTTCACCTAGGAACTAACTACACACACAAAGGGCAAGTGTACCCGTCGGGCGGTAATATAGCTAATCGGCAAGAACCGGATATCAATCCGTGGATGCGGTGTCTCGATACTAAACTTTTGCTACTTTAAAGCCTTTTCAAATGATTGGGTTGATTTTTCTAACTTAGCATGCAATTAAATAAACTACTAAAAATTCTAACAAAGAACAATATCTAAGAAAGGGTTGCCTAAACTAAGTATCCACTAACAAACATATGACAACAAGGTGGAAGGAATTGTGATGATGCAAGCTCTAAATTTGACTAAGTCCCCAATCAAGGCTTCCTAGTCTATAATTCTTAGGAAAACTAAAAATGAATTAACATTCTAATCACCTAAAAATTATTCTTTTAAGCTCACTTGCTAAGTTGATGTTAATCTTTAATGATGAGTTATTTGTTTGTCAAAACTCCTAACTCTACAAATTAGGGAAAACTAATATGAAAAACACACTAATCACCCTAACTTGGTTTCAAGTAGTTGGCACTATCATCATGTTCTTGATATGAACCACAAGCATGGTCATGCTAGCTAACAATTTTGGCCTAAATCATCAAACTAACAAGAACACAAACTATAGAATCCATATAAACATACTCATGATCTTTCCAAATCTAGATTCAAGAATTCATACATATGCTCAAATCATCATTCAATCACATTAGCAATCACCATTCCTAGTTTCATGCTATGAATCATACTAACAAGTTAACAAGATTCAATAATCATAATCTTTACATGGGCTTTCCAACACAACATGTAAATGCTTATGAGCAAACATTCAAGAACAAGAACTTTAAGCATACACATGAACTCCAAGAACAAGATTAAATACAAACATGAAGATTAACAAGAACAATCATCACATCTACTTCCATGTTATCACATATTCATTAGCTTCAACAAAGTTTAGACACTCAAATGTTTAGCCCATAAGGCTCATGACTACCAAATCAAGTGCAAATAAACATAAATTGTTCATAATGTAGTAACTAGTAAGCTAACCAAGTTAAAGACAAGATTTAAATGATGTTTGAGTAGATCTTCAAGTGATTAAGTCCTCTTCAAGGCTCCCTCTTGGCTCCAACAAGCTTCCAAGACCAGATTCTTGAGAGAAAAAGTCACCAAAATGCTCCAACTCTCTTCCAAATGAGCTAGAAACTCGTATTTAAGCTGCTGGGAGAATGGCACGACCATGCCACCTTTTGGCACGGTCATGCTTGGCAAGTGTCAGAGCCACTTTCTTGAATGTTGACCAAGTATGCTACCATTTTGGGAAAAATCCCGCTCAAAAGTTCCCGAGGTGGCACAACCGTGCTCGGGCATTGTCTGGTCGTGCCAGCCGATAGTGCTCGTCCATGATTCACTTATTCTCGGAAACAAGCTGATTTGGGGACGAAATTGACCTGGCACGGTCGTGCCACCATCTGGCACGGTCATGCTCCCTTGATTTTTGATGGTGCTGGTGCTGGATGATGGTGCTGGTCGAGAGTGCCGATGTCGGAGTGGCTGGCACGGTCGTGCTCATGGGTGGCACGGTCGTGCCATATCTGGCAGTTTGCTGGAATGTTCTGTTTTTGCTCCATTTTGCTCCAAAAGTCTTCGTTTCATCACCGGGCCGAAGCCCGGACCTGTATTTTCACAAACAACTCAAATGAGTACCAAAATCAATGAAAATACAAAGAGTTTTCGCATAAACGGGGCGTATTTGACGTTTAAAAGATGTATAAATTCTTATACATCACACACACTGCTCGGAATCGTGTATTGACAAAACCTTATAAGTTTTGGACTAAAATACGAACTAAAACTGGTCAATTTTGAGGTTCCGCTTGAAAATTGATCGATGGTATGATGACATCAGCTTGATTTCGCTCGAGATTTGATCTTGATTCCGCTCCAAATCGACTTTCAGTTTGATTTCGCTCGAGATTTGATCTTGATTTCTCTCCAAAATTCAGTGTGATTCCGCTCGAAAAGCATGTTCAGCTTGAAAGTCTAATTCCACTCCACATTGTTCGTTTGAATCCGCTCCAAAAGTGTTAAGTGATTCCGCTCCAAAAGTGTTAAGTGATTCCGCTCCAAAAGAATTCTTTGACTTTAATTGTGGACATCAGTTTGCATGTGATAAATCTACATGTTCTGATATAAGTGTTGTCGGCCATTTTGATTTAACCCATGTGATCATAAATGAATTACAGTTGAGAGGTTCAATAGAATTCGTGTAAATCAGAAACTGCCTCAGCCCATGTGATTTTGTTCGGCCCAATGAGATGTTGTTTAGTGTAAGTGATTGACGACCCAATCAAGTTTAATTGGTGTCAAGCTCTTCATTCAAAAGTTCACGAGAGTTTCAGTTGTCAGGTCCATTTCACCGGCCCATGTGACTTGGATTTGTGTCAGATACACAAAGTATTTTTACAAGGTGATCCAGCTCGTTTGAGACTAGTATTTCTGAAACAAGAAAGTTTGTGTGTGTGAAATTTTGAAATTGAAACATGGACAACGAGTTCTACAATGCATTTGCTACTCCTATCACAATTACTCAGAATGCTTTGCTTGAAAATGAAACCGGGACATCACAGAAACCACCTAAGCTCTTGGATATTGATAATTACAATGGTTGGTCCGAACGCTTTGGAAATTGGGTTGAAGCTTATCACCTGGATGCTTGGGAACACACTGAAGTTCCATATGAAAGGCCCACAAGAAATGGTATTCAGTTAACGATCAGAGAAATGAGTGCTGAGGAGAAAAAGAAGTATAAAGATGAGAAATTGATGGTGAGTTTGTTACAGCAAGCTATCAAAGAGGACATTTTGATTTTGCTTCAACATGATGGAAGTGCATATTCAATCTGGACTGAATTGGAAGCAAAGTCTATAGGAAGTGATGATATGCTTAAAAACAAGTTGTCACTCATGAAAAAAGAATTTGATCTATTCCGTGGTTTGAAATCCGAAAACACCAAGCAGATTATTGAAAGATATTGTAACTTGGTGAGAAATATGACGAAGCTAGGCATCAATAAGGATACTGATGAGTTGATTGAGAAACTTGCAGATGCATTACCACATGATACTTGGGGAACATTCCTGATGATGTTGAGAAACAATCGGAAATAATATAAAAAGTTAACACTGGGAGAATTTATCAAACATCTGGAAGCTCAAGAGATGGAGCAGAGGAAGATCGCCAGGATGAAGAACTACGATGGAGAACAAGACATCGGCTTGTATTTCAAGAGTGGTTTTAGTGAAAAGACAAATTTTTCTCCAAAAGTTGAAACTGCTTATAACGCAAAAGGTTCTTCTGAAAATGCATCTCAGGGATCAAGCAGCACAACAGGATTCTCTACATTTCCAACATATGATCCACAGTTTTCTAAGACAAAGAGTGGCAAAGTTCTTCAATGCAACATTGTTTTAAAGCTTGAGAATGATCAAAATTATACTGAAGAAGTTGCAAAAAGTCACATGTCTTTGTTGGTTACCGTGCTTGAATCCTATGGAGGCTTAGTTGCAGGGAGGATCGGAAATCCAATGCTCACTAAAGAGGATTATGATCAAATTGATGCCGAGGACATGGAATTGATGGATATTAAATGGTGCATGGCCAGTGTATTGAGATGGGCATAAAAGTTCAAACAAATTACAGGCAGAGATGATTTTCGCGAGGCACATATTTCAACTTTAGGTTTTGATAAGTCTAAAGTTACTTGTTTTCGTTGCAGGGAAAAGGGGCATTTCAAGAGAGAGTGTACAAATCGAGAAGCGAGTGGAGCTCAAAACCCTTTCGGAAACAACGATTACTACAAAAAGGCGATTTATCATCAAGTCACACAACAGCCATATCAACAACAACAGGCACCACATCAGGCACCACATCAAGCTCAAACTGCACATGGTAGAAAAGAAATTGAAGATTCAAAGAGAGCGTGTCTGGTTAATCAGGGCAAGGATGGTGGATTCAGTTGGGATAAATACATTTCAACAGACAGTAAAGTGTGTTTGGCAGATCAAGATGATGAAAAATTGCCAGAAGGGTTCAGTTGGGATAATTTTTGCCCAGATAAAGAATTTATGGGAAATGAGATGTCAAATGGTAAAGCCTTTATTGCTAATGCTTATGATGAGTATTGGGCTGCAAAATACAGAAAAGTCAGGGAAGCTGAAGAGGAAAAATGGAGAAAAATTGAAGAAGAGGAAGAAGAAGAAGAAGAAAGGTTAAAAGCTGAAGCTGAAGCCGAGAAAAAGAAAAGAGCTGAGTTTTTCCAAGCAAAAAGAACAGTCAAAGATGTTCCGGAATTTGAAATCAAAGTTGATACTGAAGCAGTCAAAGTTCCTGAAAAGTGTTTGAATTGTGATTCTTTGATCATGCAAAACAACGAGCTGCTACACAACATAAAAAGATTGAAAGAATCTTATGATACTTTGAACAGATAGATTAACAAGTACACTGAGTCAAACAGTGAACAAGCTGTTGCATTGAATACACTCAAAGGAGCTTACATGAGACAGCTTGATGATGTCAACTATTACACAGAGAAGTGTGCTGAGCTGGAATTGAAACTGGCAACACAAAAGATTGAAACTGAGAGAGTCAACAATTTATTGAAAAGTTACTCATGTCCTACTTTTGTTGTTGACAGGATTTACCCGATCGTTGAAAGAATGAAGACATTTAAAGAAGAGAAGACTTCGGAAGAAAAGAATTCCAAGACAAAAGAAGAGGATGAAGTAGAAATTTCTGGTAAGAAACCAAGTGTTGTTTACAATAGATGTCCACCTCCGGTCGAAAATGGATATTTGTCTCGAAATCCAAATTCCGAAAGAGTCAAAAAGGCAATTAACTTACTGTGGGAGTCAGGGTTGTCGGATAATTTGCCAGAAAATATTGATGTTACGTTCACATCATCTGATACTGATCATGAGTCCGAATTGATAAAAAGTGTGGTCGATCAGGTGTTAGACAAAGATGGCATAGAGGAGTCAAAACCAGAGTCCAAATCCGAGTCAAAGTCTGGGTCTGACAAGTCAAAGTCAACAATCAAAAAGGACAAACGGGTTTATGATAAGGAATTTTTGCTATCAAAATCTAATTTGAATGACGAACCAGTCAAAGTTCTGATGAGATTTTTCCAATAAGAAGTGTTAGAATTGAAATGATTAAAGAGGTTTTCAAAATTACAGAAATTAATATTTTTGAAATAAAAGATTTAAATTTTTCTGGAAAACCTAAACAATACACTTCAAGAGATAAACAGAGAATTAACAAGAAAATGGGTTACAATTATGGTTATAGTTTTCAAAAGAAACCAAACCATAATAGTAATGTCAAAAAGAAAGGTCTTGGATTTATTCAACCTAAAAATTATAAAAATGAAAAACTTTATAAACCAAAAACTGTGTTTGTTTCAGGAAAATCTTTAGAAGCTGAGAAAGAGCAAGCGTTCAGAAAGCAGACAAACAAAGAATTCCTTGCCAAAAAGCAAGAAGAAGTAAAGAAAAGTATTGCTCAGAAGACTACAGAGACGAGAACCTGTTTTCAGTGCAAAATTGCTGGTCATATTGCTAGAAATTGTCCGAAAACATTCAAACCAAAACAGGAAGTCTCTGGTAAAATGAAAGAAAAAGTTGTTGAGAAAACTGAACTAATAACCAGAAAATTTACAGGCTTTGAAAATTCAACTTTTAAGATTGGTGAATGTTCAAAGAAAGTGGTTAAAAGAAAAGAAAATCTGAAAAATAAAAAAATGGGTTGTTAAGGGTTCAGGAAACAGTTCTGGTGATGAATCTGATTCCACAAAATCAGAGGAGCCAAAAGTTGTTAAAGAAATGGTTGAGAAATCAGTTCCGAATGTGGATGATGTGAATTTTCCACCTTTGCGGGCTGAACATTTTAAAAAGAAAGTTGGAAAAGTTGAAATTTCAAATAAATTTTATTCTGACAAGAAGAAATTTGATGTTGATAAGGTTTTCAACAGAAATGTGAAACACATTTTTGGAAAAATGGTCGATGGTAAGGCCAAAGGAGTTAAAGAATTCTATGCTTCGAAAATGAATGTTCACAAGTCTGTTGAAAGTAAAGATGAAGAAGAGGTTGATACACCCAAGGAAGGTCAGGCTTGGGTGGATATATTTTTCAAAAATTAAAAACCTGACTTGCCGGAGCTCCCAAGTTGGTAATCGCGGAGCATGAATCGGCATTATTCTTGAAAAAGTTTTTGAAAATTTTAAATTGAGAAGTGTGAATTGCCGGAACTCCCAGGTTGGTAAGTGTGGAGTAGGAATCGGCACTTTGAGAATTCAACCAACAGATGATGATTGGTTGAAAATGTTTGATATTTGATTTTAAAATTGGTTAATCAAGGTCATTAAGTTGAACTTGATTTAACTATCATTTAAAAGTGTTGGTAAATAATGTGATGAGTTTTCCCCGAATCTACAAATGGTAAAATCAACAAAACTAATTTTCCGGAAAAACCATTTTGATTAAAACAAACTTAAGTGTTTTGAGATCATAATGGGAAAATAGTTTGTTGTGAAGGGGAGTTCTGATTGTTTATGCCAAGAGGATGGAGAATTGAGGCAATTCGATATCAGTTGTCATGTTCTTGTACAGTTTGTTTTCAAATTTTTTTAGATGTATTTGTATTTTAGGGGGAGTATAATTTCAGAAAATCCAAAAACATTAGAAAATTTGAAAAAGCCAAAAACATGATAAAATGAAAAATGAGTTTTTGTTGCATAAAATAGGAAATGATAGTACATCAGTGGACTATCACAACATGCTAAAGAAATGGAAAGTTAAAAAGTGATAAACGGTCTCACTAATGATGTGCCAGTAGGTTTTTGCACATTTAGTAGATTGTGACGAGATATAAACCTAAATTCAAACTTGCTTATATCGTGGGGAAACATCTCTCGGATATATGGGTAACCCCTGAAATCTTGTTTGAAAGGTCCCTATTTCTGAGATACTAGGTCTTTATGCTCAGTGATATCTGGGGTATTATTCCGGGACTTCTGCTGAATGGAAGTTCTGACCTAGTCCTCGAATAATACTTTCCGCATGCTTGAAATATAGCGCCGCCCTCAGCATAAATAATGAAGACAACAAAATTGCTAATCAATGCTGTTGTAAAAAAGATCCTCTAAAGGGGACATACCAAAAGTCGAGTCATGATCTCTCTGCTGAACGGTAGTTCTGACCTGAGCTCTCATGATTCTTCATAATTTATAACCTCTTACAGATATCATCTGTGGTATACTCACATGTAAGACTGAATATTGGGATCTGGATACGGGAGTATATTCTGAGGTGGGACACGCGATTACGTTTAAGTACTTAAGGCATTAATTTCGTATCTCGGAGCAATTGAACTTTGTGTAAGAATTTAAATGGATCAGTATACTGACAATCTAAGTGAATCGTTTAAAATTTAAAATGTTTAAAGCTTAACGGTGTTGGTGATTGGTCTCATAAACTGATATGATCCTCTTGCACGAACTCACAAAAATATTGTTTGTAAATATTTCTTTATTGCATTCTCATTAAAAAATCTAAAAAGATTTTAAGTGTGTTTTAGCATAAATTTTGTAAAAATCCAAAAAGATTTTTGACAACTGTTGTTGGAAGGCTGACGTTCAAAATTCCAAGTGCTAAACTTGATGAACAGGTTTGGGAGAGAGTGTATGAAGAATTTTTTATAAATGGTTTGCAGAATAACAAATCATTTTGAATATTTTCTGCAAATAGTTTCTAAATTTTAAAGATTTAATCTTTGAGAAACTTATGTGTGTGGTAGAGAATTGTAGATATGAAGATGCACCAAAGAAAGAGATATCTGAGCAGATGGTGATTTCCAGACTGCGATCCCAGCTTAGTGAGAGGGGGAGTCTGAGGACATCAAAAGAGAGCTCAGAGCTAGATTGCAATTCTGGAAGAAAGAGAAAGAAATTGATTGTGGATGTTTACAATGGAGAATATTCGAAGAGAAGCTCGAAGACTTATAAAGACTGAAGGTTTGACAACCGAAGACTCGACACTGAAGACTCCGTCAACATCAGAGGGGGAGTTTGTTGGTGCATCCGTCTGTCGCCTACGTCTTGTATCGAGTCTTGTATAGAATTAGGGCATGAGAATCAAAATAGTGATTTTTAGAGGTGATTCCGCTCGAAATGACACCTTGTCATTTCGAGCTAAATCGCATATAATTCTGATTCCGCTCGAAAGTAACTTTCTGATTCCGCTCGAAAGTAACATGCTGATTCCGCTCGAAATGACACCTTGTCATTTCGAGCTAAATCAGAACATCTATAAATAGGTCATTTGGGGCGAAATCAGAGAGGAGTTGTGTGTGTAGTCTTCCGGTTTGCCACGAAGTGCTGCCGAAGTGTCGTCGTGATTGTAAAAGGCTTTTATATCAATAATATCGACAAGTTAAAGTGTATACTCGCTGAATTGAACTCGGTTTGTTTGTTTCTGCCACTCAAACTGAGAAAAGCTCTTCTGATAGACTCGTTCGGGTCCGAATTCGATCCTACACACCTTATTTAAAATCTCGTCCTCGAGATTTATTGAAATAAGTGAGGATATTTTCGCTTCATCTCCGATTCCAGCTCCCAAGTGTACTCGGGTCCTCTTTTTGAATCCCACTTGACTTTAACCATTACTAGTCGCTTGTGCTTGAGAAATTTGATCTTTCTGTCTTCTATCTGAAGAGGTTTCTCAACAAATTTTAGCTTTTCGTTTACCTCTATATCTTGAAGAGGTACTACCAGGGATTCATCAGATAGATATTTCTTGAGGTTGGATACATGAAATACGTCATGTATTCCAGCTAGCTCCTCTGGTAGTTGTAAACGATAAGCGACTGGTCCTATACGTTGGATTACTGGAAATGGTCCTACGTATCTTGGACTCAACTTTCCTTTCTTACCGAACCGAACAACTCCTTTCCAAGGAAAACTTTTAAGAGAACCTTGTCTCCGATTTGAAATTCTAACGGCTTACGCCTATTGTCTGCATAACTTTTCTGGCGATCTCGAGCCGTTTTGAGTCTTTCCTTGATTTGAGTAATCTTGTCGGTCGTTTCTTGCACAATTTCAGGACCTGACAATTGACTTTCTCCTATTTCTGCCCAACACACTGGAGTTCTACACTTACGTCCATATAGTGCTTCGAACGGGGCAGCTTCAATGCTTGAAAGATAACTATTGTTATAGGAGAATTCAATTAAAGGTAAATGATTGTCCCAATTTCCACCAAAATCGATCACACATGCCCTAAGCATGTCTTCCAAAGTTTGGATCGTCCTTTCACTATGTCCATCTGTTTGAGGATGGTATGTAGTTTTAAATTTAGTCGGGTTCCCATTGCTTCTTGGAAACTTTTCCAAAAATGGGAAGTGAAACGACTATCCCTATCCGATACAATGGAGAGTGGAACTCCATGTAAGGATACGACTTCATCTACATACAACTTGGCTAACCTTTCCATGCTAAAGGTTTCTTTCATGGGTAGAAAATGAGCTGATTTTGTTAATCGATCCACTATTACCCAAATCGCGTCATTACCCTTTCTGGTTTTGGGTAACTTAGTAACAAAATCCATTGTTATGAGTTCCCATTTCCATATAGGCATTTCTAATTGTTGTATTAGACCTGAAGGTTTCTGGTGCTCTGCCTTAACTTGTGAACAAGTTAGACACTTAGAAACATATCTAGCTATGTCCTTTTTCATTCCTATCCACCAGAAGTTATTTCTTAAATCTTGGTACATTTTGTTGTTACCAGGATGCATGGTATACCTAGATTTATGAGCTTCCTCTAAAATCTTATTTCTTAAGTCTCCTTGCTTAGCTACCTAAATCCTTCTTTTATGGAATCTCCAAATTCCATCCGCTCCTTGCTCTAATTCTTTTATCCGTCCTTTCATTCCTTCAGCAACATCCTGGATTGCTGTTTCCTGAACATCCTTTAATTGTTCCATTAAATCTAACTGTAGATTTAATCTAAGAGCACGAACTCGCTTTTGCTTTTCATGATACTTACGACTTAAGGCATCTGCAACTATGTTTGCCTTTCCTTCGTGATATTGAATATCACAGTCGTAATCACTTAGGATTTCCATCCATCTCCTTTGCCTCATGTTTAATTCTTTTTGCCCAAATATGTATCTTAAACTCTTATGATCTGTATAGACAGTAAACTTACTTCCATACAGATAATGTCTCCAAATCTTAAGGGCAAAAATTATGGCTCCTAACTCTAAATCATGAGTCGTATAATTTTCCTCATGCTTTTTCAATTGTCTTGATGCATACGCAATTAACTTTTTGCGTTGCATTAGCACACTTCCTAATCCTAGCTTTGAAGCATCACAGTATACTTCAAAATCTTCTGTTCCTTCTGGTAAGGCTAGAATTGGAGCGTTTGTTAATTTCTGCTTTAAGATCTTAAAAGCTTCTTCTTGTTTAGGTCCCCATTCAAACTTAACTGCTTTACAGGTTAGCTTAGTCAATGGTACAGCTATTTTTGAAAAATCCTTAATAAACCGTCTGTAATATCCAGCTAAATCTATAAAACTTCTAATTTCCATAGCTGACTGCGGAACCTTCCATTTGGTGATTGCTTCTATCTTAGCAGGATCTACGTGAATACCTTCGTGATTCACCATGTGAGCTAAAAATTGCACTTCTTGTAGCCAAAATTCACACTTCGAGAATTTGGCATAAAGCTTCTCTTTTCTTAAGAGAGTTAAGAGTACATGCAGGTGTTTACAATGTTTCTCCTGACTTTTGGAATAAATGAGTATATCGTCGATGAAGACAATTACAAATTTATCCAAATATGGTTTACAGATTCTATTCATCATGTCCATAAATGTTGCTGGAGCATTTGTTAATCCAAAGGGCATGACTGTAAACTCGTAGTGACCATACCTAGTTCTGAAAGCAGTTTTAGGTATGTCTTCTTCCTGTACCTTCAATTGATGATATCCAGAGCGCAAGTTGATCTTAGAAAAGTATCTAGCTCCTTGAAGTTGATCAAAAAGATCATCAATTCTAGGTAATGGGTATCGGTTCTTAATTGTAACCTTATTCAATTCCCTATAGTCGATACACATTCGCATCGAACCATCTTTCTTTTTCACAAACAAAACTGGTGCTCCCCACGGGGATGAACTAGGTTATATGAATCCTTTGCTTAGTAATTCATCTAATTGCTTTTTCAATTCTAACATTTCGGTGGGTGCTAACCGATAAAGTGCCTTGGCTATCGGTGTAGTTCCAGGAATTAGATGAATTCTAAATTCTACTTCCCTATCAGGTGGTAATCCAGGTAGTTCTTCTGGAAATACATCTGAATATTCTGATACTACTGGAATTTCCTTAAGTTCCTTACTTTTAGTGTTAATGATTACTGAAATCATATATACTATTCCTTGTTTCCGTTCATAACTAGCAATTTTCATTACTGAAATGAACTTCATTGGCTTACGTGGCTTATCCCCCGTAATCACTACTAATTCTCCTATGGGTGTATGAATTTCTATAGAATTCTTATCACAAAGAATTCGAGCATGGTTGGCTACCAACCAATCCATTCCTAACACCACATCGAATCCGGCTAGATTCATAGGCAACAGGTTTGCAGAGAATTTATGGCCTAACAATTCTATCTTTCCTTCTCGCACAACCTTATCTATTTTAACAGAATTCCCCTCTGCTGTTTCGACTGTAAAAATCTGCCTAAGTTTGGTTAAAGGTAAATTAAGTGCTTGGCAGAATAAAGTATTTATAAAACTTTGTTTTGCACCAGAGTCAAATAATACTTTTGCGTAAACTGTAAGACCCTAACACGTTTAACCTTAAAACAACGCAGCGGAATTACGAGCCTTAAAATTTATTCTTTGGTAACGACATTACTTACATGACGGTTCAAGTTACAAATTGTCAAACGTTTCATAAAAAGTAATCGCAACATTCGTACTCAATTTTAAAACTTCAAGGCAATACATAACCTAACTATGTGACCGCACTTTCCGTACAATCCTTGCTCTTGACTTGATTGCTACTCCTCTTGATGATAATCTGTGATTCGTACAACCTGCACCCACCACATACATTCGCAACATTAGCATACATCATATACAAACAAGGTTCATAATCATGTAGTCTCGTTACGTTCTATCCACGTATACTTTCCATCCGTTATCTTTCTAGATTTAATCGTTCCATCTGGGTGTCTAATCCTTGATAAGACATCAATAATGTACCTGCATTACATTTCATTCTCAAGGCACACGGTTAATAACGTCAATACTTAAATGTATTGAAACCATGTATACAATACGTACATATCTACAAGCATACATACATACACGAAATACATACCTGCATACATACATACCTACATACATACCCACTCACATATATACATTCCTAGACGCGTTTGCCTATGGATTCCCTTTACTAATCAAGTAAGTAATTCCATACTTATACTTACAAATACCTCTATACTTATTTCGTTCCGTTTTAAGCTTGCGTACATGCTCATTGCATCTCATAAACACTCTATAACAAACAAGCAAAATAGGAAAATCGGATAAGGAGGGGCCATCGGGTGAAGGGGTACCGTCGCCGACACCACAAGGGGCCGTCGCCGACGGTCTCTGCATTGTGCATAAGTTAAAAGGTGTTCTGTTGAACTCCTCTTATGTTAAGATGTGTTTCTTTTGCACTCCTCTTAAGTTAAGAGGTGTTTCTTTTGCACTCCTCTTAAGTTAAGAGGCGTTTCTTGCTGCAGATTCGTTTCGTCGTCCGAAAACGCTAAAACTTGCGTAACTTTTAAACCGTTTACCCGTTTAACCTCCCGTTTCTTTCTACATGCTTGTAAATTCACATTCTATGATATGGACTTGGAATCCCATATCCGATTTAAGGAAATTCCTATCTTACGCGCTTTCGGCTTATTAGTCATTTTCTATTTATTCGACTCGTTCATGTTTTCATCGAACCACTCATTTGTTCTAAACCGAATCATACATGAACATTATAGCCATAATATTTTTACCTTATCCGGAGTTCCGCACTTGGGGTTTACGCACCCGACACCCGGTATTCATTAAACTCATACGTTTCATTCAAATCTACGAACCAAACTTTGTTACTAAAATTTCCACTTACATAGTTGTTTATCTATTAAAACAAACTCATATCCGATTCTGTTGACTATTAAACCGCATCTCCGATTCCTGGATTGCGTACCCATTAACCGGTTATAGTACCGGTGTAGCCATTTCTTATGCAACAAAATAATATAATCATAAGACCTTATTTTGACCCATTGGTCTACTTAGCGAAATTCACCGATTTCATACAATCTAATCCACATTTAACTTTAAACATCATGTTTTATTAGTTAAAACGCTACATTACTTAAACAACTGAGAAGTGATTACGGAAATCACTTACCTTTGTGCGTCCGTTCCCTTGCCTCCTTTTAACCCGTTTGCCTTTCTTGCTTGAGTCCATTTCCACATGATCCCTATGCTTTCACATCACACAATCACATTCTTGTTAGTATGCATGATTGTACGCTTAAATGATCATGTCAAATGCATGGTTCACGTTTGACTTTCATTAGTCAAGTCTAACAAACATAAGACATATACCCAAAATCACATCTCTTCCAACTCGTACAATTCCTTACATAATTGCATATAACACACATTGTTATACATGCACCATATGACTTTATTGCATTGAAATTTGACAAGAGTCTAGCCATACTACTTATGCAAGGTTTGACTTCCAAAAGTCAACGACCCATCTTATGGACTTTCGACTTAACCTCATATATCCGTGTCATCGCATTAAGCTATAACAATGGCATTATATACACTTCATATTCATGATGTGATATGCTTACAACCACATGATCAATCCATTACATACACACCCATACATAATATCAACACTACATATACTAAAGCTTTCGGGATCCCATAATAGACGGCCATATTTGGGGTACACAACCAACATGATTTTACCATCCTTACTTGCTATACATTAACGCCAATTTCATTTCGTAATCTCAACTAAACCGTCGACTAAACACATAGTGTGTACCATACAATGTGAGTGAACAATGAAAGATACTAGTGCACATTTCTACCCAAACAGTACATCAATAAAACCTCCACATGGATTCAATCTTACACATGTTCCTTGTATAAGTTTACTAACAATTTAATCATTTACACATTGTATCTATGTTCATCCACTACTTGCATACATTTTCATATAATATCGTCGTTTAGTCATTTCATCAAACACTTGGCGTGCGTGCCACTATCTAAGCATAATGTACAACTATTTCATGCATAAATCTTCTACATTCATACATAGTTCATCAATTCCTTCTACTCACCATCATGTAGTATTTACAATTAAACATTCAACATATTATCATCACATTTTATTCAATTCATCAAACTATAATTCGTTATACAACATAATTAATCAATCTTTCAACAAGAATTTGACATAGATGGTGATTAAGTCATCATCATCACCATGACTAATGGGTTTTTACTTCTAAACATCAAATTAACACAAACTATACACAACCTATGTTTTACTTGATGATTCTAACCCTTATACATCATCAATTTCATACTAATTAACGGATTAAAACGTAACCCACTTCCTACATGATCACCGATCTTAGTTTTGAGACATACCTTATGATCCCCTTGTGTTGGTGATCACTAATTCACGTTCGGTTGTGAATTTGAGCTTCGATTCACCCTTCAATTTGATGAATATTGTTGAGTTAGGGTTTGGCTCCCTTAGGGAGCTCTGGAACGATCCAGAACACACACACACGAAATGTGTGTGGTGTGTGTTGATATTTTCTTTTAATTAGTAACCAAGTTTCATCCCATCCACTTTAACCCCTCAAGTTTACTTCCAACACATTTTTGGCACTACTTTTCTCTTTTAATAGTTTTTACCATGCACTTAACTAGGTTAAATAGCCTTGTTATTTATTTCATAATATAACGCATAAGGACATATTTTGAATATATGACATTTGGATTTTGGGGCGTTACAAGTCTACCCACCTTAAATGAGGTTTCGTCCCCGAAACCTTTCTTATCTTTATTAATCACTAACTTTCTCTCCTCTACGTCCCCTCGACACGACCGCTAGCCCATCACAATGACTATCCTTCGTTTTTCAAGAACCCATCCGAGAGTTCTTATTAATGTCACTTTCACTAAATAGTGTTAGCTTCTAACGCACTTCATAGCTAATGGTCCATTCATCATTCTAATACTCGTATATCATGTGCAATATTTCATTTTGTTTACTTGAATCAATTCCAATATCCTGTTAATAATGGGTCAATATACATGCTTCTTCAACCTGTAGTTATAGATACATTCATATGATCCGTTCATGACGGATCTAATACCTTCATCTCGTTTCTTAAAATTGCATTCTCTTCATGTACTGTATAATATTTAACTATTGTTTTGTTATCACAACAAAACTACTATTTCATAGTCACAGCTACGTGCCCAGCTCTAATTTGACATCATTCTACGTTTTCTACAATTACCTATACCTTGCATACCTTTACATTGCCTTCAAATCATTTCATGCATTTCATTTTACTATTGCTTTCGCTTCATGCATTACATAATTTATATAAATAAAGGTGTTGTGCAATTTCGTTGTACAAAGTTCATTAGATACTCAAAATTTCCTCCTCAAACTTTTGAAATCCACTTTTTAATGACATACTTTCTTTTTACATCAATTGTTAAAAATGTTAACTTTCCATACCATACCATACATATCCTATCAGTCATTTCGTAGGTCTTTCTCAACCTACCAATTCACACCTATCCAACATGAATTACACATTTTACTAACCTCGATTTCTTTGCATAATTCAAGGGTCCGTAAACCAGATCTATCCGCCTCTTCGTGAGTACTAGCCGTACTAGGCTATGTTCCCTTCATCCTTGTAATGGGCCTCCACTCGTGCGCATTCTTTCACCAATTCGATTGGTTTCATCACATTCATAGTTCTACCAGTAATATCTACAAAATCGGCGGTTAGCAGCTTTCATTCAAACATTCATTACTTCATTTCGGTATTCTTGCCAAAACTCACCCTTCCCAATCATACTTAGATTGTTGTCCGGGTTATAGCCCGTCATTCATTACGACTCCTAAGAGTCGATTACTAATACACCTAACACATATCATGTTCAAAATTTATTTCTTTCATCAAAATTTGGTTTGCGTGCTAAACATTATGCTCACCTATAAGTATAAAACTTAACAAATCAAAACATTAAATATATCGGGTTTGAATGGCGATTACCCCTTGACCCGCATGACTTGTTCGTCTCTTTAACCCTTCTTACATAAAAACACATTCGCTTATATATATACACATTTATTCACACATATCTATATATACTAGTTTAAGGCATAGCTTGGATAATATTTGCTTTTTAAAGAATATTTACTTGCTTAGTCTATATTTACTTATATATTCGAATCTTCCCATTCTTATCATTCATTATGTTTCGAACCCGCCACGCGGTTCCTAACCTATGATTCATGCTTTCATTTCTTTCATGTTTCGAATCCGTCTCGTAGATTCTAACATATTATTCATGCTTTCAATTCTTTAATGTTTCGAATCCGTCTCGTAGATTCTAACATATCATTCATGCTTTCAATTCTTTCATGTTTCGAATCCGTCTCGTAGATTCTAACATATCATTCATGCTTTCAATTCTTTCATGTTTCGAATCCGTCTCGCGGATTCTAACATATCATTCATGCTTTCAATTCTTTCATGTTTCGAATCCGTCTCGCGGATTCTAACATATCATTCATGCTTTCAATTCTTTCATGTTTCGAATCCGTCTCGCGGATTCTAACATTTCATTCGTACTTTCATTCCTGAAAGTCTTACATTTCTTTTCACCCTCACGTCCACCTACTACCTAATTCTAACGGACATACCTGTAGCAATTATCACGGTCTCACGAACGTCATATGTTTCTTGTGTACTGGCCAGGTGCACAATCCACATACTAGTTTCGTGTCTTCGTGTAATTGTCACCTTATGTCCGAAGAATTAGGTTTCGGCACGTGTAACATTTCCAAAACTTCATTACCATTCTTATCATTATTTTCCATTTTAAAATTTTCCTTTCATTGATAGGTTTTACCATTACATGTACTTACACATATTAAATATATGTACCTGGGTCAATATGTCATATTATATACCCTGGGTGTCGGTGCTAGACCGCATCCACAGATCATTCTTTCCAAGCAACCATGCTTACCTTACACATAACATATTGTTAGTTATCTTCCAATACATACTTAAGCACATACTTACCTTGGCTTCTACCCTTAGATCTTGATCGAGTCTTGGATTGTACGGGTTCCTTGTCACAAGAGTACACAGGTTTGAGTTCAAGTATTTGCCTCCTCATACTTGATTTCGCTCAAACCAGGGCTCTGATACCAACTTGTAAGACCCTACCACGTTTAACCTTAAAACGACGCAGCGGAATTACGAGCCTTAAAATTTATTCTTTGGTAACGACATTACTTACATGACGGTTCAAGTTACAAATTGTCAAACGTTTCATAAAAAGTAATCGCAACATTCGTACTCAATTTTAAAACTTCAAGGCAATACATAACCTAACTATGTGACCGCACTTTCCGTACAATCCTTGCTCTTGACTTGATCGCTACTCCTCTTGATGATAATCTGTGATTCGTACAACCTGCACCCACCACATACATTCGCAACATTAGCATACATCATATACAAACAAGGTTCATAATCATGTAGTCTCGTTACGTTCTATCCACGTATACTTTCCATCCGTTATCTTTCTAGATTTAATCGTTCCATCTGGGTGTCTAATCCTTGATAAGACATCAATAATGTACCTGCATTACATTTCATTCTCAAGGCACACGGTTAATAACGTCAATACTTAAATGTATTGAAACCATGTATACAATGCGTACATATCTACAAGCATACATACATACACGAAATACATACCTGCATACATACATACCTACATACATACCCACTCACATATATACATTCCTAGACGCGTTTGCCTATGGATTCCCTTTACTAATCAAGTAAGTAATTCCATACTTATACTTACAAATACCTCTATACTTATTTCGTTCCGTTTTAAGCTTGCGTACATGCTCATTGCATCTCATAAACACTCTATAACAAACAAGCAAAATAGGAAAATCGGATAAGGAGGGGCCATCGGGTGAAGGGGTACCGTCGCCGACGCCACAAGGGGCCGTCGCCGACGGTCTCTGCATTGTGCATAAGTTAAAAGGTGTTCTGTTGAACTCCTCTTATGTTAAGATGTGTTTCTTTTGCACTCCTCTTAAGTTAAGAGGTGTTTCTTTTGCACTCCTCTTAAGTTAAGAGGTGTTTCTTGCTGCAGATTCGTTTCGTCGTCCGAAAACGCTAAAACTTGCGTAACTTTTAAACCGTTTACCCGTTTAACCTCCCGTTTCTTTCTACATGCTTGTAAATTCACATTCTATGATATGGACTTGGAATCCCATATCCGATTTAAGGAAATTCCTATCTTACGCGCTTTCGGCTTATTAGTCATTTTCTATTTATTCGACCCGTTCATGTTTTCATCGAACCACTCAGTTGTTCTAAACCGAATCATACACGAACATTATAGCCATAATATTTTTACCTTATCCGGAGTTCCGCACTTGGGGTTTACGCACCCGACACCCGGTATTCATTAAACTCATACGTTTCATTCAAATCTACGAACCAAACTTTGTTACTAAAATTTCCACTTACATAGTTGTTTATCTATTAAAACAAACTCACATCCGATTCTGTTGACTATTAAACCGCATCTCCGATTCCCGGATTGCGTACCCATTAACCGGTTATAGTACCGGTGTAGCCATTTCTTATGCAACAAAATAATATAATCATAAGACCTTATTTTGACCCATTGGTCTACTTAGCGAAATTCACCGATTTCATACAATCTAATCCACATTTAACTTTAAACATCATGTTTTATTAGTTAAAACGCTACATTACTTAAACAACTGAGAAGTGATTACGGAAATCACTTACCTTTGTGCGTCCGTTCCCTTGCCTCCTTTTGACCCGTTTGCCTTTCTTGCTTGAGTCCATTTCCACATGATCCCTATGCTTTCACATCACACAATCACATTCTTGTTAGTATGCATGATTGTACGCTTAAATGATCATGTCAAATGCATGGTTCACGTTTGAATTTCATTAGTCAAGTCTAACAAACATAAGACATATACCCAAAATCACATCTCTTCCAACTCGTACAATTCCTTACATAATTTCATATAACACACATTGTTATACATGCACCATATGACTTTATTGCATTGAAATTTGACAAGAGTCTAGCCATACTACTTATGCAAGGTTTGACTTCCAAAAGTCAACGACCCATCTTATGGACTTTCGACTTAACCTCATATATCCGTGTCATCGCATTAAGCTATAACAATGGCATTATATACACTTCATATTCATGATGTGATATGCTTACAACCACATGATCAATCCATTACATACACACCCATACATAATATCAACACTACATATACTAAAGCTTTCGGGATCCCATAATAGACGGCCATATTTGGGGTACACAACCAACATGATTTTACCATCCTTACTTGCTATACATTAACGCCAATTTCATTTCGTAATCTCAACTAAACCGTCGACTAAACACATAGTGTGTACCATACAATGTGAGTGAACAATGAAAGATACTAGTGCACATTTCTACCCAAACAGTACATCAATAAAACCTCCACATGGATTCAATCTTACACATGTTCCTTGTATAAGTTTACTAACAATTTAATCATTTACACATTGTATCTATGTTCATCCACTACTTGCATACATTTTCATATAATATCGTCGTTTAGTCATTTCATCAAACACTTGGCGTGCGTGCCACTATCTAAGCATAATGTACAACTATTTCATGCATAAATCTTCTACATTCATACATAGTTCATCAATTCCTTCTACTCACCATCATGTAGTATTTACAATTAAACATTCAACATATTATCATCACATTTTATTCAATTCATCAAACCATAATTCGTTATACACCATAATTCATGAATCTTTCAACAAGAATTTGACATAGATGGTGATTAAGTCATCATCATCACCATGACTAATGGGTTTTTACTTCTAAACATCAAATTAACACAAACTATACACAACCTATGTTTTACTTGATGATTCTAACCCTTATACATCATCAATTTCATACTAATTCACGGATTAAAACGTAACCCACTTCCTACATGATCATCGATCTTAGTTTTGAGACATACCTTATGATCCCCTTGTGTTGGTGATCACTAATTCACGTTCGGTTGTGAATTTGAGCTTCGATTCACCCTTCAATTTGATGAATATTGTTGAGTTAGGGTTTGGCTCCCTTAGGGAGCTCTGGAACGATCCAGAACACACACACACGAAATGTGTGTGGTGTGTGTTGATATTTTCTTTTAATTAGTAACCAAGTTTCATCCCATCCACTTTAACCCCTCAAGTTTACTTCCAACACATTTTTGGCACTACTTTTCTCTTTTAATAGTTTTTACCATGCACTTAACTAGGTTAAATAGCCTAGTTATTTATTTCATAATATAACGCATAAGGACATATTTTGAATATATGACATTTGGATTTTGGGGCGTTACATAAACGCCGTGAACTAGGAACGTACCAGCTATTACATCAGGAATTAGCTCCGCTTCCTGAGTAGTCAGTTGGAAGGCTCTTACGTTCTTCTTGTTAGTTCCTTTTGCAGTTTTAGCTTTGTTATCAGCTAGTTTGACAATTTTTGGGCAGTCTGGCCTAATATGTCCAGCTTCTCCACAGTTGTAACAGACTGTGGATTTCTTCTTCCTGCAGTCTTCTTCTTGGTGCCCCAGAATTTTGCAAAAAAATGCAATATCCCTTGCATCTTCCAAAATGCTTTCTTTTGCAAGTATTGCAAAATGGAATAGTGGAAGATTGCCCAGTTCCTCTTCTCTTGAAATTACTACGGTTACCCATACGAAATCCCTGGGTAATCTTTTGGGCCACTTCCTTTTTCCGGGTTTCTTCTCTTGTGCGTACCAATTCGTCGGTCAGAGTGTTAGCTAATTCCACTGCATCATCGATCGTGCGGGGTCTCGCAGCCTTGACAATATTACGGATCTTGCTAATTAAGCCCCAAATGTAGCGAGATGTAAGTACTGGTTCTGGCGAAGCCAGGGTTGGTACTACTCTAGCGTATTCGAAGAATGTCGAAGTATACCCTCGACAATCCACGCCTACCATCTGATGATTTAGGAACTTATTGGTTATTTGTTCCTTTTCGTACTCCGGACAGAATTTTCTTTCTACAAGACTTTTAAATTCTTCCCAATTTATGGCATAGGCCACATTCCTTCCTTTGGCTTGAATTATCGTATTCCACCATTCTAGCGCCCCTTCTTTAAAAAGATGCGACGCGTACATGACCTTGTCGTCCTCGCCACATTTACTTATCATAATTACTGCTTCGGTTTTCTCTAACCAACGCAGTGCTGCAGTTGCCCCTTCATTACCTGCAAACTCAGCCGGTTTACAGGCAAGAAACTCCTTATAAGTGCAACCAGGTGTTGCAGCTTTCATTTTCTTAAGGAGTGGAGCTTGGATCCCCTCATTATCATTATTAATATGGTTGCCGCCTCCGTTTATACTATTACTGAAATTGTCACTTTGTGTGCGTTTACTAGGAATAATTTGTTGAGGTTCAACAGGTTTTTGGGCAGCAGCCAGGATTGCGGGGATAGCATTGGCTATTCCTTGAGCAACGATATTCTCGATATCTTGCCTATTCAGAAATTGATCCTCATGATTGTGCTCAGATTGGTTACCCTCGTTAACTTGTTCATTACCAGCGTTTGCCATCTGGTAATTAATTTATATAAGTGATTAGTATAAAATAATTTAATAACTAAACATAACAAAATAATCGCACATAATCACATTAACACGTATAGCCAAAATTGTCGATTTTTCGACTTCCATTTTTATATATTATATTATGCATCCGTACAAACTGATTTTCTTACAAAAGTTTTATTTTTAGGTTATTACACATACTTATATTTTTATTACTATTATTATTATACCAACACTGTTTCACAACCACATTTTTCCCTAGTCCGCTAGTCTTTCAGAAATGATGTTCCCTTTCATCGTATTTCCAGGAGATTTGTTCCCCTATCTCCCGAATCTTATTCCCTGCATCCATTAGTTCTTCGCCAAAATGGCGAAGTTCAGCTAAGTTTTCATTACTCATTGGTGGGTTTGGTGCAGGTTCTGGGTCGAACTGAGGGAAAAAGGTATAGGGATTATTTAGTAGGTTTTGGAATTGCCAATCGTTGGTCCACCATTCGTCCATTTCTCCTTGAGGTTGAGTGTGGATTAAAGGTTCTGGGATGGCTGGTTCCAAGTTTATTGGAAGTTGGGTTTCAACAGAATAAGGGAAAAGATTTGTATTGATAGGCCTAAGGATATCACAGCTTGCCAGTATGTGATCCAGTTCTTCCTGCAATGGTAATTCCTCCACTTGCCTAGAACTTTCGCCCATTTCTATTCCTGCGGTTCTAGAGCTTTCTCCAATTTCTACTCTTGTTTGCTTAAAACTTTCCTCAATTTCTATTCCTTTTCCTTTATCCATAGGATTTTCTATTTTGGGAATTCTCCTAGTCGCTGGTTTCCTTCTGCGTACACGTCTCCAACCCACAAATCTTCTTCTTTTCTTAGGTTTTGATTTCTCCAGAGGTGGAGCTTGAAATTCCATAGGTCCTTCCATATCGGCATAGTAACCAGTAAAATCTCTTGAAACTTCTATTTTCACAGGATAGAGATTGAGATTTTCTAGAGCTTCGGATAATTCATTCATGCTGTTTAGCATTTATGAAGAAACACACAAAATTCTAGGTTAAAAGTTTGTAAATTAAATTTTCACAGAATCACAAAAATGGAATCAGAATTTTAATATTAATTATAAATATCTAATAACCATTTTATTGAAACAAAATATTTATTTTTAGTACAACTAATATTATTTTAAAGTTTCTGGCTAATAGATAATATGGGCGCTAATACTGGGTCAGGGTGTTAATAGTCTAAAGGTTAACATTTATTGCTACAGTAGCTAACATATAAAGATTTGCCCATTTTTCATCTAACTCATCTTCCCATGGTGGTTTATTGCTTATTTCCTGGGCTTCCTGTTTAATTATTCCTTCTTTTGATTGTAATTTCCTCATTTTCTCTTGACTTTTTCTAATAATCAAACTTCTTTTATTAGGAGAAAGTGGTTTCTCATACTGTGCCTTACGAACAAATATTCCTTCGTCAGTATCTACTGAATATCTTGAGGAATTTGATTGGGATGAGGATCCTTTATCTTTTGGTACACTATCTAATTGACGATAGATGTCCGAAAGCTTTTGCTTACACATACTGTAACTAACAGATAGTCAAGATAAGAGCACATAATTACAAGATGATAATCAGGAAAATTAAGTATTTTAAATACTTAATAGGCTTAAATCAGTGGCTCTTTCAGTAGCTCTGATACCACATTTTCCTGTCACGGCCCCAGCCCCGGTTTGACCCTGTCAGGAGTCGCTGGACAGGAACCCGTGGTATCTATGATGCGACAGCGGAAGATTTTTACAGGATCTTTTTAAACTCAAAAATGCCCACATATTTCATTTCATCATTCAGGATAAACCCCGTTATTTAACAATAGAGGAATTTCACAAGTAAATTCCCTGATTTATTAAAACATGTTTATTCATTTTAACTGAGCCACCTCTTCAAGCTTGTTAGTGCTCCGTAGCACGTTTTCCTTGATTTACATCAGGTCGCCTGAAACATGTTTTAAAAATATTTTATCAGCGGGGAAATGCTGGCGAGTTATTCAAATTTGATAAAATGACACATGGTTATAAATTACAGTATAAGAGCGATTACAATGGCTTCTATCTTATTTTTTTTATCTGGCACCGTGTCACCTGGTGACGATGGTCATACCACTATTGGGTCTTTCCCCAAGTAGTGACGTTTATCACTGTTAGGATTTATTAGCCTAACCCGTGAGAAATTAGTAATGTGCACAATACCCCACTAGCCAGTGATTCAAGATAACCACGACTTACTCCCTATAATTATAACTTTTGAAAATGGAGTATTGTAAAATACTTTTGATAAAAGAGAATAACTCACATTGCAAATTTATATGGGCAGAGTTTAGCCTACTGATTAGCCTTTGTAACCTAATTTAAATAACATGCACACGAACTAGGTCAGTAACTAATACAGCATTTACGATAACTCACGAGATTAAACCCTCACAACGAATGACAAAGTGCGATACTTAAACATCCATCGAATTTACGACGAATGACAAAGCATAACCCTAATGTGGGCAGCACTTAAACATCCATTGGATAGTTTCAATCGATCGGACATTGAATCGTAACAGCGATCGAGTTAATACCCTGTATCGTAGCAGCGCCTCGCTATAATAATTAAAATTTCGACTTTGAAGCAGTGAGAATTCGTTTTTGAACTTTGGTTTCGATACAGATGAATTGCCCCTGCTCAGTTCTATTTATAGCTGAAATTAGGGTCTCACGCGGCCCGCGTGAGCCCTAAGCCAAACTTTACGCGGCCCGCGTGGCCACCTAGTCTACACGTAGGTTTGTTGGGTCACAAGTTAGGGTTACCAGATGGATTATACGTGGATCCGGAACACTTATCTGGTCAACCCATCTTTGACGCGGCCCGCGTAAGGCTAGGTTAACTCTTACGCGGCCCGCCTGAAACTCCAAAACTTTATTTTCTTGGTTTTTCATCTACTGTAGAGTTTCAGGGTTCGGGTTTTTACTTACGGGTAAAATTGGGATATTTTTTAGAGTCCTTACATATATTTATGAACTGAAACCCACGGTTTCGACTAGAGACCGCCTGGTCTCGACCCGAGATCCGCTGGATTGGAACAAGTAGGCTGCACCCACTTGCATAGGCTGGCCCAACCGTCGAAGCCCACTTGAGACCACACAAGGCCTAGTGTGTGTGCGGCACCTTCATGTGGGTATAAAACCCCTAAATATTTAACCAACATTCCTTTTGTTGAGCATCAATCACATCATACAAATTCCAAAATTCCCCTATCCATCCTCTCTCTCCTCTCATACTCTCTCTCTCTCTCTCTAGAAAACCCTAAACCCTTACAAAACCATCTCCTCTCCTCGGATTCAACCGGAAGCATCAAAAACTCTCGGATCGGCTCGTGTTCTTCACTCGAGGATTCCCTTTCATCAAAACCTACTCACCTTCACACTCTTGATCCCTAACCGGTTAGTTGTCTCTTTGCAAAATAGAGGAAAATACTAAATAAAGGTGCTTGTTTGATGACAATATGCATGTTGAGTGTTGTTTGTCTTGAATGATTGATGATGTGCAAATTGTTTATATATTTAACCATGTTCTTCCTTGTTAAAAGATACAAACTGAGAAACATTTTGGATAAGGGTAGCTTAGTATGTTCATGACTAATTGATTCATGCTAGAAAATATAAGACAAATGTTGCTTTGCAAGATTATATGTTTATGTGATTCTTGTTTTGAATGCATGCTAGTAGACTAGTCATTAGAGGCTGATAATGATTCATAAATTGTTCACCAAATAGATGTGAGATGCTAGAAATAGGGTGTTTTGAATAAATATGTTTTAGGAATCTTGAAAACCCTAAAGATGAACTGTATGAATGTGTGTTGAATATTTGAAAAAAATGTTGTTTTGATCCATTCTGATAGTGTACGCTAGGATGGAACATGTTTATGCAATTTGATTGGATAGTACAAAAATCTGGCAAATGTTCTAGAAGGATTCCATCATCAGGTGTGTGAGTCGAGACCATCCTGGTTGCGACTCGAGACCATTAGGTTGACAACTCAAGATCGACCAACACACCTCAAGGAGTCGAGACCGCATGGTTGCGAATCGAGATCTCCTGATCTCTACACAAGACTGGCCACTAGACCTCCAAGGTTGTGACTCAAATATGCACTACTCGAGACTTTTGGTTGCGACTCGAGACAACGTGTTCTCTAGCCGAGACCACCTGGTCTCGACTTGGTTGCTTGACTTCGTTATTGGGCCGCACTATGTAATGGCATGTTTCGGTTGTGTGTTTCCTATTACTGTTTAACTGGACTATGTGCTTCTGCTGATTAACTCTTGTATGTTAGGAAAGGCCCAATAACGTTAGTATGACATGCATGCTATGTGTTAGATACGTGTAGAATATACGTGACTTATTTGTACCCAAACCTGACCTATACTGGTAACCATATTAGGAAGTGGTTGACCAGCTCACTTGACCAAGTAAACTGTCTGCCGAGCAAACCAAGGCGAGTTCACAACTTTTCTAAAAGCATGCGTTCCCGGTGGTTGGGAAACGGAACAAACAACGCTATCTCCTTGTGTGGGATACAAACAACGCTACCTCCTTATGTGGGGTACAAACATACTTTTCCACCCCTTGTGTGGGACGCTAAGTTAATTACTATTTATATTAGATGCAACTAGCATACTAAATGAAACTCTATCACGAAGTCCCTACTTTCTATACCGATTAGTCATCGGAGCCTGGCGAACGGGTTATTAGTTGATAGCGCTATTAGGTCTCACCAACCTCACACCGTGCCTGGATAGGATCGGGCGTGAACTAATAGACTCTGGCAAACCGTCAATGATGATAGAACATTGACAAACGAGGAGAAACTCACGTAATGTGCGGTTGCAAAGTATTCGGTATTACGCAGTTTAGTAGCTTACATATGGGGTAGTGATGTGTGCAAAATGTAACATATAAGTTACATTAAATGAGGCATAAAACTAACCCTTTTTTAGTACTAATGTTGGAAAAAGTGTGTTTTTGTCTTCCTTTTGAATTTACAGGACCAAATGAGCTTAAACGAGCAAAAAGAACAAATATACAGCAAAAATCCATATAAATACAAAGAAAAGGAATAAACGTGACATGCCCGACCCCTCAGCAGCATCCCCAAAGGAAAAAACAAGAAATAAAAGACTAACCACGGGGCCGTGCCTACTGGACACCGGGGCGTGGTCAGCTACCTGCAGAAAAGACAAAGCTGCGGAAGCTTCTACGCCCACTACGGGGGAATGCCCAGCTCATCACGGGGCGTGGTCAACGCTAAGATACGTAGAATCTTGCAAAATCTTGGTAGTACAGATACGCTTCTGCACACGGGGCCATGCCCGCTGGACACGGTTCGTGTTGAGCCCTATGATGACAAATGCAATTAATGAAGGAAAAGAAAAGGATGGCCACAGGGGCGTGTCCGATGGACACGGGGCCGTGTCCGGGCTTCTGTTCAGGCTATAAATAGAGGTGCTTTGGGATTGTATCCTTGCTGACTCAAACCACTGGATTGAGGGTAACGTCACCTTCAAAAGAGGGGCCTACCACCATAACTAAGATAATCTCTTAAAAAGTGCAAAAGTGCGAAAATCATCAAAGGATACATTAAAGGCGAGTCGGATCCAAGTGATTCATCTTGTCTATCGGTTTTTATTTTTATTTCTGCATTTTTAGTTTTTATTTTCATGTTTTAAAATCTTTTCTCAAAAAATTTAGATTGATTAGACGTTGAGGATAAACCGATACTAAAAGCTCTTGTGTCCTTGGATGACCTCAGTATCTTACCAACGCTATACTACGCTCACGATGGGTGCACTTGCCCATGTGTGTGTTTAGTGTTAGAAGAATATCGTGTTTTATAAATTTAAAACTTGACTAATGCGTAAAATGGCTAAAAATATCAATAAAATCATAACACACCTAACGCACACCAAGTTTTTGGCGCCGTTGCCAGGGACACAAGGATTTTAAGAAAGTTAGGAATCAACGGCCTAACCATTTTTACTTATTTTTCTATTTTTTTAGGATTTTTCTTAAATATTCAGCTTCTGCAGACTTCAGTACGGGGCCGTGTCTGGTCGTACATGTGGCCGTGCCCAGCAACCTTACTGGCAGTTTTTGTTTTCTGAGTTACAGAAGAGTGGCCACGGGGTCGTGGCGGTGCAACGGGGCCGTGCTGAACTCACCAGTAACTGGGATCCAGAAAACAATCACTGTAACCATGACCACGGGCCGTGGTCAGTGACCACGGGGCCATGGTGAGACTTCTGACCAACATTCTTTTTGTTTTTATCACAGGACTTGGAACCCAGGCGCAACACCTGAACTTTCTACGTAGTGCATGAGCTCCAGTTCCAATAAAGACATAAAAGAGCCTCTAGACGAACCCGAACGCTTTCTAAGAAAAAAACTAAAATCTAAAATCCAAGAGAAAGCTTCGGGGGACCAACTTCCAATGGCGGATCAGCGTACCCTGATGGATTACCTACGGCCCACGGTAGGTAATCTCGGAGTCGCTATCAATGCACCGAATGTCGATGCCAATAACTTCGAGCGTCGGCCGCATTTGATCCAAATGCTCCAAAATTCCGCAACCTTCCATGGCCTAGCTGACGAAGATCCCCATTTACATATTACCAACTTTTTGGAAATATGTGATACTTTCCGAATCAACGTGGCATCAAACGACGCTATCCGCCTCCGAATGTTCCCATTTTTACTAAAGGACCGAGCTAAGGCTTGGCTTAACACCCTCCCAAGTGGTTCGGTAAACACTTGGGATGAAGTAGCCCAAAAATTTCTATATAAGTATTTCCCTCCTTCTAAAACAGCTAAATTAATGACTGAAATTAATAAATATTCGCAAGAGGAAGGGAATCCTTATATGAAACTTGGGAAAGGTTCAAGGAGCTATTAAGAAAATGCCCTCATCATGGTCTTGCAGTGTGGCAACAAGTATCCACTTCTATAATGGGTTGTTGCTACACACAAGACAAACACTCGACTCTAGCTCCGGGGGACTCCCAGGTAATCGTCGCCCAGATGAAATTTATAATCAAATTGAGGAAATTGCTCAAAACAATTTTCTATGGCACACTCCCCGAGGTACAAAATCTATTGCCCCGGGCGCCCATAAGGTGGATTAAAACACCTCTTTACAAGCCCAAATCAAGGGCCTATCTTCAAAAATCAAAAAATTAGAAATGGAAAAAACGGCCTCGGTTATGGCTTGCGAAGGGTGTGGTGGGCCACATGAAAATTAGAGTTGTGTGAAAGAAATGGATAATCAAACGGAAATGGTATATTGCATTGATAATAGACCTAGGCCGTCGGGTCCCCACCGGGCACCTACAACCAAGGATGGCGTAACCATCCTAACCTTGGTTGGAGAAAACCCGACAATAGTAGTAACCAACAAAACCAAAACCAACGAACAAACTTTCAACAACAACCAAGAAATGAGTCACAAAATTTCTCTCAACCACAACAAGGGGGACGAGAGAGGCTTGAAGACACTGTTTCACGCCTCATCTCCGAAACCGAAAAGAAGAACTCGGATCGATTCCTACAAATGGAATCAACTTTAGAAATCAACAAGCTAGTATTCGAAACATTGAAAAACAACTAAATCAACTAGCTCAAAATTTCTCCGAGAGACCACAAGGCGCGTTACCTAGCAATACTGAACCCAACCCAAAGGCGCAAGTGCATCTCATAACATTGAGAAACCATACCGTAGGTCCTGAGGAGGCTCCACTGCCCCCATCCGACAAAAATCCACCAACTCAAACCACAACCTCGCCACCAATCAATAAGGAAACGACTCCTCCGCCAAATCCCGAACCTCGGTACCCTATCCCGGTCGGTTATTTCGCCAAAAGACCGATGAGCAATTCACAAAATTCATAAACTTACTAAAACAATTGCATATCAATCTTCCATTTGTGGAAGTCCTCACTCAAATGCCAAAATATTCAAAATTTATAAGAGACTTCCTCACTCACAAAAGGAAGACCGAAACATTGCAATTGGTCAATTTGAGTGAAGAATGCTCCGCCGTACTACTCAATAAACTTCTACAAAAGAAAATCAACCCCGGAAGCTTCACCATCCCTTGTTCCATTGGGGGATCACCTATACGCAATGCACTAGCCGACCTTGGGGCTAGCATCAATCTCATGCTCGCATCAATGTTTGACCGACTCGGACTAGGTAAGACGATCCCCACAAAGACGAGCATACAACTCACCAATAGGTCTATCAAATACCCACAAGGTGTCGCTGAAAATCTATTCGTAAAAGTCGGAGACTTTGTCTTCCCAGCCGACTTTGTCATACTAGATATGGAGGAAGACACCAGAGTGCCACTCATTCTAGGAAGGCCATTCCTTGCCACCACTCACGCAATGGTAGATATGAGTGATGGAAAGTTAACATTGAGGGTCGGAGACAAAGAGATGAAATTCGGGGTTGGGAAGAGAGTAGAGGACGACCCGGTCAACTACATGGATGTCATAGACTCAAGCTTGGATGACGCTCTTCGACGGTGCAACATGGGATGCGAGACATCCCACACGGGTAACATATGACTGACTTTGGGTCTAGCCAAGGACCCTTATAAACGTGGCGCACCACGAAGGCATTCCGCGGAACTATCCGTAATTTTTTAGTTTAGGTTAACTTTTCTTTTTTCTAGTTTAGCTTTACTTTTCAGGAGTAAAACACACTCGGAAAGGTGAAGGTTGCCAAGGGAACTTTAAAACCACACCCCATGCACGAAAACAGAGCCTCCCGACAATTTTCCATCATTACAGCATGTTCAGCACGGGGCCGTGCTCAGCCCAACACGCCCCGTGCCCAAGTCTCTGCAAAAAGTTTACCAGTTCAGGTAACTGGACACGGGGCCATGCTCACTGAACACCCCCGTGCCCAGCATTCTGTTAAATTTTAGTATTAGTGATCTGACCACGGGGCCGTGCCCGGACCAACACGGGGCCGTGGCCAGACGCCCAGTAACACAAAATTTTGTTTTTCAACACCTTTATACACATTCAATCAACCTAAAAACTTATTTTTGGGACACATTGAGGACAATGTGCAATTTAAGTGTGGAGGGGATGCTAAAACCTTGAATTTTGCAAGTCCTAATAACAAGCCTTACACAAAACTCTATTGGAACCGCTAATCACCCCAATTTTTTTCAAAAAAAAATCATTTTTTTACTTGTCTTGGTTTAATTTGTGAATAACAAGTTCTAAAAGGGGTATACTTTTACAAATTTACAACCGATAGCGTCGTGATAAAAAGAACCAACATAAGAAAATTATGAAAAGGCATGACAAATCTAATTAAAATTTGATTATATATACTTGATCACATTATAAACCCATTCCCACAACAAGTGAGTTTTGAGCCTTTATTGAGCATACAAGTATATATCTTTAAACTAAATGCTCATTTTTCGTTTCTTGTGTGAATAGCCGCTTGGTTCTTACGACTCTAGAACTTGCCACGACAATACATTCTCGGTCCTTAACAACTTAAACCAAAGTAAGTAAATGATGGAGGCATTAGGACTAACCCATTTTCCTTTCAACACCATTATTTTTCATTTCTTTTTATCACCTATCCAAAATCCCCCTAGTTGACCCCTTTGAGCTTAAACCTTTTCATTTCAAAACCCACAAAACAAACTCCCTTCACCCACCAAAACCTTTTTCTTTTCAACCCCTTTATTTTAGTAAAAAGCTCGGTTATCTTGTGACGTTCTTTATAAAAAAAAATATGAAAGTCTAGCAGTAAACAAACAAGTTCCTCAAAGAAACTTTGTTTGAAAATGCTTAGTTTGAATAAAAGTCACAAAACAAAAAAGTTTTATGACGACCGACGCTTTTTACGCTTTTAGCCCTTTTCACTAACCACTAACCAAAACCACCTACCCTTAGCCCAAGCCTAACTCTTTCCAAAGTCCTCTTGATATTTATGAAGATTTATAGTTAAAAAGGAGGAGGTTTGATTGCTTGGCAAGCATATGGTAGAAGTAAGTTCCATGCCGGTCTCGAGTGTTTCACAAAAATACATCTTCGGCCGAGTGTTGAATGATCTCCCGTGAGGTATGTGAACTTGTATATAAATGGAATTTTAAAGAGGCATGTTATGCCCAAATAAGTAATTTCTCTTATGAAATGTTCTCAATAAATCTTAACGAATAGGATTGTAAATAGAATAAAAATAAAACCCAATAAAGATCTTGGATTCCCGACACTTAAGACAAGCTAAAAACTTCTCTCCTACCTATTCCATTTGGGTGTGTAAGCCACATATTAAAGAGTTTTGCTTGAGGACAAGCAAAGATTCAAGTGTGGGGGTATTTGATGTGTGCAAAATATAACATATAAATTACATCAAATGAGGCATGAAACTAACCCTTTTTTAGTACTAATGTTGGAAAAAATGTGTTTTTGTCTTCCTTTTGAATTTACAAGACCAAATGAGCTTAAACGAGTAAAAGGAACAAATGTACAGCAAAAACCAACATAAATACAAAGAAAAGGAATAAACGTGACATGCCCGACCCCTCAGCAGCATCCCCAAAGGCAAAAATAAGAAACAGAAGACTGACCACGGGGCCGTGCCCACTGGACACGGGGGCGTGGTCAGCTACCTGTAGAAAAGACAAAGTTGTGGAAGCTTCTACGCCCACCACGAGGGCGTGCCCAGCTCAGCATGGGACGGGACGTGGTCAACGCTAAGATATGCAGAATCTTGCAAAATCTAGGTAGTACAGATACGCTTCTGCACACGGGGTCGTGCTCGCTGGACACAGGTCGTGTTGAGCCCTATACAGACAAATGCAATTAATGTAGGAAGAGTAAAGGATGGCCAAGGGGGCGTGACCGCTGGACACGGGGCCGTGGCCGGGCTTCTGTTTAGGCTATAAATAGAGGTGCTTGGCTTACTTCAAAGGCATCCCTTGGCAAACCACCACTCTCTCACTTTGCCACCACTCCACCACCACTACAATACCCACATCCACCACCATCATCCATCATCCACCTTAGAGTGTGTGTAGTAGTCTCGGGATCCAAGATTGATAGTAAGAGTTCTTGTCAATCAAAGGCCATGTTTGGCAAAGTCTCTTACATCACTTGGTGAAGACAAGTCTTTAATGTATCACGTTTGATTTTTAATCTTTTCGCACTTTTTATTTGGTTTTGTATTAATGACTTTAATAACTGGTTTCTTATGTTAAAGGTGAAACTTCTTTATCATTTGTTTGTGGTGTCTTGGCATTACTTTACTGTCTATATAAAGTAAAAGATTTACACCATTCATATCTCTACGGTCTATATAGAGATATGTTGGCTACCTGGTCGGGGGGTTAAGGGAATGGTTTAGTAAGGTTCTTGCCTTGTTCAGTGTATAGATCCTGGAAGGACCTGGGTCAAGCTTACTAGGACCTCCTTCAATACCCACTTGTATTGGATGTCGGGGGTGCGAATGGCTTGATCCCCTCATATGTAAACTACTATTAATACATTAAACCAGCTACTTGGGATTGTATCCCTGCTGACTCAAACCACTTAGCCGAGGATAATGTCACCTTCAAAAGAGGGGCCTACCACTTTTCGCATTAATAACTTAATTAATTATCTTTCAATATTCCGACCCTTTGGGATTGTATCCTTGCTGACTCAAACCATTGGGTTGAGGGTAACGTCACCTTCAAAAGAGGGGCCTACCACCATAACTAAGATAATCACTTAAAAAGTGCAAAAGTGCGAAAATCATCAAAGGATACATTAAAGGCGAGTCGGATCCAAGTGATTCATCTTGCTATCTGTTTTTATTTTTATTTCTGCATTTTTAGTTTTTATTTTCATGTTTTAAAATCTTTTCTCAAAAATTTTAGATTGATTAGACGTTGAGGATAAACCGGTACTAAAAGCTCTTGTGTCCTTGGACGACCTCGGTATCTTACCAACGCTACACTACGCTCACGATGGGTGCAGTTGCCCATGTGTGTGTTTAGTGTTTGTAGAATATCGTATTTTATAAATTTAAAACTTGACTAATGCATAAATAGGCTAAAAATATCAATAAAATCATAACACACCTAACGCACACTGTTACACCCCGAAATATCAGAGCATTGGCATGACTGGACTGGTATCTTCATTGCACAGCGGAAGCAAATAAAGTTAAGACTTTTAGAAATTGAACGCCACTAAGTACTCGTATCTCCAATGGTTCTCCTATTCCAACCGTGCCATAACTTTGAAAGGTAACCTGAGAAAGAAACATGCGAAAAATCAACATAAAGTTAAGCGAGTTCATAGTTTGTTTGTAAAAGATTTGAAATAAATCTTTTTTAATAACCGGTTTTTGAAGTATTGTTGAGAAAATGAATTTAAAATCATTTTCTTGTCAAGTTATATGGAAACTTTGTATGAAAACATGGTATGTAACTTGTAGAATGTATCGGTAACTGAGTACTATGAATGTTTGAATGTAACTTGTAAAACGTATATGTAACTGAGTACTATGAATGTTTGTATGTGTCATGTAGAATGTATCTGTGACTGAGTACTATGAATGTTTGTATGTGTCATGTAGAATGTATCTGTAACTCAGTTCTATGAATGTTTGTATGTATCGTGTAGAATGTATCTGTAACTGAGTTCTATGAATGTTTGTATGTATCATGTAGAATGTATCTGTAACTGAGTACTATGAATGTTTGAGATCGCTAGTGGTTTGTAAGGCCACTAACATGTGTCACGACAAAGGAAGCCACCAAACCTAGGCATTTTTGTCGACTTTGACTGAGACACAGAAGCACTCATTGGTAGAAGTAGGCCAAGAGTGGGGTTGCCTGAAACCCATTAGATCTAACCTTTTGTTCCGCGGTCTGAATGTATACGTTGATTAATGGTGCTTATGGTACCCTATTCGAGACATGATCTAGAATGTTTCACTTGAATGTTTTTGTACTCCATCATACCATTTGTAAACATTATAACATTTGTATCTTGTAAACTCTTGTATTTGTATTTTCCCGTAGTTTAGAAAACTAGAACTCGTGTGTATGCATACTTCGAAAAATACGCTTGTTTGAAAAACCGGTATAAAACATAAGCTTTTCGTAAACCATTTGTGTCAGTTAAAACTTGTTTGTAAAATGGTTTAGAAACATGTAATTCTTGTATGCTTTGCAAAAAGTGCATCTCTTTCCACCCCGAAAACATTTAGAAAAATGTAAAACTGTATAAAGGTGGGGTTATGAACTCACCTGAATATTCCTGCGCAAAGCTAGCTAAATACGACTTCGTGATGTCGTTTCCACGACGAGACTCGCTAGCGTGCATTCTACAATATTCCTAACCCGGAATATCTTATAAGTTTCTAAACAAAAGCGGTAACTAAACTACGTGTCACCGAGCTCTACCGAATCGTTAGTCGAACGATTCAACGGTAAGTTGTTAACTTAATAAAAAAATGATTAAGTTATACTTGTTAAGTTTTGTCTATTGTCGGTGATAACTACCGAGTCTTGAAAAGACTTAATTCTCGAGAGATTTAAAAATAAATAAATATTTATATAAAAATATATAAATATATCGTTGTAATTACGTTAGCCGTCTCGAGTAGTCGTACGTGTATGTGACGAGTGTTTTATGAAAAGAATAAACTCATAATGTGCCGTTTAGGCGTCTTGTAATAAATATAAAAATTATATTTATTTTATAAGAGAATTCGTGTGTTTGAAATAAATATACAACTATATTTATTTTGTAAAAAAAAAAACAATTCATGTTGTACGATGTTTGAAATAAATAGATAAGTTATATCTATTTTATAAAAGAATTGTCGTTTTTGTTTGACGTTCGAAATAGATATATAAACTATATTTATTTTATAAAAGGATACGAGTTGTTTAATGTTCGAAATAAACTATATTTATCTATAAGAAGATTCGAGTTTAACGTTCGAAATAAATATAATAACTATATTTATTTGTTGTTGAAATAATTTCCGTGTCGTTTTCGTAAGTTGTAAGTTGTTGTCGAAAGAAACTTTATATTTGTATCTTGTTTTTATAAAAGTCGCTCAAAAAGCACGTTTTGTTTTATAATAAAACTCGTTTTATTTTTACGGATTTTCTCGAAAAACGGGCAGAGTTACCTCTGTTTTTGGACGCCCCCGACAACACTAGTTGTCGTTATTTTTCAAAATACAATCAAGATTCAAACAATATAAACAATATTTATGCAAGTTTTTGTCGAATAAGTTGAAATATAAACTATACTTGTAATAGATCGGTTCGAGCTCGTTTTTCATGTGATATATAAAATTATGAAAATAACGAAATAAAACGCGCCGTTGATCTTTACCATCTTCTCGTGTCGCAACGTTAGGAGTTGACCGAGTCAACTGAGTTGACCGGCTGAGTTGGCCGAGTTGACTCAGCGAGTTGACTCGGGTTGACCGAGTTGACACCGTTGACCAGCTGACCGTACCCGCTGACTTGTTGACCGAACTTGACTCGAACCCGAACCCAAACCGTCTTGACCATTGCTGACCCGAATCCGAACCGATCCATACTTGAACCAAGACTCGAATCAAATTCCCATGAACCGAACAATTATAATCCGGTTCTCCGAACCAGAACATTATCAACAACTGCAACCCTTCAACACATTCTATCAACATTAAATCATCATCATACATCGACCAAAGTAGTCCACCTTCATCAAATCTTCAGAAAGAACACAAAAAAATGAATGAAATCGGAGTGAAGTTTTACCGGAAATTCGTCGGACCGAGACCCGAACCACCGCCACTGCCGCCGCCGTGAGTGGCGGCGCCGCTTCTGGCCGCCGGAGTGACGTCAGCCTCCTTCTCCTCTCTCTCTCTCTCTCACTCTCTCACTCTCACACTCTCTCTCTCTCTAACTCTCTATCTTCGTCGCCGCACCACCACCGGACTGTGGTGGTGGTGGTCGTTTCTGTTGTTCGAAAGAGGAAGGGGGCTCTTGTTGAACAAAATCACCACCGCCACCGCCGTGAGAGGCGGCGGCTCCGCCTTCCGTCGCAGGGAATCATCGGAGGGGGGGAGGGGTGTGTCGGCTTGTGTAACAGAGGGGAAAGGGAGTGGAGGTGAATGAATGATGTGGTTTAAGGTGTGTGTTATCTGCTTAATTGAATTCGAGAGAGGGAGAAGGACTTTGTTCATTGTGTGTGTATTTGAGAGATGAGAGGATAAGACAGACTCAAGGTCTGTGTTGGTATATTTTGTGTGTGTATTTGATGTTTGCATATGGACCATTTATAGAGATTTTGTGATCTTGTATAGATCTTGTGTTTCACCTTTTTGAGACAATAATCCTATGGAGATTTTATAAATATTTTGTAGAGATTTAGGTTAGATTTGTAGAGATTTCATAAGATTTGCGTGAATCCTGTATAGATCTTGTGAATCTTAATAAGATTTTGATAGGATTTTTAAGGGACGATCTAATATATTATGTGCAGGTTTAGGCTTGTGGGTTTTGGGCTTGGGCCCAGGGCCCACAAGCCCATCTTATGTGTAAGTGGCCCGTAATTCTTACGAGACCCGATATCGCGACCCAAACTCCATAAGCACAAAATATTCGTGTAACATCCATATTTGTCAGCGTTGTCAGTATTTCGTACGGTTTCAGTTCGTTGGCGCGTAATATTCAGCAGGTTTCTCTGTAAACCACCGTTCGCGCACTGTATAGTCGAATAAACGTTCATGGGCACTCCAACGGCCTAATTAAGTTAATTTGCGTTGTAACCACTATTTATTATTGCGTTAATCACCTGTTAATCACGTAATTAAGGGCGTAAATTACCAGTTGTCACACACACCAGGTAGCTCCCCATCGCATGATATAAATGAGTAAATTAACTACTGAAACAAGTTTTTGGAAATTAAAAACTGGACAAACTCGTGAACTCGCCAACTTTGTATTGACACCCTACTGCATGCTTTGCAGGTACTCAGTGTCTCAGGAGCTTGCAGCTTGGGGATGTGTAGTGAACGTCTAAACCCATGTGTTGGGTTCTTTATATAATCTTGAAACATGAACTTTTGTTTGAACTATTCTGCTATGCTTCCGCTACTCACTTTAACTGTTGTTTTGAACTTAAAACTTTTGGACTTTAACTATGGTGGTCACTAATCCTTATGGTTGGTGAACTTTACTATTATTATCTTAATTGTTCAGTATGATTGATGGTTGGATTCTGGTTAGTCACATGCCTCGCGGTAGTACTCTGAACGTGGATTTTGAGGTGTGACAAAAACCATAACTCGGTTTCTCTCTAGTCTCTTCTCTCTTGTCTCTTAATAATGTCTAACCCTAACATGGTTTATATAGGCTAACCCTAACTTGGTGACCAAGACATTACCAAATATAATTATAAGAGTTAATTTCCCGGATAATCCCTATGGTTTCACGTTTTTTCACGTTTAGTCCCCAACTTTTTAAAATAGCATGTATGCTCTTTGTGGTTTAATCATTTGTTACTCAGATAGTCCCTGGTGCATATAGGGGTTAGTTTTCTCAGTTAAGTGGGTGTGAAATTACTAAATTACCCGTTTCCAAGTTTTCTCTGACACCCACCCAATTCTTTCTTCTTTGAATGTATTATATTCTTCTCTGAATCGACCTCCACCACACAATCGCCTCCATCTCCAGGCCACCACCACACAATCACCGCCATCTCCGGTCAACAAATCATCCCCCACTTTCTCCCCCCCCCCCCCCTCTCTCTCTCTCTTCGTCGTCGGCGTCAACGATCAGCACCACTTCTCTGACCTACTTCTCCGGCAACTCTCACTCTAATACCATTGTTTAACCCAGATCTGGACAAATCTTGAACCATTTGCTACATTGGCCGAGGATTTGGATGGAAAATTGGTTTGTTTCAGTTTGGGTTTGTTTGGATTTTGGTGGTAGCTAGAGAAAACGAGTTTGTTTGCTTTGAGCGGCGAGAAAGGGATACAATGGTGGTGCCTGGAATCGTGTGGAGTGGTGACAGGCCGTGGTTTTCTCAATGATGTTTTTTTCGGTCGTGTTCAATGATACGTGCAGAGTTTACAATTATCCGACTGTGATTTTATTCAATGATGCGTTTTTCCAGTCGTGGTTTTCTCAACTGTGCATTCCCCTACTCGTCTGAATCACTCCTTCCACATGTCTGACAGAGTAAACTGCGCTAACGACACAACATCGGAATAAGGTATGAGTTGCAGGTTCGCAAGACAGATTAGTATTGGAATTGTAAGTATGGTTTACTTATATGCTTGTGCCAGTACAGTATCTCTAAGTAGGATGTATTTATACAAATGATTTTGTTAATTAATAAATTTTCATTTGGTTATCATGGAGAAATAAATTAGTTACATGTTGCAGGTTAATGTTTTGCATTTGGCCGGAGAGGATGGAAGGAGATACGATGTTTTAGGTAAAACTGAGAAAACTTGAAAATGGTAATTTAGTAATTTCACACCCACTTGACTGAGAAAACTAACCCTCATCCGCACCAGGGACTATCCGAGTAACAGACGATTAAACCACAGGGAACATACATGGTATTTTGAAAAGTTGGGGACTAAACGTGAAAAAACGTTAAACGACAGGGACTATTTGGGCAATTAACTCTAATGATAACATAATTAGGAAACTTAACCAATTTAACCTTCTTGTTAAATTTGGTCCCTCAAGTTCACCGACTTCTGACTTGAAGTCTGTAAATTACCAACAGGATAACTTAAATAAGGTAATTTTCAACGAAAATTTACTTAATCCTTTGGTGTAGGACGATGGAATTTTCTTGTTTCCTAGCCTTCAATGCATGTTCATATGCAAATGCACTGAAAATGATTTTCATTGATAGAATTGTGTAAAATGAGCAACTTAAATCTATTAGTTATGCCCTCAGTGTTATATAGAAGATTTATCATAACACCACAGCTCTTCATCAAATCAAAACAAGAGGTATCTAAATCAAGATTATTTTGTTACTAACATAATCTTAACTTAGTAAAAAAAACTCTATGTGGTTACTATAAAACATACATCCATTATATAGACTTTACATTGCAAGTTCAGTTTGTTTTGATTATATCAGTTAACCAAAGCTTCAAAACTGTAACCATAACTGACTGGTCGGTTAAACAAAGCTTCATAACCATAAACATTGGTTATGTCGGTTATCGGTTCAGTTATCAGTTATGGCGATTAGTTTGCATACCCCTCACTAATCTAAGTAATTATCTAACTATTAGAAGAAGTTATAGTGGGGCAGCAGGATGTAACATCCGTCAAAATCGGACCTCTGAAATCCGACCCGGATTGTAAAACCGGACCCTTATTAATAAAATAAAAATAACAATTTTTATTTTTTTTATGTAATTAATCGTCACGTTTTGCGTTGGATTAAAACCGGAATAAAAGTGGATGTTTATAAGCGAAACTCGTTGAACTCGGTTAATAGTTATAAAGGAAATAATTAACTACGTTAAATTTGTGGTTAAAACAAGTTTTTAACTTAAAAGGGTTAAAACCGTCAAAATATCAAAGTTACAAGTTAAGGGGTTTTTTGTAATTAATGGAAACTATAAAGTAAGCAAATCAACTAACAAGGTTAGTCAACTCGGTTAACTCAGTTAGTTATTATTATTATTATTATTATTATTATTATTATTATTATTTCTAGTGGCATTCTGGAGGTGAGATAAGACTTTGGGACCTATAGGTCTTGGGTTCGATTCCCACATGGGGGGGTTTCCCATATTTATTGGGTTTCCTCCTGAATTGGTGTATAGGCATTATGCCTAATGGGGATGGATATGATCGGGTGGCTCTGCTGGTGGCACGATGATACTCCAGTGGTCCGTCAGTGATCCAAATTAGCCGTTCAAAAAAATTATATCTATATGAGGTTAACAAGGTTAGTTTGTTAGTTAATTTAATAAAGGAAACTCATTAACTAAGCTAGTGTCATTGGTTAGCTAAGTTAGTAGGATTCATAAACATTAGGGCCCAATGTGTAGTTTATTATAAACCCTATAATAAAAAGAATTAAAGAGTTTACCAGAGTGTGACTCGAACCGGGGTCTACATGTGAAACAAAAACAGGGTAGTTCACCAACTAAGCTACGGTCTTCATGTAAGGAAACTTGTTTCGTCTCTATTATAATAAATCAAAGGGTATTTGGCTGAGGTGTCAACACCACAAGCCACCCTCCTTCTCTCTTTCCTACATGGCAATCCCTGGTTTCTCCTCTTCCACGTGTCATTTTGCTGCAATTTTCTTTTTTTTTTAAAGCTGGCGAGAACATGCTTGAGACAAAAAGTCTGAACAGCTCTGTCACTCATCACGTGAGCCCTTTTCAAATTTCAAATTACGACCTCTTTTCATTTTCGTTCTCTCTCTCCCTCAAAGATCTGGATCTGAATGCAGAGATGTGTTGTTGATCTACAATATCAGAGTGGAATCAAAATCCTCATCTTCATCTTCCGACTTGATACAGAGCCGCTGTGGGTCTGAGTTTGTTCTTCATCTAGGGTTTTGAGGGTTTTGATGATGAGAGCAATTGTTTGACGGGCTTGCCTTGCTCTCAAGAAATCGGTTAGTAATTTTTTTCTCACGATTATATGATTCCCTGTACCTAGGGTTTTGTTTAATTTAAATTTTGAATTCCTACACATATCCCCAAACACCCATTATCTGCTTTTCTTTTCATTTGCAGAGGGAATAACCGAGAAGAGAGAGAGAGAGAGAGAGAGGGGGGGAGAGAGAGAGATAGAGACGAGAAGGAGAGTCAAGATACAACGAGGTTGAACGGTGGCGGTAATAACTCAAGGTGTTCGGATCTGGAATCCTAGGGTTAGGCTCTTATGATTTTCATTTGGGGTTTTTGTTCTGCAATTGAGGTTTCAAGCCGAAATCAGTGAAAATTACATCTGAATTGTTACAATCAAGCATACATGGTGTAGTCGTTGACCCTAATGTTGGAACCGTTTTGTGGTTTTCTGTTTCTAAAGGTATTAATCTTGAGTCTTACATCATTTATCGTGATTTATGTGCCCTAATTTAGGTTTTCATGTGAAGTCCTTTAGTTAAGAGTTTGAAGTTTAATTTTGGATCTATTTGTTTGTTTTTATCCAATCCATCATGAATGAAACGAAACCCTAGGTTAGTGATTCTAAAAGTGAAAGTTTGTTGGTTAAATTTGCTGGGTTGGTGTTAAACCTGCAATATTGATAAAGTTACAATAGTGTAAAAATGAACAGTCCAGTATGCGAAATCAAATACACTTGACAAATCTGTAAGATAAAAAGGCAAATCTGATGGTTTTTGTGGTGGTGGTTTACAGATCTGGTTGTAGCCGGTTGTTGTAGATACAAATGAAGATGCGGTAGACATTAGCGGTTTACAGGTCCTCATATGCATTCTATGAGTCTGTTTTCATTTACATTCAAATTATAATATAATATGTAATATGTAATTAGTTAATGCAACTAACATGTTATCGTATCAATGATTGTTCTTCAAGGCTCTGGTGGTGTTGGTTCATATTTGGTAGCTATCTTGGTGCCGTTTTGCTGGTAAGTAACGATATTTTTGTGTTATTGAAATGGCTTATTAACAATTCACATAACTTTTCACTCTTTATTTCTTTAATCTGTCTACAGGTTCTGCACCAGCTTATTTTTACCCCTATATTGTATGATTTCTACAACTATGATGCCGGAGACACAAAATTCAGTCAACTTTTTTCAAAGTTTACACAGGTTACCTTTTTTTTGCCTCTTTATTTTGAGTAAAATGTTTTTTATTTAGATCTGATATAATGCCTGCTTAAATTAAGGTTTTATGTTATTTTGTTAATTTGAATGTGTATCCAGTAGTTGTATAATAATGTGTAGCTTAGTGACTCACAGTTAAGAAGTTACTTGTGGTGCACATTCGTAATTAAATATCTACTAAATATGCATGGTATGTTGCAATGTATTCAAATGTTTTTCTTGCTACACTAAAGTTGATTCCTTATGTGTTTGTCATGTTTGAGCATGGTGCCATGGTCACAAGAACCTGAGCTACATTGAGCTTATAAATAAAGTTGCTCACAACATAAGTAGAGTATAATATGATATTTGCATTTTATGATATGTCTCAAATAAATCCTTTGTGGAAAGTTGCTAGCTTAAAACTCAACATAAATCCTTTTAAAAATGATGTTGTCTGCTATTGTTCTTGGGCGCAAAACACAACCAGAATTCTCAATCTCACAAGCTCACCGTCAATCAGAGATATCCGATTGGCCCGACTGGAAAAAACCACCGGATTCCCGGTTTGACCGTCGGGCACTGGCCTGGCCAGCCAGCTACCGTCAAAACAGGTCCAACACAGTGAACCCGACCGCTTAAGGCTCCGGCTCCCGGTCCGGCCCTCAAAACGTTGATTTTTTGAACGGCACATAAGGTTATATGTGGCATTGGTTTTGTGACATTTATCTTTCTTTAGTTTTTTTTTTTTTGTATCGATTTTGGTTAACGTGGAAATACTGTATTACATAACCAAAAATTTTGGTTAAAGTCTGTTACTGTGGGTTATTATGGTTAACCAGTTTTAGCAAAAATAAAATAATAAATAAACATAATTATTCCAAAATATTTGCTAGCCAAAACAAAATTATGTGTTATTTAACTTACTTTTTTCAAAAGTTGCCCACAAAGAATTCTAAATTTGCCATAAGGGCTAATCCTTTTATAAGGCTAAAACTAACATAAAGTTTTCATGGATAAAACAATTGTGTTGTCCTTTTAATGTTCATTTCCATTCGGCAGATGTGTGTATTATGAGTTACCATGCTTTTCTCCGCATATTCCACGTGTGCTCTCTGGGTGATCCTTCCCTGAAACTAATTCGTATAATTTGTGTTTTTCTTATTTAAACTAGACTGGATTTGTGAGATTATACATCTGACTGATGTTTGAATTGTTGTTGCAGATTAATGTATGCTCAAGCAAAGAAGAAGGTGCTGTATCGTGCTAAATTGAAAGCACAAAAGCAGGACAAACGTATTGATTCTCCTCTTGTAGGGTATACATATTTTCATTATTTTTAAATTAAATGATCTGGAACCGGAAATAATTTTTTTTAAGAAAATTATAAATAGGGCATGGTATAAGCAGGTTAATCATTGTTTTTCATGAATTTGATAGGTTAACTACTAGCAGTTATCTAGGTGTCATAGGTGTTATGGTATGAGTTTACGACATAAAAATGTGTACCTAATTTGCTACTCAGAGTTGCATGACTTTATCAGTGATGTTTTGATCTACTGTAACAATCCCTTCAAATTTTAATTGTAGAAATTGATATGATGAAGGAGAAGTTTGCTAAGCTTCTGCTTGGAGAAGACATGTCTGGAGGAGGCAAAGGTGTCTGTACCGCGTTAGCGATTTCAAATGCCATAACAAATCTTTCTGGTTAGTAAAAATGCCTTTATAAACATTATGGAGGCTACGTATGTATCTTTGTTTTTTCTAATGTTTTCTTATTGGGGATCTGTTTGTGATTGGATGATTGAAGCTTCGGTGTTCGGGGAGCTATGGAGGTTGGAGCCCTTGGCATTTCAAAAGAAGACAATGTGGCAGAGAGAGATGGATTGGCTGTTATCCGTTAGTGACTCCATCGTAGATTTTGTACCTTCATTACAACAATATCCTGATGGTGCAACTTATGAAGTAATGGCAACGCGTCCACTGACAGCTTTGGCAAGCAAAAGTTTGGTAAGAATCTTGGGCACTTTTTTTAGATAAATACAATGCGCGTCCATGTCTTTGAAGTAATGTTCATTCTCTTATTTGCCCATGTTTATTGCTTTTTTTTTGCTAACGTATGAAGAAAAAAGATGCGCTGCATAAGAGTACCGAATTCACCTTTTACGATTTTAAGACCATCTATTACAAAAGAATCTAGATTGAATTTTAATGACTTTTCTTTTTTGCTTTTTAAACAGATTATGTTGTCCAATATGCATGAAATCAATAATGGACATGTCCGCAACATGTAGGATGATAGATGAAGAGGTGATTATGGGTTTATCGGGTCGATTCTTGCTCTTCAACATGTCTAATTTTCACGATTTCCAATTTAGTCAACGCTTGATCCGAAGTCTGCTCCTTCTTGGTCATATTTAATGTCTGTATGTTCGTTTTGCAGATTAAAGCCACTATGATGCCTGATTAATACATGCGAAATAAGGTAACCAACACATGCCCTTTAAACTGACCCAACTTTAATATCTGCACTAATCTTCACATACCTTTTAAAGTGAACATTTATGACGACAATTTTCTTTTTTGGTTGAACCGTTTGATTTTACCAGTTTGATCGATTAGATATATATATTATATAACCTAACAACCCACTTATGAGCAAGCGAGTCAGAAATTTTAACCTTTATACTGATATTGTAACATTTGCAGGTTTGGATACTATGCAACGACTGTAACGACACTATAGAAGTTTACTTCCATACATTAGGACATAAATCCCGCCATTGCAGATCTTATAATACTGCTGCGATTGCAGAGCCTCGTGAAAATGATGGGACAATCTCTTCTATAAGACTTTGGGTTTGGGGACAAAATCAGGTCTGTGTTCTGTTTTACCCGTAACATGGAACAATAACAAATTAACAATCAAATGAATTAACTTTTTTTTTTTGGTTTAAAACTCTGGCACATGAGTTTTCAGCTTTTCATGGCAAACTACTAACCAACGTTCTTGCAAAATTGAAATGCACCATGTTTTAGCATTCTGGATTCGAATTTCAAAACTTGAATTACTTTATGGTGTTTCTGTTTATTACGCTTGTAGTTCTGTTTTCTTTGAATCTTTACAGGGATCTAACTATCCACGTCTGTTCTGGGGAGCTTTTTCTCCTTACACGGTAAGAATATACCTAATTAAACTTTACAATTACGAAGATATTTAATTATGACAAACATGAATGCAATTTAATATGATTTTTAAAATTTAAACCACTCAGGTGGTTCATCAAGTGTCATGTGGGGCCGTGCATGTTGTGGCACTATCAGAGGACGGTCTACTCTAAGCTTGGGGTATAGATGCTTACAACTTTTTAACTTTAGATTGTTAATTATTTTGTACTGTATTTGTGAAAGTTGTTACACACTGTGATAAATTAGGCTACAATGAATACGGTCAACTTGGGAGAGGTGTTACTTGTGAAGGGCTTCAAAAGGCTCGTGTAATAAACGCATATGTTAATTTTCTCGATGAAGCCACTGATCTTGTAAAGATTACTCAAGTGTCGTGTGGCGAGTGCCATTCGGCAGCCGTTTCAGAGGATGGGGAAGTGTAAGTGCATTAGAAATGGACCTTTTATTTTTCAACATAGGTTCTAAAACGCAATGCCAAACGTCCCATTACAGTTGCTCCGTATATCACTCAGATAAACTCAAGCTGGTCAACTATGAGTACGTCCGCAGACCGGATACTTTTCATTGACCATAGCCAGCGACTTTGTAACCATGTTCCGTAACATGCCGGTTTTGGTCCTGCCGTATGGCGTGAAACAGTTGGTTTGTGGCCATTCGCACACTCTTGTCACAACTAAAGATGGTAGAATCCATGTGTGGGGTTATAATAGCTACGGTCAAGCGGCTAACCAAAAGTGCACTTACCACTCTATCTATCTCTACGCTTTGACTTTGACCCTGACTTGATGTTCTTTGAGTTTGAAACAGGTTTGTTGGTGAAGTAAGGAAGCTGGCGGCTGGTGGTGGTCATTCGGCGGTCTCCTTGAAGGAGCTGTGTGAGTTTAGACTTGCAGGCACTGTGACACCATGGAATGCTTTTATGATTGGAGATGTTGCTTATCGAACTGGTTCTGATGCTTTAGTCCGCCTTTGTGCGAGGTTAAGGTAATGTATACATTTCTGACCCTAAAAGTCAACCTAATAAGAAACTGTTTTGAACCTTTTTTTTTCATTATAGGGAGCATCACCCTGATGGTAGAACTTGTGGGTGTTAAAACAAGAAAATAAGCTCCTGTTATGTGTCAATTCACTCATTGGCTGGTGTCGTTATGTTTATCTGTAGCTGTTAATGTTGTACTTCAACGCTGGTATTATAAAGTCACTCGCATACCATTATATCCTGGAAGTCGTATTGAGTTGAGAAAGGAATATTAATAATTGTTAAAATAATCTCCCTAATCTAATAAAGCAAAGGGTATTTGGCTGAGGTGTCAACACCACAAGCCACCCTCTCTCTCTTTCCTACATGGCAATCTCTGCCTTCCTCTACATCATACGGGTTTAAATGAGCAATTTTAGGACAGGTCAAAACGGGTTGGGTTGGTTGAGTGCACCGGGTATGCCCCCTATGGTTCACCAATAGTACTATTAACCAGCCATGCATTTTTTCATTTAAAATGCAATATGCTTTTCATATTATGATTATATCTTGATCTTAATGATGTTTGAGTCTTCTATATGTCACTTTATATGGTAAATGTCTAGGTCGATCTAAAAAAGTTTGAATATGAATAAAGTTAGAGTAATTAGTCTAAATGGATTGGTATGATAATTAGTCTAAATGCTTATTCACATTTAATTATATGAAAAGTGTTATTCTTAACGGTTTGTGTTTATAATGTACTATTGCTTTATAAATGATTCAGGTTTTTGCAAGTTCTGTTGTTTTTTAGCGAACACACTATTGTTTCATTTTATTTCGCCACTAATAGAATTAGATACAAATAGTCATCTTTGTTTATGAATGGTTTTTTTGTAGGATATTAAAGTTGTGGTTACTATCTAAAAGGTTAGCCTTTACTTGTGTTTGTATTCTTTTGCTGCTGTATTTGTTGTCGGGGTCGTATTGACCCATTTTAAATTGTGTTTCGGATATTGTAACCTCATACATAAAGTGTGTATGAGTCCGTCTTGACCATTAAATTGTATTTCAATTATTGTAACTTCATATGGTGTGTACTGGTTGTTTTGACCCATTTAAATCGTATTTTGATTATTTTAACCTTATAAGTGTGTACGGTCGATTTGGCCCATTTCGATTTGTATTTTTGATATTATAACCTTATAAAGTGTGTATTGGTCATTTTTTACCCATTTAAATTTTATTAAATGAAATCAATATTACCTTAGTAAAATGATTAGCCAAAAATTTAAATCTTAACTCCATGCTCCTGCATTGCTTTTAATTGGGTCCACATGACAACCTCTAAATAACATATATTGGGAATCACATTGCAGGGGAATGCGGAAAATTCGATGCCTGCCGTGAAGCGTGGGCTTACCTCTAACTCTAATTTTTAACCAAGCCAAGTACACTTATTATTTGGTTTGGATGGTTTTGTTTTGCAATAAATAAGAAGTTATTTTTGTTGGATTATGATGATGGTGAGTTTTGTAATACGAGTGAATGATTTTAATGATCATGGGGTTAATGTAGATGTTGATATTTATTATTTTGTGTGGTTTAAATGTAAACCTTTGATAATAAATGTATGCTAATACGTTAACCACTTGGTCGGAGATTTGATTCGATTATGCCAAAATCTTATACTAGGAAATGCATTAGTAACTTGTATCTTATTTGAGTATATCGTAGTATAGTTTTTTTCATCGTCATTTTCATATTTATTTTGAATGCACATCACACTATAGTTCGTTAACAACCATTTTCATCACTTAACCATTCCTTTATTCACAATATCTGAAAGATCTTTTAGCGTAAATTTTGTAAATCTCATCATTGCAGTAGGCGGAAGTTTCGGTAGTTTTTTTTTAAACACAATCCATAACCCGTAAAGCTCACGGGTATATAACCTATAAATAACTATAAATAATATGCTATATTTGTATTTGTATAAAAATATATAGTCCTACAGGTTATGGTGTACATTGAAATGTTATGAGTTTTGGGATACGTTTAAATGTGATGTGTAGTTTGTACCAAGCCGCATTTTCAGAGTTAATGCATAAAATAATTATGTCATCATACCATTGATGTACCCGACAACACTGTTAAATAAGATATTTTTCTGTGAAGTAAATGCCCTAATTTATTCAATTTATGTTTTTTTTTGTCTCGGTAAGGTCTGTCAAACACGTGTCTTACTATGTGAAGTTATTATTTTATAGATATAGATTTTTTTAACACAACCCATAACCCATGAAACTCACGGGTATATAACATTAAGCGTGGGAGGGTATAAATAGGAGACACTAAGCGTCACATAGCAGTCACGTTAGCAAGGCGGCACGGTAAGAAAAACACGTGGTAGAAAGGACTTTAAAGTGGTGTTTTTCTTAAAAAAAATAAAAAAACCAATAAAATGTTAGTATGAAGAGGTTATCCAATTATAGGAAATCAAATATATAAAATTCTTTTGTAAATATAAATTTTTATAAAACAACCCATAACCCGTGAAATCACGGGTATATAACCTAGTTATACAATAAATACACAACCTGAAAGCACCTTCATAATAAAAAAGAAAGGAGTAAAGAAACGTGTGGAGTGGGACTTGAACCCGTGACCCCTTGCTTAACATAAAAACGGACAACCATTGGACTGTATGCAGTCTTGTGTTAAACTTAGTGCTTTAATTTGTTAAAAACAAACCCAAAATTCGAGCTGAACCTTTTCTTCTTCTTCGCTACAAACCCAAATGACGACATGAATAAAACCTTTTCGTTTGACGTCCTTTTGGCTTCTCGTGCGATTCACTCAATTCGTTTTTTATGGAGATTTCAGTTTCGTATACTTATTCGATCCATTAATGTTAGGACCGGTTTTGTACCGAACGATTGCGAATCGACCGTTTGAAGTGCGGAATCCTTCAACGATCGTAACCGATCACACGAACAGTAATCTAACAGTGATTCTATTGAAGAATATGATAGCGTACAAGCACCTGAATCACAAACACGAGGTTTCTCTCTCTAGAACTTTCTCTCTCTAGCTCTAGATCTCCCAAGCTCCAAAATGTGTAAAAGTGTCAAAAGTCCCTAAAAGAAACCCTAAGTCACCTATTTATAGGCCAAGGCTTATAAGGAGAGTTCCCCTTATTTACATAAACGCCACCTTGCCTTTTCTATCTAATTACAACATAAAGCCTAGAATTTTAACAGTTTCTGCTACGGTTTGAGATGACGGAGGCGATAGACATAAATGCACTAACAGACTCCCCCTTGGATATTGCCGTAGTCAATCTCAAACATTCAGACTCGTAGCTTCTTTTCTTTCTTTCTCTCTCTGAGTCTTCTTGAAGCTTTAACACGTTTTCAGCAACGTAGACTCCCTCTTGCTCGAACAGAATCCCGGTGGATCTGTTTTCAGTTTCAGCTCCCCCTTTCGGTAGGCTCTTCAGGCTCCCCCTGTCGATAAGCTTCCGTGCTTTGGGATCGACACCTGGCTTTCCGATTACAAGCTCCTCCAGAATAGATCCTGGGTCCTTGAATACACGCTTCCCTTTGCGTTGAGCTTGTCTTCAGACTCCCCCTTAGACTCGGCTATTGGGATCGTAGTCTGGAATACCATCTGCAAATTCTCAAACATTTATAAGTAACAATGTTTTGAACTTCCAGGATTGAAAACCTGGTTCTCTCAGCATATGCTAAAATTTTTAACAATGAAAGCATTTTTGGTTGTCCAGGTATCGTAACCTGGCTCCATCAAACTTTCTAAATCAAGATCCTGGGACTAAGATATAATAATATGAAATAAATCCAGGAATACTTGATATTCTCCCCCTATCAACAATATTCAAAGATTTGGCAGTTTCAACGAACCGGATCGGAAACTGGCTCTTTTACAGATTTTAACAGTATAAGCATCCAAATCCCTCACAGTTAATCATCCAAGTCCAAATTAATGACCTCGGAGATTTCACAAACTGTTTTTGATTTTTGATTTTAAAAACTTCAAGTTTCAAATTAATGAACTTGTTTTATTTTCAGAAACACGATCAGCTTACTTAGATTTTGAAACTCAGTTCTCAGACATCGGTTGTCGAAAATAAAGCAGAATCAAAAATCTTTTTGTACTTTTTCTGAAAATATAAAGCAGTAAAGAAATATTTACAAACATATTTACACACAATATTTTTGTTTGAGTTTGCGTTAGAGGATCATATCAGTTTCTGACAAGTCACAAGTACCGTTGAGCTTTTTAGCACTTTAAGAATTAAACAATTCACTTAGATTGTCGATATACTTGTCCACTTAAATTTTCACACAAATTTCAACTGATTCAGGATACGAATTAAGTGTTTTAAGAACTTAAACCTATTCATGTGTCCCACCTCTTGAATATACTCCCGTATCCAGATCCCGATATTCAGTCTTACAGGTAATTATGACACAAATGATATCTGTAAGGGGTTAATAAATTATGAAGAATCATGAGAGCTCAGGTCAGAACCATCGTTCAGCAGAGAGATCATGACTCAACTTGTGGGTGTGTCCCCTTTAGAGGATCTTTTTTACAACAGCATTGCTAAGCAATTTTATTGTCTTATCATATATGCTGAGGGTTTATGCTATGTTTAGCATTTGCGGAAAGTATTATTCGAGGACTAGGTCAGAACTACCGTTCAGCAGAAGTCCCGGAATAATACCCCAGATATCACTTAAGCATAAAGACCTAGTATATCAGAAAAAGGAACCTTTCAAACGAGATTTCAGGGGTTACCTATATATCCAAGTAGTGTTCCCCATGAAATAAGCAAGTTTGAATTTATGTTTATATCCCGAAAAAGTTTACTAAATGTGTAAAAACCTACCGACACATCCATGGTGAGATCGTTTAACACATTTAAACTTTCCAATTCTTTAGCGTACTGTGATAGTCTACTGATGTACTATCATTTCCTCTTTTTACGCAAAAACTCATTTTTCATAATTTTATCATGTTTTTTACTTTTTCAAATTTTCTAATGTTTTTGGATTTTCTGACAAATTCTTACTCCCCCTAAAATGCAAAACCATTTAAAGAAAATTTGACAACCAATACTGATAGCTTTGTCTCGCCATCCATTTTCTGCTTTAAGTGTACTGATTTGCAGAAAAATATAACGTACCCCCATGATTTACAACCCATTGATCTTAACAGTTTGAAAACCGTGTTTCAATCTAGTGAAAGTAATCATGTTTGTTCAGCCGTGAGGGTTTCGGCGTATTCAATCAACACATATTTTTGTATTTTTGAATATTTGACATAAACGAAAGCATATTTTTGGTTTTTCAATTTTTTAACAAACTAAAAACATATTTTTGGTTTTTAATTTTTCAATTTTTTAGGGTTTTTGAAAATATTGTTTATTTATGTACAGAAAACAAAAAAACTCCCTGTTTCAACCAACACAGGGTTCAGCAGCCTCTTCTTCCTGTGCCAGGCTGCTCCGATTTCCATTCTCACAGTCTTCAGTTTTCTTGAACACCTGCACATTTACACTTACTCAATCACTTAAACAATTTAGCCCAGGTCTGTTTGACCTTAGGCATTTCAACACAATAATTTTCATTCAATGCCGGAAAGTCTTTGTCGTCTTTCACAAAGACCTTATCAACTTTTACTTCAACTTTTTCATCTTTTACAAAAATCATCGGTTTCTTAATACTCCATGTCTGGCCTTTCGGAGTACCTCTTTTGTAAAAATGTGACTCGTTTTGAACTTTTTGATTTTGAACAACAACTTTTGGTTTCCAAAACTGGTTTGGTTTTGTTGCATTAACAGTTGTTTTCCAACTTTGTGTTGTTCTTAATTTTGGTGTCACTGGTTTCCATGTTTGTTGTGATTCAGCCATTGACATTTTCGGCTTCCAAGTTTGCTTAGAATCAAACTTGGTTGACTTCTGAGTCACAACTTTAGATTTCTGTTTCTGAACATAAACAGACTTCTTTTTCTCAACATCCACAACAAGTTTCAGATTTGGACACTTGCGAGCAAGATGACCAATTTGATCACATTTAAAGCATGTTCTTTTTGAGACATCTTTGACCTGTGGTTGTTGCTTTTTCTTTTGAGCACAGAACTCTTCATTAGACTGTCGTATAATATGGAGTTCTTTTTCTTCTTCTAAACTTTTTCCTTGAACAAAACTCGTTTTTGCCTGAAAATTTTGTGTTTCATTTTTATTCCATCGTTGTTTCTTCTTATAACCCAACCCAGCCTTCATGTTTTTCTTCTTGAAACCCGGTTTGTTATAAGAAATTTTGTGACCTTTACTAGCAAACTTTGAAATTTCAGATTTCTCAATCTCAACCATCTTGAAAACTTTATCAACTTTTTCTGAAATCACATTCTGAATCGGGAATACAACATCTAAGAATAATTTGTCCGATCCAATCATGGTATAAACCAATCCTTTTGAATCATCATTCAAATTTTTCTCGGATTTTGTGTTTTTCAAATATCCATCATGAAGATTTCCTTCATCTTCATCCTGTGATTCAGATTTACCTGTATCAACCGACTCTTCTTTCAACACACTTTCAACGACTTTACCTACCACCTCTGAATCATGAGAATCATCAGATTTGGAATAGGTTACGTCAATGTTATCTGGCAATTGATCTACCATGTTGAAAGCTTTTTCGACCTTTTCATCATCATAAAATGCAAATTTTCCCGGTGGTGGAACTTGATGAAACTCTGAGCCAATGCCTTTCTTGTTTTGCTCAGACTCACCATCCTCCGGTTTTATATTGAAAATACGTTCAAGCACATATGACGACGCATGATAACTTTTTAACTTGTTATTATCCTGTTCTAAATCAGCAATCTGACGCTTTAGCTTAGCAACATCTTCAATGTAAGAATTAACAACTTGTTGCTTTATTTCATACATTCGTTTATACTCATTAGTTGTTTCAGAACAGTATTTCAATCTTGATTGAACAAGTTTCATTTCACTTTTCATTTTTTCATATGATTCTTTTGTAATGTGATAAGCCAATTTTATTGAATCGTATTCTTTTTTCATTTCTTGACAAACAATTTCTTTTTGATCACATTCTTCTGACATTTTTGAAACCTTTTCTTTCAAAACTTCATTTTCTTTTTCTAACTTCTTACATTTTTCTGAAAGTTGTTCATCATTTTCTTTCAAAACTTTTTCGTTTTCTAACATTTCTTTGCATTTGTTTTTGAAAACTTCTTCAATTTTATAAAATTGTTTGTCTTTTTCAGTACAAGCACTGCACGTTTCCATGCCTTTCTTGCACTGTTCAACCGTTTTCAAGTTTTCAGAGTTAGAATTTACCTTAGTGATTGGCACTTCGGTGTTTGCTTCAGTTTCTTTCTGTTGTTTCTCATCAACAGCTTCATCACCATCATCTGTTGATCTTTCAACCTTCACTTCTTCTTCTGCTTTCTTCACATCTTCTCTAACCTGCTGTTCTTTGGTAACAGCTTCTTTCACAACTTCTTCATTCACCATAACCTTTTCTTCTTCCTTCACTTCTTCAACAATCTTCATATCTTCTTCTTTAACTGCTTCTGCTTTAACCTCTTCAGCCGCTTTCTTCAGATTGTTTACCATCTCTTCAACATTCTTCTTCATTCTTTCTTCATTCCTCTTCCTCAGTTTTATCGTCATAGCATCCCTGATGATTTTATCCAGCCTTTTCACATATGTCTTGTGTTTTGCAACATTGGAATAATATTCGCCGGATCGAGGAATTACTAGAAGAACATCATCATGAACTATGTCTCTTCTTGGAACAACCGGTTCACCTTGTTTGTTGACATAACATTCTTGTTTCTTATCCCATCGTTTGTTTGCAACAGCATTCTCATATTCTTCCTGCATTTTCTCCATTCTGCAACCTACAATGAATCTTTCTCTTGGAGTTTTTTCTTTCAAAATCTCTTCTCGAGATTTCTCTTTGACCTCAGCAGCAACATTTTCTTCTTTGTTTTCTTCATGAATTTTAGCAACAAGAACATGATGCTGGGCCTTTGATGTTTTTCTCCCATGAGCTGTTACAGGACGATCTTCATCTGGAAGAATTGTGCTCCAGTCAAAACCTTCATCATCGTGGATTACAGCAAGAGCTCTGGACTTCTCTCTGGGTTTATCTTCAATCATCTTTGGCTCTTCTCTGCTACGGTGGTAAATTGCCTTTCGGTAATAATCGTCATTGAATGGACGTTCATTTCCTTCAGCAGCTTCAGAATTTCTGCATTCTCTTTTAAAATGACCCTTTTGCTTGCATCTGAAACAGGTCACCTTGGACTTGTCAAATCCAAGTTTTGTAGATGCACCACCGAGAGATTGTTTCCCAGTAATCTCCATGTATCTCTGAGCTCTGCGGATGCAGCTTGCCAAACACCAACGGATGTCAATGAGTTCCATCTCTTCCGGATCAATCTGGTCGTAGTCTTCTTTGGTTAACTCAGAGTTACCAATCTTGCCAGCAACTAGACCTTCATACGATTCCAGAACAGATGCAAGAAAGCTCATTTGTTGTTTAGCTGCATTGATGCTCATTGCAGGAGAATTCTTCAATTTAAGAGCAATGTTGCACAAAATCTCCTCATTTTCATCAGAACTTGATTTTGAAGATGAATGATATCCAGAATGATAACTTGATGAAGTTGTTTGTGGTTCTTTCATCTTCTCGCCACTGAATGCTGTCTTTGGTGAACTGCCAACTGTCTCCGAAGGTACATTGCCTTTGTAGTATAGACCAACATTCTGATGATGAGATGAACCACTCATCTTGTTTTGCTTTTGTAGCTCCAGATCATGACTCTCAATCTTTTCTAACAATGCATCAAGAGTAATTTTATCAAATTTTTCATCATTTTTCAAGATAAAAACAAACGTTTGCCACTGATCAGCTCGTGGTAACGCTTCAATCACTTTATCAATTATCTCTTCTCTTGTTTTCAAAATTTTAAACCTTTCAAGTTCAATTTTTAAATGGCAAAATCTCTCAATCATTTGCCTCACAGTCTCTCCCTTTAAAATGTCAAACAAATCAAATTCTTTTTTCAATAAAGCTATTTTGTTTTTCTGGATTTGTGTACCCCCCTTAGCTTTAACCTTCAAAGCTTTCCATACAGATTTAGATGACCCTTTATGAACTAATAATGAAAAAATGTCATCACGAACTGATTGCTGAATCAATGCAATCATCTTCTGTTCATAAGAAAATTTCTTTCGATCATCCTCTGAATAATCTTTCATCAGAATTTCTTCTCCTTTGTCATTTACTGGGTTTTCATAACCAAACTTCAAACAAAACCAACTTTCATGTGCATATGCCTTCGTCCAATTGACAAATCTCTCCTTCCACCAAACATAATCCTCAATGTTATTCAGCTTCAGAGGTTTTGAATATGTTCCATAAAAGTTGTCATTGTTAATGTTGTCTTTGATGGTTTTCGTTATCGCTTTGGGTGTATCGTTTAAACCTTCCACTGTATCCGTGTTAAACGCATTGTAGAAAGTATTGATAAATTCTTCAGCCATGATGTGATCTTCTTGATTAATCAGCACTTTTTAATCACCTGAATCACAAACAAACACAATGAGTTTAAACAATATCAAACAAATGAATTTTACGAGTATCCGATCAAGTGAGTCAACACAAGTTAACAGTGAAAATAATCGTGTGACAACGTTGTCCGTTCGGATGAGATTGCTATCCGGAAGGAGATCCGTGCGTATGAGGATCCGTATGATGATTCGTCCGGATGGGGATTCGGATGGTGATACGCTCGGGTGGAGATCCGTGCATATGAAGGTGATGCGTACGGGTGAGGGTGATACGTGCGGATGAAGTAACACGGATTGTTGTACGTACGTGTAACAATGTTGTCCGTATGACTGTCACTACACGACAAACTGTTGACTTGACTCAAACTAATGCAATTTCAGAAATAATGGCCGACAACTATCTATCACTTCATTGGACCTCAATTCACTAGTGTTGATTCCCTTTTATCACATGTACAACCGACAATTCAATTAAATGTTATGTGCTTTGACACTGATTGTTCTGACGTGTAATGATATCCGCGTGAGCCGCGGGACAGAAATCCCGTGGTATTTTAATTAACAGCGGAAGTTTCTTCAGGATCTTTTTAAAACTGAAATATTTCCCGATTATTTTATTTCACCATTCGGAATAAAACCCGGTAATTTACAATATTGAGATTTCACGAAGAAATCTTTTATTTTTACAAAACATGTTTCTTTATTTTATACCGAGCCACTTCCTTAAGCTGATAGTGCTTCACGGCACTTTTCCTGGATCACAACAGATCACCTGAAACATGTTTGAAAAAGGTTTTGTCAGCGGGAAATACTGATTGAATCGTTCTATTTACTAAAACGACACGTTTGTTATAATTTACAGTATTAAGAGCGATTACAATGTTTCTGATATCAAACCAACTACCCACGGTATTTGTCACTCGACCGGATCTGTGACTATGGTCATATCCCCCATTGACTCCCCAATGGTGACGATTATCAAGTAATGTATACAAAACCCCACATACCGGCTGTAACTTGGTGATTACAAAGACTTAATCCCCGTAATTATAACTTTAAAATAAACATGCTTTTGTAAATAGATTTGATAAAAAGAGAACGACTCACATTGCAGATTTAACAGAGCTTATTCTACTGATTAGCCTTGATAACCTAGTTTAAATAATCAAGCACACAAACTAGGGTAGTAACTTAATACAGCATTTACGATAACTCACGAGATTAAAACCTTCACAACGAATGACAAAGTGCGATACTTAAACATCCATCGATTTAACGACGAATGACAAAGCATAAACCCTAATGTGGGCAGCACTTAAACATCCATTGGATAGTTTAATCGATCGGACATTGAATCGTAGCAGCGATCGAGTTATTACCCTGAATTGTGGCAGCACTTCGTGATCAGTGTGTGTTTTTGTAGTGATTATACTATAACTCAGAGTACAATTCGAATTTGAACGTCGAAAGAACACCCAATTGCATGAAACAGACCATCCTATTTATACGTGAAATTGACATCTCCCGCGTGTCGCGGAAGATGTCGTGGACCCTGTCGCGACTCGCCTGGGGTGACAACCTACCCTAGGGTAGCCTTGTCACTAGTATAGGCCTGCTGAGTTGATAGTTCGTTAATTCTCATATTTGACAACGCATTTTAAAGATAATCGTTAGTTAGGGTTTACCCCCCCTTGAGTTTTAGGGGCCCTAATCCTGATTCCAAATGTTCTGAAAATTTTAGGGATTATACAAAATCACTTGGGTTTCTCAATTAGGGTTTCTTAATTGGATAACTAAAATAATAAATAGTACTTTTTGATGAGAGTTGTTACAATATCAAAATCAAATAATGATATAACACTAACCGGTTAGAAGGTAAAACAAGGATGATCCGAACAAGAAAGCTTCGAGAGATGGGGTTGTTTGCCGTCGGCTTCGAGAGCAGAGAAAGAGAGAGTAGGGTTTGTGTGTTTAGAGTGTTTAGCAAACAATGAGGAAACAAAACCCCATAAGGGTTATGTCCTAGTTTAAATAGGTGGGTGGCCGAACCCATCATGGGCTGCCCATCTGTTTCGAGTGCAATCATAGTGTAACAAGGATGAGATGTTCGGCCCAATAAGGGCTTGTGCGATCGGGTTGTGTTGTGCGATCCGAGTCATATATATATATATATACATACATTCATTCACATAATCCAAAGATAACATTTCATTTAATCGATGCATCACACAATCACATATAATCCAGACAAGTTACATCAAAGCATTACTAGAGGTTCTAAATTACTAGTTGTCACACCCACGACCATGGGTTGTAGCCTAGTATCGCCAACGGTATTAGACTCGCTCCTCGGGGCTTGAGCCTAATGCACGCTATTATCAGGAGTCTATTTATTGTGGTTGTTTGTGTTGTTATTTGATTGTGTATTCTTGTTTGGTAAATTTGGATTTATGGATATGTTGACTATTTTGATGATATGAGACCATTTACACACTAACCTTGAAGTGCATGTTAAAATATTTTTTTAAAGAAATAAATATAAAACAGTTTTCTATAAAACGGAGGAAATTATTCACCAACATATTTGTTGACCCAAAATATATTTTTCTAACGTGGTGCAGGTTTTCAAAGTTGACGATCAAGTGATGTGGACACGTAGCATGGGCCTTAGGAAATTAAATTGAAATCTTGATATGTTTGTTTTGAAAAATGTACAAACAATTTTGATTATTATATGTTATGTGACTATTTAAATGGATATGCTTTAAATATTGAAACAATAATTAGTCGTCATGAGCTATGGGCAATCATCATGCCCCGTACCTTTCCGCTGCGGATCGGGGTGTGACACAGGAGCTATGGGCAATCATCATGCCCCGTACCTTTCGAGTGCAATCATAGTGTAACAAGGATGAGATGTTCGGCCAAATAAGGGACTTGTGCGATCGGGTTGTGTTGTGCGATCCGAGTCATATATATATATGTACATACATACATTCACATAATCCAAACATAACATTTCATTTAATAGATGCATCACACAATCACATATAATCCAGACAAGTTACATCAAAGCATTACTAGAGGTTCAAAATTACGAGCTGTCACATTATCCCCAAGTTGAAAGAAATTTCATCCCGAAATTTTGCCACGTACTCACTGAGGAAGCTAGTTTAGTTGTATGGTTTCCTGGTTTTCTTGGGGTGTCACATCCTTCCCCCGTTGGTTTGGAATTTCGTCCCGAAATTCCACAGTAGCTTCAGCCTCAGTAGTTGTTTCACTGTTCGCGAACAACTGGGGATACTTTTGTTTCATTTGGTCTTCACGTTCCCAGCTGAACTCTGGGCCACGACGGGAGTTCCAACGAACTCGAACAAGAGGTATTCTGGTATGCTTGAGAACCTTAACATCTCGGTCAGTAATCTCTACTGGTTCCTCAACGAATGGTAGCTGATCGTCGATAGTGAGCTCCTTCAAAGGAACTATGAGGGTCTCATCTGACAGTCACTTCTTCAGATTCGACACGTGGAAAATGTTGTGAACTCCACTGAGTTCTGCTGGCAAGTTTAGTTTGTAGGCCACCTTGCCTATTTTCTCTATGATGTCGAATGGTCCAACGTATCGCGGGTTGAGTTTGCCTCGTTTACCAAAACGAACAACACCTTTCCAAGGTGAGACTTTGAGTAGCACTCGATCCCCAACCTGGAACTCGAGTTGTTTCCTGCGCTTATCAGCATAGCTTTTCTGATGGTCACGAGCTGCCGCCATTCATTGTCGTATTTGAGCAATCCTTTCTGTTATGTCTACCACAAGTTCTGGTCCAGTGATCAGGCTATCACCAACCTCTGCCCAGCAAAGAGGTGACGGCATTTACGTCCGTACAATGCCTCAAACGGAGCGGCCTGGATACTGGTGTGGTAACTATTATTATACGAGAACTCCACTAACGGGAGATGCTTTTCCCAGCCATTGCCAAAATCGATTACACATGCCCTAAGCATGTCTTCAAGGGTTTGGATGGTGCGTTCAGACTGCCCATCCGTTTGCGGGTGATATGTTGTGCTCATATCTAATCGAGAGCCAAAAGACTTGTGCATTGCTTGCCACAGTTCAGAAGTAAAACACGCATCACGATCAGATATGATAGAGGTTGGCACCTCGTGCCTCGAAACCACTTCCTTCAAGTAAACGTCTGCTAAAGTAGAGAACTTGTCTGTTTCTTTGATAGCCAAAAAGTGTGCAGACTTGGTCAGTCAATCCACTATCACCCCAATAGTGTCATTTCCGCGCTGAGATCTAGGCAGGCCAATAACGAAATCCATGGAAATTTGCTCCCATTTCCATTTTGGGATCTCTGGTTGTTGAAGTAGGCCTGATGGTTTCTGGTACTCGACTTTGACTCTCGCACAAGTCAAACATTTATTGACGTAAGTTGCTATGTGAGCTTTCATGCTAGGCCACCAGTATGTAGTTTTGAGATCGTGGTACATCTTATCCGAACCAGGATGTACTGAGTAACGAGACTTGTGTGCTTCATCCATCACAAGTTCGCGTAAGTTTCCATAAAGTGGGACCCAAATGTGCCCTGTTACGTAGTATGCGCCGTCTTCCTTTTGTCCTAACCATTTCCTCGATCCTCGCAGGGACTCCGCCCTGATGTTCCCTGCTTTCAAAGCTTCTAGCTGAGCATCCCGTATCTGAGTAGGAAGACTAGATTGGATGGTAAGTTGTAACGCGCGTACTCGCTTAGGTTTTGTTTCCTTTCGACTGAGGGCGTCGGCCACCACATTGGCTTTGCCCGGATGGTACTTGATCGCGCATTCATAATCATTCAAGAACTCGACCCATCGACGTTGTCGCATGTTTAACTCCTTTTGCTTGAAGATATGCTCAAGACTCCTGTGATCGGTGTAAATGGTGCACCTGGTACCGTACAGGTAATGTCTCCATATCTTGAGTGCGAAAACAACAGCTCCCAGCTCCAAATCGTGTGTAGTGTAGTTCCTTTTGTGAACTTTAAGTTGGCGCGATGCGTAGGCAATGACCTTGTCATGTTGCATCAACACGCAACCAAGTCCTTGAATGGAAGCGTTGCAATAAACCACAAAATCATCTGTGCCTTCAGGCAATGAGAGGATAGGTGCGCTACAAAGTCTATCCTTTAAGTGCTGAAATGCGGACTCTTGTGCATCTCCCCAACGATAGGTGACACCCTTCTGAGTCAGTGAAGTGAGAGGTTGGGAAATCTTTGAGAAATCCTTGATCAACCTTCTGTAATAACCTGCCAAACCCAAGAATTGGCGGATTTCTGTTGGTGTACGGGGTGCAGGTCAGTTCTTGATCGAGTCTACCTTGGATGGATCAACGTGAATCCCGTCCTTGTTTACCACGTGGCCTAGGAAATGGACTTCGCGAAGCCAGAAGTCACTTTCGAAAACTTAGCATAAAGTTGTTCTGTTTGAAGGAGTTCCAAAATAAGTCGTAGATGCTGCTCGTGTTCCTCCTGACTCTTAGAATAGATCAGGATGTCGTCGATGAAAACTATAACGAACTTATCCAGGTAAGGTTTACACACTCGGTTCATAAGGTCCATGAAGACTGAAGGTGCGTTTGTCAGCCCAAAAGGCATGACCAAAAACTCGTAGTGTCCGTAACGAGTTCTAAAGGCTGTTTTGGAGACGTCCTTTTCTCGGACTCTCAGCTGGTGGTATCCCGATCTCAGATCAATCTTTGAATAGAAGCTCGACCCCTGCAGCTAGTCGAATAGGTCATCAATGCGTGGAAGAGGATAGCGATTCTTCACAGTCACCTTGTTGAGTTCGCGATAGTCAATACACATTCTGAAGGTACCGTCTTTCTTCTTCACGAATAGCACTGGAGCTCCCCAGGGCGAAGAGCTAGGACGAATAAAACCTTTATCCAAGAGCTCTTGTATTTGCGTAGACAGCTCTTCTAGTTCTGATAGGGCTAAACGATAAGGTGCTCGAGCTATGGGCGCTGCTCCAGGTGTTAGCTCAATTTGGAATTCAACCTGACGGTGGGGCGGAAGACCAGGTAATTCCTCAGGAAAGTCGCGCACAATCGGAAAATCTTCCATCTTCGTCTCCTTCGTCGAGGTATCAGTAACGAGAGCCAGAATAGCAGTGTGGCCCTTCCGCAAACACTTCAGGGCCTTAAGGAAAGAGATGATGCTCACGACCGCACCACTCTTGTCGCCACGAATCACGAGAGGTTCATCACCTGAACGGGGAATACGGACAATCTTCTCGTTGCAAAGAATCTCTGCTTGGTGTTGGGATAACCAATCCATCCCAATGACAACGTCGAAACTACCCAGAACGATAGGAATGAGGTCGATAGAGAAGGTCTGATTAGCAAGAACAAGATTACAACCCTTGACTACGTGTGTGGCCTCTAAACTCTTACCATTAGCTAGCTCTACAGTGTGCTTGGTGTTCAAAAGTGTTGGGGTACGCTTAAGCATTTGACTAACTTTTAAGGACACGTAGCTAGTATCGGCACCCGAATCAAATAAAACAGTAACATAAAAGTCGTCCAGTAGGAACTTACCCGTCACAACATTGGGATCATTCCTCGCTTCACCCTGGCCAATCACGAATACACGCCCCCTGGCACCATTGCCATCGTTGTTTCCCCCATTGTTACCATTCCCCTGATTATTGTTGTTGTTGTTCTGGTTCCGGTTTAGCTGTGGGCAGTCTCTCTTGAAGTGGCCTTCAGCACCACACTGAAAGCACCATTTGTTGTTGCCCTGTTGTTGCTGATGCTGCTGACGTTGATTCTGTGGGGCTTGTTGTTGCTGACGATTCTGATTCGCGGGGCGTAAACTTCTGCAATCCTTTACGGCGTGGCCTGGCTTGTTGCACCGATGACAGTTTCTCCTGGTGCATGGCCCGCTGTGGTGTAGGTTACAGCGATTGCATTTGGGGTGAATTCCCCTGTACCCACCTTGACTTTGGCTACTAGGTGATTGCTGACTAGGGCTCTTGTAGTCATCAGGCCTTCTCTGCTGAGACTGGGACTGAACAGAAGTTGAACCTTTGCTTGAAGTTCCATCCCATTTACGCTTCTTATCGCTGGGAGTATCAGAAGTAGTAGCACTAATACGCTTTGGTAACCTATTCTGCTCCACCGCCTGATCAGTGAGACGATGAGCCAACTTGATGATTTGCTGAATGGTGCCAAGATTAGCTGAGGTCACATGACTTTGAATTTCTGGCACCAAACCCTTAAGGTATAGTTCGATACGTTTAATGGGAGGGTCTACCATAGTAGGACACAAGATAGCCAACTCGTTTGATCTTTTCGTGTATGCTTCAATTTCTGACCCCGTCATCTTTAAGTAGAAGAACTCTACCTCCAGCTTATGAATGTCGTCACGACTACAGTACTCTTCTTTGATTAGTTCTTTGAAACCGCTCCATGGGGTGGCGTTAGCAACCGCCAGCCCTAGCAGTTGGACCTGTGCTTTCCACCAGGTTAACGCAGCACCTTCAAGTGTTCCAGTAGCAAACTTTACCCTACGATCCTCAGGGCATTCACACATCTCGAAGACAGATTCGAGCTTCTCAAACTAGTGGAGGAGACCTACAGCTCCTTCTGTACCACTGAAGGTACTAGGTCTACAGTCCATAAAGGTCTTGAACGTACACACGGGAGGCTGGGCAGGCTGACCTGTCGCGCGAGAAAGAAAAGACAATAATAAGCACGAGGGTTGGTTCATGAGAGTAGGATCTAAACATCCTAGGATAGGTCGAAATGGCAGGTTATACCTCCTGCAGGGACATCTGCGAGTGCCTCAGCAACTCGTTCATTGATTAGAGCCGTCAGCTGGGATTGAGTCAAATTTAGACGTCCACTCATGACCTTCACATCGAAGAAAACACAAGTAAGAAAAGTGTCGCGCATGTGTGTAAATGTGGAGTGACAGAAGAGAGTAAGCACACAGAGTTCAAGCAACAGTTGTTATACTAACTAAGCATACCATGAGCAATGTACTATGTAACTAGCAAGTAGGCAATATAAACATAAATCATATCACCTATAGTGTTGAGCCTTGCACGTGGAGCGAAGCGTCGTTGTGGGTCGTTGAGCACTGTACAGGTTATAGTCTGGTTTTACCAAAAAGCTTTTCCCCCTTTTTAAAACCAAGTTCACTATAACCAATGGCTCTGATACCAATCTGTCACACCCCCAAAATCCACATGCGGAGTATCACCGCTTGGAAGCGTGACTGACCAGGATCGAGCCACCAATCATATTGAACAATATAGTAAAGTAATTAAAAGTTCAACCACACAATATAATTGGTGTCCAAAAATAATTTAATAAGTCTAAGTTATCAGCGGAAGCAAATAGTTCAAAACCCAAATCATAAATTCAGAGTATTTAAGTTTATCATGAACACTCAATGTCCATGCTCCACAACGACTCTTCCCCATGCAAGCTCCTGTAAAACCTAATGACCTGCAAAGCATGTAGTAACGAGTCAACAACAAAGTTGAGCGAGTTCACAGTTGGGTGTTTGTTTAAGTTATACCAAAAACATAGTTTCCTTTAACTGGCACCCTTGCCGTGGGGGCTACCCCATAGTTGAAAACGTGTTTTGTTTAATCCCGTTTACTCTGGTAATCTAGTCATGGGGGCTACCCCATGTTTACACTACTAGACTCATTACCATATCGACCGCTGACTTTAGTCATGTTTATGTGCCCTTAGCGTCAATGTCTATCATCATTGACGTTCCCAGATCCATTAGTTCACGCCCGTCCTCTGCGGCACGGTGTGAGGCTTGTCAGACCTAAATAGCGCTATCTAACTAATGACCCGCTCGCCATTGGCCTGGCGATTAAGTCGATATAAAAGGATGGACTTCGTGATAGAGTTTTGGTCTAGTGAAATTTAACTGTCCAAGAGGACGAGGAATTACATTCCTTAACTCGTACTGTCCTACCCAAGAAGGACGAGGAATCCATATTCCTTAACCCATTCCCAACCCACCGAGAATTACCATGCTTTGTAGAAAGTGTGAACTCACCTTAGGTTAGCTCGGCAGATAAGCGAAAGGTCAATCGAGTTACTAGGGGTCAACCACGTCCTAACATGGTTACTATACAAGTCAGGTCTAGGTTCAAGTAGTGCACATAAGTTTACACAGAACTAACAGGTTACTAGCACATAACGATCATGGCATACGCAAAGAACACGTTAAACGATAACTGTTTAGCATACACATGACGCCCAAACATAACTCGGCCCAACATGTTGTGCGATCAGCACAACCTTGTGCGATCCACAACATGTTGTGCGATCCAACATAAACCCGGCCCAAACATTTAAAGTCCCAAACATATATACACGGCCCAAATAATAACAAATATTGGTCTTGTGCGGTCCGGATGGACTTGTGCGATTGAAAGGTTCTTGTGCAACTGGGTTTGGGCTTTGAGGCCCAACAGCATAGAAATGTTCAACAGATGTGTATGGCCCAAGCCTTGTACGATCGGCACTGTCTTGTGCGATCCACAAGTCATGTGTGATCATGCAATCCTAGGTTGTACAATGTGCTTTGAACAGTTGTATTATATGGAATCCCAGCTTGTGCGATTCCCTTGTGCGATCGGAACTTGTATGATTTGAACTTGTGCGATTAAAGGGGTTTGTGTGATCAGTTACATACTTTCCTTAATTCATGCAATCAATTAACTTGTTTCCTTTTATCTTGCAAGATTAACTCTAACAATTACCAACCATATCATATTCGATCAAACTAGAGTTTTAACATCAATTCTTATGAACCCTAAACATAATCAAAACATAAACAGTAACTCATACATGAGACTATCAATCTTGATTTCAAATCATCACACAACACCTCATGTTCGATCATATCATTGGTCCGAATACACATACATACAGCCTATTATGTTACATCCATTCGGTTCCTAATTATCTATATCAACATTACAGCATTCATCAATCCTTATACTTATAATGATCTAAACCGATTGTTCATCAAGTATTTTACTAACATAACGCTTTAATCATCAAACAACACATAGCCACTCGATCAACAAACATCAGTCATATCAAAATCAAATAATGATATAACACTAACCGGTTAGAAGGTAAAACAAGGATGATCCGAACAAGAAAGCTTCGAGAGATGGGGATGTTTGCCGTCGGCTTCGAGAGGAGAGAAAGAGAGAGTAGGGTTTGTGTGTTTAGAGTGTTTAGCAAACAATGAGGAAACAAAACCCCATAAGGGTTATGTCCTAGTTTAAATAGGTGGGTGGCCGAACCCATCATGGGCTGCCCATCTGTTTCGAGTGCAATCATAGTGTAACAAGGATGAGATGTTCGGCCCAATAAGGGCTTGTGCGATTGGGTTGTGCGATCCGAGTCATATATATATAAATACATACATTCATTCACATAATCCAAACATAACATTTCATTTAATCGATGCATCACACAATCACATATAATCCAGACAAGTTACATCAAAGCATTACTAGAGGTTCTAAATTACGAGTTGTCAGACCCACGACCATGGGTTGTAGCCTAGTATCGCCAATGGTATTAGACTCGCTCCTCGGGGCTTGAGCCTAATGCACGCTATTATCAGGAGTCTATTTATTGTGGTTGTTTGTGTTGTTATTTGATTGTGTATTCTTGTTTGGTAAATTTGGATTTATGGATATGTTGACTATTTTGATGATATGAGACCATTTACACACTAACCTTGAGGTGCATGTTAAAAATATTTTTTTAAAGAAATAAATATAAAACTGTTTTCTATAAAACGGAGGAAATTATTCACCAACATATTTGTTGACCCAAAATATATTTTTCTAACGTGGTGCAGGTTTTCAAAGTTGATGATCAAGTGATGTGGACACGTAGCATGGGCCTTAGGAAATTAAATTGAAATCTTGATATGTTTGTTTTGAAAAATGTACGAACAATTTTGATTATTATATGTTATGTGACTATTTAAATGGATATGCTTTAAATATTGAAACAATAATTAGTCGTCATGAGCTATGGGCAATCATCATGCCCCGTACCTTTCCGCTGCGGATCGGGGTGTGACACAGGATAACTAAGCCTTTATGAACTTGAGCGGTGTGTGTATTAAAAGTCGACATGCTATATTAATAAATAGTAAAAATGAGTTTTCACTAATTTTGGACATTCATAGTTATATATAACTACGATTAAAATACTTGTTAATCTTCGGATTTGTTCTTTAATGTGAAAGGTTCTCAAAAAACTAATATGTGTCCAAAATGGAGCTAAGATAAATGAGATATAGAAGCTCAAAGTTCTGTGTTTGAATTTGAAATATTGAAGTTTTGAAAAAGTTGGAACAAATATTCCAAGTGGATGGAACTTGTCCACATAGAAGGAGAGACAAAACTTGGAGTGGTTATAAGGAGGTACACTCCTTAATTATTGTTTCCTAGAAGTAGATAATAATGGGGACACTGAAGGGCCGGAGCACCTTAGCTCGCACACATGCGTGTGGCGTGGGCATTTGGCACAATGTTGTAGCTTTTAAGTAGCATTTAAGTTCAAACAGAAACATGTTCAACTAGGTATTAAAGGCGTTTAATACTCTCTGTTGAAACAACAAATTGATCTTGTTTACTATAAAAAGCAGAGTCAATGTTGGGAGTTTATACTTGGGTTTTTAGAAACCAAGGGAGTATCTTAGTTGAAGAGACACAAAAATAACTTCTTGAGAGGTGTGGTATTCTCTCAAGAACAAAAAACCACGACACATTTTTTCATAGTGAATTTAAGGCTCTGAGGACATCTCCGGTAGTACCAGCACAATCTTTATATACCAAACTTGTCAAAACATGCATATACCACAAACTTATGAACTTGAAGGTTTGTAAAAATATGTAGTAAGTTACTAACATATTTAGTGGGTCTCGTTATCTTTAAAAAAATAAGTTTAGTTTCTTAAAAACTTTATTTTTTTAAAGATCTTGAAGTTTCACAACTTCTTGTCATAATTTACCAAACATATTTCTTGTTAAATTTTTCTTGTGACACAAGTGTTTACACACTTGTTTATTCACTAAAATGCTTTTAGTTTATGTAAGGTCCGGGTTTTAACAAAACTAGCATTTTCCGCTTGGTTCTTCCGAAAAACCACTTGTAGATCTTTAGATCTACATGTTTAGAGTCTTATTTTACAAGAAAATTACTTTTACTCAAGTTCTTGTTTCATGAGTGGAAGGGTTCATCATCTTTCACATCTCTAGCACTAACATACTACTAGTTCATGTTCTTGAACATGATCTAGTATGGTTAAATGATGATCCATCCCACTTCTAGCAACAAACAACATAAATAATCACAACTAACCAAGATTTTCATGATTTACACCACTAGTTTCTTTTTATCCAACATTTTCATCTTACTTCCAAGACTTTAAATTATGATCTTGTGTGTTCTTGATTTTTAACCGCTAAATCACTTATTAACCACTCTAAAAAAGAACAAGATGATGTTTAGAGGCACTTACTACAAGCTCAAGGCTAGGGAAGAAACAAGACGTAAACAAGGTGGATAAAAGAAATATAGAGAGGTTCTTGAGTTTTCGAAAGCACCGAGCCTCCTTGTATGATCTCTTGCACACTTGTATGTATAAGAAATGTTTGTACAAGAACTTGATGATGGATGTGTAGTGGTGATGGTGTTCGGCCGTGACCAAGCCAAGAGAGAAAGAGGAGAGTGAGTTTTTGGTTGATGTGTGTTTATGAAGCTCTTAACTCTTAGGTTAATTTATAAACCAATATCACAAATATCCTCCATGTAATGTGTTACCTTGATAACCAACACTAGAGATTTAAACAATCAAGGAAGGACAAGGGTGTGTCCCACCCTTGGAACCGTCAAATGAGGGGGGGGGGGTATGGGTTGGGCGGTGATGTTTAAGTTACAAGCTAGTTAGTTTCTAATGACATTAGTTAGCATATTAAGTGTGATATGTAATATAAGATATGTTAGGGTGTTCGGGGACCCTAACTAGCTCAGAAAAGTAAAAACAGTGCTTCTAGCATTATTTTGGTGTTCCGGGTATTGTCCGGTTGTTCGGTTAGATACCGATTCGTTAAAGTGCTAAATTACACTTTTTAGTGTCTAATAAGTATCTTTTTGTGACACTTTTAATTCCCGTCACATAGGGAAGTATTTTGGATAATAAAACGTAATTTCTGCATAATATTTTAGTGCCATAATGCTGATTATAGCTGAATTATATATAATTTTGCACTTAAAGTGCGTTTCGGGTGCTTTTTAGTGCGTATTTTTGCTTTCGTATGCCTAGATATTAAACCCTTGTATATATTCTTGGGTTTTAATGTATTATTGTTGTTGGACCTACACCTAGGCTCCAATTTTAATGTCTGACTGCTTTCTGCAGTTCTGTTGACACAATGTGTCTTACCGGTGAGTTTACTAGTATTTCTGACGCAACGCTCTCGTTTATGCATAAAGCAATATTTTGTAGTATAAAACATGCATGAATTCACTTGTTTAGCATGTGTTCAGACATTGCTGACAATTAAGCACATAATTGCAGTCATTAAATAATAATTAAAGTGTACGGAAATTACCGGTTTGTGCCAGTTGTCACAGTCTCCCCCCGTTAAAAGAATTTCGTCCCGAAATTCAGGCTGAGCTAACTCTCGCAGGAGTCTTCTTGAATAGGTGGGGATACTTTTCTTTGAACTGGTCTTCACGTTCCTATGTGTACTCGGGTCCGTGTTTAGAGATCCAACGTACTTTGACAAGTTTAACAATGCTCCTCCTGGTCTTGTTGACTTTCCAGTATGTAACCTCAACAGGTTGTTCTGTAAATCGGAGGGCGTCATCAATATGCACTTCATCCACCGGGATAATCACGTTTTCTTGTGTTGGACTCTTCTTGAGATTGGATACATGGAACGTATCATGTGCTCCATTAAGTTCTTCCGGTAATTCCAACTTGTATGCCACGGTACCAATTCTTTCTAGGATCTTAAATGGTCCGATGTATCGTGGATTCAGCTTACCACGTTTTCTGAATCTGACTACGCCCTTCCAAGGGGAGACCTTCAACAAAACTTTGTCTCCAACCTCGAATTCTACTGGTTTTCTTTTCAGATCAGCGTAGCTCTTTTGTCGATCTCAAGCCGCCTTAATGCGCTCTCGGATCTGCGCAATCTTGTCGGTTGTCTCTTGCACAAGTTCAGGACCAACCATACGTTTATCTCCAGCGTCTGCCCAACATAAGGGTGATCGAAACTTGCGGCCATACAGAGCTTCGAACGGTGCGACTTTTATGCTCGTGTGATAACTGTTATTGTAGGAAAACTCAACTAAAGGTAGGTGAGTATCCCAGCTGCTGCCTAGATCCATGACACATGCGCGAAGCATATCTTCTAACGTTTGTATAGTATGTTCGCTCTGGCCGTCTGTTTGTGGATGGAATGCCGTGCTTAGATCTAACTGAGATCCAAAGGCTTCCTGGAATGATTGCCAAGTTCTTGAGACAAAGCGTCCATCTCTGTCTGAAATAATTGAGATTGGCACCCCATGTCGTGCCACAATTTCCCTTAAGTATATCTCTGCAAGCTTTCCAGTGCTATCCTTCTCTCGGATCGGTAGGAAATGCGCAGATTTCGTTAATCGATCAACTATCACCCATATCATGTCGTGCCCTCTCGGGGTCCTGGGTAGTTTCGTTATGAAGTCCATCGAGATTTGCTCCCATTTCCAGATGGGAATCTCTGGTTGTTGTAGTAGGCCAGACGGTTTCTGATATTCGGCCTTAACCTTAGCACAGGTTAGGCATTTTCCAACATAGATAGCAACGTCGCTCTTGAGTCTCGGCCACCAATAGTACTCTTTCAAATCTTGATACATTTTATCTGATCCAGGATGGATCGAGTATCTTGATTTGTGCGCTTCGTCAAGAATGACTTCTCGTAGGCCACCACAGAGTGGACCCCAAATACGCTTCTTGAAGTATAAGACTCCCTCTTCATTTGGCGTCATATATTTCAACATACCCCGGAGGTATTCAGCTTTACGGTTTTCTCCTTTAAGAGCTTCTTGTTGTGCTTCACGAATGCGTGTAGTGAGGTTCGTTCGAATAGTCATTTTCAATGCTCGAACCCTTAGTGTCTTAACCCTTTCTTTTCGGCTTAGTGCGTCTGCTACAACGTTTGCCTTTCCAGGATGGTACTTGATCTCACAGTCGTAATCATTTAGCAGCTCGACCCATCGCCGCTGGTGCATATTCAATTCCTTCTGATCAAATATGTGTTGTAAGCTTTTATGATCTGTGAAAATTGTACATCGAGTACCATATAAATAATGTCGCCAGATCTTCAAGGCGAATACCACCGCTCCCAGCTCTAGGTCGTGAGTGGTGTAGTTTCTTTCATGTACCTTCAATTATCTCGAAGCGTATGCAATGACTTTCTGGCGTTGCATGAGCACGCAACCCAAACCTTGTCGTGAAGCGTCGCAGTATACCACGAAGTCTTCTGTGCCTTCGGGTAATGATAGTATTGGTGCATCGCATAGCTTGTTTTTAAGTAGCTGAAAGGCTTCTTCCTGTTTGTAACTCCAGTCGTACTTCTTGTCTTTCTGCGTAAGGGTCGTTAGCGGTTGAGCTATCTTTGAGAAATTCTCGATGAATCGCCGATATAGCCCGCTAAGCCCAAAAATTGTCGAACTTCAGTTGGGGTCTTGGGAGCTTCCCAATTCTTTATTGCTTTGATCTTGGATGGGTCTACATGAATGCCCTTCTCATTCACAACGTGACCCAGAAATTGTACTTCGCGAATCTAGAATTCGCATTTCGAGAACTTTGCATAAAGCTTCTCTTTCTTCAGTAGTTCCAAGATGGTTCTGAGATGTTGCTCGTGCTCTTCTTTCGTTCGCGAGTAAATCAGGATATCATCGATAAATACAATCACGAATTTATCGAGATATGGTTTGCATACGCGGTTCATCAGATCCATAAAGACCGCTGGTGCATTCGTCAGCCCGAATGGCATCACAAGAAATTCGTAGTGCCCATAGCGTGTTCTGAATGCAGTTTTTGGTACGCTTTCCTCTTGGATTCTCAGCTGATGGTATCCAGATCGAAGGTCGATCTTGGAGTAGTAGCTTGATCCTTGCAATTGATCAAATAAGTCATCAATCCTCGGTAGTGGATACCGATTCTTGATAGTGAGCTTGTTCAGTTCTCTGTAGTCGATACACATCCGCAGAGTTCCATCCTTTTTCTTTACGAACAATACTGGAGCTCCCCAGGGCGAGAAGCTTGGCCTTATAAATCCTTTATCCAACAACTCCTGGAGTTGTGTAGACAATTCTTGCATTTCGGATGGTGTAAGTCGATAGGGTGCCTTGGCTACAGGAGCGGCTCCTGGAACCAAGTCTATACGGAATTCGACTTGTTGTTGCGGAGGTAGTCCTGGCAGATCTTCAGGAAAAACATCAGGAAATTCCTTCACCACAGGAATGTCTTCGAGTTTCGCCTCCTCAGCCTTCTTATCTACCACGTGTGCTAGGAAGGCAACACATCCTTTCCTTAAGCACTTTTGTGCCTTCATACAACTGATGATTCGAAGAGGTGTGTCTCGTTTTTCTCCATGTACGATGAGAGTTTCATCATTTGCCAAAGGGATGCGAATGATTTTCTCATGACAAATAACCTCAGCTTAGTTCTTGGACAACCAGTCCATTCCGACTACTACATCGAAGCTACCCAATTTAATAGGTAAGAGGTCGATGTTAAATCTTCGTTCACCAAGTTCTAGTGAGCAGCCTCTAACGACTTCGCCCGATTCAACAAGTTTACCATTGGCTAGTTCTATGGAATAAGGAATTTCTAACCTACTAGATTCTATTCCGAGCATGCGTTTAAATTCCACAGACATGAAGCTATAATCGGCGCCAGTGTCAAATAATATGGATGCAAAGTGATTGTTAATGAGGAACGTACCGGTGACCACATTAGGGTCCTCGCGTGCGTTCTTTGCTCCAATCACAGATGCTCGAGCCTGAGCATTGTTTCCCTCTGGGCAGTCCTTCATGAAATGATCATTGCTTCCACATCTGAAGCATCCTTGGTTCTGCCCCTTCCCGTTACCATTCTTGTTACCAGCACCAATTCCATTCCGGTTCTTTCCTTTTCCCCAACAGTCTTCTGTTTGATGACCCAATCTACCACATTTTTCGCACCTTGGAATGCGACAAGCTCCTTCATGATGAAGCTTACATTTTTGGCATTTAGGCATGGTGCCTTGGTATACTTTGGCTGCAAGGGTTTTCGTCTCCTGAGGCGGGTTAGCATCGCGCTTCTTGCTGAAACCCTTGTTATTGCGAGTTGCTTGATTCAGATTCGAACGCTTTCTCTTCTTGTCACCGGACGACTCAGCATGTGTCTCGGTCTTCTCTGTTGGGTTCAACGATAGCTTCTTCATACGAACACAATCTTTAGTAAGGCTGACAGCCAGAGTTACAGCCTCGGTGATTGTTTGTGGTTTGGCCGACGTCACCATGCCACGAAACTCTGGGGCCAGTCCCCAAATATAGCGTTCAACGCGCTTGAATTCCGGAGTCACCATGTAGGGAAGCACTCTAGACAGATCGTGGAACCTTTGAGTATAACCATTAATATCAGCACCTTCCATGGTCAAGTGCCAGAACTCCGTTTCCAGTCTTTGGAGTTCAGCACGAGAGCAGTACTTCTCTCTCATTCTTTCTTTCAGTTCATCCCAAGTTAGGCCATAAGTGGCATCATCACCCAAAGTTTAGGCTTGCAAGTTCCACCAAGTCAGAGCTTCATCGACAAACAGCCCCGTAGCAAAAGTGACTTGCTGATCCGCGGTACACTTGCTCATGCGGATAGTAGCTTCAGTCTTCTCCGTCCAGCGTACAAATGCTACTGCACCTCCTGTGCCGTCATAGTTCATCGGCTTGCAGTCGAGAAACTGCTTGAAAGTGCAGCCTGGAATTGATTCAACCAATTCACACGTGAGCAATCGAAGAAATAATGAAACAAAGACCGTTCATAAATTTCTTCATGCTTAGCAAATCGTCTTAAGGTTACCATGAGCTGCGTTGCCTCCAGATGAATCTCCATGCCCGTTACGTCTAGCATTGCTTGGTCCTCCACTGTCTTGAGTACGGTTCGCCTCGTATTGGGCGATAGCAGCGGAGATCCTTTCCTCCAGTAGAGCATTCAGCTCTTCAGCAGTTCTTGGCAGTGGAGGAGGAGGAGGTTGGTCATCATTGCGAGCATTCACAGCTTTCCTGGGTGCCATGTTCTGACAGAACATAACACAACAGGGTTAGACATTTGTTTGATATCGTCATACTAGACAGTAGTAGTATATATATTCACAGGTATATACCACATAAGTGACATCAAACAATTATTACTCTAGCAGAGTACTTAGTAGGCTAGCACTAAGGGAATCTATACGGGACAAGACTTGCTGTGGTTTCTGTGCACTGAATTCCATAATTATGTATGCATCCATAATTACGTAACTCCTTGCACAGTCCGCACAGTTCGTTTCATCCTCGTATTTCTTCCTTCAGATGGGCCATCGCTTTCAGATAAAGTCACGTATACTTGTGACATTCTACTTCTAGTATGTGTATATAGGCTAATTATTACACATAATTGCAAGTAATTTCTATTCAATGACAAGTGCTACTCAAGTGCACTCTAAGTCTCGTAGTGTCTTTTCTAGACTCATGTAGACAGTTTCAGGCAGTGGATGTCGCGGGACGTTTTATGCAATGAAAACACTTTGAAAAATTGTTTTCGTGAAAGGATCCTAGTGATTGTAGACTAGACTCGAGAAGGAATCCTGGTTCACTACAATCGCAGCTCTGATACCAATCTGTCACACCCCTTTCTGCGCGCGGAAGCACGAGGTGTGATCATGAAAGGTTCTCATTGCATACGAAAGGTAAACATGCTACATGCTCGTAAAATAACATCAAATATCATAATTTGAAAACATAAGTTTAGCGTTTACATCGCTAAGTAGCATAAAACATTGTCATAAAAAGTTTACAACTTTATTTAAAGATAAACATAAGCGACATCCAAGAACATAAGCAAGACCGCGCACACATCCATCCTAGTTACCTGAAATACATGTGAGTTTTGGAAAAACGTCAACATAATGTTGGTGTGAATTCATGCAGTTTTCGTATTTCACATTTGTATACTTTGTATGAAAACATAGTTTGTGTCATGTATAAATCAAGTTTTCACATATAAATCAAGTATTCATGTGTACACCCCGTACTCATGTATAATTCAAGTTTTTCTTAAGTACCCCACGTACTCAAGTATAATTCCCGTTTTCTTGAGTACCCCACGTACTTCAAGTATAATTCAAGTTTTTCTTGAGTACCCCACGTACTTCAAGTATAAATCAAGTTTTAGTATGGTATGAATTTTATGTAAATAAAGTATTCCTGTAAGTATCAGGATTGTTAATGGGTTACAAAGCCATTAACATGTGACACGACATAGGAAGTCACCAAACCTTAGGCATTTTTCTAGTTGGCATATTCTGAGACACAAAAGCACTACTCGATACTCGCCCTCACCGAGAGTGTGGCTGCCCGGCACCCGTTAGATCTAACCTTTTGTTCTGCGGTCTAGGTATATAGTTGATTAATGGTGCTTATGTACCCTATTCGTGACACGATTTCTCGTATCATTTCTCATAACGCATCATACTTGGTTCTCGTCCTCACCAAGTCTCGTTATCATACCATTTATAAACATTGTAACATTTGTACATGTATTTCACCCCCGAAGTTATAAAACTGAAAATAGTTAAAAGAAAAGGGGAGCATGAACTCACAACTTTGCGTTCCTTGCGTCGTAAACTTCACCGGATTTGCTTAATTAACGTCGTGACCTATACGCGTTTTCTTAACGTTAGTCACTAGACTTGCGTCGCACAAGTACAGTCACTCTCTTTTGTATTTGTATTGTTGTGTTAAAAATATTTTATATTTTTAACTAAGTATCTTACTTATATTATTTTCTCAAAAATTAATATAAGTAACTCGTGTTTTGCACTTTGCACCCAAATTATGTATCTTGTATGTTGTATGTATATTTTTGTGTTTATACTTCTCATGAGTATTTAGTGTACTTTTAAGTCTTAATACACTAGCACGTATAACACATACTATATACACTTAGCACAAAAGTTGGTGATCAAATAATATATATATATTTTTCTCTCAAAAATATATATACTTAATATCCATTTTTATTCTTGAAGAAATCCTCATTTCTTATCACCAAAAATTAGGGAAACCTTGGTAATATTTTTAAATACATTTTTAGGGAATAAGTTTCTCAAAAACTTATATTTTTCTAAGTGTCAAAATTTATAAAAATTTTGACAGAGTTTCCCCTAAAAATGGAGGTTTCCCATGTTTTCAAAACATGTGTTTATTTTCTTTTAAATCAACAACAATCTCAACAACACAATCTTTATTTACCAAACTTGTCAAAACATGCATATACCACAAACTTATGAACTTGAAGGTTTGTAAAAATATGTAGTAAGTTACTAACATATTTAGTGGGTCTCGTTATCTTTAAAAAAAATAAGTTTAGTTTCTTAAAAACTTTATTTTTTTAAAGATCTTGAAGTTTCACAACTTCTAGTCATGATTTACCAAACATATTTCTTGTTAAATTTTTCTTGTGACACAAGTGTTTACACACTTGTTTATTCACTAAAATGCTTTTAGTTTATGTAAGGTCCGGGTTTTAACAAAACTAGCATTTTCCGCTTGGTTCTTCCGAAAAACCACTTGTAGATCTTTAGATCTACATGTTTAGAGTCTTATTTTACAAGAAAATTTACTTTTACTCAAGTTTATGTTTCATGAGTGGAAGGGTTCATCATCTTTCACATCTCTAGCACTAACATACTACTAGTTCATGTTCTTGAACATGATCTAGTATGGTTAAATGATGATCCATCCCACTTCTAGCAACAAGCAACATAAAATAATCACAACTAACCAATATTTTCATGATTTACACCACTAGTTTCTTTTTATCCAACATTTTCATCTTACTTCCAAGACTTTAAGTTATGATCTTGTGTGTTCTTGATTTTTAACCGCTAAATCACTTATTAACCACTCTAAACAAGAACAAGATGATGTTTAGAGGCACTTACTACTAGCTCAAGGCTAGGGAAGAAACAAGACGTAAACAAGGTGGATAAAAGAAATCTAGAGAGGTTCTTGAGTTTCCGAAAGCACCGAGCCTCCTTGTATGATCTCTTGCACACTTGTATGTATAAGAAATGGTTGTACAAGAACTTGATGATGGATGTGTAGTGGTGATGGTGTTCGGCCGTGACCAAGCCAAGAGAGAAAGAGGAGAGTGAGTTTTTGGTTGATGTGTGTTTATCAAGCTCTTAACTCTTAGGTTAATTTATAAACCAATATCACTAATATCCTCCATGTAATGTGTTACCTTGATATCTAACACTAGAGATTTAAACAATCAAGGAAGGACAAGGGTGTGTCCCACCCTTGGAACCGTCAAATGAGGGGGGGGGGGTATGGGTTGGGAGGTGATGTTTAAGTTACAAGCTAGTTAGTTTCTAATGACATTAGTTAGCATATTAAGTGTGATATGTAATATAAGATATGTTAGGGTGTTCGGAGACCCTAACTAGCTCAGAAAAGTAAAAACAGTGCTTCTAGCATTATTTTGGTGTTCCGGGTATTGTCCGGTTGTTCGGTTAGATACCGATTCGTTAAAGTGCTAAATTACACTTTTTAGTGTCTAATAAGTATCTTTTTGTGAAACTTTTAATTCCCGTCACTTAGGGAAGTATTTTGGATAATAAAACGTAATTTCTGCATAATATTTCAGTGCCATAATGCTGATTATAGCTGAATTATATATAATTCTGCACTTAAAGTGCGTTTCGGGTGCTTTTTAGTGCGTATTTTTGCTTTCGTATGCCTAGATATTAAACCCTTGTATATATTCTTGGGTTTTAATGTATTCTTGTTGTTGGACCTACACCTAGGCTCCAATTTTAATGTCTGACTGCTTTCTGCAGTTCTGTTGACACAATGTGTCTTACCGGTGAGTTTACTAATATTTCTGACGCAACGCTCTCTTTTATGTATAAAGCAATATTTTGTAGTATAAAACATGCATGAATTCACTTGTTTAGCATGTGTTCAGACATTGCTGACAATTAAGCACATAATTGCAGTCATTAAATAATAATTAAAGTGTACGGAAATTACCGGTTTGTGCCAGTTGTCACAAGTTAGGTTGAGATTTGCAAACCAACAGGAGAAGTGATCACAAGGAGACAAGACAGACAAGCTGACAAAGCTCATCTCTGTGATGAAAGCTGCAAGTTAGCACGGAAGTAAGCCATAGTGTATATGGTCTCGGTGATCATTAACACTAGAGGCGAGGAACTGAAAGAAGTTCCTGCAGTATCAGAATACTTCGACGTTTTCCTAGAGGATCTACTTGGGCTATCACCCGATCGTGAGGAGGAACTCAGAATTCACCTGATACTAGGAACAACACTGATTGTTAAAACACCTGTATCATTTGTTGAGAAGAAAGACGAATAGATGCATATGTGTGTTGAGAAGTTAAACATGATAAGTTAGTATTTGTAACTTATGACTTGTATAAGTTAATAAGTTGTTTTTTGAGAAGAAATCCCAAACACCCCATTTGATTGAATTTTTATAGAAAAGAACTGTGTTCTTGGAACTTTTGGTTCTATTTGTCGTCTTTGATTACCTAATTGTTCTTTAGCCATTTGAATGTTTCCGTAATTGCATCATATAATATAATATCATATTATATACATGGTTTGTACCTCATGCTTTTTTGGTTGTACCATACTTTGTTTTTTCCTTACTGTTTTTACTTTTAACTCCAACAGTTTTTATCTTTTACATTAAACCTCGACATTTTTTTCACTTTAAACGTTGTCCCCTATACTTTTCATCTTCTACAAATATTTCATTTTACATGTCAGTCTAAATTTTTCGAGTTAACATGCGTATGCGTATCAACGTTTTCACCTATATTTTTTCCAGTTTAACAGATTCATTATGTCTTACATTTTGGTCTAATTTTTACGCATTAACACACCACAACGAGCGTGCATGGTTCAACATCTTTATGTATACTTTTCATTCAATTTTTTTTTCAAACTTTTCCAGTTTTAATGATCACTGACAACAATGTAACATTGATGCTACTTAAAACGGTTTTTGGAACTTAACACCAAACATTAATGTTTTCTTATATAAAATAATAAAACCAACAAAACTAATTTTGAATCCTTTTCCTGATAAGGAAAACCCTATCACAAAACCACAACACTCATGGTTAAACCCTAACCATAACCATGGCAATTCTTCATCAGTTTCTTCCGTCTCTCCATTTTCATTCCTTTCCTGCAATATCGGAATACTCTGACGTTTTCCCAGAGGATCTACTTGGGCTATCAGCCAATCGTGAGGAGGAACTTAGAATTCACCTGATACTAGGAACAACACTGATTGTTAAAACACCTATATCATTTGTTGAGAAGAAAGTCGAACAGATGCGTATGTGTGTTGAGAAGTTAAAAATGATAAGTTAGTATTTGTAACTTATGACTTGTATAAGTTAATAATTTTTTTTTTTTAGAAGAAATCCCAAACACCCCCTTTGTGTAACACCCGTATTGTTTAATTGGGACATTAATATAAAATACGCATTTTAAAAGATAATACTTCATTCCTAGAGTTATACAAAACAAAAGTTTACATGATAACCGAATTCAAGTTAACTACCAACTAATTTTTTAACATCCCAAAACACCAAGTTAAGTGATTATAACATAAAACATTGTTTTCAACAAAATTAGACAAGCGCGGAAGCTTCCAAAGATAGTGTTCGGTTCTTGAATTGTTGCTTGATCGTCATTCGGAGCATGATCAACATCACCTAAGATCAAAACCACATCAAATGTTAGTTTTGATAATGTTAGAATGGGTATAAACAAGTTCTGAAATTAAACAATGAAAACGAAACAAAATTCTGCACATTTGGGTCTGTCGCGCCCCGCGACAGATCCCGTGCTAGCCTTCGCGGCCCGCGACTGACGTCATGTTGCGCGACGATGTGCCACGGTTGGCGTCGCGTGACGCGACACCCGGTTTTTCACAGTCTGTTGCTTGTTTTGAGTTGCAGATTCCTAGCTCTTAAGTTTGGCACACTTCTAACTTCAAACATTCATAACTTTTGATCTGAAAGTCCGTTTTAGGCGATTCTTTTTCCTATGCGTCCGTAATAAAATTACCAACGCGTCTATCATAATCATAGTGTCAAAAATAGAATGTACGGTCTGGAAGTCTATAAATGCATAATGTATTTATTTGACCCGTATAGTTTTGCACTAATTTAACCACTAACAAATTTTATGACCGCAAAGCGTATTTACCCCAACATCTGGGCTTACGATCACCGGCGTTTCATTACCAAATCTATGGTTTCACGCTCTTGTGATCCGTCATCTCCAGATGCTATTCAAAACATACATTTACTACATACTAAACAATTATTCGAGCCGTTTGGCTCATTTATGGAATCCTCCATTTCTAATGACTTCCAAACGTTTCTCTAAGCTAATTTGATTCGTTCAATTAAGTAGTGATCATCATCACCTCAACTAGTACAATTCCTTATTCTAGAATACAACTACGAATGATTTCAATATCAAATTTGCATAATGTAACGAAACAAGTTACATACCTTCAAAGCACACCCTTCAAACGCGTGTCACCACCGACTTGTCCACTTAACGCCCCGGTTTCCTTTCCTATAGAGTTCAATCACAACCCGTTTAGAAATCTTTGCCTAACATATAACGCATAGTTCGCCATAATTCTACAAACACGCGTTTTAGCTCAAATTTCTAGTTTTAAGCCTTCTTTTAGACATTTTCACAAACACCTTAAGGGCATATTTTCTCACAATTTATTATTAAATTCAATTCTTGTCTTTTGGCCAAGATTAACATTATCTAGGAAAGTTCACATCAATTTCAACATCAACAAATCAGAAATTACTTCATAGAATTCAGATTACACTAGAACAACAATCATAACCCTAGTGTTTATTGTATCACCCTCGCTAATATTTTACTTATTTCGTATAATTTACGAAAATGAACATGTAATATTAGTTACATATACATGAAAAATACAGGCTAATTAAATCTTTTCTAGAATTTAAAATATTACATCATGATTAGTATAAATTTGCCATTTAAAAATAACGATAAAAACTATGTGCGGAAGCTTGTAACTTGATCGTGTTCAGTCCTTCTTTGAGCTTGATCATCATTCGGCATTCCAAGATGTACCTACATTTCATAGATCGAGAAATGGTTAGTCATACAGGTTTATAACGTATTTAATCAAGTCCGAATATCAAAAACGAACAACAACAGATTTTATGCCAGTTATTGAGCCTGTCGCGTGGCGCAGCAGGTTGATCTGTTTCTTTCGCGGCCCGCGACCGCAGTCGCGTTGTGCGACGGTGAACTTCTTAACTCGTCGCGTGACGCGACGCCCCTATTTCGACAGAAAGATCTTTAGCTGGTGCTGCACATTCCCAGCTATACTAACTCAAACTTGTTATGCACAAAAACGCGCGTAACTTTCATTTTACTTATCTATTTTAGGCGATTCTTTTTTCTACGCGTTCGTAACTTAATTCTCCATATAATGGAGTAAAAACCCGACATCAAAATTTTAGATTTCAAGCTCTCGGCTTGAAATTCAATTATGACACTTTTTGACCCGTTTGTGATTTTATCAAACAAACTTGTTTATTACCTTTAAAATACCATGGACATCATGTTTTAACAGTTTACTAATTTTCAAGGTTCAAATTACGGGTTTCTTATGCAACCTTAACACGTTTTGCATACATACTCGTTTTGACCCGTTTAGAGTGACTTATGTACATTTAAGCATCAAACTCGCTCTTCTCTTTCTGCACTTCGTATTCTCATTTTTAAATAGCCCCTTATATTCCACCACAATTATTTTTTTGTGGTGGATTTAACATAATGGACCGTTATCCTAAATTTTATCCTTAGGATAGTCATTTTACGTGATTGACCCGTTCTTAGGCATTTGACCCACAAGGTTTATGCCTACAACTCTTACATGTGTCTAAGAGTTACATAATCATAATACTAGTATCTAAACGACCACTAAGGGTCGTTTGCCCGATTTACCTATCAAGGGCGTTTTCGTCAATTTATTTCCTTCTATTACGACAAAGGTCCTTTTGCTAAGGTATTTGACCAACATTGCATTTTTAACTATAACTCTATATATATATATATATATGTGCGTACCTGGCTTGAGTCAACATATAGACCTGTTTTATACCTCGCGTTAATTAACCAATGTTCTATGGCGTCGCAATTATCCAAATTGCTATTCGCTCCTGTTAACATACGACTTGACAACCACATTAGTCGATATTATCAAATGATGTTGTAACGCCCGTCTTATAAATCAAGATTTTAATAATAAGATGCACATTTTAAATGCTAAAATGTGACTTTATAAAAACTTGTCATACTAACATTCCCATAAGTTTACAACGTTTCAAAAACATGTTTATAAATGTTTACATAATTCACTTTTAGCAAAACAACTCAAGATTTGACGCGAAGCTTCATTTAACGTGTGTTCGGTTCTTGCTCGCCACTTGATCTTCATCCGGGACTCTCGACATTCACCTATGATCAAAACCAACTTAGAAGTCAGTTTTGATAGTTAAATAGCAAGTACAACAAGGTAATTGGGTCAAATAATCGAAATAAACAAAATAAATAAGATTTTCAACATTTTAGGCCGTCGCCGCGCGTGACGGCAAAAGGCCTTGGCCGTGGCGCGACGCCACGGTCCCATTTTGACAGACTGTGTGCAGCTGGTGCTGCATATTCCCAACATAACCCGATTTCACGGAAACGAGCATAACTCTCTCGTTTTTAATCCGTTTTACCCGATTCTTTTTCCTACGCGCTCATAATTTAATTCTCCATCTTATGGAGTTAAAATCCAACATCCGGATTAACAAAATTTCAGACTTTTAAGTCTTCGACTTATTACCCTTTTTACCAAATTTTGACCCGTTAGTGATTTTATCAAACAAACATGTTTATTTGATCTATAAACTCATGAGATTCATAATTTCAATATTTCCTATCATATTAATCATAAATCACGGGTTTCTTACTTAATTAAAACCCGTTTACGCTCAAGTGCTTATTTTGACCCATTAAGGGTATTTAAGCACTTTAAAGCTTACAATCGCTTTCCTTCATTTCTAGCATCGTATTCCTACATTTCTTATCAAGTAATCTTCCACCACAACTATATGTGTGGTGGATTTAATGTGGATATCTATATGTTCCTAGTTTTACCCCTCAGATTATCGTTTTACGTCAAAGACTCATATAAAGTCATTCGACCCAAGAATTTACATCTTTCACTTTCTATACTTATTCCGAGTATTTATTTAATCATAAAACTTGTTTCTGACCCACCTTTAAGGGTCGTTCGCTCGAATTAGCTTACAAGGGCATTTTGGTCAATTTTCATCCTTCTTTTACTACGAAGGACTTTTAAATACTTGTTTGACCCAAAAATCCGACCTTTTAACTATAATCTTGTTTAGAAACCAATATGTTTCTAAAACACCATAATCATAACTCAATTTATTCGGTTTATCTAAAAGATAACCGAATATCTATATTTTAACCTTGCCTACTCTTATAGAACCTCAAGTTCTACATGATGAGTTGAATCATTATACATACCTGACTCGGATCAATATATTGACCCGTTTCGATACCTTGCCTTAGTAGCCGCTAAGCAATAGCGATGTACATATCCATATGATATTTATTCCTATAATCATATAACTCAACAAACCATTAGTCGATATTGTCAAAGGGTGATAATTTCACCTTTTGACCCGTTTGGTGTAAAGAACCATGAAACTCTATTAGATGATATTTATTACCATCTTATCCATATGACTAACTCCGGTTTACACCGTATAGTCGTTTTACTTCCAAACTCTATTTCTAACACATGTTTTGACTCATTTTATTTGTCTAAGCACTTCGTCACTTCTGTGACTTAACGGGTTTTTCTTGTTTGGTTAATTTCCAATACAACTAACTAGGATAAATAAATAACATAGTGTAACGAAACCATAGGTCGCGTACCTTCATAATTCATCAACATTGTTTTCTAACCATAATTACCCATTCCCGGGGCTTGTCAACCTTAGCGTATCACGTCCATTCCATGGCTTATGCTTTTACAACTCAAATTTAATGAGTGACGTTTAAGTCATTTCGACACTACAAATTCAACCATTGTTCGACCCGTTTATTTACCTAGTGATCTTCATCACTTCAACTAAATACCAATTTCATATATTATGCTAATTTAAAGTCTACTAGTGAAAATACGTAATCAAGCATAACGTAACGAAACCGTAGTTACGTACCTTTTAAGCATCCTTTTCAAACGCGTTTCTCCACCGGCTTGTCCACTTGACGATCCGGATTCCTTGCCTAAAGAGTTCAATTCACAATCGTTTTAGAACCCTTTTTATAAGTTTTAACGTATAATTCATCTCATCATTTAAATATGCGTTTTTGTTTAGAATTTTGATATTTAGCCCTCTTTTAGGCATTTCTACAAACACCTAAAGGGTATTATTTTTTTCTAATCCAACAACCAAGTCTCATGATTAGTTATTTTGCCAAATTTTAACATCTACACAATGTTCATATATCAAATTTCGCATTCATATTCTGGATTTATTTCATTTAGCTCAAATAACACTAGTTTAACAAATCGTGATTCTAGTGTTCATCATGTTTCTACTAAACCCATTACACACATAATGGATGATTATGAATTTCATGGTTTAGGCGCAAATTCAACAAACTAATGGCTAGGGTTTACTCCTAGACATGATTTCTTTACTGTTTCATCCAAACAACTATCATGCAAGCTATAATTTCAAATCTCATGTGTTCATCTAGAGTTTGAGATGAAATCAAAGTGTGAAATTTGGCATACCTTGTGATCACTTCACTAAGGTGATCACTAATTTGTGCTTGAATTTCGATTTGGGTTTGATTTGGCCTCTTGATTTGATCAACTCTTGCACATTAGGGTTTTGAGCATGAGAGCTCTCATGGCTCTGGTTGGGATCGTAAAACACACACATGTATGTGTGTGTTTTGTGTTTGATAATTGTTTTAATTAAAACTTTAATTCCTTTGTCCATGTTTAGCCCCTCAACTTTACCCAATTTTTATAAAGGATATTTTAACCATTGTTTGTTCTTATTATGTCAAGATATCCTAATATTCACCGGGTTACTTTTACCCCTACGGTAATTTACCCGTCTTTTAGTACCAACGTAGTTTAATTACCAAATCAGTTTTCGAGGTGTTACAGATGTTATCATCACCATTTGACCCGTTTGGGCTATAAAACCAAACATTTACATAAATTAGAATAAAAACATGGTTTTAGTTTCCAATTCACCCATCCGACCCATTTCGGATTTTTACCACTAGATCCTTTTTCTCTTAAATTGTTTTCATACATATTTGACCCATTTCGACCTTGCCATGGGTATCCTTTAAACTTCGATCTATTTTAGTCGAAACTTGACTAAATTTCCATTTTTACCCCTTTTCTCATTATTAATTACACTATAAGGTAATCCTAACGAAAATTTATTAATTCTTAGTCATTCTATGACTAAATTACCATTTCGCCCCATTTACCATAAACCATGGTTTTTATCATTTATATTTGTTCCGACTTGTACCAATCGTGTCGGAACCTCGTATTTCTAGCATTTGCTTAACATATTCATAAACTTTATTAAAATTAGTCATTCTATAAAGGGGGGTGTAAGATTTACTTACCTTGCATCCATGCCACGCTTTTCTTTCCGTACTTGCTCCGTTTGGCCCGCTTCATCCACAAACTTCTACCTAGCTTGTTAGGCGTCAAACTATCATCATATTTCGTAAGATGGCTAGTTTAGTCATTGTCAATCATGACTATTCCATCTTATGTATTTTCTATCAAAATTATCATTCGATCTTATTAATGGTCGGTTTGACTTTTAAAAAGGTTAAACGCCTATTAGTATATAAAATGCACATTCAAGTTTGTCAACTATTTTAGGCATTTCTCAATTATCCGGTAGGCGTTATCTCTTGGCCACCGTTTTAACCAAAGTTCCAACCAAATTTTATTATATTTCCAACACTTTAACTTGTTTAATCGATTATCTTGACTAGTTTATTCACTTATTTTTGCAAGAACTAAGGGTTCCTCATATATGAGTAAAACCCGTTTCATCATATCACTAGCATTTGTCTCAACACCTACTATAATCAAGTTCTACCAAATTTCATCTTAACATTCAAAACCCATTTCAAGTCATTTATGATCATGTACCCGAATTCATGATTTAATCAATTCTTAACATTATCATGCATGATGATTCTAAACCTAGTTATATCATCAATCTCATCATAACACTAAAACCCACTTACCTAAGTGCGGTAATTCATCTAAGTATTCAAATCATAGAAATATATATAGAATTTTCACTTAGGGTTTTACTCCTAAGCAAGTATACATCTCTAATCTAGTCATAACTTCTACAATTCATACCTAAATCGCATCTTGTAAAGTTAATCGACTTTTCACAACTTCATGAGTGTCAAAAATTCGACATACCTTTCGATCCCCTTGACTTGGTGATCGTTTATGTGTATTCAAATATGAGTTTGGCCTTTGTTTGATCCTCTAATATGAAGTTATTGTTGAGCTAGGGTTTGAAACCCCTTTCTCCTTGCTCCTGGTCGCTATACGCACACACACACACTAGTGTGTGTGTAGTGTTTTGATTTTAATAAAAATCAAGTTTCAATCTTCCTCTTTTGACTCCTCTAGTTTGTAACTTTGTAAAAAGGGTTATTACCCAAGATTTCTTCATTGTTTTAAGGCGTATATTTAACTAGGTTAATATTCCTAGTTAATTGGTGGGTTTCGAGGGAGTTATAACCCGAGTTATTTTAAGTCCCGTTAATTCGGGCCTCTCGTAACTTTATTTTCTCATAAACATTCTTTCACCCCTTTTTCTTTAAAATTAGATTTATTTATCTAAAAATCCTAATACACACCGGGTTAATTATACCACTAACGATACTTTACCCGTCTTTTAGTATTAACGTGGTTTGATTACCAAACCCGTTTTCGGGGTGTTACAAGTCTACCCCCTTAAAGTGGTTTCGTCTCCGAAAACTTATTTACATATTTAATTGGTTTAATCAAACGAACCAGGTTTCGTTTTCAGCGCACACATTTCTTTCGGTCAAAAGTTTTTATTTATATTGACACGTATGTCTTTTATGTGTAAGGCCTCGTGGGCCGTTACTTTCAGCTTGAATCTGTCATCTTCAATGATTATTTACTTTGGCGGTTAAACTTGTTAGTCGCCGTCACTTCATACCCCGTCACCCGGGTATTCTATTTTGCCATCTCCGGCCTTATGTGTGTTTAAGATTTTCTAAATCACCTCATATCACTTATGTTTTGTTAAAACGTTGCTTTTGACTAAAAACTATATTTTTTAGTTTACGTTTCCTCTTTGTCTTACATCTTCCTCTCCTTTTTAGGAATGTTACTTCCGAGGGCCTATTCCCTTCCGCTATTATTTAATGCGGGGAATTATAACTAATTCCCACGCTTAACCCATATAACCCGTAGGTTCTTTCACTTAGCCTCGTAGGCTATTTATTTAGATTTTTACCCTTTTACCCTTTTAAGGTGAGACCCCTACAATTCGCTTCTTTCTATTTGTGACCCGAAGGTCTTTTTGGTCTCGTTAGACTTTAACATTAATTATAATCTCATAGGTTATGATAATGCCGCAGATCATCTTTTATTCGAGTCTTTATTCAACTGTATATATATATGGTGTCAAGGCACCCCTTTTATATGTTTAGAATTATTTACTTTTGCTTTTTTGATTTCATTTGACCTTGACCATAGTCTAAGGCTACATTTGTTTTCTTTCGAATTATCTTTCCGACTTTTTGAATTCTAACGTCATTTACACGTCGGTTTGTCCTACACTTACCGTTACCCGGTTCTTACCTATACTTCTTTACGATCCATTACCCGGGTTCTTTATCTTAGTGTTTTTAACATTCTTGTTTCGCAAGTTTGCGTTTTTCCTATCTATATTCCTTTATGACCCATCACATAGGTTCATATATTTCGCGCTTCCATTATTCAGTTTGCGCTTACTTGCACTACTAAGTTTTTATACCTTATTTATCTCGTTTGACTTGTTCGTGTGAAATTTCATCACTTGTGAACGTCAAACTCCATTCTTTATTCGACCCGTTCAACTTTAAAATAGTTGAGCGTAGTTATCAACATTTATGTTTGAAAATTCTCATTATCTTTTAGTCATGACTAATATTCCGAGTCTTTTGACTTTCTATTTCGCGTTCCCGTCTCTTGGTTTACACATTCTTTCCAAATCCTACCCATTCATCAGGTATCTTTACCGTAATCATTTTCAAGTAACCATTCTTATATGGTTTTAGAAGTTATTTTAATTTATTTGGTCGTCTTAGCGAGATCCATCGCTTTTGTTCAGTCAAATCCTTTATTCTTTGTTTAATTCGTTTGACTTGTCCATGTGAATTTCATCGCTTATGACAGTCAAACTTTTATCCCTATGCCTCAGCATTCTCATTAGTTGGTTTGTATTTTCATTTACTTCGATCTTTGTCCCTTCTCTCGGGCTCATCATTCTAACGTAATACGCTTCCGTCATCCGTGTTGCGTTTACGTTTACTATCAAACATCTTATTTATTTGATTCATTTGGGTACCATTTAAGTTAGTCCCATTCACCCCGTCGTTACTACATCAGACGTAAATGTGTCTGCTATGAGAAATTCATGGTATCATATGCCACTACTTACTTGGCCAGAGTAAGCGATCAGCACATGATACACATGACCTTTTTTATAGTTTTCACATCACACCCTATGTAAGTAACGCCTCTATTTATTTCATATCTCTGATTTCATTTATTAAAACTTTATTTAATTACCAAACAACAATCATTAGTTTTACTAGTTTTACATTTGAACATATAAAATGTTTTTCTTTTCTATCGAACTATTATATAATCACATTCGTTAATGTGATCGCTACTTTTCTCAATAGCATTATATTGATAGTTTTCCACTTGGATAATTACCCCCCGTCCAAGTTTCCATATGAACTAATCCTATTATTTCTTTGTTATTCATCATTGTGAATAACACTTCTTTCTACTTATTTACTCTTGGAAACTTCATCCTGAATAGATATCCTATTCAGATTTTCTAAGTTTTATCCTATATATGCAACCGTCATTCTCTACTTGTTTGTTGCATATTACTATTTGTGCGATTAATTTAAAATGCGCACCTGGTAATGCTTGCCCTAATGGGCTTCTTTTGCTGCTAACCCCTTGTTCACGATTGCTACGCGATTTAGGTCCTTGATGAGTATGCTCTGCTTGTCATACTTCAGACCGTTCCACTGTCATATCCGCAATTCGTTCAACTCTCGTCATCTTCAGATGCGAGTGTTCTTCAATTAAAACATTCACAAAAGTTAGTATGTCGACATCAACAATCGCCCGTATTATAATACAAGTCTTTCCCACTATACGTGTCAACACACGTAATTTTGTTAACCATATCAATCATTTTAATTGGGGTGACGTGTATTACACGATAGCCCTATGTGTTGTTCTTAACACTTTAATCATACTAAACCATTAACATACATATACTTACCGGATTTGCGATCAAGCCTTGAACCGAACACGCTTTACACTTTAACCATGAGCTCTGATTACCAACTTGTAACACCCTCGCTAATATTTTACTTATTTCGTATAATTTACGAAAACGAACATGTAATATTAGTTACATATACATGGAAAATACAGGCTAATTAAATCTTTTCTAGAATTTAAAATATTACATCATAATTAGTATAAATTTGCCGTTTAAAAATAACGACAAAAAAACTATGTGCGGAAGCTTGTAACTTGATCGTGTTCGGTCCTTCTTTGAGCTTGATCGTCATTCGGCATTCCAAGATGTACCTACATTTCATAGATCATGAAATGGTTAGTCATACAGGTTTATAACGTATTTAATCAAGTCCGAATATCACAAACAAACAACAACAGATTTTTTGCCAGTTATTGAGCCTGTCGCGTGGCGCGACAGGTTAATCTGTTTCTTTCGCGGCCCGCGACTGCAGTCGTGTTGCGCGACGGTGAACTTCTTAACTCGTCGCGTGACGCGACGCCCCTGTTTCGACAGAAAGATCTTTAGCTAGTGCTGCACATTCCCAGATATACTAACTCAAACTTGTTATGCACTAAAACGCGCATAACTTTCATTTTACTTATTCGTTTTAGGCGATTCTTTTTTCTACATGTTCGTAATTTAATTCTCCATCTCATGGAGTAAAAACCCGACATCTGAATTCTCAAAATTTAAGACTTCAAGCTCTCGGCTTGAAATTCAATTATGACACTTTTTGACCCGTTTGTGATTTTATCAAACAAACTTGTTTATTAACTTTAAAATACCATGGACATCATGTTATAACAGTTTACAAATTTTCAAGGTTCAAATTACGGGTTTCTTATGCAACCTTAACCCGTTTTGCATACACACTCGTTTTGACCCGTTTAGAACGACTTATGTACATTTAAGCATCAAACTCGCTCTTCTCTTTCTGCACTTCGTATTCTCATTTTTAAATAGCCCCTTATATTCCACCACAATTATTTTTTTGTGGTGGATTTAACATAATGGACCGTTATCCTAAATTTTACCCTTAGGATAGTCATTTTACGTGATTGACCCGTTCTTAGGCGTTTGACCCACAAGGTTTATGCCTACAACTCTAACATGTGTCTAAGTGTTACATAATCATAATACTAGTATCTAAACGACCTCTAAGGGTCGTTTGCCTGATTTACCTATCAAGGGCGTTTTCGTAAATTTATTTCCTTTTTTTACGGCAAAGGTCCTTTTGCTAAGGTATTTGACCCACATTGTATTTTTAACTATAACTCTATATATATATGTGCGTACCTGGCTCGAGTCAACATATAGACCCGTTTTATACCTCGCGTTAATTAGCCAATATTCTATGGCGTCGCAATTATCCAAATTGTTATTCACTCCTGTTAACATACGACTTGACAACCACATTAGTCGATATTGTCAAATGATGTTATCATCACCATTTGACCCGTTTGGGCTATAAAACCAAACATTTACATAATTTAGAATAAAAACATGGTTTTAGTTTCCAATTCACCCATCCGACCCATTTTAGATTTTTACCACTAGATCCTTTTTCTCTTAAATTCTTTTCATACATATTTGACCCATTTCGACCTTGCCATGGGTATCCTTTAAACTTCGATCTATTTTAGTCGAAACTTGACTAAATTTCCATTTTTACCCCTTTTCTCATTATTAATTACACTATAAGGTAATCTTAACGAAAATTTATTAATTCTTAGTCATTCTATGACTAAATTAACATTTCGCTCCATTTACCATAAACCATGGTTTTTATCATTTATATTTGTTCCGACTTGTACCAATCGTGTCGGAACCTCGTATTTCTAGCATTTGCTTAACATATTCATAAACTTTATTAAAATTAGGCATTCTATAAAGGGTGGTGTAAGATTTACTTACCTTGCATCCATGCCACGCTTTTCTTTCCGTACTTGCTCCGTTTGACCCGCTTCATCCACAAGCTTCCACCTAGCTTTTTAGGCGTCAAACTATCATCATATTTCGTAAGATGGTTAGTTTAGTCATTGTCAATCATGACTATTCCATCTTATGTATTTTCTATCAAAATTATCATTCGATCTTATTAATGGTCGATTTGACCTTTAAAAGGTCAAACGCCTATTAGTATATAAAATGCACATTCAAGTTTGTCAACTATTTTAGGCATTTCTCAATTATCCGGTAGGCGTTATCTCTTGGCCACCGTTTTAACCAAAGTTCCAACCAAATTTTATTATATTTCCAACACTTTAACTAGTTTAATCGATTATCTTGACTAGTTTATTCACTTATTTTTGCAAGAACTAAGGGTTCATCATATATGAGTAAAACCCGTTTCATTATATCACTAGCATTTGTCCCGACACCTACTATAATCAAGTTCTACCAAATTTCATCTTAACATTCAAAACCCATTTCAAGCCATTTATGATCATGTACCCGAATTCATGATTTAATCAAACACCTTCTTAACATTATCATGCATGATGATTCTAAACCTAGTTATATCATCAATTTAACCATAACACTAAAACCCACTTACTTAAGTGTGGTAATTCATCTAAGTATTCAAATCATAGCAATATATATAGAATTTTCACTTAGGGTTTTACTCCTAAGCAAGTATACATCTCTAATCTAGTCATAACTTCTACGATTCATACCTAAATCGCATCTTGTAAAGTTAATCGACTTTTCACAACTTCATGAGTGTCAAAAATTCGACATACCTTTCGATCTCCTTGACTTGGTGATCGTTTATGTGTATTCAAATCTGAGTTTGGCCTTCGTTTGATCCTCTAATTTGAAGTTATTGTTGAGCTAGGGTTTGAAACCGCTTTCTCCTTGCTCCTGGTCGCCATACGCACACACATACACACACACCAGTGTGTGTGTAGTGTTTTGATTTTAATAAAAATCAAGTTTCAATCTTCCTCTTTTGACCCCTCTAGTTTGTAACTTTGTAAAAAGGGTTATTACCCAAGTTTTCTTCATTGTTTTAAGGCATATATTTAACTAGGTTAATATTCCTAGTTAATTGGTGGGTTTCGAGGGAGTTATAACCCGAGTTATTTTAAGTCCCGTTAATTCGAGCCTCTCGTAACTTTATTTTCTCATAAACATTCTTTCACCCCTTTTTATTTAGCATTAGATTTATTTATCTAAAAATCCTAATACAAACCGGGTAAATTATACCACTAACGGTACTTTACCCGTCTTTTAGTATTAACGTGGTTTGATTACCAAACCCGTTTTCGGGGTGTTACATTTATCATGTTTCTACAAGACCCATTAATCACCTACAATGGTGATTATGAATCTCACAAGTATTAAGCAAAATTCCAACAAGAAATTGACTAGGGTTTATCCCTAGACACTATTTCATTCCTATTTCATCCAAACAAGCATCATGCCTTATCAAATTCGAATTTCAAGTATTGATTCAGAATTTTAATTGGAATCATTCAACGAAATTCCACATACCTTATGATCCCTTTACTAAGGAGATCACCAATCTATGCTCGGATTTTGTTTGGAACAGATTTGGGCCTTCAATTTGTGAATTTTTGTGTGAGTTAGGGTTTTAGAGATGTCTGGTCGCCCCCTCCTGTGTTCTATTCGATCCACACACACCAGTGTGTGTTGGATTTTTAATTTTTTGTTTTTAATAAAACTTGTTTCACAATTGGCACTTTTAACCCTCCTACTTTCATGAGGTTTTTATTTTAAGTGTTTTTAACACTTTAACTTATTATCACTAAACTCTTATCTAACTAGGTTAGTTTTATTCCTAGTTAGTTTATTTCATTTAATATCAATGTCGGATTTATAATAAAAGAATTTAAATTTTAGGGGTGTTACACTTTGATTGACCTTTTATAGAAAAGAACTGTGTTCTTGGAACTTTTGGTTCTATTTGTCGTCTTTGATTACCTAATTGTTCTTTAGCCATTTGAATGTTTCTGTAATTGCATCATATAATATAATACCATATTATATACATGGTTTGTACCTCATGCTTTTTTGGTTGTACCATACTTTGTTTTTTTCCTTACTGTTTTTACTTTTAACTCCAACAGTTTTTATATTTTACATTAAACCTCGACACTTTTTTCACTTTAAACGTTGTCCCCTATACTTTTCATCTTCTACAAATATTTCATTTTACATGTCAGTCTAAAATTTTCGAGTTAACATGCGTATCAACGTTTTCACCTCTATTTTTTCCAGTTTAACAGTTTCATTATGTCTTACATTTTGGTCTAATTTTTACGCATTAACACACCACAACGAGCGTGCATGGTTCAACGTCTTTATGTATACTTTTCGTTCAATTTTGTTTTCGAGCTTTTCCAGTTTTAATGATCACTGACAACAATGTAACATTGATGCTACTTAAAACAGTTTTTGGAACTTAACACCAAACATTAATGTTTTCTTATATAAAATAATAAAACCAAGAAAACTGATTTTGAATCCTTTTCCTGATAAGGAAAACCCTATCACAAAACCACAACACTCATGGTTAAACCTTAACCATAACCACGGCTATTCTTCATCAGTTTCTTTCGTCTCTTCATTTTCGTTCCTTTCCTGCAATATCGGAATACTCCGACGTTTTCCCAGAGGATCTACTTAGGCTATCACCCGATCGTGAGGAGGAACTCAGAATTCACCTGATACTAGGAACAACACTGATTGGTAAAACACCTGTATCATTTGTTGAGAAGAAAGACGAACAGATGCGCATGTGTGTTGAGAAGTTAAAAATGATAAGTTAGTATTTGTAACTTATGACTTGTATAAGTTAATAAGTTGTTTTTTGAGAAGAAATCCCAAACATCCCCTTTGATTGAATTTTTATAGAAAAGAAATGTGTTCTTGGAACTTTTGGTTCTATTTGTCGTCTTTGATTACTTAATTGTTCTTTAGCCATTTGAATGTTTCCGTAATTGCATCATATAATATAATATCATATTATATACATGGTTTGTACCTCATGCTTTTTTGGTTGTACCATACTTTGTTTTTTCCTTACTGTTTTTACTTTTAACTCCAACAGTTTTTATCTTTTACACTAAACCTCGACACTTTTTTCACTTTAAACGTTGCCCCCTATACTTTTCATCTTCTACAAATATTTCATTTTACATGTCAGTCTAAATTTTTCGAGTTAACATGCGTATGCGTATCAACGTTTTCGCCTCTATTTTTTCCAGTTTAACAATTTCATTATGTCATACATTTTGGTCTAATTTTTACGCATTAACACACCACAACAAGCGTTCATGGTTCAACTTCTTTATGTATACTTTTCGTTCAATTTTGTTTTCGAACTTTTTCCAGTTTTAATGATCACCGATAACAATGTAACATGCTAGTTAAAACGGTTTTGAAACTTAACACCAAACATTAATGTTTTCTTATATAAAATAATAAAACCCAACAAAATTGATTTTGAATCTCCTTCTTTCCTGATAAGGAAAACCCTATCATAAAACCACAACACTCATGGATAAACCCTAACCATATTCATGGCTATTCTTCATCAGTTTCTTCCATCTCTTCATTTTCGTTCCTTTCCTGTAATTTTCACACCCAAAGCCTCCATTAATGGCGACCACACCCCCAAACCCCCTCGCCGCACCCGCAAAAAACCCACCACAACCACAAAAACCAAACCTTCACCTTCAAAAAAACCCTCACCAAAAAGCATTGAAATCTCAGACGAATTACCCGATTTCGACGACGGAATCGACTTCCCATACGAAGACCCACCTCTAATCTGCTGTTTCGGAGCCATACAAAAAGAATTCGTCCCAACAGTTAGGGTTTCAGACCAGCAAATGCATCCAGACATGTACTCGGAATGGAAGATGCTACAATGGGACCCACCGGAGTTCGCACGTGCGCCGGGAGGGCCGCCGTCAAACGTGGCGGTTGCCCACGTGCGGTTGGGTGGGAGAGCGGCGGTGATGGGGAAAGTTGGGGATGATGAGTTTGGGCGTGAGTTGGTGGAGATGATGAATAAGGAGAAAGTGCAGACTAGAGGGGTTAAAATTGGTGGAAGTGGAAGTGGGAGGACTGGTTGTTGTTTTATGAAGATTGGGGTTGGTAAGAAGGGGGAGGTGCTTGCTGAGAAGGTTAAAGATGCTGCTGAAGATTTGTTGGATACTGATGAGTTGAATCTTTCTGTGCTTAAAGAGGTATTGTTTGTTTTATAGATAGATACTCATGGTTTTGTTGTTTTTGCTAAAATGTTATGATTTTGAGTGTTTGTTTGAAATAATATTGTCTCTTCGGTTTGAAAAGCTGAGGCGGCAAAAAACCGAGGAGACGTATAAAAATACCATTTTTTAGGGGTTTTAGAAGTGTTTTAGGTTGATTCCAGGCTTGTTTAGGGGTCTTAGACATGTTCAAACATTACATGTTTAGAAGCATAGTTATCAATAGCGACTATAGCACGCTACGTAGCGTATAGGTCATATGTCGCTATATTGTATATAGCGATAAATACCGACTTTTTTTTTCTCGTCTGCACTGCTCGATGCCTTTAAGTCTGGTCTTATAACATGTATTTTTCTCAACTCCACTGCTCGATGCCTTTAAGTCTGGTCTTATAGCATGTATTTTTCTCATCTCCACTGCTTGATAACATGTATTTTTCTGTTTTCCTATATTATTGCCTTGGTTTTAAATTGTGTGATGCGCTCCGATGCGTTTGGTCCAAAAATCTGATGCGTGAAGCGCGATGCGAGCGCATCACGTATGTGATGCGCTCTTTATAAAAAAATATTAAAAAATTATTTATACATAAAAACTTATGAAAATATACTTGAAATAAAACAAATAAGAAGATAAGAGTTGTGCTTTTTGGTTCAAATCAATACTAAGATATTAATCATGTGATGCGCTCTTTATAAAAAAATATTAAAAAATTATTTATACATAAAAACTTATGAAAATATACTTGAAGTAAAACAAATGACGCAATAAGAAGATAAGAGTTGTGCTTTTTGGTTCAAATCAAGCATACTAAGATATTAATCATGTGATGCGCTCTTTATAAAAAATTATTTATACATAAAAACTTATGAAAATATACTTGAAGTAAAACAAATGACGCAATAAGAAGATAAGAGTTGTGCTTTTTGGTTCAAATCAAGCATACTAAGATATTAATTATTGAAAAAACCTAACCCAGTTCATAAAATCTAGAAAAAAAACATAAGAAACAATGTTGCGTGCATCAGAGCGCATTATGCGATGAGCGCATCATGCAAAATGCGCGCCATATACTCGCATCACGTAAACGCAACACATCAGTTGTGGCGATGCGCTCTCATTAGCGCATCGGGCGCATCACGCATTATGCGCGCATTTTAAAACCAAGATTATTGCCAAACATGAAATAGCAGGCGCTATTTCGTCGTTATCACTACGTAGAGTATAGGTAGCTTGTCGCTATTGACTGCTCTTCACTATTGACAACTATGTTCAGACGATTTCCGGTCAGAATTTGGCCGAACTGCGCCTATACAGGCGAGGCACTTTTCTGCACTTCGCTTCTGCGCTTAGTGCGCTTTCGATAACAAAGCAAATAAGTTTTATCTGAAACGAGAGACTCTCACCTGTTTTGCATATCAGTCTATATATCAAGTAAACCTTTCAAAGTTTCTATACTTTTACATGTAAACACCTACAGACATTATTATCTACCAATTTTGATCCGGAACTACATGAGGCTAGCTATTTTTCCCCTGATAGTTGTTAATGGTGAATAGCGACAAATAGCGATAAGGTATACACTAGAAAAAAATTTAAAAAAAAATATATGTGTATTATATCAAAATACCCTGGTATATACACTATTTTGGATGTATATTTAACAAAAACCTAAAATCCAGCTATTTTATAAATATATTTAATTGTTATTTATATTTAGAAAAATAAATTGAAATCCCGCTATTTATGGCTACATACCCTGTAACGATCTTCGACTTATACGCTATGCTATTCGCTATAGTGACTGCTATTGAAAAATATGCCCGATACCTTATTGTGTGCCTCTGGCGTGCCTTCTTAAACCAAGATTTGTTCTGTCTAAAAGATCATTGAATCATACAAAATGTTCTGGTTTCGCCTTTTTTAAAGAAATGAAGTAAAATATGAGCAGAGTAATTGAAAATTAATAGATTGAATCTCCAAGCACACTCATAAGCACTTTAAATGTATAAAATGTGTGTGGTCTATATTAGTGATATGTATGTCAATATAATGTTAGATTGTTAACCGTTGATTTTAGATGATTGAAGGTGGTTCTTCATATGTTATAATGTACATGTGATAGTGTCAAATTGATTAATTGTTAATCTTAAATCTAACAAAATAATATCTGTAATATGTGTTTTTCTTTTCTTACAGGCTCGAATATTCCACTTCAATTCAGAAGTCTTGTTATCTGACACAATGGAAGCCACTTTATACAAAGCAATCGCGTGGTCAAAAAAGTTCGGTAGCCTTATATTCTTCGACATGAATCTCCCATTACTGCTATGGAAATCCCGTCACGAGACACGAAAAATAATAAACAAAGCATGGGAACAGGCTGACATCATCGAGGTCAGCAAACAAGAACTCGAGTTCCTTCTAGACGAACACTACCACGAAAGACGAAGAAACTACACCCCTCAATACTTTGCAGAATCTTTCGAAGAAACAAAAGAAAAAGGGAAAGATTATTATCATTACACACGTGAAGAAATCGCCCCGTTATGGCACGATAATCTCAAGTTTTTATTCGTGACAGATGGCACTCTTCGGCTTCATTATTACTCACCGTTGTTTGATGGGGTGGTTGTGGGGACAGAGGATGTGTTGATCACGCCTTTTACTTGTGATAGAACAAGGTCTGGCGATGCGGTTGTTGCTGGTATTTTGAGGAAGTTGACTAGTCAACCTGAAATTTTTGAGAATCAAGATGTTTTAGAAAGACAGCTTCGGTTTGCCATTGCTGCTGGGATTATAGCGCAGTGGACGATTGGGGCGGTTAGAGGTTTTCCGACAGAGAGTGCTACTCAGAATCTGAAAGAACAGGTTTATGTGCCTTCAATGTGGTGACATTCTTGTTGAACAACTGTAGAAACCAGACCAGACAGTTTTGGTTATTGTTTGGAGTTAGTTTAGGTTGTTGTACGGTTATATGTTTTAATTTTTAAAAGTAGATGTCTCGGTTGTTGATGTGCATTTGCGATGAGAAGCCTCAAAACACCCTCGGATTTAAATAAGACCTTCAAAACACCCTCGGATTTGATAAGAAACCGCAAGTTCGGGGAATCAGGCGTCACATAGTACCATACCCGTGAAATTATTTAATTTAAAACCAATCGAAAAGATGAACTGCATTGAAACATATATGTAACATTGACATATATGAAACATGGTTACAGTATAAAATCACTCAAGTTCCAAACTTCCAATATTGTTCTATTACTGAACTTTTGTTATAAACTAGTAATAAGACCCGTGCGCGTTGCGGTGCGGGTACTTCGCAAATATCGAACGGATTAGTCCAAGCGTTATGTGATGTGTTAACCATATGAAAACGCACGTTTTGACGTATCGGATTGAACTCAATGTATCCTATAGTTGCATTGTGATTGGATCAAAACGTAACGTAAATCGAATTTATATCGTACAATCATAACGTATTATACGCGACATGACTAACTCGAATTTATATCGTCAATCCAAAAACTCTCGAGGGGGTCAAAGTGGCATTTAGAAAGTTCATAAAAAATTAAGTGATTAAAAATTGCATTTCCTAGACTTAAGGGCTAAGAAATGGTAAAAATAAAATTTGATAAAGTTTTAGGGTAAGAAGAAAACTATAACAAAGTTGGGGCTGTAAAGGAAACTACCACAAAGTCGGGGTGTCAAAAGCAAACTATTTGTAAAATGGAGTAGTTTAGGGACTAAATTTGTCACAACCCCCGCCCCCTATCTGTCTCGGGAACGGGCGGCCGCGAGACCAGTTTTGGTGGTATCATTTTGTTTATCAATTTGGCAGCGGAAATTTCATCAGGACCGTAGTTAGGAAATATATATCAGGGTAAATACCACACTTTTATAATATTAAACATATTGGGATGAAACCCAAATTGTTATTACAAACATTTTCATAGGGAAATCCCCATTTTATTGAATAAAACATCTTTTATTTAGGTAACTTTTATAGCCACTTTTCCAAGCCTTCAGTGCTGTCCAGCTGGCTTCTAGTTGGCTTTCACATTTTGTTAACTGAAACGCGTTTAAAAACATTTTGTCAGTGGCAAATACTGGTGAGTGAATACCAGTTTAATCAAGAAGAGTTTTATCCATTAACAATATTGAAAGCTATCACATTGTTTATTTCTACACAATTACTCATTCAGTATTGTCAATCCTGACTGGTGGGTCATATTACACATTGGCTAACTCGTTGTCCAATTGTAACGTGTTCCACATTTTGTACACAAAACCCCAACATACCGGGAATAATTGAAGAATTACAAAGACGCAATCACTGCTTAATCACATTGTAAAATAATTAAGGCTTTGTAAAAACAGTTTACAAAAAGGAGATTACTCACATTACTGTCTTAGGTTTTCTGTAAGGGTTTCCTGGTGATTATCTATAATTTACACAAATGCACACGTGTTAGTATAATAACCAAATATTTACATTAGTAATACCCTCCCCGAGACGGCATTCCAACGACTACGTCGGGCAGAACCTCGACAGCCGTTACGGAACCCTGGATCAATCGGGCAACGTATCTAATACGTAACCGGGGTTATAATACTTACAACGGAGCAGAACTTCGTTAATTAGGGGGATATTATACCCGAGAATTATATTAATTCTTCAGAAATTCGAGAGAGAAAGAGTTCGTGAGCGATTTGGGACTGAAGGCCAACGGTTTCTATTTACAGGGCCAGATTTCAAGTTCCTCGCGGCCCACGTAGGATTTAACTGGGGCTTACGCGGCTCGCGTAGTAGACTGGGTAGGCCTTAGCCTGGCCCAGTCATCGGTATAGGTTTGACGGGTGGCTGCCACGTGGCAGCTCAGGGCTGCGCCTCGTTGACTGGTTGTCGCGCCCCGCGTAAGAGACCTTAATGGTCTACGCGGCCCGCGAGCGACATAAAAACTTAGTTTTTATTTTTTTAATGTTATATCGTATTTTGGGCCCGGTTTTCACATACGGGGTATATTTTAAGACATATTGGGATATTTTAAAATATATTAGGATGTCGGAAAATATTCGGGAGGGTTGTTATATCCATCTGTTCCTTGTTCTAATTCCTTAATCATTCCTTTCAGTTTCTCAGTATCATCTTTGATTACTGATTCTTGGGCCTTTCTAATTTGATCATTTAAATCTACTTGCAGATTTAACTTAAGAGAACGTACTCTTTTTGGCTTTTCATGATACTTTCTACTTAAAGCATCAGCTACTACATTTGCTTTTCTTGCATGATACTGGATATTGCAATCATAATCACTAAGAATTTCCATCCAGCGTCTTTGTCTCATATTCAACTCCTTTTTCCCAAAAACATACCTTAAACTCTTATGGTCGGTGAATATGGTAAACTTACTACCGTATAGGTAATGTCTCCAAATTTTAAGGGCAAAAATTATAGCTCCTAACTCTAGATCATGGGTTGAATAATTCTCTTCATGATTCTTAAGTTGTCTAGAGGCGTAAGCTATAACATTTTGACGTTGCATTAATACACATCCATAACCTAACTTGGAAGCGTCACAATAGACTACAAAATCCTCAGTTCCTTCTGGTAACGCTAGTATGGGTGCTTTGGTTAATCTTTGCTTAAGAATTCTAAAGGCTTCTTCTTGTTTTGGTCCCCATTCGAACTTAACGGATTTACAGGTTAACTTAGTTAAGGGAATGGCTATTCTATAAAAACCACGAATAAACCTTCTATAATAACCGGCTAATCCTAAGAAACTCCTAACCTCGGTTGGTGACTCGGGAGTTTTCCACTTGGTAATTGCTTCGATCTTGGTGGGATCTACATGAATTCCTTCATGATTAACTAGATGTCCAATAAATTGTACATGTTCTAACCAAAACTCACACTTTGAAAATTTAGCATAAAGCTTTTCTTTTCTTAATAAACTTAAAAGTGCGTGCAGATGAGCTGCATGTTCCTCTTTGCTCTTGGAATAAATAAGAATATCATCTATAAAGACAATTATGAATTTATCCAAATATGGCTTACATATTCGGTTCATCATGTCCATGAATGCAGCTGGGGCATTGTTAAACCAAATGGCATGACAGTAAATTCATAATGGCCATACCTTGTTCTGAAAGCGATCTTAGGAATGTCCTCTTCCTGTACCTTTAATTGATGATATCCTGACCTTAAATCGATTTTTGAGAAAAATCATGCTCCTTGCAACTGATCGAACAGATCATCGATTCTTAGTAATGGATAACGATTCTTAATCGTGACTTTGTTCAATTCACGGTTGTCAATGCACATACGCATTGATCCGCCGTTCTTCTTAACGAATAAAATCGGTGCTCCCCATGGTGATGAGCTTGGCTGTATGAATCATTTTTCCAATAATTCATCCAACTGTTTCTTTAGTTCCTGCATTTCTGCGGGTGCCAAACGGTAAGGTGCCTTAGCAATTGGTGCAGTTCCTGGTATCAAATGGATTCTGAATTCAACTTCTCTATCTGGAGGTTGCCCTGGTAGCTCTTCTGGAAATACATCTGAAAACTGGGATACTACTGGAATATCCTTTAATTCTTTTCCTTTAGTGTTAGTGATTATAGAAATCAAATACACTAATGATCATTTCCTTATATAACTTGCTGCTTTCATCACAGAGATGAACTTTGTGGATTTAGAAAACTTATTTCCTTTTATAGTGATCTTTTCACCCCTTGGTGAATTTACTTGAATTGACTTTTGATCACATAAAATACTGGCTTTATTGGCTATTAACCAATCCATTCCTAACACAACATCAAATCCTACCAGATTCATTAAGTAAAGGTTTGCAATAAATTTTTGATTTAAAATTTCTATTCATGCTCCCTGCAAGATTTCGGAAATCTTAATGGTTTCCCCATTTGCTGTCTCTACTAGACATTCTTGTGGAAGTTTAGTTAATGGTTGATTAAGAAGTTTGCAAAATGAAGTATTAATAAAACTTTGGTTTGCACCAGAGTCAAATAATACTTTAGCAAAAACATCATTAACTAAAAACGTACAGGTGATCACATCCGGGATCATCTTTGCTTCTTCTGCAGTTAGAACAAATGCTCTAGCATTTTTAGTATTCTTGGTGTTCTTAGTTGGAGCTAGCTTTGGACAGTTAGGTTTGATATGACCTTGTTCTCTGCAGTTGTAGCATATCCTATTGTTAGGCTTTTTCCTGCAATCTTCCTCCTTATGTCCTGATATTTTGCAAAAGTTACAGTATATGGAGCATCTTCCAGAATGCTTTCTTTTGCAATACTTACAATAGGGTGCAGAGGTAGAACCTACATTTCTCCCACGGTTAGAATTTCCAGAACGGAATTCTTGGGTAAGCTTCAGGGTTAGATTCCTTCTTTGATCCTCTTCTCGTGTACGGACTAACTCATCTGTCAAGGTGTTTGCTAGTTCTACAGCTTCTTCTATGGTTTGAGGTCTAGCTGCCTTGACTACATGCCTAATCTCCCCAATTAATCCCCAAATGTAATGGGAGATTAAAACTGGTTCAGGTGATGCAAGGGTTGGTACTATTCGGGCATATTCAAAGAATAATGTAGTATAACCCTTACTATCTACTCCTGTCATTCTAAGATTTAGAAATTTATTTGCTATCTGTTCTTTTTCATTGGGAGGGTAGAATTTCCTTTCTACCATGTTTTTAAACTCTTCCCATTCCATATTGTAAGTTCTATCACTTCCCCTAGACTGGAGGATGGTGTTCCACCATTCTAGTGCTGAATTTTTAAACAGATTGGAAGCAAACATTATCTTATCCTTTTCAGCACATTTACTTATTTTTAAGACTGCCTTAGTCTTTTCTATCCAGCGTAGAGATGCAACGGCCCCTTCATTGCCCGAGAATTCCATTGGTTTACAAGACCAAAATTCTTTATAAGAACAACCGTAAGACACGGTTCTTCTTCTTTTAGGAATGGCCATTTGAAGTACGGGTCCATTGTTTACCCTGTGTTCAGGTTCAGAGGGTCGTTTACTATCATGTTTACTTTTATTTTCTGCTTCCTTAACCGTTTTGATAATATATGGCATCACATCTATTATCCCTTGTGCCACTATATGTTGCATGGCACTGTTATCCACTTGGTTTCCATTATTGTTGTTGTTCGGGTTTTCATTATCCGGGTTAATGTTACTCTGGTGATCATTATTCTGGTTTTCCTGGTTTACTTCGTCGTCCATCTGAATTTTAAACATTTGCCAATTATTAATATCACCAAATAATTAATAATTTAGGCAACAACCACACAACACACATATTGGTCAAAAGCGTCGGGCATTGCGACTTACTCTTTTCTAGTATAGTATGCGTCAATTACACACTAAGACTGGAATTAAAAATTACAACACTACTATGCATCGTTAACCACGAAGTGGTCTATACTACAACATATATTATTATTATTACACACACACACACATATATATATATATATATTTCATACAAACATATTATTATTATAATATTATTATTATTATTATTATTATTATTACTAACTCCACCATCACCTTCACTGATCTGGATTCATCCAGTAATCCATATTGCGCTCGTCGTACTTCCAGATGAGTCGATCTCCTACCTGCCTCATCCTCTCACTACTTTCTAAAATCTCTTCTGCGAAAGTTCGGAGCTCGTGCACATTTTCTGCACTCATTGGGGGTGCAGGTGCTGGTACTGGGTTTGGGTACTGGGGCATGGGATCCTCCTTATGGTACGGATTCTCTAAGATCTCCCTAATGTATTCATCGTTATCGTAGTAGGGATCTAGAGGGTCCAGGCCTGGATAGGCTGCTAAGTTCGGCATGGGTTCGTTGTTTAGGTGGTAGCGTGGCACATAATCCCTATGATCATCGAACCATGGGTCATAATCCGGGTCTAAGGGATTAGGGGCTGGTATCCTAGGTATCTCCTTAGGGTTGAAATCATGCATTTGGACTTGGTTTTCAGGGTTGTCTTCTATCTCCATCGGCTGAGTGGGGAACAAAGGTAAGGGTTGTGGGGTTACTAGTTGTTCCAGGTTTGGGTCGGCAGCTGTTGTTGCTAGGATATGAAAATTGGCTAAGCTCCTATTAAGCATATCCTGTGTATGGGCATCTGACTCTCGCTTAGCGGCTGCTAGGACTCTCTGCTGTTGCAACTTTCGCATTCTTTTCCTACGCTCGAATGCTCCCTTACTGAACCATCCTCTCTTTTTCTGAGGGAATGGCTCTTCAGACTGAGACTTAAAGACAAACATCCCTTATTCATTATCAGCAGCATACCCAGAAAAGGCAGGCTGTGAAGAGGTACCTTCACTCCTAGGTGAACCGGACAACTGACGATAAACGTCTGAGGGTCCTTAATCACTCATACTGTAAACTAACAAATAGTCAAATAACATACAATAATAAAATACAATTATGCACGTATTTCCATAATTAATTTCCTAACAATTTGAATAATATTTCGGTGTCAGCAGAACATTTATGTGGCTGAATCAGTGGCTTAGCTCTAATACCACCTTCTGTCGCAACCCCCGCCCCCTATCTATCCCGGGAACGGGCGGCCGCGAGACCAGTTTGGGTGGTATCATTTTGTTTATCAATTTGGCAGCGAAAATTTCATCAGGACCGTAGTTAGGAAATATTTATCAGAGTAAATACCACACTTTTATAATATTAAACATATTGGGATAAAACCCAAATTGTTATTACAAACATTTTCATAGGGAAAATCCCCATTTTATTGAATAAAACATCTTCTTTTATTTAGGTAACTTTTATAGCCACTTTTCCAAGCCTTCAGTGCTGTCCAGCTGGCTTCTAGTTGGCTTTCACATTTTGTTACCTGAAACGCGTTTAAAAACATTTTGTCAGTGGGAAATACTGGTGAGTAAATCCCAGTTTAATCAATAAGAGTTTTATCCATTAACAGTATTGAGAGCTATCACATTGTTTATTTCTACACAATTACTCATTCAGTATTGTCAATCCTGACTGGTGGGTCATATTACACATTGGCTAACTCTTTGTCCAATTGTAACGTGTTCCACATTTTGTATACAAAACACCAACATACCGGCAGTAATTGAAGATTTACAAAGACTCAGTCACTACTTAATCACATTGTAAAATAATTAAGGTTTTGTAAAAACAGTTTACAAAAAGGAGATTACTCACATTGTTGTCTTTGGTTTTCTGTAAGGGTTTCCTGGTGATTATCTATAATTTACATAAATGCACACGTGTTAGTATAATAACCCAATATTTACATTAGTAATACCCTCCCCGAGACGACATTCCAACGACTTTGTCGGGCAGAACCTCGACAGTCGTTACGGAACCCTGGATCAATCGGGCAGCGTATCTAATACGTAACCGGGGTTATAATACTTACAACGGAGCAGAACTTCGTTAATTAGGGGGATATTATACCCGAGAATTATATTAATTCTTCAGAAATTCGAGAGAGAAAGAGTTCGTGAGCGATTTGGGACTGAAGGCCAACGGTTTCTATTTATAGGGCCAGATTTCGAGTTCCTCACGGCCCGCGTAGGATTTAACCGGGGCTTACGCGGCCCGCGTAGTAGACTGGGTAGGCCCTAGCTTGGCCCAGTCACCAGTATAGGTTTGACGGGTGGCTGCCACGTGGCAGCTCAGGGCTGCGCCTCGTTGACGGGCTGTCGCGCCCCGTGTAAGAGACCTTAATGGTCTACGCGATCCGCGAGCGACATAAAAACTTATTTTTTATTTTATTTTTAATGCTATATCGTATTTTGGGCTCGGTTTTAACATACGGGGTATATTTTAAGACATATTGGGATATTTTAAAATATATTAGGATGTCAGAAAATATTCGGGAGGGTTGTTATAAAATTTGTCATTTTATGAAACTTTATAGGTACTAAAGTTAAGGGGCTAAAATTGCAATATCGTAAAAGTATGGGGGCGGGAGGCAAAGCCGGTGGGGTTTCCACCGACTTTGTTTTTTAAGATATAGCTAGTAATTAGACCCGCTCGCGTTGCGGCGCAGGTACATTGCAAATATTGAACATACGTGTATAACCGGAAAAACTGACACATGTAATCAAAAGACATTTTCATAGCAAGGGCATAAAATTCTACCCCTAGCGCGTGACGGTGGGGTCGAAATGTAGAACTGGAAGTGAACATAAAATAAGCCAAAAAAACGTTTTATATTTGATCTGACTTGTTTCTCTAAAACATTTTACACCTAAGCGTAGACCAACTCAAATTTATACGGACACATTAATTGCAATTTGCATAATACAACCCACAAGAGATGCGCCGTGAGCACTTTACAAACATTGAATGAATTGGTCCAAGTGTTATGTCATGCGCAAACCATATGAAAGCTCTTGTCTCGACGTACTCAGTTCAACTCAATGTACTGTTGAATCAAAGCGTATAGTAATTCGAATTTAGACAAATTAGTTTTTTTTTATTTTGCGAAAGGAAATCATTTAAGAATACAATAGGTTAAAAACGTATATTATATATGGTAAAAGGGTAAAGTTGAAACATTAGAAATTTTAGGTATTAAACCTTGAAAGTAGCAAAGCCAATCGACTAATATTGTAATATGATTGAAATTTGGGCTAGAAAGTGAAGGACTAAAAACGCAATTTAGAAAAATCATAAGCAAGGGACCAAAAATGCAATTTTATCAAAGTATAAAGCAATGCCTTAACATTATATGAAAACAAAAAATATTTGAACGTTAAAATGCATGTGAAGCCAAAAGTAGAAGAGTTGTCACCGACTTTCTCTTTTAAGATATAGTAGAATGTTAAAATCATATGAATTAACTGGACTAGAGATAGAACTTTGTTAATATTTAATGATTATTCCTTTCAATTATACAACCCCAAAAGCATTCAGGGGCTGTTTAGCAACATCTGAATGGGTAAGTGCTGAACCAGTAAAAGGTCTGAACCATTAAGTGCTGAATCAGTAAGAGGTCTGAACCATTAAGAGCCTGTATGTCACACCCCAACCGATGGCGGAAACATCTGGGTGCGGCACTAAGCATTCAGATTGCTCATGAGATTCCATAACACTAATAATTTCAATAGTAATAAATTGATTTCATGCAAATAGTCTAAACATAAACATCAACCACAATCACGTAGGATCAGAATACAGAACATCAACAGTGTCTCAAAGTTTCTAGTTTAACTATGATATGTTTCTAAGCAGCATCCTAGTAAGTTTCTTGATCGTAGCATCCTATCAACCTGCAACATGTATTAAAATAAAGTCAGTACAAAACGTACTGGCGAGTCTACAAGTTTGAGTATATAGCATATTAGTTTAAAAAGACTCATATCCATCATGTAAACGATTAAAAATAGTTTCAGCCATGCTAGTGTTCGCAGTCCAAGTGATAGCCCAAGTGTGCCGATGCTTTAACCACTTTCCCAAGAATCAAGGAAAGCAAATAGAATCCTCCTAACAATACCCCCGAGAATAATGGGGAGGTGCATCATCCTATAGCGCTACTATTGTTAAGGCGGAACTACACACAAGGATTAAACATTCACATAGCATAAAGAATCAAGAATCACAAGTATCAAGTTTCACATTCACAGAGGATAGAGTTTAGATTCAAAAGTTTCAAGTTTCATAGAATACATGCTGCATCCCAAAAGTTTAAAACAAAAAGGGATCGAGTATACTCACAGTGATTGCTTAACAGTAACACTGTTATTGGATCAAATGGAGCTCTTAGAATCAGCCTGATTAGAGTACAATAGATAAGTGTCGGACGAAGTAACGAGAACTGTGTAAGTGTCAGATCAGTCACCTGATCGGTTGGCCATCCGAACGGATGGTCATCCGGTCAGATGACATATGTGGTTAGGACGGACCGCCATCCGATTGAATGGTCACTCGATCCATGATAAGTTTCCAAACTGATTATCCTTAATATCAAGTGTTCAACCTAGGTCTTTCGATGGGATGGTCATCCGATCGAATGACCCTTCGTGTGTAAGATTCCAAAGTTCAAAGTTTCTGATTCAAAATAGTTTCAAGTGTTGAAGGTTGTAAGTCACAAATCCCTTGATCGGATGGTCGTTCGATCGAACGGCAGTCCGATCGGGTCGCCATTCGACTGATATGGTTTTGTTCTTTTTTGCAACCTCGTAAAAGTTTCTAAGTTTCTGGTTTAACGGTGACGACATGGTACATTTTGAGACAATGGAAAACACCCCAAGGCTCGACTTGTCTGATCGGACGGGAATCACCCCGTCCGTTCAGGTTTCTATTCTTGAGGAGTTTATGTCGGAATCCGTACCCCGGTCATCTTTTCCGGTGATAATCCATTTCCAAGCCGACTCTAGACTAATCATCAAGTCTACAGCCCATTTGGATCCTGATTCCACCGTCTTTAAGTAAATGTTTAAGAAAAGATGAAGGAAACATGAGTTTTAGCTTAAAAAGTATAGATTTAGTAAAGATTTGGTGTAAAAACTCATGAAATTTCTTAGATCTCAGCTAGATCTTGACTGGAATGACATCACACAACTGTTTGTACAAGCCGCCATGATGACGTCATCCTCAAGAGCTCAAATCTTAGAGATTTCACGGTGAAAAATGTGATTTCAAAGGAGAATCACGTAGATAATAGTGCATAGATCGAAGATGTACAAGGATCAAGTGTAAAACACACCGAAATGGCTGAGAAATGGAAGAAAAGTGAGAGGGCGTGCGTCTGGTCGAAGGAGGCTGTCACATCAGTGAAGAGTGATGTGACAGGTCCTATTTATAGTGCAAGTGAGGAGTTAAGGTGGTGTGGCACGGATCGGATGGCAGCTCGATCGAATGGCCCTCCGATCGGATGGTCATCCGATCGGATTGCCATTCGGTCAATCCCATCCTTTCCACCTTCCCGTCTTTGGTTCGTTTTACGAGTTAGATTAAGCGTTGTATTGCATATTATTGTGTAATAGTACCACATACTAGATTATATCATTAACACAAAGTTTCCAAGTTTCCGCCAGTGACAAGTCTCCAGTCTCTCGTTCAACCAAGTCTCAAGTTTCACGAGTCTCGAGAGTCAAGCACCAAGTATCAATCATCAAGAATCTAGTATCATGAATAAAGTCTCAAGAATCAAGAATCTAGTATCATAGAATTAAATATCAAGTCCCATAGTATCAAGAATCAAGTTTCTAGAGTTAATCATCAAGCATCTAGTTTCCAAGTATCAAGCATCAATAAGATTCAAGTTTCATAGCATAAAGATTCACAAGTGTTAAAAGTGACAAGAGTCACATGGTATAAGGACTAAAACTGACAATTGCTAAAAGTTTAGGGACGCAGGGCGTCACAATCTCCCCTCCTTTAGGAGATTTCATCCTCGAAATCTAAGAGGAAGACTGCTCGAAGAGCTGCGGATACTTGGCCTTCATTTCGCTCTTGAGTTCCCAGGTGAATTCAGCACCACGCTTGCCTTCCCATAGTACCTTAACTATGGGAATTTTGCTGCGCCTCAATCGCTTGACACCTTGGTCCATGATTTCAACTGGTCTCTCCACAAAATGTAAGGTTTTGTTCACTTGCAAGTCTTCGACGGGAACCTGAAGTTCCTCGTTAGCTAAACACTTTCTGAGATTAGACACGTGGAATACCGGATGTACACTGTTAAGTTCTTGTGGTAGGTCGTGTCGGTACGCCACCTTTCCAATCCTTTCGAGTATCGTGAAAGGACCCACATAGCGAGGGCAAGCTTTCCCTTCTTACCAAAACGAACAACTCCCTTCCAGGGAGATACCTTGAGCAGTCCTCTATCTCCAACACCAAATTCCATAGGCTTGCGCCTTTTATCAGCATAGCTCTTTTGTCTGCTCCTAGCCTTGAACAAGTTATCGCGGATTTTAAGGATCTTATCCGTCGTCTCTTGAATGATTTCAGGGCCAGTAAGTTGCTTGTCACCAATCTCATGCCAGCTGAGAGGAGATCGGCACTTGCGACCATATAAAGCTTCGAAAGGAACCATCTGGATACTGGAATGATAGTTGTTGTTGTACGAGAACTCGATCAATGGTAAATGTACATCCCAATTACCACCAAAGTCGATGACACAAGAGCGGAGCATATCCTCTAGGGTTTGTATAGTGCGCTCAGTCTGTCCATCCGTTTGAGGATTAAAGGTTGTGCTAAGATTCAAAATAGAACCCATAGCGGACTGGAAAGTTTGCCAAAGACATGAAGTGAATCGACCATCACGGTCAGAGATTATGTCAATGGGTATGCCATGACGGCATATAATTTCATCGGTATAGATTCGAGCAAGTTTCTCCACTTTATAATCTTCACGGATAGGAAGAAAGTGGGCTGATTTAGTCAATCGGTCAACGATTACCCAAATGCTATCGTGACCAGCGGGTGTACGGGGTAATTTGGTAATAAAGTCCATAGCGATGCTATCCCATTTCCAAACAGGAATTTCGGGTTGTTCCAAGAGTCCTGAGGTACGTTGATGTTCAGCCTTCACTTTTAAATAGGTGAGGCACTTCGAGACATAGGCAGCGATATCCTTTTTCATGCCAGGCCACCAATAGGTCGTACGCAAGTCATGGTACATCTTATCGGCACCAGGATGAATAGAGTATCGAGACTTGTGGGCATCATTCATAATGAGCTCACGTAGGTTATCGCGATCCGGTACCCAGATGCGATTGAGGTAGTATTGAAATCCCTCCGACTTTGTTTCAAGTTGATCGATTTTAGTGCCTTGGATTTCCACTTCTAGACTTCCTTCATTTGCTGATGAATATTGAGCTTCACGAATACAAGTATGAAGATCACTAGAGATATGATAACAACGAATAGTATTAACATGAGCCTTACGACTAAGAGTGTCGGCCACGACATTCGCCTTGCCAGGATGATAGCGAATTTCACAGTCGTAGTCGTTAAGCAATTCCACGCAGCGTCTTTGTTGCATGTTCAGTTCCTTCTGGTTAAAGATATGTTGAAGGCTCTTATGGTCAGTGAAAACCACAAACTTAGTTCCATACAGATAGTGTCGTCAAATCTTTAACGCAAACACAACTGCACCAAGCTCCAGATCGTGAGTAGTATAGTTTTTCTCATGTATCTTGAGTTGACGGGAGGCATAAGCAATAACCTTGTCTCGCTGCATGAGCACACAGCCCAAGCCACGGTTTGAGGCACAATATACCACGAAGTCGTCATTCCCATCAGGGAGAGTAAGAACAGCAGCGTTACACAAAAGGGGTCTTATGAGTCTGAAAGGATTCCTCTTGCTCGGGACCCCAAGAAAAAGGTTTCTCTTTTTGAGTCAACGAAGTAAGAGGGCCGACGATTTTAGAGAAGTCCAAGATAAATCGACGGTAATAACCTGCCAATCCTAGGAAAGAACGAATCTCGGATGCAGATTTAGGCGTACTCCAATTCTTCACAGCTTCGATTTTAAAAGGGTTAACATGAATACCTTGCTTACTAACAACGTGACCAAGAAATTGTACTTCATCAATCCAGAACTCACACTTAGGGAATTTAGCGTATAAGCGTTCACCGCTTAGTAACTCAAGCATCAAGCGTAAATCACGTGCATGATCAGCTCTAGTTTTGGAATAAATGAGAATACCATCAATAAAGACTATGACAAAACGATCCAGATAAGGTTTACAAACACGATTCATAAGATCCATGAACACGACGGGTGCGTTGGTCAGACCAAAAGGCATGACCACGAACTCGTAGTGCCCATAACGAGTACAAATTGCGGTTTTGGGTACATTATCTTTCGAGAACACGAAGCTGATGATAGCCCGATTGAAGGTCGATTTTCGAGAAACGGGACGCGCCTTGTAGTTGGTCGAATAAGTCATCGATGCGAGGGAGAGGATAACGATTCTTAACGGTAAGCTTATTAAGTTCACGATAGTCGATACACATACGAAATGAACCATCTTTCTTCTTGACGAATAGTACAGGAGCACCCCAAGGAGAGGTACTTGGACGAATAAATCCCCTGTTGAGCAATTCTTGCAATTGACTAGATAGCTCTTGCATCTCGGAAGGTGCAAGTCGGTAAGGAGCCTTGGCAACAGGAGTCGCGCCAGGTATGAGATCAATACGAAAATCAACAGATCTAGGAGGAGGAAGACCAGGTAGATCTTCAGGAAAGACGTCAGGGAAATCACACACTACTGGAACGTCGCCTATGTTCTTTCCTTTGCCCTTTTGTTCCACCATATGGGCCAAGAAGGAAAAGTTCTGTTTACGTAAGCATTTGCTCGCTTGAGTGCATGACATCAACTTCAGTCCTCTAGAAGGTCGGTCTCCATAGACGTGTAGGATATCACCGGACGGAAGAGGTAGACGAACAAACTTCTCGTGACAAGCAATCTCGGCATGATTCTTACGCAACCAATCCATGCCGATTATGACGTCAAAGCTACCCAATTGAATGGGTATGAGATCAATAGTAAAAACGTGGTCGTTAAGAGTCAAGGAACAACCACTGAGAATAGAATCAACTAGAATAGACTTGCCATTGGCAACCTCAACAGAGAATGACTTAGGTAGCTTCGAGTGTGCACAATTTAACAAAGACTCAAATTCTACGGACACAAAGCTTCTGTCGGCACCAGTATCAAATAGTATCGAATCATAAAGATTATTGACGAGGAACGTACCATTAACGACATCATTGTCGTTACGAGCCTGGTTAGCATTGAGGTTGAATGCTCGTCCACGAGCGGCTGGCTGTTGCTCCTGATTTAGCTGCAGACACTGGTTACGGAGATGAGTAGTGTCTCCACACTTGTAGCATGCGCGAACTGCATTGACTGGTCTAGGATTCTGTGGAGGAGCTGGGAGAGCTGGTTGTGCTGTCTGAACTGGGGCTTGCTAAGCTGGTTGGGCCGGGTTAACTTGACAGCAATAAGGAGTCGTGTGACCATAGCGATTGTAGTTGGCACACAAGCGACAAGCAGAGGCGACAGGATGATGAAAGTTGCAAGTTGCACACTTAGGGTGAGGCCCAGTGTACCGCTTCTTGATTTCAGGAGTAGGAGGGTTTGGAACAGCAGCAGCAGGAGCAGGCTTAGCAGTAGGGTTTGCAGCAGGAACAATCGCATTGCATCCTGAACCCTGTGACTTTCTCCTCTTGTTCTTGTTGCCACTAGGCTGCTGGGTAACTTGATTCTCTGTTTTTAAGGGGCGGAGCTTCCAAATTGTTTATCACGTACGTGATTGTTGTTCAAACTTGCTGCCAGACGATAAACTTCTTCAATTGTCTCGAGTCGAGCTGCTTCAATCGAATCTCACATAGCAGGAGGTAACCCATTGATGTACTTGGTTATCATGCGTTTAGGAGTAGAAATCAAGTGAGGCACGATTAAGCTGAGTTGTTTAAAACGGGTAGTATAAGCCAGATTTTCATCGCCAACCTGCTTCAAATGCCAGAACTCTTCTTCGAGCTTCAGTTGTTCATGGGGGGGGGGGGCAGAATTCAAGCATCATTAATTCTCGCACCTCAGCCCATGGAAGAGTATAGGCTTCTTCATTAGAATGGATGTTTCTCTCATTTAACCACCATTCTAGAGCTCTGCCTTGAAACATTCCCGTTGCACTCCTAGTCTTTAGATGCTCTGGGCACTCGCTGTTAATGAAGGTAACCTCGATGCTGTCAAACCATTCCAGCATAGCAGTCACCCCATCACTGCCCGTGAAAGGCTTAGGGTTGCAGGAGGCAAAATGTTTGTAGTTGAACTTTGTAGGCTTCTCTTTCTCTATCTTAGAGTCAACAGAAGACGGTGGAGTGTTCGATCCCTGGATCTCAGAAACGATCTTTGGCACGACTCGAGCGATCTGGTCGGCCTTGAAGGACATCATCTTTTTCTGAGACTTCTCCCTGGATCTCTTGAGAGTGTCGGATAGCTTACTAGAAGACATCTAAAGACCCAACAAGAGGATCGTATAAGTCTAGATCTCAAAGTCTCACAGTATATAGATTCACATACGATAGATTAAGACTCAAGATTCAACAAGTTTCACGTAGTTTAAAGATTCGAGTTTTAGTTTCACATAGATTCCAATAGATTCAACACCGCAAACCCACGACCTTCGCATGGCACAATGTACGAAGTTTGGCAACATGTCAGAAACGCTTATATATAGGAAGTACCAGCGGCGTATCCACCACGCTTCGGGCACATCGCTTCCGCCTCATATTCGGTGTCATGTTACGTGTTGCAATTGCCAAACATAACATCATACTGATCATCATCATCATACACACGTAGATTAACCCAATAGATTCACATAGACTAGTGTTCAACCATCTCATCATAATCCACAGACAACGAATCCCCACACGACATGTGCTACGAAAGTTCGGCAACATGATGGAAGCACTTATATTTAGGAAGTACCAGCGGCGTATCCACCATGCTACAATCATGCCACATCCGTCTCGTCCTCGGTGTCATGCTTCGCCAACCATTAAATTCCGTTATCTTCACAAGACTTACACATAGATTAACCATATAGTTTCAACAACTTTAACCCGAGTCCGTAAAACTATGAACTTCACTTAGCGCGTGGTACGAAGGTTCGGTAACATGCCAGAAACATTTATATATAGGAAGTACCAGCGGCGTATCCACCATGTTTCGAACATGCCACGCCCGCCTAGTCTTCGGCGCTAGTCTACGTTTCGTATTTTGTTACTCAAAACAACACATTCACACTGGAGTATGACGTGTGCGTATATATACATAATTTTGCAATGAATCTACACACGATTTGGTTTTAAATTTATAAAAGTGATTATTACTTTTTCATCAAAACACACACGAAAGAGGCAAGTGTACCCCGTCACATATGTAATAAAGTATCGGTAAGAACCAAGTATCGATCCAAGGAAATGGGCGGAGAAATAGTACTAGACCTTTGTCACTAAACTACCGGTAAAAACATAGGTTTTGTTTGATTTTAATTAAACTAAAGTAAGCGTAAACAAATACATAATAAAAACATAATAGATAATAGATAAAAAGCCTTGCTTAATACACAACCAAAGCATGTCAACTAAGTCGGTTTTGGCACTAGAAGCATTCGGTCAATATTCCAATTTAAGACAATTAGTATCCCTTTCGGGAATCCTAACATGACAATCATTCGGAAAGCTAAAACGATAAACACACTTTAACCACCTAAAATTGTTCTTTAACGTGCAATTGATAAATGTCTATGAAAATCTCTTAAAAATAAGTTAGTCATCCGTTAGGAGTTTTCTAACCGCACTTAATCAAGGAAAGAGACACCGATAAACACAATGCAACCACCGAGACAAGCATAAACTAAATTAAATCACAACCGAGTTCATTTTACAAATCTTGCACAATAATGCACCAAGATAGCAATTTTGGCCTAAACTACTAACTAAGCTACCAAATCATGGCAAGAATTTATAACGACACCATCTAACCCGTTAAGGTCCTTACGTGACGGCAAGCTCTCTTGATTAACAATAATTACATTTTATTAAATCACTAACCATTTCTAGTATCATGATGCACACATTTAAACCAAGCTAAACTAGTTAACCAAGTTCAAAGTTTACTAATACAAGATTAATTAAGCTTCATTTTTCAACTATCTTAACTAACCAAGCATCAATCATCCAACATAATTACTTATAATCAAGAAATCAATATCAATAACAAGGTTGCAAACTAATCATCAAAGATTAACATAGAAAATACTTCAAGTGTCATTACAAACAAAGCTTAACACACTAATGGCTATAATCTAGCAAGGGATTGTTTGTGTTTTTGCCCAAAGGCTACAATAATACATAAACATTAATCTAAGTACTTGAAAGATTAACAAAATCATGGAAAGATTAGAAAACCAAACCATAAACAAGTACTAGACTAAGGATCCGGGTAGTAATGGAGCTAAACGGCACAATGTGGCTTGAATCCGGGTCAAAAGCAAAGCCTCCGGAGCCTGTAAATTCGCCTGTGAAGCTCTCAAAATTCCAGAATGTCGAACAGAATGTTTCTGTTCTGTTTTTATATTTTTTCGCTGTTGCACGGTCGTTCTTCCTATGGCACGACCGTGCACTTTAAGCAATTATTGGGTATGGCACACCATACTGCATGACGTCAGCAGATCGTTGACCAGATTCGATATCGCACGACCGTTCTTCAGATGGCACGTCCGTGCTTCACCGGGACTCTGTTGCACGAGCTGTTGCACTGGTGGTGCAATTCCGAGGTTTTTGCTGATGTTCAGAGCCACACGGTCGTTCTTCAGATGGCACGTCCGTGCTTCCCCGGGATGACCTTGTATGCCTTGCACTCCTAGTCGCACCCTCGTTCATTGCCGGGTTAATCAACAACTGTCGGAGATGCACGGTCGTGCATCAGGTCGCACGACCGTTCCACAGGCCCAGGTCAGTTTCCTTAACAGAATGTCCGCAGCTTCGTCGTTTTGTCCGGAAAGTCCTCGTTTTCGCTATCATCTTGTCTGGTATGCTGTTTTAGGCCTGTAAACAAAAGTGTAGATAATTTAGTATCCGAATGACGGTTTTACGGCCAAAAACGCATAAAATAGGGGTAAAACGGGGGACTAAAATATGTGTAAATTAGCGAATATCAAATCTCCCCACACTTGAACCTTGCTTGTCCTCAAGCAAGCTAAACTAAAATGCAATAAAAGATAGAAACAGACAAGAACGATAATTTACACACTATTTTATTGAAAACTACTATAAACGGTTAGCCGGTTTGTCGAAAGACAACATCAAAAGACTCAAACCCAACAAGCATATGCAATTATAAAGCGACAACCAAAAAGCCGTGAGTTCACATTTAATTGACTCAACATGTTAATCTTCACATGACTCACAATGTTCACACACACTCGGTTTTATTTATGAAACATACATAAAATGTGTATGTGCAAACACTCAATGCCTAGTCAATGAAATGTGCAATATCATAAGCTTGTCATAAGATCTCGTCTCCACCAACTAACATGCGAACAAGTGTAAATCAAGAGGTCTTTACGGGTTGTAACGTTAGGCTAGGGCGAAGGGTATGGAAGTGGACATATAAAGTGGCGAAAACGGTTAAAACTCGGTAGTAGCGTTTAACTAGCAACAAAATATACAACTATACATACAAATGCCTTAAAAAGGTGACTAAAGCGCAATCGAGCTTATCAACGAAATTTTAACATTTAAGCATTCAAAATTGCCCGATTTCTATCAACTTCACCCTTTTTTAGGGTGTTTTATTTTCTGTTTTTTTTTTTTTTACAAATGGATTTATTCAATGAAATATAAACAACAACAAGCGCTAGTTAAACGATTATTTTGACCGAGTTTCAACACTAAAAAGGTTCAAAACATACAAAGGCTAAATTTGGCTAAGTGGGCGATAATGTGGGTAAACAAATGTAAACGGGAAGGCTCGACATGGTTAATCCTAAAGGGTAATATAAGGTGAACGGGAAGCACAACACAAAGAACAAGTACACAACAAAGGGGTAATCTAAGTGCCTCTATCACTTTTACACAAATCCGCACGTTCATGGTCTTAACAAGCATACTAGTGACAAGTTCTAAATTACACATAACATCCAGCTCACTTCTATATCCGAAATGAACAAATATATAACAATCAAGGCTCAAATATGCTCACGTAACGGAAGGAATTGGTAAAAGTGTGAAAACTATCATGTAAGTCTTTCTTTGTTTGTCACGCTTTTCGGTTTCCTTCTTCAAAAATATTTTGCTTGTCGAGTTTTTATCAAGTCCGAAGCTTTCTAAAACACAACCAACCGGTTTATTTACTAAAATATATACAAAATACAAGTATTTTTGAATGATTTTTCTGATTTTCTGATTTTTTTTTTATATATAAGAGGACAAACAAAGTTAACAAAGTTAACCCCCTCCCCACACTTGAACTTCGCATTGTCCCCAATGCGAGACCCGAAATATAGAGAAAGGGATAAAAATACTCCCCCCAAGATGATGTTGATGCCACGAGACTTCCGAAGCTGTATCTGGTACGTGCTCCAGTCCAATATCCGATAGCTAAAACGTGCTAGTATGTCACATGTGCACCCAAAACATAACAGAAACAGAAAAATCACAAATCAACCATAATATACATCAATATAAATACTACAATCCAAACAAAACACAAAGTAAATTGTCTGAAATACATAACTGGGGTGTTTGAAATAACAGTCAAAATAAACACCCAATAATAAATAAAGTACTGAAATAGAAAACACCACCAACTGCTATCACCACCGCCAACTACTCATCTCCATCATCATCTCCTCTCGTATAGGACGGGCCGGCATCGCCATAACCAGGGGGTTCCACGGTGGGAACTGCGGAGGGTGCTGAAAGTAGTCGGGGTATGCGTGATGCATCTCCCCGAAAAGATATTAGAATCCCGCACCAACCCCCTGATATAAAGTATCCTGGCTCTGCCGAAGCTGGTCCTGTGTGGCCCGAAGCTGAGCCTGATTGGCCCGAATCTCGTCCTGGCTAGATCTAATCTGGTCGAAGTAGGTACCATGCTGCTCCTACGTCACTCGCATATCCTGGAACTGCTGGTAGAACTCGGGCCAGTCCTGATGGAATGCATGGTGCTGCGGCGAGTGTGGTGGTGTCGGTGGCTGGTGCTGGTGCTGCTGCTGCTGCTCCGGATTATGCTCTCCCATCTCAACATCCTCATCTTCCTCCTCATCTGGAGGCAACGGGTCCCAGACCTCGTTATTCAACCCTCTCAACCTATCCCCCCTATCAAGCTCAACAATCACCCCTATGGCCTTCAGCGACCTGATATCGACATGAACCCCCTCAGTAATCAAAGTGAGACCCTGAAGAACCTCCTCAGTCATATAGCCTTCGTTGTAGGCTATTTCGGTCACATACTGACCGCCATGTATCTCACTGTTCGGAGTTCACCCCGAGCTCTTCACGAAGTACTCAGCCATTCGTGCGGCTAGGTTGATAGGTGCTCCATCAACCAACGCATAAAGAAAAAGCAAATCTGGTGTTGGACAGTTACCAAGACTGTCCATACGACCGCATATCGTATGGCTAAATACATGGTGCATCACTCGCACCAAGGGGTCTCGCAATCTAGAAGCCTTTGACATCCTCGGGTTGTAGGGGTCCCCAACTGCATTTGCTGCCCAAAATGCATCCCGTGCTGCGTCAGAAGGAAAGGTGAACTGATTAGTGAAGACATCGGGATCATCCATGTCGTCCCTTGTATAGATCCCGAGCCTCATTCCCAAACGACCAACCGACCACGTATGCCATCGCCCACATAACCTGAAAGTTACACGATTCTTGTAGCGAAATTTGGGTCGTCTATTAGCAGCCGGCTTTTCATAGGCATAAGATGCAAAGAACTCTATAGTCAGCTCCCGGTAAACGGGTCGGTTGCAACCGAGCAGATTTGCAAGCGGGCGACTCATCATGTCTTCTAGTCTGTCATACTGATTGAGTTCACGCATGACTTCCCAATCCAACCATCGGGGGACTCCGAACTGTCCCCGCCTTTCCCACAAGGCGTCGCGCTTCGGAATGCAAAGAGCCTTTTTCTCAATGTCGGGGTCAAACTGAAGGAAAGGGTGATCCATCTGTATAAGGAATAACATTAGAAAGATGGAAACAGGAGAAATTTGAATCACAAACAGGCGAGCAGCCAATTATGAAGAAGCTGTGAAACTGATCTGGGCATATGGCACGGTCGTGCGACCAGATGCACGGTCGTGCGTCGCCGATGACAAGCACCATCTGCCCAGAGATGTCGGAACTGCACGGCGTGCGATCAACGGCACAACCGTGCAACACCGACCAACAAACAACTTATCGTGAAACAATGGCGAGGCACGACCATTCCATACGAGGAACGTCCGTGCGACTTGGTTTTCTGCAGATTTTGACCCAGGCTCTAAGTAGCCCGATTTTTTCACAAATCTTCAAGTTTTTACATAAACAGGGGTCAGAAAAATGCACCAGATGTTCACGATACTACGATTCAACAAGGGTTAGGGTTTTGATTTGTTTATGAAGAGAACCCTAAAAATTTCCTTGAAGAATCGGAAGAAATCTAACCTAGAAAGCAAGGAAACAAGAAATCTACAACTAGGAACGTACCGTGCGAAGAAGGGTGTGAGATCGTGCGAAAAACCGTGCGATTTGATGAAGTATCGCTCTGGAACGGCCTGGTGCTTGTAGGGTTTTGCGAGTTATGAATGGGGGCTGCAGATGAGGGTATTTATAGTGCCAAATTACAAAACTGCCCTCAGCCTGACGCACGGTCGTTCTCCGTGTGGCACGGTCGTGCGTCACTGACATCTCCCAAACCCTAGCAACTATTCTCGGAAATGCACCGGGGGTGCGATCCACCGTGCCGGCCCTCGGAAACGCACGGTCGTGCGACCCGAGGAACGGTCGTGCATCAGGTGCAGATCAGAAATTTCCGCAGAAGCTATTTCCAGCAACTGTTTCGGCCGTTTTTCGCCGTTTTTTCAACACGCCAACTGTTCTAACAATATTGCCATACAGAACCTTCGCTCGGCACGTACGAAAACTAAACAAACTAACGTAAACTACCTAACTAACTTAAATTACGCTAAAACTACAAAAACAAAAAAGTGGACTATTTTACCCTTATAGCGCCAAAGACGTTTCTGCTACATTTTTGTCGGCGAGTCAGTAGCGTAGACTCATGCTAAATTTTTGTCGACGAGTCGATAGCAAGACTCTAAGCTAAAACTAGAAAAAAATACTAAAAAGACGATACTACCCCTAAAGCGCAAAATACGCTCTTGCTACATTTTTGATCCACGAGTCAGTAGCGTAGACTCTCTCCTCTCCACACTTATGAAGTGTGTGGGGTTTGGAGTTCAATCACCTCCACCGCCGAATCTATCGGCCCGGCAACGTACAACTTCAACCGGTGACCATTTACCTTGAATGTAACGCCATCCGCGTTCTCTACTGCAACAGTACCATACGGAAATACTTCCTTAACCGTGTATGGTCCTGTCCAGCGTGAATGAAGCTTCCCAGGAAATAAGCGCAGCCTTGAATTGTACAAAAGAACAAGATCACCCGCTTGGAATTCTTTATGGTCCTTCAAGCGTTTGTCATGAAGTTTCTTCGTGCGCTCTTTGTAGAGTACGGAGCTTTCGTAGGCTTGTTGCCGCAATTCTTCCAATTCATGAATTTGGAGAAACCGGGCTTCACCTCCAGTTTTTAGGTCCAAATTCGCGGTTTTCAAAGCCCACATAGCCTTGTGCTCCAACTCCACCGGTAAATGGCATGCCTTTCCGTATACCAACCTAAAGGGGGTGGTCCCTATAGGGGTCTTATAAGCTGTACGGAATGCCCACAATGCATCCTCAAGTTTGTCCGACCACTCCTTGCGGTTCGCTCCAACAGACCGCTCAAGGATGCGCTTAAGCCCACGGTTCGTGACCTCCACCTGCCCGCTTGTCTGCGGATGATAGGGCGTGGACAAACGGTGATGTACACCGTATCGGGACAAAGCCTTTTCAAGCTGTGTATTACAAAAATGAGTCCCTCGGTCACTAATGAGCGCTTTCGGAGCGCCAAATCGGGCGAACAAACTCTTAAGAAACCTCACAACTACTCTGGCGTCGTTAGTGGGTAAGGCTTGCGCCTCCGCCCACTTTGATACATAGTCAACAGCCACGAGTATGTACTTGTTTCCACGTGAGGGGGGGAATGGTCCCATGAAGTCTATCCCCCAAACATCAAAGACTTCACAAACTTGTATCCAGTTCTGGGGCATTTCGTCGCGTGCCGATATGTTCGTCGCTCTCTGACAAGCATCGCACGCTTTCACCCAACTCTGCGCGTCACGGAAAATGGTCGGCCAGTAAAACCCGGAATCCAACACCTTCTTCGTGGTGAAGTTGGCTCCGTGGTGGCCTCCGGTAGGTCCCTCATGACACTGGCGCAGAATATCGGTCGCCTCAGTCCCTGATACACATCTTCTGATCACCTGATCAGCACCCACCTTGAACAAGAAAGGGTCGTCCCATATGTAGTGCTTTAGATCTGAAAAGAATTTCCTCTTTTGCTGGTGAGTCAACCCTTTTATCAGAATTCTACAAGCAAGATAGTTCGCAAAGTCGGCGAACCATGGCGACTCATCGCATATCTCAACACCCATCAAAGATTCGTGTGGGAACTTGTCATTGATTGAATCCCAACGCGAATCCTCGATGTCTCCATGCTCTAACCGAGATAGATGGTTAGCCGCTACATTCAAAGCACCCTTTTTATCTTGTATCTCAATATCAAACTCCTGCAGCAACAAGATCCATCTGATTAGACGCGGTTTAGCATCCTGTTTGCTGAAGAGGTATCTAATGGCTGCGTGATCAGTGTATACAACGGTTTTAGAAAGCACTAAATACGATCTAAATTTATCAAATGCGAAAACGACCGCCAAGAGCTCTTTTTCAGTCGTGGTGTAATGCTCTTGAGCGTCGTGAAGAGTTTTGCTCGCATAATAGATCGGATGGAAGTGCTTTTCCTTCTTTTGACCCAGAACGGCCCCTATAGCGTAATCACTCGCGTCGCACATGATTTCAAATGGCAGACTCCAGTCCGGTGCGACTAAAATAGGGGCCTCAATCAACTTTTGCTTGAGAAGGTCAAAAACCCTCAAGCAATCATCTCCAAACACGAACGGAGCATCTTTCTCCAACAAACGGGTCATGGGTCTGGCGATTTTTGAAAAATCTTTAATGAATCGCCGATAGAACCCGGCATGACCGAGAAAGCTCCGTATAGCTCTAACAGAGGTGGGGGGCGGAAGTCGTGAAATAACATCGACTTTAGCTGGATCGACTTCCATGCCCGCGTGAGAAATTTTGTGTCCCAAAACTATGCCCTCCTTCACCATGAAGTGGCATTTCTCCCAGTTCAGGACCAGATTAGTCTCCTCACACCTCTTCAACATTCTTTTTAAATTTTCCAGACATTGATCAAAGGAATCCCCAAATACCGAGAAGTCGTCCATGAACACCTCCATGGAATCCTCAATCATGTCGTGGAAAATGGCGACCATACATCGCTGGAAAGTGGCCGGTGCATTACACAGCCCAAATGGCATACGCCGGTAGGCGAATGTACCGAAGGGACAGGTAAATGTGCTCTTCTCATGGTCCTCAGGAGCGATAGGAATTTGAAAGTAACCAGAGAACCCATCCAGAAAACAATAATATGACTTCCCTGACAGACGCTCCAACATTTGATCAATGAATGGAAGCGGGAAGTGGTCCTTGCGAGTGGTGTCGTTGAGTTTGCGATAATCAATGCAAACCCGCCATCCAGTGACCGTCCTGGTTGGAATGAGCTCATTCCTATCGTTTGTGACCACAGTCATGCCCCCCTTTTTGGGCACTACCTGCACAGGACTGACCCAAACAGAGTCGGAAATGGGATAGATCATACCAGCATCTAACAACTTAATCACTTCCTTTTTAACGACCTCTTGCATGTTTGGTTTCAGCTGCCTCTGGTGCTGCGCACACGGCTTGAACTGATCCTCCATGAGAATTTTATGTGTACAGAAGGAGGGATTTATTCCTTTTATGTCCATGATTTTCCAGGCGATTGCTTTCTTATGAAGTTTCAACACATTAAGCAGTCTGCTCTTCTCTTCTTCCGCCAATCCTGATGAAATAATGACAGGCAAATGACGCTCCTCATCCAGAAATGCGTACTCCAGGTGCGGTGGGAGCTCTTTAAGCTCCAAGGTAGGAGGATCTTCCACTGAAGGCTTCGAATTCACTTCACTTTCGCGATCAATTTCTGTGAATCGATCCGGACTCTGGGGACCATCGTCACCAATCTGATAGACTGGCTGCTCTAAATCGTGGCCCTCCTGCGTAATGCCATCTAGGTCCCCACACAACAGATGTGTGTCCGAATCTATCTCCTCGATCGTACCCTGGAAATGCATGCTCACATAAGTGTCGACGATGTCGACATAATAGAGCGCGTCGTCTTGACTCTGAGGATGCTGCATAGAACGTTTAATGTCAAACGTCACATGCTCATCATTTACTCGGAGTGTGATTTGGCCCGCCGCCACATCCACAATCGTCCGGGCGGTATTCAGAAACGGGCGTCCAAGTATCAGAGGCACTCTCGAGTCCTCATCCATGTCCAGGATAACAAAATCCACGGGAAATACAAACTTGTCAATCTTAACAAGCATATTCTCTACAAACCCGCGTGGATACTTGATAGAACGATCCGCAAGTCGAATACTCATCCTCGTGGGTGACGGCTCACCTAGATCCAACTTTGTAAAAACCTTATAGGGCATAAGGTTTATACTCGCTCCTAGATCTGCTAACGCATGACTGACGGACATATTGCCAATGAGGCAAGGAAGCGTGAAACTGCCTGGATCTCCCATCTTTGTAGCCAGGCGATTCTGGAGAATAGCAGAGCAGCTTTCATTCATAACCACGCAAGACATGTCCTCGAGCTTTTGTTTATTTGAGAGGATGTCTTTCAGAAACTTTGCATACTTTGGCATCTGGGCCAAAGCTTCAACAAACGGTATGTTTATATGCAATTGCTTAAACATTTCGAGAAACTTACCGTATTGTTCATCATTCTTCTGCTTCTTCAACCTTCCTGGATAAGGTACTGGAGGCGTGTAACCCTTGACCGGCTCCTGGACTTGTGCTGTACTTGTTGGGCGTAGCCTGGCATGCACCTCGTCCGGTGTGTCAGTCGGGACCGCTTCAGTGATCGGTGGTGAGTCCGATATGACGGGTCCGGTAGGTTTTCCACTCCTGGTCATCACATCATTCACATCCCTGTGTCCACCCGGGTTTGGTTCTGTATTACCCGGAAGACCACCCTGGGGTCTTTTAGACATCATCTGTGCCAGCTGACCAACTTGATTCTCTATATTCTGAATCGAGGCCTTGTGACTCCTCATTTCTCCCTCATGAGAGAGAAAACGATCCTCGCTCTACTGGTAGCGTTTTTCAGCTAACTGATTCGCGCTCGAGGAGCTAGTAAGAAGCTGGGCCATCATATCCTCCAGCTTAGAACTAGACTGAGGGGCCAGCTACTGGGAACTACTCCCAGAGCCCTGATTTTGATATGAATATGGACGCTGCGGGTACGATTGGTTGTATTGCTGGAACTGCTGACCCTGACCCTGTTGCGCTGGAACGCGCGGAGTGAACCCCAATGGATTTTGATTGCCTGTATTCGCTCGCCACCCAAAATTTGGGTGATTTCTCCAACCGGGATTATAGGTGTTACTGTAAGGGTTGTTCTGCGGCCTCACTTGATTACTCACGAAATCTACCTCTTTGTGGCCCTCGTATACGACTCCCTGAAAACATGCCCCAGGCTCGTGTGACACTCCACACTGGTCACATCCCGAGCCCGCATGCGCAATCATCTGGGACCTGTCGAATCTCGATGCGAGAGCCGAGATTTGTGCAGTAATGGCCGTATAGTCGTCTACAGCATGGACTCCTGCGCGAGATGATGATGCCCGGCCTCTGTCTCCTTCCCGACGCGAGCTGGATTTCAACGCGGCTTTCTCTATAATATCATACGCTTCATTCGGTGTCTTAGTTCCGAGATCGCCTCCCGCGTTCACGTCTAATCGCTCATGTGTGTTGTAACTGAGCCCCTGATAGAACGTCAAAACCAGCTGTCTCTTAGAGTAGCCATGATGTGGCACATCAATCAACAAATCCTTGAATCTTTCCCAAGCCGCATGCAACGACTCACCCTCGTCCTGGTGAAAAGATACAATTCGGTTCCGTAGCTTGGTCGTTTTCTCAGGTGGGAAATATTTCTGCATGAACTGCTCCGCCAACTGATTCCAGGTCCTGATGGACCCGGCTGGAAGTGACATAAGCCAAGCTCTAGCTTTGTCACGTAACGAAAACGGAAACAACCTCAACCGAATTGCATCCTCCGAAACACCTGTAATCTTAAACGTAGAACAAACATGGAGAAAAGCAGCAATATGCCTCCCGGGATCCTCGTGCTCACGTCCGTCAAACTGTACTGAATTTTGTACCATATTAATAATACTAGATCTAATCTCAAAAGTAGGTACATCAATAGTAGGTTGAAGGATACTCGGCTCCAGGCCTGCCCTTCCAGGCTGATTTGTCTCATTCAACGGTCGCTCATCGTCTGCCATGATTACGTCTCCTCCTGAGCCCTCGGCTTCAACAGGTACCACCGGCTCCGGCTCACCACTGGCGAGCAGTAGCCCAACCGCCCGACCTCTCGCGCGTAGACGTCTCCTAAGATCACGTTCGGGCTCGTCTGACGGTTCAACAACTTCTGGAGCGGGGGTCGAGAACATTAACCTGCAAACGAAAATTTGACACAGTGAATATTTTATTAATAACAGAAGACGGTGGAGTGTTCGATCCCTGGATCTCAGAAACGATCTTTGGCACGACTCGAGCGATCTGGTCGGCCTTGAAGGACATCATCTTTTTCTGAGACTTCTCCCTGGATCTCTTGAGAGTGTCGGATAGCTTACTAGAAGACATCTAAAGACCCAACAAGAGGATCGTATAAGTCTAGATCTCAAAGTCTCACAGTATATAGATTCACACACGATAGATTAAGACTCAAGATTCAACAAGTTTCACGTAGTTTAAAGATTCGAGTTTTAGTTTCACATAGATTCCAATAGATTCAACACCGCAAACCCACGACCTTCGCATGGCACAATGTACGAAGTTTGGCAACATGTCAGAAACGCTTATATATAGGAAGTACCAGCGACGTATCCACCACGCTTCGGGCACATGGCTTCCGCCTCGTATTCGGTGTCATGTTACGTGTTGCAATTGCCAAACATAACATCATACTGATCATCATCATCATACACACGTAGATTAACCCAATAGATTCACATAGACTAGTGTTCAACCATCTCATCATAATCCACAGACAACGAATCCCCACACGGCATGTGCTACGAAAGTTCGGCAACATGATGGAAGCACTTATATTTAGGAAGTACCAGCGGCGTATCCACCATGCTTCAATCATGCCACTTCCGTCTCGTCCTCGGTGTCGTGCTTCGCCAACCATTAAATTCCGTTATCTTCATAAGACTTACACATAGATTAACCAAATAGTTTCAACAACTTTAACCCGAGTCCGCAAAACTATGAACTTCACTTAGCGCGTGGTACGAAGGTTCGGTAACATGCCAGAAACATTTATATATAGGAAGTACCAGCGGCGTATCCACCATGTTTCGGACATGCCACGCCCGCCTTGTCTTCGGCGCTAGGCTACGTTTCGTATTTTGTTACTCAAAACAACACATTCACACTGGAGTATGACGTGTGCGTATATATACATAATTTTGCAATGAATCTACACACGATTTGGTTTTAAATTTATAAAAGTGATTATTACTTTTTCATCAAAACACACACGAAAGAGGCAAGTGTACCCCGTCACATATGTAATAAAGTATCGGTAAGAACCAAGTATCGATCCAAGGAAAAGGGCGGAGAAATAGTACTAGACCTTTGTCACTAAACTACCGGTAAAAACATAGGTTTTGTTTGATTTTAATTAAACTAAAGTAAGCGTAAACAAATACATAATAAAAACATAATAGATAATAGATAAAAAGCCTTGCTTAATACACAACCAAAGCATGTCAACTAAGTCGGTTTTGGCACTAGAAGCATTCGGTCAATATTCCAATTTAAGACAATTAGTATCCCTTTCGGGAATCCTAACATGACAATCATTCGGAAAGCTAAAACGATAAACACACTTTAACCACCTAAAATTGTTCTTTAACGTGCAATTGATAAATGTCTATGAAAATCTCTTAAAAATAAGTTAGTCATCTGTTAGGAGTTTTCTAACCGCACTTAATCAAGGAAAGAGACACCGATAAACACAATGCAACCACCGAGACAAGCATAAACTAGATTAAATCACAACCGAGTTCATTTTACAAATCTTGCACAATAATTCACCAAGATAGCAATTTTGGCCTAAACTACTAACTAAGCTACCAAATCATGGCAAGAATTTATAACGACACCATCTAACCCGTTAAGGTCCTTACGTGACGGCAAGCTCTCTTGATTAACAATAATTACATTTTATTAAATCACTAACCATTTCTAGTATCATGATGCACACATTTAAACCAAGCTAAACTAGTTAACCAAGTTCAAAGTTTACTAATACAAGATTAATTAAGCTTCATTTTTCAACTATCTTAACTAACCAAGCATCAATCATCCAACATAATTACTTATAATCAAGAAATCAATATCAATAACAAGGTTGCAAACTAATCATCAAAGATTAACATAGAAAATACTTCAAGTGTCATTACAAACAAAGCTTAACACACTAATGGCTATAATCTAGCAAGGGATTGTTTGTGTTTTTGCCCAAAGGCTACAATAATACATAAACATTAATCTAAGTACTTGAAAGATTAACAAAATCATGGAAAGATTAGAAAACCAAACCATAAACAAGTACTAGACTAAGGATCCGGGTAGTAATGGAGCTAAACGGCACAATGTGGCTTGAATCCGGGTCAAAAGCAAAGCCTCCGGAGCCTGTAAATTCGCCTGTGAAGCTCTCAAAATTCCAGAATGTCGAACAGAATGTTTCTGTTCTGTTTTTATATTTTTTCGCTGTTGCACGGTCGTTCTTCCTATAGCACGACCGTGCACTTTAAGCAATTATTGGGTATGGCACACCATATTGCATGACGTCAGCAGATCGTTGACCAGATTCGATATCGCACGACCGTTCTTCAGATGGCATGACCGTGCTTCACCGGGACTCTGTTGCACGAGCTGTTGCACTGGTGGTGCAATTCCGAGGTTTTTGCTGATGTTCGGAGCCGCACGGTCGTTCTTCAGATGGCACGTCCGTGCTTCCCCGGGATGACCTTGTATGCCTTGCACTCCTAGTCGCACCCTCGTTCATTGCCGGGTTAATCAACAACTGTCGGAGATGCACGGTCGTGCATCAGGTCGCACGACCGTTCCACAGGCCCAGGTCAGTTTCGTTAACAGAATATCCGCAGCTTCGTCGTTTTGTCCGGAAAGTCCTCGTTTTCGCTATCATCTTGTCTGGTATGCTGTTTTAGGCCTGTAAACAAAAGTGTAGATAATTAAGTATCCGAATGACGGTTTTACGGCCAAAAACGCATAAAATAGGGGTAAAACGGGGGACTAAAATATGTGTAAATTAGCGAATATCAGAGTACAAGTAGATTACACATAGATTACACAAGTAGTTTCTCATAACTTAGAGTTCAACATTCTCATCACTGGTCTGCAGAGCACTAAGTTTCACATGGCACGTGGTACGAAAGTTGGTAACATGTCAGAAACGCTTATATATAAGAAGTACCAGCGGCGTATCCACCACGCTTCGGGCACATCGCTCCCGCCTCGTATTCGGTGTCATGTTACGTTTGGTGCTTTACAACCACAATAACACATAGATTCATCAGATAACTTCATATAATATCATAGTCGATCAAGATTCCCATGTAGATTAACATGATGAATAAAGCTTCGTAAATTTAGTTTGTTCCGGTAGATTACGATTTAAAGTTTTAGATTGCGGACATACATGCGATTTGTGTAAAAAGTCTTAAAATAATGAAGAATCAAGTTAAAACCACACATAAAAATCAAGATAGCATAAAAGATAGGCTCATAAAACATAGGATTGTTCCGGGTAGAGGAACGGTGACTAACCAAAGTGAATCGAACCCCTTTCGAATTGAGGCAACGTGTCTTGGCTTACTTAGACAAATACGTCATCATTGTTAGGCCTACGATATTCGTCCATTTGGCCATTCCACGTTCCTAATTGATTGGGAATTTCGAGACTTTGGCGAGACATGAAAATCAAAGAGTGGGACTAGTTATCAAGGTCTGAGTTTCACCTCTATCTTGACAACATCGTACCCTAATAGCGTCGGTACTTGTCAACAGATAAGACCTACTAGAATAAAGTAAGGAAATTTCCCATCAAGGTTCGGATGTCACTCCTGAATTGGGGGCAAATCTCGTGCAAAATACAAACACTGTTTAGCAGTGTTTCCAAAGTTTACAAGTGTATATTGTGTCAGCCCTAGGAAAGGCATGTAAGTTTAACAGGAAATGTGCTGCTAGGAAGCAGATATGGTAGAATGCATAAGTCTTAAACAACAGATAAGAGTCAGGATTCCTAGAACTATAGACTAAGGCAAGTATTCCTACTTATCCTAATTCCCTATAGGTATGGCTCTGATACCAATCTGTCACACCCCAACTGATGGCGAAAACATCGGGGTGCGGCACTAAGCATTCAGATTGCTCATGAGATTCCATAACACTAATAATTTCAATAGTAATTAATTGATTTCATGCAAATAGTCTAAAGATAAACATCAACCACAATCACGTAGAATCAGAATACAGAACATCAACAGTGTCTCAAAGTTTCTAGTTTAACTATGATATGTTTCTAAGCAGCATCCTATTAAGTTTCTTGATCGTAGCATCCTATCAGCCTGCAACATGTATTAAAATAAATTCAGTACAAAACGTACTGGCGAGTATACAAGTTTGAGTATATAGCATATTAGTTTAAAAAGACTCATATCCATCATGTAAACGATTAAAAATAGTTTCAGCCATGCTAGTGTTCGAAGTCCAAGTGATAGCCCAAGTGTCCCAATGCTTTAACCACTTTCCCAAGAATCAAGGAAAGCAAATAGAATCCTCCTAACAATACCCCCGAGAATAATGGGGAGGTGCATCATCCTATAGCGCTACTATTGTTAAGGCGGAACTACACAAATGGATTAAACGTTCACATAGCATAAAGAATCAAGAATCACAAGTATCAAGTTTCACATTCACAGAGAATAGAGTTTAGATTCAAAAGTTTCAAGTTTCATAAAATACATGTTGCATCCCAAAAGTTTAAAACAAAAAGGGATCGAGTATACTCATAGTGATTGCTTAACAGTAACACTGTTATTGGATCAAGGGGAGCTCTTAAAATCAGCCTGATTAGAGTATAATAGATAAGTGTCGGACGGAGTAACGAGAACTGTGTAAATGTCGGATCAGTCACCTGATCGGATGGCCATTCCGGTCGGATGACATATGTGGTTAGGATGGACCGCCATCCGATCGGATGGTCAACCGTACGGATGGCCATTCGATCGAATGGTCACTCGATCCATGATAAGTTTCCAAACTGATTATCCTTAATATCAAGTGTTCAACCTAGGTCTTTCGATCGGATGGTCATCCGATAGAATGACCCTTCGTGTGTAAGTTTCCAAAGTTCAAAGTTTCTAATTCAAAATAGTTTCAAGTGTTGAAGGTTGTAAGTCACAAATCCCTTGATCGGATGGCCGTTTGATCGGACGGCAGTCCGATCGGATCGCCATTCGACTGATATGGTTTTGTACTTTTTGCAACCTCGTAAAAGTTTCTAAGTTTTTGGTTTAACGGTGACAACATGGTACGTTTTGAGACAACCGAAAACACCCCAAGGCTTGACTTGTCTGATCGGACGGGAATCACCCCGTCCGTTCAGGTGTCTGTTCTTGACGGATTTTATGTCGGGATCCGTACTCCGGTCATCTTTTCCGGTGATAATCCATTTCCAAGCCGACTCCAGACTAATCATCAAGTCTACAGCCCGTATGGATCCTGATTTCTCCGTCTTTAAGTAAAAGTTTTAGAAAAGATGAAGGAAACATGAGTTTTAGCTGAAAACGTATAGATTTAGTAAAGATTTGGTGTAAAACTCATGAAATTCCTTAGATCTGAGCTAGAACTTGACTGGAATGACATCACACAACTGTTTGTACAAGCCGCCATGATGACGTCATCCTCAAGAGCTCAAATCTTAGAGATTTCACGATGAAAAATGTGATTTCAAAGGAGAATCACGTAAATAGTGAATAGATCGAAGATGTACAAGGATCAAGTGTTAAACATACCGAAATAGCCGAGAAATGGAAGAAAAGTGAGAGGGCGTGCGTCTGGTCGAAGGAGGTTATCACATCAGTGAAGAATGATGTAACAGGTCCTATTTATAGTGCAAGTGAGGAGTTAAGGCGGTGTGGCACGGATCGGATGGCAGCTCGATCGAATGGCCCTCCAATCGGATTGCGATTCGGTCAATCCCATCCTTTCCACCTTCCCGTCTTTGGTTCGTTTTGCGAGTTAGATTAAGCATTGCGTTGCGTATTATTGTGTAATAGTACCACAGACTAGATTATATCATTAACACAAAGTTTCCAAGTTTCCGCCAGTGACAAGTCTCCAGTCACTCGTTCAACCAAGTCTCAAGTTTCACGAGTCTCAAGAGTCAAGCACCAAGTATCAAGCATCAAGAATCAAGAATCTAGTATCAAGAATCAAGTCTCAAGAATCAAGAATCTAGTATCATAGAATTTAGTATCAAGTCCCATAGTATTAAGAATCAAGAATCAAGTTTCTAGTGTTAATCATCAAGAATCTAGTTTCCATGTATCAAGCATCAATAAGATTCAAGTTTCATAGCATAAATATTCACAAGTGTCAAAAGTGTCAAGAGTCACATGGTATAAGGACTAAAACTGACAATAGCTAAAAGCTTAGGTATGCAGGGCGTCACACTGTATAACGTTTAACCGTTCAGAGGAAAATGTCTGACCAATTCAGATTAGAGGTCTTAATCATTCAGACTCTGTATAAATCTTAACATTTAGAGGCAAATGTCTGAACCATTCAGGCATCTGCTCGTTAAACAAACAGTCTGAACCATTAAGTGCTGAACCAGTAAGAGGTCTGAACCATTAAGAGCCACATTAAGAGGTAAACAAACAGCCCCTCACTAAATAAAAACCAAATTTGTGTAATTGTTCCATTTGTGTTATTCAGTTTAAACAATTATAAAAAATGGAATATTAGATTTTAATAATCCCAACTATTCGTCGTTGGCTGCTAACAGTACCAACTTCAAAAATAACCACTGGCAGTCCCAACTATTGACATATTGGCCACCAATGGACCCTGACTAACAGAACCCTAACGCAGTTAGTCTCCGGTTGCCGGAATACCGTTTCTGGCCAGAAAAAGGTTTCTAACGGTCCTATCTAAGGTTACAAAGAGGTTTAGGACAAAAATGTTGAGTTTTCCGGCTAAAAAGAAGTTTTCCACAAAAAGGAGTTTTCCGATGACTTCAATAATTGGGGCTTTTAGTATAAAAAGGTTCCTAAAGGTCCGTAATAAGGTTACAAAGAGGTTTTGAATGAAAATGTTGAGTTTTTCAGTCAAAAATTAGTTTTCCGACCAAAAATGTAAGACCTTACAGTTTTTATACGATTTATATATAGTTTTTGACTATAATTGTTATGTTTATGCTTACACATACTTTATTTATTCGTATTTCTTAAAAACTTTTAAGAAATAAACAATTCAACTTTTACAAAACATTCGCCGTTTAAAAGACATGACGACGAAACTTTTCGCGGAAGTTTGTATTTTTTATCGTGTTCAGTTCTTCGTCGAGCTTGATCGTCATCCGGTACATCTAGCCTACCTACATTCCATAAAACATGAAATGAGTTAGTTATATGGCGTTTAAAACGTGTTTAAACGAAAACGCAAGACAAAACAGTCAACAGCAACAGTTTGGCCAGTTCTGGTGGCTCTCGCGGGCCGCGAGAGCTTTAAGAAGATGGGTCACGGGGTGCGACAGCTGTCGCGTTGCGCGATGGTGATTACTTCTTCCCGTCGTGTGGCGTGACGCCCTATTTTTGACAGAATGTTTATCAGTTGTTGCTGCATATTTTCAGCCAACCCAAAGTTTACGAAAATGGACATAACTCATTCGTTATTGATCCGATTTAGGTCACGTTTCTTTCTACGTGATCGTAACTTAATCCTCCATCATATGGAGTTAAAATCTGTCATCCGGATTAACAAAATTTGAAACTTTTAAGCCCTCGGCCTAAGATATAATTACTAAGTTGACTTGTTCATGTATTTATCAATCAAACATGTTTGTTTGATCCCTATTTCTCATGAACCTTATATTTTTGATATTGTCTATCATATTAGGTTCAAATCACGGGTTTCTTAAGTATTTTGAACCCGTTTTCGCTCATAGGCTTATTTTGACCCGTTAAGGGTATTTAAGCGTATTTTTAAGCACGAATCGCTTCCATTCATTCCTAGCTTCATATTTTCACATTTCTTATCAAATGATTTTCCACCACAATTATATTTGTGGTGGATTTAATGTGGTGATCTATATATTCCGAGTTTTACCCCTCAAATTATCATTTTACGGCAAAGACTCATATAAGGTCATTTGACCCAAAGATTCACATCTTTCGCTTTTTATACTTATTCTAAGTATTTATTTGATCATCAAACTCGTTTCCAAACAACCTTTAAGGGTCGCTGGCTCGAATTAGCTTATAAGGGCGTTTTGGTCCATTTTAGCCTTTCATTTACGATGAAGGACTTTTGAAAGCATGTTTGACCCAAAATGCCTCTTTTTAGCTATGATTTGGTTTGAAAAGTCATTGTGTTTTCAAAACACAATGACCATCATTTAAATCATTCAGTTTACCTATTTAAGTAACCAAATGTCTATTTTTGACTTCATTTAACTCTCATTGAACCTTACGTTCTAAATGAGTAGTTAACGTATTACACGTACCTGGCTCGGATCAATATATTGACCCGTTTTAGTACCTCGCTTTAATAACCTCTAAATATTAGCGATGCAAATATCCATTCGCTATTTACTCCTGAATTCATATAATTCGACAATAATCATTAGTCGATATTGTCAAAAGGTGATATCTTCACCTTTTGACCCGTTTGGTCTAAGTGACCGTTTATTTTTGCAAGATGGCATTTATTACCATCTCATCTACATGACTCGCTCCGGTTTACACCGTACGATCATTTTACTTATAAACCATCTCTCAATTCTTTTGACCCCTTTATGGCTTACGCCATAAAGTGTCTTTCAAAAACTAACGGTTATCGTCAACGAGTGATCGAATTACCGTTTTACCCTTATTATTTGTATTGGTTTACCTTTTATGGTAATCATTCAAAACTCGCTATCTATTAGTCATTGCATGACTAAATAATCATATTAGTTCTTTTTAACCATTAAACATGATTTATCATTATTGTCTTTTGTTCCGAACCGCACATGTCGTGTCGGAACATCATAATTCAAACAAGACTTTATATTATTCATAACCTATAAAACCAATAGGTATTAAATAAATAGAGTGTAAGATTTACTTACCTTGCATCCTGATTATGCTTCTCCTTCATAATTGATTCGCTTGACCCGCTTCATTCTCAAGCTTCCACCTAGCTTATCAAGCGTCAAACTATCATTGTAATTTGTAAGATGGTTAGATTAGTCATAATCATTTACGACGATTCCATCCTACGATATTTATGTCGAAATTATCATTCGATCGTATAAAAGGTCATTTTGACTTAAAAAAAGTCAAACTGCCTATTGACAAAAGTAATTACACGATGTAGCTTAACTACTCGTTTTACTTCTTTACCACTATACGGTAAGCATCCTTATTATGCTATCGTTTTAAATCACTTATTTAACAAGTTCTTGTAACCATAAGTTACCGAATTAATACTTGATGATATTAAACATCATTTAACATGAACATATCATCCATTTTTATCATATCATACTAAACTCATATCATAGTAAGTATGATTATATACTCAAACACACAATTTGTTCAAGTATTTCCTGATTACTATCATGTATGATGATTCTAATCATAGTTTTATCATCAATTTCATCATATGATTAAAACCCACTTATCCTAGTGTGGTAAATCATCAAATCATTCAACTCCTAACCTCATATGTATAATTTTCACTTAGGGTTTTGTTCCTAAGCTAATATACATCACTAATTCAGTCATAGCTTCAATAATTCATTCATAATTCGTGATTATGATAATTATTCAAAATTTCACAAATCATCAAAATTTGACATACCTTATGATCCCCTAGCTTGGGTGATCATTAATTCACATTCAATTGTGAATTTGGACTTCGTTTAGACCTTCAATTTGATGATTTAGTTGAAATTTAGGGTTTTGGCTTCATGGGGTTCTTCTGGTCGAACCCTACGTCCAGAACATACACACTGAATGTGTGTTTTTGTTTTAAGTTTTCTTTTATAACTTTACTTTTAATTTATCCGACTCTGGTCCCTCATGTTTGGTTAGTTTATTAAGTAGACTACAACCCACTTAATTTCAATAACATTCCCTCTAATTAACAAGATTAAACATTCCTAGTTAACTTAGTGGGTTTGGGGAATTTATGACTCAGTTTATTTTTTTTTTAAGTCCCGTTAACTCGGGCCTTCTATAAACTTTATTTCCCAAAAGCAATTCTTTTTCCCTTTTTATTAAATATTAGGTTTAGTTATAAAATTGCTAATATTTTCTTGGTTAATTTTTACCATTAACGGTAATTTAACCGTCTTTTAGTATTAACGTGGTTTGATTACCAAACCCGTTTTCGGGGTGTTACAAAAAAACGTTTTCCGGCGACCAGAGACTAACGGCGTTAGGGTTTTCTGTTAGTCAGGGTTCATTGGAGACCAATATATTACTAGTTGAGACTGTTGACGGCCAACAACGAATAGTTTGGATTATTAAAATCCAATATTTCTAAAAAATTGACAATAGTAATAGACCATCCCGTTCCATATCTCAACCCAGTCCCTACAACTTAAGATAAAATTTAAGGTTTTCACTTAATGTGATAGTATGTCTCACATTGGAATACTAATCTCTGTCCCTATAAGTTAGTTAAAGAAAACTTTTTTTAGCGTGAACTGGGTGTGCGCGGTGACCCTTTCAACGCTTGAGAACACCGTCCCTATAAAGACAAGGTAAATTTGTCAACTCGGGTAGTAGTCACCGAACAAAATCATGCTTTTTTCGACCATTGTGGGGTCCAACAGCTATATAGCCATTACTTTATATAATACTTTCTTTTCTTTATTTAAATACCACTTTCACATTTCATTTTCTCACAACTCAAAAACATTCATAACCAAACTACAAACCTCACACACCATGGATAAACAAAACAAGGGTGATGCCAAGAAAAAAAGGTACAACTAATCGAGGATCGAGTTCGAACCCGAGGGGACGCGTCTCGCAAATGAGGTGAGGCGGTTCGAGCGATCCGAGTGCACCATTTCAAACTCCACTCGGGTATTCACCACACTCTCAACCTTAACTTTTTTACTCCTAAGCTTCACAACCAACTTTTTACAACACCTAACGCCAACCTAATTTTTCACCACAATTATATTCACACTCACACTGTCCAACAATGGTCGCACCTGGCCGGTATGAATATTCAATGGAAGCGCAAAACGCATTCGACCTGTTTGCATATAGGAGCCCACCTACTCAATCACCAAGAGAAAATGTCGAACGTTCGCTTCCGATCTACGATGACAATGAAGACGAAGTTGTTGTCCCCGAAACCCAAAATTTGGATGAAGATGAGGATCTTGGCGAAGACAAAGAAGAATATGAAAATGAAGACAAAGACGAAGATGTTGGTGAAGTAAGTGAATCGAAAGTTAACGGAGGAAAGATGGAGCATCAAAATTGGACGAAAAAACAAGTAGAGACCTTAGCCAAGGCATGAGTTCATTGTTCTTTAAACAAGAGAAAAGACAATCAACACAAATCGGACGGTTTTGGAGAAAAATTCTCAAGCATTACAATTGGAGGAAGTACCCGGGCTGTTCATCAAGTATGTTCAAAATGGGGACCTATGTTGACTAAGTTAAACTACTTCAACGGCCTTTAGCAACAAGCGGTATAATTTTAATTTTTTAACATTATTAAATTTGTTTATACCTTTAACTTTATATTTTCTATAACATTATTTTTGTTTATATCTTTTTAGTTTATATTTGTTATAATATGTACGATCGTGTACGTGGTAGCGGGTGTGGCGATGTTGCGGTCATGAAACAAGCTTTAAAAGATTACCAATCAAAATATTCGAGTGGTTTTCATCATGTGTGAGGCGTGGGAGGTGGTTAGAAAACAAGACAAATGGGCCAAAGTATCATTGTTGGGTGAAGAAAGTAGTAGTTCGAGCCAAAAAAGAAAGTCATCGGATTCGGTAACTACCAAACGGGTATGCCTGGAGCTGAACTCACTAGTTCTATACCCGACATTAACGAAGACCCCTCACCAAGATGACCACAAAAGAATGATAAGAGATCCGCAACAACATCCGATAGCTCAACGGGTTTGTTCGAGAAGCTTGAACAATACACCCATATGAAAGAAGCAAAACAAGTAAAAGAGATGGAGTTGGTGGAAATAAGAAAGAAATGAGAGGAAGACACTTTTGCGTTTGTCACACCCCAACCGATAGCGGAAACATCAGGGCGCGGCACTAAGCGAATCACATTGCTCAAGAGAATCCACAACACTATTTTTTTCGATAAAGATTTAATCAAAATTTCATACTAAAAGCTAAATTGTTTTACAAACCAAGCACAATCAAGATTGTATCCAAACATCTTGAACAATCCAAACATTAATTGAAAACATTGTTTATCTAGGTGTGTATCTAGAGTCACCCTAGCTTGATTTCTTTAGCATCCAAACTTATCAACCTGCAACATGTATTAAAATACAATCAACAATAATGTTGGCGAGCATACAAGTTTGAATACGTAGCATAATAGTTTAAAACTCATATCCAACATGAATACATATCACAAGTTTCAACATGCTAGTTTACGTGGTTCATATGATAACCCAAGTTTCCAACGCGTTAACATGCCTTTCCTACTTCAACGCATCGAAGAGGAGGTAAAAGAATCAAAACTTAACAAAACTCCCAAGTCTCAAGGAGAGGTGCGTTACCCCTATAGCGCTACAATTGTTAAGGCGAGCTACACATAAAAATCAAACGTTCACATAGCATAAAAGTCTCAAGTATCACAAGTATCATGTTTTCATGTTTAATACGGATAGAGTATGTTTCAAATAAGTTTCAAGTGTCAAGTGTCTTGATATAGAATACATGTTGCATCCCAAAGGTGTTTAAAACAAAAAGGGATCGAGTATACTCACAGTGGGTGCTTAGAACCAAACACTGTCTAATTGGATCGAAGGGAGCGCTGGATCAGCCTGCGGGCGAGGAACAGAGCATAAGTCCTCAAAGAGCTGACCCGGTCGGGAACAAAGTGTTGAATAGTGCGAAAATTGAGTAAAACTGTCTGAAAGTCTACCTGAGCGGATGGTCATCCGGACGGATGACAATTCGAACGGATGGCCATTCGAACAGTGGGTGTCTGTGAGCTGTTAAAGTTTTCAATGTTTTGATCATAGTGTCATGTAAAAAACAACAACAAGTGTTATTATATCAGATCATCTGGACGAATGGTCATCCGATCGGATGACCATTCGGACAGATGGTCAGTGAGTGAAGTTTCGTGAAATTTTCTAAGTTTTGATTTAACGGTGACGGTGTGACGACGTGTCAAACAACGGAAACATACCAAACCCAGCTCATTCGATCGGATGGGCATCACCCCTTTTCAAACCGATGAGCTGTTTCTGATGAAGTTTCATGTTTGGACCGTCAATCGGCCCGTTTTCCGGTGGAATTCAGTCTTCAAGCCGGCTTTTGACTAAGGAACGAGTCGAAAGTCTGTTTGAGTTTGATCTCACCCATGTTTTGTATAAGAATTGAATAAAAGTTGGAAAATCAGTTGTAAAACGTGATGTTCAGCAGATCTGAGCTGGAAACATGTGAAATTCCATCAGATCTGGTGTAAAAAGTGTGAGATTCCTTTAGATCTTGTATAAAAGTTGTGAAAATCCTTTAGATCTGGAACCGATCTTGGTTAAATGGTGCTCCACAACAGTTTGCATAAGCAACCGAGTGGAAACCACCTTCAAGAGGCCCAAATCAGTTGGTTTTCATAAAAAGTTGAAGTGCTCGTGTGATTTTGATGAAGAATATTGTGTAGAAGTGATGAATGATGAAAGTTATACAAGATTTGAGGAGGATTACTTACGGAATGGCCTTGAATCTCAATTAAAGTGACTGAGAGTGCGTGTGGTTGGAGGGCAGTGTCAAAGGTGAGAATGAAGGGTTAACAGCCCTATTTATAGGTGATAGTGACAGTTGGTGGAGAACGGCAGGCGGTCGGATGGCCTTCCGGTCGAATGGCCATCCGGTCGGATGGTCATTCGATCGGATGTCCATTCGGACAGCCGATTCCCTTTTGCTAGTTTTCCGACCTTGGTTCGTTTTGCGAGTTAGGTTAAGCGTTGCGTTGCGTATTATTGTTAGTAGCCATTACATGGTATTATTATATAATTAACACAAAAGTTTTCGTGTTTCAAGTCTGCGTTTAAGCTAGTTTCCCATTCAATAAGTATCAAGTTTCTCGTTCAACAAAGTATCAAACTTTCTCGTTCAATAAGTATCAAGTTTCTCGTTCAATAAGTATCAAGTGTCAAGTTTCTAGCATTACAAGAGTCAAGATTCATACTGTTCATGTATAAAGCTTCACAAAACCATCACAAAAGCATCACATAGAGTAAAAGTTTCGCATAGTTTAACGCGATTAAGATTCAAATAGTCTCATTTCTCATTACGATCGATCGTTTCGAGATTACAAGCATCACAACGTAGGAAGTATGACGAGACTTGCCAAAAGATAAAAGTTTCGAAAAGCAGGGCGTTACAGCGTTAGTTGTGGAACAGCGCGAGGCGGTGAGACAACTTTTGTATGATCGGGATTTGGAGACATTCACTAAGCCACACGACAATGTTCCACCGGAGATGTTTCCATTCACTCTAGCCCGAAAACATGAGATCGTGAAAAAAAATATAACTGGCCATGCAATTTCTAATTTTTCATTTTATGGTTATGTTTTTATTCTCCTAGTTTTAATTTTTATATAATGTCTTATTTAATTCTATTTAAATTAATTTAATGTAATGTCTTTTTTATTTTAATGTTATTTTATTTTGTTTAAAATATGTTTCAATCATTAATGCTTAATTTTTAGAAATATAAAGAAAAAAAGAAATGGATTACTCTTCACGAGGGGAGCACCCCTTATGTTTGAATGTAATATGAGCAGTGGAGAGGGGAGTTGACATGCCATGATGTGATTGACTGTGGTGCAGAGATTACCACTCCCCACGAGGAGCAGGGGTGGACCTCCCCACAGCCATGGGTGTGCGGGCGCACCCCTTGAAAAAAAGTTTTTAGTGTTAATTTTCGTTGAAAATCATGACCGTACCCCTTGGATTTTTTCAACTGCACCCTTTCGAAATTTTCAACCACACCCCTTAGAAAAAAAAATATGAATTTATAAAAAAGATTATAAACACTGATTTTCCCTATATTATTTTGTAAAAAAGATTATAAACACTGATTTTCCCTATATTACGTTATGTAGAGAGAGAGAGTAGAAAGATAAAGAGATGTTATTCATTAAAGTGATTTAAGTTCATATGAAATCATTGGTTCAAGTGCTATCATGTTAACAAAATAACACTAAAAACAATCACCTTGCACATCGGTCTTGAAAATTGGTCTACATAAATGTAACTGATATTCTCAATAGTAAAAAAAAGTTGAAATTTTAATTATTTACTTTTTAAATTTATTTCTACTTGATGTGTGCAAAATGCAACATATAAATTACATCAATTGTGGCATAAAACTAACCCTTTTTAGTACTTTTTAAATTAACAAAAGAAGCAAAAAAGGCAGCTAAATCTAACATAAATACAAGAAAAGGAACAAACGTGGCATGCCCGACCTCCCCGAAAGCATCTTCCCAAGCAAAACAAGAGAACAGAAGGCTGAACACGCCCCGTGCTCAGTGAACACGGGGGCGTGCCCAAGTATCAACATAAAAGACAAAGTTGTAGAAGCTTCCATCGCCCACCACGGGGCCGTGCTCAGTGGACACGGGGCCGTGGTCAACTATAAGATTCGCAGAATCCAGGCAAATCTTGATAGTACAGATATGCTTCTGCACACGGGGTCGTGCCCAGCGGACACGGGGGCGTGGTCAACTAATATGGACAAACTGCAATTAATGAAGACAGAGAAGAGGATGGACACGGGGCCGTGCCCGAGCTTCTGTTCAGCCTATAAATAGGAGTGTTTGGCTCAAGCTCAAACCATCCCTTGGCACACCACCTCTCTCACACTTCACCCACCACCCACCACCACCATAACACCATCATCCACCACCATCATCCATTGTCCATCATAGAGTGTGTGAGTCGTCTCGGGATCCAAGATTAATCGTAAGAGTTCTTGACAATCAAGGCCATGTTTGCCTAAGTCTCTTACATCACTTGGTGAAGACAAAGTGTCTAGTGTAATACTTTTTATTTTTAATCTTTTCGCACTTTTTACTTGGTTATGTATTAATGACTTTAATAACTAGTTTCTTATGTTGAAGGTGATTCTACCTTATCGTTTGTCCGTGGTGTCTTAGCATTATTTTACTGTCTATATAAAATAAAAGATTTTCACCATTCATATCTCCACGGTCTATATGGAGGTATGTTGGCTACCTGGTCGGGGGTTAAGGGAACGGTTTGGTAAGTGTCTTGCCTTGTTCAGTGTATAGATCCTGCAAGGACCTGGGTCAAATTTAGTAGGACCTCCTTCAATACCCACCGGTATTGGATGGCGGGGGTCCAAACTCTTTGATCCCCTCATATGTAAGCTACTATTAATACTTTAACCCGGCTACTTAGGACTGTATCCCTGCTGACTCGGACTACTTAGCCGAGGGTAACGTCACCTTAAAATGAGGGGCCTACCATAATATGCATTAATAACTTAATTAATTATCTTTCAATAATCCGCCCCTTTAGGATTGTATCCTTGCTGACTCAAACTACTGGGTTGAGGGTAACGTCACCTTCAAAAGAGGGGCCTACTACAATAACTAAGATAATCTCTTAAATAGTGCAAAAGTGCGGAAATAATCAAAGGTTACACTATACACGAGTCGGAGCCAAGTGATTCATCTTGTCTATCTGTTTTTTTACTTTTATTTTTATTTTTCAGCATTTTAGTTAGTTTTTATTTTTCTAGTTTAAAACTTTTTTCTAAATTTTTTATTTGATTAGACGTTGAGGATAAACCGGTACTAAAAGCTCTTGTGTCCTTGGACGACCTCGGTATCTTACCAACACTATACTACGCTCACGATGGGTGCACTTGCCCATATGTGTGTTTAGTGTTAGTAAATATCGTGTTTTATAAATTTAAAACTTGGCTAAAAAAGTGTAAAAGGGCTTAAAATAAACATTAAAACCATAACACACTTCACGCACATCAAGTTTTTTGGCGCCGCTGCCGGGAACACAAGGATTTTAAGAAAGTTAACAATCAACGGCCTAATCGTTTTTCTTATTTTTCCATTTTTTTTAAGGATTTTTCTTAGTTTTTCAGCTTCTGCAGAGCTCAGCACGGGCCGTGCCTGGTCGGACACGGGCCGTGCCCAGCATTTTTACTGGCAGTTTTTTTTCGAGTTACAGAGAGCTGAGCACGGGGCCGTGTCGGTGCAACACGGGGCCATGTCCAACTCCCCAGTAACAGGGATCCGGAAAACAATCACTGTATCTCCGACCACGGGCCGTGTTCGCTGAACACGGGGCCGTGGTGAACCTTCTGACCAACGTTTTCTGTTTTTATTGCGGGACTTGGAACCCAGGCGCCACATTTGAACTTCCTACGTAGTGCATGAGCTCCAGTTCTAGTAGAGACATAAAAGAACCTCTAGAAGAACCCGAACGCTTTCTCAGAAAAAGACTTAAAGCTAAAAACCAAGAGAAAGTTTCGGGGGACCTACCTCCAATGGCGGACCAACGTACCCTCATGGATTATCTACGGCCCACTGTAGGTAATCTCGGCGCCGCTATCAATGCACCGAATGTCGAAGCCAATAACTTCGAACTTCGACCGCATTTGATACAAATGCTTCAAAACTCCGCAACCTTTCATGGGCTTGCGGACGAGGATCCCCATCTACATATTACTAATTTCTTATAAATATGTGATACCTTTCGGATCAATGGAGCATCAAACGACGCCATCCGCCTTCGGATGTTTCCATTTTCACTAAAAGACCGAGCTAAGGCTTGGCTTAATGCCCTCCCAGTTGGCTCGGTAAACACCTGGGATGAACGAGCCCAAAAGTTTCTATATAAGTATTTCCCTCCTGCTAAAACAGCTAAATTAATGACTGAAATTAATACATATTCACAAGAAGATGGGGAATCCTTATATGAAACTTGGGAAAGGTTCAAGGAGCTACTAAGAAAGTGTCTTCATCATGGTCTTGCGGTATGGCAACAAGTATCCACTTTCTACAATGGGTTGTTGTCACACACAAGACAAACACTTGATTCTAGCTCCGGGGGACTTTTAGGTAATCGTCGCCCAAATGAAATATATAATCAAATTGAGGAAATTGCTCAAACCAATTTTCAATGGCACACTCCCCGAGGAAATAAATCTATTGCCCCGGGCGCCCATAAGGTTGATGAAAGCATTTCTTTACAAGCCCAAATCGAGGCCCTTTCTTCAAAAATCAAAAAGTTAGAAATGACAAAAACGGTCTCGGTTATGGCTTGTGAAGGGTGTGGTGGGCCACATGAAAATTGGAGTTGTGTGAAAGAATTAGATGATCAAACGGAAACGGTGAACTACATTGATAACAGACCTAGGCTGTCGGGTCCTCCAACGGGTACCTACAACCAAGGATGGCGTAACCACCCAAACCTTGGTTGGAGAGATCCCGGTAATAGTAGTAACCAACAAAATCAACGAACTAACTTTCAACAACCACAAAATTTTTCTCAACAACAAGGTGGACGAGAAAGGCTTGAAGATACCGTATCTCGCCTCATCTCCGACACCGAAAAGAAAAACTCGAATCGATTTCAGCAATTGGAATCGAATTTTAGAAATCAACAAGCTAGCATTCAAAACATTGAAAAACAATTAAATCAAATAGCTCAAAATTTCTCCGAGAGACCACAAGTCACGTTACCAAGTAATACCGAGACCAACCCAAAGGTGCAAGTACATCTCATAACATTGAGAAACTATACCGTGGGTCCCGAAGAGGCTCCACTCCCACAAACTGAAAGAAGCCAATCTAGCCAAACCATAACTCCACCCGCGCCCTAACAAGAAAAGGCTTCTCCACCAGTTCAAGAGCCTACTAAGACTCCTCCTGTTCCATACCCCGGTCGGTTAATTCGTCAAAAGACCGATGAGCAATTCGCAAAGTTCGAAAATTTACTAAAACAATTGCATGTTAATATTCCATTTATCGAAGTCCTAGCTCAAATGCCTAAATATTCAAAATTTATGAGGGACTTCCTCACCCACAAAATTTTGCTTTTTCACACCTTTTACACATTCAATCAACCTAAAAACTTATTTTGGGGACACATTGAGGACAATGTGTAATTTAAGTGGGGGGGGGGGGGATGCTAAAACTTTGAATCTTGCAAGTCCTAACTACAAGCCTTACACAAAACTCTATTGGAACCATTAATCACCCCAAATTTTTTTCAAAAATTTTCATTTTTTTTACTTGTCTAGGTTTAACTTGGGAATTTCAAATTCTAAAAAGCTTATATTTTTACAAATTTACAACCGATAGCGTCATGATAAAAAGAACCAACATAAGAAAATTATGAAAAGGCATGACAAGCTTAGTTAAAATTTAATTATATATACTTGATCACAAAAAAACCCATTCCCACAAAAGTGAGTTTTGAGCCTTTATTGAGCATACAAATACATATCTTTAAACTAAATGCTCATTTTTCGTTTCTTGTGTGAATAGCCGCTTGGTTCTTACAACTCTAGAACTTTCCACGACGATACATTCCCGGTCCTTACCAACTTAAACCCGAGTAAGTAAATGATAGAGGCATTAGGACTAACCCTTTTTATTTCTACACCATTATTTTTTTTTTTTTTTTACCACATACCCAAAATCCCCATAGTTAACCCCTTTGAGTCTAAACCTTTTCATTTCTTAACCCAAAACCAAACACCCTTTCACCCACCAAAACCTTTTTATTTTTAACCCTTTGTTTTAGTAACAAGCTCGGTTTTTCGTATGACTTTGAAAAAAAATAAATAAATTTTGTGTTGATGATGAAGCAAAAGAAATAAACAAGCAAGTTCATCAAAGATAACTTTGTTTGAATTATGGCTTCATCAAAATAAAAATTGCAAAAATAAAAAGTCTTACGAAAACCGACGCTTTTTACGCTTTTCGCCCTTTTTTCTACTAACCACTAACCCAACCACCTACCTTTAACCCAAGCCTAACCCTTCACCCAAAAAGCCCTCTTGATATTTACAAAGGTGTATAGTTAAAAAGGAGGAGGATTGATTGCTTGGCAAGCCTATGGTAGGAGTAAGTTTCATGCCGCTCTCGAGTGATTCACTAAAATACATTTTCGGCCGAGTGTTGAGTGATCCCCCGTGAGGTATGTGAACTTGTATATAAATAGAATTTTAAAGAGTCATGTTATGCACTAATAAGTAATTTATCTTATGAAAAGTTTTAAATAAATCATGACGAATAGGATTGTAAATAAATAAAAATAAAACTTAATAAAGATTCTTGGAAATCCCGACACTCTATGACAAGCCCAAAAACCTTCTTTTCTATCCATTCCATTTGGGAGTGTAAAGCCACATTATAAAGAGTTTTGCTTGAGGACAAGCAAAGATTCAAGTGTGGGGGTATTTGATGTATGCAAAATGCAACATATAAATTACATCAATTGTGGCATAAAACTAACCCTTTTTTAGTACTAATGTTGGAAAAAGTGTGCTTTTCTCTTCCTTTTGTATTTTCAGGATTAAATGAGCTCAAATTAACAAAAGAAGCAAAAAGGCAGCTAAATCTAACATAAATACAAGAAAAGGAACAAACGTGGCATGCCCGACCTCCCCGAAAGCATCTTCCCAAGCAAAACAAGAGAACAGAAGGCTGAACACGCCCCGTGCTCAGTGAACACGGGGGCGTGCCCAAGTGTCAGCATAAAAGACAAAGTTGTAGAAGCTTCCATCGCCCACCACAGGGCCGTGCTCAGTGGACACGGGGCCGTGGTCAACTATAAGATTCGCAGAATTCAGGCAAATCTTGATAGTACAGATATGCTTCTGCACACGGGGTCGTGCCCAGCCGACACGGGGGCGTGGTCAACTAATACGGACAAACTGCAATTAATGAAGACAGAGAAGAGGATGGACACGGGGCCGTGCCCAATGGACATAGGGCCGTGCCCGGGCTTCTGTTCAGCCTATAAATTGGAGTGCTTGGCTCAAGCTCAAACCATCCCTTGGCACACCACCTCTCTCACACTTCACCCACCACAACCATAACACCATCATCCACCACCATCATCCATTGTCCATCATAGAGTGTGTGAGTTGTCTCGGGATCCAAGATTGATCGTAAGAGTTCTTGACAATCAAGGCCATGTTTGCCTAAGTCTCTTACATCACTTGGTGAAGACAAAGTGTCTAGTGTAATACTTTTTATTTTTAATCTTTTCGCACTTTTTACTTGGTTATGTATTAATGACTTTAATAACTAGTTTCTTATGTTGAAGGTGATTCTTCCTTATCGTTTGTCCGTGGTGTCTTGACATTATTTTACTGTCTATATAAAATAAAAGATTTTCACCATTCATATCTCCACGGTCTATATGGAGGTATGTTGGCTACCTGGTCGGGGGTTAAGAGAACGGTTTGGTAAGTGTCTTGCCTTGTTCAGTGTATAGATCCTGCAAGGACCTGGGTCAAATTTAGTAGGACCTCCTTCAATACCCACCGGTATTGGATGGCGGGGGTCCAAACTCTTTGATCCCCTCATATGTAAGCTACTATTAATACTTTAACCCGGCTACTTAGGACTGTATCCCTGCTGACTCAGACTACTTAGCCGAGGGTAACGTCACCTTAAAAAGAGGGGCCTACCATAATATGCATTAATAACTTAATTAATTATCTTTCAATAATCCGACCCTTTAGGATTGTATCCTTGCTGACTCAAACTACTGGGTTGAGGGTAACGTCACCTTCAAAAGAGGGGTCTACTACAATAACTAAGATAATCTCTTAAATAGTGCAAAAGTGCGGAAATAGTCAAAGGTTACACTATACACGAGTCGGAGCCAAGTAATTCATCTTGTCTATCTGTTTTTTACTTTTATTTTTATTTTTCAGCATTTTAGTTAGTTTTTATTTTTCTAGTTTAAAACATTTTTCTAAATTTTTGATTTGATTAGACGTTGAGGATAAACCGGTACTAAAACTCTTGTGTCCTTGGACGACCTCGGTATCTAATCCAACACTATACTACGCTCACGATGGGTGCACTTGCCCATATGTGTGTTTATTGTTAATAAATATCGTGTTTTATAAATTTAAAACTTGGCTAAAAAAGTGTAAAAGGGCTTAAAATAAACATTAAAACCATAACACACTTCACGCACATCACTACTAAATTTGTGCAACTCATGTAATACATATTCTTTTCTTTTTATTTTTTTAAATTAAGTTTTAGTTTTCTTTAACAACATTTGATACATACTATTTTTATGTTGATCCAAAAGTTTCCTACGTTTCAACATAAATTTACATAAATTTTATTTAAACTTAAGTTGTTTCCGGCGCCACAATGAGCGGGCTTACAAAGCTATAAAGTCGGTATTTTTTCATTACTTTGGTTCGTGTGACTTACCAAAATTACGTATATGATTACAGGCACGTCGTAACACGCGGGTCTTTAACACTAGTTATTATTAAAATATAACATAATTTATATAATTATTCTTGATTTCTTTAACACTTAAGTATTTAACCAATTAACCTAATTACCCAAACACTATTATAACATAGAAGCCCAATGGAATCCATTATAATTAACCCAACTACCCAAAACAAATTGGAAGTATTTAAAGTAACCCAATCCAACCACCTTTACAATTCCAGTCGATACTCCCGCCCCAACGACCCCAGCGACGCAACTGAGCAGTCTACGATCGAGCATTTTTTTGCCGTGAAACCTAAATTACGGCCACAAAAGGACCGCCACATCGCCGAAATCCCTTATAAGATCGGTATGATTTGTGGATTTGTTTGTTTTTTTTATGTGTTGATTAGGAGAATAGTAGATATATAAAAGGGTTTGATTTTTTTTTTTTTGTATTTTGAAGTTTTTTTGGTTGTTCTAGACTTTTAGTGGTTTGATTTTGATGTTTTATTTAAAGGTTTGTTTGTTTAAATGTTTAGTTACAGCTAATCACATTTAAAAGGAGGGCTTGATGTTTGAACTTTTGAAAATTAAAATTAAGAATTATGTACTATGGTACATCGTAGATGATTGTGTAAGACTTAAGTGTTTAGTGGTGTTTTAAATGTAATAGGAACCACGAGTAGGGATGTTATGGAGCGATTTTTCAAGAGCGATTTTTCAAGAGGAAATGGGTGAATCATCTTCCAAAACTCCCAAATACATTGATGTGGATATTCTTCCTTCGGATCCTCATGATCGCAAGCCAATTGTATCATATAACATGAATCAATGAGATGAGATTAGAAAGGCATGCCTACTAAGAGAACCATGTCATTGTCAACCAAGAGGCATTGAATTCCCATGATCAATGTTTCAAGGTAATGAGTTAAGAAAATTTAAGGAAAATGGTATGATAAAAAGAAGTACAAGGGATGGTTAGAGTATAGTTCAAAATCGAATCGTGTGTTTTGCTTATTTTCTTTTGTGTGTCATTTATTAAAGTTTGTTCTCATATTACTTGTCGCAACCGCAACCGTTGAAAGATGTTTCTCGACAATGAAGAACGTGATGATTGATTTGCATAATTGGATTGGCGATGAGAATTTAAGTGATAGTTGTATATGTTATATAGAGAAAGACTTGCTTAAGAAGGTATCTCTAGATGATGTTTTGGATAGATTTCAAATGAAAATCCGTAGGGCACAAATTTAAATATGTTTGAAATGACGTTTGACATTTTTTTAATAATTACATAAATTTTAGTTTGATGTTTTTTTTTACATGACCCGACCTGATCCGACTCATTATGAACCGATTTTTTTTATATAGCTAGAAACCTAAAATCCTTAAAAATATTCCACACCCCCAGGAAAAAAATCTCGTGTCCGTCACTGACGATGAAAATACCCCTTACACCCTTATCTCTAAATTTGTTCACTTTTCAAACCCACCAGTCCACCACATCTGTCCCCTATATCTATCTCAATTAATTAAATAATACTTCTTTATTTTTAATTTTTTTTTACCTAATCACCATTCTTGTTTACAGAAAAAATGGATAAAGTTAACCTAGTGGACTAAAATGCTAACGGTGAAACCTTTTTGAACCCATAGACAAAAAATAAAACATTTAGACTAAACTGACAAAATGACCTAAATCATAAGACCAAAATAACATTTAACTGAAAACGATAATAAACGTTTAGTTAGGTTGCTTTTTAACTTTTATAGTCTAACGTAATTGGCGTGTAGTAGAATCCCACTTGCTTTCACAGAAGTCATCATTACATTCCACCAAAAATAAATGATAGGATAATGGTAATTTATTGGGAAGTCACATTAATAAACACAGTTACACTTTGTTTGTATTTAAAATTAAAATGAAATAAAATAAAATCTGAATCTCAATTGCATGGATATGATTCTTAAGTCCAACCAAACACCTACCATTTCACTATTAATCCAAACACCTCTAGACGTTTCAATACACTTTTTTTTAAGGGTAAATTTGGATCACTGACGGACTATTAGAGTATTATTGTACCACCAGCAGAACTACTCGATCACATCCATCTCCGTAAGGGAATAATGTCTATACACCAATTCAGCAGAAAACTCAATAAATCTAGAACACCCCCCCCCCCCCCCCCCCCCCTCTTTAGGAATCGAACCCAGGACATAATGATCCCTAATCTCACCCCCAAGATGTCACTAGGCTATAATGCCATGGGCACATTTCAATACACTACATTAGAGCATAAAAGACGCCTACTCAGTTTAGTTTGCCATCTCTCGAAACCATAGTTAACAGTTCGGCCGACCCTTTTTGTCAAACCATCTCTCGAAACCATAGTTAGCAGTTCGGCCAAACCGGACCGTGAGCACCAAAATTCCACCGCAACAAACTATAGTAAATGCATTATCACAGCATAAAAATAAACTGTAAAAAGTGACTAAAGTACAGAAGAATTCATCTCTAGGAATGAAAATTTAACCATAACTGGCAACATATTAAGTTCCAAATTCAGATCACCTACAATTAGAACACACAAAAATAGCAAAACCACAAAAAAAACATGCTCTAAATAACATCATACTAAAGGTTAAAAAAACAGAATCCTAACCTTTTACAGAACAACATATGACATGCATCATCTTCACCACCTTCATGTGAATAAACTAGTAAAAGTAACCTTTGCATTTCGTCGATCCACACAAACACTTTTTCTTCTGGGGCCCACTTTTCTTCTCCGCCCGCGGTGTTCCATAATCGAACGTTAGTTCATGCAATGGAGGAATGTGTTTGATTGCGTAAAATCCAATATGAAGATGTGCTTCCTCCTCGGTTTGACGCAAAATCGGCTGCCAATAAACATTAGGCGAACAACTATGGTTCATAAACCGACCAACGTTTCCTTTGTTCTTCGCACTGACGATTAACGGAAACGGAGGCTTAACGTACTCGTCAGTCGGAACGGGCTCCAACGGGTCAAACGAACGGGTTGTATCCAGAATGTAATCATCGTCACTATCACTACCACTTTCAATCACTTCACCTGCATACTCACATATAAAAGCTCCGGCCCGTATCGGGTCCCACGACCGAAGTCCCCAACCTTTGTTCTTTGTTCGAAATACTTCCAAACGGAGTTTAAGGCCCGTTTGAGATATACGGTTTCTGCACGTAGAAGGGCATAAACAAGACGGCCCGCACTCATGAATTACCGAATTATGACTTAAAAGAACACCACCACTCGAATACGGAAGATACCCACCGTTTCTTTCAACACAAGGGCAGTTAGTGGCGGGTTGACATCCGTTAGAGCACTTACAGCTTGAAGATTTTGCCGGACGAAAAGGTTTTGAATATTTCAAACTCGAAGCGTAAGTAAAATAAGCAGGCCCCTTTTCACTATCCACATCGTTCACAAGACAAATCGGTGTATTCTCTGCACCGGAAGTAAGATCAGGTAGAATAACACCAACCCGTTTAGTAACACCGTCTCGCCATTGTTGAATAGACTTCCATAACATAAACCCTTCGGGTTGACCCGGAACCCGAATCAGTTTATACTTGAAAACATTGCAACCCGACTTTCCTTTTTCGATCCAAGATTCGTGAAGTTTGTAAACACCGTCGTAAACATATATCTTCCCGGTTAAACTCGTTCCATCTTTAATACCGCGAACGACCCGTACCTCATTACCTTTATGCAAACTTTTTTCTAACGCGAGATTACCTCTTTCAAGCTTTTGATCCATCACTAATTTGTCGTTTCGTTGAACACCACCTTGACCGCTATAAATTAAAACCTCACCGTCATCTCCATCATCTTCGTATCCTCCAGATGAAACAATACTAACCGCAATCGGCTCTTCATCGCCACTAACCTTGAAACTTAAATAATCGATTCCAGCCATGATCGGTGCGTGAAGTCCCGCTAAGCATAACTCCATTCGGAAAAAGAAAACATCACCAATGTTCACACCGGGAACTGCACCAACACGTCGTCTCGTATTAGCCCGAGCACCTTTATTCATCAAGATTGTACCCGACCGTAAATCGGCCCGTCGTGATATGCCAGGAATAACACCTTTTGCGTCATCGAGCTGCATGATTTTCCTCCGAAGTAAATTATAAACCATAACCACACGTTGAACCAAATCATGATCACTATCAGCTTGAAGAGATGTATTGATATCCACAAGGTTAAAAGATCGTAAAATATCGTTAACCAAATGATCAATGTCAACTTCAGAATTAGAAACCGCTACGGCTTGTGGGCCCTTAACAATTTTCCGGGCTTTACGTTTCCGCTTACCAACATCACTACTGTCATCCGTATCAATAGTGAACCCGTTCTCATAACTATCAGTTTGCGCATACCCATCATCGTACACTTCACGAGTTTTCGTGCTCCCTCTCGGCCTCCCTCTGCCGCTAGTAGTCACTGGCGCTGGGGCAGGGGGCGGGGCTGAGGGCGGTGTTCTAAACGAATTCAAGGGGACTGGTGACGGGATAGCACTAGCGGTAGGGGTAGGGGCAGCGGTAGGAGTAGGAGTAGGGGTAGCGGTAGGAGTAGGGGTAGCGGTAACGGTAGGGGTAGGCCTTCCTTGGTCCGGCACACTAGCGGGCCTCTGCGGCTCGCTTGAACCAACAAACGGGAAAAACTGTGCGGTCCCAGGTGGAAACGGGCCGGTCGGAGCACCGAACGCAAACGGTGGAGCTTGCGGTGCACCAGATGAACCAGCGTGTTGCGGGAAAACCGGAACAAGACACCTCAATGGCTTCACACTCATAACCCTAGATTTATCAATCGGACCCGAAGGGGTCGAAACAACCGGAACCGAATCCAAACCTAAATTCCCTTCCATCAATCTCAAATTCTCAAACAAACACAATAGTCTTCAAACTTTAACCAAAACCCACCAAACAAAAGCACACCCACCAGCTAATAAACAAAAAAGATTCAAACTTTAACCTAATTTATGCCTTCAAAGTCACAATTGTCTGCTTAAACCCCCATAAACCGCCAAAAAATCAAATCTTGAAGTCGTCCTGAAACATGCACGTTAAAACCCAAAATTAAAAACCCAATTCGGATCTAAAACTTTAACAACCCAAACAGAAATTAACCTAAAAATCATGAAAAAAAAGCCCTAACACAAGTTAAAACAATAAAACCCTAAAGATCTGAAATGAATGAATAAAGGGAAAAAAAATTAAGTGGGAAAAAAGGATGAAAAAGTGTGATTTGAGTGACAGATTTGAAGTATGAAATGAAGAAAAGGATGGTGAGATCTAGAAGCGAGAGATTACCTGCGATTTGTGCGGTTGAAGGAGTGAGTTCCGGCGAGAATTTGTTCGGAAAGTGATTTTGATTTTACAGCGATTGTTGTTGTTTACAATTTTACATTTAATCTAGAGTTGGAGTCACAACCTAATCTAGATTAACCGTCCTAGACGGGAACCCGGTGACCAATGGTCAGGTACATATTGAAAGTCACCCTTCAAAAAAAAAACAACCTAATCTAGATATAAAATATAAAAATGGAGAAAATCACCACCCATTTTACTAATTGTGATATACCCTATCATTATATGGAAATGAGAAAAAGAAGTTTTAGGTTACGAAAGTGAATACGGTGCTAGTTTATCGATTTAGTTCAGAAGGAGTGGGTCTGGGGTTCAAGTTTCACAAACAAAATAAATTGAAAGAAATTAGCCGTTAAAAAAAAAGTTTGTGGGTTACTCGAGATTTGTTGTGTTAAAAGGTTGAATTAAGTTGAGGTTAAACAAAGGTTGAAATCAAGCTTAAAAATAAGATTGTTTAAAAAAAATTAACGGAAATGAGAAAAAGAACTTTGTGGGTTACTCGAGATTAGTGTATTAAAAGTTTGAATTAAGTTAGCTTAAACAAAGGTTGAAATCAAGTCTAAAAATAAGTTTGTTTAATAAAGAACGTAAATTTAAATTTTATTTATCAAGCTTGAGTAGCTCACAAACCTAAACAAGTTATTTTTATATAATTTTTATTTAATCTATAATTATATAACAATTATTATTACATATAAAATCATGATTAAAATAACTAACTAATATGTTTTGTGCTATATATATAAAGCGAGAGAGTAAAGATCTCGTACAAAGTGTGTTATTGTATAAAACGTACGAATTGAGTAAAAAAGTAAAAAAAAACGTGGTGACATTTTTCGTAATTATTTTACTCGTCCTGATAATTATCAAAATTACTCTACTAGATCAAAATTATGCTACAAGATCGTTTGTAAAGTAATTACGATACTCTACAAAATTACCCAAAAGATCATTTTACAAAATTACCCTATAAGATCCACATTACCTTACAAGATCATTTGTAGAGTAATTTTGATAATTACCTTACGAGTAAAAAAATTACTAAAATGTCACAGCGTTTTTTTCTTTTACTTTTTTCACTCAATTCGTACGATAACACACTTTGTATTTGATCTTTTGTCTAGCATTGTAAAATATATTTAAAAAAATATTGTAAATCTATATAAACGATGCGGCGAGAGTGTTGATATTATTCAAAACTCTATATAAAAATTAACAAATTCACAAGGGGGCAACAAAAAATGCGTTAGACCTCAAAAATGGTAATTTTATTAAAGTTTATGAGTTGTAGTGTAAATTGGTTAAAAATGTTAAAGTTTGAGGGCTGTATGATATTTTATTAAAGTTTCGGAGGGTAGGAATGCAAATTCATTAGTTTTCACTAAAAACGAAATAGGGGAAGTACGATACTTTTCTAAAAGTTTAAGGTTAAAAATATAAATTAGTTAAAAAATTGAAAAATAGGTTGATTAAAGTGCAAAAGGATGTAAATGAAAATTTTTATAGCCAAATTGAAAAAGAATGAAAGTTAATTATTCCCAAAATTGGTTTTTAAATCATTAGATAAATAGATAAATAAACATAAACATAAATTAACAAATGAGTCGCGCTCGAATTTAGGATTGAAAAGAGCCGATCTCAAGTTCTCATAAGTTAAACGAACTAGCTCGGGCTCAACTCGTTAACAATAACACCCTTAACTATAGTCTATAAGATCAGTGGCGGAGGTAGTGTTATGTTAGGGGTAGCCCGTAGCTCAACCACGTATTCGTAATTTTTTTTTCATACAAAAGATACACTTGATTACAAAAAAAAAAAATTAGGATACTCCTAAATTTTTTAGGTTAGATCCAAGCCACTGTATAAGATATAAAATTACTAACTTTAGGATGTATAACTATGACTTACAGTATTATATTTTATAGACATTACTCGTCTAGCATCATAAAACTCGTCTTTTTATCAGGAATAATGGTAAAATCCTACACAAACTCGTCTAGCATCATAAAACTCGTCTTTTTATCAGGAATAATGGTAAAATCCTACACAAACACATGTAGCATCTACAATTGCATGTAACGACTTCATAATATTGCATCTATTTTCTTTATCTCTCAGTTTTTCATCTATGTTTCAAATTTATTGTTCAAATAGAAAGAAATGGCTAATCGACATACGTTTATATCTACCGTCAGGTATGTTTTATCAACCAACTATACGTGTTTTTAGCAGATAAAGAGTCCATTTATAGTATTAGGGGCGGAGGTAGTGTACAAGCAAGGGTAGAACGGGCTACTCCTCAACTCCGTCTTCGTAGTGTAAAAATACACATCAACTTCGTCTACGTAGTCAGGGCTGTTCCTACGTTTTTGGAGACCCTAAGCTAACTATGAAGTAGGGGCCCTAATTTCGCCGATAAACTCTTCTCCAATCCCGACGCAATGGGTAATTACCCTTACTTTTTCGTCTAGTGATAGCCGATAGCCTAGAAATTGAAAGCCGGTTGCGATGGGAAGTGAGAACGATGATTGCGGCTGTATTTAGGGCCTTTAGGCCGCTAAATATTGATGATTAGGTCGATGGTTGTTGTGTTGTAATAATTGGAAATCAAAGTGAAACGAGTTTTGAAACTTGGCCTTTGTTTGCTAAAGAATATTTATTTTGAGCTCATTCAATGAAAAACCAGTTTAGTTTTTAAATAAGCGTATTTATTTGTGCCCAATGTAGGATCGAATCGTGACCCAAATGAGTCGTTCAGAAGAGTTCTTGTCTATACGAATGGCGGAAACAGACGTATAGACTGTGAAACAGCTTGATTATCACTTTAAACGTCTTGTATATTGATATTACACTGTTTACAATCAGTAGACAAACCGGCAGCACCTCGGTATCACTATGTAATTCCCTTCCAAATGAGAAGATCACAAGCCTATTTATAAGCCACCTAATTTCGTTTGAAAGACATCATGACATCTCAAACTAAATTACAAGTTTACTGTTCAAACGAAATTATAACATAATCTCAAATGAAATTAGCTTTTTGTCTCATGTGTGCATTCAATTTCCCATTTCATGATGCAAGAGTGATGTCACTTGTATGATGTCATCATCAAGAATGATGACATCATGCTTGTTCAGATCCGCAACGAATCCAAGACTCGATATAAGACGAAGTCGACAGATGTATGCACCAACAGACTCCCCCTCAGATGTTGACGAGTCTTAAGCGTCGAGTCTTCTCAATCTTCAGTCTTTATCAGTCTTTGGGCTTCCAGAATCTCGATCTGACTCTTGCCTCACTCCAAATCCTTCTTCAGAATCTTTTTCTCTAACAGACTCCCCCTCAACTTGTACTGGGATCGTAGTCTGGCTTTCACAGGTTCAGGTATCGTAACCTGACTCACCTGCATATTCTCTACCCAAAACATAAGTTTCATAAAAGATAAGATATAACAAATTTAGAAACTTTGCTAATCACTTGAAGACACAACCCTGAATACATCATTTTCAAGTATTGAACAAAAAAATTTATCATGTAAGTCACTGATGAACCACTTGAATGAATATCATTTTCATTTCAAACATCTTCAAACAAACTTTCCCAAACCTGTTCGTCATGCTTAGCACTCGGAATTTTGAAAATCAGTTTTTCAACATCAGTTGTCGAAACTCTTTTTGTATTTTTCAAAATTTATGCTAAAACACATTAAAATCTTTTTGGACTTTTTGAATGAAATGAAATATAGTAAAGAAATATTTACAAGTAATATTTTTGTGAGTTTGAGTAAGAGGATCATATCAGTTTCTGAGACAAATCACCAACACCGTTAAGCTTTATACATTTTAAGTTCTAAACGATTCACTTAGATTGTCAGTATACTGATCCACTTAAATTTTCACACAAAGTTCAACTGTTTCGAGATACGAGATTAATGTCTTAGATACTTAAACTTATTCGTGTGTCCCACCTCAGAATATACTCCCGTATCCAGATCCCAATATTCAGTCTTACAGGTGAGTATACCTAGATGATATCTGTAAGGGGTTAAATTACGAGACCGTGAGAGCTCAGGTCAGAACTTCCGTTCAGCAGAGAGATGACGGCTCGACTTTTGGTGGGTCCCCTTTAGAGGATCTTTTTTACAACAGCATTGATTAGCAATTTTATTGTCTCATCATTTTATGCTGAGGGCGGCGCTATATTTCAAGCAAGCAGTAAAGTATTCTCCGGGGACTAGGCCATTGTTTCCGCATTATCAAAAGTCCCGGAATAATACCCCAGATATCACTAAGCATAAAGACCTAGTATCTCAGAAAGAGGGGTCCTTCAAACAAGATTTCGGGGGTTACCCATATATCCGAGAGATGTTACCCACGATATAAGCAAGTTTGAATTTAGGTTTATATCTCGTCACGATCTACTAAATGTGCAAAAACCTACTGGCACATCATCAGTGAGACCGTTTATCACTTTTTAACTTTCCATTTCTTTAGCATGTTGTGATCGTCCACTGATGTACTATCATTTCCTCTTTTATACAACAAAACTCAATTTTGGATTTTATCATGTTTTTGACTTTTTCAAATTTTCAAATGTTTTTGGATTTTCTGAAATTTTTACTCCCCCTAAAATGCAAACACATTAAAGGAAATTTGAAAACCAACTGTACAATAAAGTGACAACTGATATCGAATTACTTCACTTCGCCATCCTCTTGGCATAAACAATCAGAACTCCCCCTTTCAACAAACTATTTTCCCATTGTGATTTCAAAACACTTAAGTTTGTTTTAATCAAATAGTTTTTCCGGAAAATAAGTTTCATTGATTTTATACACCACTTGTAGGTAAGGGGTTCATCACATTGTTTCTTAATCATTTGTAAAACAAGTACAATTTAATGTCCTTGATTTACCACTTGAAAGTGAAAACCTTCTTCAACCTCTTGTAGGTTCACTTATCAACCAAAACCAATTGTAAATCAAAATATAACAATATTAAAATATCACCTGTAAATTTACCAAACAAACCTATTCAAGAATGATGCCGATTCCTGCTCCACTCTTACCAACCTGGGAGCTCCGGTAAGTCCGGATTTTTAGTTAGGAAACACTTTCCCCCAAGCCTGACCCGTCTTGGGAGATTCTGGTATACATCTATCCCACCAACATTTTGATTTATAAAAATCTTTTGCACTTTTAACCTTCCCATCAACCATCTTCCCGAAAATATGTTTAACTTTGCCATTAAACGCCTTTTCAGCATCAAATTCTTTGTTACCAACAAAGAATTGACCTGAAATTTCAGTTTTACCTACTTTCAACCTCAAATTTTCCTTAGACAACTTGGGAAAATTTTCATCGTTCACCTCAGGAACGAAATTAACAACCTTTTTCTCAACAGATGACTCCTCTGATTTTATGGAATCAGATTCATTGTCAGAACTACTATCAGATTTTACAACCCATTTTTGTTTTGTTAAATCAACTCTTCTTTTGTAAAGCCGTTTTGAACTTTCACCTTCTTCAGAAGTTGAATTTTCAAACACTTTCGATTTCTCAGTTGATTGTTTCTTCTCAAGGACAAGTTTTTCTTTCAATTTTGAGTTAGAAGTAACTCCCTGTTTTGTGTTGTTGAACTGTTGGCAATTCCAAGCAATATGTCCAACTTTTTGGCATTTAAAACAAGTTCTTCTGTCAACTCTTTGAGCAAATTTCTTCACATTCTTCTTTACTTCAGCAAGAAACTCTTGATTTGATTGTTTCCAGAATGGTTTCTTCTGCTCATCTTCAGAACTTCCTCCTGAAACAAATTTTGTTTTTGGTTTATAATTTTTCTCATTTTTATAATTTTCTGAAGAACTGAAACCTAAACCTTTCTTTTTGAAGTTACTGTTATGATTTGGTTTCTTTTGAAAACCATAACCAGAACTGTAACCCTTTTTCTTGTTCAATCTTTGTTGAACTATTGAAGTGTACTTTTTAGGTTTTTCATGAAGATTTAAATCTTTTATTTCAGAAATATTAATTTCTGTTAATTTGAAAACCTGTTTAATCATCTCAGTTTTGACACTTCTTATTGGAAATTCCTCATCAGAATATAATTTGTCTGAATCATTCAAAGTATATGCCACTTTGATTGGTCCGTCATTCAAATTAGATTTTGATAACATGAATTCTTTATTGTAAACTCGTTTAACCGGTGAACTCGGACTCTTTTCTGACGAACTCGGACTTTCAGATTTAGACTCCGGTTTTGACTCTTCATCCATATCCAACACCTGATCGACCACTTTCTTTAACAACTCAGATTCATGATCAGTGTCAGACGCTGTGAATGTGACATCAATATTTTCTGGTAATTCATCAATGATTTTAGACTTTAACTTGATGTTGACTGCCTTTTTTAGACGCTCCTCGTTAGGATTCCTGGGAGAATAACTTTCATGGATCGGGGGCGGACATCTGTTATACTTGACACTTTGTTTCTTACCAGTATCAGTATCTTCAGTCTTTTTCTCCATGAATGCTTCAAGACCTGCAACAGTAGGATAAACACGATCAATCAAATAATCACATGTTGTATAACTCAGCAACAAACGTTTAATCCTTTCACTCTCAATCTTTTCAAGTTCTAATTCCTGTTTCAACTTAGCACAGTCTTCGATATACTCCTTTATGACGCTCTGCTTTGTCATTAGTGTTGCGCTCATTTTTGTCATTGCATTTTCAATTTCTGAATTCGTCTTTTTCAGACTGTCAGCTGTTTTGTTTAGCACATCATACGACTCCTTCACATACTTCACATCAGATAGTAAATCTTCTTTAATCTTCTCCAAATCAGCAATCTTCTTATCTTTCTCCTCACAAACTTTGCACGATTCTAAACACTTCAAACATGGTTTTTCTACTTCAACCGCTTTTTCAATTGTCTTTTCAACCACTGGTTCTTCAGATTCTATTTCAGCTTTCTGTCCCTCAGTTTCCTTTGTTGAACTTTCTTCAACTTCTGTTTTCTCAGTTTCTACTTTTGCTTCCAACTCATGTTCTTCAATTTTCTGAATAAACTGTGCCAAATTCATATTTTCAGTTTTTCTCATATGTTTTAAAATCAACAGATAAGTTCCCCATTTTTGCTGTGGTAATGCATTAGCAAGTTTATCAACCCATTCATCATCATCTTTCTTAATGTTCAATCTTCCCATTTCCAAGACTAAATGACAATATCTATCAATGGTCATCTTTGTTGTTTCATGGTCAAAAGCTACAAACATGTCAAATGACTTCTTCAACAACGCCTCTTCCATGTTTCGGAAAATTGTTCACAATAACTGATTTTTCAAGCAAGCTGAGTTTGAAATGAACTGATTTGATGCGAACTGGTTTTCCTCGTGAAATATCTGTAATCACCTGGAATCACCTGGAGATACAAAAACAAATGATCAGTTTAAACGAACTGAATATGTGAACGTGTGTGTTGATGAAATCAATCTAAGACTCGTGTCGAAGATTTGCGGAACACTTTCAATATATTCCGGTATAATCTCTGAATGAATAGACCAGAACAAATGAGCCACTAGATATGGGCTTAGAATGAACTGGGCCTCCCTTATCACACGCAATTCACACAAACAAATCTTGAGCTGACACAATTAATAATCACATGCACAATTTTTTTTTTAGTCAAGAGCCGAAAATTTTGATTGGGCCTCAAAATCTTAATGATCACATGGACTGAAACAATTAATGATTGTTGGTTTAAAAATCACATGTATCGACAATTTTTTAATGGCAGACACTTTTAAAACACATCATACTCCTATTGTGCCGAGTACTGTCTTGAACTTATCTAATCACATGCAACACTTATATCAATACATGGGCCGAAGTTTTTAATGCAATAAATGGATTTAGAGTTCACGTGATGTACCCAACTAATTCAAAGCTCAATTCTATTGGACCGTTAATATTCAGCACATGGATCGATCAATTATGATTATCTTTCAAAACAATGTGGCCGACACTTTCAAGTAACAATTCAATTTGATTGGGCCGCTTGGTCTATATGATTATAATATTGGACCGATGACTTCAGTAGTTCACGTGAATTACTGTAACATGTTGACAGACTTTACAAATGAAACGATAATATCACATGCACTGACACAAAACACTTTATTTCTTTTCCAACTGCCAATGACCTGACAACCTCGTTTTACGTTTCACACAAAATATGTCTTTCACACGGAATACCTAATTCAAACGGGACTACCAAACGGAATTATCCTTTCAAACGATATCTTCAAACGGAATTAGCAAAACACAGTAATTCCATACGGAATTAAAGAATATTTTCAAGCGAAATCATGCTCATGTCACCATGTTCGAACATATTTTCATACGGAATTACAGATTTTATCAGTTTTTGATTGAATTATGGTCCAATTCTCTCAAGGCTTTGTTAAAACACTATTTTGCTTATGATGTGTGAAAATCAAGCCATTTTAACCGTCACAACTAGTTTAAATGAGAAAAGAAGGTGTAGAAGTAAGAAATCCGGATGAAATCAAGCTGAAAACTGCAGAACTCCTCCTCCTGAGCTCTGATACCACTTGTAGGATCGAATCGTGACCCAAATGAGTCGTTCAGAATAGTTCTTGTCTATACGAATGGCGGAAACAGACGTATAGACTGTGAAACAGCTTGATTATCACTTTAAACGTCTTGTATATTGATATTACACTGTTTACAATCAGTAGACAAACCGGCAGCACCTCGGTATCACTATGTAATTCCCTTCCAAATGAGAAGATCACAAGCCTATTTATAAGCCACCTAATTTCGTTTGAAAGACATCATGACATCTCAAACTAAATTACAAGTTTACTGCACGAGGTGTGATCATGAAAGGTTTTCATTGCATGTCACACCCCTTTCTAAGGCGGAAGCACGAGGTGTGATTGTGACACCCCAGGAAAACCAGGAAAACCACGCAACTTAACAAGCTTCCTCAGTAACCACGTGCTAAATTTCGGGACGAAATTCTCTTAACAGGGGGAGAATGTGACAACCCTCAAAATTTCATGTATCCGTATGATTTATTTATGTTAATTAAAGTGCTTGATGACTGTGCTGAATTACTTAACTGATTCCTGATTTCTGTGTCATACTTACATGTGCTTGTTAACATACCAGTCTTGTGCAGAAAAGTTACTAAATAGTCCTGTATGCTTTCCCGAGTGTTGGGAATTAAAAGTGTCACAAAAAGTTACATAAAAGACACTATACGGTATAACTTAGCACTTTAACGGAACGGTATCTAACCGGACAACCGGACATTACCCGGAACACTAAAATATTGCAAGAAACATTGTTTCACTTTTTCTGAGCTAGTTATGGTCCCCGAACACTTAAACTTATTACACAAAGCATGAAACACACTAAACACTAGACTTAACACTTTAACTTTCCACTAACTAAGTTATTTACCATCAACAATTACACTTAACCCCCCCCCCCTCCCTTGCTAGTAAACGGCTCATGTGGCCCCCACCCATAAAAAGATTGCTAAATCTTACATAATCTCTCCATAATATTTTCTTGGATTTGTCAAAGATAATGCATGTACTTAGGGGGACATGATATCCAATGGATATTAGAGATTAAAGCTTATAAGACAATTATCATCTTCACCAACACACCCACAACATACCCTCCTCCTCCTTCTTGCTCTCGGCCGCCCCCTTCACCACATCAACACCATTTTTTTGTTGCAATTTCAACCATTCCAAGCTTGTTACAAGGTGATACAAGGTGTATAACGAGGCTCGGTGTTCACGGATCTTGAAGGACCTCCTTCACAAGCTTTTATCCACTCATTTTTCCCCATTGATCTTCCCTAGCTTTAAGCTAGTAGTAAGCTCCTTGTTAATCCTTAGATACTTCATGTTTTTAGTGGTTAATAGTTAAATCTTGATGAAAGCATATGAACACTAAAGATCATAAACATAAAACTTGAACATAAGCTTTACATAAAATGAAATAATGCTAGAATGATGTTATTTTGAGTATGTATGGTGTTACTTGGTAATTACTAGTAATATGATGATTGATCATCATATGGAACTTGTTAAAGCATGATTAAAAACATGGTTTAACAAGTTAGAGGTGATTATGTGCTTGTATGAAATAATCATCTTCTAGTCTACACATGAACTTGAAAGAAAAATGATTTTTCTTGAAAAATAATAAATCAAGTGAACTAGTGATCTTGTAGATCCAAGACTGGTGAATGATTTTCCCAAAGAAACCAGGTTTAAAAAGATGATTCTTAAAAGATCATGATTTTTAGTAAACCCACACTATTTTTAGTAAAAAGATAAGTGTAGAAATATTTTTGGAACAAGAAGATGTGGTAAATAAATATTTTTGTAAAAAGTACCTACAAGTTGTAAACATCTAGAAATCCCAAGAATGAGAATTTCACAAAAGTAAATACATTTTGGAGGGTAACTAAACCCACTAAACGCCATACCAAGTTACTACGCATTTTTATGAAACATCAAGTTCATGTTGGTTTGTAAATAGAATAGTTTGCTCTTGGCAAATTGTTGTTGATTGTTGAATGATTTTTGGAAAAGAAAATGATATGCTTATTATCATGGACGCCTCCATTTACAAAGGAAACTCTGGCGAAATTTTCTAAAAATTCCAACACTTAGAAATTATTTTTCTAACGAGTGTTCACAAATACGTTTTAACTTTGTTTTTCAAAATAAACTTCGCCATGAGTTTTGTTACAGAAATACAAAGTATCGGAGGTTGGTTTTTGTAAATGAAAATGGGTAAATATATATTTAGAATATATATATATATATATTTTTATACTAGAACACTTGTGTGGATACTTGTTTATTTTGTGAGATAGTTATATTATATTAGGGTAAAATAATATAACTTAACAAAATACCTTGACATTAAAATTGTGTGGTACGTGATAGAAGTAATGAGTAGATAAATCGTACGTAGGATACGTGTTATGCATGAGAAACTGATTGTTATCTGTACCTTATTAGGACGTGCTTGATTTCCTGATTATTTGAGTAATTAATCTAACCGAGCAAACCAAGGTGAGTTCACACCCTTTACAAGGCATGGGATTCCCGGTGGTTTGGGAATGGGTTAAAGAATTAAAACGGAACCTACATATCCTCCTTGGGTAGGATATGTACCGCCATCCTCCATGGGTAGGATGCCAATATTAATCCTGCGTGTTCTCCTTGGGTAGAATACGTATGTTCGTCCTCCTTGGGTAGGACAACAACCTTAAAACTTACTAGACAAAACTCTATCATTAAGTCCCTCATTTTATATCGACTTAATCGCCGAGGCCAATGGCGAGCGGGTCATTAGTTAATAGCGCTATTAGGGTTAACAAACCTCACACCGTGCCAGTCGGACGGGCGTGTACTAATGGACTATGGCAAACTGTCAATGATGATAGACATTGACGTAGGGCACAACTATTGTTCGTCAGTTGTCGATATGGTATGGTCTAGTGGTTCACGTGGGGAAGCCCCCCACTGATTATGGATATGGTTTGGGTAATAAAGAAGGAACTGGTTAATCATACTTTCAACTATGGGGTAACCCCCACGGCAAATAAGCCAGCGAAAGACAAACCATGTTTTCGGAAACAACGTAAAACTAAACAACCAACCGTGAACTCACTCAACTTTGTTGTTGACTCATTGTTACATGCCTTACAGGTCGCTAGATGCTTATGGAGCTTGCACGTGGAGGAGGTCATTGTGGGATGCGGACTGTTATGTCCCGTGCTTAATAATTGAACTTTATAAACTTATGGAACTTATGTTTTGGGTTTTATCTTTAATTCTTCCGCTGTTTAATTTGAACTTGGTTAACTAGCTTTTGGTCACCAATTGTATTGTGGTTGGTTTTATTTACTTAATTACGTTGTTCAATATGATTGGTGGCTCGATCCTGGTCATGTCAAGCCTCCAAGCGGTGATACTCCGCATGGTGGATTTTGGGGGTGTGACAGATTGGTATCAGAGCCATTGGTTATAGTGAACTTGGTTTTAAAAAGGGGAAAAGCTTTTTGACAAAACCAGACTATAACATGTACAGTGCTCAACGATCCACAACGACGCTTCACTCCACGTGCAAGACTCGACACAATAGGTGGTATGATTTATGTTTATATTGTCGGTTAGATAGTTCACACTGTGCACTAGTTAACGTGATAACTGCTATTTGAACCTTGTGTGCTTACTCTCTCCTGTTATCCCACGCTTACGCACTTTCGTGACACTTTTCTCACTTACGTTGCTTCGTTGTGAAGATCATGAACGGACGCGGAGGACGTATCAACCTAACTCAAGCCCAGTTGACGGCTTTGATCAATGAACGGGTTGCTGAGGCACTCGCAGCTGTTCCTGCAGGAGGTATAACCAGCCATATCAACCCATCTTGGGACGTTTAGATCCTACCTTCGCAAACCAACCCTCGTGCTTAACCTTGTCTTTTATTCTCGCGCAACAGGTCAACATGCCCAGCCTCCCGTATGTACGTTCAAAACGTTCATGGATTGCGGACCTAGTACTTTCAGCGGCACAGAAGGAGCTGTAGGTCTTTTTCACTGGTTCGAGAAGCTTGAGTCTGTTTTCGAGATGTGTGAATGCCCTGAAGATCGTAGGGTGAAATATGCTACTAGAACATTCGAAGGTGCTGCGTTAACCTGGTGGAAAGCACATGTTCAACTGCTAGGGCTGGCGGTTGCTAATGCCACCCCATGGAACGGTTTCAAAGAATTGATCAAAGAAGAGTACTGTAGTCGTGACGACATCCACAAGCTAGAGGTAGAATTTTTCAATCTGAAGATGACGGGGTCTGAAATCGAGGCATACACAAAGAGGTCGAATGAATTAGCTATCCTGTGTCCCACTATGGTGGATCCTCCTATCAAGCGTATCGAGCTGTACCTTAAGGGTTTGGTGCCAGAAATTCAAAGCCACGTGACCTCAGCTAATCTTGGCACCATTCAGCAAATCATCAAGTTGGCTCATCGTCTCACTGATCAGGCGGTTGAGCAGAACAAGCTGCCCAAGCGTATGAGCGCTACTACTACTGATGCTCCCAGTGATAACAAGCGCAAGTGGGATGGAAATTCGGGCAAGGGTTCTACTTCAGTTCAGTCTTAGCAGCGAAAGACTGATGACTACCAGAGTCCTGGTCAGCAATCTTCTGGTAATCAAGGACAGAGTGGATACCGAGGGAACCACCCCAAGTGCAACCGGTGCAACAAGCATCATAGCGGGCAGTGCCACAAGGGTCGTTGTCTGAGGTGTAACAAGTTTGGCCATGAAGCAAAGGATTGCAGGGGCGCACGACCAGCAAATCAGAATCGCCAACAACAACAACAAGCTCCACAGAACCACCAGCAGCAGCAACAGCAGGGCAATAAAGGATGCTTTCAGTGTGGCGCTGAAGGCCACTTTAAGAGGAACTGTCCTCAGCTGAACCAGAATCAGAACAACAACAACCAAGGAAACGGGAACATCAATGGAGGCAACAATGGAGGCAACAACGGGGGTAACAATAATGGCAATGGTGCCAGGGGACGTGTCTTCGTGCTGGGTCAGGGCGACGCGAGGAACGATCCCAATGTTGTGATGGGTAAGTTTCTTCTGGATGATTTCTTTGTTACTGTTTTATTCGATTCGGGTGCCGATACTAGTTATGTGTCCTTAAAAGTTAGTCAAATGCTTAAGCGCACCCCAACACTTTTGACCACCAAACACACGGTAGAGATAGCAAACGGTAAAAGTCTCGAGGCCACACACATATTTAAGGGTTGTAACCTCGTCTTAGCTGGTCAGACCTTCTCTATCGATCTCATTCCTATCATTCTGGGTAGTTTTGACGTTGTTATTGGGATGAATTGGCTATCCCAACATCAAGCGGAGATTATTTGCAACGAGAAGATTTTCCGCATCCCTCGTTCTGGTAAAGAACCCCTCGTGATTCATGGCGACAAGAGTGGTGCTGTCGTAGGCATTATCTCTTTCCTTAAGGCCCAGAAATGTTTGCGAAAGGGCCACACTGCCATTCTAGCACTCGTTACTGACATATCAACGGAAGAGAAGAGAGTTGAAGACATTCCTATTGTGCGCGATTTTCCTGAGGTATTTCCTGAGGAATTACCTGGTCTTCCGGCTCATCGACAAGTCGAGTTTCAAATCGAGCTAGCTCCTGGAGCAGCACCAATAGCTCGTGCACCGTATCGACTAGCTCCGTCAGAACTTGAAGAATTGTCCACGCAATAACAAGAACTCTTGGAAAAGGGTTTTATACGTCCTAGCTCTTCGCCCTGGGGAGCTCCAGTCTTGTTTGTGAAGAAGAAAGACGGTACTTTCAGAATGTGTATTGACTATCGCGAACTTAACAAGGTGACCGTTATGAATCGTTATCCTCTTCCACGTATTGACGACTTGTTCGACCAGCTGCAAGGGTCGAGCTTTTACTCTAAAATTGATTTGAGATCGGGATACCATCAGCTGAGAGTCCGAGATGAGGACGTCTCCAAAACAGCATTCAGAACTCGTTATGGCCATTATGAGTTTCTGGTCATGCCTTTCGGGTTGACAAACGCACCTGCGGTCTTCATGGATCTCATGAACAGAGTGTGCAAACCTTACCTGGATAAATTTGTCATAGTATTCATCGACGATATCCTGATCTATTCAAAGAGTCAGGAAGAACACGAACGACACCTGAGACTTATTCTGGAACTTCTTCGAGCAGAGCAACTGTATGCCAAGTTTTCGAAATGCGACTTTTGGCTTCGTGAAGTACATTTTCTAGGCCATGTGGTAAACAAGGATGGGATTCATGTGGATCCATCCAAGGTTGACTCGATCAAGAACTGGCCTGCACCTCGTACACCAACAGAAATCCGCCAATTCTTGGGATTGGCAGGATATTACAGAAGGTTTATCAAGGATTTCTCAAAGATTGCGCAACCTCTCACTTCACTGACTCAGAAGGGTGTCACCTATCGTTGGGGTGATGTACAGGAGTCCGCATTCCAGCACTTAAAAGATAGACTTTGTAGCGCGCCTATCCTCTCATTTCCTGAAGGCACAGATGATTTTGTGGTTTATTGCGACGCTTCCATCCAAGGACTTGGTTGCGTGTTGATGCAACGTGACAAGGTCATTGCCTACGCATCACGCCAACTTAAAGTTCACGAAAGGAACTACACTACGCACGACTTGGAGCTGGGAGCAGTTGTTTTCGCCCTTAAGATATGGAGACATTACCTGTATGGTACCAAGTGCACCATTTACACCGATCACAGGAGTCTCGAGCATATCTTCAAGCAAAAGGAGTTAAACATGCGACAACACCGATGGGTCGAGCTCTTGGATGATTACGAATATGCGATCAAGTACCATCCGGGCAAAGCCAATGTTATGGCCGACGCCCTCAGTCGAAAGGATACTATACCTAAGCGTGTACGTGCGTTACAGCTTACCATTCACTCTAACCTTCCCGCTCAAATTCGTGATGCTCTGGTTGAAGCATTGAAAGCAGAAAACATCAGGGCTGAGTCCCTGCGAGGGTCGAGGCAGCGGTTAGAACAAAAGGAAGACGGCGCCTACTATGTAAACGGGCACATCTGGGTTCCACTTTATGGAAACTTACGCGAGCTTGTGATGGATGAAGCACATAAGTCTCGTTATTCAGTACATCCTGGTTCGGATAAGATGTACCATGACCTAAAGACTACATACTGGTGGCCTAGCATGAAAGCCCACATAGCAACCTACGTCAGTAAATGCTTGACGTGTGCTAGGGTCAAGGTCGAGTACCAGAAACCATCAGGCCTACTTCAACAACCAGAGATCCCGAAACGGAAATGGGAGCAAATTTCCATGGATTTCGTTACTGGCCTGCCGAGATCTCAACGCGGAAATGACACTATTTGGGTGATAGTGGATCGATTGACTAAGTCTGCACACTTCTTGGCTATCAAGGAAACCGACAAGTTTTCTACTCTAGCAGACATCTACCTAAAGGAAGTAGTATCAAGGCACGGAGTGCCAACCTCCATCATTTCGGATCGTGACTCACGTTTTACATCGGAATTGTGGCAAGCTATGCACAAGTCTTTTGGCTCTCGACTAGACATGAGCACAGCATATCATCCACAGACGGATGGGCAATCTGAACGCACCATCCAAACCCTTGAAGACATGCTTAGGGCATGTGTAATCAACTTCGGTAATGGCTGGGAAAAACATCTCCCGTTAGTGGAGTTTTCCTATAACAACAGCTACCACACCAGTATCCAGACCGCTCCGTTTGAGGCATTGTATGGACGTAAATGCCGATCACCTCTTTGTTGGGCAGAGGTTGGCTACAGTCAAATCACAGGCCCAGAACTTGTAGTAGATACAACCGAAAGGATTGCTCAGATACGACAGCGAATGGCGGCAGCTCGTGACCGTCAGAAAAGCTATGCTGATAAGCGAAGGAAACCACTCGAGTTCCAGGTTGGGGATCGAGTGCTACTTAAAGTCTCACCGTGGAAAGGTGTAGTTCGTTTTGGCAAACGAGGCAAACTCAATCCGCGCTATGTCGGACCGTTCGAAATCATTGAGAAAATTGGCAAAGTCGCCTACAAGTTGAATCTACCTGAAGAACTCAGCGGAGTTCACAACGTATTCCACGTGTCAAATCTGAAAAAGTGTCTGTCAGATGAGACCCTCATAGTTCCTCTCAAGGAACTCACTATCGACGACCAGCTGCGATTCGTCGAGGAACCAGTAGAGATTACTGATCGAGATGTTAAGATTCTCAAGCGTACCAGAATACCTCTTGTTCGAGTTCGTTGGGATTCCCGTCGTGGCCCAGAGTATACCTGGGAACGAGAAGACCAAATGAAACTCAAGTAACCCCAGTTGTTTAAGAAAAGTGCAACCACTACTGAGGCTGAAGCTACTGCAGAATTTCGGGACGAAATTCCAAATCAACGAGGGGATGATGTGACACCCCAGGAAAACCACGCAACTTAACTAGCTTCCTCAGTAACCACGTGCTAAATTTCAGAACGAAATTCTCTTAACAGGGGGAGAATGTGACAACCCTCAAAATTTCATGTATCCGTACGATTTATTTATGTTAATTAAAGTGCTTGATGACTGTGCTGAATTACTTAACTGCTTCCTGATTTTTGTGTCATACTTACATGTGCTTGTTAACATACCAGTCTTGTGCAGAAAAGTTACTAAATAGTCCTGTATGCTTTCCCGAGTGTTGGGAATTAAAAATGTAACAAAAAGTTACATAAAAGACACTATACGGTATAACTTAGCACTTTAACGGAACGCACCGGACATTACCCGGAACACTAAAATATTGCAAGAAACATTGTTTTACTTTTTCTGAGCTAGTTATGGTCCCCTAACACTTAAACTTATTACACAAAGCATGAAACACACTAAACACTAGACTTAACACTTTAACTTTCCACTAACTAAGCTATTTACCATCAACAATTACACTTAACCCCCTCTTGCTAGTAAACGGCTCATGTGGCCCCCACCCACAAAAAGATTGCTAAATCTTACATAATCTCTCCATAATATTTTCTTGGATTTGTCAAAGATAATGCATGTACTTAGGGGGACATGATATCCAATGGATATTAGAGATTAAAGCTTATAAGACAATTATCATCTTCACCAACACACCCACAACATACCCTCCTCCTCCTTCTTGCTCTCGGCCGCCCCCTTCACCACATCAACACCATTTTTTTGTTGCAATTTCAACCATTCCAAGCTTGTTACAAGGTGATACAAGGTGTATAACGAGGCTCGGTGTTCACGGATCTTGAAGGACCTCCTTCACAAGCTTTTATCCACTCATTTTCCTCATTGATCTTCCCTAGCTTTAAGCTAGTAGTAAGCTCCTTGTTAATCCTTAGATACTTCATGTTTTTAGTGGTTAATAGTTAAATCTTGATTAAAGCATATGAACACTAAAGATCATAAACATAAAACTTGAACATAAGCTTTACATAAGATGAAATAATGCTAGAATGATGTTATTTTGAGTATGTATGGTGTTACTTGGTAATTACTAGTAATATGATGATTGATCATCATATGGAACTTGTTAAAGCATGATTAAAAACATGGTTTAACAAGTTAGAGGTGATTATGTGCTTGTATGAAATAATCATCTTCTAGTCTACACATGAACTTGAAAGAAAAATGATTTTTCTTGAAAAATAATAAATCAAGTGAACTAGTGATCTTGTAGATCCAAGACTTGTGAATGATTTTCCCAAAGAAACCAGGTTTGAAAAGATGATTCTTAAAAGATCATGATTTTTAGTAAACCCACACTATTTTTAGTAACAAGATAAGTGTAGAAATATTTTTGGAACAAGAAGATGTGGTAAATAAATATTTTTGTAAAAAGTACCTACAAGTTGTAAACATCTAGAAATCCCAAGAATGAGAATTTCACAAAAGTAAATACATTTTGGAGGGTAACTAAACCCACTAAACGCCATACCAAGTTACTACGCATTTTTATGAAACATCAAGTTCATGTTGGTTTGTAAATAGAATAGTTTGCTTTTGGTAAATTGTTGTTGATTGTTGAATGATTTTTGGAAAAGAAAATGATATGCTTATTAGCATGGACGCCTCCATTTACAAAGGAAACTCTGGCGAAATTTTCTAAAAATTCCAACACTTAGAAATTATTTTTCTAACGAGTGTTCACAAATACGTTTTAACTTTGTTTTTCAAAATAAACTTCGCCATGAGTTTTGTTACAAAAATACAAAGTATCGGAGGTTGGTTTTTGTAAATGAAAATGGGTAAATATATATTTAGAATATATATATATATTTTTATACTAGAACACTTGTGTGGATACTTGTTTATTTTGTGAGATAGTTATATTATATTAAGGTAAAATAATATAACTTAACAAAATACCTTGACATTAAAATTGTGTGGTACGTGATAGAAGTAATGAGTAGATAAACCGTACGTAGGATACGTGTTATGCATGAGAAACTGATTGTTATCTGTACCTTATTAGGACGTGCTTGATTTCCTGATTATTTGAGTAATTAATCTAACCGAGAAAACCAAGGTGAGTTCACACCCTCTACAAGGCATGGGATTCCCGGTGGTTTGGGAATGGGTTAAAGAATTAAAACGGAACCTACATATCCTCCTTGGGTAGGATATGTACCGCCATCCTCCATGGGTAGGATGCCAATATTAATCATGCGTGTTCTCCTTGGGTAGAATACGTACGTTCGTCCTCCTTGGGTAGGACAACAACCTTAAAACTTACTAGACAAAACTCTATCATTAAGTCCCTCATTTTATATCGACTTAATCGCTGAGGCCAATGGCGAGCGGGTCATTAGTTAATAGCGCTATTAGGTTTAACAAACCTCACACCATGCCAGTCGGACGGGCGTGTACTAATGGACTATGGCAAACTGTCAATGATGATAGACATTGACGTAGGGCACAACTATTGTTCGTCAGTTGTCGATATGGTACGGTCTAGTGGTTCACGTGGGGAAGCCCCCCACTGATTATGGATATGGTTTGGGTAATAAAGAAGGAACTGGTTAATCATACTTTCAACTATGGGGTAACCCCCACGGCAAATAAGCCAGCGAAAGACAAACCATGTTTTCGGAAACAACGCAAAACTAAACAACCAACCGTGAACTCACTCAACTTTGTTGTTGACTCGTTGTTACATGCCTTATAGGTCGCTAGATGCTTATGGAGCTTGCACGTGGATGAGGTCATTGTGGGATGCGGACTGTTATGTCCCGTGCTTAATAATTGAACTTTATAAACTTATGGAACTTATGTTTTGGGTTTTATCTTTAATGCTTCCGCTGTTTAATTTGAACTTGGTTAACTAGCTTTTGGTCACCAATTGTATTGTGGTTGGTTTTATTTACTTAACTACGTTGTTCAATATGATTGGTGGCTCGATCCTGGTCATGTCACGCCTCCAAGCGGTGATGCTCCGCATGGTGGATTTTGGGGGTGTGACAGTGATCCTGAAAGGTTCTCATTGCATACGAATGGTAAACATACTACATGATCATAAAATAACTCTAAATGCCATTACATTACATAATCGAAAACATAAGTTAAGTTTAGTGTTTACATCACAAGATAAAATATTGTCTGAAAAGTTTACAACTTTATTTAAAAGATAGACATCAAGGTTTTGGTCCTTATATCACCAAACGGGATGGAATATAATAACCAAATCCCACAAAATAAGCGTAGGAGTCTTGACACGACATGACTAAAACATAAGCGACATCCCGGAGCAAGAGTAAGACTGCACGTACATCCTCTTTAGTTACCTGAAATACATGTGAGTTTTGGAAAATCGTCAACATAATGTTGGTGTGAATTAATGCAGTTTTGTGTAAACATTTAAGCATTCGCTGTAGAAAACATGGTATGTAATTTGTACTGAAATAGTACTTCTGTAAATGTAAGGAAACCGAGATCGCTAATGGTTTGCAAGACCATTAACATGTGACACGACATAGGAAGCATCCAAACCATAGGCATTTTTACTTGTCGATTCACGACTAGAGACACAAAAGTACTTCTTGGTAAAAGTGTGGCCAAGAGTGTGGTTGCCTGAAACCCATTAGATCTAACCTTTTGTTCCGCGGTCTTGGTATGTAACTGATTAATGGTGCTTATGGCACCCTATTCGTGACATGATCTAAAGTATCATTCCTTAGTTTTTGTATTCAACATACCATAGCACATGTATTTTCCCCAAGTTTAGAAAACAAGTAAAAGTTTAAAAGTGGGGACATGAACTCACAATTTTGCGTATCCTGCGTCGTAAACTTCACCGGGTTTGCTTAGGGCGTCGTATCACTACCTACACACGTACTATGTTTTATTAGACGTTTAGGTCGTGTAACGACTATTAGTCTTAGTTGCCTATTAAGACTTATTTTGGAATCATTGGTATATTTGAGTTAAATCCTTATTAGTTAAAATAACATTTTAACTTAAATTATATTTATCCAATTATTGGAATATTGTTAAAGTAATATATTTCCAACTTGGTCTAGTATATATTTTATACACATGTATACTTTCCAAGTATAGGAATACTTGTATTTGTGCATATTCATAGTTGTGTATTTTGTCAAGTATTAGTGGTGTATTCCGGTATGTATTTATACGTATGAGGATACGTATTTTCCTGTATTTATTAAGTATTTTATACTTAAACTTGTGGTTATTTTTCCGAAACATTATTTTTAGAGAATTAAAAATCACCACTTTATATTCTCAAAATATACATATTTTGAGTGGATTTTTATAGAAAAATATCCATAAATTTATTTGACAAACATAAGTATATTTCCATATAAATCTCAAAAATAATATATATTTTTAAGATTAGTCTTAGAAAATATATTTTTCTAGTCTTCACCCCAAAATAATATATTTTTATCTTGTAAAGAAAATATATATTTTTTTATCTTGTTAAGGAAATATATATATTTTTCTCCATCAAAATAATATATTTTCTATTTGACAAAAACATGTTATATTTTTGTAATACTTGTAAAAATTTATATTTTGCCATTGTCTTGGTTCCAAAAATACCGTTCGTCTCGTTTGTTATTTTACGGATTTATTTCCGGAATATATTTACTTATAGTCCATAAGTTTGTTCGTCCGATTGTTCGATATTCGGGTATAATTCATATATGTGTTTTCTTGGAATTTTGGTAGTATTTGTATTCCAAATTTTGGTATATTTATGTGTTATATTATTATCAAGTTCCTAAATAATATAACTACTACACATAATATACAAGTAATACACATATTGTGACATCTAAATATATTTTCCTAAATATATACTTAGTTACTTTTATTTAATAAAAATCAACCTCCAATGTTTGTAATTTACTTATAAACACTTGTTTAAAAATATTTTTCTAAGTGTTTAATTTCTACAAAAATTTTGCTATAGTTTCCCCTTAAAAATGGAGGTTTCCATGCTTTCAATTTTAAAATCATCATCAATCATCAACAACTCAATCAAGACTTACCATGAGCCAAGATCATGTAAATTACACTACATCATGAACTTGAAATTTTTGTAAAAACTTGTAGTAACTTACCATGTTATTTAGTAGGTTTAGTTACCCTTTAAAACATGGTTATTTGTGTGTAGATCACATTATTGAAAGATTTAGTCATTTACAACTTGTAAGATGATTTTTCCAAAAATAATTCTTTTGTATTTTTCTTGTTACAAACATATTTCTAGTCTTGATTTAACACTAAAAATATGATTAGTTTACTTAGAAACCATGACTTTGTAAATCTTGTAAATAAACTTGCTTTCTTAAGAAAATTATTTTTGAAATCATATATTTACAAGACTTTTAACATGTTTCAATCATCATCATGTTCTTAAACAACTTCCTTTTCAAGTTCATGACTCACATAAAGGATGATTATTATGATTTCTTTAAGATCCATCCTTATTCTTACTAGATCATGTTTTTAATCACCATCTAGCAAGGTTATTATGATGATCAACACCATAAACACAAGAAATCCACAAACAAGTTTCATGCATACACTTAATCATCTTAGATTTCATGTTATTTAGCTTTATGTTAGTGATCATCTTCATATTTCTTTGTGATTTTTGAGTTTAACAACTTACATAACATTTTAACCATTATGATTAGAAGTAAAACAAGATCAAGAAGCTTACTACTAGCTCTAATGGCTAGGGAAGTGGCACAAGAATGAAGATGATGATTATGGAAGAAAATGAGAGGTTAAAAGCTCCACAAGGTGGTCCTTCAAGTTCCTACACTTCAAGCCTTCTTAGATGATCTCCATACACCTTGTAATGGCCTTGAAATGGTTGTAAATGAAGTGAAAATGATGTGTGTATATGGGGGTGTTTGAGCCGAGAGTTAGAGGAGAAAGGAGGAGGTTGATGGTGAGTTAGGAGGTGTAGAATGATGTTATGGTATTAGTTTATGATTTTATAAAATTCTCCATATCTTTTAAGGTATATTTGTTGGAATATACTCCAACAAGAGATAAAAAAAATAATCAAATAAAATCACTAGGTGGGACCCTTGTCCCAACCGTCCAAAGAGAGGGGGGTAAAGTGTAACATTTCAAATTCTAGTTTCTTGATTTAGTTGGAATCTAATGGTATTAGTTAGGTATTTTTAGGTATTTAGTGTTTATGAGATGAAATAAGATGTTCGGTGACCATAACTAGCTTCGTAACACTAAAACAATGTTTCTAGTGAAAATTTGGTGTTTCGGGTAGTGTCCGGTTGTCCGTTTTGTTACGGTTCGTTAAAGTGCTAAATTGCGAAGTTTCACTAAGTATGAAACACCTTTTGTGACAGTTTCAATTCCCGACACTTTGTAAGTTATTCTGGACACTAATTCATAAATTATGCATGATATTTTGGTGTTAAAAGCTGAATTATTGATGAATTATGCTGATTTCAGCATTTTAGGTAAGTTTCGGCTGCTTTTTAGTGCATAGATTAGCTTCCGGAAAGTTTAAATGTTAACCCTTGTATCCACACTTGGGTTTTAATGTATTTCAGATGTTGGACCTACTCCTAGGCTCTAATTCTATTGCCTGACTGCTTTCTGCGGAAATGCTGACACAGAGTGTCTTACCGGTGAGTTTACTAGTCTTTCTGACGCAACGCTTAAAGTAATGCACAAAGCAATTTTTGTAGTATAAAATGTGCATGAATTCACATGTATAGCATGTAATCAGACAATGTTGACATTTAAGCATATAATTGCAGATATTAAATAATAACTAAACTGTACAGAAATTACCGGTTTTGTGCCGGTTGTTACATTGCGTACGATAAATAAACATACTACATGATATAAAACAAACTCCAAATTGTCATTCAAAGTTTAAACATCCAAAATATAAGTTTAAGTTTAGAGTTACATCTTAACAAGATAATTGTTTGAAAGTTTACAACACCATTTCAAATCAAAGATCAATGTTTTGTTTCCTATATCACCGCAAGGCGGGATATAGCAAACAAATCCATCAAAAGGTGGCAATGGAGCATGGACACTTAACGTCTTGAAACATAAAACTACATGTTGAACAAAAGAGGCCGCAAGCATTTCCACTAATTTCCTGAAATACATGTAAGTTTAAAAATCGTCAACAAAAGTTGGTGTGAATTCATGCAGTTTGTAAAAAATGTAAGAGTTGTAATTGTATAAAACATGGTATGTAATTGTAAAATGTATTTGTATAATGTATTATGTAAATGAAAGGAAATCGAGATCGCTAATGTTTTGCAAGGACATTAACATGTGTGACGACATAGGAAGCATCCAAACCTAGGCGACTTTTAACATCGATTACCCTTCGATTGTGACTCAAAGCACTCTATGGCTATGTGTTGCCAAGAGAGTGAGGCTGCCCGGACCTGCTAGATCTAACCCTTGCTCTTTCGGTCTAACTTAGATTAATGGTGCTTACGTATACCCTATCCGTGACATGATATATGTATCATTCCTTTGTTTTAAACATACCATTGTACATGTATTTTTCCCAAAGTTTAGAAAACAATAAAAATGTTTAAAAGTGGGGACATGAACTCACTGCTTTGCGTCTTGAGCGTCAAACTTCACCGGTGTCTGCTACGTAGGTGACATAACCTATAAACGTTCTACGTATGTTAATCACCTAAACTTGTAAACCTCTAAGTACAAGTTACCATTTTGTTCAATGTATTCGTTGTGTCTTACATGTATATGTTCTTGAATTATTTGTGTATATATTTCACAATATATTTAGTGTTGTATTTGTTATGTGTAGTTATATATTTTTATTCCCAAAAATATTTATTTGTATATGTAGGATTTGAAAACGATGTATGTTAAAAATAATATATTTGTAACTCATCCAAATATATGATACTTATATTATTTTTCAAAATAAATATAAGTAATTTGACAAATAATATTTCTAATATTATTTTGTATAAGTATACTTAGGAAAGTATACTTGTAGTTAAGTGTAAATACTTGTGTATTTTGTATTAATTACCAAAAATCAATTCTTTGATTTTTAATACTTTCCGTAATTATATTTCTTAAAAATAATATATTTTTAAGGTTTACTTGTTATATATATATATATATATATATATATATTTATGTTCGTCACTTGTCCGATTTTTATAATTTTCATTACTTGTAGTAATGATATATATAAGTCCATAAATATGTAATTGTCCAATAATGTCCAAATATGGTCCAAATCCATAAATTTGTAAGGAATATGTTTATGTCAATATATATTTTTGTATTTGTCCATATACCCTTTTGTGGGTAATTTTATATACATATATACTTGAGTGTTTTTTATGTGTTTTTATGTGTATTTTGGTAGTTATACTCTTTTGGAGTATTTAGTGTATTTTTCAAGTTCCTAACCTACACTAATACATATAATACACATAATATACACCTAGCACATAATTTTTGAGACCACTAAATATATATATTTTTCCTAAAAATATACATACTTATATTTGATTTTATCCTTGAAGAAAACCTTATTTTCTTGGCTTGTAATTTTGTAATAAAATTAGAAAACCTTGGTAAATATTTTTGGATGAATTTTTGAGGAAAAGGTTTCACAAAAATTTATATTTTTTTAAGTGTCAAAATTTTATAAAAAATTTGACATAGTTTCCCCTAAAAATGGAGGTTTCCCATATATTCAAAACATGTGTTTATTTTCTTTAAATTATCAAGATTCAAGATTCAACATATTAACAAACAAAATCACTAAAATCATCATGTTTAATCCTATGATGAACTTTAATATTTCTTAAAAGTATGTAGTCTTTCAAATCTACACTTTACATACTTAGATCTTTCAAAAACAAGCATTCTTGTTAAACTTTGACAAACTTTTATGGATATGTGTGTGTGTTCTTGAGGCCGAGAGTGGGAGGGAGCGAAAGAGAGAAGAAAATGGAAATTTTGAATGTGAAGTGATGATGTTTAGTAACCATAGGTCTTCATTTATAATCTTCGAACATTACATTAACCAAAGGTAACTATGTTTTGGGATCTTTGACCAAACAATGAGTTTGGTCAATGGGTGAAGTGTGGGGCCTTCTATGGAGCTGGTTAGGATAGGGGCAGGGGGTATTGTGCAAGTTTTTGGAAGTTGAGGGGTTAAGAAGGTAAGTTAGGGGTTAAGTATGATGTTTAGTGTGTTTAAGTGTTCTTATGATTTTAAGGTGTTTTATCACCATAACTAGCTTTAAAACATCAAAACTATGCTTCTAGTCTATTTTGGTGTTTTGGTAGTGTCCGGTTGTCGGTTCGTTAAAGTGCTAAATAGTGAATTTTACAAGGTATGAAGTACCTTTTGTGATAGGTTTTCATTCCCGACACTTTACAAGTTATTATGGATACTTAATCATTAAGTTTGCACGTTATTTTATTGTTAAAGTGCTGAATTTTGCTGAATTCTGCATTTAAAGTGCGCTTCGGACAGTTTTAGTGCTTATTTTAGCTTTCGGAAAGTGTAAATGTAAACCCTTGTTCACCCACTTGGGTTTTAATGTATTTTTGATGTTGGACCTACATCTAAGTCTTAAATCTATTGTTCGCTGTATACTGATGTTGTGCTGATACAACTTATCTAACCAGTGGGTTTACTTAATTGTTTCGACGCAACGCTTAAGGTATTGTATAATGTGACAAATAAAGTATGAAACATGCATGATTTCAGATGCATAACATGTAAGCATATAATGTTGACGTGTAAACACATACATGCAGGAAATAAATAATTATCAAAATGGTATGGAAATTACCGGTTTCGTGCCAGTTGTCACATATAGAGTCGGCCCTCTACGTAGTATAAAATATTTATTTTTTTCGGTTGTATACAAAGGATACCCCTGATCCCAAAAATAAAATTTGTAAGACTCTTAAATTTTTGGGCTAGATCTGTCACTATATAGCATGTGATGTAAACAAATCAAGGATACATGACATATTCAAGAAGACAACAAAAGACACACTTGCCATATATTACACTCAATGACGGGAGGTAGTTTCAACCTCCAATGTCGTGAAGCATAACTCATTAAAGATCATCATAGTGGGCGTGAAGTGTAGAAGACATTTATTTTGTGCAAGCCTTCGTAAGCAAGCTACATTTTGTCATATTGCATACTTAGACTATACTGAGCGCACAAATGAGTTACAAGGTGTATTATCGGGAGGGGATAGGTCGTTAGTATTAAATGTTTTGAATTTTTACTCCTAAATAATTATAGATTTGTGAATTTGTTTGTTTACTTGTTCTTTAGCACATGTGTTACATGGAAGAAATATGAAAGAAATACATCTGATCATATAAAATTGGCCGACTTTGTTCCACATGTTCTTAAATACAATCTCTTATTGAGAAATGTTTTAATGCAATACCAAAGCATCCCCAACTATTGAATTCTCCAAGGGTGTGCTTCAACATACCCATTAATGAATAAATTTGAGAATAAAGTTAAGCCAAATGTACGATTACATGAAAGTAATAACGGTAATGATATTTAATTTTGTTTTTACTTTGTAATCATCTTTAAGCACATGTTACTCTATAGCCTTAATCACACAACCTTGATTACAAGAAATAGTATCTATTAATGATTACGTTCTTTAACTCTATACTGAGTGTAAGGAGATACGATTTGTATATTGTCAATTGCCATTGTCGAAACACCTCATGATCCACCATAAAAAATGGCATCAACCAACAATTATTACGTTGACACGTGACATTCTATAACATTAATTACACAAAAATAATGTTGATAAATGATTATTACGGTTGTAACACCCGTAGTAATTTTTAACATTTCTACAACATTAAAGTAAGCATTTTATATGAAAAATGCCACTTAACAAAACTTTTACGTTATAAGTAATTAAATATGTTTACAACATTCCAAAACATAATTGAATGTGTTTTCATAAATCCACTTTTGATAAAACAAACTAAAACAACTGCGGAAGCTTCATTTGATGTGTGCTCGGTTCGTTCCATCGAGCTTGATCGTCCTCCGTTACGGTACCATATACCTACATTTCATAAGACATGAATTGAGTTAGTCATTTGGCATCTAAAAAAACATGTTTGAACCAGTTTGTGGGTCAAAATATGCCAACAATAAGTTTAGCAACAAATTTCCAAAATATCAAGCCGTCGCGTGTCGCGACGGCATTCCCATGTTCTGTCGCGTGTCGCGCCCGGATTCTGGTCTCCTGTCGCGTGCCGCGGGGAAGTCCAATTTCCAGCAAGTTTGCTTCTGAAACCTGCATTTCGCCCAGCTATGTTTATTTATCAAAAATCAACTTTAAAACGCCATAACTTTTTATCTACGTGTCCGTTTTAGGTGATTCTTTTTTCTACGCGACCGTAATTTAATTCTCCATCTCATGGAGTAAAAATCCGACATTCAAACTAATAAAATTCTAAATTTTTAAGCATTCGGCTTATTGCTCAAAATCAACATTTTGACCCGTTTGAATTTAAGACCTCCCAACTTGTTTCTAGTTAATCAGAAACCATATTCCAAAGTGTTTAACTCAATCCTCTATCTTGGATTCATAACTTTTGTGAAGTACGTGGCAAACACCTAAGTTACGCGCATAATTTATTTTGACCCGTTTAGATGACTTTTGTGCATTAAGCATCCAACTCGCCAGTTTCCCTTCGCATCTTGCATTTCCATACTAGTTAACTAATTATTTTCCACAACAACTATGTTTTTGGTGGATTTAACGTAAGGAACCCCAAATCCCAATTTTTACCCTTCGACTAGTCATTTTACGCAAATGAACCATTTTTAGGCATTTCGACCCACAATGTTTTTGCCTACACTTTTATATGTATCTAAGGGTTTCATAATCAATAAACAAGTTTCTAAACAACCACTAACGGTCGTTTACCCGGTTCGCCCGTTAAGGGCTTTTTGGTCAATTCTAGTCTCTTATTTTATGACAAAAGACTCTCACCAATTATTGACCAAAATAGCACTTTTAACTACAACATAATTATGTGTTCCTGGCTCGGATCAATACATTGACCCGTTTTAATACCTTGTCTCAAAAATTTGCTAATTCATAGCAACGCGAATTCATAAGCCACTTCATCCTGTAAGCATAAGACTCGACAAGTGCTTATTAGTCGATATTTGTCAAACGGTATCCTCATTACCATTTGACCCGTTTTACTCTTTTTATTCATTTAGGCTTACTTATAGTAACCGTTAAAAAATCCATTTTTACAATTAGCTTTCCATGGCTAATTTACCGTTTTATTTCTTTTACCATTAAACATGGTTTTTATCATTTATATTAGTTCCGACCCGTATTATTTCGCGTCGGGAACCATATCTTGAATATTATCCTTATTGTATTTGCAACTTATAGAATAAACATTTATTCTACTAAAAGGTGTAAGTTTCACTTACCTTGCATCCGGTTATGTGCCTTTTCCGCGTACTCGATCCGTTTGACCCGCTTCTTTCCCAAGTCTTCATCTAGCTTGTCTAGAGTCAAACTATCATCATCACAATTTGTAAGACGGTTAGATTAGTCATAATCGTTTACGACTATTCCATCCTACGGGTTTTATGTCGAATTTATCATTCGACCATATCAAAATTATCATTTGATCTAATCATTGGTCAGTTTGACTTTTTAAAAGTCAATTGACTTATCAACATATTCAAATGCACATTTGGTTCATTGAACTCACTTAGGCATGTTTCATCCGAACTCTTAGTGAAATCAAATTTTACACACAACCAAGTAGACCGTGATTTCATTCAGGCATTTCAAATCACTGAAAAATGGGCTATTTTTGGCGACTTATTTAACCTGTTTAGAAGTCTTCAAAAATTATGCTTTTTTTATGTGGCGCACCTCTCGGAGGGTTAGACCTTGTGTTGAAATTTCAAGATCTAACTCTCTACAAAAAATTCATAAAAATTCATTTACTAAGCTACAATCAGATTCGTCACTTCTGACTGCAGCTTACGGAAAAATTTATTTAAAATTCCTCGTTTATCCGATTGTCGAAATTCCAATTGGCAATTCTTTTAATCACTTAAAACTTTCTACAGTAAAAATTTGAGATCATAACTCAATCCCTAAATTGAGTTATGAAATTCATGATGGGCTGCAAATTCTACCGGAAAACGCAGCTTGAACCTTTGATACGGAAAAATTCATAAAACGCTCAATTTTCGTCGAAAAAATGCGATTTCAGTGGGGTTTTAAAGATATTTCCTGGAATTACATTTTAGACTCAAGAAACACATGTTTTTTTCACGTTTTGTTTAGGTTACAGCCAATACAAGTGGGCTGTAAATTCTGATCAGGAGCTGTTTGAATTCAGCTTTCAATTTGATCGTGTTTATGACATTATAACACTTATTCTTAGCAATCAAAATCCCTAAAAGCATCACATACATGAATTTAATCAAAACCCACTTAGCACATATATGGGTGGTTATCAAATTCCTATTTTTCAATCTTAATTCATCAATTTTTCAACTAGGGTTTGTTCCTAGACATGGATTCATCCTAGTTTCACCTAAACATCAATCATGCAAGCTAGAATTTCGATTTCATAAGTTCATCAAGAATCTGAGGTGGAATCAAATAATGAAATTTGACATACCTTGTGATCCCCTAGGCTTGGTGATCACTAATTTTAGCTTGGTTTTCCATTTAGACTTGATTTGCCCCATGAATTTGGTTGATTTTGATGATTTAGGGTTCAAAAGAAGAACCCCTTTCTTTGCTCTGTGGAAACGTCGACCAGAACACACTTTGTGTGTGTTTTGGTTTTTAATTTTTGTTTTAATCAAAACTCTTTCCACACTTAACCCTTTTAGTCCCTATAGTTTTAACCTTTTTATAAAAAGGTTCATAAATTCCTATTTTATATCTTGTTTTCAGTTAATTACTCATTACTAACTAGGTTAATTATTCCTAGTTAACTTAATGGGTTCATGGAGTTAAATCCCGTTTCATTTTAAGTCCCGTTAACTCGGACCTCTTATAAACTTTATTTCCTCTAAAGCTTTTATTCCCTTTTTAATTTAATATTAGGTTTATTTATTTAAATCCTAATATTTACCGTGTTAATTTCACCACTAACGGTATTTTACCCGTTCATAAATATTAACGTGGTTTAATTACCAATCCTGATTTCGGGGTGTTACAAGTCTACCCCCTTAAAGAGGTTTCGTCCCCGAAACCTTTCTTACACAGCCTATTGAGTTTTATAACTAATACAATTAAACTGAGTAACCTTTTTTTAGCATTACTCATACTTTAACCTTTTGTTGGTGTTACCCGAAAAGTATGGCAATACCTTTTTGATTAATAACATCTGCGTATCTTATGCGGAATAATGAAACTCAAAATAACGAAATTTCGTTATTTTCAACCAGTTTGGTTAACTTAGCGAGACCCATCGCTGTTAGACTACCGAATTTCTTCGTGAGTCCGTTAATTAATCCGTTTGGATATTTTAGCGAAAATTTTCACTTTTAACAACAATTCCTTCGTTTTCAAATTTATTTATTTGGTTCAGCTATACCGAATCCACCGCTTACAAGCAAACCAAATTTATTTAAATGACCTTAACCGGTCTCACTAACTAGACTTATTAGTCCAGTTACTTTTTACCGCTCGCTTGGTTATAATGTGATTCTACTTCACATTGCATTTCTTGACCGTGATCGTGTCACATCATGTTTAATTTATATCAATCTTTCATTTTCGAAAATGTCACTTTTCGAATATATCGTCTTGCGCCTATCAGTGTCAAGACTTGTATCTTTCATGCTTACTATTTAAATTCCTATCATAATTTATATTTGTAAAAACGTTATTTCTTACTAAAACCGAAGTTTTAGTTTAGCGTCTTCTCTTTAACTTTTGTCAAGTATCCATACCGGGATATTGACAGTCCAAAATTTATTCCCTTACAGTCTTTGTTTTATGCAAGGATTCTCAATTTATTCCCTCGCTTTGTCTAATTCACCCGTAGGTTTTATCACTTAGCCTTATGGGCTATTTTATTAGGCTTTCACCTCTTTAAGGCGAGGTCTTTATAATCTATTTCTTTCTAGTCATGACCCGTGGGTCGTTTTAGTCTCGTAGACCTTTTCATTGTTTATAACCCCAGAGGTTATGTTGATCCCGTAGATCATTCTTTACCCCATGTCATTCTTAAATTACATGTTTGGTGTCAAGGCATCCTGTTTTTGTTTAAAATCATTTATTTTCGCCTTGGTATTTTCTTTGACCTTGACCGTAGTCTAAGGCTACATTCGTTTCCTTTTGGACAAATTTTCCGACCTTATGACTTCTCACGTCATTTATGCGTCGGTTGATCTTATGCTCACCCTTATCCGGTTCACATACATTCGAATTTGATTGTGTCCCATTACCGGGCTCATTATTCTTTTGCTTTTAACGCTACCATTATCCCGCTTGCGTTTACTCATGCTGTCCGGCATGATACTATATTCGACCCGTTCAACTTTAAAATAGTTGAACATAATTTATTCAAAATTTCTAATTACATCATCTCGTCGTCTTTTAGTTATGACTCAAAACCCGAGTCTTTTAACTTTCCATCCGCGTTCCCGTTTCTCGGTCTACGCATGTGTTTAATTCTTACCCATCAACCGGGTGTTTTACCGAAGTCGTTATTATTGAAACCCTCCCGGTATGCATTAAGACCTCGCTTCATTTTTATAATCCGACTTTGTCCTCAAGTTTGACGTTTTACAAAAACGACCTGTTAAGAGGCACATTTGCATTTTCCGGGTTCAAGTGTAAGTGCACCCCCTCCCAGTGTATACCTTAATCGTTTTTACATGTTTGCATTTTTCGGGTTCGAGTGTAAGTACACCCCCTCCCAGTGCGTACCTTACTCGTTTTACATGTTTGCGTTTTCCGGGTTCGAGTGTAAGTACACCCCCTCCCAGTGCGTACCTTAGTCGTTTTACATGTTTGCGTTTTCCGGGTTCAAGTGTAAGTAGACCCCCTCCCAGTGCGTACCTTAATCGTTTTACATGTTTCTTTGTCCCTTCACTCGGGCTCATTATCCTAATATAATACGCTTCCGTCACTCGGCTGTGCGTTTACATTATTATCAAATATTTTGTTTATCTGATTCATCTGGGTACTTTTAATTTGTCCCACTCTCCCGTCCTTACTACATCGGATGTAAGCATGTCCATCATAAAAAGTTCATGACATCATGTGTTCACTACTTACTTGGCCAGAGTAAGCGATCAACACCTGACACTTATGACCTTTTTATAATTTTCACATTACACCCCATGTAAGTAACGCCTCTATTTAGATTTCTTGGAAATAATATCCTGGATAGGTATTCTATTCAGGTTTTTCCAAGTTTTTAATCTACATATGCAATGGTCAGTCTCTATGTATTTGTTGCATATTACTATTCGTGTAAAAAGATTTAAAACGTGCACCTGTAATGCTTGACCTAACGGGCTTTCCTTGCTATTCACCTTACTCGCGACTGTTACGCGATTTGGGTCCTTGGCGAGTACGCTCTGCTCGTCATACTTTGGACCGTTCCTCCGTCATATCCGAGATTTGTTACACTCCCGCTATCTTCAGATGCGAGTGCCCTTCGACTAAACATTTACAAAAGTTAGTAATTTCGACATTAATAAACCCCCGTATTGTAATATAATGCTTTTTACTGTACGTACTAACGCACGTAATTTCGTCAACTATGTTTATCATTTAATTGAGGTAACGTGAATTACACGCTAACCCTATGTGTTATCCACAACACTTTAATCATGTTAATCATTAATATACATGTACTTACCGGATTTGCGATCAAGCCTCGAACCGAACACATTTGCCAACAACCTTGAGCTCTGATTACCAACTTGTAACACCCGTAGTAATTTTTAACATTTCTACAACATTAAAGTAAGCATTTTATATGAAAAATGCCACTTAACAAAACTTTTACGTTATAAGTAATTAAATATGTTTACAACATTCCAAAACATAATTGAATGTGTTTTCATAAATCCACTTTTGATAAAACAAACTAAAACAACTGCGGAAGCTTCATTTGATGTGTGCTCGGTTCGTTCCATCGAGCTTGATCGTCCTCCGTTACGGTACCATATACCTACATTTCATAAGACATGAATTGAGTTAGTCATTTGGCATCTAAAAAAACATGTTTGAACCAGTTTGTGGGTCAAAATATGCCAACAATAAGTTTAGCAACAAATTTCCAAAATATCAAGCCGTCGCGTGTCGCGACGGCATTCCCATGTTCTGTCGCGTGTCGCGCCCGGATTCTGGTCTCCTGTCGCGTGCCGCGGGGAAGTCCAATTTCCAGCAAGTTTGCTTCTGAAACCTGCATTTCGCCCAGCTATGTTTATTTATCAAAAATCAACTTTAAAACGCCATAACTTTTTATCTACGTGTCCGTTTTAGGTGATTCTTTTTCCTACGCGACCGTAATTTAATTCTCCATCTCATGGAGTAAAAATCCGACATTCAAACTAATAAAATTCTAAATTTTTAAGCATTCGGCTTATTGCTCAAAATCAACATTTTGACCTGTTTGAATTTAAGACCTCCCAACTTGTTTCTAGTTAATCAGAAACCATATTCCAAAGTGTTTAACTCAATCCTCTATCTCGGATTCATAACTTTTGTGAAGTACGTGGCAAACACCTAAGTTACGCGCATAATTTATTTTGACCCGTTTAGATGACTTTTGTGCATTAAGCATCCAACTCGCCATTTTCCCTTCGCATCTTGCATTTCCATACTAGTTAACTAATTATTTTCCACCACAACTATTTTTTTGGTGGATTTAACGTAAGGAACCCCAAATCCCAATTTTTACCCTTCGACTAGTCATTTTACGCAAATGAACCATTTTTAGGCATTTCGACCCACAATGTTTTTGCCTACACTTTTATATGTATCTAAGGGTTTCATAATCAATAAACAAGTTTCTAAACAACCTCTAACGGTCGTTTACCCGGTTCGCCCGTTAAGGGCTTTTTGGTCAATTCTAGTCTCTTATTTTACGACAAAAGACTCTCACCAATTATTGACCAAAATAGCACTTTTAACTACAACATAATTATGTGTACCTGGCTCGGATCAATACATTGACCCGTTTTAATACCTTGTCTCAAAAATTTACTAATTCATAGCAACGCGAATTCATAAGCCACTTCATCCTGCAAGCATAACACTCGACAAGTGCTTATTAGTCGATATTTGTCAAACGGTATCCTCATTACCATTTGACCCGTTTTACTCTTTTTATTCATTTAGGCTTACTTATAGTAACCGTTAAAAAATCCATTTTTACAATTAGCTTTCCATGGCTAATTTACCGTTTTATTTCTTTTACCATTAAACATGGTTTTTATCATTTATATTAGTTCCGACCCGTATTATTTTGCGTCGGGAACCATATCTTGAATATTATCCTTATTGTATTTGCAACTTATAGAATAAACATTTATTCTACTAAAAGGTGTAAGTTTCACTTACCTTGCATCCGGTTATGTGCTTTTTCCGCGTACTCGATCCGTTTGACCCGCTTCTTTCCCAAGTCTTCATCTAGCTTGTCTAGAGTCAAACTATCATCATCACAATTCGTAAGACGGTTAGATTAGTCATAATTGTTTACGACTAATCCATCCTACCGGTTTTATGTCGAATTTATCATTCGACCATATCAAAATTATCATTTGATCTAATCATTGGTCAGTTTGACTTTTTAAAAGTCAATTGACTTATCAACATATTCAAATGCACATTTGGTTCATTGAACTCACTTAGGCATATTTCATCCGAACTCTTAGTGAAATCAAATTTTACACACAACCAAGTAGACCGCGATTTCATTCAGGCATTTCATATCACTGAAAAACGGGCTGTTTTTGGTGATTTGTTTAACCTGTTTAGAAGTCTTCAAAAATTATGATTTTTTTATGTGGTGCACCTCTCGGAGGGTTAGACCTTGTGTTAAAATTTCAAGATCTAACTCTCTACCAAAAATTCATAAAAATTCATTTACTAAGCTACAATCAGATTCGTCACTTCTGACTGCAGCTTACAGAAAAATTCATTTAAAATTCCTCGTTTATCCGATTGACGAAATTCCAATTGGTGATTCTTTTAATCACTTAAAATTTCTACAGTAATAATTTGAGATCATAACTCAATTCCTAAATTGAGTTATGAAATTCGTAATGGGCTGCAAATTCTGCCAGAAAACGCAGCTTGAACCTTTGATACGGAAAAATTCATAAAACGCTCAATTTTCGTCGAAAAAATGCCATTCTAGTGGGGTTTTAAAGATATTTCCTGGAATTACATTTTAGACTCAAGAAACACATGTTTTTTTCACGTTTTGTTCGGGTTACAGCCAATACAAGTCGGCTATAAATTCTGATCAGGAGCTGTTTGAATTCAGCATTCAATTTGAACATGTTTATGACATTATAACACTTATTCTTAGCAATCAAGCCCCTAAAAGCATCACATACACGAATTTAATCAAAACCCACTTAGCACATATATGGGTGGTTATCAAATTCCTATTTTTCAATCTTAATTCATCAATTTTTCAACTAGGGTTTGTTCCTAGACATGGATTCATCCTAGTTTCACCTAAACATCAATCATGCAAGCTCGAATTTCGATTTCATAAGTTCATCAAGAATCTGAGGTGGAATCAAATAATGAAATTTGACATACCTTGTGATCCCCTAGGCTTGGTGATCACTAATTTTAGCTTGGTTTTCCATTTAGACTTGATTTGCCCCATGAATTTGGTTGATTTTGATGATTTAGGGTTCAAAAGAAGAACCCCTTTCTTTGCTCTGTGGAAACGTCGACCAGAACACACTTTGTGTGTGTTTTGGTTTTTAATTTTTGTTTTAATCAAAACTCTTTCCACACTTAACCCTTTTAGTCCCTATAGTTCTAACCTTTTTATAAAAAGGTTCATAAATTCTTATTTTATATCTTTTTTCCACTTAATTACTAATTACTAACTAGGTTAATTATTTCTAGTTAACTTAATGGGTTCAGGGAGTTAAATCCCATTTCATTTTAAGTCCCGTTAACTTGGACCTCTTATAAACTTTATTTCCTCTAAAGCTTTTATTCCCTTTTTAATTTAATATTAGGTTTATTTATTTAAATCCTAATATTTACCGGGTTAATTTCACCACTAACGGTATTTTACCCGTTCATAAATATTAACGTGGTTTAATTACCAAACCTGATTTCGGGGTGTTACAACGGTTAAAATTGTATTCCATACTACGGAGATGGTGTTTCCTAATCTTCGACGGAAACACTTAGGGGGCGTTTGGTTCGCAGGAATTTAAGGGAATTGGAATATGAATTTCATCTCTTACTATATTTGGTTCATAGAATTTGATGGGATTGGAATCTCAATTCCAATATTTATGTGTTTGGTTGACAATGGAATTAGTGTTGGAAGTTTAGTGTGAATGAAAGTCTCAATTGGTAATTCACATTGTCCCACATTGGTATGAGAACAAAAGGAAAGGCTACTTATAAGGAAAAACCTTGATCAAGCCTTTGAATCTTTATGACATGTTTTTCCACAAGTCCTACCCGCGTGCGCAGGGGGGGTGCAAAAAATGGGTTTCGGAACTGGAATTTGGTTGAACTCGTGCGTGCCCGCACGTCCTTTGGACACGAATGCAGCTCCGAAAACCCGGGCTCGCGTGAGACAGTTTTTGCACTCGAGACTCATAACTGATTCGTTTCTTTTTTGAGTTTATAACTGAAATGATTATTAGTATTAATGATCATTATTTTCTGTCAGTTTTAAACTGCCATCATTATGAGAATTATTATGATCTGTGTCAGTTTTAACTGTTGCACTAATAACCATTATTTGGTTTTAATTCTCTGCAATGATGGCCATAATTCAGTTATGCTTCGGTCACTATAAAAGGAGATCAAGCTGATCAGTTTAGACACACCTCAACAAACTTCTCCTCTCTCAATCTCAGTTTCTGCAACACAGTTCCTTTTCTTTTCAGGCAAGTGTTCAAGTCCGGCAGTGCGCTGTTGCTGCTTCGAACCGGCGTACCCTGGGAACAGACTGCGAATCTGTTTAAGGGAATTGTGTCAAACACAAGCCCGGTTCTCGTTAACTGTTTCTTTATCGCTGTTTTGATTATTTTGTAGTTCTTGCAGTAGCAGATTTCAAACAATTAGAATTGGAATTAGGCATGAATTCCTTCAGATCTATATCTATACTATATAATAAAAGAAACCAATGGAGGGACACTTGTCATTATTCTAGGCCATCCTTAATTGTAGATAATTATTATTTAATTTAAATTAATAAATATAAATTAAATTAAGAGTAAATTGCCAAAATTGTCCCTGAGGTTTGGGCAAGTTTGTCATTTCATCCAAAACAATTTTTTATACAATATAGTCCTTCACTTTTGGGATTTTTTGCAATTTTTATCCAAACGTCTGACTTTTTTTTTTTTTTGCCAAAATCGTCCCTGAGATTTGGGATTTTTTTGACATTTTCATCCAAATGTTTGATAGAAAAAATAAAGCAAATTAGATGTTTGGATAAAAATGACAAAAAATCCCAAAAGTGAAGGACTATTTGTACAAAAAAGTTATTTTGGATGAAAATGACAAACATGTCCAAACCTCAGGGACGATTATGGCAATTTACTCTTAAATTAATATAAATCTTATCAACTCTAAATCATTGGCATAAACTTAACTTCAAATCGTAAAGTCTTAGTTAAACTAAAAAGCATTGTTTCACTTAAGTTAACAGTGGATAAAAATGCATATTATTTATTGTTAATGTTATTATTGTTAACTATGAGAAATTATATTAGACAACTTATTAATCAAACCAAAAATTTAAAATAGTATTAACCTATTTAAAAAATAATAAAAATCCATTTTGATTTAGAAAGATTTTTTTTAACAATAGATAAACTCGTATAATACACAGGGTTTTTAAAGATATAACATTTTTTTATTATTTGCTATATAAAATTAAATTTATTCAAACCGTACAATACACGGAGTTTTTTTAAATATATTTTTTATTATTTAGTATATAAAATAACATTTCTTTCACCTGTGAATACACGGTAGGGCTGGCAATTTTACAGGAATACACGAATACGTGACACGAAGCTACACGAAGTTAACATGTATCGTGTATGGCCTTAACTGGTATCGTGTACCAAACAGGTAGACACGAGATTACCTGTTAATTTTCGTGTATAAACAGGTTAAGTACCTGGGTAAGTTAATACCCGTTAGTACACGATAAGAAATTAAATTAAATAAAACTCATCAGCCATGTGCATGTGGGTTCCTTAATTCCTTTCTATTTTCATTCCTCATTCAATTCAAAAAATAAAATAAAATAAAATAAAACCCTAAACTCCCTCTGTAACTCTCAGATAGCATGTCGTGTTCGTGTTTTTGTCCGTGTTAACAAGCAATTTTCGTGTATAACAGTCGAACAGTCGTGTTAACAGGTATTAACAGGTAATTTTCGTGTATATCGTATCGTGTTCGTGTTTGAAAAAAAGGACACGATAAGTTACTGTGTCGTGTTCGTATATGAGATTTTGTGTATCGTGTCTTATCGTGTACGGGTATACACGATATGCTAGCCCTAATACACAAGTTTTTTTTAAATATAACTTTTTTATTGTTTGGTATATAAAATTATATTTATTCAACCCGCACAATACATGAGGTTCTTAAAGGTATACTTTTTTTATTATTTAATATATAAAATTATATTTACTCAACACGTGTAATAAATGAGGTTTTTAAAAATATATTGTTTTTTATTTAGTAAATAAAATTACATTTAATAAACCCGTGTATTACACGGGGTTCTAACCTAGTTTATTTAACTAAAGGAATTCAAAATCCTTCCTATATGTGAAGGAATTAAAGTTATATTCATTGGAATCTTCGACCTTTTTGACCCGAACGCTTTTGGCCCGTACCGTTTCGATCCGAACCGTTTCAACCCATACCGGTTTCAACTTGTACTGTTTCGAATCGTTTCGACACGAATGGTTTCGACCCGTACCGTTTCGACCCGAACCATTTCGGCGCGAACCATTTCGGCGCGAACCGTTTCAACGCGAACGGTTTCGACCCATACCGTTTCGACCCGTACTGTTTTGAAGCGAACCATTTCGACCCGTACCGTTTCGAAGCGAACTGTTTCGATGCGGAACATTACGAGCCTCACCATTTCGACCCGTACCGTTTCGACGCGAACGGTTTCGACCCATACCGTTTCGAATTGAACCGTTTTGACGCGAACTGTTTCGACACGTATTGTTTCCACCTGTACCGTTTCGACCCGAACCGTGGGCTGTGGGTGCCGGGGTGATGGATTCCAATTCATTTGACAACCAAACACAACAAAAATGGAATTGAGATTCCAATTCCAACAATTTCCAATTTCAATTGTAATGTTTAAATTCCAAATCCAATTCCTTCAAATTCTAGTTCCTATACAAATTCCAATTCCAATTCAAAATATTCCCCGAACAAAACGCCCCTTATCAAACCTCATGATTTCATCATTTCTATCATTTCAAGATATATATATATATATATATATATATATATAGGTAGACGATTCTGTAAAAAGGGGTTTTTTTGTGAGAAAGGTAAGAAAGAATCTACACCATTAGATCTTTGATCTTATGGTTGAGATCAATAGGGACCAAATTATAAAATGTGTTTTATTATTTTGGACTTGAAGGGGTAAGGTCCCAAAAACCTCGCCTCAAGTACTTGGGACCATACCACAACCTCATATTCTAACCCTTTTTAGACCTTGCGCGGCCGCGCACTGGTCCTACAAAGAGAGCATAGAAGGAAAACGACAAGCAACACCTGCGCGCCAAAAGGAAACTAATGAATCCTTGCGCCTTTCTCCATAACAAACAGGGATAAAAATCCTAGTTAGCACTCCCGCTTAAATAATACCCAGACTTGGATATTATTTACTTCATTGATACCACACGATAAGGAGTCACACTGGATTACGACAGTAATCTTCTAGAAGACTCAATCGTGCACCACCAAACGGTTATAACCGTCTGGCCACGTGTCATCATCCCGGGCTCCCTTGAAGTCACGGTGATGGCATGGAATTAAAGAGAAATCTCCACTTGCCCACTTTCCACGTGGCAATACCCCAGCCGTTGATCTAGATCACGATCCGTGTACTCCCACACTCGATTAAAAAGACTAACGGAGGGAAAAATAACCGCTTATGGAGTTAGTATCTTCCGTCAACAATTCAACAACAGGTTTTCCCGCCAAAACCCCGGCTATAAATAGAAGGATAATTCAGGTACAGTCTCTAAGTTACTTTCACTTCACTTATACTTCTTATTCTTCAAATACCGATACATATTCTCACGCCGGAGGGTGGTCACGGAGAGAACCCCCATTCTCCCTGTGGCGAGTCTAACGGTGTCTGTTTTGCAGCTATCGGAAAGAGAAGGAGATCCGTCACCCCTGAACCGAACGAGAAGAAACCAACCCTTTTATGCAGAACCTAAACCCCTGGTTTATCTGATTCCGGTCATTTAACCAGTGTTTCTTCATTGGCGCCCACCGATTTCTCAGTTTCACTTGTTTCTTCTCGTTTCGATTCATTTTTTCGTCATTCCCTGTTTCATATGGCAGAGAATTCATGTTTTCACCCATCAAGTCCTCGATCTGAATTCAAAGGTTTTGCAACCCGAGATGTCCAGATCGACGGAATCATGGGAAATAAAGGAAACAACAACAGTCATTCGGAAGGAAATGACTCCACGATACAAACAGGAGTTCATAACCGATCAGATCTACCCCTGGAAAGAACACCAGAATACTAGTTCAACATATTCCAAATCGCTATAAACCGAGTTTTCACATAAAACAGCAGATCTGAGTTACCAAATATCAGATCTGGTAATCTGAAAGAAAGTAAAGGTAATTTTAGCACTACAGTATTGGACTCACAGATACCTTATCAGTGGGACATCCAATCTAGTAGTCATGGTAAGATAATACGAAAATCAGAAGATACTAATCATCAGGAAGCTGAACCAGAGCAGATAAACATGGTGCAAGGAGGTCCCTCATGCAGGCCGAACAAACGAAGCCATAATCAGCATTGGAGAGAGCAACAAGTCGTATTTCCTGTCATCCCTGGAGGTCCTCAGGAAGAACGTCCAGTAATTATCACCGGTATCTTCGGCCACTACAGAACTGACTACATGTTCATAGATCCAGGAAGCTCGATGGATATAATCTATGAACAATGTTTCAAACAGCTTGATCCAGAAGATAAAACACATTTAGAGCCAGTTGATTTCCCTCTCACTGGTTTATGCAACGAAGCTGTGTTTCCATTGGGACAAATCGCATTTCCTGTGACTCTCTCAGATGGAGAACATTCGCGCACAGTCACAATAAATTTCATGGTAATGCCAACAACATCGCGCCATGATGTACTGCTGGGAAGAAGGTCGCAAAGAGAATTCAGCATGATTACTTCCATACCACATGCTGCTTGCGGACTTCCAACGGAAACCGGAGTAGCAATTATGTATTCTAGCAAGGAAGTCATGTACGTGGACGATGAACCACCAGCAAAGGTTGCCAAACCTTCAGCACCAAACGAACCAGAAAGATGGGTTCTCAACGAAGAGTATCCAGAATAGACCATCTTATTAGGGCATGCCATTTCGCCGGCAATACGGATACAGTTGAAGGAACTCCTTTCAAACAATAAAGACATCTTCGCCTGGTGCCCAGCAGACATGACTGGAGTACCTCGAGAAATAGCGCAACACTGTTTGAACATCCGCCCCTCGGCGGAACCCGTCGTGCCAGGAAGGCATAGTCTCAACGCTGAAAAAGCAAAAGCAATGAACGATCAAGTAACAGAGTTACTCAACGCTGGGATCCTGCGCGAAGTAAAATACCAGACCTGGGTCGCCAACCCAGTAATGGTTCAAAAACATAATGGAGGATGGCGCATGTGTGTCGACTTCAAAGACCTCAACAAGGCCTGCCCGAAGGATTGCTATGCGCTACCGGAAATAGACAAAAAAGTTGACTCTCTAGCATCTTTCCGCTGGAAGTGTTTTCTCGACTGTTATAAAGGCTACCATCAGGTCCAAATGAAAGAGGAAGATGAAGACAAGACAGCCTTCCATACAGATAAAGGCATCTTTTGCTATACAAAAATGCCCTTTGGTCTTCGCAATGCAGGAGCTACTTACCAGCGCTTGATGGATACACTCTTCGGAGAAGACATTGGTAAAACAGTGGAAGTTTATATGGATTACCTCGTCATCATGAGCCAAGAAGAAGAGACCATGCTTGCAAACATCCAGCGTACGTTCGATTCCTTACGCAGCGTCAATTTGAAACTTAACCCAATAAAGTGCTCCTTCGGAATGGAAGAGGGAAAATTTTTAGGTTTCATAATGACCAGAGACGGTTTTAAGGTCAACCCGGAGAAGGTATAAGCCATCCAGCTAATGCCGTCACCTACAACAGTGAAAGAAATGCAACGACTCGCGGGACGATTAGCAGCCTTGAACAAATTCTTGGCAAATCACGCCGTAAAATCTTATCCGTTCATTAGCACACTGCGCAATTGCGCCAAGAAGAGCCATTTTCAGTGGACACCAGAAGTGGAAACAACCTTCAAGCAAATGAAGTAATGTTTAATCCAGTTACCAACATTGACGGCACCACGAGAAAAAGAACCGCTAATCTTGTATTTGTCCGCGGCAGAGGTAGCGGTTGGCGCAGTGTTAATGGTAGAAAGGGAGAACATTTAGACCCCGATATACTATATTAGCAAGATGCTAACTGGCCCAGAGACGTGCTACTCGATGATAGAAAAACTGGCCCTCACGCTAGTCCATGCATCACGACGACTACGCCAGTATTTCTCTGGTCATGTTATTACGGTTCTCACTAATTATCACTTAGGCCAAATTCTGTCCAAACCCGATGTCGCGGGGAGATTGGCTAAGTGGATCATCGAGCTGGGAGGATAGAATATCCTATATAGACCTCGGCCAGCAATCAAAGGGCAAGTTTTTGCAGACTTCGCCATGGAAGTTCCCATAGACAAAGTGCAGGAATGTGAGGCGATCCAAAACCCTACTCCAGTTTTCGACGATAGAGTTTGGACATTGCACACAGACGGGGCTTCTAATGACGATGGAGCAGGCGCAGTCCTTCGACTGGTTAGCCCAGACAATCACGAGCTTACATACGCGATACGCTTTGATTTCAAAAGCACAAACAACGAGGCAGAATACGAAGCGTTTTTAGCAGGCCTACATTTAGCGCTTGAAATGGGAGCACAAAATCTCGAAGCTCACGTTGATTCAAAGCTAGTGGCCGAACAAGTTATTGGGCACTACGATGCAAAGGGTGAAGCTATGGCGTTATACCTAGAACAAGCGCGAATGCTTATCAGCCAATTCCAAACATTCAAGATAATTCACATAAACATAAGTGAAAATAAGCATGCAGATGCATTGAGCAAACTGGCCGCCATGAGTTTCAAACATCCAGCAAAGGAAGTACGCATCGAGGTACTGTCCAATCCTTCCGTTCCTCTTAAACAAGTAAACATCGTTGAGGTTGGCAACCCATCCTGGATGTCCCCGATCATTATGTACCTGCAACATGGCAAACTTCCAGAAGGAAAAACAGAAGCTAGGAAGATCCAAAACAAAGCAATAAACTACGAAATGGCGGACGGTATTTTATACCGGAAGTCATTCATGGGTCCGCTCCTATGCTGCGTGGACAAAACAGATGCACAGTACTTGGTAAGAGAAATCCACAAAGGACTTTGCGGAATTCACGCTGGATCGCGCATGGTGGTAGCAAAGATAATGAGTGCCGGCTATTATTGGCCCGGAATGCACATGGATGCGGTGGAATTGTTACGAAAATGCGCAGCTTGTCAGCGTCACGCGCCAAAAACTTTACGACCAAAAAACCCGTTAGTTCCAGTCACATCCGCCTGGCCTTTTCAACAATGGGGCATCGATCTCGTGGGCCCATTCCCTGACGCGCCTGGCGCGGTGAAATTCATTATCGTGGCGGTTGACTATTTCACAAAGTGGGTCAAGGCCAAGGCGTTAGCTTCAACCACAGCAATGGTGATCCGCAAATTTATATGGGAACATATTATTTGCAGATTCGGATTGCCATTGCGCATCTTTTCTGACAACGGCACTAACTTTGCCTCGGAAGATCTCCAGAAGTGGTTCAAGGAAATGAAGATTGAACACAACTTTGCTTCTGTGGTGCACCCGCAGGCAAATGGGCAGGTCGAAAGTGTCAACAAACAAATAGTTGATGGCATAAAGGCGAGACTGGGGACAGCGCGTAGAGGATGGGTCGATAAGCTCCCTAGCATCTTATGGTCTCATTGTACCATGCCAAAAACCAGTACGGGAGAAACCCCATTTAGTCTCGTATACGGATCAGAGGCGGTAATCCCAGCCGAAATTGGCCTTCCATCGTCGCGCATACTTGCCATGGAGAAGCAAAATAATGAAAAAGAACGAAGAATGGATTTAGACCTTCTCGAAGAAAGGTGCGAGAACGCTGCCATCGCAGAAGCAAGATATAAATCCAAACTTGAAAAGTACTATAACGCGCGCGTACGCATGTGTACTTTCGTTCCAGGGGACTTCGTCTTACGCGACAACGAAGCTTCCAATGCGGAAAAGCCGGGCAAGTTGGCGCCAAAATGGGAAGGGCCGTACATTATCAATGAGGTCCTGGGCAAAGGGGCGTACACCCTAAAAAGAATAGACGGAACAACTGTTCCTCGCACCTGGAACGCGCAGCAGCTGCGCAGGTGCTACATATAGCCAAGTTATTCAAAAAAAGCTAGACTTATACAGGCAATGTATTTTTCTATTTTACTTTGTATTATTGGCTTTACGCCCTATTAATGCAAACGTTATCCTTAAACATTTTACTGTTTGTTACAAATTGCATATAATTCTTTTGGTACGTGCGAAAACAATATGGTGAACATTGTATGCCTCATGAACGGTCTAAATAAGCACAACTCTGCGCACATGCTAGACCTGATTTCACACATGAGCACAATACCATTCTCATTCGCTCTACCTAAACAAAGTAATTATGCACATGCAACATATTGTAATCCAAACACAACTTACAATTATCAAAACAAAAATGCACAGCAGTGCATCAGCAAGTTACTAGTGCAACAAAGCACTTTAACAAAGGATTTACAAAACACAGCAGTGTATCACAAAATAAACACCAAAAAACATAGTTACAACCTCAACAGAGGTATACAATAGTTACCTCAACCAACCTAACTAATAGGATCAACAGTAGGCTCGTCATCAGCAACAACTGTTACCTGATCACCAGTAGGAGATGCAGAACGACGTTTATTCCGGCGCCGGTACACCATCAGGCATCAACCCCTCCGATCGGCTGGAAAGCACTCCGTTAAGGCATCAGCAGACAACAAAGCAATCCCTTCATCACCGGCATTTTTCGACCGGCGTAAGTCGCAACCGGCATCCACAGCTTTATGAAGAGCAGATCCAGAAGGTTCCCCGCCTCTGGCGACCTCCTTCAACGGCGAACTAGCAAGAAGAAGAAGACCTTCAGTGGCCTCGTAGACTTTCAAGACCTCTAACAGTCTCCGAGAACGGGAAGATTGTCTGGTCTTCATATCTCCAAATCAAGTAAAAAGTTCACAACTGCCACATGTATATATAATGGAAACATCGATAGGAGAGAAAGGAAAAAATCATCATGATTAACTATCAAATCATCTTCCTCTAAACGGCGCTACCAGAAAAACGTCATGTCTCATTAAATGAAGCCTGACAGCGTCTACACATATCCTAAAGGAAGAAGATGAAAAGGTACTACATATATTCATTTTTTATTTTTCAAATGACGTAATAAACGTCAGATCATGACTAAGCAGGCACAGAACAAAGAAGAAAACTCACAAGTTTTCTTCAATAACAAGATTTTCAAAATAAGAATAATGAGCAAAAGTATCTTCTCCTAGAAGATTCTCCATTTTCGCACCAAAAACTCCACAGCAAAAACACCTTCTCTTTCATAGTCTAGTGCTCCACTTATTTGCATAAGAGCAGCACTAGACTGGGGGGACTTGAAGGGGTAAGGTCCCAAAAACCTCGCCTCAAGTACTTGGGACCATACCACAACCTCATATTCTAACCCCTTTTAGACCTTGCGCGGCCGCGCACTGGTCCTACAAAGAGAGCTTAGAAGGAAAACGACAAGCAACACCTATGCGCCAAAAGGAAACTAATGAATCCTTGCGCCTCTCTCCATAACAAACAGGGATAAAAATCCCAGTTAGCACTCCCGCTTAAATAATACCCAGACTTGGATATTATTTACTTCACTGATACCACACGATAAGGAGTCACACTGGATTACGGCAGTAATCTTCTAGAAGACTCAATCGTGCACCGCCAGACGGTTATAACCGTCTAGCCACGTGTCATCATCCAGGGCTCCCTTGAAGTCACGGTGATGGCATAGAATTAAAGAGAAATCTCCACTTGCCCACGTGGCAATACCCCAGCCGTTGATCTAGATCACGATCCGTGTGCTCCCACAATCGATTAAAAAGATTAACGGAGGGAAAAATAACCGCTTACGGAGTTAGCATCTTCCGTCAACATTTCAACAACAGGTTTTCCCGCCAAAACCCCGGCTATAAATAGAAGGATAATTCAGGTACAGTCTCTAAGTTACTTTCACTTCACTTATACTTCTTCTTCTTCAAATACCGATAGTTATTCTCACGCCGGAGGGTGGTCACGGAGAGAACCCCCATTCTCCCCGTGGCGAGTCTAACGGTGTCTGTTTTGCAGCTATCGGAAAGAGAAGGAGATCCTTAACCCCTGAACAGAACGAGAAGAAACCAACCCTTTTATACAGAACCTAACCCCCTGGTTTATCTGATTCCGGTCATTTAACCAGTGTTTCTTTAGGAATGATTTGAAAATTGTAGGGGTAATAGAGTCTTTTATATCCACTTGAAAATAGGAAACTGTTAATCAAATCCCTAGAATTTCGAATCCTCTTTCTTCTTCCAGATCTGTGTATTCGAATCCTCCTTCTTCTCCAGATCAAAGATCTCGAATCATCATCATCATCAATCCATCTCGAATAATCATCATCGTCAGTTTACATCTCAAATCATCATCATCATCGATACAGCAACTTCATCATTCCTTCATTATCATCATCATCATCATCGATAATGTCGGGTGGTTAGGTTCGAGCGAGAGAAAGAGAAGAGAGACTGTAGAGAGGCGGCGCCGGCCACCTCCCCACGACGGCGGGCGACAGTGGTGGTGTCGGCAGTGGAAAGATGGGGTTGTAGTGTTATATAGAGTTATAATAGGGTAATATGGTGTTATATATTATTCATAGTGTTTTATAGTGATTTGTAGTGTTATGTACGTATTACAGTGTTATGAACTGTTGAATGGTGGTTTGCAGTTTCTTTAATAGTATTATATACTTATTGAATGGTGTTGTATAATTATTGAATGTTGTTATATATGTACCGAATGGTGGTTTGTAGTGTTATTCGTAGTGTTTTTATAGAGATCATTAAAATGATGTTATATACTTATTGAATGGTGTTATATAATTATTGAATGGTGTTATATATGTGCTGAATGGTGGTTGCAGTGTTATTCGTAGTGTTTTTATAGAGATCTTTAAAAAAATCATCTATAAATAAGGTGGCGGTTATGGAAGGTTTTGAATTAATTGAATCAATGATAAAATTACTTGTTTACCCTTTTGAATTAATTTAGATTGAGGACATTTGTCATCTCCACAATATTTCTCACACTTATCACACTTTTAACTTTTTTTTTACAATAACCTTACCCTATATATATACATATATATATATATATGTTAAACATATTGTTAAGGCTAGGGGGTGTGGTTTAAAGCCCCTAGGGGCTTTATTACGCCACGTCAGATCCACCTAGGCGTCACGTCATATGAGGGGATTCAAAGCCCATCCCTTTAACTTGCATGCATTGGTTTAAAGTCCCCATCATCATTACCTAATTATTTTTAATTATATTTTGTATTTTTTTAATTTATATGTCAGTTTTATTTAAAACGAAATAAAAAAAACATAATTCAATAAAATAAATAAAACATTACAAAGTACTTAAAAAAAATACAAAGTTACTTAAAAAATAAAAAAACTACAAAGTTAATTAAAAAAATAAACTACTTGAAAATAAAAAAAGCTACATATATTTCTCTTGGATTTTTGTCGTACGAGCCAGGCTCGTCGAGCCTCTAAAATGAGTCGGTCCTTCTCTGGTAGGTGGGAAAAGTCTTTCTCGAGAAACTTCATATCTTTCTGGATTTGTTTCTCCATTCTAAGTTCATGCTCCTTTTACTTGATTGAGAGAGGCCGGTTGAGTCTATCGTCGAACTCGTCCGACCTTGACGGGTCATCCGATGGCGTTGAAGAAGATATGTCTCGTGCTCGTGCAGCTGCCTTACTTCTATCCCTACCCTTCGGTCATGGCAGCTCTTGCGATTCTTCAAAATTGAAATCATCAAACTCGTCATTTAGGTTAATAGTAGTACGAGCATCGGACTCGGGTGGTTCGTTAGCCATTGTTAATTTGGATCGTTTTGACCTATGGGTCGTTGGGTCAAACAGTAGTACAAGATGCCACTTGGGAGATATGCGAAGAAGCTCCCACGAAGGTATCATCGTAAATGGATGCCCATGATACAATCTATACTGGTTGTGGGCGGCGGTCATAATGTCGACGCTTGAACCGCTTCTTCTTGTATGATTGTTGAAGAGACTATTATATGTGTTGTTGAAATTGTTGATTTTGGTTCGCATTGCGGTCCACTTGCCCGAAAATGAGTCGTCTGAACGATATTCACCACGACCCATTGCGGCGAAAAACTTCCCACGTACACGCCTCCAAAATACGGATATATCTTGGTCGGTTGCTATATTTTAGTAACAACAAAATCAAATAAAAAAATATTTAAAAAATTATATTTATAAAAAGTTAATGGAGAGAAAAATTACAAAAAATCGGATCCTCTGACACGTCGAGCCATGCTTGTGACAATGCAAGTTCTTCCGTAGGCGTCCACCTCTGGATCGTTTTAGGAGCACGTACTTCGTTCTTGCCCTTCTTACAGTGCCTTATAGATCGTCCACCTTTTGAGGAAATGGGTTGAGTTTAGGATACGTTTTGGGTTTCGAGTACGGATTGGGTTTGGGGTATGTTTTGGGGAAAAAATGGCGGTGGGGAATAGTATTAAAAAAACTAGGGAATCGGTGGCGTGGTCAGATGAGGGGAGGTTGGGGTGGTAGGTGGCATCGGATAATACCCAACCTCACCCGTTCGCGGGTCTCTTTGGTAACGTTCTTCTTGCTTGTTGTTGGGATTGTTTGCTAAATTACCCCAAAACGGATTGTTGGGATCCCACGGGTTTTGGTTGTTGGAAAACATTATGTGAATATGAAAAAATAGATGAAGATTAGATGAAAAATGGATAAAGAATGGATGAATATTTGAGTAAAGGGGTAGTGTATTTATAGTGTTAAAATAAAAAAATAAAACTTAATTTTTTATTATTATTCTGACCGTTTGGCAACAGTCATTTTTGACCAAATTCCTCGAACAAAGCGAATTTTTGCTTGTTACTGGGCTTGCGATGAGGATACAGCGCCCCTTCTTTGGCGGGCTCAGGATGGCTAGAGGGAGCCATAGGGCGCTAACGATGCTTATGTGGCCAGAAACGGTATACCACAGCACTGGCTTAGTGGTCACACATCCACGTATAATGTAGAATTAATAATGTGTGCTCCATGTTATAACTTTAATAACATATGTTGTCATCATACACTATTGGCAACATAACAAGGCTTGGTACTTGGTAGTTAACCATTTTATCCACAAAAGGAAGTACTTGAGAGAAAAAGATCATAAATAATTACAAGAATATGTATAGTTGTGTAATGTAGAGTAGGAGTATGGCTTTTCGTTCAAATAAAAATACAAGAATATGTGTGTAATTATAATGTAGAGTAAGAGCATGTTTTTCCGTTCAAATAAAAATACAAGAATACGTGTGTAGTTGTGTAAAGTAGGGTAGGAGCATGCTTTTCCACTAAGAAAAATTTACTAACAATATGTGTGCTTGTGTATATCACCTAGTTTAACAAGGTATATACCCCCACCCCAAAGTGATTAGTTTCAATCTATTTCAGTTTAGTTTTTCTTCATTTAAAAAAAAAGCTCCCCTTATTCCCACATACCCTATATCTTATTTTCACACCCTCTATTGTATACGGGCCGTATACAGTTATACGGCCCGTATAGAATGTTTTTGAATAGGAAAATGCACAGAGAATGTTTTTTTGATTTTACTATATATGGCCCGTATATAGGTATACGATCCGTATACATGTGTATACGATTTGTAAAACGTATACGGCTCAATGAATTTAGTTTGTGAGGTTTTTGATGTTACCAAATGTATACTGGCCGTATAACTGTATACGGGTCGTATATAAGGATTTTTTTCAAGTATCACGTTTTTTCCAATAAAAACACAATCATTCTAGGGTTTCTAAACTATTCATCACCTTTAACAATGTTGATAAACCTTGATCGGAACACGCCGCTTAAATCGGAGCACAAGTAGAGTAACGTTACCGATCAGTCCGTTGATGGAAACCTTAGCGATCGCAGAGATCTTCATGTTGGTTATTTATCGATTCTGCTAGTTATCGGCGGGGATGGGTACAGAAACCACCAAGGGTGATTATGGATTGGTTACAGAAACCACTAGCAGAAGAACCCGACACGTCTTCTATGATGATCCGAAACATTTAGAATAACTTGCAGAAGAACCCGACACAAACAAGTTCTCCACAGTTTGTTATTCAGATCTCTATTCGGTCATCTTTCCAAACTACAACACATGATAACTTTAAACTTTATATTGGGTGATTTGACCAGGAAATGATTGGAGGTGATTGTTACTTTTAATAAGCTGTCATAGTTGTCAAATTCGTTGTGTGCATTCATATTGTTTAGACAATAACAGATAATAAACAGATTGTTGGACTTCTTGTTCCAAATGCACGCCTCAATTCATCTTTTTTACTCTTTTCTTCGATTTCAACAAATCTTTTCCTTTTCCTTCAATTTCGAGAACATTCTCCGTAACATGAAGACGTGTCGGGTTCTTCTACTAGTGGTATTTTAAGGAAGTATTGAAGATTGAATGTGCAAACCGCAACCGTTTTTACTACAGAAACGGTGGCTATGCGAAATACAAACTGCAATCATTTGTGACTATGGGAAACAAAAGTTTTCTTTTTGAGCTTGATAGATGTCCGTTATCTCAGTTGAGGCGTGCATTGTTTAAATCTGAATCAGTTGGTATGTGTTCGTATCAGCGTAGTTTATCACCCTGTGTGAGCATTGAAACAAGAAGTCCAACAATCTGTGTAGTCATATTTGTTGAGACAACAACAGATAATGAACGGATTGTTGGAGTTCTTGTTCAAAATGCAGCTGTAGTACCGGGACCACTGGACCAGATACATGTCACATAGTTTGTCATGACAAAAGATATAGATGTAGGAATATAACTAGATGTTACGTGTGTCAGGATCTTTATCTATCATGTCATCGACCAACTGCTCGAAATCTCTTTCGTTTCTCATGTTAGGGAGAATGTTCTCGAAATTGAAGGAAAAGGAAAAATGGTTGCTGATGTTTGAGAATTAAACGCATGTACATGACAAAACAAGGATCGTTCTAATAGATTAAAGATATTAAACTGTTGTCAAATTCGTTGCAGGTTGGTTTTGGGAAGAAACGTAGGGGTTTACGGTGTTTGGTAGGTTGAAAGAGGTGAATGGTCTTGAAAGATTTGTTGAAATCGAAGAAAAGAGTAACTAGCAGAAGACGTGTCAAGTTCTTCTGCTAGTTATTCGGAATGTTTCGAATCATCACAAAAGACGTGTCGGGTTTGTATTTCCAAACTACAACACAGGATAAGTTTACACTTTATAGTGTGTGATTTGACCGATTGTCAAATTCGTTGTGTGCATTCATATTGTTTAGACAACAATAGATAATGAACGGATTGTTGGACTTCTTATTCCAAGTGCAGATGTAGGATCCGTACTTAAAGGTCTCTCTAAAATATGCAATCGAGACCGCCTTGTTAATTTTAATGAAGCAATGAAGATTGAATGTTCAAACCGTAACCGTCTTTAACTACGAAAACGGTGGCTATGAATGCTTGGAAAATTGCATCAACTCTCCTATATCAACATACTCTTCTCCAGACGCTTAGTTGTTATGAATGACAACTTGAAAGGTCTAGTTAACTTTCAGATTCAGATTCAGGAAGCAGATGAATTGTCAAAAGACATGGTAGACTGACAAGTGCACGCATTTAATTCTTTAATCTATTAGAACGATCCTTGTTTTGTCACGTACATGCATTTAATTCCCAAACATCATTACAGATTCCACGTTTAATTCCCGAATGCATCTACTTCTCGCAGTTATAACACATAGTCAATGTAGTAAAATGTGAGCTTTTACACCAACCATATCGATATTCTAGTTCTCCTTTTACTTCAATGATTAATTTGTAATATATGAATAAGATACCTTCGAGATACTTTGTGTTAGTTTGATTTGAATTTTGAAAGTTGGAAGATGTATCTGGTGGGGGTGATGTGGTAATTTATAGGGCTGGCAATTTTACACAAATACACGACACGAACCTACACAACCTTAACAGGTATCGTGTATGACCTTAACAGGTATCGTGTATGACCTTAACAGGTATCGTGTACTAAACAGGTAGACACGAAACAACCTGTTAATTTTCGTGTCTAAACAGGTCAGATACCTGTTTACCTGTTATATACCTGTTAAGACATGATAAGGTTTTAAATTAAATAAAAATATATGATGTACACGGTATATGGATGGATGGAACGTGATTCCTTATTTCCTTCTTTAGTTCAAAAAAAAAAAAAAACCCTACTCTCCACGACCTAATCCCTCTCAACTCTCTCAACTACTGCAGCCGACATCATCAAGATCCACCGCTCCACGGCAATCCGGCATCCACCGCTCCACCGCACCGGCGTCAAGATCCTCCCCTGTCCGCCTGCATCCACCGCCGGCCATCCACCACGCACAGCACTCCGGCAGTTCAAAGTAAGCATAAGTACTTTCAGTTAAAACTAGTTAGATTCGCACATTGTTCAGTTAGATCCGCACATTGTTCAGTTAGATTCACACATTGTTCAGTTTAGATTCGCACATTGTTCAGTTAGATTCACACATTGTCATTATTTGACACTTGGAACTGACTAGTGAAAGATCGGTCATGTAAAAGTTGAATTGAAGCTGAATTTTGTGAACTGAAGTGATTTAATGTCGAATTATACACAGGATAATAGCGGTAAGTAGGTTTTGTATGTAGAAGTTCAGATTATAGATAACTGTTCATCATTTTGTTTTCGATTATGATCTGATTGTTAGGTTTTGCTACATATATGTAAACATACAGGTTTCAAAAACAGGACTTTAAGGTTCCTGTAATAGCATAAACTATAAGTCAAATCTTGACATGTTTACCATTCTAATTGATAGCTGAAGTTAAATTTACAGAAAAAGATTCATATAAACTATATAAATTGAACAATGTGTGAATCACAGTTTGATTTTTTTTTTGAATCACAGTTTGAATTTTTTTTTGTAGAATCACAGTTTGATTTTTTTTTTTTTTTGTAGAATCACAGGTTATCATCAATATGAGTGAATCTCAAAAGAAGGTGGGAAAGAAGAAGGATAAGAAGTCCTGTGTATGTTTATCCAACTTTTATGGCTTTTGGTTCAAGTTTGGTATTATTTTTTGTGTAACTTTATTTGTTTTCTCTATTGTAGCCGGAGTCAGATTCTATCAAAGTTGATATAGAAAATGATAGCTCAATGAATATCGATGTGGAAGATGATGAAGTTCACTCTGTGGAGGTAGATGATACAAACGATAGTGATGATAACAAATCAGGAGTTTCAGAAATATTGGTCTGATTTTAGTCTTACTTTAGCCATAGCTGTGGTGTTGGATCCTAGATACAAATTGCACTTTATCGAGTGGAGTTATTCATAAGTTTATGGACGTGATAGCAAGGAATATGAATATGTTGATGAGGTTTTGCACTCTACTTTTCATGAATATGTCGAGTTAAATATGGATGGTGGTTCTTCTACAACTTCAAATGTCGCAAGTACTTTAGATGCTAGCAAAGGAGTTGAGGAAACGGGAGATGATGATTCAACAAGTGTCTTTGGAGTTAGAGCTAGACTTAAGGTAATTTATTTGTTAATATATATTTTTTTAAATTGTTGTCTTTTAATCTTTTATGTATTCATTTACTAATTATTTATAATTCTTTTTTAGGATTTTGATCAGTTTCAAAGTAAAGATTTTCTAGCTAACAAAAAAACAGAATTGCAATTGTATTTGGATGAGTCAAGAGTTGATAGGAACTCGAACTTAGATGTTTTGACTTTTTGGAAAGCCAATGAGTTTAGATATCCCACACTTGCAAGGATGACAAGAGACTTTTTGACAATTCCGGTTTCTACCGTCGCATCGGAGTCCACATTTAGCTCACTTGGTAAAGATACCGTTGAGGCTCTAATATGCATAAAGGATTGGTTATATGGAGATTATTGTAATGTCCCTTTTTCCTTGAGTTTTGTAAGGTTTTTATAACATAATATCACACTAATAGTATATGTTTGTTTGTATTTGTAGGTTCTAACGAAGTTAATTTGGATGAGCTCACTGAAGATATAATGTCACTTGATATTAGTAGAGAATCAAATGCTTCAAACTCAATGAACAATTCTAAGGTAACCACTCCAAATGCTTCGAGTAGTGTTGCTAAAAAACAATGAACAATCAAAGGTACTTACTCCAAATTTTTCAAGTAATGTTTGATAAATTAAAATTACTCAATTTATGTCCAATTCTCAATGCTAAATATGAGTACAATTATGTGCAGGTTTGAATTGTTGGAATTAAAGATCTAAGAAGAGAACCATGGGAACTTGGAAACTTTGAACTTGTTTTTAATGGATGTATTGAATTATTTAAGTCTTTTGTGATTTTCCGTTTATGGATTTTTGTTTTAAACTTGTTAAGTATTCGGTATTTAAGGATTATTTTAGCTGTTTGTGAACTTTTGGCGAGTTTTGTTTCACTAAACAGGTTCTAAATATGTGATTATTTTAGTATTCGTTAACAGGTATTAACAGGTAATTTTCATGTATATCGTGTCGTGTTCGTGTTTGAAAAAAGGACACGAAATCTTATCGTGTCGTGTTCGTGTATGGCCTTTTGTGTATCGTGTCTTATCGGGTACGGGTATACACGATATGCCAGCCCTAGTAATTTACAATAATGTAGGAAGGATTGAGCTTGATGGATGTCCGTTATCTCGACGCTTCTTCTTACATTACTGATTTGGAATTGGACAACCGCAACCATTTTAGTGCTTCTCAATCAGATATTATTTATTGAATCATAACTGAAACAGTCTGAAAAAAACTAAACCGAACCAACATAGTTGAAGGTGCATGTTTGCAAAAGGTGCAAGAGAATGGCGAGTAGTCAGTTGTATTTTTATAGATTTGTTTCTTATTGGCCATTATTCGACCGAATAATCAGTTGTATTTTTTTACAGACATGTCATGCATTGTTTAAATCTGAATCAGGTTCTCAAAACAAGGATCGTTCTAATAGATTAAAGAGAATAAACCATTTTTTACCCATAGTATACGAGCCATATAATATTATACGGCCCGTATACAATGTATACGATCTGGTAAATTTTTTTCACATGGTGTATACGGCCGTATAATAGTATACGGCCCGTATTCTTAGGGTAAAAAAATGGTAAAAATGGTTTATTCTCTTTAATCTATTAGAACGATCCAAGAAACGAAAGGGATTTCGAGCAGTTGGTAGAAGACGTGTCGGATTCCTCTCCTATATCAACATACTCTCATATAAAGATGAGTTGATATTGAACCAAGAATACCAAGATCAATAAAGATGAATAGGTATTTAACAAAGAATATGAAGATCAATAAAGATGAATTGGTATTGAACCAATCATTTGTTGATGTATATAACAGAGTAACCCTCACTCTCAGTCATATCTATAGAGAGAATTGGGTTTTCAACAGTTATTCGGAATGTGCTTGTGATGTAGAAACCAACAAAATCTGATTGGGGTGATATAGTAATTTTCAATAATGTAGGAAGGATTGTAGTTATAGAACCCAACAAACCAACAAAATCTGAATACTTCAAACATTCTAAACCCTAACTGTGTATGTGCTTGTGCTGTAGAAACCGGTGATGAATTTGTGTACATAACTGAATGTTCATTACTGATCTGGAATTGGAGAACCGTTGTGTATCTGAATCAGGTTCTCAAACTAACACTACTAAAGAAGAGTTGGTATTGAACCAACATTCCTTCAAACATTCTAAACCCTACCTGGAAACAAACAAACAAAATCCTGATAGTGAAAAACATCAGCAACCATTTTTTCTTTTCCTTCAATTTTGAGAACATTCTCCCTATGTATGTGCTTGTGCTGTAGAAACCGGTGATGAATTTGTGTACACAACTGAACGTTCATTACTGATCTAGAATTGGAGAACCGTTGTGTATTTACTTACTCTGGAATTGGAGAACCGTTGTTTATCTGAATAAGGTTCTCAAACAAACACTACTAAAGATGAGTTGGTATTGAACCAACATTCCTTCAAACATTCTAAACCCTACCTGAAAACCGGTGTATGTGCTTGTGCTGTAGAAACTGGTGGTGAATTTACGTACACAACTGAAGGTTCAGTGCACGAAAAGTTTCTTACGAAATGTACGTGACAAAACAAGGATGTTGGGAATTAAACGCATGTACGTGACAAAACAAGGATCGTTCTAATAGATTAAAGAGAATAAACTGTCGCAACCTCTGACCCCTGCCTCGGGAAGCGGGCGGCCGCGCCTACTCATAGATGGTGGTATCGGTGTTTATCATTATTTGGCAGCGGAATTTACATCAGGACCGTAGTTAGTAAATATTTTATCAGAGTAAAACACCACCTTTTTATAATAAATATATTGGGGTAAACCCAAGTTTTTTTTATTACAAACATGTGTATTGGGATAAACCCTAATTTGTTGAATAAAACATCTTTCTTTATTTAGGTAACTTTTATAGCCACATTTTCCAAGCCTTCAGTGCTCTCCAGCTGGCTTCTATTTTGGCTTTCCCATTTTGTTACCTGAAACGCGTTTTAAAAACATTTGTCAGTGGGAAATACTGGTGAGTGAATCCCAATTTAATCAAAACAGATTTTATCCTTGTACAGTATTGAGGGCTATCAGCAATTACATTTGTTTATTATTCTACCTTAATTACCACCCACGGCACTGTCAATCCTGACTTGTGGAAATGTTACTACTCACAGTGTAGTAACAAATTTTGTATACAAAACCCCAACATAACGACGATAATTGTAGAATCACAAATACTCAATCACCATTAAATATAATTTAAAACAATTGAGGTTTTGTAAAAACAGTTTACAAAAAGAAAGGATTACTCACTTTTCTAATTTAGGCTTTTTCCTGTGGTTTCCTGGTTATAATCCAATAAATTAAACAATGCACACGCGTTAGTATAATAACCCAATATTTACATTAGTTATACCCTCCCCGAGACAGAACTCCAACGAATACGTCGGGCAGAGCCTCGACAGCCGTTACGGAGCACTAGATCAATCGGGCAGTGTATTTAATACGTAACCGGGGGTTAAAATACTTACAACGAGGCAGAGCTTTGCTATTTAGAGGGGTATTATGCCCGAATATTATGTTTACACTACATAAATAGAGAGAGAATTTCGTGTTTGAGCGTCGGAAAATGAAGGCCGATGCTCCTAATTTATATGAGCTGATTTTGGCTTTCTCGCGGCCCGCGTAAGAAACAGAAGGGGCCTTCGCGCCCCGCGACATAGGCCGGGTAGGCCCTAGCTTGGCCCGGTCACCGATCTAGCTTCGACACATGTGACACGTGGCGGCTCCGGGGCGTGCCTCATGTCCACTCGCTCGCGGCCCGCATAAGATGAAGAGCAAGTTTTTGCGGCCCGCGAGAGACTATAAAAATTGATTTTTATTTAATTTTTAATAAAATAAAGGTATTTAGGGTCATTTTACATATACGGGGTGTATTTTAAGGCGTATAGGGGTGTTCTAATTATTTTAGGGGTGTCAGAAATATTTTAGGAGGGTTGTTATATCCTCCCCACCTTGTTTTAGAACTCGTCCTTGAGGTCTACTGGAATAGGTGTGGATACTTCCTCTGCATCTCAGATTCAAGCTCCCAAGTGTACTCTGGTCCTCTCTTTGAATCCCATTTTACTTTGACTAGAACTAATATCTTGTGTTTGAGATTCTTGACTTTCCTGTCTTCAATTTGTAGAGGCTTCTCTACAAATTTGAGCTTTTCATTTACCTCTATGTCTTTAAGAGGTACTACTAATGATTCATCTGCTAAACACTTTTTGAGATTACACACATGAAATACATCATGTATTCCTGCCAATTCCTCTGGCAGTTGTAGCTGATAAGCTACTGGTCCTATTCTTTTAATAATCTCAAAGGGTCCAACATACCTGGGGCTTAGCTTTCCTCTTTTGATGAATCTTACCACTCCTTTCCAAGGAGAAACTTTTAATAATACCTTGTCTCCTACTTGAAATTCCAATGGCTTTCGCCTGTTATCAGCATAACTCTTTTGTCGATCGCGTGTTGCTTTTAGTCGTTCCTTGACTTGAATAATCTTGTCTGTTGTTTCTTGTACTATCTCGGGTCCAGATAGTTTCTTTTCTCCAATTTCTGCCCAACAGACTGGGGTTCGGCACTTTCGTCCATAAAGTGCTTCGAATGGTGCATCATTGATGATGGTGTGATAGCTGTTGTTGTATGAAAATTCTATTAATGGTAGATGATTGTCCCAATTTCCTCCGAAATCAATTACACAAGCTCTAAGCATATCTTCCATTGTCTGGATCGTCCTTTCGCTTTGTCCATCCGTTTGAGGATGATACGCGGTGCTTAGGTTTAGCTTGGTTCCCATTGCTTTTTGGAAGCTTGTCCAAAAATGAGAAGTAAAACGGCTATCTCTATGGGAAACAATTGATAAGGGAATTCCATGTAATGAAACTATTTCATTTACATATAACTTGGCTAGTTGTTCCATACTGAAAGTTTCCTTCATTGGTAAGAAATGAGCAGATTTTGTTAATCTATCTACAATCACCAAGATTGTATCATTACCTTTTCGTGTCTTGGGTAATTTGGTAACAAAGTCCATTGTTATCAATTCCCATTTCCATACAAGCATTTCCAATTGTTGCAACAAACCTGAAGGTTTCTGGTGTTCAGCTTTGACTTGGGAACAGGTTAGACACTTGGCAACATAAGCTGCTATATCCTTTTTCATTCTTATCCACCACAAATTCTTTCTTAAGTCTTGATACATTTTATCACTTCCAGGGTGTATTGCATACTTAGATTTATGGGCTTCTTCTAATATTATCTGACGTAGGTTTCCTAGTTTAGGTATCCACATCCTTTTCTTATGGACTCTCCAAATTCCATCTGTTCCTTGTTCTAATTCCTAAATCATTCCTTTCAATTTTTCAGTATCATCTTTGATTACTGATTCTTGTACTTTTCTAATTTGCTCGTTTAAATCTATCTGCAGATTTAATTTGAGAGAACGTACTCTTTTTGGCTTTTCGTGATATTTTCGACTTAAAGCATCGGCTACTACGTTAGCTTTTCCTGCATGATATTGGATACTACAATCGTAATCACTAAGAATTTCCATCCAACGTCTCTGTCTCATATTTAATTCTTTTTGCCCAAAGACATATCTTAAACTCTTATGATCAGTGAAAATAGTAAACTTACTACCATAAAGGTAATGTCTCCAAATTTTCAGGGAAAAAATTATGGCTCCTAATTCTAAATCATGGGTTGTATAATTCTATTCATGATTCTTAAGTTGTCTAGAGGCATAGGCTATAACCTTTTGACGTTGCATCAACACACATCCATAACCTAACTTAGAAGCGTCACAATAGACTACAAAATCTTCAGTTCCTTCTGGTAATGCTAGTATGGGCGCGTTGGTTAATTTTTGCTTAAGGATTCTAAAGGCTTTTTCTTGTTTTGGTCCCCATTCAAACTTAACAGATTTACAGGTTAGTTTGGTTAAGGGAATGGCTATTCTAGAAAAATCTTGGATAAATCTTCTATAATAACCGGCTAGTCCTAGGAAACTTCTAACCTCTGTTGGTGACTCTAAGACTTTCCATTTAGTAATCGCCTCAATCTTTGTGGGATCTACATGAATTCCGTCATGGTTAAATAAATGTCCAAGAAATTGCACTTCTTCTAACCAAAATTCTCATTTTGAAAATTTAGCGTAAAGCTTTTCTTTTCTCAGCAAATTTAGGAGTGCATGCAGATGCATTACATGTTCCTCTTTACTTTTAGAGTAAATGAGAATATCATCTATAAAGACAATTATGAATTTATCCAAATATGGCTTACATATTCGGTTCATCATGTCCATAAATGCGGCTGAGGCATTGGTTAAACCAAATGGCATGACAGTAAATTCATAATGGCCATACCTTGTTCTGAAAGCGGTCTTAGGAATGTCCTCTTCCTGTACCTTTAATTGATGATATCCTGAGCGTAAATCGATTTTAGAAAAGAATCGAGCTCATTGTAGTTGATCGAATAGATCATCGATTCTTGGTAATGGGTACCGGTTTTTAATCGTGACTTTGTACAATTCTCGGTAATCAATGCACATTCGCATTGACCCGTCCTTCTTTTTGACGAATAAGATTGGTGCTCCCCATGGCGATGAACTTGGCTGTATAAATCCTTTCTCCAACAGTTCGTCTAACTGTTTCTTTAGCTCTTGCATTTCTGCGGGTGCCAAACGATAAGGTGCCTTGGCAATTGGTGCTGTTCCTGGTAGCAGATGAATTCTGAATTCGACTTCTCGGTCTGGCGGTAGTCCGGGTAATTCTTCTGGAAATACATCTGAAAATTGGGATACTACAGGAATGTCTTTTAATTCTTTTCCTTTAGTGTTAATGATTATGGAAATCATATACACTAGTGACCCTTTTCTTGCACAACTTGTTGTTTTCATCACAGAGATGAATTTTGTGGATCTACTTGGCTTATCTCCTCTAATTATGATCTTTTCACCCTTTGGTGAATTTACTTGTATTGACTTTGGATCACATAAAATACTGGCTTTGTTGGCTATTAACCAATCCATTCCTAATACAATATCAAATCCTGCCAGATTCATTGGGTAAAGGTTTGCAATAAACTTTTGATTTAAAAATTCTATTCTTGCTCCCTGCAATATTTTAGTAATCTTAATGGATTCTCCATTTGCTATTTCTACTAGGCATTCTTGTTGGAGTTTAGTTAATGGTTGATTGAGAAGTTTGCAAAATGAAGTATTAATAAAACTTTGGTTCGCACCAGAGTCAAATAATACTTTAGCAAAAACATCATTAACTAAAAACGTACCGGCAATCACGTCCGGAATCAGCTTTGCTTCTTCGGCTGTCAGAACAAATGCTCTAGCATTCTTAGTAGTCTTGTTGTTTGTGACTGGAGCTAGTTTCGGACAGTTTGGCTTGATATGTCCTTTTTCTCCACAGTTGAAGCATACTCCATTACTGGGTTTCTTCCTACAATCTCCTTCTTTGTGTCCTGGTATCTTGCAGTAATTGCAGTAGGTGGAGCATCTTCCTGAATGCTTCTTCTTACAGGCTTTACAGTAAGGTGTAGAGGTAGAACATATATTTTTCCCACGGTTGGAATTACCGTAGCGAAATTCCTGGGTAAGTTTTTGAGCTAAGTTCTTTCTTTGGTTTTCTTCTTGGGTACGCACTAATTCATCAGTTAAGGTATTTGCTAGTTCTACAACTTCTTCTATGGTTTGTGGTCTAGCTCCCTTGACTACATGTCTGATTTCACTGATTAATCCCCAGATGTACCGGGAGATTAACACTGGTTCTGGTGATGCTAGGGTTGGCACTATTCTAGCATATTCAAAGAATGTAGTAGTGTAACCCTTGCTGTCTACTCCAGTCATTCTAAGGTTTAAGAATTTATTAGCTATCTGTTCTTTTTCATTGGGAGGACAAAATTTCCTTTCCACCATGTCCTTAAACTCGTTCCATTCCATATTAAAGACCCTGTCGCTTCCCCTAGATTGGAGGATAGTGTTCCACCATTCTAGAGCTGCATTCTTAAACAAATTGGAGGCAAACATGTATCTTCTTCTACGCACTTGCTTATTTTTAAGACTGTCTCAGTCTTTTCTATCCAGCGTAAGGCTGCAATGGCCCCTTCATTGCCAGATAATTCTATTGGTTTGCAGGACCAGAATTCTTTGTAAGAACAACCATAAGACATGGTTCTTTTTCTTTTTGGAATTGGCAATTGAAGAGAGGGTCCATTGTTCATGCTGTGACTAGGTTCAGTATGGGTTCGCTTACTTCCACTATTACTGTTATTATTTTCCGCTTCTTTAACATGTTGGATGATATATGACATAGCATATCTAATTCCTTGGGTTACAATGTGTCGAATTTCAATGTTATTTATTTGATTATCATTATTCTGGTTTTCCTGATTTGCGGCGTCGGCCATCTGGATTATAAACATTTACCAAGTATTAATATCGCAAAACAATATTAAATGCAAACAATCACACAACAAATATATTGATCCAAAATCGTCGGACATTGCGACCTTTACTCTATTTTATATATATATATATATATGTATATATATATATATATGCGTCTAGTAAAAACCATAACTGGAAATTAAAATACAATACTAGTAGGCATAAGTAGCTATAGGATTATCTCTCTCTCTCTCTCTCTCTCTCTCTATATATATATATAAGGAGAGGATCATTAGAAAACTACATATAAATGAGAAAACTAGAAAACTAACTAAAAAAAAGCTAAAAAACATACCAATTTTTTTTTTACAATTTTTTATAAAAAAATCGCTAGTTATTATATATAAAAAAAATTCAAAAAAAAAAAATTTGTTGTACTGCACACGTGCATTATATGTGTACTACACATGTGCACTATATCCGTAATAGTGCACATGTGCAATACAACAAAAAACTTTTTTTTTATTTTTTTTCCATGCATAAAAAGCTGCGATTTTTTTATAAAAATTAAAAAAAAAAAGAATTTTTGGTATGTTTTTTTGGCTTTTTTAGTTAGTTTTTTTCTTTTCTCATTTAAACTAGTTTTCTCATGATCCATCCCCTATATATATATAGGGTCAGGATTTAGAGATAACGGTGAAAAGTGTGAGAACGGTGAGAACGCTTATGGATTGTCCGATCAAAACAATCCATGGACTAGATTGCGCGATGGCGTTTTCGTAAATACCATCAATATTATTATGGGGGACGCGCTTCATTAAGGGTAAAATGGTCTTTTACCGCTTATATTCAAAACGCTATCAAATGATAAAACGCCATACAAAAAAACAAAACGCCAAAACTAAAAATAAAACGCGTTGAATATTACAGGAAGATGAAACAAACACGAATACATGAATTTCAGTTATTAACATTTATTAGAAGAAATTTACTCCTAAATTACGCACCAAAAACATCATTATATAAACAAACGTAAAACATAGCTTCCATAATCACTTCAATCTACCGATTTTCTGCAAAAAAATCGTTAACCAAAAACGCCAACTTAAACAAAACGCCAAAAATGGCAGCAATCGTTTCGTGGAGATACACTCTGGGAATCAGGCGATACGTCCTCCATTTTGACAGCAGAAGGAGGGTGTATGTTAAGACGGTCAGGGAAATTCTGAAATTGGAAGAAGAGATAAAGAGGCAAATCTTATCCATTGGCATCGCTCTAGACAACGAATGCCATGAAACACATATGCTTATGAAAGCATTAACCAACAAATTTGGACTAATCAAAGGAGATGTGAAGCCAGACCCTGTCATGACATCATGGCGTTTTGATGATGAAATAGACATGGTGACGGTTACATACGACAGCGGAGAGCAGGAAGTCTACTGGCTAGAGAACATCATGACAAAGCAGCGACTGGGTTTCATGGAAGAATTGCATAACGCCACTTGTACCAACACAGAAATAGACTCAAAATTGGAGTTAATGCAAGACATGTTCAGGTGGAGGCTTCAGAATCTTCAGGAACAAAAAGCTGATGAAGGTGAATGTGATGACGTGGATGAAGATCAAGATGAAGACTCCGAGGAGGAAGAAGATGACACAAGTGATGGATACTATTCAGATAAAGAACCTTCTGACGAAGGATTTTAATTTTTTTTCCTCTTTTTTTTTTCTTCTATGTAATCTTCCTTTTTTTTAAGATAATTAAATGATATATTTCTATCTTTATTAGCAAAACGCCAAAATAATACTAAAAATGGTTAACCCTAACAAAACGTCAAAAATAACAAAAAATATTTTTCCTGCTTAATATTTTATTTACTCCGTTATTGTATTTTGTCATGTTGGTCTGTATAAGGCCATTTAAAAAAAACGCCAAACTTAGAAGATGAGACGTCTATAACCTATAAAACTGATAAAAGCTGATCAACACATTAAATACAAAAACTGTAACTGAAAAAGACAGTTACTTTATTACTATCATTTATTACAATAAAAAGTCCCGCCTAAACTACGCGCCAAAGAAATCCTATAAGAGAAGCGTCTATACACAATGAAATTAATCACACCCAGAAAAAACACAAAAACGCTAAATCCTCTAGAAACAACTCCCTTTAAAACGCCACAGATAGCAAAGCTTTCACTGAAATGGATCCTTTTTTCGGAGGGGGTTAACTCAATAATATTTTGTTGAATGAGATGGACAAATATTCAAGAAAAAGAGACTGATGACAGTGATATGCCATCATGTGAGCTTTGTTCTTGATGATTATATGGATGGAATAAAGGGATCAACACAAGTGTAAAAATGCTATTTTGGACTCCATTATTACAAATAGCATCAAGCAAGAGTTGATATTTAATGACATGCCACCAAACAAGAATATCACACCAAAAAACAGGTTGGCACTAAGCAGCTTCTTCTAAAAAAACGGGGTTTATGAAGGAAAGTTGGCATCTAGCTAAAATATTCAAAAAAGTTTCAAAACGCCAAAAACAAATTCAAGAAGGAAGAGGCTGATGACATTGAAGATTCGGAAGAAAAAATTAGATTACCATTTTGTATTATTTTTGTTTTCATTTTATATTGTTTTGATATCAAGTTATATGTTGTTTTGTTATCTAATTCTTTATAAATAAAATAGATTATTATATAAAACGCCAAAAACTACAAACACCAAAACGCTAGTAGCATGAAAAATGGGAGAACAGTTGCTGGCAAAGCACCTTGTAAAAGGGGTATTAAACGCCAAAAAATTCAATAAACGCCAAAAAAAATTGGTCTTATTGTAATCTTATGCAAATTTTAATGACTCGTAGTGAATTATTATACAAAACGCCAAAAACGGCAAAAAAAATTAACCAGAAAATGCTATAACGCCAAAAAATTATATATGTGACACAAAAACAATTAATTCAACGCCAAAAAGTTTAATAAATACAATTTACGCCAAAAAAACAAAGACGCCAGAAAATATTATACCGCGTTATGAAAATAAAAGGAGAATGAAAAGACAAAAAAGCCCATCCGCCCTTCTCTATGCCGCGGGACACGTGTTGGGCCAGGATGCGTTCTCACCGTTCTCACACTTTTGAGCGTTTTCTCCCAAACCCGTTTCTATATATATATATTTCAAGTCACACACACACACACACACATATATATAGGGGACCGGTAAAATGAGAACCACCTCCAGTTGTAAGAACCGTGAGAACTACACCGTACGGGGAGAGGTGGACCAAATTTTTTTTCATAAACGTAGATGCATGTATTATAAACACATTTGTTAAAAAAATTCAAAAAAAAATGTCGGGTGTGTAGTTTTGAGCACCCGTAAACACAAACTTGGGGTGCTCAAAACTACACACACGACATTTTTTTTTTTTGATTTTTTTTTTTACAAATGTGTTTATAATACACGCATCTACGTTTATGAAAAAAAAATTTGGTCCACCTCGCCCCGTACGGTGTAGTTCTCACGGTTCTTACAACTCGAGGTGGTTCTCATTTTAGCGGTCCCCTATATATATATATATATATATATATATATATATATATTACTACTTAATGGGGGTCTATCCAAAACTGTATGTTACGCTCGTCATACTTCCAAACGAGCCTCTCACCTATCTGTCTCATTCTCTCACTTCCTTCTAATATCTCCTCACCAAAGGTGCGAAGTTCTTGCACATTCTCAGTACTCATGGGTGGTGTGGGTGCTGGTATTAGTTCAGGGTATTGGGGCATCGGTTCATCTCGTGGGTATGGGTTCTCTAGAATCTCCCTGATATATTGGTCATTATCAAAGTATGGGTCTAGAGGATCCAAGTTTGGGTAAGGTGCTACTAGGTTTTGCATGGGTTCCTCTATTGGGTAAAGTTGTTGGTAATCCCTATGGTCGGCAAACAATGGGTCATAATATGGGGGATGGGGTGCTGGTATTCTAGGAATTTCAGCTGGGTCAAAAGCAGGTGCTGGAATTTGGTCTACTGGGTTTGGCTCAATTTTCATAAGTTGTGTGGGAAATAGTGGTAACGGCTGGGGTGCTATGAGTTGTTCCAAATTCGGGTCTTCAACAGTAATAGCTAAGATATGAAAATTTGATAATCTCCTATTGAGTATATCCTGTGTTTGAGCATTCATTTCTCTATTGGCCGTTGCTAAGGCCCACTGTTGTTGCAATTTTCTCATACTTTTTCTACGTTGATGAGCTCCTCTGCTGAACCATCCTCTCTTCTTGGGAGGGAAAGGCTCCTCAGATAGTGCTTTGAATACAAAAATCCCTTCTTCGGTATCAGTCGAATACCCCGAAGGGGTAGGCTGGGAAGAGGTTCCTTCGTTCCTAGGTGAACTGGACAGTTGACGGTAAGCGTCCGAAGGTCCTTGGTCACTCATATTGTAAACTAACAAATTGTCAAATAACGCAAAATAATAATCTACACGTATGCACATAGTCTTATTGATTATTTCCTAACAAAATTGACAATTTCAATGCCAACATAACACTTTTTTGGCTGAAATTAGTGGCTGTAGCTCTGATACCACCCTCTGTCGCAACCCCCGACCCCTGCCTCGGGAGGCGGGTGGCCGCGGTCTACTCAGAGATGGTGGTATCGGTGCTTATCATTATTTGGCAGCGGAATTTACATCAGGACCGTAGTTATAAAATATTTTATCAGAGTAAAACACCACCTTTTTATAATAAACATATTGGGGTAAACCCAAGTTTTTTTATTACAAACATGTGTATAGGGATAAACCCTAATTTGTTGAATAAAACATCTTTCTCTATTTAGGTAACTTTTATAGCCACGTTTTCCAAGCCTTTAGTGCTCTCCAGCTGGCTTCTATTTTAGCTTTCACATTTTGTTACCTGAAACGCATTTTAAAAACATTTGTCAGTGGGAAATACTGGTGAGTGAATCCCAATTTAATCAAAACAGATTTTATCCTTGTACAGTATTGAGGGCTATCAGCAATTACATTTGTTTATTATTCTACCTTAATTACCACCCACGGCACTGTCAATCCTGACTTGTGGAAATGTTACTACTCACAGTGTAGTAACAAATTTTGTATACAAAACCCCAACATAACGACGATAATTGTAGAATTACAAATACTCAATCACCGTTAAATATAATTTAAAACAATTGAGGTTTTGTAAAAACAGTTTACAAAAAGAAAGGATTACTCACTTTTCTAATTTAGGCTTTTTCCTGTGGTTTCCTGGTTATAATCTAATAAATTAAACAATGCACACGCGTTAGTATAATAACCCAATATTTACATTAGTTATACCCTCCCCGAGACAGAACTCCAACGACTACATCGGGCAGAGCCTCGACAGCCGTTACGAAGCACTATATCAATCGGGCAGTGTATCTAATACGTAACCGCGGGTTAAAATACTTACAACGAGGCAGTGCTTCGCTATTTAGAGGGGTATTATGCCCGAATATTATGTTTACACTACATAAATAGAGAGAGAATTTCGTGTTTGAGCGTCGGAAAATGAAGGCCGATGCTCCTAATTTATAGAAGCTGATTTTGGCTTTCTCGCGGCCCGCGTAAGAAACAGAATGGGACTTCGCGCCCCGTGACATAGGCCGGATAGGCCCTAGCTTGGCCCGGTCACCGATCTAGCTTCGACACGTGTGACACGTGGCCCGTGTAAGATGAAGACGAAGTCTTTGCGGCCCGCGAGAGACTATAAAAATTGATTTTTATTTAATTTTTAATAAAACAAAGGTATTTAGGGCCATTTTACGTATACGGGGTGTATTTTAAGGCGTATAGGGGTGTTCTAATTATTTTAGGGGTGTCGGAAATATTTTAGGAGGGTTGTTATATAAACCAAGTACAAATCATCTGCTTTCTGAATCTGAATCTGAATGTTAACTTTGACTCATAAACCCTTGAATCCCAATGCTTCTCTAAAAAGATTTCTTTCTTTCCTTTTCATGAGGTAAAACCGGTTTCAACATCAAGGGTTGTTTTTCACCATGTGTGAGCATTGGAAGCCCGACAAACAGTCTTGCAATTACGTCTTCAATCAAGACCGCATTGTTAATTTTAATGATGATTCGAAACATTCCGAATAACTAACAGAAGAACCCGACACGTCTTCTATGAACCCGAAGCTGTTATTTCGGTTGTTCAGTACTTCCGAGACGATTCAAGTGAGTCCTATGAAGCAAGTGTCTGTCTATTCAATTGAGAGTAATCATTGCATTACAGCCCCGTTGAAAACAAGTGGTTGTAATGACGGGACCCTTGATTTGAAACGAAATCGTTTGTGACTATGGGAAACCCAAGTTTTATTTTTGTTCTTCAATCTTTGTTACTTGTTAATGTTTTATTTTTTTTCTACTTTTAGAAATGTTTAACCACCCCACGACTGTAAAATGTCTCGTGTGATTGGCACCTCAAACCCCTTATATACATTGAGCAAAATCCAATTTTAGAATAATACGGGCCGTATAACATTATACGGCCCGTATACAATGCTCGTATACATTGTATACGACCAGGTAACTTATTTTCACATGGTGTATACGGGCCGTATAATGTTATACGACCCGTATATAATTAAAAAAACTGACAAAGTCTGTTGGCACAGACTTTGTTAGTTTTTTAAATTCTATACGGGCCGTATAACATTATATGCCCCGTATATACCATGTGAAAATAAGTTTTTTCCGTGTGTTAATATTAGGAAGAAAAAAAAAACTAGAATTGAACGCATGTTGTATCATATGTTATTACTAAAGTATGAATGACAAAAGCGCGTAAACGTTATTAACTTATCAAAAGAAAAGATCGAGATAAACATAGGTGGTCTTTTGCCAAGTTGAGTTCGTGGATACACAGTGAAAAACACATGCATGCGTTAACAATATGTCTCTCATGAGATAAAAAAGTATTTATCCATAACCTACATAATATCCACCTTTAACCAATCATATATGAGGCATTACAATCTTTGAGACGAGTGGATATGAACATCTCTTAAGCTATAGTGTGTTGTAGAACGACGATGATCTACTTATTTATATACTATTAAGAGTTAATTGCCCGGATGGTCCTTGTGGTTTAACGTTTGTTCACATTTAGTCCCTACCTTTTGAAAATAGCAGGTATGCTCCCTATGGTTTGTTATTTTGTTACTCGGATAGTCCCTGAGTAGATGTCAGTTAGTTTGGAAATAGCAGGTATGCTCCATATAGTTTGTCATTTTGTTACTCGGATAGTCCCCTGACATTTACTTAGGGGACTATCCGAGTAACAAAATGACAAACCATAGGGAGCATACCTGCTATTTTCAAAAGGTGGGGACTAAACGTGAAAAAACGTGAAACCACAGGGACCATCCGGACAATTAACTCTACTATTAATTTGAAAGATGTTTGTGCATAGTGGGTTTGCATATGATGCTTAATGAGTTTTTTTGTGCATAGTTGTGTTGTACATGATGCTTAGTGGTGTTGTATCCCATGTTTTGGGTTTTAAAAAAAAAAAAAAAATGATTTTCACTTTAAACCCAAAACTACTTGATTTTGTAGTTTTAACCCAAAAGTTTTTAGTTTTTTCAATTTAACCTCCCAATCTTTTTACTTTCAACTTTGATCCTCTATATTTTTCATATTTTGTAAATTTTTTGTTTTAAGTTTAGATATAAATTTTGCGACTTAACACGGCATAATGTGTGTGTGGTTCAACGATTTTACGTTTTGTTATACGTTTCGTTCTAAATTTTGTGAGTTGACAGGGGCAACGTACGTGTGTGGTTTAGTGTGTTTATGTCGTCTATTTTTTTTCCCGTTTAACAAGTTCATCACAACGTGCGAGTCCTAAATCGAGTTAGTTATTATTTTCTATTTATATATGTCGGTCTAATTTTTCCACGTTAAGACACCGCAACTTCAATGCTGGTGGTCGTTGGCTATAGTGTGGCATTGGTGCTATTTGTCACGGTTTTACACCCCCGCCGCAACGCAGGGAGCTTGATACGATAGGTTATTTATATGGATACAAGTCATGTAACGTAGTAATTATGATAACAATAATTGTATTGAGATTATTTGGTGAATTACTTATTTGTATAAGATAGTAATACAAACTTAACCGACAAAAACATCTTTAACACATTATAAATGTGAACATGATCAACATGTCAATTTCGTTGGCCGCGGCGCAACGCGCGCGTGTCAATCTTCTAGTTCCACTCTAATTAACAACCACTTAACACTGGCCATTACCAACTATAGGCTGCGGGGTATGTGGGCTTGGGTTGGGGGCTTTACTCGACACATGGCGATTGTGGGCTCCACAGACTACCCCAAAAAAAGTGGGGTGTGGAGGTGGCGTGGGTTAGCAGCGTTGGGGTGCCATGTTGGATGGCTTTATATTTTTTTTATGTACTTGAGATTTATAAAATAAAATACAAACTTAGATTTTTTTTTAAAAGTTACATAACATCCTAAAAATAAAAAAAAAATATTTATTAAATCCTAAAAAAATATAAAAAATAGTTAATAATTCCTAAAAGAAATTACAGAGTTCGATAAATGTTAAAGTGGGGAACCCACTTAAATTCGTACGTGTGTGTGTGGGGGGGGGGGGGGGTATTTATAGGTAAAAATTTGTAACTTTAAAAAAAAAATTGATTTTTAACACTGAAACCGTCATGCCTAACGGCTATGGCTAACGACTACACTAAACGGTCGAATTTCAACAGCCAATCCCAGCTAGCCAGCTCACACCGACCCCCCCCCCCCAACGGCGGGCTTCAAAGCGACGCTGACTGGGCAACGCTATGGCTAACGCTGGCACGAAGTGTGTTAGCCAACGTTGCCTGGCATCCTCCGTCCCATAAACACCCCCATTCCCACAGCCTAACAAGTTTCTAAATGGGCTGATGGTTCAAAAATTCTTAGCTATAAGTGGTTACATAAATAGTTAATGAGGATATTATCAAACAACCAAAAATCAAGTGAAATTAAATACATTGAAACCACTTTGGTGGTCTCGACGTATGATATTTGTTAAGTGACCTCTCAACAAACCTTTAGGCGACACAAAGGTTTAAATGGTGAGATTGCAAATCTAATATATGCATTTATATACCAGGGTGGGGTTGGGTCCAATTGACAAAGCCATTGAAGTTAAGGTGTTCACGTAGTGTTGCTTCTCTTGAGGTCAAGGATTCGAGCTCCGCCGAAAACGAATTTAGTGTAATTTAAGTCGATAAAACATTATGTACTTTTGAATTTTTTTTAACAAATGTGTTTATAATACAGAGTCGGCAAGAAAATCTGATGTGAAAGGCGGGTCACCAAGTTGCAAGGTATGCGGAAAAGGGCACAAGGGTGAATGTCGTTTCAAGGACAAACCGTGTCCCATATGCGGAAAGACGGGGCACACGGCTTCGCTGTCCCTAGGAAAAGTTTTTGTGTACTACAAGTGTTACCAACCGGGCCACAAGAAATCAGAATGCCCGGGCTTGGTAGGAAAGAAAGATAACAAAGAATCTACAACAGAAACTCACAAGGCGAAGGCCAAATCCTTCCAACTAACCGCGGCTGAAGTGAAGACAGAACCCGATGTGGTCTCAGGTATATTCACAATAAACTCAATTCCTGCACGTGTATTATTTGATACGGGTGCGAATAAATCATTTGTTTTACATGGATTTATTCGACATCTTTCATTTATATTGACGAAATTGCCTATGCCCTTAGAAGTTGAAATAGGGGACAACAAGAGTTTTATAGTCTGTGATGTTTGTCAAAGCTGTAAATTGAGTATCGATGACGAAGAATACTCAATAGATTTAATTCCAATGTCGATGGGAGAGTTTCAAGTGGTTGTCGGGATGGATTGGTTATCCCGACACAACGCAAAGGTCGTGTGTTTCCGTAAAGAGATAAAATTAATATCTCCGAGTGGAAAACACGTTACTATCTATGGTGAGAAGGGAGGTAACCCAGTGATATGCTTGATGTTAAAACCTCACAAGCTTATGAGGCATGGATGTAGAGCGTTTATGATATACGCGAATGAACCAGGGAAAGAATTACCGAAGATCGGAGACGTACCGGTGGTACATGATTACAAAGATGTGTTTCCGGAAGACTTACCTGAATACCGCCCGAACGGGAATTAGAGTTCGGAATCGAATTGGTTCCGGGCGCGAATCCCGTAGCTAAGGCGCCATACCGACTCGCTGCCATCGGAGTTACAAGAATTAATGTCGCAAATTCAAGACTTGCTCGACAAAGGATTTATAAGGCCGAGTGTGTCTCCTTGGGGCGCACCGGTATTGTTTGTGAAGAAGATAGACGGGAGCATACGAATGTGTATCGATTACCGGGAGTTAAACAAGCTCACGGTGAAAAGGTGATACCCGCTCCCGAGAATTGATGATTTATTCGACCAATTACAAGGTGCGAATTGGTTTTCCAAGATTGAACTTAGATCAGGGTATCATCAATTAAAGGTCAAGGAAGAAGATGTGCCGAAGACGGCCTTCCGTACGCGGTACGGACATTACGAGTTCCTCGTGATGTCGTTCGGGTTGACAAACGCACCCACGGCTTTCATGGATCTCATGAACCGGGTTTGCAAACCTATGTTAGACAAGTCGGTAATCGTGTTTATAGACGACATTCTAGTGTATTCGAAAAGGGAGGCAGATCACGCGCATCATTTACAGGAGGTGTTAGAAACCCTCAGACTGGAGAGATTATATGCAAAATTTTCGAAGTGTGCCTTTTGGTTACGAGAGGTACAATTCCTCGGTCACATCATAAGTGCCGATGGAATATTGGTAGATCCGTCAAAGATAGAAGCCGTGTCGAAATGGAGCCCTCCGAAGAATCCTTCGGAAATTAGAAGTTTCTTAGGGCTTGCGGGATACTACAGGAGATTCATTCAAGATTTCTCCAAGATTGCTTCACCGCTAACTAAATTAACTCGCAAGGAGGAAAGATTCATATGGAGTGTTGAACAGGAAAAGGCGTTCCAAACGCTAAAGGAGAAGTTAACTCACGCTCCGGTATTAACGTTGCCAGACGGAGTCGACGATATGGTAGTCTACTCGGATGCATCACATTCAGGGCTTGGATGTGTTTTGATGAAAAGAGGAAAAGTGATAGCTTATGCCTCGAGGCAACTAAAGGTACACGAAAAGAAATATCCCACACACGATCTTGAATTGGCGGCTGTGGTATTTACACTAAAAATATGGAGGCACTATCTATACGGAGTAAAGTGCACCATATTTACCGACCACAAAAGATTAAAATACTTCTTCAATCAGAAGGAGTTAAATATGCGGCAAAGGCGATGGTTGGTAACAGTAAAATATTATGACTGCGAAATACATTACCACCCCGGGAAAGCCAATGTTGTGGCAGATGCTTTGAGTAGGAAAATAGATTATGTTCCAATACGAGTGCGGTCGATGCAGCTTGTTGTAACCTCGGGTTTACTTGAACGAATCCAAGAAGCACAAGTCGAGGCGATAAAAGAGGAAAATTGGAAAATAGAAAGAATCGTTGGCTAGTTGGAAGAGTTAACGGATAATAATCATGGGTTGAAAACCTGGTTTGGCAGGATATGGATTCCTAACTCGTGTGGAATCAAAAAGCTACTACTCGATGAAGCTCACAAAAGCCGTTACTCCATCCATCTGGGAGCGACCAAGATGTACAACGACTTGCAACAAAATTACTGGTCGCCCGGAATGAAAAAGGATGTGGCTAAGTATGTGGAAAAATGTTTGACATGTCTGCAAGTCAAGGCGGAACACCAAAGACCCTATGGTAAGCTTCAGCCATTGGATATTCCAGTTTGGAAATGGGAACATATTACTATGGACCTGTTGACCAAACTGCCAAGGACAAACCGAGGATTTGATGCTATATGGGTGGTTGTTGATAGACTGACGAAAAGTGCTCACTTTATTCCTATACGTGAGAATTATACTTCAGAAAAGATGTCGGAGGTGTATACCAATGAAATAGTGGCACGCCATGGAGTACCGGTATCCATCGTGTCTGATAGGGATACCCGGTTTACTTCGAACTTCTGGCGAGATTTCCAAGATCAGATGGGAATGAAACGATTTATCAGCACTTCATACCATCCTCAAACGGATGGGCAGAGTGAAAGAACGATATAGACACTAGAAGACATGCTGAGGGCGTGTATTATCGATTTCGGGGGCAGCTGGGACGTGTATTTACCGTTAGCAGAATTCTCTTACAACAGTTATAATTCCATTATCGGCATGGCCCCGTATGAGATGCTATATGGTAGAAAATGTAGAACCCCGGTGTGTTGGGGTGAGGTGGGTCCACCTGAACTGGCCCATAAAGATGTAGTTCGAGCAACTAACGGGAAAATTGATGTGGTTCGAGCCCATTTGAAAGCGGCTCAAGACAGACAAAAGTCTTATGCTGACAAAATACGAAAACTGATTGAATTTCTGGTGGGCGATAGAGTTATGTTGAAAGTATCCCCATGGAAGGGCGTTATCCGATTCAGAAAAAGAAGGAAACTAAGCCTGAGGTTTATCGGGCCATTTAAAATCATTGAACGGGTTGGCAAGGTAGCATATCTCCTTGAATTACCGGAAGAATTGAGCGAAATCCATGGCACGTTCATGTGTCATAACTCCGAAAGTGCTTAGCTGAGGAAACAGCTTATATCCACTACGATGATATCGAGGTGGACAATAGCCTTAACTATGAGATAAGGCCAATTGAGATTCTAGATCGGATGTTAAAGATTTGCGGAATAAGAGAATTGATCAAGTGAAGATCAAGTGGGAGCATAGAAAAGGTTCGGATACTACATAGGAGTCCGAAGAGGAGATGGGACGTCTCTACCCAACATTATTCGGTACGTATTCCGGTTTCGAGGACGAAACCCTTTTAAGGGGGATGGACTTATAACACCCCGAAAATATAAATCTTTATTTATAAATACAATGTCGGTAAATAAACAAAATGAACTAACTAGGAATAAAAATAACCTAGTTAGATGAAAGCCTTGTAGTAACATGTTAGTGTGTTAGAAACACCTAAAATAAGGATCAAACAATAGTTGGGGGACCAAAGTTGTTAAGTTTGAAATTTATATTATTAAAACAAAAATAAAACCCAAACACACACAAGAGTGTGTGTCTGGTTCGATTAAAACACAGGGGCGACCAGGAGCTTGCTCTCAAACCCTAGTTTGTGCTATTTGATCAAAATTGAAGGCCTAAATATGTTCCAAAACGAAATCCAAGCCAAGATTAGTGATCTCCTTAGTAAATGGATCATAAGGTATGTAAAATTTCATCGAATGCTTCCATATAAAATTCTGGATAAATACTTGAAATTCGACATTAGTGTTGCATGATTGTTGTATGGATGAATTTGGAATGAAATAGTGTCTAGGAATAAACCCTAGTCATTAGATTGTTGAAATTCTGCTCATTACTTGTGAATTCCGTAATCTCCAATTAGGTGATTAGTGGGTTTTGTAAAAGCATGCTAAACACTAGAATTATAGTTATCATTCTAGTGTATTTTGAACCCTATGAAATAAATTCAGATTTGTTGATGTGAAAATTTGATATGAACATGCTTAATTGATGTTAATCTTGGCTAAATAACAAGCTATGAACTTGATTGTGAATTGTGTAAAATTATGCTCTTAAGGTGTTTGTAAAAATGCCTTAAAGAAAGCTAAATGTTGGAAAATTGAACCAAACGCATACTTATATATATATATTGGTGAACAAATGCATTAAGTGACACGAAAAGAGTTCTAACGATTTGTGATTGAACTCTATAGGCAAGGAAACTGGGACGTCAAGCAGACAAGCCGGTGGTGATACGCGTTTGAAGGGAGCGCTTTAAAAGTATGTAACCTTGTTCCGTTACATCGTGTTAACTAGAAATTCCGTTCGTTTGAAATAGTGTTTTTAAGAAAAGATAGCAATTGTAGAAGTGATGAAGATCACTATTGGTTAAACAAGTTAAAAACATGATTGGAAAATGTTTGGTAGTCATTGAAAATGGAGGATTCCATAAATGAGCCAAATGGGTCGAATAGATGTTTGGTTGAAAGTGTGAATGTGTTTTGAATAGCATTTGGCGATGATGGATCCTAAGAGCGTGAAACCATAGATTTGGTAATGAAATGCCGGTGATCGTAAGCCCCGGATGTTGGGTAAATACGCCTTGTGATCATAATAATATTAGTAGTAGAATTAGTGCAAAACTATGCGGGTCGAATAAATAGAAAGGGGACTATAAGCCGTTCAGTCCGTAAACTCAAGTTTTGATATGATAATCATGATAGATGCATTGGTAATTTAATTACGGACGCGTAGGAAAAAATATCACCTGAAACGGACATTTAGATAGAAAGTGATGCAAGTTTAAAGTTGGATTGTGAAAAACGGAGCTGGGCAAGAAATGCAGGTCTCAAACCTGCATCTGCTGGAAAAACGTCTCCCCCGCGGCACGTGGAGGGAGACCCTGAATCTGTCGCGACACGCGGGGCTTCCTCGCGGCCCGCGAAAGCTAATGTGTGATCTGTCGCGGGGCGCGACAGACCAAAATGCTGAAATTTTATTTTGTTTTTAATCGTATGATTCCAGAACTTGTTTATACGTATTTTAACATTGTCAAAACTAACATTTAACGTGGTTTTGACATTAGGTGATGTTGGACTCACTCCGGATGGTGATCAAGCAAGAATTCAAGAACCGAACACAAAGTTTGAAGCTTCCGCGTTTATCAATCTTTGTTTTAGACAATGTTCTTTTTGTAAACCTTCTAATTGACGTCTCCGATGTTTAAACTAGTTAGTAGTTAACTAGAATACTGTTACAATGCAAACTTACTTTTGTCTAACTTTATGAAATGAAGCATTTCCTTTTAAAAATGCGTATTTTATATAAAAATCTTAAATAAATGAGACGGGTGTTACAAATGGTGACATCATATATATTAAATAAGGACATAAAAATATATAACCACATAGCAATCTATCATTGTATACAACTCCAACATGATATTCTTTTGAGTTCATTCTTTTACACCGAGCCTCCAATCTTTGAAAGCTCAATACTTACATACCTACATTCCTGTTTCATTCTCAATAGCAATACGGTTAGGAAGACATAAATCTCAAACGTATTAAAAACCTACCACTTCGCATAAACTCATATCATTGACATACATTCAATAAGTTACATCTTGTGTTTACACTTACATGTATCCATATACATACATACATACCTATCCCATACAAACACCTCACATACAAATACACATGACATGTACTCACTACGATTCTATACCTAAGTACATACATGCAATTCACATTCACATGTTCATTTTCAAATTTCTATACAAAAATCATACTCGCACTATCCATCTATAAACATACTTATCATAAGTTAGTTCTTACACGCGTATAACACATTCGTTCAATTCAAATTCTAATCATAAAATCACATATTCGGGTATATGGCACCCACATACAAAACCGCGATCATAATTCATATTTCCATACTCATATTCTCACATATACTTAAGTTTTACAGGTCTAAGATAACTTTAGAGCCTTAAAAACATCTTACGGGGTACCGGGGCGGAACCAGATGAGTCAAATGCAAGAAACAACAAACATCAAAACTTTTGCAAATCCCGCCGTAAGTTACGGCTCACATGTCGTACCTTACGGCAAGGGATTTCTGCATTTTCTTGTTTCTTCCGCTGTAAGTTACGGCCAGCTGCCGTAGCTTACGACCAACTACTGCTATTTTTGTGTTTGCAGCTTTATTTGACCCGTTTCGAGTCCCACTCGATCGTGCCTATTCCGATTCGCTTCAAATTAAACATGTAACATCTAAACGAGGTCTCGTTTCTCCTTACACTATCATAGTCCCATTCTAACAATAATTTCAACATCTACATAAGCCCAAACATACTTTAATTCTGTTATTTAAGCGATTAATCTTACTTCTTAGTTTGACCCGTTTGGTTGTTATCATACAACTTCCAATTTTGTTGACCACTATCAACCTAATACCATCGAACTTATCTTAGTACTTCCATTGATTTTATATTCCTATATGCCTCTCAACAATTAACATATAACAATTCCCTTTAAATACTAAAGAGTGATTCTGGAAATCACTTACCTTATGCGTCCATGTTCGAGCTCGTCTTCTTGCCTCCTTTTGACTCATTAGCCATCCGTGCTTGAGTCCTTGCCAAAGTAAATTCCTATTCTTTCATGCTATCATTTTCATAACTTGTTAGTTTGCATGTTCATCCATATCGATAATCATTACAAATTCTTAGTTACATTACTTTCATTAGTCAATCATTCACTAACATGCATAGCTCAATTCACTGAAAAATAAGCTATTTTAGGACATCCGTTTACTGTACTTACGAGCTTGAAAAAATTACGATCTTTTTTTGTGACGTGCCCATCAGAGGGTTTATCCTTGTGTTAAATTTTTAGAGTCTAACTCTCTACCAAAAATTTATAAAAAATTATTTACTTAGCAGCAATCAGATTCGTCACTTTCTGACTGCAGCCCACAAAAAAATTCATTTAAAAATCCTTGATTATCCGATTGACATAATTCCAGTTGGAGATTTTCATAACCTCCTGAAGCTACCTACAGTAGAAATTTGAGATCATAACTCAATCCTAAATTGAGTTATGACATTTGTAATGGGCTGAAAATTCTGCCAGAAAATGCAGCCTGAACCTTCGATACGGAAAAATTCATAAAACGTTAGTTTTTGTCAAAAAAAATGCAATTCCAGTTGGGTTTGAAAGGTTTTTTCTAGAAGTTCATCACAAACTCAATAAACATCAGTTTTTGACAAGATTTGACACGGTTACAGCCGATTAAATTCGGCTGTAACTTTCTGGACAGATTCTGTTTCATCACCCGAATTCTTGTACGAGTTCCATCTAACGCACATTCTTAGAGTTAGTTTACTACTAATCTTAACATTATAATAGTTCATTCATATATGTCAAGCCATTTCATAAAATCTCACAACCTAACTTCACTTAGATATTTCATCATACACTTGGTGTGCGTACACCATTTAATGCACAATGTACAACTAATTTATGCATGATCCTCCAAGTTCATGCATAATTCATCAAATACAACTAGAATCAACTAACTTACATACCATACTCAAGCTATCTTACAATAATCCATTACATACAATTTACACATCAATAATTCAAGCAAGGATTTAACATGGTGAAACACCTATGTTATCATCTTCACCACTAGAAGTGGGGTTCACTTCAAACCCTCAAATTACTCAAAATCCTTAACAACACAAGTTCTATTTGGTGATTCTAATATACAATCATGCTTAATTTCATATCAATTCACGGATTAAATCATAACCCACTTCATACAACTTCACCAAAAGACAATTTGTAACATACCTTATGGTTAGCAAGTAGAGGTGATCAAGAATTGATGTACATGCACAAGATAAATCATCAATTACCCCCTTAATTTGCTGAATTTCCTCTTAGGTTTTAGTGGGTGTTATTCCCCTTTTTCTCCACATACATCGACGCACACACATACATACATTCTTAAAATGTAGAATTTTTATAAGGTTTGGCTCACTTGCTACATTTGGTCCCTCTACTTAGGTTTGTTGATTCACTTATAACCAAATTCATTCCTTACTTGTTTTACTAAGTATTTTAACTAGGTTAAATAACCTAGTTTATTTATTTCATGATATATCATATGGAAACATATGGGGAATGTGAATATTCGAGTTTTGGGGCGTTACAAGTATGCAGGGCTCCAAGATTCCCTGAGTGCAAAAATATTAGATAGCCAGTCATTATCTGCTAAATTGAACTCTCTGATAACCACTTCCCATTCTGATTCAAACTCTTCGGATGTAAGAATATCCGTCCACACAACACTACAAACACGTTCTTTGAAATTGGTGGAATTGCATAGCCTAACACCAACCTATAATAACACGAAAACGCCATGCAAAAAAAAACATATATATTACACACAGACAAACTTACATGAAAAAACAGTAACATCGTTAAAGAACGCCATACATCTTAAAATGCCAAACATAAAAATAAGGAAATCAACCTTCAAAGAAAGTTTATGCATCATATGCCACATGCATAACCATGTCTCGTGTCAACAAATACAGTAGAAATAGCCTTCTTCATTGCTGGATCTTGGTCAGTGACAACAACTTTTGGTTGAGAACCAACAACTTTTAGAAAAACTCTTAACAACCAAATATATGTATCAGCAGTTTCTGATGCCAATAATGCAGCACCAAATGTAACATTGCAGTGATGATTGTCTATACCAGTGAACAATACAAACACCATAGCGTATCTGTATATGAAAACGCCATGAGAAATGAAACGATAATAAAACGCCATTTCATGTGAACTCTGAAAAACGCCAATGCATGTAACCATTGAAAACGCCAAAAGAACAAAAAAGTTGAATTTTAAAATATTACTTGTTTGAACGATACGTGGCGTCAAACGAAATCACATCACAAAACACGTGGTAATTACATTTGGCTTGATCGTCACACCAAAAAAGTCCCTTCAAACGATTGTCTTCTTCTGTGAAGTAATCGTATGAGAAATTAGGCTGGGACTGTTTTTTTTCATCCAAATGTCTCACAACCATCTCAGCGTCGTATTCCCATATAAACAAGTTAATTTGCCTCTTGTAGTTCTTAAATTCAACTTTACTTGCACCGACATCTTCAAAAATGCCAAAACAAGTCTTCATAACATTAAACGCCTTGACTGGACCCAAATTCAAATTAGACATGCTGTGTATAACATGCTTCTGGAGCTGAGTGAGGTGCCGTTCAGTTAGAAGAAAATGCTTATCAGGACGTTCAACAAGATCATGATTGTGCTCCTCAACAAACTTATACACCTTCCATGATCCAGCCTAAAAAATTACACATAACAGTGCACCACAATCAGTCCTCTTTGAAAAGTTGGATCACACTAACTGTTCCTTTTGATTGGGGTCCAACGTATCAACCTTCTTGTCCTTATATACCCCAACTCTCGTACACATGTAATATTTAATATGTCTTACACCTTTGGCATTTATCTTTTCAGTCCCTTTCCTGACTAAAAAACCACAAGCCTTGGCATACGTAACATACATTGAATAACAATCATCGAGGCTTGTGAATGTCATGTCCATTCTAGGCTTTATTTCTTCACTAACGTCAGGAATGATAAACGGTAAACCAGTTTTGGGTCAAAACCTTTCACTCGAGGAAGCACATTCGTTAGAGAAAACACAGTGAGGAACAAAATTTCAGAAAAACGCCATTAAAAATAGAAAATGTCTCCTAGTAACATTATCGATGAAAACGCCATTAATTGAATAATAAACAAGACATAATAAACACATAATTTGAAAACGTCATAATAAAAACGCCATAATACACACACCATAACTTTATTGATTAACAAATATGATGAATTAACAATACTAATGCAGCGTGATAATGAACACGCCATGAGATGAATAATTAACAAAAATAACATCATAATGAAAACGCCATAGTTAACAAAAACTGATGTTTACACAAATTAACAAATAGTAATAACTGATGTTTACAAATACTACTAAATAATATTCAAAACTAATTAGGTGTAAAATGCCAATGATCGTAAAAACATAAGAAAAATACTAGATCCGAAACGACAAATAAAATTAATAATGAAAACTCCAATTATCAGTTCTTACTAATTGTTTAACTACCAATTAAAACGCGAATAAACTGGATACATGAACAGCGACATTGAAAGCATACAACACATTATGAAATATTAATTGAAAAAAAAAAGAATGAAACAAGCATAAAAGAACAAAACGCCATATCTGTTGTATATGTGTTGCATCATTTGTTGGAACAAAAATATAAAACGTCATCAAATATTACTTTGTCAAACAGAATCCATGTTAGACGCCATAGATCTGAGAAAGCTTGGAAAGGAGGTAACAGCTAATACGAAATCTTTGGAGTTTTAATTTGAAACATATTTATAACGCGAATAAGGAGGGAACGTACAAAAGGACAATCGTACCCATGCATATCAATTAGCGCCCCCTGCCACGTTTCGGGCCAGGATCCGTTCTCACCGTTCTCATACTTTAGGACGTTTTCTCCTGATCCTGTACCTATATATATATATATATATATGGATGGGTTAAAGTGAAAACCATCCCTAGTTGCGAAAACCGTAGGAACCTCTTTTCCACCATTGATCTTTTGAGATTGATGGTTGAGATTAAAAGTGATTAAAACAAATATTTAATTCTTTTTGTTTTATTACGTTTTTAATATTTTATTGTCATAAGGGTAATTTAGTCAATTTGCTATTTTTGTCTTATTTGTTTATTAATATTTTAATTCTTTACAAATCAAATTTTTTTGTCGTATTTGGTTATTAATATTTAACAAATCAGATTTTTTTACAAAAAAAACAATTTTTTTATAGATTTTTTTACAAAGCAGATTTTCACGCCTCGGTTTTAAAATTTTTTTACGCCCCCGTTTAAAAACTTTTTTAATGACCCGGTTTTAAAACTTTTTTTACGACCCAGTTTTAAAACATTTTTTATACGGGTTTAAATTTTTTTACGCCAAATTTTTTTTACAGGTTTAATTTTTTTTACGCCAAACATTTTTTTATGCCAAACATTTTTTACGGCAAAATTTTTTTACGCTAAACATCTTTTTACGCCCCGACCCCGATTTCAGGTTTACGAAATTTGAGAATCTTAACAAAAAAACTCACCCAAAATCGTGACTCAATTAGATGTCTCAGATAAGTTGATACTTATCATCATCGACTGAAAATATAAAAACCAACAACAAAAATCAAAACCATGTGTGGATCTTGAAAAAACAGGGTTTGGCTCAAAGTTTCCAGAAATCATGGCTGCAAAGTGGTGTTGTAGGTCAAAAACCTACCCTCGACCATCCTTGCCACGCCATCGTCATAAATTCTCGGAAAAAATGTTTCGAACTATCGCTGCCAAGAAAAAAAATGTTATCAACACAACCAAGACAACCAACTGAACATATCAAAACCCACCAACCGGCGCTGCCGGCTAATAAATATAGCAGAAGGTATAAACTCATGTAAACTCACGTACTCCTCGGGTCGCCGGACTCATCAAAATGAGTTGCCGGACATCAGTGAAGGTCATCGGTGAAAGTCACCTCAGGGTCGCCGAACAACCCCACCATACTATCAGCTGTGAAAGTCAAAAAACAAAACCCAGATGATAAATTTCTCAAAAAACCAGATTATGGTTAAAAAAAAAACTCTTGCTTCTCCAATCATATAAACACAATTTTTAAGATCAGGAAACAAAACCCAGATGATAAATTACTTAAAAATAAATTATGATGGATCTGAAGACTCACTTGATGAAACCAAAGACAACCGGCACCACCGGGATGCAACAAAAGACTACCGGCACCACCGGTTATTCTTTTCGATCTTTGGTGGAATCCCACCAGTGAAGATCAAGCTATTGACGGAGCTCAGAGAATCGGTCAACGACCTCCACGAAACCCAAACCTCTCTTGAAACATCCACCACCGCCGACCACTGCCCCTCTACCTCCACCGCCGCCGACCACCGCCCCTCTACATAATCTTCAAACCACATCAGAAACTTTTTCACTACGATTTCCTTTTTTCATACTTCACAGCTTCAATTCATTGTACTCGCAGATGAGAAAGAGGGTGATTTCTAGATCTAGGTGGCTGTGGTTTTTTGAGAGAGAGATGAGGGATTTCATTTTTGAAAAAAGAGATGGGGTAAAAAATGTGCTCTGCACATTTTGAAAGAGAGAGAGAGATAAAATGGGGGAGAAATGACATTTGATTGAAAAGGTGGCATGTGAGTAAATTACAAATATGCCCTTAAAATAAGACATATGTGTATATTAAGTGACATCCTCTCATTGGTCCATAACAGTTTTCACAGTTCTCGCAACTGGGGATAGTTTTCATTTGAACCGATCCCTATATATATATAGGGTTAGGTTCATTGGTGAACAACCCCTTTGATAGTGAACTGTGTGAACTAATCCTAGCTCTTAATTACCAATACACAAGTGTAAATCAATGGCCAGGATTTGTTCACTCAGATCACAAATACACTAGTTTTCACTCTAGAACCCCACCCTATATATATATATGGGGAGATTCATTTGAGAAGAAAATTTAATTGAGAAAAAAAAGAGAATAAATCCTGTAGTGATTAGACTACTAGGAATGTGACTCACACTCACCAAAGCCTAAAAACTGACATATGAAGTGCAATCAAAATGTGTGAATGAAGTGCTAAGATGAAATCAGGTTTCTCTAAAAATCCTGAATCCCACAACTATCCGAATTGAAAGAGTAACACTCTAACAACTTTCTAATCATGAAGCTAGTTCTAGATTGATAAAAGTGAAAACCTAAGAATCACCATACGTGAATAAACAGAAGAACCTCGTGCTAACGAGTGTTCAAAACTATCAAACAACGCATAAAATAACATAGATTTCCCGAATAATCTCTCGAATCAATAAGATTGGACGCACACTCCCAACTGATTTTAGTTGATTAATTAACTTATATTATTTCTAATGATAAACTCTAGACCGAAAACCTACTGATTAACAACCTAAAAACGACTTTAATGTGTCTAGGTAAATCTCTTCTTTCCAAACACATAAAAATCAACAATCAATCAATAATCACAACCAAACAATCAATCAAAGATCATTAACAGCAACAAACAAGAACTATTTTAACTTCAAAACACAAACTTGGTAAAAGGTCAAACCGAAAAGTCAAAACATAGTCATTTGTTCATCAAAACTTATGTGGCTTTAAAAGTTTAGACTCTAAACATGATTGAAGTATCAACACAATGAATAAATGTCAAAAACATCATGTTCATCACAGTTTAAACGAGAAAGAATTGAAAACAACAACTGACAGATTGCAAAATCTTCAAAGTTCCAAACTTTATACTCTGTCTTCGATCCATTTACCTTCTTCAGTTGCAAATCACCCTATATTTTCCTTAGAGTCGTTTGGAATTGTTGGCGGTAATTCTCGACTCCTCACAAGTCGGTAATGGGAAAAGGGTGACAAAGGAGTTCAAGTCACAAGTCGGTGAACTTGAGGGATCAATGTTGACAAGTTGGTCATAATTGGTTAAGTTTCCTAATTACATTTAATTATATTTGGTAATGTCTTGGTCACCAAGTTAGGGTTATTTGGTAATGTCTTGGCTACCAAGTTAGGGTAAGCCTATATAAACCAAGATAGGGTTAGACATTATTAAGAGTCAAGAGAAGATAAGAGACAAGACTAGAGAGAAACCAAGTTATGGTTTAAGAGTCTGTAATCAGTTTTGAATTATTTTTTGATTGATAATATTGAGAGTTATTCGATCTAAATTCTCTACTTCATCTTTTTTATTCGGTTTGATTGTCGATTGGGACTTGAATTGGTACTCGGGTTCTTAATCGGCGACTAAGAAGTCTAACGGGTCGGCGATCGAGATCGGTGGTACTTGTCGCAGCCCCCGAGCCCTACCCGGGAGCGGAAGCCGTGAGACACGGAGCGGGTGGTATTGATGTTTATTAATTTGGCAGCGAAATTTAAATATCATGACCGTAGTTAGGAAATATTTATCAGAGTTTCAAACACCAAACTTTTATAATAAATAATTGGGATAAAACCCAAGTTTCATTGATAGTACAATTATAGGGATAAAACCCTATTTATTGAAAACATAAACTCCTTTTTATTTAGGTAACTTTTATAGCCACTTCTTCAAGCTTTCAGTGCTCTCCAGCTGGCTTCTATTAGCTTCACATTAAGTTACCTGAAACGCGGTTTAAAAAGGTTTTATCAGCAAGAAATACTTGCGAGTGCATCCCAGTTTAATCAAAACAGTTTTTATAACTTTACAGTATTGAGAGCGATTACAATGTTTATATCTACCAATATACTCATTCAGTATTTGTCATGCTCACAGTTCCATGACTGTGGTCATGTTACTCATTGGCTAACTCGTCGTCCAATAGTAACAAATTACTAGTAGTGTATACAAAACCTTGCATACCGGCAGCAAATGTAGAATACATAGACTCAATCACTATCAAGTATAATTGAAAACATTTGAGGTTTTGGTAAAACAGTTTGGTAGAAAAAGAGAATGGACTCACAAACGGTGAGAAAAAGAGAATGTGCTCACATTGTAGACTTAGGTAAATATATAGCTTCCTGTTGCTTCTTGATTATAATCTATTGAAATTAAACAATGCACACGTGTTAGTAAGATAACCTAAATCACATTAGCCTTACAACACGAGACAGAACTCCAACGAACTGAGTCAGGCAGAGCCTTGACATGCGTTACGGAGTCCTAGATCAATCAGGTAGGGTAACGAATACGTGATCGGGGGTTATAATACTTACAACGAGGCAGAGCTTCGCGTTTTAGGGGTATTATATCCGATAATATTGCACTGTATATCTGAGAGGGAAAAGAATTTGAGCGACGGACAACTGAGGCCTTCGACCTCCATTTATAGGCTGGATTCCAGGTCTCTCGCGGCCCGCCAGCCAGCTAGACTAGGGCTTAGGCCCGGTTAGTCATGGGTATAGGTCTGCCGGGTGTTGTGCAACGTGGCACGCTGTGCGTTTGCCAGACATAGCTTGGCCGCGCCTCGTGAGGCCAAGGGGTGAACTCGGTCGCGGCCCGTGAGACACTATATATATTTGTTTTATTTGAATTTTTGTTAAATTTAAGGTTATTTAGGACCGTTTACGAGTATTCGGGGTATAATTAGAGTGTTTAGGGTGTTTTATGAGGGTTGTTATATCCTCCCCACCTTGTTTTGAATCTCGTCCTCCAGATCTACTGGAACAGGTGTGGATATTTCCGTTGCATTTCCGACTCGAGTTCCCAAGTATATTCTGGTCCTCTCTTGGAATCCTATTTCACTTTGACCAGAACTAGTCTATTGTGTTTGAGATTCTTGACCTTTCTATCTTCAATATGCAGTGGTTTCTCTATAAACTTAAGTTTCTCATTGACCTCTATGTCTTGAAGAGGTATCACTAATGATTCGTCTGCTAAGAACTTTTTGAGATTACATACATGAAACACATCATGTATACCTGCCATTTCCTCTGGCAGTTGTAACTGATAAGCTAATGGTCCTATTCTTTTGATAATCTTAAAAGGTCCAACATACCTGGGGCTTAGCTTTCCTCTTTTAATGAATCTGACCACTCCTTTCCATGGAGAAACTTTTAACAATACCTTATCTCCAACTTGAAATTCCAATGGTTTTCGTATGTTATATACATAACTCTTTTGATGATCTCGTGCTGCTTTTAATCTTTCCTTGACTTGAATGATTTTGTCTGTTGTTTCTTGTACTATCTCTGGTCCAGATAGTTTCTTTCCTCCAATTTCTGCCCAACAAACTTGAGTTCGGCACTTTCGTCCATAAAGTGTTTCAAATGGTGTAGCATTGATGCTGGTATGATAGTTGTTATTGTAAGAAAATTCTATTAATGGTAAGTGGTTGTCCCAATTTCCTCTAAAATCAATTACATAAGCTCTAAGCATATCTTCAATTGTGTGAATTGTCCTTTCGCTTTGTCCGTCCGTTTGAGGATGATAAGCTGTGCTTAGATTCAACCTGGTTCCCATTGCTTTTTGGAAACTTGTCTAAAAATGAGATATAAAACGGCTATCTCTATCAGAAACAATAGATAAAGGGATTCAATGTAATGAAACTATTTCATTTACATATAACTTGGCTAACTGTTCCATACTGAAAGTTTCCTTCATAGGTAAGAAATGAGCAGATTTGATTAATCTGTCAACAATCACCCAGATTGTATCATTACCTTTTCGTGTCTTGGGTAATTTGGTAACAAAGTCCATTGTTATCAATTCCCATTTTCAGATTGGCATCTCTAATTGCTGCAATAACCCTGAGGGTATCTGGTGTTCAGCTTTAACCTGTAAGTAGGTTAGACATCTAGCAACATAGTTTGCTATGTCTTTTTTCATTCGTATCCACCAGAAATTCTTTCTTAAGTCTTGATACATTTATCACTACCGGGATGTATCGTATACTTAGATTTATGAGCTTCGTCTAAAATTTGGTTTCTTAGGTTTCGTTGAATAGGTATCCAGATCCTTTTTCTATGGAATCTCCAAATTCCATCCGTTCCTTGTTCTAACTCATTAATCATTCCTTTTAAATCTTCAGCATCATCCTTGATTGCTATTTCCTGTACCTCTCTAATTTGTTTATTTAAATCTATCTGCAGATTTAATCTGAGAGAGCATACTCGTATTGTCTTTTCATGATAATTTCGACTTAAAGCATCAGCCACTACATTAGCTTTTCCTGCATGATACTGGATATCACAATCATAATCACTAAGAATTTCCATCCAACATCTCTGTCTCATGTTTAATTCGTTTTACCTAAAAACATATCTTAAACTCAATCTGTGAAAATAACAAACTTACTACCGTAGAGATAGTGTCTCCAAATTTTAAGGGCAAAAACTATGGCTCCTAACTCTAGATCATGGGTTGTATAATTTTCTTCATGTTTCTTAAGCTGTCTAAAGGTATAAGCTATGACCTTTTGACGTTGCATTAACACACATCCATATCCTAACTTAGACGCGTCACAATAGACTATAAAGTCTTCAGTTCCTTCTGGTAACGCGAGTATGGGTGCGTTGGTTAACCTTTGCTTTAGAATCCTAAAGGCTTCCTCCTGTTTTGGTCCCCATTCAAACTTAACTGATTTGCAAGTCCGATTGGTTAATGGAATGGCTATTCTAGATAAATCTTGAATAAAACGTCTATAATATCCTGTCAGTCCAAGAAAACTCCTCACTTTTGTTGGCGATTCAGGGACTTTCCATTTGGTAATTACCTCGATCTTTGTGGGATACACATGAATTCCTTCATGATTAACCAGATGTCCAAGGAATTGCACTTCTTGCAACCAGAATTCGCATTTTGAGAATTTAGCATAAAGCTTTTCCTTTCTCAATAATGTCAGAAGTGGATGCAGATGCTCTGCATGTTCCTCTTTACTCTTAGAGTAAATTAGAATATCATCTATAAAGACAATTATGAATTTATCCAGGTATGGCTTACATATCCTGTTCATAATGTCCATAAATGCAGCTGGGGCATTGGTTAAACCAAATGGCATGACTGTAAATTCATAATGACCGTACCTTGTTCTGAAAATAGTTTTAGGAATGTCCTCTTCCTGTACTTTCAACTGATGATATCCTGAGCGTAAGTCGATCTTATAAAAGAATCGAGCTCCTTGAAGTTGATCAAACAGATCATCGATTCTCGGTAGTGGGTACCGATTTTTAATTGTAACCTTATTCAATTCCCGGTAATCAATGCACATAGGCATTGATCCATCTTTCTTCTTAACAATTAAGAACGGTGCTCCCCATGGCGATGAACTAGGTTGTATGAAACCTTTTCTAAGCAGTTCATCCAACTGTTTCTTCAGTTCCTGCATCTCCGTCGGTGCAAGTCGGTATGGCGCTTTGGAAATTGATGCCGTTCCTGGTATTAGGTGAATTCTAAATTCAACCTCTCGATCTGGCGGTAATCCAGGTAATTCTTCTAAGAAAACATCTGAGAATTTAGATACTACGGGAATATCTTTTAATTCTTTTCCCTTAGTGTTAATGATTACTGAAATCATATACACTATTCCTCCTTTCCTTGCACAACTTGCAGCTTTCATCACAGAGATGATTTTTGTTGACCTGGTTGGCCTATCTCCTTTAATTATGATCTTTTCACCATTTGGTGTACTTACTTGCACAGACTTTTGATCACATAAGATACTGGCATGATTGGCTACCAACTAATCCATTCCTAATACGATATTGAATCCAACTAAATTCATTAGAAAGAGATTAGCAGTAAAATAATGGTTTAAAATTTCTATCCTTGCTCCCGGAAGGATTTCACTTATCTTAATAAAATCTCCATTTGTTGTCTCCACCAGACAGTCTTGTTGAAGCTTAGTTAACGGTTGGTTGAGAAGTTTGCAGAAAGAAGTATTGATAAAACTTTGGTTTGCACCAGAGTCAAATAATACTTTGGCAAAAATATCATTAACTAAAAACGTATCTGCAATCACATCCGGAATCATCTTGGCTTCTTCAGCTGTCAGAACGAATGCTCTGGAATTCTTCTTGGGTCCTTCCGTTGCCTTGGCTTTGCTGGTTGTCGCTAGAGCTAGTTTCAGACAGTCCGGTTTGATATAACTAGCTTCTCCACAATTAAAGCATAGCCTATTACTAGCTTTCTTCCTACAGTCTTCTTCCTTATGTCCAGACATTTTGCAAAAGTTGCAGTATATGTATCACATTCCTGAGTGCTTCCTTTTGCAATACTTGCAGTTGGGTGAAGAGGAAGAACCTGTACCTTTCTCACGGTAGGAATTACCGTAACAGAATTCTTGGGTAAGCTTTTGAGCTAGGTTCTTTCTCTGGTTTTCCTCTTGTGTACGTACCAACTCATCAGTCAGGGTGTTGGCCAATTCTACTGCTTCTTCTATGGTTTGTGGCCTAGCTGCCTTGACTACGTGTCTGATCTCACTAATTAATCCCCAGATGTAACGGGAGATTAATACTAGCTCTGGTGAGGCTAAGGTTGGTACTATCCTAGCATATTCAAAGAATATGGTAGTGTACTCCCTGCAGTTTATTCCAATCATTTTATGATATAGAAGCTTATTAGCAATTTCTTCCTTTTCATTAGGAGGACATAATTTTCTTTCAACTATCTCCTTAAATTTGTTCCATTCCATATTATAAACTCTGTCACTTCCTCTAGATTGGAGAATGGTATTCTACCACTCTAAGGCTGCATTCTTAAAAAAGATTAGAAGCAAACATGATTTTATCTTCATCTGCGCATTTACTTATTTTTATGACTGCTTATGTCTTTTCTATCCAGCGCAAGGTTGAAATGGCTCCTTCATTGCATGAGAATTCTATTGGTTTGCAGGCCAATAATTCTTTATAAGAACAACCATATGAGATGGTTCTTCTTCTTTTAGGAATTGGAGCTTGAATAATTGGTTCGTGATTTTCGTTCACGCTGTGACTTGTTTCAGTGATTTGACGTTTATTCCAATTACATAATTATTATTTTCTGCTTCTTTAATAGTCTTGATAATATATGGCATAGCATCTATGATTCCTTGTGCTACTATATGTTCGATGGCACTTTTATTCACTTGATTCCCGTTATTATCATTATTTTGGTTTTCCTGATTTACTTCGTTGTTCATCTGAATTGTAAACATTTATCAGGTATTAATGTCACAGAATAAAGTTAACACAAATAAACATTCAAACAGATTTAACCAAAAGCGTGGAGCATTGCGACTTTACTCTTTATATATATATATATATATATCTATATATAGGCATCGATTACAAATTACAACTGAAATTTAAACACACTAGTAATTATGCATCGATAGGTATTTTAGTCTGTCTATTCTAGTTGATCTATAATTTTTTTAAAGTAAACAAATTACACACATATATATGTTATTCTAGTTGGTAGTTTGTCCAATGCTGCATCTCCCGCTTGTCATACTTCCAGACGAGTTTCTCTCCTATCTGACGGATTCTATTTCGTTCTTCCACTAGCTATTCGCCATATGAGCGAAGTTCCTGCACATTTTCTTCGCTCATGGGTGGTAATGGTGCTGGTACTAGGTCAGAGTATCGAGGTATGGGTTGTCCGTAAGGGTATGTGTTGCTTAATATATTCTAAATATACCTGTCGTCGTTCCAAAATGGGTCTAAAGGGTTCAGGTCGGTATATTGCGCTATGGGGTTTGGTGCAGAAATTCTAGGGATCTCATTGGGGTCGAATGCTGGGATTGGGAATTGATCCTCCTGATTTGGTTCTAGTTCCATTGGTGATTGGGGAATAAGGGTAGAAATTCTGGTTCAGCTACATGGTTTAGATTAGGGTCTGCTGCTGTAGTTGCTAACATGTGGAAATCTGCTTGTTGTCTATCAAGTTCCTCCTCCCATAATGGTCTATTGGTTTCCTGGGTTCGGGCATTCATTTCTCTATTTGCTTTTGCTAAAGCTCTCTGTTGTTGGAGTTTCTTCATCCTTTTCCTCCTCACATGCGCTCCCTTAATAAACCATCCTCTCTTTTTAGGAGGGAATGGTTCCTCAGACTGTGCCTTAAAGACAAAGATTGCTTCCTCAGTATCAGCCGAGTATCCTAAGGGGTTGGCTGGGATGAGGTTCCTTCATTCTTTAGGGAACTAGCTAATTGACGGTAAGTGTCGGATGTACCTTCCTCACTCATACTGTAAACTAACAAATTGCCAAATAACACAAAACAATTATATACATATTTACACAGAATCACATAAGTTATTTCCTAACACAATTAAAAATTTAGGTATTAACAGAACACCTCAATGGCTTAAAGCAGTGGCATTGGCTCTAATACCACCTTCTGTCGCAGCCCCCGACCCCTACCCCGGGAGCGGAAGCCGCGAGACACAGAGTGGGTGGTATCGGTGTTTATTAATTTGGCCGCGGAATTTAAACATCAGGGCCGTAGTTAGGCAATATTTATCAGAGTTTCAAACACCAAACTTTTATAATAAATAATTGGGATAAAACCCAAGTTTCATTGATAGTACAATTATAGGGATAAAACCCTATTTATTGAAAACATAAACTCCTTTTTATTTAGTTAACTTTTATCACCACTTCTATAAGCCTTCAGTGCTCTCCAGCTGGCTTCTATTAGCTTCAAATTAAGTTACCTGAAACGCGTTTTAAAAAGGTTTTATCAGCAAGAAATACTGGCGAGTGCATCCAAATTAAGTTACCTGAAACAGCTTTTATAACTTTACAGTATTGAGAGCGATTACAATGTTTATATCTACCAATATACTCATTCAGTATTTGTCATGTTCACAGTTCCATGACTGCGGTCATGTTACTCATTGGCTAACTCGTCGTCCAATAGTAACAGATTATAAGTAGTGTATACAAAACCCCAGACACCGGCAACAATTGTAGAATACATAGACTCAATCACTGTTAAGTATAATTGAAAACATTTGAAGTTTTGGTAAAACAGTTTGGTAGAAAAAAGAGAATGGACTCACAAACGGTGAGAAAAAGAGAATGTACTCACATTGTAGACTTAGGTAAATATATAGATTCCTGTTGCTTCTTGATTATAATCTATTAAAATTAAACAATGCATACGTGTTAGTAAGATAACCTAAATCACATTATCCTTACAACACGAGACAGAACTACAACGACCTGAGTCAGGCAGAGCCTTGACATGCGTTACGGAGTCCTAGATTAATCGGGTAGGGTAACGAATATGTGATCGGGGGTTATAATACTTACAACGAGGCAGGGCTTCGTGTTTTAGGGGTATTATATCTGATAATATTGCAGTATATATCTGAGAGAGAAAAGAATTTGAGCGACGGACAACTGAGGCCTTCGGCCTCCATTTATAGGCTGGATTCCAGGTCCCTCGCTGCCAGCGAGCCCACAGGCTAAGCCTGTCGCGGCCCGCCAGCCAGCTAGACTAAGGCTTAGGCCCGGTTAGTCATAGGTATAGGTCTGCCGGGTGTTGTGCAACGTGGCACGCTGTGCGTTCGCCAGACATAGCTCGGTCGCGCCCCGTGAAGCCCATGGGTGAACTGGGTCGCGGCCAGAGACACTATATATATTTGTTTTATTTGATTTTTTGTAAATTTAAGGTTATTTAGGACCGTTTACGAGTATTCGGGGTATACTTAGAGTGTTTAGGGTGTTTTTTTGAGGGTTGTTATAGTACTGGTTCATCGGAGCAGCGGCGTGGTATCATTACGACTCGGGCAACGAGTAGGTTGTTCGTATAACAACAATCGGAAAGCGGAACCAGGTGGGTTCGGCAAGGATCCATTTTGGCGCAACCGGTCTCGGAGTAATCGATTTTGCAAAAATAATATCAGGTTTTTTCCGATCATATTTTTGCGAGTGGATTCAGGTTTTTATGAGAGGTATTCGTGACTTGAAGACCGATCAAAGACATGATCAGATATACAAGCCGATCAAAGTTGTGATCGGAAATTCCAGTTGAAGCTGCGATTTATTTTATTGTTCTCCATTTTGCGACAAAAAAGGAGAAAAGAAGGTTTCACGGTTTATCAAGATTGGTTGTATTTGATTGGTTTTTTTGTTAAAAAGTCAAACAAGTTGGTTTGATTTCTTTTGGTGTTGGCGCGTAAATTAAAGAAGCCTAAAATAGCTTGGTTGATTCTTGTGGCTGTTTAAGATTAAGCAGAAAAAGAATTAGTGTCACATAAGTTAAAAGCCCAAAGCATTAAAAGGAATTGGTTTTGCATAGGTGCATACGAGATAACGAAACTTCAAACAATTATTATTATTATTATTATTATTATTAAATAATAACTTCCGTTTTCTCTAAACCCTTCCGTTTTCTCTTCTCTGGCCGTCGGGGGCTCGACGAAGCTGGAAAGCTTGGGTTAGCATGCGAGGTCGCCGTGCATCCGGCTTGACCTTCCTCCCTAACTTGACTCTTCTTGGTATTTCCATTCGCTTCCGGGGTTCCGGTTTTCTTTTTCTTTTCTCGGTTCATCCTCCTAATCGGTCCTAATCTCGATTGCTTAGTAGGTTTGTTATTGGTCGCGGCTATCTTGATAGTTCAGCTAGACCGATACGAATCCTATTAACCATTTAAAGATTGGTGACCTTGGGTGGTTGACTTTTTTTCTGCAGTCATAGTGTACGGCAATACATGGGAAAGTGATGGCCCTTGGACGGAAGTCCAGTACCAAAAAAAACAGGAAAAGTAGAGGTAATGGTGTGGAGATTACCTTCCTGGTGCAGAATCTATCTGACCGAACGACAAAAATGCAATTATGGAGTGCGTTTCAACCATATGATTTTGTATCAGATGCGTATGTTGCTCGTAAGAAAGATAAGAACATTGATCAAACTTTGGCGGCTATGAATACTGTAAAAATACTTGAAGCAAAGGTATCGGTTTCTTTGGCTAAGTATGACAAAAACCACAAAAAAATCATCTATGCTTCAAAGATAGTCGGCGAAAAAAGCATGGAAGCCAAAGGAACAGATGCCTATGAACCACCAAAATCATAAGGGTGCCTCTTCGGGGGGGGGGGGGGGGCTACGGTCAGGGAAGGACTCTCATACGCAGACTTATTTCAAAAAGACAGACAGGCTACAAATCTGGGTACAAAGACGATTACTATAAACAACAAAGGTTCAAAATACCCGTTACACTGCATGGGGCGCTCAATACATGGCGTAGCAAAAAACCTTAGTACCCTCAATAGTCTGAATCATTTTTTGGATACTGGGGGTTTGGAAAATTATGGACTATCGTATATCGGTGGGTTAAGTGTACTACTCACACTTGGAGACCCCGGAATAGTCAAGGATATCATAAGTAACCACTCAGATTGTTTGTCGAACCTCTTCAGTCATTTCCATGTGTGAAATGGCGAGGATCTTCCCATGGACTGGGTTGTATCCCTCCGGATTACTGGGTTTTTCAAAATTTATGCTAAAACACACTAAAATCTTTTTGGATTTTTGAATGTAATGAAATGCAATAAAGAAATATTTACAAACAATATTTTTGTGAGTTCGTGCAAGAGGATCATATCAGTTTTTGAGACCAATCACCAACACCGTTAAGCCTGATTTCATTTTAAGCTCTAAACAATTCACATAGATTGACGATATTGTTATCCACTTAAACTCAATCTAAAAACTTTCGAAATGCTTACCAATACGTTAAGGTATATTAATTTTGCACTAAGTTCTTATGGACCCCACGATCTCAGCATATCCCCTCATCATGTAATACACTATCTCAAGCAATGCCTTTAAACTTTTATCAACTGTGATTTGTGCGAAAACAAAGCAGAATGTTTAAACATTAACAATCAGGTCGATACTTCCGTATACGCAGAGAAAGTCCAATGTTTAAACAAAATAAGAAAAATAAAACAAGTTGAAGTTGTTTAGGCTTTAACCACCAGGTCGATACTTCCGTATACGCAGAGGAGGTCCAAAGCTTAAACGAAACACCAAAGAAAATAAAACAGAACATTTAGGCAACAACATCCAGGTCGATACTCACGTATACGCAGAGGATGTCCGATGCTTAAACAAAATAAAGAAATAAAACAAGTTTAAATCTTTGCAAAATGAAATGCACAATCACAGTGACTTTTCAGCAAAGTTGTGAAAGTTCACAAACTTAACCAGTTTTATGTCTTTCGACAATCAGCGATTACTGAGTAGGCACACAGTCAAGAAGGACAAAACTAAGTACTATGCTTTCGACCATGTTTCCCACTAGAACTAGGCTTTTTCATTTAAGTTTGTATCGTTATCGCAAATCTACTAATCTAGCTGAGCCTATCGTCACATCCTTAGTGAGACCGTTTATCACATTTTAACTTTCCATTTCTTTAGCGTGTTGTGACAATCCACTGATGTACTATCATTTCCTCTTTTATGCAACAAAACTCATTTTTCATTTTATCAAGTTTTTGGCTTTTTTCAAATTTTCTAATGTTTTTGTATTTTCTGAAATTATACTCCCCCTAAAATACAAATACATCTAAAGGAAATTGAAAACAAACTGTACAAGAACATGACAACTGATATCGAATTGCCTCAATTCGCCATCCACTTGGCATAAACAATCAGAACTCCCCCTCACAACAAACTATTTTCCCATTATGATCTCAAAACACTTAAGTTTGTTTTAATCAAAATGGTTTTTCCGGAAAATTAGTTTTGTTGATTTTACCATTTGTAGATTCGGGGAAAACTCATCACATTGTTTTTCAACCACTTGTAGAAAATCAGATACAACTTAATGTCCCTGATTTACCACTTGTAAGATCAAATATCAAACATTTTCAACCAATCATCATCTATTGGTTGAATTCTCAAGGTGCCGATTCCTACTCCACACCAACCTGGGAGTTCCGGCAAATCACACTTATACAAAAACAATTTTCAAACACAATATAAGAATGATGCCGATTCATGCTCCACGATTACCAACTTGGGAGCTCCGGCAAGTCAGGTTTTTACTGTTTGAAAAATATATCCACCCAAGCCTGACCTTCCTTAGGTGTAACAACCTCTTCTTCATCTTTACTTTCGACAGACTTGTGAACATTCATTTTGGAAGCATAAAATTCTTTCACTCCTTTGGCCTTACCATCGACCATTTTTCCAAAAATGTGTTTCACAGTTCCGTTGAAAGCCTTATCAACATCAAATTTCTTCTTGTCAAAATAAAATTGATTTGAAATTTCAACGTTTCCAACTTTCTTCTTAAAATTTTCAGCTCGCAAAGGTGGAAAATTCACATCATCCACTTTTGGAACTGATTTTTCAACCTTTTCTTTAACACGTGGCTCCTCTGATTTTGTGGAATCAGATTCATCACTAGAACTGTTTCCTGAACCTTTAACCACCCATTTTTTGATTTTTCAAAATTTCTTTTCTTTTAACCACATTCTTTGAACATTCACCAATCTCAAAGGTTGAATTTTCAAAGCCTGTAAATTTTCTGGTTGTAAGTTCGGTTTTCTCAACAACTTTTTCTTTCATTTTACCAGAGACTTCCTGTTTTGGTTTGAACGTTTTCGGACAATTTCTAGCAATATGACCAGCAGTTTTGCACTGAAAACAGATTCTTGTCTCAGTCTTCTTCTGAATAACACTTTTCTTCATCTCATCTTGCTTCTTTGCAAGGAATTCTTGGTTTGTCTGCTTTCTGAATGCTTGCTCTTTCTCATCATCTAAAGATTTCCCTGAAATAAACACAGTTTTTGGTTTATAAAATTTTTCATTTTTATAATTTTTCGGTTGATTAAATCCTAATCCTTTCTTTTTGAAATTACAGTTATGGTTTGGTTTTTTATGAATACCAGAACCAGAATTGTAACCTTTTTTCTTGTTTAATCTTTGTTGCACTCTTGAGGTGTAAGGTTTAGGTTTTTCATAAAGATTTGCATCTTTTATTTCAGAAATATTAATTTCTATTAATTTGAAAACCTTTTTAATCATTTCATTTTTAACACCACTTATTGGAAAAATCTCATCAGAATATAATTTGTCAGAATCTTTCAAAGTATATGCTACTTTGATTGGTTCGTCATTCAAATTAGATTTTGATAATAAAAATTTCTTATCATAAACCCGTTTGTCCTTTTTGATTGTTGACTTTGACTCGAATTTGGACTCCGGTTTTGACTCCTCTATGTCATCTTTGTCTAATACCTGATCGACCACGCTTTTTATCAACTCGGACTCATGATCAGTATCAGACGATGTGAACGTAACATCAATATTTTCTGGCAAATTATCCGACGACACAGACTCCCACTGTAAGTTAATTGCCTTTTTGACTCTTTCGGAATTTGGATTTCGAGACAAATATCCATTTTCGACTGGGGGTGGACATTTGTTATAGACAAGACTTGGTTTCTCACCAGAAATTTTTACTTCATCATCTTCTTTTGTCTCAGACTTCTTTTCTTCCGAAATCTTCACTTCTTCAAACGTCTTCATTTGTTCCACAATTGGATAAATCCTGTCAACAACAAAAGTAGAACATGAGTAACTTTCTAATAAATTTTTGACTCTCTCAGTTTCTATTCTTTGTGTTGCCAGCATCAATTCCAGATCAGCACATTTCTTTGTGTAGAAGTTGACATTATCAAGTTGTCTTATGTAAGCTCCTTTGAGTGTATTCATTGCTACAGCTTGTTCACTGTTTGACTCAGTGTACTTGTTGATCTCTCTGTTCATTGTATCATATGATTCTTTTAATCTGTTAATGTTGGGCAACAGTTCATTGTTTTGCTTGATCAACGAATCACAATTCAAACACTTTTCAGAAACTTTGACTGCTTCAGTATCAACTTTGATCTCAAACTCCGGAGCATTTTTGACTGTTCTGTTTGATTGGAAAAATTCATTTTCTTTCTCTCGGCTTCAGCTTCAGCTTTTAACCTTTCTTCTTCCTCTTCTTCATTTTTTCTCCATTTTTCTTCTTCAGCTTCCCTGACCTTTCTGATTTTTTCTGCCCATTTCAGATCGTAAGCATTAGCAATAGTCATCTCTTTCAAGCAAAATCACAAGAATATACTATCAAGCAAGATCTCTGTTTGAAGCGAACTGATTTGATGCGAACTGGTTCTCCTCGTGAAATATCTGTAATCACTTGGAATCAATCTAGGACACGTGTCGATGACTCGTGAACACATTTCAATGTTATTGAAGTGAGATCACCAAATGAATGGGCTTGATTAATAGGATATAGATTCAAATGAGCCGATGAGCTTTGAATGTTGTTCAACACATGTACTGATAGTTTTCAAATGACTTGATACTTTCTAGACAATGGTCAATAATCAATATCACTCTTGGGCCATCTACAAAACAAATGATGGGTCGGCAAATGTCTAACTGTACAACACAACCTGATTGGACCTCTAATGTTAGTGGATCTGATTTTATAGAATATGTTGACACCCCAAACTCACATGCAATGATTTTAATTTGACCTCTTTACTACTCGATGACAATCACATGAACCTGATTAACTCTTGCTGACACAATTCACATGGGCCACTGACTTTAATAGACTGACAACACAATTATCAACTAAAAATGATTGGGCCAAGACTTTGTTCTCAAGATTGATTGGGCCGCTGAATATGTTTCACATGCAACTCTTGGATTATCAATTTCAATGTTTCAAGATTCTTCAAACATGATAATACCGACAAACACTTTAAATCTGATACACATGCACATGCAATCACATTTAATGTCGATTCTATTTTCAATCCACTAATATGAGCCGACAACAACTTGAGGACAATTTACGAGAATCACATGCACCCATAAACCGATATATTCACATGCACACATAAACCGATATATTCACATGCACACATAATTCTTTCATGAACCGATAGTCTCTTTCATATGCAAAGACTGACAACCTCGTTTTTTTTCACACAACTCGATGTACACACTTATGCGAAACACGTGATTCAAGCGGTCGTTTCAAGCGAGAAGCCAGATTCAAGCGGAAGCCGACACGTAAATTCAAGCGAAAGCCAGATGACATCAGCAAATACGAACAACTTTTCAAGCGAAAGTTCAATTTTAATCAGATTTAAACCGATTTTAGCTCTAAAACTTTCCAGGATTTGTTAATTCATAATTGCGCATAATATGTGTGAATTTGAGCCAATTTTAACCGTGAAAAATTTTTAATTTTGTGAAAGAAGGTGTAGAAAACAGATTTTCAAGCTGAATATGGCAAGAACTCCTCGTCCTGAGCTCTGATACCACTTGTAGGATCGAATTACGACCTGAATGAGTCGTTCGGAAGAGCTCTAGTCCGTTTCAGAGGCGGAAACTAAGAAACGAATGTAAAAACAGCTTGAATATCACTTTAAACGTCTTATGTATTGATTTAATAGCAAATACAATCACAAGGAATACCGGCAGCACCTCGGTATCAATTCTGAAAATCATTGGAACCCCTTACAAATGAATAGACCACTACCCTATTTATAGTGTTCCTAGGTTTCGCTTGAAGCATACATGTCGGCTTCAAGCGAGACTCTCAAGCGAAACCCATATGTTCAAGCGAAACATACAAGAACTATTATAATCTGTTTCAAGTGAAACATTCCAACTGATTTGTCTTCTTGTGTAGTCATGATGCAGTTGATGATGTCATAATATGATGTCATCATTCAATATGATGACATCATGCTTGAACTGATCCGTAAAGAACCCGAGACTCGATGTAGGACGAAGTCGACAAATGAATGCACTAACAGGTTCTAGTCCACCTAAGAGATAACACGTTATTCGATCAGATTGGGAGACTCTATGGAAAGGTTGTTCAGGATTCGTCTTTCTCCAGGCTAGATTCCGATAATTCGGACAGTTATGTTATGGTTCTAGTTCCTCTTGGCAAAAGAATCGATGAGTCAGTGGTCATTAACTGGAAAGAAAGGAGGATTGTTATTTGGGTTGCTGAAGTTGTGGGAGCCTGGAAACCAGAACTGGATGACGGAAAATCGAAGAATGAATATGAGTGGAAGTCTGACAACGGTATTGAGGTGAACATGGCAGATGATTTTGAAGAAGGGGAAATTAGGGTTGTTTCGTCACCGGACGATGGCCGGAAAGAACAGGAGGCCGGTGAGTCACCGACAGGCCAACAGTCACCCGAACTTGATCAGTCGGACGACAATGATTCCCTGCATAGGGACGAGGAGAAGTCGACTCACATTCCTAGGAATGATTTCCAAGAGGAGAGTGTGCATGGGGAAGATATGGAGACTATTGGAATTCCTAGAAATAATGATGAACTGGGAAACGATGTGGCGGCTGGTACTGGGGCCCAGCAGTATAATACATTGAATAGGATTAATGAGCAAGTTGGTCCAAATAACACTCCTGGGCTCATAAAGAAATCACAACTTAGGAAAAGGGATAGAAACGTGAGGAGCCCACCCTCTGTGGGCTCAGTTCAAGGTAATATTACTAGGCCCAGACAAAGAAATGAAGACCTCACTGAAGAATCCATTGACCTCAATCGGCCTAGAGGAAACCGGGATATACCTACCCCGGTGTTTCGTAGTGCGAATCATCCCCATTTAGGATTGTCGTCCAGCAGGAATTTCTTTCAACATCAAACCCACTCAGCCACCTCGCCAACGAAAATTAATCGGAATTATGAAGAAATCGAGGCTACAATCAACATTGGTCAGCGTGTTGGCATCTGTATGGATGGTTTCGAGTAAGATTTGAGAGAAATCATCAATGGTGAAGGTGTACAAAATGGTTTACCATGAATCTTATGTCCATCAACCTCAGGGGTGTCCGGGATCCCCGGAAATTAGATTGGATTAAAGGTATAAAAACTAGCCAGGGAGTGCATTTTCTTTGCGTACAGGAAACGAAAATTAGCAACTCGAATGGGTTCGGGTTCAATCAAATGTGGGGTAGGTCAGCTTTTCAGTTGGAGTCGGTAGATTCGCAAGGAAGGTCCCGGGGTCCGGTGTCGCTGTGGGACCCTACCGTTTTCTCAGAATCTGAATCCATAAAACACAGGTATTTTCTTTGTGTTTATGGGTTTATTATTCCCTCAGGTATTAGGATAAATTTGGTCAATGTTTACGCTCCGAATGACGCAGTGTTGAGGAAAGTATTATGGTCGGAATTGTTACTTCTTAGGAACTCACGACAGGGGTTGTTGGTTTTTATGGGGGATTTTAACGATGTAAGGAAACCAGAGGAATGGTTAAACTCGGAGTTTGTGGCATCAAACGCGGAGGCATTTAATAACTTTATTCTATCGGTTGCACTACATGAATATGATATGGGAGGAGCAAAATTCACATACGTTTCGGATAATGGCGAAAAATTGAGTAAACTAGATCGGTTCCTTGTATGCATTGGGTTTCTCGAAAACTGGCCTGGAGCAGCCATTACAGCTATGGAAAGATGTTATTCAGACCATAGACCACTACTATTAGCTACTACCCCATCGGACTTTGGCCCTGTTCCATTTAGATTTTATAATCCGTGGCTGGACATGAATGGATTTGTGTCGTTGTGTTGGGCAGATGTGATCAGTTTGCATTCTATGGGCCTGCAGATCTTGGGCTTGCTACTAAGCTTCGGTGGTTAAAAAACAGGACAAAAGGGTGGGTAGCAGCAGAGAAAAGGAAAACTGAAGGGTTATATGGTAACTGGAAAGCAAAGGTGGCTGAATTAGAACTTTTGGCAAAAGAAAGAACACTTCAGCAAACGGAATTAGACCAGAGATTAGAATACAAGAAATTAATGTCAGAGGTGGAGAAACAAAAGAAAGAGTATTCGAGACAAAAGTCTCAGGCCAGGTGGGCAATAGAAGGTGATGAAAATACAAGCTTCTTCCACTGTATAGTGAATTCTAATTTAAGCTCTAATCGAATAAACGGGATATTGGATGGAGACGTTTGGATTACGAACCCGGTGGTCATAAAACAAAAATTTCAGGATTATTTTGCTCATCTCTTAACTGAACCGAAGGATGCTCGGCCATCTATTATCTGCCCGAATTTGACAGTTCTCTCCCCGGAAGACGGGGAATCTCTTATTAGTCCTTTCACTCTTATGGAGATTAAGGATGCAGTGTGGGAGTGTGATGGAGACAGGGCACCGGGACCTGACAGATTTAATTTCAAATTCTTGAAGAGATGTTGGAATGGACTACAAGGTAATTTTGTAAAACTTTTCGAGGAATTCTACGTTAACCCGCAAATCAATAGAAGTTGCTCATCCTCTTTTATTGCGCTTATTCCCAAAGTCAAAGACCCACTGAAACCATCGGATTATCGTCCTATTAGCCTCATCGGATGTATCAATAAGGTGATTTCAAAAGTACTAGTTAACAGGCTGAAACGAGTCATTGGGCGGCTGATTTATGAGGAGCAAACAGCATTCTTGAGTGGCAGGAATATTACCGACAGTCCGTTAATCTTGAACGAAATCTGTGCTTGGTTGAAACACTCGAGAAAAACCGCTATGATCTTTAAGGTAGACATTCATAAAGCTTACGACTCTCTCTGTTGGAAGTTTTTTAACACGATTACGGAACAAATGGGAGTTCCTACAAGATGGAGGGATTGGATAATGGCAACACTTAAGTCAGCCCGAGCTTCCGTCCTCGTAAACGGATCACCTACAATGGAGTTTGAGTGCTCAAGGGGGCTTAGGCAACGAGACCCGCTATCCCCGTTCCTCTTCATAATCGCCATGGAAGCACTCTTCGGGATCATGAAGAGGGCTTCGGAGGCTGGACTTTTTCATGGAGTTAGATGTAACAATTCGGGTATGGTACTTTCACACTTCCTATATGCGGATGACGTGGTATTTCTTGGAGAACGGCCAGCGATCAATGCAGCAAATCTTCGCCATATTTTAAGATGCTTCTATCTATCGTCCGACCTTCAAGTTAATTTTTCCAAGAGCCGGTTATATGGGGTCGGTGTGTCGGAAGCGGAGTTGACAGGTTTGGAAAATATTCTTGGATGTAGAGAAGGATCCTTCCCCTTCAAATACCTCAGGTTATACGTCAGAGCCAATATGAATTTAGTAAGAAATTGGAGGCCAGTCATCGATCTATTCAAGAATAGGTTGTCAATCTGGAAAGCAAAGAAGTTGTCGTATGGAGGGAGGATCACGTTGCTGAAATCGGTATTGAGCTCGCTGCCTACCTACTATTTCTCTATTTATAAAGCGCCGATCCAAGTATTGAAACAGTTAGAAAGGTTGCGGCGTATTTTTTTCTGGGGAGGGACAAAAGAATGTAACACCCATAGTAGTTTTTAACATTTCTATAACATTAAAGTAAGCATTTTATATGAAAAATGCCACTAAACAAAAACTTTTATGTTATAAGTATTTAAACCTGTTTTACAACATCCAAAAACATAGTCAAAAGTGTTTACATAATCCACTTTTATTAAACGAAACAAAATCAAATGCGGAAGCTTCATGGAGAGGGGTATTCGGTTCTTATTCGTCGCTTGATCTTCGTCCGGAAAGCCAACATCATCCAGCTGTAATCAAAACCAACTCAAACGTTAGTTTTGATCATTATATAACAAGTTCCATCAGTTTCCTTGAGCCGAATAAACAAAACAAACAAAAATTTCAGGTTTTACCCTGTCGCGTGCCGCGACCGTGTTTCACTTAGACTGTCGCGCGGCGTGACTCCACCTTTTCGACAGAAAGTTATTTATTTTGGAGCTGCAGATTCCCTGCTCTATAACTCAATCCTACTAGACACAAAAACGTGCATATCTTTCAAACTACATATCCGTTTCGCGTGATTCTTTTTCCTACACGATCGTAATTTAATTCTCCATCTTATGAGTTAAAACCTGATATCTAACTTCTCAAAATATAGGATTTGAAGCCCTCAACTTGAAATTGATTTACTAAGACTTTTGACCCGTTTAAGGGATTTAAGCAATTTAGTCTAAATACTAGCTCTTTTCCTTTCACACTTCATAATTCCACATTAAAAATATTTACTTATATTCCACCACAACTATTTTTGCGGTGGATTTGGCATAACTAATTTATTATCCCAAAGTTACCCTTCGGTTGGTCATTTTACACAAATGACCCATTTTAGACATTTGACCCACATATGTGCATGCCTATAACTTTTTATTCAATCTACGGATTACATAATCATAATTCAGATTCCTAAACTACCTCTAAGGGTCGTTTGTCCGGTTTTCCCATCAAGGGCCTTTTGGTAAAATTTAGTCCCCCATTTTACGACGAAGGAAGTTCACTACTTATTTGACCAAAAATGTACGTTTAACCACAATCATATTTATACGTACCTAGCTCAGGTTAACCTATTGACCCATTTCAATACCTTGCCTCCATAATATGCTAATCCATAATATCGCTAATTCATAAACCATTTTATCCTGTAAGCGTAAGACTTGACAAGTACTTATTAGTCATCGTTTGTCAAATGACATCAATATTACCAATTGACCCGTTTGGTCTAAATGACCAACATTTTGTGCTTAAATTGAATGGTATTTATTTACCATTTCATTTAGTAACTCTCTTCGATTTTTTTACCATTTAGTTATGTCCTTAACCCGTTTCTTACGCGATTAACCCAGCATAGTTTATGTCACTTGGTGCATTTTAAAATCTCAACTTTTATCCATTTATATTTGGCTCAAATCATCGTTTACCCTTTTTATCCGTTTAGGCCTACTCATAAGGTAGCCATTCGAAAACTCATTTTTACATATGTCATTTCACGATTAAATTGCCATTTCGTCCTTTTTACCAGTATACATGGTTTTCCAACTTTTGATATGTTCCGACCCGTACCATTTCGCGTCGAAAACCATGTCTTAAATATTATCTTTATCATATATGTGATTTTTAGAATAAGCTCATATTCTACAAAAGGGCGTAAGTTTCACTTACCTTGCATCCGGTTTTGTAACAACCATAAATTTGTATTGCGATTTTCATTAAATAAATCACAATTACTGAGTATTTATATTTAAATGTTCATGCTAAATACTGGTTTATTAAAAAACTTTTACAATTTAAAGTGATACAACGTAATGTGGTTTAATTCATCGTTTTAGAATAACGGCGAAACAACATTGCGGAAGCTTTATTTAACGTGTGTTCGGTTCTTGCTCGATGCTTGATCTTCATCCGGGACCCTCGACATTCACCTGTGATCAAAACCAACTTAAAAGTCAGTTTTGATAATTAAATAACTAATACAACAAGGAAATTAGGAAAATCCAACATTGATATCTTGATCCAAAAACAATATACTTGAATCTGGCCTCCACTGTAACTTACGGTGGACACCGTAAGTTACGGTGGACACCGTAAGTTACGGTGGCCCCTGAATTAAAAATCTTCCCACCGTAACACAGGAGGCAATCACCGTAACGATTTCAGCCCCACCGTAACTTACGGTGGGCACCGTAAGTTACGGTGGCCCCTATATCATACCTTTCCATTTTGCCATTTTTGACACGAAAACTTCCGTATCTTTCAATCCGCTTGTCCGTTTGACCTACCGTTTCTTCCTACATGATTGTAATTTGATTTTCCACATTATGGAGTCAAAATCCAACATTTAATTTAACAAAATTTCAGACTTTTAAGTCTTCGGCTTATTACCCTTTTTACCAAATTTTGACCCGTTCGATTTTTATCAAAAAAACATGTTTATTTGATCCTTAAACTCATGAAATTCATAATTTACGTATCTCCTATCATATAAATTTCAAATCATGGGATTCTTACATAATAAAAACCCGTTCACGCTCAAGTTCTTATTTTGACCCGTTTAGAGCGAATTATGTTCATTTAAGAATCAAACTCTCTCTTCTCTTTCTACACTTCGTATTCTCACTTTTAAATAGCCTCTTATATTCCACCACAACTATTTTTGTGGTGGATTTAACATAATGAACCACATTCCTAATTTTTTTACCTTTAAGATAGTCATTTTACGTGATTAACACGTTCATAAGCAATTGACCCCCAAAGTTGATGTCTGCAACTCTTACATGTGTCTAAGAGTTACATGATGATAATACTAGTATCTAAACGACCTCTAAGGGTCGTTTGCCCGATTTACCTATCAAGGGCATTTTCGTCAACTTATTTCTTCCTTTTTGCGACATTGGTCCCTTTGCTAAGGTATTTGACCAACATTTCATTTTAAACCATAAATCTATATGAGTGCGTACCTGGCTCGAATCAACATATAGACCCGTTTTATATCTCGCCTTAATTAACCAACATTCTATGGCGTCGCAATTATCCAAATTGCTAATCACTCCTGATAACATACGACTTGACAATCACATTAGTCGATATTGTCAAATGGTGTTTCATCACCATTTGACCCGTTTGGACTATAAGACCAAAGATTTACATAAATTAGAATAAAAGCATGGTTTTAGATTTCCAATTTCACCCGTTTGCCCCGTTTACCATAAACCATGGTTTTTATCATTTATACTTGTTCCGGCTTGTATCGGTCGTGTCGAAACCCTTATTTTGGGTATTACATCTTTCGCATTTATAGTTTATAAAATAAACACGTGTCCTATATAAAGGTGTAAGTTTTACTTACCTTGCATTCCGAATACGCTTTTCTTCTTCATACTTGCTTCGTTTGACCCGCTTCCTTTCCAAGCCTCCACCTAGCTTGTCAAGCGTCAAACTATCATCATAATTCGTAAGACGGTTAGATTAGTCATCATTAATTATGACTATTCCATCTTACAGGTTTTACATCAAAATTCACCATTTGATTTCATTTTGGTCAGTTTGACTTTTAAAGGTCAAACTGCCTATTAACATAAGTAATTGTATCATAAACCCCGACAATTCATTTAAGCACTTTGTCAAGTATCCGATAGGCATTATTCTTATGCCACCGTTTTAACTACTTTTCTAATCTAAATTCATGCTATTATTAACACCAATTTAACTTAGCTCTTGATTATCAAAGTTAATTATTCATTTGTTAAGCAAGAACTAAAGGTTTCCATCTACATGTGAAACCCATTTCATCATAGCATTAGACATTCATCCGAACATCAATATAATCAAGTTCTACATATTAATTAGTAGACATCATGATTCCAAACACCCATTTATATGAACCCAAATCACTAATTTCATCATAATATACTAAACCCCTTTCATGAAAGTATGATCATGTACCTAATTTCATGGTTTAATCAAATACCTTCCATTCATTATCATGCATGATGATTCTAAACATATCTATATCATTTATTTCATCATAACATCAAAACCCACTTATATAAGTGTGTTAATTCACCAAATTCATCAATCCATAGCATGTTATGTATGATTTTCACTTAGGGTTTCGTTCCTAAGCAAGTATACATCACTAATCTAGCCATAGCTTCTCTAATCCATGCCTAATTCGCGATTAGGATGATTATCAAATTCTTACAACTTCACCAATCATCAAGATTTTACATACCTTATGATCCCCACGACTTGGTGATCGTTTATACGTGTTCATGCATTTGATTTGAGCTGCATTTGACCTTCAATTTGTTGATTCTTGTTGAAGTTAGGGTTTGGGCTCCAATGAGCTCTTCCTGGTCGATCTCCACCCACGCCCCTAAGTGGGTTTTGAGTTTTAATTTTGTTTTAATAATATTAGTTTCAATTTACACCCTTTAGGCCCCTCAACTTTAGTTTGGTTTATAACTTGATATTTTGTTCTTTCATTTAGTTACAAGACTTGTACTAGGTTATTTATTTCCTAGTTACTTTAACTTGTTCACAATTCGTTTTATCTTAAGTCCCGTTAAATCTCGGGCCTTTTATATATATACTTTGCTTTCTCAAAGTATTTCTCATCCTTTTAATAAATATTAGATTTATTTATTTAAATCATAAAATTTATCGGGTAAGTTTTGCCACTAACTGTGTTTTACCCGTCCTGTAGTATTAACGTGGTTTGATTACCAAACCCGTTTTCGGGGTGTTACAAGTCTACCCCCTTAAAGAGGTTTCGTCCTCGAAACCTTGTTTACATAGTTCCTTTAATTTGGATTAAACGTACTTAGTTTCGTTTTTCAAGGCATTCATTCATTCCTTTCGAAAGTCTTTCGTGTGTAAGGCCTCGTAGGCCGTTACTTTTCTGCTTGTATCCATTATCTTTATTGTTTATTCATGTTAGCGGTTAGACTTGTTAGTCACTGGTTACTTCATACCCCGTTACCCGTGTATGTTATTTGCCATCACCGGCCTTATGTGTGTTTAAAATTCTCTAAGTCACCCCGTATCACTTATGATTTGTTAAAAGTTACCTTTGACTAAAAACTAAATTCTTAGTTTACGTTTCCTCCTTGTCGTACATCTTTTTCCCGCTTCTAGGAATGTTACTTCCGAGAATCTAGTCATTTCCGTTATTATTTAATGCGGGGAGTTATAACAATTTCCCAAGCTTAACCCCTATGACCCGTAGGTTCTTTCCCTTAGCCTCGTAGGCTATTTATTCAGATTTTCACCCTTTTTATCCTTTCTAAGGTGAGACCTTCACAATTCGTTTCTTTCTATTTGTGACCCGAAAGTCTTTTTGGTCCCTTAGACTTTAACACTATTTATGATCCCGTAGGTTAGGATGATCCCGTAGATCGTCTTTTATCCATGTCTATATTCAAATGTATATATATACTTATATAGCTCCAAGGTACCCCTTGTTATATTTGGAATCATTTATTTTCGCTTTTAAACTTTAGTTGACCTTGACCGTGTTCTAATGCTTCATTCGTTTACTTTCGGACTAATATTCCGACTTTATGATTCCTTACATTATTTACACATTGGTTTGTTTTACGCTCACCGTTTTTCCCGGTTCATAATTATACTTCTTTACAACCCATTAATCGGGTTCTTTTATCTTAATGTTTTCTTTTTTTAACACCTATAATCCTTTGCATAGGTTTATTAATATTTCTCACTTTCATTTACTCGGTTCATGCTTACTTATTTTAGCAAGCGTTGTCCTTTATTAAACTCGTTTGACTTGTCGTGTGAAAATTTATCACTTATGAATGTCAAACTTCATTCTTTGTTCGACCCGTTCAACTTTAAAATAGTTGAACGTAAATTTATCAAAATTTCTATTTGCAGTGTCTTATCGACTTTTAGTCATAACTCGAAACCCGAGTCTTTTGACTTTCCATTCGAATTCATGTTTCTCGGTCTACTCATGTGTTTAACTCCTTACCCATCAACCGGGTATTTTACCGAAGTCGTTATTATTGCACCCTTCCGGTATGCATTAAGACTCCGTTTCACTTTTATATTCCGACTTTATCTTTAGGTTTGGCGTTTTACAAAAACGGCCCGTTAAGAGTCATATTTGCATTCTTCCGGGTTCGAGTGTAAGTACACTCCCTCGCAATGCATATCTTAGTTATTTTACATGTTTAGATTTTCCGGGTTCGAGTGTAAGTACACTCCCTCCCGTTGCCTAACTCAATCATTTTACATTAATCTTTGTCCCTTCACTCGGGTTCATTATCATAATGTAATATGCTTCCGTCACTCGGCTATGCGTTTACATTATTATCAAGTATTTTGCTCATTTGATTCATTTGGGTACATTTAATTTGTCCCATTCACCCCGTCCTTACCACATCAGATGTAAATGTGTCCGCTATAAGAAGCTCGTGGTATCATATGCCACTACTTACTTGGCCAGAGTAAGCGATTAACACATGATACACACGACCTTTTTATAGTTTTCACATCACACCCTATGTAAGTAACACCTCTCTTTAGTTTTTCTTGGAAATAATATCCTGGATAGGTATTCTATTCAGGTTTTCTGAGTTTCTAATTTACATATGCAACAATCGTTCTCTACATGTTTGTTGCATATTGTCATTTGTGCGATTATATTTAAAAGCGCGCACCTGGTAATGCTTGCCCCGTCGGGCGTTCCCTGACATTAACCTTGTTCGCGGTCGTTACGCGATTTAGCCCTTGGTGAGCATGCTCATCTTGTCATACTTCGGACCGTTCTTCTATCATATCCTTAATTTGTTCAACTCTTGTCATCTTTAAATGCAAGTGTCCTTCAATCAAGACATTCACAAAAGTTAGTAATGTCAACTTTACTAAATGCCTGTATCATAATACAAGGCTTTTCTACCATACGCGTCAACGCGCGTATTTTCATCAACCATATCCATCCTTTTAATTAGGGTAACGTGCATCACACGATAGCCCTATGTGCTGTTTACAACACTTTAGCATGCTAAACTATTAACATACATGTACTTACCGGATTTGTGATCAAGCCTCGAACCGAACACCAATCTTTATTAAGAGCCTAAGGTTTAAGTCCAAGCATGGTTCTTCCCCACCATACTTGAATCTCTTAAAACAAGGCTCTGATACCAACTTGTAACAACCACAAATTTGTATTGCGATTTTCATTAAATAAATCACAATTACTGAGTATTTATATTTAAATGTTCATGCTAAATACTGGTTTATTAAAAACTTTTACAATTTAAAGTGATACAACGTAATGTGGTTTAATTCATCGTTTTAGAATAACGGCGAAACAACATTGCGGAAGCTTTATTTAACGTGTGTTCGGTTCTTGCTCGATGCTTGATCTTCATCCAGGACCCTCGACATTCACCTGTGATCAAAACCAACTTAAAAGTCAGTTTTGATAATTAAATAACTAATACAACAAGGAAATTAGGAAAATCCAACATTGATATCTTGATCCAAAAACAATATACTTGAATCTGGCCTCCACCGTAACTTACGGTGGACACGGTAAGTTACGGTGGCCCCTGAATTAAAAATCTTCCCACCGTAACACGGGAGGCAATCACCGTAACGATTTCAGCCCCACCGTAACTTACGGTGGGCACCGTAAGTTGCGGTGGCCCCTGTATCATACCTTTCCATTTTGCCGTTTTTGACACGAAAACTTCCGTATCTTTCAATCCGCTTGTCCGTTTGCCCTACCGTTTCTTCCTACATGATTGTAATTTGATTTTCCACATTATGGAGTCAAAATCCAACATTTAATTTAACAAAATTTCAGACTTTTAAGTCTTCGGCTTATTACCCTTTTTACCAAATTTTGACCCGTTCGATTTTTATCAAACAAACATGTTTATTTAATCCTTAAACTCATGAAATTCATAATTTCCGTATCTCCTATCATATAAATTTCAAATCATGGGATTCTTACATAATAAAAACCCGTTCACGCTCAAGTTCTTATTTTGACCCGTTTAGAGCGAATTATGTTCATTTAAGCATCAAACTCTCTCTTGTCTTTCTACACTTCGTATTCTCACTTTTAAATAGCCTCTTATATTCCACCACAACTATTTTTGTGGTGGATTTAACATAATGAACCACATTCCTAATTTTTTTACCTTTAAGATAGTCATTTTACGTGATTAACCCGTTCATAAGCAATTGACCCCCAAAGTTGATGTCTGCAACTCTTACATGTGTCTAAGAGTTACATGATGATAATACTAGTATCTAAACGACCTCTAAGGGTCGTTTGCCCGATTTACCTATCAAGGGCATTTTCGTCAACTTATTTCTTCCTTTTTGCGACATTGGTCCCTTTGCTAAGGTATTTGACCAACATTTCATTTTAAACCATAAATCTATATAAGTGCGTACCTGGCTCGAATCAACATATAGACCCGTTTTATATCTCGCGTTAATTAACCAACATTCTATGGCGTCGCAATTATCCAAATTGCTAATCACTCCTGATAACATACGACTTGACAATCACATTAGTCGATATTGTCAAATCGTGTTTCATCACCATTTGACCTGTTTGGACTATAAGACCAAACATTACATAAATTAGAATAAAATCATGGTTTTAGATTTCCAATTTCACCCGTTTGCCCCGTTTACCATAAACCATGGTTTTTATCATTTATACTTGTTCCGGCTTGTATCGGTCGTGTCGGAACCCTTATTTTGGGTATTACATCTTTCGCATTTATAGTTTATAAAATAAACACGTGTCCTACATAAGGGTGTAAGTTTTACTTACCTTGCATTCCGAATACGCTTTTCTTCTTCATACTTGCTTCGTTTGACCCGCTTCCTTTCCAAGCCTCCACCTAGCTTGTCAAGCGTCAAACTATCATCATAATTCGTAAGACGGTTAGATTAGTCATCATTAATTATGACTATTCCATCTTACGGGTTTTACATCAAAATTCACCATTTGATTTCATTTTGGTCAGTTTGACTTTTAAAGGTCAAACTGCCTATTAACATAAGTAATTGTATCATAAACCCCGACAATTCATTTAAGCACTTTGTCAAGTATCCGATAGGCATTATTCTTATGCCACCGTTTTAACTACTTTTCTAATCTAAATTCATGCTATTATTAACACCAATTTAACTTAGCTCTTGATTATCAAAGTTAATTATTCATTTGTTAAGCAAGAACTAAAGGTTTCCATCTACATGTAAAACCCGTTTCATCATAGCATTAGACATTCATCCGAACATCAATATAATCAAGTTCTACATATTAATTAGTAGACATCATGATTCCAAACACCCATTTATATGAACCCAAATCACTAATTTCATCATAATATACTAAACCCCTTTCATGAAAGTATGATCATGTACCTAATTTCATGGTTTAATCAAATACCTTCCATTCATTATCATGCATGATGATTCTAAACATATCTATATCATTTATTTCATCATAACATCAAAACCCACTTATATAAGTGTGTTAATTCACCAAATTCATCAATCCATAGCATGTTATGTATGATTTTCACTTAGGGTTTCGTTCCTAAGCAAGTATACATCACTAATCTAGCCATAGCTTCTCTAATCCATGCCTAATTCGCGATTAGGATGATTATCAAATTCTTACAACTTCACCAATCATCAAGATTTTACATACCTTATGATCCCCACGACTTGGTGATCGTTTATACGTGTTCGTGCATTTGATTTGAGCTGGATTTTACCTTCAATTTGTTGATTCTTGTTGAAGTTATGGTTTGGGCTCCAATGAGCTCTTCCTGGTCGATCTCCACCCACGCCCCTAAGTGGGTTTTGAGTTTTAGTTTTGTTTTAATAATATTAGTTTCAATTTACACCCTTTAGGCCCCTCAACTTTAGTTTGGTTTATAACTTGATATTTTGTTCTTTCATTTAGTTACAAGACTTGTACTAGGTTATTTATTTCCTAGTTACTTTAACTTGTTCACAATTCGTTTTATCTTAAGTCCCGTTAAATCTCAGGCCTTTTATATATATACTTTGCTTTCTCAAAGTATTTCTCATCCTTTTAATAAATATTAGATTTATTTATTTAAATCATAAAATTTATCGGGTAAGTTTTGCCACTAACTGTGTTTTACCCGTCCTGTAGTATTAACGTGGTTTGATTACCAAACCCGTTTTCGGGGTGTTACAAGTCTACCCCCTTAAAGAGGTTTCGTCCTCGAAACCTTGTTTACATAGTTCCTTTAATTTGGATTAAACGTACTTAGTTTCGTTTTTCAAGGCATTCATTCATTCCTTTCGAAAGTCTTTCGTGTGTAAGGCCTCGTAGGCCGTTACTTTTCTGCTTGTATCCATTATCTTTATTGTTTTTTCATGTTAGCGGTTAGACTTGTTAGTCACTGGTTACTTCATACCCCGTTACCCGTGTATGTTATTTGCCATCACCGGCTTTATGTGTGTTTAAAATTCTCTAAGTCACCCCGTATCACTTATGATTTGTTAAAAGTTACCTTTGACTAAAAACTAAATTCTTAGTTTACGTTTCCTCCTTGTCGTACATCTTTTTCCCGCTTCTAGGAATGTTACTTCCGAGAATCTAGTCATTTTCATTATTATTTAATGCGGGGAATTATAACAATTTCCCAAGCTTAACCCCTATGACCCGTAGGTTCTTTCCCTTAGCCTCGTAGGCTATTTATTCATATTTTCACCCTTTTTATCCTTTCTAAGGTGAGACCTTCACAATTCGTTTCTTTCTATTTGTGACCCGAAAGTCTTTTTGGTCCCTTAGACTTTAACACTATTTATGATCCCGTAGGTTAGGATGATCCTGTAGATCGTCTTTTATCCATGTCTATATTCAAATGTATATATATACTTATATAGCTCCAAGGTACCCCTTGTTATATTTGGAATAATTTATTTTCGCTTTTAAACTTTAGTTGACCTTGACCGTGTTCTAATGCTTCATTCGTTTACTTTCGGACTAATCTTCCGACTTTATGATTCCTTACATTATTTACAAATTGGTTTGTTTTACGCTCACCGTTTTTCCCGGTTCATAATTATACTTCTTTACAACCCATTAATCGGGTTCTTTTATCTTAATGTTTTCTTTTTTTAACACCTATAATCCTTTGCATAGGTTTATTAATATTTCTCACTTTCATTTACTCGGTTCATGCTTACTTATTTTAGCAAGCGTTTTCCTTTATTAAATTCGCTTGACTTGTCGCGTGAAAATTTATCACTTATGAATGTCAAACTTCATTCTTTGTTCGACCCGTTCAACTTTAAAATAGTTGAACGTAAATTTATCAAAATTTCAATTTGCAGTGTCTTATCGTCTTTTAGTCATAACTCGAAACCCGAGTCTTTTGACTTTCCATTCGAATTCCCGTTTCTCGGTCTACTCATGTGTTTACCTCCTTACCCATCAACCGGGTATTTTACCGAAGTCGTTATTATTGCACCCTTCCGGTATGCATTAAGACTCCGTTTCACTTTTATATTCCGACTTTATCTTCAGGTTTGGCGTTTTACAAAAACGGCCCGTTAAGAGTCATATTTGCATTCTTCCGGGTTCGAGTGTAAGTACACTCCCTCCCAATGCATATCTTAGTTATTTTACATGTTTAGATTTTCCGGGTTCGAGTGTAAGTACACTCCCTCCCGTTGCCTAACTCAATCATTTTACATTAATCTTTGTCCCTTCACTCGGGTTCATTATCATAATGTAATATGCTTCCGTCACTCGGCTGTGCGTTTACATTATTATCAAGTATTTTGCTCATTTGATTCATTTGGGTACATTTAATTTGTCCCATTCACCCCGTCCTTACCACATCAGATGTAAATGTGTCCGCTATAAGAAGCTCGTGGTATCATATGCCACTACTTACTTGGCCAGAGTAAGCGATTAACACATGATACACACGACCTTTTTATAGTTTTCACATCATACCCTATGTAAGTAACACCTCTCTTTAGTTTTTCTTGGAAATAATATCCTGGATAGGTATTCTATTCAGGTTTTCTGAGTTTCTAATTTACATATGCAACAATCATTCTCTACATGTTTGTTGCATATTGTCATTTATGCGATTATATTTAAAAGCGCGCACCTGGTAATGTTTGCCCCGTCGGGCGTTCCCTGCCATTAACCTTGTTCGTGGTCGTTACGCGATTTAGCCCTTGGTGAGCATGCTCCTCTTGTCATACTTCGGACCGTTCTTCTATCATATCCTTAATTTGTTCAACTCTTGTCATCTTTAAATGCAAGTGTCCTTCAATCAAGACATTCACAAAAGTTAGTAATGTTAACTTTACTAAATGCCTGTATCATAATACAAGGCTTTTCTACCATACGCGTCAACGCGCGTATTTTCATCAACCATATCCATCCTTTTAATTAGGGTAACGTGCATCACACGATAGCCCTATGTGCTATTTACAACACTTTAGCATGCTAAACTATTAACATACATGTACTTACCGGATTTGTGATCAAGCCTCGAACCGAACACCAATCTTTATTAAGAGCATAAGGTTTAAGTCCAAGCATGGTTCTTCCCCACCATACTTGAATCTCTTAAACCAAGGCTCTGATACCAACTTGTAACAACCATAAATTTGTATTGCGATTTTCATTAAATAAATCACAATTACTGAGTATTTATATTTAAATGTTCATGCTAAATACTGGTTTATTAAAAACTTTTACAATTTAAAGTGATACAACGTAATGTGGTTTAATTCATCGTTTTAGAATAACGGAGAAACAACATTGCAGAAGCTTTATTTAACGTGTGTTCGGTTCTTGCTCGATGCTTGATCTTCATCCGGGACCCTCGACATTCACCTGTGATCAAAACCAACTTAAAAGTCAGTTTTGATAATTAAATAACTAATACAACAAGGAAATTAGGAAAATCCAACATTGATAACTTGATCCAAAAACAATATACTTGAATCTAGCCTCCACCGTAACTTACGGTGGACACCGTAAGTTACGGTGGCCCCTGAATTAAAAATCTTCTCACCGTAACACAGGAGGCAATCACCGTAACGATTTCAGCCCCACCGTAACTTACGGTGGGCACCGTAAGTTACGGTGGCCCTGTATCATACCTTTCCATTTTTCCGTTTTTGACACGAAAACTTCCGTATCTTTCAATCCGCTTGTTCGTTTGACCTACCGTTTCTTCCTACATGATTGTAATTTGATTTTCCACATTATGGAGTCAAAATCCAACATTTAATTTAAGAAAATTTCAGACTTTTAAGTCTTCGGCTTATTACCCTTTTTACCAAATTTTGACCCGTTCGATTTTTATCAAACAAACATGTTTATTTGATCCTTAAACTCATGAAATTCATAATTTACGTATCTCCTATCATATAAATTTCAAATCATGGGATTCTTACATAATAAAAACCCGTTCACGCTCAAGTTCTTATTTTGACCCGTTTAGAGCGAATTATGTTCATTTAAGCATCAAACTCTCTCTTCTCTTTCTACACATCGTATTCTCACTTTTAAATAGCATCTTATATTCCACCACAACTATTTTTGTGGTGGATTTAACATAATGAACCACATTCCTAATTTTTTTACCTTTAAGATAGTCATTTTACGTGATTAACCCGTTCATAAGCAATTGACCCCCAAAGTTGATGTCTGCAACTCTTACATGTGTCTAAGAGTTACATGATGATAATGCTAGTATCTAAACGACCTCTAAGGGTCGTTTGCCCGATTTACCTATCAAGGGCATTTTCGTCAACTTATTTCTTCCTTTTTGCGACATTGGTCCCTTTGCTAAGGTATTTGACCAACATTTCATTTTAAACCATAAATCTATATAAGTGCGTACCTGGCTCGAATCAACATATAGACCCGTTTTATATCTCGCGTTAATTAACCAACATTCTATGGCGTCGTAATTATCCAAATTGCTAATCACTCCTGATAACATACGACTTGACAATCACATTAGTCGATATTGTCAAATGGTGTTTCATCACCATTTGACCCGTTTGGACTATAAGACCAAACATTTACATAAATTAGAATAAAAGCATGGTTTTAGATTTCCAATTTCACCCGTTTGCCCCGTTTACCATAAACCATGGTTTTTATCATTTATACTTGTTCCGGCTTGTATCGGTCGTGTCGGAACCCTTATTTTGGGTATTACATCTTTCGCATTTATAGTTTATAAAATAAACACGTGTCCTACATAAGGGTGTAAGTTTTACTTACCTTGCATTCCGAATACGCTTTTCTTCTTCATACTTGCTTCGTTTGACCCGCTTCCTTTCCAAGCCTCCACCTAGCTTGTCAAGCGTCAAACTATCATCATAATTCGTAAGACGGTTAGATTAGTCATCATTAATTATGACTATTCCATCTTACGGGTTTTACATCAAAATTCACCATTTGATTTCATTTTGGTCAGTTTGACTTTTAAAGGTCAAACTGCCTATTAACATAAGTAATTGTATCATAAACCCCGACAATTCATTTAAGCACTTTGTCAAGTATCCGATAGGCATTATTCTTACGCCACCGTTTTAACTACTTTTCTAATCTAAATTCATGCTATTATTAACACCAATTTAACTTAGCTCTTGATTATCAAAGTTAATTATTCATTTGTTAAGCAAGAACTAAAGGTTTCCATCTACATGTAAAACCCATTTCATCATAGCATTAGACATTCATCCGAACATCAATATAATCAAGCTCTACATATTAATTAGTAGACATCATGATTCCAAACACCCATTTATATGAACCCAAATCACTAATTTCATCATAATATACTAAACCCCTTTCATGAAAGTATGATCATGTACCTAATTTCATGGTTTAATCAAATACCTTCCATTCATTATCATGCATGATGATTCTAAACATATCTATATCATTTATTTCATCATAACATCAAAACCCACTTATATAAGTGTGTTAATTCACCAAATTCATCAATCCATAGCATGTTATGTATGATTTTCACTTAGGGTTTCGTTCCTAAACAAGTATACATCACTAATCTAGCCATAGCTTCTCTAATCCATGCCTAATTCGCGATTAGGATGATTATCAAATTCTTACAACTTCACCAATCATCAAGATTTTACATACCTTATGATCCCCACGACTTGGTGATCCTTTATACGTGTTCATGCATTTGATTTGAGCTGGATTTGTCCTTCAATTTGTTGATTCTTGTTGAAGTTAGGGTTTGGGCTCCAATGAGCTCTTCCTGGTCGATCTCCACCCACGCCCCTAAGTGGGTTTTGAGTTTTAATTTTGTTTTAATAATATTAGTTTCAATTTACACCCTTTAGGCCCCTCAACTTTAGTTTGGTTTATAACTTGATATTTTGTTCTTTCATTTAGTTACAAGACTTGTACTAGGTTATTTATTTCCTAGTTACTTTAACTTGTTCACAATTCGTTTTATCTTAAGTCCCGTTAAATCTCGGGCCTTTTATATATATACTTTGCTTTCTCAAAGTATTTCTCATCCTTTTAATAAATATTAGATTTATTTATTTAAATCATAAAATTTACCGGGTAAGTTTTGCCACTAACTGTGTTTTACCCGTCCTGTAGTATTAACGTGGTTTGATTACCAAACCCGTTTTCGGGGTGTTACAGGTTTATGCTCTTTTCCGCGGACTCGGTCCGTTTGACCCGCTTCTTCCCCAAGCCTCCACCTAGCTCGTTTAGCGTCAAACTATCGTCATCATTTACAAGGTGGTTAGATTAGCCTTTAACAATCACGACTATTCCACCTTACGTATTTTCTATGTTAAAACTACTATTCGACTTCATCATTTGTTAGTTTAACTTATCAAAAGTTTACTACTTTTGATCACATGGCTTACACTATTAAGTCTAAATCAACATGATTATTAGAACCCTTATCGCTTCATATTACGCATAAGTTGCCATATCATTCAAATGCAGGTTTCACTCAAAATTTCAACATTTTAGCTTTTATTTAGGCATTTTAACAAACACCTAATGAGCATAATTTTACACATTTACAAACTAGTTCATAACTAGTTATTTTTACCAAGATTAACATCTTTTACCAATTCAATGTCTAATCATGCTTCCATATCAAAATTAACTTCATAAAGCCTTATTAATACCGAATTCAAGATCATAATTCTTGTGTTCCTCATTATTCTTGAAAACCCATTAAACACCTAAGTATGGATTATGAGTTTTATCAACATAAACACAATTTCATTAGTTTATTAACTAGGGTTTGTTTCTAATCATGCATTCATCCTATTTTCACCCAAATAACCATCATTCAAGCTCAAATTCGGGATTTCAAGTGTTTATCAAGAATTTGAGATGGAACAAAATAGTGAAATTTGACATACCTTATGATCACTTCACTGAGGTGATCACTAATCCGTGCTTGAATTTCAATTTGGGTGTGATTTTCCCTTCCAGTTGCTTGAATTTAGGCTAGTTAGGGTTTGAACATGAGAGCTCCCTGGCTCCTCTAGAAGTCTCGACCAGAACACACACTTAGGGTGTGTGTTTTGGTGTTAGTGTTTTATTTAATTAAAACTAGTTTTCTAGTTTACCACTTTTAGTCCCTCAAGGTTTCAAGTTTTATAAAAAGTTTAACTAATTCATGTTTCCTTTATTGCTTTAACCTCACTTGACTAACTAGGTTGATTATTCCTAGTTAACTTAATAGGTTCGGGAAGTTATAACCCGTTATATTTTAAGTCCCGTTACCTCGGGCCTTTTATAAGCTTTATTTCCTCAAAAGCTTTTATTCACTTTCTTATTTAATATTAGGTTTATTTATTTAAATCCTAATATTCACCGGGTTTACTTTTAGCACTTACGGTATTTTACCCGTTTATTTTCGGTTACTTTAATATAATTAATAAACCCGTTTTTGGGGTGTTACAAAGAAGACTCCAAAATGAGTTGGATGGCCTGGGAAAACGTGGTAGCACCAACTAAGTATGGAGGTTTGGGGTTCGGGACTTTACGGGACGCAAACCTCTCGATGCTTGCAAAGTGGTGGTGGAGATTCAAGACTGAGCTGGATAGTTTGTGGAGAAAAATTGTTTGGGCCATTCATAGTAACTCAAGGGCCTGGAATATTATACCGGTAAAATTATCGAGTGCAGGGCCAACAAATTTACAATATTACTCCAATCTTGATGAATAAAGGAGTCGATATCGGTAGGAGTTTAACAGGAGTGGTTTATGAAGGATTGGATATTTCATTTTGGGTGGATATATGGGTTGGGACAGAACCTTTACTCTCCAGGTTTCCATTACTTTTCCAATTGGAAATGGAAAAAGTGGTGTACAGTCGCGGAGAGGTTGCAAGTCGGGGATCATGGGGCTACTTGGAATTGGGTTTGGAGAAGGCAAGTGTTAGAAGGTGAAGAAGCACAGGAGCTCCATCAACTATCTTCGCTGCTCGAAGGCATCTCGGCTACAGTTGGTCGCGATAGATGGCAAATGCACTTGGACTCTTCTCTTTTGTTCTCTGTCGCTAGCATCAAAAAGATTCTTCATTGCCACAATAGGTCTAATCAGGAGTACGTCGTTGAATGGAACAATTGGATACCAAAGAAAGTCGGTATAGTCGCATGGAGAGCGGAAATGGAAAGGCTTCCAACCAGGGATGCACTAGCTAAGCGGGGTATTGCGGTCCAATCGTCGGAATGTATCCTTTGCAGAGAATACCCAGAAACGAGCGATCACCTTCTCGTCTCGTGCGAATATGCCCAGGTCGTTTGGCATATTTTGTTTCAATGGTGTAAGTCTCACCCTATCATTGCATTCAGCCTTAAGGATATACTTGAGTCTCACAAGTAGCTTGGTGGAACAAGGAAAAAAGGAAGGCTTTTCATGCAATTTTCCAAATTACTATTTGGAGCCTTTGGAACATGAGAAACGAGCTTATGTTTTCCGGAAAAGAAAAAACAATTACCAACATCGTCGAAGAGATCAAGATTAAAAGTTTCCTTTGGATAAAGAATCGATCCAAAAATTCGGAGATGTCCTGGGAGCAATGGCATAGTTTTGATGTGTTTTAATTTTGTCCTTGTATTGGTGTAAGGTGGTTTAATTGGTGTTTGTAATTTTGGTGCTAGCCGCTGGCTAGAAGTTAATAAAATTTTTATGTTGGCCGTTTAAAAAGAAAAATTATTATTATTATTATTGCAACGTTTTAAAATAAAACAAGTTGGTTTGTTTTTTTGGTTCAACAAGTTCGAGTTTAGCCATTAAAAACGTTGACTACTATTTGGGTTGACAAGCGGGTTCAATTTAAGATTTGCTTTTTGATCGTGTTTCTGTGAGCAAACGGGTACGGTTCTGAAAAGTCGTTTTAGACTGAACGGTTTTTGTTTGTTTTAAATCGACAAGGAGGTTGATTTTTGGTGCTGATTTGAACGAGTATGGTTCAAAGTCTTTGGGTTAAACAAGTTAGTTTGATCAAGTAATATTTTTCGGGTTGAACGAGTTTGGGTTTTCCTGAGGTTAGAGTTGGAAAGGAAGAACCAACCTGGAGGATCAAGACCAACCAGAGGATTGGTAAGAAGATCAAAGGGTCGATCGAGTTTCTTCAAGAAGTCGTTACCCATGTTACAAGTCAAGATGAGTCTAAAGTCTAAGGGAATGTGTTATGATCCAAGAAAGCTAGTGTTTGCTCAAGATCGTAACCGAGTCAATGGTGATGCGAGTTCTTATGACCAAAGGACGAGTCGTGGAGAAAGGACTAGTCGAGTAGAAGGTCAAAAGAATGTTCGAGCTAGGAAGGAGCCGAAAAACACAGCTAGAGATCAAGATGTGTTCTATGAGAATCAAGACAAAAAAGACGTTGGAGCCTACTTATTTCGAGTCGGAAATTAAGGGGGTGATTGTTGGCGGTAATTCCTGACTCCTCACAAGTCGGTGATGGGAAAAGGGTGACAAAGGAGTTCAAGTCACAAGTCGGTGAACTTGAGGGATCAATTTTGACAAATTGGTCATAATTGGTTAAGTTTCCTAATTACATTATAATTATATTTGGTAATGTTTTGGTCACCAAGTTAGGGTTATTTGGTAATGTCTTGGCTACCAAGTTAGGGTAAGCCTATATAAACCAAGGTAGGGTTAGACATTATTAAGAGTCAAGAGAAGATAAGAGACAAGACTAGAGAGAAACTGAGTTATGGTTTAAGAGTCTGTAATCAGGTTTGAGTTATTTTCTTATTAATAAGATTGAGAGTTATTCGATCTAAATTCTCTTCTTCATCTTTTCTATTCGGTTTGATTGTCGATTGGGACTTGAGGAAGTGCAAACTAGGCTTGAAAAATTGGTTTAAATAGCTGAAAATTCGCTTTTTCCGACTTAACATATGTTCGCGCATCGTGAGGGATAATGATCAACGGGTCGGGGCGCGCTAAGACCCCTAAGATGACTAAACAGTCGGGTGGCTAAAATTGTAATTTTACGAACTTTTTTGAATAGTTTCCTGAAATACTGTTTTCTTCTTGCGGATTCTCTCGTGTGCTCGTTTCGTCTACGTTTTTGCTGGTTTTAGCTCCATTTGCACATGAACAATTGCAAAATAGATAAACAATACATACTAGCTAAAAGCTACTAAAAATGACAACGAAACCATACAAAATTATACAAAATACGAAGGACAAATAGATGTGTTTTGCGACACATCAAACATCCCCACACTTGAATTTTTTCGTCCTCGAAAAAAACTACAATTGAAGCATTTTAAAAATATTTGTGTTTCAAAAGCGTTAGATTAATTAATTTCATATATGATAACACATTAACTAAGATTGCGAATATTGTTATCCACTAAAACCCAACCACCAACAAATCAGGCCCCAATCATGCTTATTCTTTTATGTTCAAGTTAACAATCCATCTAAGGGTCTCACACTCAAGAATCACAGTTTAACCTAATCCCATATCAAGCTTTCAAGGCACAAGCTATATCATTTTTTTCCTACCACTGCAAACCAAACCCTACATGTATTTGAAATTAAACTTTCGGGTCAGGATTTAGAGAGAACGGTGAAAAGTGTGAGAACGGTGAGAACGGTGAGAACGATTTTGGTGGTGACATGTGACATTGATGCTAAATTACACTAAGGGGTAATATTGTCAAAAAACCCACTCACCAGAACTGGGTATTCAAATAAAACGCCATAAAAACACTCAATTCAGAAAAACGCCATGAAAATAACCAGTTAAAAAGCCATAAAACACCTAGTTCAGAAAAACGCCATGAAAAAACTTAGTTGAAAACGCCATAAAACACTCAGTTCAGAAAAACGCCATGAAAATACCTAGTTAAAACGCCACAAAAACACCTAGTTCAAAAAAACGCCATGAAAATACATAGTCTAAAACGTCATAAAACACCCAGTTCAGAAAAACTCCATAAAACCCAGTTAATTTTTTTTTTTCCAAAAAGTATATCAATAGTATACTCGTTGGAAAGATAAAAAAACGCTGAGTTTTATGATGTAATTTTTTTCGAAAAATAATCACGTATAAAAAAGTTATTGTCGTTTAAATATGATGGGGGAAAATGACATTTGATTAGCATGTGCATCTTTGTTTGGATCTTCCTATTTCACCCCTTCTGGTAGTTCCAAGGCCCCTATTATTTACAAAAATGCCAACGCATCAATCTCAGCCACAAACCACTAAGATCTTGTGGCTGAGAATCGTTCTCACCGTTCTTACACTTTAAGGCGTTCCTTTAAGGCGTTCTCTCTGATTATGTTCCTTAAACTTTCTAGATGGATGAATTGATGACTTTTTTTTTTTTTCATATAGCCCAACTCAATGGTGTTCAATCAAGCTAAAACTTGATATATGACACATAAGCTGCAACTTGGTAGGGGCTGTACTTGGGCCTGATCTAGTATCTTGTGATCTTTTCAAGCAAGCTTGTCTTTTAACTTTTTTTTAGTTACAGGACTTGCAAAACACCAATAAACAAACATTTAACCAATTCACGGTGAAACAGCAATAAACAATTACTAAAAGGGGGGATGGGCTTACACATTGAAAACTATTTTGTCTTTCAGGCAATCAATATCAAACGCTTCAACACATCAAGGGTGCCTACCAACTCTAAAGACTAAAATAATGCTACAATGTTAATCTAGTTTCTCAACCAAAGTAAATGTAGGTTTTCTTTTTATTAATTATACTGGCTCAAAGGAGCTCGGACTTTATAGTTCTCATAGGGCCTCCGAAACCAGTGGACCGGCCATGTTCATGTATTATACGAGTTGAACATCAGAATATAAATAACTAATATCTTTATAAATATAGATTCTAAATGAAATTACATACAACATTAAAAAAATACAACAGTAAATGGGTTTAGTTAGGTATAAAAGTGTGGTTTAAAACAATATTGGGCTATATGAGTTTAACTATATATGTGTGTAAACTAATCAAAAGGGCTGTATGAGTTTAACTATATATGTGCGTAAACTAATCAAAAGTTGACGGTTTACCAAAGAAATTGGTTTTTTTTTTTTTTTACAGGTGAACTTCTTTTGTGGTTATTCACATCCCCAAGTCGGGGACCCTAACCAAGATCTGACCCAGACTATGTGTCTTAACCGGGCACGCGCTGGGTGTAGTCAGACTTGGCTACGGCTATCGCCCGGAACCGTACCACCTCCACACGAGATACCTCGCTGGAGTAATGGCCGGATAAAACCGGGGCGGCTCAGGCTCGAACTTACGCAACATTGGCTAACAAGCGCTTACCATCATTGCCTGGTCCCCACACCTTTCTCTACACCCGGGAGTCGAACCGGAGTCTCCAAGGAAACCAACCGGCCCAACTCCCAACTGAGCTGGGGTGGGGGCTGATACCACTATGCGGAGGTACTTCAGAATTTGTAATAAATTCAACTAAAGGGTTCATTAAGTCCTTTAGAGGTTTTGTGGTCTGGTTAAGACTCATTGGTTAGAAAACTTGGTCAATAAGACAGTTGAGTTCTTCTTTTAGCCTAAAGCGGTTAGCTTTAAGACCATTAAACTGAACACGTTCAGCTCTCCTGTTTCTAGGTGATCTCTTAAGAGACTGTTCTAATTGGTTAATTAGACTTTGAAACAGGGTTAATTCTTGATTAACCCGACGGATTTCTTTTTTAAGGAAATTTTGGTGCATACTCATTGTATACGTGGTTCTTGTAAATGGAATTTACAAATATAGAATATAAAATTCATTAATTTAAATGAATCTTTTTGAATTAATCGATTGATTAAAAGAAAAAGATGCACAGTGTTTTGAATATAAAATTCAAAAGAATTATTCATCGATTATAATAATCAATAGATAATTCGAATATGAATTCTTCAAATTATTAGTCGACAATTGCTGACTAACATAAACAATTTTGAAATTGTTTAATTGTGGAATTAATCCTTTGAATTTACAAAATTCATTATTTTTTGTAGTCATATTTTGACTAAATTTTTTAGATTGAAAAATCATTTGTTTCGATAGTTGTTAATCGATTTCTTTTTGTGTTTGTTTATGAACATCATTTTTTGATTTAATCAAAATCTTAGTTTTTTGTGTTGAATTAAATTCTTTTTGAGATTTTAAGGAGGGATATGAAATATCAATCTTGAAGTAATTTAACAGTTTGAAATAAAATCTATACCTTTTTTCTTCTTGTATCTTCTTCTTGAAAGTTTCTATTTCTTCTGTAAGGGACCAATCCAACCCTTAATTTCCCTAACGGCCTCCTGCCTAAGCGGTACTTCAACGGGCTCCAGGACTCCAGGTTTTACAGAATAAAAACTTTCATGATAAAAGATAAAAGATAGAGGTTTACAAAGGAGTTTTTATTTCATAACTGTTCTCCCGAAGGAGAACTTCTTGATATTTACATCAACTCCTTCTTAAAGGAGTTTCTACTCCATACTAAAACACATAACTTAAAAAGGAAAAAATGATCATATGAATGATCAAAGTAGGTGAGGGTGGTTGAGGAATTGAACTAGAGGTTGAGTAGTGGATTTTGGGTTTCAGTTGGGGATATCTAAAACTAAGGAATTCATCTTCTTTATATAGCAAAAGAGAATTTTACAAAAGACCATTATAGCCCTTCATTAATCGTCATGGATGACGTTTTTAATCGACATACCCATGTGTTGGGTCCAGTTCTCGATTGTCTTCTTCTGAAAAGTAGCTGTCTTTTTCAGTTGAGTTTTTTTTTCTTCTGAAGAAGATGCTTTGCAGTATTCGCACTGATGGTTCTCATATGTGCGTTGCAACTTTTGACAAAGTTGTTCTTTAGTGGCGGGGCTTGCTTCTACTTTATTGAAGATGATGCGTTGCTCCATCCTTTCTAAAGCTTCTTTTTCATGTAGTGGTAAAGGAGTTCCACTATAGCTAATAATTATGCAATTAGTGCTGCAATAATTAACTTTGTTAAAGCTTCCTACTTTAATTTTTTGTAGGTTTTCTAGGATTTGTAAAAATCCTTTGGTCCTGATATGTAACCATTTTTCATAGTCTTCATATTCTTCTTTCATTATTCTTGAAGGATTGACCGTTCTTGCTTTGGCTATGCCAATTTCTAAGTGATGATAACCTGGAAGGGTTGTTCCTTGGTACCAGTCAGGGAGTGTAGAAGTACACTTGATGAAGATGTTAGCATCTCTTGCAGCAGCAATTTTCTTTCGAAAATTCTTGATGGCTTTCTTCATTCCTTCAGATAAATTACTTATTTCAAGTAAATTAGGAGAAGGGTAGATGAACTTTGCTAATCCAGCAGAAAATGCTAGAGAAACTAGTTCTGGGCTTGCACCTGGACAAAAGATAATAAGACTTTTGGTAGCCCTGTCTTATGTGTAAATGTGTTCGAACTCGAAATCGTCTTGGTTTATGGCTCTAGCCTTTGACCAAATTGTTCTGAATTCGTCTAAAGAGATAATATCTTTTTCTTCTTTCTCTTCATTTATTGTTGGTTTTGAGAAAATGTTGTTTCTGAATTCAATGATTCTTTCTTTTTTCTTGGACCTCAATGGTTCAGGAATAATTGTTACCTTTAAAGGTATTTCCTTCTTCCCGAGGTTTGCTGAATATCGGGTAGCTTCTTGTTGGGCTTGCGATAACGACCCAAATTTTTTGAAAGGATAGTCGGTTTTATCAATGTAATTTTTTACTATACCCCAATCTTCATATATTCCTCTGTGGTCACCATCGAAAATAACATAAAATCTTGAATTATGCTTTTCTGGAATTTGTGTGACTTGGGAGTAACTTGGTCTGAGAGAGACCTTTTCAATTTTTGGCAAACTGTCAGCCATCAACGGATTTGATGTGCCTTTACCAGAGCCATTTGCTTCTGGGCTAGATGAAGATTTTAGTTCTTCATTTACTCTATTTTTGCTTTTTTCCAAAGCAACAGGAGTGAATGGATTTGTTTTCTTAGCTACAGAGCCGTTTGCATCTGAGCTGCTGGAAGAAGATGAATCTTCTTTTTCCATTTTTCGTAAATGGACAACCTCCGAAAATCAAGACCTAGGGGTCAGTCGGATGTTAGCCTTCTTTGAATGAAGGTTTCGCCTGGCTTGTGAGGCCTCTGGCATGCTTTTTCCCAAAGCATCAGGGATCAACGGATTTGTTGAGTCTTTACCAGTCGCCGTTTGCACTGGACTAGATTCTGTTTTTAGCTTTTCAGCATCCTGGACAGAATTTCCAGTTAAGATCATAGTCGTGTAGACACTGATCTGATCTCTGATGGTTCTTAATTCTATTTCTAGATTTTTTTTCTTTGAGACGAAGAGCCTTAAGATCTTCTTCCACACTGGAAGTTTTTTATAAAGACAATTTTCTTTAGGCGTAAAGCCCTTAAATCTTTCATCCCCCTTTCTTTTTAAAGGTGTTTTTGAAAATGAATGTGATGATTTTGATGAAGAGAAACCTTCTATTTATAGGAGCAAGGATGACAATGAAATCATTGCTTACTATTTCTGAAAATCTCGTGTCAAGCTATTAGTTAACACGTTTTTGGCCCCTTAAGATGCTCATTGTTGAATGAATATCTTGAAAACCGTGTTTGCCATTTGACAAAATGTTTATTATTTCCAAAAATATCCTTTGTTTTCAGAAAATAAATAATTTTTGAATAAACAAATTTCAAAAATTTGTTTTGTTTATCTTTATCCCCCCAACTAAAAGAGTGGTTGGACTTCATTCTGAGTCTTCTGTAGAAGAATCGGATGACAGGTTGTCTAAAATTTCTAATGTATATACTTGTGTATAGCCATCAAAAATATTTTCAGAAGGAAAATATCCTTCAGTTTCCGCTTTTGAAATAATTTTTAATTTTTCCGAAAACTTTTGTCTGTTGGGACATTCGTTGGCATAGTGTCCTTCTTCAGAACATATCCAGCAACGACATTTTTTTCTTACCTTGAGGACAGACCTTAGGTTTTTCTTTAGAAAAATATTTTCGCGGAGAAAACTTTCTTTTCTTGGTTTTCCAAAAACGTTTTTTAGTTTTTGTTTTATATTTATTTTTGTATTTCTTTTTGAAATAACTTTTATCTTTTGTTGGTTCACATCCAAAAGATAATTGTGGTAACTCAGCGAGTTTTTTACAACAGTTTTCGTTAAAACGTTTTAACTGTTTTTGTTTATTAGAAAGATCACAGTAAGATGCAATTTCTTCCTTAACAATTCTTGTAGCAAACCCGAGAGAATGCATTGTAAATTGATTCTTTTCTTTATTCCAACGCTCCTTCGCCTTTTCTCCGACGATGGGAATTTTCATTAAGTAAGCATCAATCCATGAATGGAATTTACCTGTGCCTAATTTATATAAATTAGTTTCATAAAGACAAGTGAAATCGTCTAACAGACATATGTCACAAAGTTGTGCTTTAGCAAGATTTTGTCTTGCCTTTTCCAATATTTTTTGATTTTCTCGGTCTTTATCTGTAATGAGATCGAGACCTAAAAACTCTACTGAATTAGTCTGAATGATTAGACTGATCTCAGTGTTCCATTTATCAATTACCTATTTTCTTTTGTCGAGGTTAAATATACAATCAATTTTAATAGTATTAATAGTAGTTGCACTACCATTGTCATTACTATTATAATCAGGTATACCTTTATGATACGGCATGGAAAATTCCGTATTCTTTTTTCTACGCCTGTTACCTTTGCTAGTAGAGGCATTGTAGGTTCTTTGTCTCGGAGACATTTCTATATCTGAAGAGCTTTCTTCAGTTTCGGGTTCTTCTTTCTTAACCGGAAAGGTTCTTGGTTCTTCATTCTTCAAAACAAAGACCTGTTCTTTATTTTCAGAAAAATATCTTTCGTTTAAGATTTTATCTTCAGAAAACTTTTGTTCACATTCTTTGTCATCCAAAGTAATGAGATTAACAAGTTCTTTTATTTGTTCAATTGGAAGGGTATCCAATTGTTCATCTAAAATTTGTTCCAATTTTTGAACGATGGAACTCATTTTACCCACAAGATAAAATAATCTTTTTATCTTTTAGTTTTTGAATATCTTCTTCCATAAAAGAATTTTTTCTTTTTAAATCAGATAATTCAAAAAGTTTATCATAAGGATGAATGCTCCAATCCGAATGTAATTCATAAATTCTTTGATTATTTCTTTCTATAAAGAAATAATGTCTAGAAATCTCTAGATTTATTTTTCTTAAAAAAAAATTCGCTTGACCTTTATTGGTCATTTGAAGTTGATCCAAAAGGCCATGATAAAGCATTTGGACTTTTAGAACTTCCTAAAGATGGATTTCCAACGTTGAAGTTTGGAAATGAATACTTTTGAAAGCTTTTTTCATCATCAATTTTTTCTTTTTGCTTTTCGGGCAAAAGAGTTTTTGAATTCATTTTTTCATCAATTTTATTTGAAACATCTTTGATGATTTTTGCGGCAGATACCTCAAGATTTTCGTTGGTAGATAAACTATCCAACTTTCTCATTAAATCTTTAGCAAGTTCCTCTATTTTTAAAAGAGTAGTCATGTTACAGATATAATTGCTTTTTTATTTCTAAGCTCAATAATTTTTTGCTTAGAAGCAAAAATGTTTTTCTTAATATTTTTAATATTAAGAGATTTTGTTTTATGACTTAACATAAAATCTTCTTTAATTTGATTTATTCTAATAAACCAAATTTGTATATCATCCTCTTCATAGGTGATTTGTTGATCAAGATATTGTAAATAATTTAAAATTGGTTTTGAAGACATTATTCTCCAATAACTCCTTTTAAAATTCTACCATATCCATCTATTCTTTCTGACATAGAACGAATTAATTGTTCAGTGTTACTAGAATCTCCTATTTGTAAAGAATTTCCAGCATAACTGTGTCTGGGTTTTGATACTAAAACCTGTTTATTTCGTGCAATATCAATTGCCCAATTTTCTTGTAATTGTGATGGCTCAGCGAATTTGCTGCCTTCAACAATTCCAATATCTGAGAATATATCCTCAATGGTTATACTCTCTTTCTCTTTGTACTCAATTGAATGAGTGCTATTTGTTAAAGCATAAGAGATTAAATAATTAATCGTAAATACCTTATTACCTGGTTCCATGAGATCAGTTCTTTCACACTGATGTATAAAACTCAAGGTTTTGTCGAAATCCTTAGAACCACGATGTAAAGCAAATTTAGGATAAATAGTAAACATAAATTTACCATATGCTAAATTACCTTGAATTGCTCCCAGAAGAGCATCTTGCCTATTGATAATTCTATTTATCAATGAGTGTCATTTTTTATAGGAAAATTAATTCCATCTCTAAACTGTGCTTTTAGGAGGATTTTAACTGCTCCTATGTGTACCATATTGAGAGATTTTCTCAACTCTGGTTTAATATGCAAAAGCTTTTTTGCTATTTCACCATTTGTTAAGAGTGGCAAATAAACTTTACCTGCTGTATTTTTTATGTCCACTGAAAGTTCTTCAATGTTAAAACAATAAAATATTTTATTTTTTCTAGAAAAGGCTCTAGAAACAAAACTTTGTAAAGTTTTTGGTTGATTAAAAACCTGTTTTGTGTCAAGCTTGAATTTAAGCTTGCTAATTTTTGTTAGTTGATCAGAATTAATCATGTAATCTGATACAAAACCTTTTTCGTTTTCACTAAAGTTTAAAACTTCAGTTATTTCTTCAGATTCATCAGAATCGTTTTTAAAAAGATTGATATTTTCCATTAATTTATGAAATAAAACATCTTATTTTTTTTAAAAGAGCAACAAGGCTCTGAAAAACTTTTTAAATTAACTGCTTTAAAAAGAACAAATTCTCTTTTGAGAAAATAAATACAAAAACTTAGAGAAACAAAAATTTAATTTATCTTGTGGATAAAATGACTCCTGTTAATCAAAAGTTAGAACAGATTTTTAAAGAAAAAACTTTATCAGCTAAACAAATTCATAAGCTTGTTCAGCTCATGTACTTTGAAAACAAAGAACGTAAACAAAAGTTTTATAAAAACTTAAAAGAAAAACTTGAACAAAAGCTTTCTGAACATGAAGAAAAATATTGTTCAAATAAAGAACAAATCTTTACCATGAAAAATGAACAAGAAAAACCTGAAACTGAAGAAAGCTCTTCAGATATCGAGTTGAAGCCTAATCACTCTTTTAATTGGGGGGAAGAGAAGATTCATAAAACACATGATTTTGAATTAGCTTATTCAAATATAACTAATCCAAATTCAATTTATATCAAAGAAATGTCTTTTTCAAAGGATATAAAAAAATCGACCTACATTGCTATGTAGACACAGGGGCAAGTCTTTGTTTGGCAAGCAAACACGTAATTCCTAATGACCTATGGGAAAACACTCCCAAAGATATTAAGGTAATTGTTGCCAACAAAGAAGTCATCAAGATAAATAAGGTTTGTAGAAATCTTATCATATATTTTTCTGGAGAACCATTTACCATTCCTATTATCTACCAACAAGATTCAGGTATGGATTTACTTCTTGGAAATAATTTCTGTCAACTTTATGGACCTTTCACTCAATGGTTAGACAGAGTATCTTTTCATCTTGATCAAGAAATGATTTTGATTAAAAAGGTCACAAAGGCTCTTCAAATTGGAAGACCAAATTTTCTTGAATCCATGAAAAAAGATTCAAAGATAAAACAAATTCCTGGAACTAATATAGCTCAAGAGGTTATAAAAGCAGAAAGGATATTTTTAACTGAAATACAAAAATTGAAGAAAATTGAAGAACTACTTGAAAAAGTTTGTTCAGAAAATCCTATTGATCCCGAAAAATCCAAAAATTGGATGAAAGCATCAATAGAACTCATTGATCCTAAAACTGTTATCAGTGTGAAACCTATGAAGTATAGTCCACAGAATAGAGATGAATTTAATAAACAAATTAAGGAATTACTTGATTTAAAATTAATTATTCCAAGTAAATCACCTCACATGTCTCCAGCATTCTTAGTTGAAAATGAAGCTGAAAAAAGAAGAGGGAAAAAACGCATGGTTGTAAATTATAAAGCAATCAATTCAGCTACTAAAGGCGACAACCATAATCTTCCTTTTCCTTATATGCAGGAACTACTAACTCTTTTAAGAGGAAAACCCTATTTTTCCAGTTTCGATTGCAAAAGTGGTTTTTGGCAGGTACTGTTAGATGAAGAATCTCAGTTACTAACCGCATTCACATGTCTAGATGGTCATTATCAAAGGGAGGTAGTCCCTTTTGGATTAAAGCAAGCACCAAGCATATTCCAAAGACATATGCAAAATGCTTTAAGAGGTTTAGAAAATTACTGTACCGTCTATGTCGACGATATTATAGTTTTCTCGAACTCAGAAGATAAACATTATTTTCATGTTTTATCAGTTTTAAAAACAATTGAAAAATATGGAATCATTTTATCAAAAAAGAAAGCTAATCTTTTTAAAACAAAGATAAACTTTTTGGGTCTTGAAATAGACCAAGGGACTCATTGTCCACAAAAAACATATCTTGGAGAATTTACACAAATTCCCAGATACTTTAGAAGATAAAAAACATCTTCAAAGATTTTTAGGCATTTTAACCTATGCTGAAGGATACATTCCTAAACTCGCAGAACTTAGGAAACCTTTACAGGTAAAATTGAAAAAAAAGACTACATTTGGGAATGGAAACAATCCGATGTAGACTATCTCAAAAAGATAAAGAAAAACCTAACCAGTTTTCCTAAACTTTATCTTCCAAAAGAAAATGAATTTTTAATCATAGAAACAGACGCTTCTCATGATTATTGGGGAGGAGTTTTGAAGGCCAGAACACCCGAAAAAGAAGAAATATGTAAGTATACTTCTGGAAGCTTTAAACAAGCCGAAAGAAATTACCACAGTAATGAAAAAGAATTACTTGCGGTAAAAAACACTATTTCTAAATTTTCTATTTATCTTACTCCTGTAAAATTTCTTGTCAGGACTGATAATAAAAATTTTACTTATTTTCTGAAAATAAAAATTTCGGGAGATAATAAACAAGGTCGTCTTGTCAGGTGGCAAATGTGGTTTTCAAGATATTCTTTCGATATTGAGCATCTTGAGAGGGCCAAAAACGTGCTAGCTGATTGCTTGACACGAGATTTTCAAAATACGTAAACAAATACGTATTTCAAATTATTTTCTAAATTCAAATGCTTTTCATGCCTATTTAAGGATAACACACCCTTCAAACTGGAGGCATCACCAATCACTCTTACAAAAAGAAAGGCATATTTTTGAAAAAATGGAGAATTTAAAGGCTTTACGCCTAAAAGAAAAAAATCTTTTGATAGAATTAAAAGCTATTCAAGAAAAAATAGCTCTCTATGAAGAAAGTCTAGACACAACTGTTAATTCAGAACAGGATTCCGAAAGGATACAATCTGAATTTATTCCTTTACAAACGGCTAAAGGTAAAGAAAAATCAAGTCCGTTGACTCCTGTTGCTTTGGAAAAAAGAAAATATAAAGTTAATGAAGAACTACGATCTTCATCTAGCCCAGTAGAAAACGGCTCTGGTAAAGGCACATCAAATCCGTTGATGGCTGACAGTTTGCCAAAAACTGAACAAGTCTCTCTTAGACCAAGTTACTCCCAAGATATTCAAGAAACGGTAAAATCTAAATCTAGATTTTATGTTATTTTTGATGGAGAGCATAGAGGCATATATGAAGATTGGTCCATAGTGTATTGGTCCATAGTGTCTCAACATGTTTCTGGAAGACCGGTAACATTCAAGAAGTTTGGGTCTTTATTACAAGCCCAACAAGAAGCCACTCGATACTCAGCCGATTGTGGAAAAAAGGAAATTCCTCTAAAGCAATTTCCATATCTTCACGAGTCATAGTGGAACCCCATTATCAAGGAAGCTTTGGAAAAATGAAGCAACGCATTATCTTCAACAAAGTTGATGTGAGTCATACTACAAAACAAAGACTCAGCAAAATAATGCAAGGTGTACAGAAAAGCCATCAGTTCATGAGCTGTAAGGAATTCTATACCAAAGAAAATTCTGACAAAAGTGGTCCTTCTATTAAAGACAGCTACTTTTCGGAAGAAGACAATAGAGAAATGGACCCAACACATGGGTTTGTCGACTAAAAAACGTCATCCATGACGATTAATCAAGGGCTATAATGGTCTTTTGTAAAATTCACTTCTCCTATATAAAGAAGTCGAATTCTTAAGGATAGACATCCCCTGCTCGAATCCCTTATCCCCTGCTCGAATCCCTTATCCCCTACTCATCCACCAACCTCTCGTCCAATTCCTCAACCACCACTTTACTTTTCTTTTCAAGTTTTCTTAGTTTGTAATGATGGAGTAGAACTCCTTTAAGGGGGTTATGTAAATATCAAGAAGTTCTCCTTCGGGAGAACAGTTATGAAATAAAAACTCCTTTGTAAACCTCTATCTTTTATCTTTTATCATGAAAGTTTTTATTCTGTAAAACCTGGAGTCCTGGTGCCCGTTGAAGTACCGCTGAGGCAGGAGGCCGTTAGGGAAATTAAGGGTTGGATTGGTCCCTTGCAGAAGAAATAGAAACTTTCAAGAAGAAAATACAAGAAGAAAAAAGGTATAAATTTTATTTCATACTGTTAAATTACTTCAAGATTGATATTTCATATCTCTCCTTAAAATCAAAAAGAATTTTATTCAAACATAAAACTAAGATTTTGAAAGAAAATAAAAAATGATGTTTATACACATACAGAAATCGATTAACCACTATCGAAATTAATGAAGTTTTTCAATGAAAAATTTTAGTCAAAAAATGACTATAAAAAATAATAAATTTTGTAAATTCAAAGGATTGATTCCACAATTAAACAATTTCAAAATTGTTTATGTTAGTCTACATTTGTCGACTAATATGAATCTTAGATTCATTAAATTGAATTTCAAGTTATGAATTTTATATTCAATAAATTGAAATCCAAGTTATCAATCGATTATTTTAGTCGATTAATAATTCTAATAATGAAAGTTTACTTTCAAAGAAAGCTTTACATGATTAAAGTTAATGAATATTATATTCAAAATACTATTCATCTTTTTCTTTTTATTCGACAAAAAAGAAAAGAAAATATTGTGCATCTTTTTCCTTTAATCATTCGATTAATTCAAAAAGATTCATTTAAATTAATGAATTTTATATTCTATATTGTAAATGCAATTTACAAAAAACCAGGTATACAATGAGTATGCACCAAGATTTCCTTAAAAAAGAAATCCGTCGAGTTAATCAAGAATTAACCGAAAATCAAAGTCTAATTAACCAATTAGAACAGTCTCTTAAGAGATCACCTAGAAATAGGACAGCTGAACGTGTTCAGTTTAATGGTCTTAAAGCTAACCGCTTTAGGCTAAAAATAGAACTCAACCGTCTTATTGACCAAGTTTTCTAGCCAATGAGTCTTAACCAGACCACAAAACTTCTAAAGGACTTAATGAACCCTTTAGTTGAATTTACCAGAAATTCTGAAGTACCTCCGCGACCGCAAGTTGGTATCAGAGCCTTGTTGCTCTTTTAAAAAAAATAAGATGTTTTATTTCATAAATTAATGGAAAATATCAATCTTTTTAAAAACGATTCTGATGAATCTGAAGAAATAACTGAAGTTTTAAACTTTAGTGAAAACGAAAAAGGTTTTGTATCAGATTACATGATTAATTCTGATCAACTAACAAAAATTAGCAAGCTTAAATTCAAGCTTGACACAAAACAGGTTTTTAATCAACCAAAAACTTTACAAAGTTTAGTTTCTAGAGCCTTTTCTAGAAAAAATAAAATATTTTATTGTTTTAACACTGAAGAACTTTCAGCGGACATAAAAAATACAGCAGGTAAAGTTTATTTGCCACTCTTAACAAACGGTGAAATAGCAAAAAAGCTTTTGCATATTAAACCAGAGTTGAGAAAATCTCTCAATATGGTACACATAGGAGCGGTTAAAATCCTCCTAAAAGCACAGTTTAGAGATGGAATTAATTTTCCTATAAAAATGGCACTCGTTGATAATAGAATTATTAATAGGCAAGATGCTCTTCTAGGAGCAATTCAAGGTAATTTAGCATATGGTAAATTTATGTTTACTATTTATCCTAAATTTGCTTTACATCGTGATTCTAAGGATTTCGACAAAACCTTGAGTTTTATACACCAGTGTGAAAGAACTGATCTCATGGAACCAGGTAATAAGGTATTTACGATTAATTATTTAATCTCTTATGCTTTAACAAATAGCACTCATTCAATTGAGTACAAAGAGAAAGAGAGTATAACCATTGAGGATATATTCTCAGATATTGGAATTGTTGAAGGCAGCAAATTCGCTGAGCCATCACAATTACAAGAAAATTGGGCAATTGATATTGCACGCAATAAACAAATTCTAGGATTCGAACCTAGACACAGTTTTGTTGGAACCTCTTTGCAAATAAGAGACTCTAGTGACACCAAACAATTAGTGCGAACTATGTCGGAAAACATAGATAGGTATGGAGAAATTTTAGAAAAGGTTATTGGGACTTAATGTCTAAAACACCTATTCTAAACTATCTACATCTTCTTGATATGCAAATTGCTTATGAAGAAGGAAAGATTCATATTTCTTTAATTCGGATTAAACAATTAAAGAAAAAGTTTATGATGAGTCAAAAAATAAACTCTCGCAACATAAAAATTGCTAAAAGAAACGTCTTTGCTTTTATGATAGATCATAAAAGAAAATCTCGTAACTTAAAAACTGCGAAAAGAAATATTTTTGCTTCTAAACAAAAAATTCTTGAGTTTAAAGCTAAAAAGGCAATGATATATAGAGATGAAAGTCTTGAAGCAATCTATGCCGAAACTCTCAAAGTAGTTTCTGAAGAAATTGATGAAGTTTTCAAGGAAGTTTCTAACGAAATTAATGAAACATGGCCTTTCGGTTCAACTTCAAATGACCAATAAAGGACAAATGAAAAAATCTTTTAGAAAAATTAATCTAAAGATTTTTATGCATTATTTCTATTTACAAAGAAATAATCAAAGAATTTATGAGTTACACCTTGATTGGTGTATTCATCCTTCGGAAAAAAAAAGGACAAAGAACTTACAATGCCTCTACTAGTAAAGGTAACAGGCGTTACACCTTGATTGACTAAATTTTTTAGATTGAAAAATCATTTGCTTCGATAATTGTTAATCGATTTCTTTTTGTGTTTGTTTATGAACATCATTTTTTGATTTAATCAAAATCTTAGTTTTTTGTGTTGAATTAAATTCTTTTTGAGATTTTAAAGAAAGATATGAAATATCAATCTTGAAGTAATTTAACAGTTTGAAATAAAATCTATACCTTTTTTCTTCTTGTATCTTCTTCTTGAAAGTTTCTATTTCTTCTGCAAGGGACCAATCCAACCCTTAATTTCCCTAACGGCCTCCTGCCTAAGCGGTACTTCAACGGGCTCCAGGACTCCAGGTTTTACAGAATAAAAACTTTCATGATAAAAGATAAAAGATAGAGGTTTACAAAGGAGTTTTTATTTCATAACTGTTCTCCCGAAGGAGAACTTCTTGATATTTACATCAATTCCTTAAAGGAGTTTCTACTCCATACTAGTACACATAACTAGAAAATAAAAATTGATCATACGAATGATAAAAGAAAAGTTGAAAAGAAAGGTGGGTGGTTGAGAGTAGTTGAGAGGATTTGGGATTCGAGCAGGGGATGTCTTCTTCTTATGAGGTATCGCTTCTTATATAGACGGAGATTTTCTCTTACAAGACCTACCAATAATTTCCTTGAATTATTAAGGATGCCTTTACAGCTGTAGCCGCTTGTCTTCTTTTGAATGACGTAAGTGCTTACGTTTTTCATAGAATTATTGTGAAGGACCCCTCACTGCTGGTAGTGGACAAAGCATCTGCTTTTGGTGTAGTCTCCCTATCAACTTTGGTGCATAATGCGCACTGATGATCTTTGTCGACCTTTTGGAGCCTTTCACAAAGCATCTTCTTTGTGGTAGGACCTGCTGCGATCTGATTTTTTAAGATCTTGTTTTCAAGTGCTTGGATTGCGCGTTGATCTTCTTGACAGAGCGTCTTTCCCGTAGTGCTGGTGATCAGGCAATTTGGGTTGGCATAATTGACCTTGATTTTGCTTTTTGTATTAAGCTTTTGAGTCTTTTGGATTATGGAAATAATCTTTTCAACTAGGTAGGCATAGATTCCCATGCTGATGAAGTCGTCTTCCTCGTTTATAACTTTGGACGGTTGAACTTCTCTTTTTGCCCGCTAAGCCTAGCTCAATGTAGTGATAGGCTGGAAGGACTTTTCCATCTACCCAGTCTGGAATGCTGGATGTGACTTGGATGTAAATATTAGCATCTTTAGCAATTTTTTGGATGAATTTTCCAATTGCTTTTCTTAATCCCTTAGGAAATGATCTTAACTCCTTAAGATCCTTGCTGGGATAAATGGTCTTGACTAACCCTGCACAAAAATCTTGGTAAGTGAAGACTGCATCTGCATCAGGACAGATTACAAAAAGACTTCTGGACTTTTTATCGTCTGAATAAATCTTTTCTGCTTCATAATCCTTTATGGAGAGAGCTCTTGCTTTGGACCATAGGATTCTGAAATCTGGGAAGCTTATTCCTTCTAAAATCTCTGAAGATGGATCTTTGGATGGAGCTTCTTCTTTATCTTTTATGAAGAACACCTGTCTTCTTTGACTAGTATGATTCTGGACCTTGGGCACTAATATTGGTGCTTTGAAGATTATCTTCTTGCCTCCGAAGTTAGCTTGGAACTTATCTGCTTCTTGTTGAGCTTGAAAAAGTGTCCTGTACTTCTTGTGGACGAAAGATGTCTCCTTTATTAGATTGGATACAATGTCCCAATCATCATAGATTCCTGCATTTGGACCTTCAAATATCACGTAGAACTTTGAATCATCCTTTGCTGGCTTTTTTGTCTTGTCCGCATAACTAGGCCGAAGACTAGTTTCTCCAACTTTTTCCAAGTTGTCAGGAGTCAACGGATTTGACTTCTTAGCTACAGAGCCGTTTGCATCTGAGCTGCTGGGAGAAGATGAACCTTCTCTTTCCATTTTTCGTAAATGGACAACCTCCGAAAATGTAGACCCAGGGGTCAATCGGATGTTAGCCTTCTTTGAATGAAGGTCTCGTCTGGCTTGTGAGGCCTCTGGCATGCTTTTTCCCAAAGCATCAGGGATCAACAGATTTGTTGAGTCTTTACCAGTCGCCGTTTGCGCTGGACTAGATTCTGTTTTTAGCTTTTCAGCATCCTGGACAGAATTTCCAGTTAAGATCATGGTCGTGTAGACACTGATCTGATCTCTGGTGGATCTTAATTCTATTTCTAGAATTTTTTCCTTGAGACGTAGAGCTTTAAGTTCTTCTTCCATACTGGAAGTTTTTTATAAAGACAAATTCTTTAGGCGTAAAGCCCTTAAATCTTTCATCCCTCTTTCTTTTTAAAGGTTTTTTGTAAATGAAGGTGATGATTTTTGATGAAGAGAAACCTTCTTATTTATAGGAGCAAGGATGACAATGACATCATTGCTTATGATTTTTGAAAACCTCGTGTCAAGTTATCAGTTAACATGTTTTTGGCCCCCTTAAGATGCTCATTGTTTGAATGAATATCTTGAAAACCATGTTTGTCATTTGACAAAATGTTTATTATCTCCAAAAATATCTTTTGTTTTCAGGAAATAAATAATTTTTGAATAAACAAATTTCAAAATCGTTTTGTTTAATTTCAAAATCGTTTTGTTTATCTTTATCCCCCCAACTAAAAGAGTGGTTGGACTTCATTCTGAGTCTTCTGTAGAAGAATCAGATGACAGGTTGTCTAATATTTCTAATGCATATACTTGTGTATAGCCATCAAAAAAATTTTCAGAAGGAAAATATCCTTCACTTTCGGCTTCTAAGATAATTTTTATCTTTTCCGGAAATTTTTGTCGGTTGGGACATTCGTTAGCATAATGTCCTTCTTCAGAACATATCCATCAACGACATTTTTTCTTACCTTGAGGACAAACCTTAGGTTTTTCTTTTGAAAAGTATTTTCCAGGAGAAAACTTTCTTTTCTTGGTTTTCCAAAAACGTTTTTTAGTTTTTGTTTTATATTTATTTTTATATTTCTTTTTGAAATAATTTTTATCTTTTGTTGGTTCACAGCCAAAAGATAATTGTGGTAACTCAGCGAGTTTTTTACAACAGTGTTCGTTAAAACGTTTTAACTGTTTTTGTTTATCAGAAAGATCACAATAAGATGCAATTTCTTCCTTAACAATTCTTGTAGCAAACCCAAGAGAATGCATTGTAAATTGATTCTTTTCTTTATTCCAACGCTCCTTCGCCTTTTCTCCGACGATGGGAATTTTCATTAAGTAAGCATCAATCCATGAATGGAATTCACCTGTGCCTAATTTATACAAATTAGTTTCATAAAGACAAGTGAAATCGTCTAACAGACATATGTCACAAAGTTGTGCCTTAGCAAGATTTTGTCTTGCTTTCTCTAAAATTTTTTGATTTTCTCGGTCTTTATCTGTAATGAGATCGAGACCTAAAAACATCATGTATATTGCATTTATAATTTGATCAAAAAGATCCTCACCATGTAAACTTTCATCCCAAGTTGTACCTTTGATGAAGTTTTGTATGATTCCTGCAGACTTATGTTCTAATAATAATAACAAAGCCTTAGCCTGAGAGAACTCTACTGAATTAGTCTGAATGATTAGACTGATCTCAGTGTTCCATTTATCAATTACCTCTTTTCTTTTGTCGAGGTTAAAGATACAATCAATTTTAATAGTATTAATAGTAGTTGCACTACCATTGTCATTACTATTATAATCAGGTATACCTTTATGATACGGCATGGAAAATTCCGTATTCTTTTTTCTACGCCTGTTACCTTTGCTAGTAGAGGCATTGTAGGTTCTTTGTCTCGGAGACATTTCTATATCTGAAGAGCTTTCTTCAGTTTCGGGTTCTTCTTACTTAACCGGAAAGGTTCTTGGTTCTTCATTCTTCAAAACAAAGACCTGTTCTTTATTTTCAGAAAAATATCTTTCGTTTAAGATTTTATCTTCAGAAAACTTTTGTTCACATTCTTTGTCATCCAAAGTAATGAGATTAACAAGTTCTTTTATTTGTTCAATCGGAAGGGTATCCAATTGTTCATCTAAAATTTGTTCCAATTTTTGAACGATGGAACTCATTTTATCCACAAGATAAAATAATCTTTTTATCTTTTAGTTTTTGAATATCTTCTTCCATAAAAGAATTTTTTCTTTTTAAATCAGATAATTCAAAAAGTTTGTCATAAGGATGAATGCTCCAATCCGAATGTAATTCATAAATTCTTTGATTATTTCTTTCTATAAAGAAATAATGTCTAGAAATCTCTAGATTTATTTTTCTTAAAAAAATTTCGCTTGACCTTTATTGGTCATTTAAAGTTGATCCAAAAGGCCATGATAAAGCATTTGGACTTTTAGAACTTCCTAAAGATGGATTTCCAACGTTGAAGTTTGGAAATGAATAATTTGGAAAGCTTTTTTCCTCATCAATTTTTTCTTTTTGCCTTTCGGGCAAAAGAGTTTTTGAATTCATTTTTTCATCAATTTTGTCTGAAACATCTTTGATGATTTTTGCGGCAGTTACCACAAGATTTTCGTTGGTAGATAAACTATCCAACTTTCTCATTAAATCCTTAACAAGTTCCTCTATTTTTAAAAGAATAGTCATGTTACAGATATAATTGCTTTTTTATTTCTAAGCTCAATAATTTTTTGCTTAGAAGCAAAAATGTTTTTCTTAATATTTTTAATATTAAGAGATTTTGTTTTATGACTTAACATAAAATCTTCTTTAATTTGATTTATTCTAATAAACCAAATTTGTATATCATCCTCTTCACAGGTGATTTGTTGATCAAGATATTGTAAATAATTTAAAATTGGTTTTGAAGACATTATTCTCCAATAACTCCTTTTAAAATTCTACCATATCCATCTATTCTTTCTGACATAGAACGAATTAATTGTTCAGTGTTACTAGAATCTCCTATTTGTAAAGAATTTCCAGCATAACTGTGTCTGGGTTTTGATACTAAAACCTGTTTATTTTGTGCAATATCAATTGCCCAATTTTCTTGTAATTGTGATGGCTCAGCGAATTTGCTGCCTTCAACAATTCCAATATCTGAGAATATATCCTCAATGGTTATACTCTCTTTCTCTTTGTACTCAATTGAATGAGTGCTATTTGTTAAAGCATAAGAGATTAAATAATTAATCGTAAATACCTTATTACCTGGTTCCATGAGATCAGTTCTTTCACACTGATGTATAAAACTCAAGGTTTTGTCGAAATCCTTAGAATCACGATGTAAAGCAAATTTAGGATAAATAGTAAATAGAAATTTACCATATGCTAAATTACCTTGAATTGCTCCCAGAAGAGCATATTGCCTATTGATAATTCTATTATCAACGAGTGTCATTTTTATAGGAAAATTAATTACATCTCTAAACTGTGCTTTTAGGAGGATTTTAACCGCTCCTATGTGTACCATATTGAGAGATTTTCTCAACTTTGGTTTAATATGCAAAAGCTTTTTTGCTATTTCACCATTTGTTAAGAGTAGCAAATAAACTTTACCTGCTGTATTTTTTATGTCCACTGAAAGTTCTTCAGTGTTAAAACAATAAAATATTTTATTTTTTCTAGAAAAGGCTCTAGAAACTAAACTTTGTAAAGTTTTTGGTTGATTAAAAACCTGTTTTGTGTCAAGCTTGAATTTAAGCTTGCTAATTTTTGTTAGTTGATCTGGTCCCCACACCTTTCGCTACACCCGGGAGTCGAACCGGAGTCTCCAAGGAAACCAACCGGCCCAACTCCCAACTGAGCTGGGGTGGGGGATGTAAAGAAATTAAATCAAATATACTCTTTTATCTCAATTTTTGTATATATAAAATATATATAAAAAATCGGCCCATGTGCGGCCCCTAGGGCCGGCCCTTGTAATTACTGGTTGCACACATGTTACAATTCTGTAAGCTAAGGGTTTTTTTTTTTTTTTTCGTTTATCTTATTTCACACTTTGTAACTTATCTCTTCTCTTTGTAAATATATCTTATCTCTAAATATGGTTTTATAATTTTTAAATCTTTATTACTAACTATTTATTATTTCATTTAGTTATAATCTGCGCAATACACGAGTTTCTAACGCAGCATGATTCCATATAACAAAATATACAATGACAACTAGAGTTTAGATGGCTTTTTGGTTTGGATGGACTTGAATTCTCCAAGTTGTAGTATGAATCTTTTTGGCAAATATCAAAATCTTATGACTATAATTGTTCGTATGTATAAAGACAAACATATGTCATTAATAATTTTGTAAAGATGCAAACTGAAATGAAAACACATTTGGCCTCATTCCAAAAAGCAACCATGCATGCATGTTAGACCTCCTTCCCCAGAAAGAACTCTTTGTTGGACTTCATTCATAAGATAATCTCACTTAGAATATAATCATCAGAACTCACACATGCACTCTTCACCCTGTACATGTACTTTCTGGGGAAAATTCATTTATATACAACATAATGTTGTTTTGGCGTTATTAATAACAACGTAAATATGTGGGTTTTAAACTCTTGACATTATGGTGTCGCTTGCAAAAGTGTAACTATTATCCACATGACTTTATGTCTTTTAAATAGAGAAAAACAAAAACTAAATTACTTGTTAAGTATATTTATATGATCATTGGGGTTGGTGGTCTAATGGTTTGTCTCTAAGAAAACCTAAGGTTTGGAGGTCACGGTTTAAGTCCTACAATTGACAGTATTAAAGAAATTCGTCGTTACACAAGCGTTCATGTTAGATAAGGTTATTTTTATTAATCTTCATAACCATGAAATAATAAGGTTTTTTTTTATTAATCTTCATAACCATGAAATACATAAAAATTATCTTGTATATTTTGTTTAGGGTGTGCCTGTTGGCACACCAATGTGCCTGTTGGCACACCAATGTGCCTGTTGGCACACCAAACCCTAGCAAAATTAGGGTTTATCTACGCAGCGTATACGTCTCTACGCAGCGTAGATAAACCATGGATCTCAGTGCCTAATAACCAATCATTGCACAAAAAACAAAGTTTATATAGATCAATACGCAGCGTATATAACCTTCCAGAATTTTGTTTCAACATTCGGCCTATTTGTGGTAAAAATTCTCACCCGGTTACAATGTTAACTCGCTTAAAATTGATTTACTAAGACTTTTGACCCGTTTAAGGGATTTAAGCAATTTAGTCTAAAAACTAGCTCTTTTCCTTTCACACTTCATAATTCCACATCTAAAATATTTACTTATATTCCACCACAACTATTTTTGCGTTGGATTTGGCATAACTAATTTATTATCCCAAAGTTACCATTCGGTTGGTCATTTTACACAAATGACCCATTTTAGGCATTTGACCCACATATGTGCATGCCTATAACTTTTTATTCTATCTACGGATTACATAATCATAATTCAAATTCCTAAACTACCTCTAAGGGTCGTTTGTCCGGTTTTCCCATCAAGGGCCTTTTGGTAAAATTTAGTCCCCCATTTTACGACGAAGGACTTTCGCTACTTATTTGACAAAAAATGTACGTTTAACCACAATCATATTTATACGTACCTGGCTCGGGTTAACCTATTGACCCGTTTCAATACCTTGCCTCCATAATATGCTAATCCATAACAACGCTAATTCATAAACCATTTTATCCTGTAAGCATAAGACTTGACAAGTACTTATTAGTCATCGTTTGTCAAATGACATCAGTATTACCAATTGACCCGTTTGGTCTAAATGACCAACATTTTGTGCTTAAATTGAATGGTATTTATTTACCATTTCATTTAGTAACTCTCTTTGAATTTTTTACCATTTAGTTATGTCCTTAACCCGTTTCTTACGCGATTAACCCAACATAGTTTATGCCACTTGGTGCATTTTAAAATCTCAACTTTTATCCATTTATATGTGGCTCAAATCATCGTTTACCCTTTTATCCGTTTAGGCCTACTCATAAGGTAGCCATTCGAAAACTCATTTCTACATATGTCATTCCACGATTAAATTGCCATTTCGTCCTTTTTACCATTATACATGGTTTTCCAACTTTTGATATGTTCCGACCCGTACCATTTCGCGTCGGAAACCATGTCTTAAATATTATCTTTATCATATATGTGATTTTTAGAATAAGCTCGTATTCAACAAAAGGGCGTAAGTTTCACTTACCTTGCATCCGGTTTATGCTCTTTTCCGCGGACTCGGTCCGTTTGACCCGCTTCTTCCCCAAGCCTCCACCTAGCTCGTTTAGCGTCAAACTATCGTCATCATTTACAAGGTGATTAGATTAGCCTTTAACAATCACGACTATTCCACCTTACGTATTTTCTATGTCAAAACTACTATTCGACTTCATAATTTGTTAGTTCAACTTATCAAAAGTTTACTACTTTTGATCACATGATTTACACTATTAAGTCTAAATCAACATGATTATTAGAACCTTTATCGCTTCATATTACGCATAAGTTGCCATATCATTCAAATGCACGTTTGACTCGAAATTTCAACATTTTAGCTTTCATTTAGGCATTTTAACAAACACCTAATGAGCATAATTTTACACATTTACAAACTAGTTCATAATTAGTTATTTTTACCAAGATTAACATCTTTTACCAATTCAATGTCTAATCATGCTTCCATATCAAAATTAACTTCATAAAGCCTTATTAACACCGAATTCAAGATCATAATTCTAGTGTTCCTCATTATTCTTGAAAACCCATTAAACACCTAAGTATGGATTATGAGTTTTATCAACATAAACACAATTTCATTAGTTTATTAACTAGGGTTTGTTTCTAATCATGCATTCATCCTATTTTCACCCAAATAACCATCATTCAAGCTCAAATTCGGGATTTCAAGTGTTTATCAAGAATTTGAGATGGAACAAAATAGTGAAATTTGACATATCTTATGATCACTTCACTGAGGTGATCACTAATCCGTGCTTGAATTTCAATTTGGGTGTGATTTGCCCTTCCAGTTGCTTGAATTTAGGCTAGTTAGGGTTTGAACATGAGAGCTCCCTGGCTCCTCTGGAAGTCTCGACCAGAACACACACTTAGGGTGTGTGTTTTGGTGTTAGTGTTTTATTTAATTAAAACTAGTTTTCTAGTTTACCACTTTTAATCCCTCAAGGTTTCAAGTTTTATAAAAAGTTTAACTAATTCATGTTTCCTTTATTGCTTTAACCTCACTTGACTAACTAGGTTGATTATTCCTAGTTAACTTAATAGATTCGGGAAGTTATAACCCGTTATATTTTAAGTCCCGTTAACTCGGGCCTTTTATAAGCTTTATTTCCTCAAAAGCTTTTATTCACTTTCTTATTTAATATTAGGTTTATTTATTTAAATCCTAATATTCACCGGGTTTACTTTTAGCACTTAAGGTATTTTACCCGTTTATTTTCGGTTAATTTAATATAATTAATAAACCCGTTTTTGGGGTGTTACAAAGAAGACTCCAAAATGAGTTGGATGGCCAGGGAAAACGTGGTAGCACTGATGTGTTCAAATATTAACATATAAATTTCATCAAATGAGGCATAAAACTAACCCCTTTTTAGTACTAATGTTGGAAAAAGTGTGATTTTGTCTTCCTTTTTTATTTTCAGGATTAAATGAGCTCAAATTAACAAAAGAAGCAAAAAGACATCAAAATCTAACATAAATACAAGAAAAGGAACAAGACGTGGCATGCCCGACCCCACGACAGCATCTTCCCAAGCAAAACAAGAGATCAGTAGCCTGAACACGCCCCGTGCTCAGCCAGCACGGGGGCGTACCCAAGTGTCAGCAGAAAAGACAAAGTGGTAGAAGCTTCTATTGCCCACCACGGGGCCGTGCTCAGCGGACACGGGGCCGTGGTCAACTGTAAGATTCGCACAATCCAGCAAATCTGCATAGTACAAAGATTCTTCTGCACCACGGGGTCGTGCTCAGCGGACACGGGGGCGTGGTCAACTAATAAGACAAAGCTGCATTTAATGAAGAAAGAGAAGGATGTGTACACGGGGCCGTGCCCACTGGACACGGGGCCGTGCCCGAGCTTCTGTTCAGCCTATAAATAGAAGTGCTTGGCTCAAGCTCAAACCATCCCTTGGCACACCACCTCTCTTACACTTCACCCACCACCCACCACCACCATAACACCATCATCCACCACCATCATCCATTGTCCATCGTAGAGTGTGTGAGTCGTCTCGGGATCCAAGATTGATCGTAAGAGTTCTTGACAATCAAGGCCATGGTTGCCTAAGTCTCTTACATCACTTGGTGAAGACAAAGTGTCTAGTGTAATACTTTTTATTTCTAATATTTTGCACTTTTTATTTGGTTTTGTATTAATGACTTTAATAACTAGTTGCTTATGTTGAAGGTGATCTTTCCTTATCGTTTGTCCGTGGTGTCTTGGCATTATTTTACTGTCTATATAAAATAAAAGATTTTCACCATTCATATCTCCACGGTCTATATGGAGGTATGTTGGCTACCTGGTCGGGGGTTAAGGGAACAGTGTGGTAAAGGTCTTGCCATTGTTCAGCGTTTAGAGGTCCTGCAATGGACCTGGGTCAAATTTAGTAGGACCTCCTTCAATACTTCACGGTATTGGATGGCGGGGGTCCAAACTCTTTGACCCCCTCATAAGTTAACTACTATTAATACTATAACCCGGCTATTTAGGACTGTATCCCTGCTGACTCAGACTACTTAGCCGAGGGTAACGTCACATCCAAAAGAGGGGCCTACCATAATACTGCATTAATAACTTAATTCATTATCTTCCAATAATCCACCCTTTTAGGATTGTATCCTTGCTGACTCAAACTACTGGGGTGAGGGTAACGTCACCTTCAAAAGAGGGGCCTACTACAATAACTAAGATAATCTCTTAATTATGTGCAAAAGTGCGGAAATAATCAAAGGTTACACTAGATACGAGTCGGAACCAAGTGATTCATCTTGTCTATCTGTTTTTTCTTTTTATTTTTATTTTTCAGCATTTAGTTAGTTTTTATTTTTCTTAGTTTAAAACATTTTTCTAAACTTTTTATTTTGATTAGACGTTGAGGATAAACCGGTACTAAAAGCTCTTGTGTCCTTGGACGACCTCGGTATCTTGCCAACACTATACTACGCTCACGATGGGTGCACTTGCCCATATGTGTGTTTAGTGTTAGTAAAATATCGTGTTTTATAAATTTAAAACTTGGCTAAAAATAAGTGTTAAAGGGGCTTAAAATATACACCTAAAATATATAACACTTCACACGCATCAAGTTTTTGGCGCCGCTGCCGGGGACACAAGGATTTTAAGAAAGTTAGGAATCAACGGCCTAATCGTTTTTCTTATTTTTCATTTTTTTAGGAATTTTTTTTTAGATTTTTTCAGCTTCTGCAGAACTCAGCACGGGTCGTGCCCGCTGAACACGCCCCGTGCCCAATCATTGGAACTGGCAATCCTGTTTTAAGTCAGACAGTAAGCTAAACACGGGGCCGTGCCCACTCAACACGCCCCCGTGCCCAAGTTTCAGTTACTGAAAACAGAACCGTAAGATCCCTACGGTTGGTAATTTCTGACACAACCATGAGTGATACTGATACTTTTTACTTTCGGCACTCTTATGGTACTATGTGGTGTCAATTATGTGGTGGTAACCATAAGGAATTAGAATGTTTTTTTCTAAATTATAAACCCCACTATATAGACCCATCATTTCCTAGTATCCTTAAGAGGGGCGAAAGTAAAAATAATCCCTATCGCTCCCTCGAATGCGCCCAACCGGATATTCTAGGAGAAATGCTTCTCGATGAATTATTTCAACTAGAAGATCTAATTTTTAATTGGTTAAAAGAACTTAGGAAAGATTTCAATAATCTTTTCCAAGACAATAACCAAGAAGAGAGGTTGGAACCGCATTCAAACAACTTCATTGTTGCCAATGATACTTCTAACTCTAGTGAGGATTTGAGCGATAGTCGTCCCTGTGTCGATTGTGCCGTGAAGGACTCCCCATCAACTTCGTTTGATGCATACATAGACCTGAGCGATTCGACATACACCTTCTTTAACGAGAGCCCGGGAAAGGGTTGGACTTGTCCACCTACATATAGCATAGGAATCACCCTCACCGACAACCTCTTGCGTTCTCATCTTAATCTAGATCAATTAAGGTATCTTAGGCACTTTGGGGTCGTTCCATCCAGTAAGGAGCCGCCCGATCCGGAAAAGTTCCTTAAAAATAGACGAACTTCATAAAACAGCCTTCCGACACGGGGCCATGCCCAGGTCAACACGCCCCCGTGTCCACCAAAAGATTCCCTTCTGACTTTTGTCAGAATACGGACAAAACGTGTCAGGATCTTGCCTGCACACGGGGCTGTGTCCAGCCGACACGGGGCCGTGTCCAGCACGCTGTCGTTTTCTATAAATGCAGCCAAGAACCCTGCACATTTGGACCATCCAGGGACAGAGATTTGGAGGGATTTTCTGACTTACCATCCTAGGTATGTTGTAAAAGAAGGTTCCTACAAGCATCTTGTCCTTTCCTCTTTTATCTATTGCCTTCTTCTTCATCTTTCTTGCACCAAGAACTCCATTAAAAGCTTGATTTCAAGCTTTGTTGTGATGTTTATTGAATTTCTATTCAAGGAATCTTGTTAAAAATAAGTTACACAACATGGTTTTAAGTTATTTCTGCTCAAAAATGCTTCATAAATTAAGAAAATGATTTGAAACCCCAAGATTCCTTGTTCTAGAAATCTGCAGAAAGTTGAACACGGGGCCTTGTTCATTGAGCACGGGGCTGTGCCCGTGGTACTGTTTCATTAAAACAAACTGTTTTTGGTTTGTTTTCGTAGAATGTCTAGCCAAAACAGCGGAACCTCTTCTGCGCACTCAAGGAACAGCCGACGGGAAAGGAGGCCATTGATTGAAGCAACTCTCGTAAGGTATGTAATGGCGTTACGTGAAGCACTTGACGAGATGACTTCAGTGGAGGAGGTCCTCATTGACCGTATAAACTATCTCTCGGTGGGGTTGGAAAACAGTTTCCGGGAAATAAACCTCTTGCACCAGAGGTTAAACATTCTGGTAACACCTCCTATGGAACCAATCCTCCCTCAAGAGGATTGGAACCTCGCACTTGGAATTCAAAATCCTACCGGTTGGGACGACATTCCGGCGGAACCTCTTCTTGAAGAACTCCAAGAAATTCCGGTGGAAGTTACACCTCCTCAACCCGATGCTCATGAGCCCGCTTTTCTTCTCCATCGAAGAATGGCTCGCCGATGTATAAGGAGCCCATACCCGTAGGGAGAAGTTATCAAGCCACTTTTAACCGAGAGATCTATCTTTTCGGAAATTTTGCTAAGTAGAATAATTAGTAGGCTAGAAACTTCTTGGATTTCTTGTGTTTCTTTGACCTAACTAGCTAGTATTTTAATTTTTAGGACTATTATGTAATTCTCTCTATGATTAATGAATGATGGTTTTAGTTAATTTGGTGTTTTGGATGGTGTTGAAATGAATAAAACACACTTGAGATGGCAAAGGATGCAAGGGAAACTTGAACCAGCACTTCATACAGGAAAACAGAACCGTCCGACAAATTTCTTCATTTACAGTAAGCTCAGCACGGGCCGTGTCCACCCAACACGGCCCCGTGCTGCACAGTCTGCAGAGAAAGACCCAGTTCAGGTAACTGGACACGGGCCGTGTCCACCCAACACGCCCCCGTGTCCAGACTTCTGTTTCTCTTGTTTAATTTTGTTACTGGCACTTGAACACGGGGCCGTGCCCGGATCACACGGGGCCGTGTTCAGCGCCCAGTAACACAAAATTTTTGCTTTTCACACCTTTTTACACATTCAACCAACCTAAAAACTTATTTTTGGGACACATTGAGGACAATGTGTAATTTAAGTGTGGGGGGATGCTAAAACCTTCAAACTTGCAAGTCCTAAATACAAGCCTTACACAAAACTCTATTGGAACCGCTAATCACCCCAAATTTTTTTCAAAAATTTTCAATTTTTTTACTTGTCTAGGTTTAATTCGGGAAATTCAAGTTCTTAAAAAGGTTATATTTTTATGAATTTACAACCGATAGCGTCGTGATAAAAAGAACCAACATAAGAAAATTATGAAAAGGCATGACAAGCTTAGTTAAAATTTAATTATATATACTTGATCGCATAAAAACCCATTCCCACAAAAGTGAGTTTTGAGCCTTTATTGAGCAAACACTTACATATCATTTGACTAAATGCTCATTTTCGTTTCTTGTGTGAATAGCCGCTTGGTTCTTACGACTCTAGAACTTGCCATGACGATACATTCCCGGTCCTTACCAACTTAAACCCGAGTAAGTAAATGATGGAGGCATTAGGACTAACCCTTTTTATTTCTACACCATTATTTTTCTTTTTTTTTACCACCTACCCAAAATCCCCCTAGTTAGCCCCTTTGAGCCTAAACCTTTTCATTTCATAACCCAAACCAAACACCCTTTTTACCTACCAAAACCTTTTTCATTTTTACCCCTTTGTTTTAGTAACAAGTTCGGTTCTTTATAGGACTTTTGAAAAAAAAAAATTGTTGTTGATGATGAAGCAAAAGAAAATAAACAAACAAGTTCATTAAAAATAACTTTGTTTGAATAAATAGCTTCATCAAAAATAAAAGTTACAAAAATAAAAAGTCATACGAAAACCGACACTTGTTACGTTTTTCGCCCTTTTTACTAACCACTAACCACCAACCCAACCACCTACCTTTAACCCAAGCCTAACCCTTAACCCACAAAGTCCTCTTGATATTCACAAAGGTATATAAGTTAAAAAGGAGGATGATTGATTGCTTGGCAAGCCTATGGTAGGAGTAAGTTCCATGCCGCTCTCGAGTGATCCACAAAAATACATTTTCGGCCGAGTGTTGAGTGATCCCCGTGAGGTATGTGAACTTGTATATAAATAGAATTTTACAAAGGCATGTTATGCCCTAATAAGTAATTTACCTTATGAAAAGTTTTAAATAAATCATGACGAATAGGATTGTAAATAAATAAAAATAAAATTAAATAAAGAATCTTGGAAATCCCGACACTCTACGACAAGCTCGAAACCTTCTTTTCTACCCATTCCATTTGGGAGTGTAAATAGCCACATATTAAAGAGTTTTGCTTGAGGACTAGCAAAGATTCAAGTGTGGGGGTATTTGATGTGTTCAAATATTAACATATAAATTTCATCAAATGAGGCATAAAACTAACCCCTTTTTAGTACTAATGTTGGAAAAAGTGTGCTTTTGTCTTCCTTTTGCATTTTCAGGATTAAATGAGCTCAAATTAACAAAAGAAGCAAAAAGACATCAAAATCTAACATAAATACAAGAAAAGGAACAAGACGTGGCATGCCCGACCCCACGACAGCATCTTCCCAAGCAAAACAAGAGATCAGTAGCCTGAACACGCCCCGTGCTCAGCCAGCACGGGGGCGTGCCCAAGTGTCAGCAGAAAAGACAAAGTGGTAGAAGCTTCTATTTCCCACCACGGGGCCGTGCTCAGCGGACACGGGGCCGTGGTCAACTCTAAGATTCGCACAATCCAGCAAATCTGCATAGTACAAAGATTCTTCTGCACCACGGGGTCGTGCTTAGTGGACACGGGGGCGTGGTCAACTAATAAGACAAAGCTGCATTTAATGAAGAAAGAGAAGGATGTGGACATGGGGCCATGCCCACTGGACACGGGGCCGTGCCCGAGCTTCTGTTCAGCCTATAAATAGAAGTGCTTGGCTCAAGCTCAAACCATCCCTTGGCACACCACCTCTCTCACACTTCACCCACCACCCACCACCACCATAACACCATCATCCACCACCATCATCCATTGTCCATCGTAGAGTGTGTGAGTCGTCTCGGGATCCAAGATTGATCGTAAGAGTTCTTGACAATCAAGGCCATGGTTGCCTAAGTCTCTTACATCACTTGGTGAAGACAAAGTGTCTAGTGTAATACTTTTTATTTCTAATCTTTTGCACTTTTTATTTGGTTTTGTATTAATGACTTTAATAACTAGTTGCTTATGTTGAAGGTGATCTTTCCTTATCGTTTGTCTGTGGTGTCTTGGCATTATTTTACTGTCTATTTAAAATAAAAGATTTTCACCATTCATATCTCCACGGTCTATATGGAGGTATGTTGGCTACCTGGTCGGGGGTTAAGGGAACGGTGTGGTAAAGGTCTTGCCATTGTTCAGCGTTTAGAGGTCCTGCAATGGACCTGGGTCAAATTTAGTAGGACCTCCTTCAATACTTCACGGTATTGGATGGCGGGGGTCCAAACTCTTTGACCCCCTCATAAGTTAACTACTATTAATACTATAACCCGGCTATTTAGGACTGTATCCCTGCTGACTCAGACTACTTAGCCGAGGGTAACGTCACCTCCAAAAGAGGGGCCTACCATAATACTGCATTAATAACTTAATTCATTATCTTCCAATAATCCACCCTTTTAGGATTGTATCCTTGCTGACTCAAACTACTGGGGTGAGGGTAACGTCACCTTCAAAAGAGGGGCCTACTACAATAACTAAGATAATATCTTAATTATGTGCAAAAGTGCGGAAATAATCAAATGTTACACTAGATACGAGTCGGAACCAAGTGATTCATCTTGTCTATCTGTTTTTTATTTTTATTTTTATTTTTCAGCATTTAGTTAGTTTTTATTTTTCTTAGTTTAAAACATTTTTCTAAACTTTTTATTTTGATTAGACGTTGAGGATAAACCGGTACTAAAAGCTCTTGTGTCCTTGGACGACCTCGGTATCTTGCCAACACTATACTACGCTCACGATGGGTGCACTTGCCCATATGTGTGTTTAGTGTTAGTAAAATATCGTGTTTTATAAATTTAAAACTTGGCTAAAAATAAGTGTTAAAGGGGCTTAAAATATACACCTAAAATATATAACACTTCACACGCATCAGCACCAACTAAGTATGGAGGTTTGGGGTTCAGGACTTTACAGGACGCAAACCTCTCGATGCTTGCAAAGTGGTGGTGGAGATTCAAGACTGAGCCGGATAGTTTGTGGAGAAAAGTTGTTTGGGCCATTCATAGTAACTCAAGGGCCTGGAATATTATACCGGTAAAATTATCGAGTGCAGGGCCGTGGTAACAAATTTACAACATTACTCCAATCTTGATGAATAAAGGAGTCGATATCGGTAGGAGTTTAACAGGAGTGGTTTATGAAGGATTGGATATTGCATTTTGGGTGGATATATGGGTTGGGACAGAACCTTTACTCTCCAGGTTTCCATTACTTTTCCAATTGGAAATGGAAAAGTGGTGTACAGTCGCGGAGAGGTTGCAAATCGGGTATCATGGGGCTACTTGGAATTGGGTTTGGAGAAGGCAAGTGTTAGAAGGTGAAGAAGTACAGGAGCTCCAGCAACTATCTTCGCTGCTCGAAGGCATCTCGGCTACAGTTGGTCGCGATAGATGGCAATGGCACTTGGACTCTTCTCTTTTGTTCTCTGTCGCTAGCATAAAAAAGATTCTTCATTGCCACAACAGGTCTAATCAGGAGTACGTCGTTGAATGGAACAATTGGATACCAAAGAAAGTCAGTATAGTTGTGTGGAGAGTGGAAAAGGAAAGGCTTCCAACCAGGGATGCACTAGCTAAGCGGGGTATTGCGGTCCAATCCTCGGAATGTATCCTTTGCAGAGAATACCCAGAAACGAGCGATCACCTTCTCGTCTCGTGCGAATATGCCCAGGTCGTTTGGCAGATTTTGTTTCAATGGTGTAAGTCTCACCCTATCATTGCATTCAGCCTTAAGGATATACTTGAGTCTCACAAGCAGCTTGGTGGAACAAGGAAAAAAGGAAGGCTTTTCATGCAATTTGCCAAGTTACTATTTGGAGCCTTTGGAACATGAGAAACGAGCTTATGTTTTCCGAAAAAGAAAAAACAATTAGCAACATCGTCGAAGAGATCAAGATTAAAAGTTTCCTTTGGATAAAGAATCGATCAAAAATTCGGATATGTCCTGGGAGCAATGACGTAGTTTTGATGTGTTTTAATTTTGTCCTTGTATTGGTGTAAGGTGGTTTAATTGGTGTTTGTAATTTTGGTGCTAGCCCTGGCTAGAAGTTAATAAAATTTTTATGTTGGCCGTTCAAATAGAAAAAATATTATTATTATTATTATTATTATTATTATTATTGCAACGTTTTAAAATAAAACAAGTTGGTTTGTTTTTTTGGTTCAACAAGTTCGAGTTTAGCCATTAAAAACGTTGACTACTATTTGGGTTGACAAGCGGGTTCAATTCAAGATTTGCTTTTTGATTGTGTTTCTGTGAGCAAATGGGTACGGTTCTGAAAAGTCATTTTAGACTGAACGGTTTTTGTTTGTTTTAAATCGACAAGGAGGTTGATTTCTGGTGCTGATTTGAACGAGTATGGTTCAAAGTCTTTAGGTTAAACAAGTTAGTTTGATCAAGTAATATTTTTCGGGTTGAACGCGTTTGGGTTTTCCTGAGGTTAGAGTTGGCAAGGAAGAACCAACCTGGAGGATCAAGACCAACCAGAGGATTGGTAAGAAGATCAAAGGGTCGATCGAGTTTCTTCAAGAAGTCGTTACCCATGTTACAAGTCAAGATGAGTCTAAAGTCTAAGGGAACATGTTATGATCCAAGAAAGCTAGTGTTTGCTCAAGATCGCAACCGAGTCAATGGTGATGCGAGTTCTTATGACCAAAGGACGAGTCGTGGAGAAAGGACTAGTCGAGTAGAAGGTCACAAGAATGTTCGAGCTAGGAAGGAGCCGAAAAACACAGCTAGAGATCAAGATGTGTTCTATGAGAATCAAGACAAAGAAGACATGTTGGAGCCTACTCATTTCGAGTCGGAAATTAAGGGGGTGATTGTTGGTGGTAATTCCTGACTCCTCACAAGTCGGTGATGGGAAAAGGGTGACAAAGGAGTTCAAGTCACAATTCGGTGAACTTGAGGGATCAATTTTGACAAATTGGTCATAATTGGTTAAGTTTCCTAATTACATTATAATTATATTTGGTAATGTCTTGGTCACCAAGTTAGGGTTATTTGGTAATGTCTTGGCTACCAAGTTAGGGTAAGCCTATATAAACCAAGGTAGGGTTAGACATTATTAAGAGTCAAGAGAAGATAAGCGACAAGACTAGAGAGAAACTGAGTTATGGTTTAAGAGTCTGTAATCAGGTTTGAGTTATTTTCTTATTAATAAGATTGAGAGTTATTCGATCTAAATTCTCTTCTTCATCTTTTCTATTCGGTTTGATTGTCGATTGGGACTTGAGGAAGTGCAAACTAGGCTTGAAAAATAGGTTTAAATAGCTGAAAATTCGCTTTTTCCGACTAAACGTATGCTCACGCATCGTGAGGGATAATGATCAACGGGTCGGGACGTGCTAAGACCCCTAAGATGACTAAACAGTCGGGTGGCAAAAATTGTAATTTCTATGAACTTTTTTGAATAGTTTCCCTGAAATATTGTTTTTTTCTTCCGGATTCTCTCGTGTGCTCGTTTCTTCTACGTTTTTGCTTGTTTTAGCTCCATTTGCACATGAACAATTGCAAAATAGATAAACCAATACATACGAGCTAAAAACTACTAAAAATGACAACGAAACCATACAAAATTATACAAAATACGAAGGACAAATAGATGTGTTTTGCGACACATCAAACATCCCCACACTTGAATTTTTTCGTCCTCGAAAAAAACTACAATTGAAGCATTATAAAAATATTTGTGTTTCAAAAGCGTTAGATTACTTAATTTCATATATGATAACACATTAACTAAGATTGCGAATATTGTTATCCACTAAAACCCAACCACCAACAAATCAGGCCCCAATCATGCTTATTCTTTTATGTTCAAGTTAACAATCCATCTAAGGGTCTCACACTCAAGAATCACAGTTTAACCTAATCCCATATCAAGCTTTCAAGGCACAAGCTAGATCATTTTTTCCTACCACTGCAAACCAAACCCTACATGTATTTGAAATTAAACTTTCGGGTCAGGATTTAGAGAGAACGGTGAAAAGTGTGAGAACGGTGAGAACGATTTTGGTGGTGACATGTGGCATTGATGCTAAATTACACTAAGGGGTAATATTGTCAAAAAACCCACTCACCTGAACTGGGTATTCAAATAAAACGCTATAAAAACACACAATTCAGAAAAACGACATGAAAATAACCAGTTAAAAAGCCATAAAACACCTAGTTCAGAAAAACACCATGAAAAAACTTAGTTGAAAACGCCATAAAACACTCAGTTCAGAAAAACGCCATGAAAATACCTAGTTAAAACGCCATAAAAACACATAGTTCAGAAAAACGCCATGAAAATACATAGTCTAAAACGCCATAAAACACCCGGTTCAGAAAAATTCCATAAAACCCAGTTAATTTTTTTTTTTCAAAAAGTATATCAATAGTATACTCGTTGGAAAGATAAAAAAAAACGCTGAGTTTTATGGTGTAATTTTTTTCGAAAAATAATCACGTATAAAAAAGTTATTGTCGGTTAAAAATGATGGGGGAAAATGGCATGTGATTAGCATGTGCATCTTTGTTTGAATCTTCCTATTTCACCCCTTCTGGTAGTTCCAAGGCCCCTATTATTTACAAAAATGTCACCGCATCAATCTCAGCCACAAACCACTAAGATCTTGTGGCTGAGAATCGTTCTCACCGTTCTTACACTTTAAGGCGTTCTCTCTGATTTTGTTCCTTAAACTTTCTAGATGGATGAATTGATGACCTTTTTTTTTTCATATAGCCCAACTCAATGGTGTTCAATCAAGCTAAAACTTGATATATGACACATAAGCTGCAACTTGGTAGGGGCTGTACTTGGGCCTGATCTAGTATCTTGTGATCTTTTCAAGCAAGCTTGTCTTTTAACTTTTTTTTAGTTACAGGACTTGCAAAACACCAATAAACAAACATTTAACCAATTCACGGTGAAACAGCAATAAACAATTACTAAAAGGGGGGATGGGCTTACACATTGAAAACTATTTTGTCTTTCAGGCAATCAATATCAAACGCTTCAACACATCAAGGGTGCCTACCAACTCTAAAGACTAAAATAATGCTACAATGTTAATCTAGTTTCTCAACCAAAGTAAATGTAGGTTTTCTTTTTATTAATTATACTGGCTCAAAGGAGCTCGGACTTTATAGTTCTCATAGGGCCTCCGAAACCAGTGGACCGGCCATGTTCATGTATTATACGAGTTGAACATCAGAATATAAATAACTAATATCTTTATAAATATAGATTCTAAATGAAATTACATACAACATTAAAAAAATACAACAGTAAATGGGTTTAGTTAGGTATAAAAGTGTGGTTTAAAACAATATTGGGCTATATGAGTTTAACTATATATGTGTGTAAACTAATCAAAAGGGCTGTATGAGTTTAACTATATATGTGCGTAAACTAATCAAAAGTTGACGGTTTACCAAAGAAATTGGTTTTTTTTTTTTTTTACAGGTGAACTTCTTTTGTGGTTATTCACATCCCCAAGTCGGGGACCCTAACCAAGATCTGACCCAGACTACGTGTCTTAACCGGGCACGCGCTGGGTGTAGTCAGACTTGGCTACGGCTATCGCCCGGAACCGTACCACCTCCACACGAGATACCTCGCTGGAGTAATGGCCGGATAAAACCGGGGCGGCTCAGGCTCGAACTTACGCAACATTGGCTAACAAGCGCTTACCATCATTGCCTGGTCCCCACACCTTTCTCTACACCCGGGAGTCGAACCGGAGTCTCCAAGGAAACCAACCGGCCCAACTCCCAACTGAGCTGGGGTGGGGGATGTAAAGAAATTAAATCAAATATACTCTTTTATCTAAATTTTTGTATATATAAAATATATTAAAAAAATCGGCCCATGTGCGGCCCCTAGGGCCGGCCCTTGTAATTACTGGTTGCACACATGTTACAATTCTGTAAGCTAAGGGTTTTTTTTTTTTTTCGTTTATCTTATTTCACACTTTGTAACTTATCTCCTCTTTGTAAATATATCTTATCTCTAAATATGGTTTTATAATTTTTAAATCTTTATTACTAACTATTTATTATTTCATTTACTTATAATCTGCGTAATACACGAGTTTCTAACGCAGCGTGATTCCATATAACAAAATATAGAGTTTAGATGGCTTTTTGGTTTGGATGGACTTGAATTCTCCAAGTTGTAGTATGAATCTTTTTGGCAAATATCAAAATCTTATGACTATAGTTGTTCGTATGTATAAAGACAAACATATGTCATTAATAAATTTGTAAACATGCAAACTGAAATGAAAACACATTTGGCCTCATTCCAAAAAGCAACCATGCATGCATGTTAGACCTCCTTCCCCAGAAAGAACTCTTTGTTGGACTTCATTCATAAGATAATCTCACTTAGAATATAATCATCAGAACTCACACATGCACTCTTCACCCTGTACATGTACTTTCTGGGGAAAATTCATTTATATACAACATAATGTTGTTTTGGCGTTATTAATAACAACGTAAATATGTGGGTTTTATACTCTTGTCATTATGGTGTCGCTTGCAAAAGTGTAACTATTATCCACATGACTTTATGTCTTTTAAATAGAGAAAAACAAAAACTAAATTACTTGTTAAGTATATTTATATGACCATTGGGGTTGGTGGTCTAATGGTTTGTCTCTAAGAAAACCTAAGGTTTTGAGGTCGCGGTTTAAGTCCTACAATTGACAGTATTAAAGAAATTCGTCGTTACACAAGTGTTCATGTTAGATAAGGTTTTTTTATTAATCTTCATAACCATGAAATACTAAGGGTTTTTTTTTTTTTATTATTAATCTTCATAACCATGAAATACGTAAAAATTATCTTGTATATTTTGTTTATGGTCAAATATAATTATAAATACCTTAGAAGATACAAATATTTCTATTGATATTATGAAAACACCGTGAATACTAAATTTGTTCACATATCTTATGACTATACAGATAGATCTATGATCATTTCGTGGTTTTCTAGGTATATTTGTTATTAATCTGGTGTCGAAATTTCAAGATTTGATTTACTGAATGAATTATTTATCGAAACAATCACATCAGTACCTTTTCACTTTCTTGTTGCTTTGTAACTTGTTATTTTATCTCATTGATAATGTAATGTCTATGATAGAATTTCTTTTCACGAATCTTAAATAAGTTAATATTTTCTTATACATTCCTTTGTTAGAATTTTTGATTAAGTATGTTGGAACAATCGGATTGAGCAAACAAAACAAACACAAAGATTTATGTAACTAATCACTATAGTTACGAATTCTATATTATTAAGAACAAAGACCACACATTAGGGGAGGGGGTGGTGATCACTCATCACTCACAACATTCAATCAAGTTTCGCCATGTCATCAACCATTATTCCATCACTCATAATCTTTTTTAGTGGAAATGCACATCACTCACAACACCTAACAATAAACCCTCACACCCCCTCACATCCTTCCTTCCATCACGCGTGAAAAAAATAACGGAATCCATGTATCACTCGTTAATTTTGTAGGGTGGCGGTGGTTTGTTTACATTTTCCACGCGTGGAAAACTTCATCACGCACAAAAAAGTGCACCGCCCCTCCTACCCTTACAATGACCATAAATCATCTATTTATACTAAAGAATACTTGATCACCAAGTTAAGAAACCTATCCCAACTAGACCATGACACCTAATTAAATAATAACTCAAACAAACATAATCCTTAAAAATAAGTAACAAGATAAACATTAATTAAAAGATTACAGTTTCTTCAATCTCGTGTTTTTTGTGTTCGATCAAAGATCTGATTCCATCAATTGGTGATAAAATTACATCGTAAAAAGTTGTAAAAAACTGAGTTTTTTTTTCCAAACTAGTGTTGGTAGAAGAAGTATTTACCATTTTAATGTTACTTAAAAACTATTTACCTAAATAGTGTTTTTAATTTGTTTTGCATTTACCTTTCTTTTATTCACATACTAGACTTTTTTTTTCTTTTTTTATTCACTCAGCCATTTTTCTTATTCTTTTTTAGGTTTAGTATTTCAGGTATTTTTATCAATCTAGTATTTTTAACAACTCCATATAATTCTTTCCATTTTCAATCAACTTATGTGAAAGTTCGACTACACAAATCATCCCAAATGAATTAACACTGAAATAAAAAAAAATAATCAAACATTAAAATCTGACTCACCATCGGTCTCCATATCAAATAAAAACAAAAAGAAATGTCAAATAAAATCAAGTCACTGCCGGTCTCAATGTCAAATAAAAGGGAGTCACTTCTGGTCTTTATATCAAACAAAATAAAAATTTTAATCTGATTCATATTAAAAACACGTTTGTTAAGCTAGGAAAACCATTTTATCTAGTTTTAAATCCTATGAAATACTACATTAAAATGGGTTCATTGTCACACCCCTTTCTAAGGCGGAAGCACGATGTGTGATCCTGAAAGGTTCTCATTGCATACGAATGATAAACATACTACATGCTCGTAAAATAACTCCAAATACCATTAACATTACATAATTAAAAACCTAACATAGGTTAAGTGTTTACATCACAAGACAGCATATTGTTTGAAAAGTTTACAACTTTATTTAGACATCAAGGTTTTGGTTCTTATATCACCACACGAGATGGAGTATAATAACCAAATCCCACCACAATAGGCAAAGGAGTCTTGACACGACATGACTAAAACATAAGCGACATCCAGGAGCAAGAGTGAGACCACGCGTACATCCACTTTAGTTACCTGAAATACATGTGAGTTTTTGAAAAACCGTCAACATAATGTTGGTGTGAATTCATGAAGATTTGTGAAAGCATTTAAGCATTCGTTGTAGAAAACATGGTATGTGATTTAATGAAACAAGTCTTTCTGTAAATGTAAGGAAATCGAGATCGCTAATAGATAGCTAGGCCATTAACATGTGTAACGACATAGGAATCATCCAAACCATAGGCATTTTTAGTTGTCGATCCACGACTGTCGATTTATGACTAGAGACACAAAAGTACTCCAGGTAGCACGTGGCCCCAGAGTGTGGCTGCCTGAAACCCATTAGATCAAACCTTTTGTTCCGCGGTCTAGGGTATATTGTTGATTAATGGTGCTTATAGATCCCTATTCGTCACATGATCTATAGTATCATTCCTTAGTTTTTGTAATAAACATACCATAGCACATGTATTTTCCCCAAGTTTATAAAACAAGTAAAAGTTTAAAATGTGGGGACATGAACTCACAACTTTGCATATCCTGCGCCGTAAACTTCACCCGTTGGTTTTATAGCGTCGTGACCTATACGTGTTCTATTAATGTTAGTCACTAGACTTGTATCGCACAAGTACAAATCACCATCTTTTATGTATATATTCTTTGTTGTTAAAAATAATTTATATTTTTAACTATGTATGTTACTTACATTATTTTCCAAAAATAAATATAAGTATTTTGTATTTTTCACCAAAAATCAATACTTTGATTTTTATTACTTTCCGGAATTATATTTGTTAAAAATAATATATTTTTAAGACTTGAATGAAATATATATATTTTGTCATGCTATAAAATATATATGTGTTTATAAATATATTTTCATAAATATATTTTCTTGTATTTGTCCATGTGCTTTTTATGTATTCTCATGTATTTTGTATGTGTATTTTTGTATTTTTACTCCTTAGAAGTATTTAGTGTATTTTCAAGTCCTATTACACTACTACATATAATACACATAATATACACTTAGCACAAGATTTGGTGATCACTAAATACATATATTTTCCCAAAAATATACATACTTAATATAAATTTTATCTTGAAGAAATAATCATTTCTTTACTTGTAATTTCTTACAAAGATTAGGGAAACCTTGGTAAATATTTTAAGGTGAATTTTTAAGGAATAAGTTTCCCCAAAACTTATACTTTTCTAAGTGTCAAAATGTTATAAAAATTTTGACATAGTTTCCCCTAAAAATGGAGGTTTCCCATGTTTTCAAAACATGTGTTTTTTTTTCTTTTTAATCATTAAAACAATTTTCAACAACAATCATCAACAACATATACTAATTTCTTCATATGAAACATCATGGTGAACTTGATTCTTGATAAACATGTGTAGTCTTTTAGATCTACACTTTACATAAGGTGATCTTTCCAAAATAAGTGTTCTTGTAAATTTTAACCAACTTTTTATAAGACTTTATTTTACTAACCAACTCATCCATGTGTTTAATGGTTTCAAAGTTTGTAAATCATGTTTTAAAACCACTTTTATGTTTATTAGAAAGATCATTGTTTTTAATCTCATGTTTACCCATGGATCTTTCAAGATCCATGCTTAATAGCTTTAGATCTTTCAAAAACAAGCTTTATGTTATATTTTTAACAAACTTTCAATGGATTTTAGTTTCAAAAATTAGTTCTACACACACTTTATTACAAGTCTATGCATAAAAATTCATGTTTCAAGTTCACATCATGCTTCATATGTTCACCTTCAAGTTTAACCATGGATCCTTCAAGATCCATGCTTAAATTTGGTAGATCCAAGCTTTAACATACTTGATCTAATCATAAACACAAGATACCACATCAATAACTTCATTACATACACTAAGATTTCATGTAATCACTTATTTTCTTTATGATTATGTTAGATCCTTTCATTTTTAACATTAGAAGTTAAGTTGTTTAGATGGTGAAACTTGTACATAACATAAACATGACTTAAATTAGTGATTAAGGAGCTTACTACTAGCTCTAATGGCTAGGGAAGTGGCACAAAAATGAAGATGATGATCAAGGAAGAAAATGAGAGGTTAAAAGCTCCACAAGGTGGTCCTTCAAGTTCTAGCACCATACACCTTCCTAAATGGCCTCCATACACCTTCTAGCAAACTTGGATTATGAGGAAATGAAGTGAAAATGGATGTGTATGTGTGTGGGTGTTGAGCCGTGAGCAAAGGAAGAAGAAAGGTAGAAGATGAGTGAGTGAGGAAGTGAAATTTGTTTAGGATTTATAAAGATCTTTCATATCTTTCATATGGTATATTACTAGAATATTCCCCACATAAGATCTAATATAATCTAATAAAATCAAGTAAAATATTTAGGTGGGACCCATGGGGACCGGATTTGGTGAAGGGGGGGGGGGGAGGTAAAGTGTAATTTTGAGAAGTTGAAGGTTTAAAGTGTAAATGGTAAGGTTTAAGTATGTTTAAATGTGTTCAGGGGTTTTTATGATTTTTAAGGTGTTCTAGCATCAATACTAGTTTAATATGATAAAAACACTACTTCTAGTCAAATTTTGATGTCCCAGTTATTGTCCGGTAGTTCGGTTCGTTACGGTTCGTTAAAGTGCTGAATTATGCAGTTTCACTAGGTATAAAGCACCTTTTGTGGCAGTTTCAATTCCCGACACTTTGTAAGTTATTTTTGACAATAAAACATAGATTTTGCATGATATTATTGTGTTAAAAGCTGAATTATTGCTGAATTATGCTGATTTATGCTGAATTCTGCATTTAAAGTGAGTTTCGGGTGATTTTTAGTGCATAGTTTAGCTTCCGGAAAGTTTATATGTTAACCCTTGTATCCATACTTGGGTTTTAATGTATTTTAGACGTTGGACCTACTCCTAGGCCCTAATTCTATTATCTGACTGCTTTCTGCAGAGCTGCTGACACAATGTGTCTTACCGGTGAGTTTACTAGTCTTTCTGACGCGACGCTAAAAGTAATGCATAAAGCAATATTTGAGGTATGAAACGTGCATGAATTCATATGTATAGCATGTAATCAAACAATGTTGACATTTAAGCACATAATTGCAGATATTAAATAATAATTAAAATGTACGGAAATTACCGGTTTTGTGCCGGTTGTCACAGTCTCCCCCCGTTAAAAGAATTTCGTCCCGAAATTCAAGCTGAGTTATCTCCCGCATGAGATTTCTTGAACAGATGGGGGTACTTGGCTTTGAACCGGTCTTCACGTTCCCTCGTGTACTCGGGTCCGTGTTTAGAGTTCCGACGTACTTTGACAAGTTTAACACTACTCCTCCGAGTCTTGTTGACCTTCCAGTCTGTAACCTCAATGGGTTCTTCGGTAAACCGGAGTGTGTCGTCGATATGCACCTCATCCGCACGGATGATCACTGCTTCTTGGGTTGGACTCTTCTTGAGGTTGGACACATGAAACGTATCATGTACTCCGTTAAGTTCATCCGGTAATTCCAACTTGTACGCCACGGTACCAATTCTTTCCAAGATCTTGAATGGTCTGATGTATCGTGGATTCAGCTTTCCACGTTTTCCGAATCTTACTACACCCTTCCAAGGTGAGACCTTCAACAAAACTATGTCTCCCACCTCGAATTCTAAGGGTTTCCGCCTTTGATCTGCGTAGCTCTTTTATCGATCTCGAGCCGCCTTAATGCGCTCTCGGATCTGCATAATCTTGTCGGTTGTCTCTTGAACAAGTTCAGGACCAACCATACGTTTGTCTCCAGTGTTTGCCCAACATAACGGTGAGCGGCACTTGCGGCCATACAGAGCTTCGAACGGTGCGGCTTTTATACTTGTATGGTAGCTGTTATTATAGGAAAACTCAACTAAAGGTAGGTGAGTATCCCAGCTGCCGCCTAGATCCATAACACATGCACGAAGCATATCTTCCAGTGTTTGTATGGTCCGTTCGCTCTGGCCGTCTGTTTACGGATGGAAGGTCGTGCTTAGATCTAGTTGAGATCCAAAGGCCTCCTGGAAGGATTGCCAGATCCTTGAGACAAAACGTCCATCTCTATCCGAAATAATCGAGATAGGCACTCCATGACGTGCCACAATTTCCTTCAGGTACAGCTCGGAAAGCTTTCTAGTGTTATCCTTCTCTCGAATCGGTAGGAAATGCGCAGACTTCGTTAACCGATAGACTATCACCCATATCATATCATGCCCTCTAGGGGTCCTGGGTAATTTTGTTATGAAGTCCATTGAGATTTGCTCCCACTTCCACATGAGTATCTCGGGCTGCTGCAGTAGACCGGACGGTTTCTGATATTCAGCCTTAACCTTAGCACAGGTTAGGCACTTTCCAATGTAAACAGCCACATCGCTTTTAAGCCTCGGCCACCAATAGTATTCCTTCAAGTCTTGATACATTTTCTCCGATCCTGGGTGGATCGAATATCTCGACTTGTGAGCTTCATCAAACATGACTTCTCGAATACCGTCATAGAGCGGAACCCAAATACGTCCCATAAAGTATAAGGTTCCCTCTTCGTTTGGAACCAATTTCTTCTCCATAACTCAGAGATATTCAGCTCTACGATTCTCCTTCTTAAGGGCTTCTTGTTGGGAGTCATGAATGCGTGCAGTGAGGTTCGTCCGAATAGTCATTTCCAATGCTCGAACTCTGAGGATCTTAACCCTTTCCTTTCGACTTAACGCGTCTGCTACTACGTTTGCCTTTCCAGGATGGTACTTAAGCTCACAATCATAATCATTTAGCAGCTCGACCCATCGTCGCTGTCGCATGTTTAGTTCCTTTTGATCAAATATGTGTTGTAGGCTTTTATGATCTGTGAAGATTGTACATCGAGTACCATATAAATAATGTCGCCAGATCTTCAAGGTGAATACCACCACGCCTAGCTCCAGGTCGTGTGTGGTGTAGTTCCTTTCATGCACCTTCAACTGTCTTGAAGCGTAAGCGATGACCTTTTGGCGTTGCATGAGCACGCAATCCAATCCTTGACGCGAACGTCGCAGTATACCACGAAGTCTACAGTGCCCTCGGGTAAAGATAGTATTGGTGCATCGCATAGTTTGTTCTTGAGAAGTTGGAAAGCTTCTTCTTGTTTATCACCCCAGTCATACTTCTTGTCCTTCTACGTGAGGGAAGTTAGCGGTTGAGCTATCTTGGAGAAGTTCTCGATAAATTTGCGGTAATAGTGATCGGAGTGTCGCGCTCCGGTCAAAGATAATATTTATATGCCCAAATTACCCTTAACAAATAGTTAGTGGTAGCAAGGGGTCGAACCACGAAGAGTATGTGGTTTGTGTGTGGATTCGAATGAATTAGAACAAATGTCACGATTTATGAAGCTTACTAGAATATTTTTATGTTTTTGTTTAATTGAGAGATGTGAGTTTAGACTAAGTGAATTGATTAAATTGATTAACAACTAATAATTAACGATTACGATAAAATTGGTTACTAGAACAATAATAAGAAAAAGGAATCACACCCGGTTTCGGTAATTGCTAACCTAGGATTTCTACAAGTTTTAGATTCAACTCAAATGCATTCGATTAACGGATTTAGTGTACCGTGACTTAGGTGCTAATAACTATCAACGTCGTGAAGAACGGACAAGAATACACTTTCTAATCAACACAAGTAAATCCTAACCACGACAATGCACAATTACATATCACCATTTCGCAAAGTCATAACTTTTAACATCGTTCGACAATTTACGAATTCGTAACAAATGTAACACTATTATCAAAGGTTTCAAAAATCAAACACAAATTGTCACAAAGTTGAAGCAATAAACAATTCGAAACCCTAAATTAACAACTACCTACGCCGGGGTGAAACCGAGATGATTAGTCGCTCATGGTTGAAGAAGCTGGATCACCGGATGATTGGGATGCGAATTGAATCATCTTGAATCTTGTGGAATGGTAGAAGGATGAGGATTAGGGTGTTGGTGGATGATGATGGTGAAAGGAATGATGATTAAATGAACTAGGGTTTGGTGGATGATGATTGTGAAAGATGATGATGGAATGTGATAAGGGATGGATTGAATCTTCAAGAATCTCCCAAAAAGCTCCCAAAATCGCCTAGCAAAACCCCCCAATTCGTATGTGTCCAGACTAGCTTGAATGATAACTTCCTTTAGTCCAAAAGGGGATTTTTACGATTTGTAACTGATGAGGGACGCATTATGTGTCCTCAGGGACACATTATGTGTCCCTGCTCTGAAATCCACACTTTTATGCGCCCTCTATTGCGTCCCGAATGAAGTAACTTGCGTTCTCATCCCATGTTTTCACCATTCTTCTCAAAACCACTCTCGATTACTTTCATATGCTTCCATGTGCTTCCCATTTCTCAAGTAGTTACCGAAATGCACTTATTTAAGCTCCGGTAAGCTCCTAAATGCATCATTTCCTTGTTACCTTCATTCCAAAGCTCGTAGAGCTTCCAAAATACACCTTAAACCTATCAAGGCCTGCAAAATACAAACCATCTCAAAGTAGTGTATTCTAAAACTCAATTTCACACAAATCAGTAAAATTAAACACGTTAAGCTTTGGAAATTTACCAACCCATCACATCCCCACACTTATCATTTGCTTGCCCTCAAGCAAACTCGTTCATTACTGTCCAACCATTAAAAGCAACTCATTTCCCATTCCCTTACTAGTTCTCAGACATGGTCAATAGTCATACCCTAACTCACAAGACTTACGCCTATCAATAGATTTCTATTTCAGTGAGTAAAATGATGCAACATTTAATAAACAAAGCAATTGCCCAACTAAGTTTAACTAATCTTCAAGTTTCACAAGTGTTCACACCCCTCACAATTGTTCTCTCCTCTCGGTTTGAAATCAAAGGAAAACTAGTAAGTGTGCACTAGTATTTATTCACTCTATGACCAAAATACAAAGCTTGTTTTAATATGCTTGACAAACAATCACACTTTCACCAACTAACACGAATGATGCACATATCTAAAGGACTTTATGGGTTTTGAGTTTTGGGTTATGGCTAATGATATGGAAGAATGGAGGTTTAAGGTAAGAAACACAAATCCAGCTACATATCCTTATTTATTTATACAAATGACTATAAATGGGTAACTATGACCCATAACTTTATTGCTTTTCACAACCGTTCATTTTTTTGAACATTTTGTCCCGTGTAACTAGTTGCGGGTTGTTTTTTTTTTTTTTTTTTTGATGGACATGAATAACATGCATGGATTGTGGGTTTGGGCGATATGATGATGAATGGGTTTAGCAAATAGATAGATAGTTTAGAAATGGCTACTAAGGTGGTTTTTTTTTTTTTTTTGATGGTAAGGTGGAAGGATGTCCTAAAAGCCTTTATCATCTATGTGCAAGCATTCAGTTCGTGGTTTCGGCATGCATCAAATCAGTCAAGTTCTCAAACAAACCAATGTATAGGCCTACTCTCAAACAATCAATAAATGCAAATAAGCAAATATGTATAAATATTCAAGAAAATGCTCAAGATCTCACAAACAAAAAGGATTGGGTTACCGATGTGACACATGTGTTACTTTACAACTTGTTATTCCTAGCTAGGCAATTCTAAAAATTTTTCTCAAAAACTCTCACTGAAAAGACTTTATCAAGGAACTTAAAGAGTTTATGACCATGACTAAAGACCAACATCTATGCTCCGGAAGGTAAACAGTTAATGGTGCTCGTTGGTTTTCAAGTTTTGGTTGAGTTACTTAAGGGCAATTTTTTTTTTTTTTATTCTCCTCATCCCCACACTTGAGATACATTGTCCCCAATGTATAGCGTTTTTAATGGCACATATGAGAACAAGGAGTTTAACCAATTAAGCCCAACATTTCTATTCCAAGATTCATCCCCAACAACCATTAACTAATTAACATAACATTCCCTAACATTGTTTTTCAACACCACCAAAATTAAACACACCAAAAAAAAAAAATAAAAAAAATAAACACAAGCAAACAAAGCAAAGAAGCAAAAGTACAAGGAGTTCAAATCACACCCACAAAGTATAATCATGACCATGCAATAAGATATATGTAAAAGAACACATGGACCTGATCGTGAGTGCAACTCCGATCAGCGAGTGATCTACCCATCATATGGAGGCGGGGGATAAGGCGGCCCAAAGGTGCACTGATACATGTCCCTAATAAGAGCCACTACCCCATGTGGATCTGTAGAGCTAGATGAACTGGATCCCTGCTCAGGTGGCGGCGGTGGGTGTGGTGGTACCCACTCAGATGGCATAGACTGTGGGTATCGAGGCATCTGTTGTGTTACTTCATAAGGCAACATCTCAGGATCCTTCCAATCTCGGGGCATCGACCTCTCTGTGTATTTCCATCCACGTGCATAATCATGGTCATGCCTAATATCTTCTTGATGTAGCCCGTTTTGATTTCTGAAATTCTCTAATTGATACATCATAGCCTTCCTAAACACGCGGTCCTCTTCTAACCCCTGAGTTTGCCTATCATACATCAATCGAGTACTTTTTTCCCAGCTAAAGAACTCATCTGGTCGAGCTTGAGTCATCACTTCATGAAGGTGTTTGTAGTACAATGATCCATGTAACTCGGGAGGGAAACCTGTCACAACAGGTTCAGGCATAACCTGTATCCTACCTTTTCGTCCCCCAACTTGCTCTTCTTCTGACTCTTCCTCATCATCTTCAACATCCGATCTCGGGGCCTCAAGAAACTGATCCGTCCTATCAACCTTTAACCTGTGCATCTTCCTTCTCAACTCGTACGTCCACAACGAATTCCGACAAAATGTACTCATCTTAATTGGGTTTTGTGGTACTTTCTCTCCCCTCACTCCCATTTGAATCGCCCCCTGCTTCAGTAGCATCTTTGATAACAATCTACGATGTGGGATTGTTTTCTTAGCTTGCCTCTCCCTCGACTCCCAAATGTTGTACATAATTAAATGTCGAGCCGACAATTTGGGAGAACCCGTTATCAAAGCATACAAAATCATCACCTCATACAAACGCACCCTGTCCGTGTCACTGGTGCGCGGCATCACGTTGGCTATCACAAAGCTTTGCAACAACCTAGGGAAAACATGCAAATTCTCTTTCCTCAATGGCCACGAAGGGATATCAGTGTCGAAAGGTACATCAAACAACTTCTTTATCATTGATATCCACTTCTCCTCTTTTGCCTCTTCGACTGCCAAGGTGTCATCGGATGGGAATTCTTAAGGGTCACCATTAGTAGCCCTCGTATCATACTTTGCATATTTCCTAAGTATAGCGAAAGATAGCACCACTTTTTTCCCGTTCACAAATCCTACTAATTATGTTTTGTCAGGCGAACCATTTTCTTTTTTCTCCAACGTGGACATCCATTCCAAAATTTCATCCATATACACCTCTTGCTTTCCTTCATAGTTGAAATCTAGAAACTCGCGCCACCCCAACCTATCAAAACACTCGGTAACACCGAACCTACCAAACTCCTCAAGATTAACCTTCCTTTCACATAAGAACAATTTTTTTGACCTTGCTTACTTTTTGCAATCTTCTTTTTATATAATGGGGCTCGCCACTCTTCATGGAACTTTGACAACCTTTATGACTTCTTCCATCTAGGCAAACCATCTGCCTCAAACACCAACTCTAGCTCATGATTACCCTCTTCTCCTTCTTGAGCTCTTTGATTTGTCTCATTTCCTTCATCCATGGGATCAAAATCAGAATCTTCGGGGTCACTATGTTCAATGACTGCAGGTTTCTTACGCCGTTTTGACACCCTAGATGACAAGGCATCAGCTTTCTTCTTCCCTTTACCACCAGGCAGTTCCTTTGATCTCCCCATTTTCACCTACATTTACACAAAGAATATCATTAATAAACAGTTCACCAAAAATCTAACTTGTAACAACTGTTTTAGAACATGGTAACTCGACTCATCACACATCCACTTTGATCATTTGAAAAAGGCTTTACATCTCCTAAAGACACCAATTTCATCAAACAAGCACAATGTGGCATTCTAGACCCAATTTGAGTTGTTGTTTACATCCTTTGCCCATTAACAAAGTATGATTCGATTGCCATGTTCCCAATTTTACCAACTCCTTGTGTTGAATCCCAATTTACAGGTGCGAAAACCCCCACACTTGTTTCCAACTAAAGTTTCTTCTTTTTTTTATTTTTATTTTATTATTTTATTAATTTATTATTTTATTTTTATTTTATTATTATTATTATTTTTTTTTTTGCAGACTATGAATTTCAACTCGTGTGTCCATGCACTCATTATTCACTTAAAACTTATGAAAAGTTTTCAATTTGGTGACCTAATGATGATTCATCCACAAATATCCCCAATATTTTTCAAGTTTTATCTCAAGTCTCATCAATATTCAAGAAAAACCCACAAAATAATGCTAATTAACCCATCAAATATTATATACTTCACAAATATTCAAACATTCATGTTCAAAATTTCAGTGAATAATAACATAATCTGTAATAATGTAGCAAAAGAGGGTGAACACATACCTTAGATGATGAATAAACAAAGAGCTAGACAAGAAATATCTTTAAAACTTGAAACCTAGCAAAAACCCCAATTTTCGGACCCAATGCGTCCACAAATCTCCCCAAATCGTGAAGATTTTCGAGAAAACAGTCGATGCAATGTAATCCTCTCGAAAAATTAGTGAGGTTAGACCCAAGAACGGCTTGATTTGGTGTAGAATTGAGTAAGTTATGAGAGATAGAAGAGTTAGGGTTCTTGAGAGTTGAGATGAAAAAGATGAGAATAGTGGAGAAAGAATTGGGAAAGAGGCAGTGAATTGGCACGGTAAATGTGAAAAGTTGATCGATATTTGTGTTTTAGTGAGTTTGGGTGTTGACCCGTGACCAACTCAGGATGGGACGCATTACATGACGTACTACAGTGGCTAGGGGGATTTATGGGGACTATGACGCGTCAAGCGGTCTTTGGACGCAACTTGCGTCTTCCTCTTCTTTTATTTTTTTTATTTTGGACGCAAAGATGGACGTAGAACAGGAGGTGAACAGCTGTGGGGAGAGCTCATGTCCTCGGTTCAGCTATGGGAAGGTGAACAGCTGGAGTTCAGCAGGTTAGCTTGGATTAAAATTCTGGGAGTCCCACTCCATCTTCGAAGTAATGAGTATTTTGACAAGATTGGAGAAGCCATAGGGACGGTTGTAAAGAAGTCAGATTTTTCTTGGGATGTTTCGGATAATTCCGGTGCGACTTGTTGTGTGTTAACAAGGTCGGGGCAGAGGATAAACGAGGAAATTGTAGTTCAGTGGGAAGGAAAGGATCATCCAGTGTGGGTTTTGGAGGTCGAAGACGAAAAGTTACGATCATCCCTTGAAGCGTGGTTTGCCGATAATCATGAACCACTGGTTCCTTCTGCTGCGTCTGAGTTTGTTGAAGAGGTGGAGATGGAGGAAGGGGAAATCCCGGAGTCGGTTCACGCTGCTAAGATGGGAAATGACGGGCCGGCACCGGAGATGGGTTATGACTCGCCGGGAAACGAAGAGGTGCAAAGTGTACATGGGGTGCATGTTTCTTTACATGGGGAAGACGCAGACACCGACAAGGTACAACAGCCACCTAGGAGAGAGAAAGATTTGCCTGGGAATTTTAAGAAACCTGGGGAAAAGGTTAGTAATTTTGAGGTGGGGACCACGGATTCTCATGTGCAGAAAAATAAGTCTGGGCTGGATAATGATCTTAATGGTGGAAATGCTAGTGGGGTTAGTGGGCCTACACAACAAGTTGATCCAACCCCACATATCGTTTTGGGTAAAAGGCCCAGAAATACTAGAAGCCCTCCTTCTGGAGGTTCAACACAGGGACCACCGACTCGAGCATTCTTCCAAAAAAACCTGGGGGAAGAAAATAATTTTGACCTAAATACACCAGCCGGTGTATCCAGCAGAGTGGCGATGCACGAATCCAATTCCGTACCAGAAGAGGACGCGATCGAGCAGGCTCGTAGCAAGGAGCTGGAGGTCTCCATGAATTCTCCCGAGGCTCCTCATGGTAGCTGTCTAAACCAGGTACAATTCCTAAACTCGGAAACGGATGTGACTATCGACGTCGGCAAAAAGGTTGGTATCGATTTACAAGGCTTTCAATCGAACACTAGGGATCTTATTGAAGGAGAAGGGGGTTTTGATGCGTTCCAATGAATTTTCTGACAATAAATTTGAGGGGGGTTAAGGACCCCAGGAAAGTGGATTGGGTTCGGGGTATTAAAACAAGCCATGGTGTACATTTCCTTGCAATACAAGAAACGAAACTTAGGGATTCCTCAAAATTTTTGTTCAGTAACTTTTGGGGTAGGTCTATGTTTCAGTTGGCGGCAGTGGATTCTCAAGGTAGATCGGGGGGTTTAGCTAGTTTATGGAACCCATCGATTTTTTATTGTGAAAACGTTATTAGAAGTCGGTACTATCTGATCGTCTCGGGCAGGCTCATTCATTCTGGATGTGTTTTAAATATAGTGAATGTATATGCTCCCAACGATGCTGTGGAACGTAGACATCTTTGGTTGGATTTGTTGCATATAAGAAATTCCTTACAGGGGATATGGGTGATGTTGGGGGATTTTAACGAAGTCAGAGACGCCTCGGAAAGATTTAATTCGGAATTTATAGCCTCTCAGGCTGATTGTTTTAATCAGTTCATATTAACGGCTGCACTTCAGGAATACCATATGGGGGGCGGCCGATTCACTTATATCTCAGATAATGGTGAAAAGCTTAGCAAGTTGGACCGTTACCTGGTTTGTCTAGGTTTTATGGAAAGGTGGCCCAATGCAACGGTTATGGCTTTAAACAGGGAGGCCTCGGATCACCGTCCCATCATATTATCTACAACTCCGGTGGATTTTGGGCACATCCCTTTTCGGTTCTACAACTCTTGGCTGGAAATGACGGGTTTCGAAGAGCACATTAAACAACTTTGCATGTCTTTTGTGTTCTCCGGTCCTCCTGACCTTGCCTTAGCAATTAAGTTGCGTTGGCTGAAAAACAAAATAAAAGATTGGGTCCGTGTTGAAAAAACTAGATCAGAAGGTTTATATAGAGAAAGGAAGGAAAAGATATCGGAGCTTGAACAAGTGGCGGAAACTAGATCACTAGAGCTGGATGAGCTACGGGCTAGGGCTGAATGTATCCGGTTAGTTTCGGACATGGAAAGGCTCAAACATATGGATGTCCGACAGAAGTCAAGGTCTAGGTGGGCATTGGAAGGTGACGAAAATTCGGCATTTTTTCACAATATTGTTAATTCGAACCTGTCAAATAATAGAATTAATGGTATTGATGAGAATGGATCTTGGATTACTAACCCGGTGGTGATTAAAGAAAAATTCTTTGAGTTCTTCTCTAATCAATTTAACGAGCCGATGGGTACGAGGCCGATTCTCAATTGTCCAAACTTGGTGACCATCTCGGATAATGAAGCAGCTCAACTTTGTTTGCCTTTCTCGTTGGTAGAAATCAAGGAAGCTATTTGGGATTGTGATGGGGACCGTGCACCGGGCCCGGACGGGTTTAATTTTAAGTTCATAAAGAGATTTTGGGATGGGCTCCAAAACGATTTTGTTAGGCTTTTTAACAAATTTCATGCAGATGGTTCTCTTAACAGGTGTTGCACATCTTCCTTTATTGCTCTAATTCCCAAGGTTAACGACCCGATATCCCCAAAGGACTACCGACCAATAAGTCTCATTGGAGTAATTAGTAAAGTAATCTCCAAGGTATTGGTTAATCGTCTAAAGGGTGTTATGGGTAAAGTTATTTCGGAAGAGCAGTCTGCCTTTTTGGCGGGCAGAAGTATTATGGATGGTCCTCTTGTCCTTAATGAGATTGTATCTTGGATGAAAGTAGTCAAAAAGGAAGGAATGATCTTTAAAGCCGACATCAATAAAGCCTATGATTCCTTAAATTGGGGTTTTCTCGACTCCATTATGGCACAAATGAATTTTCCGAGGCAGTGGAGAGGTTGGATTATGGCTATTGTTTCATCGGCCCATGCTTCAGTCCTTGTAAACGGCTCCCCCACCATGGAATTTCAGTGTTCCAGAGGTCTCCGGCAGGGCGACCCCCTATCACCGTTTCTATTCGTGATCGCCATGGAGGCTTTGACTGGGATTATGAAACAGGCTTCCTCGATTGGCCTCTTCAGGGGTATTCAATGCACAAACAATGGCCCTACCGTATCACATTTTCTTTATGCCGATGACGTAATATTCCTTGGTGATTGGTCAAGAGAGAATGCAAGTAATCTTAGAAGGATCCTTCGTTGTTTTTACTTGGCCTCGGGATTGGGTATTAACCTCTCGAAGAGTAGTATTATGGGGGTTGGGGTTAGTCAACAAGAAGTTCAAAATATGGCGGATTTTCTTGGATTCAAGTGTGGTAGTTTCCCGTTTAAACACTTGGGTTTAACGGTCGGTGCCAATATGAACCTTGTGAAGAATTGGAAGCCGGTCCTTGATATCTTCAGAAGTCGTCTCGCTTTATGGAAGGCAAAGCAACTGTCCTATGGGGGAAGGGTCACGCTATTAAAATCGGTATTAAACTCGCTTCCAACTTATTTTTTTTCTCTCTATAAAGCTCCGGCGCAGGTGCTTGATTCCTTAGATAGATTGAGAAGGGTATTTTTTTGGGGCGGGTCGGAGGAAAAAGCCAAAATGAATTGGATCGCGTGGGATAATGTTATTGCTCCAGTGGATTATGGGGGTTTGGGGTTCGGGTCTTTAAGAGACATGAACTTAGCCATGTTGGCTAAGTGGTGGTGGAGATTCAAGGTCGAAAAAAAGGGGCTTTGGAGGAGGGTAATTTGGGCCATACATCATAATTCTCGCTCATGGTCGGCCATTCCGGCTAAGCTATCTATTCCGGGTCAATGGAAACAAATTCATAATGTGCAACATTCTCTTGCTCAAATGGGTATTGACATTCTGTCTGCTGTCCGGAGTCGGGTTGGGGATGGTATAAATACTATGTTCTGGCTGGATGTCTGGGTTGGGGACAAACCGTTACAACTGACGTTCTCAAGTCTATTTGCATTAGAGAAATCAAAGTTGTGTTCAGTGGCTGATAGAATAATACGGGGCAATAATGGGATCCAATTCAGCTGGGAATGGTCTCGTCAAGTCTTGCAAAACTCAGAGGTGGTGGAGCTGCAACATCTCTCGAGGTTTCTAGGGGCTGTCGTGATATCAGATCGGCGAGATAGGGTCATATGGAATTTACATCCATCAGGTGACTTTTCAGTAAAAAGTATTAGGTCGATGCTACAAGTTTACAACAGATCGCTGCCTGCTTACTCTTTTTCTTGGAGTAAATGGGTGCCAAAAAAGGTGGGTTTCGTGGCGTGGCGTGCGGAAAAGGATCGGTTGCCTACGAGGTCAGCATTGGGTGCAAGGAACATTCATATCCCGTCGGATAGATGCGTTTTCTGTGAGGATTATGCTGAAACAAGCGAGCACTTGTTTGTTTCCTGTCACTTTGCCCAAACTCTTTGGTCCCTAGTAGCTCAATGGTGTAAAATTCCTATGGTTTTTGCCTTCCATTTAAAGGACATTTTGGAACTGCATGCTGGGTTGATGGGGTCTGTGAAAAAGAAAAGGATCCTCCAGGCCGTTGTTCATGTCACAATCTGGAGCATATGGAACCTTAGAAACAACATTGTCTTCAATGGGGTGTATCCGTCAATTACTAAAGCTTTGGAGGAGATAAAATCCATGAGCTTTTTATGGGTAAAAAACCGTTCTAAAGATCGAAACATCACCTGGGAAGCTTGGAGAAGGTTCGATGATTTTGGTTGAGTTTATGTTTGGCTGAGTTTGTTTTTTTTTCTGTTCCTTTATGTTGTAATCGAGTAATGTCTGGTGGTTTTTTGTTTCTTGGGTGCCCAGTTGGGCTTGTTTGTATATGTGGTATAGCCTCTGGCTATTTTTATAAATAAAGAGTTATGTTGGCCGTTAAAAAAAAAGAACAGGAGGTTTCTTGGTCAAATTAATAAAGGACACATCATGCGTCTAATTTAACACAACATACGTCCAATTCATTAGGACTCAAAGTCAAAGACCCACATGCCAATAAATTGTTAGATGCACTAAAGACACCACATGACTATTCACTTCTCTTTTTTTTTGGGTCATGCTATTTACACACGGAGAAAATTATTTTCACATCCCAAAGCGCCGCGCTATGGCCAAAGCGGGGCGCTTTGTTGTAAAGTCAACCGACAAGGACTGACGCAGTCTAACCTTATCTCCAAGACTTTAAATATTGACAAGCTGAATTCTAACCCAATAAACAAATACTAAAATATGAGTGAATATGAACATTGGTTTGGAAACCAATTACCAATTTCATCTCAACTAAAGACTTCTGACAGACAGAATGGGGTAGTTCAACCAAATCATAATTCTGCACTCTATAAGTTGTAGGGTAAAAAAAGTGTTAAAAGTTGTTTGTAATTAAATATTATGAATATGTATGGAGGAGTGTGTATTTGGATAATTATCATAGACAAGATTTGTCATATGTGACTCTTTTTCGTAGACCACCAGAGAAGAAAAAAATGAGTACATGCTTTTGATTGGAGGTGATCTTTGTCAACACTTCAAAACCTACTTAGTAGGTTGCATGGGGAATATAATAGTTTAATAAATAGATGCATGTAATTGACGGCAAAACAAAAAAAAATGAATTTGCAATAAAATGGTATTTTAGACCCAAAATGTAAAAAAAAAACAAAGCGCCGAGTTTAGGCCAAAGCGGGGCGCTTTGGAAAAAAAAAACCAAAGCGCCGAGCTTAGGCCATAGCGGGGCGCTTTGATGTAAAGCAACAGGCAAGGACTGAACCTGTCAGTCCTTGTCTGTTGACTTTAAACCAAAGCGCCCCACTTTGGCCATAGCGGGGCGCTTTGAGTGTGCAAATAGACCAAGGGCATGTGCGAATAGACCAGGCCTTTTTTTTTCAACGTTCACCCTTTTATGCTTTTGTTTTTATTTTTTATTTTTTTTTATTTTTACTTTTTTGTTTTACTTATCCGTTTATACCTATATTTTTTTTCTTTTTTTATGGAAAAAAAAGGAGAAATTTATAAACTTTTTGAAAAGGGACTATATACAAACAAAATTCCTAAAAATAATTAAAAATCTTTTTGTAAATTTTTATAAGTTAAATTTTAAAACATGAAAACCGTTAACGGCCCTACCACCCCCAAAAAGTCGTGTATTGTCCTCAATGCACGTAACAAAGCCTAAACACATACCTTGTGTCTTCATGACCCGTTCGGAATTTCCGGACTTCACACAATCAAGAGAGATTAGTATGAAACGAAAACGATTATATCCAACACACAAACAATTAAATAATTATACATAACTTTACACGAAACGTTACCGGTCCTTTTCATTCGACCTCATAAACCGGGATGCTTACCACGAAGCTCACCGATTCCTTGTTTTCATCCACCTTCTCGCTACCGTCGAGAAACGGTTTTAGCCGATGACCATTTACCGTTTGTCGTACCCCATCCTTCGGGTCCTCGATAGTAACATCACCCAATTGTCCGACCCGGGTGATAACATATGGTCCCATCCATTTGCTCCGGAGCTTTCCGGGAATGAACTTGAGCTTCGAATTGTAAAGCCACACCTTTTGGCCCACCTCGAACTCTTTCTTTCTCAACTTGGCATCATGCGCTTTCTTCATCCTATCCTTATACATGGACGCGCATTCGTATGCCATTTCCCTTAGCTCCTCCAACTCACACAACTTGAGCTTCCTTTTCTTACCTGCATCATCATATTGAACATTAACTTCCTTAATAGCCCATAATGATTTGTGCACGAGTTCAACCGGCAAATGACAATTTTTACCGTAAACCAACCGGTAAGGTGTAGTGCCAATAGGTGTCTTATGTGCCGTACGGTAGGCCCATAAAGCATCGTTCAACTTAATTGACCAATCCTTACGGTCCGCCCGCACGGTCTTTTGCAAAATTTCTTTGATTTGCCTATTTGACACCTCAACTTGCCCGCTTGTTTGCGGGTGATCGGGGGTAGCAATCCTATGGTCAACACCAAACCGCTTTAGAAGTTTCCCAAACAGAAAATTTTTAAAATGAGATCCTCCATCACTTATGATAACACGAGGAATCCCAAACCTTGAGAAAATATTGGTTTGAACAAAGTTACACACTACGGAATGGTCGTTTGTCTTGGTGGCTATTGCTTCGACCCATTTTGAAACATAGTCAACGGCCGCCAAGATATACAAATTGCCATAGGAATTGGGGAATGGGCCCATGAAATCAATACCCCATACATCGAAAACATCGACTACAGGGATTGGTTGCATGGGCATTTCGTCCCTTTTTGAAATACCCCCTAATTTCTGACACTCTATACAATTCTTGGAAAACTCATTTGCATCTTTAAAAATAGTAGGCCACTAAAGACCACTATTTAACACTTTATGACCCGTTTTGTGGCCACTAAAATGGCCACCACACGCAAATGAATGTAGATGCTGCAAAACGCTTGGAATTTCCTCATCATCTATGCATCTTCTTATCACTTGGTCCGCACACTGCTTCCACAAGTGCGGTTCTTCCAACCGGTAATACTTGATTTGAGACATGAAGTGTTGCCTCTTCCGTCTATCCCAATGTGCCGGTAAGTCACCTGTAACAAGATAATTCACAATGTTAGCATACCAAGGTAATTTATCCAATTTCATAATATGCTCATCGGGGAAAGACTCATTGATCTCTAATGCTTTAGGATCCTCATCAACCATCAATCGGGACAAATGGTCCGCTACCACATTCTCGGTACCCTTTTTGTCCCGTATCTCCAAATCGAACTCTTGGAGCAACAACACCCATCGGATCAATCTCGGTTTTGCATCTTTCTTCTCCATGAGGTACCTAACTGCAGTGTGATCAGAATAAATAATCACTTTACTACCCCATATGTATGACCGAAATTTATCCAATGCATATACCACCGCAAGTAGCTCTTTTTCGGTGGTGGTGTAATTCAATTGTGCATCCGAAAGAGTCTTACTCGCGTAGTATATGGCAACGGGTTTCTTGTCAACCCGTTGTCCCAACACGGCCCCCACCGCATAATCACTTGCATCGCACATAATTTCAAAAGGAAAAGACCAATTTGGCGATTGCAAGATTGGGGCCTCAACTAACTTTTCTTTTAACTTGTTAAAAGCATTTTGACAATTTTCATTAAAGTCAAACGGTTGATCTTTTAACAACAAGTTACACAAGGGCTTTGTTATATCACTAAAACCCTTAATAAACCGTCGATAAAAACCCGCGTGACCTAAAAACGACCTAACACCTTTAACACTCGTGGGATACGGCAGAGTAGATATAACTTGCACTTTTGCACGATCAACCTCTATCCCACGGCTCGACACCACATGTCCCAACACGATTCCCTCTTGAACCATAAAATGGCTCTTTTCCCAACTTAGGACCAAACTAGTTTCAAATCATCTTTTTAGTACTTTGTCTAGTTGGTCCAAACAAGCCTCAAATGATGACCCAAAAATCGAGAAATCATCCATGAAGATTTCCAAAGACTTCCCCACCATATCTGAAAAGATACTCATCATACACCTTTGGAAGGTGGCGGGGGCGTTACATAATCCAAACGGCATTCGCCTAAATGCGAAGGTGCCGTAGGGACAAGTAAATGTGGTCTTTGATTGATCTTCTGGATAGATGGCAATTTGGTTATAACCAGAATATCCATCTAAGAAGCAATAAAATTGTTGCCCCGACAATTTCTCAACTATTTGATCAATGAATGGTAAAGGAAAATGATCTTTGGAAGTTGTGGTATTCAACTTCCTATAATCAATACAAATTCGCCACCCGGTTACCGGCCGAGTGGCTACCTCTTCACCTGCGTCATTTTTGACGACTTGTATACCCGCTTTCTTGGGAACTGTCTGTGTTGGGCTCACCCATTGGCTATCCGAGATCGGGTAAATGATACCCGCATCAAGCCACTTTAGCACTTCCTTTTTCACCACCTCCTGCATATTCGGATTTAATCTCCGTTGTGCATCTCGAACGGGAGTCACATTCTCTTCCGTGATGATTTTGTGCATCACCACCGAGGGACTAATACCCTTCAAATCAACAATAGTCCATCCAATCGCCGCCCGATTGATGACCAAAACATCCATCAACTTCTCCTCTTGCTCCACAGTTAAGTTTGATGCAATGATAACCGGGAGCGTGTTGCCTTCACAAACATAAGTGTCACACCCCGACCGCGTAAAACAACAAATCGCGGCGGAAACATCGGGGCGTGTTGTAACAGAATTAATGTTTCATAACCATGGATACCAAAGAGTGTTTCGTTTTATTAAACATTGAATAATTACATCGTCTTGAAATCTAAATACACTATTTAAACATAGTCTATCATTGTTATTGAGTCACTAAGGCCTTGTCCAGTCCTATGTGAGCATGCAACTTATCAATCGATATCATCCAACAATACCTGAAACATATGTGAAAACGAGGTCAGCAAAGAAATGCTGGCGAGTACATAGGTTTTGTGAAAATAAGATTCATGACTTCTGTTTTAAGAAAATGTTTAGTCATGAACCTTGTAATTTGCTTTGTCTTTGTAAATCATTTGAAAAATAATAAGTTCAGGTGATATGTATAAATAAGAGAATAATGCATGATTAAATGAATAACCATGTAAAAATGAGTTTGTTTAAGATAAGTTGTTTGTAAATAAATGTCTTGTGAAAAGTATGTTACTTGTATAAAATGTCCTATGTCTCAAACTGAAATGATTCAAATAACGCTACAATATGTAATACCATACAAACACTTATATATAGGAAGTACCTGCGGCGTATCCACCATGCTTGTATCATATTACACACGCACCGTTACTCAAATCACTTACCCAAACCAAACCACCAAAGTAATGTTCATGCCCAATGTAAATCATGTAATATGTATAACCAAAATGATATGTATGGCTAGTGAAATGCATTAACTAAACCATAGGTGAAACGCACAAAACAAAGTATTGAAGTAAAACTTGGTTTAAACCAATACTATGTTTCGTGTAAATGCATGATCAAATGTAAATCATGTCCAGATGTTTACCCAATCGTTACCCATTCGTTCAGATCGTTCTTGTTTTAATCGTTCTAATCGTTCTTGTTTTAATCGTTCAAAGCGTTCTTGTTTTAATTGTGAAACTACTTAATGGTCGATTCTCTAATAACATTCAAACCTTCTTGACGCGTTCCTCGCTCCATCTCGCTCTCGCTCTCGTTCTTAACAAACCCTTACCAAAGGATAAGTTAATAATTACAGATTCAGTCGCTACCCACAACCCCCACACATAACAATGGGTGCAGTAAATAACGGGATTTGTCAGATCCTATGGTACCATAACCTAATACTGGTCGGCTTGATCTTTGCTAATGAATGTCATCGGTCATGTAAACTACAACCAACAAGTTTGTTCACTTTTTGAAATTTGTTATTAGTTTTTGAAATCATTGTATTCGTTCTTGAAATCATTGTTAGCGTTCTTGAAATAATTGTTATTGTTCTTGAAACCACATTGTAATTGTTCTTGAAACTATTGTAATTGTTATTGAAATCATTGATAAAACATTTAGCACATATGAGTCACCCCAAAACAGTTGAAAACAGTAAAAGAGGGGAATAATGTACTCGCCTGGGAGTGCTTAGGAGTCTTGAACAACTACCAAGTAAGCTAGAGGAGTCCCGGAAATCAAACGGTACCTAACATAGGTAACTACATAATTAACCCGGACCTAAATCGGAAGACTAGGTAGCAGGAGGGTTTGTAAACCAAATGAGTGTAGGAACTCATATGATATGGTTTAACAAAGCCTACATACTAAATGAAACTTAACCTAAGTATTATCGACCCATCGCGACCCATTAAGGTAACTTATGCTACTTTAACGTGTCGTGCGCGTGAAACGCGTTCGGACCGTCTAACTAGTCCTATGACAAGTGTTATATGCCTAAACATGTTACATAATCAGTTATGTGACAAAAGTTTAGGTTACATATGCTTAATTACCAATTATACATGAAAAGGGTATTCTGGTAATTTACCTAAGGCATATAAACTACCTATCATACAACTACTTAAACGATGTGACCATAGGGTATAACCTCGGAAGGTTATGCCCTATACTAGGGTCACCTAATGTATTTGGTCGGATCCTAATGATCGACCAAACTGGGTCGGGTTCGAAGGTATAAGCGATTTATCAGATCGCTTACCCTACGACCCTAGACAACGTGGTAATCAGTAGGCATAGTCCCAAGGGACTATAACCAACGTGATTACACTCACGTTGCGAAGTTCAAACGAACTTCGCATTGACCATTACTGGTCAACGCTGAAAGTCAAACAAAGTTTGACTTTCTGACTCAAAAAGCAGTAAAATAAGGAAAAGAACGAAAGAATACTTACGAAGGGTCCCCGAATGCTAATCCCGATTCAAGAATCTCAGGTATGAAACAATGGTTTCAACTTAGAGGTTCTCAAATCAGAATTCTAGTAATTTTAGCAATGGGGGTTATGGGGTATTTATAGGAATACCCGAACCGTTAAGATCGTTTCATGGAAAACGTGCCTTAATCCCATCCGTACATGTGTTGAAATGTCATGGTGTTTAGGTGTTTAAATTCCATCCATACATGTGTTGAAATGCCATGGTGTTTAGGTGTTTAAATTCCATCCATACATGTGTTGAAATGTCATGGTGTTTAGGTGTTTAAATTCCATCCATACATGTGTTGAAATGTCATGGTGTTTAGGTGTTTAAATTCCATCCTTATCCGCTGACTAAGCAAGTTAGAATGTGTGGTTGTGAATTAAACAACGGCTAATACATCGAATCTGGTCCCGAATGCGAAAAACGATCCAAATGACGTGACGAATGGATTTTTCTTATGGCGAACACTAAAATAAAATATTTTAGTGCTAACATAATTTTTTTGGATGCCCGGATGTATTCAGAACGTAAGTTATGCGCGAAAATGCAAACTTGTGCACTTTTTGACACTTTTAGTCCCTGAATGACCCAAAAGTTTATTTTAGCACACCGAACCCCTCAAAGCCTATTTCTAAGCTATGTAAAGGATATTTATGGTATGTTTAACTTATGTTCATGTTTCAGAAGGTCTGTTACAGTTCAAATTGGCATACTTTCGCAGTTTGTCAACTTTAGTCCCTGTAAGCGATTAAACTTGATTTCGGCATACCAAACCTTCCAAAACTTATTTCTAAGTTATGTAAAGGTTATTTAAGGTATGTTAATCCTATGTCACTACTCCGGAGTGTTTGTTGCATTAAACTGGTTATATTTACGCATCAGTGCGCGTATAACCTTCCAGAAAGCGATTTAGAGTTTGAAATTGAACAAGAATTGATATGTGCAAATGATACACATATTTTTTTTTTACAAATCCCAAGTATGAAATATAATATTTCATTGGTTTGGTATTTGTTTGATGGCCGTGGAGGCACAGGTGTTACAGTCTCCCCTACTTTAGGAAATTTCGTCCCGAAATTTATTTAGAGGAAACTTGTGAGAGTTTAAAACATGAAGTTGAAAAGACCGAACAACATTGGTTAGGGTTCTGAACTTCTAGTAACCTTTAATAACATCATGATTGCAATGTAAGAGGGATACTTATATACAAGTATATGAAGCGTCATTGGTGCGTCCACCGTACCTCCATTACATCGTTCTCATTTCGTTATTGTTGTCACTATCGGTTCTTACACATAATAAATCCTACTGGGTTTCTATGCACTAAATTTCATAATTATGTACGCGTCCATAATTAGACAATTCCTTGCATAGTTCACACAGTCTATTTTATAATGTGTAGGGGAAAACCAAATGAACAAACTTGTGATGTGTGTGACTAGACCGCCATAGAGTCCTTTTAATTAAATCAATAAATGATCTAAATAGACTATCAAGGAGTCTGTTCAGCTACATCACTAGATGTCGTTCTTTAACCAAATTATGAATCAATCTTTTTGACTAGACCACTAAGAGGGTCTCTTATGAATCATGGAGTAGTACTATATAATCCAAGGGTCTTAACTATTACATAGAAGCCCATTTAGGATTTAAGGTAGTACCTTTTTGAATATCCTACTACGAATCCCTCATATGAAGATATGAAAGATTCTACGAGGATTTGGATAATGAATACCCAGAGTATACCAAAACACAAAATGCATAAATGAAAACACCAAATATGTAAACACATAGTCACATAACCACAAAATTGTTCGTTAATTTGTCTTGTAAATTGCGTACATACATTTAAAGCACACTTGGAATCCATTCCGTGGATTTCATTTGGTACTTTAAACGTTATCAAGAATCCAACTATAAAGATAGAAAGATTCAAAAAGAAAATTCGATTTCGATTACTAGGAACCGAAGTGTTCGAATTAAGGTACATAAGGAATCCAATTAAGGACTCTGATTTGAACGATAATCATCCACAAGGATCTAATTGTAAAGATAAAAAGATCCCATATGAATTTTAGAAGTTGAAGATGTTTTGAAACCTTGCACTGGATGTGCTTAGGTCAAAACATGATGTAAAATGCTTATGAAGTTGAGATGCTTGATATGTCAAGGCGACATATGAAGCAGAATTTTGAAGGTTAAGTCAATGTATGAGGAAAATATTTTTGAAAACTATGCATGGGGTTCTTTTAAGAAAAATGTGTTTAACGTTTTTGAAACCTTATATATAATATTTTTTTGAAATCATAAAGTAGGTGTAATAGGTAGATATATTTACAAAAATGTTTTAAAATCATGCGAAATGAATTTTGAAATTATGTATAAGGTTTTTGAAAGACATGAATGATGCTTTTCGAAATCATGCACTTGATCAGAAAATGTATTGTGTTAATATTGTCTTCAGACTATATGAAATATTTTGAAATTAGAAAGGTTGGTTTTGATAACATGGCCAATGTTTTTGAAATAACACAGACAATGCATCTAGAAAAATTGTTTTCAAACTATATGAAATGTTTTGAGATCATGAAGATTGTTTTGAAATACTGGTACTGTGTATGTTGAAAAATCAAAACGTAATGGGTATGAGATTTGAAAATACCCTTATTTATCTAACCAAGGATTTAAAGGCACAGATGTGCGAAAAGCACGATTACTCATAATGTCACTTAATTTTCTGTACTTTGTTTCTTAGAGTGAAACGAGTACTTAAAATTTTCGAGGGAATCATGAGCAATCATTTGAGAGAGAGAAATCACAGGAGTAGTTTGTAAGGTACATAGTTCCTTGATGTAGGTATCATAGGAAAAGCCATACACTCCTAGCAGGGGGTTGAGCTGGTTGGTTGGGGACTGCTTTACCATTGTGAGCGACCATGGCGAAGTTCTGAGAAGCCTTTCGCTTCTTTGACTTCTTAGGGGATCGTTCATCCATGGTCTTTGATTCCTCGATTGGTTTCTCGGCCGGTGGTGTTATCGCCTGACTAGGTCCTGCCTGTCTTGGTGACTCTTGAGTGGCTTCATCCTGGAGATGATACTTGGCAGTAGCTAATTCAACAGTCTTTAGGACTACTTCGCCTATTCGCTGAGCGAATTTGGCTGCTCGCTCAGATATCTGGGCGTCATCGTGATGAAGAGACATTCTTGAAGAAAAAGAAAGGCATAGGGAGAAACAGGTGAAAGATTATTGGACATTCAAAACAGAATGATAACGCATGAAAAATTGCGATCATTTGTTTGTTACCTAAGGCAAACAAATGAGACGGTGACTAATCAAAGTAAATGGGTCAAAAATAATGTATCGCGAAGACATGCTCGCCTATAAGTGAACACTCATCCCAAGAATTCCCAGGTAAGCACAACTGGTCTCGCGTCTGATGAGATGTATACGAAGTGCTTGCCTAGACAGAAAACCCAGAATACAGGCATTCACCCTTCCAGTTTGCACGTGTTCACATCATTTAAAACCCAAAACCTTGACGAAGTTTTGAAAACTCAAAGGGGTTCAAAACCATATAATAGAGAGTTCAAAACCTTACAATAGAGGGTTCAAAACCTAGTAATCAATCATCCTAGAACAGATGATTAGTTTTCAAAGCGGTTTTGAAATTTATGTTCTTGTTGTGGTTGTCACCTAAGGATAGGTGACAGTATTGTTTTATGACTAAACGCAAGTAAACTCGCGTTAGGGTCCTAAGAAGGTTATAGACTAGGTCAAAGCATTACTAATTACTAATAACCTAATTCCCTATAACCATTGGCTCTGATACCATCTTTTCTGTCACACCCCGACCGCGTAAAACAACAAATCGCGGCGGAAACATCGGGGCGTGTTGTAACAGAATTAATGTTTCATAACCATGGATACCAAAGAGTGTTTCGTTTTATTAAACATTGAATAATTACATCGTCTTGAAATCTAAATACACTATTTAAACATAGTCTATCATTGTTATTGAGTCACTAAGGCCTTGTCCAGTCCTATGTGAGCATGCAACTTATCAATCGATATCATCCAACAATACCTGAAACATATGTGAAAACGAGGTCAGCAAAGAAATGCTGGCGAGTACATAGGTTTTGTGAAAATAAGATTCATGACTTCTGTTTTAAGAAAATGTTTAGTCATGAACCTTGTAATTTGCTTTGTCTTTGTAAATCATTTGAAAAATAATAAGTTCAGGTGATATGTATAAATAAGAGAATAATGCATGATTAAATGAATAACCATGTAAAAATGAGTTTGTTTAAGATAAGTTGTTTGTAAATAAATGTCTTGTGAAAAGTATGTTACTTGTATAAAATGTCCTATGTCTCAAACTGAAATGATTCAAATAACGCTACAATATGTAATACCATACAAACACTTATATATAGGAAGTACCTGCGGCGTATCCACCATGCTTGTATCATATTACACACGCACCGTTACTCAAATCACTTACCCAAACCAAACCACCAAAGTAATGTTCATGCCCAATGTAAATCATGTAATATGTATAACCAAAATGATATGTATGGCTAGTGAAATGCATTAACTAAACCATAGGTGAAACGCTCAAAACAAAGTATTGAAGTAAAACTTGGTTTAAACCAATACTATGTTTCGTGTAAATGCATGATCAAATGTAAATCATGTCCAGATGTTTACCCAATCGTTACCCATTCGTTCAGATCGTTCTTGTTTTAATCGTTCTAATCGTTCTTGTTTTAATCGTTCAAAGCGTTCTTGTTTTAATTGTGAAACTACTTAATGGTCGATTCTCTAATAACATTCAAACCTTCTTGACGCGTTCCTCGCTCCATCTCGCTCTCGCTCTCGTTCTTAACAAACCCTTACCAAAGGATAAGTTAATAATTACAGATTCAGTCGCTACCCACAACCCCCACACATAACAATGGGTGCAGTAAATAACGGGATTTGTCAGATCCTATGGTACCATAACCTAATACTGGTCGGCTTGATCTTTGCTAATGAATGTCATCGGTCATGTAAACTACAACCAACAAGTTTGTTCACTTTTTGAAATTTGTTATTAGTTTTTGAAATCATTGTATTCGTTCTTGAAATCATTGTTAGCGTTCTTGAAATAATTGTTATTGTTCTTGAAACCACATTGTAATTGTTCTTGAAACTATTGTAATTGTTATTGAAATCATTGATAAAACATTTAGCACATATGAGTCACCCCAAAACAGTTGAAAACAATAAAAGAGGGGAATAATGTACTCGCCTGGGAGTGCTTAGGAGTCTTGAACAACTACCAAGTAAGCTAGAGGAGTCCCGGAAATCAAACGGTACCTAACATAGGTAACTACATAATTAACCCGGACCTAAATCGGAAGACTGGGTAGCAGGAGGGTTTGTAAACCAAATGAGTGTAGGAACTCATATGATATGGTTTAACAAAGCCTACATACTAAATGAAACTTAACCTAAGTATTATCGGCCCATCGCGACCCATTAAGGTAACTTATGCTACTTTAACGTGTCGTGCGCGTGAAACGCGTTCGGACCGTCTAACTAGTCCTATGATAAGTGTTATATGCCTAAACATGTTACATAATCAGTTATGTGACAAAAGTTTAGGTTACATATGCTTAATTACCAATTATACATGAAAAGGGTATTCTGGTAATTTACCTAAGGCATATAAACTACCTATCATACAACTACTTAAACGATGTGACCATAGGGTATAACCTCGGAAGGTTATGCCCTATACTAGGGTCACCTAATGTATTTGGTCGGATCCTAATGATCGACCAAACTGGGTCGGGTTCGAAGGTATAAGTGATTTATCAGATCGCTTACCCTACGACCCTAGACAACGTGGTAATCAGTAGGCATAGTCCCAAGGGACTATAACCAACGTGATTACACTCACGTTGCGAAGTTCAAACGAACTTCGCATTGACCATTACTGGTCAACGCTGAAAGTCAAACAAAGTTTGACTTTCTGACTCGAAAAGCAGTAAAATAAGGAAAAGAACGAAAGAATACTTACGAAGGGTCCCCGAATGCTAATCCCGATTCAAGAATCTCAGGTATGAAACAATGGTTTCAACTTAGAGGTTCTCAAATCAGAATTCTAGTAATTTTAGCAATGGGGGTTATGGGATATTTATAGGAATACCCGAACCGTTAAGATCGTTTCATGGAAAACGTGCCTTAATCCCATCCGTACATGTGTTGAAATGTCATGGTGTTTAGGTGTTTAAATTCCATCCATACATGTGTTGAAATGTCATGGTGTTTAGGTGTTTAAATTCCATCCATACATGTGTTGAAATGCCATGGTGTTTAGGTGTTTAAATTCCATCCATACATGTGTTGAAATGTCATGGTGTTTAGGTGTTTAAATTCCATCCATACATGTTTTGAAATGTCATGGTGTTTAGGTGTTTAAATTCCATCCTTATCCGCTGACTAAGCAAGTTAGAATGTGTGGTTGTGAATTAAACAACGGCTAATACATCGAATCTGGTCCCGAATGCGAAAAACGATCCAAATGACGTGACGAATGGATTTTTCTTATGGAGAACACTAAAATAAAATATTTTAGTGCTAACATAATTTTTTTGGATGCCCGGATGTATTCAGAACGTAAGTTATGCGCGAAAATGCAAACTTGTGCACTTTTTGACACTTTTAGTCCCTGAATGACCCAAAAGTTTATTTTAGCACACCGAACCCCTCAAAGCCTATTTCTAAGCTATGTAAAGGATATTTATGCTATGTTTAACTTATGGTCATGTTCCGGAAGGTCTGTTACAGTTCAAATTGGCATACTTTCGCAGTTTGTCAACTTTAGTCCCTGTAAGCGATTAAACTTGATTTCGGCATACCAAACCTTCCAAAACTTATTTCTAAGTTATGTAAAGGTTATTTAAGGTATGTTAATCCTATGTCACTACTCCGGAGTGTTTGTTGCATTAAACTGGTTATATTTACGCATCAGTGCGCGTATAACCTTCCAGAAAGCGATTTAGAGTTTGAAATTGAACAAGAATTGATATGTGCAAATGATACACATATTTTTTTTTTTACAAATCCCAAGTATGAAATATAATATTTCATTGGTTTGGTATTTGTTTGATGGTCGTGGAGGCACAGGTGTTACATAAGCATACTTGAGATGCTTAGGCAACGCCTTCAATTCAACCTCCGGAGGCTCTACTATCGACGGCTTTAACTTGGTGTCAATGCTCTCCGGTAAGTTCTCAACTCAACTTGGTGCGTCCATGTCGGTTTTCCTTCTCAAACCGCGAGCACCTCCAAACTCTTCACTTCCTCGTCGATGCTTCTTTCCACCTCTACCTGTGACCTGTCAAACACATAACAATCCTCCATTGTGTTTTCCCCATCCACGACTGTGTCGCAAAGAGGTATACACGTGTCAACAATGTCCGCCATATAGCATTCATCATCAACTGGAGGGTTCATAAGTACGGAAAAAACATGCAACCTCAACCTTCGGTTTCCAAATGTCATGTCAACCGTTCCTGTTCTGCAGTCAATTTGAGCATTTGCAGTTGCTAAGAACGGTCGACCCAAAATCACCGTGGGTTGTTTGGTTGGATCCTTGGCCACGTAATCAAGTACTAAAAAGTCCACTGGATAGTAAAAATCCTCGATTTTTACTATCACATCCGAAACAATTCCACGGGGTAGTTTGGGTGTCAAATTGGCTAACACCACGGTGGTGTTTGACGACTGAAGTGGACCAAACTCGTATTGATCATACAAACTACCCGGTAGAATGCTCACGCTAGCACCAAGATCTAGAAGTGCCCGGTTGATTTTAAAGTCGCCTACTTGAATTGAAATGATAGGCGCACCCGGATCTTGGAGCTTAGGTGGAAGTGCACCCGAAAGAATCGAACTCACATTTTCGGTTAAATCTAATTTTTTAGGAAATTTATGAGTTCGTTTCTGCGTGCACAATTCTTTCAAGTACTTAGCATAAGACGGTACTTGTTTGATTGCATCCAAAAGAGGTAAGTTTATTTTTATTTGTTTGAAAATCTCCAACAACTCTTCTTGTTGTGGACCTCTTTTGTTTACAACTTTTTTCACGGGTCCCTTCAATGCTTCGGGATAAGGGGCGGTATTAGCCTCCACACCCTTTTCCTTAGCCTTGGGGACGGGTATGGTCACAACGGGAGTGTTATTATTCTTTTTCAAATCATTTTTATTTTGACTCGTTTGACCATCCTCAGGCTCATCCTCACTAGCATCTTCCACCACCCCTTCAACAAATTGGGGTGATGGTGTTTTGACACCATTATCAACGACTCGACCACTACGTAAAGTAATTTTATTAATTGGTACCTCACGTGTGTTCCTTGAGCTTGACCCTTGATGCTTAGGGTTCACCGCGGTGTCACTTGGGAGCTTTCCCGTGCTTCCTCTCAATTGAGCCATTTCCTCCGCGAGTTGGCCCACTTGCTTTGCCAATGCCTCATGTGCTTTATCCCGAATCTCGTTTGTCTTCTTTATCTCCTTGATATCATGGTGAGATTCTTCTATACTGTTTTGAGATTCTTTTTGCATATTCAACAAAGCATCCATTTTGGCACTCAAATCATCGCCACCGGTTTGATTATTCGACCCGCTTCCATTACCGCCTTGATTGTTGTAATTCCTTTGGTACCCACCTTGGTAATTATTGTCCCTACCTTGGTACCCTTGGTTGTAATTTCATTGATAACCTCCTTGGTTACCACCTTGACGGTTTTGATATGATGACCCGCTTTGACCTCCTTGGTTACCCGATTGAAAATTCGGGTTCATTTGATTTGAAGCATTACCATATCGGAAGTTAGGGTGATTTCTCAAACCCGGATGATAACTGTTGGAATTCATGTCATATTGCTTCCTATCTCCATACACTTGGTTGACTTCTTCGGTGTAGCCACTCGACCCCGTTGGACATTGCTCGGTTGTATGCCCAATATCTCCACATTCTTCACAAACCGCAAACTGAACCGCATTTACCTCTTTCTTCTTCAGACGAGCCATTTCCCGCTCTAAAGAAGAGATTCGATCCTTGGAATCAAGATCGGGAAGTGACCGGGAAATTGGATGTTTCTTTGCTCTATCGGCCGATTCTTTTTCTTTAGACCGCTTGCTCATTCTTTCCAAGAATTCCCAATCGTCGTCTTCGTGATTGCTCAAGAGTGTTCCATTGCTTGTTGACTCAAGACGATTCCAAGTTGTGTCATCCAAACCCCGTACAAAACATTTCACCAACTCCCACTTTTCTATTTGGTGATGTGGGCATCTCCGCATCATTTATTTGAATCGAGTGAATGCTTCATGCAATGGTTCACCTGATAATTGGCGAAAAGACCTAATTTCATCACGAGCATCGTCGGTCTTTGCCATTGAATAATACTCATCTAGAAAAGCTTGTTGCATTTCTCCCCATGTGCGAATGCTATTGGCTGGAAGTGTAAGGAACCATTGCTTCGCTTTGTCTTTCAATGAAAATTGAAACAAACGAAGTTTGACCTCCTCTAGTGCAAAGTTATACCCCCCGATAGTGCTGCAAATGGAAGAAAACTCTATCAAATGTGTGTACGGTTCGTCGTTAGATCTTCCATTAAAATGAGGAAGTATGTTGATGTAATGTGGTTTACAATCAAACATCCTCCTCTCACAAACGATTGGTGAGTCGTTCTCAGTGACAACCAGCCTAAAACGATCATTCACTCCCCGTGGAGGTCGTTGACGACGATGGGGAGCGTTAACTTCTTGATCGACCGGTCTTCTATTATCCCGTCTTTCACCTCTTCGATCATCTCTTCGATCCTCTCTTCTATTATCCCTTGGGTTACCACCTCCCACGAAACGAGGAATCCGGTTAGGGTTTGCATTGTTGTTGTTATAAAACCCATCATTCCGGTTCCGTTGGTCATTATTTAGTGGTTGACGGTTGTTCCCATAACCATCATTTCTTCCACCTCCGTAACCGTATTCGTCGTCCCCAACGTAATTGGCATTTTGGTAGCCAAATTCCTCATCATCATACCTTCTAGCATTGTAGACGTTTCCCCTATTCACGTAGCCCCAATCTTCATCATCATTAGCCCTATCATCATAGTATCCCCCGTCATCCGAATTTTCCGTATGAATACTCACATGTTCCGGCGATTGATAACCGGGAATACTATACGGTTCATCATCGGGGATTGCATTCCTCAAGTCATCGATGTTGAAGAATGGGTCTTCATTTGTGGGATTGCCGCGATCACGATTTCCCCGACGGTCGGAATTGACATTCCGGTCATCTAAGTTGATGGGTAAAGAGGTTTGTCGATGAAGGTTTTGTTGTTGAGGTGTTCTTTGATTGTGGTTGGGATTTTGGTTTTGGAAAGGTGGTGTGGGTGGTCCGGTATTGTTGTTATTACCACCCTGTCGCTCTGGAGGTATAGGTTGCATATTTGGGGCGGGATTGAAATTGCTTCGGTATTGAAATTGGTTCGGATTTTGATTTTGGTTAGAGTTTTGGTTCGCCATTGAATCGGTTTCAATGGATGGTGTATGTTGTGGTGTGTTGGTGGTTTGATTAGAAGCAAGTGTTGCTTCTAACCGGCTTGCTAGGTTTCTTCTTGCGACTCTTTCGATTTCCGGTTCGTAGACTAAAGGTGAAGTCCTCCCGGAGTTCCGCGTATGCATGCACTACCTGTAACCTGCACAAGTAACACACCCCGCGTAACAAGGAAAAAGACAAGTACAAAAAGAAAGCTAAACAAATTAAACAGATAATCACGCAAATTCAAACAATAATCCAAACACAAAGCGCACGCACTCCCCGGCAACGGCGCCAAAATTTGATCGGAGTGTCGCGCTCCGGTCAAAGATAATATTTATATGCCCAAATTACCCTTAACAAATAGTTAGTGGTAGCAAGGGGTCGAACCACGAAGAGTATGTGGTTTGTGTGTGAATTCGAATGAATTAGAACAAATGTCACGATTTATGAAGCTTACTAGAATATCTTTATGTTTTTGTTTAATTGAGAGATGTGAGTTTAGACTAAGTGAATTGATTAAATTGATTAACAACTAATAGTTAACGATTACGATAAAATTGGTTACAAGAACAATAATAAGAAAAAGGAATCACACCCGGTTTCGGTAATTGCTAACCTAGGATTTCTACAAGTTTTAGATTCAACTCAAATGCATTCGATTAACGGATTTAGTGTACCGTGACTTAGGTGCTAATAACTATCAACGTCCTGAAGAACGAACAAGAATACACTTTCTAATCAACACAAGTAAATCCTAACCACGACAATGCACAATTACATATCACCATTTTGCAAAGTCATAACTTTTAACATCGTTCGACAATTTACGAATTCGTAACAAATGTAACACTATTATCAAAGGTTTCAAAAATCAAACACAAATTGTCACAAAGTTGAAGCAATAAACAATTCGAAACCCTAAATTAACAACTACCTACGCCGGGGTGAAACCGAGATGATTAGCCGCTCATGGTTGAAGAAGCTTGATCACCGGATGATTGGGATGCGAATTGAATCATCTTGAATCTTGTGGAATGGTAGAAGGATGAGGAATAGGGTGTTGGTGGACGATGATGGTGAAAGGAATGATGATTAAATGAACTAGGGTTTGGTGGATGATGATTGTGAAAGATGATGATGGAATGTGATAAGGGATGGATTGAATCTTCAAGAATCTCCCAAAAAGCTCCCAAAATCGCCTAGCAAAACCCCCCAATTCGTATGTGTCCAGACCAGCTTGAATGATAACTTCCTTTAGTCCAAAAGGGGATTTTTCCGATTTGTAACTGATGAGGGACGCATTATGTGTCCTCAGGGACACATTATGTGTCCCTGCTCTGAAATCCACACTTTTATGCGCCCTCTATTGCGTCCCGAATGAAGTAACTTGCGTTCTCATCCCATGTTTTCACCATTCTTCTCAAAACCACTCTCGATTACTTTCATATGCTTCCATGTGCTTCCCATTTCTCAAGTAGTTACCGAAATGCACTTATTTAAGCTCCGGTAAGCTCCTAAATGCATCATTTCCTTGTTACCTTCATTCCAAAGCTCGTAAAGCTTCCAAAATACACCTTAAACCTATCAAGGCCTGCAAAATACAAACCATCTCAAAGTAGTGTATTCTAAAACTCAATTTCACACAAATCAGTAAAATTAAACACGTTAAGCTTTGGAAATTTACCAACCCATCAAATAGCCCGCTAATCCCAAGAATTGTCGAACTTCGGTTGGAGTTTTGGGGGCTTCCCAATTCTTTATCGCTTCTATCTTGGCTGGGTCTACATGAATCCCTTTCTTGTTCACAACGTGACCAAGGAACTGTACTTCGCGAATCCAGAATTCGCACTTTGAAAACTTTGCATAAAGTTTCTCTCTCTTTAGTAGTTCCAGAATGGTCCTGAGGTGTTGCTCGTGCTCTTCTCTAGTTCGCGAGTAAATCAGTATATCATCGATAAATACACTCACGAATTTATCGAGATATGGTTTGCAAACGCGGTTCATCAGATCTATAAATACTGCTGGCGCGTTCGTCAATACGAATGGCATCACAAGGAACTCGTAATGCCCATAACGCGTTCTGAATGCAGTCTTTGGTATGCTCTCCTCTTGGATCCTTAACTGATGGTATCCCAATCGAAGGTCGATCTTGGAATAGTAGCTCGATCCTTGCAACTGATCAAATAAGTCATCAATCCTAGGTAGTGGGTACCGATTCTTGATAGTTAGCTTATTCAGTTCTCTATAATCGATACACATCCGCAGCATTCAGTCCTTCTTCTTCACGAATAAAACTGGAGCTCCCCAAGGTGAGAAGCTCGGCCTTATGAATCCTTTATCCAACAACTCCTGGAGTTATGTAGATAATTCTTGCATTTCGGATGGCGCAAGTTGTAACAACCCTCATTAAAAGTCCTATTTATTTTATTATCTTATCCAATAGGAAACCCTAATTGAGACACCCAAGTAATTCTATGCAAACCCTACAAATTTCAGAATAATCAGAATCAGGATCAGGGCCCCTAAAAATCAGGGGGGGTATTTTCTACTCAACGATTATCCAAATAAAACGCTGTCTAAATATAATTTCGAGAATCTGTTAACTCAGCAGACCTAGTCCCACACGTGGCAACAATATAGTAAAAATGTGACCCTTACGGACCGTAAGGGTTTATGCTTACGGTCCGTAAGCCAAGTCAAAATCATGTATAAATAGAGGGCAGTGGCACTTGATTTCTGGTTTCATTACGACGATCAAATTCAATCTGTACTTCGAGTTATAGTCAAAACAATCTCAAAAACACTAATTAGTAGGGGGTGCTGCTACGATACAGGGTAATAACTCGATCGCTATTACGATTCATTGTCCGATCGATCAATGTACTCAATGGATGTTTAAGTGCTGCCCACATTAGGGTGATGCTTTGTCATTAATCGTTAATTCGATGGATGTTTAAGCATAGCACTTTGTCATTCGTTGTGAGGGTTGATCTCGTGAGTTATCGTAATTGCTGTATTAAGTTACTTACCTAGTTCGTGTGCACTAGGTTACAAGGCTAAATCAATAGGCTAAGCTCTGCCTGTATAAATCTGCAATATATCAAGGATTATCTGTAGACTAAACTTTGGCCGTATGAATCTGCATGATTATAAGTGAGTCATTCTCTTTTTATCAAATTACTTTCAAAAAACATGTTTATTTTCAAGGTTATAATTACAGGGATTAAGTCTTTGTAATCACCATATTACAGCCGGTATGTGGGGTTTTGTATACATTACTTGATAATCTTCACCATTGGACAACGAGTTAGCCAATGGGTGATATGACCATAGTCACAGAAACGAGTCGAGTGACAAATACCGAGGGTAGTTGGTTGATATCAGAAACATTGTAATCTTCCTTAATACTGTAAATTATAACAAATGTGTCGTTTTAGTAAATAGAATGATTCACTCAGTATTTTCCGCTGACAAAACCTTTTTAAAACACGTTTCAGGTAATTACAGTAGATTGGAGTAAAAGATGGATACGGCACTGAAAGGCATCAAGAAGTGGCTTATTTTATTAATTAAACCAAATTAAGAAATATTGTTTTATGTAATCAAATTTATCGTTATTAAAGCTACCATTGTAAAATACGGGTTTATCCCATCTATTTAAATCCGGTGTTTTCTAAACTCTGATATTTTTCCTAACTCACGGTCCTGATGAAATTTCCGCTGCGATGTTTTTAAAATAAATCACCGGTACCACTGAGCTGTTCGCGACTCCCGATTCCGTCCAGGGTGGGTCGGGGGCCGTGACAGAAGGTGGTATCAGAGCCACTGCTTGAAGCCAATAAGTGTTGTAATAATAATACCTAAGTTTATATAAAAGAGTTAGGAGATTGCTGTTAACTGGTAGCACACATGATAGCATTTAGACTTGAACTTAAGAAAAGATGCCTTAGTATCAGCTTCAAGATAAGCTAAGTACTTATGTGAATAAATTATGATGTGTTTTGATATACCATAAGAATGGTAATTAGAATATTGCAAGATATGATAAATAAGCAAGAATTAATAGTAATTATTGCTTATTGATATTACTTGGTCTAGAATAAGATATGTTATGGGAATACAAGTTTCCTTGATTCTGGATAAAAACCCTAATAAAAGAGGCACTTTTGAAAAGATACTATTTATGGGAAATAGAAAATTTTCTCCGACAAGACTGGGTATGGTGTAGCAGACTCTCCAGTTTGTCCAAATATACTGAGGTTACCGCTCCGGCGCGAATCGGATAAGACGGGATATATAATATGTCAAACAAGTGACAAGATTTCCCTAAATAGTATCATGACCTGATATCTGACTTGTTTTTGAAAATATAAATTTGTTAAATACATTGACCTGATAGATGGTATGTTTAATTCAGCATGTGAAATATGTGATTATATAGATATGTATATCTATAAGAAATTCCAAAAAGTCAAATAGGAATAAAGCACAAGCATAGGTGTCTAGATTTCTTTATTATGAATCTCTTTTTCAAACATTATTTCGTTTGATCATCTGCCTCGTAACTCGAGCAATAATAATAACAATAGAAACCCATTAAGTTGGGATACCATCAAAAGTGTAAAAAAAACAAAAAAATTCCAAATGCGTTACCATAAATTATTAACGCAAGTAAGAAGCATGTAAAGTTGTGTTAGTGCACAAAGAAAACACATGAAAAAATTAAATGTTCACAGACATTAAAGTATATCACACACGATTTTCAAGGCAAGACCTTTGGAAAATATAAATTAGGCACGATGACACCAATGTTAATTCCATCAGTAGAAGAACGACTGATCAAAAAGAAGCACTTTGCCACATAATCCTACAAAATGAATATCGCTGAAGTACGTTGTAACAAGATTTCACAACCATCGCTGCACAGTCTAATCAGAGTCATAATTATTATCACTGCAAAAGAAGTTACATACTTTTGCAAAGTTCCTATTTCATTTTATTCACATTCCCTGGTAATGTCACTTAACAACAGTTATTACACGAAATTCCAGATAAAAGTTCTTATATTTCTTTCATTGAAATTCTGACTTTTGCATATAATAAATTAACTTTCGTGTTTTTACTTCCCCTAATAGTTATCATACCATGAGGATTTCTTTCATAATAGCGAATATTGATCTATTTTATTTCTTGGTAAATTCCCACGTTACACATGCATTGTTGATTATGCAAGACCATTGGAGGGCTTCATTCCGATTTGTTATTTTATCCAAACTCAATTATCATTCCGCTTTTTGTACTGTGAACCACATTATTGCAAAAACAATAACTCCTTGATATCGAGTCAATAAATTTTTTTGAAAATTTTAATTTTCTTTGACATACATAGTTTCTATAGTAACCATGTCCGAACTGTCTTATTAAAACTTGTTTTGTTTAAATTCAAATTATTTGACTTGCTCATATTACATATTCATTTTAAAATCTCATATGGTGGATGGAAACTATCATATTCAAAATAATCCCAACAATCACTTCATTTCTCTTGAAACATAACATGCTTAATTGGTCTTTAACTTCATTAAATCGTTCCTTTGAGTACGATCACTTTGTGATGACATTTTCACAAAATCTGAAGATTGCTCTAAATATCGGATTTGATTATTTGTTTATTTATATTGAATCCGCTTTGTTGATTTATTCTATAAAAGCAATCTTAAAACAATTGTATGCTAAGATAATAATATACAAAGTTATGTCATATTTTAGTATATCTCTTAATGGTTCTTACAGCATTAATCGAGCCTTTCGTAATAAATTTAATTGATTATATATACATAAGTAATTACCTAAATTACAATATAGTATTACTATATTTAAAAATTCTTGTTAAACCATTGAGGTGAAGAATTTATATTTTTTATAAAAGTATGAATAAGATATACTCTCATTTAAATTTATGTTTAAGTTATTTATTTTATTATTAGTAATAAATTAATAACAGAAGTGTTGATATTATTTTTAAGTACTAAGGTTATTATCAAGAGCAGGTATTGGATAGCCTAGCCTTAGTTAGGCATGGACTGATCACCTATGCTTAAACAAGGCAGCACTAACCAATATCCAACCATGATAATGACTAGTTAATATATATAAATTAAGTCATCATATTTATTTAGTAAATTTTAATTATATGTAAAAATATTTTACTTTGTACTGTAAGAAAAAGATATATTTTCATAAAACAATACAAGAATTAGAGGAACGAATAAAACTATCTAAATAACTGTCTAAGTATTCATGAACAAGACATTTATACTTATATGTAATTGTTCATTTTGTTTAAATAGTCTACAATACTTTTATAATATATGTATTTTAATATATATTAAAATATCAAATGTTATTTACTCAAGCCAATATTTAAGTATGCTTGATATTAAAATAAACATTTACTATTTTACTTTTATGATTTAAAATATTTTATTGTAAATCTTACAGTTAAACATATTTGAGTTTAAAAATGATAATCGCGAATTCTAGGATATTTGGATCAACATATAAAACATATATCATTATTTTGTTGAAATTACCACGGGTTTTGATATTTTAAAAAACTATCTATATTAATTTAGTATTTTACTTTTTGATAATATAAAAGGAAAAGATATTTAATTAAAATATCACATATTTTGTGGTAACTATGTAACACTCTGGCAAGAAAATGACCATATAAGAATAATATGGTAGTCATCAACTACATTTGGGTTAGGGGAACATTGTAATATTCTCCGTTTTCACTTATTTACAACCTTTGTAAATACATCCACAACATTATATGATTTCAAAATGAAAATAAATAATCAAATAGAATCGACCTATTAAGTGTTATATATTTACAAAATATTTTATAAATACTTTTGTACAATAAATATTTTTACACCTTTATTTTACAATTTTCATTTAACATTATAAATAATAGTGATTTCTTTTACAAAATAAAATATTTTGTAAATGAAATAACTTCATTACAGTGTTTTGTAATATATATTACATAGTAAATATAAGTTGTTTTACCTAGTATAGTAAAATGCTAAAATAATATTTATTTAAAAGTAGTAACCATTTACATATATTAAAAATGTGTAACAAATAATATATATTTCATAGTATGTATATTTGATACGGTTCAGACAGGAACACAAATAATATATATTACATTTGCTTTACAACTATAATATAATAGCTGGTCATGCCAAAACAACTTGTTTTTATCATATTTCAATCTCTAGGACATAGTATGAAAAATATGATCCCTAAAAAGTCTATTATCACAATTAAAATAACTTGGAACTCTAAAAACAATGATACACAAACTCTATTGTCTTTTGATGTATCTTTGCAATTCCCTCATTTCAACACTTTGATTTTCTTATATCATAAATATTTGACAAATTATTTTCATGCTTTTATTTTATTTGGAAATTGTCAATTCTAAGTCTTCCTCAGTTGCCAATCAAAGTAAGCTTTCTTTTGACAAAGAATTTTATTAATTCTAAAAGTCCTTCACATTCATATCTATTGATCATATATCTTTTGGCTTGAACCTAGTCACTTTGGAAATCATATCATCTCATTCATTTGACAATCGATTTCTTGAACTAATTCAGTCGAACCATTGAATCCTACTCGTATTCACAAAATTCGATATTTTAAATTCTGTATCATCTACCTTAATATTATTTTTATTAACTTAAAAGGTGACATAATTCTAAAAGAAATATAATAACCCAAATACACTTAGGGAGCTGGAATCTAAGATGAAGAAAAAGTATTCCTACTTATTCCAGTAAATCTCGAGGACGAGATTTTTATTAAGGTGGGAAGAATGTAACAACCCTCATTAAAAGTCCTATTTATTTTATTATCTTATCCAATAGGAAACCCTAATTGAGACACCCAAGTAATTCTACACAAACCCTACAAATTTCAGAATAATCAGAATCAGGATCAGGGCCCCTAAAACTCAGGGGGGGTATTTTCTACTCAACGATTATCCAAATAAAACGCTGTCTAAATATAATTTCGAGAATCTGTCAACTCAGCAGACCTAGTCCCACACGTGGCAACAATATAGTAAAAATGTGACCCTTACGGACCGTAAGGGTTTATGCTTACGGTCCGTAAGCCAAGTCAAAATCGTGTATAAATAGAGGGCAGTGGCACTTGATTTCTGGTTTCATTACGACGATCAAATTCAATCTGTACTTCGAGTTATAGTCGAAACAATCTCAAAAACACTAATTAGTAGGGGGTGCTGCTACGATACAGGGTAATAACTCGATCGCTATTACGATTCATTGTCCGATCGATCAATGTACTCAATGGATGTTTAAGTGCTGCCCACATTAGGGTGATGCTTTGTCATTAATCGTTAATTCGATGGATGTTTAAGCATAGCACTTTGTCATTCGTTGTGAGGGTTGATCTCGTGAGTTATCGTAATTGCTGTATTAAGTTACTTACCTAGTTCGTGTGCACTAGGTTACAAGGCTAAATCAATAGGGTAAGCTCTGCCTGTATAAAGCTGCAATATATCAAGGATTATCTGTAGACTAAACTTTGGCCGTATGAATCTGCATGATTATAAGTGAGTCATTCTCTTTTTATCAAATTACTTTCAAAAAACATGTTTATTTTCAAGGTTATAATTACAGGAATTAAGTCTTTGTAATCACCATATTACAGCCGGTATGTGGGGTTTTGTATACATTACTTGATAATCTTCACCATTGGACAACGAGTTAGCCAATGGGTGATATGACCAGAGTCACAGAAGCGAGTCGAGTGACAAATACCGAGGGTAGTTGGTTGATATCAGAAACATTGTAATCTTCCTTAATACTGTAAATTATAACAAATGTGTCGTTTTAGTAAATAGAATGATTCACTCAGTATTTTCCGCTGACAAAACCTTTTTAAAACACGTTTCAGGTAATTACAGTAGATTGGAGTAAAAGATGGATACGGCACTGAAAGGCATCAAGAAGTGGCTTATTTTATTAATTAATCCAAATTAAGAAATATTGTTTTATGTAATCAAATTTATCGTTATTAAAGCTACCATTGTAAAATACGGGTTTATCCCATCTATTTAAATCCGGTGTTTTCTAAACTCTGATATTTTTCCTAACTCACGGTCCTGATGAAATTTCCGCTGCAATGTTTTTAAAATAAATCACCGGTACCACTGAGCTGTTCGCGACTCCCGATTCCGTCCAGGGTGGGTCGGGGGCCGTGACACAAGTCGATAGGGTGCCTTGGCTACAGGAGCGGCTCCTGGAACCAAGTCAATATGGAATTCGACTTGTCGTTGTGTAGGTAGTCCTGGCAGATCTTCGAGAAAAACATCAGGAAATTCCTTCACCACAGGAATGTCTTCGAGTTTCGGCTCCTCGGCCTTCTTATTTACAACGTGCGCCAGGAATGCAACACATCCTTTCCTCAAGCATTTTTGCGCCTTCATACAATTGATGATTCGTAGAGGCGTGTCTCGTTTCTCTCCATGCACGACGAGAGTTTCATCATTCGCAAGAGGGATGCAAATGATTTTCTCGTGGCAAACAACTTCAGCCTTTTTCTTGGACAGCCAGTCCATTCCGACCACCACATCGAAGCTACCCAATTGAACAGGGAAGAGGTCGATACTAAATTTCTGCTCACAAAGTTCTAATGTGCAACCCCTAACAACTTCGCCTGACTCAACAAGTTTACCATCGGTTAGTTCTATGGAATAAGGAATATCTAATCTACTAGATTCTATTCCAAGCATACGTTTAAATTCCACAGACATGAAACTATAATAGGCACCAGTGTCAAATAGTATGGATGCAAAGTGATTGTTAACGAGAAACGTACCGGTGACCACATTAGGGTCCTCGCGTGTGTTCCTTGCTCCAATCACGAATGCTCGAGCTTGAGCATTGTTTTCTGGCTAAATTGCACTTTTCGTCCTTTATGTTTCAGGATTTTTGCAGGCGCTATCCTTTAAGTTTAAAAATTACACTCTATGTCCTTTATGTTTGCAACCTATAATAGGCGGTGTCCTTTCTCATAAACCCAGTTAACTTTTTTATGTTAAAACCCCTCACCTTAACAGCAGGGACCATATGTGTAACTTTGTAAACATGAGGGACCTTTAATGTTAAAACCCCTTGTCTCTCCCATTTTTCTTTCGAAACAAACCCTGAAACCCTGCATATTTTCCTTTAACTCTTGAAGAAACCCTTATCTCAAACACACATACCTACACAACATTAGTCCTATACTCTCTCTCTCTAGAACCTGGTGACCGGAGACCGGAGCTCCGACGCCACGATTTGGCCGGCGACGAACACCAACAACCACACCCCCTCGACCTGCTACCACCTTTGCACCCTCTGCTCTCTCGATTTCACTCTGACGACCGGTGACAGAGTAACAGCGGCGTCGCCGTGAGGTGGTGGATCGGGACGGCGAAGCACCGACGCCTCGTCCTTGTTGGCGGCGCTTCTCAGCTAAACACCCCCACCCCTCGTTCTTTTTTTCCGACAGTTTCTCGAATGATGACTGATGTTGAAGATGACGATATTGATGTTGAAGATGATGGCGGCAGCCAGGTGAAGCCGGAGCTCCGGTGAGCTTTTTATAGTTTATTTATTATTTTTTTTCTTATCTTTCACCTTCAGGTAATAATGTTCGGCTGATGTGTGGTTTCCGTTGGTGATCGATGAGGACTATGATGATGACCGATGATGATGTTGGTGGTGGTTCTCCGACTAACCGATGGTGCCGGCGATGGTGATACCAGCAACCGGGGTGGAGGTTTTGTTTTAGCTCAGTTCGGGTTCGAGTTTGAGTCGACCAAATCTCAGATTTTGTTCGGGTGTTCGGGTCATATTTGGTTGAAGAGTTCGAGTCAACTGGTGATTTGGTTCTGATACAAGGGGTTTTAACATTAAAGGTCCCTCATGTTTACAAAGTTACACATATGGTCCCTGCTGTTAAGGTGAGGGGTTTTAACATGAAAAAGTTAACTGGGTTTATGAGAAAGGACACCGCCTGTTATAGGTTGCAAACATAAAGGACATAGAGTGTAATTTTTAAGCTTAAAGGACAGCGCCTGCAAAAACCCTGAAACATAAAGGACGAAAAGTGCAATTTACCCTTGTTTTCTCTCGAGCAGTCTTTCTTGAAATGATCTTTGCTTCCACATCCAAAGCATCCTTGGTTTTGCCCCGCTCCATTACCATTCCGGTTACCATTACCATTACTATCGCCATTCCTATTCCCATTGCCAGCACCGTTTTGATTTCCATTCCCGTTCCTGCTACCATTCCCAATCCTATTAGTGCCTCTGTTTCCTCTTCCCTAACAATCTTCTGTTCGATGACCCAACCTACCACATTTGTCGCATCTTGGAATGCGACAAGCTCCTTCATGATGATACCTACACTTTTGGCATTTAGGCAGAGTGCCTTGGTATCCTCTTGCAGGGGCGTCATTCATGGCTGCAAGAGCTTTCGCCTCCTTAGGCGGGTTAGGGTCACGCTTCTTATTGCTGGAACCCTTGTTGTTACGTGTCGCTTGATTCACGCTTGAATGCTTCCTTTTCTTGTCACCAGACGACTCAGCAAGCGTCTCGGTCGTTTCAGTTGGGTTCAGCGATAACTTCTTCATACAGACAGCATCTTCAGTAAGGCTGACAACCAGAATTACAGCCTGAGTGATCGTTTCTTGTTTAGCCGAAGTTACCATGCTGCGAAACTCTGGAGCCAATCCCCATATGTAGCGCTCAACGCGCTTAAATTCGGGAGTCACCATATAGGGGATCACTCTTGATTATTCATGGAACCTTCGGGTATAACCAGCAATGTCCACACCTTACATGGACAAGTGCCAGAACTCAGTCTCTAACCTTTGGAGTTCAGGCGAGAGCAATACTTCTCTCTCATTCTTTCCTTCAATTCATCCCACGTCATACCATACGCAACATCGTCGCCTAGAGTCTGGACTTGCAAATTCCACCAAGTCAAAGCCTCATCAACGAACAACCCAGTAACAAAAGTGACTTGCTGGTCTGCGGTACACTTGCTCATGCGGATAGTGGAATCAGTCTTCTCCGTCCAGCGCACGAAAGCCACTGCACCTCCAGTGCCGTCGTAGTTCAGTGGCTTGCAGTCGAGAAACTGCTTGAAGGTGCAGCCTTGAGCTATGTTTCCTCCAGATGAATCTCCATGTCTGTTACGGCTAGTATTTCTTGGTCCTCCACTGTGTTCGGTACGGTTCGCCTCGTATTGGGCGATAGCTTCGGAGATCCTTTCTTCCAGCAGGGAGTTCAGTTCCTCTGCAGTCCTCGGCATCGGAGGAGGAGGAGGTTGATCACGAGCATTCACAGCTCTCCTGGGTGCCATGTTCTGACAGAACACAACACAACAGGGTTAGACATTTGTTTGATATCGTCATACGAGACTGTAGTAGTATATATACACAGGCATATACCCACATAAGTGACATCAAAAAATCCGCCAAACATATAAATCAATTTATACAGCAACAAGCATGCATAAATAGATAAATACTGATGTGTCATAAGATATTCACCAAGTCTTTATACATATCAGGACAACTTGTTACATCATTGTTTGCGAAGTAAACAAAATGCATAAGGGTTACATCACCCCATAGTACAAGTTTAATATATGTAAAGGACAAAATATCTTTCTTCACATTGGCGGTTCTTGTCTTTATACCCTAAATCATTACTCCAATAGAGTATTTAATAGGCTGGGGGAGGGGGTGGGGGTGTTCACGTCTGACCTTCTCTTGTGCTGAAGAAATCTCGTTTGATACATGACAAGACTTGTTGTGGTTTCTGTGCACTGACTTCCATAATTATGTATGCATCCATAATTACGTAATTCCTTGCACAGTCCGTAGAGTTTGTTTCATCATCGGGTCATGTAACAATCCTAAATAAACCAACACCTTCGATTATTTTCCGACACCCCAAAATATTTTAAAATATCCCTATATGTCCAAAAATACACCCCATACGTGAAAACGGGCCTCAAATATATTAAATAGTATTAAAAATAAATTAAAAATCTGAAACTTAAGCTGAGGCGGGCCGCGTAGACCCACCCCAAACCTTACGCGGGCGGTATGAAGGTTTAGATCTGATTTCGTTGATTATTAAGTTCAGGCGGGCCGCGTAAGACCCCTGATTAGTTTACGTGGGCCGCGTAAGATCAGAAACCTGGCGCAGCCCGGTGTGGCCACGTGCCACGCGTGTTGACCCTACTTGCTGACTCGGACTAGCTACATGTTTAACCAGGGTTGACGCGGGCCGCGTAACCCTTGTCTTTGTTTTACGCGGGCCGCGAGAGAACCAGGTTCAGCAACTATTTAAGCAGGCCATCGGATTTCATTTGGAATTCGCTCACAATCGTTTCTCAATCTCAAAATTCTGAATATAGGCTTTATAAGCGGGTATTATACCCCCCTAATTAGCGAAGTTCTGCTCCGTTGTAAGTATTATAACCCCTGGATACGTATTAGATACGCTGCCCGATTGATCTAGGGTTCCGTAATGGCTGTCGTGGTTCTGCCCGACGTAGTCATTGGAATGCCGTCTCGGGGAGGGTATTGCTAATGTTAAAATGGGTTATTTTACTAACGCGTGTATATTTGTGTAAATTATAGATAAATCTCAGGAAACCCTTACGGAAAATCTAAGACAGCAATGTGAGTTGATCCACTTTTTGTAAATCTTTTGTTAATTATTTTTACAAAACCTTAAATACTTTTCCATGCGAATAACAGTTATTGAGTATTTGTAAGAATACAATTATGATGAGTATGTTGGGGTTTTGTATACAAAATTTGTTACCACCTGGTCAAGGAGTAACATGTCCACAAGTCGAGTTCGACAGTACCATGGATGTTAATTGTTATATCTTGGAAACAAATATAATTGCGGGATCGCCCTCAATACTGCACACTGTGACTTTTTATTTAAACTTGATTAAACTGGGAGTCACTCACCAGTATTTCCCACTGACAAATGTTTTTAAAACGCGTTTCAGGTAACAAAATGTGAAAGCCAAATAGAAGCCAGCTGGACAGCACTGAAGGCTTGGAAAAGTGACAATAAAGTTACCTAGAATAAAATAAATGTTTTTATTAAATAAGATGGGATTTATTCCTATGAAAACATGTGTACTATGAACTTGGGTTTTAAACAATTTGTTTAATGTTATGAAAATGTGGTATTTTACTCTGATCAATATTTCCTAACTACGGTCCTGATGAAAAATTCCGCTGCCAAATTAGACAATACGCGATACCACCGAAACTGGCTCGCGGCCGCCCGTTCCCGGGGAATCAGGGATCGGGGGTTGCGACAGTAGGTGGTATCAGAGCTAAGCCACTAATTCAGCCACAGAGGTGTTCTGCTGACATCAAAATGTAAAGTGTTAGGAAATAAATTACGGAAGTACGTGCATAACTGTATTTATTGTTATGTGTTATTTGACTATCTGTTAGTTTACAGTATGAGCGACCAAGGACCATCTGACGCGTACCGTCGATTGTCTGGTTCGCCTAGAAGCGAATGCACCTCCTCTTCTCAGCCTGCCCTCTCAGGGTACTCTGCTGATACGGAAGAAGGAATCTTTGTGTTTAAGGCTCAGTCAGAGGAGCCATTTCCTCAGAAAAAGAGGGGATGGTTCAGTCGAGGGGCACATGAGCGTAGGAAGCGTATGAAAAAGTTACAAGACCAGAGAGCACTAGCAGCAGCCAAGAGAGAGACATATGGCTATGCCTAGGATATGATAAATAGGGGTATAACCAACATCCATATCTTAGCAACCACAGCAGCTGACCCTAATCTGGAGCAAATAATAGCACCCCAACCATAGCCACCAATCCCTGACCAACCAATGGAGATAGAAAACCTTGAAAACCAAGTAGAGATGCATGACTTCAATCCGGAAGAAATCCCTAGGGTACCAGCACCGAATCCCCTAGATCCAAGTTACGATCCCTGGTGGGATAACGTTAGGGACTATGTGCAACGCTACCCGATACATGAAGACACACCCATGCAGAACGTAGGAGCTTATCTAGGTTTGGACCCTTTAGATCCCTATTTTCACGATGAATACATTAGGGACATTTTAGATGATCCTTACCAATTTCAGGCACCTACACCCCCACACCAGGAACTCGCACCCCAGATTCCGAACCCAGTCCTAGAACCTGCACCCCCAATGAGTGCAGAAAATGTACAAGAACTTATGACATTTGGTGAGGAAATTTTAGAAAGCAGTGAGAGAATGCGACAGGTGGGAGAGCGACTCGTCTGGAAGTACGATGAGCGCAATATGGATTTCTGGATGAATCCATATCCATGAATGTGATGGTGAGACGGTAATAGTAATAATAATAATAAAATAATAAAATAAAATATGTGTGTATGGATGCCTATTACTATTAGTGTAATTCTATTTCATTTAGTATTGTAATTTTTATTTCAGTGCTGGTATGTAATAGATGCATAATAGTATATGAATAGAGTAAAGTCACAATGATCGACGCTTTTGGCAAAAATGTGTGTCATGTGATTGACTATATTAAATATTATTTTGTGATATTAATACGGGGTAAATGTTTAAAATTCAGATGGCCGACGAAGGAAATCAAGGAAATCTGAATAACGATAACCAGAGTAACATTAATGAGAATCCGAGCATCAATAACAATGGAAACCAAATGGATAATAGTGCCGTTCAACACATAGTGGCACAAGGAATTATAGATGCAGTGTCATTTAATATTCAAACGGTTCAATAAGCGAATAATAAAAGTAAACATAGCAGTAAGCGACCAGTTAAACCAGAACACAGCGTGAACAATGGACCCGTACTTCAGGTGCCCATTCCCAAAAGAAGAAGAACCGTGTCTTACGGTTGTTCTTACAAAGAATTCTGGTCCTGCAAACCAATAGAATTCTCGGGCAATGAAGGACCCATTGCAGCTCTACGCTGGATAGAGAAGACTGAGGCTGTTCTGAAAATAAGCAAATGTGCGGAAGAAGATAAGACAATGTTTGCTTCTAATCTGTTTAAGAACTCAGCCTTAGAATGGTGGAACACTATCCTCCAGTCAAGAGGAAGTGATAGGGTATACAACATGGAATGGGGGGAATTTAAGAATATGGTAGAAAGGAAATTCTGCCCTCCCAATGAAAAGGAACAGATAGCTAATAAGTTTCTGAACCTTAGGATCACAGGGGTAGATAGTAAGGGTTATATTACTACATTTTTTGAATATGCCAGAATAGTGCCAACCCTTGCATCACCAGAACCAGTATTAGTCTCCCGTTATATCTGGGGATTAATCGGAGAGATTAGACATGTAGTCAAAGCAGCTAGACCACAAACTATAGAAGAAGCTGTAGAACTTGCGAATACCTTGACAGATGAATTAATCTGTACTAGAGAAGAAGAACAGAGGAGAAACCTAACCCAAAGGCTTACTCTAGAATTCCGTTCTGGGAATTACAACCGTAGGAATATGGGTTCTACCTCTGCACCTTTCTGCAAGGTCTGCAAGAAAAAACATTCGGGAAAATGCTCCACTCTTTGCAATTTCTGCAAGTTTCCAGGACACAAGGAAGAAGATTGCAAGAGAAAATCCAGTAATGGACTGTGCTACAATTGTGGAGAAAAAGGTCACATTAAGCCAAACTGTCCAAAATTGGCTCCAGCTGTGAACAACAGGAACACTAAAAATGCTAGAGCAATTGTTCTGACTACAGATGAAGCCAAGATGATCCCAGACGTGATAGCTGGTACGTTTTTAGTTAATGATGTATTTGATAAAGTATTATTTGACTCTGGTGCGAACCAAAGTTTTATTAATACTTCGTTTTGCAAACTGCTAAATCAGTCATTAACTAAACTACCACAAGAATGTCTAGTAGAGACAGCTAATAGAGAAACTGTTAGGATTTCTGAAATCTTGCAGGGAGCAAGAATAGAAATTTTAAATCAAAAGTTTATGGCAAACCTTTATCCCATGAATCTGGCAGGATTTGATGTCGTATTAGGAATGGATTGGTTAATAGCCAATAAAACCAGTATTTTATGTGATCAAAAGTTAATCCAAGTAAATTCACTAAAAGGTAAAACGATCACAATTAAAGGAGATAAGCCATCTAGGTCCACAAAATTCATTTCTGTGATGCAAACTGCAAGTTATATAAGAAAAGGTTCTATAGTGTATTTGATTTCCATAATCACTAACACTAAAGGAAAAAAACTAAAAGACATTCCAGTAGTGTCCCAATTTTCAGATGTATTTCCAGAAGAATTACCAGGACTACCACAAGACAGAGAAGTTGAATTCAGAATTCACCTACTGTCTGGAACAACACCAATTGCCAAAGCACCTTACCGTTTGGCACCAGCCGAAATACCGGAATTAAAGAAACAATTAGATGAATTGTTAGAGAAAGGATTTATACAACCAAGTTCGTCGCCATGGGGAGCGCCGATTTTATTTGTTAAAAAGAAGGACGGATCAATGCGTATGTGCATTGATTACCGTGAACTGAACAAAGTCACGATTAAGAATCGGTACCCATTACCGAGAATCGATGATCTGTTCGATCAACTGCACGGAGCTCGATTTTTCTCTAAAATCGATTTAAGGTCAGGATATCATCAATTAAAGGTACAGGAAGAGGACATTCCTAAGACCGCTTTCAGAACAAGGTATGGTCATTATGAATTTACTGTCATGCCATTTGGTTTAACCAATGCCCCAGCTGCATTTATGGACATGATGAACCGAATATGTAAGCCATATTTGGATAAATTCATAATTGTCTTCATAGATGATATTCTAATTTACTCTAAGAGTAAAGTGGATCATGCAAAATATTTGCACACACTTTTAAGTCTATTAAGAAAGGAAAAGCTTTATGCTAAATTTTCAAAGTGCGAGTTTTGGTTAGAACAGGTACAGTTTCTTGGACATTTAGTGAATCATGAAGGAATTCATGTGGATCCCACAAAAATCGAGGCGATTACTAAATGGAAAACCCCTGAGTCACCAACCGAGGTTAGAAGTTTCTTAGGATTGGCCAGTTATTATAGAAGATTTATTCGAGATTTTTCTAGAATAGCCTTTCCTTTAACTAAGTTAACCTATAAATCCATTAAGTTTGAATGGGGACCAAAACAAGAAGAAGCTTTTAGAATTCTTAAGCAAAGATTAACTAATACACCCATATTAGCATTACCAGAAGGAACTAAAGATTTTGTAGTATATTGTGACGCTTCTAAATTAGTTTATGGATGTGTATTAATGCAACGTCAAAAGGTTATAGCTTACGCATCTAGACAACTTAAGAATCATGAAGAGAATTATTCAACTCATGATCTAGAACTAGGAGCTATACTTTTTGCCCTTAAGATTTGGAGACATTACCTTTATGGTACTAAGTTTACCATATTCACTGATCATAAGAGTTTAAGGTATGTTTTCGGGCAGAAAGAGTTTAATATGAGACAAAGACGCTGGATGGAGATGCTTAGTGATTATGATTGTGATATCCAGTATCATGAAGGAAAAGCTAATGTAGTAGCAGATGCTTTAAGCCGAAAGTATCATGAAAAACCAAAAAATGTACGTTCTCTTAAATTAAATCTACAGGTAGATTTAAATGATCAAATCAGAAAAGCACAAGAATCAGTAATCAAGGATGATACTGAAAAACTAAAAGGTATGATTAAGGAATTAGAACAGATGGAATTTGGAGATTCCATAAAAAGAGAGTGTGGATACCTAAATTAGGAAACCTACGTCATCGTATATTAGAAGAAGCCCATAAGTCTAAGTATACGATGCATCCAGGAAATGATAAAATGTACCAGGATTTAAGGAAAAATTCCTGGTGGATAGGAATGAAGAAAAACATAGCAGCCTATGTTTCTAAATGTTTAACTTGTTCACAAGTTAAAGCTGAACACCAGAAACCTTCAGGTTTGTTACAGCAATTAGAAATGCCAGTGTGGAAATGGGAATTGATAACAATGGATTTTGTTACTAAATTACCTAAAAAAAGGAAGGGTAATGATACAATCTAGGTGATTGTAGATAGACACTACTAGAAAATACACTCCTTTTGACACGCGAACAATGACACGCGCATATCTTATGACATTCAAAAGCGTATGTCAAGAAAACAATGTCATGGTTTACAAAATTTAATAAATCTATGACATTCTTTTTTGTGTGTCATGTTTTTAACATCATAAGAAAAACAAGACTTATCTTGACACGCAAACAATGACACACGCTCATTTTATGACATTCGAAAGTGCCCGTCAAGAAAAAAAAATCATGGTTTCACAAAATTCAATATATTTTTGACACATTTTTTTGTGTGTCATGCTTTTAGAGTCATAAAAAAAACAAGATCTATCTTGACACGCGTATAATGACACACGCTTATTTTATGACATTTAAATGCGTGTCAAGAAAAAAAAGTCATGGTTGTACAAAATTTAGTAAATTTATTATGTTGTTTCTGTATGTCATCTTTTTAACGTCATAAAAACATTATACAAAATCATTTTCCCCCCTTCCTGAAAAACCCAAATTTCCCCCTCAAAACCCAAACTAAACATCCTAATAATCTGATCACACATCTTCTATTCCTCCCTTGCTATCAATCTTCCCTCCCTCTTTGGATTGCTTCTTCATCTCTATAATCTCTCATTCCTCGATCTCTTTTGTTTTCCGGACTTAAACTGATTGCGTATTTGATTCAAGTTGTTCCTGCAGACGACTAACTGAAGATGAAGGTTTTTGACAAAACATTGAAGGGCACTCAGTTCGAAATCTAAGTAATATACGGTTCGTATCGTTATAACTCCGCTTGTTTTTCGTTTCCGTTTATTGAATCTGATTGAGAGTTAGGGTCTTATGTGATATAAGATCTAAGTTTTATTGGACTGTATTTAAAGCATGAATTTTTTAATTCTAGAACTGTGATATTTATCTTTATGGTTTAATTTGTTAGTGATGCTATTGTTAATTAGATTGTAGTTTGTTTTTTATGTTAATTGTTAACGTCTGATGAAAAGAGTGGGAATTTTTAATGATATAGTCGAAAACAATAAAATATACAAGCTTGAGGTTTGATAACATTTATGCAGAGAAAGGTGAAAGAAAGCATTGTTTGTGGATATAAATTAAAGGAAAGCAACAACATAAAGCATAGGTTTTGCAATACATGGTTTCTTTACTTCTTGGTGAGTTGATTCAAAGTTATTTATCTTCGCTCGTTTTATTTCAAATTTTGTAAATTGTAAGCATCATACTTTGACCAGGAAACAAAGAATGGATTATATATTTTTTAATGTTTCTTTAAATTTATGTTACAAAATGACGGTTTCTTTCGCATGCAAGGTGTTTGTAGAAATGATTTGAGTAATATTCGTCTATTTTTTAAATAAAGAATCACGCCCTTAGTTTTTAAACTTGAATATCTCTCGATCTACCCTTAGAGATGATGTCTACAAACATTTAGAATGATCGTGTCCGGTGGCGGAAAGGATTTGGAGCTGGATCATGGCTTGGTGTAAAGTCCCTGTCTTTCTGATTTTCTCGATAAAGGACCTGCTGGAATGGCACTTGTTCTCGGGTCTTTCGGGTGGAGCAAAAGTGGCGTTCCAAGGGATTATTACAGTTGCTTGCTGGTGTTTATGGCTGGCAAGGAACGATGCCAGGTTTAAAGGAGTTTCGGTTAAAGTTGACAACATATGCAGCCAAATAAAAGCTTTGGGATATTTGTGGTTTCATAAGAGATCGAAGTTTAAGGGAGTTACGTGGGTGGAGTGGTGTAAATTTGTTAATATGTAATTTTCTGTTTTGTTTTTGTGGTCTTCCCGGTCTGTGGGTTGGCTTGTGTTTGGCGTTCTAATGAAAGTAACCGTTCAAAAAAAAATCTTGTTTATTTATTCACAAACATTTAGTCTTGTGGCCTTTTATTGTTTGCATCCATTTATTGTAGTTAATGTGGGTATTTATTAATTTATATCTAAGAATGTGTTTTATGATGATATTATAAAAAAATAACTCTAATTTATGTTATTATTGGGTTTATCGATCTGAAAGTATAGAAGGTAAATAAACTTTAACTGTATGCCCATATTTTCTTGTTTACTTACTTAGTTACTTGATCTACTTGAGTCTAAATGTTTATACTCAATTTTTTTTTTCTCATATGGCAAAAAGTATGTTACTGTGTTGGGACCACTTATGTTATGCAAGAGGAGAATGAACCAACAAAGGTTTGGGGCCCTGAAAACCATGGGGGTGTGGTTTCTCTTCCCTCACCTTGACATCATCTTCATATCTAGGGGTGTGAATTTCTGACACGACCTGAAAACATGATACGAACCTAACACGAAATTCGTGGGTTTGGGTTTAGTCTAAACGGGTCCGGGTCAGTTTCAGGCTGAACCCGCGAACCCGTTTAGCTAAACGGGTCAGGTTCGGGTCAACCTGGTCGGGTTGACAGGTTGACCCGTTTAACCCATTTATATTAAAATTATATTTTTACAATATGTTTTATGCCATAATTTGATTAGGTGTGTAATTTTATGTGATAAGTATAACTTAAAAAGGGAAATTGACATAATATTTTATTATTTTAATGTAATTTTATTATATAAATTTCTGTTTTTTGTAGTATATGTTAATTTTAATATATTAATTTGCTAAAAAAAATTAAAAAATAAAAGATTTCGGGTTGAATGGGTCGGGTTTGGGTCAGCCTGAGAATATTCGTGTCGGGTTCGGGTTCATATGTATGACACAATTTTCAGGTTTGGGTTCGGGTTCGTCTAAAATTTTCGGGTTCGGGTCGGGTCGGGTTCAGCTTCACCTTCACATCATCACTTTCTTCTTCCCTTTCTTGTTCCCCATCCATTGGAAATGTTTTCCCCATCCATTCCCATCCATCTCCATGCAATCATATCAAGAGAGAGAGAGAGAGAGAATCAAGAGAGAGAGCGCTTCATGGCCAACATGAAGGTTAAACTCATCTGGATCAACGCCAGGGTGAGCACTTAATCCGTTATTTAGATTGTGGTTGGAATGGTACTGTAAATATTGAAACCCTTTAGTTTAAACTTAAATCGCAATGGTTTCACATTTCTTGATATTCTTAATTGTGTAGTGTCCATGTCAGCCTGGAGGTACTGAATGCGGCTACTATGTGATGGAGTTCATGAAGGAGATAGCTTACGAAGGAGTTAAAATACTTAACAATGATAATGTAAGTTTAGACATATTTTAGTCTGTATATTAGAGAAATATGTATTATATATCCAAACAAATGCTTAAATTCATATATTAGTATTAAATTCTGATTTTTTAGATTTATTTAATTTAATTTTTATCTCAGGTTGGGAAAGGAGTAGAGGAATACTCGATTGCAGATATGGGTGGCATTCACGAAGATTGGTCGATTTATGCGGTTACCTCTATTTTTAAGTGATAAATTGTATTTTAGGTGTTGACGATGTATTGATAAACAATTTTTTTTTGTTAGCGTTAAAATATTTGTAAGTATACTTGACAAATGATTATGTAATGGATTGTTTTGATATATATATATATATATATATATGTGTGTGTGTGTGTGTGTGTGTGTTTGTTTTATGAAAAAAAAAATATTGTTTTTGTTGTTAGGACCGGTTTTGTACCGAACGATTGCGAATCGACCGTTTGAAGTGCGGAATCCTTCAACGATCGTAACCGATCACACGAACAGTAATCTAACAGTGATTCTATTGAAGAATATGATAGCGTACAAGCACCTGAATCACAAACACGAGGTTTCTCTCTCTAGAACTTTCTCTCTCTAGCTCTAGATCTCCCAAGCTCCAAAATGTGTAAAAGTGTCAAAAGTCCCTAAAAGAAACCCTAAGTCACCTATTTATAGGCCAAGGCTTATAAGGAGAGTTCCCCTTATTTACATAAACGCCACCTTGCCTTTTCTATCTAATTACAACATAAAGCCTAGAATTTTAACAGTTTCTGCTACGGTTTGAGATGACGGAGGCGATAGACATAAATGCACTAACAGACTCCCCCTTGGATATTGCCGCAGTCAATCTCAAACATTCAGACTCGTAGCTTCTTTTCTTTCTTTCTCTCTCTGAGTCTTCTTGAAGCTTTAACACGTTTTCAGCAACGTAGACTCCCTCTTGCTCGAACAGAATCCCCGTGGATCTGTTTTCAGCTTCAGCTCCCCCTTTCGGTAAACTCTTCAGGCTCCCCCTTTCGTCAAGCTTCCGTGCTTTGGGATCGACACCTGGCTTTCCGATTACAAGCTCCTCCAGAATAGATCCTGGGTCCTTGAATACACGCTTCCCTTTGCGTTGAGCTTGTCTTCAGACTCCCCCTTAGACTCGGCTATTGGGATCGTAGTCTGGAATACCATCTGCAAATTCTCAAACATTTATAAGTAACAATGTTTTGAACTTCCAGGATTGAAAACCTGGCTCTCTCAATTTTTGCTAAAATATTTTACAATGAAAGCATTTTCAGTTGTCCAGGTATCGTAACCTGGCTCTATTAAACTTTCTAAATCAAGATCCTGGGACTAAGATATAATAATATGAAATATATCCAGGATTACTTGAATCTCTCCCCCTAACAACAAACTTCATGGATTTGGCAGTTTCAACGAATCGGATCGGAAACTAGCTCTTTTATAGATTTTAACAATATAAGCATCCAAATCCTTCACGGTTAATCAACCAAGTCCAAATTAATGACCTTGGAGATATCACAAACTGTTTTTGAATTTTTGATTTTAAAAACTTCAAGTTTCAAATTAATGAACTTGTTTTATTTTCAGAAACACAATCAGCATACTCAGATTTTGAAACTCAGCACTCAGACATCGGTTGTCGAAAATAAAGCAGAATCAAAAATCTTTTTGTATTTTTCTGAAAATATAAAGCAGTAAAGAAATATTTACAGACAATATTTTTGTTTGAGTTTGCGTCAGAGGATCATATCAGTTTATGACAAGTCACAAGTACCGTTGAGCTTTTTAACACTTTAAGAATTAAACAATTCACTTAGATTGTCGATATACTGATCCACTTAAATTTTCACACAAAGTTCAACTGATTCAGGATACGAATTAGGTGAATTAAGAACTTAAACTCATTCATGTGTCCCACCTCTTGAATATACTCCCGTATCCAGAATCCCAATAATCAGTCTTACAGGTGAGTATACTACAATGATATCTGTACATAAATTAGGTATGCGAGGGCCGAGGGATCTCAGATCGATACTTCCGTATACGCAGAGAGATATCAGCTTCGACTTTACGGAATGTCCCCTTTAGAGGATCTTTTAGCTACAACAGCAGCGACTATCAATTTTATTGTTTCATCGGCATGCTGAGGGTTTATGCTATGTTTCAAGCATTAGCAGAAAGTATTATCCAAGGACTAGGTCAGAACTACCGTTCAGCAGAAGTCCCGGAATAATACCCCAGACATCATTGAGTATAAAGACCTAGTATATCAGATTATGAGACCTTTCAAACAAGATTTCAGGGGTTACCTATATATCCAAGTAGTGTTCCCCACGAAATAAGCAAGTTTGAAATTTAGGTTTATATCCCGAAAAAGTTTACTAAATGTATAAAAATCTACCGACACATCCACGGTGAGATCGTTTAACACATTTAAACTTTCCAATTCTTTAGCATACTGTAACTGTCTACTGATGTACTATCATTTCATCTTTTTACACAAAAACTCAATTTTAAATTTTTATCATGTTTTTGGCTTTTTCAAATTTTCTAATGTTTTTGGATTTTCTGACAATTTCTTACTCCCCCTAAAATTCAAAACCATTTAAAGAAAATTTGACAACCAATACTGATAGCTTTGTCTCGCCATCCATTTTCTGCTAAAAGTGTACTGATTTGCAGAAAAATATAATGTACCCCCATGATTTACAACCCATTGATTTTCGACAGTTTGAAAACCGTTTTTCAATCTTGTGAAATTAATCATGTTTGTTCAGCCGTGAGGGTTTCGGCGTATTCAATCAACACATATTTTTGTATTTTTTTAATATTTTTGACAGAAACAAAACATATTTTTGGTTTTTAAATTTTTTTTTTTTTTTTAACAAACTAAAAACATATTTTTGGTTTTTAATTTTTCAATTTTTAGGATTTTTGAAAATATTGTTTATTTATGTACAGAACAAACAAACTCCCTGTTTCAACCAACACAGGGATCAGCAGCCTCCTCCTCGCGTGCTAGGCTGCTTCGATTCTCCTTTTGATGACATTCATTTTTCTTCAGAAGCACCTGCACATTCAAATTACTCAATTACTTGAACAATTTAGCCCAGGTCTGTTTGACCTTAGGCATTTCAACACAATATGCATCAGTTAACTTTGGAAAATCTTTGTCATTCTGAACAAAGACTTTTTCAACTTTGACTTTAACTGTCTCATCTTTTACCGAAGTCACTTGTTTCTTAATAGACCATGTTTGACCTTTAGGAGTACCTCTTTTGTAGAAATGAGACTCTTTTTGAACATTTTGTTTTTGAACAACTTTTGGTTTCCAAAATTCTTGGGGTTTTGTCATATCAACTGATTTTTGCCAACTTTGTGTTGTTCTAAATCTGGGTTTGTGAGAATTCCAGGTCTGTCTAGAGTCGAATCTGTACTGGTTTGACTTCCAATTTTGAGTCGAAGCAAACTTGTTTGTATTGTACATCCAAGTTTGTTTTGAGTCAAATCTGGTTGACCTTTGTCTCACATTCTCATATTTTTGTTTCTCAGCGTCAATCTTCTTTTTGTCAACATCCACAGGTTTTAGATTAGGACACTTGCGTGCAAGATGTCCTTTTTGATCACATTTGAAACATGTTCTCATGGACACATCTTTGACCTGTGGTTGTTGCTTTTTCTTTTGAGCACAGAACTCTTCATTAGACTGTCGTATAATTTGGAGTTCTTTTTCTTCTTCTAAACTTTTTCCTTGAACAAAACTCGTTTTTGCCTGAAAATTTTGTGTTTCATTTTTATTCCATCGTTGTTTCTTCTTATAACCCAACCCAGCCTTCATGTTTTTCTTCTTGAAACCCGGTTTGTTATAAGAAGTTTTGTGTCCTTTACCGGCAAACTTTGAAATCTCAGATTTTTCAATCTCAACCATCTTGAAAACTTTATCAACTTTTTCTGAAATCACATTCTGAATCGGGAATACAACATCTAAGAATAATTTGTCCGATCCAATCATGGTATAAACCAATCCTTTTGAATCATCATTCAAATTTTTCTCGGATTTTGTGTTTTTCAAATATCCATCATGAAGATTTCCTTCATCTTTATCCTGTGATTCAGATTTACCTGTATCAACCGACTCTTCTTTCAACACACTTTCAACGACTTTACCTACCACCTCTGGATCATGAGAATCATCAGATTTGGAATAGGTTACGCCAATGTTATCTGGCAATTGATCTACCATGTTGAAAGCTTTTTCGACCTTTTCATCATCATAAAATACAAACTTTTCCGGTGGTGGAACTTTATGAAACTCTGAGCCAATGCCTTTCTTGTTTTGCTCAGACTTACCATCTTCCGGTTTTATGTTGAAAATACGTTCAAGCACCTATGACGACGCGTGATAACTTTTTAACTTGTTATTATCCTGTTCTAAATCAGCAATCTGACGCTTTAGCTTAGCAACATCTTCAATGTAAGAATTAACAACTTGTTGCTTTATTTCATACATTCGTTTATACTCATTAGTTGTGTCAGAACAATATTTCAATCTTGATTGAACAAGTTTCATTTCACTTTTTACTTTTTCATATGATTCTTTTGTAATGTGATAAGCCAATTTTATTGAATCATATTCCTTTTTCATTTCCTGAAAAGCATTCTCTTTTTTATCACATTCTTCTGACATTTTTGAAACCTTTTCTTTCAAAACTTCATTTTCTTTTTCTAGATTTTTACATTTTTGAGAAAGTTTTTCATCCTTTTCTTTTAAAACCTTTTCATTTTCTAGCATTTCTTTGCATTTTTCTTTGAAAACATTTTCGATTTTAGTGAATTCAAGATCTCTTGTTCTGAATTTATCATCTTTTTCAGTACAAGCACTGCACTTTTCCATGCATTTCTTGCACTGTTCATCAATTTTATTTGTAAGTTCAGAATCAGATTTTACCTCAGTGATTGGCACTTCGGTGTTTGCTTCAGTTTCTTTCTGATCAGCTTCTTTCTGCTGCTTCTCATCAACAGCTTTAACACCATCATCTGTTGAACTTTCAACCTTCACTTCTTCTTCTTTCTTCACATCTTCTCTAACCTGCTGTTCTTTAGTAACAACTTCTTCTTCAACTTCCACATTTACCACCACTTCTTCTTTCACTTCTTCAACAATCTTCACATCTTCTTCTTTAACTGCTTCTGCTTTAACCTCTTCAGCATCTTTCTTCAGATTGTTTACCATCTCTTCAACATTCTTCTTCATTCGTTCTTCATTCCTCTTCCTCAGCTTTGTTGTCATAGCATCCCTGATGATTTTATCCAGCCTTTTCACATATGTCTTGTCTTTTGCAACATTTGAATAATATTCGCCGGATCGAGGAATTACTAGAAGAACATCATCATGAACTATGTCTCTTCTTGGAACAACCGGTTCACCTTGTTTGTTGACATAACATTCTTGTTTCTTATCCCATCGTTTGTTTGCAACAACATTCTCATATTCTTCCTGCATTTTCTCCATTCTGCAACCTACAATGAATCTTTCTCTTGGAGTTTTTTCTTTCAAAATCTCTTCTCGAGTTTTCTCTTTGACCTCAGCAGCAACATTTTCTTCTTTGTTTTCTTCATGAATTTTAGCAACAAGAACATGATGCTGGGCCTTTGATGTTTTTCTCCCATGAGCTGTTACAGGACGATCTTCATCTGGAAGAATTGTGCTCCAGTCAAAACCTTCATCATCGTGGATTACAGCAAGAGCTCTGGACTTCTCTCTGGGTTTATCTTCAATCATCTTTGGCTCTTCTCTGCTACGGTGGTAAATTGCCTTTCGGTAATAATCGTCATTGAATGGATGTTCATTTCCACCAACTGCAGAGTTAGTGCACTCTCTCTTGAAATGACCTTTTTGCTTACATTTGAAGCAGGTCACTTTGGACTTATCAAATCCAAGCTTTGTAGATGCACCACCGAGAGATTGTTTCCCAGTAATCTCCATGTATCTCTGAGCTCTTCGAATGCAACTTGCCAAACACCAACGGATGTCAATAAGTTCCATCTCTTCCGGATCAATCTGGTCGTAGTCTTCTTTGGTTAACTCAGAGTTACCAATCTTGCCAGCAACTAGACCTTCATACGATTCCAGAACAGATGCAAGAAAGCTCATTTGTTGTTTAGCTGCATTGATGCTCATTGCAGGAGAATTCTTCAATTTAAGAGCAATGTTGCACAAAATCTCCTCATTTTCATCAGAACTTGATTTTGAAGATGAATGATATCCAGAATGATAACTTGATGAAGTTGTTTGTGGTTCTTTCATCTTCTCGCCACTGAATGCTGTCTTTGGTGAACTGCCAACTGTCTCCGAAGGTACATTGCCTTTGTAGTATAGACCAACATTCTGATGATGAGATGACCACTCATCTTGTTTTGCTTTTGTAGCTCCAGATCATGACTCTCAATCTTTTCTAACAATGCATCAAGAGTAATTTTATCAAATTTTTCATCATTTTTCAAGATAAAAACAAACGTTTGCCACTGATCAGCTCGTGGTAACGCTTCAATCACTTTATCAATTATCTCTTCTCTTGTTTTCAAAATTTTAAATCTTTCAAGTTCAATTTTTAAATGGCAAAATCTCTCAATCATTTGCCTCACAGTCTCTCCCTTTAAAATGTCAAACAAATCAAATTATTTTTTCAATAAAGCTATTTTGTTCTTCTGGATTTGTGTACCCCCCTTAGCTTTAACCTTCAAAGCTTTCCATACAGATTTAGATGACCCTTTATGAACTAATAATGAAAAAATGTCATCACGAACTGATTGCTGAATCAAAGCAATCATCTTCTGTTCATAAGAAAATTTCTTTCGATCATCCTCTGAATAATCTTTCATCAGAATTTCTTCTCCTTTGTCATTTACTGGGTTTTCATAACCAAACTTCAAACAAAACCAACTTTCATGTGCATATGCCTTCGTCCAATTGACAAATCTCTCCTTCCACCAAACATAATCCTCAATGTTATTCAGCTTCGGAGGTTTTGAATATGTTCCATAAAAGTTGTCATTGTTAATGTTGTCTTTGATGGTTTTCGTTATCGCTTTGGGTGTATCGTTTGAACCTTCCACTGTATCCGTGTTAAACGCATTGTAGAAAGTATTGATAAATTCTTCAGCCATGATGTGATCTTCTTGATTAATCAGCACTTTTAAATCACCTGAATCACGAACAAACACAATGAGTTTAAACAATATCAAACAAATGAATTTTACGAGTATCCGATCAAGTGAGTCAACACAAGTTAACAGTGAAAATAATCGTGTGACAACGTTGTCCGTTCGGATGAGATTGCTATCCGGAAGGAGATCCGTGCGTATGAGGATCCGTATGATGATTCGTCCGGATGGGGATTCGGATGGTGATACGCTCGGGTGGATATCCATGCGTATGAAGGTGATGCGTACGGGTGAGGGTGATACGTGCGGATGAAGTAACACGGATTGTTGTACGTACGTGTAACAATGTTGTCCGTATGACTGTCACTACACGACAAACTGTTGACTTGACTCAAACTAATGCAATTTCAGAAATAATGGCCGACAACTATCTATCACTTCATTGGACCTCAATTCACTAGTGTTGATTCCCTTTTATCACATGTACAACCGACAATTCAATTAAATGTTATGTGCTTTGACACTGATTGTTCTGACGTGTAATGATATCCGCGTGAGTAGTGTATCCGTTCCGAGAGGTCAACAAGTCAACACGGATGGCTGTGCGTGCGGATAGGGATCCAGATAATGTTATCCGCACGGGTGGTGATACGTACGGGTGGGCTGTCCGCGCGTATGGCTATCCGCGCGTATGGGAAATGATGCTATCCGTGCGTATGGAAATACGCACGGTTGACACAACACCTGGAAACTAACACTTAACCCGTCACGAGACAGCAATTATGAGAACAATCTGCTTTAATGAATATCACATGCAATCACCGAATTCAATTTAATATCACGTGCCACTGACAACTATCACCTAGTTTCACATGCCCACTGATTGCATATAATGATTCACATGTGCTGCTGATAAGTTTGACTAACAAATCTGAATATGTTGACTAAGTGACTAGATCAGACAAGATGATGTAACACGTATAGCTATCCGCACGTAGAAGTTGTCCGTGCGGGTGGCAGAGTCAACAATCAGTCAACGCGGGTGACACGTATAGCTTTGAAATGTTGTACGCACGGGTGGGCTATCCGTGCGTATGACTTACCCGCACGTATAGGTTATGCGTGCGTATGAACATCAAGAACAACAGCAGCAACTTTTAACATTTTTCGAACCACAAAATTCTCGATTTCTTCCAAAATACTTTGAATTAAGTTCTGAAATTTTAAAGGCTATTAGATCAACTGATATCGCATATTATATCCAAAAATCATTAATTTTGAACCGTTAAAACTCGATTAATTTGGTGATTTTTAGACGAAAACGTGAAAGAGATGAAGAATGAAGAACTAGAACGAATCTGATGCAAATTGAGATCTGAAACTGATGAAATCCTGTGCGAAATCGTGTGAATGATCTGAGCAATCGTTAACCTGCTCTGATACCACTTGTTAGGACCGGTTTTGTACCGAACGATTGCGAATCGACCGTTTGAAGTGCGGAATCCTTCAACGATCGTAACCGATCACACGAACAGTAATCTAACAGTGATTCTATTGAAGAATATGATAGCGTACAAGCACCTGAATCACAAACACGAGGTTTCTCTCTCTAGAACTTTCTCTCTCTAGCTCTAGATCTCCCAAGCTCCAAAATGTGTAAAAGTGTCAAAAGTCCCTAAAAGAAACCCTAAGTCACCTATTTATAGGCCAAGGCTTATAAGGAGAGTTCCCCTTATTTACATAAACGCCACCTTGCCTTTTCTATCTAATTACAACATAAAGCCTAGAATTTTAACAGTTTCTGCTACGGTTTGAGATGACGGAGGCGATAGACATAAATGCACTAACATTTGTTATTATACATGTATCCAAGGCAAATTAATAGTTCTATAAAAAAAATTAAACAATTAAAAGCATGACACGCGTAAATGAATGTCATGCGTATGTGTCATAAATGATTGTCATGAACGTTTGTCATTAAAAAGTGTCATAAAATGAGTGTCATGATTGTGTGTCATTAAATGTGTGTCATAAAAACATGACACACAAATGCATGTCATGATAATTTTATGACTCATCAATCAACGACACGCTTTTGCGTGTCATGATTACTATTTTATGACGCACAATGTGCGTCAAGAAATGTGTATTTTCTAGTAGTGAGACTAACTAAGTCAGCTCATTTCCTACCAATGAAAGAAACTTTCAGTACGGAACAGCTAGCTAAATTGTATGTAAATGAAATTGTTTCATTGCATGGAATTCCTTTATCAATTGTTTCTGATAGAGATAGCCGATTTACCTTTCATTTTTGGTCAAGTTTCCAAAAGGCCATGGGAACCAAGTTAAATCTAAGCACAGCTTATCATCCTCAAACTGACGGACAAAGCGAAAGGACAATTCAGACAATGGAAGATATGCTTAGAGCTTGTGTAATTGATTTCGGAGGTAATTGGGACGATCACTTACCTTTAATAGAATTTTCTTATAATAATAGTTATCACACAAGTATCAATACTGCACCATTCGAAGCACTTTATGGACGAAAGTGCCGAACCCCAGTCTGTTAGGCAGAAATTGGTGAAAAGCAACTATCTGGACCTGAGATAGTACAAGAAACAACCGACAAGGTTATTCAAGTCAAGGAACGACTAAAAGCAGCACGTGATCGACAGAAGAGCTATGCTGATAACCGACGCAAGCCATTGGAATTTCAAGTAGGAGATAAAGTATTGTTAAAAGTCTCTCCTTGGAAAGGAGTGGTAAGATTCATCAAAAGAGGAAAGCTAAGTCCCAGGTATATTGGACCTTTTGAGATTATTAGAAGAATAGGACCTGTAGCCTATCAGCTACAACTGCCAGAGGAAATGGCAGGAATACATGATGTGTTTCATGTATCTAATCTCAAAAAGTGTTTAGCTGATGAATCACTAGTAGTACCTCTTAAGGATATAGAGGTAAATGAACAACTCAAGTTTGTAGAAAGACCTCTATAGATCAAAGACAAGAAAGTCAAGAACCTCATGCATAAGAGACTAGTTCTGGTCAAAGTGAAATGGGACTCCAAAAGAGGACCTGAGTACACATGGGAGCTTGAATCTGAAATGCAAATGAAATATCCACACTTGTTCCAGTAGATCTTGAGGACGAGCTCTAAAACAAGGTGGGGAGGATGTAACAATCCTAAATAAACCAACACCTTCTATTATTTTCCGACACCCCAAAATATTTTAAAATATCCCTATATGTCCAAAAATACACCCCATACGTGAAAACGGGCCTCAAATATATTAAATAGTATTAAAAATAAATTAAAAATATGAAACTTAAGCTGAGGCAGGCCGCGTAGACCCACCCCAAACCTTACGCGGGCGGTATGAAGGTTTAGATCTGATTTCGTTGATTATTAAGTTCAGGCGGGCCGCGTAAGACCCCTGATTGGTTTACGCGGGCCGCATAAGATCAGAAACCTGGCGCAGCCCGGTGTGGCCACGTGGCCGACGCGTGTTGACCCTACTCGCTGACTCGGACTAGCTACATGTTTGACCAGGGTTGACGCGGGCCGCGTAACCCTTGTCTTTGTTTTATGCGGGCCGCGAGAGAACCAGGTTCAACAACTATTTAAGCAGGCCATCGGATTTCATTTGGAATTCGCTCACAATCGTTTCTCAATCTCAAAATTCTGAATATAGGCTTTATAAGCGGGTATTATATCCCCCTAATTAGCGAAGTTCTGCTCCGTTGTAAGTATTATAACCCCTGGATACGTATTAGATACGCTGCCCGATTGATCTAGGGTTCCGTAATGGTTTTCGTGGTTCTGCCTGACGTAGTCATTGGAATGCCGTCTCGGGGAGGGTATTGCTAATGTTAAAATGGGTTATTTTACTAACGCATGTATATTTGTGTAAATTATAGATAAATCTCAGGAAACCCTTACGGAAAATCTAAGACAGCAATGTGAGTTAATCCACTTTTTGTAAATCTTTTGTTAATTATTTTTACAAAACCTTAAATACTTTTCCATGCGAATAACAGTTATTGAGTATTTGTAAGAATACAATTATGATGAGTATGTTGGGGTTTTGTATACAAAATTTGTTACCACTTGGTCAAGGAGTAACATGTCCACAAGTCGGGTTCGACAGTACCATGGATGTTAATTGTTATATCTTGGAAACAAATAAAATTGCGGGATCGCCCTCAATACTGTACACTGTGACTTTTTATTTAAACTTGATTAAACTGGGAGTCACTCACCAGTATTTCCCACTGACAAATGTTTTTAAAACGCGTTTCAGGTAACAAAATGTGAAAGCCAAATAGAAGCCAGCTGGACAACACTGAAGGCTTGGAAAAGTGGCAATAAAGTTACCTAGAAAAAAAATAAATGTTTTTATTAAATAAAATGGGATTTACTCCTATAAAAGCATGTGTACTATGAACTTGGGTTTTAACCCATTTGTTTAATGTTATGAAAATGTGGTATTTTACTCTGATCAATATTTCCTAACTACGGTCCTGATGAAAAATTCCGCTGCCAAATTAGACAATACGCGATACCACCGAAACTGGCTCGCGGCCGCCTGTTCCCGGGGAATCAGGGATCGGGGTTTGCGACAGGTCACTTCCTTCAGATAGGCCACTGCTTTCAGACGAAGACACGAGTACTTGTGATATTCTATTCATAGTATATATTTATATTAATTATTACTTAATTAATATACAAATAATTATACACATAGTTGCAAGTAATTCTTAGTCAAAGACAAGTGCTACTCCAGTGCACCCTAAGTCTCGTAGTGTCCTTACTTGACTCTTTGAAAACAGTTTCAGGTAGTGGATGTCGCGGAAAGTTTTATGCAATGAAAACATTTGAAAAATTGTTTTCGTGGGAGGATCCTAAAGATTGTAGTCTAGACTCGAGAAAGAATCCCGGTTCACTACAATCGTAGCTCTAATACCAATCTGTCACGCCCCTTTATAAGGCGGAAGCACGAGGTGTGATCCTGAAAGGTTCTCATTGCATACGAATGGTAAACATACTACATGCTCGTAAAATAACTCCAAATGCCATTAACATTACATAATTAAAAACCTAACATAGGTTAAGTGTTTACATCACAAGACAACATATTGTTTGAAAAGTTTACAACTTTATTTAGACATCAAGGTTTTGGTTCTTATATTACCACACGGGATGGAGTATAATAACCAAATCCCACCACAATAGGTAAAGGAGTCTTGACACGACATGACTAAAACATAAACGACATCCAGGAGCAAGAGTGAGACCACGCGTACATCCACTTTAGTTACCTGAAATACATGTGAGTTTTTGGAAAACCGTCAACATAATGTTGGTGTGAATTCATGCAGATTTGTGAAAGCATTTAAGCATTCGTTGTAGAAAACATGGTATGTGATTAATGAAACAAGTCTTTCTGTAAATGTAAGGAAATCGTGATCGCTAATGGATAGCTAGGCCATTAAGATATGTAACGACATAGGAAGCATCCAAACCATAGGCATTTTTAGTTGTCGATCCACGACTGTCGATTTACGACTAGAGACACAAAAGCACTCCAGGTAGCACGGGGCCCAGAGTGTGGCTGCCTGAAACCCATTAGATCTAACCTTTTGCTCTGCGGTCTAGGTATATTGTTGATTAATGGTGCTTATGGCACCCTATTCGTCACATGATCTATAGTATCATTCCTTAGTTTTTGTAATAAACATACCATAGCACATGTATTTTCCCCAAGTTTAGAAAACAAGTAAAAGTTTAAAAGTGGGGACATGAACTCACAACTTTGCGTATCCTGCGCCGTAAACTTCACCGGTTGGTTTTATAGTGTCGTGACCTATACGTGTTCTATTTATGTTAGTCACTAGACTTGTATCGCACAAGTACAAGTCACCATCTTTTATGTATATGTTCTTTGTTGTTAAAAATAATTTATATTTTTAACTATGTATGTTACTTATATTATTTTCCAAAAATAAATATAAGTATTTTGTATTTTTCACCAAAAATCAATACTTTGATTTTTATTACTTTCCGGAATTATATTTGTTAAAAATAATATATTTTTAAGACTTGTATGAAATATATATATATTTTGTCATGCTATAAAATATATATGTGTTTATTCTTGTTATCCACCCGAGTTATATATTTTCGTCCAAAAATATATTTTAAGTTCATAACTTGTCCAAGTTAAATAATATGTTAAGAAATATATTTTCATAAATATATTTTCTAGTATTTGTCCATGTGCTTTTTATGTATTCTCATGTATTTTGTATGTGTATTTTTACTCCTTAGAAGTATTTAGTGTATTTTCAAGTCCTATTACACTACTACATATAATACACATAAGAGTAAACTGTCATTTTAGTCCCTGTGGTTTGGGCACTTTTGCCATTTTAGTCCAAATCTCAAACTTTTTACATCTGGGTCCCTGTGGTTTGCATTTTGTTGTCATTTTAGTCCAAAATCCAAAAACTCTCTATTTTGACTGTTGAAAACTAATTATTTTGTCCTTTAGTGCAGGGGCATTTTGGTCATTTTTTAAATTTCATTTGTTGTAAATTCATTTAAATGTTTAGTTTTTTTAGCAATAAAACCCAGATCAACTCTCTCTCTCTCTCTCTCTTCTCTCTCTCTATAGCAACACCACCACCACCGCCACCTCCTCCCTCTCTCTCTATAACACCACCACCACCGCCACCTTTTTCAAAATAGAGACTTGTATGTTACTGGACAACAATCAAACCCATCATCTTCTTAAATTAGCAAACCTCTTCAAACAAACCCATCATCTTCTTCAAAACATACAAGTCTCTTCTTCAAACAAACCCAAACCCCCGTTTCATCTTCCCCAAAAAACCCTAACCCACAAAAAAAATCAGAGAGATCTTCAACCCCCAAATAAAACCCGAACCCACAGTAGATTGAAGCACATCATCTTCCCCAAATAAAACCCTAACCCACAGGATGGGCCATCACCTTGATCCGGCGCCGGTACATTGGTGACGGCTCACAGGTGACCGGAAGTTATTTGGACACATGGTCCATCTAACCGATCAGAAACATCTAGCAACCAAACAACACAATGTACCCACAATCAACACATGCAATCAGTCAAACACGTGATAAACAAGAAAACAACACAACCCCACCTCAAAACCCCTAAAAAAATCAAGATTTAAACAAAACCCAGAAACAAAAAACCACATAATCTGACAAATCAATGATGAAGAACCCTATAATCGAAAAAAGATGAATAAAAAGGAAACTTGATGACAAAATTGAAATGGGTATAAGATTACTTCAACTTTTTGGCATGTTAGAAGCATCGGTGTGAGCCTCTTTCTTTTTTTTAATTGGTTTGAAGAAATCGGAGTTGCAGGTTCTTCAATGTCGTCCTCCGCCATTGCAGGTTCTTCAATGTCGTCGTCCGCCATTGATGAGTCAAAATCGGAGCTGCAGGTTCTTCAATGTCGTCGTCCGCCACTATGTTGCCGGTGGTGGTGGTGGTGATGAGGATGATGACGCCGGTGATGAGGATGATGTCGATGATGAAGATGATGACGCCGGTGGTTGGGTGGCCGGTGGTGGTGGTGGTGGTGGAGGGGTAGCCGGTGACTGGTCTGGATCGATTGGCCATGATGAGGATGATGACTGGTCTGCAGATGAAAGGTAGGGTTTGTGGTTTGGGAACTTTGAAGAAGATGATTTATGTTATAATAAAATTAAAATGACCAAAATGCCCCTGCACAAAAGGACAAAATAATCAGTTTTCAACAGTCAAAAAAGAGGGTTTTTGGATTTTGGACTAAAATGGCAACAAAATGCAAACCACAGGAACCCAGATGTAAAAAGTTTGAGATTTGGACTAAAATGGCAAAAGTGCCCAAACCACAGGGACCAAAATGGCAGTTTACTCTACACATAATATACACTTAGCACAAGATTTGGTGATCACTAAATACATATATTTTTCAAAAAATATACATACTTAATATAAATTTTATCTTGAAGAAATAATAATTTCTTAACTTGTAATTTCTTACAAAGATTAGGGAAACCTTGGTAAATATTTTAAGGTGAATTTTTAAGGAATAAGTTTCCCTAAAACTTATACTTTTCTAAGTGTCAAAATGTTATAAAAATTTTGACATAGTTTCCCCTAAAAATGGAGGTTTCCCATGTTTTCAAAACATGTGTTTATTTTCTTTTTAATCATCAAAACAATTTTCAACAACATATACTAATTTCTTCATATGAAACATCATGGTGAACTTGATTCTTGTTAAACATGTGTAGTCTTTTAGATCTACAGTTTACATAAGGTGATCTTTCCAAAATAAGTGTTCTTGTAAATTTTTAACCAACTTTTTATAAGACTTTATTTTACTAACCAACTCATCCATGAGTTTAATGGTTTCAAAGTTTGTAAATCATGTTTCTAAACCCACTTTTATGTTTATTAGAAAGATCATTGTTTTTAATCTCATGTTTACCCATGGATCTTTCAAGATCCATGCTTAATAGCTTTAGATCTTTAAAAAACAAGCTTTATGTTATATTTTTAACAAATTTTCCATGGATTTTAGTTTCAAAAATTAGTTCTACACACACTTTATTACAAGTCTATGCATAAAAATTCATGTTTCAAGTTCACATCATGCTTCATATGTTCACCTTCAAGTTTAACCATGGATCATTCAAGATCCATGCTTAAATTTGGTAGATCCAAGCTTTAACATACTTGATCTAATCATAAACACAAGATACCACATCAATAACTTCATTACAAACACTAAGATTTCATGTAATCACTTATTTTCTTCATGATTATGTTAGATCTTTTCATTTTTAACATTAGAAGTTAAGTTGTTTAGATGGTGAAACTTGTACATAACATAAACATGACTTAAAATAGTGATTAATGAGCTTACTACTAGCTCTAATGGCTAGGGAAGTGGCACAAAAATGAAGTGGCACAAGGTGGTTCTTCAAGTTCTAGCACCATACACCTTCCTAAATGGCCTCCATACACCTTCTAGCAAGCTTGGATTGTGAGGATATGAAGTGAAAATGGATGTGTATGTGTGTGGGTGTTGAGCCCTGAGCAAAGGAAGAAGAAAGGTAGAAGATGAGTGAGTGAGGAAGTGTGATTTGTTTAGGATTTATAGAGATCTTTCATATCTTTCATATGGTATATTACTAGAATATTCCCCACATAAGATCTTATATAATCTAATAAAATCAAGTAAAATATTTAGGTGGGACCCATAGGGACCGGATATGGTGAAGGGGGGGGGGGTAAAGTGTAATTTTTGAGAAGTTGAAGGTTTAAAGTGTAAATGGTAAGGTTTAAGTATGTTTAAATGTGTTTTGGGGTTTTTATGATTTTTAAGGTGTTCTAACATCAATACTAGTTTAATATCATAAAAACATTACTTCTAGTCAAATTTTGATGTCCCAGTTATTGTCCGGTTGTTCGGTTCGTTACGGTTCGTTAAAGTGCTGAATTGCGCAGTTTCACTAGGTATAAAGCACCTTTTGTGGCAGTTTCAATTCCCGACACTTTGTAAGTTATTTTGGACAATAAGATATAGATTTTGCATGATATTATTGTGTTAAAAGCTGAATTATTGCTGAATTATGCTGATTTATGCTGAATTCTGCATTTAAAATGAGTTTCGGGTGATTTTTAGTGCATAGTTTAGCTTCCGGAAAGTTTATATGTTAAGCCTTGTATCCATACTTGGGTTTTAATATATTTTAGACGTTGGACCTACTCCTAGGCCCTAATTCTATTATCTGACTGCTTTCTGCAGAGCTGCTGACACAGTGTGTCTTACCACCGGTAAGTTTACTAATCTTTCTGACGCGACGTTAAAAGTAATGCATAAAGCAATATTTGAGGTAGGAAACATGCATGAATTCATATGTATAGCATGTAATCAGACAATGTTGACATTTAAGCACATAATTGCAGATATTAAATAATAATTAAAATGTACGGAAATTACCGGTTTTGTGCCGGTTGTCACATTCATTATGTAAAAGAAACCCATTTTATTAAACAAAAAAATATGAAATTTGTTCTTCTTTATGTTCCATCATAAAAAATATAAGATCACAAACAAAGTCAACTTTAATGCTATGTAGTCATTCTGTTCCGTATTACAGATTAATGTTAAAAATTCTAATCTCTCTGTTCGATTATAAAAATAAAAATGATTAATTCATAAACCAGATCAACGTTTAAACTATGTAGTCCTTCTTTTCCATATTAAAAGCTGTTTTAGAGTTTTCAATCTTTAAGTTCTGTTATATTGAGTCAAATATAAAAAATAATCTGATTAAGTATTCAACTCAATGTCGGGGTCCATTTTTTTTTAATTTTTAACAAATAAAAAGTAAACACAATATATAATAAACAGAAGGGTCAAGTTATTCTACAAAGACTTCTAATTGTAAGAAGTGTAAGAAGGATTTATAGAGTGACAAGTGTCCAATAATCTAAAACTAAACCCACTACATCACCACCAAAAACCTAAACACCCACCCCCACCCCCACTCAAAAACGTAAACACCCCCCCCCCCCCCCCCCCCGGCCAAAAAAAAAACTATACCTCACAAAAAAAACCCCCAAAAAACCTAACCCCCACTCCCCACCCCCCAAAAACCTAAAAAAAAACCTAAACACCCACCCCCACCACCAACGTTTAAACTATGTAAGAAGTGTAAGAAGGATTTATAGAGTGACAAGTGTCCAATAACCTAAAAAAACCTACTACACAAAAAAAAACCACACTACAAAAAAAAAAACCCTTAAACATCCACCACCACCAAAAACCTAAACCCCCACCCCCCCCCCCCCCCACATCACCCACCAAAAAAAAAAAAATTTTTTTTTGCCGAGGGGGTGGGTGTTTAGTTTTTTTTAGGTTTTTGGGGGTGGGTGTGGGGGGTTAGGTTTTTTGGTGGTTTTTTTTGGTGAGGTATAGTTTTTTTTTTTGTTTTTTATTGCCGGGGGGGGGGGGGGGGGGGGGTAGGGTTTTTTGGGGGTTTTTTTGGTGAGGTATAGTTTTTTTTTTTCCGGGGGGGGTGGGGTGGGGGTGGGTGTTTAGGTTTTTTTGTGGTGATGTAGTGGGTTTAGTTTTAGGTTATTGGACACTTGTCACTCTATAAATCCTTCTTACATTTCTTACAATTAGAAGCCTTTGTAGAATAACTTGACCCGTAGTTTTTCCAGAGAAAATTCGTAAAAGACCTGTGTTCTTGTTTTTGATTTCTATCAATTGACTCCAACAAAAGTACACGTCCTTCCTACAAATATGACAATGAAAAATACACGACTTAGAGTAAGAAGGAGAGTAACGAGGCAAAAATGGACTTCCAGATGACTTTAGTGTTAAATTATTAAGTGGGGTACAATATAACTGTGTCAGTGTTGAAGCTGAAACAAAACCCCAAAAAAGTTGCTAAACAAAACAGTCAAACATCACTTTATAATATTATCTTTGTAATAAGATATATTAGAAGAATTTTTTTTGAACTGATATTAGAAGAATTTATGAAAACATTTAAAAAAACTGTGTTTGCGTCCTAGAATTGTTGTTAAGTAATTAGTATTTCATACGAACATCACATAAAGGATATACTTAGTCGTCTTTAAGTTCACTTTTCATGGATAACTTACTTTCAAAATATATGGAATCGATTTTATTTAAATAACCTGCACGCATCATTCACAGTGATCTAAAATATACTTTAAAAACATTTATGGGAATATAATCGTATTATGCTGTAAGCGCAAGCTACGGTGTTTTTTGTTCTTCTTGTGAATATTTTATAAGTCATGTTGGAAACAGGAATAAAGAATAAGGAATGAGCAGAAACCATGACATATTATATATGTTCTTGCTCTAACCCTAACACCAAGACGTATTAATAATTGTAAATTTGTAATATTATGATTAAACAAAGAGAACTAATTTAACAATTTTTTGTTCTTTCATTTTTAGTTGCGTAAATTGTTGATTGACATAACATACACGTTAACTTATGTCCTTAATTTCATTATATAATTGGGGTTTGTAGTTTCTATAATTTGGTTTTTTTTTTAAAGGCCAACAAATTTTATTCATCTTGATCCAACAACAGTTAGATCACACCAATTACAAAAGTTACATTCACAGATTCATACATGACAATTCCATATTACACCATTGATCCCACGTTACCGATACTCTTTTCGCTCTATATTTGAACCATAGAAAGCTTAATTGGCGAATTTCGTGCTTTACTTCCTCCACGCTCGGCTCCTTATCATTAAAAACCCAGTCGTTTATGCTCCTCCATATTCCCCAAAGAGTCACCATGACTATTAATTGTATTAGTTTTCTCCATTTTCTAGAGCCCCGAACCTGATTATGAACTGTAGTAATATCCTTAGCGGTGAAAGCGAATAGTCTTGGACATCTGGTCCATTCGGCAATACCATCCCACATGGCTAGTGCAAACTGGCATTCAGCAAACAAATGGTCTTCGGTTTCGTCTACCTCGCCACAAAATTTGCACAGATACGAGTCCAAATGCACGTTTCTCCTACGTAACCCAGCCATTGTTGCAGCCCGGCCCATATATATCCTCCACGCAAGGAAGTTTACCTTTAACGGTACCCAGTTATTCCACTCAAAACCCAAACCCGGACACGGATTGCTAGCTTGTTCCATCCGTTTTATGAGACTCTTCACTGTGAACCCACCATCTGACTCAAGATTCCAGGCCCATGTATCCTCTCCGCCCCGTATGTCGGTCACCATGAGCAACGGAATTAACTCTTCGAGCTGAGATATTTCCTCCTCCGTTACCGGGTCTCTTACCCATTGTGTTGTTATTATCGATTCCTCAGGTGTTACCCGCAATCTATCCATCACCTTAGCATTTTTGTTGCTTTCCAGAAGGTACAAACTTGGTAATCTTTTGCATAACGGTTCCTCAGTAATCCAACATTCTTTCCAGAAGTAAATGCTTGCCCCATTTCCCACCGCTCCTTTGAACAAACATGACATATCGATCCCGTAGCTTTTCAAGTCTTCACCCACCTTGTTCACTTGTTTCCACGGCCCGCTAAGTGTGAGTCTACAAGGTATAAAATTCTAGGAGCGTTCACTACCATGTATACACCATATTATCTTCCTCCATAAGCCGTCCGTGTCGGTCTTGAATATATATAATTTGGTAATACATATGAAATTTAGAAAACCCTAAAAATTAGAGACCCTCATGTAATATCTCTATCATTTAATATATATATATATTTTTCTTGGGAATTATATGTATGGTGAAAGTGTATTGTACATTTTGCCTTAACGTACGAGCGTACGCAATCTTAAGTTCGAACGTTATAACCCTAGAAAGGAAATCTCGCATGTGGAGAAAACCAGAAATCGCATGTTAAAAAACTTTCGCATGTTGTTCAAAAAATCCAAAGTCGCATGTTCAAAAAAAATTGCATGATATTGAATTTCGTACGCACCGTACGTTAAGACAATTTGTACAATAACTGGTATCTATGTTTATGTTTGTTTCGTGGTTACGCTCATTTAAGATAACTTTGGTGTTTAATTATTAAGTGGGGTACAAGAACCATGTCATTGTTGAAGATGAAACAAAAGCCCAAAAGTTGCTACACAAAACAGCCAAATATTCAGTACACGCCACCTCACTTTCGATAAATCCCCATTTGTTAATTAGCAACGAATTTGTCACATCTTACTACTTACAGTTCCCCTTTTCCCCAAAAGATTCTCTAAGTACCTTTCACTTTCCCTCAAACTAAGATATACACTGTCCACCTCCTTTTTGTCTCTCCTCTTTAGTCATTTGGTTCAATTCTTGATCCATTATTACTTATGGATCAATCAAGATTTTGGATCGAAAAGCAACAACCGTGTTTGAATCCTCATGTCTTATCTTCTTTCAGCGATTCGTGGGAAGAACAAGCATTTGCAGAAGACGCTACCGGGCCACTTGGAGGGTGTGTATGGCCTCCAAGATCTTATACTTGTAGTTTTTGTAGAAGAGAGTTTCGGTCAGCTCAAGCTCTTGGTGGTCACATGAACGTGCATAGGAGAGATAGGGCTAGACTCAAGAAGATTTCAAGTTCAAACAACATGAATCAAGTTGTTAATCAAGCTCATACATCTTTTGATATATGTGTGTTACAAAACCCTAATAAGATTTGTAACCCTAATTTGGACTTGGATCATTTGCATCCTCTCTATTCATCTTCTTCTTCTCCTAGAACTCCTACGGTTTCGATTGTTCGTCCTTTCGCTTTCTCTTTTGGTCAAGAACATCAAAAGGGTACCCCTATATTATCATGCTCCAAGTTTGAAAAACCTCAAAAAATATTTCATTTAGCTGATATGGGAAATCTTGATAAGGGTAATACTAAAGTTCTTGAATCAAATTTCACAACTTTAAAGAGGAATAATCAGCAGATTGAGGTTCATTTAGCAAGTGAATTGAATACACTTGTTAAAAGAAGATGTGATAGAGAGGCACATATCTTTAACAGCAAGGATGATGAACAAGATTGTTTCATCTTTAAGAAGAGGCGAATAGATCGCAGAGATGAAGCTGAATCAGTTGCGCCACTTGAGCGTAGCACAAACTCGAGTTTAGAGACTTTGGATCTTGAGTTAAGGCTTGGTGATCATCGGCCTTAATCGATCAATCAGGTATCGTGTGCAGAAACTGTCTTTAATAAGTGTTGTTGCTTCTTCCTTTTGTTTAACTTTTAATTAGTTCATTTGATTAAAGATTTGAGGGCAAGTCTTCTTTGATGAAGATATGATGATAACAAGCCATGTGAGTGTAACAAGATATACATGTAATTTACATGAATATTAATTGATTGAACTTTTTGTAAATTGAATTACCTGCTATGAACTACTGATTGAATGGACTCTTTTTCATGTTTCACTACTAAACAAACGAGTATCACAAAACTAGTATTTTCACTTTTCCGGATCATATATAGGCCACGATAGTGTTGTTCTTACGTTAAATTCAATCTAGTAGGACATACAATTTATGTAAAATTACTAGGACATGATCGATGAGAGACGAAAAAGACCATCGTCTTCTATTTTTGGTCCACCAATCTCATCTTCTAACCATTGATGATTGATCTGCTGGTTGGCTTATGTGATTAGAAATAAAGATGAGATGCACATATATTGAAAGAAAAGAAAGACGAAAAATCATATAAACACATGGGACATGTTTATGGACCCAATCTAGAGACTAAGTCGATCATAGAGCATATTTTGTGTCCCAAAAGTAGGGTAATATGGTTTGTTCCATGTGTAAATTCTTTATCCGACATGCATAACTGTATATAAATTTATAACAAACAAGGACATAAATTCAAATTAGCACAATTTTTTTTGTGCGTTACTGTATATAATTAATTTATAACATACAAGGACGTAAATTCAAATTAGCACAAATTAATCTTTTTCATTATATTTTGAGCCAAAAGGAATTCATTTCCATAAAGATATGAGAGTATATATACCCTTTCCTTATGTATGTAGACCATACGTAACCATTAATTAAATATTTATTAGTGTTTTCATTATTTGATATACATACACTCAAATCAATTATCGAACTGATTGCCTTACTGGTTCACTGATCGAACGATCCACCGATTTAAAAAAAAAACTGGATGGCATCGTTAATATTTAAAAACTATATGATTTGATCCGAGTTTAAAAACAACAAAAGAATATTGATGAGTGATATTTACATTGATCCAAAATGAATTGTCTCAACGATATAAAAAAGGTAATCCAACTAACAATAAGAGATAAGCCAACTTAACCATCTACAAGCTAATATTCAAACCTAAATCAGGAATTTTATCTCCACATATATGAGATAAATGAATAAGATCTCTTGTAATTTTCAACAAACAAAATGACAATTAAATTCAGTTTGTTTTGTCCCTTTATAATAAATTAAATTTTATTGAGTATCACAATTTAGACGAGTAGGAATGAACGATGGATTATTCTGCATGAAATAATCTACTAAGCCATGCAAGTTTTACTGTAACAAGACGAATAGAACGATATTCAGTTAAACTTAGGAAATAATGTTGCTGCCAATACCTAACCCAATAGTTTATAGTCGTCACCCCCTCCTTTCTTCCGGTAGAACCTACCCCACTCACCGTCGTTTCATTCCACATCGCTAGCGACCATAGTGGCAGGTTGATCCACACAACCAGAGGATTGGCATTGGGTTTTCGAAAGGAAATCGTTCAGGGAAGCTTGGAAGGAAATGGATACAAGATCAAAGGAGACAGGCGTGATGAGTGAAAACGTTGTGATTGATATTAGGGGGATAAGCCTTAACTTTTAGAGTTTACAAAAAAAGTACCTCTTTTAGTACGTGTTTATTACAAACTTTCTTCCTTCGATTATTTAACAAAATTAGAAGAAGGTTTGGTGTCGTGAGAATTCTTGGTGTACAAATTTCCAATCGACCCATTCAATAATTGTGATCTATACGGTTACCATTTGTTCATTGACAAAGCTCGCTTTGATCGAGCTGTTCGTAAAAATTATTAGCGATAACATCCAAGAACGAAAAGAAAAAATCAGTATCAATAGGAAACACCAAAAGAAAAAAAATGGTATCAATAGGAAAAGTAGAGTCTTAACTATGTCTGGTAGGAAACTAACTATGATAAGGGTCGGAGTGTTCATGTGACGAATCACATAAAAAGGCTAGTTTGGTACAATTTTATAAAACAATTAATAAAACTAATGTAAAAAGTGTTTTTTATGTTTAGAAACCCTTAAAAGTTAAAAAATTTAGAAACTCTTAAAAGGATATTTTTTAAAGGTTGGATGTGACAATATATCTTGATTATTTTAATATAACTGAATTGGTTTGTTTACCAAAGTGTATCATGATATAAATCAAATAAGTTAGGAGAGCAGCAAGGTGTGCATTTGTTTGCGTTTATTATGATTTTCGGGAATCTCATTGGCTTGCCCCTAAGAGCAATGGGGGTTGTGGGAGTCCGATGGCAGAGCCCCTGACTTATACATGTAATGGTACGCTTAACTTGAATTTTGATTTTCTTTTGATAATGAATCTCTTTGCACGACTTGTACAAGTTCTAGTAGTAATTTGAATAAACGAGAATTATGGCATGTTAGACTTCGACATGTAGAGATTAAAAGATATGTCTAAAAAGAGTTTGATACGCTTTTCACACGATTAATTAAAAATGTAAAACTTGCTTGTTAACCAGGATTACTAGAAAACCTTTCAAGGATGTTCATGGGGAAACCAAAATATTATATTTGATACATAGTGTTTTATATGATTATCATGTTACACCTTCACTTGTTAATAAAAGTATGCCATTACTTTATTGATGATGCGTATTGCTATGTTTATATTTTGTACGTTAAGGACGAAGCTCTTGATAAGTTTAGAATCTATAACCAAGAAGTATAGCTACTTCTAAGTGAGTTAATTAAAGCTATGCGTACCAATAGAGGGGGTGAGTACAATGATCCGATGTATTTCCAATATACTAGTATAATGCATCAAACAACTAACATCTTTTACACCATAGCAAAATGGTGTAGTGTAAAGGAAGAATTGGGACTTTAAAATAAATGGCCAATTACATGTTATCCTATTCAAGTTTGAGTGAAGGGTTTTGGAGTGAGGCTATATTAACGGCCTACTATTTGCTAACAAAAGGAACAAGATTACCCCTGCTTATGAACTTGGGTACAAAATGCCATCGAAATTGAGTTACTTAAGAGTTTGAGGTTGTAGAGTTGTACTAAGGCTCACTAAACCTAAGATGAGGAACATTGGTGAAAGAGGTATAGATTGCATTTTCATATATGTTGGGCATTCCTGTGCGTATAGATTTTGTTTCGTAGAACCAAATGACTGTGCCTGTAAACTTTGTGATTGAGTCAAGTGCCCTTGTGAGTAGGGTTAAAATGGCGGCGGCCCCTAGCTGGATTCGAACTGAAAGGCTAGCTTGAAAAAGTTTTATGCTGATTAAATTGCTTCGTTAATAATACACTTTGTTGAAAATTCATTACAAAAAATAATTTTATTGAAATTGCATTTAAAATTCGGAAAGAATTTTGAATCCTTTTTAAAGCAATTTTGAACTCAGTTTAAAAAAGACTGCCAATTCGTATTCTTCCCTCTATAACTCTGATTCACGAAAATCACACAGATACATACTAATTCTTGTATAATTATTATTTGAGTTTTATCGATTGAGAAATTCTAATAAATCATCGAATTATTTCAATCTGAAAATGTCATACACGATTCTCACATTAATCATGTATTGTTCTAATTCCCTAACAATACCTTCAAGTCTGCTTGCCCAATTAGCAGACTTCACTTTTTTTAAAGACGGCTGGTTTAAGCTCAAGTCTATTGGTTCAATTAGCAGACTTTCCTAATTCGCTTGTCTAGTTAGTAGACTTCACATTTTTTTCTGCCACCTCCTTTAAAGTCTGCTAATGATCAGGATAATGGACTAGTTACTATCACTTTAAATCCATTCAACTACTTATAAACACTTTTAAAACTTCTAAGCTATTTTTAATTAAGATAAAATAAATTAATTAATAAAACTATATAAGAGGTTATATCTTTACAATAATTATGTATCAAGCTTTTTCACTTTCGATCTCCAGCTTGTTAATTTTTATTTTGTTTTTCTTTTTGTTATTTTATGGTGATAGATCCATAATTCCTAACATGCTTAATCTATATACACAAATATGTGTGTATATATATAAGAAAATAGTGACAACTAGAGTTTCGATGGCCTTTTGGTTTGAATTCTCCAACTTGTATCATGAATCTTTTGGCAAGTATCAAAATATGACAATAATTGTTTTTATATATAAAGACAAATACATATCATTAATAATTAATAAATTTGTAAACCTGGCAAACTGAAATGAAGACACATTTAGCGTCATTCCAAAAAGCAACATGTTACCTCCTTCCCTAGAACTCTTTGTAGGACTTCAAATCATCATAAGATAATCTCACTTCGAATATAATCATCAGAATCTCTTCACCCTATATTTTTTTTTTTGGGAAATGGTATTTATAAAATAGTTTTATTTTGACATTATTAAGAACCTAAAGTTGTAACTCTAACTTCATGGCTGTCGCTTGTGTAACAATTATTGACGTGACTATATATATACCTTTTAAATTAAGAAAGTTATAAGAACAGCCATTTTTTACTTACATATATGTCTTTTAAATTTAGATAATCTTGATTATATATAGTGATTTTTTACTTACATTTGTACTTTAGTATTTTCCGACAAGTTTAATGTTATATTATTCAAGTATCTATTTGTGTATCTAATTTAGTTTTGCATTTCTTCTTATTTTCCATTAAAAAAAATAGTTTTCTCATTATTTTCTCTTTTAAATATATATGTGATCATTTTAATATTCAGAAATTAAATTTCAAGATTCAGTTTTTGATGAACAGTTCATGGTTGTAGCTTTTGTATATTGGATCTCTATTATTATATTTGTTAGAATTAATCACAAAATTTAATTTATCAATGAAAGAGGTTGATTCAACTTGGTTATTTTCATTGATTGAATGACAATATATAGTACAAGGTAAATACAAACTAAATCTCCTATATTGGTGGAGATATCTATACATTAAAGGACCAAATCAATTACTAAATATACAATATGCTATTACACCCCCGCAGTTGAAACGTCGGGAGGATTGATGTTGAGACTAATATGAAAGTCATCAAATAATACTCGTGGAAGGCCCTTTGTGAAGATATCGGCAATCTGATGACGAGACGGAACATGTAATACCCGAATGTGGCCGCGTTGCACCTGCTCACGAACAAAGTGGATGTCGAGCTCAATATGTTTAGTGCGCTGATGCTGCACAGGGTTACCTGAGAGGTAGACAACACTGACATTATCACAGTACACCAAGGTAGCACGAGAGAGAGGATGATGAAGCTCGAGCAGAATATTACGTAACCAACAAATATCCGCAACCACATTCGCCACGCCTCGATAGGAAATGGTGGACTGACGCTTTGAAGACCAGGAAATAAGATTGTCACCCAAATAAACACAGTAACCGGACGTAGACCGACGAGTGTCAGGGCATCTAGCCCAATCAGCATCGGTATATGCAAGTAGACGTAAGCTGGGAACTGGTCCCAGGTGAAGGCCTAAGTCAGTCGTGCCCTAAAGGTAACGTATGATGCGCTTCAAGGCGTTCCAATGATCAAGCCGAGGAGCGTGCATATGCATGCAAATCGGCTGAACAGCATAAGAGATGTCTGGCCGAGTAAAAGTAAGATACTGTAGGGCGCCAGCAAGACTACGGTAGGTAGACGGATCATCATGAAGAGGCCCTGAATCAGCAGATAACTTGGACTGCGTATCAACTAGTGTAGCGACCGGTTTGCAGGATTCCATAGATGCCCGATGAAGGATGTCTTTAACATACGCCTGCCGAGATAAGAACATATTATCACCTTCCCTTATCACTTGTATTCCCAAGAAATATGAAAGTGACCCCAAGTCTTTCATAGCAAATTCACCGGACAGCGTGTGTAACAATTGTTTTCGAAGGGCCTCGGTGGACGTGGTCAGAATAATGTCATCCACATAGATGAGAAGATAAGCAATGTCTGGACCATGATGATAAATATATAGAGAATTGTCAGACTTGCTTTGACGAAACCCCTGTATAGTAACAAAATCGGTGAACCGCTGGTACCAGGCTCTGGGAGCCTGTTTCAGACCATATAAGGACTTCCGTAGGAGACAAACATGATCAGGAACGTCCCTGTGGCGAAACCCCATGGGTTGATGCATATAAACCGTTTCCTCCAAGTTTCCATGCAAAAATGCATTGGTAACATCCAACTGGTGAATCTGCCAAGATCTGGATAATGCAAGAGAAAGTACCAGACGAATAGTGGACTGTTTAACAACCGGGCTAAAAGTTTCGCCACAGTCAATGCCCATATGCTGATTACAACCATCACAAACCAAACGAGCTTTGTAACGCTCCAAACTGTCGTCCGACCTGAATTTATGTTTAAATAACCACAAGCTATGTATAATGTTCATGTCAGGTATCATGGGTACAAGCTCCCAGGTCTTGTTTTTAATAAGTGCACTAAATTCATTGGACATGGCATTATACCACTCTGGAGAGGACAAGGTAACCTGTGGACTCTTGGGAATGGGGACGATAGTGGAAGTGTGTAGGTTAAAAACTTGTTTGGGTTTGACAATACCGCTCATAGAGCGAGGATGTATGGTTCGGTGGTGTTGGGTGGTGGTGGCATAGGCTGAGCGGGTACAGAAATAGCTGGGTTAGGAACCGGGGAAGTGATGGTGGGTGATGGAGGTGTGGTCTGGGCTGGAGAGGTGGGCAGAGAGTGGGCCAAAGGGAGGGGTGAGGTTTGGTTAGGAGATATGGCTGGGTTATGGGCTTGGGAAAGTTGTGGTTGTGGGCCGAGGGAGGTGGAGGGAGAACTGTGGGAGTGGGCAGGAGAAATATGGGGAGTTTGGGTTGTGTGGATTGGGTCGGTAGGTGTAGTGGGTGAGTTTGAAGTAGTAGCGGTAGGGGATGGGTTAGTATGTTGAGATTTGTGGGAATTCCTTAGGTAATCCCAAACTAGAGGGTTAATGGTCCGGTTTAGAAAATCATAGGAGGGAGGTTTAGTTGGTGATTGCATGTGGTGTGGAAAGATAGATTCTTCAAAGTGTACATGTCTCGAAATAATTAGTTGTTGAGAAGTGAGATCAAGACACTTGTAACCACGATGGTTCGAAGGATACTCAAGAAAAACGCAAGGGGGGCGGGAGGGTAACACAGGCACCCAAAAACATGAGGATGTTCGTATTCAGGAGTGCAGTTGTAGAGCAAGGTTGTAGGCGATTTAAAATGGTGAGTTTTGCTTGGTAAAATGTTAGGAGATATGTGGTGGTTTCAAGTGCATGATGCCCCATATTAGCGGGTAGAAAAGCTTGGGCAAGAAGGGTACGAACCATGTTATTGATGGTGCGGATTTTGCATTCCGCTTTGCCATTTTGTGAAGAGGTGTAAGTATAAGAAAAGCGGAATTGCATGCCATTATGATTACAAAAATTGTAGAAGTTTTGGTTTGCATATTCTTTGCCATTGGCACATTGAAACTGTTTGATTTTATGTTCAAATTGTGTGTGAATTAAATTGTGGAGGGTGGTAAAGATGTGAAACACTTGAGCTTTGGTAGCAATGGGAAAAGTCCACAAGAAATTAGTAAAATCATCCAAAAACAGGATGTAATATTTGTGACCACCCGTACTAAGTACGGGTGATGTCCATAAGTCACTGTGAACAATGTCAAAAGCTGAACGAGTACAATTAACAGAATCATAAAATGGCAATTTAACACTTTTACCAAAAATGAAAGATTGACAAATCGTTTTATTGAGTTTTCCAAAATCAACAAAAGAAGACAATTTCAAAGACTATTACAAGTTATCGCCAGGGTGACTCAAACGTTGATGCCAGCGATCTTGAGACACAGCAGAAAAAGCAGATGGTTGAGTAGGATGTAGGGGAAAAGGTGCTGTTAGAGGATATAGATCACCTGTGCTATTGCATCGCAGGATAGGAGCCCGAGTTTTGAGATCCTTCACAAGAAAACCAAAAGGATCAAATTCAACAGAAACTAAGTTATCAGTGGTAAGGCGACAAACTGAAATAAGATTTTTTATTATGTGTGGGGCAAACAGGACATTGTTAAGTTTAAGAGGTGGGTAGGGAGGTGGAAGGACCTGGTTTCCTTGGGCCAAAACAGGGATAGTCATCCCATTACCAACGACTATATTTTTATTAGTGCACTTATTAAAATTAGACGGGGAGTATATACATTGCTCATTAGCGGAGTGGGAAGTAGCTCCTGTATCCATCACGCCATGGTCCGGTTGGTTGAGAGCCAAAGAATGCAGCGCTTGTTCGATGTCGGTAGGTGAGTAGCCTGTGTGATGAGCCTGATCAGGTCGCAGGCCCAAGATGCCTTGATATGATTGAGAGTTGGGTCTTGACGGGTATGGGCAGGGAGGTTGGGCCGAGTTGTTTGTATTGAGAAGGTTGGCCCACTGAGAGGCAGTCCAGTTGCTCGGGAACACGATGTAAGGGTGGGCCGGGTTCTGTTGCTAATTGGGATTTCTGTTGCTACCTCGTCCAGAGAAGGAGCACACCCCGACCACCTCGGGTACGACCACGACCCCGGTCAGATGGTATGTAATATGGCGGCTGTGGAGTGGTGTTTGGCGGCGGGGAGGTGGTGGCAAGAGCTGTGGCAGCGGCTTGTGAGCCCCGTGTGACTTGGCGCTTTTTCTTTTGTTCTTCCATATTGAGGCGGGAGCGAACCTCATTGATGTAACAACCCGCTTTTTGGGAAGTCAAAGTACAAGTCAAATTCAAAGGAAGAAAAGATTGCTAATTGCGATCTGTCACTCTTTGCTTAACTACTGAGTTGTGCTTATGAATTGTGATCGAATTCTATTATTTAATTTCCTTAGTTGTATTATGTTGAGTATCTATGAATAATCGAGGTTTAATCGCATATTTAATCGTTAATCGACTTATCGCTAATCGCATCGCTATCGCATCGCAACCCGAATTATAGGTTATGGATATTGTTTTACGTGTATGTGTCTTTATGTGTTACTTGTGCATGTTATGTTTGTGTTGAGGTGATTAATCGCAATCGCAACTCTATCGCATCGCAATCTAATCACAAATGCTAAACGCAAGTTATTTACAATGATTGTATGTTAGATATAGTGGTTAGGCTAATTTTGTAACTAATGGATATACTATCACATCGCTCGCTCGAAACTCATCGCAATGCTCAACGCACGAAACGAAAACACGAAAACCAACTCGCTAGAGCCGCTCGATCGAATGACCATTCGATCGAATGGTCATCCGAACGGATGACCATCCGATCGGACATCCGATCCGTCACCTGAGTGCGTCCTTTCCCCTTTTGGAAACCCTATAAATACCCCTGTCACATCACCAAAGTGATGTGACAGCTCCACTCGCTCGACCAGACGCTCCAACCCACTTTTCTCTCGATTTCTCGCGATTCTTGTAAGTTTTCCACTCAAATCTTGCACTTCTATGATCTACACGCATTTCTTTCATCATTTTCACCTTTGAATCTTCACTTTTAACCGTGAAATCAGTGGGTTTGAGGTGTTCTAGGATGATGTCATCATAAGGTTCTTATGAACTTCAAGTTTTGCCATTATTCCACCAAGAACAACTCCGATCTACATGATTTCCACATGAATCAACACTATTTGGATTTAGATCTAAGCATTTCGAGATGTGAAGGATTGAAAGTTGGTTTCTAACTTTCTTTCAACTCTTTTACACTCAATGCTCTCAAAACCGATAGAATCAGAGCTCATTCAGGTCTTCTACTCAATTCTTAGTGAAGTGTCGGTCTGAGATCTGATTTCTATCCAAGAGACTACCGATTTCGGATTGAACATGGACAACCATCGAGAACAGTTAACTAATTGGATTTGGGTGATACCTGTTCGGTCGGATGACTTGGGGCTCGTCGAGGCTCCGTTGTTTAGTACGTTGTCATACTGTCTCAAGCAAATCGTAAAACTTAACAAAATTTCAAGTTTGCAAAACGGTCAGATTGTGGACGGATTGCCGTCCGATCGGATTGCCATCCGATCGAACCGCAATCCGATCGGATTGCATTGCATTTGAACTTCAAAACTTAAACTTTTATGATTTTCAAAGATCATTAGTTCTAACGGATTGCCATCCGATCGGTAGACCATCTGATCGAGTGACAATCCTGCTGTGAACTTGTTCTCTGGCAAATACCTCGCCGGACGAATCGCCATCCGATCGAACTACCGTTCGATCGAACGACCTGAAGGGTAGAGATACTTCTCGGTTTTCAAAATGCTACAACGAAAACTTCAAAGCCATCATACACAAACACATCCACCCTGAACGAGTGTCAATCCGGCTGAATGGCCATCCGTTCGGATTGCCAACCGACCGGATGACCACTCGTCACCTGTTTCCCATACTTCGTCTTACATAATGCTTATTGCTTATGCTATCATTTTGATCAGGCTAATCTCACTCTAGCGCTCCCTTCAATCCATTAACTTCCATCGTTGTGAGTATACTCGACCCCTTTTTGCTTTGTGCACTTTTGGGTGTTACATACGTTACTTATTCTAAATCACATCGACACACAACGCAAACACTATTTATACGCTGACCATTATTGCATGCTACTTGTTACTCGATGAATGCTTGTATGTTATGTTAACACAGTGATTGTTGCCTGACGCGTTAGCAACGATAGTACTATTTGTTTGGACTCAGCACCTGTCGTGGACAGGGGTTGTTAAGGTTACCTCTTCACGTATCACAGTGGTTATATGTGTTGGGCATTCTATAACTCGCAGTCTTTTCTGTGCATATTTCATTGTCGATAACCTACTAGCTTCACATTACACATGTTACATGTTGGTTATGCGTAAACGCTTTCGAACTCTATTATTACTATTAAACTTGTATGCTCACCTTTACACTATGTGTATTGACCTCTATTTTAACGTATGTGACAGGTGTTTGAGTGCTAGGATATTGCTTGCTTTCATGGAATCGAGCTAGGATGGAGTCTAGAAACAAACCTAAATAAATCTGAGTTGTCGGAACAGTTGCTTATTTTTGAGACAATTATCTGTAATAACTATTTTTTCTTTATCTGTTAGTAGTATGGGATATTAACATTAAAGGTTCAGTAATTTAATAGTTGTTGTGGATTCTCTTGAACAATCTGTTTCGCTCAGTGTCGCGCCCCGATGATTCTGTCATCGGTTGGGGTGTGACAGATTGGTATCAGAGCCATAACTATAGGGAATTAGGCAAGACTCGACCTAGTCCGGGTTGATATCTTAGAAATGACCTAGTCTATAGTCTAAGTACCAACAGACCGACTTATACAATCCGGAAGGGGTTTTGCACAAGCTTACCTGCTAATCTCGCTCGCAATCGCTAAACACTACACACTTGTGTGAACACCGCATATTACCGCTTCGCGCAAGGTCGGCCTTTCCTAAGGCTGACAACTCGCACTATTTTCAAATTTCTCGCGAAAGCAAGGTGATTTGGCCGAGATTAGGTGTGAAAACCGCAAACTCTCGACTAGATCGCTTGCTCGACGCGAACTTTTACTATAAACACGAGAATTTGCGTAGAATCAGGAGTGAATCCATAATTCGACCTAAATTTTCCCCTCTACTTCATCAATACAGGAGCATAGTCGTTAAGTTAGGGGTGAAACCCAAATCTTGATGACTTATTCTACTCTTTATTTTGGTTGTGCAAAACTCTCACCAAAGTCTCGGCGGACTCCAACGACTTTAAGTCACGCTGTAACTGGAAGGAGGCGTGCCGATCGCCCGGATTGAGGCGAGAGCACAGTCTAGAAGGCCTAAGTGTGCACTCAAAGTCCTTGTGAATAGTCGAATCACTTTGGATAGTCAACGTCTAACAGCCGCAAATAGTCTATTCTCGCTCTTATGTGTTTCGATTCTGGATTTTGCCGCCGCTAACCCTGAGAAATTATCGATTTTATGTGGGATTTTATGTGTTACATGTGGATTTACCTGTTTACGTGTTTTGATTTTTGGTGATTTACTCGCTTACCACAAAACGCCAACAAATTGCTTGTGTATTTCGCAATCGCTATGCTTAGTCGCTATACGCTGCTGTGAAGAATAGGTGAATACATGCAAAATATGTGCTTAGGGGAGCTATGTGCTTATGTGCTACTGTGCTACGCAAAATACGTGCTTATGTGTTTATGTGATTCTGTGTTTATGTGCCTACGTGATTTTGAGAATTGATGTGTTCCTGTGCTTTATTAAGTAGTCTTGGGTGAATCGCTAGACTATACTAGGGTTAATCGAAATTGTGTTTGAGTCCTGTGACGATGTCTACTGCAGACAATGTCGTCATTCAGTACTCACCACTCTCGCGCTGCTAGACGAAACCATGAAGACAAACGCATTGCTGCATTAGTCGCTAAGCAGATGGCAAAAGTCATACCGCAGATTGTTAGCGAGCTGAATGAAAATGCCAGCAAGTATTTAGAAGAATCACGGACTGATACTCCTAAAGCTACTTTTAGCTTCAAGCAGTTCAAAGCCTGCGGTCCAAAAGAATTTACCGGCGAAGATGGGCCTACGGCCATGTTTCAATGGTTTGATTTTATCGAAGTCACCTTGCGCCAGAGTGGTTGTCCAGAAGAACTCCGCACTGTTAACGCTACCGGCGTCTTCCAATCTTGCGCTCTTGATTGGTGGACGGCCGAGAGGAACAAACGAGGGAACGATGCAGCTTTTGGATTGTAGTGGGATGAGTTGAAGAACATCATGATGCAAGAGTTCCGCCCTCCCCACGAACTTCAAAAGCTAGAGGACCAATTCTGGCACATCAAGCAGGATGGTGGAGATAACGCTGGTTTAACTGCTCGCTTCAAGCAGTTGAGTATTGTTGGTGCACTAATGTCTGTTAACTTCGTCTTTATAGAGTCTTGTATCTAGATAGGATTAATCAGTGCACAGCAAGATCAAATCAGGTTTTAAGTGTATTTGGGTAATTCCGCTTGAAATGGTACATGACACTTTCAAGCAAAATTAACAAATGTAAATCCGCTTGAACTGGTCATGTTACTTTCAAGCGGAATCACTCCGTCTATAAATAGCTGATCTGATGCGTCATTTGGAACGAAATTAGGTCTTTGTTTCTGAGCCGAGGTGCTGCCGAATTGTTATCATAATTGTAAAAAGCTCAGAATTGATCAATAAAAAGATAATTAGAAAGGAATAAGTTGTTTTACATCAATTTCATTGATTCCGCCTTTGTTTTTGATGCTGAACTCATCGAATTGACTCGTTAGGGTCACACGACGATCCAACAAGTGGTATCAGAGCACAGGACGAGGAGTTCATACCAATTCAGCTTGATTTCATCGGATTCTCTTACTTCTACTCCTTCTTTTCTGAATTGAACGAAATTAAACAGTCAAAATGGTGTGAATTTCATACATAATAAGCGAAACAGTGTTCTAACTAATCATTGAAAGATTTGGACCTTAATTCGACTTAAATTTGATAAAAATTGCTAATTCCGCTTGAAAAACTGTTCGAACATGCTGATGTCATACTAATTCCGCTTGAAATAGTACATGTGATTTCAAACGAAATTAGTTTTTCTGGTTGATTCCGTTTGAAAATTCAAACGAGATTAGTGATTTCGCTTCAAAGTGCCTAATTCCGTTTGAACCTACCATTGATTTCAAACGAAATCAGATTCCGCTTGAGAGTTCAAACGAAATTAGCTATTCCGCTTGAAAGGACTTGATTCCGTTTGAGTTGTTATTTCGCTTGAAGGCTAATTTCGCTTGAAGTGATTCCGTTTGAAATTGCTTTTATTAAAATCAAAAAATTTTCTAAGTGTTTGTTGATTGTTTCAGGTACTTGAAGATGGATGATTTGTTTATGAATCCATTCTGTGATGTGTTTGCATATACTAGTGGTTCGGGAGATGGCACAACTAATAACACGAATGAAACTACACCAACACCGAGTGCAAAGAAAACTCTCACTGATGCTTTAAGTGTAGAGAGTGCTTATGGGACATACAACAAACCTCCCAAACTGATGGCAATTGAAGATTACAACAGGTGGGCTACAAGGTTTGATGAGTGGCTTCAAGCATTTGCATATCTAAGCTGGAAGAGTTTAAAGAATGGTTACAGTTCAGGAGGAGTGGATTGTCGAAATTTGACAGATAATGATGATATAGAAATATATGTTGCTAAACAAAAGTGCATTGCTTTGATTCATCAGTCTGTGAGAGATTATATAATATCGTTGATTGAATATGTTAATTCGACAGATCTTTGGGAGAAACTGAGAGTGAAATGTGTAGGTAGTGCTGAGATAGTTAAGAACAAAAAGAAGTTGTTAAGAAAAGAGTTTGATTTATTTGGATGTTTGAAAAATGAATCTGTATCCAAGATGATCGAGAGATTTGGGCATTTGAAGATGGAGCTGGCAAGACACAAAATCGTATACACTCAAGAAGAGTTGGTTGACAATTTATTTGATTCTCTACCAAATGAGCAAGACTGGCAATACTTTGCTATGATGCTGAAAAACACAATCAAGTCAGAAGAATTGACAGTGGATCTGCTTATCGAAAGATTGGAAAGTCATGAATTAGAGATCAAGAAATCCAGCAAAGTCAACAACTCATCTTATCAGCAGAATGTGGAGTTGTATTACAGAGGAAGCATGATTCCAAAATCTGCATCACCAAAGACAGCATTTTCTGCAGAGAATTCAAACACAGTGAATCATGAAACTCCTAGCAGTGGCTATCATGGTGGTTCATCGTCAAATACTTCAAATCATTCTGCATCAAAGAATCTGTTTCAATGCAACATTGCTGTGGATCTGAAGAACGCTCAAAATTTCAGTGAAGAATCCGCAAAACAGCAAATGGTATTCTTAGCATATGTGCTAGAATCGTACGAAAGCCTCGTGGCGGGAAAGATTGGAAACACTAATCTGACTAAGGAAGACTACGATCAGATTGACCATGAGGAGATGGAACTGATCGATATCAGATGGTGTATGGCCAGTGCAGTCCGGAGAGCGCAACGTTTTATGGAGATTACTGGAAGACATTCAATTGGAGGACCTTCCACAAAACTTGGTTTTGATAAATCAAAGGTCACGTGCTTCAGGTGTAAACAAAAAGGTCATTTTAAACGTGAATGTCGAAATGCTCCTGCTGATGATACTGCAAATCCATTCCGTGAGGATTACTACAAAAGAGCAATTTATCATCAGAATAAATCTGAACCCCCCAGAATGAAACAGATAGAAGAAAATCCAAAAGAAAAATCCAGAGCACTTGCTGTTATTCATGATGATGAGGGATATGATTGGAGTCAAGTGTTACCAGAGGAAGATGCAGTGGGCTACGCTTTCATTGCAGAAAAGATAACTCCTTACAAAGACACCAGAACTGAAGAAGAAAATTAGTCAACAGAAAGATGAAAGCTCAATTCAGGATGATCAAAATTTCTTGTACATTCAGTGAAGCTAAGAAGGCGAAGAGATGGGATGCTAATAGAGAATGTTATCTTGACACCAATGGAAACATTGCTATTGATCCAGCTACTCTTAGTGTTGAAGCTTTCATTGAGCAATTTGCTGAAGAAGAAGAAGCCAGACAAAGAGAGTGGTGGGGAGGTGGAGAAGAGAAAGAAGAAGTTAAAGAAAAAGAAAAAGAAAAGGAGAAAGAGCAGCAGCCAAAGAAAAGTGATGACGGGATTATTGACACGTCACAAGAGTTTACTGCTGAGAATTTGAAGAAGATGGCTGACAAAGTGTTTGCTGCAAAAGAGCTAGAGGTAGTTTCTGGTTCTAGCACTGAGTCCAAAAACAAGGTCAGTCAGAATGATGCTATCAATGAGTCAGGTAAGAAAGCTAAAATTGAGAGTGACTGCAAAAATTGCATGAAAGACTGCAAGGTTTGTAGTACAATTGCTTACCACAACGGTGAAAAGATTGAAAAACTGACAAAAAGAGTCAGAGACGTTGAAGATCAGATCTTAAACCGTGACAAAATGCTAAAAGCTTCAAACGATCGAGTTAAAAATTTAACTGAGAAAATTGACAATGATAAAACTGAAGTAGAAAGAATTAGGAAAGAAAACGAAAGGCTAATTCATGAAAATCGTCAAATCTCAGAAAATTTTGACAAATTGAAACGAACGGTAAAAGATTCTGATGAAAGAAATGGTAAAACCAATACAGAAAATATGCAATTAACCGGAGTTCTTAGAGTCAAAGAAGAGCAAATCAACCAACAACTGGATGAGATTGCTAAGTTGAAGCTTCAGTTTGAAGAAGCTAAGATTGAGAATGAGCGCATCAATCTGAAATTAACCAGTTACAACTCCGCAAGATTTGTTTTACAACACATTGTTCCCAAACCCATCGGGAAAAACAAAGCAGGCGAAGATGTTTACTCGGATGGAACCGGGGTTGGGTTTCATCAGGTTCCACCGCCAGTTTTAAATAATTTTTCAAAAAGAAAGTCCGGGTTGGTTAATGATAATGAGGATGTCAATGAAATTAAACTTCCAGACACGATTGATGTCACATTTATCACATCATCTGATGAAGATAGTGTCCAATCTGAAATTGTTAAAAGCATGGCTGAAAATGTTTTGAAAACTGAAAGTGACACTACTGAGGATGATGAATGCTTTTCGGATAGATACATTCCGAAACCAAAATCCAAAAAATACTTAAATGAAGAACCTACTATTGTCATGTACAAGATGTCGGGATCGGATAAGTTGTATTCGGATTCTGAGTTTCCTCTGGAGAATGTTAATGTGGAAAAATTGAAAAAAAATTTCAAGTTGGTTGAGATTGATGTGTCTGAGATTGAAAGTTTGAAACATACAAAGAGACATTTAAACTTTGAAAAAGATAAAGCTTACTATAAAAAACTTGTTGTACCACCGCGTTTTTCTAAAAACTATCAAAACAGATGGTCAGGAGGATATCAGGATGGTAAGAATTATCAAAGAAAGAATTTTCAAAACAGAAAGTTTGTAGCGTTTGTAAAAAGTTCAAGTTCACTTTCTGATGAAGAATCTAAGATTTTTTTTAAAAACTAATGAAGAATTTTTTGAGATGAAGGCCTCACAACCTCAGACTGAAGGCACAAGTCGGGTTGTTGATACTCATACATGCTTTAAGTGCAACAAAGTTGGACATATTGCACGAAAGTGCACCAACTTAAAGCCTAAGTCTGAAGTTGTTGAGAGTCAGAAAAAGAAAGCTGATGCAAAAGGCAAAGCTACAATGGTTGTTGAGCAAAAAGTTTTGAAAAATGAAAATATCAAAGTCAAAACTGAACTTGTTAAGAATGTGGTAACTAAAAATGACAAGTTTTATAAACGGGTTGCGTCATCTCAACAAACATGGAAGCCAAAAACAGTGGTAAAGGAATCAAATTCTCCAAAACCAAAGGTATCTGAGACAGCAAAATCATCGTCTTCAACCAAGAAGATGTATGTACCTTTGGATTATTATGAGAATCTTGAACCACAAGAAGCTACTACTTCTAAAAAGAAGAATGTACCAAAGAAAGACCAATCACCTAGTCAACCTCAAAACGAAAAAATTTTCTTATACAAAAAGGTTGAGATTGGGTCTGAGGAAAGCTTAAAGATGAATGATAAGAATTTTCCGCCACTTTACACTACAAAAACTCACATCAATGTCAAGTTACCCGAGTCAAAAGAGGCTTGGGTAGCATCAAAATCTAACTAAAGTGTTTGTGATATGTGCAGGAGCTTCCAAGATCCGTTTCACGATGGATTATGGATAGTGGAGCTTCTCGGCACATGACGGGGAAGAAGACCCTACTGTATGATGTTCGTGGGTTTAATGGAGGATATGTGGGTTTTGCAGGCAACCAAGGTGGTAGAATAATTGGTGAAGGAACATTATCCAATGGGATTGTTACGTTTGAGAGAGTTAACTACATCGCTGAGCTTGAAAACAATCTTCTAAGTATTTCTCAAATATGTGATCGTATGTATACAACGCACTTTACAGACAAAGAGTGTTTGATCTTGAAACCAGGATTTGTTATCCCTGAAGAATGGATTATCATGAGAGCACCAAGAGTAAATGACTTGTACGTGTTGGACATGAGTGTAGCAACTACAACCACGGGTCAGGCTCATTGTTTTATATCAAGAGCAACGGAAAAGGAATCGCAATTGTGGCACCGAAAGATGGGTCATATACATCTGAGGAAAATGAACCACCTGGTGCACAATGATTTAGTAACTGGTGTTCATGTGAAAGGTTTTCATCTTGAGGGGGAGTGTATTAGCTGTGTCAAAGGCAAGCAGAAAAAGAAATCACATCCTCAAAAGAAAGTCAACTCAGTCTCAAAACCTTTAGAAAGACTTCATATGGATCTTTTTTGTCCAGTGAACGTCAAAAGCATTACTGGTGATCTATACTGTCTAGTAGTAACAGATGATTACTCGAGATTTTCATGGGTATCATTTCTGAAGTCAAAAGATGAGACGTTTGATAGTTTGATGGCGTTGTTCAGAAAAATTGAAAACTTGTACCAAAGGCGTATCAAAAGAATCAGAAGTGATAATGGTACTGAGTTTAAGAACAACAAGATGGAAGAATATTGTGATGAGAGAGGTATATTGCATGAATTTAGTGATCCTTACACTCCGCAGCAGAATGGAGTAGCTGAAAGAAAGAACAGGACGCTAATCGAAACGGCCAGGACAATGCTTGCTGATTCCAAACTACCTGTCAACTTTTGGGCAGAAGCAGTGTCAGCCGCATGCTATATGCTCAATCGGGTTCTCACAGTGAAGAATTTCAACAAGACATGTTTCGAGCTATTGAACAATCACAAGCCAAACCTAAAGTATCTTGAACCGTTTGGGTCTCCCTGTACAGTTCTGGAGCTTCATGGTAAATTTGGTCAAAAAGGCATAGAAGGAATATTCGTTGGTTATGCAAGTCCATTGAAGCGAGTATTCATTCCTAGCTTGAAGCAGATTATTGAGGCATACAATGTTGAATGTCAAGGCTATACAACGCCACCGCAAAATCCCGGCGATTCATGGCGTTTTCACTATGACACTTTGTGGGATTCGTTTGACATGAAAGAAGAAGAAGAAGAAGAAGAAGATTTCTTTGACGAGTTGGATATTTTGAGAGAGTATGAGTCTTCGCAGGAAAGGTTCCCAGCAGAGTATTCAAGACGACCAAGACAAACTTCAAATGATGACGAAGCTGGTCCAAGCAATGCTGGAGAACATGATGATATTCAACAAAATGAAGTTGCTCATGATAATCAGACGGCAGTCAATGATAATCAAGAATCTGATAGCATGCCTATATTTGATCATGGTGATTCAGATTCTGAGGGGGAGCATATCCAGATTTCAAGTCAAACTATTCCAGTCAGTGAACAAGGTGCAAATAAAAATGTCACAAATTTGGAAGGCGAGGTAGATGTTCCAGGCGAAGTGATGCCGAGAACTCTTTCATACCATCCAGAAGAGCTGATCATTGGAGAATTGCAATCAGGCGTTCGCACTAGACGTCAAATTGACCAAGGCCTTACTTGCTTTTATTCAACAGTTACTCCGTTACAAACTGAGTTTTCACATAGTTGTTTTATTTCGCAGATTGAACCGAGAACTTATAAGGAGGCGCTTACTGAAGATTCTTGGGTCAACGCAATGCAAGAGGAGCTGAGTCAGTTTGAGAAGTTAGGAGCGTGGAAATTGGTAGACTTGCATGATGGACAAAGGAAGATAAACACCAAGTGGGTGTTCAAGTGCAAGAGAGACGATAGAGGGGTTATTATTCGAAACAAAGCTCGACTCGTAGTTCAGGGTTTCAGTCAGCAGGAGGGGATAGATTTCACTGAAGTATATGCTCCCGTTGCTAGACTTGAAGCAATCAGAATCTTCCTAGCATTTGCATCTTGGAAAAACTTTAAAGTTTATCAGCTAGATGTTAAATCGGCGTTTCTCTATGGGAAGGTAAAAGAGGAGGTATATGTCGGACAGCCACCGGGCTTCACTGACCCAATCTACAAAGACAAGGTCTACTTACTGGACAAAGCGTTGTATGGTTTACACCAGGCCTCGAGAGCCTGGTATGAGACTTTGTCTCAACACCTGCTAGCCAACAGCTTCATTCGTGGAAAAGTGGATGCCACTCTCTTCACTAAAGAGGTCGACGGACATCTTCTGATAGTTCAAATATACGTGGACGACATTATATTTGGGTCTACAAATGAAAATTTGTGCAAAGATTTTGAAAGAGTTATGAAGCAAAAATTTGAAATGTCATCGATGGGTGAGATGAAATTCTTTTTGGGACTGCAGGTTGATCAACTACCCAAAGAAATTTTCATACATCAAACGAAGTACATTCATGATATCTTGGAGAAATTCGGGATGTCAGGTTCTACTATAGCTTCCACCCCATTAGCGACGAATCATGGGATAAACCCTGATCTCACCGGAGAGAAGGTAGATGAAACGTTGTATCGTTCCATGATTGGATCGTTGATGTACTTGACAGCTTCAAGACCCGATATCATGTATCCAACCTGCCTCGCAGCTAGATTTCAATCTAACCCGAGAGCTTTGCATATGGTGATTGTGAAAAGGATATTACGCTACCTGAAAGGAACTCCATCATTGGGGTTGTGGTATCCAAAAGAAGGCGATTTTACGCTCGAAGGGTATTCCGATTCCGATTTTGGATGCTGCAAAGTTAACGCTAAATCAACAACAGCGGGGTGCCAGTTCTTTGGATCAAGATTGGTTACCTGGCAATGCAAGAAGCAGACCTCTGTGGCTTTATCCACATGTGAAGTGGAGTATGTATCTGCTAGCAGTTGCGGCTCTCAGATCTTGTGGATCCAGCAACAGATGCGCGACTACGGTTTGCAATTTCTTAACACCCCTATCTTTGTTGATAATGAGGCAGCGATAAACATTACTAAAAATCCAGTTCATCACGCTAAAACGAAACACATTGAAATTCGTCATCACTTCATCCGAGATTGTTTCGAGAAGAAGTTGATACGAATTGAGAAAATCCACACTGATGAACAAAAAGCTGATTTACATACCAAAGTATTTGACAAAACTCGTTTTCAATATTTGCTAAAATTGAACGCTATGAAGCTTTTATCGGTGTTGGAAGAGATTATTGGCGTTGATGAAGGTGCTGTTGTAGATGATGATGTTGAGAAACAATCTACAATGGTTTGTCGATTTTTTACGTGTTTTGGTATTTAGCGGGAGAGTATAGGGTAATATTTTCAGAAAATACAAAAACGGTAAAAAAATTTCATAAATCCAAAAACATGAGATATTTTCAAAATACAAAAACATTAGAAAATCTGAAAAAGAGCTTGTGTAAAAAGGGAAAATGATAGTACATCGGCTTGACAATTACGGTATGCTAAAGATATGTAAAGTCTAAAAAGTCTTAAATAGTCTCGCTGATGATGTGCCGATAGGTTTTTACACATTTAGTAGGTTTGTTCGGGATATAAACTTAAATTCAAACTTGCTTATTTCGTGGGGAACACTACTTGGATATATAGGTAACCCCTGAAATCTTGTTTGAAAGATCCCTCTTTCTGAGATACTAGGTCTTTATACTCAGTGATATCTGGGGTATTATCCCGGGACTTTTGATTTTGCGGAAGCAATGGCCTAGTCCCCGTATAATACTTTACCGCTTGCTTGAAATATAGTGCCGCCCTCAGCACAAAAATGATGAAACATTAAAAATGCTAATCATTGCTGTTGTAAAAAAAGATCCTCTAAAGGGGACCCACCAAAAGTAGAAAGCCGCCATCTCTCTGCTGAACGGAAGTTCTGACCTGAGCTCTCACGGTTCTTCGCAATTTAACCCCTTGCAGATATCATCTGTGGTATACTCACCTGTAAGACTGAATATTGGGATTTGGATACGGGAGTATATTCAAGAGGTGGGACACATGAATGAGTTTAAGTTCTTAATACACCTAATTCGTATCCTGAATAGATTGAAAATTGTGTGAAAATTTAAGTGGACCAGTATATCGACAATCTAAGTGAATTTTTTAATTCTGAGTATGAAATTAAAGCTTAACGGTACTTGTGATTTGTCGAATAGCTGATATGATTCCCTAACACGCTCACCAAAAATATGTTTGTAAATAATTTACATTTACTGCATTTTATTTCTGTAATTCATTCCTAGTTTAGAAACTTTATCAAAAATTCAAAAAGATTTTTCATTTCTGCTTTATTTTCCAACAATCCAAAGTGGAGAGTTGATCTTCAGATTCAGAAGATTGAAGCATATGCAGGAAGTTTCTGGACTGGAAGATGAGGAGAGCTTATTTTGTTAAAATTTGTTTGTTGAAAAGTCAAAACAAGTTCATTAATTTGAAACTTGTAATTTTCACAAATTGTTTGAAAATGATAAACAAAAGTCAGTTTGGATTTGTCTCAGATCAACCAAGGTCATTAAGTTGGACTTGGTAGATATGTTGAGTAATCAGGGTCATTAAGTTGGACGTGAATACTTAATTGATTTACTAAAACTGATAAATAATGTGAAATGTTATTAAAAGTCAATAGATTGTAATGTTATATGTTTGAGAAACAGGTTATAGGTTGTGAAAGATCCCCATGGCAAAGAAAATGTCAAAGATTGAACCAGAATTCAAGTCCCAGCTTATTGAGAGGGGGAGTTTTCGAAAGGAGGAGTCAAGATTCTGGATCAGCAGTCAAAGGGGAGATTGAAGGTTAGAGTTTGAAGATAAAAGATTGAAGGATTCTTTACAATGTCAAAACAATTTGGATAGAATGATAGATCAAGACTAAAGACTGAAGTCTGATTGCTAAAGACTTCGTCAACATCCAAGGGGGAGTCTGTTGGTGCACTAATGTCTGTTAACTTCGTCTTTATAGAGTCTTGTATCTAGATAGGATTAATCAGTGCACAACAAGATCAAATCAGGTTTTAAGTGTATTTGGGTAATTCCGCTTGAAATGGTACATGACACTTTCAAGCGAAATTAACAAATGTAATTCTGTTTGAACTGGTCATGTTACTTTCAAGCGGAATCACTCCGTCTATAAATAGCTGATCTGATGCGTCATTTGGAATGAAATTAGGTCTTTGTTTCTGAGCCGAGGTGCTGCCAAATTGTTATCAGAATTGTAAAAAGCTCAGAATTGATCAATAAAAAGATAATTAGAAAGGAATAAGCTGTTTTACATCAATTTCATTGATTCCGCCTTTGTTTTTTATGCTGAACTCATCGAATTGACTCGTTAGGGTCACACGACGATCCAACAAGTATCATCTGCCCTGGTCAAGTTACTACCCCTGAGATTACAATCAAGAAGTATATCCGTGCTCTATCGGATTGTGTCACAGATTTTGTTAAGGCTGCAAAGACAACAACAATCGAGGAAACCTACCTGCTCGCAGCTGAGATCAACGATAAGCGAGTCAGGGCTGGTTACTTTGATAAAGCCTCCAAGAACCTGCATCAAGTCACCACTACTACCACCACTGAAACCACCACCGCACCGCAATCTTCAAAGCTCTCACACCGCAAAAGAAAGAACAGCAGCTCCAGCAACAAAAACTGTGCAGTTACTGCCGCACCACTTCAAGCTGTACCGGCTCAACCGCAACCTCAACACCATCAAGTAGCGGCTTCTGTGGCCAATGCACAGCCAACAAAGCGCGCATATACTGGCCCACATCCGCTCTGCCCTACTTGTACTCATCACCACCCGGTTGGTATCGCATGTCGGTTCTGTGTTCATTGCAACCTGTACGGCCACTTCACCGCCAACTGCCATACCAGCTCCAACTCCAGCGCCAGCTCAAGCTCCTGCTCTACCAGCTCTGCAAGGACAGCAAGCAGCTCCTGTTCCCGCTGCTCACGCAAGAGCCTGCTTTGCGTGTGATGATCCCAACCATTTTGCAAACGTCTGCCCAAACAGAGTGTTGAAGCAAGAGCCACAGTAGCCAGCACCGCAACAGCAACCGCAGCAGCAGCAGCCAGCACAGCAAGCACCCCGCGGGCGAGTCTTCAATATCAACGCCCGCCAGCCTCAGGCAGACAACAATGTGGTTAATGGTACGTTTCTCGTAAATGGTATATATGCTTCGTGTTTATTTGATACTGGAGCCGATAACTGTTTTGTATAGTTCGAATTCGAAAGGCTCCTAAATCGTAAGCGCGTTAACCTCCCATCAACCTTCGACGTAGAAGTTGCCATTGGAAGGACCGTCACCGTCAGTTCCGTTCTGCGTGACTGTACCCTCGATCTCAACGATCACGTTTTTCCGATTAATCTCATTCCGATGCAACTCGGTAGCTTTGACATCATAGTAGGCATGGATTTCCTTCGGGAGAATCATGCTGAAATTGTTTGCTTCGATAAGATGATTCGTTTCTCTCTCGTAAATGGTGATCAATTGTGTGTTTATGGCGAAGTCGCTTCAAAGAGATTACAACTCATGTCGTGTGTCCAAGCTAGCAAGTATCTCCGCAAGGAATACCGAGCTTTCTTGGCACACATCGTAGTAGCGAAGAAGGAAAAGAAAGGAAAGATGATGGAAGAAGTACCTGTTGTTCGTGAATTTCCTAACATTTTTCCTGATGATTTACCTGTTTTACCTCCCACTCGTGATATTGATTTCCGAATCGACCTTATTCCTGGAGCAAATCCTGTTGTTAGAGCGCCTTATCGTCTCGCTCCTTCTGAAATGCGCGAACTCTTGAGTCAGCTCCACGAACAACTTGATAAAGGCTTCATTCACCCGAGCACCTCTTCCTGGGGCGCGCCTGTCCTTTTCATCAAAAAGAAGGACGGATCGTTCCGGATGTGAATCAACTACAGGGAATTGAATAAGCTTACCATCAAGAATCGATATCCCTTGCCTTGAATCGATGATTTGTTTGATCAACTACAAGGTGCTACGTGTTTCTTGAAAATTGATTTACGCTCAGGCTACCACCAACTACGAATTCAGGAAGAAGATATACCCAAAACCGCTTTTCAAACCCGCTATGGTCATTACAAGTTTGTTGTTATGCCTTTTGGTTTGACTAACGCTCCCGCAGTCTTCATGGATCTAATGAATCGCGTGTGCAAAACCTTCCTTGACCACTTCATCATCGTGTTCATCGATGATATCCTGATCTATTCCAAGTCAAAAGCCGAACACTCGCAACATTTATGTTTGGTTCTTAAACTACTCCAAGGAAACCGTCTCTATGCCAAATTCTCCAAGTCTGAATTTTGGCTGGAGGAGGTACAATTCTTGGGTCACATTGTCAATAGTCAAGGTATTCACGTCGACCCCGCGAAGATCGAAGCTGTTAAGAGTTGGGTTACACCCAAGAACCCGTCTGAGGTCCGTTCTTTTCTCGGGCTAGCAGGCTATTACCGCCGATTTATCGAAGGTTTCTCTAAAATCGCGGTGCCACTTACCTCGCTTACGCATAAGGACAAACCTTTTGTTTGGGGAACTAAACAAGAGGAGGCCTTTCAAACTCTCAAAGAAATGCTTTGCAATGCTCCCGTTGTCGCAACCCCCGATCCCTGATCCCCGGGAACGGGCGGACGCGATCACAGAGTTTTGGTGGTATCAGTTGTTAATTAATCTTGCAGCGGAATTTACATCAGGACCGTAGTTAGGAAATATTTATCAGAGTAAAACCACCTCATTTAATATTAATAATCATATGGGTAAAACCCAAGTTTCTTAGTACAATACATTTATAGGGAAAATCCCTATTTTATTGAATTTAAAACATCGTTTATTAGGTAACTTTTATAGCCACATTTTCCCAAGCCTTCAGTGCTCTCCAGCTGGCTTTTTACTAATTGGCTGTCACATTGGGTTACCTGAAACGCCTTTTAAAAACATTTGTCAGTCGGAAATACTGGTGAGTAAATCCCAGTTTAATCAAGTTTAAATAAAAAGTCACAGTGAACAGTATTGAGAGCGATCACATTGTTTATGTCTACACAATTACTCCATTAGTACTGTCAATCCCCTGACTTGTGGGTCATATTACCCATTGGCTAACTCATTGTCCAATGGTAACGTATTGTCATACTCGACTTACTACTCGCAGGTAGTACAAATTTTGTATACAAAACCCCAACATACCGGCGGTAATTGAAGAACTACAAAGACTCAATCACTGCTAATTTTCATGGTAAAACATTTAAGGTGTGGTAAAACATTACCAAAAAGATTAACAAAAAGAGGATAAACTCACATTGCTATCTTAGGCTTCTCGTATGGGTTTCCTGGATATAATCTATAATTTATATAAATGTACATTGGTTAGTATCATAACCCTTTGAAAATATTAATGATACCCTCCCCGAGACGGCATTCCAACAACTACGTCGGGCAGAACCACGACAGTTGTTACGGAACCCTAAATCAATCATGCAGCGTAACTGTTACGAAACTAGGGTTATAATACTTACAATGGAGCAGAACCTCGCTAATTAGGGGTATAATACCCAAATATTATGCTTAATACTTTCAGAATTCGAGATTGAGAATTGAGAATGAGCGACGGAAAACGAAAACTGATGCCTGCTATTTATAGTTCCTGATTCTAGTCCTATCGCGGCCCGCGTAAAACATAGACAAGGGTTACGCGGCCCGCGTCAACCCTGGTCAACAGAATAGCTTAGCCCGGTCACCAAGTAGACCCGCCACGATGTCGACACGTGTCAGCACCGGATGTCTCCGCGTTTCATGATCTCTCGCGGCCCGCGTTAACTAGCAAGGACTCTTACGCGGCCCGCTTGAACTAAAGGATTCAACGATATTAGGTTTAGACCATGATACCGCCCGCGTGAACTATTGAGGTGGGTTTACGCGGCCCACCTCAATTCCATTTTTCTTATTTTTAATTTATTTTATATGCTATAATATAATTCAGGATCGGTTTTCACATACGGGGTGTATTTCAAGACATATAAGGGTACTTTAATATATAATAGGGTGTCAGAAATATTATAAGGGTGTTGGTTTTACCGAGGGTTGTTACATTCTCCCCACCTTGTTTAGAGCTCGTCCTCGAGATCTTTTGGAATAAATATGGATATTTCCTTTGCATCTCTGACTCGAGTTCCCATGTATACTCAGGTCCTCTTTTGGAGTCCCACTTCACTTTGACTAGAACTAGTCTTTTATGTTTGAGATTCTTGACTTTCCTATCTTCAATCTGTAGAGGTCTTTCTACAAACTTGAGTTGTTCATTTACCTCTATATCCTTAAGAGGTACTATCAGTGATTCATCAGCTAAACACTTTTTGAGATTTGATACATGAAACACATCATGTATTCCTGTCATTTCTTCTGGCAGTTGTAGCTGATAGGCTACAGGTCCTATTCTTCTAATAATCTCAAAAGGTCTAACATACCTGGGACTTAGCTTTCCCCGTTTGATGAATCTTACTACTCCTTTCCAAGGAGAGACTTTCAACAATACTTTATCTCCTACTTGAAATTCCAATGGTTTGCGTCGGTTATTAGCATAACTCTTTTGTCGATCACGTGTTGCTTTCAGTCGTTCCTTGACTTGAATAATCTTGTCGGTTGTTTCCTGCACTATCTCAGGTCCAGATAGTTGCTTTTCCCCAATTTCTGCCCAACAGACTGGGGTTCGGCATTTTCGTCCATAAAGTGCTTCGAATGGTGCAGCATTGATACTTGTGTGATAACTATTATTATAAGAAAATTCTATTAAGGGTAAGTGATCGTCCCAATTACCTCCAAAATCAATTACACAAGCTCTAAGCATATCTTCCATTGTCTGAATTGTCCTTTCGCTTTGTCCGTCCGTTTGAGGATGATAAGCCGTGCTTAGTTTTAGCTTGGTTCCCATTGCTTTTTGGAAACTTGACCAAAAATGAGAGGTAAATCGGCTATCTCTATCAGAAACAATTGATAAAGGAATGCCATGTAAAGAAACAATTTCATTTACATACAATTTAGATAATTGTTCCATACTAATTGTTTCCTTCATTGGTAGAAAATGAGCTGATTTGGTTAGTCTATCTACAATCACCCAGATTATATCATTTCATTTTCTTGTTTTGGGTAATTTAGTAACAAAATCCATTGTTATTAATTCTCACTTCCAAACTGGCATTTCTAATTGCTGTAACAAACCTGAGGGTTTCTGATATTCAGCTTTGACTTGTGAACAGGTCAAACATTTAGAAACATAGGTTGCTATGTCCTTCTTCATTCCTATCCACCAGAAATTTTTCCTTAAATCCTGGTACATTTTATCACTTCCTGGATGCATCGTATACTTAGACTTATGGGCTTCTTCTAATATACGATGACGTATATTTCCTAATTTAGGTATCCACAATCTCTTTTCATGGAATCTCCGTATTCCATCTGCTCATTGTTCTAATTCTTTTAGCATACCTTTTAATTTTTTAGAATCATCCTTGATTACTGATTCTTGTGCTTCTCTTATCTGTTCATTTAAATCTACTTGCAGATTTAATTTAAGAGAACGTACCCTTTTTGGCTTATTATGATATTTTCGACTTAAAGCATCTGCCACTACATTTGCTTTTCCTTCATGATACTGGATATCACAGTCATAGTCACTAAGAAATTCCATCCAGCGTCTTTGCCTCATATTCAACTCTTTTTGCTTGAAAACATAACTTAGACTCTTATGATCGGTGAATACAGTAAACTTATTACCATAAAGGTAATGTCTCCAAATCTTAAGAGCAAAAATTATAGCTCCTAATTCTAAATCATGGGTTGAATAATTCTCTTCATGATTCTTAAGTTGCCTAGATGCGTAAGCTATAACCTTTTGTCGTTGCATCAATACACATCCGTAACCTAATTTAGAAGCATCACAATAGACTACAAAGTCTTCAGTTCCTTCTTGTAATGCTAATATAGGTGTATGGGTCAATCTTTGCTTAAGAATTCTAAAGGCTTCTTCTTGTTTTAATCCCGACTCAAACTTAACAGATTTACAGGTTAGCTTAGTTAAGGGAATGGCTGTTCTAGAGAAATCTTGAATAAATCTTCTATAATAACCGGCCAATCCTAAGAAACTTCTAACCTCAGTTGGTGACTCAGGGATTTTCCATTTAGTAATCGCCTCAATCTTTGTTGGATCTACATGAATTCCTTCATGATCGACTAGGTGTCCAAGGAATTGTACCTGTTCTAACCAAAATTCGCACTTTGAAAACTTAGCATAAAGTTTTTCCTTTCTTAATAAACTTAAAAGTGCGTGCAAATGTCTTGCATGATCCTCTTTACTCTTAGAGTAAATTAGAATATCATCTATAAAGACAATTATGAATTTATCCAAATATGGTTTACATATTCGGTTCATCATGTCCATAAATGCAGCTGGGGCATTGGTTAAACCAAATGGCATGACAGTAAATTCATAATGACCATACCTTGTTCTAAATGCGGTCTTAGGAATGTCCTTTTCCTGTACCTTTAATTGATGATATCCTGACCTTAAATCGATTTTAGAGAAAAATCGAGCTCCTTGCAGTTGATCAAACAGATCATCGATTCTCGGTAATGGGTACCGATTCTTAATCGTGACTTTGTTTAATTCACGGTAGTCAATGCACATACGCATTGATCCGTCCTTCTTTTTAACAAACAATATCGGCGCTCCCCATGGCGACGAACTTGGTTGTATGAATCCTTTTTCCAACAATTCATCTAATTGTTTCTTTAATTCTTGCATTTCTGCAGGTGCCAAACGGTAAGGTGCTTTGGCAATTGGTGCTGTTCCTGGTAGCAAATGGATTCTGAATTCAACTTCTCTATCCGGAGGTAATCCTGGCAATTCTTCTGGAAAGACATCTGAAAACTGAGATACTACTGGAATATCTTTTAAATCCTTTCCATTAGTGTTAGTGATTATAGAAATCAAATACACTATAGAACCTTTTCTTATACAACTTGCAGTTTTCATCACAGAGATAAATTTAGTAGACCTAGAAGGTTTATCTCCTTTAATTGTGATCATTTTACCTTTTGGTGAATTTACTTGAATTAACTTTTGATCACATAAAATATTGGCTTTATTGGCTATTAACCAATCCATTCCTAAAACAACATCGAATCCTGGCAGATTCATGGGATACAGGTTTGGCCTAAATATTTGGTTAAAAATTTCTATTCTTGCTCCTTGCAAGATTTCAGAAATCCTAACGGTTTCTCCGTTGGCTGTCTCTACTAGACATTCTTGTGGTAGTTTAGTTAATGACTGATTTAGAAATTTGCAAAATGATGTATTAATAAAACTTTGGTTTGCACCAGAGTCAAATAATACTTTAGCAAAAACATCATTAACTGAAAACGTACCAGCTATGACATCTGGGATCATCTTGGCTTCCTCTGCAGTCAAAACAAATGCTCTAGCATTTTTAGTATTCTTGTTGTCTGGAGCTGGAGCTAATTTTGGGCAGTTTGGCCTGATATGACCTTTTTCTCCACAGTTGTAGCAAAATCCATTACTGGATTTCTTCCTGCAATTTTCTTCCTTGTGTCCTGGCATCTTGCAATAATTGCAGAGAGTGGAGCATTTTCCCGAATGCTTTTTCTTGCAGACCTTGCAATATGGTGCAGAGGTAGAACCCATATTCCTACGATTGTAATTTCCAGAACGAAATTCTTGTGTAAGTCTTTGGGTTAAGTTCCTCCTTTGATCTTCTTCTCTAGTACGGACTAATTCATCAGTCAGAGTATTGGCTAGTTCTACAGCTTCTTCTATGGTTTAAGGTCTAGCTGTCTTGACTACGTGTCTTATCTCTCCAATTAATCCCCAAATATAACGGGAAATTAACACTGGTTATGGTGAAGCAAGGGTTGGCACTATTCTAGCATATTCAAAGAATATCTTAGTATATCCCTTACTATCCACACCAGTCATCCTAAGGTTTAGGAATTTGTTTGTTATCTGTTCTTTTTCATTGGGTGGGCAGAATTTCCTTTCTACCTTGATTTTAAATTCTTCCCATTCCATATTGTAGGTTTGATCACTTCCTCTTGTCTGGAGGATAGTGTTCCACCATTCGAGTGCTGCATTCTTAAACAGATTAGAAGCAAACAATACTTTATCTTCTTCAGCACACTTGCTTATCCTTAAGACTGCCTCAGTCTTCTCTATCCAGCGTAAGGTTGCAATGGCCCCTTCGTTGCCTGAGAATTCCATTGGTTTACAAGACCAAAATTCTTTATAAGAACAACCATAAGGCATGGTTCTTCTTCTTTTAGGAATAGGCAATTGAAGTACAGGTCCATTGTTTACACTGTTTTCTGGTTCAACAGGTCGCTTACTGCTATGCTTACTTTTATTATCAGCATCTTTAACAGTTTGAAGAATAAATGGCATTGCATCTATAATTCCCTGTGCTACTATGTGTTGGATAGCACTATTATCCACTTGATTGTTATTGTTATTGATGCTTGGATTCTCATTAACCACGTTAATGTTACTCTGGTTATCATTATTCAGATTTCCTTGATTTCCTTCGTCGGCCATCTGAATTTTAAACATTTACCCCATATTAATATCACAAATAATAGGTAATATAGTTAATCACATGACACGCAATTTAACCAAAACCGTCGATCATTGCGACTTGTACTCTATTTTCATATACTATGCGTCTATTACACACTAGTACAGAAATAAAGATTACAATACCAACAGAAAGAAAATTTCACTAATAATAATATGGATCCGTACACACATATTTTATTTTATTTTTATTATATTATATTATTATTATAATATTATTATAATATTATTACTACCATCGTTTCACCACCTCATTCACGGATATGGATTTATCCAAAAATCCATATTACGTTCATCGTATTTCCATACGAGACGCTATCCCACCTGACGCATTCTCTCACTGCTTTCTAAAATTTCCTCCCCAAAAGTCCTAAGTTCTTGGACGTTTTCTGCACTCATTGGGGGTGCAGGTTCTCGGACTGGGTTTGGAATCTGGGGTGCAGGTTCCTGATATGGGGGTGAAAGTTCCTGAAATCGGTAAGGATCCTCTAAAATTTCCCTAATATATTAATCTTGGTAATAAGGATCTAAAGGGTCCATACCTGGATAGGCTTCTATGTTCTGTATGGGTGGGTATTCCTGGATAGGGTAACGTTGTACAAAATCCCTATTATCGTCCCACCAGGGGTCGTAATTTGGATCTAGCGGGTTTGGTGCAGGTACCCTAGGAATTTCTTCTGGGTTAAAGCCATGCATCTCCACTTGGTTTTCCTGGTTTTCTATCTCCATGGGTTGATCTTGAATTTGTGGTTGTGGGGCTACTAATTGTTCCAGACTCGGGTCAGCAGCAGTTGTGGCTAGGATATGAAAATTAGCTAGCTTCTATTAAGCATATCCTGTGTATGGGCATATGTTCTACGTTTAGCAGCTGCTAGAACTCTTTGTTGTTGCAACTTTCGCATTCTCTTCCTACGAGCAAAAGCTTCCTTACTGAACCATCCTCGGTTCTTATTAGGGAATGGCTCTTCTGACTGAGCTCTAAAAGCAAACACTCCTTCTTCCTGATCAGCAGAATACCCAGAAAGGGCAAGCTGTGATGAGGTACCTTCACTCTTAGGTGATTCAGACAATAGACGATTCATGTCTGAGGGTCCTTGATCACTCATACTGTAAACTAACAGATAGTCAAATAACACATAATAAATAAATACAGTTATGCATGTATTTCCATAATTTATTTCCTAACATAAAATTTAAAATTTAAGTGTCAGCAGAACACTTCTTTGGCTCAGACCAGTGGCTAGGCTCTGATACCACCTTCTGTCGCAACCCCCGATCCCTGATCCCCGGGAACGGGCGGACGCGATCACAGAGTTTCGGTGGTATCAGTTGTTAATTAATCTTGCAGTGGAATTTACATCAGGACCGTAGTTAGGAAATGTTTATCAGAGTAAAACCACCTCATTTAATATTAATAATCATATGGGTAAAACCCAAGTTTCTTAGTACAATACATTTATAGGGAAAATCCCTATTTTATTGAATTTAAAACATCGTTTATTAGGTAACTTTTATAGCCACATTTTCCCAAGCCTTCAGTGCTCTCCAGCTGGCTTTTTACTAATTGGCTGTCACATTGGGTTACCTGAAACGCCTTTTAAAAACATTTGTCAGTCGGAAATACTGGTGAGTAAATCCCAGTTTAATCAAGTTTAAATAAAAAGTCACAGTGAACAGTATTGAGAGCGATCACATTGTTTATGTCTACACAATTACTCCATTAGTACTGTCAATCCCCTGACTTGTGGGTCATATTACCCATTGGCTAACTCATTGTCCAATGGTAACGTATTGTCATACTCGACTTACTACTCGCAGGTAGTACAAATTTTGTATACAAAACCCCAACATACCGGTAGTAATTGAAGAACTACAAAGACTCAATCACTGCTAATTTTCATGGTAAAACATTTAAGGTGTGGTAAAACATTACCAAAAAGATTAACAAAAAGAGGATAAACTCACATTGCTATCTTAGGCTTCTCGTAAGGGTTTCCTGGATATAATCTATAATTTATATAAATGTAGATTGGTTAGTATCATAACCCTTTGAAAATATTAATGATACCCTCCCCGAGACGGCATTCCAACAACTACGTCGGGCAGAACCACGACAGTTGTTACGGAACCCTAAATCAATCGGGCAGCGTAACTGTTACGAAACTAGGGTTATAATACTTACAGTGGAGCAGAACCTCGCTAATTAGGGGTATAATACCCAAATATTATGCTTAATACTTTCAGAATTCGAGATTGAGAATTGAGAATGAGCGACGGAAAACGAAAACTGATGCCTCCTATTTATAGTTCCTGATTCTAGTCCTGTCGCGGCCCACGTAAAACATAGACAAGGGTTACGCGGCCCGCGTCAACCCTGGTCAACAGAATAGCTTAGCCCGGTCACCAAGTAGACCCGCCACGATGTCGACACGTGTCAGCACCGGATGTCTCCGCGTTTCATGATCTCTCGCGGCCCGCGTTAACTAGCAAGGACTCTTACGCGGCCCGCTTGAACTAAAGGATTCAACGATATTAGGTTTAGACCATGATACTGCCCGCGTGAACTATTGAGGTGGGTTTACGCGGCCCGCCTCAATTCCATTTTTCTTATTTTTAATTTATTTTATATGCTATAATATAATTTGGGCTCGGTTTTCACATACGAGGTGTATTTCAAGACATATAAGGGTACTTTAATATATAATAGGGTGTCGGAAATATTATAAGGGTGTTGGTTTTACCGAGGGTTGTTACATTCTCCCCACCTTGTTTAGAGCTCGTCCTCGAGATATTTTGGAATAAATATGGATATTTCCTTTGCATCTCTGACTCGAGTTCCCATGTATACTCAGGTCCTCTTTTGGAGTCCCACTTCACTTTGACTAGAACTAGTCTTTTATGTTTGAGATTCTTGACTTTCCTATCTTCAATCTGTAGAGGTCTTTCTACAAACTTGAGTTGTTCATTTACCTCTATATCCTTAAGAGGTACTATCAGTGATTCATCAGCTAAACACTTTTTGAGATTTGATACATGAAACACATCATGTATTCCTGTCATTTCTTCTGGCAGTTGTACCATGTTTAGGAATCATATATTGATATGTGAAGAACTATACAAGTTTTTAACCCATGTTTATCCCCCGTTTTCATGTGTTTCGATTGTAAATTCATTGGATTGATACTTATTTGTTGTTTTTTTTTTTTTTGTGAAATTACACAACAAAGTAGCTCACAAGAAGAAAACAAAGAAAACCTACATTTTCAGGGAAAATTCGGTCAAGTCCAGCAAGTTGCACAACCTCCTTTGCACGACGGTGTGTACCTCGGGAACGGAAGAAGAAACAAGTGCCCGACTTTGCACAGCCATGCTCAAGCCACGCACGACCGTGTGTTTCACTCTCAAGCCCAGGTCGTTATTACACGATAATGCTCAATGACCAGATGACCATGCCAAAGTCAAAGACTAACGCAGGATCGTGCAAGGCCCCTATACAACTATGCACTGCCATGCTGGGAATGATTTCGAGACTTAGCTTAAAATAGAAACAGTATGAATCGAGCCAAATAAAAATTAGTTTTGTGCCTTGAACTACCGTCATGTCCCCTTGCACGCTATGCACCTCTGCTTATTTCTATAAAACTCTTTCATTTTTTCCATTACGTGTTGTTGGATCTTGGGGTTTAAAATCCACTTTCAATTGATCGGTTTCTAGCAGTTCAAAGAGGCGTTTTGAAGGCACTGAAGCATTAAGGAACACCAACTAGCTACCCTACTTACCTTGCTTTCTTATGGTTTGATTTCCTTTATTTCTACCATAAATTATGTTAGTTTAGCAAGCATGTTTGTAAGTGTTGTAGGCCAAGTAGACTTATTATTTAGATTATCATAAAACTATTGTTAATGTGATGGTTATTATGTATGAAATGATGATAATGTTTTTATGTTAATCTTTATGGTCAAGTTATGATTTGTTCCAATGATGTTGTATGATTGTTTTGTTTAGATTTATATAAAAACTGATGAGTATTTCTTATGATATGTTGGAAAACTATGTAAAGGCATTTATTTATAAATCACATAAACTTGTTTGTTAAATTTATTTCCCGAATTAGGAATGGTGATTGGAAACTAAAATTGTTTTGAAAACTAAAGAACAATACTTTTTTGCATATGCATTTAGAAATATCATTGTATGTTATTATGAATTCTTAAACATGACAATTATGTAAGTTACGAATTTGTGGCCAAAATTACCTAGTTTGTATGTTCATGTCTTAAGGTTTGTTGGAATAATTTGTAACTTGGTTAAATTTACACAATTTAGGGTGATTAAAATGTGTAATTCATGATAATTTTCCTTAAGTTGTGGAATTAGAACTTTTGACAAACGGGTAATTCATATACAGTAGAAACTCTATAAAATAATACACTTGGGATCACCAAAATTTATTAATTAAAAGAGTTATTAATTAATCGATAACTTAATAATTATTAATTTATATATTAATTAATATTTTATTAATTTATAGTATAATACTTAGTTTACAAACACCTTTCAAGCTTCCACTTAATTATTGTATACAATGCATGTATATCAAATGAATGGCCCAATTTGAAAGAAACCTTCAATCTCCCACCTTATCATGCTTCTTGTGTTCAATGTATCACTTTATGGACATTAAAAATATTTTCTATATAAATACAAGATCAAAATAGGTTAACACAAACAAATCATACACACAACATGGCTTCCCATCTTAAAGGTGTGAAAAAAACAACAATGACAGACGAGATTCGAAAACAACACCAGAAGTTTTTACCATGCTAAGGAAAATTAGAGACGAGATTCAAGGGGAAATTGATTTCAACAAAAAACAAAAGACAATTGAGTCATTTTTCAAGAAACTTTCATAAATCATTCATGTAATATACTATATATAAGGAATTATTAATTTATATTTTATATGGGGTCTAAAGAAATTATCAAAAATGTATTATCTTATAATTTTAGCGAATTATTAATTTAGCACCCTATCCCCGAGTTGGGACCGGAAAAAATATTATCTTAGAGAGTTTATTAAATAATCGAGTATTAATTTATCGAGTTTCTACTGTATCAATGTTAACATAGAAATTATGAAAATGAGCATTGTATGATTCTAGGTGATTAAGGCGTGTTTGGCATTTTTAAATTTTAAATTTGATGTAGAATTATAAAATTAAGATGCCTTAGTTGGGACCTAGTCATTTGTCTCATCATTGTTTCATACTAAATTTTATCACTTGACTAGTAGATTCTTATTCTAGATAATATCTCATCCGTCATTGCTTGTGATCGTTTTATTTGTTTATTTTCTTAATTCGTACGCTAGTTAAGAAAAACAAGTTCCTTGCTTGGTTGGTTAAACAGTGACAAAGGTTTAGTATTGAGAGTTAACATGTCGATTGATTAATAGTTAAGAAAAACAACTTCCTTGCTTAGTTGGTTAAACAGTGACAAAGGTTTAGTATTGAGAGTTATCATGTCGATGGATTAATATCTGGTTCTTACCTTTAACTATATCACTTTATGATTGGTACCCTTGTATATTGTGATTGATACACTTGCATATCGTATGTGATTTAGTGTTTAGGTGAAAACCCTTTCTAAAGTTGAATTTTGTGTGAAAAGAAATTGAATTTTGTGTGAACAGCATTTAACAAAAATACTATATACTTTTGCACACATCATATATATTCAGTTATAATTCACAAACCTTTATTGTACATTATAGTATTATTAGTTGATTAAAGGCGATTTATATTTCTTGATCATGTTCTTGTGATTTTTCTTGTTGATTAGTAAATTTAGCTAATTAATTTTTTTTGAACGGCAAAGTATCATACATTTTTTGGGTGAGGGATACCTTACACCCCCCCATTCCGGGGTGGCCCGTTGCCCCACTCCGACCAGACGTGAGTGTCTGAACAGTGCCCCAGCTGGCATCAGAGCGTTGCCGGCGTTCACCCGGAAACCCCACAGGTACCTTGCCCACAAATAGGGCGTGACGAGTTGATAGCACACCAGCGAACTGGGAGTCGAACTCGGGTACCATGGGTAAAACCGGGGCTGCCTCACATTTGATGGGAACGGGGATCGAACCGGCGCCTCTTGCGAGGAAACCAGCCTACCCACCGCTCCACCACATGATCATTGGCAATTTAGCTAATTAATTACCTCTGATGTCAATCAAACAAACTTTTTAGTCGTTGAATCAATCATGGTGCTAGTAAAGTCATGAAGATAAACATTACACGACCAATATCAAATCCATTGTTGACTAATATAACACACATCATATTCAATAATATTATTATCATAATTTTAAATAATCTAAAAAATATATTTGATATTTGCCCAGTGTTCTTTTAAAGAGTTATGATACGACAGTTACTTAATGCAAAATCTTTTAAGTGTCTTGATCATTGCCTTGAGATATTCTTGTAGTATAATTTGATCATCTTTATTTCATTTAGGGTTTAATCTTAAGATTCAATATACACTTTTTTTTTTTCATTTAGGGTCGATTTTCAATACATGATTGATAAGTTATAGCATGTCAATTATTTAATATTGATTTGTAATTCGTTAAGGTGGCCCCGAGATTCATCCTGTTTAATTAAAAATAAAACTCTCACAATCAAATAACAACTTTCATTATTTTGGCATGATTGTGTATTTGCAACAACTTTTTCACACAAAATATCACCGACGAATGGAATTTGTTAATAATTATGTCGAAAATTACCAATGAGTCAGCTATGGATTCAAAAATACAAAAAAAAAAAGAACAAAAAGAACCAAAAAAAAATATGATTTGTCATTAACACTAGAGTAAATTGCCATTTTAGTCCCTGAGTTTTGTCCAAATTTGTCATTTTAGTCCAAATAGTTTTTTTTCGCCTCTGGGTCCCTGACTTTTCCCTTTTGTTGCCATTTTGATCACATACACTAACTCCATCCAAAAACTCCATCTTTAACCAGGGGTATTTTGGGGATTTTCATTTTAAATGTTTTCAAAGCCATTTTGATCCAATTCCAAAAAATCCAAAAAATTCTAAAAAATAATAAAAATTCTAAAAAATCATAAAAATTCTAAAAAATCCAAAAAATCCGTTTCGGCGCGAACCGTTTCGAACCCGAACCGTTTCGAGCTGAACCGTTTCGACGCGAACCGTTTCGACCCGTACCGTTTCGACCGAACCGTTTCGAGCTGAACCTTTTCGACGCGAACCGTTTCGACCAGTACCGTTTCGAACCGAACCGTGCCGTATCGAACCGAACCGTTTCGACCCGTACCGTTTCGAAGCCGAACCGTTTCAAGCCGAACCGTTTCGACCCGTACCGTTTCGAACCGAACCGTGCCGTATCGAACCGAACCGTTTCGACCCGTACCGTTTCGAACCGTACCGTTCGGGTCGAAACGGTACGGTTCGAAACGGTTCGGGTCGAAACGGTTCTGCTTCGAAATGGTACGGGTCGAAACGGTTCGCGTCGAAACGGTACGGGTCGAAACGGTTCGGTTCGAAACGGTTCAGCTCGAAACGGTACGGGTCGAAACGGTTCGGTTTGATACGGTTCAGCTTGAAACGGTTCGGGTTCGAAATGGTACGGGTCGAAACGGTTCGGTTCGATACGGCACGGTTCGGTTCGAAACGGTACGGTTCGGAACGGTACGGGTCGAAACGGTTCGGCTTGAAACGGTTCGGCTTCGAAACGGTACGGGTCGAAACGGTTCAGTTCGATACGGTTCAGCTCAAAACGGTTCGGGTCGAAACGGTACGGGTCGAAACGGTTCGCGTCGAAACGGTTCAGCTCGAAACGGCACGGTTCGATACGGCACGGTTCGGTTCGAAACGGTACGGGTCGAAACGGTACGGGTCGAAACGGTTCGCGTCGAAAAGGTTCAGCTCGAAACGGTTCGGGTCGAAACGGTACGGGTCGAAACGGTTCGCGTCGAAACGGTTCAGCTCGAAACGGTTCGGGTTCGAAACGGTTCGCGCCGAAACGGATTTTTTAGAATTTTTTGGATTTTTTAGAATTTTTATGATTTTTTAGAATTTTTATTATTTTTTGGAATTTTTTTGATTTTTTGGAATTGGATCAAAATGGCAATTGAAAACATTTAAAATGAAAATCCCCAAAATACCCCTGGTTAAAGATGGAGTTTTTGAATGGAGTTAGTGTATGTGATCAAAATGGCAACAAAAGGGAAAAGTCAGGGACCAGAGGCGAAAAAAAAACTATTTGGACTAAAATGGCAAATTTGGACAAAATTCAGGGACTAAAATGGCAATTTACTCTTAACACTATGTTCCCGAGTCTCATTTAACAAAAAAAAAATATGTTTTTTCTCTCCTAATCTCTTCAATTTGGGAGAATGAATATTTGGTCATATTTTCTTCTCTTTTCCCTCCTTTTCCCTCACCTCCCCTTGTTAAATGAGACTCGGGAACATGGTTTTTCATATTTTCATCTCTTTTCCCTTCCCTCCCCCTGTTAAATGAGACTCGGGAACAGAGTGTAAGTACAGACATATATGTGATGAAAATTAAGGATAAAATTTCGTTTAAGATTCTCGCGCTCCCGATAGCAAGATAGTTTAGTTTTTATTTGAGCATATTTTCAGCATATATTACAGAATTTGATTGATATGAACTTTTTTATAGATCCATCGATATATACAACAAAAAAAAATTATTTTGCCGTATTTGTTATTTACTTTGAGTGAATTGGCTATAATGGGTCCTTTACATGATATCACCAAAAAATGATTTTTTTTTTAAATAAAATCATATATCACCGATGGAAAAGGCTAACGTTAACCATCAATGAGATGACATTCGTTGATACACCAGTAAATATCATTAGGAAATCCATCAATAATATCCATCGTTGATTTGTTGGTGAAATTACTTGTTGTTCTGTCATTCAGAGACGTCTCGAGAATTCTTAAAATATTTTAGTCCCAAGGCAAAATAAAAAACTGGATCCAAAATTATGGTAAGGGGTAATGAATTTAAAAAAAATAAGAGCTTGGTGGTGCAATCAAGCTTTGAACTTGAGATCTCTACATAATGCTAAGATGGTTTTTGCCACTTACCACCAACATTTTTGTGTATAATAAATGGATGCATATACTAAATATATAATTTACTATATAAATAAAAACTTATAAAAACCTTTTAGGCCCTTTAAAAATTTAGGCCTCGAGCGAGGACACGGGTTGGCCGGCCAAAGAGCCGGCCCTGCCGTCATTCTTGCATCGATGAAACTTACGTCAATAAATTCGATTGTGATCCATCAGTGAATTTTCACCCATGCTCCTTTTCCCATCTACTTTTACTCACGGATTATGGAGGTTTTCTATTATCACAGGAGACTACCTACAACTTCATGTGTCGTTAAAAACCTTATGTTACTTGTATACAAATAGCTAAACAAACATGAATTTCTATGTGGACATATGCATGCATACCAAGAAAGTTGGATTTGAAATATCTTTAAATCCGTATCCAAAAGTTTTAAGAAGAATATGGGAGCTCATAATGGAGAACAAGAAAACATTTTTTTTTTTTTTCTATACCGGCGCATCACCAATGCAATGCAATTACGAGTCTATCCTTCCACCTCAACATGTCACATCAACTTTCAAACAATAATAAATAATAAAGATATTTATTTAAATTATATTAAATAAAATAAATCAAAAAACTGGATGATAAAAAGATACACAATTTTTTTTTTTTTTAAAATACAACAAATAAATTACACACAAAATTTAGAAAAAAACATACAAACATTTAATAAAAAAACACACTAAAACGCAAATATAAAAACACACCACATTTAACAAGAAAAACACACGTACCTACTAGATTTGCTCTTACTCTTTAACGACCAAAGGTACTCAAGAATTAACTTCCAAGTTAGACAGACTTAGAGGCATAAGTAGTCAGATAGTTAACACTCATAAACCCGAGGCCATGATTTGAGAGAGAGAGAATGAGAATTCGTACTCAAGTGGTTAAAATGGGTAATTTTACTTTTAAGGTTCAATTCAAATATTGAAAATTTGACGCTTTGGCCCATTATAGCCACATCACCAAATTTGACATATGCTCCAGTATCTGTGACTACCCCCACAATCTTCAAGACCGTATATTTTCATCATTCCAAAATGATCTCTGACTGATCCAACGTGTTCCCAAACACCCGTACTCGAGTCGACACTGAAAACCAAACACACGATGTCCCAAAATTATGTACAGTGATACCCCTTAAAGTCAACCCAAAATTAACTCAACACTAGATTATCAACGATTTAGCTTTGGGTGTGGATGTTATGCGACCCCAAGCGACTTTTTTCATGTTGCTATGCATGTAGTGACTTATTCTCTCGTGACTCGTATATAAGATTAAATATATTATGACTTAATATTTAATCTGGTAGCCATTATAATCATTTACATTATATAGATCAAACTATATTATAACCTATTAAATAATTAGTTGGTAATTGTTGATGGGCCAAATTACCCTTATTAACTAATTAGGGTTTCCTCTTGGGTGCATATATAAGGAGACTAATGTAGAGGTTTCAAGGTTAGACAACTTGATTAAACACATAACATCAAATCGCCTCCTTTCCTAGCCGATTCCCCTTTATCGGTTTCTTCATCACCATCATTAGATTGCACCCTAAGGAGGAACTCGACCAATCTAACGAACATGATGTCTACTTCATTCTCTAGTGTGATTACTGGCTAATCAGGTCCACAGGTCTTATTTTATTGTTCATGATTGAATTTATTTAATTAGGGTTTATGTTTTTACCCATGTTCTTATGATATAATCAACATGTGGTATCAGAGCGATGTTGATTATATCAATTCAATTAAGGAATTCAATGAATTGAACTATAGGAATTAAAACATAAAGATTGATTTTTCTTGTTTTGCGATCATAGATCTGCCAATTTATTTGACTATCAAATCAATCATGAAATTCAACTTTAAAAATTTGTTCATATGATCGACAATCAATCAGTGTCGTAAACCGTTTTACTATTATTTTCCTAATAAACATATGTAAATGGTTGTAGTGATTATGGTATACAAACATGAACTGATTTTCAATTCATGATGAAAAGAATCTTACATTATCACAAATAATTGTTTGCGGCAATCCTCATCCATTATAATTATAAAGTTACTGAATGATTTTTTTTATTGAATTCATTCCATCAATTAATCAGGGTTTAAATATGCTTTCATGAAATCAGTATGTATATTATAACGTGAGATTTTATGCCAATGATTTCAAATCATATTTTTTAGTTGGTGATAGAATCAATAATATTTAAGGAAATCCTCCTATTTTGGGATTAGGATTTGATTGTGTTTTCTAAAACTATGTATCTTCATCTCCAAGTTTCGAATAAAATATTATTTTTAAATTTATAATCCAATAATTAACTTGGATAGATAGAGATATTTTGAAATTATAATCAAAATCCCTTAAAATTAGCTGATTCAACCTTATCACACTAACAGCTGTTTACAGACGGTTCGAGATCATCCTTAACAATTCGAGACCACAATTTCGACTCGAGACCACTGAGTTTTCGACTGGCATTAGTGACTCGCAATCTGATGGTTGCGACTCGAGACCTTAATGACTCGAAACCTCATAATGATTCAAGATGAGTCGAGACCTCACAACTGAGTCGAGATCTCATAACTGAGTCGAGATCTCACTCGAGACCTAAGACTAACTTGATATCTCAACCTCATTACTTTATTAGGCTGTTTAATGTGATTTGCTATTAAATAATTGGTTTTTGTAAATACTTAGTTAATTAATCAGAATCAAATAATGTTTTACAAAACCAAAATGGCTTAACTTGAATGAGCTTCTGATGTATCATTTCTGGCCAAAGCTGATTTGATACATCTATTTATTGTTCAAGTATTACGAAAGCTATGTTGAGTGTGCATTACAAACGTGAATGTCTTAAATCTGGCCAAAGCTGATTTAATTCATTCATGTACAGCATACTCAACAAGTGCATAACTAAAGTGATTGTCTCATTTCTGGCCAAAGCTGATTTGTCACAATCACTTTGCACACATGCTTAAATGATTACACTTCTGGCCAAAGCTGATTTGTCTTCGTTTAAGTAGAATTTTAACTAAGTCTATTATTTTGATGTTAGTAATAGACATATCACAACCTCTTCACATAATGATCCTTATATTAATGATCCTTCATTAATTTTATGATCATTTCGTCCGCTTTATTTTTTAGTACCCATAATTTTACTCACTGTAATTTTCTTCTATAAATCAATATCTCATCCACTCTAATTTTTAAACCTAAAATGTTTTGCTTTATTTAAAGTTTCTATAAGAATTAGCTCTTAAATTAAATCCTTGGTTATCTCTTCAGACACGATAATCCTAGTGGTCTCTTCTGATAAAGGTACTACAGAAGAAAAGTAGAGCATGATGAATAGGAAAAATCGAACATGATGTCTCTTATGATAATCATGATCTCTCTAAACATAAATGTTATCACTAAAAGGTTATTCCAGATTAAGTTTTTCCTAAGACTAATCTATTATCTGTGGAATAATTACAAGAATTCCTAAGATGCATGTCTCCATTTAAAATTCTAAACTATAAAGTTAAGTGGTATATGTGAATACATTATAATGTACAATACCATGACCCATAAAGTTAAGGGCTTACGCATGGAAATAAGTACAATTTTTCAGTACATGACATACTAAGATTTTCACTTGTGCAATTTGATGCCTTATAAATCAACTATAACACTCAAAAGTACCAAAGTATAATGAGTGTGTTGATAAGTAACATATGTACAAAGAAATAAATGTTTGAAGCTGAAAAATAAGTTGTTACTCACCTTACAACCACTTAAACTTTAAAAGAGGATTGTTCTAAGGTCCATAGACAAATTACAAGTGCTAATTCCACCTCTAAGGTTCTTCAAGGGAAAATCTCACTGCATAATTATGCCATTAGACTAGGCATAAGCAACGAGACTGTACATTATTCAGAAGAACGATTGGATAAGTTAATTAGGTAGTCACCTCCTAATGATATCTAAGTCTGCTAATTTTTTAATATTCCAATTAACACATGATTAGTTGACTCTAGTTCTAAACGTTTCCTTACCAGAAGTCAACAAATAACTAACTTGAGAGTTAGTGACAAAATTAAATGTTAAGGCTATAAGAACTATAATAAGCAGTCTTCTAACAACGCCTTTCGATACCTTATATATTCTGAAGATTAATCAAAATATAGTATCATGATTAAGCAATGTTATGAAAGTTGTGAGGTTTGCATAGTCAACATAAAGTCACACTTACCTTAAACTCTCATCTTATTTGTTCTAAATATCTGGATTAAAACATTACTAAGAAAAAACTAGATGATACCTTACACTTTCACAACTTTTGTCATCATGTAAATGAGAATTTGACAAAAGGAAAATGAGACCTATAAATTTCATCCATTATAACCGAAATTCATGAGAAATCATGACATGGTTAATGAGGATGATTTTTTCATCTAATCTCATTCTAAGTGATTTTAAATCATGACGTTAAAGCCCTAAAATATGACTTGGCTTAAGGAATAAGTATAGGTCCATCATAAGTTATTCATTGACATTCGTGGAACTTTTTACAAATGGAATATTCAGACATAATTCATTTATCATTTAAAAGACTATCAACTTGTATCTAAATTTTGTCGCATATGGCCCACGGTCTTAGAAGAAATCTATTTATATATATACTTAATAAGATTTTTATTAGATATGTCCCTGAGTTTTCTCATGATATCCGGACATTAAAGAAATCAAATAAAGTCTAACATATATATGATAGGTTCCCACGTCACGTACCTCATTGAAACTTCTCTTGTAGCATTTTAGAGATATCACAGCTCAGTGGGAGCATTAAGTGTCTTAATAATAACTTGCAATAGTTGCAAGAGGTGGGGGAGTGAAAACTTTATATTACTTCAATTTACACCTCTTGTACAAGACACCGCTCCATCATGACACTGTTCCATCAAAACTTGTCTACTTAAAATTTAATGCTACTCTTACAAAAGTTTCATTGTTGCTTAATTGTGAGCACACTTAGTTTTCTTACCTAAACTAACATAATCCTCAACAAGAGAAATCACAACGACTAACGTCATTAACTTGTTTCTCTATTAGAATTAGTTGGTCGTTAAATATTGACCCTAAGCATGCTGAGTTCCTAAAAATTTCTAAGGTCAGTGGGAGTAGTCAAAGTCCTTATCATGACTTGCAAGGAATACAAGAGGCGGGGGGAAGAGTGTCATTAAATTTCACTCCGAATTTAACTTCAATTACACCTCTTGTACACCATACTGCACCAACTCTTACAAACTTAGAATCCTGAAAATGATAGCAACCTAATCAAGAGCTAATCCATAAAACTGAAACTTTTAAAACCCAATAATCAACTCAGGAGGTCATCTAGGTTTAAAAGCCTACTAACTTTGATGATTACAAAACCTCCCTAACTGAAGTTGAAATGGATTTTGGAAATGTTTAATGATCCTATCTCTTCAAATTAAGCCATTAGTGTCAATCAATCCTCTGAATGGAATAAAACTGTTTTCTAGCAAAACTGATTTTATGTGTTCGTATAACATTTGGGATTTGATTGAATTACCTAAGAGTGTTCATAACTAAACCAAATCCTAATATAAACATTAAGACACTAAGAAGCATGATTGATTGTCAAAGGTTATACTTAGGAAAAGATAAATTATCAAAGATTTCTTTGAGGATCATCACTGTTCTAGTAGCTTACAATAGTTTAAAGCTACATTAGATGAACATTAAAAACAATTTTCCCTAACAAATGGCTGGCATATTTACATGTTCATAAAACAACCTGAAAGTTCCAAACTGAAGGTTAAAGAACAGTTTATCTATACGCCAATAAAATCCATGTATGGGTTAATGCAAACATCATAATGTGATGAAACCTTAACGTAATTATTTTCATCAACAACCAAGTGGATTAATGTACCTACCTCAAAATGAGTGGGAGCAGCTAAGATAAACTTGTCCATATAGATGATATTCTTTTGACAAGTATATGTTACATAAGTCAAAGCATTGTTAACACAAACTTTGATATAATAAATCTCAGAGATATCTCTTACGTGATTGATATCATAACATACCGAGATAGACCCAATAGGACGTTAGTTACGTTCCATAAGTTTAACATTAAATGGGTTCTTACATATGTAACAAACAATACTGCTCTCCTTTAGAGGATAATAGGATAAATGAGATTATGTATTTACGCTTCATTAATTAGAAGCCTTATGTAAGTTCAAGTCTATACTCGTTTAGATATTACTCACATTGCAACACACTAGATATGCCAATATTAATGTGAAGCATCTAATGGAGTATTATAATATTTTTAAAGAAACGAGAGACTATAATTTAAAGAAGAAGTGAGAACTCAAACCGGTTGATTACTTTAACTTTGTGATATTCAAAGATGACAAAATGTAATTTCGGGTATATCCTTATGTTAGCAGACAAAACCTATCTCATGGAGAAGTCATAATGAACTGATAATAACAACTTAAGTTATAACGACATAATATAGTCACTAAATGTTGTTGGAAATTTATGAGTGGACTCATAAGTTTATTAACTCCATATAATTAATATTTTGAAGACTTAGTATGATAAAGTCAGCTACCATGACTCCTTGAACAGTAACAGTTCGAGAGGTGCTGCATTAAATTTTGATACACAATTAATTATTCGTTTATGAACGAATTGAGGAAACTAAGTTTTTGTATCGAATACATTCATGATATGCTTAAGGATCCTATAACGGAAGGGCTATTACCCATAAGTCTTATTAAGAGAGCTCATAGACGGGTATTAATTGATGGTCGTGCGCAACTGCATATCGTACTATGAATGACTAAGTATTAGTTAATTTTCCTCATTAGTTTGATTTTGTATGTCTCTAAGAATATGTCAAGCCGGCATAATGGCATATAGACAAATAAAGTTACAAATCAAACAAAGGGCTTATGCGTATTTTGATCATAACGATTAGGTTTTAAATTAAGGCTATAGTATGACTAATGGGGGTCCTGAGTCGCATAATGATTCAACGGCTGTATTTCTCTGCTATAGTTCTTGTTTAAGGCTAAAATGAGTGTTAACTCCTGATCAGGCTTATCTAATACTCATAGTAAATGATTACTCGGCTAAGTGGGAGAATGTAAGATTAAATATATTATGACTTAATATTTAATCTGGTAGCCATTATAATCATTTACATTATATATATCAAAATATATTATAACCTATTAAATAATTAATTGGTAATTGTTGATGGGCCAAATTGCATTTATTAACTAATTAGGGTTTCCTCTTGGGTGCATATATAAGGAGACTAATGTAGAGGTTTCAAGATTAGACAACTTAATTAAACACATAACATCAAATCGCCTCCTCTCCTAGCCGATTCCCCTTTATCGGTTTCTTCATCACCATCATTAGATTGCACCCTAAGGAGGAACTCGACCAATCTGACGAACATGACGTCTACTTCATTCTCTAGTGTTATTACTGGCTAATCAAGTACACAAGTCTTATTTTATTGTTCATGATTGAATTTATTTAATTAGGGTTTATGTTTTTACCCATGTTCTTGTGATATAATCAACATCGTAGTGACACATTTTATAACGTATGTTTTAGCCTAGCTAATTACGCATCTCCGTATCTCCTACTCCTTATCGTACTCTATCTCTTATACATGATCTCACTCCACCCACGGAGTTCGATCTCTTGTTCGTCTTTAACTTCCAAAACACCACCAACTCTCTTTATTCGATCGATAAATAAGCTGCACGTGTATGATTCATACCGATTCATGATATATTTTAAAACATTCATGGGAATATTATCTCATCAAAACTACGGTGGTATTGTATCTTCTTGTGAATATTATATAAATCATGTTGGTACCAAGAAAAAAAGAATAAGGTATGAGCAGAAACCATGTCATATTATATTGTGACTTTAACCTAACACCTAGACGTATCATTGTCGGTTAACACTTTAACCTAACACCTAGACGTATCATTGTCGGTTAACTAGTAATACTTTGTATGTACAATTTAATTGATATATAGTATTATATTTACCTAACAAAAATATAAAAATACACACATTCAAAATATTCATATTTCATATTTATTCATTTTATTAAATAAGAGTGATAACATGACCTGCGTATTATTTTAATCTAGACCTAATATACAGTGGCGGATCCAGACTAGGTGACCGGAATTTTTGTCTACAAAATAATCCAAATCTTTTAAACCCCCCCCCCCCCCCCCAATTGTTTAATTCTTACAAAAATTATAAAAACATATATACTTAGGCTACAAGGTGTGGTATAAAGCTCCTAGGAGCTTTATCACGCCACCTCAGCGCCACGTCACACAGGGGCTTTAAAGCCACTTCCTTTAACTTGAAGGGTGTGGTATAAAGCCCCCCTTTAACCTATAGCGCTCCCTTTAAACAAAAATTGATCAAACATTCCTTGATCTCCTCATAGCGGCTCGTTAGCACCATGGCGGAAGGGGTATAGCGCCCCCTCTTTTAGCGGCGATGGTATTGCGTTTGACGCCCGGGAGCGCTAAAAATGGTGAGGTTGGCGCCACCCTACCGGCCTTATTATGATTATATATTGGATAAATATAAAGAAGCTACCCCTATTTGTTTATGGTAAAGTTTGTATGTTAGTGGATAAAATACTTCTTGTTTGCATATCACAAGTGGGACAAGTTTAGGTAGGTTAACGACTTAAAATCGTTCTTAATTAAATAATCGCAGTAGATAGATATAGAGATGAGAGATGATGGGCGGAGATTGTTATATATAGAACGATAGCTCTATAACATATAACAAAATGTACTATGCACGAATAAATTAATAAACAAGAATAACTAATGTTAAAAATCCCATCACATGCAACTCAAAAACAAATCAACTGATTGATGTTTTGACATATATTATTGTGATTTATTGACGTATCTATAGTGCTAAGATTGAATTATGAAAATCTTGATTGATTTAAAGCTAAACCATTATGTAACAAGGGAAACCGAATATTATGCTGAGAACCACATAATCACATATACCTAATGCTTTAATAAAACTAGGATTTTGCCCGCCGCGCGTTGCGGCGGCGCGCGACGGGTGGAAACATATAGTAAGACAAAACACGATTCGTAAAACGCAGTGCATAAAAGACAATTATAAAAAAAGTGTAAATCACAAAGGTAGACATAAAGTGTACAACACAATGACAAAGACATTCGAAAAACACAATGCATTGGCATTTGCAAAAGTAGGAGTTATAGTCTAGGGGTTACAATTGCAAGTTTTTTAAAGTATGGCGGGTGTAAAAATGGAGTAATAGTGCAAGGGGTAAATAAGCAAAGTCTAAAAAATACAAAGTGTAAAAGTATACGGGTGGTGGCGGGAATGTGTAAAAGATGAAGGGGTGTTGGTGGAAATGTAAAAGAAGAGGGTTGGTGGCGTAACTGTGTAAAAGCTAAGGGGGTGATGGTGGAAAACCAAAGTAGAGGGTTGGTGCTGGCAAAGTTTGAAAGATGAAGTTGTGATTTTGGAAATCCAAAGTAGAAGGTTTAGGGACTAAATTTATCATTTTATGAAACTTCGAAGATACCAAAGTCAAGGGACTAAAATTGCAAGATCGTGAAAGTACGGGGGCAGGGAGGCAAAGCCGGTGGGAAACCCGCGCGCGTTGCGGTGCAAGTACATTGCAAACAACGAATAGATTAGTCGAAGCGTTATGTAATGCGTTAAACATATGAAAACGCACATTTTGACGTATCCAATTTAACTCAATAGCATTGCAGTTGGATAAAAATGTAAAGTATATCGTATTTATATATGACCAGACTCATACATAGGAAACGTACAAAAAATCATAAAATGTGTACCAAGGGAAAACTAACACGTGTAATCAAAAGTGATATTCATATCAACGGAAAAAATTATACCCTTAGTGTGTTGCAGTAGGGTCGAAACGTACATAAAACAATCAAAAAACAAAATATATTTGACCTGACTTGTTTCCCAAAAAAGTTTACATCGAAGCGTACACCAACTCGAATTTATACCGACACATAAATTTTAATATTCATAATACAACCCGCGTGCGATGCGTCGTAGCCACGTTGCAAACAGATTAGTCCACCATATGAAAGCGCATGTCTTGACGTATTCAGTTCAACTTAATGTATGGTTGAATCCAAACGTTTAGTTTTTAAAAAAGAAATTAGCGAACGAAAATAATTAAAGAAAGCAATAAGCTAAAAATATATAGATATACGGTACAACGATAAAGTTGAAACATTATAAACTTTTGAGATTAAACCTCAATGATCTAATATTGCAATGTAATTGAAGTTTAACTTGGAAAGGAAATGGACTCAAAACCTAATTTAACAAAACTAAAAGCAAATGGTCAAAATGTATTTTACTCAAAGTATGAGTGAAAAATTGAAGTTTAACTTGGAAAGGAAATAGCTAAGGGGCTGGCGACGGTCGAGTAGTCGGCCTTGGCCACAACGCCCGGTGTCACGATGGTTGACACATCGTTTCTTGCCGTTAAAAAAAAATAAAATGAAAAGTTGGAGGAATCATAGTAGGAGGCTGGGAGCTGCAAAAAGTACAAGAATAGCCTTAATGAATTCCATAAATTACATCATCATGCCATCGCCAATTTTTGATGTGTTTCACCGTATGGAAACTGTGATTTTGGCCCATTAACGATATGCTGGGGCAGGCCCAAAGATGATTTCATGACACAGCCCAGTTCTGCCTTTGAGCCCACTTATCTCTTCCTTTAGTAATCTGCTAGAAAGAGCCCAAAAGGTTGTAAAGGACAAAATTATATTTTTGAGGTGGATTGTCGGTGGCCATAGCCACCGACTTTGTACTTTAAGTCTATAGGATAATATGTAAAAAAAATGTTTGCCTGTCTAATATTTTCTTTATATATATATATATATATATATATATATATATATAGGAACAGGATCTGGAGAGAACGACTCAATCTGTGAGAACGATTCTCAGCCACAATATCTTAATGGTTTGTGGCTGAGATTGATGCGGTGACATTTTTGTAAATAATGGGGGCCTTGGAACTATCAGGGGGAGTAAAATAGGAAGATCCAAACAAATGTGCACATGCTAATCACATGTTTTTTTCACCCATCATATTTAAACGACAATAACTTTTTTATACGTGATTATTTTGCGAAAAAAATTACACCATAAAACTCAGCGTTTTTTTATCTTTCCAACGAGTATACTATTGATATACTTTTCGAAAAAAAATTAACTGTATTTTATGGCGTTTTTCTGAACTAGGTGTTTTTATGGCGTTTTAGATAAGGTATTTTCATGGCGTTTTTCTAAACTGAGTGTTTTATGGCGTTTTTTACTGGGTATTTTCATGGCGTTTTTATGAATTTGGTGTTTTTATGGCGTTTTATTTTGAACACCCAGTTCATGTGAGTGGGTTTTTTTGACAATATTACCCCTTAGTGTGATTTAGCATCAATGCCACATGTCACCACCAAAATCGTTCTCACACTTTTCACCGTTCTCTCTAAATCCTGACCCTATATATATATATGGTAGGTTCTATGCAGAACACTAAATATTGCGAGAACACACAGAACAAAATGAATCACTCATTTTTTCATTCCTAAAAACTAAAAAGTAAATGAAAATATTATAAATGTAAGATTTATTCTTTCTCACACTAGAATTTAAAACAAAATATGAAAAATCTTCAGTTTTTAAATAGCCTACACACATGTAGGTTATTTCTAGGCTAAATTACCTACATGTATGTAGACTATATGTACGGAAAGATATATGATTTTTTATGTATATATAATACACATATAAATGTAAGAAAATAAAATTTAAGAAATACGAACCTTAAATCCCAAAATTTAGTGATTTAGAGTTGTTCTTTTTGTTCTCGCAATAATTAGTGTTCTTTAATGATCCTTATCCTATATATATATATATATATATATATATATATATAAAGAGAGAGAGAGAGAGAGAGAGACCAGTTCACGTACAAAATGGCTTAACGTATATTGCGTACGCGATTGTAGTTTCAACGTGCGATTTAATTTATCAACATGCGATTTGTAAAAAAAAAAACACAACATGCAATTTCTAAAAAAATAACCAACATACGATTTCAAAGTCACCCCCAACATGCGATTTTGTGTTTCACCCCCCCCCCCCCCCCCACATGCGATTTGTTCATATACACCAACATGTGAATTGGCAGATTCTATACAACACATTTTTTTATAACATGTGATTTCAAAGTCGTGTACGATCGTACGATAAGACCTATTGTACGTTACACTCTCTACACACACACTCACTCACATACATGGGACAGTTAAAATGAAAACCACACCCAGTTGCGAGAACCGCGAGAACCACTCTCCACCAATCAGATCATGCCACTTATTCACTATTATTTTAAAACCTAAAGGTTATTTTGGTAATTTACTCAAAATGTCTTATCCATCTTATCTCTATCTCTTTCTGTTTTAAATGTGTAGACCTTTCTCTCTCTTGACACAATTGAAACCCTCATCTCTCATCTCTCTTTCAAACCTTCATCATCTTCATCTGATGAAACGAAGAAACTCAAATATTCATCATCTTCATCTGATGAAGAAACTCTGTTTTCCCCAGAAGCGTCGCCGCTCACGGCAGAAGTGGCCACCCGTAAAAAAACTTGTTTTTTTAAAAAAGTTTATGTGACAACCCTCGTAATTTCATGCATCCGTACAATTTATAAATAATAATTAAAGTGCTTGATGATTGTGCTAAATTATTTAACTGCTCTCTGATTACTGTGTTATACTTACATGTGCTTGTTAGCATACTAATAGTATGCAGAAAACTTGACTAAATGGTCCTGAATATTTTCCTATGTGTTAGGAATTAATTGTGTTACAAAATATAGGTATAAGACACCTTACGGAACAATTAAACAACTTAACGAAACAGTATCCGACCGAACAACCGGACATTACCCGGGACACTAAATTTTTGGCAGACACTTAGTTTTATTATTTTTGGCTAGTCATGGTCCTCGTTTATCATAACACCCATTAAAAATCCAATAACTTACATATTATCATCATACTTGGATTTCAACTATCATTACATTTTAGTTGGAGAATTTTTTGTGCAAACATACCCCCCCCCCAACGATTTTAGTTCCCAAGTGGGACCCCCACAACATTCTTGCCATACCTCAAATCTCCTAACTTGATTTGTAGCATATTTTATTAGAGGGTGACTTGATCTTGTAAGCATAAAATATGTAGGATGATTATAAGAAGCATGGCCTCCTAGATCACATTTCACTTCACAAGATTTCACCCTCACTTCACCTCTCTCTCTCTCTTATTTCGGCTGCCCCAAACCGAAACCACCACCCTCACTTAAACATCTCCATCTTCTTCACATTATGTGCCATTCAAAGCTTCAAGGTTGAATCCATGGAGGTTGCTTTTTTGAAGGGCTTTCAAAGGAGCTTGTTTCAAGTCTTTTTCACCATCATTTTCTCATCACTTCTTCATAAGATTTCATCCCTAGCTATAAGCTAGTAGTAAGTCCTTTGTTACGCTCTTGTTTCATCTCGTTTCTTTGGTCAAAAGATGTAGTATGTTTAAATCACTAAAGTGGCAAGAACAAGTAGATGAACATAAAAGTTTATATGAAATTTACATATAAAAAAGTTTACTTATGATTGATACATAAAGATGAAAACTTGATGGTTTAGGGTTGGTTAATACATATGATGATTGATCGTCGAACTCTTGATAAAATCCGTTGTTCGGACTTGTGTTGATACAATATAGTAACATTTAAACTATAAAGAACATGCTGAATCACATTTCCAGCCGACTTCATCAGGCTGTAAACAGGTCATAAACTTAACGAAAAACCGATATTTTGAATCTAAAATATGTTATTATGAAATACGGTTCTAATGGCACCGGAATCGTAATTTTTGGACTCCGTTTACTATTTTTAAAGTGTTAATTTGTAACAGCAACTTAAGCTGAATTTTGACAGCAATAAATGGGTGTCATACTTTCAGTCATAACCTGAGTTTTGTGATGAATCGGACCATGAAATTTGTACAGTAGATGAAAACCGATGCATTTGTAACTACCCCACTGGAATTTCGTAAATCGGACACTCGATGAATTTTTAATAAATTTTTCCGTGGACTGTGGTCAGAAATACACAAATCTGAGTTCAGTCCGGAATATGAATTTTTATAAAATATTGGTAATGAACCGGACCCCGATATTTTTACACAATAAAATATGGAACGTTTAAGACATCCTGTAAAAATTTGGGAATTTTTGGAATAATTTAACCATTTTATTAAAATGTCCGAAACCAGCCGGTTTTGAATATTAATGCTGAAATGACATAGGTTGTGATTTGCGCGTCTAAATGTCGAATATGCTATCTGTGAATAATATAACATGTTATATATGTTATGTGCAATATCGTATGTTTGTTTATGAGTGGGGAATGGATGGGAAGTTTATATGGGCATAAATCGTTAAAGTGTGTACCTGTTATGTGGTAGAAATAATGTGCAAATAAACCGTACGTAGGATACGTGTTATGCATGAGAAACTGATTGTTATCCGTACCTTATTAGGACGTGATTGACCGACCTTGACTGTTAGCTATATTGAGAATCTAACCGAGCAAACCAAGGTGAGTTCACACACTTTCTACAAGGCATGGGATTCCCGATGGTTTGGGAATGGGTTAAGAAATTAAAATTTGAAATCTACATATCCTCCTTGGGTAGGATATGTACGGCCATCCTCCATAGGTAGGATGCCATTATTAAACCTACGAATTCTCCTGGTGCAGAATACGTACGTTCGTCCTCCTTGGGTAGGACAACAACCTTAAAACTAGCTAGACAAAACTCTATCATGAAGTCCCTCAATTTATATCGACTTAATCGCCGAGGCCAATGGCGAGCGGGTCATTAGTTAATAGCGCTATTAGGTTTAACAAACCTCACACGTGCCAGTCGAACGGGCGTGTACTAATGGACTATGGCAGATTGTCAGTGATGATAGACAGTGATATAGGGCACAACTTATTTGCGTAGCAGTCAATATCATATCGTCTAGTAGTTCAAACGGGGAAAACCCCCCACTGATCATGGTTATGGATTGGGTAAAGAAAAAGGAAATGGTTAAACATACTTTCAACTACGGGGTAACCCCCACGGCAAATAAGCCAATGAAAGTCAAACCACGTTTTTCAGAAACAACTTAAAACTAAACAACCAAACGTGAACTCACTCAACTTTGTTGTTGACTAGTTGTTACATGCCTTACAGGTCGCTAAATGTTTGGAGCTTGCACAAGGAAGAAGTCGTTGTGGTGTACGGACTGTTATGTTCCGTGCTCATTGTTTAAATCCTTATGAACTTATTAAACTTGTGTTTGAACCTTAACTTATAAACTGTGAATTTATGTTTCGAACTTACGTTTTATGCTTCCGCTGTTATCTTAAAAATCGGTTATCTTCTTTAGGTCACCAATCGTATTATAGTTGGTTTCATTTACTTAATTGTGTTGTTCAATATGATTGGTGGCTCGATCCTGGTCACGTCACGCCTCCAAGCGGTGGTACTCCGCATGGTGGATTTTGGGGGTGTGACAGTTTAAACCCGGAAAAAAAATTTGTCGTAAAAAAAGATTAAAACCGTAAAAAGTTTCGTAAAAAAAAGTTTCTCGTAAAAAAGTTTTTCGTAATAAAAAGTTTTTTATAAAAAAAATTTGCTTCGTAAAAAAAAGTTTTTCGTAAAAAAAGTTTTTCTTAAAAAAAGTATTTCGTTAAAAAAACTTTTTGAAAAAAATGTTTTTCGTAAAAAAAAAAAGATGTCCGTAAAAAATTTTTCATAAAAAAGGGCGCGTAAATACGGCGCGTAAAAACGGCGCGTAAAAATGGGGCGTAAAAAACAGCGCGAAAAAAAACGGCGCGAAAAAAACAGGCACGTAAAAAACGGGCGTAAAAAACGGCGCGTAAAAAACCAGGTATAAAAAGGCGCGCAAAAACGGGCCGCAAAAAACCACGCGTAAGAAACGGGGTGTAAAAATGGGGCGTAAAAAACGGATCGTAAAAACTTTTTTTGTAAAAAAATCTTGAAATTTTTTTTATCAAAAAATCTAATTTTTAATAAAAAAAACAATTAATGTGATAAGACAAAAAAACTAATAAAAAACAATAAATATAATATGACAAAAAATAAAATTTACTAAACTAACATTTTGACATTAAAATATTAAAAACATAATAAGATAAATAGAATTTTATAATGGTTTTAATCACTTTTAATCTCATCCATTCATCTCCAAAGATCAATGGTTGGAAAGTGGTTCTAATGGTTTTTATAACTGTAGGTGGTTTTCATTTTAACACAATCATGAAACTGGCAAAGCTTGAAAACCATTTTCTCATGATGGGCACGTTGGATCATTTTAACAATTTTGAGGAGATCGCGCATAATATATATATATATATAGGGGAATGTTCATTTGTGAAGACTATTCTTTCAAGAACAAATTGAAATTAATCTTAGCCGTTCAACTTTTTTGATCAATGGTTGTGAAGGATCATGCCATTTATGTAAATATTACACTCTCTTTCATCAAATCATTAAGTAAATAGTGTATCTTGGTCATTTTGTGTAGCATCAGACATTTATATCCTCATAGTTACTAAAATCCCACACAACCAAACACCATGATTTCCTCCCCCCACAATCACCAATTGTCTTCGTCATCCATAACCTAATATCACCACATGTCAAAATTGATGCAGCACTAGATGTTTATAGCTTCAAGACTTCCACGATTAGGGACTACACAACCTGTAACATTCCGTATTTTTTCAAACATATTTATAAACGCTTCGAATTATTTTCACATTTCATTTACAAAAAAAAATGTGTTAAATAAATTAATAATTTAAAAAAAAGTTTAAAAGATTTAAAAAAAATTATGAAAGTTTTATAAAATGTTCTAAATTAAAGGTTTTAAGTCTTGCTAAAAAAAGGGTTAAATTTGTCATTTTAGAAAGTTATCTAAGAGGTAGAACAAGTATAAAAAATGTTTTAAACAACCATGAAACTATAAGGACCAATTGTGTAAATATTCAAAATCAAAACAATCCTCTTCATCATCTTGTGCGTCTTTCTTCTCCGTCTTTCCCGGCGAGATTCCGGCAACCACGGAACCGCCAAATCTCATCCGTTTAATCCCGTTTTTCTTGCGTTATCTCTTATATCCCCATTAGTCTAACTAATTAACATGTTATTATCCTGTATTCGTTGCGGATTAATGTTTATCCAGAACTCACGAGAACCCGCAAATCTCCGCTACGATTCTGATACATTGACCGACTTTGTTTAGTATAAATACGGAACCTATCATCTCATTAGAGTAGTTCCCAAACAATTTCACCTTAAATTCTCTGCTCTCTCTCTCCTCTGCCTCGCCGGAAAACGTAACTCCGGCCATACTCAGCTTGTCATCTTGCCGGGCTCTTTAGGTAAGTGCCATTCGGTTCGTTTTTACTAATTAAAAAAAAGCCCCATCTTAATTGCTAACAACAGCTTATTTGTGTAGATTTAAGACTAAAGGGATTAGGATTTGATGGATACAAATTGGGAATTATGGATTCTTTCTAGTCAGTGTTAAGCTAATTTTTTTTACCAACTGTTATGAACTCAAAAAGAAAAGTCAGAATGAATTCTTTCTTTTAATAAACATAATAACATAATTACTATATTATAATTATTATAAACTTAACCTTATTAAATAATTTATAAACATAAGATGAATCCATAAAACAAAATTTATATATTCTTTGGTTAAGCATTCTTATATAATTCGTTTTTATGAAAGGCTACTAATGTTTAGACCATGCATAGTGGGCAATATTCACCCTTTAGCGTTTTGCGCCATGTGGCAGCCCAGTCAGTAATGAGGCATTATTGGACGTTTTCTAAAATGGGTGTAGTGGGGATGGGGCATTATTGGGCATTATGTTTTGTAATAAAATAAAATTAAAAAAAAAAACTTAAAATTCTTATTGGCTAAATAATGTAAGCTGAAATATGATTGGACAAGCTTTCCCCCACCCGACGTGATTTATAAAATGCCCAAACAAAAAAGAAGCCAATCACGCCCATGCATAGTGGCAAAGGGGCGATATTGGGCGTGATAGAGCCCCAAAAAACGCCCAAATTTGCAACCACTACGGGTGGTCTTAGTAGTGTGAACTAAAATTATCAACAATCAATTAACAACTCAAACAAACAAGAGGGAAGGATCAATTGCTTATTTTAGTGAAAACTTGGAAGAGATGAGAAGAGAAATACAGACTCAAGAAGGGGGGGGGGGGGGGAAACTAGACAATTCTTAACAATATTCATAACTCTGATTCTCTCTCATCCTTGCCTTATATCATGCACTCCTTGTGGTCCTACTCATTTAGCTGATGTCATAACAAACTCTTTGTAACGGGCTGGTAATTGCTTGGGCCTCTCCTTTTTCGTGTCATTCATTTGGTTATTGGGTTGTTGTCTATCAGTTGTGGTCACAACATTACTCCCCTGGTCGACAATCACCTTGTCCTCAAGGTGAAGACTAGGGAATGATTGCCGGAGTCGGGCGTTATCCTCCCAAGTAGATTCTTCGAGTGGTAATCCATCCCACTGAACGTGGCTTTGTTGAACTAGTTGACCCGCTCGCTTAATGGTACGACTGTTCAAGACTTTTAATGGCTGCAGAATCAAAGTGGAATTGGAGTCCACCAGGTGAAGAGGGGTGACTTGCTGCTCGGGAAGACCGACGCATTTTCGCAGCATCGAGACGTGGAATACGGGGTGAATTTTTGTTGTTTCGGGCAGGCTGAGCTTATAAGCAACGGTCCCAACCTTGGAAAGAATCTGATAGGGGCCAAAGTAACGGCTTCCCAACTTGTGGTGGCGGTGTAAACGGATAGAATTTTGCCGAAAAGGCTGCAACTTGACGTAAACCCAGTCACCAACGGTGAAATGGAGTTCTCGCTGATGTTTATCCGCGAATGTTTTCGTGCGGAGCTGGGCGGCAGCGAGATTCTGTTTAAGCCGAGAAAGAACTTCATCACGAGCCAAAAGTTGTTCTTCCAAAATTGCATTACCAGTAGAGTCCCGAATATAGCGCGAAATGGTTGGAGGTTTGCGACCATAGAGGACCTCAAAAGGGGTAAGTTTAGCAGCCGTTTGATAAGACGTGTTATACCAAAATTCTGCCCAAGGAAGAAAACGCAGCCAGTCCTTTGGTTTATCGGCCACGTAACAACGTAAGTAGATCTCCAAACATTTGTTCAAGGCCTCGGTTTGGCCATCGGATTGAGGGTGGTAAGCGGTGCTTAAAGAAAGATTAGTACCCTGCAATCGGTGAAGATCCTTCCAAAAATCCGACATAAAACGGACATCCCGATCTGACACAACATCCACTGGCACCTCATGTAGATGGACAATTTCTTCCACAAACACTGTCGCAACAGTAAGTGTGTCAAAATTGGTTGGTAGAGCAATAAAGTGACCGTATTTAGAGAGCCGGTCGACCACCACCATGATCACGGTTTTTCCTTGGGACGAGGGAAGACCGGTTATAAAGTCCATTGCAACACTTTCAAAAACCAGGTTAGGAATGGCCAAGGGTTGCAACAGTCCACTAGGGGGTTGAAAGGAGGCTTTAGTCTGTTGACACACGTGACAATTGGCCACAAACTGTTTGACATCCGACGCATGTGTTTCCAATAGAAATTGGACAAAAGCCGATGGAAGAAACGGGTCACGCCGGAATGACCACCGGTAACCGAGGAGTGAGATTCTTGTAACAGTTGAGTACATAGAGGGGAACTCATGGGTAAAACTAACCGACCATGAAAAAATAAGAATCCGTATTTGGTACAGTAGCCCGGAAGAGCCGATGGGTCACCAGATAATTGTTGAATAAGATATTGTAATTCTTTACTTTGTGAAGTGGCTTGACGAAGGGAGTCAACAAATAGGGATTGCTGAGAAGAGTAGACCATAAGCTGAGCATGTGGAATACGAGAAAGAGCATCGGCAACAGTATTGAGTCTTCCGGGGCGGTACACAATGTCAAAATCGAAACCAAGTAACTTGCCCAACCATTTGTGTTGGTCAGGCGTTTGGATGACCTGGTCCTTCAGATTTTTAAGAATTCCTGGTCGGTAATAATAATGAACTTCCGGCCTAAAAGATATTGACGCCACTTGGCGACCGCTTGAGTGATGGCTAACATCTCACGTTGGTATGCTGACATAAGCTGTAACCGGGGCCCTAATTTTTGACTAAAAAATGCGATGGGCTGTTTGTCTTGAGACAACACGGCCCCGGTACCCGTACCCGACGCGTCGGTTTCCATAGTAAAAGGCTTAGAAAAATCGGGTAGGCGCAACACCGAAGTAGAACTTAGAAGGGTCTTGAGTTTATTGAAGGCAGTGGTACAAGTGGGGTTCCATATGAATAAGTCTTTTTTAAGTAAATCAGTGAGTGGACTAGCGATGGAAGTGTATCCTTTAATGAACCGGCGGTAATAACCTAAGAGACCAAGAAAGCCACGAACGTCTTTGACATTAGTGGGGTGGGCCAATTTTGAATCGCTGAAATCTTCGCTGGGTCCACTGCGAGTCCGGAAAAAGAAAGAATGTGGCCCAAATAATCAATGGTGGTTTTACCAAATTGACACTTTGAAAGTTTGGCCACCAACTGATGAGTAAACAAGACATGTAAAACAGCGCGTATGTGACAACCGGGTGATTTACGGCCCTTAATTACGTGATTAACAGGTGATTAACGCGATAATAAATAGTGATTAAGACGAAGATTGACTTAATTAGGCCTTGGAGTGCCTAGAAACGGCTAACCAACTTTGCAGGGCGTGAACGCCGGTTTACGGAAAAATCTGCTGAATGATAAGCGACAACGGATTGAAACCGAACAGAATACTGACAACGCCGACAAATATTAAATTTTTACGATAAATTTTAGCTTCGTAATTAAATTTTAGTGACTACAGTCGAAACCGGATCGAAAAACGGATTAAAGAAGACAACGATACAATTTTTCGCGATTATTACCGTAATCGACGAACGGGCGTGCAAACAACGACTACCGACCGTATTTTATGTATTTTAATACTAAAATTTTATCTTTTGATGTTAAACGGAGTTCGGGCCACTTACACACGAGATGGGCTTGTGGGCCCTGGGCCCAAGCCCAAAACCCGCAAGCCTAAACCTGCACATAATATATTAGATCTTTACTACAAGATTTTTCTTGTAAATCTTTCCAAAATCTCTTCAAGATCTACATAAAATCTTTACAAAATCCCACAAAATCTACTCAAAATCTCACAAGATCACTCAAGATCTCTACAACACTAACCTGCTTATAAATAGGACCATTAGCCCCCTTCTAGTTCTCATTCCACAACAACCAAACAACAGACTTTAAGTCTGTCTTTACATATACAAATCAATACACACACCTATAAATTCTCACTCATTTTTCAATGGATCCTCTCTCTCTCTCGGTTATGTATCCAGGCAACAAACACAGAGAACTCAAATCCTCAAACCATGGTACACAGCCAAACACCCACCCCCCACTCTATCTATCCCTCCTTCTCCCTTTCTGGCAGAAACCAACAGCGTCACCGGAGCCACCGGCCGGTTGCCGGCGATGTGTCGTCGAAGAGACTCACCGAGACACCTCCACCCTCCCTTATTTACGAACCGCTGACCTCCGACCACCCATAATACCCCCCCTCCTGATGATGTTCCGACGGCGGACCACCTCACGCGGCGGCGGCGTGGCGGCATAATAGAAGAGACATGAGAGAGAGAGATCGGAGATCGATTGAAGAGGAGAGAGAGGCCGAGGAGAGAGAGGGCATCGGAGACAGAGCGGCGCCGCCACTCACGGCGGCGGCAGTGGAGTGAGGGCGACGTGATGATGATGACGGAGATGGTGGTTCTGGTGGCAAAGGGCGAAGCTAGGCAACCGTCTCCTACCGACAGAAACTCCGGTGAGTTTCATACATTCTGTTTTATTTATTCTTCTTCCTCTATTCTTCGGGTAAAAAGAAATTGTTACTGATTTTTATTTTGTTCGGGTGGGAGTCAGCCGGAGCCACGCCGTCGGTGAACGGCGGTGGCTGTGGAGGTGGTTATGTGGTTCGGATTCAACGGGTTCTGATTTCGTTTTGGTTCGGGTCTGGGTAAGAGACGTTACAAGTTCACAGTTTCGGTTCGACTCCGGTTCGGGTCAGATTTTGGAGCCTCAGGTTTTCAGTCAACAGAAGTCAAAGGCAGTCAAACATCGTATTTCGGCTCGTGTTTTAGTGTTTGGGTCAGAGTTCGGGTCCGGGTCGACTCGGTCAAACCCGAGTCAACTCGGTTAACACAGTCAAACCGAGTCAACTGAGTTGACTCGGTCAGTTCAGTTAAGCGGCTTGACATTTCGACATGATGATTTGGTAAAGATTAACGGCACGGTTGTTTTGTTATTTTTATAGTTTTATATACGCGAAAACGAGCTTGAACCGAATAAAATCGACGAAATCATTAGTTAAAAACACTCGAATTATTATTTAGCTTGTTTATATAAATTGATTACATACATATACATTGTTGAAACTTAATTGAATTTTGAGAAGTAACGACAACTTGTGTTGTCGGGGACGTCCAAAAACTGAGGAAACTCTGCCCGATTTTCGAAGAAACCCGTAAACAAAATATGTTTTATAATAAAAGGAACCTTACGGATTCGAATTAAACTGCGAAACAAATATGTTTATCACGATTGTTTTAAACAAAACGACGATTCGGATATTATTTACGGAATAATTATAGTCATTATATTTATTCTAAATTTTGAAATCTCGACAATTCTTTTATAAAAATAAATAAAATTTATATATTTATTTCAAATATCCAACATGAACTCGTTTTATAAAAATAAATATAGTTATATATTTATTTCCGATAGCAAACAAAACAAATCATTTCATAAATAAATATAGTGTTATATATTTATTTCGGATATCAAACAACACGACGATTCTTTCATTAAAATAAATATAGTTTATATATTTATTTTAAATATCAAACGACTCGTATTTCTTTTATAAAAATATATAAAGCTTATCAATTTATTTCAAACATCCAACAACTCGATTATAATTTTATAAAATAAATATAACGTTTTATATTTATTTTAAAACGCCTAAACGACACATTATATATCATATATATATCACGTACGAGTTTGTTATATGCTATTTTCATATAAACAACCTTTTTATACGCGTACAACTTCTCGGGGAAACTAACATTATTTTGTCGATATATTGATATTTCTGTATAAATATTTATATATGTCGAATTTCTCAAAAACTAAGTACTTTCTAGACTTATATCAAACGAGACTTAACGCGTATAACTTAATCATTTTCATTAAGTTAACAAGATACCGTTGAATCGTCCGGTTAACGATTCGGTAGAGCTTGATGACACGTAGTGTAGTTACTGCATTTACTTAGAAACTTATAAGACATTCCGTGTTAGGAATATTGTAGAATGCACGCTAGCAAGTCAAGTCTTGGAAACGACATCACGAAGTCGTAATTTGCTAGCTTCGCACAAGGCAATTCAGGTGAGTTCATAACCCCACCTTTTTACGGTTTTACATTTTTATAAATGTTTTCGGGGTGGAAAGACATGCACGTTTTGCAGAAAACACACAAAGTTTTCGATGAACAAAGATTGCATATTTTAGACAAAGCACGTTTTGCAAGAACATACAAAGTTTTTGAACGAACAAAAACTCATATTTCTAAATCATGTTATGAATGGATTTCGAGGAACTCAAATGGTTTACGAATGGATCATACTAAATATACCGGTTCTTACAAAACAAATGCGTATTATCGAAATGTGAATGATTTTCATGGCTAGGGATGGGATCGTCTGGTGATAATATAGAGACTGGGAGAGTTGGTCTGAGGGACTGGGAGTTGGTCTGAGAGACTCGGGAGTTGGTCTGAGAGACTGGGGAGTTAGTCTGAGAGACTAGCTGGGTAATTCAGTCTGAGAGACTGGGGTCAAAAATATGTTACAAAGGATTACTTACAATACTATTGGTATGATTAGCCTAGGAAAGAACCATAGATCATGTGATAGGGTAGACGTATACTTGGGACCATTAATCCTCGTATCAGGACCGAGGGGCACGAGTGATAGATCTATTTGGGTGTAGCGAGCCCACACCCATGAGGCCGGGGCGGCCCATAGAGGTGACTATGTCTTCCAGCCGGGAGCCCGGTACAACTTTGCTAGGTTTGAGTCTTCCTACACCGTCACACATATCAGTGGCCTTGCAAACCATTGGTGATCTTTTCCTTGTTTGCAAACATACCGGGACTTTCATACATACAATGAATACAAAGGTTTTATACAAATTCAAAGCATAGGATTATGCGGGCATGGAGTCAAAGTCAGGATGGGCATTGACGGTTATACAAACATTACAAATACGAGAGTTTACAAATACATGGTTTTACGAACATAATGCGTTACAAATACAAAGTTTCCATATAACTTGACAAGAAAATGATTTCTAAATTCGTTTTCTCAATAATATTTTACAAACCGGTTATTCAAAAAGATTTATTTCAAATCTTTTACAAACAAACTATGAACTCGCTCAACTTTATGTTGACTTTTTTCGCATGTTTCTTTCTCAGGTTACCATTCAGAAATTATGGCACGGTTGGAATAGGAGAACCATGTGGAGTCGAGTACTTAGTGGGCGTTCAATTTTCTAGAAGTCTTAGCTTATTTGCTTCCGCTGTGCAATGAAGTTACCAGTCCAGTCACGCCAATGCTCTGATAATTTCGGGGTGTGACAGATTGGTATCAGAGCTATAGGTTACAGCGAATTAGGTTTCTGTAGAGATACCTAGGCTCTAACCTCACTTTCCTCTGGGAACTTAGAATATTAAAATCTGAATACATACATAACACATAGTACTCGAATATGGTCTCCAACCGTTGCCGAAAAACAAGCAGTCAAGATTTTGTTTTCAAACATACGCTAAAGTGGTGTTTTACACACGGTACACAAAATAATTACATACAGTACATAAAACTCTGAGAGTTTTGGAAACATGCATTTAAGACCTTGGGAAACTTATGTCTAAGTTCATTAAAGGTCATCATGTAGGAACCGCGATTATTAACTCGGGCACACACTATTATCCATATTGTCTATGACATTTTAAGTTCCCGAACAGACAGCCTACGCAGAACGAAACGCTAGTACACGAGAATACATGGAACTTAAATTTTACGTCAACAGATGTCGGGGTACATCACATTCTACGCGGAACGAAACGCTAGTGCACAGGTATACGCGAAACTCAATATGTACGTCAACGAAGGTTGAAGCACGTCACATACGACTATCGAGGCAAGGCCTTTGAGAAGAAACGATGGCGTAATTCAACGACGACGCTAGATTCCTGTCAGCAGGAGAACTATCGATCAGGAAGTGGCAGTTTGGCACGCGGTCCTGCAACGACACGAATCACTCCAAAGAGAAGACGTATGTCTCCGCATTCCCCCTTACTCATAACGACGAATACGCTATGTTCGACATTCCATGGTAATGTCACCTAACAACCGGATATCACACACAACCCTAGGTAAAGTCCTCAAATTTCTTTTATTGAAATTTCGACTTTCGCATTTACTGAGTAGATTTTCGTATCTCTACTCCTCTTAGTGGTCATTGTATCACGAACGTTTCTTTCGTTATAGCGAATACTTATTGCTTCATTTCTTGAAAATTCACATGTTATGCATGCATCGTTTGTTACGCATGTGGTTTCGTTTCAAGTAAGCGTTTCATCAAAGTTTAAATATTGTTTCGCTAAACCTAATTATTGATTTGTGATTCGAATGACCTGCATTATTGTAATTGTTGGCTCCTTTGTTATCAAGTCAACACATTTTCTTGAAATTTCTCTTCTTTTCAAGTTACATACATGGTTTTTTCGTTGTGACCATGCCGAAAGTTTTCTTGTCGATACATGTACTTATTGTCGGCTTGCGCCGAAATCAAATTCAATTGTTTGAACTTGTCCCTTTCACATGTCCAATTCAAAGCATCATATGATGTATTGGGAGCATCATATTCAAATCAAATTTTAACGAGCACTTCATTTGTTTCGAGTCGTAGTAGACTTGTTCAGTCTACGACTCCATTAAGTCGTTTGTTGACTCCGACACCTTGTGGTGGTGTTTTCGATAATTTGAAGCCTGCGCTAATCTTGTTTACGCATCTCATGCACGGATTTAATTATTTATTTATTGATTTGTTTTTCAATCCACTTCGATTTATTATATCAAAGCGGTCTTAATACAATAGTGTGTTAAGACAATGGTACACAAATTCACTTTATATTCCGGTATACCTACTAACGGTTCTTTCAACATCGATCGAATGTTTTGCGATATTCATTGCTTCTTTGTCTTCGATCGAAAACATTATTTCTTTGATGTTCCATTTTCAATTGAAAATTCTATGATGTCATTTGAAACAAATCTTCATATTTACTTCATTGCGCTTTCATTTGACTTCAAACACGGTGAATTTGTTTAATCACCGAAATTAATGAATTATTCAAATCACTACGACACCTTGTGGTGTCAGTACAAACTTGTAGCTTGGGCTAATCATGATTGAGCGTTTCATGCAAAACACAGGTGATACTTGTTCGATCACCCCTAGTATTGAATTGTTTCATTCATTGCGACACCTTGTGGTGTCGGTATAACTTGCAGCTTGTGCTGATCACGATCGATCGTTTCATGCAAACTAGTACATTTGAGATTGTTGATTCTAAGTTCATCCAGTGGATGTTATTGCTTCTAGAACTCACTTACGTACTGTGAACGTTCATATGGAATTCGATTGGTCGAAGTTCCTGTTCATTGTTGGATCCCTGTTAACTTAGTCACATTAGTGACTGTACCTATACGTCTGGTTTCCTTTGACATCAATTTCTGAAACACATTTCTTTTAAACCGTTGGGTTCTTATTGTTGAGGAATATCTTTGAATTCACATGATTCGAATAAGTCCTGATTCGGTTTCATTATCCTTCACTTTGGTATTATCCGTAGTTATCTACGCATAACGTAACTCTAAGGAGTTAACATAGTCTAAATTTCGAGGACGAAATTTCATTAACAGGGGGAGAATGTGACAACCGGTGATTTACGGCCCTTAATTACGTGATTAACATGCGATTAACACGATAATAAATAGTGATTAAGACGAATATTGACTTAGTTAGGCCTTGGAGTGCATAGAAACGGCTAACCAACTTTACAGGGCATGAACGGTGGTTTACGAAAAAATCTGCTGAATGATAAGCGACAACGGATTGAAACCGAACAGAATACTGACAACGCCGACAAATATTAAATTTTTACGATATATTTTAGCTTCGTAATTAAATTTTAGTGACTACAGTTGAAACCGGATCGAAAAATGGATTAAAGACGACAACGATACAATTTTTCGCGATTATTACCGTAATCGACGAACGGGCGTGCAAACAACGACTACCAACCGTATTTTATGTATTTTAATACTAAAATTTTATCTTTTGATGTTAAACGGAGTTCGGGCCACTTACACACGAGATGGGCTTGTGGGCCCTAGGCCCAAAACCCACAAGCCTAAACCTGCACATAATATATTAGATCTTTACTACAAGATTTTTCTTGTAAATCTTTCCAAAATCTCTTCAAGATCTACATAAAATCTTTACAAAATCCCACAAAATCTACTCAAAATCTCACAAGATCACTCAAGATCTCTACAACACTAACCTGCTTATAAATAGGACCATTAGCCCCCTTCTAGTTCTCATTCCACAACAACCAGACAACAGACTTTAAGTCTGTCTTTACATATACAAATCAATACACACACCTACAAATTCTCACTCATTTTTCAATGGATCCTCTCTCTCTCTCTCTCGGTTATGTATCCAGGCAACAAACACAGAGAACTCAAATCCTCAAACCATGGTACACAGCCAAACACCCACCCCCCACTCGATCTATCCCTCCTTCTCCCTCTCTAGCAGAAACCAACAGCGTCACCGGAGCCACCAGCCGGTTGCCGGCGATGTGTCGTCGAAGAGACTCACCGAGACACCTCCACCCTCCCTTGTTTACGAACCGGTGACCTCCGACCACCCATAATACCCCCCTCCTGATGATGTTCCGACGGCGGACCACCTCACGCGGCGGCGGCGTGGCGGCATAATAGAAGAGAGAAGAGAGAGAGAGAGATCGGAGATCGATTGAACAGGAGAGAGAGGGCGTCGGAGACAGAGCAGCGGCGGCGGCAGTGGAGTGAGGGCGACGTGATGATGATTACGGAGATGGTGGTTCTGGTGGCAAAGGGCGAAGCCAGGCAACCGTCTCCAACCGATAGAAACTCCGGTGAGTTTCATACATTATGTTTTTTTTTTATTCTTCTTCCTCTATTCTTCGGGTAAAAAGAAACTGTTACTGATTTTTATTTTGTTCGGGTGGGAGTCAGCCGGAGCCACGCCGTCGGTGAACGGCGGTGGCTGTGGAGGTGGTTATGTGGTTCGGATTCTACGGGTTCTGATTTCGTTTTGGTTCGGGTCTGGGTAAGAGACGTTACAAGTTCACAGTTTCGGTTCGACTCCGGTTCGGGTCAGATTTTGGAGCCTCAGGTTTTTAGTCAACAGAAGTCAAAGGTAGTCAAACATCGTATTTCGGCTCGTGTTTCAGTGTTTGGGTCAGAGTTCGGGTCCGGGTCGACTCGGTCAAACCCGAGTCAACTCGGTTAACACAGTCAAACCGAGTCAACTGAGTTGACTCGGTCAGTTCAGTTAAGCGGCTCGACATTTCGACATGATGATTTGGTAAAGATTAACGGCACGGTTGTTTTGTTATTTTTATAGTTTTATATATGCGAAAACGAGCTTGAACCAAATAAAATCGACGAAATCATTAGTTAAAAACACTCGAATTATTATTTAGCTTATTTATATAAATTGATTACATACATATACATTGTTGAAACTTAATTGAATTTTGAGAAGTAACGACAACTTGTGTTGTCGGGGACGTCCAAAAACAGAGGAAACTCTGCTCGATTTTCGAAGAAACCCGTAAACAAAATATGTTTTATAATAAAAGGAACCTTACGGATTCGAATTAAACTGCGAAACAAATATGTTTATCACGATTGTTTTAAACAAAACGACGATTCGGATATTATTTACGGAATAATTATAGTCATTATATTTATTCTAAATTTTGAAATCTCGACAATTCTTTTATAAAAATAAATATAATTTATATATTTCTTTCAAATATCCAACATGAACTCGTTTTATAAAAATAAGTATAGTTATATATTTATTTCCGATAGCAAACAAAACAAATCCTTTCATAAATAAATATAGTGTTATATATTTATTTCGGATATCAAACAACACGACGATTCTTTCATTAAAATAAATATAGTTTATATATTTATTTTAAATATCAAACGACTCGTATTTCTTTTATAAAAATAGATATAGCTTACAATTTATTTCAAACATCCAACATCTCGATTATAATTTTATAAAATAAATATAACGTTTTATATTTATTTTAAAACGCCTAAACGGCACATTATATATCATATATATATCACGTACGAGTTTGTTATATGCTATTTTCATATAAACAACCTTTTTATACGCGTACGACTTCTCGGGGCAACTAACATTATTTTGTCGATATATTGATATTTCTGTATAAATATTTATATATGTCGAATTTCTCAAAAACTAAGTACTTTCTAGACTTATATCAAACGAGACTTAACGGGTATAACTTAATCATTTTCATTAAGTTAACAAGATACCGTTGAATCATTCGGTTAACGATTCGGTAGAGCTCGATGACACGTAGTGTAGTTACTGCGTTTACTTAGAAACTTATAAGACATTCCGTGTTAGGAATATTGTAGAATGCACGCTAGCAAGTCAAGTCTTGGAAACGACATCACGAAGTTGTAATTAGCTAGCTTCGCACAAGGCAATTCAGGTGAGTTCATAACCCCACATTTTTACGGTTTTACATTTTTATAAATGTTTTCGGGGTGGAAAGACATGCACGTTTTGTAGAAAACACACAAAGTTTTCGATGAACAAAGATTGCATATTTTAGACAAAGCACGTTTTGCAAGAACATACAAAGTTTTTGAACGAACAAAAACTCATATTTCTAAATCATGTTATGAATGGATTTCGAGGAACTCAAATGGTTTACGAATGGATCATACTAAATATGCCGGTTCTTACAAAACAAATGCGTATTATTGAAATGTGAATGATTTTCATGGCTAGGGATGAGATCGTCTGGTGATAATATAGAGACTGGGGGAGTTGGTCTGAGAGACTGGGAGTTGGTCTGAGAGACTCGGGAGTTGGTCTGAGAGACTGGGGAGTTAGTCTGAGAGACTAGCTGGGTAATTCAGTCTGAGAGACTGGGGTGAAATACATGTTACAAATGATTACTTACAATACTATTGGTATGATTAGCCTAGGAAAGAACCATAGATCACGTGATAGGGTAGGCGGATACTTGGGACCATTAATCCTCGTATCAGGACCGAGGGGCATGAGTGATAGATCTATTTGGGTGTAGCGAGCCCACACCCATGAGGCTGGGGCGGCCCATAGAGGTGACTATGTCTTCCAGCCGGGAGCCCGATACAACTTTGCTAGGTTTGAGTCTTCCTACACCGTCACACATATCAGTGGCCTTGCAAACCATTGGTGATCTTTTCCTTGTTTGCAAACATACCGGGACTTTCATACATACAATGAATACAAAGGTTTTATACAAATTCAAAGCATAGGATTATGCGGGCATGGAGTCAAAGTCAGGATGGGCATTGACGGTTATACAAACATTACAAATACGAGAGTTTACAAATACATGGTTTTACGAACATAATGCGTTACAAATACAAAGTTTCCATATAACTTGACAAGAAAATGATTTCTAAATTCGTTTTCTCAATAATATTTCACAAACCGGTTATTCAAAAAGATTTATTTCAAATCTTTTACAAACAAACTATGAACTCGCTCAACTTTATGTTGATTTTTTTCGCATGTTTCTATCTCAGGTTACCTTTCAGAAATTATGGCACGGTTGGAATAGGAGAACCATGTGGAGTCGAGTACTTAGTGGGCGTTCAATTTTCTAGAAGTCTTAGCTTATTTGCTTCCGCTGTGCAATGAAGATACCAGTCCAGTCACGCCAATGCTCTGATAATTTCGGGGTGTGACAGCGTAAATGTTTTAAATGCTCCTCCCAAGACTCGCTATACACAAGGATATCATCAAAGAAGACCAAGACGAATCGACGTAGGAAGGGACGGAAAATGTCATTCATTAAGTGTTGAAATGTGGACGGGGCATTAGTAAGCCCGAAGGGCATAACACGGAATTCATAATGTCTGTCATGTGTTCGAAAAGCGGTTTTGGCTTCATCCCCTCCTTAATCCGTATTTGAAGATACCCCGTGAGTAAATCTAATTTGGAAAAATACTTAGCGCCATGCAACTCATCAAATAATTCATCGATGGAAGGAATCGAAAACTTATCACGAACTGTAAGACCATTGAGGAGGCGATAATCAATGCAAAACCTCCATGTACCGTCTTAATTGCGAACCAATAATACCGGTGAGGAATATGGGCTAATGCTCGGGCGAATGATACCTTGGTGCAACATATCCTTAACTTGGCGCTCGATTTCCTGTTTTTGGAAATGAGGTTAGCGATAAGGACGAACAACCACCGGAGGCTGGTTTGGTAATAATTCGATTGCATGATCATGAGAACGAGGAGGTGGCAGACTTGTAGGAGGCTGAAAAACTGCAGGGAATTCAGCAAGTAGAGCGGAAATATTCGGGTGCAAGGCAGGTGGATCATGTGTTGAAACATCCGAAATCGATAGATGATACAACTCAGTCACCGAATCACTGGTCATCAACTTTCTAAGGCCATTAAATTGAATTTGTTGGGCCGATTTGGAAGTATCATCTTGCCATTTCACAGATTGGCCTTGCACAGAAAATTCAAACGTAGCATTCGCGTAATCGGTCAGCACAGGCCCTAGTGTAGAGAGCCAAGAAACCCCCAATACCAAATCCCAGCCCTGAAGTGGTAAGACATACAAGTCAACGAAGATAGTGTGAGATTGAATGGTGAGAGACACTTGACGGGCTAAGCCGGTACAGGGCAACCGTTCCCCACTTCCAACCAAGACCGAGAATGGTGTAATTTGTTCAATCAGCAAATGTAAATATGTAGCCACCCAAGATTGGACGAAACAATGGGTGCTACCCCCATCCAATAAGACCTAAACCTCTTTACCTTTAATGGAGCCGGTGAACCGAAGAGTGCTTGCCGAACAACCCCCTACCAAAGCATTATATGATATAGCCGATGAATGGTGGATCTCATCCAACTGTAACTTCTCAGCCAAGGTGGCATCGAGATTGGTGGTGGAGTTGGGTGGGTCCGGTGGGTCCGGGGAATCGGTATCATCATCGAAAAACAACAATTGTGGTGCATCGGTACATTGATGGTCACGGGAAGACTTGGCATCACAACGAAAACACAACCCCTTAGATTTCTTTTCTACAATTTCAGCTTGGGATAAGCGACGAAATCCTAGATGACCGGTTTTCGGTATGGTGGAAATAATGGGTGCAGAAGTAAGCGGGTTTGGGCTGGAAAGTTGGGCTAATTTTGGGGTGGGTAATATGGGCTTACCGAAACCCAGGGACACACGACCCACACCACGTTCCAACTGAATGCGATTTTCATGCATCTCAGCCAATGTCATAGCTTCTTCCAGAGTAGTGGGACGGGAAATAATGACTGATTGTTTAATATCGGAACGAAGACCCGATATAAAACAACTCAGTAAGAAAACCGAAGGTAATAGTATAGTGTGATTGGATACCTCCTCAAAACGATAACGGTAATCCGCGACGGTAGATGTTTGCTGGAGTTTGGTAAGCAGGCCCTCCGGAGTTTCCAGTTCCTTCGGACGGAACCGTTGAATAATAGCGGCGGTAAACGCCAGCCACGTAGTAACCTGAGCATGGCGTTCCACCCAATCATACCAATCCGCTGCCTCATCATCCAGGTAAAATGACGCAATCATCAGACGTTCCGTTACCGGAATCTTGTAGAAATCGAAATACCGATTCGCTTGAGCGACCCAACGTTCCGGGTGAGATCCGGCAAAACGCGGTAAGTGAATCGGTGCCGGCTTGTGACGACCAAACAACGAAGTGCCGGAATTACCAGATCCATCCGAGGAAGAGTACGAATCGGAGGAAAATTTGTGTTTAGAATTCAAGCTCACCTGAACACAAAGCTTGTTTAAGACCTTTTTTGTTTCCTCCAACGAAGCAGCTAACATGGCGACATCAGATTGTTGAGCCGTATTCGAGAACTGTGATTGCAATTCCTTCTGAGCTTCTTGTAGGGCTTTTAGGTTGTCATCGAGGTGTTTGAAACGAGTGCCATCAGCCATGATGCCAATGGTCAATGAAAGCACCAAATAGTGTGAACTAAAATTATCAACAATCAATTAACAACTCAAACAAATAAGAGGGAAGGATCAATTGCTTATTTTAGTGAAAACTTGGAAGAGATGAGAAGAGAAATACAGACTCAAGAAGGGGGGGTGGGGAAACTAGACAATTCTCAACAATATTCATAACTCTGATTCTCTCTCATCCTTGCCTTATATCATGCACTCCTTGTGGTCCTACTCATTTAGCTGATGTCATAACAAACTCTTTGTAACGGGCTGGTAATTGCTTGGACCTCTCCTTTTTCGTGTCATTCATTTGGTTATTGTGATGTTGTCTATCAGTTGTGGTCACAACATTTAGTTTAAGCATGTATTTATAAACCTCATTTATATCAAGTTTTTTAAATAATATTTATTACAAACCTCATTCATATGAAGACTATTAAATAATATTTATAGCAATAGAATTTTTTTTTTAATAAAATCCAACTTATAAAAATAATTTTAACGGATAACGTTTTTTTGGGTAACAATTATTTGTTTATCATATTTTATACATTCATTTAGTAAATGAATAATAACACTTAAACTATTACTGATCATATCTTGTAATTTGTTTAGAAACACATAATTCATTGCTTGCATTTCGTTAAATAATTATACATTGTCTGTTTTTATAATTCATTGACTTTTTTTTATATTTCATTGTATTTTCATAACAATTACTTTAACTTGACTATTATTAACGTTTATTCTTAAATCAGTTATTTTAATCGATAACCTTTTCCATACAATATTCAAATAAAACCATACAACTTAAAACCCTAATATTCTCAAATTAGTCTTAGAGATCCATCCCTATAGTCCTAGCATGCCTTAGAAATACCCACTGAATTTTATCACTTAAATATGATAGGGTGACACTTTGGATCATCCTAACATCTTCAATACAACCAACTTGTGTGTTCTTTTGCTTGTTAAGGTGAGTACATAGTTCCCCCTTTACTACTATTTTTACACTTTTTGGGGTGTTTCATGTGTCTATTATCAAAACATACTATCTTATACAACTACTTGCACAATTCAATTTCATGGTTGCTTGCTATCTTATTTGCTATTGTTGTACTTGTTTGTCAAATATTTTATAAACCAATGTACATTCATTAACTCCGTATAAGCCGAACGGGAGTATATGATAGATCTATTGGACTGACAACCCATTCCCACTGCTTGGCCTTTTTAGGGGAGAACCTTTTGGGAATGATAGAAACCAGCCATCTATAGGTTAACCCTTTGGGTTCCTACAACTAGTCAACTAAGGTTTGGATGTACCACTTATTTGTTAACTAAGTTATACAATTGCTATCTGATACTTGCTATACCATGAATTGTGAACTTTTAACTATCTATTATACGTACTAACCCTATGTGCTCACCGGCTTTTTAGTTGACATTTATTTTACACATGTTACAGGAAATCATCCATGAGGATGCTTACAAGATATTTGATCACATAGGATGCCGCTTGATTTAGTTTAAAATTTTAATTTGGTTTTATGTGAACAATTTGTTTATTTCTTTTGTATTGGATAATTCAGTTTTAATTTAAAATTTAAACTTTAGTTCCATGTGCTTTTGAATTATCTACCAAAGTAATGCTCCGATGCTTCCGCCTTCGGTTGGGGTGTTACACAACCCGTGTATTCAAAATCAACATTATGTCCAGGTATTTGGTTTAGATTTTCGTAGCAATCAACTTATGTGTAGGACCGTAATTATCTTCAAGAAATTGATGAAATAGAGAGATTTGGTCATTAAAAAGTGTAGTTGGCATCAACAAGTTATCTGATTTTACGCTCCCAAAAAAATATGTAGGTGATTTTGAAAAGATAATATTTTGGTATGATTTCAGGGGAATCACACTATTATCCTGTATATAATTTGGGATATATGATTTCCCCCAATTTTTGGCTACCATGATTTCCTCCCCATAGCAATCTCATTGAAATAAAAAACCCACAATGTATAAGGATTTGTTTCTGGGTGTCGAGATATATATAAACCCACATTCCTACAAGAGGCGACACACACCCCATCAAAACATTCTTGTTTCTCAAAGTGTTAGCAGAATTCTACCTCGTCACTTGTGTAGGTTGGTATACTTTTAAATGTTCAATTTTTTTATACACTGTGATGGTCTCAAAAATGCCGTGTAGGATTCAGAATACTTGTCTGCAACATGGTGTAGTCTGATATAGATTGTTGAACATTTTGTTAATGGTTAAAAAGTTGTGCTTTTTTCTTGTATACATTGTGATCGTCCTAAAAGTTGTTCATGTTCTCTAATATTAGGATCCATATTTGGAGGATGAAAATGTATGAAGGTAAGTTATTATATCAATGTATTGCATAGAAACTGTTGTTGCAAATGTTTGTTAGATGTTATATGTGTTTATTAAAATTGAACAATGCATTAGTCATAGCACGAAAAATCCCGAGGATTGGAAATATCAAATATGTTAGCGTGAACGTGGACAAGGCACCAAACAAGTATGATATTCTCAAAAATTGGTACGTACAGATGTTAGTGGTTCATCGTTGCATTTGGTGTTGTCGTGTATGAGTAGTCAAGATGATTATTGTGTACCAGGAGGGCCGGGGGGTCCACCGTTTCTGATCTAGGCTCCGGTAACTATATGTTTTTTTTTTATTTCTGTAAAAAAATTCATTTTTCTTGATTTTTGGATGGATGTTTTCTAAAATTTACAGTTTGATTTTTTTGGATGTGGTGTCGGGGTTTGGTGACGGTGGTCCCGGTGGTGCGGGTGGCCCCGGTGGCGCAGGTGGTCTTTGGGTCATCCTCTTTGTTTTTGGTGTTTGATGTGTTGGTGGCGGCGGTGGCGGGTTTGGTGGCGGTGGTGGTTTTTTGGTGGTGTGGCGACAAAGGTGGGTGACGGTGGAGGGTAGGTCCTATGGAGATGGGGGAGATGAGATGGTTGTTCATCTGTTTTCAGATCCTGTGAGTTTTATACCAACTGGGGTTTGCTTTGAGATGGTTGTGTAATCTGGGACTCTGTTGGTTTTTGTGTTTGGTTGTGTTGGGTTTTGAAGGTTTTTTGAGTTTTTTTTTTTTTTTTTTGGGGGGGGGGGGGGGGGGGGTTGTGCACATTCTGTATAAATATTGATCTCCTTTTTTTTTGTTGTATATATCATATTTTTGGGTTGAAATAAAAGATATGAGTATTGAGTTGGCAGTGATAGGGCGAAATTTTGTTTTTTCCGACAATTTGATGACAATGGTGCGGCAAGGACGGTGGAGGGTAAGTTTTTAACCCGCAACCCCACTTTGCAGCCATGATTTCTGGAGACTTTTGAGCCAAAACCACGTTTTTTTCAAGATCCACACAAGGTTTTGATATGTTGTTTTTTTTTCAGTCGATGATGATAAGTTCATCTTATCTGAGACACCTACTTAGTCACTATTTTTGGGTGAGTTCGTTTGTTACGATTCTCAAATTTCGTAAACCCGAAATAGGGTTCGGGGGCGTAAAAAGACATTTAGCGTAAAAAAAATTGTAAAAAAGGTTTTTGTTTAAACCCATAAAAAATGTTTTTTGTTTAAACCCGTAAAAGTTTTTTGTTTTGACGTAAAAGATGTTTGGCGTAAAAAGTTTTTTTAAACCCGTAAAAAATTTTGGCGCTAAAATTCTATTGCGTAAAAAGTTTTTTGTTTAAACCCGCAAAAAAGTTTTTTGATTGGCGTAAAAAGTTTTTCGTTTACACCCGTAAAAAAAAATTTATAAAAAAGTTTTTTGTTTAAACCCGTAAAAAAAGTTTTTACTTTGCCGTAAAAAAGTTTTTTTATTTAAACCCGTAAAAAAAGATTAAAACCGTAAAAATGTTTTCGTAAAAAGAAAAAGTTACTCGTAAAAAAGTTTTTCGTAATAAAAAGTTTGCTTCGTAAAAAAAAGGTTTTTGTAAAAAAAGTTTTTCTTAAAAAAGTCTTTCGTTAAAAAAACTCTTCGAAAAAAATGTTTTTTGTAAGAAAAAAGTTGTCAGTAAAAAAAATTCGTAAAAAAACGGGCGTAAAAAAACGGCCCGTAAATACACGGCGTAGAAAACGGCGCGTAAATACGGGGCGTAAAAAACGGCGCGTAAAAATGGGGCGTAAAAAACGGCACGGAAGAAACAGGCACGTAAAAACCGGGCGTAAAAAACGGCGCGTAAAAAACGGGCGTATAAACGGCACGCAAAAGCGTGCCGCAAAAAACCACGCGTAAAAAACGGGGTGTAAAAATGGGGCGTAAAAAAGGCTCGTAAAAACGTTTTTTTTTTAATCTTGAAATTTTTTTTTATCAAAAGATCTGATTTTAAAATTTTGTTTAATAAAAAAATCTGATTTTAATAAAAACAATTAATGTAATAAGACAAAAAAAACTAATAAAAAACAATAAATATAATATGAAAAAAAAGCAAATTTACTGAACTAACTGATGCGGGATCGGAACGATGTTTGCAGAAGATTTGAATTCTATTTTATTTAATTATCATATCTTTTAATTAGTTGAATTTCAATTTCCTAATCTTTTATATTTAGTTTCCTCACCTATATAAGGGGATTTAGGATTTATTATTTGATCAGTTTTTATTGATTTTGAATTGAAAGAACATTGTTCTTGGAACCATTGGTTCAATTTATCGTCTTTGATTAATCAATCGTTCTTGAGCCATTTGATCGCACGCGAAACTGCATCAGTTGGTATCAGAGCTTTGGTTTGTCAAAGGGCTCAACGCGAAGGTGAATACTTGTTTGCTCGTAGAGTCGCCGACAGAGGCAACGACATGAGTGTTTTCTATTCACGTGCTCGTGGTGAAGAACGACACCCTACTCGCAGAGTCGCCGACCGAGGCAGCAATGGAGTCTATCTTGACCCACGGGATCTTAAGATCGAACAGCTCCGACAACGAGTCCGAGATCTTGAAGAGATCCAACGGCTCCGACAACGAGTCCGAGATCTTGAAGAGATTAAACGACTCCGCCAACGAGTCAAAGATCTTGAGTTACAACGGGATAGGCGCATTAAGGAAACTGAATCGGGACGCGTCGTTCGGAACGATGTGAACGAAGAAGAGGAGCATCCTTTCGGCCATTCCCACACTCGGTTCCATGAGCCGATTTATCAAGAGTGTTTGTCCGAAGACAAACCAAGATTTGATGCAGATGGGTTAAAACCCGATGAAGAAGAATGTTCGTTTGTGTGGGAGGTTCTTAGCGGGATTACTATACTTGAAGAGGAGCTCATGAAAGAAAGGTATGCGAAAGTTTCTCTTATTAATGTTGGTGAGTTCGTGATGGGTAAAAAGTTGATTGCGGGAAGTGAAATTGTGTCTGGTGGCGGCGACATGGTGGCTTTTGGTCGAGATGATTTGGTAAGAGGCTTTGAATCATCCCGGGAAAGTCCGCTTATATTGCCGAAAATTATGGGGGGAGTTGAATCCCAAAATATGGGATATCCGATGCTTTCGAATATTCAAATTGAAGATATGAATTTCAAAGATACTTTTCCTAAAATTAATGGGAATTGTGGAGATAATGATGATTTACCAAACAATAATGCAATTGATGGTGGAGCCACCATGCACATTATTCAATGATGTGCTAAAAGTGGTTAAATAAAAACTACTAAAATTAACCTAATCTAGACACTCTAAGCTTTAAATTTATAAACTTAGACTCGATCTAAAACTAAACCACGCAACCGGCAAGTGTACCGATCAATGCAGTATAGCTACAGTAAGTCCGAGTATCGAACCCACGAGACTCTCTAATTACGCTAATTAGACTCTATCTAGACCTAGACTGACACAGACTCTAAATGTTTAATTGGTTGGGGGGGGGGGGGGGGTTACGGGAAAACTAAGGAAATCTATATTAAACTACTAAATTAACTAAAGCTAGACTAAAGACGAATGAAGACTAAGGGCTTTTCTTATATGGAGAGCGAGACCACCTAGACAAGAATCCTGGATTACTTTTAAAGAATTACCGATTAAGTTAAATGCATGAATTATGGAACCGGGATCTTAAAGTACTAAACCTATTAAGAACCAACTAAGCCCCTCGACCCTTCTCAAGGAGAAACCTGTGGAACTACCTAGGCTGTTAATCCTACCGGTTATTAGACGCCTTTCCAGTTGTCTAATTATTGTGTAAGTACCCTAATGTTGACCTACTCTTTTCAAATCATAGATCTAGGGTGGTTTGAGTTATTAAACTTGACTTGATAGACTAATAAAACCGACAAGTCAACTAAGACACGACCTTTTCCAAGGACTATCTAAAGCAATTCGCCGGGTAAGACCTACCAATAGCCCTTCACTTTCCAGGTATTAGGACTAGCAGAACACTAAAACCTAGCAAATTACTAACAATTACTTCTAGGGGTTACCGGCCGATTCTACCTAAAGAGTTAAGATTTCTTACGTGATATAGACACTCACCAAAATCCTAAACCCTAGTATGACTCTATGTTGTGATATAGACCGTCACTAAGAATCATACGAAGCAACTGACAATAATAAACCAAGTTAAAGTACGCATGCGCATCAAATCAATAAAACAAACTCTTTACTAAACACAATCAATCCATAATATTCATACAATTAACGAAAACGATAAAAACTTTATTCAATCCATTCAACTAAGTCTAGGTGGCATAAATGTTTAGCCAAGCATGGTCTTAAAAACAATCAAACAAAGTCTCAAACAAGAATTCATTGACATAAAATAAAAGAAACTAGAAAATAAAAGAACCCGTAAATTCTTTGACTTCCAAGCTTCCCTCTTTCAATCCCAATGATTCCGTAGCCTTGAACCCTTGTGAATATTTTCTAAAAATTCGTCTCCACTGACTTCGTGCGTCTGATCCTCTGATATCGAATTATGTGCGGCTGATATGCCCCCTCTTCTCTTGCTGCCGTCGATTATTTATCCCAAAAAGGGGCCTTACAAAGCTAAACCTCCTTCAAATCATGGGCTCGGCCCATATGATGATAATTGCCAATAGTCTTTTTAATTTGTGCCTCTAATATTTTCGTCTGATGTGATTACGTCCAGCAGCCGCCTTCCCTTCTTTCAATATTAATTATCGCAAAGAAAATAATGTAATATGTTTCCTTTTTATTCTGATCGATGTCACACTATTCACAATATGGCATCCTTTTTCCTTTTAGAATATATATGTATATTGAACATAGAGATAATTCATATATGGCCTCCAATAATAATAACAAGAGATAAGTAGCCTTGGCCTAATCAAGGAAAATAGCGGCTACTTCAATTCAGTCACGGGTGCCTTACTCTGCCCAACTGGCTGGTCATTTGATTATTACTCATTTTCGCTTCATTTGCACCAGGACCTGGCCCAACACAAAATAATATAATAAAATACTAAAACTAAATAAAAACAAATAAAACTTATACAAAAATTATACAATTTACACGGGACAAATAAGTGTATTTTACCCCACATCAAATATCCCCACACTTAACCTTTTTTCGTCCTCGAAAAAGAATTATGCAAAACGGAATCAGAGATGGTTAATTACTCAGGTCAAAAAAATATGTATATTTTATTAAAAACCAAAACTTGCGTTAGCCGCGATTGCGAATATAATTGTCCCTTTAAACCCGAATCTAATCTCAAGCCCTTATCATGTGAATTTAATTTAAGTGCGGCCAGTCTACCTAGGGTCTCACGCTAGAATCTACAGTCCACCTACTCCCGCCTCAAGCTTATAGAACTAAAGGAACCATCACTGGACCAATTCTCAACCGTCTTATATCAAAACCAAGAGAGTTTACAATCAATTTTTTTTTCAATGAGCGTAGACGTTGCTTTCCCTAACCAAGAGGCATTCCGGCTGTAGAGTCGCTATCCCCAACTCGGATTACTTAGGCTTCGGTACTTTTTACTTTCTTTTTTTTGCACGGTCGATTTCACACATCCTAGAGGTATTCCGGTTGTAAAGTCACTATCCCCAACCAAGATTACATAGGACTGCGCTACTTTCATTTAGTTTCTAGCTCATTTTTTTTCTTTTTCTTTCTATTTTTTTTTTTTGCATGATCACAAACTCTAACGATTTTAACTTATAACGGTGTCCCTTATACTCTTATTGGCAGTTTTGATTTCCCATATTTTCCAGGCGAAAACCCACTAGCAGACCGACAATTAAGTTATATTAACTCAAAAGGACCTAAAACCAAACCCGGGCCTATCCACATATCCCTAACTAGACGCAAGCTCGATTTATTTTATTATCTTATTATTATTATTCGAACCCAAGCAAAAATTCATCTTTTCTATCATTTTCCGTTTTTTTATTTGCAAACTTCTCATTTTAAAAGACATTTTCTAATTTTTTGAATTTTTTTTATTTTTAAATTTTTTGAATTTTTTTTTATTTTTTATGACTCAAGACTCACTAACTAAGACCTAAACGACAGTTTCCCATCCCCACACTTAAAATCTACATTGCCCTCAATGTAGGAGGGAAACCGACTCAAAAGACAAAAATAAATATGAAATAAAAGACAAAGGGCATAATTGGAAAGGACTTAGCTGGTTAATTAACACGTAAGCTCCAAAACTCTTGTCCAATCCAGCTCGATCGTATAGCATTTCGTTCGCGATCGGCTTTGACACTGACTAACATGCTTGGTAAAATGCCTGATATTTGCTGAACAGCTCCGAAATCACCCGAATGGAGATTGAGTACGGGTGGTACATCTTCAAACCTGCATAAACAAAAAACAAGCAAAAACCAAAGCAGTACCGACTCTAAAAAACGACTCAAAAACTACTAACTAAGACTCAATATACAAAAACTATGACTCAAAATACAAACTCTACAAAACCTCCCCACACTTGAATTTAATCAGGAGGCTTTTCCTTGACTTGAACCCGGTCTAGCCCATTTAATTCCACCCGTTCTTCATAAACAATTAAAAATTTTGTAGTGGAATTATAAAAGAATTTTGAATATTTAACCAGGTTAAAACACCAAAATTTGAATTTACCTGGCAGTAGCCACCAAATCACAATCCCAGGTGTTCTTCTCATTGCCTCCTCCCGTGGTTTTAAATTTTTACCCGCATTCGTTATCAGTACCACGGGCCAGCTGTGGTGTTCTTCATCTTCCACCATTCCCTCTACTTCCTTGCGAAGATCCCCACACTTAATTTCTACGTGCGGTGTGGGTTCACTTATTTTCTCAGGTTTACCTTCTAGTAGGGCTTCTAAATTTGCTAAATCACCTAATGGATCAAATTCCCCTACTTGTTCATATTCTGATAAACCTTCTAACTCCCCTAAAAACTCATCTTCCCAACGTAACACCTTTTTCTCTACCTCAACTTCTACCTCATCATCAAACAGACTACCTAAGGAATCTCCTAAATCTAATTCCTCATCAACATCTACCGCTTTAACCAATGATTCCTGGTAGACCTGCCACTCTTCTACTTCTTCCACACTCTCTCTCAATATCCCGCAATTAGCCATTTGCATCATAATCTCCTCTTCTTCACAGCCAAAATCAATGATGCCCTTATTCTCCGTTTCTTCTACTTCTTCTAATTTCCTAGGCATTTCTTCTATTGAACATCGAATGTCTGAGAGTATAGACTGCTGATTTTGAAACAGGACTTCATGTTCTTGAATCATTTTCTGAGTATTCTCATCCGTAGCTACCAGTTGAGCTAACAACCCCATTATCCTATCCAACTGTTCCTGCTCATAGACTTCAGAATTTTGCTGTTGGGGCTGGTGATACGGTTCCTCATACTGGTACAAGGAATACCACTGTGAAAAATATGACTGCGGCTGCACATAGGGGTTAGCATAATAATATGCAGAGGACCCCTCATATTGTGGGCATTTAACTGTAAAATGGGGTCCTCCACAAATTTCACACATATTTAAAACTCAAAAAATAGAAGACAAGGAAAATTAGACTCCTACGACTCAATATACAGAACACACAAATAGACTCACAAAACTCACCACGAAAACAGAAAACAAAAGACAAGTAGCACAGATATGTCAGATAAGATCAGTCAAAGAAATTAACGCAATTACCAAGAGTCCCCGGCAACGGCGCCAAAAACTTGATGTGCTAAAAGTGGTTAAATAAAAACTACTAAAATTAACCTAATCTAGACACTCTAAGCTTTAAATTTATAAACTTATACTCGATCTAAAACTAAACCACGCAACCGGCAAGTGTACCGATCAATGCAGTATAGCTACAGTAAGTCCGAGTATCGAACCCACGAGACTCTCTAATTACGCTAATTAGACTCTATCTAGACCTAGACTGACACAGACTCTAACTGTTTAATTGGTTGGGGGGGGGGGGGGGTTACGGAAAAACTAAGGAAATCTATATTAAACTGCTAAATTAACTAAAGCTAGACTAAAGACGAAGGAATACTAAGGGCTTTTCTTATATGGAGAGCGAGACCACCTAGACAAGAATCCTGGATTACTTTTAAAGAATTACCGATTAAGTTAAATGCATGAATTATGGAACCGGGATCTTAAAGTACTAAACCTATTAAGAACCAACTAAGCCCCTCGACCCTTCTCAAGGGGAAACCTGTGGAACTACCTAGGCTGTTAATCCTACCGGTTATTAGACGCCTTTCCAGTTGTCTAATTATTGTGTAAGTACCCTAATGTTGACCTACTCTTTTCCAATCATAGATCTAGGGTAGTTTGAGTTATTAAACTTGACTTGATAGACTAATAAAACCGACATGTCAACTAAGACACGACCTTTTCCAAGGACTATCTAAAGCAATTCGCCGGGTAAGACCTACCAATAGCCCTTCACATTCCAGGTATTAGGACTAGCAGAACACTAAAACCTAGCAAATTACTAACAATTACTTCTAGGGGTTACCGGCCGATTCTACCTAAAGAGTTAAGATTTCTTACGTGATATAGACACTCACCAAAATCCTAAACCCTAGTATGACTCTATGTTGTGATATAGACCGTCACTAAGAATCATACGAAGCAACTGACAATAATAAACCAAGTTAAAGTACGCATGCGCATCAAATCAATAAAACAAACTCTTTACTAAACACAATCAATCTATAATATTCATACAATTAACGAAAACGGTAAAAACTTTATTCAATCAATTCAACTAAGTCTAGGTGGCATAAATGTTTAGCCAAGCATGGTCTTAAAAACAATCAAACAAAGTCTCAAACAAGAATTCATTGACATAAAATAAAAGAAACTAGAAAATAAAAGAACCCGTAAATTCTTTGACTTCCAAGCTTCCCTCTTTCAATCTCAATGATTCCGTAGCCTTGAACCCATGTGAATATTTTCTAAAAATTCGTCTCCACTGACTTCGTGCGTCCGATCCTCTGATGTCGAATTATGTGCGGCTGATATGCCCCCTTTCTCTTGCTGCCGTCGATTATTTATCCCAAAAAGGGGCCTTACAAAGCTAAACCTCCTTCAAATCATGGGCTCGGCCCATATGATGATAATTGCCAATAGTCTTTTTAATTTGTGCCTCTAATATTTTCGTCTGATGTGGTTACGTCCAGCAGCCGCCTTCCCTTCTTTAAATATTAATTATCTCAAAGAAAATAATGTAATATGTTTCCTTTTTATTCTGATCGATGTCACACTATTCACAATATGGCATCCTTTTTCCTTTTAGAATATATATGTATATTGAACATAGAGATAATTCATATATGGCCTCCATTAATAATAACAAGAGATAAGTAGCCTTGGCCTAATCAAGGAAAATAGCGGCAACTTCAATTCAGTCACTGGTGCCTCACTCTGCCCAACTGGCTGGTCATTTGATTATTACTCATTTTCGCTTCATTTGCACCAGGACCTGGCTCAACACAAAATAATATAATAGAATAGTAAAACTAAATAAAAACAAATAAAACTTATACAAAAATTATACAATTTACACGGGACACATAAGTGTATTTTACCCCACATCAAATATCCCCACACTTAACCTTTTTTCGTCCTCGAAAAAGAGTTATGCAAAACGGAATCAGAGATGGTTAATTACTCAGGTCAAAAAAATATGTATGTTTTATTAAAAACCAAAACTTGCGTTAGCCGCGATTGCGAATATAATTGTCCCTTTAAACCCGAATCTAATCTCAAGCCCTTATCATGTGAATTTAATTTAAGTGCGGCCAGTCTACCTAGGGTCTCACGCTAGAATCTACAGTCCACCTACTCCCGCCTCAAGCTTATAGAACTAAAGGAACGATCACTGGACCAATTCCCAACCGTCTTATATCAAAACCAAGAGAGTTTACAATCAAATTTTTTTTTCAATGAGCGTAGACGTTGCTTTCCCTAACTAAGAGGCATTCCGGCTGTAGAGTCGCTATCCCCAACTCGGATTACTTAGGCTTCGGTACTTTTTACTTTCTTTTCTTTGCACGGTCGATTTCACACATCCTAGAGGTATTCCGGTTGTAAAGTCACTATCCCCAACCAAGATTACATAGGACTGCGCTACTTTCATTTAGTTTCTAGCTCATTTTTTTCTTTTTCTTTCTATTTTTTTTTGCATGATCACAAACTCTAACGGTTTTAACTTATAACGGTTTCCCTTATACTCTTATTGGCAGTTTTGATTTCCCATATTTTCCAGTTGAGCTAACAACCCCATTATCCTATCCAACTGTTCCTGCTCATAGACTTCAGAATTTTGCTGTTGGGGCTGGTGATACGATTCCTCATACTGGTACAAGGAATACCACTGTGAAAAATATGACTGCGGCTGCACATAGGGGTTAGCATAATAATATGCAGAGGACCCCTCATATTGTGGGAACTGTAAAATGGGGTCCTCCACAAATTTCACACATATTTAAAACTCAAAAAATAGAAGACAAGGAAAATTAGACTCCTACGACTCAATATACAGAACACACAAATAGACTCACAAAACTCACCACGAAAACAGAAAACAAAAGACAAGTAGCACATATATGCCAGATAAGATCAGTCAAAGAAATTAACGCAATTACTAAGAGTCCCCGGCAACGGGGCCAAAAACTTGATGTGCTAAAAGTGGTTAAATAAAAACTACTAAAATTAACCTAATCTAGACACTCTAAGCTTTAAATTTATAAACTTATACTCGATCTAAAACTAAACCACGCAACCGGCAAGTGTACCGATCAATGCAGTATAGCTACAGTAAGTCCGAGTATCGAACCCACGAGACTCTCTAATTACGCTAATTAGACTCTATCTAGACCTAGACTGACACAGACTCTAACTGTTTAATTGGTTGGGGGGGGGGGGGTTACGGAAAAACTAAGGAAATCTATATTAAACTACTAAATTAACTAAAGCTAGACTAAAGACGAATGAAGACTAAAGGCTTTTCTTATATGGAGAGCGAGACCACCTAGACAAGAATCCTGGATTACTTTTAAAGAATTACCGATTAAGTTAAATGCATGAATTATGGAACCGGGATCTTAAAGTACTAAACCTATTAAGAACCAACTAAGCCCCTCGACCCTTCTCAATGAGAAACCTGTGGAACTACCTAGGCTGTTAATCCTACCGGTTATTAGACGCCTTTCCGGTTGTCTAATTATTGTGTAAGTACCCTAATGTTGACCTACTCTTTTCCAATCATAGATCTAGGGTAGTTTGAGTTATTAAACTTGACTTGATAGACTAATAAAACCGACAGGTCAACTAAGACACGACCTTTTCCAAGGACTATCTAAAGCAATTCGCCGGGTAAGACCTACCAATAGCCCTTCACTTTCCAGGTATTAGGACTAGCAGAACACTAAAACCTAGCAAATTACTAACAATTACTTCTAGGGGTTACCGGCCGATTCTACCTAAAGAGTTAAGATTTCTTACGTGATATAGACACTCACCAAAATCCTAAACCCTAGTATGACTCTATGTTGTGATATAGACCGTCACTAAGAATCATACGAAGCAACTGACAATAATAAACCAAGTTAAAGTACGCATGCACATCAAATCAATAAAACAAACTCTTTACTAAACACAATCAATCCATAATATTCATACAATTAACGAAAACGGTAAAAACTTTATTCAATCCATTCAACTAAGTCTAGGTGGCAAAAATGTTTAGCCAAGCATGGTCTTAAAAACAATCAAACAAAGTCTCAAACAAGAATTCATTGACATAAAATAAAAGAAACTAGAAAATAAAAGAACCCGTAAATTCTTTGACTTCCAAGCTTCCCTCTTTCAATCCCAATGATTCCGTAGCCTTGAACCCTTGTGAATATTTTCTAAAAATTCGTCTCCACTGACTTCGTGTGTCTGATCCTCTGATTAGTGGTGCACAAATCGGGTTTTCGGGTAGGACCGGGTTTCGGGTAGGATCGGGTTCGGGTAGGATCGGGTTTTAAAAAATCGGGTTTTTTTAAAAACCGGGTCGGGTCCGGGTCCGGGTTTTCTACCAAAAATGTATACCCTATATACCCGGGTCCGGGTAGGGTTCGGGTCGGGTTTTATAAAACCCGGGTATTATAATACCCTATTTCCGGGTTCGGGTCCGGTTCGGGTATTCATCGGGTAGGGTTCGGGTATGCACCGGGTTGAGAAAAAACCCGCACCGGGTATTAAAAAACCCGCATCGGGTTGGGAAAAAACCGCATCGGGTAGAGCGGTTGCGGTTGTGGCTAGACATGCTCAAATCGGTTTTTTTACTAACCTAAACCGGTTAACCGGTTGGGACTGTTATTGGGCCAAAAAAAAAAAACCGGTTACGGTTAATAACCGGTTATTAACCCCGAACATCAAGACCCGGTAATAACCGACCGGTTATGAAAAACCGGTTAACTTGTGAACCGGTTAATAAAAACCAGTTTTTTCGGTTATTTTATAAAACATGCAGAATTTATAAAAACATGCAGAAATTTTAAAAAAAGGCTGCAGAATCATATACAAAACATGCAGAATTTTATAAAAACATGCAGAATCATTTAAAAACATGCAGAAAGTTATAAAAACATGCATAATTATATTAAAACTGCAGAAAGTTAAAAAAAATGCTGCAGAATTATATAAAAACATGCATAATCATTTAAAAACATGCAGAATTATATAAAAACATGCAGAATTATGTAAAAACATGCAGAATTATATTAAAACTGCAGAATTTTATAAAAAATGCTGCAGAATTTTATAAAAACATGCAGAATTTTGTAAAATCATAAGAACTAGAAGTCTTATTGCATACATAATTAAACAAGATTACATCAAAATCGGGTTTTTTTAAACCGGGTTTCGGGTATAAACCGGTTCCGGGTTCGGGTATTTATAAAACCGGGTTTCGGGTATAAACCGGGTATAAAAAAAACCGGTTCCGGGTTCGGGTTTTAGATCAAATATGCATACCCGGTCCCTACCCTACGGGTAGGGTCGGGTTCGGGTTCGGGTATTAAAAACCCGGGTTTTATAATACCCGTTTCCGGGTTTTTTTTCCGGGTTCGGGTTTTTTGTACACCACTACCTCTGATGTCGAATTATGTGCGGCTGATATGCCCCCTCTTCTCTTGCTGCCGTCGATTATTTATCCCAAGAAGGGGCCTTACAAAGCTAAACCTCCTTCAAATCATGGGCTCGGCCCATATGATGATAATTGCCAATAGTCTTTTTAATTTGTGCCTCTAATATTTTCGTCTGATGTGATTACGTCCAGCAGTTCCCTTCTTTCAATATTAATTATCTCAAAGAAAATAATGTAATATGTTTCCTTTTTATTCTGATCGATGTCACACTATTCACAATATGGCATCCTTTTTCCTTTTAGAATATATATGTATATTGAACATAGAGATAATTCATATATGGCCTCCAATAATAATAACAAGAGATAAGTAGCCTTGGCCTAATCAAGGAAAATAGCGGCAACTTCAATTCAGTCACTGGTGCCTCACTCTGCCCAACTGGCTGGTCATTTGATTATTACTCATTTTCGCTTCATTTGCACCAGGACCTGGCCCAACACAAAATAATATAATAGAATACTAAAACTAAATAAAAACAAATAAAACTTATACAAAAATTATACAATTTACACGGGACAAATAAGTGTATTTTACCCCACATCATTCAACATGTGTATGGAAATATTCATAACAACAAAAATGGGCTAATACTTGATTCTATGGAAACACAGTTCTTATATGCTCCTTTTATCATCAATAACAAAGAGCTCCTTGGTGGGGTTGAGATATTTGGGCAGGTCAAGTCGACAGTGAATAAGAGACGATCCAATGCTCTATTCGACCCGGGTGGTACATGTCAAGTGTCAAGCGAGACGACCCATGAAGTTGAACAATTTGGGTGGGTTGTGATAATCGTGCAAAAGGATTGGGTTGATGTTCCCTTTGATCCAGGTGGGTTTGATTTGGGGGCAAAACTCGAGGACGAGTTTTTTTCGAAGACAGGGAGTGTGATGCGGGATCGGAACGAAGTTTGCGGAAGATTTGAATTCTATTTTATTTAATTATCATATCTTTTAATTAGTTGAATTTCAATTTCCTAATCTTTTATATTTAGTTTCCTCACCTATATAAGGGGATTTAGGGTTTATTATTTGATCAGTTTTTGGTTTATTATTGAATAGAAAGAACTATGTTCTTGAACCTTTTTGGTTCGTTTATCAGTCTTTGATTAGTCAATTGTTTTTGAGCCATTTGATCGCACGCGAAACTGCATCACTAACCTTTTGACATTAAAATACTAAAAACATAATAAGATAAGAAGAATTTTATAATAGTTTTAATCACTTTTAATCTCATCCATCCATCTTCAAAGATCAATGGTTGGAAAGTGGTTCTCATGGTTTTCACAACTGGATGTGGTTTCAATTTAACCGTCCCCTATATATATATAGGGGAAGGTTCATTTGAGAAGACTATTCTTTCAAGAACAAATTGAAATTAATCTTAGCCGTTTAACTCTTTTGATCAATGGTTGTGAAGGATCATGGCATTTATGTAAATATTACACTCTCTTTCATCAAATCATTAAGTAAATAAGGTATCTTGGACATTTTGTGTAGCATCAGACATTTATATCCTCACAGTTACTAAAATCCCACACAACCAAACACTGTAATTTCATCCCCCCACAATCACCAATTGTCTTCGTCATTCATAACCTAATATCACCACATGTCAAAATTGATACAGCACTGGATGTTTATAGCTTCAAGACTTCCACGATTAGGGACTACACAACCCGTGTATTCAAAATCAACATTATGTCCAGGTATTTGGTTTAGATTTTCGTAGCAATCAGCTTATGTGTAGGATCGTAATTGTCTTCAAGAAATTGATGAAACAGAGGGATTTGGTCATTAAAAAAGTGTAGTATACTTATAAAGTGTTGAAATCAGCTGGCATTAACAAGTTATCTGATTTTACGCTCCCAAAAAAATATGTAGGTGATTTTGAAAAGATAATATTTGGTCTGATTTCAGGGGAATCACACTAATATCCTGTATATAATTTGGGATATATGATTTCCCCCAATTTTTGGCTACCATGATTTCCTCCCCAAAGCAATCTTATTGAAATAAAAAACCCTTAATGTGTAAGGATTTGTTTCTGGGTGTCGAGATATATATAAACCCACATTCCTACAAGAGGTGACACACACCCCATCAAAACATTCTTGTTTCTCAAAGTGTTAGCGGAATTCTACCTCGTTACTTGTGTAGGTTGGTATACTTTTAAATGTTCAATTTTTTATACACTGTGATGGTCTCAAAAAAGCCGTGTAGGATTCAGAATACTTGTCTACAACATGGTGTAGTCTGATATAGATTGTTGAACATTTTGTTAGTGGTTAAAAAGTTGTGTTTTTTTCTTGTATACATTGTGATCGTCCTAAAATTGTTCATGTTCTCTAATGTTAGGATCCATATTTGGAGGATGAAAATGTCTGAAGGTAAGTTATTACATCAATGTATTGCATAGAAACTGTTGTTGCAAATGTTTGTTAGATGTTATATGTGTTTATTAAAATTGAACAACGCATTAGTCACAACACGAAAAAGCCCGAGGATTGGAAATATCAAATATGTCAGCGTGAACGTGGACAAGGCACCAAACAAGTCTTATATTCAATCCATGTCAAAAAATGGGTACGTACAGATGTTAGTGGTTCATCGTTGCATTTGGTGTTGTCGTCTATGAGTAGTCTAGATGATTATTGTGTATCGGGAGGGGTGGACATAATATTATTTTTGTGATTTTTTAGTCTCCTTAAATGTGTTTTATATATTTTTATTAAGCATGTGGGATGTTCTGTCGTTACATATCAGTACACATCATGGCGTAATCACTTTAGTTACCAGGTGAGTTGTGCCATAATAAGTGTGTAGGCAGCGTCTGTAGAAACTCAGTTGATATGTGTTAACTGTAAACGACGTAGGAACATTAGATTTCATTTTAATAAATGACTGCTTGTTTGCTTGCTGTAAACGTCGTTTGTTTTTTTATCCGGAATATATGCTATTGTATGTTTGTGTGTGTAGCTACTATATTTTAATTATATGCATGGTCTGGGTGGGTGAATTTAAAAAAGCGTATTTTTTATCGATTCAGTGTATTAAGAGAAAGGGTTGGGTTTGAGTATATTGTCGGGTATGTGTTTATTGATAAATTGTAGTTATATGTAGGATAGGTTTATGTATCAGCTTTGTATGAAGCAACATTACGTGATTTAAGGATAGTGTTTGCGTAGGGTGTTTCATCGGTATGTTTTTTTTTGTTTTTTGTCGAATGGGGTATGTTTGGGCTTTTATGCTGTCAACTTGATGTAACTATCATCAATCTGATTTATGATCCGATAAAAACGTGTGTATGGATTATTTATGTGGTGTGTTTGCTGGATATTCTATGTTTTGCACACCGTCTTACTGATGGTGAATGTTCATGTAGCTGGTATGTTAGGAAAGAGGCACTATTCTGGGAATCCTCTTAACAGTAATAAGCCTTTAAAAGTGATCATGCATTTAATCTGTTTTAATGACATACGAAAAACATTCGTTAATTTTTTATGCACAATATTTTTTGGTTTGCTGTTGGTGTCGATAAGAATGTTGGTTCTACCTCAGACGGGTGGGTGGAAGATGACGATTTTGTTGTAGCCGTTCCCAAGATGGTAGTACCAAAACTTGAAAAGCGAAAGTTGGTAGAGAAGAAGATAAAGGAGGAAATAATATTGGTGTAGAGTACACATATAAGATACGGACGAGATCATCACCTAAATCGCTTCATGAAGCTCTTTAGAAGTTGTCTGCGGAACAAAAAGAATGTGTAAGTCAAATGGGGTTTGAGAAGATGTTGTCGTTTACGATAGACGGTATACCAGGACAGTGGGGACACTATGTTGTGGATAATTTGGATACAGACAAGATGTGCATTAAGTTGGAGCGGGGATCGATTGATATTACAAAAGATGTGATACATCAGTTAGTTGAAAACTTACAAGAATCACGAGAAATCGAGAGAAAGAAGGCCTTGAGCCTGCTGGTCGAGTGAGAGGGAGCTGTCACATCACAAGTGATGTGACAAGGGGGTATTTATTGGTTGCCAAAAAGGGAAAGTGGAGTGCAAGGGTCGGATGGTGCACCGATTGAATGGCACTTCGATCGGATGGCCATTCGATCGAACGGCCATTCGATCGAGTGGCTCCGACGAGTTGCGTTTCGACGTTTCGTTTCGCGTGTTGAGCGTTGCGTTGCGATGCGTTTCGAGTGAGCAGTGCGATAGTATTACCCATTAGTTACACAAATAACCTAGTTACTATATCTAACATATAATCACTACAAATAACTTGCGTTTAGCGTTTGCGATTGGATTGCGTTGTGATAGAATTGCGATTGCGATTAAACACCTCAACATAAACATAACATGCACAAGTAACACATAATAGCACACACACGTAAAACAATATCCAGAACACATAATTCGGGTTGTGAATGCGATAGCGATGCGATTAGCGATAAGTCAATTAGCGATTAAACATCAATTAAACCTCGATTATTAATAAGTACTCCACATAATACAACTAAAGCAAATAAATAGTAGAATTCGATTACAAATCAAAGTGTACAATCAATAGTTAAGCAAGGAGTGACAGATCGCAATTAGCAATCTTTTCTTCTTTTGACTTTGACTTTCCAAAAAGCGGGTTGTTACAGTCAACACCGGTGAACGGAACAAATATCATCTTATATCTACACAAAAAATATGTGTGAGTACACTAATGTCCAATACACGTAATTTTTATAATAATAATAAGATGTAAAACTTACTTGTTTGTATCATACGTAGCGTCAAAAGCTACCACATCACCAAAACAATTGTAGTTACATCTACATATATCATCCGCCCAAAAAAGTGATCTTAGCGCACCATCGACTATGGTGTGATTGAAATAAAAGTTTTCCATATGAAGCTTGTTGCCATTCAACTTATCAATAACCATTTGCGCATCTTTGTCACCAATAAACTCTCTGATGTCACGAGCAAAGTTCTTGTGATCAACTCTAGTTCCTCTTACCATGTGTTGACCACCCTTCAATGAGGTTTGCATCCGGTGAGATACAGTTACCCCGAATCCAGAAGTTTGAGCTTTGTGAATAAACTCCAGCTCTGTAAACGTTAATTGCCTTCTACCTCTTGTTAAATCCGTATTGTCCACATCAACAAGACCGTGGTTATGGTGCTAATTGAACTTATAAACAGTGTAGACTTCCTAACCTTTAACTAGTTTAAACTTGATACATGCCTTACAATTGGTGACCTTAAAATTGCTGTTACGTTGCTTGGATATTGATGATTCGGCATCCATGGAGTCACTAGAAGTAGGGTTCGGGTTACCGGATCTGCTGCATACGATGTAGCAGTGTGTTATGCTACCTTTATACCTTGCAACCGTCGATAGCCTAATATCAAAACCGGCCTTGTCCGCATAGGCTTGGTACATGCTAACAGCGTCTTCCCATCTCTGAAACACTATTCCAATAACAGGTGTTTCGTTTGTAGGCACACTAGGGATCCAATACTTGGTCCCGGTTGGGGAGTGATATTAGTTGCGTGCCACAGACTCATCTAAATTAAAATGTTACGAAAACCAAGGACAACATAATTATTAACAAGACATATAGACTTACCGAAAAACATATGGTTGGACAAACTTACCTTGCTGGTTTGTGATAGGTACGACACTAGTATCTGCATTCAATATTGTATGAAATCGTTAATGAATGATTAAAAATCATAATGCGTTGTGGAAAGCTACAGGACAATGTACCATAAAAAACAAACATTCAAAACACACTTTAACATACTATAAACCAATTATCATATCAATTTGAGCGCGTAGAAAAATCTAACCGTTCTAACTGTGTAGGACACTTTATTGGCATGAGAACAGCCGCCTACAATTGGTCCAGATCAAACATATCTGATTGGATTGGCTAGTGGTTGTTAATATAATTGTGAAGATTATACAAGATTACTTGTCATTCTAATCCACAGATTGAAAAAAAAACTAACAGACATGGTATTAATATAACTGGATACTACACAAAAAAAGTAAAACTAAACGGCCAGTATAAATTCTACGCCTAATGATATATCCGAATTCTGACCTACATCATTTGATTCGCTGATGGTGTGTATGTAAATATTGTATTTTCCAAGCCAAAACATGATTCCGATTAACACCGCATAAAACAAGTTAAAAAACTATAAAAATTTCACACATAACTACAACCCCCCTGAACGCGTTCGGTAAATATAGATAAAAAATAATGTCAATCAAACCTTCGTTAGTGTATCCAGATTGAGTACTTGGGTCTTCATGGGTCGACATGTTTGCACAGGATTGTTAATACTAAAACTATACTATCAGCTCTGTTGATGTGATGTTTGGTATAAAAAAAACCACCAAAGCAGATTTATATAAGGTTGGGAACACCCTAAAACAATATATGAAGGGGTATGGTCCCAAAAAGCCGCGCAAACCTCCTTCAAGGTTGCGCGCGAGACCATACTCCTTATTCAACAAATTTCTGATTGACAACCTCGCGCGGGTTACACCACATTTATTTAACCGGCGCGAGGCCCGGACAATAGGAAGCTCCAATTATAACACTTAGCATTCTAAAAGAGCACCCAGTCATCCAAACCCTGCGCGAGATAGTTACGCGTCCAGCAAGAGCCGCGCAGGGCAGCAGCGCAAGTCTGTTTCAGAGAGTACACAAGGTACAAGTGGCAGAAGAAAAGAGCCAATCAGCGGCCTTCTGGCCCTGCTCAATCGTGCTCCATGATCGTCTGACATACAGGAGACGAAAAGTACTTAAGGACGCCTACGTGGCACCAATCACAGGGCAGAGACACCTGCCCCACGATCTCCACTTACCTGCTGATGGTAGAGAGGCGGCCAGGCCGACAACAGTGACACGTGGCTCCAATCACATTGCGCCAGCTCCCAAGAGCTCCTGCTAACCACTAACGGTCGACACCAGTGAGACAAGGAGCATATCCCTTATGTTGTCGCCTTCAGGCCCAAGGCCCATCAGCCCACATCCTCTTACACCTCTCCGGCTATAAATAGAGACCTCACTTCACAGGTTAAACATTCCATTCCCTCTACTCTCACTCTTAATACTTAATTATCTCCCCAAAGCAGTCGCTTATTCTCACGCCGGAGCCTGGTTAAGAGGGAAACCCCCACATCCCCCTCTTAACGAGTAACGGTGTTCTATTTTGCAGGATAACCCAGTCATTAAGGAACTCAGGAAACCATAAAGAAGATTAACCACTATGATAGGAACATAAACCAAACTGATTAATCCCCTAATTAGTTTAGTGTTTCTTCATTGGCGCCCACCGGTTTTCTACAAATCACTTTCATCTTCTTTTTTCTGAGTTTTCGTTGTTTTTTCTTCCTTCGATCATGGCTGGTCAAGGAATTATTCCCGAGTTCGGTTTCGGAGCGAACTCTAATGCGGTGTTGGGCGAGGGCAATCAAAACGTCCAACCCCAACACATTGAAGAAATTGGCGAAATCGAAGTAACCAACACGGAGGGACCGCGCGGGAGCATCACCCGCATCACTCAAACGGTAACCCCAGGAAACAACGGCGCTGGACCTTCAAACCCAGCTCCACCTCAGAACATTTCGGCACTACTAGGGCTACCAGAGGGCGAAACCCCAGCCTCATGGTACGCCAAGCAACTTGCCACCATTAACGAGGCGTATCAATCTTTGAGCGCACAGCAAGCAGTCTTAACGGCAGAACCGTCCTTGGTTACACCAGGAGGCCCTAGTCACGGGGCGCGCCAGATACCACCACAGCAAAACATCCAAGGAAGAGCTAACAGACCTCCCCCTACCAGAAGACTAAGCGTGCATGACACGCGTGATACACGGGGAGAAACAGAAAGCTATTATGACTATCCGTCACACGTCCAAAGAGGCCCAGTTCATAGCCGGCTCATGCCGCGCAACATGAACAATGAATGGGAAAATACAGACCCGAATGATCCAACTTGGCAGGATGATGAGAGCTCGTCAGTCTTCAATCGCTTGCAGAGGAACCACGAATGCTACAAACCAAGACAACACGTAGGGTACACCGAAGAGGCAGAGCGAGACTTTCGCCTCGCCTATCAACCAGCCGAAGCTACGGAACATTCAAAGTTCATTCCAAAGATCGCGCTGGCGCCACTTAAAAGAGAGAAGTTACCTCCGACAGTTGGAAAGTTTAACGGATTGACCGATCCCGATGATCACATCAGAGTTTTCACAAGCGTAGGTTGCATGGGAGGATGGAATATGCCCATGTGGTGCCATCTGTTTATTCAAACGCTTACAGGGGCTGCTCGTGCCTGGTTCGACAGCCTTCCTCCAGGAAAGATCAAGTCATGGGTGGATTTCAGAACACAGTTTTTGAATCACTTCAGTCAACAGAGACGTTACCAACCACTTGCCTCGCGCATGGTGCAGCACTGGACTGGGGGCACTTGAAGGGGTATGGTCCCAAAAAGCCGCACAAACCTCCTTCAAGGTTGCGCGCGAGACCATACTCCTTATTCAACAAATTTCTGATTGACAACCTCGCGCGGGTTACACCACATTTATTTAACCGGCGCGAGGCCCGGACAATAGGAAGCTCCAATTACAACACTTAGCATTCTGAAAGAGCACCCAGTCATTCAAACCCTGCGCGAGATAGTTACGCGTCCAGCAAGAGCCGTGCAGGGCAGCAGTGCAAGTCTGTTTCAGAGAGTACACAAGGTACAAGTGGCAGAAGAAAAGAGCCAATCAGCGGCCTTCTGGCCCTGCTCAATCGTGCTCCATGATCGTCTGACATACAGGAGACGAAAAGTACTTAAGGACGCCTACGTGGCACCAATCACAGGGCAGAGACACCTGCCCCACGGTCTCCACTTACCTGCTGATGGCAGAGAGGCGGCCAGGCCGACAACAGTGACACGTGGCTCCAATCACATTGCGCCAGCTCCCAAGAGCTCCTGCTAACCACTAACGGTCGACACCAGTGAGACAAGGAGCATATCCCTTATGTTGTCGCCTTCAGGCCCAAGGCCCATCAGCCCACATCCTCTTACACCTCTCCGGCTATAAATAGAGACCTCACTTCACAGGTTAAACATTCCATTCCCTCTACTCTCACTCTTAATACTTAATTATCTCCCCAAAGCAGTCGCTTATTCTCACCCCGGAGCCTGGTTAAGAGGGAAACCCCCACATTCCCCTCTTAACGAGTAACGGTGTTCTATTTTGCAGGATAACCCAGTCATTAAGGAACTCAGGAAACCATAAAAAAGATTAACCACTATGATAGGAACATAAACCAAACTGATTAATCCCCTAATTAGTTCAGTGTTTCTTCAATATACGTCTTCAGTATTAAAAGGAAACGATTCGTATATTCCCCCTAATTGTAACACCCAAAATTCATGGCTGTTTGAATGTTAGAATTAATTGAAAAAAGCTTGCATTAACACCCAAAAATCGCGGCTGTTTGTATTATTTACATGGACAAAAAAGATTCTTGAATGCTGAATACAAAAAATACCAAATCACTACTCCTATTTCATATTGATACAACTTTGATCATGAAGACTATAAAATCGGCAGTAGAATAGGATGATTGAATGCAAAATTAACGGGTTTGTATGATATCAAATAACATGTAAATTTCCTGTAGAGCTATCATCTTCTTATACGAATCAATAGGTGGATCAAAAAATAAATGAGAAATCGCAAGAGATGATAAAAAAGTTTGGATGCTTTTTTTTCAATTATAAAATCATATGAGATTAATTGATGAGCAAAATTATAGGAAAATATAATAATAAATGATTGTTTTAAATTACTATAGTACCCTTATAAATAAATGAATGTTATTGGTTGATTTTGTTCTTTTTATTCTCATGTTAATATTTCTTCTCAGATGAACTTCCCACTATATATATATATATAGAAGAAGGATCGGTTAGGAACCACCCGTTATTGCGAGAACCGCGAGAACCAAGTGTGAATACAACCAAAAAATACCTAAAAAAATAAAAAAAACACTCAATTTTTTTTTACTATTTTTTATAAAAAAATCGCTATATTTCTTCACAAAAAAAAAAAAATTAAGTAACAATTATCCATGCACATGTGCATATGCATCATTTCTTTTACAAATTCCGTAATACATTACTAATATCAGACAATTGCACTTTCATTTACACTGTCATTCATAATACACTACTTTTTACATTAACAATATTAGAAATGCACATGTGCATCTATATGTATGAACATGTTATAACGTGTTTTGGTACACCACTTTGAATACACATTCCATTTCATCTATCATACCATCAATAATACACTACCATTACCTCCTACCATCCGTAATACAGTGCCATTGCCTCCTACCATCCATAATACAATACTATTACCAATATTTTCACTTTATTACATGTACATCAACACCCTTTATACAATCCAAACAACATATTACATCATAAAGTGATAAATATAATCAAACCATCAACCACTAGATATAACTAACCAAACACATGTATGTGGGCCAAGTTCATAATTTAAAATCACAAACTTTTTATACCAAAACACGTTATATGATGGTTATACATAATGATGCACATGTGCATTCTTAATATTGTTAATGTAAAAATTAGTGTATTGCAGATTGTAATGTAAATGAAAGTGCACTTTTCTGCTACGGGTAAATTATGGAATTTGTCTAAGAAATGATACAAATGCACATGTGCATCCATAACTGTTACTCAAAAAAAAGTTCTTTTTGTAACGAAATATAACGATTTTTATTAGAAAAATATTACAAAAAATTGTGTGTTTTTTGAATTTTTTTAGTTATTTTTTTGTGTTCACATTGGTTCTCGCGGTTCTCGCAATAAGGGTGGTTCTCAAATGAACCTTACCCTATATATATATATAGAGTGGGAGCTGGCTAGAAAGCCTAAGTTTACTAGAAAGTCTAGGAAGCAATAGGATGGTGACATGTTGCTTTTATTTTTTTTATTCAAAAGGGCATGATGGTAAGAATTTGATTATTAATTTAATTTTGGAATATTATATATCCTAAACTAACTATCCAGATATTTATGGAAACGTATATCTCTTTGATATCTCATATCAATTCAAAAATTCGCAGTTACTTTAAATTACGAAGTTCAAATCATTAATAATTTCTTCACGTTGTGTTTTATCAGTTACTGGTTTCATCACAATGTGTTTTATCAGTTACTGGTTTCAGTTACTGTTTCATCACAATGTGTTTTATTAGTTACTGGTTGATGTGATTTTGGCATTCTTGATGTTGTGTTTTATCAGTTATTGGTTTCATCACAATGTGTTTTACCAGTTACTGGTTTCAGTTACTGTTTCATCACAATGTGTTTATTCAGTTACTGGTTGATATGATTTTGGTATTCTTGATGTTGTGTTTTATCAATCACTTGTTTCTTCATAATGTGTTTTATCACAATGTGATGTTGGTTTCATCACAATGTGTTTTATCAGTTACTGGTATATCACAATGTGTTATACCAGTTATGATTCATGAATTGCATGTTCTTTTGTATTTTGGGTTCTTTACGATGTGTGATAGTGTATATAATACACCAGATGTAAACACTTGATAACTGATCACTTTTTGAACACACTAATGGTACATCTACTATCTAACATATTTGTATCCATTTTAAACAAACAATTTAGATCATTTATATTAAAATACATACTCAGTTTGCCCAACAACCATAAAAAAGGAATGCAAACAAAGAAATATAACATAAAACACACTACTTTGAACATAACATCCGGAGAAAAAATAAAAAATAACAACCACACCAATCAGTGTCTTCATCTTTAACACAACCCAGTGTCTTCGTCTTCAACACACTGTCATTATCAACCTTAAAATGGTAAAACACATCAACCTTAAAATGGTAAAACATATCAACCTTTATAACACAACATATTCAGGTGTCATTTTAAAACACATTGTCCTCATCAACCTTAACAACTAAAGTTAGCAATCAAACCAACAGTCAACTAAAACTGTAATAAAATATCTGCACACAACTTATTTATGCATCACAAACTACAACATCAATAGCACAAGTCACAATAAAACACACAACTCGAATGGTGAATACAATTCAATTCCTATTCTAAGTGACATTATGCATAATATTCAGTCTTGAAAACAAATCTGGATCTGCCAATACGTGTCACACCCCAACCGATGGCGGAATCATTGGGGCGCGGCACTGAGCGAAAAAGATTATCCAGGAGAAATCCATAACAACTAATATTACCGAATATTTAACATTACGTCCCATACCATAATATATCCAGCAAAATAATTATTACAGACATAGTATCTCATAGACAAATAAAGTGTTTCAACAACTAAGATTTTATTTAATTCGTTTCTAGACTCTCCTAGCTCGATTTCCATAGCAGCTAACAAACAAAAGCATCCTAAGCAGCTGCCATATACGTTAAAATAAAGTCAATACACATAGTGTAAAGGTGAGCATACAAGTTTAATAGTATAATAGTAGCGAAAGAGATTTACGCATAACCAGCATGTAACGCGTAGGAATGTGAAGCAAGTAGGATATCGACAATGAAATATGCACAGACGTGTTGTAGAATGCGCAACACATATCACCACTATGAGACGTGAAGAAAAGCCCTTAACAACCCCTGTCCACAACAGGTGCTGAGTCCAAACTATAGTACTATCGTTGCTAAGGTGTCAGGAAACAATCACTATGTAAACATAACATACAAGCATTCATCGAATAACAAGTATAACATGTGAGAGCGGTTAGCGTATAAAAGTTTTTACGTTGTGTGATTGATGTGATTTAATACAGGTAACGTATGTAACACCCAAAAGTGCGTTAAACAAAAAGGGATCGAGTATACTCACAGATCGTGTTTAATGAATAAACACAGTCTTGTATTGAAGGGAGCACTGAGAGATTAGCCTGAACACAGTATGACAGTATAAGCGTTGCACGGTGCGTAAAACGTTGTCGAGTGAGATAGGTGACGGAAGGTGATCCGATCGGAGGGTTGTCCGTTTGGGATGGATGTGTTTGTGTATGATGTGGACTTTGAAGTTTTCGTTGTAGCATTTTGTAAAACAAGAAGTATTCCTACAAGTCAGGTCATCCGGCCGGATGGTCATCCGGACGGATGGCCGTTCGGTCAGATGGCCGTTCGGTCAGATGGTGATTCATTGGAACTGACATTCTTTGAAGTTTTGTAAAAATGTTTAAGTGTTGAAGATCACAAGTCATCCGTTCGGATCGTCGTTCGATCGGATGGTGATCCGATCGGACGGCAACCCGCTCGGCGACCTGCTCGTTTGCAAAAATTGTAAAATCTATTAAGTTTAGAAGGTTTGCGGTTTGAACCGAGACGGTATGACCACGTGTCCAACAACAGAAAATCCATCAAGTCCAAGTCATCCGATCGGATAGGAATCACCCTGTCTGATCAGTAACTGTTCTTTGACAGGACTTCATGTTCAACCCATTAAGTCGGTCATCTCTTTGATAGAAATCCATTCTCTGACCGACACTTCACTAGAGGACGAGTGGAAGGCCTGAACGAGCTCAGATTCTATCGGTTTTTTAGTGAAAAGTTAAGAACATTGGAGAAAAGTGGAAATCAGTTGGATAATGTTTAGATTATGACGAAATCAGTGTTTAAACTTGCTGAAATCCCTTAGATCTGAGTTGTTCTTGGTGGAATGAGGTCACACTTTGGTGTTCATAAGAACCCATGATGACATAATCCTAAAACAGCCCAAATCCATAGATTTCATGGTGAAAAGTTGAGATTCGATGGTGAAATTGATGAGAAAGTGTGTGTAGATGATACAAGTACAAGATTTGGAGTAGAAACTTACAAAAATCGCGAGGAATTAAGAGAAATGTGGCTGAGAAGGAGAAGGGTCGGAGGAGAGCTGTCACATCATGAACAGTGATGTGACAGGTGAGTATTTATAGGGGAAGGAAGGGAAGAGGCGGTGCAGGTAAAGGGTCAGAGGGCCTTCCGATCGGATAGCCATCCGATCAGATGGTCATCCAGATGGATGACCATTCGATCGAATGGTCCTTCGATTGGATGGCTTTTGCCAGTTGGTTTCCGACTTTTTGTTTTGTGTGTTGAGCGTTGTGAGTGAGCGATACGATAGTATTACACATTTGTTTCACAAATAAGGTAACCACTAAATCTCATAAAAGTAGAACTTATTATTCGGGTCCGCGATGAGATTGCGTTGCGATAGAGTTGTGATTGCATTTGTGAATAATCACCTCAAAACAAATATAAACATGCACAAGTAACACATAATAGCACACACACGTAAAACAATATCCATAACCTGTAATTCGAGTTACGATGCGATAACGATGTGATTAGCGTTAGGTAGATTAGTGTTTAATTGCGTTTATTGCATTGTTACTCCACATAATACAACTAAAACGTGTAAACTAAAGTATCGATTAACGAGGTTTGAGAGTACAAGCAATGATTAAGTAAGGAATGACAGATCGGATTAGCAATCTTTTCTTCCTTTGACTTTGAATTTGACTTGTACTTTGACTTCGAAAAGTTGGGTTGTTACAGCCTCCCCTACTTTAGGGAATTTTGTCCTGAAATTAAGGTGCAGGTGTATCGAAAAGCTGTGGATACTTAGCTTTCATATCACTTTCGACTTCCCAAGTGAACTCGGCGCTGCCACCGCGTTTGCCTTCCCAGCGAACCTTCACTATGGGAATGCGTGAGCGTCGGAGCTTCTTGGTCTCTCGGTCCATGATCTCGACTGGCTTTTCCACGAAGTGTAATGTTTCTTCCACTTGTAGATCCTCAAGTGGTACTTGTAAATTCTGTTTGGCTAGACACTTTCTGAGGTTCAAGACGTGGAAAGACGGGTGGACGTTGCTACGTTCCTCTGGTAGTTCGAGTCTGTAGGATACTTTTCAAATTCTTTCTAGAATTTTAAAGGGTCTGACATATTGAGGCGTGAGTTTCCCTTTCTTGCCGAATCTGATCACCCCCTTCCAAGGTGAAACCTTTAGGAGCACGTGATCGCCAACGTCAAATTCAAGGGGCTTGCGGCGTCTATCAGCGTAACTCTTTTGGCGACTCCGAGCTTTCAGGAGATTGTCTCGAATTTAGAGGATCTTGTCGGTCGTTTCTTGCAATAACTCAGGACCGGTAATTTGTGCATCCCCGATCTCGTGCCATACAATAGACGATCGACATTTTCTTCCATATAACGCCTCAAATGGTGCCATTTGAATGCTAGAGTGATAACTGTTATTGTACGAGAATTCGACTAAAGGTAAATGCGAATCTCAATTACCACCAAAATCTATGACACACGAGCAAAGCATGTCTTCAAGGGTATGAATCGTGCGTTCAGTCTGACCGTCGGTTTGGGGATGGAAGACGGTGCTCAGATTAAGAGTAGTACCGTGAGCAGATTGAAATGTTTCCCAGAAACGTGAGATAAACCGACCATCGCGGTCAGAGATGATATCACGAGGCATCCCATGTCGACAGATGACTTCGTCGGTGTAGATCCGTGCTAATCGTTCTACCTTAAAGTCTTCTCGTATCGGTAGAAAATGAGAAGATTTGGTAAGACGATCAACGATAACCCAGATGCTATCATGACATGATGGCGTGAGGGGAAGTTTCGTTTTGAAGTCCATAGCTATACTCTCCCATTTCCACATAGGGATCTCGGGTTGTACGAGTAAGCCAGAGGGGCGTTGACGCTCCGCCTTGACCTTCGAACAGGTCAGGCACTTCGAAATATAAATAGCGATATCTTTCTTCATGCTCGGCCACCAGTACCGGTAGCGAAGGTCCTGGTACATCTTATCGGCATCGGGATGAATAGAATATCGAGACTTGTGGACTTCGTCTAGCAGAATCTCTCGTAAATTAGTACGTTTGGGAATCCAAATTCAGTCCAGATAGTGAAATATGCCATTTGATTTATTCACTAGTTGTTCTCCATTTCCGATAATCCTTTCTTTCTTCAAAGTGCATTTGGTAAAACAAGCATGTTGGGCATCGCGGATAAGAGCTTCGAGATTGTGCTGGGCTTGAGTATTATGAACGCTATGCAAATAGCTTCGTCGACTGAGAGTGTCAGCAATGATATTTGCTTTTCCTGGATGGTAACGAATCTCACAGTCGTAATCGTTGAGAAGTTCAACCCATCGGCGTTGGTGCATACTCAGTTCTTTCTGGCTCAAGATGTGTTGCTGGCTCTTGTGGTCGGTGAAGACCGTACACTTGGTACCATAAAGGTAGTGTCGCCAAATCTTTAACGCAAAAACAACTGCACCAAGCTCGAGATCATGGGTTGTATAGTTCTTCTCGTGGATCTTGAGCTGACGAGAGGCCTACGCGATAACCTTGTCCCGTTGCATAAGAACGCAACCTAAGCCTAGGTTAGAGGCATCGTAGTAGACTACAAAGTCGTCGTTTCCGTCGGGTAATGCGAGCACGAGAGCATTGCAGAGCATAAGTTTGAGGGTTTGAAAGGCTTCCTCTTGTTCGGTTCCCCAAACAAAAAGTTTGTCCTTATGCGTAAGAGAGGTGAGAGGAACAACGATTTTCGAGAAATCTGCGATGAATCGGCGATAATATCCCGCCAATCCGAGAAAAGAACGAACTTCGGATGGGTTCTTTGGTGTAATCCAACTCTTAACTGCTTCGATCTTCGCGGGGTCGACGTGAATACCTTGACTATTTACAATATGACCGAGAAATTGAACCTCCTCCAGCCAAAATTGGCACTTGGAGAACTTGGCGTAGAGGCGATTTCCCTGGAGTAGTTCAAGAACCAAATGAAGATGTTGCGCATGTTCGGCCTTGGACTTAGAATAGATATGGATATCATCGATAAACACAATGATGAAGCGGTCGAGAAAGGGTTTACACACGCGATTCATTAGATCCATAAAGACTACGGGTGCGTTGGTTAAACCAAAAGGCATAGCAACAAACTCGTAGTGTCCGTATCGGGTTCAGAAAGCGGTTTTGGGTATATCTTCTTCTTGAATGCGTAACTGGTGATAACCTGAACGTAAATCAATCTTCGAGAAACACGTAGCACCCTGTAATTGATCAAACAAGTCGTCGATTCAGGGTAACGGATAGCGATTCTTGATGGTAAGCTTATTCAGTTCCCTATAATCAATGCACATCTGGAACGATCTGTCCTTCTTTTTGACGAAAAGGACAGGTGCGCCCCATGGAGAGGTGCTAGGACGAATGAAGCCTTTGTCGAGCAATTCCTGGAATTGACTCGAAAGTTCGCACATTTCCGATGGAGCGAGACGATAGGGAGCTTTAGCAACAGGGTTTGCTCCAGGAATGAGATCGATTCAAAATCGATATCACGAGATGGCGGTAAGCCAGGTAAATCACCAGGAAAGACGTTAGAAAAATCACGAACCACGGGTACCTTTTCCATTGCCTTCTCTTTCTTTTCCTTCTCCGCTACTACGATGTGTGCCAAGAAAGCTTTGTATTCCTTTCGGAGATACTTGCTCGCTTGTATGCACGACATGAGTTTCAGATCCTTCAATGGAGTTTCACTATACACACAGAGTTGATCACTATTAGCGAGAGAGAAACGAATCATTTTATCGAAACAAACGACTTCAGCATGATTTCCACGAAGAAAATCCATGCCTCCTATGATGTCAAAACTACCAAGCTGCATCGGAATCAGATCAATTGGGAAAACGTGATTGTTGAGTTCAATGGTACAATCACGTAGAACTGAACTAACAGTGACGGTTCTTCCGGTGGCAATTTCTACGTCGAACGTCGTTGGGAGGTTAGTGCGTTTATGTTTTAGGAGCTTCTCGAATTCAAACGACACAAAATAGTTATCGGCTCCAGTATCAAATAAACACGAAGTATATATACCATTGACAAGAAACGTACCATTGACAACATTGTTGTCAGCTTGAGTCTGGCAAACGTTGATGTTGAAAGTTCGGGCACGAGCTACTTGTTGTGCTGGCTGCTGCTACTGCTGCTGCTGTTGATGTTGTTGCTGCGTTGGTTGCTGCTGTGGCTCTTGCTTCACCACTCTGTTCGGGAAAACATTCGCGAAGTGGTTGGGATCACCACACGCATAGCAGGCTCTTGCGTGAGCAGCGGGAGCAGGAGTTGCTTGTTGACCCTGTGGAGCGGGATGAGGAGCTGGCAGTGCAGGAGCTTGAACTTGAGCTTGACAGGGACCAGTACGGCAGTTGGCAGTAAAGTGGCCGTAAAGGTTACAATGAACATTAAATCGACATGCAATCCCAGTAGGATGATGATAGGTACAGGTAGGGCACAGTGGGTGCGGACCAGTATATACACGCTTAGCTGGCGGTGCATTGGTCGTTGGTGCTGCTACCTGGCGGTTCTGGTTCTGCTATTGGACAGGAACATTGAGAGGAGTGGTTGTGATTGCACAGTTCTTGTTGTTATTATTGTTCTTGCGCTTGCGACAGGAAGTCTTTGAAGCTTGTGGTACGACGGTTTCAGCGGTGGGAGCAGCGGTAACTTGATGAAGACTTTTGGTGGTTTTATCGAAGTAACCAGCCCGAACTCTCTTGTCGTTAAACTCGGCAGCGAGCAAGAAGGTCTCCTCAATTATTGCAGTCTTGGCGGCTTGCACGAAATCAACAACACAATCTGGTAAAGCACGAATGTATTTCTTGATGGTGATGTCAGGAGTAGAGACTTGGTCAGGACAGATTATGCTAAGCTGCTTAAAGAGCGCAGTAAGACCATCATTTTCACCACCCTCTTGCTTGATGTTCCAAAACTTGTCCTCCAGCTTCTGAAGCTCATGGGGAGGGCAGAATTCCTTCATCATGATTTCCTTCAACTCTTCCCAAGTAAACCCATAGGCTGCGTCATTTCCTCGCCTGTTTCTTTCGGCAGTCCAAGGCCCTAGAATGGAAAACGCCAGTTGTGTTGACAGTGCGGAGGTTATCAGGACAACCGCTTTAGCACAGAGTGACTTCAATTGAATCGAACCATTGAAACATTGCGGTAGGCCCGTCTTCACCAGTGAAGTCTTTGGGGCCGCAGGCCTTAAACTGCTTGAAGCTAAAAGTAGCTTTCGGCGAGTCAGTTCTGGATTTCTCAGAGGACTTGCTAGCATTTTCATTGAGTTCGCTGACGATTTACGGAATGACCTTAGCCATTTGCTTAGCGACTAGCGATGTGATGCGTTTGTAAGTGTGATTTTTGACGAGCGGCGCGTGATGCGATCCGAGTGACGACATTGTCTACAACAGACATCGTCAAAGGACTCAGACGCGAGTAAATCGAGTATAATCTATAGTAACCTCTCGCTCTGCTCTATATAAAGCACAGGAACACGTCTAATCATATAGCCACATAATCACGTAAGTACATAAGCATGTAGTCCATTTAAGCACAGAAGCAGGTAATCCACATAAGCACATCTTCAACTATATTTTGCACGTATTCACCTACATATATTTCACACATTCACTTATCTTTCACTGCTGTGTAAAGCGTTCGAGAGTTGCGGGTACGATTAGCGAGTACGATTGCGAGTAGCATAGCGTGCGATTTGTTAGCGTTTTGAGGTAGATGTGTAGTGCGAGTTGTGTGTGTTTATCGGAGAGAGGAGTAAGAAGCGATTAAGTCACCAAAATAGAAACATATAAACACATAAAACCACATAAAACACATAAAATTTCACATAAAATCGAGGAATCAGCGGTTGCGAGCTCAGAATCGAAACACATAAACACATAAAATTAGCGACTGGAGCGTCTGGGTCTGTGACATCGACTACCCAAAGTGATTCGACTATTCTCAAGGACTTCGAGTACACGTTTTGGCCTAATAGACTGTGCTCTCTCACCGGCATATGGTGAATGGCACGTATCTTTTCGGCTTCCGCGTGAATTCGAGTCGTTGGAATCCATCGAGACTTTGGTGAGAGTTTTTGTAAAACCAATAATAGAGGGCGGAATCAGTCATCAAGGTTCGGGTTTCACCCCTAACTTAACGACTGCAATCCTGCTTGTGTGATAGAATCACGAGAGAAAGAGATCTGTATCGAAGTATGGATTTCACTCCTGATTCAACGTAAATTCTTGTGTGTAATAGTGCATGTCAAACGAATGATCCAGTCGAGAGTTTGCGGCTTTCACACCTAATCTCGACCTAATCATTCGTTTGCTTTGAAAAGTTGTGTGTGTCATGCCAGCCTTAGGAAAAGCTGCATAGTTTTCATGAGTTCGAGTGAGAGTATCAAATAAGCTCATACAAAACCCCTACCGGTTTTGCACAAGTTGGTCTATTGGTACTTAGACTATAGACTAGGTCAACACTAAGACATCGGCCCGGACTAGGTCGAGTCTTGCCTAATTCCCTATAGTTATAGCTCTGATACCAATCTGTCACACCCCAACCGATGGCGTAATCATCGGGGCGCGACACTGAGCGAAACAGATTGTCCAGGAGAAATCCATAACAACTAATATTACCGAATATTTAACATTACGTCCCATACCATAATATATCCAGCAAAATAATTATTACAGACATAGTATCTCATAGACAAATAAAGTGTTTCGGCAACTCAGATTTTATTTAATTCGTTTCTAGACTCTCCTAGCTCGATTTCCATAGCAGCTAGCAAACAAAAGCATCCTAAGCACCTGCCACATACGTTAAAATAAAGTCAATACACATAGTGTAAAGGTGAGCATACAAGTTTAATAGTATAATAGTAGCGAAAGCGATTTACGCATAACCAGCATGTAACACGTAGGAATGTGAAGCAAGTAAGTTATCGACAATGAAATATGCACAGACGTGACTGCGAGTTGTAGAATGCGCAACACATATCACCACTGTGACATGTGAAGAAAAGCCCTTAACAACCCCTGTCCATGACAGGTGCTTAGTCTAAACTATAGTACTATCGTTGCTAAGGTGTCAAGCAACAATTACTGTGTAAACATAACATACAAGCATTCATCGAATAACACGTATAACATGCGAGAGCGGTTAGCGTATAAAAATTATTTACATTGTGTGATTGATGTGATTTGATATAGGTAACGTATGTAACACCCAAAAGTGCGTTAAGCAAAAAGGGATCGAGTATACTCACATATTGTGTTTAATGAATAAACACAGTCTTGGATTGAAGGGAGCGCTGAGAGATTAGCCTGAACACAGTATGACAGTATAAGCGTTGCACGGTGCGTAAAACGGTGTCGAGTGAGATAGGTGATGGAAGGTGATCCGATCGGATGACCTTCCGGATGGATGGTCATCCTGACGGATGACCATTCGGTCGGAGGGTTGTCCGTTTGGGATGGATGTGTTTGTGTATGATGTGGACTTTGAAGTTTTCATTGTAGCATTTTGTAAAACACGAAGTATTCCTACAAGTCAGGTCATCCGGCCGGATGGTCATCCGGACGGATGACCATTCGGTCGGATTGCGATTCGTTGGAACTGACATTCTTTGAAGTTTTGTAAAAATGTTTAAGTGTTGAAGATCACAAGTCATCCATTCGGATCGTCGTTCGATCGGATGGTGATCCGATCGGACGGCAATCCGCTCGGCGACCTGCTCGTTTGCAAAAATTGTAAAATCTATTAAGTTTAGAAGGTTTGCGGTTTGAACCGAGACGGTATGACCACGTGTCAAACAACAGAAACTCCATCAAGTCCAAGTTATCCGATCGGATGGGAATCACCCTGTCCGATCAGTAACTGTTCTTTGACGGAACTTCATGTTCAACCCGTTAAGTCGGTCATCTCTTTGATAGAAATCCATTCTCAGACCGTCACTTCACTAGAGGACGAGTGGAAGGCCTCAACGAGCTCAGCTTCTATCGGTTTTCGAGCGAAAAGTTAAGAACATTGAAGAAAAGTGGAAATCAGTTGGATAATGTTTAGATTATGATGAAATCAATGTTTAAACTTGCTGAATCCCTTAGATCTGAGTTGTTCTTGGTGGAATGAGGTCACACTTTGGTGCTCATAAGAACCCATGATGACATCATCCTAAAACAGCCCAAATCCATAGATTTCATGGTGAAAAGTTGAGATTCGATGGTGAAATTGATGAGAAAGTGTGTGTATATGATAGAAGCACAAGATTTGGAGTAAAAACTTACAAGAATCGCGAGGAATCGAGAGAAATGTGGCTGAGAAGGCGAAGGGTCGGAGGAGAGCTGTCACATCATGAACAATGATGTGACAGGTGAGTATTTATAGGGGAAGGAAGGGAAGAGGCGGTGCAGGTGAAGGGTTGAGGGCCTTCCGATCGGATGGTTATCCGGACGGATGACCATTCGATCGAATGGTCCTTCGATCGGATGGCTTTTGCCAGTTGGTTTCCTACTTTTTGTTTCGTGCGTTGAGCGTTGCGATGCGTTGCGAGTGAGCAATACGATAGTATTACACATTAGTTACATAAATAATATAACCACTAAATCTCATAAAAGTAGAACTTATTATTCGGGTCCGCGATGAGATTGCGTTGCGATAGAGTTGCGATTGCGTTTGCGAATAATCACCTCAAAACAAATATAAACATGCACAAGTAACACATAATAGCACACGCACGTAAAACACTATCCATAACCTGTAATTCGAGTTGCGATGCGATAGCGATGTGATTAGCGTTAGGTAGATTAGTGTTTAATTGCGTTTGTTGCATTGTTACTCCACATAATACAACTAAAAAGTGTAAACTAAAGTATCGATTAACGAGGTTTGAGAGTACAAGCAATGATTAAGTAAGGAAAGACAAATCGGATTAGCAATCTTTTCTTCCTTTGACTTTGACTTGTACGTTGACTTCAAAAAGTCGGGTTGTTACAATACGAAACCCGCCAACCATGATAAAATTTATCAAGTGATAGTAACCAACTTCTTCCTAATTCAATGTGATAATTGAGGAAAAAATCACAATGTCTCTAGAGATGAAAAGGAAACCCAGATGAAAAAGAAGATTACCAATGCCGGGATCTGTGTCGACGATGATCTTGTAAGAGACCCCACAATTGCCATTCAACATGAGTGGTCCGGGATCCATGAAAAGTAAAGATATTATTCCCATATCATGTGATGATTCATAATTCCAATATCATAGACGGAACCTTCCTCTCCCTCTGCCTCCTCTTCATCACCGACATTACTTTCACCGTCGATTCAGTCACCGGCAGTGCATTCACGGACGAATCAGTCACCGTCCGATCAACTTCTTCAACCGCAGTCGCATCACCACCGTTGAATCAGGCGCCGATATATTAATATTAGAGAGAGAGTGGAAATCTTGTGGTTTTTGGAGGTGGGTTTAGAGAGAGGGGAAATCGCGTGAAATGAGGGAATGGTTATTGATATGACGATTTCTTGAGTGATTTAAAACACGTCCAATTACCAAAATACACTTACTATATTAAAAGTCTCTAATTATATAACACAGATATTACGAAAATGCCATCCATTTGATCTAAGCCATTAAACACATTCATCTGCTGGCCCAAATCGCTTCCTACACTTTTTTAGGAAAAACACACTTTTCGCAGGATCCCCACTATCTCTCTCTCTCTCTCTCTCTCTATATATATATATAGGGGAATGTTCAAATGAAAATCACTATTTATTGTGAAAACTCGAAAACTAATTAAAAAAGCCAAAAAAACATACCAAATTTTTTTTATTTGCAAACCAATTTTCGCAGGTTTTTCTATATAATTTTTTTTTTGTGTAGTGCACATGTGTAATACTACATATGTGGTGTACTACACATGTGTATTATTACACATGTGTACTACAAATTTTTTTTTTTTTTTGGAAAAACGTTTTTTTTATATATAAAAACCAGCGATTTTTATAAAAAAAATTGAAAAAAAAAATTTGTGTGTTTTTTAGGCTTTTTTTAGTTAGTTTTCGAGTTTTCACAATAAAAGTGGTTTTCATTTGAACCATCCCCCATATATATATATATAGGGTGGGGTTCTATAGTGAACACTAGTGTATTTGTGAACTGAGTGAACAAATCCTGATCATTAATTTACATTATCAAATCGTAAAATACACTAGTGTATTTTCATCATTAAATCATGACCATTCATTTACACTTATGTATACACTTGTGTATTGATAATCAAGGGCTAGGATTAGTTCACTAGTGTTCACAATCAAGAGGGTTGTCACTAATGAACCTAACCCTATATATATATATATATTAAGGATCCTATAAAAAGTGGCAAGTATGTGAGAAGTGTAAAAAATATTCTAGTGATGAGACATGTCCATCAATTATATTAATGAAAAGGGTAATGATATTACTTATTTCTTAACCAACTGGCTAGCCCAGTTGGCCACCGGCCACCTCGTTGAGGTCTCTTGTGGCCTCCCATACGTGGAAGGTCTTGGGTTCGATCCCGAGCAAGTTGATTTAGAGGATGATTTACCGCCAGGGCGCATTGCCGGGTTGCAAGCTGGGGAGCACGCTCCCGGGGTTAGGGATACCCTGCACATATCCTTTTTTTTATTTATTTTTTATTTCTTAACCGTTTTTTAGTTTTTTTAGGAAACAAAATATCATAATTTACGTTTTATAAATCTCATACCTATTACAAAGATTGCAACTATAACCAGTCCATCATACATCAAAGTCTACATATCATGGCGTTTTAATAAATTCGTAGTTCAATTCATAGTGTTTTACACCTGCATTCCAGTAGATGTTCTTCGTATGGTGTTTTGAAACTTGCATTTACAGAATATGTTCTTAGTATAGTGTTTTAAACCTGCATTTCCACATGATGTTATAAACGTGCATCACCAGAATACACTCTGCATATAGTGTTTCACAACTTGCATTCTCATAATGTGTTCTTAGCATGGTGTTTTTGGGTATTCTTTTGGTTTATGGTGTTTTCTAGTATTCTTTAGTCTATGGTGTTTTATGTTATGCTGATGATGACACATAGTTCATGTCATGGTGTTTTAACATTAGGTTTCATATCATGCAATTACTAGTAAAACACAATGACGAAGAAGGTTCATTGATTACATTTATAAAACAATCTGAACTTTGAATTTTGATTTTGATACATATCTACGATTAAGTAGGAAAGGGCTTTAATTGTGGAGAGGTTAATGGCAGTTTCTTTATTTGAACAATATAAAAAGACATTATTACCCCTAATCTAGCCAAATTAGTAAAAAAACATAATTTACATTTTAAAATATTTTTTATCTCAACCATCAACTACAAGATCTAAGGGTTTAAAACACTTCTTGCACTTCTCACAACCCCCCTTTTTACAATAACCCCACCCTATATATATATATATATATAGAGAGAGAGAGAGAGAGAGGGGGGGGGGGGTGGGGGAGAAGTGTAGAATACAATATCCCTAATCGTAAGTTACATACACAACAACCAGATGACGACGCTTGTCATTCTTTTATTTTCACTCCCAAGGGTAAATCACACATTTACCTCAACACCAGATTACGAGTTCGTTAAACTACTATCCCGATAATTATGAATCGTACCAGTTTCAAATATTCAGAAATTTTAAAAATATTGATTTGCGGTTAAAGCTCTGCGATTAGGGTTTCAATTAATTTCCATTTCGACGGATCCTCAGAGCAGCGCCGGACGGAATACAAAAGATGTTGAAATCGAAGATGTTGAAATGAAAGACGAGCATGATACAATTGAACAAGTTTGAAATCTGAATTCAGACAATGTCCAAACAGAGGATCTGCCAAGTAAGAATTTAATTAGGAGATTCAAAACTATGATCATAGTGTAATCTATCAATTAATATTTGTTTTCGTGTTATTTCGTATGTCGTAGGTTCTTCTTAATTGTTTGTAATTGTTTCTAACGAGAATCCTTATAATAAAAAAACATAAGCACGTTATACATATAAACAGACACACGTTATGAAAATGTTAGACACATGTTTTATAGATTTGGTTTGTACATTTTGTTTAGTCGCATGTTATAAAACAACATGTGTGATTAGGTGATAAACATGCATAATAATAAAGTAGAAAAATAATGCGCGATATTACGATTATGTTTGATTTAAACCGTGTGATTATAGCTCATGTTGTATTTATTCACATGTGTAGAGGAAAGAGTGTATATTCCAGAGGTCGAATCATCAGGTATACCTACTGTTGGCATGCAATTTAGTTCCATTGAACAAGCATATGTGTTTTACTAGACATATGCCAAGAATTCTGGTTTTTCATGCCCGAAAAGGTGGTGAATATTTTAGTGATGGTATTATAAAGGCAAAATATTTTGTATGCTCGAAGGAGGGTCATAAGCCACAGATTATAGGGCCTGTTAAATCATTTCATATAATGAGAAAAAGATATGGTGGTTTCGGAAAAGTTGGTGCTACGATTAATGATTGCAAGAATTTCAGAGCAAGAATAAATAGCCACATATGACAATACGACGCAGACATGATTATTAATAAGTTGAAGGAAAAAACTTATATTTGGCTGACTATTCGTTTGAACATTCCGTTGATAAAAACAAGCGGTTAACTGGCTGGTTCCGGGCTGATGGACTTTGCAAGCGGACTTTCATGGAGTTTGGAGATGTTATATCTTTTGATGCGACATTCAAAACTAAAAAGTGTTCATTAGACTCCATTAACTTTGTACAATTGTTCATTTGTATATACTGTAAGTTTGTTTGTTTTACTTTAATTCATTTGTGTAGATATAAGATGGTTGTTGTACCATTTACTGGCATCGACAATCATTGTTGAAATGTAACACTTGGAGCTGGGTTGTTAGCACCTGAAAGCATCGAATCATATAAGTGGCTTCCTCAATCCTTCTTGAATTCATTTGGACACCAGCCCAAGGTAGTAGTTACAGATCAGGATCCAATAATGAAACAAGCTATTGAGAGTGTTTTTAATAAAAGCAGGCATAGATTGTGCATGTGGCATATTATGAAAAAAGTTGCAGACAGGGTTAGCTCAATAGTCCATCATAACATGCGTGATTACTTATATTACATGCGTGATTAATGATATTACATTTGTTATTTATAAAAACCACATTTTTTACTAGTTGGGCATGAACTGTGCAACAATGAGGAATTCAAAAGAAGGATGTGTGACATTGTCTGGACAGATTCAATTGAGCCAGAAATATTCGAGAGAGAATGGAAACTTGTAATGGTTGAATTTGGTCTTACCGATAATAAATGAATAGACGATATGTTTGTGACGAGATCTATGTGGATACTGGCTTTCTATTGTCACGAGCCCATGTCAAGACTCATGCGTACCACATCTAGATCAGAGAGCGAGAACCACTTTTTTATCAGGTGGCGAATTCACAACTTATTCTTGTTGAGTTTTTAAATCATCTCGATGGTGCAATGGATGTTTAAAGGTTTAAGCATCGGAAGAATGATCATATTTCTAGACATACGATCGCAGTCAGTTGGACTAAATCTACTTTGGAGAAAGATACTTCTAAAATATACACCAGATCTATCTTTTACGGTCAACAACTAGAAATATATACAGCTCTGGAAAAATATTTGCCTATGGAGACTAAAATTGATGGTGAGCATCTAAGGATATCCATGAAAGATTTTAACGCTCACGGAGAAGGATTGTTAGAGGTAACAAAAAACATGCATGATTATTATGTCAACATGCGTTATTATCATGCATAACATGCGTTATTTCTGAATTATTGGTTGTGTTTGTTTTGTAGGTGTGTTTCAAGAAAGGGAAGATGGAATTGGATCGTGTAGTTATAGGAGGTTCTAACAACACTGGTTGCTATGTTGGCACATCTTTTATGTATTTAAGATGTTCAAAGTGAAAGAAATCCCTAACAAGTATATCATGAAGAGATGGACGAAAGACGTCATGCCAAATGAACTAAAGGGAACCTTTGATTAAAAGTTGATGCTATGACGAGCATTACAAGGCTAAATAGATTGCTCATGAGATCATGCCAGAGAGTACCTCATTAGTAATCTGATTACAAACATTGATCAGCACATTTTAGTTGGGGATCAAATGAAAGAGATGAAGGAAAAGGTGGAAAAGCTTCGGATAACCAAGCCTATTGAGCAACCAACAACTGATGCTCCACCTATAGTCCGTGTCCTAACCGGTAAAGGAACAATGGTCATGGTTCATAATAGGATCAAATCGAAGAAAGAACAAATGATCAGTTGTAAAGGGAAAAGAACCAGGACATGTAGTGTTTGTAAGGTGAAAGGTCACGGTATTCAGACATGCAAAGAACTAAACGGTAAAGCCGAAAAGAAAACGAAAGCAGTCTAGCTCGAGACTGAGCCTGACCTGGATGATGAGCTTGACCTTGACGATGATGATTGTGAACGCGTTGTAGGAGCGAATATAACTCTCGAACGATTACGAACGACACGTACGATGTGCACGTGTGTGGACTGAACACAAGAACAAAATATAATGATGATTCGATTATAGATCTAACAATGTTTACACCTTGAATCACCTCTTTGCTACTTTCTTTCTCTAGACTTCTAAGCACCAAATGTAGCAAATGACCAAAATTCCTAAAATGAAACATGACATGGTCTATTTATACGCAACACTTAAAATGAAGCTCCCTCATCCATCCAGATGGGATTTCCTCCATCCGTCCGGATGGACTTCTTTCTAATATTCTTCACTTGATAATCTTGTCTTGTTCCATTTTTGCTACGACGTACGATTGACGAAGGTGATAGGCATTAATGCACTCACAGACTCCCCATTGGATATTACCGCAGTCAATCTCATAGTTTTCTGTCTCTTCTCTCTTTCTGAGTCTTCATGAATCTTTAACAATCTCAGCAACCACAGACTCCCTCTTCAAGCTCCCCTTGAATTTGCGTTCTAAATCAGCTCCCCCTTTCGGTTGACTCTTTCTTCAGGCTCCCCCTTTCGTAAAGCTTCCGTGCTTTTAGGATCGACACCTGGTTCTACAAGCTCCCCTTTGCGATGAGCTCGTCTTCAGACTCCCCCTTAGTCTCAGCTATCGGGATCGTAATCTGGCTTAACATCTGCAAATCTCAAACTATATGAAGGATATATGACAATTTTAAGATAAAAAACCTAGCTTTAAACATAAGCTGGAGCATTTCAAATATGTGACAGTGAAAGCTTTTTAGGTTTTCTCAGGAATAATAACCTGACTCTTAAAATATTTATAGATCGAGAATCTGGCTCTTATGCACAAATGTAACAATATGAATTTATCCAGGATTTCCTGACTCCACTCCCCCTATCAAATGACTTTATAAATTTGACAGTTTTAAGTATCCAAAACTTCACAAATAATCATCCAAGTCCAAATTATGAAAAATTTCAAGTTTCAAATTAATGAACTTGTTTATTTTCAGAAACACGTTCAGCATACTTAGATTTTGAAACTCGGCCTTCAGACATCAGTTGTCGAGACTAAAGTAGAATCAAAATCTTTTTGTATTTTTATGAAATATAAAGCAGTAAACAAATATTTACAGACAATATTTTTGTTTGAGTTCATGTCAGAGGATCATATTAGTTTATGACAAATCACTAGCACCGTTGAGCTATAAACACTTTAAGTTCTAAACGATTCACTTAGATTGTCAGTATATTGATCCACTTAAATTTTCACACAAAATTCAACTGATTCGAGATATGAGATTAGTGTTTTAGGAACTTAACATATTCGCGTGTCCCACCTCAGAATATACTCCCGTATTAAAATTCCCTAGATTCATTCTTACAGGTGAATATGCTATATTGATATTTGTACTCTGGGTTCGTGCGAGACCTTGAGAGCTCAGGTATGAACTTCTGTCCAGTCAAAGAGATGAAGGCTCGACTTAAGGTGTGTCCCACTTAGGGATCTTCTTTACAACTGCACTTGATTCGTATCTTTCGATATTTTATCAATTTTTATGCAGAGGCACTCACAGACTCCCCATTGGATATTACCGCAGTCAATCTCATAGTTTTCTGTCTCTTCTCTCTTTCTGAGTCTTCATGAAGCTTTAACAATCTCAGCAACCACAGACTCCCTCTTCAAGCTCCTCTTGAATTTGCGTTGTAAATCAGCTCCCCCTTTCGGTTGACTCTTTCTTCAGGCTCCCCCTTTCGTAAAGCTTCCGTGCTTTTAGGATCGACACTTGGTTCTACAAGCTCCCCTTTGCGATGAGCTCGTCTTCAGACTCCCCCTTAGTCTCAGCTATCGGGATCGTAATCTGGCTTAACATCTGCAAATCTCAAACTATATGAAGGATATATGACAATTTTAAGATCAAAAACCTAGCTTTAAACATAAGCTGGAGCATTTCAAATATGTGACAGTGAAAGCTTTTTAGGTTTTCTCAGGAATAATAACCTGACTCTTAAAATATTTATAGATCGAGAATCTGGCTCTTATGCACAAATGTAACAATATGAATTTATCCAGGATTTCCTGACTCCACTCCCCCTATCAAATGACTTTATAAATTTGACAGTTTTAAGTATCCAAAACTTCACAAATAATCATCCAAGTCCAAATTATGAAAAATTTCAAGTTTCAAATTAATGAACTTGTTTATTTTCAGAAACACGTTCAGCATACTTAGATTTTGAAACTCGGCCTTCAGACATCAGTTGTCGAGACTAAAGTAGAATCAAAATCTTTTTGTATTTTTATGAAATATAAAGCAGTAAACAAATATTTACAGACAATATTTTTGTTTGAGTTCATGTCAGAGGGTCATATTAGTTTATGACAAATCACTAGCACCGTTGAGCTATAAACACTTTAAGTTCTAAACGATTCACTTAGATTGTCAGTATATTGATCCACTTAAATTTTCACACAAAATTCAACTGATTCGAGATATGAGATTAGTGTTTTAGGAACTTAACGTATTCGTGTGTCCCACCTCAGAATATACTCCCGTATTAAAATTCCCTAGATTCATTCTTACAGGTGAATATGCTATATTGATATTTGTACTCTGGGTTCGTGCGAGACCTTGAGAGCTCAGGTATGAACTTCTGTCCAGTCAAAGAGATGAAGGCTCGACTTAAGGTGTGTCCCACTTAGGGATCTTCTTTACAACTGCACTTGATTCGTATCTTTCGATATTTTATCAATTTTTATGCAGAGGGTAAGCTTTTATAAAGCGCATAAAGTATTATACGAGGTCTAGGCCATTGATGACTCAAAATCAGAAGACCAGGTATAATACCCCAGATATCAAACAGTATAAAGACCTAGTATCTCAGAATCTGGCAATCTCTCAAACAAGATTTTGGGGGTTACCCATATATCCGAGAGATGTTCCCCACGAGATAAGCAAGCTATTGATATTTAGGTTTATATCTCGAAATCATTCTACTAAGTGTTTAAAAACCTATTGGCATATCATCAGTGAGACCGTTTATCACATTTGACTTTCCATTTCTTTAGCGTACTGTGATGTCTACTGATTTACTATCATTTCCTCTTTTTACACAAAACTCTTTCGATTTTTCTATTGTTTTTTGCTTTTTCAAATTTCCAAATGTTTTTGTATTTTCTGAAATTTATACTCCCCCTAAAATCCAAAACATTTAAGAAAATTTAACAACCTGATGTAAATAGCTTTGTCTCGAAATCAACTTTCTGTGTCACATGCTCTGTTTCGCATAAAGTACCCCCATGATTTACAACACATTGATTTTTAACAATGTTAAAACCATTTTCAATTGTGAAATAATCATGTTTATTCCGCCGTGAGGGTTTCAGCATATTCAATCAATATATCTTTTTGAAATTTTTGATTTTTGACAAAATTTAAAAACAAACATATTTTTTTCATTTTTCAATTTTTAACAAAGTAAAAACATATTTTTGGTTTTTAAATTTTTCTGTTTTTTAGGGTTTTTGAAATATGGTTTATTTATGTACAGAAACAAACAAACTCCCTGTATCAGTTGCTTGGATCAGCAGCCTCCTCTTCTTGTGCCAAGCTGCTACGATACTCCTCTAGTTGACATTTAGTTGTCTTCGAGAGCACCTGCACATTCAAATAATTCGATCATTTGAACAATGCAACCTAAGCCTATTTAGACTCAGGTAGCTGGACATACATCTTTCTAGGTAAAACTGGATAGTTTCATTCATTCTTTTCAAAAACATCTTCTTTAAGTTTTCTCCAACTGAAACTTTTTGTTGTTTGACTACCCAACTTTGACCTTTTGAAACATTCTTTTTATAAAATCAGGATTCATTTTGAATGTTTTGATTTTGAACAACTTTTGGTTTCCAAAACTGGTTTGGTTTTGTTGCATCAACAGTTGTTTTCCAACTTTATGTTGTTCTAAATCTGGGTGTCACTTGTTTCCAAGTTTGTTGTGATTCAACCTTTGACGTTTTTAGCCTCCAAGTTTGTTTTGATTCAAACTTGGTTGATTTCTGATTCACAACATCAGACTTGTTTTTCTCAACACCAACAGGTTTAAGATTTGGACATTTTCGACTGGGATGTCCAATTTGACCACATTTGAAACACATTCTTTTTTAAACATCTTTGACCTGTTGTTGTTGCTTTTCCTTTTTAGCATAGAACTCTTCATTAGACTTTCGTCTAAATTGGAGTTCTTTCTCTTCTTCTGAACTTGTTCCGTGAACAAAGTTCATCTGTTTATGAAGATTTGTCTTTCCAAATTGTTTCTTTTGATTTTGTTTCTTTTTATAACCCAACCCAGCCTTCATGTTTTTCTTTTTGTAACTAGGTTTGTTATAAAAAGTTTTCTTGCTCTTTCCAGCAAATTTTGAAATTTCAGGTTTCTCAATTTCTACGAGTTTGAAAACTTTATTAATCTTTTCTGAAATCACATTTTGAATCGGAAATTCAATATCTGAAAACAATTTGTCCGATCCAATCATGGTATAAGCCAATCATTTTGAATCATCATTCGCATTTTTCTCATATTTTGAATTTTTCAGATAACTCTCATGAAAACTACCTTCATTTTCATCTTGTGATTCAGTCTTATCTGTTTTGGTAGAATCATCTTGCAAAACACTTTCAACAACCTTACCTACCACCTCTGAATCATCAGTATCATCAGATTTGGAATAGGTTACGTCAATATTATCTGTCAATTGATCAACTGTGTTGAAAGTTTTTTCCATCTTCTCGTCATCATAGAATGTGAACTTTTCTCAAACGGTGGTGGAACTTGATGATATTCTGAGCCAATTCCTTTCTTGTTTTTCTCAGAATCGTTATCATCTAGTTTTATGTTAAAAAGTTGTTCAAGAACATATGACGAAGCATGATAACTTTTCAACTTATTATTATCTTATTCTAATTCAGCCATTTTACGTTTAAGATCAGCAACTTCTTCAATGTAAGAATTTACAACTTTTTGCTTTACTGAATATTGTCGTTTACGTGTTTCAGATGTTTCAGAACAATGAATAAGTCTAGATTGAATAAGTTTCATTTGACTTTTCACTACCTCATATGACTCTTTTGTAATATAGTATGCAAGTTTTATTGAATCATACTTTGTTTTCGTTTCTTGAAAAGCATTTTCTTTTTGTAACAACTCTTCAGTCATTACTAAACACTTTTCTTTCAAAATCTCATTTTCCTTTTCTAAAACTTTACATTTTTGTGTCATTTTTTCTTCATTACCTATCAAAACCTTTTTCTTTTTCAAACATTTCTTTGCATTTTTCTTTAAAGACTCTTTCAGTTTTAGTAAATTCTATGTCTCTTGTTCTGAGTTTTTCATTCTTTTCAGTACAAGCACTGCACGTTTCCATGTATTTCTTGCACTGTTCAATAGTTTTATTTAACATATCAGAATATTCAGGTTTAGTTGTTACCTCAGTAGTTGGCACGTTAGCTTCTTCGGCCTTCTGTTTCTGAACAACTTCCTTCTCCTGCTATTTCTCAGCAGTAGCTTTACCAGCATCAACTTCATTAACCATCTTCTCACCAGCTTTCACCTGATTTTCTTCTCCTGATTCTTCTTCTTTCTTTATCAAACTCTCATCAACATGTTGCTTTTCACTAACTGCTTCTGCTGATTTCTCTAAACCTTCATCAGCAAATTTCTGATTTTCATCATTAGCCACTTCATTTTTTTTCACCTCTTCATCTCTCTCTTCATCACTACCTTCTTCTACAGTCTTCTTCAACTCTTCTACCAGATTCTCAACACTTTTTCTTCAATTCTTCTTTTTCTCTTTGTTTCACACTTGCTGTCATCACCCCTCTGATTATCTTGTCCAGCTTCTTGAGATAATCTTTATCAGATGCTTTCTTTGAATAGAATTCACCGGACATAGGAATAACTGCAAGCACATCATTATACACCACTTCACATCTATCAACAACCGAATCTCCTTTTCAATTAATAAAACACTCTCTTTTCTTATCCCATCTTTTGCAGCTTCTTGCATCTTCATACTCTTCCTGCATTTCTTGTATTCTGCAATCTGCAAAATGCCTTTCTCTGTATGTTTTTTCTTGTAGAATTTCCTCTTTTGTTCTCTCTCTTATCTCAGCAACGAATGCCTTTTTATCATCTTCCAGTAATTATTTCCTCCAATCGAAACCTTCATCATCATGAATCATAACATTAGCACCATGTTTTCTCTCTTTTGGCTTATCTTCAATTTGTTTTTGATTTGTTCTTGAAGACTGCTTGTTGTTGCGATGATAGATGGCCTTCTTATAGTAGTCATCATGAAATGGATTGGCACGATCAACCACTTCTCGGTTAACGCATTCTCTTTTGAAATGTCCTTTTTTCTTATGTCGAAAGCATGTAACCTTTGACTTATCAAATCCCAACTTCGTGTTTGAACCTTCAAGACATTGCCTGCCTGTTATCTCCATGAATCGTTGTGCTCTTCTAATGTTGCTAGCTAGAAACCATCTGATATCAATAAGTTCCATCTCCTCTGGGTCTATTTGGTCATAATCTTCTTTTGTCATTTCAGGATTCCCTATTCTCCCTGCCACCAAACTCTCATACGACTCCAGAATGGATGCTAAGAAACTCATCTGATGTTTAGCCGCATTGATACTCATTTTTGGAGAATTTTTTAACTTTAGCGCAATGTTGCAATGAATCTCTTCGGGTTCTTTGGCATTTGATGTTGTAGAAGAAGCATGATATCCTGGATTGTAACTTGATGAACTACCTTTTGATGAGTCTTTTGACTGTTCAACACTGAAAGCTGTACCAGTCTTTGGTGATTCAATTATTGACGGTAAGCTTCCTTTGTAATAAAGACCCACTTTTTGTTGATAAGTGGAGCTGCTCATCTTGCTTTGCTTTTGCAACTCAAGCTCATGACTTTCAATATTTTCTATCAAAGCATCCAAAGTAATTTCATCAAACATTACATCATTTTTCAAAATTAACACAAATGTTTGCCACTGATTTGCACGTGGTAATGCCTCGATGATTTTGTCAATGATTTCTTCATGAGTTTTTACTATCCCAAACCGATCAAGTTCTATTTTAAGGTGATAAAAACGTTCAATCATTTGTCTTATAGTTTCACCTTTTATAGAATCAAACAAATCAAATTCTTTTTTAAGTAGTGAAATTTTGTTCTTTTTAATTTGTTTGTCACCCTCAGCTTTAACCCGTAACGCTTCCCAGACCAATTTTGAAGAACCATCATGATTAAGAAGGGCAAAAATGTCATCTCTGATTGATTGTTGAATTAAGGCAATCCTCCTTTGTTCATCTGAGAATACTTTTCGATCTTAGTTTCCAAATATTCAAGTGCAAGTTTTTCGCCTTTATCATTTTTTGGTCTTTTGTACCCAAACTCCATACAGAACCAGCTTTCATGAGCATATGCCTTTGCCCAGTTAAGGAATCTTTCTTTCCACCAAGTGTAATCTTCGATGTTATCCAGTTTCGGTGGTTTGGAATGAGTTCCATAAAAGTTTTCATGTTTTATATTATCGTTTATGACCTTAGAAATACTTTACGGTGCCGTTGTTGTTTCAGAAGATTCAGACGTAAACGCTTTGTAAAACGTGTTATAGAATTCTTCATGCTTCCAAGCGAAGGTAGAATTTCTTCTCTTTAAGAAAGATACCAGATCCTGCTCTATACTGTCAAGGATCCCAGATCCTATAAAAACTTTGGATTCAGGATCCTCAGGGCCCAGTACTATATCCTTGATGTCTTGCTCACTTACCTCCATGACATCCCTTGGAGGAAATTTTGATTTCTATGTTGCCCTTGGTTTCGAATATGGCTTCATTGAAGAGGTGTAACAGTTCTTTGCCTCTTGTTAATCACTTTCTATTTTTACCACTCCCCATGGGGTTGGTAGCTTCATCCATTGATGATATATGGAAGGAACAACTTTCATATCGTGTATCCAGGGCCTGCCAAGGATCACATTGCAACAAGACAAACAGTCAATAACACAGAATTTCTGTACAGAGTTTACCCCCTCAATGTAGATTGGGAGTTTGATGTCCCCCAGCGTGTTCTTTGTCTCACCGTTGAATCCTACAAGGACTGTTGATCTCGGAACTATCTCTGATTCTGGGTTGTTCATCCTCTTGAGGAAATCTAGTTGAATAATGTTCACAGAGCTCCCATCATCGATAAGGATCCTGCAAACAAGGTGGTTAGATATAAATAAAGTAATAACTAAGTTATCATGATGAGGATCCTGGATATCAACACGGTCATCATCATCAAAGGATATAATTTTCTGTTGAGTCAGAGTAGATGTTCGGATAGGCCTGTCTCCATTTTCAAGCTTGGTCTCCTTAGCATGTCTCTTCGCTATAGAGAATGAGGTTCCACATATATCAGAGCCTCCGGAAATGAAGTTGATGATTTAAGCGTCTGCAGGTGGTGCAGGACTCTTTCTGGCACTTTTTCAGGATCCCGGATCCTTGATTTTTTCATTCCGAGCAGTTCTTTCAAGTGACCTTTACAGAGGAGGTAACCTATCTCCATTCTAAGTGCAATGCATTCATCGGTAAGGTGGCCAAAGTCTTCATGGTATGCACACCACTTTGATTTATCCTTGTAGGATGTAGACTTTTCATTCTTCTTGAGCCCTCTAGCTTTCTCACCTAGATTCTACAAAGCAAGCATCAATTCACTGTTATCAACAGAAAAAAAATATTCAGATATATGAGGATATTCTTCCTCATCTTCTTCTTGTTCAACTGAATAAACATTTTGATTGTCATGCTTGGAGTATTGCTTGGATCGATTGTTCTTGTAGAAGGATCCTTGCATCCCCTGTTTAGATGATCCAGATAACCTGTCTTGGATCCTTTTGTCATCCTTTAGTCAGATGAACCTTAGGGCCCTGTTTCTTACTTCATCTAAGTTCCTGCAAGGTGTTATAACAAGATCATCATAGAGAGGAGAATCTTTTTGTAATCCCGTCTTAAATGCTTCTACAGCAGCGGCAATGTCTAAATTTGGGATTTCTAAGGATTCTATACCAAATTTAATAACATAATCTCTAAGTGATTCATCACGAGCTTGGATGATCCTATATAAATCACTAGTTAACCTTTTAGAGGTTCTACTACAAGAAAACTGATTATTGAATAAGTTAACTAAGTGTGAAAATGAAGTTATAGAATAGGGAGGAAGACTTAGCAACCATTTTAGTGCTGATCCATTAAGTTTGGATACAAAGCCCTTGCATAAATAGGCTTCTTTCAATCTTTTACGGATGGGGTTGATCTCCATCATTTCTCTGTACTGAGCCACATGCTCTTCTGGATCAGAGGTACCGTTATATAACTTCATGTTGGGGGTTTGAAAATGCTTTGGTATCTCAGCATTGCATATAGGAGGTGCAAAGCGAGATATTATGTGACTTCCATCTGGAATCTCAGGAATGGGTTTGACCACTCCTGGGACACTCGATATCATGTCCTTGAGTTTCTGCAACTCCCTGGCCATAGCTTGGTTGATCCATGCATCCTGCATGTAACCATAGTTAGTATCAAAACATGTATTAAAGTTATTACATCCAGATTGGTTTGAAGTTGGTATCCCAGAAGTGTATCTAGGATAAGACATGCCTGGTGTGATAGTAGGGCCAGAAGAAGCAATGGTTTGCATATGGATGAAATCCCCTTCGTGAATTTCAGAGATTCTCCATGATTATCTCCCTGAGGATCCTTGATCCTAAAGGACATTGGGTCCCGGGTAGGTCTACACTGGAGGCCTGGATGTGTGATCCATTGGTCCTTGAACTCAGGATGAGGATCCTTGATGGTTGAAGTAGGATCCTTGAGCTGGAAACATCTCCATATATCCTTCCGAGCGAAGGAAGGATCCTTGAGGCTGGGTCATCATCGCTGATCCATGTTGATGGATTGAGGATCCTTAAGGAAGGGTCATCGCCAGTGATCCATGCTGATGGATTGAGGATCCTTGAGGTAGGGTCATTGCCAATGATCCCTGCTGTTGAAATGAGGATCCCTGAGGCAGTGTGGTGGACACCCTCGACTGTTGTGTCGCAGTTGTTGGAGTGGTAAAGTCCAACATCCTAGGCACCAATGGAGATTGATCCTCTGTTGGCCTCTTCTGCTTCTTATATAATCAATCTCGTGAAGGATCCTCTGGTTGGTTTTGTATTGCTGTTCCATGAAGCTCTTAATCTGCGAAAACAAAACAGAAAAATCACTGTTAGTATTAGTAGAAGAAGAACTAGTAGAAACTTTGGATCCTTGGAAGAGTGATGATGTCTTCTTTTGAGTATTATCCACATTCATCTGGTATGGTGGAGGAGCAATTGAGGTAATGATGCACTGGTTTGAGATGAGGTAACCGCCAGCATGGCACTTGAAGTGGATTTTCTCTGAGAAGCCATGGAGTTGATGATAATGAACAGAAATGAACATAAAAAAGTATATAAAATTGAAGCACCACTTACCCCAGGGTAGGCGCCAAATTGTTTTGGTCAAAAATCAGTTTAAGGATAATGTAACCAAGTTTTGATTGTGAGGTAGAGTGCTAATGTGTATGAACAATTGAGTGATCAAAGTATAATGTAAAAATGACAATGAACACCGATATTTATACGAGGAAAAAAGCCTTGATCCTTGATAGTTCTCCGGCACAAAAACCTCGGGTGATAGAAACTACTGATCACCAAATATATAACAAAAATAAATAGTGATCCTTATACAACTTTGGAAAACTATGAGCTCAATACAATGTAGACTAGTGTGTAGCTTGCGAGAGAGTTGTGTGTTCGAGTGTTAGCAAAAAGTCTGTTGTGATATTCCTAAAATGAGCTCACAATTCCCTTATAAAAATGGAAACTAAAACGTAACAAACAATGCGAAAATAATGCAAGTATCCCATGTTCGCTATAACAGCTACATGCTTCCAAACTCATGCGAATAGAGAGAATATTCCCCGAAATACTAGCATTGACCAAGTCCAATTCGTTATGTTCATGTGAATACAAGTTTTAAACAAAGGATACAATTGTTAGTTAATGTAAACAATAATAAGGATCCGTGATCCTCAGACTTCCTGCACTATCTGTTAAGGATCTCCAGGCCAATCTAAGGATATATGATCCATAGTATTAAAAATTAACCCCTAACAGTGACTCTGATGAATGGGAAGAAGATTATGAATATGATGAGTGAAGTCGGTGCTTGGACATATTTTTTGTTTCTTTTAGTAATTTTTTCATAGATATCAAACATAACGTGTGTCAATTCATATCATAACCTGCTTCATTATTTTTTTCATAGATATCAAAAATAACGTGCGTCACTTCATATCATAACGTGCTTCATGATTTATAGCTTCAAAAAATATTATATAATGTGCATTTGTATGCGTTAGGGGAGGATTTTCCAATGATCAGTGATCCTCAATTACTGTTGGGCTTAGTGATCCTCGCTTCTGTTTGAATTAGTGATCATCAGAAGTATTGCTTGATCAGGATCATGGATCATCGTAAGGATCCTTATACTAACGATTGTCTGCTTTGAATATGATGTTGTTTTGCAGGAGTACGAGCTTGGACTTGGTCTTGGCGATATTCCAGGAGCATATTCCATGTTTATTCCGCACGTGCATGGCTGAAATGGATGTTATGGAGGTCGTGGAGGACTTGCACCAATTGCGGAATGTTTGTTAGCTTAGATATTTTCCATTTTTAAAAGGGATAGCGAGCTAAATAGAAGACACTTGGCTATTTTTAGCTTAACACACTCTCGCAACTGCTCTCACCAGCTCTTGATAATTCACTTGGCGATTACACACTTTTTTGCACATTACACTATAGTGATCCTTGTAATTAGCTCGCTATCATCCGAAGTTGTAACACATTTCTTGTTTAATTTGAGTTGGTGATCGGTAGTTTCCATCACCCGAGGTTTTTTATGCCGGAGATCATTCATTGATCAAGGGCTTTTTCCTCGTATAAATCTTTGTGTCACTTATTCATTTCATTTTTGAGTGATCCTTAGTGTTGTTCATTGATTCAAGCATCATACCTCACAACAGAAAGTTTGGTTGCATTATCATTGCTTGATTTTTGACCAAAACAGTTTGGCGCCCATCGTGGGGCAATTGGTGCTTCATTCCTAAGAAGATTAATATTTTCGTGGTCATTTCGGTTTGCTACAACCAAGCAGATGGCTTCCTCAGCGAAGAACACTTCAAGTTTAATGCCATCATTCAGTTCTTCACAAGGCGTTCCTCCTTTGCCTCCGCCACCTTCTGGATCCCAGAAGAATGCTGATAACGCTGCGAAGAGACAAACCCCCATTTTCCAAAAACCACCAACTTCTTCTGTTTCCACTAATCCTACCACTAATAATCTTTTTAATCTGATTTTGCAGATGAGGGATCGTATGCAAGAGCAGGATAAAACCAACGAAATGATCCTCAAGGAGATAGGTGATATCAAGAAATAGAAGAAATCGGTGGAGGATCATTCCCCATTGATGCCCAAGTCGTTGAACTTCGACACTCCAGTCATAACTTCCCAGCAATCAGCAGCTCCGGACGTTCAATACTTGGGTGAATTACCAGGAAGACGTTATGGAACGACAACAATGACTCAGGCTCCAGGATCTTACCTTCAACCTTTCGGAGCCTCTGTCCAGCATCAGGGATCCTTCGTCAGCTCAGGAGGATATTTGGAAATGCACTTGGTTCAAGGATCCTCCTCTCAGCCTCAAGGATCCTCCCAGGTCCAAGGATCCTTCCCGGTCCAAGGATCCTCCCAGGTTCAAGGATCCTTCCCGGTCCAAGGATCCTCCCAGGTCCAAGGATCCTTCCCAGTCCAAGGATCCTCTTTGGTTCCAGGATCCTTTCAGGTTCAAGGATCCAACATCTTTCAGGATCGAGGATCCTCAAGGAGTATGCAGCCACCAAGTTCAGATGTTTATCAAGGAGACTTCATACCAATGCAGACCATTGCTTCATCTAGTCCTTCGATCATACCAGAATCCCATCAATATGGATTCACATCTGGAATTCCAAACATGAATCCTCTGGGAGGTAATATTTTTAATAATTCTTATAACACTAACCATGGCTCCATGCAGGATACAGGAATCAATCAAGCTATGGCTAGGGAACTACAGAAGCTTAAGGATATGATATCCAGTGTACCAGGAGTGGTTAAACCCATTCCTGAGATTGCAGATGGTAGCCATAGGATATCTCGTTTTGCACCACCCTTATGTGATGCTGAGATACCCAAAAGATTCCAGATACCATCCATGAAGCTCTATGATGGTTCAACGGATCCAGAGGAGCATGTAGCTCAATACAGGGAGAGGATGGAGATCAATCCAATTCCTGAGAGGTTAAAAGAAGCATGTCTATGCAAGGGATTTGGATCCACACTCACAGGATCTGCTCTTAAATGGCTGCTAAGTCTTCCCCCTTACTCTATTACTTCATTTGCTAATCTAGTTAATTTGTTTAATAGTCAATTCTCTTGTAGTAGAAAATTTGAACGATTAACTAGTGATCTATATAGGGTAACACAAGGTCAAAATGAATCACTTAGAGATTACATCACTAAGTTTAGTAAAGAATCCTTATATATTCCTAATTTGGATATTGCTACGGTTGTAGAAGCCTTTAAAATGAGATTGCTTAGAGATTCATTATTCTATGATGATCTTGTTATGACACCTTGCAGGAATCTTGATGAAGTAAGAACCAGGGCCCTTAGGTTCATCCGCCTAGAGGATGACAAAAGGATCCAGGATAGATTGACAGGATCCTCAAAACATGAGAAACAAGGATCCTACTTCAGGAACAACAAATCAAAGTCCTATAACAGATCTGATAACCAGAACGTGCATGCAGTGGAACAAGAAGAGTATGATGAGGATTATCCTCCTATTTCTGAATACTGTTTTTCTGTTGATAACAATGAACTAATCCTTGCAATGCAGAATCTAGGTGAGAAAGCTAGGTGGCCGAGAAAAAGTGATAAACCAGCTGCTACAAAGGATAAGTCCAAATGGTGTGCATATCATGAGGATTTCGGGCATCTCACTGAAGAGTGTATTGCATTAAGAAAGGAAATTGGTTACTTGTTGAGCAAGGAGCATTTGAAGGAACTTTTGGGACGGAAGAAGTCAAGGATCCAGGATCCTGAAAGGATCCCGGAAAGGGCTCCTGCTCCTCCAGCAGATGCACAAGTTATAAACTTCATATCCGGTGGATCAGACATTTGTGGTACTTCCTTCTCAGCAGCCAAGAGACATGCTAAGGAAACCAAGATGGATAATGGGGATAGACCCATCCGGACCTCCACCGTCACCAAGGATAAGATCATAACTTTTGATGAGGATGATCGTATTGATGTCCAGGATCCTCATCATGATGGTCTTGTAATTACATTGTTTATTTCTAACCACTTTGTTCGCAGGATCCTAATCGATGGAGGAAGCTCTGTGAACATCATTCAGCTTGATGTCCTCAAGAAAATGAATATCCCGGAGTCTGATATTGTCCCAAGATCCTCGGTCCTTGTGGGATTTAGTGGGGAAACCAAAAACACATTGGGGGACATCAAACTCCCTATTTATATTGAAGGACTCCATTCTTATCAGAAATTTGGTGTTATAGATTGCTTATCTTGTTGTAATGTTATCCTTGGCAGGCCATGGATACATGATATGAAGGTAGTCCCATCCACCTATCATCAGTGTGTAAAGCTTCCAAGTCCATGGGGAGTGGTAAAAATTGAGAGTGATCAACAAGTGGCTAAGAACTGTTATACATCATCAATGAAGCCAGCCTCAAGACCAAGGGAGCAATAGCAATTAAAGTATCCTTCAAGAGATGTCTTGGAGGCAAGAGAATAGGATTTGAAAGAAATCCTCATGGATCCTGATGATCCTGAATCCAAGATCTTCATAGGATCAGGGATCCTTAGCGACATTGAACAGGAGCTAGTATCCTTCTTTAAAAGAAGGAAAACTACCTTTGCCTGGAAACATGAGGATATGACAGGTATATCTAAAGATATAATTACTCATAAACTTGGCATTGACAGGTCATTCAAGCCAATTCATCAAAAGAGGAGGAAGTTTGCACCTGAAAGGAATGCTATTATCCAGGAAGAGGTAGACAAACTACTTCGGGCAGGTATGATAAGAGAGGTTAAGTATCCAAGATGGTTAGCCAATGTGGTTGTTGTTCAAAAGAAAAATGGAAAGTGGAGGGTATGTGTCGATTTTACTGATTTAAACAAGGCATGTCCCAAGGATCCTTTCCCATTACCCCACATTGACTCCATGGTGGATGCTACCGCGGGTCATGAGCTGTTGACTTTTATGGATGCTTCATCTGGATTTCAACAAATTCAGATGGAACCGTCTGATCAAGAGGATACAGCCTTTATGACCCCAACTGGTATATATTGTTATATTGCTATGCCATTTGGACTAAGGAATGCAGGTGCTACTAATCAAAGGCTAGTCAATATGATGTTCAAAGAACAAATTGGACACACTATGGAAGTCTATATTGATGACATGGTGGTTAAGTCCAAGAAAGATGAGGATCACCTTAAAGACTTGGAGGAAGCATTCAATATCCTTGATAAATTTAATATGAAACTAAATCCTTCCAAGTGTCATTTTGGTGTTAAAGCAGGGAAATTCCTAGGCTATATGGTGACAAAGAGGGGCATTGAAGCAAGTCCAGAGCAAATCAAGGCTATTGTGAATATCAAATCTCCTGCCAATGCTAAGGATGTGCAAAGATTGACAGGCAGGATCGCAGCCTTGAACAGATTCATATCCAAATCCTTAGAAAAGTGCAAGGAATTCTATGACATCCTGAGGAAGAACAAGAAATTTGAATGGACTGAGAAGCATGAAAGTGCCCTCAAAGCTCTTAAGGATTACCTATCCTCAGCCCCGGCCTTGATGAAACCAGAAAAAGGGGATATATTATCCTTATACTTAGCAGTATCCTCAAAAGCAGTAAGTGCGGTCCTTGTTAAAGATCACCAAGGTACACAACATCCTGTTTATTATGTAAGTAAGAGTTTACTTGATGCTGAATCCAGGTATTCACACTTAGAGAAACTTATCCTTGCATTAATTATGGCATCTACTAAATTAATACATTATTTTGAGACTCATGCCATTATTGTTAAGACTAATTTTCCAATTAAGAATGTTCTCAGGAAACCTGAAATGTCAGGAAGGATGGCTAAGTGGGCAGTGAAGCTTAGTGCATATGATATAAGATATGAACCAAGGACTGCCATCAAATCCCAAGCCTTAGCTGACTTTGTGGCAGATTTTAGTAGTGACTTGCAAAAGGAAGCTGAGTTAGAAGTCCAACAGCTTGAAGAAACTAAGGATCCTTGGATACTCTTCACTGATGGAGCCTCTAATGTGAAAGGAACGGGGCTTGGAATACTACTAAAATCTCCACAGGGGGACATAATACCCCACTCCATAGCTTGTGAATTTCAAACTACCAACAATGAGGCTGAATATGAAGCCTTGATAGCTGGTTTGCAAATTGCCAAGCATATGAGGATCAGGTATCTTGAGGTACATGTAGATTCTTTATTGATCACTAATCACTTTAATGGATCCTATGCTGTTAAAGGTGAAAAGCTAATCAAATATTTAGAGATAGTCAAAGAATTGGCACTCTCTTTTGTTTCCTTTAGTTTGACACAGGTACCAAGGGAAGAGAATGCAGAGGCTGATGCATTAGCCAATCTAGGATCATCCTTGAAGATCCCGGAGGACATAAGGATCCCTATTATCCATATCTTGACCCCTGCTATCGAGGATCATGTAGCTATGGAGATCGGAGAAGATTCTGCAATCATCCCTAGTGATGATACTCAATCTCATTCAGGATCATGGATCCTCCCAATCATGAGATACATACAATATGGAGGGATTCCTACAGGAGAAAACCCTAGGGCTTTCAAAATTAAGGTATCTCAATTTACAATATTGAATAATATGTTGTATAAACGATCTCTTGCAGGACCATATCTAAGATGCATTGAGGATCCTAAAATCCAAGAAGTCCTGAAGGATTTCCATGAAGGAGATTGTGGAAACCACACTGGGGGCATGACATTATTCTCAAGGATCCTGAGGACAGGATACTATTGGCCAACTATGAAGAAGGATGTTGTGGAATATGCCAAGAAGTGTGATCCTTGTCAGAGACATAGTAATATCCTTCACCAACCAGCAGAACTTTTGCATCCTATATCCTCTTCTTGGCCATTTATGAGATGGGGAATGGATATAGTTGGTAAGCTTCCTAAGGCACCTGGTGGAAAAGTATTCATGCTTGCTATGACTGATTACTTCTCCAAGTGGATAGAGGCTGAAGCCTTTGCTCAAGTCAGAGAAAAGGAAGTTATATCCTTTATTAAAAGAAACATTATTACTAGATTTGGTATCCCTTCTGAAATTGTTTATGATAATGGATCCCAATTTATTGGGAATAGAACTACTAACTTTTGTGACAGCTGGGGGATTAAGATGATAACATCAACACCAGTCCACCCACAAGCTAATGGTCAGGCAGAATCATCCAACAAGATCATCATCAACAATTTGAAGAAGAAGCTGGATCCAAGAAAGGAAAATGGGCAGAAGAACTACCTTATGTGCTTTGGGCTGATAGGACAACTCCCAAGAATGCTACTGGCCAAACTCCATTTTCTTTGGTATTTGGGGCAGAATATGTGATCCCTACAGAGATGGTGGTTCCAACTGCAAGAACAAGTACTCGTGATCCTGAAGAAAATGCTGAAAACTTGGTTCAAGACTTGGATACTATAGAAGAAATCAGGGATTTGGCAAGGATAAGGATGGCTAGTTATCAACAAAGGATGGCTGGAGCCTACAACAAAAATGTTAGGATCAGGAAATTCCAAGTTGGTGATATGGTATTAAGGAAAGCATTTCAGAATACCACCAATCCTGCTGATGGAAAGTTGGCACCAAAATGGGAAGGCCCTTATTGGATTGAAGTTGAAGCAGGAAAGGGGGCATATCGATTGCTAACAATGGATGGTGATTTGCTACCAAGAGCTTGGAATGCTGTACATTTGAAGAAATATTTCATGTGACAAGGATCCACGATCCTTACATGACAAGTATCCTTGAAGGATCCATACAAGACAGATGATCCTCATTTTGGTAATGATCTAATCCCAAACTATTTCATTCTTTTATTCTCTTATATAAGGATAAGGATCCTGCATCCTTTATCCTCCTTTCACTTGATTCTGAGTTTTAAAGGTTCAGGTATCCTTAACTAAGGATTGAATATCCACAGAAGTATCCAGTTATTTGGGCTTGACCCCAGTTATTTGGGCTTGACCCCAACTATTTAGGCTTGACCCCAGTTTGGGCCTGTCCCCAATTTCGCCAGTAGCGCACGATGATCCTGGTATAGTTCATGGCAATGGGACCAGTACTCGCTTTAGGGGCTGACAATTTCATTGTACTGGCTATATTCAGGATCCTACGTATAATGGTAGACGTACCATACATCCGTTCCTAAGGTTTCTAACGTTTTCACGTTAGCTAAGGTTTTGGCATTTTCATGTCACTAAGTTTGGATAGTCTCCAGTGAGGGCCATACTCCAGTTTACATACGATCCTTGGGCTTGTCCCCAGTTATCCTTGGGCTTGTCCCCAGTTATCCTTTGGGCTTGTCCCCAGTATATTGGGCTTGTCCCCAGAATTGCTGGGCTTGTCCCCAGTTACTAACTCTTATCTTATATTGGCTTAGTCCCAAGTTGTATCCTATTTCAGGTTTTTGGAGACAAACGACCAAGGATCCTTGATCCTTACCTTCTACTAAGGTTTGTCTTTTGGTTATCCTGAGTATAAGTGTTAAAGGTTAGGATCCTAACTTGGATTCTCAGGTATGATCCTTAACTATTTTGATTTTATTCATTATTCATTTGAGTAACCCTTATCCTTTGACAACTGAACTTTTGACCCTTGAAATATACTACTTTTCAGAACTTGTCGACTATAGGATATGTGATCCTTGAACATATCCTAAACTTTTTAAGGATATTTATTAAGTTTTTTCTTTACTTGATAAGTTTAGACAAAATGTATATCACAACAATTGAAAAGTAAAGTACTAACAAGGATAGCAACACGAGAGATAACCAAAAAGTTAGAGTTATTTTATTCACAAAACATTAAACCCTTTAAGGTTGTCAAAATTGCCAACCCACGTTTCTACCAGCAAAACGTGGCCCGTCCACATGGGTTGGCAAAGGGTGTCCATTGTTTACGGGTCTTTGTAGTGCAGGAAATAAAAGACGGAAGGATAACGAGTGGCTTCATTCCCCAAACAGAGGATCCATCCACCACCCATTATCCTGCCTATTGTTCAAGGATCCATGATCCTTCACCCTAGAAACTATTTTCTAAAGTTATTACAACCCATTATTGTTCAACAAAAACACCATAACCAAAATAAAACTTCCAAATCCTAAAAAATAGGCTCCGGCTACGTCTAGAAATGTCCTTCATCGCCCATTCCTGCAGCCTACACCTTCGATGCATCACCATCACCTCCAGCTCCAGCACCATCACCTGCTTGATCCTTGCCACTGCCACTCGCCTCGATTGCCAAGACCTCACCAGCCTCTTCTTCGTCATCCAGCTCAGCCAACCTTGCCCTCCAGCCCTCAACGTCCCAGTTGCTCTTGTCAAAGTCAGGATCCTGACCTTCTTCGGCCATTTGCAACTTGGTTTTGTACATAGCGATGGCAGCGGAGACTTTGGCATCATTGGTGATTTCAGCCTTCTCTTGGTCGGCAGTGATGTAAGCCAGGACGAGTTCCCTCTTTACCAGATTGACGTCATTTTCAAGGGAGGCAATCTTCTTATCCTTGGCTAGCATGATCTTTTGGAGGTCCACACACTTCTGCTCAATCTCTTCAACATTGCCTACGTAGTCCTCGATTTCAGCAAATTTTTGCAAAAAGACAATGTGAAGTTTAGGATCACATGATCCTCAAGTGGGCAGGATAATTAAGCTAGGTCAGTGATCCTTACATCAGCAAAGCACTCGAGGAACTGATGGCGGATCAGAGGCAAGCTTTCTAGATTGTCAGCTTCAGAGGTCTTCCTTTTCTTTCCACCTCTTCCCTTTGAAGTGGTTGCCTTGGGGATCGTGACGGCTGGGCTGGCAGCAAGCTTCTTCTTTGAGGATCGGACAGTGTCAAGGTCAGTGACACTGAATTTGGAGGCAGACCTTGAAGATTTTCCAGCACCTACACATCCAAAACAGATAAGTATCCTTATCCTATTCCTATTTAACTATTTATTTAAACATTTAATTATGCAAAAAACAGTATACTTACTCCACATAGTGACAGAACCTGAGGACACTTCTTGGGAATCCTGGGTATTTGTTTTAAATGATCTTCTTGCAGGATCAAGTCTCCGGAAAGCGGCAAGCCTTTCCTGTGTTGCAGGTGTTGTGATGAGGTGTGCGACAGTAATAGCTGCAAAATAGAAACAAAAGGACGTTAGTGATCCTTAAACAGAAACAAGCTTATTCGGTGATCCTTCTAAGGATCCTCTATCCTACCATGGGTGGTCCACTTCCTTGGCAGATCCTTTCCATCAGGGATAGAATCCTTTCTGAAAAAGAAGAATCGCCGCTTCCAGTTGGTGTCATTCTTAGTGGCTTTGAAGATGGGGTGTTCTTCACCAGGTTTATGTTTGAGTAGATATCGGTGGGATCCATGGCTAACGAGGTCATACATCTCTGCAAACTCCGACATTCCCAGATCAATTCCTTCATGTTCAATGATCCTTTCAAGGGTATACAAGACCCTCCAGATCATTGGCATTGCTTGAATGTAGGAGATGCCGGTGAGTGAGAAGAAGGATTGGGTGAAATCAGGAAAAGGATACGAGTACCCTATTGTAAATGGTGTGACCGGAAAGGCTACCCAGGTTTCAGAAATATAATCACTTAGAACGGTGGGATCAAATGGTTTGAAATCGGTGTTTGCCGGAAAACAATGGCGGATTCTGTCTATCTGTGGATCAGTGAAGCAACATCGTTCTTTTGCAGAATCTTTTATGATCCCTTGGCTTTTCAAGGGGCTGTCCTTCTTGTGATCCTTAGCCGGTGAGGATCTTAGCATCATCTCGATTATGACGGTGGTGAAGAAGAGAAACAGAGTGAGAAGATGAAGAGAGAAAGGAAAGAGAAATACCTAATCAAGTCTTCGAATGAGGATTTAAAGAGGAAACGCACGAATTTAAATGCTCTCTAACCCTTATCTCTAACTTCAATTTATAATGATGATTTTGCAGGATAGTCACTTCAGTGACGTCAGGATGGTAACGGCTAGTCTGACTACAACGGCTAGTTATCCGTTGATTCGTTGCGGATACGAACATAAAATATAACTCGTTTATTTACAAATTACTCCTTATATTTTGGGGGCAATTGTTAGGGGAGGATTTTCCAATGATCAGTGATCCTCAATTACTGTTGGGCTTAGTGATCCTCACTTCTGTTTGAATTAGTGATCCTCAGAAGTATTGCAGGATCAGGATCATGGATCATCGTAAGGATCCTTATACTAACGATTGTCTGCTTTGAATATGATGTTGTTTTGCAGGAGTACGAGCTTGGACTTGGTCTTGGCGATATTCCTGGAGCATATTCCATGTTTATTTTGCACGTGCATGGCTGAAATGGACGTTATGGAGGTCGTGGAGGACTTGCACCAAATGCGGAATGTTTGTTAGCTTAGATATTTTCCATTTTTAAAAGGGATAGCGAGCTAAATAGAAGACACTTGGCTATTTTTAGCTTAACACACTCTCGCAACTGCTCTCACCAGCTCTTGACAATTCACTTGGTGATTACACACTTTTTTGCACATTACACTATAGTGATCCTTGTAATTAGCTTGCTATCATCCGAAGTTGTAACACATTTCTTGTTTAATTTGAGTTGGTGATCGGTAGTTTCCATCACCCGAGGTTTTTTATGCCGGAGATCATTCATTAATCAAGGGCTTTTTCCTCGTATAAATCTTTGTGTCACTTATTCATTTCATTTCTGAGTGATCCTTAGTGTTGTTCATTGATTCAAGCATCATACCTCACAACACAAAGTTTGGTTGCATTATCATTGCTTGATTTTTGACCAAAACAGTATGGTCATTAACGTGTGTGATTTACTAGAATCTTTGTGGTTACAACGGATAATGCCAAGATCATATCATATCATAGTGAAATATATTAACATCATAAAACAGCTAAAAACAGTTAATTATAACCTGCCACAACCCCAAGAAACATCATTCGGATCATAACAACCAATCCTAAAAACACCAGATTGCCCCATCATCTACTTGGTTCGAAAGAGTTTGTCAAGCTCTTCCTTTGTGTAATCCACCTTCTCCTTGATTGTCTCCACACCTGTCTTCAGATAGGAATACACCAAGTTGTAATCCAATGTTCTTGGATGTAGTTATTCGCTTTCCCTTTGAAATCAGACTCAGGTTCATCAAGTAGCGTAGCATAAACATCCTTGTTCAGTTTTGCTTGTGCAAGGAGACGGCCTTGAATGTCGAGCATTGCATGAGAAGCATTGACATCTGAAGTCAACTCTGTTAGTGTTCTGGTTAATACCAGCTCTTTCATGGCTAGGTTTGCAATTTATGAGGAAGACATGATTTTGATATGAGATTGAATGTGGATGCAGGTTGATAATTTTGATCTTATATAATAGATGCATTTAATTTTTACCTTTTGGGAAGATGGGGTAAGTTGCTCTAATTAAGTGAAATTTCATCATTACCCGGTGTCACATCATATATATATTTTTAGGTCTATAATGTGTGTTTATTTTATAACGTGCGTTTATAATAAATTTAATTTTTACAGTTTAGCAATTGTGATTTTTTATTTTGGTCGGTTAAAATGTGAAATATAACATTAATTTGGTTTTATTTATATATTTTCATAGATAGGTTGGGTGATAGTTGAACACACATTTAAGTTTTGCTCAATGACTTCATTAACGATATATTTTATTAGATATTAGGAATAATGTGTGGTATTATATATTACAACGTGCGTTTTATTCATTTAGTCTAACAACTCTTATTTATTCACTAACATGTATATGCATGAACTTTAATGTAACACCTGTGTCACTTCAACCATCAGACAAATGCCAAACCAATGAAATATTGTATTTCATACTTGGGATTTGTTAAATATATGTGTATCATTTGCACATATCAACTCTAGTTCAATTTCAAGCTCTAAATCACTTTCTGGAAGGTTATACACGCACTGGTGCGTAAATATAACCAGTTTAATGCAACAAACACTCTGGAATAGTGAAATAGACTTAACATACCTTAAATAACCTTTACATAACTTAGAAATAAGTTTTGAAGGCTTTGGTATGGCAAAATCAAGTTAAATCGCTTACAGGGACTAAAGTTGACAAACTGCGAAAGTATGCCAATTTGAGCTGTAACAGACATTCCGGAACATGGCCATAAGTTAAACATACCATAAATATCCTTTATATAGCTTAAAAATAGGCTTTGAGGTGTTCGGTGTGCTAAAATAAACTTTTGGGTCATTCAGGGACTAAAAGTGTCAAAAAGTGCACAAGTTTGCATTTTCGCGCATAACTTACGTTCTGAATACTTCCGGACATCCAAAAATTTATGTAAGCACTAAAATATTTTATTTTAGTGTTCGCCATAAGAAAAATCCATTCGTCGCGTCTTTTGGTTCGTTTTTCGCGCTTATGCGCATTCCGTCGTAATTAAGCGAACATCGCGTTCGTACGGCCAAACGAACCGACATCCGAGATCTTTTTGAACATGTTTTAAGTTCCCTATACTTTAACTTCATTTTAGAGCTTTGAAATGGGGTTAACGGGCCTTAAACATGTCGAAAATGGGCTGATTGCAATACAGGGACCAAAAGTGTAATTCTGCCAAACTTGGGCCTAGCGGTGCGCTACACTTATAACGTAGCGGTGCGCTAGGGGTCTGCAGACCAGATGCAGTGTATTTCACAGCCTGTTTGCAGCTGTTCCATCCTCCACCACATGTTCTAATTCGCTTAGTCAGCTGATAAGATCATATTTTAGCTTCCATAACCTTCCAACAAGTGTACGGATGTGATCGAATCACGTTATTCCATGAAATGATCTTAACGGTTACCCGAATACTATAAATACCCCACCCCCCATTGCTTTAAAACTTACAAGAATTCTGATTTGAGAGCTCTAAGTTGAAACCATTGTTTCATACCTGAGTTCTTGGATCGGGATTAGCATTCGGGGACCCTGGGTAAGTATTCTTTCGTTCTTTTCCTTATTTTATTACTTTTAGAGTCAGAAAGTCAAACTTTGTTTGACTTTCAGCGTTGACCAGCTTATGGTCAATGCGAAGTTCGTTTGAACTTCGCAACGTGAGTGTAATCACGTTGGTCATAGTCCCTTGGGACTATGCCCACTGATTACCACGTTGTCTAGAGTCGTAGGGTAGGCGATCTGATAAATCGCCTATACCTTCGAACTCGACCCATTTGGTCGATCATTAGGATCCGACCAAATACATTAGGTGACCATAGTAGGTAGGGAATAACCTTCCGAGGTTATACCCTATGGTCACATCGTTTGAGTAGTTGTATGATAGGTTGTTTATATGCCTTAGGTAAATTACCAGAATACCCTTTTCATGCATAATTGGTAATTTAGCATATGTAACCTAAACTTTTGCCACATAACAGATTATGTAATATGTTTAGGCATATAACACTTGTCATAGGGCTAGTTAGGCGGTCCGAACGCGTTTCACGCGAACGACGCGTTAAAGTAGCATAAGCTACCTAAACGGGTCGTAATGGGTCGAAAGCACTTAAGTTAAGTTTCATTTAGTATGTAGGCTTTGTTAAACCATATCATATGAGTTCCTACACTCATTTGGTTTACAAACCCTAATACTACCCAGTCTTCCGATTTAGGTCCGGTTGTTAACATAGTTACCTATATTAGGTGCCGTTTGATTCCGAGATCTCTAGCATTACTTGGTGGTTATCTTTAGACATCTGAGCAATATCAGGTGAGTACATAGAACCCCCCTCTTTTAAATGTTTTCAAGGTGTTTATGTGAGTACATAGACCCCTCTTTTACTGTTTTCCAAACTGTTTTGGGGTGAAACACATGTGCCTACTTGTTACTTTCATGCTTTCCTGTTTTCACATCATATACTGGTTATGTTCATTAGTACACTATTAGTACATTGATTTACATGACTTTTCTGCTTCGTATGTTAACTTAGCATACTTGGTACATCATTTTACATTACATTTCATGCTACGTGTGCCCATTGTGTGCATTACTTAGTACAACTGATTTCATCACATACTTACATTTTGACATTTGATCATACAAGTTATTACTTATCTTTTGACAAACTAAATGACTATCTATGGTTTTAAACACTGATTTCTCTAAAAACATAAAATAAATGGTTGAATTGTACTTATTTTGTTCACCAGACCGATTGTTAGTATGATATAGCGCTATAGGATTTGACACCCCATTCCTGTTGGCATGGAATGTCTGAAACCAATTTGTTGCTCCATCCAAATAGGGATTGCCTTTGTGGTATCCTTATAGTCTCAAAGGTGTATTTTGATGCACCAGGTCTGAATGAATTCTTAAATCACACTATTAAAGTATAGTTTGATATACTCTCATGTGTGGTATTGTACAAAACCAACATATTTATTTTATTAATCATCCAAAGCATATTTTGATATGTTATTTACTAAACTAAAACATAGTTTAATATGTTATTTATCACATCCAAAGCATATTTTGATATGTTACTTACTAAACCAAAAACATAGTTTAATATGTTATTTATCACATCCAAAGCATATTTTGATATGTTACTTACTAAACCAAAAACATAGTTTAATATGCTACTTACAAATCCAAAGTATACTTTTTATATGCTACTATAAGGTTATTCGTTTAACTTTACATTACTTACCATACATAAACATTTCTTCAATTGTTAAACATAGACATTCTATATTGGTGGTTTGGTTTGATTAAGTGATTAAGTAACGATGCGTGTGTAATATGATACAAACATGGTGGATACGCCGCTGGTACTTCCTATATATAAGTGTTTGTATGGTATTACATGTCGTAGCGTTATTTGAATCATTTCAGTTTGATACATAGAACATTTTATACAAATAACATACTTTTCACAAGACATTGTTTTACAAACAACTTATCTTATACAAACTCATCTTAAATGGTTATTCATTTAACCATACATTATTTCACTTATTTATACATATCATCTGAACTTATTGTTTTTCAAATGATTTACAAGACGAAGCAAATTACAAGGTTCATGACTAAACATTTTCTCCAACATAAGTCATGAATTCTATTTTCACAAAACCTATGTATCTCACCGGCATTTTTATGCTGACGTACCTATTTTCACATGTGTTTTCAGGAGATGAAGCATAGGACTTATCAAGACATACTTAGGCGGACCTGTGCCTTAGTGACTTAAAACGAGACAAGACTAGTTAATTATGTTGTACTTCTTTGTTTATTAAGACATTGTAACACTTTTGATTAATAAAACGAAACTTCAATTGCCATGGATTTGAAACATTAATTCTGTTAAAACACGCCCCGATGTTTCCGCCGCGATTTGTTGTTTTACGCGGTCGGGGTGTGACAGAAAAGATGGTATCAGAGCCAATGGTTATAGGGAATTAGGTTATTAGTAATACTTTGACCTAGTCTATAACCTTCTTAGGACCCTAACGTGAGTTTACTTGCGTTTAGTCATAAAACAATACCGTCACCTATCCTTAGGCGACGATCACAACAAGAACATAAATTTCAAAACCGCTTTGAAAACTAATCATCTGTTCTAGGATGATTGATTACTAGGTTTTGAACTCTCTGTTATATGGTTTTGAACCCCTTTAAGTTTTCAAAATCTCGTCAAGGTTTTGGGTTTTAAATAATGTGAACACGTGCAAACTGGAAGGGTGAATGCCTGTATTCTGGGTTTTCTGTCTAGGCAAGCACTTCGTATACATCTCATCAGACGCGAGAGCAGTTGTGCTTACCTGGGAATTCTTGGGATGAGTGTTCACTTATAGGCGAGCATGTCTTCGCGATACATTATTTTAATCCATTTACTTTGATTAGTCATTGTGTGTCGTTTGTTGCTTTGTAGTAACAAACAAATGACCACTATCCTTGCTTTCATCGGATTTGTTTCATCTCATTCTTTTCGTCTAAATCTCTCACTCGTTTCTTTTCATGTTCCTCTTTTAGAATGCCTCCTCGACGCGACAATCAGATGGCAAATGACGAACTGGCGGCAATCATCGCACAGCAAATGGCTGTTGCCTTCCCAAATCTTTATGCTCAAATGATGCAAGCCATCAACAACAACAATGCTCCATGCAACTTCAAGAGTTTTAACTCGGCTAAACCGCTCAAGTTTAGTGGTTCTGAGGGAGCAACTGGGCTTCTTCAGTGGTTCGAAAGCATTGAGAATACCTTCCGTCATGTTCAGTGTCCTGAAAATCGCAAGGTCGAGTTTTCATCGAGTGTATTTCAGAAGAGGGCTCTTACATGGTGGAACGGGGTGATGAGAGACCGCGGTGCTGAGATTGCATTAGCACAGACTTGGGCTGAGCTTAGGGCTCTTATGATGAAGGAGTTTTGTCCTCGTCATGAACTGCGAGCTTTGGAGAGAGAGTTTGATGATTTGAAGCAAGACAGTGGCGAACATCGAGCCTATACTGACCGTTTTGAAGAATTGAGCCTGCTGTGTCCTGCTATGGTTACACCTGTGGATAAAGCGATCGAGAAATATACGGATGGTCTCCCTGACTTAGTTCAGGATATTGTTACTGGCAGTAACCCAACTACTGTCAGACAAGCCATTGAACTGTCTGCCACCCTAACTGAATCCCACATCAGGAAACGTAAGCTGTTTCGAAAAGGTGACCCAAGACCATCTGACAAGACTGCTCAAGTGGAACCAAAGGAAGAACATGCTGAGGTATCCAAGAAGAAGAAGCGCAAAGCCTCTCAGAACTGCGCTGTAACTGCTCAAGACAAACAGGTTGCACGAAACCAACCAGCACAACCTCGCAAAAGGCAAAACTATGTTGGTACTGCACCTTTGTGCAACAAGTGCAACCGTCATCATCTAGAGCAAGAGCAGTGTCACAAATGTACCCACTGTGGACGGTTGGGACATTTGATCAATGTTTGTCGCTATGCAAATCAAGCTGCTGCAAACCCTGCTGCTGTTCAAGCACGGTTCCCTCCGGGGTCATGTTATAACTGCGGTGACCTTACCCACTACAGGAACAATTGCCCAAGGCTTGTTAACGCACCTCCAGCACGTGGATGAGTGTTTAACATCAATGAGGCAAACGTAAACAATGATGCGGCAGTGAACAACTAGTGTTTTGTTATTTTCCCTTGGTTGTAATCTTTGACGTTTAAAAGACAAGTCAGTTGTTATATAAATAAAAATTCGTCGTTTTTATTTTTGCAAAACTGATACGATTGTGTGAATGTTTGATACAACTTTATGATGTCAACCCAAATACAAACTACTCGTGTGGTTCTGTCATTTTATGATCACTTGTGATCTCCCCTAGAACCTTAAACACTTGTTTCTTTTAAGAAACAAAGCCAAACTCTTATTGAAAATCCTTCTATTTATATAGATGGATCCTTGACGGATTAAAGTGCCAAATGAAATCCATGGATTGGATTCCTAGTGCGCTTTAATTGTCCATGCCTAAAGAGAACGAATTAAAGAATCAAGTTAACTAATTATGTGCTTATGTGTTTTCTTCTATGTTTTGTGGTTGTTTGTGACCCATCCAAATCCTCGTAGAATCTTCCATATCTTATATGAGGGATTCGTAGAAGGATATCCAAAGATACTATCTTAAATCCTTAATGGACTTCTACGTAGTAGTCAAGTCCTTTGGGTTTTAAAGTACTATTCTATAAATTGGACCTCTTGCATGGTCTGGTCAAACAGATTGATTTTGAAAATCTGATTAGAAATATCATGTGATGATATAATTTATAAGATCCCTTAAGTGGTCTATTTAACGAGATTGTGCGACGATCTAGTTAAGAAGATCATGCGTTGATCTAATTAAAAGGCTCGTTCATTGATCAAATTAAAAGGACCCTTTGGTGGTCTAGTCAGGTCGCTTCATGTTTATTCAATTGATTTTTTTCCTCTACGCATTATGAAATGAACTGTGCGGACTGGGCAAGGAATTACGTAATTATGGAGGCCTACATAATTATGGAATTCAGTGCACAGAAACCACAGGAAGCTTTGTCATGTGTTAAGACCTATAGTGACAAGAATAATGATACGGGAGAAGTCTTGGACCTCGACCAATGTCATTTATTCTCAATTCTGATCTCAATCACACACCAAGTTTCCTATGATAAGTCTTCATAAGAAACGTTCTTCTGTTCGTAGTTCAAAATTCCATGTTTTACTACTGCAAGGAATTCACTTTGATGGTTAACAAATTCGCTAAAATTCCTAACATGGCCCAGAGTTTTACTTAAGGGTTTAAAGGATCTATTAGAAGGCGAAATCGTCACGGCTGTCTTCACAAGTTTCCTCTAAAATTAAATTTCGGGACGAAATTTCCTAAAGTAGGGGAGACTGTAACACCTGTGTCACTTCAACCATCAGACAAATGCCAAACCAATGAAATATTGTATTTCATACTTGGGATTTGTTAAATATATGTGTATCATTTGCACATATCAACTCTAGTTCAATTTCAAGCTCTAAATCACTTTCTGGAAGGTTATACATGCACTGGTGCGTAAATATAACCATTTTAATGCAACAAACACTCTGGAATAGTGAAATAGACTTAACATACCTTAAATAACCTTTACATAACTTAGAAATAAGTTTTGAAGGCTTTGGTATGGCAAAATCAAGTTAAATCGCTTACAGGGACTAAAGTTGACAAACTGCGAAAGTATGCCAATTTGAGCTGTAACAGACATTCCGGAACATGGCCATAAGTTAAACATACCATAAATATCCTTTATATAGCTTAAAAATAGGCTTTGAGGTGTTCGGTGTGCTAAAATAAACTTTTGGGTCATTCAGGGACTAAAAGTGTCAAAAAGTGCACAAGTTTGCATTTTCGCGCATAACTTACGTTCTGAATACTTCCGGACATCCAAAAATTTATGTAAGCACTAAAATATTTTATTTTAGTGTTCGCCATAAGAAAAATCCATTCGTCGCGTCTTTTGGTTCGTTTTTCGCGCTTATGCGCATTCCGTCGTAATTAAGCGAACATCGCGTTCGTACGGCCAAACGAACCGACATCCGAGATCTTTTTGAACATGTTTTAAGTTCCCTATACTTTAACTTCATTTTAGAGCTTTGAAATGGGGTTAACGGGCCTTAAACATGTCGAAAATGGGCTGATTGCAATACAGGGACCAAAAGTGTAATTCTGCCAAACTTGGGCCTAGCGGTGCGCTACACTTATAACGTAGCGGTGCGCTAGGGGTCTGCAGACCAGATGCAGTGTATTTCACAGCCTGTTTGCAGCTGTTCCATCCTCCACCACATGTTCTAATTCGCTTAGTCAGCTGATAAGATCATATTTTAGCTTCCATAACCTTCCAACAAGTGTACGGATGTGATCGAATCACGTTATTCCATGAAATGATCTTAACGGTTACCCGAATACTATAAATACCCCACCCCCCATTGCTTTAAAACTTACAAGAATTCTGATTTGAGAGCTCTAAGTTGAAACCATTGTTTCATACCTGAGTTCTTGGATCGGGATTAGCATTCGGGGACCCTGGGTAAGTATTCTTTCGTTCTTTTCCTTATTTTATTGCTTTTAGAGTCAGAAAGTCAAACTTTGTTTGACTTTCAGCGTTGACCAGCTTATGGTCAATGCGGAGTTCGTTTGAACTTCGCAACGTGAGTGTAATCACGTTGGTCATAGTCCCTTGGGACTATGCCCACTGATTACCACGTTGTCTAGAGTCGTAGGGTAGGCGATCTGATAAATCGCCTATACCTTCGAACTCGACCCATTTGGTCGATCATTAGGATCCGACCAAATACATTAGGTGACCATAGTAGGTAGGGAATAACCTTCCGAGGTTATACCCTATGGTCACATCGTTTGAGTAGTTGTATGATAGGTTGTTTATATGCCTTAGGTAAATTACCAGAATACCCTTTTCATGCATAATTGGTAATTTAGCATATGTAACCTAAACTTTTGCCACATAACAGATTATGTAATATGTTTAGGCATATAACACTTGTCATAGGGCTAGTTAGGCGGTCCGAACGCGTTTCACGCGAACGACGCGTTAAAGTAGCATAAGCTACCTAAACGGGTCGTAATGGGTCGAAAGCACTTAAGTTAAGTTTCATTTAGTATGTAGGCTTTGTTAAACCATATCATATGAGTTCCTACACTCATTTGGTTTACAAACCCTAATACTACCCAGTCTTCCGATTTAGGTCCGGTTGTTAACATAGTTACCTATATTAGGTGCCGTTTGATTCCGAGATCTCTAGCATTACTTGGTGGTTATCTTTAGACATCTGAGCAATATCAGGTGAGTACATAGAACCCCCCTCTTTTAAATGTTTTCAAGGTGTTTATGTGAGTACATAGACCCCTCTTTTACTGTTTTCCAAACTGTTTTGGGGTGAAACACATGTGCCTACTTGTTACTTTCATGCTTTCCTGTTTTCACATCATATACTGGTTATGTTCATTAGTACACTATTAGTACATTGATTTACATGACTTTTCTGCTTCGTATGTTAACTTAGCATACTTGGTACATCATTTTACATTACATTTCATGCTACGTGTGCCCATTGTGTGCATTACTTAGTACAACTGATTTCATCACATACTTACATTTTGACATTTGATCATACAAGTTATTACTTATCTTTTGACAAACTAAATGACTATCTATGGTTTTAAACACTGATTTCTCTAAAAACATAAAATAAATGGTTGAATTGTACTTATTTTGTTCACCAGACCGATTGTTAGTATGATATAGCGCTATAGGATTTGACACCCCATTCCTGTTGGCATGGAATGTCTGAAACCAATTTGTTGCTCCATCCAAATAGGGATTGCCTTTGTGGTATCCTTATAGTCTCAAAGGTGTATTTTGATGCACCAGGTCTGAATGAATTCTTAAATCACACTATTAAAGTATAGTTTGATATACTCTCATGTGTGGTATTGTACAAAACCAACATATTTATTTTATTAATCATCCAAAGCATATTTTGATATGTTATTTACTAAACTAAAACATAGTTTAATATGTTATTTATCACATCCAAAGCATATTTTGATATGTTACTTACTAAACCAAAAACATAGTTTAATATGTTATTTATCACATCCAAAGCATATTTTGATATGTTACTTACTAAACCAAAAACATAGTTTAATATGCTACTTACAAATCCAAAGTATACTTTTTATATGCTACTATAAGGTTATTCGTTTAACTTTACATTACTTACCATACATAAACATTTCTTCAATTGTTAAACATAGACATTCTATATTGGTGGTTTGGTTTGATTAAGTGATTAAGTAACGATGCGTGTGTAATATGATACAAACATGGTGGATACGCCGCTGGTACTTCCTATATATAAGTGTTTGTATGGTATTACATGTCGTAGCGTTATTTGAATCATTTCAGTTTGATACATAGAACATTTTATACAAATAACATACTTTTCACAAGACATTGTTTTACAAACAACTTATCTTATACAAAATCATCTTAAATGGTTATTCATTTAACCATACATTATTTCACTTATTTATACATATCATCTGAACTTATTGTTTTTCAAATGATTTACAAGACGAAGCAAATTACAAGGTTCATGACTAAACATTTTCTCCAACATAAGTCATGAATTCTATTTTCACAAAACCTATGTATCTCACCGGCATTTTTATGCTGACGTACCTATTTTCACATGTGTTTTCAGGAGATGAAGCATAGGACTTATCAAGACATACTTAGGCGGACCTGTGCCTTAGTGACTTAAAACGAGACAAGACTAGTTAATTATGTTGTACTTCTTTGTTTATTAAGACATTGTAACACTTTTGATTAATAAAACGAAACTTCAATTGCCATGGATTTGAAACATTAATTCTGTTAAAACACGCCCTGATGTTTCCGCCGCGATTTGTTGTTTTACGCGGTCGGGGTGTGACATTTAACGTGCGTTATTTCATGTTATTGTTTAAAAGATACTAACAAAGCATATAAAGTCCAAAATGTGTAACAGTATATATTCCTCAATAATGAAAACTCAATAATGCACATTTTCACATTGCCTTTTTCAATTGTAACCAATACCACAAATTTCTTATCTTGAAATAACATGTCAAATTCTCCAACATCCTCTACTGCATCAAAGTGGCTTTGAAGAAGAGGATCGAGGAACAAATTGCAAAAGATCAATCATGTAAAGAAATATTGGAAAGTAATGCTAGCAGGGTTAGAGAGAATATGAAGAGAAGAAATTGTCAACTTGCTTTCTGAGATGCAAGAATGTAGTCTTCGAGAACTCGTTGTGATTTTTATGGTTAACCATGGTGAGAGGGACGAAAAACAGTTGAAGCAGCTTGCTAATGCAATAATGGTGTTAAGATGCTTAATGGAAATGAAGATCAACTTTCTTAAGTCTTTCGAATGAGTTAATAAGCAATGTGTTTGTGTTATGTCTTTGTTTTATTGTAGTGTGTACAAGTGTTCTGATGTAATAAAACATTTGGAGTTTGATGTTGCAATATCTAATAAAAAAAGTAGTTTGTTAATAACCAGATAACAAACCAAAAATACTTTAAAATATTGTTTAAACAACTATACAATATCTAATACCCAAAGTAGTTCTCCAACCTGTCATCGGGTTTTTTATCCAAATTCTTCAACATTTCTTCCTTGTCTGGCCTTTTGCCAAATTTTTTGCCTCTTCATAAACTTATTTTCTTATCAGATTGTAGTCGGAAAATACAATCTTACTAAGATATATGTATCTTAGGAACCGAAGTTGTGCTTCTTGACTTTTTTTGGGATCATTTTCGTTCACAAACCCACCTGTCAAAGGCGATTTCCCCTTTAGGTTTCTATATATCTCATTATAAACACCCCACAGTCTACCACGTTATTAAGAGTTCTCCATTCCATATCTTTTCTTTCTATATTGGCTTTCTCCATTATTGTTATTCCTTTTGTAGCTTTTAAGTTGGCTTTCAGGTATAACACTAGCATCCTCCGCTACAACCATATAACATAACATTTGTCATTATTTATATTAATATAACGTGTGTGATTATTAACAGATTTCTAAAGTAGATTGTGATTACCTTCTGGAAGCCCTTTGTATCTTTCTTTAAATTTTTTCTTGACTTTGGAGTCGTCAATTAACTCAACAATATTGGTTCTTAATTTGAATCACATGCAGAAGAAATGGTTCCCTTGAAGTATTTGAATAAATATAAGGTCAACTAATTCTAGTTTTCCGACTTCAAATTTCTTCATTATATCTTCAATATTTGAACCAAAAAATTCAAGTCGTTGATCTTCAGTAAAGTTAGGCCCATACATAGTGTTTGGTTGCAAGTTATAAATTAAATAATAAATAAATATGAGTAATTGTTAGGGATGGATTTTCACATCTTATGGATCACGGATCCTCAAGTGCAGCCAGGATCACGAATCCTCAGTTCAGTTTGAATTAAGGATCCTCAGAAGACGTTGCAGGAATAAGGATCCATGATCCTCATTATTATCCTTATACTAACAATTGTTTCCATTATATTTGAACTCGTTTTGTAGGAGTATTCGAGTGAGACTTGGTATAACCGAGATTCTAGGGGAATATGCTCCATTATTCTGCACGTGCATGGCCTTCGTGACCGTTATGAAGGTCGTGGGAAGCTAGCATCTTTTGCGGATTGTTAGTTAGCTAGTTTATTTCTATTTTTATAAGGGGATAACAAGCTTGACTAGATAGAACAATTGGCAAACACACACTGCTCGAGAACTCTCTGCAACTTATTGGCGATTACACACTTTTTGCACACTAGTGATCCTTGTAACAAGCTTGTTATCATCCCGATTTGTAACTTCATTTGTTTAATATAGTTGGTGATCGGTAGTTTCCATCACCCGAGGTTTTTTGTGTCAGAGATCATATATTGATCAAGGGCTTTTTCCTCGTACAAATCCTCATGTCCAACATTCATTTCATTCATATATTATTCATACATTTGTTCATAAATTCAAGCATCACACCTCACAAAATCAGATTTGGTTGTATTATCCTTGTGTGATTTTTGACTAAAACAGTTTGGCGCCCACCGTGGGGCAATTGGTGCTTCAACTCTGAGAAATTTTGTTCATTTCATTCATTTTGGTTCATTACCTTCAACTACATGGCTTCTCAAGCGAAGAACACTTCAAGCTCCATGCCGGCGATCACTTCTTCACAGGGCATTCCAAGTTTGCCTCCAGCACCTTTTGGATCCCAAAAGATTGCTGAGAATGCTCCGAAGAAACAAACCCCCGTTTTCCCAAAACCAACTTCTGCTGCTTCTTCTTGTCCTACTAATAATGATCTTTATTCTTTGATTTTGCAGATGAGGGACTACATGCAACAGTAGGACAAAACCAACGACAGGATCCTTTGAGAGATTGATGACATCAAGAAATTGAAGAGACCAGCGGAGGATCACTCTCCTTTGATGCCGAGATCACTGAATTTCGACACTCCAGTCATAACTGCCCAACACTCTGTAGCATCAGATGTCCAGTACCAGGGTGGATCATTGGGAATGCATTTTGGATCTTCGGCAATGACTCAGGCTCAAGGATCCTACTTTCAGCCTTCAGGATCCTCTATTCAGCCTCAAGGATCCTCCTCCCAGCATCAAGGATCCTTCTTCAGTTCTGGAGGATATATGGGAGCACAGATGGTTCAAGGATATCCTTATTCCAGGGTCAAGGATCCTCTTCTCAGGTTCAAGGATCCTCCTCTCAGGTCCAGGGATCTTCTCAGGTTTAAGGATCCTCCTCTCAGGTTCAGGGACCCTCATCTCAGGTCTACGGATCCATGGATTATCCTCCAAGGCCCCCAGTCTCGGTGCATCAGGGATCCAACATCTTTCAGGATCAAGGATCCTTAAGGAGTGTTCAACCAGGAAGTTCAGATATTCACTTGGGAGACTTCATCCCTATGCAGACTATTGCTTCATCTGGTCCTTCAATTATACCAGAATCTCGCCAATATGGATTCACATTCGGAATTCCAAACCTGAATCCTTCAGGAGGTAACACTTTGAATAATTCTTATAATGCTAACCATGGCTTTGTGCAGGATACAGGTATCAACCAAGCTATGGCTAGGGAATTGCAGAAACTTAAGGATATGATATCCAGCGTTTCAGGAGTGGTTAAGCCCATTCCGGAAATTCCAAATGGGAGTCACAAGATATCTCATTTTGCACCACCTATTTGTGATGCAGAGATACCGAAGAGGTTTCAAATACCAACCATGAAGCTATATGATGGCTCAACGGATCCAGAAGAGCATGTAGCTCAATACAGAGAAAGGATGGAGATCAATCCCATTCCTGAGAGGTGAAAAGAAGCATGTCTATGCAAGGGTTTCGGATCCACACTGACAGGATCAGCTCTTAAATGGCTGCTAAGTCTTCCCCTTACTCTATTACTTCATTTGCTAATCTAGTTAACTTGTTTAATAGCCAATTCTCTTGCAGTAGGAAATTTGAACGTTTAACTAGTGATCTATATAGGGTAACACAAGGTCAAAATGAATCACTTAGAGATTATATCACTAAATTCAGTAGAGAATCCTTAGAGATTCCCAATTTGGATATTGCTACGGCTGTAGAAGCCTTCAAAATGGGTTTACTTAAGGATTCATTATTCTATAATGATCTTGTCAGGACCCCTTGCAGGAATCTTGATGAAGTAAGAACCAGGGCCCTTAGATTCATCCAACTAGAGGATGATAAAAGGATCCAAGAGAGACTGACAGGATCCTCAAAGAAAGAAAAGCAAGGATCCTACTTCAGGAACAACAAGTCCAAATCATACAACAAGTCTGATAACCATAATGTGCATGCAGTGGAACAGGAAGAGGATGATGAGGATTATCCTCCCATTTCTGAATATTGCTTTTCTGTTGATAATAATGAACTAATCCTTGCAATGCAGAATCTAGGTGAAAAAGCAAGATGGCCCAGAAAGAGTGATAAGCCAGCTGCAACAAAAGACAAATCCAAATGGTGTGCATATCATGAAGATTTCGGTCATCTCACTGAAGAATGCATTGCACTCAGAAAAGAGATTGGTTACTTGTTAAGCAAAGGACATTTGAAGGAGCTGTTGGGAAGAAAAAAGTCAAGGATCCAGGATCCTGAAAAAGTTTCGGAAAGAGCTCCTGCTCCCCCAGCAGATGCACAGATTATCAACTTCATATCTGGAGGATCAAACATATGTGGCACTTCCTTTTCAGCAGCCAAGAGGCATGCCAAAGAAGCAAAGATGGACAATGGGGACAGACCCGTCCAGACCTCGATCCTTACACAGGAGAAAGTTATATCCTTTGATGAGGATGATTGATATAGGGTAAAATACACATATTTGTCTCGTGTAAATTGTATAGTTTTAGTTTAGTTTTTATTTATTCTTTTTAGTTTTTAGTAGTATATTATATTATTTTGTGTTTTGTCAGGTCCTGGTGCAAATGGAGCGAAAAAGAGTAACAATTAAATGACCAGCCAGTTGGGCAGAGTGGGGTGCCAGAGACTGAAGTAAAATTGCCGCTATTTTCTGTGAGGGGGCCAAGCCCGCTATCTCTATTTTATAAAAATAGTGGAGCTGACATCATCGTTCATCATCACAATATTTCTATCACGTGAGGTTACAAGATCAGTCAACACTACATCATCAATATTGATGGCAGACATTGGAGGCATCGATTTTGAGGAGAAGCACAAGGTGGGACAAAAGTCAACAACCTAATAATCATCATCCTCTCAACATCATCACGTAGCCAAAGGGATTTGAAGTAACAAAAAGGCAGTCAACATAACATCATCATTAATCTTCTAGACATAGTGGGCCGCACATGGGACTTCTTTGGGTGTAGACTTTGGCTTGGGCCGCACATCAATTGGAGGGCAGCAATAACATCAAACGAATATATAACATTGGGCCGCGAGAGAGTGAATGAGGCACCAACTTGATCAGCAACGGCTATAGGTTTTTTTTGGAAAAACTATAAATCATCATCAACAGCAACCTTAACGCATACATATTGACGGCTGTACATAAAGCCGAACAACATCAGATGGCAAAGTCAGAGACGAAGACGCAACATTAGACGCACGAAGTCAGCAACCAACATATACGAATTTTGGCGAAGTTTGGACATCTGGAGGCTGTTTTGAAGGCTCGGGAACGTTCGGGAAGCCAAGGAATCATCTAGGAAGCTCGGGAACACTCGGAGTTGAAGATTCTCGGGTTCTATACTTCCGTTTATCTTTCGGTTTCGTTTATCCTTAGTTTTTAATGATGAATTCTGAATTAATACTGATTGTTGCTATGATTATTGACATGATTATTGGCTAGACTTTTCGTACTACCTAGGTTATGACAATAGTTAAATAAAGTTTGGATCTTTATTCGATTTTTGGCGTGGTTGTGGATTTTTCTTGTATTGTAAAAGCTTCGGGAATTTAACTTGGTGCATATGCGTGCTTGACGATTATTTTATCACTATTTATTGCTTCGTATAATCCTTGGTGACGGTCTTTATCACATAATAGGGTTGTGCTAGGGTTCTTGATTTAGGTGAGTGTCTATATCACGTAATAGGTCATTAATCCTTTAGGGTGAAAATCTAGTAAGTAACCTTAGAAGTAATATTCGGTAATTTAATAAAATCAAGTGTTCTGCTAAACTTGTCACTGTGAGGCTCGAGGTTATTAATAGGTCTCGGTTTGGTTATAAGTCCTTAACATTCCATTGTCTATTAAACCAAGATTAAAACCCGTAGCTGCTTTAGACGTTCGCGCTGTGAGGTAGAGCGTCTTATATAGGCACTTTCAAGAAACTAGAGGACTGTGAGGAAATCTAGAAAACCGGTAAGCGTAACAGCCTAGGTAGTGCCACAAGAATCGCCTTGAGAGTGTTTGAGGGGCTTAGTGGTGTCTTAATAGGTTTAGTATCTAAAGATCTCGGTTCCACACCACAAAATCATCGAATAGAAATCCATTCTGAGTTTAGCTTGCATCTAGCCTAGGTAGTCTTCATCATCTCTGATCAAAGTCTTCGTTCGAGTTCGTGTTAGTTATTTAGCTAATCTAGTTATTCGTTATTTGCATTCTTAGGATTTTTAGAAAACCCCCCCAATCAATAAACAATTAGTTAAGTACGTGTCAGTCTAAGTCTAGATAGAGTCATTAGCGTAATTTAGTAGAGTCTCTTGGGTTCGATACTCGGACTTCCTTAGGCTATACTGCATCGATCGGTACACTTGCCGGTCGTGTGGTTTAGGTTTTAGAGAGTCTTAGTTTTATAAATTTAAAACTTAGAGAGTCTAGTTTAGTGTTTAATTTAATTAATTTAGTTGTTTTTATTAGACCACTTTGTGCACATCAATGATCGTGTGGATATTTAGGATCCTCATCATGATGGTCTTGTTATTACTTTGTTTATATTTAACCATTATGTTCGCAGGATTCTCATAGATGGAGGAAGCTCAGTGAACATCATTCAACTTGATGTCCTCAAGAAGATGAACATCCCTGAATAAGAAATTATCCCAAGATCATCAGTTCTTGTGGGATTCAGTGGAGAAACCAAGAACACATTGGGGGACATTAAACTTCCCATTTATATAGAGGGAGTTAATACTTTTCAAAAATTTTATGTTATAGATTGCTTATCCTGTTGCAATGTTATCCTTGGCAGGCCATGGATACATGACATGAAAGCGGTCCCATCTACATACCATCAATGTGTAAAACTCCCTACTCCTTGGGGTGTGGTAAAGATTGAAAGTGACCAACAGGAAGCTAAAAATTGCTACACTTTATCAACAAAGCCAGCCTCAAGACCCAGGGAGCAATAGCAATTAAAGTATCCTCCAAGAGATGTCCTAGAGGCAAGAGAACAAGATGTGAAGATATTGTGACACCTGTGTCACTGCGACCATCAAACAAATACCAAACCAATGAAATATTGTATTTCATACTTTGGACTTGTATAAATATGTGTATCTTTTGCACATATCAACTCTTGTTCGATTCCAAACTTTAAATCGCTTTCTGGAAGGTTATACGCGCACTGATGCGTAAATATAACCAGTTTAATTCAACGAACACTCCGGAATAGTGAGATATACTTAACATACCTTAAATAACCTTTACATAACTTAGAAATAATTTTTGAAGGCTTTGGTATGGCAAAAACAAGTTAATTCGCTTACAGGGACTAAACTTGACAAACTGCGAAAGTATGCCAATTTGAACTGTAACAGACCTTCCGGAACATGACCATAAGTTAAACATACCATAAATATCCTTTACATATCTTAGAAATAGGCTTTGAGGTATTCGGTATGCTAGAATAAACTTTTGGGTCATTCAGGGACAAAAAGCGTCAAAAAGTGCACTAGTTTGCATTTTCGCGCATAACTTACGTTCTGAATACATCCGGACATCCAAAAATTTATGTAAGCATGAATATATTTTATTTTAGTGTTTAGCATAAGAAAAATCCATTCGTCGCGTCATTTGGATCGTTTTTCGCACTTATGCGCATTCCGTCGTAATTAAGCGAACATCGCGATCGTACGGCCAAACGAACCGACATCCTAGATATTTTTGAGCATGTTTTGAGTTCCCTATACTTTAACTTCATTTTAGATCCTTGAAATGAGGTTAACGGGGTTCAAACGCATCGAAAATCGCTTAAACAAGGTGCAGGGACCATTTCTGTAAAATCTGCCAAAACAGGGGCCTAGCGTGACGCGAGGGTCCTTAGCGTCACGCGAGCCCCCTTCTGGACCAGATTCATTGTTTAAACAGCTGGTTTCAGCTGTTAACCACTCCCCAATCCCTTGCCACATGTTGATTCCTTATGGTGGTGAGCATTTTGAGGCACCATAGCATTCCAACAAGTGTACGGCCTTGATCGTGCCCTCTTTTCCAAGAAACGATCTCAACGGTGGTCCGAAAACTATATATACCCATCCACCCCCATTGCTAAATTCACTAGAACCTTGATTTGAGAAGCTCTAAGTTGAAACCATTGTTTCATACCTGAGCTACTTGGATCGAGGTTAGCATTCGGGGACCCTTCGTAAGTATTCTTTCGTTCTTTTATTGCTTTTCGAGTCTGAAAGTCAAAATTTGTTTGACTTTCTGCATTGACCAGTTTATGGTCAATGCGAAGTTCGTTTGAACTTCGCAACGTGAGTGTAATCACGTTGGTTATAGTCCCTTGGGACTATGCCTACTGATTACCACGTTGTCTAGGGTCGTAGGGTAAGCGATCTGATAAATCGCTTATACCTTCGAACCCGACCCATTTGGTCGATCATTAGGATCCGACCAAATACTTTAGGTGACCATAGTATATAGGGAATAACCTTCCGAGGTTATACCTTATGGTCGCTTCGTTTAAGTAGTTGTATGATAGGTAGTTTATATGCCTTAGGTAAATTACCAGAATACCCTTTTCATGTATAATTGGTAATTAAGCATATGTAACCTAAACTTTTGTCACATAACTGATTATGTAACATGTTTAGGCATATAACACTTGTCATAGGACTAGTTAGACGATCCGAACGCGTTGCACGCGAACGACGCGTTAAAGTAACATAAGCTACCTAAACGGGTCGTAATGGATCGTAACCACTTATGTTAGGTTTCATTTAGTATGTAGGCTTTGTTAAACCATATCACATGAGTTCCTACACTCATTTGGTTTACAAACCCTCATGCTACCCAATCTTCCGATTTAGGTCCGGTTATTAACATAGTTACCTATATTAGGTGCCGTTTGATATCCGCGATCTCTAGCATTGTTTGGTTGTCACTCAAGGACTACTGAGCAATCTCAAGTGAGCACATAGAACCCCTCTTTTACTGTTTTCCAAACTGTTTTGGGGTGAAACACATGTGCCTACTTGTTACTTTCATGCTTTCCTGTTTTCACATCATATACCTGCTATGTTCGTTAGTACATTATAGTACATGATTTCATTACATTTCATGCTAGGTGTGCCCATTGTGTGCATTACTTAGTACATCGTTTTACATTACATTTCATGCTAGGTGTGCCCATTGTGTGCATTACTTAGTACATCGTTTTACGTTACATTTCATGCTAGGTGTGCCCATTGTGTGCATTACTTAGTACATCGTTTTACATTATATTTCATGCTACGTATGTCTATTGTTGCATACTTAGTACAGGTCACATGCTACTTATGTCTATTTGTCGCATACTTAGTACATTTGTTATTCATCACATGCTTACATTTTGGATGCATATTACATGATTTACATTGATCATGCATTTCCACAAGACATAACTTTGATTTAAACCAAGTTTTACTTCAATATTATGTTCTTGTGCATATGGTTTAGTTGATGCATTTCACTAGCTATACATATAATTTTGGTTACACATTACATGGTTTACATTTGTCACATAAACACTTTTGACATTGGTTATACATTATATGATTTACATCTTGACATAAACATTTTAACATATTATTTCAATACATTTGAAAGTTGGTTTAAACATAGACATCTTACATTGTTTGGTTTGGTTTGAGTAAGTGATTAAGTAACGAGGCGTGTGTAATATGATACATGCATGGTGGATACGCCGCTGGTACTTCCTATATATAAGTGTTTGTATGGTATTACATGTCGTAACGTTATTTGAATCATTTCAATTTGAGACATATAACATTTTATACAAATAACATACTTTTCACAAGACACTGTTTTACAAACAACTTATCAATTACAAACTCATTTTTACATGGTTATTCATTTAACCTTACATTTATTTATACATATCATCTGATCTTATCGATTTTCAAATGATTTACAAAACAAAGCAAATAACAAGGTTCATGACTAAACATTTTCTCAAACATAAGTCATGAATCCTATTTTCACAAAACCTATGTATCTCACAGGCATTTTTATGCTGACGTACCTATTTTCACATGTGTTTTTCAGGAGATGATGCATAGGACTTAACAAGACATACTTAGGCGGACCTGTGCCTTAGTGACTTAAAACGAGACAAGAACTAGTTAATTTATGTTATGTACTCTTTGTTTCTTGTTTAAAACAATGTAAACTCTCATATTTGATGAATAAAACGAAACTTTAATTTCCATGGTTGTGAAACATTAATTCTGTTACAACACTCCCCGACGTTTCCGCCACGATTTGTATGTTCTACGTGGTCGGGGTGTGACAGAAAAGATGGTATCAGAGCCAATGGTTATAGGGAATTAGGTTATTAGTAATACTTTGACCTAGTCTATAACCTTCTTAGGACCCTAACGCGAGTTTACTTGCGTTTAGTCATAAAACAATACCGTCACCTATCCTTAGGTGACGACCACAACAAGAACATAAATTTCAAAACCGCTTTGAAAACTAATCATCTGTTCTAGGATGATTGATTACTAGGTTTTGAACCCTCTATTATAAGGTTTTGAACCACTTTAAGTTTTCAAAATCTCGTCAAGGTTTTGGGTTTTAAATAATGTGAACACGTGCAAACTGGAAGGGTGAATGCCTGTATTATGGGTTTTCTGTCTAGGCAAGCACTTCGTATATATCTCATCAGACGCGAGACCAGTTGTGCTTACCTGGGAATTCTTGGGATGAGTGTTCACTTATAGGCGAGCATGTCTTCGCGATACATTATTTGTGACCTATTTACTTTGATTAATCACCGAGGTCGTTTGTTGCTTTGTAGTAACAAACAAATGACCATCACCCATGATTTTGGTCGGTAATTGTAACATCCTAATCTTACCCAATGCCATTTCATTTGTTTTCTCTCTTGTTTCCCCTTTTAGAATGCCTCCACGATGCGAAAATCCAGTATCTATTGACGAGCTGGCAGCCGTCATTACACAGCAAATGACTGCTGCAATCCCAAACATCGTTGCTCAATGTCACCAAGCTCTCAACAACAACAATGCCCCCTGCAATTTCAAGACGTTCAACTCGGCTAAGCCATCAAAGTTTTCTGGGTCTCAAGGAGCGACTGCACTTCTGCAATGGTTCGAGAGTCTAGAGAGCACCTTCAGGCATGTACAATGTCCAAACGAGCGAAAGGTAGATTTTGCGTCTAGTGTCTTTGAGAAACGAGCTTTGACATGGTGGAACGGTGTGGTGAGAGATAGGGGTGCCGAAGTGGCACTGGCTCAAACTTGGGAAGAACTTCGAGCACTGATGATGAAGGAATTCTGTCCTCGTCACGAGATCAGGGCATTGGAAAGGGAATTCGACGATCTTAAGCAAGACAGCGGTGAACATCGAGCATACACCGATCGATATGAGGAGTTGAGCCTGTTGTGCCCTACCATGGTTACGCCTTTGGATAAGGCGATCGAAAAATACATTGATGGTCTCCCTGACTCAGTCCAGGACATTGTTACTGGTAGTAACCCCACTACGGTTAGGCAGGCCATTGAGCTATCTGCAACCTTGACTGAATCACAGATCAGAAAGCATAAACTTTTTCGAAAGGGTGACAAGAAGCCAATCGAGGAATCAAAGACCATGGATAAACAGACTGGATCTCCTGAGAAGTCTAAGAAGCGTAAGGCTTCGCAGAATTTTGCGATTGCTGCTCAACCCAACCAAAACACCCGCAACCAACCAACTCAACCTCCTGCAAAGAAACCTTATGCCGGTACTGCACCGATATGCGACAAATGTAATGCACACCACTTAGCTCACCTACAGTGTCGTTTATGTGCATCATGTGGGCGACTCGGTCACCTGGCAAATGCTTGTCGATTTACCCTGAACCAAGGTGGTCCAAACCAACCTCAAGTAAATCCTGCTCAAGCTCGTCTTCCAACAGGTCCTTGCTTCAATTGTGGCGAGATGGGCCATTTCCGAAGAAATTGCCCAAAGATTGCTAATGCGAATCCAGCGCAGGGATGAGCATCTGACCGACTAGAAGACAACACCGTTTAGAAATAATCATGTCTTATGTATTATTTTCTTTTGTTGTCAAGGTCCATGAAACAGTTGTTATCATTGTTAATAAATAAATCTTTTTATTTTACATTTCAATGTACAAATGTGATGGCTTGTATAAACAACGTATCCTCTACAATACCGACAATCAAGGAATCGTATTCCTTGAAGAACAGACAACCCCGTAATTTCTTCCATTTTATTATCTCTTGCGTTTTTTACGGAAATCCAAAATACCCGTTTCTTCCAAGGAAACGAAGTACAAGGCGCAAGTTACAACTCTGTACGAATACCCAAAGTACCACTATAAATTCTTAATAGGGTACCTAAGGGTATTTCCGTATATTAAAAAATTATTACACCTTAATTCGAATATTGCGTTTTCTTGAAAACGAAATCGAATTTTTGGAAGACCTTACTATCTTCATAGTTAGATTCTTGCTAATGTTTAAAGTACCAAATGAAATCCATCAAATGGATTCCTAGTGTGCTCTAAATGCATGTACGTAATTAACAGAACAAAACTTACAAATTAAAGATCTAGATAAACAATTGTGTGGTTATGTGACTATGTGTTTATGCATTTTGTGTTTTTTTGTATACACTGGATATACGCTATCCAAATCCTCGTAGAATCTTTCATACCTTCATATGAGGGATTCGTAGTAGGATATTCAAAAAGGTACTACCTTAAATCCTTAATGGACTTCTACGTTGTAGTTAAGTCCCTTAGATTATAAAGTACTATTCCAAAAGTTAAAGAGATCCTACGTCGATCTAAGTTAAATAGATTGGTTCGACAATCTAGTTAAATACATCCTACGTCGGTGTAGTTAAATATTTCCCTTGGGTAGTTAAGTTAAAGAGATCCTACGTCGATCTAAGTTAAATAGATTGGTTCGACAATCTAGTTAAATACATCCTACGTCGGTGTAGTTAAATATTTCCCTTGGGTAGTTAAGTTAAAGAGATCCTACGTCGATCTAAGTTAAATAGATTGGTTCGATAATCTAGTTAAATACATCCTACGTCGGTGTAGTTAAATATTCCTCTTGGGTAGTTTCGTTGAAGAGATTGGTTCGACAATCTAGTTAAAGAGATCCTACGTCGATCTAAGGTAAATAGATTGGTTCGACAATCTAGTTAAATATATCATATGTTTATGTAGTTAAATAGGCCCTCGGGTGGTCTAGTTCAAGAGATTGTTCGTTGATCTAATCCTTTGGTGACCTAGTTAAAGAGACTTTATTGCAGTCAAGTTAAATCACTACAGGATTATTCGTTTGATTTTCCTCATACGCATTATGAAATGAACTGTGCGGACTGTGCAAGGAACTACGTAATTATGGAGGCCTACATAATTATGGAATTTAGTGCACAGAAACCACAACAAGTTTTATCATGTGATAGGACCTATAGTAGTGACAAGAGTAATGATACGGGAAAGGTCTTGAACCTTGACCGATATCATTTTATCTTACATTTCCAAATCCTGAATTCAAGTTTCCTATGATGAGTCTTCATAAGAAACATTCTTCTGTCCGTAGTTCGAAACTCCATGTTTTGCTACTACAAGGGCTTCACTTTGAGGGTTGACATTTTCGCTAAGAATCCTAACATAGCCCAGAGTTTTACTTAAGGGTTTAATGGATCTATTAGAAGGCGAAACTGTCACAGCTGTCTTCACAAGTTTCCTCTAGAAATTAATTTCGGGACGAAATTTCCTAAAGTAGGGGAGACTGTGACACCTGTGTCACTGCGACCATCAAACAAATACCAAACCAATGAAATATTGTATTTCATACTTTGGACTTGTATAAATATGTGTATCTTTTGCACATATCAACTCTTGTTCGATTCCAAACTTTAAATCGCTTTCTGGAAGGTTATACGCGCACTGATGCGTAAATATAACCAGTTTAATTCAACGAACACTCCGGAATAGTGATATATACTTAACATACCTTAAATAACCTTTACATAACTTAGAAATAAGTTTTGAAGGCTTTGGTATGGCAAAAACAAGTTAATTCGCTTACAGGGACTAAACTTGACAAACTGCGAAAGTATGCCAATTTGAACTGTAACAGACCTTCCGGAACATGACCATAAGTTAAACATACCATAAATATCCTTTACATAGCTTAGAAATAGGCTTTGAGGTGTTCGGTATGCTAGAATAAACTTTTGGGTCATTCAGGGACTAAAAGCGTCAAAAAGTGCACTAGTTTGCATTTTCGCGCATAACTTACGTTCTGAATACATCCGGACATCCAAAAATTTATGTAAGCATGACTATATTTTATTTTAGTGTTTGGCATAAGAAAAATCCATTCGTCGCGTCATTTGGGTCGTTTTTCGCACTTATGCGCATTCCGTCGTAATTAAGCGAACATCGCGATCGTACGGCCAAACGAACCGACATCCTAGATATTTTTGAGCATGTTTTGAGTTCCCTATACTTTAACTTCATTTTAGAGCCTTGAAATGAGGTTAACGGGGTTCAAATGCATCGAAAATCGCTTAAACAAGGTGCAGGGACCATTTCTGTAAAATCTGCCAAAACAGGGGCCTAGCGTGACGCGAGGGTCCTTAGCGTCACGCGAGCCCCCTTCTGGACTAGATTCATTGTTTAAACATCTGGTTTCAGCTGTTAACCACTCCCCAATCCCTTGCCACATGTTGATTCCTTATGGTGGTGAGCATTTTGAGGCACCATAGCATTCCAACAAGTGTACGGCCTTGATCGTGCCCTCTTTTCCAAGAAACGATCTCAACGGTGGTCCGAAAACTATATATACCCATCCACCCCCATTGCTAAATTCACTAGAACCTTGATTTGAGAAGCTCTAAGTTGAAACCATTGTTTCATACCTGAGCTACTTGGATCGAGGTTAGCATTCGGGGACCCTTCGTAAGTATTCTTTCGTTCTTTTATTGCTTTTCGAGTCTTTTCGAGTCTGAAAGTCAAACTTTGTTTGACTTTCTGCATTGACCAGTTTATGGTCAATGCGAAGTTCGTTTGAACTTCGCAACGTGAGTGTAATCACGTTGGTTATAGTCCCTTGGGACTATGCCTACTGATTACCACGTTGTCTAGGGTCGTAGGGTAAGCGATCTGATAAATCGCTTATACCTTCGAACCCGACCCATTTGGTCGATCATTAGGATCCGACCAAATACTTTAGGTGACCATAGTATATAGGGAATAACCTTCCGAGGTTATACCTTATGGTCGCTTCGTTTAAGTAGTTGTATGATAGGTAGTTTATATGCCTTAGGTAAATTACCAGAATACCCTTTTCATGTATAATTGGTAATTAAGCATATGTAACCTAAACTTTTGTCACATAACTGATTATGTAACATGTTTAGGCATATAACACTTGTCATAGGACTAGTTAGACGATCCGAACGCGTTGCACGCGAACGACGCGTTAAAGTAACATAAGCTACCTAAACGGGTCGTAATGGATCGTAACCACTTATGTTAGGTTTCATTTAGTATGTAGGCTTTGTTAAACCATATCACATGAGTTCCTACACTCATTTGGTTTACAAACCCTCATGCTACCCAATCTTCCGATTTAGGTCCGGTTATTAACATAGTTACCTATATTAGGTGCCGTTTGATATCCGCGATCTCTAGCATTGTTTGGTTGTCACTCAATGACTACTGAGCAATCTCAAGTGAGTACATAGAACCCCTCTTTTACTGTTTTCCAAACTGTTTTGGGGTGAAACACATGTGCCTACTTGTTACTTTCATGCTTTCCTGTTTTCACATCATATACCTGCTATGTTCGTTAGTACATTATAGTACATGATTTCATTACATTTCATGCTAGGTGTGCCCATTGTGTGCATTACTTAGTACATCGTTTTACATTACATTTCATGCTAGGTGTGCCCATTGTGTGCATTACTTAGTACATCGTTTTACGTTACATTTCATGCTAGGTGTGCCCATTGTGTGCATTACTTAGTACATCGTTTTACATTATATTTCATGCTACGTATGTCTATTGTTGCATACTTAGTACAGGTCACATGCTACTTATGTCTATTTGTCGCATACTTAGTACATTTGTTATTCATCACATGCTTACATTTTGGATGCATATTACATGATTTACATTGATCATGCATTTCCACAAGACATAACTTTGATTTAAACCAAGTTTTACTTCAATATTATGTTCTTGTGCATATGGTTTAGTTGATGCATTTCACTAGCTATACATATCATTTTGGTTACACATTACATGGTTTACATTTGTCACATAAACACTTTTGACATTGGTTATACATTATATGATTTACATCTTGACATAAACATTTTAACATATTATTTCAATACATTTGAAAGTTGGTTTAAACATAGACATCTTACATTGTTTGGTTTGGTTTGAGTAAGTGATTAAGTAACGAGGCGTGTGTAATATGATACATGCATGGTGGATACGCCGCTGGTACTTCCTATATATAAGTGTTTGTATGGTATTACATGTCGTAACGTTATTTGAATCATTTCAATTTGAGACATATAACATTTTATACAAATAACATACTTTTCACAAGACACTGTTTTACAAACAACTTATCAATTACAAACTCATTTTTACATGGTTATTCATTTAACCTTACATTTATTTATACATATCATCTGATCTTATCGATTTTCAAATGATTTACAAAACAAAGCAAATAACAAGGTTCATGACTAAACATTTTCTCAAACATAAGTCATGAATCCTATTTTCACAAAACCTATGTATCTCACAGGCATTTTTATGCTGACGTACCTATTTTCACATGTGTTTTTCAGGAGATGATGCATAGGACTTAACAAGACATACTTAGGCGGACCTGTGCCTTAGTGACTTAAAACGAGACAAGAACTAGTTAATTTATGTTATGTACTCTTTGTTTCTTGTTTAAAACAATGTAAACTCTCATATTTGATGAATAAAATGAAACTTTAATTTCCATGGTTGTGAAACATTAATTCTGTTACAACACTCCCCGACGTTTCCGCCACGATTTGTATGTTCTTCGTGGTCGGGGTGTGACAGATATCCTGATGGATCTTCACGATCCTGAATCCAAGGTCTTCATAGGATCCGGGATCCTCAGCAACATCAAACAGGATCTAGTATCCTTCCTCAAGAGGAGGAAAACTACCTTTTCCTGGAAGCATGAAGACATGACAGGTATCTCGAAAGATATTATTACTCATAAGCTTGGCAATGACAGGTCATTCAAACCCATACATCAAAAGAGGAAGAAGTTTGCACCTGAGAGGAGTGCCATTATCCAGGAGGAGGTAGATAAGATGTTCAGAGCAGGTATGATTAGAGAGGTTAAGTATCCAAGGTGGTTAGCCAATGTGGTTGTTGTTCAAAAGAAAAATGGAAAGTGGAGGGTATGTGTCGATTTTACTGATTTAAACAAGGCATGTCCCAAGGTTCCTTTCCCATTACCTCACATTGACTCCATGGTGGATGCTACCACGGGTCATGAGTTGTTGACTTTTATGGATGCTTCATCTAGATTTCAACAAATTCAGATGGAAACATCTGATCAAGAGGATACACCCTTTATGACCCCTACTGGTATCTATTGTTATATTGCTATGCCGTTTGGACTAAGAAATACAGGTGCTACCTACCAAAGGCTAGTCAATATGATGTTTAAAGAACAAATAGGACACACAATGGAAGTCTATATAGATGACATGGTGGTTAAGTCCAAGAAATCTGAGGATCACCTTAGAGATTTGGAGGAAGCATTTGATATCCTTGATAAATTCAATATGAAATTGAATCCTTCCAAGTGCCACTTTGGTGTGAAAGCTGGCAAGTTTCTTAGGTACATGGTGACAAAAAGAGGCATAGAGGCAAGTCCAGAGCAAATCAAGGCCATTGTGAACATTAAGTCTCCTGCCAATGCCAAGGATGTGCAAAGATTGACAGGAAGGATCGCAGCCTTGAACAGGTTCATCTCAAATTCATCAGAGAAATGCAAAGAGTTCTATGACATTCTGAGATAGAACAAGAAATTTGAGTGGACTGAAAAGCATGAGAATGCTCTCAAGGCCCTTAAGGATTACCTATCCTCAGCCCCAGTGTTAATGAAACCAGAAAAAGGGGATATATTATCCTTATATTTAGCAGTCTCTTCTAAGGCAGTAAGTGCGGTCCTTGTTAAGGATCATGAAGGTACACAACACCCTGTATATTATGTAAGTAAGAGTTTGCTTGATGCTGAATCGAGGTATTCACATTTAGAAAAACTTATCCTTGCTTTGATTATGGCATCAACTAAATTACGCCATTATTTTGAAACACATGCTATTATTGTTAGAACTAACTTTCCAATTAAGAATGTTCTCAGGAAACCTGAAATGTCAGGAAGGATGGCTAAATGGGCAGTAAAGCTTAGTGCCTATGATATAAGATATGAGCCAAGAACTGCCATTAAATCCCAAGCCTTAGCTGACTTTGTGGCTGATTTCAGTAGTGATCTAGAAAGGGAAGCTGAGTTAGAAGTTCAACAGCTTGAAGAGACTAAGGATCCTTGGATACTCTTCACATATGGGGCTTCAAACATCAAAGGAACTGGACTTGGAATACTACTAAAATCTCCACAGGGGGACATAATACCCCACTCAATAGCTTGTGAGTTTCAAACTACTAATAATGAGGCTGAGTATGAAGCCTTGATAGCTGGTTTGCAAATTGCCAAGCACATGAGAATCAGGTATCTTGAGGTACATGTAGATTTATTGTTAATTACTAATCACTTTAATGGTTCTTATGTTGTTAAAGGTGAAAGACTAATCAAATATCTAGAGATAGTCAAGAAATTGGCAGACTCTTTTGTTTCCTTTAGTTTGACACAGGTACCCAAAGAAGAAAATGCAGAAGCTGATGCTTTGGCCAACCTTGGATCATCACTGAAGATTCCAGAGGATATTAAAATCCCCATAATCCATATCTTGACTCCTGCTATTGAGGATCAGACAGCTATGGAAGTAATGGAGGATTCTGCAGTCACACCTAGTGATAACCTAGTGATGGTTCACAGCTAAATTCAGGATCATGGATCCTTCCAATCCTAAGATATATACAACATGGAGAGATCCCTACCAGAGAAAATCCTAGAGCTTTCAAAGTGAAGGTATCTCAATTTACAATATTAAATAACATGTTATATAAACGATCTCTTGCAGGTCCATATCTAAGGTGCATTGAGGATCCTGAAGTTCAAGAAGTCCTAAAGGATTTTCATGAAGGAGATTGTGGAAACCACACTGGGGGTAGAGCGATGTTCTCAAGGATCCTTAGGACAGGATATTATTTGCCTACTATGAAGAAGGATGCTGTGAATTATGCCAAGAAATGTGATGCTTGTCAAATACAAAGCAATAGCCTTCATTAACCAGCAGAGCTCCTGCACCCTATATCCTCTTCTTGGCCATTCATGAGATGGGGAATGGATATAGTTGGCAAACTTCCAAAGGCACCAGGAGGAAAAGTGTTTATGCTTGCTATGACTGATTACTTTTCCAAGTGGATAGAGGCTGAAGCCTTTTCTCAAGTCAGAGAAAAAGAAGTGATATCCTTTATTAAAAGAAACATTGTTACCAAATTTGGTGTCCCTTCTGAAATTGTTTGTGATAATGGATCCCAATTTATTGGGAGTAGAACTACTAACTTTTGTGACAGTTGGGGGATTAAGATGATAACATCAACACCAGTCCATCCACAAGCTAATGGTCAAGCAGAATCATCTAACAAGATCATCATTAACAACTTGAAGAAGAAGCTTGGATCCAAGAAAGGGAAATGGGCAGAAGAGCTACCTTATGTGTTACGGGCTGATAGAACAACTCCCAAGAATGCTACTGGCCAGACTCCATTTTCTTTAGTGTTTGGAGCAGAATCAGTGATCCCTACAGAGATGGTGGTTCCTACTGCTAGAACAAGCATCCGTGACCCTGAAGGAAATGCTGAAAACTTGGTTTAAGACTTGGATACCATAGAAGAACTCAGGGATTTGGAAAGGATAAGATTGGCCAGTTATCAACAAAGGATGACTGGAGCTTATAACAAGAATGTCAGGATCAGAAAGTTTCAAGTTGGTGACATGGTGTTGAGGAAAGCATTCCAAAATACCACAAATCCTGCTGATGGCAAGTTAGCACCAAAGTGGGAAGGCCCCTATCTTATTGAAGCTGAGGCAGGAAAAGGGGCATATTGTTTATTAACAATGGAAGGTGATTTGCTACCAAGAGCTTGGAATGTTGTCCATTTGAAGAGATACTTCATGTAAGAAGGATCCAGGATCCTTAATCATCCTCATGACCGGTTTACACAAAAGGATGCTTAGAGGATATATGATCCTCATTCTGGTAATAATGTGATTCTAATTTATCTAATCCTTTAATATATTTATTTACAAGGAAAAGGATTCAGGATCCTTTATCCTTCTTCACTAACATTCTAAGTTTTGCAGAAGTTCAGGGATCCTTGACAGAAGATCAAGTATCCACAGAAGTCTCCTAATTTTTATGGGCTTGTCCCCAGTTTTATGGGTTTATCCCCAGTTTTATGGGTTTATCCCCAGTTTTTGGGCTTGTCTCCAGTTTAAGGTATCCACTACCTCCGCTAGTAGCGCACGATTATCCTGATGCAGTTAAAGGCAATGGGACCAGTACCCGCTTTAGGGGCTGACAATTTCATTGTACTGGCTGTATTCAGGATACTAAGTTTAATGGTAGACGTACCATACATCCATTCCTAAGGTTTCTAACGTTTTCACGTTTGCTAAGGTTTTGGCATTTTCACGTCACTAAGTGTGGATAGTCGCAAGTAAGGGCCATACTCCAGTTTACACAAGATCCTTTGGGCTTGTCCCCAATTTTTTGGGCTTGTCCCAGTTTTTTGGGCTTGTCCCCAGTTTTTGGGCTTGTCCCTAGTATATTGGGCTTGTCCCCAGATTGTTGGGCTTGTCCCCAGTTACTAACTCTTCCTTTTGCAGTTGGCTTAGTCCCAAGTTATGTCTTATTTCAGGTTTCTAAAGCTAAACAGTTAAGGATCCTGGATCCTAACTTCATACAAGGGTTTGTTTTTTGGCTATCATAATTGTAAGTATTAAGGATTTAGGATCCTAACTTGGACTCTCTGGTATGATCCTTATTTACCTTAACTTTATTCTTGATTTATCTATGTTACCCTTATACTTTGACAACAGGATATATGATCCTAAAATTATATCACTTTTTGAACTTTTGGATTATAGGATATTTGATCCTTGATCATATCCTAAACTTTTTGATGTAAATTAATTTTTATATACTTTCATTATTAACTTGTAAGTTCAAAGGAATACGCAATAACAATTGAAAGGTAAATAGACACAGAATGAACAACACAAGATAGCCAAAAGATTAAAGTTTTATTTATTTATCAAAAGTTAAACCCTTCAAAGGTTGTCAAAATTACCTACCCCAAGCATCTACCAGCAATACGTGGCCCGTCCGCTGGGGTAGGTAAAGGGTGTCCATATTAACAAAAGTCTAAGTGCAGGAAATAAAGATGGCAGGATAATAGTGGCTTCATCCCCCAAACAGAAGATCCCTCCACCAGCTATCATCCTACCTATTGTCCCAAGGATCCGTGATCCTTAAACCAAAAAATTATTGTTCAAGTACAGACCAACATTGTTTCAAAACATCATCAAACAAAAAACCATTAAACCATAAAAAATGGGCTCCGGCCGCGTCTAGATAAATCCATCATCGCCCATTGTTGCAGCCTAAACCTTCGCTACTTCCACCATCGTTTCACCGTCACCACCTGCTGCCACTGGATCCTTCACCCTGCTGCTCCTGGCTCCATCAGCTGCTGCTTCTTCAGCATCTTCTTCATCATCCAGCTCCGGCAGCTTCAGCTTCCAAGCCTCCGGATTCCAGGCAGACCTATCAAAAGAAGGATCCTCAGCCTCCTTTGCCATTTGAAGCTTGATCTTGAGCATGGCGATTGTAGCAGAGAGATTTGCCCCTTCCATCACCTCCTCCTTCTCCCGCTGGGCTTTGATTTGAGCCAAGACCACCTCCTTCTGCAGCAGATTGATGTCCTTCTCGAGGGAGGAGATTTTCTTGTCTTTGGCCAGGAACAATTGCTGGAAGTCCAGGTTCTTCTGTTCAGGCTCAGCCAGACTGTGATCAAGGAGCATTTGGATCTCAGCAAATTTCTGCAAAAAACAAGCACATGGTCAGGATCCGTTATCCTCAGAAATGGAAGGTTAGATTTAAGGATCCAGGATCCTTACCTCGGAGACATACTCCTCGAACTGGTGTTGGATGAGGGGGAGGCCTTCAAGGGATTCAGAGGATTTTCTTTTCTTGGCACCCTTGCCCCGTGTGCTCATGCCTTTAGGGTTGGGGATGCTGGGACTGGTAGCAAGTTCCTTCTTGATGGACTTGGAGGAAGCAAATGCATCAAGATCACTGACACTGAACCTGGAGGATGATGTTGAGGATTTTCCTGCGCCTACAAATGCAAAACACAGATAAGTATTCATATTTTACATTCATTTAAATATTTATTCATATATAGATTCGAATACTTACTTGACATTGTGAAGGAACCGAAAGATGCTTCTTGTGAATCCTTTGCTTTGATTTGAAACGTCCTTACAGCAGGATCAAGGTTCCAGAAAACAGCAACTCTTTCTTTTGTTGCAGGTGTTTCTTGAATATGAGAAAGCGAGATAGCTGCAAAAATAGAAAGAAGGACCAGTTATCCTTAACAGAAAAAGAATCCTACTACGATCCTTGTCTAAGGATCCCATATCCTACCATGGGTGATCCACTTTTTGGGAAGGTTTTTCCCATCTGGGATTGAGTCCCTCCTCACAAAGCAGAAATGGCTCTTCCAGTGGGTATCATTTTTGGTGGTTTTGAGGATTGGATGGGGCTGACCAGGTTTATGCTTGAACAAGAAACGGTGGGAACCATGGCTAACAAGGTTGTATAACTGGCTTAACTCGGACAACCCTATGTCTAAACCCTCCTGCTCGATGATGTTCTCAAGGGTATAAAGAACTCTCCACATCATTGGCATGGCTTGTATGTAGCACATGCCCGTGAGTATGAAGAAGGATTGTGTGAAAGCAGGGAAAGGATAAGAAAACCCTATCAGAAAAGGGGTTGCCAGAAAAGAGACCCAAGTTTCAGAAACACAGTCACTCCTCATTGAAGAGTCAAAGGATCTGAAGACGGCTTCAGCCCAAAAGCAGTGACTAATCCGATCAATCTCAGGATTGGTAAAACGGCAGAGTTCCAGCGAAGGGTTTTTGGTAACACCTTGGCTCTTCAAAGGACTATCCTTCTTAGGATCCTTGGCAGGTGAGGATCGGAGAACCATCTTGGCCATGGATGCTCGGAGAAAGGAGGATCGGAATAGAAGAATTTAGAGAGAAGGAAAGAGAGAATACCTGTTTGATCTCTGGATGAAGATTTAAAGGAGTGAAATGCTCGAATTTAAATGCATCTTGATCCTTATCTCTAACTCTGAATTTATAATGATGATTTTGCAGGAAGTCTTGTCACTAACGTCACGTCCACAATGGTTAGTCCGATTACAACGGCTATATTTACGTTAACCAATTCGTTTGAGATAAGACAAAAAATATGACTCATTTAGTTATATTTAATTCCTCATATTTTGGGGGCAATTATTAGGGATGGATTTTCACGTCTTATGGATCACGGATCCTCAAATGCAGCCAGGATCACGGATCCTCAGTTCAGTTTGAATTAAGGATCCTCAGAAGACGTTGCAGGAATAAGGATCCAGGATCCTCATTATTATCCTTATACTAACAATTGTTTCCATTATATTTGAACTCGTTTTGCAGGAGTATTCGAGTGAGACTTGGTATAACCGAGATTCTAGGGGAATATGCTCCATCATTCTGCACGTGCATGGCCTTCGTGCCGTTATGAAGGTCGTGGGAAACTAGCATCTTTTGCGGATTGTTAGTTAGCTAGTTTATTTCTATTTTTATAAGGGGATAACAAGCTTGACTAGATAGAACAATTGGCAAACACACACTGCTCGAGAACTCTCTGCAACTTATTGGCGATTACACACTTTTTGCACACTAGTGATCCTTGTAACAAGCTTGTTATCATCCCAATTTGTAACTTCATTTGTTTAATATAGTTGGTGATTGGTAGTTTCCATCACCCGAGGTTTTTTGTGCCGGAGATCATATATTGATCAAGGGCTTTTTCCTCGTACAAATCCTCGTGTCCAACATTCATTTCATTCATATATTATTCATACATTTTTTCATCAATTCAAGCATCACACCTCACAAAATCAGATTTGGTTGTATTATCCTGGTGTGATATTTGACCAAAACAGTTTGGCGCCCACCGTGGGGCAATTGGTGCTTGAACTCTAAGAAATTTTGTTCACTTCATTCATTTTGGTTCATTACCTTCAACTACGTGGCTTCTCAAGCGAAGAACACTTCAAGCTCCATGCCGGTGATCACTTCTTCACTGGGCATTCCACCTTTGCCTCCAGCACCTTTTGGATCCCAAAAGAATGCTGAGAATGCTCCGAAGAAACAAATCCCTGTTTTCCAAAACCAACTTCTGCTGCTTCTTCTGGTCCTACTAATAATGATCTTTATTCTTTGATTTTGCAGATGAGGGACTACATGCAACAGCAGGACAAAACCCACGACAGGATCCTTCGAGATATTGATGACATCAAGAAATTTAAGAGACCAGTGGAGGATCACTCTCCTTTGATGCCGAGATCACTGAATTTCGACACTCCAGTCATAACTGCCCAACACTCTGCAGCATCAGATGTCCAGTACCAGGATTGATCATTTGGTTGTATTATCCTTGTGTGATTTTTTACCAAAACAGTAACGTGCATGATTGACATTATAACATGTGATGTTTTAGAAGTTACTTAAATATATACATAATGTGCGTTATTTTATATTTTTACGTATGTGATTAACATACCATCATTGAACTGTGTAAGAGGAACCTGTATGACGATGATTTCTTGACCTTTTTCTTTTCTTCAAAGTTTAGTACATCCACAGACGCATCTACTCCATTTAATGCTACATATTGATTTGGATGGAAGCTTTCAAAGACAGCTTTGCAAGTTTCCAATCCACTGCTTGACTTGTAAACCATTTTGTTGTTATTAAACCAAATGCATTTCATACAGTAAAACATTGTTTTTAAGTATTCTTACATTTAATATGTTAGTGAAAAAATGATATACTTACTCAATTTCTGGGATCAGAGCAAATAGGTATGCAATCAGAGTTATTTCACGATCCAGAAGTGGTTCATACAAGTTAATGACTCTGTTGCAGTAAGGTGATCTAAAATGCTTCCCATTTTTGAACACCTCTTCTCGTTTGCTTCTCTCACTCTTTTTATCTATCTTATTAATTTTTTTAGTTCAGCCGGATTTTGTTCTTCAGTAGATTTTGTAGCTGGTTGTTGTTCTTCATCTAGCTTTGATTCTGGTTTTCGTTTAGCTGCCGGTTTTTTATTTGCTGGCTTTGGAACGGGATTTGACTCAGCTGGTTTTCTTGTTGCCTTGCTCTTTACCACTGGGTCTGTGGGTTTAGTAGTATGCTTTCTTGTCACCCTTTTACTTATCACCGGGTTTGTGGTTTTGTGGTTTCTGGGACTTTTGATGATTGTAGAATGGGAGCCAGTCTCAAAAGTGATTCAATATACTGCAGTTCTTCAGTCGTCACCTCTGGGTCTATACAGCTTGTTATTTTTGTACCATAGACCTTAGGGTTTATGGTTTGTAATTCACACATGGAATCCGTGACCGTATTTGTTGGTTGCGGATGAGTTTGTATGGATTCTGGTAGATTTACTGCTTCTACCATATCAGTTTCCCCATTTTTTTCATTATTCTAGCCACCTTTTGTTTTTAATAACATGCGTTTTATTGAAGTGAACATTCATAATTATATTAGTAAGTAATAAAAGTCAGTACCTTCCACAAGCGAATTCTTTTCTTTATATACACCGTCTTCTACAGTTTGCAATTTGCAATATAGTGTATGTTATACCCCCATCGGTAACTCTTCATTATTGTCCCCACCTTATGTATTCAATAACATGCGTGATTATTAAAATGAACATTCATAATTGTATTAGTAAGTAATAAAAAACAGTACCTTCCCAATGGAAGTGTTTTCTTTGTATACACCCTCTTCTACATTTTGAAATTTTGCAACGTAAGTGCCTAATGTACCCCCATCCCCATTCAGCAACTATGCATTATTGTCCCCACCTTATGTATTCATAAAATTTGTCATTAGTTAAATTAACATGCGTTATTAATCTAATAAATTAAAAAAATGAGTACCTTTTTTATTTTCTCTGTTTTCCTTGTATACACCATCTTCAGACTGCAAATTAGCAAGCAATACATGTGTTCGATATACCCACGTCTTGGTTTGTCACTTATGTTATTCTGTCCCAAACCTCTTCATTTTTCCCCACCTTCTTCAATCTTATCGACACATTCCTCAGTATTGTCCCGACCGGCAGCCTCAACCACATCCATGTAAACATTTCCTCGACACGCTTGATCTTCAACAGGTACATTATCATAAGCTTCATGTTCAGGCACACAAACTGTATTTTTAAGTGTCTCATCCCAAAGTATACACCTATGCATAATTTCAGGATCCTAGAAACACGTTGATTTTGCTTCTAGAACCATTTTGTTCAATTCGTTAACAATTGTATTGTATTTCTTTATGTTACTGTCCATCCTTTTCAACAACACCTGCAAATTTTAATATTTGTTTATAACATGCATGAGAAGCCAATATAACATGCATGAGAATATAATATAACATGCGTGATTAGATTGTGGGCATACCTTTTTTTTGGAGGCTTCACGCTGTGCAGAGTCATAGTTGACTTCGGTAAGTTGAAGTGGACTGCTGCAATAGTCTAAAAGTTGTTGTGTCTGTGTTACAACGCCCATAACAAAATCAACTGTGATAGTTCAAGCATTTCAATGTTTGCATCAAACATATCAGTAGTTGGTATGCAACCCCCCCCCCCCTGATTTTTATTTCAGATTGAGTTCTTTTATTGAAGATTTTTGTGTTATCCACAGGTGGTAATGAGAACTCTTCTGTGACTGCCTTATTCGTCCCTTCACTGGGTTTGGAGATTTCATTTACTATTGCAGCCTCTTGTTGATCGAGTTGTGGTTGTTTTTCTTGTGGTTAATCTTGTTGTGGGTGATCTTGCTGATGTTGTTCAATGTTGGACAGAAAGATGTCTTGCATAACTATATTTTGTTCTTGTTGTTGTTCATTATCCTTGACATATTCAATATTTGTCATAGGTCCATTATTGAAAAAATGCTCCTCCATTTCATCCATCATGGCAGATGTGATATATCATACAACTGGTAGTTCAACTACACGATCGAATAGGTGACGCCTTTTGCTGTACTCATGTATGTACAAAAAGTTATTCACATGCGTATAACAAGTTTATAATGTTAGAAAAATGTTGTATTTTTTATGTTAAAATATATAGGAAAACATGTCGTGAGAAAGGAGATAGGTCCCATGTATTGTGAATCTAACCTTTTCCAACCCTGTCTGGTTCGCCGAAGAGATTCAAATAGATACGTGCACCAATATAGTTATGCTATATCTTAATCTTTATCAATTGAAAGCAAAAAACTTCTGACTTATAGTTGTAGATTTTGTAATCTCTACAAATATTGTGTCTAGTAGACTAGGAAATTTAACTTAAACAACCTCCTGCCATCTCTTTGTTTTTCCCTGGCTTGTGAAACCATCCCATGAGTAATCCTATTTATAGGCCATTGATTCTTGAACCCATCTATAGTACTCTCAGCACCTTCTGTAACCTTATTCTTTTCAACTATGGCACCTTTCCTAGGCTTATTCTTTTCAATTACTGGATTAGGACCTATTGGAATTCCAAATGCTTCATACATTAAATCTGTTGTAATTTCAATTCTCTGATTTCCTATGTTCGGTACATTGAATTGCTCATCAAAGTTTCTTAACAGCCAATATCCTAAATGTATTGATATGTGATTAATATTCATATCTAGAACGATCCAAACCCAATACTCTTCACATCTGCAACTTGTGCTGGTGTAAATTTCCTTATGGCCTCCATGAAAACCGAAGGTGTCGACCTTAGTATCAATGTTTTGTGGTGATATTTAGCAAAAAGGCGCAGGCTCCGTCCTAACTGGCTCTGGTTTGATAATTTTTTTTCTTCTGTTTTTTGACTGTTTTTATGCTTAATAGATTTTTGCAATTTCATCTTCTTAACTAGCTATTAAAAGTCATCATCATCATCATCAGTTTCTTTATGGACCTTTTTTGCTTCTTATCAATTTTTTTTGGCAATTTCAACTTCTTAACAGGTTGTTCAAAGCCATCATCATCAGGAATCTCTACATAAAAAACAGACATACGTTATAAAAACAATTAGCCGCATGTTATAAATTTAGATTTCACAAAACCCTAAATAGGAAACAGACTCATGTTATATAAGTAGAACCACATGTAATAAGAACAACAACCGCATGTTATCAAAACCCTAGTTATGAACAGACGCATATTATAAGAAGACATGCACACGTTATCAAAACCCTAACTATGGGATTTTAGGAAGAACCTGGATTCATCTTCTTTGCTTGTATCCTGTCGTTGTTTGTTTGACTCTGCCTCTCTCTTACAACTAATATTCAGTTAACAATAAGGCTCAATTTTGGGAAATTATCATTCGACATCAAAACACATAAAGGGAATTTAAATCAAAATCTTACCTCTGAATTCTGTTATCATCATGATCGGTTTTTTTTGTAGTATTAAGATCGAGAAGAATGTATGTTGATTCGGATGAAGTAAACGAGAGATTTATGGCTAAATTTCGTTCTAAAGATTGTATTGAGTTTCGAATCTCGCAATTAAATCCAGGAAGGAATTAAAGAGTTGCAATTGACAATTCTGTCATTTTCTATTCAATTTCTATGTAAATCTTTGTTTATTACGATCGTGCCACCATGTATAATCAAGAGAAGATTGTATCAAACCATATGGTTGCGGTGATCGCGTACGTACCGTATGATAAAGGGCATTATACGTTAACCGGCCTCTATATACAGGATGAGGATCATTACAGAACATTAATTATTACGAGAACAAAAAGAACAACTCTAAATCACTAAATTTTAGGATTTAAGGTTAATATTTTTTGAATTTTATGTTTCTTACATTCATATATGTATTATATATACATAAAAATATCATATATTTTTACCTACACATTAGCCTACATACATGTAGGTAATTTAACCTACACATAATCTACATATGTCTAGGTTTTAGAAAAACTAAAAACTTCCCATATTTTTGTTTTGGTTAAAAATCACACAAGGATAATGTAACCAAATCTGATTTTTGTGAGGTTGAGTGCTTGATTAGATGAACAAATGTATGAACAATTATCAAAAGGAAATGACAATGAACACGAGGATTTATAGGAGGAAAAAGCCCTTGATCAATGTGTGATCTCCGGCATAAAAAAACCTCGGATAGTGAAAACTATCACTATCAACTATATTGAATAAAATTTTTACAACTTTGGATGATAACAGGCTCAATACAATGAATTGCTAATGTGAAAGTGTGTGTTCGCCAATGTTTTTCAGAGAGTTCGAATGCAGACTGTTGTTGTCGTTATCTTTCTAAAAATGAGCTTGTTACCCTTTAAAAGATAAGAAAAATCCTACTAACTAACTCTCCGAAGATCATGCCAGCTTTCCCACGACCTTCTTCAACGGTTATGAGCCTCATGCACGTGCCAAAAATAGCATATTCCTTCGAGATTCTCTCATTAACTTAGTCCACAAATACCTGCAAACGTAAACTAAGAACACAAGGAACAATTGTTAAAAACATAAATAATAGTAACGATCCTTGATCCTCAGACTCCCTGCATTATCCATTAAGGATCCGTGATCCATGCCCAGCTGAGGATAAATGATCCTTAGCATAAAATCCCTGTCCTAACAATTGCCCCCAAAATATGAGGAATAAGTTGTAACGAGATGAGTCATATTTTCGTTGGAATCCTATCACTCGTCGCCATAAAACTAGCCGTTGTAAACGGACTAGCCGTTACAGTCTGACTTCACTAATGAGACTCCGCCTGCAACAAACATCATTATAAATAGGTTAGAGATAGGGTCAGGATTCCCCTTTAAAACCGAAGGATATTTCCTTTAAATCCTTATTCGAAGATCAAGCAGGTATCATCCCTTCCCCATTCTCTCAAATTCTGTTCATTATCTTCTTCTTTCTTCCCCAAAATCCATGGCAAAGATGATCACCCGATCCTCACCAATTAAGGATCCTGAGAATAATAGCTCATCGAGGAGTCAGGGCCTCATCAAAAATCATTCCTTGGAACTCTGTCGCTTCACTGATCCAGAAATTGATCAGTTACATCATTGCTTCCCTAAGGGAACAATATTCAGGCCCTTTGACTCTTCGATGAAGAGTGATTGCAAGTCTGATGTCTGGATCACCTTTCCTTCTGCCCCCTTCCAGATTGGCTATAGTTACCCTTTTCCGGCGTTCACACAGATCTTCTTTACCTTGACCGGCTTGTGCTACATACAAGCCATGCCAATGCCGTGGAGTCTCCTCTTCACACTCGAGCAGATCATAGAGCACGAGGTCATAGATTTAGGTCTCTCTAATTAAACCATATGTACAACCTATTTAGCCACGGGTCTTACTGTTTCCTTTTCAAAGCCAAGCCACAACAACCCCATCCACTCCTTAAAGTCACCAAGAATGATACCAATTAGAGAAATCAGTTCTTTTTTGTGAGGAGAGATTCCATTTCCAATGGAAATCATCTTCCCAAAAAATGGAACACCCAGGGTAGGATATAGGATCCTTGGGCTAGGATAACGGAGAGTTGTCTTCTTTTCTGAAGTGGATAATTGATGCTTATTTTTTTCTTATTTATGCAGCTATTACCTTATCAAGCTTACAAGACACACCTGCCACACCTGAAAGACTCACCGCCTTCTGGAATCTTGATTCAGCTGTTAGAACATACCAACCAAGGATAAAGGATTCAGAAGAAGATTCCTCAGCCTCCTACACCATGTCAAGTAAATATTCATATATGTAAGTATTTAATAAAAAATAAATGATGAATACTTATCTGTTTCATATGTTTGTAGGTGCTGCTAAGTCATCCAAATCTACCTCCCGATGCAGAGTGAGTGACATATATGGCATCATCTCCCCCAGGTCCATCAAAAAGGAGCTGGCCGCAGGCCAAAGCATCCCTGAGATCAAGGACACCACCACCCGGGACAAAGCAGGAAGCAAAAGGAAGAAACCCAGTGAGCCCTCTGGTGATCTCCCCCTGATTGAGCAGCATCTTCATGAAGCCTTCTCCGAGGTAAGGATCACGTATCCTGCATCTTGTCTAAGGATCACTGATTCTAAATATTGTCACACCCTGACTTTTATGGAAGCGTGGTTATTTGGTGTGACTTCTTAATACCATAGCATTCAATCATAACAATGCTAAATGATAAAACTAAAAGATATTCATCCATTAATTATGTTTAGAAAATACCACAACAACTTGTCTTGAAAACATCGATACCAAATTAAGTTACAAATCATGACTTGTCTAAATGAGTTCATAAAGACTCCACAAACGACTTTAAATAAAACCTGAGTTTGGAAACATGTATCCCGTCCAGGAATAGGATACACCCCTAAACTCAACAACCATGGATAACATCTTTCATTAAAACGCAGCTTGAAGACACATGCATACCCTTGCCAGATCCACTAGTTCCATGAAATACATGTAATTTGAAAAATCAACAAAAGTTGAGCGAGTTCATGTGTGAGTGTATGAATAAGCCTTTAAAGTATGTCTTGTATGTATAAACGTCCCTGGTATGAAGCAATAAGGAAAAAGAGATCACCAATGGGTTGCAAAGCCAATGGTATGTGTGAAATGGTGCAGGAAAACTCAAACCTAGCAAATTTGTACCGGGCTTCCGGCTGGAAGACATAGTCACCACTATGGGCCACCCTGGCCTCATGGGTGTGGGCTCGCTACACCTAAATAGATCTATCACTCATGTCCCTCGGTCCTACGACGATGATTAATGGCCTTAAATGTTGTACCCACCCTTCACATGATCTAGTAGTAAACCCTCCTTAGGCTAACCATACCATGTATAAAAATGTATGTAATAATTGTAACATGTATTTCACCCCCGAAGTATAAAACTGAAAACAGTAAAAGAAAGGGGGACATGAACTCACTGTATTGCGTCCTCAGCTCGTAACCGAAACTCTGTCAGCAAACACGACTACCTACAGTGTACGTCTATTAGACGAACGGGCCGTGCCTTTGCTTAGTATTTGCGTTTTGAGTTACGTTTCTTATATTATTCCGAGTTATAATTATTTGTCAAAATAATTAATATTTCAACTTAAATTATATTTGGTTTTGGAATAATTGTTTTAAACAATATTTCTGTATTAATACTTCTCAAGTATTTAACTTTCGTATTTCCTTCCCAAGGATGGGGTGTCTTATACATGTATTTGTATTTGTAATTTCTGAAATAATATATTTCTAAGTCTTACTTTAGAAAATATATTTGTAAACTCATTTTGTCCTAAAAATAATGTATTGCCCAGAAAATATATATTTTTTCCAAAAATCATATATCTTCTAACTATACTAGGAAAATATATTCTTATTTCCAAAATAATATATTTTCACCTTGTCAAAAATATGACATAACTTTGTAATATTTACAAAAATCATATTTTTATTTCTTGTATCCAAAATATTATTTACCAAAAATATATAAGTAACGGTATTGCTTTGGATAATAAATTTTACGGTACTTCGTTAAGTTATATAATATAACCATTTCACCGAGTATACAAATAGTCACACAAGTGTCTTAATATGTATATATATTCTAAATGTATATGTTTACCTATTTTTATTTATAAAAACCAACCTCAAATATTTGTATTTTTGTTACAAAAATTATGGCAAAGTTTATATGGAAGACTTATGATCAAAATATACTTGTAAATACTTGTTAGAAAATATTTTTCTAAGTGTTTATATTTTTAGAAAATTTTGCCATAGTTTCCCCTAAAAACGAAGGTGTCCATGCCATATTAGCATATCATTTTCTTTTCAAAAATCATCCCAACAATCAATAATCAAACTACACTTCCCAAGTGCAAAAAAATTTATACAATGTAAATAACAACATGAACTTTGAACTTTCACAAAAACTCGTAGTAACTTGGTAGCATGTTTAATAGACTTGGTTACCCCTTAAAGTGTGTTTATTACTTAACAAACTTCATTCTTGAAAATTTTAGATGTTTACAACTTGTAAACATATTCTACAAAAATTATTCTTTTGAACTCTTCTTGTAAATAAAGTGTTCTTACACTTATTTTATCACTAAAAATAATGTACATTTAAGTAAGAATCAAGTTCTACTAAAAATCATATTTTGAACTTGGTTTTCTTGGAAAATCATACATGAATCTTAGATTCATAAAATTACTAGCTTACTTTATTTACTATTTTTTTCAAGAAATCGTGTTATTTTCAAGTTCATGTTTATAAGTGAGGATGATCTTCTTGGGTTAACTCATAATCATCCTCTAACTTGCTAGATCATGTGTTTAATCACAATCTAGCAAGCCCCTTATGATGTTCAACATCATAATCTCAAGTAAATAACGATCAAGTGCCATGAATGCTTTAATCAACATTATTTCAACAAGATTTCATCACTTTTAAGCTTCATGTTCATGATTCTTGTTTAAGTCTTTTAGTGTTCTTGTAATTCATAATAATGTACATCTTTTTAACCAACAAAATGAGAAGTAAAAATTTGTAGTAAGAAGCTTACAACTAGCTCAAAGGCTAGGGAAGATCACTAGAGAAAAGATGATGAAGATGGTGTGTGAAAGCAATGGATGAAGGTTCTTCAAGTTATTCAAGCACCAAGCTCCATGAATCACCTTCTTGCACTTGAAATGAGCTTGAAATTAGATGGATGAAGGTTGCAAGGTGGTGGTGGCGGCACAAGCTAGGGCCAAGAGGGAGAGAGAGAGTTTGAGGGAGGTGGAGTGGTGAAAGTTGTGAAGTTGTTAGATATGAAATGATCTTGAATAGGATTCACACCATACTTATAGAGATTTCCCTCAATATCATGTCCAAGCAAACAAGCAAGATCCAATAAAATATAAAATGAAATCTAGGTGGTGGGGTCCTCCACTTGGGCCGTAAATTATGATTAGGGGGGGGGGGGTATTTGTAAATTTTTGATGGTAAGTTGGTAAATGGTTGGAGGTTAAGTGTAATATCTAGTGTTTTATGTATATGACATATTATATAATGTGTTAGGGTGTTCGGGGATCATAACTAGTTCAAAAATTATAAAACAATGTATCTGGCAAAATTTTGGTGTTCCGGGTAACGTCCGGTTGTTCGGTTAGATACCGGTTCGTTAAAGTGTCAAGCTATTCCGTATAGTGTCTTTTATGTAACTTTTTGTGACACTTTTAATTCCCAACACTTAGGAAAGCATTCAGGACCATTTAGTCAATTTTCTGCATAATACTAGTATGTTAAAAAGCTGAATTTTGCTGAAAAATGCAGAATTCTGCACTTAAAGTGAGTTTTAGGCACTTCCCGGCACTCAAACTATCACCTAGTGACGCAGTTTTATGGTCCTCACTTCCCTACACACCATACTAGTGTAGTACCTCGTCCCTGGCCCATACTGGGTCTCAAAACACTGTCTGTCTATTTGCTGAACACCGTCAGCATATTCCTGATTATCCGTTAACTGTGCTAACTGTGCTTTGTGCATCAGGTATGTCAATAAAGTTTGTATGTGACAATGATGTGACATTATGTAATATGTGATGCACATGTAAGTATGACGCGGTAATCAGAAAGCAATTAAGTAATTCATCACAGTCAGTAAGCACTTAATTGATATTAATTAATTGTACGGATACCTGTAATTAGGAGGGTTGTCACATCCCCCCCCCCCCCCCCGTTGAGAAAATTTCATCCCGAAATTTAAGTTCTGCTTCTAGTTGCAGGGGTCTTAGGGAACAAATGTGGGTATTTTTCTTTCATGCGATCCTCACGCTCCCAAGTGAACTCTGGGCCGTGTCACGTGTTCCAACAAACCTTGACGAGTTTGACACTACTTCGTCGCGTCTTGTTAATCTTCCAATCAGTAACCTCAACAGGTTCTTCAGTAAAGTGGAGTATGTCGTCAATATGGGCTTCGTCGGCAGGTATGACAACTGTTTCTTGAGTTGGACTCTTTTTCAGGTTAGATACATGAAATGTATCATGGACGCCATTCAGTTCTGCGGGTAAATCCAACTTGTAAGCTACAAGACCAATCCTTTCCAGGATCTTGAATGGTCCAATGTATCTCGGGTTCAGCTTCCCACGCTTCCCGAAGCGTGCTACACCCTTCCAGGGTGAAACCCTTAACAAAACCATATCTCCCACCTCGAATTCCAGAGGTTTCCTTCTTCGGTCCGTGTTACTCTTTTTTCGATCACGAGCCGCCCTCATGCGCTCCCGGATCTGTGTAATCTTATCAGTCGTCTCTTGAACCAATTCCGGACCAACAAGCTGTCTATCACCCGCGTCTGCCCAGCATAACGGTGATCGACACTTGCGTCCATATAGAGCTTCAAACGGTGCAGCTTGGATACTCGCATGGTAGCTGTTGTTGTATGAGAATTCTACCAAGGGCAAGTGAGTGTCCCAACTGCCACCCAAATCTATTACGCAAGCTCGTAACATGTCTTCCAACGTTTGTATCGTTCGCTCGCTCTGGCCATCTGTCTGTGGATGGAATGCAGTACTCAGATTCAACTGAGAACCAAAGGCTTCTTGGAAGGATTCCCAAATCCTCGATACAAATCTTCCATCTCTATCAAAAATAATCGAGAAAGGCACTCCATGTCGTGCAACAATCTCTCTCAGGTACAGCTCAGCAAGCTTGCTCGTGTTATCTTTTTCTCTGATCGGCAAAAAGTGTGCAGACTTGTTCAGACGGTCCACGATTACCCAAATCGTATCGTGACCTCTGGGTGTTCTTGGCAATTTCGTTATAAAGTCCATAGAAATCTGCTCCCATTTCCATTGGGGTATTTCAGGTTGCTGCAAGAGACCTGAAGGTTTCTGGTATTCGGCCTTTACCTTGGCGCAAGTCAAACATTTGCCAACATATGTCGCAACATCGCCCTTCAATCTTGGCCACCAATAGAAATCCTTTAAATCTTGGTACATTTTATCCGATCCTGGATGGATCGAGTACCGTGACTTGTGAGCCTCATCGAAAATTACTTCTCTCAAACCACCAAAGAAAGGAACCCAAATTCTTCCTAAGAAACACAATGTTCCATCCTCCTTCGGTACCAATTGCTTCTCCATCCCCCGGAGACATTCATTCTCAAGATTCTCCCTTCTAAGAGCTTCCCTCTGCGCAGCACGAATGCGAAACGTGAGGTCTGTCTGAACAATCATTTCCAAAGCCCTAACCCTTATGGGCTTGATTCTTTCCTTCCGACTCAAGGCATCGGCGAACACATTCGCCTTCCCTGGGTGATACTTAATTTCACAATCATAATCGTTCAACAACTCTACCCATCGCCTCTGTCTCATGTTAAGCTCTTTCTGATCGAATATATGCTGCAGGCTCTTGTGATCGGTAAAGATGGTGCATCGCGGGCCGTACAAGTAATGTCGCCAGATTTTTAATGCAAACACCACTGCGCCTAACTCCAAGTCATGCGTGGTGTAGTTCTTCTAGTGAACCTTCAGCTGGCGTGAAGCATAGGCTATAACTTTTTGTTGCTGCATCAGCACGCAGCCTAAACCTTGATGCAAGGCGTCACAATATACCACGAAGTCGTCTGTACCTTCGGGTAGGGATAAGATGGGTGCGTCGCAAAGCTTGTTTTTCAACAACTGAAATGCTTCTTATTGCTTGTCTCCCCATTCGTACTTCTTGTCTTTCTGCATAAGGGAGGTTAAAGGTTGAGCAATTTTCGAGAAATCCTCAATAAATCTGCGATAATAACCTGGCAAACCTAGAAACTGTCGAATCTCGGTTGGCGTCTTTGGAGTCTCCCAATTCTTGATCGCCTCGATCTTTGTGGGATCCACATAGATTCCATTTCCATTTACCACATGACCAAGGAACTGAACCTCGCGTAACCAAAATTCTCACTTTGAGAACTTCGCGTACAACTTCTCTTTCTTGAGTAGTTCTAAGATAACTCTTAGGTATTGCTCATGTTCTTCCTTCGTCTTTGAGTAGATCAGTATATCGTCAATGAACACAATCACAAACTTGTCGAGGTACGGCTTACAAACTCTATTCATCAAATCCATGAATATTGCTGGCGCGTTTGTCAGACCAAACGTCATAACCAGGAACTCATAATGTCCATAGCGAGTTCTGAAGGCAGTCTTCGGAATACTCTCCTCTTGTATACGCAACTGGTGATAACCTGATCTAAGATCGATCTTGGAGTAATAACTCGAACCTTGCAGTTGATCAAACAGGTCATCAATCCTTGGCAAAGGATATCTATTTTTGATAGTCAACTTGTTCAGCTCGGGGTAGTCGATGCACATGCGAAAACTACCGTCCTTCTTCTTGACAAACAGCACTGGAGCTCCTCAAGGCGAGAAGCTTGGCCTGATAAATCCTTTATCCAATAGCTCCTGAAGTTGCGTCGACAGTTCTTGCATCTCGGAGGGCGCAAGTCGATAAGGTGCCTTAGCCACAAGCGCAGCACCTGGAACCAAGTCAATGTGGAACTCGACTTGTCGCTGCGGCGGCAATCCTGGCAAGTCTTCGGGAAAGACTTCAGGATATTCCTTCACGACTGGAATGTCTTCTATCTTTGGCTCAGCGGCCTCTTTATCCACAATGTGTGCCAAGAAGGCGACACATCCTTTCTGCAAACACTTTCGAGCCTTCAAGCAACTAATGATTCTTAGGGGCGTATCGCGCTTCTCTCCATGCACTACAATCGTTTCTCCATTCGCCATCGGAATGCGAATGACCTTCTCGTGACATACAATCTCTGCTCGGTTGCTCGACAACCAATCCATCCCCACTACCACGTCGAAGCTTCCCAACTCAACTGGCAGCGGATCAAGTGTGAACTCGTGCTCTCCCAGTTCTATCACGCAACCCCTAATAACTTCCTTCGCTTCTACTAGCATCCCATTAGCTAGTTCTATCGAATATAGAACGTCTAACTTACTGGCTACCAACCCAAGTATATTCTAGCGATACAAAACTATAATCGGCTCCGGTATCAAATAATACAGATGCAAAGCTTTGGTTGATAGGGAACGTACCAGTAACTACATTGGGATCTTGGCGTGCTTCCCTCGCACCGATGTTAAAGACTCTTCCATGTGCTTGATTTAGCTTTAGGCACTCCCTCTTGAAATGCCCCACGTCTCCATAATTGAAACAACCTGGTCATCGACCATTACCATTCCCGTTACCACCTTGAGCGTTGTTCGTTCCACGGTTTCTATTCCCAGCTTGATTCCCAAAATTTCCATGATTTCCATTCCCGCCATTTCCTCCCTGCTGGCGGTTTCCATTACCACTTCCAAAACTCTCTGACCATTGTTGCCACGCCCAGTACCAACCCAGCATGTTTCCTTTGAATGGCCAGCCTTCCCACAAGACTCACATTTCCTGAATCTGCACTGGCCGGGGTGATGATATTGGCATACATCACATTTGGGCAGAGTGCCCATATACGCTCTTCCTTTGTTTTCGGCACCAGTTTTGGCCCTGGCTGGTGCGTTTCCCTCTTCTTTCTTGCTGACACTGTTGGTACCCTTTTTGAAGTTTGAGAACTTCCTCTTGTTCTCACTCGATGATTCAACGTGTGTCTCCTTCTTTTTCGGGTCAGAGATTGAAAACTTGTTTAACCGGATGGCTTCTTCAGTCAGTGACACGCTCAGATCGATAGCTTCGGTAATGGTTGGCGGCTTTGATGTTGTTACCATGCTCATAATCTAAGGCGCCAACCCCCAGATGAAACGCTCAACGCGCTTAAATTCCGGTGTAACCATGTATGGTACCACGTGAGATAGATCGTGGAATCTTTGCACATATTCGGCGATCTTTGGGCCGTCCATCTTGAGGTTCCAGAATTCAGTTTCTAATTTCTGGATCTCAGCCCTGGAGCAGTATTTCTTTCGCATGAGCTCCTTCAGCTCGTTCCAAGTCAATGCGTATGCCGCTGCCTCTCCCAGAGTTTGGACTTGGAGATTCCACCACGAAAGCGCTCCATCTATGAACAGACCAGAGATTGCTGATCTGGTGCGCATTTGCTCATCCTTAACACCGAATCGGTCTTCTCTGCCCATCAAACAAAACCCACAGCACCCCCGGTGCCCTCAAAATTCAGCGGTTTACAGTCTAAAAACTGCTTAAAGGTACAGCCTGTACAAGTAACGTCATTCACAGAAAACACTAGCAACCGCACATGGAATAGCCAATTGTAACGTAATGTGTCTCAAGCGACTTAAACATTACCATGGGGTGGGTTGTTCCTTGAGGAACCCCCGCTAGTTTCGGCGCGTGAGGCCTCGTAATATGCTATTGCTCGGGAGATCCTTTCCTGGAGTTCGGCCTTAGTAGTGGGTAATCGGGTTTCCCTTCGTGGAGGCATCTTCTATAAGAAGATTGTATAGGTCAGGTCGTATGCATATAAGTATGTAGTACGCGTATGTAATAACATCCATTAACACAAGTAAATACATAACATCCCATGTCATAACACAAACAAGTAAATCAACAATGCATGTAATGAGAATGTTGCGATTGAGCTTTTCATATATCAAGACGACAAGTACAGTTTTACAATTGTATCATACATCAAAATGGGACTATAGGGTCATATCACCCCTGTCCAAATGTCTACCAACTACAATAATCAAAAGTCAAAAGTGTGGTCTTCAAAAGTCTTCACAATCATGGCTCAATAGCTGTATTCTCACCAAAAGTAGCCTATCTGTAGGAGACTAAAAACCTCTAAGCTGATGGTGGAGGAGGAGGAGGTGGAGGAATGAAAAGCAAACGGCGCATACGCGCTAGCTCCTCCTCTAGAGTGTGAACGAGCTGCAACAAACAGCTGATCTGCTGCTCCATCGTAAGGAATCGAATACCGAAATCCGGGTAAGGAAATAGTGGAGCAGCAAACTGTGATGGATTAGTACCAGGTGGAGGACGCGGGATCCTCTCTAGCTCAGTGATTCGATGACTCAACATATCCTGCTGTAACTGCAGTGACAAAAGTAAATCATCCCTCGTATAGCCAATGTGGAAGGGATGGTATGGGTCAGAGATAGGCATGAACGGTGCAGAATCAAAAGGTGCAGCAGGTGCAAACGGTGGTATGAACGGAAGGGATGCTGGCACAGGTGGCTGCTGACTCAATGATCCTTCCCCTGGACAGGGAGGAGGGATATCCTAAAGAAATGTGATGGGTAAATCTGTGCGATGAACATCTGATACATGCGGGTGAAATGGAGAAAAGTCAATGGGTGCATGTACAGGTGCAGCAGGGGGAGTAACCGGTCTAACAAATGGAGGAAAGTCGTCGTCATCCTCGATCCACCCATTGTGGGTGAATGCATATCGTGGGTCAACCTGGGCTGCAAAAGGAGCAGGGTCAGGCAATGGTGGTGCAACAACTGGTGCCTCGGCAAGTGCAGGGTCGTGCTCGGGTAAAGGATCGAGAATAAGTATAGACTCTGGTGCAATCAAGGGCTCGGGGTCAGTTGGAGCAAGCTCATGATCAGCAGGTATATCAAGGAGCTGCTCGTCAGGAATAAAATCAATCTCCTGCTTAGGATCGAAATCAGGATCAACCGGTGCCTCAAAAGGCTGCTCCTCAGGGACAAACTCGACCTCATGATCAGGGTCGAAATCGTGAGGAAAGACAAGATCCATCTCATCATCAAAGTCAAAATCATGATCATTGTCATGTGGAATATAGGGTGCAACCGACATGGCTGTGTCAGAATCGGTATCCGTGGGATATCGCTGTAATCCCAAAGCATGTAAAGTACTGGAAGACACTGACTCGTAGGAATCGGGACCTGAATGGTCAGAAGGAGCCTCGACAACGGGAATCTCCTCACGTGGAACAACAACGGCGCCATCGACTGGAGCCTCGATAAGTGGAACGACAACGGCATCCTCGACTGGAGTCCCACCATCCTGGGCATCCTCAGGGGACCCTCAATCAACAGATCGGTGTCGTCGTCGACCATAGCGTCAAGAGGCTGTTCCTCAAAAGGAACTGCAGCAAGTGGAAGAGGGGCAGGGATCTGGACAAGAGGTAGATCCTCGTCCGGAAGACCATCAGCTATCGGTATGTCGTCTCCAAAATCCGGTAAGGCGAAAGGCTGAAAATCGTCAGTATCATCTGAAAGCATCTATGGATCACTGGCCATCTCGTAATCGGAAACTATAGCCATGGGATCAACGGTGTCGGATACTCTGCTCTCTGAAGAGGACATGGTGTCTGTTAACAAATCAATCACAAGTATGCACATATATCAACAATCGTTAAGTAAGCATGTAAGTAATAACAGTGTAATCATGTATGCAATCCTAGTCTTCCCAAGACTATCCCACCCAGCCTCTCAGACTGACTACCTAGTCTCTCAGACTAAAAACCTTCCCAGTTTCTCAAACTGACTACCCAGTCTCTAAGACTCAATTTTTCCCAGCCTCTAAGACTCAATTCCCCCCAGTCTCTAAGACTAAACCTCCCCAGTCTCTAAGACTGAATCTCCCCAGTCTCTAAGACTGAACCTTCCAAGCCTCTAAGACTGAACCTCCCTAGCCTCTAAGACTGAATTATAAATATAGCCCTTGGAATGTGTTTTGTGCCCTTTTGTTTGTAAAAATGTTTGTTTCCTGGATCTGGACATTTTGGGTATGCAATGAAAATATGTTTGTGAAAACTTTTTCGTGAGAGCCTTGATGATCATAATCTAGACTCGAGAAAGAATCCTAGTTCGCTATGAACCTGGCTCTGATACCAAGCTGTCACACCATGACTTTTGCGGAAGCGTGGTTATTTGGTGAGACTTCTTAATACCATAGCATTCAATCATAACAATGCTAAATAATAAAACTAAAAGATATTCATCCATTAATTACGTTTAGAAAATACCACAACAACTTTTCTTGAAAACATCGATACCAAATTAAGTTACAAATCATGACTTGTCTAACTGAGTTCATAAAGACTCCACAAACGACTTTAAATAAAACCTGAGTTTGGAAACATGTATCCCGTCCAGGAATAGGATACACCCCTAAACTCAACAACCATGGATAACATCTTTCATTAAAACGCAGCTTGAAGACACATGCATACCCTTGCCAGATCCACTAGTTCCATGAAATACATGTAATTTGAAAAATCAACAAAAGTTGAGCGAGTTCATGTGTGAGTGTATGAATAAGCCTTTAAAGTATGTCTTGTATGTATAAACGTCCCTGGTATGAAGCAATAAGGAAAAAGAGATCACCAATGGGTTGCAAAGCCAATGGTATGTGTGAAATGGTGCAGGAAAACTCAAACCTAGCAAATTTGTACCGGGCTTCCGGCTGGAAGACATAGTCACCACTATGGGCCACCCTGGCCTCATGGGTGTGGGCTCGCTACACCCAAATAGATCTATCACTCATGTCCATCGGTCCTACGACGAGGATTAATGGCCTTAAGTGTTGTACCCACCCTTCACATGATCTAGTAGTAAACCCTCCTTAGGCTAACCATACCATGTATAAAAATGTCTGTAATAATTGTAACATGTATTTCACCCCCGAAGTATAAAACTGAAAACAGTAAAAGAAAGGGGGACATGAACTCACTGTATTGCGTCCTCAGCTCGTAACCCAAACTCTGTCAGCAAATACGACTACCTACAGTGTACTAACGTCTAGTAGACGAACGGGCCGTCCCTTTGCTTAGTATTTGCGTTTTGAGTTACGTTTCTTATATCATTCCGAGTTATAATTATTTGTCAAAATAATTAATATTTCAACTTAAATTATATTTGGTTTTGGAATAATTGTTTTAAACAATATTTCTGTATTAATACTTCTCAAGTATTTAACTTTCGTATTTCCTTCCCAAGGATGGGGTGTCTTATACATGTATTTGTATTATTGTATTTGTAATTTCCGAAATAATATATTTTTAAGTCTTACTTTAGAAAATATATTTGTAAACTCATTTTGTCCCAAAAATAATGTATTGCCTAGAAAATATATATTTTTCCCAAAAATCATATATCTTCTAACTATACTAGGAAAATATATTCTTATTTCCAAAATAATATATTTTCACCTTGTCAAAAATATGACACAACTTTGTAATATTTACAAAAATCATATTTTTATTTCTTGTATTCAAAATAGTATTTACCAAAAATATATAAGTAACGGTATTGTTTTGGATAATAAATTTCACGGTACTTCGTTAAGTTATATAATATAACCATTTCACCGAGTATACAAATAGTCACACAAGTGTCTTAATATGTATATATATTCTAAAAGTATATGTTTACCTATTTTTATTTATAAAAACCAACCTCAAATATTTGTATTTTTGTTACAAAAATTATGGCAAAGTTTATATGGAAGACTTATGATCAAAATATACATTTTAAATACTTGTTAGAAAATATATTTCTAAGTGTTTATATTTTTAGAAAATTTTGCCATAGTTTCCCCTAAAAACGGAGGTGTCCATGCCATATTAGCATATCATTTTCTTTTCAAAAATCATCCCAACAATCAATAATCAAACTACACTTCCCAAGTGCAAAAAAAATTATACAATGTAAATAACAACATGAACTTTGAACTTTCACAAAAACTCGTAGTAACTTGGTAGCATGTTTAATATACTTGGTTACCCCTTAAAGTGTGTTTATTACTTAAGAAACTTCATTCTTGAAAATTTTAGATGTTTACAACTTGTAAACATATTCTACAAAAATTATTCTTTTGAACTCTTCTTGTAAATAAAGTGTTCTTACACTTATTTTATCACTAAAAATAATGTACATTTAAGTAAGAATCAAGTTCTACTAAAAATCATATTTTGTACTTGGTTTTCTTGGAAAATCATACATGAATCTTAGATTCATAAAATTACTAGCTTACTTTATTTACTATTTTTCAAGAAATCGTTTTATTTTCAAGTTCATGTTTATAAGTGAGGATGATCTTCTTGGGTTAACTCTTAATCATCCTTTAACTTGCTAGATCATATGTTTAATCACAATCTAGCAAGCCCCTTATGATGTTCAACATCATAATCTCAAGTAAATAACGATCAAGAGCCATGCATGCTTTAATCAACATTATTTCAACAAGATTTCATCACTTTTAAGCTTCATGTTCATGATTCTTGTTTAAGTCTTTTAGTGTTCTTGTAATTCATAATAATGTACCTCTTTTTAACCAACAAAATGAGAAGTAAAAATTTGTAGTAAGAAGCTTACAACTAGCTCAAAGGCTAGGGAAGATCACTAGAGAAAAGATGATGAAGATGGTGTGTGAAAGCAATGGATGAAGGTTCTTCAAGTTCTTCAAGCACCAAGCTCCATGAATCACCTTCTTGCACTTGAAATGAGCTTGAAATTAGATGGATGAAGGTTGTAAGGTGGTGGTGGTGGCGGCACAAGCTAGGGCTGAGAGGGAGAGAGAGAGAGTTTCAGGGAGGTGGAGTGGTGAAAGTTGTGAAGTTGTTAGATATGAAATGATCTTGAATAGGATTCACACCATACTTATAGAGATTTCCCTCAATATGATGTCCAAGCAAACAAGCAAGATCCAATAAAATATAAAATGAAATCTTAGTGGTGGGGTCCTCCACTTGGGCCATAAATTATGATGGGGGGGGGGGGGGGGTAATTGTAAATTTTTGATGGTAAGTAGGTAAATGGTTGGAGGTTAAGTGTAATATCTAGTGTTTTATGTATATGACATATTATATAATGTGTTAGGGTGTTCGGGGATCATAACTAGTTCAAAAATAATAAAACAATGTATCTGGCAAAATTTTGGTGTTCCGGGTAATGTTCGGTTATTCGGTTAGATACCGGTTCATTAAAGTGTCAAGCTATTCCGTATAGTGTCTTTTATGTAACTTTTTGTGACACTTTTAATTCCCAACAAGCTGGGGACAAGCCCAATAAACTGGGGACAAGCCCAACAAACTAGGGACAAGCCCAAAAAACTAAAGAAAAGCCCAACAAACTGGGGACAAGCCCAACAAACTGGGGACAAGCCCAAATATACTTGTGTAAACTGGAGTATGGCCCAAACTGGCGACTATCCCAACGTGAGTGACATGAAAATGCCAAAACCTTAGCTAACGTGAAAACGTTAGAAACCTTAGGAACGAATGTATGGTACGTCTACCATTATACTTAGGATCCTACATATAGCCAACAGCAATAAAATTGTCAGCCCCTAAAGCTGGTACTGGTCCTATTGCCTTGAACTATACTTGGATAACGTGCGTAACTGGCGAGTGTCACACCCCCAAAATACCACACGCGGGAACCTCCGCGAGGCGTGTGACGTACCAGGATCTAGCCACCAATCACATTGAACTCATACAAGATTTAAATAAAAGCTTTCATTTATTAAAGTAAAGTATTACATTACATAAAGCATAACTCATCGTATTCAGCGGAAGCATAAATCATTTGCTAAGTGTTACATAAACCGTATGAACAAAACCATTAGACTTGTCTCGCGATCCCATGTTTTACGACCCTTGACCACTCCAGCATCCCAGACAGCAAGTTCCACGATCCACATAATCTATAACCTGCGAGCATGCACACACGTGTATCAGACAACGCTGGTGAGTTCATAGTTTTACGAAAACGTTAGTTACCAAGTGTTTAGTTAATCCATTGAATTTAAATCCGAAAGTAATGTTGATAATATCTCGATACTGAACAAGACGGCTCCTGATGTATGTTTTGCCCTTTCCCCAGTGCTCCTATCAAAGCACTGGGCCCGAATGGGTAATTAGTTCACAACCGTCCTCCCCGGTACGGCGTGAGGGTGCCAAACCTAAGTAGCGCTACCAACTAATACCCCGTTACCTCCCCGGTAACAAAAGATGGGACTTAAGAATGATAGGGTGAGAATATTATCCAACATCCCAGTTTTACCCAAAAGACTTATCCCTCCCCGGGATACCCACTGACTGTCCCAACCACCGGGACGCATGCTCAAAAGTAATGAACTCACCTTTGGTTGCTCGGTAAGATTAGCTACTTTATTACCAATTGATCAAGCACGTCCTAACATGGTTTATCAATAATAATCAGTTTCATATTCGCGTTGAACCACGTATTTGTCACTCATTGCATAAATGGCACTTATGAAATACACACTTAATTATTCACGTTGTAACAGTTAACTATATCACGCACAACCCAAGTTAACACAGTTTATCCACACCACAGATTTTCACGCAAGATACACGTTTACTTCACGAGTCTAAATTCCAGTTACACGTAACAGTCCAAATGTCCAATTAAGATTTCTTAATCAGGTGCGGCCCACTTATTTAGCCCAACAGAGTAGTGAGTGCAAATGGGTTTAAAGTGTGCGGCCCAAAGACATGGCCCAAAGCAGTGTTCGGTTGGGCTTCAGGTGTATGACCAGGTTAATAAGTGTTCAACAAATTAAGAGTGTGTGACAATTTATGTGACAATTCTTATGAGTGGCCCCCACCATTGTATGGTTCTTATGAATAAAATCAGTGTGCAACATATATGTGTACTCATTCATCATTCATACTATAAATCACATCATCCTCAATTGAGTTGTAACCTATGCATGCACATGTGTACATTCCCTAACAACTTTTCAAAAGACATGACATACTCACTTGAATTAAACAGATAAGACAAACATCATTTCACACATAATATTTTGAACCATCCAACACATTTAAGTTGTACCCTATGCTTGTAAACTTGTAGATCTCCATTAAAACCCAGCTTCAAGAATTTCGAACACTCATTCATGTCCCATCTCATATAACACACGTATTCAAGTATTTGCATTAGGAATCTACATCACCCTTAACATTAATCATAAATCAAAAACACAATTTATTCCTACCTCAATTATCCAAACAGTGTCAACATCAACATTCGAAATCCAATTCTTTTCAAGAATCAATCAAGAAACTACAATCATATGTTCCACCCACTAATAATTTATATATGAGCAACCCCAAACTATCGACATTAAGGTTGAGTCACGAAATCGGGTTCATCACGTAACGTTCCATTATACTTAATCAGTCCTAACATAAATTCTAAATCATCGATTCATCAATCATGCATCATCACATCGCTCATTATAATCTATGACAATTCCGAATCATACTAAGTCCGAAATCGGCATTACGAATCATAACAATTTACACCTGATCAAGAACAATCAACAAGAACTAAAATCATAGATTCATCATCATTACAATTAGAAAGAGAAACCCTAGATTATGGACAACTAATCACAGCTTTAACGTAACCGATACACGTAACACGGTTCTAGCATTACTAACCTTACTACCCGAGAGACACAAGCAGGAGATCGTAGGAATGAGAAGGAACTGTCTTCCTATTTGTTACCGTCGCCGAGAAGAAAAGCAAAGAACTAAGGTTGGTTTATTGTTCCCCACGTATCAATTGCATAACCCTATTTCTACAAAATTGCATATCCCGATTTCTACAAGTCTACGTAACCCATAAAGAGTTGGGCTCATGTGTTTTCGGGCTTGCCACTAAGTGTGGGCCGAAGTGGATTGGAAATAGGGTGGAAGACTAAGGTGTGTGTGTGGCCCAATTGTGACTAGCCCAAAAATAAAACAAATACAAATACTAACTCTACTATGCACAAAAGAATACATCATTGTGTCGCAAGTAGTCAAACACACATGTAACACGTTTAACGTATCTTACATCTAACTGTAACGTAAACTGTGACATAGAAATAATAAGCACGTTTAACAAATTTAACGCATCAGCCAATTACAATGCAGACTATGACGTATATAACACTGAAACACCGAACCAATGGTCACTGAATTAGACGACACTAACCTTGAGGGTTCGGGTTGTCACAGCGAGGGTGTCAAAACCCAATTCATGTGAAAGGTGAAGACCTTTAAACCGTAGAAGGTAATGGATACCTCAGACTGGGGACAAGCCCAAAAACTTTGGAGAGGTGGCCAACCCCTTGATCCTTTGTCAAAAATGTATATACTTCTGCAAAACTTAAAACTTGACGAAAATAGATGTTATAAATTTAGCACCCTTTCCTGATAATGAATTAAATAAATAACTTATGAAATAATAAGCAAATCATTACTATAATGAGGATCATATATCCTCTGAGGACCCTCAACATGAACAAAGTATCAGGACATCTAAGGATCCTTAATCCTTCTTACATTAAATACTTCTTTAGGTGAACAACATTCCAAGCTCTTGGTAAGAGGTCACCATCCATTGTTAACAAACGATATGCCCCCTTTCCTGCCTCAGCTTCAATTAGATAGGGCCTTCCCATTTTGGTGCTAGCTTGCCATCAGTAGGATTTGTGGTATTCTGGAATGCCTTCCTCAATACCATGTCACCAACTTGAAACTTCCTGATCCTGACATTCTTGTTGTAAGTTCTAGCCATTCTTTGTTGATAGCTAACCAACCTTATCCTTGCCAGATCCCTGAGTTCTTCTATGGTATCAAGGTCTTGAGCCAAGTTTTCAGCATTTCCTTCAGGATCACGGATGCTTGTTCTTATAGTAGGGACTACCATATCTGTAGGGATCACAGATTCAGCTCCAAAGACTAAAGAGAATGGAGTTTGACCAGTAGCATTCTTAGGAGTTGTTCTATCAGCCCATAATACATATGGTAGCTCTTATGCCCATTTCCCTTTCTTGGATCCAAGTTTTTTCTTCAAATTGTTGATGATGATCTTGTTGGATGATTCTGCCTGACCATTAGCCTGTGGGTGGACTGGTGTTGATGTTATCATCCTAATCCCCCAGCTGTCACAAAAGTTAGTAGTTTGGCTCCCAATGAATTGGGATCCATTGTCACAAATAATTTCAGAAGGTATGCCAAATCTAGTAATGATATTTCTTTTGATAAAGGATATAACTTCTTTTTCTCTAACTTGTGCAAAGGCTTCAGCTTCTATCCATTTGGAGAAATAATCAGTCCTGACCAACATGAATACTCTTCCCTTGGTGCCTTAGGAAGTTTGCCAACTATGTCCATTCCCCATCTCATGAATGGCCAAGAAGAGGATATAGGATGAAGGGGCTCTGCTGGTTGATGTGGATATTACTGTGTCTTTGATAGGCATCACACTTCTTTGCATATTCCACAGCATCCTTCTTCATTGTGGACCAATAATATCCTGTTCTGAGGATCCTTGAAAATAGTGCTCTGCCCCTAGTGTGATTCCCACAATCTCCTTTAAAACTTATTGGATCTCTGGATCCTCAATGCATCTTAAATATGGACCTGCTATAGAGCTTTTATATAAGTTGTTATTTAATAATGTGAATTGGGATACCTTAATTTTGAAGGCTCTAGGATTCTCTTCGACAGGAATTTCTCCATTCTGTATATATTTCAGGATAGGAAGGATCCAGGATCCTGAATTTAACTATGCACCATCACTGGGTACAATTGCAGAATCTTCCACTATCTCCATGGCTATATCATCCTCAATTGTAGGGGTTAAAACATGGATGATGGGTATCTTCACATCCTCTGGAATCTTCAATGATGATCCAAGATTAGCTAGGGCATCAGCTTCTACATTGTCTTCCCTGGGTACCTGTGTTAAACTAAAAGAAGCAAAAGAATCTGCCAATTTATTGACTATTTCTAAGTACTTGATTAGCTTTTCACCTTTGACAGCATAAGAACCATTATAATGGTTAGTAATTAATAGAGAATATACATTATAATGGTTATAATCTATGACAATTCCGAATCATACTAAGTCCGAAATCGGCATTACGAATCATAACAATTTACACCTGATCAAGAACAATCAACAAGAACTAAAATCATAGATTCATCATCATTACAATTAGAAAGAGAAACCCTAGATTATGGACAACTAATCACAGCTTTAACGTAACCGATACACGTAACACGGTTCTAGCATTACTAACCTTACTACCCGAGAGACACAAGCAGGAGATCGCAGGAATGAGAAGGAACTGTCTTCCTGTTTGTTACCCTCGCCGAGAAGAAAAGCAAAGAACTAGGGTTGGTTTATTGTTCCCCACGTATCAATTGCATAACCCTATTTCTACAAAATTGCAGATCCCGATTTCTACAAGTCTACGTAACCCATAAAGAGTTGGGCTCATGTGTTTTCGGGCTTGCCACTAAGTGTGGGCCGAAGTGGATTGGAAATAGGGTGGAAGACTAAGGTGTGTGTGTGGCCCAATTGTGACTAGCCCAAAAATAAAACAAATACAAATACAAATACTAACTCTACTATGCACAAAAGAATACATCATTGTGTCGCAAGCAGTCAAACACACATGTAACACGTTTAACGTATCTTACATCTAACTATAACGTAAACTGTGACATAGAAATAATAAGCACGTTTAACAAATTTAACGCATCAGCCAATTACAATGCAGACTATGACGTATATAACACTGAAACACCAAACCAATGGTCACTGAATTAGACGACACTAACCTTGAGGGTTCGGGTTGTCACATCATCCCCAACTTGAAAGAAATTTCGTCCTGAAATTTGATCAGCAATCCAAAACAGCACGGTGTTAGATCAGGATGACTGTGGATTTTTCCCAGGTGCCACATCATCCCCGATTTGAAAGAGAATTTCGTCCCGAAATTCGCCAATGATATCAGAAGTTGATACAACCGTTTGAACAACTGAGGATACTAGAGCTTACTCCGATCATCGCGTTCCCACGTGAACTCCGGTCCACGTCTTGAGTTCCAACGAATTCTCACGATTGGAATTCGACTACGCTAACGAATCTTGATGTCCTAGTCCATGATTTCAGTAGATCCCTCAACAACTGCAACTTGTCATTAGCCTCAGACTCTACTAAAGATATCACAAGCGTTTCATCGGACAAACACTGCCTTAGATTCAAGACATAAATGATATCATGCACGTTACCCAATTCGTCGGGTAACTCGAGTTTGTAGGCGACGTGACCAATTCTTTCTGAATAACTCAACGTAACGTAAGTTAAGCTTGACACGCTTCCCAAGCGTACCACACCCTCCCAGGGTGAGATTATCAACATGATACGACCGTCTACAACGAACTCCCAGTGTTTCCTAAGCTTATCATCTTTCCTGACGGTCACTCGTTGCCGCCAAACAATTTCCGATCCAAGCAATCTTCCCAAGAGTTTCGAGTACAATTCTAGACATGTGATTAGGTTGTCACCCTCCCTAATCCAACAAGGAGATTAACGTTACTGCTCATGCAATGCCTCAAACAGAGCTGTCTGAATACTAGAATGGTAACTGCTACGATAGAATTCAGCCAAAGGTATGTGTCCTTCCAATTTTCACTAAGTCAATCACACACATGCTCGCAGCATGTCTTCGAGTGTCGGGGGGGGGGTTTGTTTACTCAAACCGTTCGTCTTATGATGATAAGTAATGCTCGTGTCTAGACATGAGCCAAGGGTGTTGTGTATGGCCTGACATAGATCATGCATAGATCAAATTCAGAGATAACAGGAGTTGGCACCTCGTGCCTAAAAACCGCCTCTCTCAGAGGAACATTAACAACTGTGAAGACTCGTCAGTTTTCTTGATTGCTAGAAAATGTGCTGGTAACGTGTGTCCATCAACGATCATCCAGGTGATAATGTTTCCGTTTCAAGTTGTAAGTAGACCAGTGATAAAATCCATGGCAATCTGTTCCCATTTCCATATATGCGTTTCTGGTTGCTAATATCCCACCTTGACTTTCCCACAAGTCAAACATCGTTCTCATGCGTTGCTATGTGGGCCTTCAGGCCCGGTCATCCGTACATGGTTTTCAGGTTTAAATTCATCCTATAAAAACTCAAATGAATAGGATATCGAAACCCGTGTGCTTTGCCTGCACCAGTTCCCTAAGGTTGCTGTATAGTGAGGTCCATATTCGTTACATGAAGTAGCAAATATCGTCTGACCTGCCGAGGTTACTTCTCCATGCCCCGCATGGATTCAACTTGAAAATCCTCTTCCTTCAGTACTCCAGTTTGAGCAGGGCGAGTTGGATCAGGTAAGTGAGAGTCGATAGTGAGCTGCAAAGCTCGTGCACGTTCAAGTTTCATAGTTGTAATCATCCAAAAGCTCCCTCCAGGCGATGCCATTAGCTGCTTTAGCCCTTCGGAACAACGGTACACAGGAGGCCCTTGCGATCGGTCTAAATAACGCATCAGGTACCGTCCAAGTAGTGCTTCCAACTTAAATCCAAAGACCATGGTTTCCACCGCAGGTTGTGACTCATGCAACTCTTCTCGTGAATCCACTACGTAAGTCATCACTTCCTCGTGTTACATCAACGTGTAACTAGGACTCTGATTCGTACCATCATGGTTTACCACTAAATTACCCGCACCCTCGGGTGAAGATGATGCTCAGAGCGTTGTATAGTTGGGTTTCAGAGACTGAAAGGATGTCATCCTGTTTGTCTCCCACAAATACACAACACCCTGCTGTGCTAAAGTGATTAAAGCTGCGAAATCCTCGAAAGTTCGGTGATGAATCTACGATAGTAACTAGTTGGACCAAGAAATTACTGTATCCTCGATGGGCTGTTTGGTGCCAATCAATATCTGACAAAATGCATCTTAGCGAGATCCACGTGTATTCTCACTTCGTTGGTTACATGATCAAATTGTATCTCTCGAATCTAGTTGTGACTTTTAACAAGACTTTGCACGTAATGGTTCCTCCCTCAGGAGCGCTAAAATAAGATACAGATGTCGTCCATGATGTTTCTTCCTCTCGAAATGATTCTTCACATCATTATTAAGCATAGTCGTTTCATGTGATCCATAAAGCTGCTGGTGCACAGAAAATCATAAAAGCCGTACCACGTTTGGAATGTCGTCTTAGGGACAGCCTCCTCTTGGACTTCCATCTGATGATTGCCCGATCTCAAGTCGGTTTCTGAGTAGATGATTAACCCTTGCGGTTGGTCAGGAGGGTCGTCAGTTTGAGGTAATGGGTGATGGTTTCCGACTGTCATCTTGTGAAGTTCTCGATAATCAGTACATATGTCCAACGAAAGGCTTATCCTCGCTGATATAACTGGGGCTCCCCAAAGTGAAAAACTAGATCCGATAAAACTCCTGTCCAATAGTTCCTGAAGTTAACTGGGCAGTTCCTGCACTTCCCTGATGTAAGACAATAAGGAAAACTAGTAACAAGGGCTGCTTCTGACATGATACCGATCTGATATTCCACCTGACGATGTGAAGGTAAACCTGATAGTTTCTCTGGTAGCACTTAGGAAGAAATCACGAACAATTGGTGGATCCCCAATCCTTTCTTCCTTAGCCTTAACGTCAGTAACGATTGCTAACATAGCAGGGTAATCCTTCCGTAGATACCCCTGGGTCTTCATTGCTAAAACGATGCTAACCTTTTCACCATGCTGACACTTTAGAACAGACGCCGGTTCCCTACTAAGAAGGATGATACGCAAAATTTTCTTCTCACAAGGTATATCTGTACGATGTCTGGATAACCAGTCCATACTAACTACTGCATTGAAGCTACTAAGGATAGCAAAAAGAAGGTCGATGTCGAACACTTGTCCCACAAGGTCGAGTTTGCATCCCAACAAGCATATGAGGTTCCAATTGACTTGCTATCAGTCAATTCTACAACAGGTTCGGTTTCGAGAAGCATCAGGGTTAGGAAAGACAGAGACGAAGCGTTTAGCTACTCATGCTAACTACCATGTTGCTAAGATCCCGGCGTTGCTCACGCCAATCCTAAATGCCCTTCCACAAGCACCGTTACCAGTGTTGTTACAGTCATGTGGATTCCCAACCCTGCCATCGTTCCCTTGGTTGTTGTCGAGACTGTTGCCTCTAATGTCGTTGCTTGAAACGGAGCCCTACGATCTTTCACCAATAGAGTCCATCTTTTCGCATTCTGTGCCACTTTCTAAGGCGCTACTCATTGTGCTGGCCGTTACACTTGTTACACTTTTCCGCACCATGGTCAATTGTCATCGCTTATGCCCCAATTGATTCATAAGAGTTGGCTCCCATGAGCCGCTGGCTAGAGTTAAAGATCCGATTAGCATCAATTGGCTGATGTTCGTTGTTGGTAATCAGGGTCGTCCAGCTACTGAAGTCGGTAAAACACTACGCTCATCTTCTTGTCTATCATTCTTGCAAGTTGACTGAGTAATAAACAGTATGTTGCGAGAGTGTTGCAGAAGTGATCGCACTTAGGGATTTAAGACGTCAACACGTTAAGTTCCAGCAAACGAAGAAAGGTGAGAAAAGTATAGATCAACCATTTTCGTCGCAACATCCAACTCAGGGATGTCCGTACAAGCACCTAACATTCTACACAGTTAGCTAGGCGTTCAGATGTGTGATCAGGTGATACTCGATAGCATCGAGATTCGTAAGGATTCAGAAAGGGGTGAAAAGATCATGTTCGAGTAGGAGACAATCACTGCTATGACTCCTATAGACTGTTGTGTTTCACATGGATCAAATAACAGAACGAAACCCCTTTTCACTTGTTAAGCATCACTGGGACTCGCATGCACCCCACATTATTATTATGTGTGCACCCACAATAATATTGTGATTTGCATGCTCATCTCAGCTCCTCCTAACTCATGTCAAATGGTTCCTCAAACTTAAGTAGCAAACAAAGAGCATCACGAAACGTAAGTCATGAATGTTTAGGGAAGTATCACCCTATTAGTCACATAACACATGTAAGTAATACATGAATTCATACTGTTGTGCTAAACGTGCAATCACATGCAATATCATATGTAAGTGTTCACTAGTTATGCAGTACAATGAGTATACGAGAGACGAACCTTGCAGTCTGGAGCTGAGTGTCATGGTCGTATTTATAACTTGTTCGGTTATAGTCTGGTTTTATAAAAACATTTTTAAAACCAAGTTCGCTATAACCAGTGGCTCTGATACCAAACTGTCACACCCCCAAAATACCACATGCGGGAACCTCCGCGAGGCGTGTGACGTACCAGGATCTAGCCACCAATCACATTGAACTCATACAAGATTTAAATAAAAGCTTTCATTTATTAAAGTAAAGTATTACATTACATAAAGCATAACTCATCGTATTCAGTGGAAGCATAAATCATTTGCTAAGTGTTACATAAACCGTATGAACAAAACCATTAGACTTGTCTCGCGATCCCATGTTTTACGACCCTTGACCACTCCAGCATCCCAGACAGCAAGTTCCACGATCCACATAATCTATAACCTGCGAGCATGCACACACGTGTATCAGACAACGCTGGTGAGTTCATAGTTTTACGAAAACGTTAGTTACCAAGTGTTTAAGCACGTCCTAACATGGTTTATCAATAATAATCAGTTTCATATTCGCGTTGAACCACGTATTTGTCACTCATTGCATAAATGGCACTTATGAAATACACACTTAATTATTCACGTTGTAACAGTTAACTATATCACGCACAACCCAAGTTAACACAGTTTATCCACACCACAGATTTTCACGCAAGATACACGTTTACTTCACGAGTCTAAATTCCAGTTACACGTAACAGTCCAAATGTCCAATTAAGATTTCTTAATCAGGTGCGGCCCACTTATTTAGCCCAACAGAGTAGTGAGTGCAAATGGGTTTAAAGTGTGCGGCCCAAAGACATGGCCCAAAGAAGTGTTCGGTTGGGCTTCAGGTGTATGACCAGGTTAATAAGTGTTCAACAAATTAAGAGTGTGTGACAATTTATGTGACAATTCTTATGAGTGGCCCCCACCATTGTATGGTTCTTATGAATAAAATCAGTGTGCAACATATATGTGTACTCATTCATCATTCATACTATAAATCACATCATCCTCAATTGAGTTGTAACCTATGCATGCACATGTGTACATTCCCTAACAACTTTTCAAAAGACATGACATACTCACTTGAATTAAACAGATAAGACAAACATCATTTCACACATAATATTTTGAACCATCCAACACATTTAAGTTGTACCCTATGCTTGTAAACTTGTAGATCTCCATTAAAACCCAGCTTCAAGAATTTCGAACACTCATTCATGTCCCATCTCATATAACACACGTATTCAAGTATTTGCATTAGGAATCTACATCACCCTTAACATTAATCATAAATCAAAAACACAATTTATTCCTACCTCAATTATCCAAACAGTGTCAACATCAACATTCGAAATCCAATTCTTTTCAAGAATCAATCAAGAAACTACAATCATATGTTCCACCCACTAATAATTTATATATGAGCAACCCCAAACTATCGACATTAAGGTTGAGTCACGAAATCGGGTTCATCACGTAACGTTCCATTATACTTAATCAGTCCTAACATAAATTCTAAATCATCGATTCATCAATCATGCATCATCACATCGCTCATTATAATCTATGACAATTCCGAATCATACTAAGTCCGAAATCGGCATTACGAATCATAACAATTTACACCTGATCAAGAACAATCAACAAGAACTAAAATCATAGATTCATCATCATTACAATTAGAAAGAGAAACCCTAGATTATGGACAACTAATCACAGCTTTAACGTAACCGATACACGTAACACGGTTCTAGCATTACTAACCTTACTACCCGAGAGACACAAGCAGGAGATCGTAGGAATGAGAAGGAACTGTCTTCCTATTTGTTACCGTCGCCGAGAAGAAAAGCAAAGAACTAAGGTTGGTTTATTGTTCCCCACGTATCAATTGCATAACCCTATTTCTACAAAATTGCATATCCCGATTTCTACAAGTCTACGTAACCCATAAAGAGTTGGGCTCATGTGTTTTCGGGCTTGCCACTAAGTGTGGGCCGAAGTGGATTGGAAATAGGGTGGAAGACTAAGGTGTGTGTGTGGCCCAATTGTGACTAGCCCAAAAATAAAACAAATACAAATACTAACTCTACTATGCACAAAAGAATACATCATTGTGTCGCAAGTAGTCAAACACACATGTAACACGTTTAACGTATCTTACATCTAACTGTAACGTAAACTGTGACATAGAAATAATAAGCACGTTTAACAAATTTAACGCATCAGCCAATTACAATGCAGACTATGACGTATATAACACTGAAACACCGAACCAATGGTCACTGAATTAGACGACACTAACCTTGAGGGTTCGGGTTGTCACAGCGAGGGTGTCAAAACCCAATTCATGTGAAAGGTGAAGACCTTTAAACCGTAGAAGGTAATGGATACCTCAGACTGGGGACAAGCCCAAAAACTTTGGAGAGGTGGCCAACCCCTTGATCCTTTGTCAAAAATGTATATACTTCTGCAAAACTTAAAACTTGACGAAAATAGATGTTATAAATTTAGCACCCTTTCCTGATAATGAATTAAATAAATAACTTATGAAATAATAAGCAAATCATTACTATAATGAGGATCATATATCCTCTGAGGACCCTCAACATGAACAAAGTATCAGGACATCTAAGGATCCTTAATCCTTCTTACATTAAATACTTCTTTAGGTGAACAACATTCCAAGCTCTTGGTAAGAGGTCACCATCCATTGTTAACAAACGATATGCCCCCTTTCCTGCCTCAGCTTCAATTAGATAGGGCCTTCCCATTTTGGTGCTAGCTTGCCATCAGTAGGATTTGTGGTATTCTGGAATGCCTTCCTCAATACCATGTCACCAACTTGAAACTTCCTGATCCTGACATTCTTGTTGTAAGTTCTAGCCATTCTTTGTTGATAGCTAACCAACCTTATCCTTGCCAGATCCCTGAGTTCTTCTATGGTATCAAGGTCTTGAGCCAAGTTTTCAGCATTTCCTTCAGGATCACGGATGCTTGTTCTTATAGTAGGGACTACCATATCTGTAGGGATCACAGATTCAGCTCCAAAGACTAAAGAGAATGGAGTTTGACCAGTAGCATTCTTAGGAGTTGTTCTATCAGCCCATAATACATATGGTAGCTCTTATGCCCATTTCCCTTTCTTGGATCCAAGTTTTTTCTTCAAATTGTTGATGATGATCTTGTTGGATGATTCTGCCTGACCATTAGCCTGTGGGTGGACTGGTGTTGATGTTATCATCCTAATCCCCCAGCTGTCACAAAAGTTAGTAGTTTGGCTCCCAATGAATTGGGATCCATTGTCACAAATAATTTCAGAAGGTATGCCAAATCTAGTAATGATATTTCTTTTGATAAAGGATATAACTTCTTTTTCTCTAACTTGTGCAAAGGCTTCAGCTTCTATCCATTTGGAGAAATAATCAGTCCTGACCAACATGAATACTCTTCCCTTGGTGCCTTAGGAAGTTTGCCAACTATGTCCATTCCCCATCTCATGAATGGCCAAGAAGAGGATATAGGATGAAGGGGCTCTGCTGGTTGATGTGGATATTACTGTGTCTTTGATAGGCATCACACTTCTTTGCATATTCCACAGCATCCTTCTTCATTGTGGACCAATAATATCCTGTTCTGAGGATCCTTGAAAATAGTGCTCTGCCCCTAGTGTGATTCCCACAATCTCCTTTAAAACTTATTGGATCTCTGGATCCTCAATGCATCTTAAATATGGACCTGCTATAGAGCTTTTATATAAGTTGTTATTTAATAATGTGAATTGGGATACCTTAATTTTGAAGGCTCTAGGATTCTCTTCGACAGGAATTTCTCCATTCTGTATATATTTCAGGATAGGAAGGATCCAGGATCCTGAATTTAACTATGCACCATCACTGGGTACAATTGCAGAATCTTCCACTATCTCCATGGCTATATCATCCTCAATTGTAGGGGTTAAAACATGGATGATGGGTATCTTCACATCCTCTGGAATCTTCAATGATGATCCAAGATTAGCTAGGGCATCAGCTTCTACATTGTCTTCCCTGGGTACCTGTGTTAAACTAAAAGAAGCAAAAGAATCTGCCAATTTATTGACTATTTCTAAGTACTTGATTAGCTTTTCACCTTTGACAGCATAAGAACCATTATAATGGTTAGTAATTAATAGAGAATATACATATACTTCAAGATACCTGATCCTCGTATGCTTGGCCAATTACAAACCTGCTATCAAGGCCTCATACTCAGCTATAATGTCCCCTTGTGGTGATTTTAGTAGTATGCCTAGTCCAGTTCCTTTGACATTTGACACTCCATCTGTGAAGAGTGTCCAAGGATCCTTGGTCTCCTCAAGTTGTTGAACTTCCAATTCAGCTTCCCTTTGTAGATCACTACTGAAATCAGCCACAAAGTCAGCTAAGGCTTGAGACTTAATGGCAGTCCTAGGTTCATACTTAATGTCATATGCACTAAGCTTGACTGCCCATTTTGCCATCCTTCCTGACATATCAGGTTTCCTAAGAACATTCTTGATAAGGAAAGTTAGTTTTAACAACAATAGGATGAATTTGAAAATAATGTCTGAGTTTGGTAGATGCCATGATTAAAGCAAGAATAAGTTTCTCTAAGTGAGAGTACCTGGACTCAGCATCAAGTAGACTTTTACTTACATAGTATACCGGATGTTGATAGCCTTTAGGTGATCCTCAGCTCTTTTGGACTTGACCACCATGTCGTCTATGTAGACTTCCATTGTGTATTCAAACTGCTCTTTGAACATCATATTCACTAGCCTTTGGTATGTGGCACCTGCATTTCTTAATCCAAAGGGCATAGCAATATAGCAATATATACCAGTGGGAGTCATGAAGGTTGTTGTTAGGGATGGATTTTCTAGTGTATGGATCACGGATCCTCAAGTGCAGCCAGGATCACGGATCCTCAGTTCAGTTTTGAATTAAGGATCCTCAGAAGACGTTGCAGGTTTAAGGATCCAGGATCCTCATTATTATACTTACACTAACGGTTGTTTCCACCATGTTTGAACTTGTTTTGCAGGAATATACGAATGGGACTTGGTCTTGCCGAGATTCCAGGAGAATATGCTCCATTATTCTGCACGTGCATGGCTTGTATGACCGTTGTGGAAGTCGTGGGAAGCTAACATGATTTGCGGATTGTTTGTTAGTTTTTCCATTTTATAAGGGGATAACAAGCTTGAATAGATAGAACAAGTTAGCAAACACACACTCTCGAGAACTCTATGCAACATATTGGCGATTTCACACTTTTTGCACACTAGTGACGCTTGTAACAAGCTTGTTGTCATCCCGAATTGTACACATTGTTTGTTTAATATAGTTGGTGATTGGTAGTTTCCATCACCCGAGGTTTTTTGTGCCGGAGATCATATATTGATCAAGGGCTTTTTCCTCGTATAAATCCGCGTGTCCAATATTCATTACATTCATACTTTGTTCATTCATTTGTTCATACAATCAAGCATCACACCTCACAAAATAAGATTTGGTTACATTATCCTTGTCTGATTTTTGACCAAAACAGTTTGGCTCCCACCGTGGGGCAATTGGTGCTTCATTTCTGAGAAATTTTGTTCATTTCGTTCGTTTCGGTTCATTACCTCCAACCACATGGCTTCTCAAGCGAAGAACACTTCAAGCTCCATGCCAGCGGTCACTTCTTCACAGGGTATTCCGCCTTTGCCTCCAGCACCTTTTGGATCCCAGAAGAATGCTGAAAATGCTGCGAAGAAACAAACCTCCGTTTTCCAAAAACCAACTTCTACTACTTCTTCTGGTCCTACTAACAATGATCTTTATTCTTTGATTTTGCAGATGAGGGACTACATGTAACAGCAGCACAAAACTAATGACAGGATCCTTCAAGAGATCGATGACATCAAAAAATTGAAAAGACCAGCCGAGGATCACTCTCCTTTGATGCCGAGATCACTGAATTTCGACACTCCAGTCATAACTGCCCAACACTCTACAACATCTAATGTCCTGTACCAAGGTGGATCATTGGGAATGCGTTTTGGATCATCGGCAGTGACACAGGCCCAAGGATCCTACTTTCAGCCTCCAGGATCATCATTTCAGCATCAGGGATCCTTTTTCAGTTCTGGGGGATATATGGGAGCGCAGATAGTTCAAGGATTCTCATTCCAGGGTCAAGGATCCTCCTCCCAGGGTCAGGGATCCTTTCAGGTTCAAGGATCCTCCTCCCAGGGTTAGGGATCCTTTCAGGTTCAAGGATCCTCCTCCCAGGTCCAGGGATCCTCTCAGGTTCAAGGATCCTCCTCTCAGGTTCAGAGATCCTCATCTCAGTTTTACGGATCCATGGAGTATCCTCCAAGATCCCCAGTCTCTGTGCATCAGGGATCCAACATCTTTCAGGATCAGGGACCCTTAAGGAATGTTCAACCCGGAAGTTCAGATATTCACTTGGGAGACTTCATCCCAATGCAGATTATTGCTTCATCTGGTCCCTCAATTATACCAGAATCTCGCCAATATGGATTCACGTCTGGAATTCCAAACTTGAATCCTCCATGAGGTAACACTTTGAATAATTCTTATAATACTAACCATGGCTTTGTGCAGGATACGGGTATCAATCAAGTTATGGCCAGAGAGTTGCAAAAACTTAAGGATATGATATCCAGCGTTCCAGGAGTGGTTAAGCCCATTCCTGAAATACCAGACGGAAGCCATAAGGTATCTCGTTTTACACCACCCATTTGTGATGCAGAGATACCAAAGAGGTTTCAAATACCAACCATGAAGCTATATGATGGCTCAACGGATCCAGAAGAGCATGTAGCTCAATACAGAGAAAGGATGGAGATCAACCCCATCCCTGAGAGGTTAAAAGAAGCATGTCTATGCAATGGTTTTGGATCCACATTGACGGGATCAGCTCTTAAATGGTTGCTAAGTCTTCTCCCTTACTCTATTACTTCATTTGCTAATCTAGTTAACTTGTTTAATAGCCAATTCTCATGCAGTAGGAAATTTGAACGTTTAACTAGTGATCTGTATAGGGTAACCCAAGGTCAAAATGAATCACTTAGAGATTATATCACTAAATTCAGTAAAGAATCCTTAGATATTCCTAATTTGGATATTGCTACAGCTGTAGAAGCCTTCAAAATGGGTTTACTTAGGGATTCATTATTCTATGATGATCTTGTCATGACCCCTAGCAGGAATCTCGATGAAGTGAGAACCAGGGCCCTCAGATTCATCCGACTAGAGGATGACAAAAGGGTCCAGGAAAGACTGGCAGGATCCTCAAAGCAGGAAAAACAAGGATCCTACTTCAAGAACAACAAGTCCAAATCCTTCAACAAGTCTGATAACCAGAACGTGCATGCAGTAGAACAGGAAGAGGATGATGAGGATTATCCTCCTATTTCTGAATATTGCTTTTCTGTTGATAAGAATGAAATAATCCTTGCAATGCAGAATTTAGGTGAAAAAGCAAGATGGCCCAGAAAGAGTGATAAGCCAGCTGCAACAAAAGACAAATCCAAATGGTGTGCATATCATGAAGATTTTGGTCATCTTACTGAAGAATGCATTGCACTCAGAAAATAGATTGGTTACTTGTTAAGCAAAGGGCATTTGAAGGAGCTGTTAGGAAGAAAAAAGTCAAGGATCCTGAAAAAATTCCAGAAAGAGCTCCTACTCTTCCTGCTGATGCACAAATTATCAACTTCATATCTGGTGGATCAGATATATGTGGCACTTCCATTTCAGCAGCCAAGAGGCATGCCAAAGAGACCAAGATGGATAATGGGGATAGACCCATTCGAACCCCGGTCCTTACACATGAGAAAGTTATAACCTTTGATGAGGACGATCGTGTGGATATTCAGGTTCCTCATCATGATGGTCTTATTATTACTTTGTTTATATCTAATCATTTTGTTCGCAGGATTCTCATAGACGGAGGAAGCTCAGTGAACATCATACAACTTGATGTCCTCAAGAAGATGAATATCCCTGAATCAGAAATCATCCCAAGATCATCAGTTCTTGTGGGATTTAGTGGGGAAACCAAAAACACATTGGGGGACATTAAGCTTCCCATCTACATTGAGGGAGTTAATTCTTTTCAGAAATTTTGTGTTATAGATTGCTTATCCTGTTGCAATGTTATCCTTGGCAGGCCATGGATACATGACATGAAAGCAGTCCCATCTACGTACCACCAATGTGTGAAACTGCCAAAGCCATGGGGGTGGTAAAGATTGAAAGTGACCAACAAGAAGCTAAGAATTGCTATACTTCATCCATGAAGCCAGCCTCGAGACCCAGGGAGCAATAGCAATTAAAGCATCCTCCAAGAGATGTCCTGGAGGCTAGAGAACAAGATGTCAAGGATATTCTGATGGATCCTCAGGATCCTGAATCCAAAGTTTTTATAGGATCTGGGATTCTCAGCAGTATCGAACAGGATCTAGTATCCTTCCTCAAGAAGAGAAAAACTACCTTTGCCTGGAAGCATGAAGATATGACAGGTATCTCTAAAGACATTATTACTCATAAGCTTGGCATTGACAGATCATTCAAGCCCATACATCAAAAGAGGAGAATGTTTGCACCTAAGAGGAATGCCATTATCCAGGAGGAGGTAGACAAGCTGCTCAGAGCAGGTATGATTAGAGAGGTTAAGTATCCAAGGTGGTTAGCCAATGTGGTTGTTGTTCAAAAGAAAAATGGAAAGTGGAGGGTATGTGTCGATTTCACAGATTTAAACAAGGCATGTCCCAAGGATCCTTTCCCATTACCCCGCATTGACTCCATGGTGGATGCTACTGCGGGTCATGAGTTGTTGACTTTTATGGATGCTTCATCTGGATTTCAGTAAATTCAGATGGAACCATCTGATCAAGAGGATACAGCTTTTGTGACCCCAACTGGTATCTATTATTATATTGCTATGCCATTTGGACTAAGAAATGCAGGTGCTACATATTGTTTCGGTCAAAAATCAAGCAATGACAATGTAACCAAACTTTCTGTTGTGAGGTATGATGCTTGAATTGATGAACAACAATAAGGATCACTATGAAGTGTAATGAACAAGTGACACGAAGATTTATACGAGGAAAAAGCCCTTGATCAATGAATGATCTCCGGCATAAAAAACCTCGGGTGACGGAAACTACCGATCACCAACTCAAATTAAACATAAAACGTATTACAACTTCGGATGATAGCGAGCTAAGTACAAGGATCACTATAGTGTATTGTGTAGAAAATGTGTGTAATCGCCAAATGTGTTAGCGAGAGCTGATGAGAGCGGTTGTATGAGTGTGTGTGTAGCCAAAAATAGCCAAGTGTTTTTTAATTAGCTCGCTACCCCCTTTAAAAATAGAAAATATATACTCTAACTAACATTCCGCAAATGGTGCAAGTCCTCCACGACTCCATAACGTCCATTTCTGGCCAAGCACGTGATGAATAGACTTAGAATATTCTCCAGGAATATCGCCAAGACCAAGTCCAAGTTGATACTCCTGTAAAACAATTACGAATTCAAAGTAGACAATCGTTAGTACAAGGATCCTTATAGTGATCCATGATCCTGATCCTGCAACACTTCTGAGGATCACTACTTTAGACAGAATTGAGGATCACTAAACCCAACAGTAAATAAGGATCACTGATCATTTAGAAATCCACCCCTAACAATTGCCCCCAAAATATAAGGAGTAATTATGTAAATAAATGAGTTATATTTTGTTCTTATCCGTAACGAATTAATCAGATAACTAGCCGTTGGAGTCGGACTAGCCGTTACGATCATGACGTCACTGAGGTGATTATCCTACAGAATCATCATTATAAATAGGAGTTAGAGATAGGGATCAATCAGCATTCAAATTCAAGAGAACTCCCTTTAAATTCTCATCCGACGATCAAGCAGGTAACTCTTTTCCTTTTCTTCTTTTACGTTTTCTTCCTTTGTTCATCTTTCTCCACCTTCTTCAAATCAAGATGATGCTGAGATCCTCACCAGCCAAGGATCATAAGAAGGAAAGTCCTCTCAAGAGCCAGGGGATCATTGAAGATTCGGTGAAAGAAATATGATGTTTCTCTGATCCACAAATAGACAGAATTCGCCACTGTTTCCCGGCGAACACCATTTTCAAACCATTTGATCCCACCGTTTTAAGCGATTATGTCTCTGAAACTTGGGTAGCCTTCCCAGTCACACCTTTCACAATAGGATATTCGTATCCCTTCCCTGAATTCACCTAATCCTTTTTCTCCCTCACCGGCATCTCCTATATTCAAGTTATGCCAATGATCTGGAGGGTCTTGTATACCCTTAAAAGGATCATTGAGCAAGAAGGAATTGACTTGGGAATGTCAGAATTAGCCGAGATGTATGACCTTACCACATTTGGATCCCACCGATATCTATTCAAGCGTAAACCCGGAGAAGAACATCCCATCTTTAAAGCTACTAAAAATGATACCAACTGGAAACGACGGTTCTTCTTCGTCAGAAGGGATTCTATCCCGGATGGAAAGGATCTGCCAAGGAAATGGAGCACCCATGGTAGGATAGGAGGATCCTTAGAAGGATCACTAAGTAAGCTCATTTCTGATAATGATCACTAATATGCTTTTGTTTCTTTTGTACAGCTATCACATTCTCACATATTATTCCTTCAGCTGCCACCAAGGGGAGACTTGCTGCTTTTAGAAAACATGATCCTGCCACGAGATCATTCAAAACAAACACCCAGGATTCTCAAGAGGTATCCTCAGGCTCTGTCACCATGTCAAGTAAGTATCCTGTTCTTTTTATATTCAAATGTTTAAATAAATAGTTATATATGAATAGAATAAGGACACTTATCTGTTTTGGGTGTGTAGGCGCTGGAAAGTCATCAAGATCTGCTTCCAAATTTAGTGTCACTGAGCTTGACACCGTCCGATCCTCCAAGAAGAAGCTTCCTGCCAGCCTAACAGCGTCGATCCCTAAGGCACCCGTTAAAGGAAGGGGTGGCAAGAAAAGAAAAGCCTCTGAAGCTGAGGATCTGCAAGGTCTGCCCCTGATCCGCCACTAGTTCCTTGAATACTTCAACGATGTAAGGATCCTTATCCCTGCTTTAGGTATCCAGCTTATTTGAGGATCACCTGTTCTTGAACTGTTCTTTATCTTCTTTGCAGAAATTTGCTGAGATTGAAGACTACGTTGGGCATGTTGAGGAGCAGGACAAGAAGATTGCTGACCTCCAACAAGTCGCATTGCTCAAGGATCTTAAGATTGCTGACCTCCAAAAGGACCTCCAAAATGCCAAAGCTGAAACGGCCAAGGTTCTGATCAATGCTGATTACGAGAAGCATGACATCACCCAGGATGCTAAAGTCTCTGCTGCCATAGCGATGTACAAGACCAAATTGCAGATGGCCTTGGAAGCTCAGGATCCTGACTTCGACAGGAGCAACTGGGATGTGGAAGGCTGGAAGGCAAGGCTGGCTGAGCTGGATGACGAGGAGGAGGCTGATGAGGTTCTGGCAATTGAGGCTAGTGGTAGTGGCAAGGATCATGCAAGGGATACTGGAGCTGGAAGGGATGATGATGCAGCGAAGGTGTAGGCTGCTTGAATGAGCGATGAAGGACATTTCTAGCCGGAGCCCATTTTTTAGTTTGGTTATGGTTTTTTGTTTTGATGATGTTTTGATAAACAATGGTTGGTCTGTACTTGAACAATAGTAATTAGGGTTGAGGATCATGGATGATCCTTTGAACAATAGGTAGGATTACAAATGGTGGAGGGATCCTCTGTTTGGGGGATGAAGCCATTGTGATCCTGCCGTCTTTAATTTCCTGCACTTGTTAGACCTATGAACAATGGACACCCTTTGCCAACCCATGTGGACGGGCCACGTTTTGCTGGTAGAAATGTGGGTTGGCAATTTTGACAACCTAAAAAGGGTTTAAGCTTTTGTGAATAAAATGACTTTAACTTTTTGGCTATATCCTGTGTTGATATCCTTATTGTTATTTTATTTTTCAATCTATTGTGATGTTCATGTTGTTTAGACTTATCAAGTAAGGAAAAAATTTAAAAAATATCCCTTAAGAGTTAAGGATATGATCAAGGATCACATAAAAAATAGTTTAAGGATCATAAGTTCAGTTGTCAAAGGATAAGTGTCACTTAAATACATAATGAATAAAATCAAAACAGTTAAGGATCATACCTGAGAATCCAAGTTAGGATTCTATCCTTTAACACTTAAAATTAGGATAACCCAAGATACAAACCTTAATTGAAAGTAAGGATCAAGAATCCTTGGTCATTTATCTTCACAAACCTGAAATAAGATATTACTTGGGACTGAGCCAATATAAGATGAATGTTAGTAACTGGGGACTAGCCCAACAATTCTGGGGACAAGCCCAATATACTGGGGACAAGCCCAAAGGATCGTATGTAAACTGGAGTATGGCCCTCACTGGCGACTATCCAAACTTAGTGACATGAAAATGCCAAAACCTTAGCTAACGTGAAAACGTTAGAAACCTTAGGAACGGATGTATGGTACGTCTACCATTATACGTAGGATCCTGAATATAGCCAGTACAATGAAATTGTCAGCCCCTAAAGCGGGTACTGGTCCCATTGCCATGAACTATACCAGGATCATCGTGCGCTACTGGCGAAATGGGGACATGCCCAAACTGGGGACTAGCCCAAATAACTGAGGTCAAGCCCAAAATAACTGGGGTCAAGCCCAAATAACTGGATACTTCTGTGGATACTCAATCCTTAGTTAAGGATACCTGAACCTTCAAAACTCAGAATCAAGTAAAAGGAGGATAAAGGACGCAGGATCCTTATCCTTGTAAGGGAATAAAAAGAATGAAATAGTTTGAGATTGGAATGTTACCAGAAAGAGGATCATCTGTCAGTGGGGATCCTTCAAGGATACTTGTCTGATAAGGATCACGGATCATGATCACATGAAATATTTCTTCAAATGGACAGCATTCCAAGCTCTTGGTAGCAAATCACCCTCCATTGTTAGCAATCGATATGCCCCCTTTCCTGCTTCAGCTTCAATCAAATAGGGGCCTTCCCACTTTGGTGCTAGCTTTCCATCAGCAGGATTGGTGGTGTTTTGAAATGCTTTCCTTAATACCATATCCCCAACTTGGAATTTCCTGAGCCTGACATTTTTGTTGTAAGCTCCATCCATCCTTTGTTGATAACTGGCCATCCTTATCCTTGCTAAATCCCTGATTTCTTCTATAGTATCCAAATCTTGAATCAAGTTTTCAGCATTTTCTTCAGGATCACGAATGCTTGTTCTTGCAGTTGGAACCACCATCTCTGTAGGGATCACTAATTCTGCCCCAAATACCAAAGAAAATGGAGTTTGGCCTGTAGCATTCTTGGGAGTTGTCCTATCAGCCCAAAGCACATAAGGTAGTTCTTCTGCCCATTTTCCTTTCTTGGATCCAAGCTTCTTCTTCAAATTGTTGATGATGATCTTGTTGGATGACTCTGCCTGACCATTAGCTTGTGGATGGACTGGTGTTGATGTTATCATCTTAATCCCCCAACAAATCTAGTAATAATGTTTCTTTTAATAAAGGATATAACTTCCTTTTCTCTGACTTGAGCAAAGGCTTCAGCCTCTATCCACTTAGAGAAGTAATCAGTCATAGCAAGCATGAATACTTTTCCACCAGGTGCCTTAGGAAGCTTTCCAACTATGTCCATTCCCCATCTCATGAATGGCCAAGAAGAGGATATAGGATGCAAGAGCTCTGCTGGTTGGTGAAGGATATTACTATGCCTCTGACAAGGATCACACTTCTTGGCATACTCCACAGCATCCTTATTCATAGTGGGCCAATAGTATCCTGTCCTCAGGATCCTTGAGAATAATGCCCTGCCCCCAGTGTGGTTTCCACAATCTCCTTCATGGAAATCCTTTAGGACTTCTTGAATTTCAGGATCCTCAATGCATCTTAAATATGGTCCTGCAAGAGATCGTTTATACAACATATTATTTAATATTGTAAATTGAGATACCTTAATTTTGAAAGCCCTTGGGTTTTCTCCTGTAGGAATTTCTCCATGTTGTATGTATCTCATGATTGAGAGTATCCATGATCCTGAATGAGATTGGGTATCATCACTAGGGATGATTACAGAATCTTCTCCTATCTCCATAGCTACATGATCCTTGATAGCAGGGGTCAGGATATGGATAATAGGGATCTTGATATCCTCAGGAATCTTCAAAGATGATCCTAGATTGGCTAATGCATCAGCTTCTGCATTCTCTTCCCTTGGTACCTGTGTCAAACTAAAGGATACAAAAGAGAGTGCCAATTCTTTGACTATCTCCAAATATTTGATTAGCTTTTCACCTTTAACAGCATAGGATCCATTAAAGTGGTTAGTGATCAATAAAGAATCTACATGTACCTCAAGATACCTGATCCTCATATGCTTTGCAATTTTGCAAACCAGCTATCAAGGCTTCATATAATGACTTTATCCTGGGTGACAACGGAGGTCCAGACGGGTCTGTCTCCATTATCCATCTTCGTTTCCTTAGCGTGTCTTTTTGCTGCTGAGAAGGATGTACCACAGATGTCTGATCCAGCGGATATGAAATTTATGACTTGTGCATCTGCTGGAGGAGCAGGAGCCCTTTCCGGGATCCTTTCAGGATCCTGGGTCCTTGACTTCTTTCGTCCCAAGAGTTCCTTTAAATGCCCCTTGCTCAACAAGTAACCAATTTCCTTTCTAAGTGCAATACACTCTTCAGTGAGATGCCCAAAATCCTCATGATATGCACACCACTTGGATTTATCCTTTGTAGCAGCTGGTTTGTCACTTTTCCTTGGCCACCTAGCTTTCTCACCTAGATTCTGCATTGCAAGGATTAGTTCATTGTTATCAACAGAAAAACAATATTCAGAAATAGGAGGATAATCCTCATCATCCTCTTCTTGTTCCACCGCGTGCACATTCTGGTTATCAGATCTGTTGTAGGACTTGGATTTGTTGTTCCTGAAGTAGGATCCTTGTTTATCCTGTTTTGAGGATCCTGTCAATCTGTCCTGGATCCTTTTGTCATCCTCTAGGCGGATGAACCTAAGGGCCCTAGTCCTTACTTCATCAAGATTCCTGCAAGGTGTCATAACAAGATCATCATAGAATAATGAATCCCTAAGCAATCCCATTTTAAAGGCTTCTACAGCCGTAGCAATATCCAAATTAGGAATATCTAAGGATTCTTTACTAAACTTAGTGATATAATCTCTAAGTGATTCATTTTGACCTTGTGTTACCCTATATAAATCACTAGTTAATCGTTCAAACTTTCTACTACAAGAGAATTGACTATTGAACAAGTTAACTAAATTAGCAAATCAAGTAATAGAGTAAGGGGGAAGACTTAGCAGCCATTTAAGAGCAGATCCTGTAAGTGTGGATCCAAATCCCTTGCATAGACATGCTTCTTTCAACCTTTCAGGAATTGGATTGATCTCCATCCTCTCCCTGTACTGAGCTACATGCTCTTCTGGATCCGTTGAACCATCATATAGCTTCATTGATGGTATCTGGAATCTTTTAGGTATCTCAGCATCACATAAAGGTGGTGCAAAACGAGATATCCTATGGCTACCATGTCACACCCCGACCACGTAGAACAACAAAACGTGGCGGAAACGTCGGGGAGTGTTGTAACAGAATTAATTGTTTCAAATCCATGGCAATTGAAGTTTCGTTTTATTAAACAAACATGAGAGTTACATTGTCTTTAAACAAGAAATAAAGAGTACATAACATAAATTAACTAGTTCTTGTCTCGTTTTAAGTCACTAAGGCACAGGTCCGCCTAAGTATGTCTTGATAAGTCCTATGCATCATCTCCTGAAAAACACACGTGAAAATAGGTACGTCAGCATAAAAATGCCTGTGAGATACATAGGTTTTGTGAAAACAGAATTCATGACTTATGTTTGAGAAAATGTTTAGTCATGAACCATGTAATTTGCTTTGTCTTGTAAATCATTTGAAAAACGACAAGATCAGATGATATGTATAAATAAGAGAGTAATGTATGGTTAAATGAATAACCATGTAAAAATGAGTTTGTATAAGATAAGTTGTTTGTAAATCAATGTCTTATGAAAAGTATGTTATTTGTATAAAATGTTATATGTCTCAAATTGAAATGATTCAAATAACGCTACGATATGTAATACCATACAAACACTTATATATAGGAAGTACCAGCGGCGTATCCACCATGCTTGTATCATATTACACACGCCTCGTTACTTAATCACTTACTCAAACCAAACTACCAAAGTAAAATGTTCATGTCTAATATAAATCATGTAATGTGTATCTAAAATGTAAGCATGTGATGAATAACAAATGTACTAAGTATGCAACAAAGGACATACATAGCATAAAGTGTAATGTATAACAATGGACTAAGTATGCACACAATGGGCATACATAGCATGTAATGTAAAACAATGTACTAAGTACGCACACAATGGGCATACATAGCATGTAATGTAAAACGATGTACTAAGTACGCACACAATGGGCATACATAGCATGAAATGTAATGAAATCATGTACTATAATGTACTAACGAACATAGCAGGTATATGATGTGAAAACATGGAAAGCATGAAAGTAACAAGTAGGCACATGTGTTCCACCCCAAAACGTTTGGAAAACAGTAAAAGAGGGGTCTATGTACTCACTTGAGATTGCTTAGAAGTCCTTGAGTAACAACCAAACAATGCTAGAGATCACGGAAATCAACGGCACCTAATATAGGTAACTATGTTAATAAACCGGACCTAAATCGGAGGATTAGATAGAATTAGATAGAATGAGAGTTCGTAAACCAAACGAGTATAGAGACTCGTGTCATATGGTTTAACAAAGCCTTCATGCTAAATGAAACCTAACCTAAGTGTTTTCGACCCATCGCGACCCATTAAGGTAGCTTATGCTACTTTAACGCGTCGTTCGCGTGAAACGCGCTCGGAACGTCTAACTAGTCCTATGACAAGTGTTATATGCCTAAACATGTTACATAAACAGTTATGTGAAAAAAGTTTAGGTTACATATGCTTAATTACCGATTACACATGAAAAGGGTATTTTGGTAATTTACCTAAGGCATATATACTACCTATCATACAACTACTTAACGAAGCGACCATAAGGTATAACCTCGGAAGGTTATTCCCTATATACTATGGTCACCTAATGTATTTGGTCGGATCCTAATGATCGACCAAATGGGTCGGGTTCGAAGGTATAAGCGATTTATCAGATCGCTTACCCTTACGACCCTAGACAACGTGGTAATCAGTAGGCATAGTCCCAAGGGACTATAACCATCGTGATTACAATCATGTTGCGAAGTTCAAACGAACTTCGCATTGACCATAAACTGGTCAACGCAGAAAGTCAAACAAAGTTTGACTTTCGGACTCGAAAAGCAATAAAAGAACGAAGGAATACTTACGAAGGGTCCCCGAATGCTAATCGTGATCCAAGTAGCTCAGGTATGAAACAATGGTTTCAACTTAGAGCTTCTAAGATCAGATTCTTGTGAGAAAAAGTGAAGGGGGGAGGTGGGTATTTATAGTTTTCGGGTAACCGTTAAGATCTTTTCTTGGAAAAGGGGGCACCATCTAAGCCATACACTTGCACCCATGGTATTGTAATACCATGTGCTATCAAAACCAGCCCATAGATATCCCAAAACCATGTGCAACAAGTGGAACGGACCAGATTCGATGTTTCTGAAGTTTCTGTTCAGCTTAGGTAGTCGCGTAGCACGACGGTAAGAGCCTTAGGGGCTCGCGCTACGCCACCATGCACCTGATTCAGAAATGTTTCAAAAATGGCAGAAATGGTCCCTGCAGCCCGTTTAAGCTATTTTTGATGCGTTTGAACCCCGTTAACCTCATTTCAAGGCTCTAAAATGAAGTTAAAGTATAGGGAACTCAAAACATGCTCAAAAATATCTCGGATGTCGGTTCGTTTGGTCGTACAATCGCGATGTTCGCTTAATTACGACGGAATGCGCATAAGCGCGAAAAACGATCCAAATGACGCGACGAATGGATTTTTCTTATGCCAAACACTAAAATAAAATATTTTAGTGCTTACATAAATTTTTGGATGTCCGGATGTATTCAGAACGTAAGATATGCGCGAAAACGCAAACTTGTGCACTTTTTGTCGCTTTTAGTCCCTGAATGACCCAAAAGTTTATTTTAGCACACCGAACCCCTCAAAGCCTATTTCTAAGCGATATAAAGGATATTTATGGTATGTTTAACTTATGGCCATGTTCCGGAATGTCTGTTACAGTTCAAATTGGCATACTTTCGCAGTTTGTCAAGTTTAGTCCCTGTAAGCGATTTAACTTGTTTTTGCCATACCGAAGCCTTCAAAACTTATTTCTAAGTTATGTAAAGGTTATTTAGGGTATGTTAAGCCTATGTCACTATTCCAGAGTGTTTGTTGCATTAAACTGGTTATATTTACGCATTAGTGCGCGTATAACCTTCCAGAAAGCGATTTAGAGCTTGAAATCGAACAAGAGTTGATATGTGCAAAAGACACACATATTTATACAAGTCCAAAGTATGAAACACAATATTTCATTGATTTGGTATTTGTTTGCTGGTCGCAGTGACACAGGTGTCACAGTCTCCCCTACTTTAGGAAATTTCGTCCCGAAATTAATCCGTAGGAGTCTATCTGTGGCTTAGTGTTAAGTAACAATCAAAGATAAGCAAGGCATAATCCTGTTATTTCTCTTTAACGGACATTTTTCAGAAATGAAAAATGAACGGAGTTATTTTCAACAGGCATTTTTCAGAAACGAAAAAGAACGGAATGAGTCATTTTCCACAACCTCTTCAGAAACGAAAACGAACGGAACGAGTCATTTTCCACAATCTCTTCAGAAACGAAAATGAACGGAACGAGTCATTTTCCACAACTTCTTCAGAAACGAAAATGAACAGAATGAGTCATTTTCCACGATTTCTTCAGAAACGAAAATGAACAGAATGAGTCATTTTCCACAACCTCTTCAGAAACGAAAATGAACGGAACGAGTCATCTTCCATGATTTTTTCAGAAACGAAAATGAACAGAATGAGTCATTTTCAACGATTTCTTCAGAAACGAAAATGAACAGAATGAGTCATTTTCCACAATTTCTTCAGAAATGAAAATGAACGGAACGAGTCATCTTCCACGATTTCTTCAGAAACGAAAATGAACAGAATGAGTCATTTTCCACGATTTCTTCAGAAACGAAAATGAACAGAATGAGTTATTTTCCACAACCTCTTCAGAAACGAAAATGAACGGAACGAGTCATCTGCCACGATTTCTTCAGAAACGAAAATGAACAGAATGAGTCATTTTCCACGATTTCTTCAGAAACGAAAATGAACAGAATGAGTCATTTTCCACAATTTCTTCAGAAATGAAAATGTACGGAATGAGTCATTTCTAGACACACGACCAAACTTGCTGTGGTTTCTGTGCACTGAATTCCGTAATTATGTATGCATCCATAATTACGCAATTCCTTGCACAGTCTGCACAATTTGTTTTGTAATGTGAAGGGGAGGAAAAATCAAACCTGTGATGAGTGTGACTAGACTACCATAAGGTCCTTTTAATTAGATCGACAAATGATCCTTTTAATTAGGCCACCAAGGAGTCCTTTCAGCTATCTCATCACATGATATTCCTAACCAGATTTTTGGATCAATCTGTTTAACTAGACCACTCAAAGGGTCTAATTATGGAATAGTACAATATAATCCAAGGGTCTTTACTATCACGTAAAAGCCCATTGAGGATTTAATATAATACCTTTGGATATCCTACTATGAATCCCTTATATGAGTGATATGGAAGATTCTACGAGGATTTGGATAACAAAGCTTGGATTACACAAAAACATAAAAGGAAACACATAAGCACATAATCACATAGTTGTTTAATTTGTTATTAACTTGTTATCGATTGAAAATGGATATGGAAAACAGTCAATGGACTTCAATGTCCTCTGGGATCTATCTGAAAAGATATGAAGATCTCCCAAAAATTCGATTTTGTTTTCAAAGAACATAATATCTGAATTATGGGACACAACAATTTTAGGATTCATGGAAATACCCTTAGGTACCCTATTAATGATTTATAGAGGTACTTTGGGTATTCGTCCAGTGTTGTAACTTGCGCCTTGTACTTCGTTTCCTTGGAAGAAACGGGTACTTAGGAATTTCGTGGAAAACGCAAGAGATCATAAAATAGAAAAATTTTGGGGGGGTAGTTTGCTTTTCAAGGAATACGATTCCTTGATTGTCAGTATTGTAAGGGATATGTTCTTTATACATAAAACCACATAAATACATTGCAACGTATATAAAAGATTTATTTATATACAATGATAACAACTGTTTCGTGGACCTTGACAACAAAAGAAAATAATACATAAGACATGATTATTTCTAAAGGGTGTTGTCTTCTAGTCGGTCAGATGCTCATCCCTGTGCTGGATTTGCATTAGCAAGCTTTGGGCAATTTCTTCGGAAATGACCCATCTCGCCACAATTGTAGCAAGAACTTGGTGGAAAGCGAGCTTGAGCAGGATTGTTGTCAGCTTGATTTGGTGCAACTGCTGCTACGCAAACTTTTGCTGTATGACCTTTACATCCACAAATTTGACATTCGCCGCACTTCACACTAGCATGATGATGAAGGTTACATTGGTTGCACAAGGGTGAAGTTCCATTGTATGGCTTCCTAGCAGGGGGTTGAGCTGGTTGGTTGGGGACGGCTTGATCATTGTGAGTAACCATGGCGAAGTTCTGAGAAGCCTTTCGCTTCTTTGACTTCTTAGGGGATCCAGTCTGTTCATCCATGGTCTTTGATTCCTCGATTGGTTTCAATTCCTTGATTGGTTTCTTGTCACCCTTTCGGAAAAGCTTACGTTTCCTGATCTGAGATTCAGTCAAGGTTGCAGATAGCTCAATGGCCTGCCTAACCGTAGTGGGGTTACTACCAGTAACAATGTCCTGAACTGAGTCAGGGAGACCATCAATGTATTTTTCGATCGCCTTATCCAAAGGCGTAACCATGGTAGGACACAACAGGCTCAGCTCCTCATATCGATCAGTGTATGCTCGATGTTCACCGCTGTCTTGCTTAAGATCATCGAATTCCCTTTCCAAGGCCCTGATCTCGTGACGAGGATAGAATTCCTTCATCATCAGAGCTCGAAGCTCTTCCCACGTTTGAGCCAGTGCCACTTCGGCACCCCTATCTCTCACCACACCGTTCCACCACGTCAAAGCTCGTTTCTCAAAGACACTAGATGCAAAATCTACCTTTCGCTCATTTGGACATTGAACATGTCTGAAGGTGCTCTCTAAACTCTCGAACCATTGCAGAAGTGCAGTCGCTCCTTGAGACCCAGAAAACTTTGATGGCTTAGCCGAGTTGAACGTCTTGAAGTTGCAGGGGGCATTATTGTTGTTGAAGGCTTGGTTACATTGAGCAACGATGTTCGGGATTGCAGCAGTTATTTGTTGTGTAATGACAGCTGCCAGATCTTCAATAGATACCGGATTTTCGCGTCGTGGAGGCATTCTAAAAAGGGGAAACAAGAGAGAAAACAAATGAAATGGCATGGGGTAAGAATAGGATGTTGCAATTACCGACCAAAAATCATGGGTGATGGTCATTTGTTTGAACCACGAAGCAAACAAACGACACACAAAGGCTGAATCAAAGCAAATAGATCCTCATAATGTATCGCGAAGACATGCTCGCCTATAAGTGGACACTCACCCCAAGAGTTCCCAGGTAAGAGTGACTGGTCCGATTATGTGGATTTGTACGAACACTCTAGCCTTAGACAGAAAACTCAGGGTACAGGCATTCACTCTTCCAGTTTGCACGTGTTCACACTATTTAGGACCCAAAACTTTGACGAGAGTTTTGAAAACTCAAAGGGGTTCAAAACCTTATAACAGAGGGTTCAAAACCTAGTAATCAATCATCCTAGAACAGATGATTAGTTTTCAAAGCGGCTTCGGAATTAATGTTCTCGTTGTGATTGTCGCCTAAGGATAGGTGACGGTATTGTTTTATGACTAAACGCAAGTAAACTCGCGTTAGGGTCCTAGGAAGGTTATAGAATAGGTCAAAGCATTACTAATAACCTAATTCCCTATAACCATGAGCTCTGATACCATCTTTTTTGTCACACCCCGACCACGTAGAACAACAAAACGTGGCGGAAACGTCGGGGAGTGTTGTAACAGAATTAATTGTTTCAAATCCATGGCAATTGAAGTTTCGTTTTATTAAACAAACATGAGAGTTACATTGTCTTTAAACAAGAAATAAAGAGTACATAACATAAATTAACTAGTTCTTGTCTCGTTTTAAGTCACTAAGGCACAGGTCCGCCTAAGTATGTCTTGATAAGTCCTATGCATCATCTCCTGAAAAACACATGTGAAAATAGGTACGTCAGCATAAAAATGCCTGTGAGATACATAGGTTTTGTGAAAACAGAATTCATGACTTATGTTTGAGAAAATGTTTAGTCATGAACCTTGTAATTTGCTTTGTCTTGTAAATCATTTGAAAAACGACAAGATCAGATGATATGTATAAATAAGAGAGTAATGTATGGTTAAATGAATAACCATGTAAAAATGAGTTTGTATAAGATAAGTTGTTTGTAAATCAATGTCTTGTGAAAAGTATGTTATTTGTATAAAATGTTATATGTCTCAAATTGAAATGATTCAAATAACGCTACGATATGTAATACCATACAAACACTTATATATAGGAAGTACCAGCGGCGTATCCACCATGCTTGTATCATATTACACACGCCTCGTTACTTAATCACTTACTCAAACCAAACTACCAAAGTAAAATGTTCATGTCTAATATAAATCATGTAATGTGTATCCAAAATGTAAGCATGTGATGAATAACAAATGTACTAAGTATGCAACAAAGGACATACATAGCATAAAGTGTAATGTATAACAATGTACTAAGTATGCACACAATGGGCATACATAGCATGTAATGTAAAACAATGTACTAAGTACGCACACAATGGGCATACATAGCATGTAATGTAAAACGATGTACTAAGTACGCACACAATGGGCATACATAGCATGAAATGTAATGAAATCATGTACAATAATGTACTAACGAACATAGCAGGTATATGATGTGAAAACATGGAAAGCATGAAAGTAACAAGTAGGCACATGTGTTCCACCCCAAAACGTTTGGAAAACAGTAAAAGAGGGGTCTATGTACTCGCTTGAGATTGCTTAGAAGTCCTTGAGTAACAACCAAACAATGCTAGAGATCACGGAAATCAACGGCACCTAATATAGGTAACTATGTTAATAAACCGGACCTAAATCGGAGGATTAGATAGAATGAGGGTTCGTAAACCAAACGAGTATAGAGACTCGTGTCATATGGTTTAACAAAGCCTTCATGCTAAATGAAACCTAACCTAAGTGTTTTCGACCCATCGCGACCCATTAAGGTAGCTTATGCTACTTTAACGCGTCGTTCGCGTGAAACGCGCTCGGAACGTCTAACTAGTCCTATGACAAGTGTTATATGCCTAAACATGTTACATAAACAGTTATGTGACAAAAGTTTAGGTTACATATGCTTAATTACCGATTACACATGAAAAGGGTATTTTGGTAATTTACCTAAGGCATATATACTACCTGTCATACAACTACTTAACGAAGCGACCATAAGGTATAACCTCAGAAGGTTATTCCCTATATACTATGGTCACCTAATGTATTTGGTCGGATCCTAATGATCGACCAAATGGGTCGGGTTCGAAGGTATAAGCGATTTATCAGTTCGCTTACCCTTACGACCCTAGACAACGTGGTAATCAGTAGGCATAGTCCCAAGGGACTATAACCATCGTGATTACAATCACGTTGCGAAGTTCAAACGAACTTCGCATTGACCATAAACTGGTCAACGCAGAAAGTCAAACAAAGTTTGACTTTTGGACTCGAAAAGCAATAAAAGAACGAAGGAATACTTACGAAGGGTCCCCGAATGCTAATCGTGATCCAAGTAGCTCAGGTATGAAACAATGGTTTCAACTTAGAGCTTCTAAGATCAGATTCTTGTGAGAAAAAGTGAAGGGGGGTGGGTATTTATAGTTTTCGGGTAACCGTTAAGATCGTTTCTTGGAAAAGGGGGCACGATCTAAGCCGTACACTTGCACCCATGGTATTGTAATACCATGTGCTATCAAAACCAGCCCATAGATTTCCCAAAACCATGTGCAACAAGTGGAACGGACCAGATTCGATGTTTCTGAAGTTTCTGTTCAGCTTAGGCAGTCGCGTAGCGCGGCGGTAAGAGCCTTAGGGGCTCGCGCTATGCCACCATGCACCTGATTCAGAAATGTTTCAAAAATGGCAGAAATGGTCCCTGCAGCCCGTTTAAGCTATTTTCGATGCGTTTGAACCCCGTTAACCTCATTTCAAGGCTCTAAAATGAAGTTAAAGTATAGGGAACTCAAAACATGCTCAAAAATATCTCGGATGTCGGTTCATTTGGTCGTACAATCGCGATGTTCGCTTAATTACGACGGAATGCGCATAAGCGCGAAAAACGATCCAAATGACGCGACGAATGGATTTTTCTTATGCCAAACACGAAAATAAAATATTTTAGTGCTTACATATATTTTTGGATGTCCGGATGTATTCAGAACGTAAGATATGCGCGAAAACGCAAACTTGTGCACTTTTTGACGCTTTTAGTCCCTGAATGACCCAAAAGTTTATTTTAGCACACCGAACCCCTCAAAGCCTATTTCTGAGCTATATAAAGGATATTTATGGTATGTTTAACTTATGGCCATGTTCCGGAATGTCTGTTACAGTTCAAATTGGCATACTTTCGTAGTTTGTCAAGTTTAGTCCCTGTAAGCGATTTAACTTGTTTTTGCCATACCGAAGCCTTCAAAACTTATTTCTAAGTTATGTAAAGGTTATTTAGGGTATGTTAAGCCTATGTCACTATTCCGGAGTGTTTGTTGCATCAAACTGGTTATATTTACGCATTAGTGCGCGTATAACCTTCCAGAAAGCGATTTAGAGCTTGAAATCGAACAAGAGTTGATATGTGCAAAAGACACACATATTTATACAAGTCCAAAGTATGAAACACAATATTTCATTGATTTGGTATTTGTTTGCTGGTCGCAGTGACACAGGTGTCACATACCATCCGCAATCTCAGGAATGGGTTTAACCACTCCTGGTACACTGGATATCATATCCTTAAGCTTCTGTAGCTCCCTAGCCATTGCCTGATTGATACATGTATCCTGCATAAAGCCATGGTTAGTGTTATATAAATTATTAAAAGTGTTACCTCCCACAGGATTCGAGTTTGGAATTGCGGATGTGAATCCATCTTGTCGAGACTCTGGCATGATTGAAGGACTAGAGGAGGCAATGGTCTGCATTGGTATGAAGTCTCCTTGATGAACGTTCGAGTTCTGAGGCTGCATACTTCTCAAGGATCCTTGATTTTGAAGGAGGTTGGATCCTTGGAATTGAGATGATCCGTGAACCTGAAAGGATCCTGGGACCAGGGAGGATCCTTGAACAAGGGAGAATCCTGGGACCAGAGAGGATCCTGGGACCAAAGAGGATCCTGGGACCAGAGAGGATCCTGGGACCAGGGAGGATCCTTGGATCTGGGAGGATCCTTGTACTTGGGAGGATCCTTGGACCTGGGAGGATCCTTGTACTTGGGAGGATCCTTGGACCTGGGAGGATCCTTGGACTGCAGGCATTCCCACATATCCTCCTGACGAGAAGTATCCCTGATGCTGAGAGGAGGATCCTGATGGTTGAGAAGAGGATTCCTGAGGCTGGAAGTAAGAGCCAAATGCCTGACTCATTGTTGTTGTTCCATAACGCCTTCCTGGTAGTTCACCCAAGTATTGCACGTCCGGAACTACTGAGTGTTGGGAAGTTATGACCGGAGTGTCGAAGTTCAGCGACCTTGGCATCAGAGGGGAGTGATCCTCCACTGATTTCTTATGTTTCTTGATTTCATCGATCTCCCGGAGGATCCTTTCGCTGGTTTTATCCTGCTCTTGTGCATGATTCCTCATCTGCAAAATCAGGGCATAAAGATCATTAGTAGTATGATTAGTTGAAACAGAAGAAGTAGGTGGTTTTTGGAAAATAGGAGTTGGTTTCTTCGCAGCATTCTCAGCATTCTTCTGGGATCCAGAAGGTGGTGGAGGCAAACGAGGAACGCCTTGTGAAGAACTGAATGAGGGCATCAAACTTGAAGTATTCTTCATTGAGGAAGCCATCTTTTTGGTTGTAGCGAACCGAAATGACCACAAAAATACGAATCTTTCTAGGAATGAAGCACCAATTGCCCCACGGTGGGCGCCAAAGTGTTTCGGTCAAAAATCAAGCAATGACAATGTAACCACACTTTCTGTTGTGAGGTATGATGCTTGAATTGATGAACAACAATAAGGATCACTATGAAGTGTAATGAACAAGTGACACGAAGATTTATACGAGGAAAAAGCCCTTGATCAATGAATGATCTCCGGCATAAAAAACCTCGGGTGACGGAAACTACCGATCACCAACTCAAATTAAACATAAAACGTATTACAACTTCGGATGATAGCGAGCTAAGTACAAGGATCACTATAGTGTATTGTGTAGAAAATGTGTGTAATCGCCAAATGTGTTAGCGAGAGCTGATGAGAGCGGTTGTATGAGTGTGTGTGTAGCCAAAAATAGCCAAGTGTTTTTTAATTAGCTCGCTACCCCCTTTAAAAATAGAAAATATCTACTCTAACTAACATTCCGCAAATGGTGCAAGTCCTCCACGACTCCATAACGTCCATTTCTGGCCAAGCACGTGCGGAATAGACTTAGAATATTCTCCAGGAATATCGCCAAGACCAAGTCCAAGTTGATACTCCTGCAAAACAATTACGAATTCAAAGTAGACAATCGTTAGTACAAGGATCCTTATAGTGATCCATGATCCTGATCCTGATCCTGCAACACTTCTGAGGATCACTACTTCAGACAGAATTGAGGATCACTAAACCCAACAGTAAATAAGGATCATTGATCATTTAGAAATCCACCCCTAACACCTATCAAAGGTTAGTCAATATGATGTTTAAGGAACAAATAGGACACACTATGGAAGTCTATATAGACGACATGGTGGTTAAGTCCAAAAAAGCTAAGGATTACCTAAGAGATTTGGAGGAAGCACTTGATATCCTTGATAAATTCAATATGAAATTGAATCCTTCCAAGTGTCATTTTGGTGTAAAAGCAGGCAAGTTCGTAGGATACATGGTGACAAAAAGTGTCATAGAGGCAAGTCCAGAGCAAATCAAGGTGACTGTGAATATTAAATCCCCTGCCAATGCCAAGGATGTGCAAAGATTGACAGGGAGGATCGTAGCCTTGAACAAGTTCATCTCAAAGTCATCAGAGAAGTGCAAGGAATTCTATGACATCCTGAGAAAGAACAAGAAATTTGAATGGACTGAAAAGCATGAGAATGCTCTCAAAGCCCTTAAGGATTACCTATCCTCAGCTCCAGCCTTGATGAAACCAGAAAAAGGAGATATATTATCCTTATATTTGGCAGTCTCTTCTAAGGCAGTAAGTGCAGTCCTTGTAAAGGATCATGAAGGTACACAACATCCTGTATATTATGTAAGTAAGAGTTTGCTTGATGCTGAATCCAGGTATTCACATTTAGAATAACTTATCCTTGCTTTGATTATGGCATCTACTAAATTACGACATTATTTTGAAACTCATGCCATTGTTGTTAAAACTAACTTTCCAATTAAGAATGTTCTCAGGAAACCTGAAATGTCAGGAAGGATGGCCAAATGGATAGTGAAGCTTAGTGCTTATGATATAAGATATGAGCCAAGAACTGCCATTAAATCCCAAGCCTTAGCTGACTTTATGGCTGATTTCAGTAGTGATCTACAAAGGGAAGCTGAGTTAGAAGTTCAACAGCTTGAAGAGACTAAGGATCCTTGGATACTCTTCATAGATGGGGCTTCAAACATCAAGGGAACTGGACTAGGAATACTACTAAAATCGCCACAGGGGGACATAATACCCCACTCAATAGCTTGTGAGTTTCAAACTACTAATAAGGAGGCTGAGTATGAAGCCTTGATAGCTGGTTTGCAAATTGCCAAGCACATGAGGATCAGGTATCTTGAGGTACATGTAGATTCATTGTTAATTACTAATCACTTTAATGGATCCTATGCTATTAAAGGTGAAAAACTAATCAAATACTTAGAGATAGTCAAGAAATTGGCAAACTCTTTTGTTTCTTTTAGTTTGACACAGGTACCCAGAGAAGAAAATGAAGAAGCTGATGCTTTGGCTAACCTAGGATCATCATTGTAGATTCCAGAGGATATTAAAATTCCCATAATCCACATTTTAACTCCTGCTATTGAGGATCACACAACTATGGAAATAGTAGAGGATTCTGCAATCATACCTAATGATGGTGCACAATCACATTCAGGATCCTGGATCCTTCCAATGATAAGATATATAAAACATGGAGAGATTCCTACATGAGAAAATCCTAGAGATTTCAAAGTCAATGTATCTCAATTTACAATATTAAATAACATGTTATATAAACGATCTCTTGCAGGATCATATCTAAGGTGCATTGAGGATCCTGAAATTCAAGAAGTGCTAAAGGATTTTCATGAAGGAGGTTGTGGAAACCACACTGGGGGCAGAGCACTGTTCTCAAGGATCCTTAGGACAGGATACTATTGGCCTACTTTGAAGAAGGATGCTGTGGATTATGCCAAGATATGTGATGCTTGTCAGAGACATAGCAATATCCTTCATCAACCAGCAGAGCTCCTGCGTCCTATATCCTCTTCTTGGCCATTCATGAGATGGGGAATGGATATAGTTGGTAAACTTCCCAAGGCACCTGGAGGAAAAGTGTTCATGCTTGCTATGACTGATTACTTCTCCAAGTGGATAGAAGCTGAAGCCTTTGCTCAAGTTAGAGAAAAAGAAGTGATATCCTTTATTAAAAGAAACATTATTACCAGATTTGGTATTCCTTCTGAAATTGTTTGTGATAATGGATCCCAATTTATTGGGAGTAGAACTACTAACTTTTGTGACAGCTAGGGTGTTAGGGCTCATTTTCTTAACATACGTATCCTGACCAATATCCTGCCTTTGTTTGTTTATTTGTGACCAGGATGCTGGAAGAGGATATTGCTAACATCTTGGGCGATATCCTGAGGCTTATTGAATTAACCACGTGCAGGTTAAAGGCTGAGACTTGCTAACGGTCAAGAGGACTTCTTCTCCTCAAGACTCGGACGAATTTGTTGAGGGAGAGACGTTGAGCCCGAAAGACCAGGTCTACAACGTTCGAAGAAGGAATATTCGGTGGATCCCGCAAGTTTAGGGTAGTTTGTTATTTTATCTTTACTATAAATAGATGGGGGCGGATCAGCTTAGAACACACAATTTTTACTAACACTCTCGTACACTTTCACTCTCTAGCTCATTGCAAACACCACACTTGTATTCAAGTTTCGTTGTAACACTTAGTCGATCCGTACCACATCCTGCACTGTATCCTGATTTTTGAAGCAATAGAAGAACAAGGCAGCTGCGATTGTCAGCTCCCGAGGTTTTATGCCGGCGATCTAGATTGATCAAGGGCTTTCCTCGTACATCTCGTGTTGTTTACTTTACTTTTGCTCATTGTTTGATCATAGATACAGCTCAATATCCTGAGCTGTATTCTGAATACTGATTTTCTAAACAACTTAACAAGCACATTTTCAATACACTTTCTAGCACACTACCTCACTTAACTAATTTGATCGCTAAATTGCTTAGGTAATTTTTGACCAAAACAATTTGGCGCCCACCGTGGGGCAAGTGGTGCTCTCTTTACTAAAATTTTTTGTCAAATCGCTAATCGGTTTTCTATTTTCAAAACTTTTTGCCACATTGTCCATAATGGCCTCAAGAACAAACATGAGTTCCTCTACTGTGTCTGCTATGACTTCTGCTACTACCGGTTCGGTGCTTCCACCACCTCCTCCAAGGATGCCAGCTTCTACACAATCTCAAGATGTTATCCTACTCGGAGTGTCCAGGGATCTGCTCCCGTTTTAGCTTCTAATGATGAAATTTTAACCTTATTTGGAAGTGTGCAGGAACAAATGAGGCAGCAACAGGAAACAAACCAGATGCTTTTAAGGGAAATACATCTCCTGAAGTCTGGCTCGAGCAGATCTGCTGAGGATATTGTCACTCCATTACATCCCAGAACATTGAACTTCAGTTCAGCTATGTATACTGAGGATAACAGGGGGAATATTGTGCCCAGTCTTCCTCAGAATCATACTCCTGAAATACCCTCCTCGGTCAGGATGTCAACCATGAGGAGCTCAGGATATGCTTCAGGATATGGGCAAAATCCTCCAACGGGTAACGTGTCGAATAATAATAATACTCATGCTACTAACAGTGGTGGATCTTTGTAGGATACAGGTGTAACATCAGCACTTACCAGGGAACTTCAGAAGTTGAAGGACATGATATCTAGTGTACCTGGGGTGGTCTAGCCGATCCCGGAAGTGTCTCAAGACAGCCACAAGATATCTCGTTTTGCATATCCTATCTGTGATGCTGAGATCCCTAAGAGATTCCAAACCCCCAACATGAAGCTTTATGATGGGACTACGGATCCTGAGGAGCATATTGCTCAGTATAGGGAAAGAATGGAGATTAACCCTATCCCTCCGGAGCTCAAGGAAGCGTGCTTGTGCAAGGGATTTGGTTCTACTCTAACAGGATCAGCCTTAAAATGGTTGTTAAACGTTCCTCCTCACTCAATTACTTCATTTGCTCATTTGGTTAATTTATTTAACAGTCAATTTTCTTGTAGTCGGAGTTTTGAGAAACTAACCAGTGATCTTTACAGGATAACTCAAGGGCCTCAGGAATCCTTGAGGGATTATGTGAACAAATTCAGTCAAGAATCCTTGGATATCCCACATCTTGATGTTGCAACAGCTGTGCAAGCTTTTAAGATGGGATTACAAAAGGATTCTCAGTTTTATCAGGATCTTGTAATGAATCCCTGCAGGAATCTCGACGAAGCTCGTAACAGGGCTTTGAGATATATCCGTCTGGAAGATGACAGGAAGATGCAAGAAAGGATGAACTCATCCAACACTTATGAGTCAACTAATAGGAAGTCAGAATCCTCGTTCAAGTCATATCGGCCTAAGCCGTATAGTAGAAATGAAAACAAAAGAGTGAATGCTGTCGAAGATGAGGATCCTGAAGAGTATCCTGAGTTGTCCGAATATTGCTTTTCTGTTAATATTCCTGAATTGATGTATGCTATGCAGGGTCTAGGAGACAAGGCTAGGTGGCCTCGAAAGAATCAACAAAAGGCTGACTGGAAAGATAACTCAAAATGGTGTGCTTTCCACGAAGATTTCGGACATGTGACTGAGGATTGCATTGCTCTAAGGAAATAAATAAGCTATCTTCTAAGCAAGGGATATCTGAAAGATCTCTTAGGAAGAAAGAAGAATAAGGGTCAGGATACTGAGAAGGATCCTGAGCGAGCAGCATCACCTCCCGCGGATGCCAAGATAATCAACTTCATTTCGGGAGGATCCGACATTTGTGGAATTTCGTATTCGGCAGCAAAGAGACATGCAAGGGAAGCCAAGGCCGAAAGGGGAGACAAACCTGTCAGGATGACTACCCTCACAACTGATAAAGTGATCACTTTTGATGCTGATGATAGGGATACTGTCCAAGATCCTCACCATGATGCTCTGGTAATAACGTTATATGTGGCTAACCATTTTGTACGCAGGATACTGGTTGATAATGGCAGCTCCGTCAACATAATCCAACTAGAAACTCTGAAGAGAATGAATGTATCTCCAATGGATATCACTTCAAAGTCTACCGTGCTTGTTGGATTCAGTGGAGAGGCTAGAAACACAGTAGGAGAGATAAAGTTGCTAGTATACGTTGAAGGAGTCAACTCGATACAACGTTTCTGTATGATGGATTCTCTATCCTGCTATAACATCATACTGGGAAGACCGTGGATTTACGATATGAAGGCCGTGCCATCAACATATCACCAATGCATCAAGATACCTACCCCTTGGGGAGTGGTCAAAGTTGATAGTGATCAGCAGGAGGCGAAAGAATGCTATTTATCCTCGATGAAATCCTCAACCAAACCTAGTGCAGCATAGCAATTAAAGACGCGGGCCCAGGATATCGTGGAGGATCCGGAGCAGGATGTGAAGAAAATTATCCTGGACCAGGATAATCCCGATATTTCGGTGCTCGTAGGGACCAATATCCCTCAGGATATTGAAGAACAATTAATTAACTTTTTGAAATACAGGATGTCTACGTTTGCATGGAAGCATGAGGATATGACAGGCATATCCAAAGATATTATCACTCACAAGCTTGGAATTGATAAATCATTCAAGCCTGTGCAGCAAAAAAGAAGGAAGTTTGCTCCTGAGCGGAACACAATTATCCAGGAGGAAGTTGAGAGATTATTAAAATCCAGAATGATCAGGGAGGTTAAGTTCCCAAGGTGGCTAGCAAACGTGGTTGTAGTACAGAAGAAAAATGGGAAATGGAGAGTTTGTGTGGACTACACAGACTTGAACAAAGCTTGTCCTAAAGACACATTTCCTCTTCCCCACATTGATGCAATGGTATATACCACTGCCGGGCATGAAATGCTAACCTTCATGGACGCATCTTCAGGATTTCAACAGATCCAAATGGAGCCTTCTGACCAGGAGGATACTGCCTTCATGACACCAACAGGTATTTATTGTGATACAGCTATGCCTTTTGGTTTGAAAAATGCAGGTGCAACATACCAAAGATTGGTAAACATGATGTTCAAAGACAAACTGGGGGACACCATGGAGGTATATATCGATGATATGGTGGTGAAATCCAAAAAGGCTGAGGATCACCTCCAGGATATCAAAGGAGCATTTGATATCCTGGATCAATACAACATGAAGCTGAATCCTGCTAAATGCCATTTCGGAGTGGGGGCAGGAAAGTTTCTTGGATATATGGTGACAAAAAGGGGGATAGAAGCAAGCCCAGAGCGGATCAAAGCTATCCTGGATATAAAATCACCCTCAAATATGAAGGACGTACAAAGATTGACAGGCCGAGTAGCAGCTTTAAACAGGTTTATCTCGAGATCCTCAGAGAAATGCAAAGACTTTTATGATATCCTAAAGAAGAACAAAAGATTCGAATGGGGGGAGAAGCATGAAGCAGCATTGCAGGATTTGAAACGATATCTATCAACCGCACCTCTATTGATGAAGCCTGAAAATGGTGAACCACTATCCCTGTACCTTGCTGTATCAGGGAATGCTGTAAGTGCCGTTCTCATAAAGGATCATGAAGGTCAGCAATATCCTGTCTATTATGTTAGTAAAAGTTTATTAGATGCTGAAACTAGGTATTCTCATTTAGAAAAATTAATACTAGCATTAGTCATGGCATCAACGAAACTTAGGCATTATTTCGAGACACATAGGATACATGTTAAAACAAATTATCCTGTCAAAAAAGTGCTTAGGAAACCAGAGATGTCAGGCAGGATGGCCAAGTGGTCAGTAAAATTAAGTGCTTATGATCTAGTATATGAACCTAGAAATGCCATAAAATCTCAGGCTTTAGCTGACTTTGTGGCTGACTTTAGTAGTGACATTCAGGACGAGGTAGACCTAGAAGTTCAACAGTTAGGAGAATCCTCATGATCTTGGACATTATATACTGACGGTGCATCTAATGTAAGAGGAGTAGGATTAGGAATACTACTAAAATCGCCACAGGGGGACATATTACCCCAGGCTATTAGATGTGAATTTCCTGCTACTAATAATGAAGCAGAGTATGAGGCTTTAATTGCAGGATTAGAATTGGCTAAGAGCATGCGTATCAAAAATTTGCAAGTATATGTTGACTCTTTGTTAATTACTAACCATTTTAATGGATCCTATGCAGTTAAGGGTGAGAAATTAATCGAATATCTCGATATTCTCAAAAAATTAGCAGGATATTTCGATGTTTTTATACTTGAACAGGTACCAAGGGAGGATAATGCTGAAGCGGATGCCTTAGAAAATTTGGGATCATCGATCAAGATACCTGAAGGGACGCAAATACCAATATTACATGTCTTATATCCTGCAACGAATCCTCAGGATAAAGAAGTAGCTGGTATTCAGGATCCTGGAGTAGAACATCCTGAAGAGGATCCTAAATCCTGGACGGCTCCAATCATGAGATATCTCAAAGAAGGACACATCCCTGGAAATGAAAATCCTAAGGCATTTAGGATGAAGGTATCAAGATTCACTATTATAAATGATATTTTATACAAGAAATCTCTTGCAGGACCGTATTTGAGGTGCTTGGAGGATCCTGAAGCCAAGGAAGTACTTCAGGATATACATGAAGGGGATTGTGGTAACCATGTTGGGGGCAGGTCGTTATTCTCAAAAGTATTAAGGACAGGATATTATTGGCCAACAATGAGAAAGGATGCAGCAGAATATGCTCGAAGATGTGACGCATGTCAAAGACATAGTAACATACTGCATCAACCTGCTGAACCATTGTATCCTATTGTTTCCCCTTGGCCGTTTATGAAGTGGGGTATGGATATAGTGGGAAATTTACCAAAAGCTCCGGGAGGAAAAGTCTTTATGCTAGCAATGACGGATTATTTCTCTAAGTGGGTTGAAGCAGAAGCATTTGTTCAAGTTAGAGACCAAGAAGTAGTATCCTTCATCAAGAGAAATATCCTGACCAGATTCGGAGTACCAGCCGAGATAATCTGTGACAATGGTTCTCAGTTTATAAGTAAGAGGACTACTGACTTTTGCAAGAGTTGGGGAATCAAAATGATTACATCTACTCCGGTACATCCTCAAGCAAATGGACAAGCAGAATCCTCAAACAAGATAATTGTCAATAACTTAAAGAAAAGGCTTGGAGCCAAAAAAGGAAGATGGGCAGAAGAATTACCCTTTGTTTTATGGGCTGATAGGACAACGGTAAAGAATGCAACAGGCCAAACCCCATGTTCGTTGGTGTTTGGAGCAGAAGCAATGATTCCAACGGAAATGACAATACCTACTGCAAGATCTACCTTAAGCGATCCTGAGCAGAATCCTGAAGCCTTGAGTCAGGATTTAGACACTATAGATGAAAAGAGAAATGCGGCAAGACTAAGGATGGCAGCATATCAACAGAGAATATCCAGGGCATATAACAAGAATATTAGAACCAGAAGATTTAAGGTTGGAGATTGGGTGTTAAGAAAGGCTTTTCAGAATACTACTAATCCTGCCGATGGCAAGTTAGCTCCAAAATGGGAAGGACCATATGAAGTTGAATCAGAAGCAGGAAAAGGAGCATATAGACTCAAGAATATGGAGGGGGATATGCTACCGAGATCTTGGAATGCTATACACCTTAAGCTCTATTTCAAGTGAGTTTAGAATTCAATTTCTAACTCAGAATGGTATGAATTCTATCTTTTTTAAATATGTTTTGGTTTAATTTATTCTTTGAAACTCAATACTAACTTAAGCATCGGAGGGGTGTTAGCCAAGCTAACACCCACCTTAGTTTACAATTGTGTTGCAAGATATGTTTCAGGATATAGCTCCAGGATATGTACTCAGGATAACTCGGAAGATTAGAGGATTGGCCCCCTCTCTCACGTTTAAGGGATACTGATCCCTTCACAGGTTTAAAGGTATTCACCTTTCTTCCGAATTGGGTTTAAACACCCCGCCTGGAGCGCAAGTTATTCAGGGATAGTTCAAGGTGGCGGGACCAGTCCATGTAAAAGTGGCTGACAATTTCGTTACTGTTGGCTATATCCTGAATCCTAAAGGTATATGAGGATTGATCACCCTCTCTCACGAAAGGGTATTTTCATACTCTCTAAGGTTTAAAGGTTTTCACCTTTCTAAGTCTTGGAGTTTATACACTCCCGCCTGTAGCGCATGAAATTTTGGGATTTTCCCCAGGATACAAGGGATTTATCTCCAGTACATCCTTGGGTTTTACCCTTGGGACCTAAAAAATTGCCTATACAATGGAACTTGACATTCAGAAGATTTCTAAGTGTTTGAAGACATTGTACACAGGGGACATTCCTACCAAAGCAGTGATGTAAAGCTCAAAGGCTAAAGTTCGGAACTAGTATTCTGAATATTGCACACAGGGGACATCTTCATTGAAAGAGTTGCAAGAAGATTGAGGTTTGATAAAAGGGTTATATGCTACTCCGGGGGGTAGTGCCTTCTTGGTCCATAGTGGTTTCAGCAACATCCGTCTTGGGGTCCGCCTCAGCATTCTTCTCAGCATCGGTTGCTTTTTCAACTACTTTGGAAGGTTCTTCGACAGTTGATTTGGAAGAGGTGCCGCCAAGGTTCTTCAGCTTGGTCTCCCAAGCAGCAACATCCCAGGAAGGGCATTCGAAACCTAAAGTTTTGGCTTCGTGAGCCATCTTCAGCCTGGCTTGAAGGAGAGAAATGACGACGGAACTTTTGAGGCTTTCCCGGTAGCTGACCATATCCCGTTCGTATTGCACATGGGCTGCTTCCAGATCGGCCTGGGCTTGAAGAGTAGCTTTGTTGAGAGCAACTTGATGTTCTTGGGTCATAGCTTTGTATTTCTCCTCGTAATGACGAGATTTGGCGGCCGCAATCATACCTTGGTCGGAGATTGTGATTTCTGCTTCCTTTAGCTTAGATTCAAGTGTTTTGTTAAGCTTGCAGGATTCTTGATATAAATGAACCAAACGCTCAAGACCCTACAAAGGTAAGAGGACAGGGATTAATATTGTTAAATCTTTGAAAATAATCTAAATTGCAGGATATGATATGAGGATACTAACCTGGTTAAGAAAAGAAGTCATAAACCCACTGGCTTCAATGAACCCGTGCTTCTCATAAGGAAAGGTGTCAGAAATGACAGGGGAATCGGGTTCTTTCCTTTTGCGGGAACTTGAACTCCGGGGCTTGGTAGCCGGTGAAGGTTTAGGAATGATGATGGCTTTGGAGCTGCTGGGTTTGGATGTAGCTGTGGTCTTGGGGCTAGGTTCTTTCTTGACCTGGATCTGGTCAGAATAGCTGTCCAATTCGTCAAGATCAAAGACTTCAGGGATCTTAGCTGGTGCTGCATAAAGGAAAAAGTTTTACTCTTTATCTTATCATTATGCTGTTGTGACTAATTATTTTGAAAGAAATTCTTACCAGACATCTCGGATGATGAGTATTGACTGGAACTCGGGACGTGTGTGGTGAAAGTCCTGTCTATTGCAGGTAACCGGTAAACGGTATTGATTCTCTCTTCTGACTCAGCGGTAGGGGGAGCAACTTCCTTGAAGTTCACTGCATAAAGATCAAAAAAGAAGAGTATTAATAGAAGATAACAATCAAATCGTCTATGAGGATATTTATGATCCTACCGGTGGTTAACCACTCCACCGGAAGGTTGGCACCCTCAGCAATGGAATCTCGTTTGACAAAGAAGAATTTGCGTTGCCATCCGTCTTCGTTTTTGGTGGCTTTGAGAATCAGGGGTTTGCTGGAGGTCGAGAAGAGCAAGAACCGGCTAGAGCCATGGGATCGGAGGCGATAAGCAATAGGTAAATCCTCGATGCAGAGGTCGGAGCAATGGAGGTTTTTGATTTGGTTGAGTACAATTAGTACTCTCCAAACCATGGGCATGGTTTGAGCAACAGAGATGCCGGTAATACGAAAGAATTGCATCATGAATTCAGGAAAAGGGTATCGAAGACCTAATGAAAAAGGATATGCTGGAAAACAGATCCATTCGGTGGAAGAAACATCCGATCGGATTGACCGATCGAATGGCCTAAAGACCGTGCTGTCAGGGAAAGCGCCGGAGGCTCTTAAAGCTGCAATGTCTGCGTTGTCAAAAGCGCAGATCTCCTTTTCGGGATTTTTAAGAAGATTCTGCTGGGTGAAGGTCTCGGCGTCCATTGCAAGTAAGATGAAGTAAATTGACAGGAAGAAAATCAGAAATGGAGAATTACCTGAAGGTTCTGTTGAAGATATCTGCTTTTCAAACAAGAAAAGAGAAGATATAGGGGCATCGTGGATCTCCATTGAGTAAAAAACGCGTTGGAAGTTACGATGTGATCTTGACCGTCGCTTCGTTTTAAATGCCTTGAGTTATGGGATAAGATTTTTGAAATATATCCGTTGGATTGGTACACCAACTGATATATTTGGGGACAATTGTTAGGGCTCATTTTCTTAACATACGTATCCTGACCAATATCCTGCCTTTGTTTGTTTATTTGTGACCAGGATGCTGGAAGAGGATATTGCTAACATCTTGGGCGATATCCTGAGGCTTATTGAATTAAACACGTGCAGGTTAAAGGCTGAGACTTGCTAACGGTCAAGAGGACTTCTTCTCCTCAAGACTCGGACGAATTTGTTGAGGGAGAGACGTTGAGCCCGAAAGACCAGGTCTACAACGTTCGAAGAAGGAATATTCGGTGGATCCCGCAAGTTTAGGGTAGTTTGTTATTTTATCTTTACTATAAATAGATGGGGGCGGATCAGCTTAGAACACACAATTTTTACTAACACTCTCGTACACTTTCACTCTCTAGCTCATTGCAAACACCACACTTGTATTCAAGTTTCGTTGTAACACTTAGTCGATCCGTACCACATCCTGCACTGTATCCTGATTTTTGAAGCAATAGAAGAACAAGGCAGCTGCGATTGTCAGCTCCCGAGGTTTTATGCCGGTGATCTAGATTGATCAAGGGCTTTCCTCGTACATCTCGTGTCGTTTACTTTACTTTTTCTCATTGTTTGATCCTAGATACAGCTCAATATCCTGAGCTGTATTCTGAATACTGATTTTCTAAACAACTTAACAAGCACATTTTCAATACACTTTCTAGCACACTACCTCACTTAACTAATTTGATCACTAAATTGCTTAGGTAATTTTTTACCAAAACATAGGGGATTAAGATGATAACATCAACACCAGTCCACCCACAAGCTAACGGTCAAGCAGAATCATCCAACAAGATCATCATCAATAACCTGAAGAAGAAACTTGGATCCAAGAAAGGAAAGTGGGTAGAAGAGCTACCTTATGTGTTATGGGCTGATAGAACAACTCCCAAGAATGCCACTGGCCAGACTCCATTCTCTCTAGTGTTTGGAGCAAAATCAGTGATCCCTACAGAGATGGCGGTTCCTACTGCTAGAACAAGCATCCGTGATCCTGAAGGAAATGCTGAAAACTTGGTTCAAGACTTGGATACCATAGAAGAACTCAGGGATTTGGCAAGGATAAGATTGGCTAGCTATCAACAAAGGATGGCTGGAGCTTACAACAAGAATGTCAGGATCAGAGAGTTCCAAGTTGGTGACATGGTGTTGAGGAAAGCATTCCAAAACACCACAAATCCTCCTGATTGCAAGTTAGCACCAAAGTGGGAAGGCCCCTATCTTATTGAAGCTGAGGCAGGAAAGGGGGCATATCGTTTATTGACAATGGAAGGTGATTTACTACCAAGAGCTTGGAATGCTGTCCATTTGAAGAAGTATTTCATGTAGGAAGGATCACGGATCCTTGATCATTTTCATGCCTGTTATACATGAAGGATCCTTAGAGGATATATGATCCTCACTCTGGTAATGACCTGATCCTAGTTTACTTAATCCTTTACTTTATTTAATAACAAGGGAAAGGGTCCATGATCCTTTATCCTTTCTTCACTAAAGTTCTAAGTTTTGTAGAAGTTGGTACATCCTTCACAAAGGATCACGTATCCATAGAGATCCCTAAGTTAAATGGTTATGTCCCCAGTTTTATGGGTTTATCCCCAGTTTTATGGGTTTATCCCTAGTTTTTTGGGCTTGTCCCCAGTTTTTGGGCTTGTCCCCAGTTTTAGGTTCTAATACCTTCGCCAGTAGCGCACGATTATCCTGGTGCAGTTAAAGGCAATGGGACTAGTACCCGCTTTAGGGGCTGACAATTTTATTGTATTGGCTGTATTCAGGATCCTAAGTATAATGGTAGACGTACCATACATCCGTTCCTAAGGTTTCTAACATTTTCACGTTAGCTAAGGTTTTGGCATTTTCATGTCACTAAGTTTGGATAGTCGCCAATGAGGGCCATACTCCAGTTTACACAAGATCCTTTGGGCTTGTCCCCAATATATTGGGCTTGTCCCCAGATTGTTGGGCTTGTCCCTAGTTACTAACCTTTCTTTTATATTGGCTTAGTCCAAAGTTACATTCTATTTCAGGTTTTCAAAGCTAAACATTTAAGGATCCTGGATCCTAACCTTTTACTAGGGTTTGTCTTTTGGTTATCTCAATTGTAAATATTAAAGATTTAGGATCCTAACTTGGATTCTCAGGTATGATCCTTATTTACCTTCGCTTTATTCTTGATTTATTTAAGTTACCCTTATCTTTTGACAACAGGATATATGATCCTAACATTACACCATTTATTGAACTTTTCGATTATAGGATATTTGATCCTTGATCATATCCTAAACTTTTTGACATAATCTAATATATTTTCATTCTTAACTTGTGAATTCAAAGAAGTGGTACCATAAATATTGAAAGGTAAATATGCACAAAATGAACAACACAAGATAGCCCAAAAGATTAAAGTTTTATTTATTTATCAAAAGTTAAACCCTTCAAAGGTTGTCAAAATTGCCTACCCCAAGCATCTACTAGCAAAACGTGGCTCGTCTGCTGGGGTAGGCAAAAGGTGTCCATAGTTAACAGTTCTTATAGTGCAGGAATAAAAGGGCGGCAGGATAACAGTGGTTTCATCCCCCAAACAGAGGATCCATCCACCGTCTATTATCCTACCTATTGTCTGAAGGATCCATGATCCTTAACCCTAAATACTATTGTTTAAGTACAGACCAACATTGTTCACCATCAAAACATCATCAAACAAAAAAAAACCTACCAAACCATAAAAAAATGGGCTCCGGCCACGTCTAAAAATTTCCATCATCGCCCATTTCTGCAGCTTACACCTTCGCTGCATCACCACCAGCTGCTACCTCTTCAACCGGATCCTTCAACCCGCTGCTGCCAGCCTCCGATGCCAAGACCTCCTCAGCCTCCTCTTCATCGTCCAGCTCTGCCAGCTTGAGCTTCCAGCCTTCTTGATCCCAGGCAGGCCTATCGAAAGAAGGATCCTCAGCCTCCTTGGCCATTTGAAGCTTGATCTTGAGCATGGAGATTGTAGCAGAAAGCTTGGCTCCTTCCATCACCTCCTCCTTCTCCTGCTGAGCTTTGATCTGGGTCAGGACCAACTCCTTCTTCACCAGGTTAATGTCCTTCTCAAGGGAGGAGATCGTTTTGTCTTTCGCCAAGAACAGCTACTGGAATACTTTTTTGCCTTCACAATGCCACATAACAGATAAGTGTACATATTTTTCAATCATTTTAACAATTATTCATTTATACATATATTCGAATACTTACTTGACATTGTGAAGGAACCGGAGGATGCTTCTTCTGAATCCTTTGTTTTGGCTTGAAATGTCCTTACAGCAGAGTCAAGCTTCCAGAAAAGCAGCAACTCTCTCTTTTGTTGCAGGTGTTTCTTGAAGATGAGAAAGTGAGATGGCTACAAAAACAATAAAAAGGATCAGTTATCCTCAACAAAAACAGAGTCTTACTATGATCCTTGTATAAGGATCCCATATCCTACCCTGGGTGATCCACTTTTTGGGGAGATTTTTCCCATCTGGGATTGAATCTCTCCTCACAAAGAAGAACCGGTTCTTCCAGTGGGTATCGTTTTTGGTGGTCTTAAGGATTGGGTGAGGCTGACCAGGTTTATGCTTGAACAAGAAACGGTGTGATCCATGGCTAACAAGGTTATATAGTTGACTCAACTCGAACATCCCTATTTCTATACCCTCCTGCTCGATGATGTTCTCCATGGTATAAAGAACTCTCCACATCATTGGCATGGCCTGTATGTAGCACATGCCTGTGAGTGTGAAGAACGACTGTGTGAAGGTAGGAAAAGAATAAGAGAACCCTATCAAGAAGGGGGTGGCCGGAAAAGCAACCCAGGTGTCGGAAATAAAGTCACTCTTCATAGAAGAGTCGAAGGATCTGAAAACGGCCTCATCCGGAAAGCAATGACGAATCCGATCGATTTCAGGATCGGTAAAACGGCAGAGTTTCAGCGAAGGGTTTTTGGTAACGCCTTGGCTTTTCAAAGGGCTATCCTTTTTAGGATCCTTAGCTGATGAAGATCAGAGAACCATTTTCGCCATGGATGCTAAGAGAAAAGAGGATCGGAGTAGAAGGATTGAGAGAGAAGAAAAGAGAGAATACCTGTTTTGATCTCCGAATGAGGATTTAAAGGGATGGAATGCTCGAATTTAAATGCCTCTTGACCCTTATCTCTAACTCTGAATTTATAATGATGATTTGCAGGTAGTCATGTCGCTGACGTCAAATTTGCAACGGCTAGTTCGGATATAACGGCTATATTTACGTTAGCTAGTTCGTTCGAGATAAGGCAGAAAAATATGACTCATTAAGTTGTATTTTATTCCTCATATTTTGGGGGCAATTGTTAGGGATGGATTTTCTAGTGTATGGATCACGGATCCTCAAGTGCAACCAGGATCACGGATCCTCAGTTCAGTTTTGAATTAAGGATCCTCAGAAGACGTTGCAGGTTTAAGGATCCAGGATCCTCATTATTATCCTTAAACTAACGGTTGTTTCCACCATGTTTGAACTTGTTTTGCAGGAATATACGAATGGGACTTGGTCTTGCCAAGATTCCAGGAGAATATGCTCCATTATTCTGCACGTGCATGGCTTGTATGACCGTTGTGGAAGTTGTGGGAAGCTAGCATGATTTGCGGATTGTTTGTTAGTTAGATTATTTCCATTTTTATAAGGGGATAACAAGCTTGAATAGATGGAACAAGTTAGCAAACACACACTCTCGAGAACTCTCTGCAACATATTGGCGATTTCACACTTTTTGCACACTAGTGACCCTTGTAATAAGCTTGTTGTCATCCCGAATTGTACACATTATTTGTTTAATATAGTTGGTGATCGGTAGTTTCCATCACCCGAGGTTTTTTGTGCCGGAGATCATATATTGATCAAGGGCTTTTTCCTCGTATAAATCCGCTTGTCCAATATTCATTACATTCATACTTTGTTCATTCATTTGTTCATACAATCAAGCATCACACCTCACAAAATAAGATTTGGTTACATTATCCTTGTCTGATTTTTAACCAAAACAACTGTGTCCTCTTGGTCAGATGGTTCCATCTAAATTTGTTGGAATCCAGATGAAGCATCCATAAAAGTTAACAACTCATGACCCGTTGTAGCATCCATCATGGAGTCAATGTGGGGTAAAGGGAAAGGATCCTTGGGACATGCTTTGTTTAAGTCAATAAAATCAACGCATACCCTCCACTTTCCATTCTTTTTCTGAACAACTACCACATTGGCTAGCCATCTTGGATACTTTACCTCTCTAATCATACCAGCCTTGAGCAATTTGTCTACCTCTTCTTGGATAATGGCATTCCTTTCAGGTGCAAATTTCCTCCTTTTCTAGTGTATTGGCTTGAAAGACCTATCAATACCAAGTTTGTGAGTAATAACATCCTTAGATATACCTGTCATGTCTTCATGTTTCAAAGCAAAGGTAGATTTTCTCCTTTTCAAGAAGGATATTAAATCCTGCTCAATACTGTCAAGGATCCCGGATCCTATAAAAATTTTGGATTCAGGATCCTCAGGGTTCAAAAGAATATCCTTGACGTCTTGCTCTCTTGCCTCCATGGCGTCCCTTGGAGGATACTTTAATTGCTATGCTTCCCTAGGCTTGGAAGCTGATTTCATTGAAAAAGTGTAGCAGTTCTTTGCTTCTTGCTGATCACTTTCGATCTTCACCACACCCCATGGAGTAGGGAGCTTCACACATTGATGATATGTTGAGGGGACTGCCTTCATATCATGTATCCATGGCCTGCCAAGGATAACATTACAACAAGAGAAACAATCAATAACACGGAATTTCTAAACAGAATTCACTCCCTCTATATGAATAGGAAGTTTGATGTCCCCCAATGTATTCTTTGTCTCTCCGCTGAATCCCACAAGGACAGATGATCTTGGAACAATGTCAGATTCAGGAATATTCATTCTTCTGAGGACATCCAACTAGATTATGTTCACCGGGCTTCCCCCATCAATGAGAATCCTGCGAACAAAATGGTTAGAGATAAATAATGTAATAACCAAACCGTCGTGATGAGGATCCTGTATGTCCACACGGTCATCCTCATCAAAGGATATCACTTTCTGCTAGGTGAGAATAGAAGTTCGAACAGGTCTGTCCCCATTCTCTATCTTTGTTTCCTTTGCATGTCTCTTAGCAGCTGAGAATGAAGTGCCACGGATATCAGAACCTCCGGAGATAAAGTGGATGATTTGAGCGTCAGCTGGTGGAGGAGGAGCTTTTCCAGGAACTTTTTCAGAATCCTGGATCCTTGATTTCTTCCTTCCAAGCAACACCTTCAAGTATCCTTTGTTCAAAAGACAACAAATCTCCTTCCTTAATGCTATGCACTCATCTGTGAGATGACCAAAGTCCTCTTGATAAGCACACCACTTTGATTTATCTTTGGTAGCCGCCGGCTTGTCACTCTTCCTTGGACATCTAGCTTTGTCACCTAAATTTTGCATAGGAGGATAATCTTCATCATCTTCCTCTTGTTCCACAGCATGCACATTCTGGTTGTCAGGTCTATTATATGACTTGGATCTATTATTCTTGAAATAGGATCCTTATTTGTCTTGCTTTGAGGATCCTGACAACCTCTCCTGGATCCTTTTGTCATCCTCTAAACGAATGAACCTAAGGGCCCTATTCCTTACTTCATCTAGGTCCTTGCAAGGTGTCATAACAGGATCATCATAGAATTATGAATCTTTTAGTAAACCCATTTTAAAAGCTTCAACAGCAGTAGCAATATCTAAGTTAGGGATTTCTAAGGATTCTCTACTCTATTTAGTTATATAATCCCTTAATGATTCATTATGACCTTGGGTGATCCTATATAAATCACTAGTTAACCTTTCAAATGTCCTACTACATGAAAACTGATTATTAAACAAGTTAACTAAATGAGAAAATGAACTAATAGAGTAAGGAGGAAGACTTAGCAGCCATTTCAAAGCTGATCCAGTTAGTGTGGATCCAAAACCCTTGCAAAGACAGGCTTCCTTTAACCTTTCTAAAATGGGGTTGATCTCCATTCTTTCCCTATATTGTGCCACATGTTCTTCTGGGTCGGTGGTACCATCATACAACTTCATATTAGGTGTTTGGAACCGTTTTGGTATCTCAGCATTACATATGGGTGGTGCAAAGCGAGACACCTTGTGACTTCCATCCGGGATCTCAGGAATGAGTTTAACCACTCCCGGGACACTGGATATCATATCCTTAAGCTTTTGTAACTCCTTAGCCATGGCCTAATTGATTCCTGGTTCCTGCATAATACCATGGTTAGTGCCATAAGATGTATTAAAAGTGTTACCTCCTGATTGATTTGAAATCGGTATTCCAGAAATATATCCAAAATGAGGCGTTTCTGGTGCAAGAGTAGGACCAGATGAAGCAATGGTCAGCATGGGAATGAAGTCTCCTACATGAATTTCAGAACTTCTGGGTTGTTGACTCCCTGAGGATCCTTGATCCTGGAAGATGTTGGACCCAGGATACATTGGTGCTGAAGGTCATGGAGGATATTCCATGGATCCTTGAACCTGCGATGAGGATCCTTGATACTGAGGGTAGGATCCTTGAGCTGGAAGCATTCCCATGTATCCTCCCGAACTAGAGAAGGATCCTTGATGCTGAAAAGAGGATTCTTGAGGCTGGAAGTAGGATCCTTGAGCCTGTGTCATTGCTGATGATCCATATTGCATACCTGATGATCCTCCTTGATACTGGACACCTGATGCCTTGGAGTACTGGATGGTTGTTGGTGGAGTGGTGAAATCCAATGACCTAGGCATCAACGGAGAGTGATCCTCTGCTGATTTCTTCAGTTTCTTGATCTCATCAATTTCACGAAGGATCCTGCCATTAGTTTCATCCTGCTGTTGCATGTATCCTCTCATCTGCAAAATCAAAGAGTAAAGATCATTGTTAGTAGGTGTAGAGGAAGAAACAACAATAGTTGCTTTTGTGAAAACAGGGGTTGGCTTCTTCGAAGCATTCTCATCATTTTTCTGATATGCAGAGGGAGTAGGAGGCAATGGTGGAATTCCCTATGATGAAGTGATCGCCGGCATGGAGCTTGAAGAATTTTTTCCCTGAGAAGCCATGTGGTTGAAGGTAATGAACAGGAATGAATGAAATGAACAAAGATTTTCAAAGATGAAGCACCAATTGCCCCACGGTGGGCACCAAACCATTTTGGTCAAAATCACACAAGGATAATGTAACCAAATATGTTTTTTGTGAGGTTGAATGCTTGATTAGATGAACAAATGTATGAACAATTATCAAAAGGAAATGACAATGAACACAAGGATTTATACGAGGAAAAAGCCCTTGATCAATGTGTGATCTCCGACATAAAAAACCTCGGATAGTGAAAACTATCACTATCAACTATATTGAACAAAAAGTTTACAACTTTGGATGATAACAAGCTCAATACAATGAATTGCTAATGTGAAAGTGTTTGTTCGCCAATGTTTTTTAGAGAGTTCGAATGCAGACTATTGTTGTCTTTATCTTTCTAAAAATGAGCTTGTTACCCCTTAAAAGATAAGAAAAATCCTACTAACTAACTCTCTGAAGATCATGCCAGCTTTCCCACGACCTTCTTCAACGGTTATGAGCCTCATGCACGTGCCAAAAATAGCATATTCCTCCGAGACTCTCTCACTGACTTAGTCCACAAATACCTGCAAACGTAAACTAAGAACACAAGAAACAATTGTTAAAAACATAAATAATAGTAAGGATCCTTGATCCTCAGACCCCCTGCATTATCCATTAAGGATCCGTGATCCAGGCCTAGTCTCAGGATAAATGATCCTTAGCATAAAATCCATGTCCTAACAATTTTTTTTTAATTCTAGTGTGAGAAACAATAAATCTTATATTTATAGCATTTTCACTTAATTTTTAGGTTTTTGGGTTTAAAAAATGGGCGATTCATTTTGTTGTGCGTGTTCTCGCAATATTTAGTGTTCTGCGTAGAACATTTCCCTCTATTGTCCACACGATGTGGCGGGAACACAACACGTAGATTGGTGATTTTAGGGGTTACACGAGGTGATTCAGTTCACTTTTAAGCCATACCCATGTAGATTATAGGGTTAAAAAACCCGGTTACTTGAATTGAATAGAGGAGGTTAACCGTACACCAGGATCGAATTGAACCGTCAGTTCCCTTTAGTGGTGATTGTTTTTATTTTAACTAGGTTGTAAAACCTGCGCGCGTTGCGGCGCTGTGAACCATGATATGGTAACGGCAGCGGACACCTACATTCATATTAAAGTCGTGATATAGTAAAATAGCACATATGCCCTATACAACAAATAATATTGGGCAAGACTAAATTATAAAGTCTTTTAGTTATGATTGGATAATTTTATCTCCTATGCTACAAAAAGGCAAATTAAGTAGTCGGCTGTTGTTCCTGACCAGCAAGTAATTAACTGCTTCCTGCAGTCTATAGATTTTCCCACCTCCTGCATCAAGAAAGTCAATCAACCCTCTTAAAATCAATGAGCTTAAGTGGACACAAAAAGCGCAAACAGAAATCAACAATAAGAAAAGAAATAAATGAAGCCATTAAGATACCTGTCTGGCTATTATAAAATAGGTTGTTCGGTCCTCTGAAATGTTAAAGAAATGGTTTGGTCGTACAGTTATATGATAAACCTGCTTCAAGCAAACCGTTAAATCAGGCTAACCTTTAATAATGTCAGAAATTAGTGCTTTTTCCATTCGATTTAAATCAGGCTAACCTTTAACATAAGATATGTGGAGCTTAAGCTTGGGTTCATGAAAGGTTAGACCATTGTTACACACTTACAACACCATCCTCTCCTTGCAAGCAATTTCCATATTATTCAGTCTGTCATTGTTGCTGCCAATTAGGCAGGACATCATAGTCGTTGTCGAGCAAGGGCACCTAAAATGCACAAAGTTTAATAGCAATCATTAAATACAAGTTAAAATGGAAAAGCGACAGGTCGGGTAATGGATCACAAAAGGGACAGGTCAAATTACTGTTATACTGGTAGGAAACGTCTTAGGTTAGGCTGGTTGGAAACCACATTGGCAAATATCCAGGTCGGGTAGCAGGTCACAATAGGTTGGGTCAAAATATATATTTCAGATTTTCGGGTACCATGTTGAAACGTGTTGGGTAAGGTTGTAAATAGGTTGACTTGAAACCCTTCATCTCCAAAGGTTTAAATTTTCTTAATGAATAATTAGAGTACCAAATGTGATTAAAATATTAACTTTTCAAATATAATAGTTTAGGAGGTTTAATCATTTATGCATTAAAAAGGGATTTTGACCCATTTGGACCGACTCCTAATAAGCTAGCATTTCGTTTTAAATTTAAAAGCTTGACACATGCACATATAACATAACAAAAATTAAGTTTTTTCGTGAGTTGGTGCTATGATTTATTTAAAAATTTTGCGCTCAGGCTCGTTTAGGCTTGCGAGCCAATTCGAGCTCGATAAAGGAAGCTCGGGCTCGTTTATTAAGGTACCGCATGCGTGCAACCTACGGGTTGCGCATGGTGGTCTTTCACGGCCAGCAGGCGGCAGAGACGCACTCTTGCCCCGCCACCCACCATCCTTATCTTCTGCAGTGAACACGCACTTTGCTCTATCGCGCCATATGCAGACTTGGGCTACTGAGGTATAGTCATGTCATGGTCCAAACAAAACATAATCAAAAGCTAGGTATAGCTGAACTTTGGTACAAAGAAACTCATAAAACTAACTCCATTTGGAATTCCAAATGGAGTTGGTTTTATCTGAAACAATTCAATTACCTATTAATAAAAAAAGAAAAAAATCAAATATTTCCAGATCTACATACCATAGCAAACTCGGCATAAGGTCCAAAAGTCATGATTGCAATAGGAGTGCCAATTGTTAGATTTTAACCCCATAACTACTGCAACAATTAATCTAATACCATGAAAATAATAATCTTCCAAATAGATGAACTATACCAATGGAAAACTACCAGTTGTTCAACAAATCTTTGGACCAATAAATTTTAATGAAACTGAAATCCTAATTGAGCCAAAACTATTAGTTGTTAAAGCATATAAGTGCCAAAATTTCATATACCAGATTTTGTGGCCCAATAATTAATATTTAAACACATTACAGAATACAGAAGGGTCAAATTTTAAGTTAATAATAATAACAATATACAAAATAATGTAAAAAGACTCAAGATATGTCACATTATTTACACCTAAACAAAACGTATAGATTTCTATTTAGATTTATTAAACTGTAAACCTAAATATGTATATTTGGCTCAGATTTTATCTTCACAGCCACTAACAACGGGATGCCTCAAAACCATGATGGAGGCTCAGATGACTACCAGTTCATCATCACAGCCCTAAAGACCGAAACTAAACCATTATTGCAATCTAAAATAGAAGAAAATTCATACTCACGGTGATAAACAAAATTGGAGCCATGGAATCTCATATCAGCTAATAACAATCGTCATCAACTCCACACCACACTTGGAATCCAACAGCAAGTTCTCAGGTTTAAGTTCTCTATGAGCCAGTGAGCCACCATGTTCTAGTGGCAATACTCCACACCGTAAATTATCTGTTTCAATTAAGAAAGTGTAGCGCCCACTTTAAAATAAGTAAATACCAACAACAATAGCACATGTGAAGAATTTAATTATCACCTGCTGAAAGAAATTACGACCGTCAGCTTCCTGCAACCTGCCCTTCTCAACAATGTAACAAAACAAACGTATATAAATCTTGATTTAAGAAGCACCTTTTGCCGTTTTGAGGACACGTGAGATGAAGGACCAGTGAAGATGCACCTCGATCAAGGTTCTCTTCAACCTACATGTATATAAAAGTTAAAAGAAAACAAATTTAACCCAAAAACAACCTTTTCTTGAGGCCTGAACTGATAAAAGTTGTAGTTAAGGTTCAACTTTACCGGTGGTTGATCATTGACAGATTCAGTAGAATCCACTTGATAAACAGAGACACCTTTTATCGGTATGAAACCCTAATGACTTGTAGAGGCGAGCAGCTGGGGTAACACTGCTAGCCTAGAAGAAATGAAATTAGCAGTGTTAATTACAATGAACGGAATAGATATTAATGATATGATGATGCTATTAAATTTTATACCTTCTCAGTTGGAATAATATGTGTTCTAGAAAGGCATTACCAAACCTTCTGAGCGAATTAGAACGTAACACCGTCGGGTGATCTTCTGTCGCTGCCGATGAATTCGTTGATTGGCTGGCCATGTCGCAAGAAACTTAAAAGGATTTGGGGTGAGAGGATGAAACCTTGTTATCATGTGTATAAAACAAAAATAGAAATAGGAGATGCATCGCTGGCAGGCACCCGTTCGGCAGGAATTTTCCACCACAACCAGTCAACCACACGACCACTTGAAAACATTGAAACCAAGTCTAGTTGTAATGTGATCGGTCTGCAAGTCTTAAAGGCAATCGGAACCGAAGAATTACCGTCGTCGGAACTGAACCCTAGCCACCGCCGGAAATATCGCTACCGCCACCGTAGTTCCCATCGTTGGAGTACAGGATGGCCTCCGCCCACGGATGCCACCGGCGCCAACCACCACCGTACCTTTTGATTCCTCAGCTTCTATTTTTCTATATGAACTTAACCACCACAACCCACCACCGGTCTGACCGAAGGCCAAGAGGGTGGCCGACGTGAAACGATGGTCGGTTCCTCCATCTCCGCCGCTCCTCTCTCTCTCTGTCTCTGCCGTGCTATAGCTGTTCTCCCTCTCTCTATCCATTTCTCTAACCTGAATTTTTTTGAAGTGGGAATGGTGGAGGGCAAGCTGTCCAACTACGTGTAAAGGGTTAAAGGATAAAATCCCAAAAATACCCTCCAGAACTGTTCATTCACTTTTTCTATTATCATATAGTAATAATAATTATACATGTACCCTGATTGATCATATCATTTATTTCTTTAAATATATGATATTACGGAATATATTTAACTATACTTGTTACCTAATCCAATTTACACAGGTGCCTATCCTCCAATTATCTCATTATTTTCAAAAGTAATTATACCAGCTATAGGATTCAGCTTCATTTGGTATTCCTTTTTTTTCTAAAACAGAAATGTAATTTATCAGAATATAACCACAGTTAATTTATATGAATTGTTTGAAACATACAGGAAGCAAGAGCTCATGGTTTTTATAAAAGTATTTGCATTGACTATACATATATACAATTTGGTTAGAAAGGTGACCAACTATTATAACAATGGATACTATTGAGTGAATACCTACAAAGAAAGCTATCATCCTAATATATACAGGGAAGCTAGAGGCAATAAATAATACAAGTAAATACATGTAAATAAATGAGAGACTTTTGGAATTATCTAACATCTCCCCACAAGCTGAACGGTGGCGGACCAATGCGAAGCATTTAACGAAGAGACTGAAATTAAGAACTTGGTAGACTCTTTGTGAAAATATCCACAACCTAAAGCTTGGTAGGAATAAATTTAGTCATGAGTTTTCCCGCAGTCAATAATTCGCGTAAGAAGTGATAATCAAGATCTATATGTTTTGCCCGTTTGTGAGAGACCAGATTCTGAGTGAGAAAAATAACACTTTGATTGTCACAAAGAATGGTAGGTCGAGTCGATGGTAATGCATGAAGTTCCTGAAGAAGAAGATGAGTCAACCACACAATCTCCGCAGCTGTAATTGCCATAGCTCTGTATTCAGATTCACAACCGGAGCGAGCGACAGTGGGTTGCTTGTTTGCACTCCATGAGGTGAGATTTCTTCCCAAAAAGATTAAATGCCCATAAGTGGACCGTCGCGTTTCTAAGCAGCGAGCCCAATCAGCATCGGAAAAGCCAAGCAATGAAGTCTGAACGGGACGACTGTAGTGAAGACCATAAGAGACAGTACCTTTGAGATAGCGAAGGATCCGTTTTACCTCCTGAAAGTGCGTCGTGGTAGGAGCATGTAAAAACTGGCTGACTTGATTTACAGCATACGTAATTTCAGGTCGTGTGATCGTGAGATACTGTAGAGCACCAACAATGGAACGATACCGAGTAGTATCCGAAAATGGGGTACCTGCAGAAACAAAAGACACATTTGTACTCAAAGGTGTGGGTGCAGGCTTTGCATCCAACATCTTCGCACGAGTTAAAATATACAAAGTGTATTTAGATTGATGTAACACCCTGAAAATATAGATTTAATATTATAAACTAAATGTCGGTTAAGGTCAAGATAGAATAACTAGGAATAAATAACCTAGTTAGTTAGTGTTTTGACATAATAGAACAAACATAGTTAAAATACCCTTTATAAAAATTGGGTAAAGTTGAGGGGCTAAACATAGACAAAGGAATTAAAGTTTTATATAAAAAAAACAAAAAAAAACAATTACTAAACACAAAACACACACAAACGTGTGTGTGTGTTCTGCGATTCCAACAGGAGCCAGGGGAGCTCTCATGCTCAAAACCCTAATGTGCAAGAATTGATCAAATCAAGAGGCCAAATCAAACCCAAATAGAAATCCAAGCACAAATTAATGATAACCTCAGTGAAGTGATCACAAGGTATGTCAAATTTCACACTTTGGTTCCATCCCAAACTCTAGATGAACACATGAGATTAGAAATTATAGCTTGCATGATCGTTGTTTGGATGAAACAGTAAAGAAATCATGTCTAGGAGTAAACCCTAGTCATTAGTTTGTTGAATTTGTGCCTAAACAATGAAATTCATAATCATCCATTATGTGTGTGTAATGGGTTTAGTAGAAACATGATGAACACTAGAATCACAATTGTCAAACTAGTGTTATTTGAGCTAAATGAAATAAATCCAGAATGTGAATGTGAAATTTGATATATGAACATTGTGTAGATGTTAAAATTTGGCCAAACAACTAATCATGAGACTTGGTTGTTGGATTAGTAAAATAATGCCCTTTAGGTGTTTGTAGAAATGCCTAAAAGAGGGCTAAATATTGAAATTCTGAACAAAAACGCATATTAAAATGATGAGAAGAATTATGCGTTAAAACTTATAAAAAGAGTTCTAAAACGATTGTGAATTGAACTCTTTAGGCAATGAATCCGGATCGTCAAGCGGACAAGCCGGTGGAGATACTCTTTTGAAAGGGGTGCTTTAAAGGTACGTAACTTCGGTTTCGTTACATTATGCATAAACAATAGTCTTAGAAATGCTAATGAGATAGTATTGTCAAATGCGAGTTTGGTACGTCATAGAAGTGACGAAGTTCACTCGACAAATCAAACGGGTCAAAATAGTTAATTAGATATGTTGGTTGATAATATTGTTTAATTAGTCATGTTTGGAATGTAAATAAAGTGATGTGACTCACTATATAAAGAAACGGGTTAAAATTTTGGTGGTAATAAGTTTGGTATGTTGATAAAATGGTGAATTCCATTAGACAACCAAACGGGTCAAATAACGGTCGAAATAGTAATGTTCGAAGTGACTTAAACGTCACTCATTAAATTTGAGTTACAAAAGTGTAAACCATGGAATGGACGCCATATGCTAAGATTGACAAGCCCGGGAATGGGTAATTATGGACAGAAACCAATGTTGTTGAATTATGTAAGTATGTAGCTATGTGCCCATTACATTATGTTATTTGGAAAATTATAGTCGCTTGAAATTGTGTTTTAAGGAAAGCGTAGCGTCAGTAGAAGTGACGATGATCACTGCTTGGTTAAACGAGTCGAAACTTAATTAGAAAATGTTTGGTAGTCATTGAGAATGGAGGATTCCATAAATGAGACAAACGGGTCGAATAATTGTTTAGTAAATAGTATAATGTGCTTTGAATATCATTTGGCAAATATGGATCACAAGAGCGTAAAACCATAGGCTTGGTAACAATACGCTAATGATCGTAAGCCCTGGAAATGGGTAAATATGTCTCAAAGTCATAGATTACAAGTGATAGAATCTTTATGCAAAACTATGCGGGTCAAATGAATACAATAAGGATTTACAGACTTTCAGTCCGTAAACTCAATTTTTGATATAATAATCATGATAGATGCGTTGGTAATTTAATTATGGACGCGTAGGAAAAAGAATCATCCAAAACGGACACTTAGATAGAAAGTTATGCAAGTTTTAAGTTAGAATTTTGGTATAATTCGGAGCTGGGTATCTGCAGCTCAAAAGAAACAAAAGTTCTGGAAAAATAAGGCCATTGCGCTACGCGACGGCGATACCATATGTGCGTCGCGTGACGCGACAAGTGTCGCAGCCCGCGAAAGATGTCCCTTAATCAGTCGCGCCCCGCGAGGGCCTAAATAACTGGTCAAAATCGTTTTTCTTGAATATTACGCATAAAGGTTTTGTTTTAATGATTTTTTAGGCTCAAAACTAACGTTTAAGTTGGTTTTGAATGTAGGTGAATGCTATGTTGCTCCGGATGAAGATCAAGCACGAAACAAAGACCGAACACACGTCGTTTAAAGCTTCCGCATTGATCTCATTTTGCCTTGTTATAACTGAATCTTGTAAACACTAAGTACTGCATTTGAAATGTTTAAACTAGTTAGGATGATAACTTAAATGATTTGATCATGTATGATCGTTAACCTAACAAAGATTTTGTAAGCTCGCATTTTTGTATAAATTGCGTGTTAAATGTTATAATTGTGTTAAATTAAGACGGGCGTTACAAGTTGGTAATCAGAGCTCAAGGTTGTTGACAAAGTGTGTTCGGTTCAAAGCTTAATCAAACATCCGGTAAGAATTACTAGTCATTTAGTAGATTTTATTAGAATAGTAGCAAAAGGAAATTCGATTTGATGCGCACGGGAAGTGCGTGTTAACACACTCAAACCCGGAAAGTGCACTAAACATGAATGGTTTAAGCAAGTGGTGAACTTGGCTAAACCAAAATGAATGATGCATATGTTATAAAATGAAATGTTTAATAATGAGCATAAACATTTCAGATTCACGATGACGGATAAAGGTAATAATGATACGGTGCCAATAGTCACTGAACAGATGAAAGAAATGTCCGGTGTAACCGGGGGAGAATTAACATCTCAATTAACTGAAGAGATGGAAGCTAAAATTTCCGAGGAAGTCGGAAAGGCAGTAGAAGCTAGTCTACCGCAGTTTGTCGAAAGACTACAAACCACAATCTTGCTAGTGGTGGAGGATATGATGACTGAACTAAAAGACAGTCTCTCACAAGAAAAAGATGACGGGAGAGGGTGGGATGTGAACCCAAGATCCGTAAAGAAGCCAAACCCTAATAAAGCTTCTAAGAAAGGAGTTACAGGAAGGGGGTCACCTCAGTGTAAATTATGTGGAAAAACTCACCAGGGCAAATGCTACTTTAGAAACAAACCATGTCCTATTTGTGGAAAAGTGGGACATGTGGTTGCAAATTGCCCAGAAAAGGTGTCAGTATATTATAAATGTTATAACCCGGGACATAAGAGGTCTGAATGTCCGGAATTGGTTAGAACCGAGGACACAGTTAACGCAAAGTCCGTTACCTCGAAAGAGAAGGCATGGTCTTCCCACATGACAGCCGCAGAGGCTAAAGCTGAACCTGATGTTGTTTCAGGTACGTTTTTTTGTAAATTCAATTTTAGCACAAATTTTATTCAAAACAAGTGCGAATAATAGTTGCATAAGGGCATGTATGAGTAGCGAAGTGGGTAAATTATGTAAAAGAAATACCTATATATATGTGTGTGTATATAAGAAAATAAATAATGGTGAGCATGTGAAGCCGAGGCAAAAAGTAATCTCGATGAATATTGCAATGGGAAGGAGTGCGCGTACACTCGAACCCGGGAACTTAATGAAGTGAATAAATATTGTATTGGGAAGGAGTGTAATTACACCCGAACCCGGAAATTTCAATAATAATAAATGGCGAAGACAAGGTTATAGACTTGGCTAAACTAAATAAAACATGTAGAAGCATCATTTGTATCAATAAACGATGTAGATAAATTTCATACAACGAGATGGAATATAAAATCAAATGAATTAATTTTGTTATTGTTACAATGGAATAAGGTCAAAAAAGGATAAATTAAGACTCGGACCAAAAATATCCTCGAGAAGGAAGCTAAAGGGATGATACGTATTATCCGCTACAGTAAATAATGAAGTATTAATAAATGCAAATTTAGAAACTTGGGTATGGGTAACCATCCAAGTAACACAATATTAATCAAATCCTTATGAGGAAGGATGGTGATCACAATGATGGATGTGATTATATAAAAGATTGGTAAAATAAACGTTTTAAAAAAAATATTAGAATAAGAACGGGTAAACCCCAAAAGCCGTATAACAATAGCAGTAGTTTTACCTAATAAGGCTTAAGAAATGGGCGTTCGGGACATTAATAAAAGAAACAGACCTAAGGGTCGCTAACAAAAGAAAGGTGATGTTCGGATTAAATAAGTAAAATGCTTGATAATAAAGGTAAACGCAAGCCGGGTAACGGGAGCGTATTACATTAAAGTAACGAGCCCAAGGGAAGGGATAAGAATCAAAGTAAATGAGAATATAAACCAACACACGAGAATGTTAAGGCTTAAGGGTAAAAGTTTGACTATCATAAGTGATGAAGTTCACACGAACAAGTCAAACAAGATGAATGAAAGAATAAAAGACTTGGTGGAATAAAGGCAATAGATTTCGCTAATACAACCAAATAAATCAAAATAAAGTATAATGCTCGGTAGTGCAATTAAGCGCAAACCATTAACGGGAGTGCAAATTATTAATAAACTTATGAGATGGGTAGTGAGAGTGCATAAAGAGGGAAAATGTAAGCCAGACAACGGAAGCATTAAAACGTTAAGATAAAAGAACCCGGGTAACGGGTTGTAAATAAATAAAGGTGTGAACCGAATAATGGTAAGCGAAGAACAAACCGACGTGTAAATGACGGAAGAAGTCATAGAGTCGGAAGAATAGTTCAAAAGGAAACGGGGGTAGCCATAGACTACGGTCAAATTGATAAAATTCGAAAATGAAAATGAATAAGTTTTAGGCTTGAAAAGGGTGCACTGACACCAGAAGTGTAATTCTAAGAATACGAAATGACACAAGCAAAAGATGATCTACGGGATCATCATAACCTTTGAGATTATAAACAAAATAAGGGTTTCAAGGACTGAATGAACCATGCGTCAACAATAGAAGAAATAAATCAAAAAGGGGTGAAAGCCTAACGGAATAACCTACGAGGCTAAGCAAAAGAACATACGAGCCACTTGGGGTAAAACATGGGGACTAGTTACGATTCCTCTCATAATATAAGAGCGGAAAAGAATAAATTCTTGTCGTCAATTCCTGGGTGTGAGAATTTAACATAAGTTAAAGAGATAGACGTTAAACTAAAATTCAGTTTTAGTAAGAAGTGGCGTTTAACAAATATGAATATTATAGAGAAATTAGAAAATAGTTAATATTAAAGAATATAGGTCTCAACACCGATAGGTGTGAGACGCTGTTAGTGCATACGTCTGTCGACTTCGTCTTGTATCGAGTCTTGTACTAAACTAGATAGATCAGGGCACGAAAATCAAGAAAGTGTATTTAGAGGTAATTCCACTTGAAATGACACTAGGTCATTTCAAACGGAATCAGGTAGTTAATTCCGCTCGAAGTATCATGTTGATTTCGCTTGAGATGTTTCAAGCGAAATCAGATTTCGCTTGGAGCTGTTTCAAGCGGAATCAGTGTGTCTATATATAGATGTTGATCTGTTTCATTTGAAGCGAAATTAGGTTGATTGTTTCCGACGGCGAAGCTCTGTCGAAGTGTCTTCAGAACTGTAATCGTATCAGAATCAATATACAAGACAGTTAAAAGTGATATCTTGCTGAATTCAACTCATCATGTATGTTTCCGCCTTTCATTTTGAGTAGAACGCCTCTGATTGACTCATTTCGGGTCCTACAACGATCCTACAATTGGTATTAGAGCTCAGGAGGAGGAGTTCTGCAGTTTTCAGCTTGATTTCATCTCATTTTCTTACTTCTACACCTTCTTTTCTAAATTGGACAACTTTTCACGGTCAAAATAGCCTGAATTTTTCACATCATAAGCGAAATTGTGTTTTAACAAACCCTTGAGAGTATCAGATCAAAATTCGGACTAAATCTGATAAAAATGGACTAAAAAACTTATTCCGCTTGAACGAGACATTTGATTCCGCTTGAAAAGTTGAAGTAATTTCAAGCGAAATAAGTGATTCCGCTTGAAATTACTGATTCCGTTTGAAATAGCACTTAATTCCGCTTGAATAGTGCTATTCCGTTTGAAAAACTAATTCCGCTTGAAACCGTTCAAGCGAAATCAGTTATTTCGCTTCAAATAGACATTCCGCTTGAAAGTTCAAGCGAAATCAGTGTTTTCGTTTCAAATCTTAATTTCGCTTGAAGTGGTTGTTTTGCAGGTTAATTTCGCTTGAGTTGTTATCTCGCTTGAATGACCTTATTCCGTTTGAAAATGTCTGACGAAGAATTTTACAACGCATTTGCTACAAACCCGACTACTCCGGCTACCATTGCTCATAACATGAATTTGGAAAACGAAACTGGAACATTACAAAAACCCCCGAAACTTATGGGAATTGAAGAGTACCATGGCTGGAAAAATCGTTTTGAAAATTGGGTTCAGGCAAACCATCTAAGAGCTTGGGAAAGCATTGAAACAAAATATGTTAGACCACAGACTGCTTTGAAAGTTGATAAAATCATTTCAGAATTCACTGACAATGAGAGAGACTGTTATAAAGGAGAGAAAATGATGATTAGTCTTCTACAACAAGCTGTCAAAGAAGATATCTTTATTTTGCTTCAGCATGATGGTAGTGCATTTTCGATTTGGGAGGCACTTGAGAAGAAGTTTGAAGGAAGTACAGAAATGCTCAAAAGTAAAGCTTCTCTGATGAAGAAAGAGTTTGAGTTGTTTACGAGTATGCCCGGTGAATCTACAAAGACTCTCATTGAGAGATATTGTCATCTTGTGCGCACCATGTCTCAGTTGAAAATCACTAAAACTCCGGCAGAATGGGTTGAAAAGTTAGCTGACGCATTACCGCAAAAAGAATGGGGTACTTATCTCGTGATCTTAAAGAATTCTGGAGAGTTTAGTAGATCGTCAATCGGACAGTTTATTGAAAAGCTTGAGGCACAGGATCTTGAACAGCAAAAGATTGCCAGAATGAACAGCTCGAGTAATCAACAAGACATCAAATTGTACTATAAAGGAAATGTTCAAACTGTTGAAGCAAGTCCAAAGATCCAAACTGCTTTTAGTGAAGGAAATTCATCTGGATCAGTCAGTCAAAGTTCAATTAACACCGGTGGATTCTCAAATGTCAATCCTCCAAGTGTTCAAAGTTCAAATGTTGGTAATGGACATATGATTCAGTGTAATGTTGCATTACATCTTCAAAATGGTCAGAATTTTTCTGAAGAAGTTGTTAAAAGTCATATGGCATTACTGGTTACTGCTTTGGAATCTTACGAAGGATTGATTGTTGGAAGAATTGGTAATCCGATGTTAACGAAGGAAGAGTACGATCAGATCGATGCAGAAGAATTGGAGCTCATGGACATCAAATGGTGTCTAGCTAGTGTTTTGAGAAGAGCTGAAAAGTTCAAAATGATTACAGGAAGAAATGACTTTTTGGATGCTCATGTTTCAGCTTTAGGTTTTGATCAATCTAAAGTTACTTGTTTTCGATGCAGGGAGAAAGGTCATTTCAAAACAGAATGCAAAAATCAAGAAGCAAATGGAGCAAAGAATCCGTTTGGTGGTCATGATTACTATCAAAAAGCCATATATCAACAAGTTGCTCATCAACCACATCAACAAAAGGATCACAAACTGCTCATGGGAAAATGATCGAAGAAGCAAACAAGAAAGCTTATTATGGTATCATTGATCAAGACGATGAGAAAATGGCTCCAGGATTCAGCTGGGATAAGTTTGTGAATGAGAATGAGGAGTTTAAAGCTTTCATTGCTCAAATTGTTCAAAATCCAGAATTGATGAAAGAATGGATAGCAGTGTTATCTGATGAAGAAGAAAGTCAAGATGAAGAATCTGTTTCTTCTGAAAATAGTTCAACAGATACTAGTGATGATGATGAAGAAGTTGAACAGATAAACATTGGAAAAACTCATTTATCTTCTGATAGTTTTGAATTTTATTTTGCAGAAAAAGTGAAGAAACTTAAAGAAAGAAAAGCTGCAAAAGAAACGAAAGAAGTTAAAGTTGTTGAGAAGATTGTTGAAGTGGAAAAGATAGTTGAAGTCGAGAAGATTGTGGAGATTGAAAAGATTGTTGAAGTCACAAAACCTTGTCTTACATGTTTGGAATCTTGCAAACAATGTGAAGATAAAGATGAAAGGTTTAGTAAGCTTGAAAAGTTGAAAGAGAAGTTGTTGTTTGATGTCAAGAATGTGAAAGAGTCGTATGATGTATTGAACAAAACTGTGAATAGTTTGCAAAAGACAAACTCTGAAAGAGAAGATGCGTTGACAATGATGAATGCAACAATGATGTCGAAGCAGAAAGAGATAAATTTTTATATTGAAGAATGTGCGAAATGGAAGCAAGAGTTGGAAACTGAGAAAGCTGAAAATGAAAGAATCAGACGATTACTAAGAAGTTATTCTAGTTCTGATTACTTAATTGACAGAATTTATCCAACTGTTGCAGGTTTTGAAGTGTTTGAAGATAAGAAGTCGAAGAAAAAGGATACTGGTAAGAAACAGAGTGTCTGTTATAACAAGTGTCCGCCTCCAATCTGGGAAGGGTATTCGTCTAGAAAACCGAATGAGGAACAAGTAAAAAAGGCAGTCAATATAAAGTTGGAGTCCGAGATAACCGATGTTTTACCAGACAATATTGACATCACATTCACAGTGTCCGACACAGATCATGAGTCTGAGTTAATAAAAAAGATGGTCGATCAGGTGTTAGATAAGGATGAGGAGTCCGAGTCAATGTCCGAGTCCAGGAGTTCGAGTTCGTCTGTCAGGAGTTCAAAGTCGTCGGGAAAACGGGTGTATAGTAAAGAATTTTTGTTGTCAAAATCTAATTTGAATGACGAAACATTTGAAGTTGCATATACTTTGAATGATTCTGACAAATTATATTTTGATAAAGAATTTCCAATAAGAGGTGTGAAAACTGAAATGATCAAAAAGGTTTTCAAACTAACAGAAATTAATATTTCTGAAATAAAAAATTTAAATCTTTCTGAAAAACCTAAAAAGTACACTTCAAGAGTTCAACAAAGATTGAACAAGAAAAAAGGTTACAGTTCTGGTTCTGGTTTTCAAAAGAAGCCAAACCATAACGGTAATTTCAAAAAGAAAGGATTGGGTTTTATACCACCAGAAAATCATAAAAATGAGAAAATTTCTAAAACATATACAAAATTTGTTTCAGGTATGTCTGCTGAGGACGAAAAGAAGAGCTCATTTTGGAGACAGTCAAATCAGGAATTTCTTGCTGAAAACAAGAAAACTGAAGCTCATCAGAGAAAAGAGACTAGAACCTGTTACAGATGTCAAGAAGTTGGTCACATTGCCTGGAACTGTCCTAAGGCAACCAACACAAAACAGGGAGTTTCAGAAAAACTCAAAGAAATAGTTGTTGATAAAACTGAACTACCAATTGAAAATTTTAAAGTGTTTAAAAATTCTACATATGAAGTTGGTGAGTGTTCGAAAAGATTTTACAAGAAAAGGGGAAATCTTGACAACCAAGCTTGGATTGTTAAGAAATCAGATGTAAAATCTGGCGATGAATCTGACTCCACAAAGTCAGAAGAGCCACAAGTTGTTAAAAATGGTGAAAACTCGGTACCTCCAATGGATGATGTTCATTTTCCACCATTGAGGACTGAGAACTTTAAATCAAAAGTTGGAAAGGTTGAGATCTCGAATCAATTCTATTCTGATAAGAATGAATTTGATGTTGAGAAAGTTTTTAATGGAAATGTTAAAAAGATTTTTGGGAAAATGGTCGAGGGAAAGGCCAAAAGGGTAAAAGATTTTTATGAATCAAAGAAGGCAACTTACAGCCCAACCCCTAGTGAAGTTGAGAAAGTAACACCCAAGGAAGGTGAGGCTTGGGTGTCCATTCTATTTGTTTGAAAAACCTGACTTGCCGGAGCTCCCAGGTTGGTAAGAGTGGAGCAGGAATCGGCATCATTCTTGATATGTTTGGTTGGTAAATATACAGGTGATATCTTTATATTGTTATATTTTGATTTACAAGTGATATTAGTTGGTGAGTGAACCTACAAGAGGTTGAAGAAGGTTTTTACTTACAAGTGGTAAATCAAGGACATTAAGTTGTACTTGTTTTTCCTACAAAATGGTTGAGAAAAACAATGTGATGAACCCCTAACCTACAAGTGGTAATATCAACAAAACTTATTTTCCGGAAAAATCATTTTGGTTAAAACAAACTTAAGTGTTTTGAAATCATAATGAGAAAATAGTTTGTTGTAAGGGGGGGTTCTGATTGTTTATGCCAAGTGGATGGCGAAGTGAAGTGATTCGATATCAGTTGTCAATTTTACTTGCACAGTTTGTTTTCAAATTTCCTTTAAATGTGTTTGAATTTTAGGGGGGGTAAGAATTTTTCAGAAAATCCAAAAACATTTGAAAATTTGAAAAAGGCAAAAACATGATAAAATACAAAAATGAGTTTGTTGTGAAAAAGAGGAAATGATAGTACATCAGTAGACAGTTACAGTATGCTAAAGAAATGTAATGTTTAAATAGCGTTAAACGGTCTCACTGATGATATACCGATAGGTTTTTACACATTTAGTAAGCTTTTTCGGGATATAAACTTAAATTCAAACTTGCTTATTTCGTGGGGAACACTACTTGGATATATAGGTAACCCCTGAAATCTCGTTTGAAAGGTCCCTCTTTCTAAGATACTAGGTCTTTATGCTCAGTGATATCTGGGGTATTATCCCGGGACTTCTGATAATGCGGAAGCAATGGCCTAGTCCCCGGAGAATACTTTACTGTTTGCTTGAAATATAGCGCCGCCCTCAGCATAAAATGATGAGACAATAAAATTGCTAATCAATGCTGTTGTAAAAAAGATCCTCTAAAGGGGACCCACCTAAAGTCGAACCGTCATCTCTCTGCTGAACGGAAGTTCTGACCTGAGCTCTCACGGTTTCGCAATTAACCCCTTACAGATATCATCTGTGGTATACTCACCTGTAAGACTGAATATTGGGATCTGGATACGGGAGTATATTCAAGAGGTGGGACACATGAATGAGTTTAAGTTCTTAATTCACCTAACTCATATCCTGAATCAGTTGAAATTTGTGTGAGAATTTAAGTGGATCAGTATATCGGCAATCTAAGTGAATTGTTTAATTCTTAATGTGTAACTAAGCTCAACGGTACTTGTAACTTGTCAAAAACTGATATGATCCTCTTACACAAACTCACAAAAATAGTGTCTGTAAATATTTCTTTACTGCATTTCACTTCATTTAAAAATCCAAAAAGATTTTCTGTGTGTTTTAGCATAAATTTTGAAAAATTCAAAAAGATTTTCGACAACTAATGTTGAAGAGCTGATTTTCAAAATTCCAAGTGCTAAACATGATGAGCATGTGGTGAGGGGGAGTGTGTGTATAAATGAGAAAAGATTTTGAATATTTGTTTACATGTGGTTCATCAGTTATTAACATTGTTAAATCATTCTGATTTATTTTGAAAGGAAGTTTGGGTAGATAAATTTGTAAAATGTTAAATTTGTGAAAAATTATTTTTGGGTAGAGAATGTGCAGGTCTCTGTGATAGAGAGCTAGGTTCCGATACCTGATGATTTCAAAAAGCCAGACTGCGATCCCAGCAAATCAAAAGGGGGAGTCTGAAGACATCCGAGGAAAGATTGTTCGAGGGGTGTATGTTGATGCTGAAGAGGAAAAGAGTAGATAAAGTTTGAGGATGATTACACTGTCAGATACTTTGAAGAGAAGCCCAAAGACTGATAAAGACTGAAAGAAGACTCGACACTTAAGACTCGTCAACATCCGAGGGGGAGTCTGTTAGTGCATACGTCTGTCGACTTCGTCTTGTATCGAGTCTTGTACTAAACTAGATAGATCAGGGCACGAAAATCAAGAAAGTGTATTTAGAGGTAATTCCGCTTGAAATGACACTAGGTCATTTCAAACGGAATCAGGTAGTTAATTCCGCTCGAAGTATCATGTTGATTTCGCTTGAGATGTTTCAAGCGAAATCAGATTTCGCTTGGAGCTGTTTCAAGCGGAATCAGTGTGTCTATATATAGATGTTGATCTGTTTCATTTGAAGCGAAATTAGGTTGATTGTTTCCGACTGCGAAGCTCTGTCGAAGTGTCTTCAGAACTGTAATCGTATCAGAATCAATATACAAGACAGTTAAAAGTGATATCTTGCTGAATTCAACTCATCATGTCTGTTTCCGCCTTTCATTTTGAGTAGAACGCCTCTGATTGACTCATTTCGGGTCCTACAACGATCCTACAGACGCTATGTTCGAAAGAAGATTCTTGATAATGAAAAGTTTATAAAAACTTAAAAATGACGTGATGCGATGCGATCATAGTCACAAGAGTGATATAGAAATACAGAATATATTCATGTCATAACGTGAGTTACGGGATAGGAGATCATGAACTCGTGTAAGGCCAAATATGGCAATGTGGAAGACCCGAATAACGAGGCAGGAAATGACGGTGATTAATCAATCTAGCCGATAAGACCATCCAGAGTCAAAATAGTGACGTGAGTTATACAAAACACCTGTCAATATAAGATTAGTATGGGGTAAACATTTTGATGAACTCATACTATTGAGTGGTCAATTAACAATTGGGTCAAATAGGTGACAAAATAAGAAATACAAGCTACAAGTTACAGTCCATGAGGACTTACACGTAAAAGGCGCATGCGTAAGATAACTTTTGACTAGAAGAAACAATGACTTAAAAACGAAACTAAGTTAGTTTGGTCCAAACCAAATGACTACTTAAGGAAGGTTTCGGGGACGAAACCTCTTTAAGGTGGGTAGACTTGTAACACCCCGAAAATATAGATTTAATATTATAAACTAAATGTTGGTTAAGGTCAAGATAGAATAACTAGGAATAAATAACCTAGTTAGTTAGTGTCTTGACATAATAGAACAAACATGGTTAAAATACCCTTTATAAAAATTGGGTAAAGTTGAGGGGCTAAACATGGACAAAGGAATTAAAGTTTTAATTAAAAAAAACAAAAAAAAAACAATTACTAAACACAAAACACACACAAACGTGTGTGTGTTCTGCGATTCCAACACGAGCTAGGGGAGCTCTCATGCTCAAAACCCTAATGTGCAAGAATTGATCAAATCAAGAGGCCAAATCAAACCTAAATAGAAATCCAAGCACAAATTAGTGATAACCTCGGTGAAGTGATCACAAGGTATGCTAAATTTCACACTATGGTTCCGTCCCAAACTCTAGATGAACACATGAGATTTGAAATTATAGCTTGCATGATCGTTGTTTGAATGAAACAGTAAAGAAATCATGTCTAGGAGTAAACCCTAGTCATTAGTTTGTTGAATTTGTGCCTAAACAATGAAATTCATAATCATCCATTATGTGTGTGTAATGGGTTTAGCAGAAACATGATGAACACTCGAATCACGATTGTCAAACTAGTGTTATTTGAGCTAAATGAAATAAATCCAGAATGTGAATGTGAAATTTGATATATGAACATTTTGTAGATGTTAAAATCTAGCCAAACAACTAATCATGAGACTTGGTTGTTGGATTAGTAAAATAATGCCCCTTAGGTGTTTGTAGAAATGCCTAAAAGAGGGCTAAATATTGAAATTCTGAACAAAAACGCATATTAAAATGATGAGATGAATTATGCGTTAAAACTTATAAAAAGGGTTCTAAAACGATTGTGAATTGAACTCTTTAGGAAAGGAATCCGGATCGTCAATTGGACAAGCCGGTGGAGATACGCTTTTGAAAGGGGTGCTTTAAAGGTACGTAACTTCGGTTTCGTTACATTATGCATAAACAATAGTCTTAGAAATGCTAATGAGATAGTATTGTCAAATGCGAGTTTGGTACGTCATAGAAGTGACGAAGTTCACTCGACAAATCAAACGGGTCAAAATAGTTAATTAGATATGTTGGTTGATAATATTGTTTAATTAGTCATGTTTGGAATGTAAATAAAGTGATGTGACTCACTATATAAAGAAACGGCTTAAAATTTTGGTGGTAATAAGTTTGGTATGTTGATAAAATGGTGAATTCCACTAGACAACCAAACGGGTCAAATAACGGTCGAAATGGTAATGTTCGAAGTGACTTAAACGTCACTCATTAAATTTGAGTTACAAAAGCGTAATCCATGGAATGGGCGCCATATGCTAAGATTGACAAGCCCAGGAATGGGTAATTATGGACAGATACCAATGTTGTTGAATTATGTAAGTATGTAGCTATGTGCCCATTACATTATGTTATTTGGAAAATTAAAGTCGTTTGAAATTGTGTTTTAAGGAAAGCGTAGCGTCAGTAGAAGTGACAACGATCACTACTTGGTTAAACGAGTCGAAACTTAATTAGAAAATGTTTGGTAGTCATTGAGAATGGAGGATTCCATAAATGAGCCAAACGGGTCAAATAATTGTTTAGTAGATAGTATAATGTGCTTTGAATATCATTTGGCGAATATGGATCACAAGAGCGTAAAACCATAGGATTGGTAACAATACGCTAATGATCGTAAGCCCTGGAAATGGGTAAATATGTCTCAAAGTCATAGATTACAAGTGATAGAATCTTGATGCAAAACTATGCGGGTCAAACGAATACAATAAGGATTTACAGACTTTCAGTCCGTAAACTCAATTTTTGATATGATAATCATGATAGATGCGTTGGTAATTTAATTACGGACGCGTAGGAAAAAGAATCATCCAAAACGGACACTTAGATAGAAAGTTATGCAAGTTTTAAGTTAGAATTTTGGTATAATTCGGAGCTGGGTATCTGCAGCTTAAAAGAAACAAATGTTCTAGAAAAATAAGGCCGTCACGCTACGCGATGGCGAGACCATATGTGCGTCGCGTGACGCGACAAGTGTCGTGGCCCGCGAAAGATGTCCCTTAATCAGTCGCGCCCCGCGAGGGCCTAAATAACTGGTCAAAATCGTTTTTTCTTGAATATTACGCATAAAGGTTATGTTTTAATGATTTTTTAGGCTCAAAACTAACGTTTAAGTTGGTTTTGAATGTAGGTGAATGCTATGTTGCTCCGGATGAAGATCAAGCACGAAACAAAGACCGAACACACATCGTTTAAAGCTTCCGCATTGATCTCATTTTGCCTTGTTATAATTGAATCTTGTAAACACTAAGTACTGCATTTGAAATGTTTAAACTAGTTAGGATGATAACTTAAATGATTTGATCATGTATGATCGTTAACCTAACAAAGATTTTCTAAGCTCGCATTTTTGTATAAATTGCGTGTTAAATGTTATAATTGTGTTAAATTAAGACGGGCGTTATAATTGATTTAAGAAAAGTCCATTGCTAGTGTAGGTAATCTCCAACCCTAAAAAATAGCTGAGTTTCCCGAGATCTTTGATTTTCACGGCTTTTTTGAGCAACAAAGGCTACTGTGGGTTGGGAAGGTTCTGAATTCAGATTTTTAGTTAACAATTCGTGGCTCTCGGTGCTAGCAAGAAGGTTGAGAAAGGTCGGTATGGGGCGGGAAGATCGAATTGTTGTGGAGAAACTTTCAAATGATTTTCCAAGACCACAAAAAAACCAATGGAGTTGATCCATTGGGTCAATGGGATGACCAATAGCGTTTAATTGATCACAGATGGATTTAAATTCACCGCCAAAGTTGGCCACAGTTTTATCTCCCTTTTTTAGAGCGCGTAAGTTGTCACGGAGGTTTTGAACACGCTCGACGGATGTGTTACAAAAGGCCGCCTCAAGGGCAACCCAAATGTCACGGGCCGTAGAGGAACCGACCGTGACGGCAAGAGCTTCTTCCGTTAAGGAAGCATTAAGAATGATTATTGCTTGGTGTTCCTCTTAAATCCAAGTGGTGTATTCAGGATTGATAACCTCTTTATCATTGCTTTTTATCAAATGAGGAGGTATAGTTTGAGTTCCATCAATGTGAGACAAAAGGTGTTGAATAGACAGGAGGGGTATTATTTGTTTATGCCAATATAAGTAATTCGAGGCGGATAACTTGATAGTGATCATTGGGGCCAACCCATTCATGGGTAATATTGAGGATGAAGAGGAGGTAGACATGAAAGAAGTGAGGATAGAAAGACAACAGAGGGAAAAAGCAAGAACAGAGAAGGAAGGCTGGAAAGAAACGGTGAGGGAGGGAGGGGGGAAAACTCAGGAATTTGAAGGGTGGCTTGATACCATATTATAACAATGGATATTATTGAGTGAATGCCTACAAAGAAAGCTATCATCCCAATATATACAGGGAAGCTAGAGGCAATAAATAATACAAGTAAATACATGTAAATAAATGAGAGACTTTTAGAATTATCTAACACCAACATATCTAAACCATCCTCTTCACACTCGAAATCTCTACTCCTATGTCGCATGTATTTTCTTTTTATCCCAAAAACAAAATACCACAGCGACAGCGTACGACTATGTGTGGCGATGGTGAACCACTGTTAATCAGTGCGCCATTGGTGGAGACGGGGCCGTTCCAACGTTTTTGGAGACCCTAACCAAACTACAAAGGTGAGGCCCTTTGAATGGGTATAAAGAAAATAGCGGTTCTTCTTTTTTCCTTCTAAGTCTCAGTCATAAGCACAATACAAAAATTCAAAGATTCAAAGTATCAATTAGGAATTTAGGGAGAACAGTGATTAAGTGAATCGCAATATATTGAGATCACTATAAAAATTGTCGTTAACCAACCTAGATTATCCTTGCGTCACCATTAATTTCATGTCTAATTTTCCCCAATCGGCGACACAATTGAGCAAAATGGGCAAGTGCGATGTTACAGTTAGTGAAAATAACGATGGCGGCCTAAATTAAATACGAATTGTAGATTGGTTGGAGTTGGAATTAGGTCTTCTTCTTTAAAAATTGGTTATTTATTTGGGCCTAATGCATAATACACATGCTATATAAAGATTTTTAAAATATTTGGAGGCCCTATTTTTTGGAGGCCCTAGGCCGTTGCCTAGATTTTGAAGCCTCTAGGTACGGCCCTAGGCGAGGGTCTCATAACATGAGCACGGCAGTGGCTGTTCTGGTTCGTGGCTGATAGTGACGGTGGTTTTTGGTGACGTCGGCTAAGGGGTGGGCGGCGGTGGTGTCTGGCAGGGCCGGCCCATTAGGCTTATTAACCTATGCTAAGGCCTAGGGCCACCAAAAAACAAAGGCCTCCATTTTTTTCATATATTAGACTTGTTTTTTGCCCATCTAAACAACGTTTCTAGGCCCAATATTTAGGATTTTACACCAGGAGGTCACACTGTCCTGTCCTTAGCACGCTTCATTCCAGAATCCAAAAGCAACGCCGCAACACACCAACCCTCGTTACTTGCGGCTCTTGTGAGTAACCAATGTGAAACTGATTGCCGATTGGGCGAAAATAGGGGTGAGATTAGGAAAAATCATTAATATGATTATTCAATGTCTCAAATCTCAATCTCAATTGCTGATTTTCTTTATACCAATTCATTAGGGCCTGACTGTATAGTTCGCTTATGGCCTCCAAAAACATTGGAACGGCCCTGGTATCTGGTGCTTCTATTTAGAATCGTATGAGTGTGAGTGTGAGTGTAAAACTTACACTTCCGATTCAAGGCTTCAACAATTGTTTAAGTTAGGTCTCAATGATTAAGATTATTTAATAGCAGTGATAACCAATTAAGATTTGATTACCCAAAAAGGTTTCACATTCTCTAGTCTAAACCATACAAATTCAACGTTTAAATACATGTATGCAGTATATAAGCATATGCATTAATGTATTACCAATGAGTTAAGTTGTGAAATGAAGTGGTACCATAGTTACCAAAGTATCATTGGATAAAGTTTTTAATCCAAGTATAAATGAATGTGATAATTGGTTCTATTTTTTTTTTAAATGGTTTCTCAAAATTTTTAAGTTTTTTATTCAAAGCAATATCAAATTGGGGTAGCTAAGGAACTGTAAAATCTCTCTGGAGGTTGAATAAACTCTTTTATAATAGTGGAATTGGGATGCATGATAAGTCTTTACTCCACATTCTAGCTTCATCCTTGGTTTTCAAAGGGAGTGTTTTCTTACACTGAAAAACGGACCTAATAGAAGAGCGCCTTCTCTTAGCTTGTATCTTCTTCCATCAACAGAGGTCTCGGTTGTAGCTATAAGAAAGCATGGATATTTATTATCCCGCACTAACCTATATTTCCAGCATTTAGCGCCCACAATCCGTCAAAAAAAAAAACATGCAAAAAAGTGTTAAAAGTTTTGAATCATTAAACGTACTAAACTATCCAATTCCTTCCGCTTTATATAATAATTATGCTTTTACTAAAAGAGTAAAAAAGTCTCATTTCATCAATTTTTTGTGGGTTTTTTATTAAAAAAAAAAACTTACTGGCTTATGCTAAATAGTTTTTAAAAAACCAAAATCAAAATTTTGAACCCCCCCTAAACATTATTAACAATAAGGCCATAGGGGCTTAGCGCCACCCCGCCACCTCAACATCTATAGCGCCCCGGGGCGCTATACACCATCCCCTCCAAGTTAATAGGGGGCGCTATGGGTTCTCCGCCATGGTGCTAACGAGCGTTAAAGGTGTGTGCAGGTGGGGCCAACCTCTTTTCATTCAATAAAATCTTTATTTTTTAATTTTGTTTAGTAAGGGACTTTAAACCATTGCATGCAAGTTAAAGGGAGCGGCTTTAAAGCCCCCCATATGACGTGGCGCCTAGGTGGATCTGACGTGGCGTGATAAAGCCTCTAGGGGCTTTATTCCACACCCTCTAGCCTAAGTGGTTGTAACAATAGTTTCGTAAATTAGTAGGACGACGGTTACAAAGATAGAGAACATCAATTAATTTTAATTTTCCACTTCAACCCTCAAATTGCAAGTACTTCACAACATAAACCCCAAGGTCATGGTTGTAAAGATCCCAACTAGCCTCCGATTAGTCGTCGATCAATCGTTATTCAGAGATTTACCGAGTTTTTTTTATCTAATCCGCTAATTAATTAGGAGGTGGTCACAGTGGCAAATCTAGTCCTGATTGGCCAAAAATCAGTGGTAGTCTAGCAATTCCGGCCAAATTCTTAACCAAAACCTGCAAATTCCAGCAATTAATCCTATCTACTTGAAAATATGGGCCGAAGAAGGTGTTAAAACATGTCTACTTAAAAAAATACATATAAAAACATGTGTTTATACACATAAAACAGAAAATTACATATAAAATTGCAATTCGATTCATCTCAATTAATCGCTGTTGCTACTCCACTGGCCGACGACTAGCGCCTAACGATTCTTACAACACTGCCCAAGGTTTGAATTAATTTTAATAAAGCCCTAAATCAATTTAATATTCAGGAAGAAAGACCATTTTGCCCCCTTAATAACTTCATTAAGTTGTTGTACCATAAGCATAAAATGTTATGATTACTTAAATTTTGTTGGAATCCTTCTCAAATGCATTATAATATAGTATAAATATAGATATGCATTTAGCTAAAATGTTATCAATGCAATATTCTTTAAAAATAATTCCCAAACGAAATCCACAACCATTCTAGACAATTTAATGCGACTCTCACAGTTCTCAACATATTATTGGTTATAAAATAAACACCCTATATGTCATATTTCACCATCCCAGAGTTCCTCAAGGGTCTTGTAGGAGCCATGAGTCTCATCCACAAAAGAAGTACCTCTCAGCAGCCTAGCCTGCAAAAAAAATGATACAAAATTCAACACTTAATGTACAAAACTGGATTCGCGGTGTCAACTTCAACCGGACTATGTGAAAACACGTCGATCTGGGCTTTACCTTGATGGTAGCAAGTCGAACATTTAAACTTTTATAAACTCAACTAAAATATTGCGCGATAATCAAGTGTTTATAACCTTCTAAAGGGTTTTAATTCGAAAAAAAGTTTGATCATTATTGTGATAATAGTTTTATAATCATATTTAATTATGGTAATTAAATTTATCACAATATGCTAATTTGATAACTATACATGCTAATTATTTTTTAAGCTTATTAACATATAAGCCTATTTACAAACAGATTGAAATTTGCCCTGTTAATAATATAAGACAAACAAAATGTTGGTTGCTCAACCCGAGCCAGCCCGTTTTGACTTGTTATCCAACTTGCTTGACCCGCCCATTCTGCCACATATATATGATAAAAGAAAGCAAGCATACCTGCTCAATCTCAGAAGAGAGTTTAGTGAACAAGTCATCAGGAATTGACCAATCAAAGACATCAAAATTTTCTTTGATTCGGGATTCGCTTGTACTCTTGGGAAGTATGCTATGACCCATTTGTAGGCCCCACCGGAGCGCAACCTGAGCAGGCGTTTTTCCCAGTTTTTCAGCTACTGAAGCTAGAACCGGGCTTTTTAGTACATCGCTTTTGATGAACGACGTCCCCGGAGAACCAAGTGGTGAATATCCCTACAAAAATATGGAAATAAGATCCTTTGATTACTTGTTAATGTTACAAATCATGTAAATAATACTCATTTAAATTAGTCACGTATGAAAGTTGCATGTTGTCAATAATATCGAATAACAAAAGTGGACTTTTAAACACTTAGGTAGCGTTCGTTTCACAGAATAGAATGGAATCTTGATGGAATTGAAATGTTGATTCCATTTCTTATATTGTTGGTTTCAACAAAAAATGAATTGGAATTGAACAACAACAGAAGGAAGAGAATCTGCATTCCAATTCTAGTACCGTTACGGCCCCAAAACATCTTAACCCTATTTGGCCTAACCCATTAACGACCCGAAATGTCTCAACCCAGCCCGGCTCGATAAGGATTTGAAACGTCTCGACCCGACCCGTTATGGACCCAAGAAATCTTAACCCTATTCGGCACAACCCATTAACGACCCGAAATGTCTCGACCCGGCCCGACCCGTTAACGACCCGAAACATCTCAAACTGAACCGGCCCCGTTAACGACCTGAAACGTCTCGAACTGACCCAGACTGTTACAGACATGAAACTCTTGACCCGGCCTGGCCCGTTAGCGAACCGAAACGTGTCGACCCAACCCGGCCCGTTAACAACCCGAAACGCCTAAATATCCAAAAACGACTATTTGACCCCAAAATATTTCATATAATAAGAAGTAAAACATGCTTATCCGAACATTAAAAACTCACAGAAAGGTGAACTCCCTTTGATTTGCAGAAGTCTCTCAGTTTAGTTTGCTTCCATGAAGGGTGACATTCCACCTGGTTGACAGCTGGCGGAACACGGGCTACATCCAACAAATCTCCCAACTTCTTGGTGGAAAAATTGCTAACGCCAATGGCGCGCCTTTCCAGAATCATACAGTTTCTCCATTGCTTTCCATGTTGCTGGAATATCTACTGGAACAAGATTCTCGGGCTTAAAGCCCTCGGATCCCTTCTTCATCTTTACAGGCCAGTGGATCTTCAATATATAATTATATATAAGTAACCTCATTGGTCAAATTAACATAACAAAAACAATACAATAACTTCATACATACAAGGTACAAGTCGAGATAGTCAAGCTGCAAATCGTTTAATGTTCTGTCTAGTGCAATAGGTACATCTTCTGGTTCATGATCACGGCACCTGCAGATGATATTAAATTATTAACTAAATATTAACAGGCGCGTACGGAAATAGAAAAATTTATAGATATTAATGAATTTGACGAACCAGAGCTTAGAGGTAATCCACAAATCTTCACGTTTGACGACATTTTCTTGAAAGAGCTTCTTCAAAACTAATCCAATCTGAAAGACATCAAAGTTGAATGTTTTACATGATACCCACACAAAATAGGTTAGCATATTTAACAATCTGTCTTATCAACATGTTGCTTAATTAGGAAGCGATAAACAAGAATTTTGGTGTACAAAAGCAAGAAACTGTGTACCTCCTTCTCGTTGCCATACACTTGGGCACAATCGATATGTCGATACCCCATCTACATGCATAAGAACCATGATTTGTAAGAAAGTATAACTGGAAGTTATATAATGCTGTAAAGAACTATTCTGCATGCATCAAATCCATTTGATTTCTAGTGCCAATATGTTTTCTATGGCAAAAACACACTGTTCCCAACTGTTAACATACATCATTAATTCATTATATAAGTTTCTGTAATCATATTCAATCCATTAATTTCGACCCGTATGACCATTTGATGTTTAGATATAGCTGATTTGAATAATAACTCAATTCAACTCGTTCATACACAAATAGACTGAAATTGTAACCTCTGTTCTTCAATCTTGAAAAGATCATGTGTATAATCAAAAGTTATGTAACTTATAATCAATATGACATTATGGCTAGGGGTGCACACGAGTCCACCCAAGCTCGGCTCGTTAAACTTAAGAGAACTCAAGCTCGGGCTTGGCTCATTCATTATTTTTAAAATTAATTTATAAAAATTAATAATTATATTTTGTACATATTTTTTTTATAAATTTTATACATAGCTTAGTTCGAGCTAGCTTGCGAGCCTAAACAGACCTAATATTTGATATATTAAATAAAAGTTATAATAATAGGTCTGTTTAGGCTCGCAAGCTAGCTCGAACTCTATAAATGAAGCGCAAGCTCAGACTTGTTTATTAAACAAACTTATTTTTTTGCTTAAGCTCACTTAAACTCAGCTTGAGTCGAGCTTTTAGTAAGCCGGCTTCAAGAGCTCACGAGTTGCTTGACTCATTTATCCCCTAATTATAAATTAGGAGAAACCTTGGAGCAACTTTAAGGTTGTTGCCATGTGACATGTGACCCTGAGCAGTGGCGGAGCTTGACCAAAAGTTCCGCGGGGGTCAAAAGTCATGGGACCCAAAAAAAAATTCTTATTGCTATATTTCGGGTTATATGTTTGGGTTGGCTATTCGATTCGGGTCAAACAATAATAACTCAAAATAAAACTAAATAATCTTTATTCATTCAAAAGACACGTTCTTACAAATAAAAAAAACTAAATTTGAACCCTCAAGTTTCATTTATATAAAAACTAGTTTCAGACTTTATATAAACTCACTTCAAAATTAAAAACAATTATACAAAAATTACTAATAGCCCCATTCTTCACTTTTTTTTAACTCAATACGCAAATATGTAAAAAATATTTGGACAATAAACTTGGTAGGGGCAGGGAATTTTTAAGCAAAATAATTGGTGGGGACAGACATATAATTTTAAAAATTGCGGACGAAAAATCGAAAAAATTTAAAACCATCAGGTCCCAAACCCTAGCTATCTAATTGATCTATCACAAACGAGACCAATAAACACATTTTTTTTTCAGGTGGCTAACTGAGAGTCCCTTTTAAAATAAAATACGCAATACAAAAAAAAAAAAAAAAAAAAAAACATAAACCATATGATCACTATTGATCACACTACTCAATTACAACTATACGATCCATCCAACCCAAACATACAAAAGTTAATTCGATCAATCACGAAAAACTAACAACATGTAACGCATAAAAATCTGCAAACCTTGATAGCAGCAGCAACAGCATCGCCGACAAGACCAGGTTCCGATTGCCATGTGCCGAGACCAACAGACGGGATCTTGGTTTTGTTGAATAGCTCGAAGAATCGAATGCCATTTGCCATTTTGTTGTTAATGAGGAATATAAGAATAAATAATGTTATGAAGTGTATAAAAAGGAATGAGAGTTTGTAACGGATGAGTGAAATGGGCCATGATATTGTGGCCGGCAAATATGGAATAAGAATTAGCGTTTTGGGAAGTACAAATGTCCAAATTCGTGGTTTGGAACTTGGAATTTGGGCCCACTTTTGGAATATTCCAAATTTTTTTTGTAGGGTTTGTTTGTTTGGTTTTCTTTGGATGGTATGACTTTTTGGAAGCTAAGATTAAAGGGTGTCGAGAAGGGTAGTTTTTAAAGGATGCTTTGGTACGTAGGCGTTTATGTAAGCGAGTGCGAGTATAAGTCTGAAGGGGATGGACCTAGGGTGTTGAATAGCTCGAAAACTCATGTGAGTTGAGAAAAAACCCAAATAAACCATGTGTAACATTTTTATTTTTTTTCTATAAAAAATAGGGAATGTAATATAAATGTGCTCGAACATTTTTTTGGAAAAAAAATGAAAAAAACGCTTACTAGTTTTTTTTTAATGTTGAAAATTTGTATGTTACATTTTTTTTGGACATATATATTATGTAACATGAAATTTGTAACATTTTTAAAAAAAAAAACTACTCGGTGTTTTTTTGTGTTTCTTTTTTAAAAATTTTCAAATATATGTATATTACATTTCCTATTTTTTTAGAAAAAAATAAAAATGTTACATGAGTTTTTTACAAAGGTTTCTTGAGTTTACACAACTCAAGTGGGTTTTCTCTATAGTCTTTCCCTATATATATATATATATATATATATAGGGGAAGGTTCATTTGAGAATAAAATTAAATTGAGAAGAAAAAGAACAAAGGGTACAATTGTAAAACATTAAATAGTTTTCTCTCATCTCATTTATTATTCTTTTTGACCAATTAATTAGTCATAAATATTATCATCCTCCACACTAAAATTTTTGCCTAGAAACATCAAAATTTATTCTACACGTTTTTTTAAATTTATCCTTCACATATTGAAATTTATCCTACACAACTCGCAATTCATCCTACACACCTCATAATTTATCCTACACCTTAAATTAATTTTTTTCTTCTATGAAAAAATATATTTTTTTCAAAATAAGTTACAAATTTAATTTTAGTTAGCTATTAAAAAGGAAGACTAACAATTAATGATCTATCTAATTTTACCAATATACCCTTACACCAATATTAAATACAAAAATTAAATGAAGTAAAATAAAGCATTTTTATTGGTGGAAGTTTGTTCTTTTTTATTCTTGCAAAAAAAATTTTCTCATTTGAACCCTCCACTAGGGGGAGGTTCATTTGAGAAGAAAAAGAACAAAGGGTACAATTGTAAAATATTAAATAGTTTTTTTCTCATCTCATTTATTATTATTTTTTACTAATTAATTAGTCATTAAGACTATCATCCTCCACACTAAAATTTTTGCCTAAACACATCAAAATTTATCCTACACGTTTTTGAAATTTATCCTACACATACTAAAATTTATCCTACACAACTCGTAATTCATCCTACACACCTCATAATTTATCCTACACTTTAAATTATTTTTTTCTTCTTTGAAAAGATATATATTTTTTTAAAAATAAGTTACAAATTTAATTTAGTTAGCTATTAAAAAAGAAGACTAACAATTAATGATCTAACTAATTTTACCAATATACCCTTACACCCATATTAAATACAAAAATTAAATGAAGTAAAATGAAGCATTCTAATTGGTTGAAGTTTGTTCTTTTTTATTCTTACAAAAAATTTCTTCTCATTTGAACCCTCCACTATATATATATATATATATATATATATATATATATCTGTGTGTGTGTATGACAACCTCGTCGCAGGCGTCTTTGGCAAACCGGAGAGGACAAGGACGTCCCTATGGGAGGCGATGTGTTGGCCCGGCGCCGGAGCCCGCTGGCCCTAGGCCGTTCCCCACACCGATCAGTCTAATTAGGTGGATGGGGTGTGGTTGGAAAGGTGAAAGCGGGTAGCATTCATGAACCAGGCCTACGGCTGTCGGGTAGTGTACGTGAGTAGAGTAATCGAGAAGTAGTCACCAATAAAAGTAGATGAGAGAGAGAGTTGTATTTGAGTGTCGTGAGGATAAGAGAGAGACGGTTGTGTCAGTAGATGGGAACATTATCGCCATTCTCTACGTGTTCCGACAGGAAGCTGCAAAATTGCTGATGTGACACCGGTGTGGTGTTTTGGCAATGAACGCCCCTACCCTCACCCTTAGAATGCTAGACTCAACTGAATTTAATTGGTAGAAGAGTAAAATACCAAAAATCATCCATGAGGTTTAGTTATATTTGTTTAATCCATCCTAAATTGGTTTTTTTGTGCATCTGAGTCCTTTAGGTTTGCGTTTTGTTGACATTTTCATCCAAATCACTAACTCATGATTATTTTTTCTGTTAAGATGAAGGATATTTTTTGTCCTTTTGGATAAAGCTAGCAAATATAACCAAACCTCAGCAACGATTTTGGCATTTTACTCTTACTTTTTTGTTTTATAATTTTTTATTACTTCTTTCATCTTTATATAGCTTAATGTTTACTATTTTTAATAACTTTTTTGTATATATATATATAAAGACATTTTGATTAAAAAAAAGGTTATCTTATTTATCAAAATCCATTGAAATACCCATTAAAATTTAATACGACTCGACTCAACCCTAACAAGACCGAAATATATTATTACATAGCGATAGACAAATGACACCTACAAATTTCCGCTCCAGGGTATGCCGCCACTGGTGATATTTGCATGAACATTTTTAATGTCATAGTTTTTAGTAGGATTCATCTCTTTATTCAAAGTTTGTTTCTTACATATGACTAAAAACTATGACATTAAAGATGTCCATGCACATATCACTAGTGGCGGACCCAGAAGTGGAAATTTTTAGGTGTCGTTTGTCTATCGCTATATAATACGATTTTTCGGTCCGATTCAAGTCGGATAGGGTCGGGTCATAAAACATTTTAATGGCTATTTAAATGGATTTTGATATATAATATAACTTTTTTATGAAAATGTCTTTAGTGAAACATATATATATCGAAGAAGTTATTAAAAATAAAAAAAATTAAGTTATATAAATGGGAAACAAGTAATATATATATATATATATGATATATGTTAAACTATACATGTTTTTATCCCACAAAACACATCCGTTTTAAGCGTTTTTGACCGAAACTGCAATGTTTAGGTAACAAATTTGGTACTTTTATACTTTCAGGTCTTAAACGGAGTACAAAAGAAAAATCTGATGAAAACGGATAAATTCTGATGCAAATCTGATAAAACTAGCAAAAATCTGATGAATGCCAGATATCGCACGACCGTGCGATCCAACTGCATGACCGTGCGAGATCTTTGACCTCGGAAGCACTGCCAGTGCAAGTGATGGTGCTGCTGTTTACTCGGATCGCACTGTCGTGCGACAAGCCGCATGATCGTGCACCACCTGGACCATACTTTCTGATCACGTTTCTGATGACCTCGCACTACCGTGCGACCTGAAGCATGACCGTGCCAACCTGGTGACCGAGACAATGTCACACCCTGACTTTTGCGGAAGCGTATTTTGTGTGACTTGCTTAATATCATTGCATTCAATTATACCAAACAACTAAAGGATTAAAACCACGATGTTCATCCATAAATATGATTCAAGATAATACAACCCACATTGTTTTACTACCAAACAAGACTACGAGTTTAATATTACAAACCGACCAAATGTTTTAAGTTCCACAATGGACTTTAACAAAAGAAACTAATAAAACGAGGCTTTGAACCATGTATCTTATCAAAGATAAAATACACGATTCAAACCCTCCAACACTGGATGACATCGTTTCTTGTGAACACATCTTGAAAACCCTGAACGCCCCCCAGATCCATTATCAATTTCCTGAAATACATGTAGTTTGAAAACATCAACAAAAGTTGAGCGAGTTCATGTGTTTTGTATGTGAGCTCGCGATAACTTGTAAACATTTGAGAGAATTCCTTTGATAACCGGTATGAAAGCGTTTATGAACAGATCATTAATGTTTTGCAAGGACATTAATATGTGTGGTGTGTAGGAAGTGCTCAAACCTAGCGGATTTCCTCTGGTCCATCCGGCAGGAACGACATAGTCACCACATGCGGCCACACAAGGACCCATGGGTGGGGCTCGCTACACCCAGATAGATCTACCACTCATGCCCCTCGGTCTATACTAGATTAATGGCACTTAAGAAAGATACTACATCATCCACGTGATCTAACAGTTCATTCCTTAGCTATATCATACCATTGAAACATTTGAATCATTTGAAACATTTGAAACATGTATCTCACCCCCGAAGTTATAAACCAAAAACAGTTAAAAGAAAAGGGGGACATGAACTCACAATCTTGCGCTCTTCAACCAAATAACTCAAAGCTTTTCCGTGGATTACACGACTACCTACACACGTGCTATATTTTATTAGACGGCTAGGTCGTGCCACGACTTTTAGTCTTAATGGTTATGACTTAGTATCTTTAAGTTACGTTTTTGGTGTAATAAAATATTATTCCAAAGTATATAATTATTTGTTAAAATAATAATATTTTAACTTAAATTATATTTATTAATTATTTGGAATAATCGTTAAAAAAAATATTTTAACTTATTTTGCCTTGTAATCCTTTTATGAATATTTCCCCAATGATGGGTATATTTATACTTATATTTTAGACTTGTGTATTTTGCCAAGTATTTGCGGCGTATTCCGGTGTGTATTTGTACGTACAAGAATACGTGTTTTTCATCGTATTTATTAAGTATTCTTATACTTAATTCTTGTAGTTAACTTTCCGGAATATTATTTTTAATCAACTAAAAATCACCAATTTGTCTTCTTAAAATATACATATTTTAAGAAACTTTTATAGAAAATTATCTATAATTCTTCCTTGGCAAAAATAATTATATTTTCATATAAACCTTAAAAATAATATATTTTCAAGATTAACTTACAAAATATTTATAATTCCATTTTTCACCCAAAAATAATATATTCTAAATTTGTTTAAGAAAATATATATTTTCTTCAAAAATATTATATTTTCTAATTGTCCAAGAAAATATATTTATTTTTCTCCATTCAAAGTAGTATATTTTCTACTTGATAAAAATATGATATATTTTTGTAATACTTGTAAAAATTATAATTTCCGTTTCTATGATTTCCAAAATACCGTTTAACTTATTCGTCAAAATATATGAACTTAATTCCGGAATATATATATATATATATATGTAATCCATATTCCTTGTTCGGTTTGTCCAATATTCGGGTATAAATTATATATTTGTTTTCTTGGAATTATGGTATTATTTTGTTTAATAATTCTTGGTATTTTGGCGAGTTATATTATTTTCAAGTCCTAAAATAATATAACTAATACACATAATATACAAGTAATCACACAAATTGTGACATCTAAATATATTTTCCTAAATATATACTTAGTCACTTTTATTTATCAAAAATCAACCTCCAATGTTTGTAATTTTTGTAACAAAAATTATGGCAAATTTTATATGAAAAGCCATGGTTAAAATTTACTTGTAAACAATTGTTTAAAAATATTTTTCTAAGTGTTTAAATTCTAGAAAATTTTTTGCCATAGTTTCCCCTTAAAAATGGAGGTTTCAATGCTTTCAAAGCATATCATTTTCTTTTAAAAACATCACCAATCAACAACAAATCATTCAAGACTTACCATGAGCCAAAATTATGAAATTTACACTACATCATGAACTTGAAATTTTGTAAAAACTTGTAGTAACTTAGTATGTGATTTAGTAGGTTTAGTTACCCTTTAAAACATGGTTATTTGTTCATAAATCTCATTCTTGAAGAATTTAGTCTTTCACAACTTATAAGATGATTTTTCTAAAAATGATTATTTTGTATTTTTCTTGTTACAAACATGTTTCTAATCTTGATTTAACACTAAAAAATATGATTAGTTTCTTCAAAAATCATGGTTGTGTAAATCTTGTAAATAAACTTGGTTTCTTGAGAAAACTATTTTTGAAATCATCTTTTTACAAGACTTATAACATGTTTCATACTTCATCATACACAAAATCATCTTCATTTTTCAAGTTCATGAAGAACATAAAGGATGATCATCTTGTTTTTCACAAGATTCACCCTCTCACTTGCTAGATCATGTGTTTAATCACAATCTAGCAAGCTTCTTATGATGTTTAACATCATAAACACAAGTAATCAACAATCAAGATTCATACATACACTAAAACAACAAAGATTCCTATGTTAGTGAGCTTTATGTTAAAGATTATCTTCTTGTTCTTTCATGATCTTTATGTCTAGTTACTTACATACTCTTTTAACCAACATAATGAGAAGTAAAAACAAGTTATGAGAGTCTTACTACTAGCACAAGGGCAAGGGAAGAAACCAAAGATGAAGAAGATGATGAACTAGGTGGTTTAAAGCTCTTGAGAAATGTCCTTCAACCTCCAATGGCTCCAAGCTCCTTAATCTTGCTTCTAGCACCTTAGAATCACTTGGGATTGTATGAAGTTGAGATGAAAATGGTGGTGGTGTGTGTGGTCCTTCTCAGCCGAGAGGGGAGAAGAGAGGGAGAGATGAAGTGGTGAAGTGTTGTGAAAATGAGTTTAAGGAATGATCTTGTGGTTTATAAGATTGAACATCCAACATAAGCTTAACCTTTATGTAATGTGTTTCATGGACCAATAACATATCAATTAAACAATTAGAGAAACTCCATGGGTGGGCCACCCATGGTAACCGTCGCCAAGGGGGGAGGGTATAGGGTTGGATTTCAACTATTTGGTTAGTGATGTTGGTTAGATTCTAAGTGTAAGTTAGTGTTATATGTGTGTTATGTGATTATAAAATGTGTTATGATGTTCGGTGACCATAACTAGCTTGGAAATGATAAAATAGTGCTTCTAGTGAAATTTTGGTGTTTCGGGTAGTGTCCGGTTGTTCGGTTGGTTACCAGTTCGTTACGGTGCTAAATTACGCAGTTTAGTGTGCTTTATGTTCCCTTTTGTGACAGTTTTGATTCCCGACACCTAGGAAGGTATTCTGGACCATTAAACCATAATTCTGCATAATATTGTGTTGTTAAAATGCTGATTTTTGCTGAAAATTGCAGAATTCTGCAGTTTGTGTGAGTTTTAGGCACTTTCCGGCACTTAAACTCTCTCTAGGAAGGCAGTTTTATGATCCTTACTTTCCTACACACTATACTAGTGTAACTCATGGTTTCGGGCTCATTCTATGTATCAACATCATGTCTGTCAGGGCACTGAACTCCCCTCAGTACTTATAGTTTGCCTGATAACTGTTGTTATGGGTCATTTTCTGAGCATATATATCATGACTAATATTCTGCTTTAGATTGTTTACTTGTGATCAGGATACCGGATCAGGATATTGGTAACATCCTGGTTCGATATCCTGGTACTAACTGAATTGATCACGTGCAGATTAAGAGTTATAAGTCTCCAACGTTCAAGAAGACTTCTTCCCCGAAGACTCGGGCAAATCAGTTGGGATAGAGACGTTGATCCCGAAAGACCAGGACTACAACGGCTACTAGGGAATATTCGGGGCATCTCGGTTTATTAGGAAAGTTAGTTGTTTTCGGTTAGCTATAAATAGTATGATCAGATCAAGTTAAGGCACTCACTTCATTCGCACACTTTACTCTCTAGCTACTAGCAATCACTACACACCAACACTTGTACTCAAATTATATTGTAACACCTAGTTGATCCGCATCATATCCTGCATTGTATCCTGATATTTAAAGCAATAGAAGAACAAGGCAGCTGCGATTGTCAGCTCCCGAGGTTTTGTGTCAGCGATCTAGATTGATCAAGGGCTTTCCTCGTACATCTCGTGTCACCCCTTTACATTTTTGCTCATAGTTTGATCACTGATACAACACTATATCCTGAGTCGTATCCTGAAAACTGTTTTTACAAACAACCTAATCAGCATATTTTCAACACATATTTCGAGCACACTACCTCACTTCACTAATTTGATCACTAAATTGCTTCGGTAATTTTTTACCAAAACAATTTGGCGCCCACCGAGGGGCAAGTGGTGCTATTTTTACTAAAAACTTTAGTAAAATCATTACTCGGTTTTCTATTGTCAAAACTTTTTGCTACATTGTTTTCAATGGCCTCGAGATCAAACATGAGCTCTTCCACTATGTTTGCTACAACCTTTGCAACAGTTGGTTCGGTGCTTCCACCTCCTCCTCCAAGAATGCAAGCCTCTTCACAAGGAGCTGAGAGTTATGTGGCTCGGGATGTTATCCCCGCTCCCAGTGCCCAGGGGTCTGGTCCTGTTTTGGCTTCTAATGACGAAATTCTGAATTTGTTTGGTAGTGTACAGGAACAGATGAGACAGCAGCAGGAAACTAATCGGATGTTGATGAGAGAGATACAACTCTTGAAATCCGGCCCAAGTAGGCCTGCTGAAGAAACTGTCACTCCTTTGCAACCCAGGGCTTTGAACTTCAGTTCTGCAGTTTACACTGAGGATAGCCGGGGGAATATCGTGCCAAGCCATTCCCAGAATCATACTCCTGAGATACCCTCTTCAATAAGAGTATCAACCGTGAGAAGCTCAGGATATACTTCAGGATATGGCCAGAATCCCCAGACTGGTAATGTATCTAATAATAATAACACTCTTGCTACTAATGGTGTTGGACCTTTGCAGGATGCAGGTATGACATCGGCATTTTCCAAAGAACTCCAAAAGCTGAAAGACATGATATCCAGTGTGCCTGGGGTGGTCCAGCCGATTCCTGAAGTGTCCCAAGACAGTCACAGGATATCTCAGTTTGCGCATCCTATCTGTAATGCTGAAATCCCGAAAAGATTTCAAACCCCCAACATGAAACTCTATGACGGAACCACGGATCCTGAAGAGCATATCGCCCAGTATAGGGGAAGGATGGAGATCAACCCTATCCCTCCAGATCTCAAGGAAGCATGTCTCTGCAAGGGTTTTGGTTCTACCTTAACAGGATCAGCCTTAAAATGGCTGTTAAATGTTCCTCCTCACTCAATTACTTCGTTTGCTCATTTGGTTAATTTATTTAATAGTCAGTTTTCTTGCAGCCGGAGTTTTGAGAAACTAACCAGTGATCTTTACAGGATAACTCAAGGGCCTCAGGAATCCTTGAAGGATTATGTGAACAAGTTTAGCCGGGAATCCTTGGATATCCCACATCTTGATGTTGCAACAGCTGTGCAGGCTTTTAAGATGAGATTACAAAAAGATTCTCAGTTTTATCAGGATCTTGTAATGAATCCCTGTAGGAATCTCGACGAAGCTCGTAACCGGGCCTTGAGATATATTCGCTTGGATGATGATAAGAAGATGCAAGAGAGGATGAATTCCACCTCAACCTATGAATCAACCAACAGGAAATCAGAATCCTCGTATAAACCATATCGCTCTAAGCCATATGGCAGAAAGGACAACAAGAAAGTGAATGCTGTTGAAGACGAGGATCCTGAAGAATATCCTGAATTATCTGAATATTGCTTTTCTGTTAACATACCTGAGTTAATGTATGCTATGCAGGGTTTAGGAGACAAAGCTAGGTGGCCTCGAAAGAATCAACAAAAAGCTGATTGGAAGGATAAATCCAAATGGTGTGCCTTCCATGAAGATTTCGGACATGTAACTGAGGATTGCATTGCTCTAAGAAAGGAAATAAGTTATCTTCTAAGCAAAGGATATCTGAAGGATATCCTAGGAAGAAAGAAGAATAAGGGTCAGGATACTGAGAAGGATCCTGAACGAGCAGCATCACCTCCTGCGGATGCCAAGATAATCAACTTTATTTCGGGAGGATCTGACATTTGGGGGACTTCATATTATGCGGCCAAGAGACATGCAAAGGAAGCTAAGGCTGAGAGGGGAGATAAACCAGCCAGGATGACTACCCTTACAACTGATAAAGTGATCACTTTCGACAGTGATGACAGGGATACTGTCCAGGATCCTCACCATGATGCTCTCGTAAAAACATTATACTTGGCTAACCATTTTGTACGCAGGATATTGGTAGATAATGGCAGCTCCGTCAACATAATCCAACTAGAAACTTTGAAAAGAATGAATGTATCTCCAATGGATATTACTTCAAAATCCACCGTGCTTGTTGGGTTCAGTGGAGAGGCCAGGAACACAGTGGGGGAGATAAAGTTACCAGTATATGTTGAAGGGGTCAACTCAATACAACGTTTCTATGTGATGGACTCCCTATCCTGCTATAACATCATACTAGGCAGGCCATGGATCCATGATATGAAGGATGTGCCATCGACTTATCATCAGTGCATCAAGATCCCTACCCGTTGGGGGTTGTCAAGGTTAGTGATCACCAGAAAGCGAAGGAATGCTACTCATCCTCGATGAAATCCTCAACCAAGCCTAATGTAGCATAGCAATTAAAGATGCGGGCCCAGGATATCATGGAGGCTTCGGAGCAGGATGTAAAGAAAGTTATCCTGGATCAGGATAATCCGGATATCTCGGTGCTCGTAGGAACCAATATCCCTCAGGATATTGAAAATCAATTGACTAATTTTCTAAAATGCAGGATGTTGACGTTCGCGTGGAAACACGAGGATATGACAGGTATTTCCAAGGATATTATAACTCACAAGCTTGGAATTGACAGGTCTTTCAAGCCTATCCAGCAAAAGAGAGGGAAGTTTGCTCTAGAACGAAACATAATTATTCAAGAAGAGGTTGAAAGACTATTGAAGTCCAAGATGATCAGGGAAGTCAAATTTCCCAAGTGGCTAGCAAATGTGGTCGTGGTTCAAAAGAAGAATGGGAAATGGAGAGTTTGTGTAGATTACACAGACTTGAACAAAGCATGTCCTAAAGACCCATTCCCTCTGCCTCATATAGACTCGATGGTGGATGCCACTGCCGGTCATGAGATGTTAACTTTCATGGATGCATCCTCAGGATTCCAGCAGATCCAAATGGAACCTTCAGACCAGGAGGATACTGCTTTCATGACACCAACAGGTATTTACTGTTATAATGCTATGCCTTTTGGTTTGAAAAATGCAGGTGCAATGTACCAGAGATTGGTGAACATGATGTTTAAAGACAAACTGGGGGACACCATGGAGGTGTACATTGACGATATGGTAGTCAAGTCCAAGAAGGCTGAGGACCATCTCCAGGATATTAAAGGAGCATTTGATATCCTGGACCAGTACAATATGAAACTAAATCCTGCCAAGTGCCATTTTGGAGTGGGGGCAGGAAAGTTTCTAGGATATATGGTGACTAAAAGAGGAATAGAGGCAAGCCCGGAGCAGATTAAAGCTATCTTGGATATCAAATCACCTTCAAATATGAAGGATGTTCAACGGTTAACAGGGCGAGTAGCAGCATTGAACAGATTTATCCCAAGATCCTCCGAGAAATGCAAGGAATTTTATGATATCCTGAAGAAAAACAAGAAGTTCGAATGGAAAGAGAAGCATGAAGCAGCCCTGTAGGATTTGAAGCAATATCTCTCAACTGCACCTCTATTGATGAAGCCTGAAAATGGTGAACCACTGTCCCTATACCTCGCAGTATCAGGGAATGCTGTAAGTGCCGTTCTTATAAAGGACCATGAAGGTCAGCAATATCCTGTCTATTATGTTAGTAAAAGTTTATTAGATGCTGAAACTAGATATTCTCATCTAGAAAAATTGATATTAGCCCTAGTTATGGCATCAACCAAACTTAGACATTATTTTGAGACACATAGGATTCATGTTAAAACTAATTATCCTGTTAAGAACGTGCTTAGGAAACCCGAGATGTCAGGCAGGATGGCTAAGTGGTCAGTAAAATTAAGTGCCTATGATTTAGTTTATGAGCCTAGAAATGCCATAAAGTCTCAGGCTTTAGCTGACTTTGTGGCTGATTTCAGTAGTGACATTCAAATTGAAGTAGACTTAGAAGTACAGCAGCTAGGAGAAAACTTAGAATCCTGGACATTGTATACTGATGGTGCATCTAATGTAAGAGGTGTAGGTTTTGGTATACTACTAAAATCGCCACAGGGGGACATATTACCCCAGGCTATTAGATGTGAATTCCCTGCTACTAATAATGAAGCAGAATATGAGGCTTTAATTGCAGGATTAGAGTTGGCTAAAAATATGAATATTAAAAATTTGCAAGTATATGTCGATTCCTTGTTAATTACTAGTCATTTTAAGGGATCATATGCAGTTAAAGGTGAGAAATTAATCGAGTATCTCGAAATTCTCAAAAAGTTAGCAGGATATTTCGATATTTTCACACTTGAACAGGTACCAAGAGAGGATAATGCTGAAGCTGATGCCTTGGCGAATTTAGGATCATCAGTCAGGATACCGGAAGGAACCCGAATACCAATGTTACATATCTTATATCCTGCGACAAATCCTCAGGATAAGGAAGTACTAAGTATTCAGGATCCTGATGAGAATCCTGAGAAGAATCCCAAGTCCTGGATGGTTCCAATTATAAGATATCTCAAGGAAGGACACATCCCAAAGGATGAGAATCCTAAGGCCTTCAGAATGAAGGTATCGCGATTCACTATTATAAATAATGTCTTGTATAAGAAATCTCTTGCAGGACCATATCTGAGGTGCTTGGAGGATCCCGAAACTAAGGAAGTGCTTCAGGATATACACGAAGGGGATTGTGGTAACCATACTGGGGGCAGGTCATTGTTCTCAAAAGTATTAAGAACAGGATATTATTGGCCAACGATGAGGAAAGATGCTGCAGAATATGCTCGAAGATGTGATGCATGTCAAAGGCACAGTAACATACTACATCAACCAGCTGAACCACTATATCCTATAGCTTCCCCTTGGCCATTCATGAAATGGGGGATGGACATAGTAGTGAAATTACCAAAAGCTCCAGGAGGAAAAGCCTTTATGCTGGCAATGACTGATGATGTGTGCAAAATGCAACATATAAATTACATCAATTGTGGCATAAAACTAACCCCTTTTTAGTACTAATGTTGGAAAAAGTGTGTTTTTGTCTTCCTTTTGTATTTTCAGGATTAAATGAGCTCAAATTAACAAAAGAAACACAAAGGCAGCTAAATCTAACATAAATACAAGAAAAGGAATAAACGTGGCATGCCCGACCTCCCCCGAAAACAAGAGAGCAGAAGGATGAACACGCCCCGTGCTCAGTGAGCACGGGGGCGTGCCCAAGTGTCAGCATAAAAGACAAAGTTGTAGAAGCTTCCATTGCCCACCACGGGGCCGTGTTCAGCGGACACGGGACCGTGGTCAACTATAAGATTCGCAGAATCTAGGCAAATCTTGATAGTACAAATATGCTTCTGCACACGGGGTCGTGCCCAGCGGACACGGGGCCGTGGTCAACTAATAAAGACAAGAGCAATTAATGAAGAAAGAGAAGGATGTGGACACGGGGCCGTGCCCACTGGACACGGGGCCGTGCCCGAGCTTCTGTTCAGCCTATAAATAGGAGTGCTTGGCTCAAGCTCAAACCATCCCTTGGCACACCACCTCTCTCACACTTCACCCACCACCCACCACCACCATAACACCATAATCCACCACCATCATCCATTGTCCATCATAGAGTGTGTGAGTCGTCTCGGGATCCAAGATTGATCGTAAGAGTTCTTGACAATCAAGGCCATGTTTGCCTAAGTCTCTTACATCACTTGGTGAAGACAAAGTGTCTAGTGTAATACTTTTTATTTTTAATCTTTTCGCACTTTTTAATTGGTTATGTATTAATGACTTTAATAACTAGTTTCTTATGTTGAAGGTGATTTTTCCTTATCGTTTGTCCGTGGTGTCTTGACATTATTTTACTGTCTATATAAAATAAAAGATTTTCACCATTCATATCTCCACGGTCTATATGGAGGTATGTTGGCTACCTGGTCGGGGGTTAAGGGAACGGTTTGGTAAAAGTCTTGCCATTGTTCAGTGTATAGATCCTGCAAAGGACCTGGGTCAAATTTAGTAGGACCTCCTTCAATACTTAACGGTATTGGATGGCGGGGGTCCAAACTCTTTGACCCCCTCATAAGTTAAACTACTATTAATACTTTAACCCGGCTACTTAGGACTGCATCCCTGCTGACTCAGACTACTTAGCCGAGGGTAACGTCGCCTTCAAAAGAGGGGCCTACCACATTATGCATTAATAACTTAATTAATTATCTTTCAATAATCCGACCCTTTAGGATTGTATCCTTGCTGACTCAAACTACTGGGTTGAGGGCAACGTCACCTCCAAAAGAGGGGCCTACTACAATCACTAAGATAATCTCTTAAATAGTGCAAAAGTGCGAAAATAATCAAAGGTTACACTAAACACGAGTCGGAGCCAAGTGATTCATCTTGTCTATCTATTTTTATTTTTATTTTATTTTTCAGCATTTTAGTTAGTTTTTATTTTCTTAGTTTAAAACATTTTTCTAAACTTTTGATTTGATTAGACGTTGAGGATAAACCGGTACTAAAAGCTCTTATGTCCTTGGACGAACTCGGTATCTTGCCAACACTATACTACGCTCACGATGGGTGCACTTGCCCATATGTGTGTTTAGTGTTAGTAAATATCGTGTTTTATAAATTTAAAACTTGGCTAAATAAAGTGTAAAAGGGCTTAAAATATACTTAAACCTACATATACACCTAACGCACATCAACAGATTATTTCTCTAAGTGGGTTGAAGCTGAAGCATTTGTTCAAGTTAGAGACCAATAAGTAGTATCCTTCATAAAGAGGAATATCCTGACCAGATTTGGAGTACCAGCTGAAATCATTTGTGACAATGGATCCCAGTTTATAAGTAAAAGGACTACTGACTTTTGCAAGAGTTGGGGAATCAAAATGATCACGTCTACTCCGGTACATCCTCAAGCAAATGGACAAGCAGAATCCACAAATAAGATAATTGTCAACAACTTGAAAAGGAGACTAGGGGATAAGAAAGGAAGATGGGCAGAAGAATTACCCTTTGTTTTGTGGGATGATAGGACGACAGTGAAGAATGCTACTAGGCAAACCCCATTTTCCTTAGTATTTGGAGCAGAGGCAGTAATCCCGACAGAGATGGTGATACCTACAGCAAGATCCAACCTCCAGGATCCTGAGCAGAATCCTGAAGTCCTATGCCAGGAACTGGATACTATTGATGAAACAAGAGACGCAGCAAGGCTAAGGATGACAGCATATCAACAGAGGATATCTAAAGCATATAACAAGAATATAAGGACTAGAATATTTCAAGTTGGAGATTGGGTATTGAGAAAGGCTTTTCAGAATACTACTAATCCTGCTGATGGAAAGTTGGCTCCAAAATGGGAAGGACCCTATGAGGTTGAATCAGAATCGGGAAAAGGAGCATACCGACTCAAGAATATGGAGGGGGATATGCTACCGAGATCCTGGAATGCTATACATCTAAAACTCTATTTCAAGTGAGTATGGAATTTAAATTCTAACTCAGGATGGTATGGATTCTGTCTTTTAATATTATTTACTGTTTTGAACCCATTACTGACTTAAGCATCGGAGGGTGTTAGCCAGGCTAACACCCACCTTAGCTTACAGTTGTTTTGCAGTATATGCTTCAAGATATAGCTCCAGGATATACATTCAGGATACTTCAGAAGATTAGAGGATTGGCCCCCTCTCTCACGTCTAAGGGATCCTGATCCCTTCACAGGTTTAAAGGTATTCACCTTTCTTCCGAATTGGGTTTAAACACCCCGCCTGGAGCGGAAGTTATTCGGGAATAGTTCAAGGTGGCGGGACCAGTTCATGTAAAAGTGGCTGACAATTTCGTTTATGTTGGCTATTGTTATGGGTCATTTTCTGAGCGTACATATCCTGACTAATATCCTGCTTTTGGTTGTTTGCTTGTGATCAGGATATTGCTAACATCCTGGGCGATATCCTGGTGTTAACTAAATTAACCACGTGTAGGTTAGAGGCTGTGGGTTACTAACGGTCAGATGGACTTCTTCTCCTCAAGACTCGGGCGTATCTGTTATGTGAGAGACGTTGAACCCGAAAGACCAGGTCTACAACGTTCGAGTAGGGAATATTCGTCGGACCCCGGTTTATTAGGATAGTTTGTTGCATTTCTTTTACTATAAATAGATGGGGGCGGATCATATTAAGGCACGCAACTTTCACACACACTTTCGAACACTTTTGCTCCCTAGCTCACTGCAAACACTCTACACAAACACTTGTATTCGAATTACATTGTAACACCTAGTTGATCCGCATCACATCCTGCACTGTATCCTGATATTTGAAGTAATAGAAGAACAAGGCAGCTGCGATTGTCAGCTCCCGAGGTTTTGTGCCGGCGATCTAGATTGATCAAGGGCTTTCCTCGTACATCACGTGTCAACCTTTACTTTTTTGCTCATTGTTTGATCACAGATACAGCTCTATATCCTGAGCCGTATCCTCAAACTGTTTTTACAATCAACTTGGTAAAATATATTTTTCACATATATTTCTAGCACACTACCTCACTTAACTAATTTGATCACTTAATTACTTCGGTAATTTTTGACCAAAACAATTTGGCGCCCATCGTGGGGCAAGTGGTGCTATTTTTGCTAAACACTTTAGTAAAATCATTACTCGGTTTTCTATTGTCAAAACTTTTTTCTAAATTGTTTTCAATGGCCTCGAGATCAAACATGAGCTCTTCCACCATGTTTGCTACAACCTCTGCAACAATTGGTTCGGTGCTTCCACCTCCTCCTCCAAGAATGCAAGCTTCTTCACACGGAACTGAAAGTCATGTAGCTCGGGATGTTATCCCCGCTCCCAGTACCCAGGGATCCGGTCCTGTTTTGGCGTCTAATGATGAAATTCTGAATTTGTTTGGTAGTGTACAGGAACATATGAGGCAGCAGCAGGAAACTAATCGGATGCTGATGAGAGAGATACAACTCTTAAAATCCGGCCCAAGTAGACCTGCTGAAGAAACTGTCACTCCTATACAGCCTAGGGCTTTGAACTTCAGTTCTGCAATTTACACTGAGGATAACCGGGGGAACATCGTCCCAAGCCATTCTCAGAATCATACCCCTGAGATACCCTCCTCGGTCAGGATGTCAACTGTGAGGAGCTCAGGATATGCTTTAAGATATGGCCAGAATCCTCAGACCGGTAACATGTCAAATAATAATATTCTTGCTACTAACAACAATGGGTCTTTGCAGGATGCAGGTATGACATCAACATTTACTAGGGAGCTTCAGAAATTGAAGGACATGATATCCAGTGTACCTGGAGTGGTCCAGCCAATTCCGGAAGTATCCCAAGACAGCCACAGGATATCCCGCTTTGCATATCCTTTCTGTGAAGCTAAAATCCCAAAAAGATTTCAGACCCCCAACATGAAACTGTATGATGGGACTACGGATCCTGAAGAGCATATTGCCCAGTATAGAGAAAGAATGGAGATTAACCCTATCCCTCCGGAACTCAAGGAAGCATGCTTGTGCAAGGGTTTCGGTTCTACCTTGACAGGATCAGCCTTAAAATGGCTGTTAAATGTTCCTCCTCACTCAATTACTTCGTTTGCTCATTTGGTTAATTTATTTAATAGTTAGTTTTCTTGCAGTCGGAGTTTTGAGAAACAAACTAGTGATCTTTACAGGATAACTCAAGGACCTCAGGAATCCTTGAGGGATTATGTGAACAAGTTTAGTCGGGAATCCTTGGATATCCCACATCTTGATGTTGCAATAGCTGTGCAGGCTTTTAAGATGGGGTTACAAAAGGATTCTCAGTTTTATCAGGATCTTGTAATGAATCCCTGCAGGAATCTCGACGAAGCTCGTAACAGGGCTTTGAGATATATCCGCTTAGAAGATGACAAAAAGATGCAAGAGAGGATGAATTCTACCTCGACCTACGAATCAACCAACATGAAATCAGAATCCTCGTACAAACCATTTCGCTCCAAGCCATATGGCAGAAATGATAACAAGAAAGTGAATGCTGTTGAAGACGAGGATCCTGAAGAATATCCTGAATTATCTGAATACTGCTTTTCTGTTAATATACCTGAGTTAATGTATGCTATGCAGGGTTTAGGAGACAAAGCTAGGTGGCCTCGAAAGAATCAGCAGAAAGCTGATTGGAAGGATTAATCCAAATGGTGTGCCTTCCATGAAGATTTCGGACATGTGACCGAGGATTGCATTGCTCTAAGGAAAGAAATAAGTTACCTGTTAAGCAAGGGGTATCTGAAGGATTTGCTGGGAAGAAAGAAGAATAAAGGGCAGGATCCAGAGAAGGATCCTGAACGAGCAGCATCACCCCCAGCAAATGCCAAAATAATTAACTTTATTTCAGGAGGATCCGACATTTGTGGGACTTCGTATTCTGCGGCCAAGAGACATGCAAAGGAAGCTAAGACTGAAAGGGGGGACAAACCAGCTAGGATGACTACCCTTACAACCGATAAAGTGATCACTTTTGATAGTGATGACAGGGATACTGTCCAGGATCCTCACCATGATGCTCTCATAATAACATTATATGTTGCTAACCACTTTGTACGCAGGATATTGGTGGACAATGGTAGCTCCGTCAACATAATTCAGCTGGAAACATTGAAGAGGATGAATGTATCTCCGATGGACATTACTTCAAAGTCTACTGTGCTCGTTGGTTTCAGTGGAGAAGCTAGGAATACCGTAGGAGAGATAAAGTTACCAGTATATGTTGAAGGGGTCAACTCGATACAACACTTCTGTGTGATGGACTCCCTATCCTGCTATAACATCATACTAGGCAGGCCATGGATCCATGACATGAAGGTTGTGCCATCGACTTATCACCAGTGCATCAAGATCCCTACCCCTTGGGGGTCGTCAAAGTTGATAGTGATCAGCAGGAGGCGAAGGAATGCTACTCATCCTTAATGAAATCCTCAACCAAGCCTAATCCAGCGTAGCAATTAACGATGCGGGCCCAGGATATCGTGGAGGCTTCCGAGCAGGATATGAAGAAAGTTATCCTAGATCAGGATAATCCTGATATCTCGGTGCTCGTAGGAACCAATATCCTTCAGGATATTGAAGAACAATTAACTAACTTTTTGAAGTGCAGGATGTCAACATTTGCATGGAAGCATGAGGATATGACAGGCATATCCAAAGACATTATTACTCACAAGCTTGGAATTGACAGGTCGTTCAAGCCTGTTTAGCAAAAAAGAAGGAAGTTTGCTCCTGAACGAAATACAATCATACAAGAGGAAGTTGAAAGATTGTTGAAGTCCAAAATGATCAGAGAAGTCAAGTTTCTAAGATGGCTGGCAAATGTAGTCGTGGTACAGAAGAAAAATGGGAAATGGAGAGTCTGTGTAGATTACACGGACTTGAACAAGGCTTGTCCTAAAGACCCATTTCCTCTTCCCCATATTGATGCAATGGTGGATGCTACTACCGGGCATGAGATGTTAACCTTCATGGATGCATCCTCAGGATTTCAGCAGATTCAAATGGAGCCTTCGGACCAGGAGGATACTGCTTTCATGACACCAACAGGTATTTATTGTTATACTGCTATGCCTTTTGGTTTGAAAAATGCAGGTGCAACATACCAGAGGTTGGTAAACATGATGTTTAAAGACAAGCTGGGGGACACCATGGAGGTATATATTGACGATATGGTGGTGAAATCTAAAAAGGCTGAGGATCACCTCTAGGATATTAAGGGAGCATTTGATATCCTGGATCAGTATAACATGAAACTGAATCCTGCTAAGTGCCATTTCGAAGTGGGGGCAGGAAAGTTTCTAGGATACATGGTGACCAAAAGAGGCATAGAAGCGAGCCCGGAGCAGATTAGAGCTATAAAGTCACCTTCGAATTTGAAGGATGTTCAACGGTTAACAGGACGAGTAGCAGCATTGAACAGATTTATTTCAAGATCCTCGGAAAAATGCAAGGAATTTTATGATATCCTCAAGAAGAATAAGAAGTTCGAATGGGGAGCAAAGCATGAAGCAGCCTTGCAGGATTTGAAGCGATATCTCTCAACTGCACCTCTATTGATGAAGCCTGAAAATGGTGAACCACTATCCCTATACCTCGTTGTATCAGGGAATGCTGTAAGTGCCGTTCTTATAAAGGACCATGAAGGTCAGCAATATCCTGTCTATTATGTTAGTAAAAGTTTACTAGATGCTGAAACTAGATATTCTCATCTAGAGAAATGGATATTAGCCCTAGTTATGGCATCAACAAAACTTAGACATTATTTTGAGACACATAGGATTCATTTTAGAACCAATTATCCTGTTAAAAACGTGCTTAGGAAACCCGAGATGTCGGGTAGGATGGCTAAGTGGTCAGTAAAACTGAGTGCTTATGACTTAGTATATGAGCCTAGAAATGCCATAAAGTCTCAGGCTTTAGCTGACTTTGTGGCTGATTTCAGTAGTGACATTCAAAATGAAGTAGATTTAGAAGTACAGCAGCTAGGAGAAAACTTAGAATGCTGGACATTATATACTGATGGTGCATCTAACGTAAGAGGTGTAGGTTTAGGCATACTACTAAAATCGCCACAGGGGGACATATTACCCCAGGCTATTAGGTGTGAATTTCCTGCTACTAATAATGAGGCAGAATATGAGGCTTTAATTGCAGGATTAGAGTTGGCTAAAAATATGAATATCAAGAATTTGCAAGTATATGTTGACTCCTTGTTAATCACTAATCACTTTAATGGAACCTATGCAGTTAAAGGAGAGAAGTTAATCGAGTATCTCGAAATTCTCAAAAAATTAGCAGGATATTTTGATATTTTTACACTTGAACAGGTACCAAGAGAGGATAATGTTGAAGCTGATGCCTTGGCAAATCTGGGATCATCGGTCAGGATACCGGAAGGAACCCGAATACCAATATTACATATCCTATATCCTGCAACGAATCCTCAGGATAAGGAAGTAATAAGTATTCAGAATCCTGATGAGGAGTATCCTGAGGAGGATCCTAAGTCCTGGACGGCTCCAATCATGAGATATCTCAAGGAAGGATACATCCCAAAGAATGAGAATCCTAAAGCCTTTAGAATGAAGGTATCGCAATTCACTAATATAAATGATGTTTTGTATAAGAAATCTCTTGCAGGACCATATCTGAGGTGCTTGGAGGATCCCGAAACCAAAGAAGTACTTCAGGATATACATGAAGGGGATTGTGGTAACCATACTGGGGGCAGGTCCTTATTCTCAAAAATATTAAGGACAGGATATAATTGGCCGACGATGAGGAAAGATGCCACAGAATATGCTCGAAGATGTGATGCATGTCAAAGACATAGTAACATATTACATCAGCCTGCTGAACTGCTGTATCCTATTGTTTCCCCTTGGCCGTTTATGAAGTGGGGTATGGATATAGTGGGAAAGCTTCCAAAGGCTCCAGGAGGAAAGGTTTTCATGTTGGCAATGATGGATTATTTCTCCAAGTGGGTTGAAGCAGAAGCATTTGTTCAAGTTAGAGATCAGGAAGTGGTATCCTTCATAAAAAGGAATATCCTGACTAGGTTTGGAGTACCAGCTGAGATAATTTGTGACAACGGATCTCAATTTATAAGTAAAAGGACTACTGACTTCTGTAAGAGTTGGGGAATCAAAATGATTACGTCCACCCCGGTACATCCTCAAGCAAATGGACAAGCTGAATCCTCAAACAAGATAATTGTCAACAACTTGAAGAAGAGATTAGGGGCCAAGAAAGGAAGATGGGCAGAAGAACTACCCTTTGTTTTGTGGGCTGATAGAACGACGGTAAAAAATGCAACTGGTCAAACCCCATTTTCCTTAGTGTTTGGAGCAGAAGCGGTGATCCCGACGGAAATGGTGATACCTACAGCAAGATCCAACCTCAGGAATCCTGAGCAGAATCCTGAAGTCCTATGCCAGGAACTGGATACTATTGATGAAACAAGAGATGCAGCAAGGCTAAGGATAGCAGCATATCAACAAAGGATATCCAGAGCATACAACAAGAATATAAGGACTAGAAGGTTCAAAGTTGGAGATTGGGTGTTAAGAAAGGCTTTTCAGAATACTACTAATCCTGCTGATGGAAAGTTGGCTCCAAAATGGGAAGGACTATATGAGGTTGAATCAGATCAGGAAAAGGTGCATACCGACTCAAGAATATAGAGGGGGATATGCTACCGAGATCTTGGAATGCTATACATCTAAAACTCTATTTCAAGTGAGTATGGAATTTAAATGCCAACTCAGGATGGTATGAATTCTGTCTCTCTTATTAAATTTTTATATTATTTACTATTTTGAACCTATTACTGACTTAAGCATCGGAGGGGTGTTAGCCAGCCTAACACCCACCTTAGCTTATGGTGGTTTTGCATAATATACTTCGGGATATAGCACCAGGATACACACTCAGGATACTTCGGAAGATTAGAGGATTGGCCCCCTCTCTCACGTATAAGGGATCCTAATCCCTTCACAGGTTTAAAGGTATTCACCTTTCTTCCGAATTGGGTTTAAACACCCCGCCTGGAGCGCAAGTTATTCAGGAATAGTTCAAGGTGGCGGGACCAGTCCATGTAAAAGTGGCTGACAATTTCGTTACTATTGGCTATATCCTGAATCCTAAAGGTATATGAGGATTGATCACCCTCTCTCACGAAATGGTATTTTCATACTCTCTAAGGTTTAAAGGTTTTCACCTTTCTAAGTCTTGGAGTTTATACACTCCTGCCTGTAGCGCACGAAAATTTGGGATTTCCCCCAGGATACGAAGGATTTATCTCCAGTACATTTTGGGTTTTACCCCTGTAACACAAAAAAATTGTCTATACAATTGGAACTAGTGTTCAAAAATTTTCTAAGTGTTTGAGGACTTCATGCACAGGGGACATTCCATCTAAAACAATCGTATGATGCATAAAGGATCAAAGTTGAGCTAAGAGTCTCGAACTGGGGACATCTTAGTAGGAGAAGTCGCAAAAGAGATTGGAGGTTAATACTAGGGTTAGACTCAGTTCCTGGTATGATCTTTCCTTTGCAAACCTTACATAAATTTTATAACTCAGGTTAAGGTTTAAGTATCCTGAAAAGGATATACCTTCAGGATATATCTTCAAAATGTGTTTTTGGGATGCGTTTCGGGATATTTGATTGAAAATTTGGAAGTGATACTAGTTTGAAATTAAAACCTTGATCAAACAAGTAATGTCAAAACAGGTTTTGGAAAGTGGACTATCTTTTATTCTTTAGAAGTTTTCTCTAAAGTTGATTGAACTTTTAGAAGTTCTATTTAATAAAAGTTTTCATAATATATCATTGAGTATATTGCTCAGGATATTTTCAAGAGATAGTTGTACAAAATTTTGCAAAGCTAAGATCTACACTAAGAGATACAGAAAACAATAGCAAGTAAATTGAAAGATGAAATTATTTGAAATAAGCAGTACCAGTTGATAACCGAAGGTTTCATCCTAAAACCCAGGACCCATCCACCTTCGGCTATTAAATTGTTTTATACAGAAATAAAAACTGTTCATAAGACACGAAATAAAATGGTTCAAACATAAGCATAACTCTCAAATTTAAAGAAAATAAGTTTTAGGAAGCAGCGCCTTCTTCGTTCATAGTAGTTTCAGCAGCATCCGTCTCGGGATCCGCCTCAGCACCGGTTGGTTTTTCAACTGCTTTTGAAGATCCTTCAGCAACAGGTTTGGCAGAAGTGCCGCCAAGGCTCTTTAGCTTTGTTTCCCAAGCACTGATGTCCCAAGAAGGGCATTCGAAGCCTAGTGTTTTGGCTTCGTAGGCCATCTTTAGCCTGACCTGGAGGAGAGAAGTGACGATGGAATTTTTGAGGCTTTCCCGGTAGCTGACCATATCCTGTTCATGTTGAGCATGGGCAGCGTCAAGATCGGCTTGGGCCTGGAGAGTAACTTTGTTGAGAGCGGTCTGGTGTTCGTGGGTCATAGCCTTGAATTTCTCCTCGTAGTGCCGAGATTTGGCGGCTGCAATCATACCCTGATCAGAGATGGTGACCTCAGCTTTCTTCAACTTGGATTCAAGCGTCTTGTTGAGCCCACAGGATTCCTGATATAAGTGAACCAGACGTTCGAGGCCCTGCAAATTAAGAGGACAGGTATTGGTTTTCATAAATACTTATAAGGGGTATAAGCTGCAGGATATGGTTCAAGGATACTGACCTGGTTGAGAAAAGAAGTCATGAATCCGCTTGCTTCGATGAACCCGTAATTCTCATAGGCAGTGTTGCAAAAATCGGCCTAGGCGGCCGATTAATCGGCGCCTAGGCGCTAGGCGGCCATTCACTGCCTAATTTTGAGCTAGTCGGTCAATTAATCGGCCATGGTCAAAGTCGGTCAAAATCGATCCTAGGCGGTCCTAGGCGGTCAAAAATCGGATTAATCGGACTATATTAATCGGACAAAATCGGTCCTAGGCGGTCAAAATTGGTCAGAATCGGTCAAAATCGGTCAAAATCGAACCATACTATCTGAAACTTGAAGTATTTATGTGAATTTTGAAGTATTATTTTTATATTATTGGGTATATATACATAATTTTTAAAAAATACATATAAAAATCCCATTCCGATTAATCCCGATTAATCCCTAGGCGGTACCTCACCGCCCAACTAGCGCCTAGCGCCTTCTACAACATTGCTCATAGGGGAATGTATCAGAGATGACGGGGGAATCGGGCTCTTTCCTTTTACGGGAGCTTGAACTCCGGGGCCTAGTAGCTGGCGAAGGTTTGGGAATGACGATGGCCTTGGAACTGCTGGGTTTGGATGAGGTCATGGCCTTGGGACTAGGTTCCTTCTTGATTTGAACCTGATCAGAATAACTGTCCAGCTCGTCGAGGTCAAAGACTTCAGGGATCTTGGCTGGTGCTGCGCAAAGGGAAAAGTCTTACATCTTTATTACCCTTCATTATATTATATTGTGCTAATTAATTATTTTAAAGTAATCCTTACCAGACATTTCAGATGATGAGTATTGACTGGAACTCGGGATATGTGTGGTAAAACTCCTGTCACTTGCAGGTAATTGGTAAACAGTTTTGATTCTTTTCTCTGATTCCGCAGTAGGGGGAGCTACTTCCTTGAAATTTACTGCAAAGGGATAAAAAAGGAGGATATTAGCAAAAGACAGAAGTCTAAAGGTACTTGGGAACATTCATGATCCTACCGGTGGTTAACCACTCCACCGGAAGGCTAGCACCCCCATCAATGGAGTCTCGTTTGACAAAGAAGAACTTGCATTGCCATCCGTCTTCGTTTTTGGTGGCTTTGAGAATAAGGGGTTTGTTGGAAGTCGAAAAAAGCAAAAACCGGCTAGAACCGTGGGATCGGAGGCGGTAAGCGATTGGCAGATCTTCGATACAAAGGTCGGGACAGTGAAGATTTTTAATTTGGTTGAGTACGATTAATACCCTCCAGACCATGGCCATGGTCTGAGCAAAGGAGATACCGGTGATCCGGAAGAATTGCATCATAAATTCGGGAAAAGGGTATCGAAGACCTAGCGAGAATGGATATGCTGGGAAGCAAACCCAATCAGTAGAAGAAACATCCGATCGAATTGACCGATCGAATGGTCTAAAGACCGTGTTATCGGGGAAAGCACCAGAAGCTCTCAAAGCCGCAATGTCTGCGTTATCAAAGGCACATACCTCCTTCTCGGGATTTTTGAGAAGATTCTGCTGAATGAAGGTCTCAGATGATTCACCGGTTTGGGAATAAGTTCTGGCAGCCATTGCGGATAAAGGAAGAAAGATTGACAAAAAAATGAATGAGAAGTAGGGAATTACCTGGAGACTCCGTTGGAGATAGCTGCTTTTCAAACAAGAAGAGAGAAGATATAGGAGTATTGTGGATCTCCATCGAGTTAAAAGCTCGTTGGAAGTTATGATGTGATCTTGACCGTCGTCTCGATTTAATTGCCTTGATTTACGAGATAGAATTTTTAAAATATATCCGTTGGATTGGTATACCAACAGATATATTTGGGGACAATTGTTATGGGTCATTTTCTGAGCGTACATATCCTGACTAATATCCTGCTTTTGGTTGTTTGCTTGTGATCAGTATACTGGATTAGGATATTGCTAACATCCTAGGCGATATCCTGGTGTTAACTAAATTAACCACGTGCAGGTTAGAGGCTGTGGTTTACTAACGGTCAGATGGACTTCTTCTCCTCAAGACTCGGGCGTATCTGTTATGTGAGAGACGTTGAACCCGAAAGACCAGCTCTACAACGTTCGAGTAGGGAATATTCGCCGGATCCTGGTTTATTAGGATAGTTTGTTGTATTTCTTTTACTATAAAAAGATGGGGGCGGATCATATTAAGGCACGCAACTTTCACACACACTTTCGAACACTTTTGCTCCCTAGCTCACTGCAAACACTCTACACAAACACTTGTATTCGAATTACATTGTAACACCTAGTTGATCCGCATCACATCCTACACTGTATCCTGATATTTGAAGTAATAGAAGAACAAGGCAGCTGCGATTGTCAGCTCCCGAGGTTTTGTGCCGGCGATCTAGATTGATCAAGGGCTTTCCTCGTACATCACGTGTCAACCTTTACTTTTTTGCTCATTGTTTGATCACGGATACAGCTCTATATCCTGAGCCGTATCCTCAAACTGTTTTTACAATCAACTTGGTAAAATATATTTTTCACATATATTTCTAGCACACTACCTCACTTAACTAATTTGATCACTTAATTGCTTCGGTAATTTTTTACCAAAACAGCTATATCATGAATCCTAAAGGTATATGAGGATTGATCACCCTCTCTCATGAAAGGGTATTTTCATACTCTCTAAGGTTTAAAGGTTGTCACATTTCTAAGTCTTGGAGTTTATACACTCCCGCCAGTAGCGCATGAAAATTTGGGATTTTCCCCTGGATACTAAGGATTTATCTCCAGTATATTTTTGGGTTTAACCCCTGTAACACAAGAATTGTCTAAACAGTTGGAACTGATATTCAAAAATTTTCTAAGTGTTTATAGACTTCATGCACAGGGGACATTCCTTCTAAAGCAATTGTGTGAAGCTCAAAAGATCAAAATTGGGCTAAGTGTCTCGGACTGGGGACATCTTAGTGGGAAAAGTCGCAAAAGGGGTTGGAGTTTAATACTAGGGTTACACTCAGTTCCTGGTATGATCTTTCCTTTGTGAACCTTATATGAATTGTTTAACTCTGTTTAAGGCTCAAAGCATCCTGATTAGGGTATATCATTAAGATATATTCTCGGAATACGATTCAGGATATCCGGTTAGAATATCTGGGATACAATACTTGGATTTAAAAAATCAGAGTTAAAAATGTTATCAAAACAAGGTTTATAAGTTCTAATCAAACCATCTTTTTCCTTTAAAAACCCTATTGTTCGAGATTTTGTAGAATAAACTGTTTTAAAGATATCGGCTGAGTATCCTGGTCAAGATATTTTGCAAAATTGAAATTCGAACTAAGCAACGAAAAATTAAAAGGCAACAACAAGTAAGTCAAAAGGTGGTTATATTATTAACAAGTCAAAAGTTGTGCTCTTGGTTTCACCTTAAACCAAGGCCCATCCACCAAAAGCACAACAGGTTCATAACGATATTTATGCGACGGTTGAAGATTTCGTCTCAAACCGAGACCCATCTACCTCCAACCGTCATATCGTCCAAAACAAGTTATACTGAATGATAACCAAGGGCTTCATCCTGGAACCCAGGACCCATCCACCTTTGGTTATCAAATTGTTCTAGTGCAGGAAATATAAATTGTTCAACGACATGAAAAGTAAATTGTTTGTACAAACCACAACCATGAAATTTAAAAAAGTGGGCTCCGGCCTTGGCACATATACCCATCATCGCCCACAACGCTGCATTTAAGGGACAGCTCCCTCCTTCACCATGACATTTCCAGCAGTATCCTCCCCAGCATTCCACTCAGCATCACAAGCAGCATCCTCTCCACCAGCATGTTCTCCAGCATCACCACTGGCATCCTTTAAAGCATTAGCATCAGGCACCTTAGCAGGATCTTCCACAGCAGATTTGGCAGGAGGCTCCACAGGATTTCCCCCGACATCTTTCAGTTTCGCCTCCCAGGCCTTAGTGTTCCAGGAGGGGCACTGAAGGCCCAAAGCCATTGCCTCATAAGCCATATTCAGTCTGGACTGGAGAAGAGAAATGACGACAGAGTTCTTGAGACTCTCCCGATACGAAGCCATAGCCTGCTCATGTTGGACTTGGGCGGCGTCGATCTTGGCCTGGGCTTCCTGGGTGACCTTTTGGATGGTGGACTGCTGCTCTTGGGCCATTGCCTTGTATTTGGCCTCGTAATGCTCTGATTTAGCGGTGGCGATCGCTGCTTGGTTTGCGATAGTGGCTTCGGCCTTTTTTAGCTGACTTTCCAACATGACGTTCGAACCACATGCATCCTCGTAAAGGAAAATCAGACGTTCAAGACCCTGCAAAATAAAGAAACAGGTATTAACTTTAATTGAGTTCAGTAATTAGTATATGGTGCACGATATGGATCAGGATATTTACCTGGTTGAGGAAGCTGGTCATGAATTTGCTGGACTCTCCAAACCCATGATTTTCAAATGGGAATACATTGGGAATAGCAGGAGGCTCTATTTCCTTTCTCTTCCGGGAGTTGGAGGCCTGGGTCCGAGATGCCGGAGGAGCTTTAGGAGCGGAAGTCACTTTCGAACTGGTAGGCTTCAGTGTGATGGATGGCTTCGGGTTGGATTCTTGCTTGACAGGTGCGAGGCTGGAATAACTGTCCAACTCGTCAAGTTGGAAGCCTTCAAGGTTGATAACTGGCACTGAAGAAGGGAAGAAATATTCAATTTGCAAACTCTTGTATTTTACAATCGTTATAATTGTGTACTTACCAGACATCTCTGAACTTGATTTTTGGCTTGAATCTGTAAGAGACAGGGAGAAGGTTCTTTCACTAGTAGGAAGTCGTTAGATTTCTTTGATCCTGGACGCTGATTCCGCACTTGGGCGTGCTAGATCTCTGAAATTCGCTGCACAAAAACATCAGGATATAAGCCTGGGATATAGTTTAAGGATACACTTGGGGATATTCCTAAAACCCTAGATCCTACCCTTGGTTAACCATCTAACCGGCAGATCAAAACCCTTGTCAATAGATTCTCTTTTCACGAAAAAGAACTTTCACCGCCACTGGTCTTCGTTCTTGGTGGCCTTAAGGACTAAAGGGCTCTTGGAGGTGGAGAACAAAAGAAAACGGCTATTACCATGGGACCTCAACCGGTATGCTATGGGGAGGTCTTCGATGCACAGGTCAGGGCAGTGACGAGATTTAATCTGGTTCAGCACCATTAAAACTCGCCAAACCATCGGCATTGTTTGGGCATAACTAAGGCTGGTAAGCTCAAAGAAACGAGAGACAAAGGGCGGAAATGGATACCAGAGTCCCAAGGAAAAGGGATAGGCGAGGAAGCAGACCCATTCGTTTGACGATGCGTCTGATCGGATTTCCCGATCAAAAGGTCGTATGACTACTCCGGCAGGGAACGCACCAGAATTCTTCAGGGCGGCGATGTCAGCGTTATTGAAGGAGCAGATTTCGTTTTGAGGCTCTCGTATGAGGTTCTGACTCGTTAGGTCTGCGACTGGCTCGTACGACCGGGATCTTGTTCGAGATGCCATAAAGGGTATCGGCAGAGAAACAGGAAATCCAAAGGAAAGGAAAAATAGAGAAGATAAGAGAAATACCTGAGATCCGCTTGAGGAGTGGTGATCATAATGAGAACTATTTCGGCTAAATATTGGCTAGTAATAGGGGGTAAAGAGTAAATAGCATCTTGGAAGTTGCACATTGTCATTTCAAAGGTCTCATCGTATTAATTGCCTCGATCCAGGTGATAAAATTTAAAAATATATCTGTTTGAACTCAGAATTCCAACAGGTATATTTTTGGGGACAATTGTTATGGGTCATTTTCTGAGCATATATATCCTGACTAATATTCTGCTTTAGATTGTTTACTTGTGATCAGGATACCGGATTAGGATATTGGTAACATCCTGGTTCGATATCCTGGTACTAACTGAATTGATCACGCGTAGGTTAAGAGTTACAAGTCTCCAACGTTCAAGAAGACTTCTTCCCCCAAGACTCGGGCAAATCATTTGGGATAGAGACGTTGATCCCGAAAGACCAGGACTACAACGGCTACTAGGGAATATTCGGGGCATCTCGGTTTATTAGGAAAGTTAGTTGTTTTCGGTTAGCTATAAATAGTATGATCGGATCAAGTTAAGGCACTCACTTCATTCGCACATTTTACTCTCTAGCTACTAGCAATCACTACACACCAACACTTGTACTCAAATTATATTGTAACACCTAGTTGATCCGCATCATATCTTGCATTGTATCCTGATATTTGAAGCAATAGAAGAACAAGGCAGTTGCGATTGTCAGCTCCCGAGGTTTTATGCCGGCGATCTAGATTGATCAAGGGCTTTCCTCATACATCTCGTGTCACCCCTTTACATTTTTTGCTCATAGTTTGATCACTGATACAGCACTATATCCTGAGCCGTATCCTGAAAACTGTTTTTACAAACAACCTAATCAGCATATTTTCAACACATATTTCTAGCACACTACCTCAGTTCACTAATTTGATCACTAAATTGCTTCGGTAATTTTTGACCAAAACAACTGTGCTAACTTTGTTTCGTGCATCATTTGAATCATAATGTGTTGCATGCAATAATGATATGAAATCATGCAATATGTGATGCACTTGTATGTATATGATAATAATCAGAAATCATTCATGTCATTAATTCAGATCAAGCACAGTCAATAAGGCACTAATTACTGTTTAACATGTACGGAATTACATGGAAAATTGACAGTTGTCACAGACAACTTGTCCACTAGTCCATTTGTCTGAACCCGAATTAGAGAAATGACGTCACCCGGCAAGTGCCAGTGCACGACTGTGCGATCCAACTACACGGTCGTGCCAAACTAAATTTTGCCTATAAATAGAACCATTCGCTACTGGTTACAATGTTAGGTTTTTCTCCATGTTTCTGGGCGATGTCTGGGTTCCGAAGTAGTCCTGATCAGACCACTTTGAAGCTTCAAGACAGAATGGAAGCCTAACCGATCCAACCCATCAATTCCTTGCTTGTTTATGGTTTGATTCCTTGTTCTTATACATGTATTCTGATCATTATTCAAGTATTGAGCTGATGTTAGTTTATGTTTTATGTAGTGTTGGGTAATAGTAGTTATGAACTTGTTTCTTAAATAATCTTTATGTTGTAATCTTGTTTGTATGAATCTTTAGTACCTTTTCATGTTTGAATCTTCATGATTATATGATGAATGTTTCATTGATGTTGAGTTCTTGATTATGTTTGATTGTCTTGGATAATGAATCTGTGGTTAGTGGGATCATAACTATTTCTTGATTAATCACTTGTTTGTCGACTTTGTTTACACCATGAATCCGGACCATGGTATTGGCTTTATACAAGATATATCTTATTTTGATTGAGAATGTTTTCTTGCACGTAAGGGTTCTAACGAATTATATGGTGTTGATTACATCTTCTTGACGCGGTTAATGATCTTTGTTTAGTAATTTTGGTTTGAAATTGCTATCTTGGTAGATTTGTGATCAAGACTTGTAAGGTGAAATATTTTGTTATATGATCTACTTAATTGCTTATCCTCGGGGCTGTATTGTGACCATCGGTATTGCTTTCTTTGATAAGTGAGGTTAGGAATCCGAACCTGTAAATAACCAATCTTTAAAGATTCGCATGAATAAATATCAATGGCTCGCTAATTAATGATTTTAGGTGGTTAACGTGTGACCATCGCGTTAACTTTCCGCATAATCATAATGCTAGAAATCCAGACCCGGTAACTAGCTGTCTTGAAATTAAAAAATTTATCAAGTGCTGTTGTGACATATCTAGATAGCATGTTTAGGTTGTTTTTTGAAACAAGATAATATTTATTTTTCATATTTGGAGTGTATTATGTTTTAGATATAGTTTTAGATAATTTTAGCTAAATACCTATTCACTTATCCTTTTATATGGTAAATTAATGACAAAGATTTAGTACTTAATAATGCCCGTGTTCCATGGATCAATATATGGCTCTTACCAATACTTTGCTACATATATGACGGGATACATTTGTCCTTTTGTTGTGTTTTAATGTTAAGGTATAAACCATTTTTATAAATATTAAAACAAAGTTCGTGTGTAAATTCACTGCCAACATGACAAATACTGAATGAGTTTTTGGGTAGATATAAACATTGTAATCGCTCTTAATACTGTAAAGTTATAACAATTTATTTTTATAAAATGGAATGAACTTGCCAGTATTTCTTGCTGATAAATGTTTTTAAAACGCGTTTCAGGTAACTAGATGTGAAACTATAAGAAGTCAGCTATGGAGCACTGAAAGCTTAAATAAAGTGGCTATAAGTTACCAGAATAAAAGAAGAACTTATGTTTTCAGCAACTAGGGTTTATCCTTATAAATACATTATAAATGGAAAATGGGTTTTAGCTCATTTGTTTAATATAAAAGTTTGGTGTTTTACAAACTCTGAATTTATTTCCTAACTATGATCCTGATGTTTTATTTTCGCTGTAAATTTAATAAACACCGATACCACTAGTCAGGTTCGCGGCTCCCGCTCCCAGGATGGGGTCGGAGGTTGCGACAATGGCTACAAAATTAAATATCACAATAATGTATTTAGTCTTACATCCAATTCAGATTAGTGTTTAGATCAATGGTCAAAATAGTTATAGTGTGATTTCTTCACTTTCTATCTCAATAATCACGACATTATAGTGCGATTTTCATCACAAATCAATGATTCAAACACCCGATCAACGTGTTCTTCAGCTTTTTTGAAGAAAACCCAGTTTAATTTCATAAAAAATCTTGTGTGTTTTTCCGGTGATTTTGGAGATAATCACTCGATTCGTTCGATTCGAGCGCTGATAAGTGTTTCTATCATTCAAACTTCGTCAATTGTTGAAGAAATAACTTCGATCCATGTAAGAAATTCTTTAATTTCATTTTTATGATCTGGGTTTTTGATTTAGTCATTGCGTTTTACGATCTTGGCGGGGGTCCGGGGGCAGCGCCCCTGGTAGCAGGGTCCCAGGGGCGGCAGCCCCTGGCGGGGTCCAAGGGGCAGAGCCCCTGGCTGGGGTTGAGCTGCATTCGTAATAAAAAAAAATTCCTATTAAATTGCTGTAATAAAAATGCATCAGAAAAATTAATTTTCTGTAAATTGCCTCTGGAAAACTGCATTCATAGACAGTGTTTCTGGTTCTGTAAACAACAGGTTCTGGTCATTGCGTTTTAGTTAGATTCTAGTTCTGTGAACAACAGTTTCTGGTCATTGCGTTTTATACAGTTTCTGTTTCTGTGAACAACAGTTTCTGGTCATTGCGTTTTAGAAATAAAACATTTTTGAAGTGTTTTTACTCATTGCATTTTAAGTAAACACATTTTTATGTGTATTCAGTTCATTGCGTTTTAGAGAGAACAGTTTCTGTTGTGTTTTTAGCCCATTGCGTTTTAGAAATAAGACATTTTTATGTGCTTTCTAGGCATTACGTTTTAGAAATAAGACATTTTTAAGTGTTTTCTGGCCATTGCGTTTTAGAAATAAGACATTTTTAAGTGTTTTCTGGCCATTGCGTTTTAGAAATAAGACATTTTTAAGTGTTTTGGGTGCATTGTGTTTTAGGTAAAACACATTCAGTCCATTGCGTTTTAGAAAAATAAGACATTTTATTTGTGTTTTCTGGTCATTGCGTTTTAGAAATAAGACATTTCTTTGTGTTTTTTGTGCGTTGCGTTTTAGAAAAAGTCATTTTTTTACGTTTTTTTTTTCATTGCGTTTTACGCGACTGGGTTTTCTCCATTGCGTTTTACGCAACTGGGTTTTCAAAAAAAAATCGAAAATATAGCAATAGTATACTCGTTTTAAAGATAAAAAAACGCTCGTTTTTTTGGTGCAATTTTTATAAAAAATAATGTCGTATGAAAAAGTTATTAACGTTTAAAAAATGGGGGGGAATTGAAGGAGAGAGAAACTATTGTGCTGCATTGACTAGAATGCCCCTAACAAACCCACGTGCCTCTTTTTTGCTTCAATTTCATTCATTTAATCTTAGTCATTGATTAACTAAATGGATGGTCAAGATCACTTACTAGCCTTCCTAGCCAAATAAATTTTCTATTGTATCTCCACCCTATAAAGATAACAAGAAAACTTGCATAAAATGATGATTAGGGTAATATGAACACTTCATCGAGGGTTATAGAAGGTTTTATTATGTCATATTAATACCACATCCTAGTATGTTCATTATTTCTTTAACTAGATAGTCGTCATTTATCTATGGGTTATTAGATTTTATCACCCACAACTACTGGTTATTGGCCACTGTCACCCTTAACTATCACTTTGACGTCCGTCACCCCCAACTTAACACTTAGTGTGTTCTGTCACCATGTCGTTAACTGATCACTAACTTTTGATCATGTTACTACACTTTTTGGGGTGTCATAGGGATCTTGGGAAGGTTTTAGGGATCTTAGGACACCCCCAAAAGTATAGTAATAGGATCAAAAGTTAGTGATTTGGTGACACAACACACTAAGTGTTAAGTTGGGGGTGGCGGGCGTCAAAGTGGTAGTTGAAGGTGGCAGCGGCCAATGACCAATAGTTTAGGGTGATAAAATCCAATAACCCTTTATCTAAATAAATGGTATGAAATAGTTGTGTAGAATTACTAGCTCTTAAGTTGTTAAGGTTCTATTCTACAATGCGCATGAATATTTTTAAGACTTTAAAATGGTGTACAAGATTCAAGTTTGTGTATCTTCGTTTAGACCACCCGTAGTGCGGGTGGTTCAGGTGTGTTTTGCCTCAAAAACGCCCAATCCACTCCGACGGCCACTACGGCAGGGCGTGGTTTTCACTTTTTTCCGGTTGGGCGTGTTTTAAAAACGCCGTGGATTTTGAATAGTTTGAGGAAATCGACCGTTGAGCAACGGTAAAAAAAATATTTTTTAAATTTTAAAAATCCTATTTTTTACCTATATAAACCCCACCTCAACCCCATTTTTATACAACTTCCTCTCATTCTTTATAAATTTCCTACTCATTTTTTTATAAAAAAGATGCATCCATTCCCCCCCCCCCCCCCCGGTGTTCTGTCTCGGCCTATGAACCCAAATTCTTATCGTCCGAACACCACTCAACCGCTACCAACCTTCAGTTATCAAGATATTGACCCGAAATACGATGCAAGAAAGAAACGCCGAAAACAAAAGGTTCGTTGCGGTCCAACAAGCGAGGCAAATGGAGAAAGACGTCGAGTTTATATCTAAACCGATCAATCACCTACAAGGAGAAGCGTTGGCCCTAGCTTAAATTCGTATACGGACTTTAGAGCTTTATTTTTTAAACATTTGGCGGGTTTTTATTTTTAGTATTTTTCTTGTTTCGTCTTTTATTTTAAGTATTTTAGTTAGTGGTAATGTAAGTTTTTATTTCTGTATAATGAAATGTTATTTCTTTTAATTCTAAAAAATAAAAAAAAAAAAATAATTGGTTAATCACGAAATAGTCATTATAGGGCATTATATCATTACACTCATTTTAACTCCAAGCCTCATAAGACTAGTGGGTATGGGGGCCGTCCCCATGCCCGTCTTGTGCTCGCCGCCCCGTCACCCCCACCCCCCTGCTCCGGCGCCGAGCCAGGCCCGGCTTCTCCGTCCTCCAGCAGCCGGTTTCGACGCCCCTCACTCCCACACACACACCTATACATACATACATAGGGGAAGGTTCTATGCAGAACACTAAATATTGCGAGAACACGCAGAACAAAATGAATCACTCATTTTTTCAATCCTAAAAACCTAAAAAGTAAATGAAAATGTTATAAATGTACGATTTATTGTTTCTCACACTAGAATTTAAAAGAAAATATGAAAAATCTTCAGTTTTTAAATAACCTACACACATTTCTCACACTAGAATTTAAAAGAAAATATGAAAAATCTTCAGTTTTTAAATAACCTACACACATTTAGGTTATGTGTAGGCTAAATTACCTACATGTATGTAGAGTATGTGTAGGGAAAAATATATGATTTTTTTATGTATATATAATACACATATGAATGTAAGAAACATAAAATTTAATAAATATGAACCTCAAATCCAAAAATTTAGTGATTTAGATTTGTTCTTTTTGTTCTCGCAATAATTAGTGTTCTGTAATGATCCTTATCCTATATATATATATATATATATATATATATATAGTGGAGAGTTCAAATGAGAAGATTTAAAAATTAAGAATAAAAAGAATAAATGATACAAAGGTAATATAAACAAATCATTTAATGAGTCTATTATATATTTTTGTTATTCAAATTAATGAACTATGATTATTTAATGAGCCTATCTTATTAAATAGTTGTGCACCTTACACAATAAAAACAATCATGCACATGATCTTACATTTTCAATTTTTTCTACACCATTAAAACAATATTTTGGTGTAGGATACAGAATGTGTAGGACTCAAACACTTTTAAATAATTTTGCGACTCATAATAAAACATGTATAGGACACAAAATTTTTAAATACTTTTTTCACTTCTAATAAAATTTGTGTAGGAGCCAATACATTACTGATGGTGAAGGAGAAATTTATGGTTGCATTAATAAGAATTGAATAACTCTTTAAAATATTTATTAATATTATACATCAAAATGTCTATACTACCCTTAGTAATTAAAGCATTAATTAAAAGTTGAGAAAATTGATATCTTGATTCACAACCATTGATCAAAATAATATAGGGTCAAGATTAATTCATTTTTTCTTCTTTTAAGAAGATTCTTCTCAAATGAACCTCCCTATATATATATAAAGGGGTTCATCCGCCACCCTCTAGGTCTATCCCTTTTAAGCCCCTGCTTACGTGACGGTGACGTGACGACCCATCCCCTTAGGGATGAGGCTCACCATACCGGTTAGTCTAATGTCACTTTGCTGACTCTCTCACCGGTACATGTGGTCTTAAAATTGTCAGTGAGTTGCATTCTACAACATCTTCATTGGTCCTTATTTCTTTCTTGTCTTCCTAATTTCGTTTTCATAATGATACATAATTAATGTATCTTCTTGATCCTTCTAAATCACTTCTTTATCACATGGCTTCTCATACTAATCTTATCTACATTTTTCAGTGGCTTTGCAAATGGAAGATAACTGTTGTGTCTGATTCTACACTATTTGGGAAGCTATTTTGTTAGGGGCTGTTTGGCAACATCTGAATCAATAAGTGCTAAATGAATAAGAGGTCTGAATGGGTAAGAGGCTCTGAATCAGTAAGTGCTGAACCAGTAAAGTGCTGTTTGGTTGCACATCTGAATGACCGTGTAAAATGACATTTTTACCCCTTTTAATTAAAAAAACCATTTTATTATTATATATATATATATATATATACATGTTCTCTAGATATTTCCAATCAATTTTTTTTTTAATACAAAGCCATATCGTAGTGGAGAAAATTCCAATCATTCATCACCTCCAATTCTCCAAACCATTTCTCTGTCTCTCTCTACCTAAAGGTCCTAAACCATCTTCAACAACAACAAGAACCTCATCTGCGCCTCCACTTCCACTTCCAACATCCACTCTCTCCATCAAATCCTTCGCCCCAACCACCGTCGCCAACCTTAGGGGCTTAGTAGACGTCGGAATCGGAGCTAGTGGGTTATAGCAGCGGTTTTGGGTGGTGTTGAAGATGGCGGTGGTAGATGGTGGCAGGTGGTGGCGGTGGTGTTGAGATGGTGCTAGTGGGTTATAGCAGCGGTTTTGGGATGGTGACAAGAGAGATGGTGGTGGTAGATGGTGGCAGCCGGCGGGAGGTGGTGAGGAGAGGGGTGGGGGCGGAGGTGTTGGTGATGAGAGGTGAAAGGGGAAATGGTTTGTAGGGTTTTGTTTTTGATACAGAGAAGAGAAGGGAAGGGAAGGGAAGGGTAGCAAGGAGTCTTTTTTTCATTCAGCAACTTCTTATCACTGAATGGTACAGACTGAATGATAACCATTAAGAGGCTGGTGTTTTGCCAACCAAACAAGCAAACCTCTGACCGAATCAGAGGTTGACCTCTGAATGGTTTCATTCAGAGCCAACCAAACAGGCCCTTAGTCTTAGAGTGTTGGATTTGACGGTTAATGACTTCAACAAATGATAAGTAATTTGTGCGAAATATCAGGTTAGAAATTTAGATATTATGAATGGATATTAATTTAGTGAGATTATAATTTAATGAAATTATAATTATTTACTAAACTATTCATATGGAACATAAACTCTTAAGTAGAGTTTTTAGTCATCCGTAGTCATAAAGCCCCTTTGTGTGCGCTATTCATATGGAACATAAACTCTTAAGTAGAGTTTTTAGGCCATCCGTAGTCATAAAACCCCTTTGTGTGCGTTATGCGACACGTGTCGTGTCACGTCACACATGGGCTTTATGGGGCGTTATATCACTAGAGTCCGTAGTCATAAAGCCCCTACCCATCATTACCTAATTATATTAATTTTCAATTTTATTAATTAATTATAAAAACCATTAACTAGTTTTGATTGGTCAAACTTTGAAAACCAAACACATATAGTGAGTTTTTTACCAAAGTGGTGTTGGTGGAAAAAGTATTTACTAAAATGGTGGTCAAAAGTATTTACCAAAATAGTATTTTATCTCATTTTATTAATTTCTCACTCCTAGTATAATTGGATAAGTTCATTTCATAGAATAATCAATGACTTAGTTATTTTTTATTTAGAATTTTGTTAATATTAAAAAGTTGTTAATCTCACACATGTAAATAAATATATAATTATATTTTTCTTTAACTAATTTTTATTTAAGAAAATTGATTTTTAATATTAAAAAGTTGTTAACCTCACACATGTAAATAACTATCTAATTATATTTTTCTTTAAACTAATATAAAAAAATTTCATGACCTCACATATGTATCTAATTATATTCATCTTTAATTAATACAAACAAAATTCGTGACCACCGAATATAAATATGTAATTATTCTTTTTCTTTTCTATAAATATTCATTGTCTTCAAATTTTAATATATAGGTAAATGTAAAGAGATTAATATGATGTCATCCATATTATATCTTTTAAATCTATAATCTATAATACTATATAATAGATCTCCCATGTACAAAAAAGTAATTTTCTTTAAAATTTTAAGATGGGATATCAAAAGCCAAGTTAAAAACCATAGTTTTGACAATTTTTTCCCTTTCTACCCTCCTCTCCCTCGCAGTCGATTACACAATCCCTCTCTTCATCAATTAGCCATTAATATCATTAATCTGCCATTTGAATGCAGACGTTCCCAATCCCCCAACCGACATCGTTCCCGTTTGCCCTTCCCATTAAAGACCTTCCCATTAAAGAGAGGTAAATGGGAGAGAGAGATTTAGGTTATATGCCGCACTAGAACCGAAGCAGATTCAGCAACCAACAATGGTGATTTTTTTCAATTCTTCTTTTCATATACATAATTTGATCCGATATTAATCCATTGCTGTTTCAGGCGGATGTTGAGGTCGATGTTGCAGCAGCCGGAGCACTGAAGAAGAGGACGTTCAAGAAGTTCAGCTAGAGGGGGAAATGACATCTGGCACTAAGGAAATTATGACAAGCAGGAAATTAAGTCTGGTGATGATACAGATGGTGATTTCATATCTACTTTTGATGACATATTGAAAAATCTATTAAAGATCCCACCAGTTTTGCTCACATAGCATGCCATTTAGATTTGGTTTTGTTAGAAAATGATTAAAAGTTAACCCTTTAATTTGATTGTTTTCTGTGTCTCTCATCTTTGTTATTTTTACATGTTGTTGTTCAGGAACAAAAAGAGGGCAAGGGCTCGTCTAAAGCATTTAATTATGATGAGATTACAGGTAGACGTTTTTCTTTTGGCTATCATCGGGACCAATATTTATTCCAATGTCAGCTATTGCATTTAACTTGTAAAATGATTAAAATTAGTTTTTCAAAATGTTTTTTACAAGAATTTTTAAGCTGGCTGCTTGTGAGGCAGGTGCAATCATAGACAAATGATTTCTTGCCAAATGCGGTTTGCGATCCCATTCAATTCAATTCTATTCTATTCATTTGTTATCAACATCAACGAAATAAACACGTAGTTGTTGATTGCCATTTTCATCGTTCGTCATCTGTTTTAGGATAAGGATTTGAACTAGAGACATAACGAACTTGAGCCTAAGCCCGACTCATTTAATATTAAGCTTGAGTGCAAAATGTAACTACTTTAACTGAAAAAGGATCTGGTCTATTAAGCTTGAATGCCCCTGCTATCAGATTTCTCACATCAGTTGTTTGTCTCCAAAGAAAACAATAATAAATCAAACTATGGTTTTTGAGTTTTGGTTCTGGTTCTCAATTTTTTTCACATTACTTTTCCACCAACTTTATAGGAACAATATTCTTCTTGCAAGTGTAACCAAAACAAACTCATAAGTAAACAAATTTATATTGCCATCTCGACCCGTTACTTAACCAGTCTGGCTCACTCGTTTTTTCTCTTGCTCCAACTTATATGTTGATATTAGAAATCTTCATATAATCTTCTGCAGGTGCGTTGAAATTGATGAACGGTTTTGTCACACCCCAACCGATGGCGGAAACATCGGGATGAGACGAAGTGTGTATAGATTGCTCGAGACTTCATAACACTATGTGGCAATATTTAATTAAATTTAAATTTCATTGCAAATGCTAAATTGTCATACAGCATTTAAAATAGAAATAACAACATTGTCTCAAATAAGAACATAACATTAAAAGATAGATAGATTAAAGGTGTGTATCTAGTCCACCCTAAACTTGTTTCATCATTCATCCATACTTCCACTATCAACCTGCAACATGTATTAAAATAGAGTTTCAATGCAAAAGCAAAGGCGAGTATACAAGTTTGTTACATAGCATAAATAGAATAAAAGTACTCATATCCAACATGAACATAATAAAATAGTTTCAGCCATGCTAGTTCACGCAGTCCAAGTGATAGCCCAAGTTTCCAATGCGTTAACGTGCTTATCCCAAAGTTTCACGGGAGGTTAAAAGATACATCCTAACAATACCCCTCGAATACAAATGGGGGAGGTGCATTACTCCTATAGCATATGCATAGTACTACTAATTGTTAGGGAGGAACTACACACAGGGATTAAACGTTCACATAGCACAAAATAGTATCCCAAGTTCACAAGTTTCATGTTTCATGTTTAAATGGATAGAATATGTTTCAAATAAGTTTCAAGTGTCAAGTGTCTTGATATAAAATACATGTTGCATCCCAAAAGTGTTTAAAACAAAAAGGGATTCGAGTATACTCACAATATTGCATATACTTTCCGATTATCCAATGTGAGGAAGTTGACGAGTTTAGAAGGTTGAATATGTAGAGGCTAAAGTCCAAATATGTTTAGAGTCGAGATTCGGGCTTAGATTCAAAGAATGACAAAGTATGTATTAGGAAAATATTCACTATGGTATTAGCACTTGTCTTGACACTATGGTAATCCTTAAGGATTATATGTGATTTCATAGGTTCAAGACCTATTAGAATCGTGACAAGGAACTACACACATAGTGAGAAACTTATTAACTTGGTAGTAGATTTATATAATTACTATCAAGGGTTCGGTTTATAATATATACATAATGATAATATATACATAATTATAATATATCCATAATAATAATATACATATTAATAATGTAGTTAGCCACGTAGGAGGCGGGAGGTTAAACCTTCCACTTGTTTACCTCTTGGTGTCATATGAGTTATGTAGGCGGCGGGAGGTTAAACCTTCCACTTGGTTACTTTGTTTGTTATGTTAATATATAGGTTATGTAAGAGGCGGGAGGTTGAACCTTCCACCTAGGAACCTCATAGGTATGGTTAAGAATTAAAGGTACAATTATACTAAACAAAACATCAAGTGATGTGTGGACTTGTATGTAAGTTAGCCTATGCTAACCAAGTAGTCACACCATCTTCAAGTTCAAGACTTGGCAGCACTTGTGAGTTAATAACTTGATTAAAACAGAAAGTTTAGAGTGTTTAGACACTCTTATTAAGTGTAAAACAACCTTGGTTTGGCTTTACTAATCATACAATAGACTAGAAGCATAAGAACACAAGTTTGTTTGAAGTATACAAGAGTTTAAGAATGTTCAAAACAAAACAGAAAGTTTATGGATAATTTCGGGGCAATTCCAGGTCTTATTTCTCCCAAGAGAAGTCAAGGAATCAAACCCCATGATTATACAAGCAAATAGAAAAAAGAATCAAGTAATTTGGTTGAGTTTTGAGCAAGTTATGCTCACTTTTGCATGCAAGGGTGAATCTTCCCGAATTTCAACTTTGCAAGAGATTTGGGAGTGATTTAGGAGAGATTTGAGAGTTGTGCAAGAGTCTAAGGCCTTAGGGAAGGTGTATTTATAGATGGAAGGGGGTAGGTGGTGATCTAAATTGGTCAAATGGCTGCAAAATTAGGCAGGAAATGAGAAAAATGCTCATATTTTCGTTCAAATATAGTTGCTGATGTGAATAGTACCCTGCAGGGTACTATTCACGCTAACAGTTTTTTTTTTTATACTATGGATCAAAACAAGCACTTTTTATAAAAGGGACCTATACTAAAACCATTTCTAAAAATTATTAAAAATTCTTTTGTATAAAAATTTATTAGAAAAATAATTTTTTTAATAATTTTTTTTTCTTTGTATAGTTTTTCGGTTTCTTATAAAAAAAATCTTGTGTTTACCCTTTAACAATGTGATAAAAAAATGTATTACCATTATGATTAACGCCTCGAAAAGTTAAAATACAAATATGAAAATACGAGGCGTTACAGTCTCCCCTACTTTAGGAAATTTCGTCCCGAAATTTATTCAGAAGGAAGACTTGAAAGGGTTTTAGCAAACAGAAGAGGATTGTTTAAAATTGAGGCATTGGAGTTTGAGACAACAGAGTATAATTGAGGTATAAGGGTAAACGATTGATCTAATAACGATCATGAGTATAAGAATAGCATAAGTGTTGGATAGATGAACGCAGTGTATTTAGAATGAAGTCTCGTCGTGGATAATCGGATATAATACGTTGTGAGTTGTCTAAGGTTGTATTCAGCCTAAATAGGTCTGTAAAACACTGAATTTCTCATGACACGTTTTACGAAAGTTTGGTAACGTGGTGAAAATACTTATATCATATTTTGACCATGTTACGTCCGTTACGCATTCGGTGTCATGTTACGCTCCATGTCTTACCATACACAGTAGTACACTCTATGGTTCTCATACGCCTATCACTATAATCCCTTGTGCACCCGTGATTATATTGATCGTCGCATGATCTGCACATCTTGTACTAGTTATGTATGAATTAGGGTATACATAATAAAAATTTTAAGAATGTGTATGTGTATAAGAATAAAGTATGTAAGCAAGTCCATGCTTAAGTATGTATAGGACCCACGTAAGCGAATCACTCGGATTACACTCGCGTATTGGTACAAATGTATGAATCATGAATAGTATAAGCATAAGTATGAGTATGCACGTAACACGTATGAGTAGTATGAGTATACGTATAAGCATGAAACATATGAATATAAGTATAGGCATGAAACATATGAATATAAATATAAATACGAGCATAAGTATAAAATGTATTGTTATGAGTATGAGCATGAGTGTGAGTACGGCTACTAATGATTGCGTGTATAGTATTAATTGAAACATGGCAAATTTAAGCATGTAAAACAATCATGAAAATTTATGATGTGAACAAATTACATTTGAAACACGTCATGTAATGGATCAATTTCAGGCTCAAAATTATCAGGTATTGGAGGTAGTGGATCTAGTTGCATACGGGCATCTAGCATGCTTTCCAACCATTGATTCCGTTCTGTCAGCCTTTGTACTTGCCGTAACAAATCTTGGTTCTGATTGTTTAACCTAGCCATTTCAACTACCATTTGATCTGGATGTAGATCCATTTGAGGCACCGTACTTGGGCCTGCTATATCAGTTGGTGGCAGTTGTTGTTCTACTTCGTTTAATAGCGACTGGAATGACTGTGGCAAAAGTGATTCTGATGCTAACTGTCCTAGGAGCAACATGTTTTCATAAGTTTCTTGCATCGTTGGATCCTCCTCGAAAACTATCGGTGAGGAACCTTGTGAGACGTTTGCTGTTAAAGGTTGGGGTAGGTTAGCTGTAATGTGTTCTCGTACGTATGGCAGCGGTGGTAGCATATCATGACGATAAAAAGACTGTTGAGGAAGCTGTAATAATGATTGTTGTAGATTTGGTGTGGATGTACTGTTTAAGACAAATGGAGCTCCCCCCGACTGAGATGGTTGAGTCGGGGTTCGCCTAATGAGATTACAGTTTACAATCCCAGGTGCCTTTGGTGGAGATAATTCCTGGATGATCTGGTCACTTAAGACACCTAATGATTTAGCTATTCTAGTGATGTAAGAACCCCCCCCCCCCCCATGAGGCTTTTCAGGGGGTGTGTTTGTTGACTAGCAAAATACCCAGCAAGCTCGTGGGCAATATTACAAGGAATTTGCTCGAAAATACTATGTAGATAGAAGACTTCGAAGGTACTAACCCTTCGTTGATTAATTTCGCGCCCCGTGATAGTGTTGGCCAAAACAAGGTGCATATACCGATAACGAGAGTCTCTGAAGTTTGCAGAATTATTGTTGCCGCACCATGCCTTTGATGCATGGCTTTGCCAATACTTTTTCATTGCCGCGTAGGTATAGGTGGTTAATGCCCTCGTGAAAACGGGCTGTGTGACTTCTTCATTGGTATATATACCCAAATGAACTGCGAATTCTGTTAATGACATGTTATAATGTTGTCCACATAGCCGAAAATGAATGGATTCTTCGGTAAGACCTCTATTTGATTTGTAATGGAAGGTGGACAAGAATTCATATACCAGTTCATCATATGATGGCTCTAAGATGTCGAAGAAACGGCGCCAAGGTGTATTGGGTGGTAGTAATCTTGCCAGTGAACCACTGGGGTCAACCATTCCTATTCGATGCCAATCAATGCCGCTAATGGTAAAAACTTCAAGATTCTTGAGTTTCTGATACTTCTCACGAGTGGGTAGCATAGCAAACCGAAGGAATGGATGAGTTCCTACTGCACTTGAGGATTCAGCATGTGCTACTGGGAAGTATGCCATTTGAATATTGGGTTTAAGTGGTGAGTTTCTCCGGCGGGTGTGTGAGTGATATAGAGTTTAAGAAGGTGTTATGGTGATGGGAGAAGGTAGAATGGTTTGGTTTTTATAGCTCATGCAAATCTCGTAAAGTCCGGAATGCTGTATGATGAGCCGCAAAGGCGTTACCAAAAGTCTAGGTTCACATTGATCGAGATAAGGCGGAAACACGTGTTCAAATCAATTACCGAGAAATCAGGAGCCGTAAAGAAAATCGGCGACGATAAGTTTGAAAAAGGACGCAGTGATTGTAAAAAAATATATATATATATATATATATATATTTTAACAATTGATTTGTTGATGTTGAAAAGCGTCTTTGGTAAAATGATCGTATAATATCTATAAGATCTTATAAGTATATGAGAATGAAAGTCTTTAGTATGGTGATATAACGTGATTGTGTGTTTTAGTGATTAAGTAGAATATGAAGTTTATGGGCAAGAGAATCATTTGACCGATTAAATTGATAGGTAGCATCTCGTAAGGTTTTGAAATTTAAGTATTAAAACCTTTTAAGACATGATTAAGAATTTCATGTATATGAGTTGGGTGATCATAGGTTGTAGGATAGGAAGTATGCTTGGTGAAACAATGTACTTTGTATATGTACACGTATGTATTTTGAATAATGATAAATAATTTAGGTATAAAACATAATCGAGTTTGTATAATAAGATATTTGGAAGAACGTTTTGGTAACGATCACCTAGGTAAGGGAATCACCCCTAACTCGTTGGTGAGGTCGTTTTTAAGAAAGGGGAGTAGAGTTAATCGTCAAGGTAAGGAAATCACTCCTATCTCGATGATAGGTCCTCACTCGTCGTTACAAGGAATACGAATTTAAACTACATGAAATCATGTATATGTATATGTATAAATTTATGGAAAGGTTCAATATGATGTGTGTGTGAGAAGAAAAAAAAATATATCGAAAGTAGATTCGAATTTGAAAGATTGCGTCGTATAAAATAAGTAGTAGAGCACATGCTTGATTAAAATTTAGGATGGTTCCAAAACGGAACTTTGACTAACCAAAGTGGTCGAAAAGTCTTTCGAGTTTGAGGAGCATGCTTTGGCCTAATAGGTGAAATACTCTTGCCGACAAGTCGGTTAACGGTATTTACCCTTCCAGTTACTACATGTCCCCAAATCAATTGAAATTTCGAGACTTGGCGGGATTAATGAAAATCAAGGAGTGGAACTAGTCGACAAGGTGCGGGTTTCACCCCTAACTTGGCGATTTAGTATCCTAAGTGTGGTTGGTACTCGTCGGGTCAAAAGTTAATTTCGACACTTTGACGAGGGTCCACTAGAATTTGGGATTTGAAATTATCATTAAGATGTGGATTTCACTCCTAACTTAATGGTGTAATTTCATGTAAAAAAAAAGAATAGGTAGATTGAGAGTCGTTCACCAAATTGTGGGTTTCACGCCTATTTTGGTAAACTTATCTCGTTTGTACAATATGAGTGTTGTTGGATTTAGAATAATCGAGTAAAATGCATAGGAAAAATGTAAGTAAATGTAGTACACAAACAAGTATAAACACATAAGGAAGCATATTAAGAATGGTATGTAAAGAATAAAATAATAAAACAGGTATTCACAATAAGTATAGCATGTCGTGTATTAACACATAAGTGATGTATATGTCTAAACGATCAAAAGCGGATAAATAAGAGGTAGATAAGCTAACATGCAAGTAGTTTTAAGTAAAATATAAGAATAAAGCTCTAAAACTATAGACTAGGTAAAAAGCATGGCAATTCTACCTAATTCCCTATAGTTATGGCTCTGATACCAATCTGTCACACCCCAACCGATGGCGGAAACATCGGGATGAGACGAAGTGTGTATAGATTGCTCGAGACTTCATAACACTATGTGGCAATATTTAATTAAATTCAAATTTCATTGCAAATGCTAAATTGTCATACAGCATTTAAAATAGAAATAACAACATTGTCTCAAATAAGAACATAACATTAAAAGATAGATAGATTAAAGGTGTGTATCTAGCCCACCCTAAACTTGTTTCATCATTCATCCATACTTCCACTATCAACCTGCAACATGTATTAAAATAGAGTTTCAATGCAAAAGCAAAGGCGAGTATACAAGTTTGTTACATAGCATAAATAGAATAAAAGTACTCATATCCAACATGAACATAATAAAATAGTTTCAGCCATGCTAGTTCACGCAGTCCAAGTGATAGCCCAAGTTTCCAATGCGTTAACGTGCTTATCCCAAAGTTTCACGGGAGGTTAAAAGATACATCCTAACAATACCCCTCGAATACAAATGGGGGAGGTGCATTACTCCTATAGCATATGCATAGTACTACTAATTGTTAGGGAGGAACTACACACAGGGATTAAATGTTCACATAGCACAAAATAGTATCCCAAGTTCACAAGTTTCATGTTTCATGTTTAAATGGATAGAATATGTTTCAAATAAGTTTCAAGTGTCAAGTGTCTTGATATAAAATACATGTTGCATCCCAAAAGTGTTTAAAACAAAAAGGGATTCGAGTATACTCACAATATTGCATATACTTTCCGATTATCCAATGTGAGGAAGTTGACGAGTTTAGAAGGTTGAATATGTAGAGGCTAAAGTCCAAATATGTTTAGAGTCGAGATTCGGGCTTAGATTCAAAGAATGACAAAGTATGTATTAGGAAAATATTCACTATGGTATTAGCACTTGTCTTGACACTATGGTAATCCTTAAGGATTATATGTGATTTCATAGGTTCAAGACCTATTAGAATCGTGACAAGGAACTACACACATAGTGAGAAACTTATTAACTTGGTAGTAGATTTATATAATTACTATCAAGGGTTCGGTTTATAATATATACATAATGATAATATATACATAATTATAATATATCCATAATAATAATATACATATTAATAATGTAGTTAGCCACGTAGGAGGCGGGAGGTTAAACCTTCCACTTGTTTACCTCTTGGTGTCATATGAGTTATGTAGGCGGCGGGAGGTTAAACCTTCCACTTGGTTACTTTGTTTGTTATGTTAATATATAGGTTATGTAAGAGGCGGGAGGTTGAACCTTCCACCTAGGAACCTCATAGGTATGGTTAAGAATTAAAGGTACAATTATACTAAACAAAACATCAAGTGATGTGTGGACTTGTATGTAAGTTAGCCTATGCTAACCAAGTAGTCACACCATCTTCAAGTTCAAGACTTGGCAGCACTTGTGAGTTAATAACTTGATTAAAACAGAAAGTTTAGAGTGTTTAGACACTCTTATTAAGTGTAAAACAACCTTGGTTTGGCTTTACTAATCATACAATAGACTAGAAGCATAAGAACACAAGTTTGTTTGAAGTATACAAGAGTTTAAGAATGTTCAAAACAAAACAGAAAGTTTATGGATAATTTCGGGGCAATTCCAGGTCTTATTTCTCCCAAGAGAAGTCAAGGAATCAAACCCCATGATTATACAAGCAAATAGAAAAAAGAATCAAGTAATTTGGTTGAGTTTTGAGCAAGTTATGCTCACTTTTGCATGCAAGGGTGAATCTTCCCGAATTTCAACTTTGCAAGAGATTTGGGAGTGATTTAGGAGAGATTTGAGAGTTGTGCAAGAGTCTAAGGCCTTAGGGAAGGTGTATTTATAGATGGAAGGGGGTAGGTGGTGATCTAAATTGGTCAAATGGCTGCAAAATTAGGCAGGAAATGAGAAAAATGCTCATATTTTCGTTCAAATATAGTTGCTGATGTGAATAGTACCCTGCAGGGTACTATTCACGCTAACAGTTTTTTTTTTATACTATGGATCAAAACAAGCACTTTTTATAAAAGGGACCTATACTAAAACCATTTCTAAAAATTATTAAAAATTCTTTTGTATAAAAATTTATTAGAAAAATAATTTTTTTAATAATTTTTTTTTCTTTGTATAGTTTTTCGGTTTCTTATAAAAAAAAATCTTGTGTTTACCCTTTAACAATGTGATAAAAAAATGTATTACCATTATGATTAACGCCTCGAAAAGTTAAAATACAAATATGAAAATACGAGGCGTTACAGTCTCCCCTACTTTAGGAAATTTCGTCCCGAAATTTATTCAGAAGGAAGACTTGAAAGGGTTTTAGCAAACAGAAGAGGATTGTTTAAAATTGAGGCATTGGAGTTTGAGACAACAGAGTATAATTGAGGTATAAGGGTAAACGATTGATCTAATAACGATCATGAGTATAAGAATAGCATAAGTGTTGGATAGATGAACGCAGTGTATTTAGAATGAAGTCTCGTCGTGGATAATCGGATATAATACGTTGTGAGTTGTCTAAGGTTGTATTCAGCCTAAATAGGTCTGTAAAACACTGAATTTCTCATGACACGTTTTACGAAAGTTTGGTAACGTGGTGAAAATACTTATATCATATTTTGACCATGTTACGTCCGTTACGCATTCGGTGTCATGTTACGCTCCATGTCTTACCATACACAGTAGTACACTCTATGGTTCTCATACGCCTATCACTATAATCCCTTGTGCACCCGTGATTATATTGATAGTCGCATGATCTGCACATCTTGTACTAGTTATGTATGAATTAGGGTATACATAATAAAAATTTTAAGAATGTGTATGTGTATAAGAATAAAGTATGTAAGCAAGTCCATGCTTAAGTATGTATAGGACCCACGTAAGCGAATCACTCGGATTACACTCGCGTATTGGTACAAATGTATGAATCATGAATAGTATAAGCATAAGTATGAGTATGCACGTAACACGTATGAGTAGTATGAGTATACGTATAAGCATGAAACATATGAATATAAGTATAAGCATGAAACGTATGAATATAAATATAAATACGAGCATAAGTATAAAATGTATTGTTATGAGTATGAGCATGAGTGTGAGTACGGCTACTAATGATTGCGTGTATAGTATTAATTGAAACATGGCAAATTTAAGCATGTAAAACAATCATGAAAATTTATGATGTGAACAAATTACATTTGAAACACGTCATGTAATGGATCAATTTCAGGCTCAAAATCATCAGGTATTGGAGGTAGTGGATCTAGTTGCATACGGGCATCTAGCATGCTTTCCAACCATTGATTCCGTTCTGTCAGCCTTTGTACTTGCCGTAACAAATCTTGGTTCTGATTGTTTAACCTAGCCATTTCAACTACCATTTGATCTGGATGTAGATCCATTTGAGGCACCGTACTTGGGCCTGCTATATCAGTTGGTGGCAGTTGTTGTTCTACTTCGTTTAATAGCGACTGGAATGACTGTGGCAAAAGTGATTCTGATGCTAACTGTCCTAGGAGCAACATGTTTTCATAAGTTTCGTGCATCGTTGGATCCTCCTCGAAAACTATCAGTGAGGAACCTTGTGAGACGTTTGCTGTTAAAGGTTGGGGTAGGTTAGCTGTAATGTGTTCTCGTACGTATGGCAGCGGTGGTAGCATATCATGACGATAAAAAGACTGTTGAGGAAGCTGTAATAATGATTGTTGTAGATTTGGTGTGGAGGTACTGTTTAAGACAAATGGAGCTCCCCCCGACTGAGATGGTTGAGTCGGGGTTCGCCTAATGAGATTACAGTTTACAATCCCAGGTGCCTTTGGTGGAGATAATTCCTGGATGATCTGGTCACTTAAGACACCTAATGATTTAGCTATTCTAGTGATGTAAGAACCCCCCCATGAGGCTTTTCAGGGGGTGTGTTTGTTGACTAGCAAAATACCCAGCAAGCTCGTGGGCAATATTACAAGGAATTTGCTCGAAAATACTATGTAGATAGAAGACTTCGAAGGTACTAACCCTTCGTTGATTAATTTCGCGCCCCGTGATAGTGTTGGCCAAAACAAGGTGCATATACCGATAACGAGAGTCTCTGAAGTTTGCAGAATTATTGTTGCCGCACCATGCCTTTGATGCATGGCTTTGCCAATACTTTTTCATTGCCGCGTAGGTATAGGTGGTTAATGCCCTCGTGAAAACGGGCTGTGTGACTTCTTCATTGGTATATATACCCAAATGAACTGCGAATTCTGTTAATGACATGTTATAATGTTGTCCACATAGCCGAAAATGAATGGATTCTTCGGTAAGACCTCTATTTGATTTGTAATAGAAGGTGGACAAGAATTCATATACCAGTTCATCATATGATGGCTCTAAGATGTCGAAGAAACGGCGCCAAGGTGTATTGGGTGGTAGTAATCTTGCCAGTGAACCACTGGGGTCAACCATTCCTATTCGATGCCAATCAATGCCGCTAATGGTAAAAACTTCAAGATTCTTGAGTTTCTGATACTTCTCACGAGTGGGTAGCATAGCAAACCGAAGGAATGGATGAGTTCCTACTGCACTTGAGGATTCAGCATGTGCTACTGGGAAGTATGCCATTTGAATATTGGGTTTAAGTGGTGAGTTTCTCCGGCGGGTGTGTGAGTGATATAGAGTTTAAGAAGGTGTTATGGTGATGGGAGAAGGTAGAATGGTTTGGTTTTTATAGCTCATGCAAATCTCGTAAAGTCCGGAATGCTGTATGATGAGCCGCAAAGGCGTTACCAAAAGTCTAGGTTCACATTGATCGAGATAAGGCGGAAACACGTGTTCAAATCAATTACCGAGAAATCAGGAGCCGTAAAGAAAATCGGCGACGATAAGTTTGAAAAAGGACGCAGTGATTGTAAAAAAAAATATATATATATATATATATATATATTTTAACAATTGATTTGTTGATGTTGAAAAGCGTCTTTGGTAAAATGATCGTATAATATCTATAAGATCTTATAAGTATATGAGAATGAAAGTCTTTAGTATGGTGATATAACGTGATTGTGTGTTTTAGTGATTAAGTAGAATATGAAGTTTATGGGCAAGAGAATCATTTGACCGATTAAATTGATAGGTAGCATCTCGTAAGGTTTTGAAATTTAAGTATTAAAACCTTTTAAGACATGATTAAGAATTTCATGTATATGAGTTGGGTGATCATAGGTTGTAGGATAGGAAGTATGCTTGGTGAAACAATGTACTTTGTATATGTACACGTATGTATTTTGAATAATGATAAATAATTTAGGTATAAAACATAATCGAGTTTGTATAATAAGATATTTGGAAGAACGTTTTGGTAACGATCACCTAGGTAAGGGAATCACCCCTAACTCGTTGGTGAGGTCGTTTTTAAGAAAGGGGAGTAGAGTTAATCGTCAAGGTAAGGAAATCACTCCTATCTCGATGATAGGTCCTCACTCGTCGTTACAAGGAATACGAATTTAAACTACATGAAATCATGTATATGTATAAATTTATGGAAAGGTTCAATATGATGTGTGTGTGAGAAGAAAAAAAAATATATCGAAAGTAGATTCGAATTTGAAAGATTGCGTCGTATAAAATAAGTAGTAGAGCACATGCTTGATTAAAATTTAGGATGGTTCCAAAACGGAACTTTGACTAACCAAAGTGGTCGAAAAGTCTTTCGAGTTTGAGGAGCATGCTTTGGCCTAATAGGTGAAATACTCTTGCCGACAAGTCGGTTAACGGTATTTACCCTTCCAGTTACTACATGTCCCCAAATCAATTGAAATTTCGAGACTTGGCGGGATTAATGAAAATCAAGGAGTGGAACTAGTCGACAAGGTGCGGGTTTCACCCCTAACTTGGCGATTTAGTATCCTAAGTGTGGTTGGTACTCGTCGGGTCAAAAGTTAATTTCGACACTTTGACGAGGGTCCACTAGAATTTGGGATTTGAAATTATCATTAAGATGTGGATTTCACTCCTAACTTAATGGTGTAATTTCATGTAAAAAAAAAAAGAATAGGTAGATTGAGAGTCGTTCACCAAATTGTGGGTTTCACGCCTATTTTGGTAAACTTATCTCGTTTGTACAATATGAGTGTTGTTGGATTTAGAATAATCGAGTAAAATGCATAGGAAAAATGTAAGTAAATGTAGTACACAAACAAGTATAAACACATAAGGAAGCATATTAAGAATGGTATGTAAAGAATAAAATAATAAAACAGGTATTCACAATAAGTATAGCATGTCGTGTATTAACACATAAGTGATGTATATGTCTAAACGATCAAAAGCGGATAAATAAGAGGTAGATAAGCTAACATGCAAGTAGTTTTAAGTAAAATATAAGAATAAAGCTCTAAAACTATAGACTAGGTAAAAAGCATGGCAATTCTACCTAATTCCCTATAGTTATGGCTCTGATACCAATCTGTCACACCCCAACCGATGGCGGAAACATCGGGATGAGACGAAGTGTGTATAGATTGCTCGAGACTTCATAACACTATGTGGCAATATTTAATTAAATTCAAATTTCATTGCAAATGCTAAATTGCCATACAACATTTAAAATAGAAATAACAACATTGTCTCAAATAAGAACATAACATTAAAAGATAGATAGATTAAAGGTGTGTATCTAGTCCACCCTAAACTTGTTTCATCATTCATCCATACTTCCACTATCAACCTGCAACATGTATTAAAATAGAGTTTCAATGCAAAAGCAAAGGCGAGTATACAAGTTTGTTACATAGCATAAATAGAATAAAAGTACTCATATCCAACATGAACATAATAAAATAGTTTCAGCCATGCTAGTTCACGCAGTCCAAGTAATAGCCCAAGTTTCCAATGTGTTAACGTGCTTATCCCAAAGTTTCACGGGAGGTTAAAAGATACATCCTAACAATACCCCTCAAATACAAATGGGGGAGGTGCATTACTCCTATAGCATATGCATAGTACTACTAATTGTTAGGGAGGAACTACACACAGGGATTAAACGTTCACATAGCACAAAATAGTATCCCAAGTTCACAAGTTTCATGTTTCATGTTTAAATGGATAGAATATGTTTCAAATAAGTTTCAAGTGTCAAGTGTCTTGATATAAAATACATGTTGCATCCCAAAAGTGTTTAAAACAAAAAGGGATTCGAGTATACTCACAATATTGCATATACTTTCCGATTATCCAATGTGAGGAAGTTGACGAGTTTAGAAGGTTGAATATGTAGAGGCTAAAGTCCAAATATGTTTAGAGTCGAGATTCGGGCTTAGATTCAAAGAATGACAAAGTATGTATTAGGAAAATATTCACTATGGTATTAGCACTTGTCTTGACACTATGGTAATCCTTAAGGATTATATGTGATTTCATAGGTTCAAGACCTATTAGAATCGTGACAAGGAACTACACACATAGTGAGAAACTTATTAACTTGGTAGTAGATTTATATAATTACTATCAAGGGTTTGGTTTATAATATATACATAATGATAATATATACATAATTATAATATATCCATAATAATAATATACATATTAATAATGTAGTTAGCCACGTAGGAGGCGGGAGGTTAAACCTTCCACTTGTTTACCTCTTGGTGTCATATGAGTTATGTAGGCGGCGGGAGGTTAAACCTTCCACTTGGTTACTTTGTTTGTTATGTTAATATATAGGTTATGTAAGAGGCGGGAGGTTGAACCTTCCACCTAGGAACCTCATAGGTATGGTTAAGAATTAAAGGTACAATTATACTAAACAAAACATCAAGTGATGTGTGGACTTGTATGTAAGTTAGCCTATGCTAACCAAGTAGTCACACCATCTTCAAGTTCAAGACTTGGCAGCACTTGTGAGTTAATAACTTGATTAAAACAGAAAGTTTAGAGTGTTTAGACACTCTTATTAAGTGTAAAACAACCTTGGTTTGGCTTTACTAATCATACAATAGACTAGAAGCATAAGAACACAAGTTTGTTTGAAGTATACAAGAGTTTAAGAATGTTCAAAACAAAACAGAAAGTTTATGGATAATTTCGGGGCAATTCCAGGTCTTATTTCTCCCAAGAGAAGTCAAGGAATCAAACCCCATGATTATACAAGCAAATAGAAAAAAGAATCAAGTAATTTGGTTGAGTTTTGAGCAAGTTATGCTCACTTTTGCATGCAAGGGTGAATCTTCCCGAATTTCAACTTTGCAAGAGATTTGGGAGTGATTTAGGAGAGATTTGAGAGTTGTGCAAGAGTCTAAGGCCTTAGGGAAGGTGTATTTATAGATGGAAGGGGGTATGTGGTGATCTAAATTGGTCAAATGGCTGCAAAATTAGGCAGGAAATGAGAAAAATGCTCATATTTTCGTTCAAATATAGTTGCTGATGTGAATAGTACCCTGCAGGGTACTATTCACGCTAACAGTTTTTTTTTTTATACTATGGATCAAAACAAGCACTTTTTATAAAAGGGACCTATACTAAAACCATTTCTAAAAATTATTAAAAATTCTTTTGTATAAAAATTTATTAGAAAAATAATTTTTTTAATAATTTTTTTTTCTTTGTATAGTTTTTCGGTTTCTTATAAAAAAAATCTTGTGTTTACCCTTTAACAATGTGATAAAAAAATGTATTACCATTATGATTAACGCCTCGAAAAGTTAAAATACAAATATGAAAATACGAGGCGTTACAGGTTTGGACGGTTTTCGATCAGAAACAGTGAATGTGATAGTTCCGACGTTAAAACAAGCGAGATTTACACCGCGAAAGTTTTTCGTTTATCGATGATTTGTGGTCGGTTTCAGCTACGCCGCCGCCTGCGGCGGCAGTTGAATTCTCACTGGTGCTGACGAGCAGCCCGTCGCATCCGTACGGTTACGGTTACAGTCTCCCGCCGTGTAATCCGTACCCTCACGGTTACCATGCGGCTCCGCCGGAGGTCCGTGGTGGGCCGTTGCCGATGGTTGGTAAGGTTGGTGAACCAATGGCGGCTACGCCAATGGCGAAAGAGGAACTATGGTGTGTGGCGAAGCTGAGTGTGCCGTTGGAGAAGTTACAGGTGGCTTTGGATTACGTGTGTGGGGCGGGTAGCGCAGATTGTGGCCCGATCAAGCCGAACGAGAGCTGTTACTCGCCCGACTCGGTCGTGGCTCATGCATCTTATGCTTTCAATAGTTACTAGCAGAAGAACAAGAAGAATGGTGGAGTTTGTGGGTTTGAAGGGACCGCAATGCCTATTAGTTCCGACCCAAGTAAGATTACTGTTACTATTATTGTTACCGTTGCTGTCACTGTCACTGCTATGCTTATTAGTTTCGATCCAAGTAAGATTATTTTTGTTGTTACCGTTACTATTACTATTATTATTACCTTTACCGTCATTATTACTATTAATGCTATTCTCATTAGTTTCGACAGAAGTAAGATTACTATTGTTGTTACTGTTACTGTTATTAGTACCGTTACAGTCACTATTATTGTTACTGCTATGCTCATTACTTTCGACCCAAGTAAGGTTACTGTTGTTACCGTTACTGTTACTATTATTGGTACCGCTATGCTTAGTAGTTCCGACACATGTAATATTACAGTTATTACTATTTTATTTTATTTTTCCAGAAATGCTTATCTATTTTTTGTATTTACACATTTAATATGATTATATTTGCAGGTTTTCTTCACTGTCGTTTCATTCTCGCTTGATTTTTGATGTTTTGGGGCCAATTTGGAGGTGAAGCTGCTTGATATTCTAGGCAAGTTTATGCAATCCAATGCAATGATGAGTTATATATGATGCATTAGAAGTTATATTATTTATTTAATAATCATAATAATAATTATGTCATGTTACTCGGATGTGTATAATGATACCATGCTTACAAATTACAATACATGTATAAATTTTTTTAGAGTATTCCTTACATGAGTTTAATTACATTTATTTTATATTCAGTAATTACATAAATAAACTTACATGCTATTAAGTTATAGTGGGAAACCCGCGCGTTGCGGCGGAGTAGATAATTTACATCATTATACACGTCTATTAGTTTATAAATTGTACAAGCCAAAAAACTTATTATCCAACACTTTCATGCATAAAAAACGTAAAAACACCCAAAATACATAAGGCGCGTTTCAGACCTCAAAAAACCCCCAAAAATGCGCTTTTCTTGTGCTTTGTGGAAAAAGCGCGCCTCAGGTGCCATGAGGCGCTCAGACCTGCGACTTAGTGATATATTCATGCCCGGTATTATCGACTCCGTCGCAACGCGCGGGTTTCCCACTAGTCAAAAAAATAGACAACCGTAAATAAAAAATAAATTATGTGTCTACATTGTGTCTTTTTTAATAACAATAAAAACATAAATTATATAATTTCGTGACTTTAACATTGTGTTATATTTTGCGATTTATTGTGTCTTTGTACCTTTATCATTTTTGGAGACTTTGTTAGATAACTTTACAAGTGTATACATATATAAACTAAATAAAAACATAAATGTATTTTTAATAACAGTAAAAACATAAATTACATAATGCCAGATTCCGAATTTGGATTTGAATCGCATTCAACCTATGAGTTTCGAACCAACCCATCATTCGAAATCAAATTAAATAATTTGTCTTTTCCTATTAAAAATACACACACACATATATATATATGTGTGTATTTAGTTTATACAGATTTATACATGTACTTACTTACTGATATATATATATATTATTTATTAATTTTGTACAGATTTATACATGTACTTACTATTGATTTAGTATTGATCATTGTTTTCTTTATATATGTAAAGTTTTAATATAACATGGATAAAAAAAAACTAAACTCTTTCCGGTTCAGAATAAACAAAAATCTTCTATTTATTTTTCAAATTTGAAGTCACAAAATTCGAAAGTTATTTAAGGTTATTAAATATTTTTGTAATAGAATATTGATTAAGTGATATTTTAATTAATAAAGTGAGGCTAATGATATTAGGAGTGAGAAACTAGCAAAGTTGGTTAAAACACTATTTAGGTAAATACTTTTATAAAAACACCATTATGGGAAATATTTTTTCCACCAACACCAATTTAGGAAAAAAAAAAACTCCACATATAGCGCCGCTATATACATGGCGCCACCCACCAAAAAAGCCCCCATAACGCCACCCGTCGTGGTGTGCGGGGCGTTATAAGAGAAAAAAATCAAATATCACGCCCCACTACAGGGGGTCTTATGTAAATTTATTAGTTTTTATTAGAGTTTATGTCTCTAATAAATCTCTAATTAAGTACTAGACCCTTAATATGAACATAAACTCTTAAGTAGAGTTTTTATGTCAATTTATTTGTTTTTATTAAAGTTTATGTCTCTAATAAATCTCTAATTAAGTAAGACTTTTCTCTACCCCATGTCTCTTGTATTAAAAGGAGGCTATGTGCCTAACTTGATGGGTTTTTTATATATAAAACTACAAGAGTAAGAATACAAGAAAGAGACATAAAGATATGCATAAAGAGTTCTTGAAGAAGTACTTGATAACCTATATGTTGGGAACATATAGAGATAAGTTTCTATACATGATTCAACTACATTTCTATTCTTAATTTCCAAAAGGTCTAACACTATGTTTTTATCCGGTGTAACCTTGGGAGCGTGGCCTTCTCCGGCAGTACAAACTGTTTCAGCTGTTGTACCCTGGGAGACAGACGCGTCGTCTTTAGTAGAGGCGCAAAATCTGTTTTAAGGGAAGTGTGTTGAACACATGCCTCAGCCACAACCGTCAACATTTGTTTGTTCCTTTTGTAGGAAATTATTGTACAAGAAGACGTGGTTCAAGACCTCGTTGAATGTCGCAACCCTCGGCCCCTATCTCCTGGGATCGGGCGGACGCGAACTCAGATTTGGTGGTATCATGGTTTATCATTATTTGGCAGCGGAAATTTCATCAGGACCGTAGTTAGAAAATATTTTATCAGAGTAAAATACCACATTTTTATATTAATAAACACATGGGTAAAACCCAAGTTTCTACTACAAGCATGTTTATAGGGATAAACTCTATTTTATTGAATTTAAAACAACGTCTTTATTAGGTAACTTTTATAGCCACATTTTCCAAGCCTTCAGTGTTCTCCAGCTGGCTTCTAATTGGTTTTCACATTTTGTTACCTGAAATGCGTTTTAAAAATATTTATCAGTGGGAAATACCGGTGAGTGAATCCCAATATAATCAATAAGCATTTTATCCTTTAACAATATTGAGAGCAATCACATTGTTTATATCAACACAATTACTCATTTAGTATTGTCAATCCTGACTGGTGGGTCATATTACACATTGGCTATCTCGTTGTCCAATGGTAACGTGTTCCACATTTTGTATACAAAACCCCAACATACCGGCAGTAATTAAAGAACTACAAAGACTCAATCACTGCTAATCGCATTGTAAATTATTTAAGGTTTTGTAAAAACAGTTTACAAAAAGGAGATTACTCACATTGCTACTTTAGACTTTTCTTGGTGGATTCCTGGTTATAATCTATTAATTAAACAATGCACGTGTGTTAGTATAATAACCCAATATTTACATTAGTAATACCCTCCCCGAGACAGAATTCCAACGACTACGTCGGGCAGAACCTCGACAGCCGTTACGGAATCCTAGATCAATTGGGCAGCGTATCTAATACGTAACCGGGGATTAAAATACTTACAACGAGGCAGAACTTTGTTATTTTAGGGGGGTATTATGCCCGGGAATTACTTTAGCTATATAGAAACTGAGATAGAAAGAAAGATTTGAACGATCGAAAATGAAAACTGATGTCTCCTATTTATAGTTGTGATCGTCGACCTTGTCGCGCCCCGCGACGGAAACCAAGCAGGGCTTCGCGGCCCGCGACGCCTGCTAGGGTAGGCCCTAGCTTGGCTGACTCGGATGCTAGCCTCGACACGAGTCCGACACGTGGCGGCACCGGGTTATGCCGGTTGTCTCCTGGCTCGCGGCCCGCATAGAACTAGGGGCAGTCTGTCGCGGCCCGCGACATACATGTTTTTTTATTGTTTTTGTTTTATTTTTAATTATATAAGGTTATTTATGGCCATTTCTCGTATTCGGGGTGTATTTTAGGTCGTTTTAAGGTGTTGGAATAAATTTTGGAGGGTTGTTATATCCTCCCCTCCTTATTTTAGAACTCGTCCTCGAGGTCTACTGGAATAAATGTGGATATTTCTTCTGCATTTCTGATTCAAGCTCCCACGTGTACTCTGGTCCTCTCTTGGAATCCCATTTTAATTTGACTAGAACCAATCTCTTGTGTTTAAGATTCTTGACTTTCCTGTCTTCAATTTGTAGAGGCTTTTCTATGAACTTGATCTTTTCATTTATCTATATGTCTTTAAAAGGTACCATTAATGTTTCGTCGGTTAAACACTTTTTGAGATTACATACATGAAAGATGTCATGTATTCCTGCCATTTCCTCTGGATGTTGTAGCTGATAAGCTACTGGTCCTATTCTTTTAATAATCTCAAAAGGTCCAACATACCTGGGGCTTAGCTTTCCCCTTTTGATGAATCTTACCACTCCTTTCCAAGGAGAAACTTTTAATAAAACTTTGTCTCCAACCTGAAATTCCAATGGTTTTCGCCTGTTATCAGCATAGCTTTTCTGACGATCGCGTGCTGCTTTTAGTTGTTCTTTGACTTGAATAATCTTGTATGTTGTCTATTGTACTATCTCTGGTCCAGATAATTGCTTTTCTCCAATTTCTGCCCAACAGACTGGGTTCGGCACTTTCGTCCATAAGGTGCTTCGAATGGTGCAGCATTGATACTGGTATGATAGCTGTTATTGTAGGAAAATTCTATTAATGGTAAGTGATCGTCCCAATTTCCTCCGAAATCAATTACATAAGCTCTAAGCATATCTTTCATTGTCTGAATCATCCTTTCACTTTGTCCATCCGTTTGAGGATGATAAGTGGTGCTTAGATTTATTGGTTCCTATTGCTTTTTGGAAACTTGTCAAAAAATAAGAAGTAAAATGGCTATCTCTATCAGAAACAATTGATAAGGGAATTCCATGTAATGAAACTATTTCATTTACATACAACTTGGCTAGTTGTTCCATACTGAAAGTCTCATTCATTGGTAAGAAATGAGCAGATTTAGTTAGTCTATCTACAATTACCCAGATTGTATCATTACTTTTTCGTGTGTTGGGTAATTTGGTAACAAAGTCCATTGTTATCAATTCTCATTTCCATACAGGCATTTCCAATTGCTGTGAACAAGTTAAACACTTGGCAACATAAGCTGCTATATCCTTTTTCATTCCTATCCACCAAAAATTCTTTCTTAGGTCTTGATACATTTTATCGCTTCCAGGATGTATCATATACTTAGACTTATGGGCTTCTTCTAATATACGGTGGCGTAGGTTTCCTAGTTTAGGTATCCACATTCTTTTCTTATGGAATCTCCAAATTCCATCTGTTCCTTGTTCTAATTCCTTAATCATTCCTTTCAATTTCTCAGTATCATCCTTGATTACTGATTCTTGTGCTTTCCTAATTTGTTCATTTAAATCTATCTGCAGATTTAATTTAAGAGAACGTACTCTCTTTGGCTTTTCGTGATTTTTTCGACTTAAAGCATCGGCTACTACGTTAGCTTTTCCTGCATGATATTGGATGTTACAATCGTAATCACTTAGTATCTCCATCCAGTGTCTTTATCTCATATTTAACTCTTTTTGCCTGAAAACATATCTTAAACTCTTATGATCGGTGAAAATGGTAAACTTACTACCGTAAAGATAATGTCTCCAAATTTTCAGGGCAAAAATTATAGCTCCTAATTCTAAATCATGGGTTGTATAATTTTCTTCATGATTCTTAAGTTGTCTAGATGCGTAGGCTATAACCTTTTGACGTTGCATTAGTACACATCCATAACCTAATTTGGAAGCATCATAATAAATTACAAAATCTTCAGTTCCTTCTGGTAATGCTAATATGGGTGTGTTGGTTAATCTTTGCTTAAGGATTCTAAATGCTTCTTCTTATTTTTGTCCCCATTCAAACTTAACAGACTTACAAGTTAGTTTAGTTAAAGGAATGGCTATTCTAGAAAAATCTCGGATGAATCTTCTATAATAACCGGCTAGTCCTAGAAAAACTTCTAATTTCCGTTGGTGATTCAGGGGTTTTCCATTTAGTAATCGCTTCAATCTTTGTGGGATCTACATGAATTCCTTCATGGTTGACTAGATGTCCAAGAAACTGTACTTCTTCTAACCAAAATTCACACTTCGAAAACTTTGCATAAAGCTTCTCTTTTCTTAATAAACTTAGAAGTGCGTGCAAATGCTTTGCATGTTCCTCTTTGCTCTTAGAGTAAATTAGAATATCATCTATAAAGACAATTATGAATTTATCCAAATATGGCTTACATATTCGGTTCATCATGTCCATAAATGCGGCTGGGGCATTGGTTAAACCAAAGGGCATGACAGTAAATTCATAATGGCCATACCTGGTTCTAAATGCGGTCTTAGGAATGTCCTCTTCTGCAGGCGATACCCACCGGATGGTGATAAGTACATGTCGGGCAAGCAGGGTGGGGACCAGTGTATGCACGCTTTGCAGGCGGTGCATAGATAACTGGTGCTGATCGATGCTGAGATTGATGTTGGGCCGGTATGGCTTGGAGTGGAGCAGCAGTGGTAGTGACAACACAGTTCTTGTTGCTGGAGCTGCTGTTGTTGTTCTTCTTCTTGCGGCGAGGGGCTTTCGATGACTGAGCGGTAGCGGTTTCAGCGGATGGTGCGGCGGTAGCTTGTTGCAAGTTCTTGGTAGCTTTATCCCAGAAACCATCTTTGACTCGCTTGTCGTTGATTTCCGCGGAAAGCAAGTAAGTCTCTTCGATTGTTGCTGGCTTTGCGGCATGCACAAAATCTGCAACACTGTCTGGCAAAGCTCGAATGTACTTCTTGATTGTCATGTCAGTAGTCTTCACCTGATCGGGACAGATAATACTGAGCTGCTTGAAGCGAGCAGTTAAAGCAGCGTTGTCACCTTCCTTCTGCTTCAGATGCCAGAATTCGTCCTCCAACTTTTGGCGCTCATGGGGAGGGCATGTCACGGCCCCAGCCCCGGTTTGACCCGGTCAGGAGCCGCGGGAGAGGAACCCGTGGTAGTTATTAGTTGATGCGACAGCGGAAGATTTTAACAGGATATTTTAAAACTTAAAAATGCCCGATTATTTTATTTCATAATTCGAGATAAACCCCGTAATTTACAATAAAGGAATTTAACTAGGAAATTCCCTGATTTATAAAACATGTTTATTTATTTTAACTGAGCCACCTCTTCAAGCTTGTTAGTGATCCGTAGCACGTTTTTCCTTGATTTACAGCAGGTCGCCTGAAACATGTTTTAAAAATATTTTGTCAGCAGGGAAATACTGGTGAATCATTCATTTTGCACAAAACGACACATAGTTATAAATTACAGCATAAGAGCGATTACAATGGCTTCTATCTTATTTTTATCTGGCGCTGTGTCACCTGGTGACGATGGTCATACCACTATTGGGTCTTTCCCCAAGTAGTGACGTTTATCACTGTTAGGATTTATTAGCCTAACATGTGAGAAATTAGTAATGTGCACAATACCCCACTAGCTAGTGATTTAAGATAACCATGACTTAATCCCTGTAATTATAACATTTGAAAATGGAGTATTGTAAAACATTTGATAAAAAGAGAATGACTCACATTGCAGATTTATACGGGCAGAGTTTAGCCTACTGATTTGCCTGATAACCTAATTTAAATAACAATACACACGAACTAGGTCAGTAACTAATACAGCATTTACGATAACTCACAAGATTAAACCCTCACGACAAATGACAAAGTGCAATAGTTAAACATCCATCGAATTTACAACGAATGACAAAGTACAAACCCAATTCGAGCAGCACTTAAACATTCATCGGATAGTTTCAATCGATCGGACATTGAATCGTAGCAGCGATCGAGTTAATACCCTGTATCGTAGCAGCGCCTCGCTATTATAACTTGTAATTTCGACTTTTAGACAGTATAACTTCGTTTTTGTGAAGTGATTTCAACAACAGTGGACTGCTCATGGCCATTCCTATTTATAGCTGAAATTTAAGGTTTACGCGCCCCGCGTAAACCTTCTCTTAACTTTACGCGGCCCGCGAGGGGAACCAAATCTATGAGTAGGCTTGGTGTGTCACGGGTAGGCTTGCCAGCTGGTCAACGCGTGGCCCGTATGCTTATCCAGTCAAACCTCACATTGACGCGGCCCGCGTAAGCTTCCCTTAAGGCTTACGCGGCCCGCCTGAAACCCAAAAACTTTGATTTCTTGATTTTTTATGCACAGTAGGGTTTTAGGGGTCCGGGTTTTTACTTTCGGGTTATTTTGGGATAATTTTGAGAGTCCTTACAGGGAAGAACTCTTCGAGTATGATGTTCTTCAACTCATCCCATGACAGACCATAAGCTGCGTCATTTCCGCGTTTGTTCCTCTCGGCCGTCCACCAGTCTAATGCGCAGGACTGGAAGACACCGGTAGCATTCAGAGTGAGGAGATCGTCAGGACATCCACTCTGATGCAGAGTGACTTTGATCGAGTCGAACCATTGAAACAAGGCCGTATGGCCATTTTCTCAAGTGAACTCTTTCGGTCCGCATGCTTTAAACTGTTTGAAGCTAAAGGCAGCTTTAGGAGTAGCTTTAGGAGCTTCGGTTCTGGACTCTTCAGATGATTTGCTCACATTCTCGTATATTTCACTCACAGTCTGAGGAACAACCTTTGCCACTTGCTTAGCGACGATGGCAGCAAGGCGTTTGTCTCTTTGTTCTTGACAAGAAATTTGTGGGTGACGGGGTCCAGATGAGGGTCCAGTTGACATTGTCTGCAACAGACATCGTCATGGGTCTCAGACACAGTATAATTCGGATCTCACCTCACACGTCTAATACTACTAAAGCTCAGGAACACGATCATGTAATCACATAGGCACACAATCATAGGCTCACATAAGCACAGAAGCACATAAGCACGTAAGGCACGGAATCACAAAAACACAGAAGCACATAATCACGTAAGGCACGGAATCACAAAAGCACAGAAGCACATAATCTCAATAGGTAGTCAGAATACAGAAACCTATCATTCAAAGTCCGCGAGCGTTCGAGTATATCGATCGAGCATAACATGGCGAGTAGTATAGTATAAGAGAATATCATAGCAACCAATATAGCGTACGGTGGTTCCTCATGTAGTAGCGATTTGTCAGCGCATTGAGATAGGGGTGCAGTGCGAGTTGTGTGTGTCAATCGAAAAGCGAATGTCTAAAATCGAATAAATCACCATAAATCAAAAACATATACACATGTAAATACACACATAAACACATAAAATCGACGAGTATCAGAGTCAGCAGTTGCGGGCTCAGAATCGAAACACATAAGAATCGAGGATAGATTGTCTTAGGCTGATAGACATTGACTAACCAAAGTGGTTCAACTATTCACAAGGACTGTCTGAGCACACTTTGACCTTCGGGACTGTGCTTTCGCCTCGAATCTGGGCGAATGGCACGCATCCTTCCAGTTTTAGCATGACTTCAAGTCGTTGGAGTTCGTCGAGACTTTGGTGAGAGCTTTGTAAAACAAAATAAAGATCGGAACAAGTCGTCGAGGTTCGAGTTTCACCCCTGACTTAACGACCTCGTTCCTATTGTTGATAAAATAAAGGAGAATTTATTGTGTCAAAGTATGGATTTCACTCCTGATTTGGCACAACTTCTCCCGTTTGTAGATGAAAATGCGGGTTGAACAAGCAACTTAGTCGAGAGTTTGCGGCTTTCACACCTAATCTCGACTTAATCGCTCGTTCATATTTGAAAATTTGAGTGCAGTGATAGTGTAGCGTGGGCGAGAATAGCGAGAAATAGCAAGTAAGCTCGTACATAATCCCTATAGGATATGCATAAGTCGGTCTGTTGGTTCCTAACTATAGACTAGGTCGTTTCTAAGACTTCGACCCGGACTAGGTCGAGTCTTGCCTAATTCCCTATAGTTATGGCTCTGATACCAATCTGTCACACCCCAACCGATGGCGGAATCATCGGGGCGCGACACTGAGCGAAACAGATTGTCCAAAAGTTTCCATAACAACTATAATTACCAGATATTTAAAGCATCATGTCCCATACCATGACATAAAAGATAACATAATTATTACAGACAAGATCTAGTCAAATTTTTCTGTTCCAACAACTTAGATTTCAAATACAGACAATTGTTTATTTGTTTCTAGACCTTTCCTAGCCTCGATTTCACAGCAAGCCAAGCATCTAAACATCTTAAGCACCTGCCACATACGTTAAAGTAAAAGTCAATACACATAGTGTAAAGGTGAGCATACAAGTTTGATAATAGCATATAGAGTTCGAAATCATTACGCATAACCAGCACGTACATAGAGTGAAATGAAGCACGTAAGTTATCGACATGAACCTATCAATACCAATGACTACGGGTTGACTGCCCAAGGCAGTTCGTAATACACACTCGCCACTCTGAGCCATGTAACGAATTGTCCTTAACAACCCCTGAGTGAACAGGTGCTGAGTCCAAACAAATAGTACTATCGTTGCTAAGGCAGGTAGACAGCATTCCATGTGTAAACATAACAAACAAGCATTCATTAAGTCACGTATAACATGCGGTAACGGTTAGCGTTAAAGTATTGCGTAGTGTGTTCAATGTGATTTAGTATAAGTAACGTATGTAACACCCAAAAGTGCGTAAAGCCAAAAAGGGTTCGAGGATACTCACATCGGTTGAATTAGTGGATTGAAGGGAGCGCTAGAGTGAGATTAGCCAGATCAGAACGATAGCATAACGATAAGCGATACGTAAATGGGTGAGATGTGTCAAAGGATCAGACGGTACTCCGATCGGATAGCCATCCGCTCGGGTAGCCGCTCGATCGGGTGACAATCCGCTCGGATGGTCATCCGATCGGGTGACCTTTCGAGTGGATTGTTTCTTTGTTTGGGAAGAATGTGTTTGTGTATGATGGCTTGTCTTTTGAAGTTTTCGTTGTAGTATTTTCAAAACAGAGAAGTATCTCTACCTTTCGGGTCGATCGATCGAATGACCGTTCGATCGGACGACAATCTGGTTGGTTGGACACTTTAGTGAGAACAAGTTCACAGCAGTTTGTCACTCGATCGGACTGTAGTCCGATCTGGTGGCAATCCGTTTGTATCGAACATGTTGAAAATTGTGTAAGTGTTGAAGTCAGAACATTACATGGCCGAGTGACAATCCGATCGGGTGGTAATCTGATTGGACAGTAGTTCGTTTAACGTTCACAGCTTCAAATGTTTGAAATAAATGTTAAGTGTGGGGCCAAGGTGCAAGCCGATCGGGTGGCAAGCCGGTCGGGTGGCAAGCCGGTCGGGTGGCAACCCGATCGGGTGACAATCCGATCGGACAGCAGTCCGGTCGGGCAGTCACTCTGTCCTGGTCAACCTGATCGTCTTACACTTGGTTGTTTTTGATGGTTTGTAGTTTTATCGAGACGGTGTGTCAACGTGCTAATCAACAGAACCCCATCTTGACCCAAGTGACTCGATCGAACAGGAATCACCCAAGTTCAACCAGTTAACCGGTTCAAGACGGTTGTTCTTGGTTATCCCGAAGTCGGTTGTCTCGTTTGGTAGGACTCAGATCTTGAATCAACACATCGCCAAGAAAGTGTAGAAGGTTAGAACAAGGTCCGATCCTATCGGTTTTGAGTGCATTGAGTGTAAAAGAGTTGAAAGAAAGTTAGAAACCATCTTTCAATCCTTTTTCACCATGAATATGTTCAGATCTATGCAAGATCTTTGTTTATTTGTGTGGAAATCGTTCAGATCTAAGTTGTTCTTGGTGGATTGAAGCCAAAACATGAAGTTCATAAGAACACCATGATGACATCGTCCTAGAACACCTCAAATCTAGTGATTTCACGGTTAAAAGTTAAGATTCAAAAGATAGAAAGGTGTAGGAGTGCATGTAGATTAAGAAAGTACAAGATTTAGGTTGAATACTTACAAGAATCGCGAGAAATCGGAGAAAAAGTGGGTAAGAAGCGCTGGTCGGACGAGAGAGTGCAAAAGGTGAAGTTATGATGTTGACAGGGGGTATTTATAGGCTTACCATAAAAGGAAAGGGCTGGTCAATCGAGTGGTTACCCTGGTCGGGTGGCAGCCCGATCGAGTGGCACCTCGATCGGATGGCAGCCCGATCGGGTGGCTGCTCGATCGGCTGGCCACTCGATTGGAAGGCACGGCGTGAGGTGTTTTGCGATTTCGAATTGTGTGCCGAGCGTTGCGATGCGATAGAGTTTCCTATTCAAATTACTTTTAATCCCAACTACTATATCAACATACAATCATCCTTACTTAATGTTCGTTTAGCGTTTGCGATTCGATTGCGATTGCGTTTTGATTAATCACCACAAGAACATAAATAACATGCACAAACAACGCATAAAAGGGCACACACACATATAAGAACAATAACCAGAACGCGTAATTCGAGCTGCGAGTGCGATAGCGATAAGCGATTGATCGATCAATCATGCGATTAATATGCGAATATTAATAGATACTCCACATAATATAACTAAAGCAATAATAAAATTAGACTAATTACAAGTCAAAGAAGTCAAAACAGGAATTGAGCAAGGAGTAACAGATCGCAATTAGCAATCTTGTCTCCCTCTGACTTCAATCTTGACTTTGACTTTCGAAACACGGGGTGTTACAGCTGGTATGGGATCTGGGTACTGGGGCATGGGTTCTTCGTAAGGGTAAGGATTTTCTAGAATTTCCCTAATGTATTGGTCATTATCGTAATAGGGGTCTAGAGGGTCCAGGTCTGGGTAAGCTGCTAGGTTTGGCATGGGTCACTCTAGTATTGGGTAGCGTTGCTGGTAATCCCTATGGTCGTCAAACCATGGGTCATAGTCTGGGTCGGAGGGATGGGGTACTGGTACTCTAGGTATTTCTGCTGGGTCAAAAGCTGGCGCTGGGATTTGGTTTTCTGGGTTGGCTTCAATTTCCATTGGTTATGTGGGAAACAATGGTAATGGCTGGGGTGCTATGAGTTACTCTAGATTAGGGTCTGCAGCTGTAGTTGCTAAGATATGAAAATTTGCTAGACTCCTATTGAGCATATCCTGAGTATGAGCATCCATTTCTCTCTTATCGGCTGCTAAAGCTCGTTGCTGTTGTAACTTTTTCATCTTTTTCCTACGTTCATGTGCTCCTCTGCTGAACCATCTTCTCTTCTTGGGAGGGAATGGCTCTTCAGATTGGGCCTTGAACACGAATATCACGTCTTCAGTATCAGTTGAATACTCTGAGAGGGTAGGCTGTGAAGAGGTGCCTTTGTTCCTAGGTGAGCTGGACAACTGACGGTAAGCGTCTGAAGGTCCTTGGTCACTCATGCTGTAAACTAACAAATTGTCAAATAACACAAAATAATAGTCTACCGTATACACATAGTCTTATTGATTATTTCCTAACAAAATTGATAATTTAATTACCAGCAGAACACTTATTTGGCTGAAATTAGTGGCTGTAGCTCTGATACCACCTTCTGTCGCAACCCCCGGCCCCTATCTCCTGGGATCGGGCGGACGCGAACTCAGATTTGGTGGTATCATGGTTTATCATCATTTGGCAGCGGAAATTTCATTAGGACCGTAGTTAGGAAATATTTTATCAGAGTAAAATACCACATTTTTATATTAATAAACACATGGGTAAAACCCAAGTTTCTATTACAAGCATGTTTATAGGGATAAACCCTATTCTATTGAATTTAAAACAACGTCTTTATTAGGTAACTTTTATAGCCACATTTTCCAAGCCTTCAGTGCTCTCCAGCTGGCTTCTAATTGGCTTTCACATTTTGTTACCTGAAACACGTTTTAAAAACATTTGTTAGTGGGAAATACTGGTGAGTGAATCCCAATTTAATTAAGAAGCATTTTATCCTTTAACAGTATTGAGAGCAATCACAATGTTTATATCTACACAATTACTCATTCAGTATTGTCAATCCTGACTGGTGGGTCATATTACACATTGGCTATCTCGTTGTCCAATGGTAACGTGCTCCACATTTTGTATACAAAACCCCAACATACCGGTAGTAATTGAAGAACTACAAAGACTCAATCACTGCTAATCACATTGTAAATTATTTAAGGTTTTGTAAAAACAGTTTACAAAAAGGAGATTACTCACATTGCTACTTTAGACTTTTCTTGGTGGATTCCTGGTTATAATCTATTAATTAAACAATGCAGGTGTGTTAGTATAATAACCCAATATTTACAATAGTAATACCCTCCATGAAACAGAATTCCAACGACTACGTCGGGCAGAACCTCGACAGCCGTTACGGAACCCTAGATCAATCGGCAGCGTATCTAATACGTAACCGAGGGTTAAAATACTTACAACGAGGTAGAACTTCATTATTTTAGGGGGTATTATGCCCGGGAATTACTTTAGCTATATAGAAATTGAGAGAGAAAGAAAGATTTGAACGATCGAAAATGAAAACTGATGTCTCCTATTTATAGTTGTGATCGTCAACCTTGTTGCGCCCCGCGAAGGAAACTAAACAGGGCTTCGCGGCCCGCGACGCCAGCTAGGGTAGGCCCTAGCTTGGCTGACTCGGATGCTAGCCTCGACACGAGTTCGACACATGGCGGCACCGGGTTACGCCGGTTGTGTCCTGGCTCGCGGGCCGCGTAGAACTAGGGGCAGTTTGTCGCGGCCCGCGACAGACTTGTTTTTATTGTTTTTGTTTTATTTTTAATTATATAAGGGTATTTAGGGCCAGTTCTCATATTCGGGGTGTGTTTTAGGTCGTTTTAAGCTGTTGGAATAAAATTTGGAGGGTTGTTATATTGAAGCCTACACAACTGACTGAAAACACAACAAACCATACAAGTAGTCGTGGTTAAAGATCAAGTTGAAGACTTTATCTTTGAAGATATTGGTTTGAATCGATTGTTTTATTAAATATGTTGTAGTTCATATTTATTTTCGTTTGAATTTGTACACGATTCATGTACTACAATTTCCCAAAATTATGTAAAGATAACATCTTTACAATTTTTATATTTATTTATATAATTTTTATTATAAAATTGTGACCCATATCCTACAGATCAAAACTATTACAAACGCAGACGAAGAATAGATGTACATATAATGTTGAGTTTATATTGAATATCGAATAAAAATTTAGTAAAACTCTCTAACATATATAAGAAGAATACTCATAGAACAATTACAAAGTATCACCTTTCTTTTTATTGAACGACCAACTAAATCACCGGATAAGCATCCTGGGATGCCCTAAATCGACGAAATGCATGCCCTCCTCCATAACGGTCATAGTTGGATGCATACCCAAGCCACCGGTTTCGGGGAAAACCCGCCGCCCGAAGGCCCACTGCGGTAAAACCCGGTTCGGCTCGGTTTCGAACTGGCGAAACTTCATCGCCACCACCAATGTCCTTCAAAGTAATGCTAGTGGCACTTGAACTTGAGACCTGAAGGAGAGAAACTAAGTGACTAACCACTAGACCAACTTGTCAGGATGAATAGTTCACACACCTTATTTGCTAAAGTCGAATGACTTTAGCTTAATTAGGTGAACCATCTTGGTCAAATTGAGGATGGGCGGCAAATATGAGTGGACATTTTTTCTAGAGTGATTTAGCGTAGCGGTCTATTTAATGATTCGATATATTTTACCTTCTGAATGTTCTCTGAAGAAATCAACCAAGTTGCATAAATGTTGTGTCTGGATTTTCTAGAATGTCGAACATTTTTTAAGCCGTATGAGTCGATGAAGCTTGGATTGTTTGCTTTACAATTAGAGAATGATAAGTCCTAGAAAGGTCATAGGTTTACCTAATTCTAAGTTAGACATTAAGTGTGCTTCCGTACCCCCCCCCCCCCCTTCCCCGTCTTGACCGTCGGCATCATGTTGTTTGAGACGGTCCACTAAAGGACAAAATTGTGTGATGAACGATGAATAATTTGACCGTTTGATAAAAAAAATTCCAATTTCAATTTACAAAAAGCAACGGCTATATTTTAAATAAATACCAAATTCACTCCAACTTTTATAAATACTCGCCACTTTTACACCATTTTTCACTCATTTTCACCCACTACAATCTCATATCTCTCTCACATTTTATAAACCTTATTCCCTTTTTATAAAAACTCAAGATTTTATATACCATTTTTTACCCACTACCACCCCATCTTTCTCTCAAAAATTACCATGGCTTCACATTCTTCCATTTCTTCATCTTCTTCGTCTACGTGGTATTCATCATCTTCGGAAGAGAATGACGCATTTATGGAAAACATGATTATGAACGCGGCTCAGGTCTTGATGGCAGGTGATGAAGCGTCGTCCCAACGGCTAACTAGACGAGCAAAATTAAACCAAGACCAAGAAAGTACTTTACTATTTTTTCCGTATGTTTTATATAGATTTGAAAATGTATTTTATAATTAATTTCATATATTTTTCGTTTTAAATGTATAGCCGCCCACGATAAACTAGTAGCCAATTATTTTGCCGACGAACCCGCGTACACAGACGAGATGTTTCGACGTCGGTTCCGCATGAGTCGTCGACTTTTTTTACGTATCACAGGCGACATGGCCCAGTCTGATCCGTTTTTTACACTGCGATACGACGCTAGGGGGCAAAGGGGTTTCAGTAATTTACAAAAATGTATGTCGGCCATTCGACAACTGGCATACGGTTACGCACCCGATGCATTAGACGAGTATTTAAGGATGTCCGAAAGAACCGCACGTCTATGTTTGCACAAGTTTTGCGAATGGGTTGTCAAATTATATAGCAAGAGATACCTGCAGAGACCGAATGCAAACGATGTTCAAAAATTATATCAAGAACACGAACAGAGACATGGTTTCCCAGGAATGCTCGGAGCATTAATTGCATGCACTGGCCATGGCAGAACTGCCCAACTTCCTGGCAAGGTCAGTATACCAGGGGAGATCATGGACATCCGACTATTATTCTAGAGGCTGTTGCATTACAGGATCTCTAGATCTGGCATGTTTTTTTTTTGGTCTACCTGGTTCGCTCAATGACTTTAACATCATATACCAGTCACAGATATTTGACGATGTAGTAGCGGGAACAGGTCCAGACACAAGTTTTACAGTTTCGGGGGTGGAATACAGGCGAGGTTACTACCTAGCAGATGGAATATACCCAACGTACACGACAATCGTTAAAACTATTCCGCACCCGACAGACTAAAAAAGAAAAAAATTTCGAAGTATCAAGAGGGTGCGAGAAAAGTTATTGAACGGACTTTTGGTGTTCTACAAAAAAAAATGGCATATCATTGAACATCCGGCACGCTCGGCTACACCAAAGAGGTTACGGCACATTATGTACGCTTGTATCATCCTTCATAACAAGGTCATTGAAGACGAAGGTAGAGCGATATGCGAATACGACGAAAACGCGTCTACCGGAAATTTTGTTCCAGTTAGTGCGGAACAATAAGATTTGAACATGTTCCCTCTACGTAACGAGTACACACATCATAACCTACAAGCAGACTTGGTGGAGTACATTTGGAACAACACTCAAAACGAACCAGACGACCACATGCATGACGAAGACTAGTAGTTTTTTTTAATATATTAGGATTTTTTTTAAAGTTTATTTTTTTTTTTTAAGTTTATGTTTTTTTTTTAGTCTATGTTTTTTTTTTAAGTTTATGTATTGTTTTTTAATATTAATGAAAATATTTTGCTAATTTATTTGTTAAATGTTAAAAAAGTGAAAGATTAAAAAAATAAAAAAAGTGGTGGGGTGGGATCATCTAAAATCATCCTTCCATTTCCACTAAATTTGAGGGATGGACCATCCTTGGGAGGACTATGATGTTGCGCCTAGGTGGCCACCATACCATGTAGCCTTAGAGACAAAACTTCTATCTTTTGATACATCTTTTTTTTTTTTTTTTGCTAAACTTGATTAAAAAGTTGAGGGTTTATAGATGATACTTTCTAACGGGTTTTCTATGAGATAGTCAACCGTAGGGGCTGTTTGTTTACCTTTTAATGAGGCTCTTAATGGTTCAGACATCTTAATGGTTCAGCACTTAATGGTTCATACTGTTTGTTTCGTGAGCAGATGTCTGAATGGTTAAGTATTATACAAAGTCTGAATGGTTAAGACATCTAATCTGAATTGGTCAGACATTTGCCTCTGAAGGGTCAAGCATTATATTGGCTTTTAATGGTTCAGACCTCTTACTGGTTCAGCACTTAATGGCTCAGACCTCTTACTGGTTCAGCACTTAACCATTCAGAAGTTGCCAAACAGCCCCTTAAAATTTCTTCTATCAAGGCACATGTGAATGTGAAGTTTTTTATCTCATACATTCCTAAGACATCAAAATGTATTAGCGTATTTCACAATTAAAATGTTGGAAGTTCAAATACTAACAGTGATATATTTATCTTAGAAAATATTTATGAATTGCTATTTGATAATCGGTAGGATTTTATAATTTGTCAGCCCATTTTAACTTTTGAACCATAAGCATACAAGATAACAGTGGCCCAAGTAAGCCCAGTTCCTAAAAAAAAAAAAGCTATTTAGGCCTTTCTCTTTTTTATTTTATTTTTAAATTTACGGGTCATAGTCAAAATCACTCAAAATGGCATTATTATCTATTAGTGTTAAGCCTGCCTATAATTTTATTATATTTTTTGTCAGCAAAGTTATAAATTTACATTATTAGCAATGTTAAATTAAAGATTAAGAGGTGATGAATTGACACCTATCATGGTATTTGATTTTTATCGACTTGTTTATGAAATGTTTTTTTTTAATATCAATATTTCTTTTATTCTCTGCTTTTTGTAGGACTAGTTTTTTTTTTTAATATTAATATTTCTTTTATTCTCTGCTTTTTGTAGGACTTGAACCTAAGATCTTCCTCTCCCAAAGTGTTTAAAGACTTTGTATTTGTCAATGAACCACCACCCCATTGGCAAATTTGTGTAGTTTATGAAATGTTAATGTACTTTTTGACTTTTGTACATTTAAATATTTTATAATGGATGGACGGTCATAAAATAAAGAAATATTGGTTATTTTAATCGTATGATAAATGCAGTTCAAAATATAATAATTACTAGGTTATAGCCCCGTGTATTACACGGGTTGAATAAATAAGTTTTATATATTAAATAACTAGGTTAGAGCCCGCGTCTACACGCGGTTTAACAAATGAAAACACTTTGAATTTCTTCGAATTTAAAATAGTTTAAAAAAACAAATACATTGGAAAAAGAAGAAAAAAACAAAGAACTCAAATTTCACTATTCTACTTCTACTTCTCGATAAGACTCTACGGTGTGGGAGCGACCGAGCGTGGTCTTGGCGTTGAGGCCTCCACCACGCCGGCACAACGCCCCGTGCCATGTCGTGGAGGGGAGGGCACCGAGATTTCCATCAGCGTGAAGGGCATGAGGGTTGTGACGTAGAGTGATAATATTGGTTGTTTATTTTATTTTTAATTTTTTTCAGCGCCTTTTTTTAAGCTCCTTCCACTCCATGCTTTTTTAACCATGCTCCCTATTAACGTGGCCACCACGTGACACTTATGTCCCCTTTTATACCTCTTTCTTCATTGACTTTTGCAAGTCTAAAAGCCATAAAATTGGTATAGACAATGCCACTACTGTATCATGTATCATTGTTTGTCCAGATCGATACTTTTAGCTCCAAATTAAGAAATTGTACGAATCAAGTAATACCTTCATTGATGAGTAGAGCTTTATTATGTAAAAATATACCATACCTTGATTTGTAATATTTTAATCTTTTCATCCCTTGTAAATAATCACTATTTTGGTAATACCTCAAACAACTGATTTTACCATGTTAGATTTGATTGTATAAAGTTCTAGTTGAAACTTCCAAACTATTCCACATAATCTTACTAAGACATTCATAAACAAAAACCTTTCTTAATCATTTCCATAATGCACCAACTCCATATGTGGTCCGCATAATAACCAAGTAATCCGTAACACATCAAGGTCATCAAACTTTGTATTTTTAATTCACACATCAAAATCTTGTCAACCAAGGTATAAAATAGCATTCCATCATGAAATTCTAATAACATTTTTATAACATTTAATCTTATCATTTACGGGTTATGAAAACGGGTCGCAATTCTCATTGATATTCTCAAGTAAGTATGTTATACTTCAAAGTTCAAACTACCACTTCTAATTTACAACATTTATTTACATCATTTTATATATAGCACCTGCAACATCAGTTTTTTAGCAATTTTAATTACCATTTTTCAACAACTTTACAATATTTATTTTTTTCATAAAATCGAAGGCACTAACAGGACTTTAAAAATACCCACTTCTAATAATAATACCATTCCAAATTTAACATCTAAACTGATAGGTGAGGTACCTTTCACTGGTTTGGAAAATAGGCCCTGCATTCTCTAACATATCTTGAGCAACTCCAAGGCAAAAAGCTTTCTCCGTGTCAACAACAACAACGGGTCTGTTAGTGCCTCTTTTGGTGGGGTCTTCATAGATAGCTTACAAAGAGCTCTAAAGACCAAAAAAGCATACATTCTCAGTTTATTCCCAATCTTACTTCCAACGGATTCTACAAGATGCAACCATTGCAATTCATATTTCATACCGTACTACAATTTTCTATATAGATTAATGCTCAACTACCATTATTCAGTTCTTAAAGTAGAATCAAACCTAATAAAAGCTAAATGGTACTTACACATATACAGAATCATAATCTAATCGGATTGCAAGTAGCGATAAGTAAACAAAAAACTGAAAAAATAGGTGTACTTTGAAAGAGGCGATTAACAATTTGAAACAATAAAAACCTAAAAAAGCTTAAACATACCTCTAACCATAAAAATATATCAGCCGCTATTCTTCTTCTTCTTCTTTGTATCTAACACCACAACAACAAACTCTAAAAAACAACCAAAACGCCGCACCTATCTTCCTTCTCACGCCACAACAACAAATCCTAAAGATAGAATGAGAGATGCGATGCTTGAATGGGACAGAATCGGCAGAGAGTGAGGCAGAGTGAATGGCATATCAGCGTATTAGGGTTTTGGTGAAAGAATGAAGGTGTAAACATTAAGAGTGATCTAATTTTTGGTTTAATCGGAAGAACATGATGAGGAGAATGGTTTTTAGGGATTTGTAAAGGAGAGAGCGTAAAAAATAAAATTAGGGAATAAGAATACAAAGGATCCATGTAGGTTTACCGGGTTACCCAAAATCCAACTACAATAAGAAAAGGCGGAGCAGAGGAATCACGTGGAATAGAAAAATTGCGCCAAAATCACAACAACAATACCCTAATCAGTTGCCACGTGTCCACGTCTGATTTCCTTTATTATATGTATAGATATAACAATATATCTTTAAAAACCCCATTTATTGCACGGGTTGAATAAATATTTAAATATTAAGCAATAAAAAGTTATATCTATAAGAAGCATATTGTACGGGTTGAATAAATGTAATTTTATATACCAAATAATAAAAAAATTATATCCTTAAAAACACGTGTATTACACGGGTTGAATAAATGTAATATTGTTTATCAAATAATAAAAAAAAAGTTATATCTTTCAAATCCCTCGTGTATTACACGACTTGAATAAATATGATTTTATATACCAAATAAAGAAAATTATATTTAAAAAAACTAATGGATATATTCGGTATGCGATAGATATGGTAATTGAGAAGATGATTATTGAAAAGAAGATAAAGTGATCAAACATGTTATTCAATAAACAAATAAGCAGCCCTGAGGTTTGGGATATTTTGTCATTTTCATCCAAATGTTTGATAAAAAAATAAAACAAATTAGATGTTTTGATGAAAATGGCAAAAATGTCCAAACCTCAGGGACTATATTGCACAAAAAAATTGTTTTGGATGAAAATGACAAGCATGCCTAAACCTCAGAGACGATTTTGGCAATTTACTCTTCAAAGTATCTTAAATTAATAATATTTAGTATGAGAGTTATTTATAATTAATTTAGAAAAAATTAAACTAAATAATAGTTATCCATAACATATTAAATTAAATAATATTTAGTATGATGGTTATCTATAATTAATTAGAAGAGATTATACTAAAACAATAATTATCCATAAGACATGGCCTAATATGATGACAAGTGTCCATCAAATGGTTTCTTTTATTATATAGTAAGATTGGTTTATTAGTATTTTCATTTTTTAAACTCTTTGATTCAACGAGTTTTAAAAGGTTAATAATTATATCAATACAACTTTTTAACAAGCAAATAAAGATTATTGTTAATAATAATAATTATAAAACTAATTTCATTATTACTTGTATATTGTCATTATTATTGAGTTAGAAACTTTTTAGTCACTTTTATGTCACTCCAAACAAATATAACTAAAGAAAACAAAATATATTTACATCTTGAGAGTGGGTTCAATACTACCACTTTTAAGTAAAAAATCATGAAAATCAAGTGTAGATATGTTTCATATAGATAGATATGAGTTAGAAAAAGTGGGGATAAACAATTAGATAACTACTCTATACACTATAAATATTTATTATGATGGGGATAAACAGTCAAATAACTACTCTATACGCTACAAATTATTATTATATTATATTATACATATTAAATTAGAGTCTTCATGAATTTGCTTTATTAAATAATAGTTTTAACTTTTCTAATAATATTTTATTTATAATCTAAGTTTATTATTTTACTAATAATTTACGTTTTATGTTTATTTTTTCAATATTACATTATAAATTTATTGAAAACGTTTGTTGTGTCGCTATTGTACTAAATCGAACATAAACTGATTGTAGTTTTCAACATTGCAATATAAATGTAAATGGATATTGTGCCGCTATCATACCAAATAAGAATCGAAACCGACCGAATAATATATGTATCGGTCCAATATTTATTTATATTGATTTTCATTTTTGATAAAATGACGTCGTATTCCTACTATGCCGTACCGAACAACATTGGTACATGTACTCATTTGTATGGTTTTTGTTTGTTAATGAATTTTGTGTCGCTATCGTAGTCAACCAAATCGAAACCGACCGAACAACATCGATATCTGTACCGATACTTATCTGGGAAGATAAACCAATATCATTACCAGTACCATGACGATCTGAACTGGTTGATACCGTTAGGACAACATCATTGTCGGTACCGATGTTCGTTTTTTCGTTTTTGGTCGATGTAAAATATGTGTTAATTTCTGTACCGAGTACATGTATCGTACCAATACTATAACGAACCTAACCGTTAAATATGTGTTAATTTTTATACCGAGTGCATATATCGTACCAATGCTACAACGAACCTAACCGATACTGATCGAATGCCCATGATAACGTACCGCCGCAACGCGTGGGGAAAACAACCTCGTATTATATTATTATAACTATAACTATTAAAAGAAAGTGCTCATGAACAGTAAACAAATTTTTATTTATTATTATATTTTTTCTACCGTTGAATTATTTTATTGTATTAATTAAACATATTTTGTTTTTCTATTATAACTTTTATCAAAACGATATTTTATAAAAAAAATTAGTATGCAGTTACGACGTGTCTGTTTTTTTTATCTACATTTAGTATTTTTTTTATATGTCGACACTATTTATCCTTTACATTATTTTAATAATATAAGTAATGCCTTATAAAATTTAGAAAATAGCGTTGCGACATACTTATTTTTATTTATATTTCAATATAAGTTTTGTTTGAATCGAACGAGTAAAATCTAATTGATTTTTTTTTGTTTTTTATTGTGACGAAATGAACCAATACCATGTGCACAACTTCAGTAGCAGTATATAATATATTTTATACATTGTAAGCTATAGCGAGTGTTGGTACTACCATGACTAACTAAACTGACACCGTCTTAGCAACATCAATGCCCTGTCGATTTCGACCGAACAACAATGGTACTGTATCGTTATTATTGGAACCACTATTCGTTTTTATGGTTTTCAAGCATTGTAAAACATGTGTCAACGTCATTTTGGTTATATCAATACTTTTATTTTTTGGTTGTATCTTTTAGTTACTATACCGAGTGCTGAAACCATATCGATCTTGTCATAAATTGAACCGATACTAACCGTAGACCCGCCACAACGCGCGGGGAATATTACTAGTTTATATGATTTTTGCAATTTATTACGTGCTATTAGAATAACATTATACACCTTAGGATCTCAATACGAGGGGAGATGTAGACATTTTTTTTCTTAAAAGTGATATTCCTCATCGTTTTTATATTTGTTTTATAAACTTTTATAGTTTATTAATAATTGTATAACTTAATATTTGGTAATAGTTAATGTACTTTTTAGTCAAGTAACATAACATCAGTGCTAAGGCCGTGGGGTATGGTGGGGCTTGGGTTGGGGCATTGGTTGACATGTGGAAAGCAAATTTAAACCCACGCCCATGGGGTATGGTGGGGCTTGGGTTGGGGGCTTGGGTTGGGGCATTGGTTGACATGTGGAAAGCAAATTTAAACCCACGCCCATGGGTATGGTGGGGCTTGGGTTGGGGGCATGAGTTTGGTTTGGCCATTGAGAGTCTGACATGTGGAAAGCAAATTCGCCCCACGTCCGGCTTAAAAGCCAAGCCCCAAGGGCCACGCCCAAAACCCACGCCCCAACCCAAGCCCCCGGGGTGGTGACTTGGGCGTTTTCAGCCAACCCACGCCCCAACCAAGCCCCATACCCCATGGTCTTAGGGTTGTATTTCTCTATCTTAAACTTATTATTATATGTTTATAATAAATTTAAAGAGTAAATTATGTTTTTGGCCCCTGTGGTTATATCACTTTTACTATATTAGCCTAAAATAAGAATTTTTAACATATCTGCCCCCATAGTCTCTATAACTAACCATTTTAGCCCCTAAGTCTAGAGATCATGGGGGCTAAAATGGTTAGTTATAAAGACTATGGGGGCCAAAATGGTTAGACTTAGGGGCCAAAATGGTTAGTTATAGAGACCATAGGGGCAGATATGTTAAAAATTCTTATTTTGGGCTAATATAGTAAACGTGAAATAACCACAGGGACCAAAAACGTAATTTACTCTAAATTAAAATGAATAAAATATCTATAACTGATATATTGCAAAAAAAATAAATAAATAAATTGTTATAGTCTAATATACATATTGATCTTCCACTAACCCTCTAATCATTAGCATTCTTTAATTTTACATATATATTCTTTATAAAAACTGGAATTAGAAGAAAAAAATGTTAATCAGCCCTTAGTTTATAAATCATAAAAAAGTGTGTCGATATCAAATAAAATATTTATAACTTATAATAAAAAGAAATACATAAAAGACGCTCTATTTCGCTTTCCAAAACCAACATGATGCGAACGGCTTCCTCACCACCCTTAATTTTATATTGTTTGAAAGGCATATAATGATTAATATTGCAAGGCTGCAATAGAAATGATGTGATATAATTATTTTTGTGTGTATAGTTGACTTTCTCCTGCCACTTTTTCTCTTTAAAGTAAAGCTACCACTTTTTCTTAAAAAAAACAAGTTTAATAAACTAAAAAAATTACATGGTCTAGTTAAAGTTACTTCTTTGCAACATAACGATACTAATTGTGACACCTAAACATTTACATCACTTCATAAATCATTTCAGCTATCATAATCATATTTAGACACGGCTCGTATGTTATTAACACGTTTTAAATATATATTATCTAAGGTAAAAGGCTAAATTAATTATTTACGGAGATTTTCCATCTGCATTTTCAAAATATAATTTATTACACGTTAATATTTATTTGAAAATCATCACAATTTGTTGTCGTTAACAAGTTAACATGTATTGTAGTTATTTTCTAGTTTATGTGGCCTTAATGCCTAAAAATAAAAGTCAAAAGTAATTTAAAAAATCAACATTATTGAGTTAGACATAAAATTGGGTTGGTCGGTCGGTTTGTGTTGCAATAAACAATCAACTACCCTTAACTACTACATCACGTTGATAAGCTTGTTAGATAGTAACAATCTATATTATACAAAAAAATATATATCTATTTTATAAACTATTAGTTGATTTGTACTTGATTTTGATAAAATATTTAAATGAGTCATAAGATTAGAGTGTTAAATAATATTGTGAATGATTGAGTTAAAATGAATCCGTCTATGTTTTTCTTAATTTCTATTTTGTTTTGCATTTCTAATTTCTTAGTGAAAATATATTAAAATTAGTTATCTAAACCATTCACAAGTATATATCATACTTCATTGTAAAAAAAAAAAAAAAAAAAAAAAAAAAACCCTTTAAAGTTGAAATGACTAGGTCAAATGATATCATTAGCTAAGAAACGTTTCATAAATGTTCAATTGAATTTTCGATGAGTTTACTTTCATTATTCAACTATAAAAGTAACCCTTTTATATTATAATAATACACTAAAATAGCTTTTCGTGGAATATAAGGTAAGACCCGCTTAGAACATCGAAAAAAAGCCTTTTAAAAGTTTAATATATAAAAACATAACTTATATTTATTAATCTGATTTCCAGAGGAAAGCACTCATTTATTTCCATCTTTGTCACTTCCATTGTATAACTCTCATGAGAGGATGATGTGAGGTGAATGGAGCGTCGATACATCCTTTGATATTTATAGCGTAATTACGTTAATGTGAGGATAATCCATTAGGTCTCAGGTTCAATCTTGGGCAAGGGTAAATAATATATAATTATTGATGTAATAGAGTAGCAGTAAACGTTGTCATTCAAAAAAAAATGTGTGTGTGTATATATATATATATATATATATATATATATATATATATATATATATATTAGCATAATTCTATCCAGAAATGACAAGGATCAATCCATTATTAGGGTTGGGGGTATGGTTTCGGGGACTCAATCGGGGAAGTGGAGTCACCGATCGGTGACCACACCCTCGTGATGAAGACAATCGGTGACTTGTGTTTCGGTGAATGAAAACGATGTATAGTCACCGATTTGATTTATGAGAAAGGTGTGCATAGTTTATAATTTCTAGAAAATAAAAAATATATAACTCAAACACCCTAGAGTGATTGAACCATACCTAGTGATTGAGTGCAAAATGGGGAGTGTAATGGAGAGTTGACATGGCATAATATTATTGGGTAGAGAATCACTCAATCACCTTAGAGTGATTAACCATACCCCCACCTTCAACTGTAAGAGCCTGCTTGACGGGTTCAATGCTTTAGCTTAATGTATATTAACTTTATCACTATATTAACAAGTTGAAATTTGTAACAAGTTGAGAGTTTTCAATTTGGCTAGTAAACAGTGAATGAAATTTGTGTCGCAATGAACTAGTGTGCACAAAATCACATTTGGTCAACTTGGTATAGTGTACACAATACGATCATTTCGTTACCTTACCACTATTTGGATTCAAATATATGCTTCCAGAATGGTTAGTCCCCTCACATATGGATATACCATAGAAGAAGGTGGATAAGGACTTCACCCAAAACACATTTCACATTACCCAACTTGGCTAGTTGTTGGATTACACATCCCGTGTGATTTATGTACGAAAAGAAGTGTACTTCATAAAATCTCAACCTAATAGTCACCCAACATTATCTATAAGGTATTTAACTTAACTCAAAAACACGACGTATAAAAATTCACATTTCAAACAAATCCCGTTAATACGCAATTTATTAACATAATGGAGAATCATGCCCACACCACACTAAAAGCAACATGAATTCCATAATACCCAATCCAATTTGCCCCTTTTTTTTGAAAGGCGGCAATTTTTATAAAACAAATAACATGCTTAAGCAAGATGCTCAAGCATGAATACAGTACAAGGAAGTGAAAAGAAACAGATCACAAGAACACAGCTACAAACTAAAGTCACACCAAGTCTTCCAGTCCATTTTAATCGATGTCACCCTTGAAGTAACCCACAGAAACGCTAAGGCTTTGACGTCTCCCATTAGTTTAAAGACCCGATACACCTTATTTCTTAAAATTGTATCGTTTCGAGCCAACCACAGAGACCAATATACAGCGGCCACCACCGAATAAATTGCCTTCTTCCTAGTTTATGTCATCCGGAGACTCCCAAAGAATTCCAAAAGCTCAACCATGCTTAAGAGGTACATCGGAAGAGGAATTTTTAGCCAAAGTGAAACTGCAGTCCACACTTCCTGAGCGAATTCACAAGTAATCAAAAGATGGTATGCGGATTAGGATGCTCGACTGCACATGATACATCAATCAGAAGGTAAGTGCACTCTCCTCTTGATTAAGGCCTCCCTAGTAGATATTTGGTCCAACACTACTCTCCTTAAAAAAACAATTTATTTTTTTGGGATCCAACTAACACACTTCCACACTTCAGATGTTTTGTTTCCTGAATTTTTGGGATGCTATCGAGTTCACGCCTTAAGTCGCACACCTGAAACTCCACACTTAGTCCACCCGAAGCCCATAACCAAGCGTCTGGTGTGTCTTCAATCTTTTGCCTACAAAACATTTCTAGACCCTTACAAATGGTCAAATCTCAATAAAGTAACAAATAACCAAAGGCAACAATTACATGATTGCACAAAAACATAAAAAAGCTAGTTTGAACATAAGTTTTATGTATATTGTGTTTAAGAAAACACTACGTACGTGGTATATCTTTCATTACTCATGATTGTGGCATAAGATATAGGATATTGAGCATCACCTATTTGATAAGTTTCTATAACAACATATAATCACTAAAAATCACCATTTTAATCATTTTGACTCTTTGTTTATATTGGGTCAAAAGACAATTTCTTAATTGTGACTACCTTTGATCAAATTCCTTAACTTAACTATGACTATTCGTTGATCAAAATACCCAACTAAATTAGGTATCATAACCAATTTCAAGTGTTAGAGCATAAATACCTGCTTAAAATGTCAAGATGAAGTAGAATGAAGAACGATTAATCACTAAACACTTTATAGATGTTACAGGTTAACTTGGAAACTTATTTACGAATTAACTTTAATCTCAACTCTATCTTGTTTTGCAAATAAATTGAAACAAATAAGTCAAGCACTTCAATTGTATATGTGGAAAATGCAATTGTAGCCCTATAATTCCATTTCTCAAATGTCAAATATCAAACATAGGTTTAGTTATGTTTTGCCACATAATTTAAGTTATGTTGACCTTTAGTTATTTAACAACTTTAATTAATAATTTTAACTTGCATCTTAATCGTAAAGTTATCATTTTTATTCACAAAATATAAGATTTATAACCAGTATTATTTTATTACAATGGAAATAATAATGGTACAATACTCGTTATCAATCAATCATATCATCTAACTATTCATCGTTTTACAATATACTTTAAGACTATTGGGTATGGGGGAGGATAGTCTCCAAAGGACTACCCGCCACGTAGGCGCCACGTAATCACGGGAGGAGGATAGTCTCTTTGGTGACTACCCAATGGTGTGGGGACTAGCCAAGACTACCCCACCATTAATAATATATTAATATATATATATAAAGGATGAGAGAGAACAAAGATGGGGGACCCACCAGCTTGCCCCGTCTCCTCCGTCACATATCCGACGGAAGTGCCGAGGACGGCCCCAAGGGGGCGGTGTGAGACTAGCCTAAGGGGGGAGACGGGCCTTTCACGTGCCCCATACCCAACCGCCTAAGGATTAAATAAAAAATCATGGTAAACATAGGCTCATTCTTTTTAAAACCCCACTATTTACTAATTACACCTCCCCTATCAAAAACATCACATCCATCAATCATTTGTTTTTTGTTTTTTGTCTTTTTATTGTCTTTTTTTTATTCTTTTATTTAATTATTAGTTATTTATTATTTGTTTATTATTTATTTAGTTAGTATTATTATTATTATCATTATTATTATTATTATTAGTAATGATATATTATTTGTTATTAGTTTTTATTGTTATAATTTATCAAATTATATTTATAGCTGTAACAAAAGCTATATAAAAATAAGTACTTTTTTACAAAATTATTATCGAGGTTTAATAATTTACATACCGAGGTTTAATCTATACACCCCCCAAATATAGCAGGTTGGGCTATCCAAGAATTATACATATTTTGACGTGATTCAAATATATTCTCCCAGCCAGCTGCATCATTTTCTCTTGATAATTTCCATAGGTTGGTTGTGCCGGCAATTGGATGCTCACCTTGCAATTCTACCATTATAAAATGGTTACCATTCACGTGTGCAATTGTAATTATTTTTTTTTCTGGGAACCGGTGAGGGCCGCTCCAAAGCGAAAAACAAGTCGAACTGTTTCTTTTTTCTTGAGATAAAAAATGAACGATTACATTAAATTTGTTCGCAATCAAGAATCCTGTCTCTGGCATAATCATCCAGTGTTTTTCTGGTGCAACCCCCGATCCTGACCAATCCAAGGACGTTAACACATCTTCAAATGAGCCTAAGAAAGCCTTAGTGTACTTATTTCTAAACTCGAGTAGCTCTTCCATCAGTGACCTCCGGATAAATAACCATTCATCTTCACCGTACCCGAGAGCAGAAGCTGTCGCCCGAAACCCACAATTTCCATCACTTAACACGTTATGTATGCGTGTAACATACGCATGGAAGATTTTTGGAATTAGATGAATATAGTTGTGTATCACCTGTGATGCTTGATCTTGGTTCAACCCCATGGAGTCATAGCCTGGCGCACTTGTAGAGTTGGCGAAAGAACTTTGTCCGACAATATCTTGGTTCAACCCCATGAAATCATATCCCGGTGTGTTTAAAAGGTTGGCAAAAAAACCTTATCCGTCTGTATCTTGTGTCATGAACGGACTTGGTTCACCAGGAACTTGGCAGTTTACAAATGGACTGGCGTAGTAGCCCATATTATCATCATTGTCCTTGAATGGTTTTTTTCCGTAAATATCTTGTTTCACCAGGCACTTGATAGTTCACGTCTGGACTGATGTAACCAACATAATCATCAGTCTCTAGATACCCGAATGAACTATGTCTCCAAGGCTCTTGAGTGTAATCATGATCTTGGGAGTTCACAAATGAACTATGCCTTGCAGGTTCTTGAGTGTAATCCTGCTCTTGATAGTTCGTAAATGAACTGTGCCTTGCAGGCTCTTGAGTGTAATCATGATCTTGGGAGTTCCCAAACGAACTGTGCCTTGGAGGCTTCTGAGAGTAGCTTCGTTGAAGGGGCGGTTTAGCAATTGCAGGGTTCAGTATTTTTTGTTGTTTGGATTTTGTAGTTGGTCGTCCACGAGTATTTTTTTAACATCAGGTTCTTCAACAAAAGATGTCTTTGAATTACATTTGGTACACGAAACATAGATAAAAAAAATTGTGGGACATGAAACCTTGGACACGAAACATAGATAAAAAAAAGAAAATTGTGGGACATGAAACATGGTACACGAAACATAGATAAAAAAATTACACTTGGACCACTCCCATTGGCCAGTCAAACATGCCATACTCAAACCTTTGTAACCTTCAGCGTTTTATTTAAAACGCCAACAACATTTTTTTTCAAAAAAAACGCCCCACTACGGGTGGTCTAAGTAATAAGCTTAATAATAATAATAATAATAATAATAATAATAATAATAATAATAATAATTCATTACTAATAGTAAATAATAATAATAACAAAAAGACAATAAAATATAATAAAAAAGACAACAAAAATACAAAAAAAAACTAAAAACAAAAAGCAAATGATTGATGGATGTGATGTTTTTGATAGGGGGTGTAATTAGTAAATAGGGGGTGTAAATAGTATCACCCTAAACATAAACGAAATATTTTGTAAGGAATCAATTATCTTTTGTAAGAAATAAATATTTTTTAGAGTAAATTACAAGTTTTGTCCTTTATGTTTGTCCCAAATTGCAGGCGTTGTCCTTTGTCTTTAAAATTGATGAGTTTTGTCCTTAATGTTTGCAAATTTTGCACGTTATGTCCTTTAGGCCAAACCCAGTTAGATTTTTTGGTTAAAACTGATCATGTGCCTTGCACATGAGGGCATTCTTGTAATTTCATATTTCCAAGGACTATTTTGTAAAGAAATTTAATGCAGGGACTATTCTGTAATAAACTTAAAAAGAAATATTATATAAACTCTAACTCTCTCTCTCTTTTGATCTGAAACTCATTCCCTCTCTCTTCTCTCTCTCGCTAACAACAGGTTGGCCACCACTTTGTGGCGGTTCACGGCGGCACACCGCCTTACCAGTGGTGGAGGTGGTCGTGGTGTTAGGTGTTGGCGAGGGGTGTGGTGACGCGACAGGTTGGTCACTCTCTCTCTCTCTCTAACAACAAGTTGGCCACTTTGTGTGGCGGCGACGGTGGCACACCGGAAGCAGGTAGCTGTGGTGTTAGGTGATGGCGGGTTGTTATTGGCGTTTGCAGGTGGTGTTATTGGCGGGTTAGGGGCGGCGGTTAGTGAAGGGGTGGTTGTGGTGGTGGGTTCGGTGTGGCGATTGAGGTGGTGTTATTGGCGTTTGCAGGTGGTGTTGTTCGGAGACTCGATGGCCGGAATAGATATTTTGGGTTTTTTTGGTTTTGGGGATTTTTGGTTTTGGGGATTTTTGGTTTTGGCCGGAACAGATGTTGCATATTATAAAATGGGTTCTGGTTCCTCTTGCAGCTGATCTTCGAGGGGGTTTATAAGAAAGTCCCAGAATTTGACCTAACCTGGGATTTGCAGCTGATCTTGAGGATTTTTGGGGGTGTTTTGATATGGTATTTAGGTTTTTAATTTTGGGGGATGGAGGATTTGATGATTGGGCATATGGGTTTGATTGTGGTTGGGTTTAATGATGTTGAGTAGTTGAATTAGGGTTTTTTTGACAGTGACGGTGGTAGGTGGGGACGGTGGTGGCTGGTGGCACTGGCGGTGGTTGGGAGCGGTGAGGGTGGAAGCTGGTGGTGGTCGGCTGCAGGTGAGGGTGGAAGCTGGTGGCGGCAGGTGATTGGCTATGTTTTATTTGATTTCTAAAAATCATTTATAATTAGGATGTGAAAAGACAATGCTACCCTCATGTGCCTTGCACATGATCAGTTTTAACCAAAAAATCTAACTGGGTTTGGCCTATAGGACATAACGTGCAAGATTTGCAAACATTAAGGACAAAACTCATCAATTTTAAAGACAAAGGACAACGCCAGCAATTTGGGACAAACATAAAGAACAAAACTTGTAATTTACTCTATTTTTTATCTATATTTTCATTGCAAACTGCAAAGTAGCTCCTTTGATTTTCACACAGGCCCTTGTAAAGTAGCCCCTTCCGATTGGAAAACTACACACCTTAGTCTCAAATTTTAGGAGTAACAATGATTAGAGTTAATTGCTAAATTCGTCCATGAGGTTTTACACAAATTGCTAGATCAGTCCAAAATCAAAATTTGCTGCTAAAACAGTCCAAAATCAAGATTTGTTGCTAAAACAGTCCAACTGCTATATTTAACGGGGTCTATTTTTTGGACTGTATTAGCAAAACAAATCTTGATTTTGGACTGTTTTCGACGGTAAAATTACCGGTAAATACATTTTTTCTTAAATATCGTGGTTTAGTGTGAAAAGAAAAAGTTAAGAAACCAAATTAAATTTCTTATGATGTTGTCAATGACCTCTAGCTCAAGTGGTAGGAGGACTTGAGTTATTCTTTGAAGACTCATGTTCAATTCTCATTTGGTGCAAAAAAGGAGTGAGGCACTGGTGAGCAGTGATAGGAGACCCAGGGAAACCTGGGTTCGATCCTTGAGCCAAACGGGTTTTACCGATAATTTTACCGTCGTGCCTACGGGCGAGTGGGTTATCGGGGTTTTCCCGGAATTGATGGTGGACGACTCGGGTTCGATCCTTGAGCCAAACGGGTTTTCACCGGTAATCTTATGATGTTGAAAAAATGAATAGTTTTTTTTTGTTAATATTTCATTATGGTGTATTAATATCATATTAATTACCAAAAAAAAACTTAATAAATTCGAAATGCATTATATGTATCATAATTAAAGTTTAAGATGACATCACTTATTATATTTGAAAAAATTACTAGAACTTTTTTTTTTATTGAAATTCATTAATGGTGTATTAATATCACATTAAATATAAAAAACAGTTAAAAAAGTCACTTTTTTTTTTTGAGAAAATTGCTAAATTCGTCCCTGAGGTTTTATACAAATTGCTAGATCAGTCCAAAATCAAGATTTGCTGCTAAAATAGTCCAAATCAAGATTTGTTGCTAAAACAGTCCAAGTGCTATATTTAACGGCGTCTGTTTTTTGGACTGTATTAGCAAAACAAATCTTGATTTTGGACTGTTTTAGCAGCAAATCTTGATTTTGGACTGATCTAGCAGTTTGTGTAAAACCTTAGGGACGAATTTAGCAATTTTCTCCAATGATTATGAAAAATGCTCGCATATGTACAACCATATGTCCAGGTGCTCACATTGAGAAAACCTTTAATTCAAGCCACTCAAAAAAGTGTCCTAACAACACATATACGCCTTGTTACATATCACTAAAAAGTGTAAAACACACACAACACTTACACCATGCACCAAATGCCCCTAACGTATAGATTAGACACATACGAAATAAAAAAACAAGAGTTAACTGTTATTTTTGTTCTTGTGGTTTGTTCACTTTTGTCATTTCAGGCAAATTTTAAAAAAATATACCAGTTTCCTCCCTAACATACTGGAAACGTGCTACTTCAGTCCAAAAATTAAAACCCAGTTAAGTCAGACAGGTTAAACCCTTCATTTAACCTGTTTGACTTAACTGGGTTTTAATTTTTGGACTGAAGTGCCACGTTTCCAGTATGTCAGGGAAGAAACTGGTGCATTTTTAAAAATTAGTCTGAAATGGCAAAAATAAACAAACCACAGGGACGAAAATAACAGTTAACTCAAAAAAAAATATAATTCTCAAAACACCATACAATATAAATAAATTGTCTAGTAATTGATATAAATATAAATATTTAGGTTGCTACATTATATATATATTGATTTCGAAGGCCCATGAATAGTAATTTCAATTTTAAAATAATATATAGTTTTTTAGTATTTTATTATATCAATATATTATTTTTAATATTTACTTTTAACATCTTTTAGTTTTTTTTTCTATTTACTTTTAGCTTTTAACGTATTTTCTCTTTTTCCTTTTCTAAACCCATATTTCCTTTATCATTTATTTTGTTTTTAATAATTCTTTTTTGTTTTTTTAAATCATCTTTACTTTCTCAAATTTAATTTGATATTTTTTAATAACTTATGTTCGTTAATTTTTTTTCTAAAAACTTAAGTACGTAGTTGTGTTTAATATTTACCCTCGATTAGTATAAGTTTTATTAAAAACGAATTTATATTAAAAAATAAAGTATTTATTTGGTATCGTAAAATGATACGATGATAAACTGAACCGATTCTAAAGGTTTGGTTTTCTAAACAATATGGTACATTTTCAAATAAGGTTTGTTTTGTATTATCATTTGCTCCGTTTCGCCGCAACGCGCGAAATGATAATTTCAATTTTAAAATAATATATAGTTTTTTAGTATTTTATTATATCAATATATTATTTTTAATATTTACTTTTAACATATGTTAGTTTTTTTTTTCTATTTACTTTTAGCTTTTAACGTATTTTCTCTTTTTCCTTTTCTAAACCCATATTTCCTTTATCATATATTTTGTTTTAATAATTCTTTTTTGTTTTTTTAAATCATCTTTACTTTATCAAATTTAATTTGATATTTTTTAATAACCTGTGTTCGTTACTTTTTTTCTAAAAACTTAAGTACGTAGTTGTGTTTAATATTTACCCTCGATTAGTATAAGTTTTATTAAAAACGAATTTATATTCAAAAATAAAGTATTTATTTGATATCGTAAAATGATACAATGATAAACTGAACCGATTCTAAAGGTTTTGTTTTCTAAACAACATGGTACATTTTCAAATAAGGTTTTTTTACATTATCATTTGTTCCGTTTCGCCGCAACGCGCGACACTAAAAAAAACCTAGTTTGTATTAAGATGTGTAAACATTCAATCACATAAATAAGTATTCCAAATAAGTCAACTCAATAAATAACTTCATCTAAATTACTTAAAATATACACATATCTTACAAACATATAGACATAAAAGAATAAAAGAAACAACTTCAAAAAATCTATACAAAAACAAAAGAAAACTAATTTAATAATAACAAAGGGTAAATTACACTTTTCATCCTTTATGTTTGTATCAAATTATAGTGGATAGTTTTTAACTTCAATAATTACAGTCACAATCCTTTATTTAGAAAACTCATTACATCTTACGTCATTTGGCTCTAACTTAGTTAAAATTTTCAGTATATAAGGGTACTATAGTCTTTTTACCAATGTTTTACAATTATAATAAATAAAACACAAATATTTTTTTAAATAAAACCCTAAACTATCATATTCAGTTCATCTTCTTGATACACCATGAACACACACGAGTGTGTGTGAGAGAATGTCTTGAATAATCCCTCTTTAAACGTCAGTTCAACCAAATCCAATCTCTCCAACATTAACATGCTAATCGATTCTCCTCTTCAACATTAAAATGCCCGATTCAAGAACTCCTTTGCGTCTATTTCTTAGAAAATCTGAAGGGCAAAATTCGAAGTCGATGATTAACAACGGATCTGATACTTACTTGCATATCATACCAAAACGGATCTAGGTTCTTCAAGAACAATGATTTATGGCCAAAAAGCCAAACCCAGAAAAAGAAAAATCAAGTATTTTTGAAGGGTATGTTGAGAAGGCACCACCAATTAACCTTTGACCGATTGGTCTAGTGACGTTGTGCATAAAACTCCTCACAATTCTCTCTATTCGCATTTGGTCTCCATTATATACTATTTGTTTTCTGCTCTGAAGAAGAAATAATCCACCACAACCGTCTCTGAAACCTTTAATCAGAAATTCTGAAATTGACAACATGTTGCGAGTAGCTAGGAGGTGATGCCCTTCTCTCTCTTCTTCATGGCGGTTGTCTACTCCGGCCTCATCCACCATCATATCCCGATTCCACCTCTGATGCTTCTAGATCCATTTTCAATCCTTATCCCTCTTACCTCAATTCTATATTTCTTCAGCATATGAGAGGTCAGTAGGTTTAATATATAATTATTGGATTTTTGATTGCATATATGTTTTGGTTTGGTGTGCCAATTTTGCTAGTAACAGTTGGTGAAATTAGAGAGAGAGAGGGAGAGGAGGAGAGAGATGCAGGTTATAAGGGGGGGAGATGAAACACGAGTAAAATGACATTATTGCCCTCACATGGGATGCTCATGACTTCACTTAACGTTTAAAATAAACTAGGTTAGTATTAAAGGACCTAGGGTGTAATGAATGTTCTAAATACAAGATTGTGATTGTAATTATTGAAGTTAAAAGCTATCCATTGTAATTCGATACAAACATAAAGGACAAAAAATGTAATTTACCCAATAACAAATTAAACTAAATAATCAACTCTTCATCCGCAATCATCCGACTTCAATAGTCATTCCCTTTCTTCCTCCACCTGATATCATCCGAAATCATCCACTCTTCATCCGCAATCATCCGACATCAATAGTCATCATCCGAGACACGACCGATACCATCCGGAATCGTTTCATCTCCATCATCTTCAAACCATCTTATATCATCATCACCGCCCAGTCATCGTTCTTCATCACCTTCTCCGGCCACCTTTCCCCGTCACCCACCTCCGACATCTCCGGTAACCTGCAACATCTCCGACCACCTCCATCGTTGATCAACTTCTTCGCCACCGATCTCCACCATCATCCTCACCACCGCTGTTCACTGTCCGGTCACCGTCGATCATCATCACCGTGGCGGCTGAACCTTACATTTAGGGTTTCGGGTGGTTTGAACGTCGAAGAAGACATAAACGACATATCTTTGGTCGTTTAGGTTTTTTAAATTATTATTATATAATTATTATAATCAATCTTGGTGTGGTGTTTGGGATAAACGACATATCTTTTGTCGTTTAGGTTTTTTAAATTATTATTATATAATTATTATAATCAATCAATCATTAACTAATCTTGGTAACATAGGTTGCACACTCGTGACGTAGCCCTTCCTTGGTGGGGTGTTTAGGAGGGTGAGCAACTGTAGGTTGCTTTCCTCTCCTTCGTTTCTTGGGTGGGTTGATACCTGGCCTCCTCCTCACCTCGAGACGGGGGACTTGTTATCACTTCTTGTTTTTTATTGTTTTCAGTGGGCTCTGCCAAGGGTAGGAGCATGGCATCCATTGCCTCTAAAGGGGATATTGGCTCCACCTCGTCCAATGGAGTGTGGTTGTGCCCCTTTAGAAATTTCCACGAGTGTAAAGACAGCAAGCCTGGGTCTTCTGGGTATAACAGATTAATCGCGCATTTTCAGCAATTTCATTTTAAATATGATCGTAAAGAATCCCTCCAGGATGCGTTGTCCAAGGATTTAGACTTGTTTTCAAATGTTGGGGAAACCTTGCGGGTATTCGGTTATTGGTTGTGTGGGAGATGCATGAAGACACACGCACTTAGTAGGGGGTGTCATCATCCTGATGGTGTTTTTGCATTCTCTAGGAAATCCGGGTCTGATGAGGATTTTGTCGTGGGGATCCCAAGGCCCCAAGATCCTATGATGGTATTTGAGCTTAGGACCCCGCAGTGAGTGATGGGAGATGTCGCTCTTCTTGAACATGTTTTCTCCCTTCCGGTTCGAACTGTAAAGAGCACCCCCCCAAGCTGTCGTTTGGCATTTGCACAAGCTTTGACAGGTGCCATCCATAAAGTACTAGCTTCCCCTGGGACTGTTGAAAGTTGGGTCAAACTCTTGCTCTTACCCCGTTGTACTCTTAAAGTGGTTAAGCCGTCTTCCAGGCAAGAGCGAAGGTCGGGGAATCGAAAGTCCTTGCAATGTGATAATATTTTGCGGGCTTTAGCTATGTGGAAGGAGGGCTCTGGTTTTGAGGTTTTGGTCAACTCCCTCCTCGCTGATAGTGGAGAAGGGGTCGTGCGTGGGGGGGAGGCACATCGGGAGATAGCTGAGGAGGTTAGCCCCAACATCAAGCAATGTCTCAGAAAAGTGAGTGATGGTCACTTCACTGCTGCAGTTAAGGTGTTGTGTTCCAGTGGGGTTGCTCCTCGGGGGGAATCTACCATGCAAGCCCTTATCGACAAACATCCCTTTGCGCCACCCCCGAACCTCCCTTCATCACCTATTTCCTAACCTGCGTTATCCGTGGATGAAGACTGCGTCCACAGGTGTGTGAAATCTTTCCCGAAAGGGACATCTTGTGGGCGAGATGGCCTCCGGGCCCAACACCTGTTAGACGCTCTTAGCGGCGAGGGGTCGGCAACTGCCTCGGGGTTGCTTACTGCAATTACTAAAGTGGTAAACCTTTGGCTAGGGGGTTATGTCCTAAAGTGCTTGCGGATTTTGTTGCTTCGGCCCCCCTAACCCCTTTATTGAAACCTGATAATGGAATTCGCCCTATAGCCGTGGGGGCAATTTGGAGAAGATTGGTCTCCAAAGTAGCCATGAAGAAAGTTGGGAAAGATGTTGTTAAGTACTTGGGGGACTACCAATTTGGGGTGGGGGTCCCCAATGGGGCGGAGGCGGTGCTGCACACGCTAACAAGTTTCTTAATTCTTTTCATTCAGATGGCTCGCTGGCCATGCTTACGGTTGATTTTTCCAACGCTTTCAACTTAGTTGATCGTTCGGTTTTGCTTCGCGAGGTCCATTGCCATTGCCCCTCCATATTCCCGTGGGTTCAATTTCTATATGCCCAGCCTGCTAGGCTATACGTGGGGAATGACCGCATCGGGGCATTCACGGGGGTCCAGCAAGGGGATCCCTTGGGACCTTTGCTTTTTGCTCTAGCTTTACACCCCTTAGTGCTTCAGGTGCAGGAAAACTGCAAACTCCCCTTCCATGCTTGGTACTTGGATGACGGGACGGTTATCGGGGACGCTGTTCAGGTTGCTAAAGCTCTTGAAATCATCGGTTCAGAGGGTCCAGCCTTGGGGCTACAACTTAATATTAGAAAAACTGAGATATTTTGGCCGACGTGCAACGGGGTAAAGGTCCGGCCAGGGCTTGTCCCCAGTGAGATTGGGTGGCCGGAGAGAGGTGTTAAACTACTAGGAGGGGCAGTCAGCCGTGATGCCAGTTTTATTAGTGGTCTAGCAGCTAAGAGGGCAACGCGAGCTGTTGACATTATGGGACACCTTCCCTTGTTACGGGATCCTCAAAGCGAACTCCTCTTGCTTAGATCATGTATGGGGGTTGCAAAGTTGCTATTTGGTTTGCGAACTTGCCAGCCCCCCTTTGTGGATGATGCTGTTTCATGTTTTGATAAAGGTCTTCGTGCGGCAATAGAAGACATTGTCGTATGTGGTGGGGCTTATTTTGGTGAACTCCAGTGGCGGATCGCGACTTTGCCGATGCGGCTTGGTGGGTTGGGCCTTCTCTCGGCCCGAGATGTGGCTGCCTATGCTTTTGTGGCTTACAGGTCTCAATCTTGGGAGTTGCAGGATCACATCTTACGTAATAGTGGGGTTGCTAACACTGACTCGGATTATGTCAGCGCCTTGGAACGCTTGCATAAATCTCTCCCAGACTCTGATCTTGACGGTTTCTCTAACAAGGACACCGCCCCCAGAAAGCCACATAAAACTTTGGCGAATGCCCTATGTTGTCGAATCGCACAAAGTTTGGGAGAAGACTTCCATTTATCCCCCCGCCAGAAAGCCGTCATTGAATGCCTACAGAGGCCTCACGCCCAGGATTTCTTAACTGTTATTCCTATTGAAGGTCTAGGTCAACGTATGTCAGCAGTGGAGTACCGGTCAATCCTTAAGTACCGTCTGATGATCCCCATGTTCCCAAATGATGAAACTTGCCCAGTCTGTCGTAAAGCGTGCCTGGATAAATACGGGGAGCATGCGTTACACAGTAGAGAGTTACCGGGGTTTAAGTATCGTCATGACTTTGTTCGAGACGCGTTAATGGATATTCTCAGACGAGCAAGGATCTCAGCAAAGAAAGAGGCACCAGTTAATTTTCTTACAGACCCGACGGAAGGGAGGTCCACCCTACGCCCGGCTGACGTGCTAGTTTTTGGTTGGGAGGGCGGGAAACATGCTTGTGTCGATCTCACAGGTGTATCCCCCTAGCCGGGTTTCAGGAAAATGGGTTTGTGGCGGGGCAAGTGGTATTGAAAGCAGAGTCTAAGAAAGTGGAAAAGCACGCGAAAGCTTGTGAGGATAATCAGCATGCCTTTGTCCCCCTAGCGTTTGACACGTTCGGCTCCTTGGCGCCGGAGGCGGTTCGGTTCTTGGCTAGAGTTCAGCGTGTGGTCCACAACAACTTTTCGACCCCTCAGGGGCGAGACTTTGTTTTTAGTAGATTAGGGTTTTCCATTCAGAAGGGGATGGCGGCGCAGTTTGTTGCCCGTTTACCTGCTATTCTTATGTAATTTGCCGTGTTGATTGGAATGAAATTGGATTGTTTCGATAAAAAAAAAAATAAGAAGATAATAATAATAAAAAAAAGTGAGGAAAAAAACGAGAGATGACTTCAACACCCGTCCCAACCCGACAAGCATTCACGTCAATCTCAAAGACGGAACCGCCCCACGTCATATATAACACTTTCCTCACCTAAAACCCTCACTCACTCTCTCTCTATACTTTCTCTCTCTAAAAATCCTTCGCATTCTCTCCATGTTCTTCTGCTTCAATCATTACAGAGCTATGGAGGCCAATGAATTCGAGCTTTATACTCATTAAATCCGTCGTTAATTCATCGTAATCGTACTAATTCCATTGGTACCTTCATTGTTTATTGTTTTCAGTTATCAGTTTTCAGTTATGTTCATGATTGTTAGTGTTTAGAGCTATGTGATTTGCTAATTAGGATAAGTAGCACCACAAGATGTAGATCGTATTTAGTAATATGTTAGTATTTGTTCGTATGGACTTAATTTAGTTAGGGTTTATTCGACGTTTAATTGCGATTTGCGATATGTGATTTATGTAGTGTTTGAAGAGGATTAGAGGAGTATTTTTTGTAAGTTATACGTTCATGTTGTGTGTATGAGTTGAAATTACTGTTAGCTTGTCTGGATTCTACTGGTATGTTCATTGTTTTCGGTTTTGTTCGTTATAGTTATAGTTGGTGTTTAGAGGTATCTGATTTGCTAATTAGGATCAGTAGCACCACAGGATGTAGATCATATGTTAGTAATCGTTTGTATCGACTTAATTTAGGGTTTATCCGACTTCGAATTGTTATAGAAGAACTAACTTTACTAATTGCTACGTTCATATTGTGTGTATGACTTGAAATCATTGTTAAGATATTTTCTACTTGGTTTGGGTTTTAGATTGCAGGTTTGTCTGTTCATTTTGATTTTGTTAAGTTCGTTTAGAACTAGCTTATACGTTCAAGTTATGTGTATGTGTACGAATTGAAATCACTGTTTAAGATACTTTTTACTTGATTTAGGTTTTAGATTGCAGGAATACAAATTTTGGTGAAATGACTAAATTTTTTTCTTCATTTATGATTGGATACAGTAATTGATATGTGTTTACTAATGACTGATTGATTCATATTTTTTTGTCTATGCAGGTTTGTCTGTTCATTTTGATTTCGTAAATTCCGTTTATAATTAGCTTTGAGGGGAAAAAGTATCGTCCTTTAGCGACTGTTGTGTTCATTTTGAGCTTTGATTTCTAGTTAATGGAAGGTTGTCAAGCAAGCTCTGAATTGAATCGATTGCTTTCTTCTTTGACATCGTGAGATCTTGAAACCGAAAATTCGATACTGCTTCTTGGTGGTGATCTCTGAATTAGATTCTTAAGAACAAGAACAAAGGTTTTTTGTTAGATATGCGCTGTCTCTTAATGGTTTCCTCAGGGCCACCAATAAAGAAAAGATCTGGTTTGCGGATTAAACAAGCAGGGCGTGGTTCATACAGAGCTAGTTAGGTGTATTTGTTCCTTAGATTTTTTTATCCAAGTTGATCTTTGCTGTACTGGGTGAGTTTTATATTGAAGAAATAAGATGGGGTCTACACCTTTAAGGAGGTTTTTACAGAGTCTTTGCACCAATTCTTGCTGGAATTATGCTGTATTTTGGAAGCTTCGGCAACAAAACCAAATGTATGTCCTACTTTTCCTCTTTCTTAGATAATAAAGTACACAGATGGTCCTTGTGGTTTATCAAACTTTTGGATTTTGTCCCTAGCTTTCCAAAAGTACACGGATTGTCCCTGTGGTTTGCACTTTGTATGTAACGTATTTAGTCCTCAGCCAACAAATCTAAAGGTTTTAGCAGGTCCAAGTTAGGGGCTAAATGTCTTACAAAGTGCAAACCACAGGGACCATCCATATGACTTTTGGCAAAGTTGGGGACTAAATGCGTTACAAAGTGCAAACCACCGGGACCGTCCGTGTACTTTTGGAAAGCTAGCGACCAAATCCAAAATTTTGGTAAACCACATGGACCATCCGGGTACTTTACTCTAGATAATAACTTGTACTGTGAAATTTAATCTACAATTTGTTTTCAACGCAGCGTTAAACATTTTGTTGCGTTGGAATGTGTAAATTCAGGGATAATGCATGTTGAGGCCACCCGTGTCTTTTACCTTTTTCATTAAGGCCATCCATATCTTGAATCTACTTTATGTGCCATTAAAGTATATATCCAGAATCGGATTGGTTCATAGTACCGGGTTCTGCCAAAAACATGCCTGATGATGAAGACTTCCTTAAATATTTCAGAAAGACAAAAATACCCTTGCATCAATCTGTTAAAAGCAGCGATTGGTTGTAAAATATAGTTATTTTGTCATTTTACAAACTAGGTATAAAGAAAGTCATATACATACTTGGGTGACCTCGACATTCATCATCTATTAGCATAATTATGTTATGGAAGTTATCGACATCTATCAACAAATAAAGAGGTGTATTAAATCATATTATTTAGCTATAGCTATCATGAACTCTTCTTTGTTCTGTTAACGAATATGTCATATGTTTGAAGTGCTCCTTGTTCAACTGCAAGTTATTTATGGAGTAGTATTTTTTATTATAACAGAACTACCCTTACACCTTGGCAAGCAGCCAAGTCTCATTTAGACTTTTTTTTCCCTTTAATTTATAATGTACTGCTATGTTGTATGATGGGGGTGGAGACATGATTATATTATTAAGTGAATTACAAAAGTGGTCCCTGGAGGAGTTGAATATCTTCACTAAAATTGCTCTTTTTGATAATAACAAAATTTCATTTTCTTTTTTCAATTTTACTAGTCTACCTTCAACGCACCCCACCTCCAATACAATTTTAGTGAAGATATTCAACTCCTCCAGGGACCACTTTTGTAATTCACATAACAATTATGCCTTATACACTCCTCCAGGGACCACTTTTGTAATTCACATAACAATTATGCCTTATACACTCCTCGTCTATGTAGTTAATATCGGTATATCGGTCCCCATATAAAATATCGGTACCGATATTATCGTCGATATTGACCGATATTTGACTGGTATATTACCGATATTCCCATATCAGTACCTTTGTTCTTAGTTCTACCATTCGTCTTTTTTCTTATTGCTGCTATTAGTGTTTTAAGTCTTAATTGTTAATTTTTAGTGTTAAATGTTGGTGTTTTAAGTCTTGATCAGTTCCTACTTGCTACAATTGTTAGTGTTTTGCAAGTTGCAAAAGGTTAATTTGTTAATGGTAGGAGAGTATACTGAATTGTGCTATATATATAAATTCTGCATGATATTAAAATTACCGAAATCCCACCGCGATAACCTATATCTCAAATATCGGCCCTTGACCGACTGCATAGATTACATATTTAGAAATGTACCTATATTGAGCCAAATCTTTTCTGACCCGTTACATGACCCACTTATATGCCACCAATGTAGTATGACACTACTGTTGTAAATCTGGGTATGATAACGGGTAGGGTTGCAATTTTGAATTGAACGGATAGGCAACGGATCGAAGAGATACAGAAAATCACCACTCTTTGATTCGTAGGGCTGTCTAAAACTGAATCAAGGATACAGAAACACCACCAAAATTCAATGATAGAATCCAAAGAACACCACCTAATTGGCCAAGATTAGGCTAGCAATGGACGGTTACTCTCAAAGAAGAGTCAACTGAAATAAAAACTTCACTAAAATTCATCTCCCCCAAATACCGAGAGTCTTACGAAACACATAGGAAGATAAAGAGAACATGGGCCACAACCATGCTACAATTTAGGGAATTAAAACACTGAAACATTAAATAAATAAAAACAAAATTAGAATAAAAGAGCATGTGTGTAGCATGAAGATAGTGGTCCTGCATTGTAGCCCTTAACAAACGATTATGGAGGGTCATAGATTTAGAGCTCCATTTGGATTGGGCTGACCCAGGTAAATGGTGACACAGCCCAGGTGTTGTTCGGCCCATTTGTATGTCCATCAACTATGATATTATTTCTGTGACTTAACTTGGCCTAATGTATAGTATTTTTCTTCTGTTATGATATTAAGATGCAAAACTGTATTTATTTCTTTTATATGGTCAGAATATTGACAGATGACTATTGTAACTGCACTTCTTGTTGTTGTACTGTTCCTCTATATTGTCTTTCACTCTTTCTTATTATGTAAACAGTAAATGTATAGACTATCTGTATGTCAATGTTAACAATACTAATCTGGAATTTTAGGGTTTTGATGTGGGAAGATGGATACTTTGACACCTTAAAAGTTCAAGATGCTAGCAAAAACATATTTACTGAAACACATGGTTATAATGGAACGTTTCTTGGAGATGCGTATGAATTAGCAATGGCTTATATGTCAACCATTAATTATGCATTGGGTGATGGGTAAACATCTTTTCTTCTACCTTTTTTGTGTGTGAATTTGTTAAAAGCAATAAACTGATTTTATTTTGTAAATCATTGTAGGGTTGTTGGTGATGTGGCATATACAGGAGACTGTCGCTGGGTTTTTGCAGATTCAAAGTCATACGGGAATTTCAACACCGCATCAAATCCCGAGGTGAGTTATAATCAACACTAAATCATAAATACCTAAAGAGTAAAATGCCATTTCCGTCCCTGAGGTTGGTCAGCTTTGCTAATTGCATCTAAAGGTTTGTTTTTACGCATCTGGATCCAAAAGGTTTGAAATCTTGCCATTTTCATCCGGCTCATTAACTCCATCCATTTTCTATATTAAGTAAGTGGTATTTTCGTCTTTTTAGTTAACTTAAAGGGCAATTCGATCTTTTTCATTTTATGTACAAGCTACCCTTACTAAATAAAAAACAAAACTAATATAGGTAAAAAGACGAAAATACCCCTTACTTAACGGATAAAAATGAATGGAGTTAACGATCCGGATGAAAATGGCAAGATTTCAAACTATTTGGATCTAAATGCGGAAAAACAAACCTTTGGACGAAAGTCTCAAAACTGGCCAAACCTCAGGGATGAAAATGGCATTTTATTAATTCCTAAAAGTAAACTAGTGAGGTCGTATGTTGAGCAGTAAATTTACCATCTTATCCTTTCATTGGCAGCATGCAGATGAATGGTTATTTCAGTTTGCAGCAGGTGTCAAGGTATTTTGACTATTTTCATTATTGACTATATCTCATATAGTTGCATGCTAAATCTTTTTTGACTAACAGTTTCATGTTTGCTTCCACGCAGACTATATTGCTGGTGCCTGTTATTCCACTTGGAGTTCTACAACTCGGCTCATTGGAAGATGTACGTAACGCGTTAAACTTAAACGGGCCACAGGCTGGGTAACAGGTCAAAACGGGTTAGGTGGACCCCAAAATACTCCGTCCGAAATGTTCATTTTTTTATTTTGACAAATGGTTGGTGTGTGAAATACAATTACATAAGTTGTATTTTTACATTAATAATTTGACTTTTTGAACACTTTGGATGACTATTGACTTTTTCAAATTGTTACATGTAACAGAACTTGAATTGATCCGTTCGTGACTTTTTTAAATTGTTACATGTAACAGAACTTGAATTGACCCATTCGTAAGTTAACGAGTCTAAATTGTCACCTCTAGCTTTACGTATTGATTTTTTCTTCCCTTAATGTTACAGCTTCCAGAGGACGCACAAATGGCGAACTATATTAAAGATGAATTTTTTACACATCAAGATTTGATGGAGTACGCTGATGCTTCTTTTGCAACAAGCCACCTTTTTTCATCTCAACCGCCAAAAACCATTGATGACTTCATCTGGTCAAACCACACACTGTTGACCAAAAGTCTTTCAACACCAACTTCTGACAACTGGTATTCATCTCATTCATCAAGTGCGATTGAATTCCCAGATCCGCTACATCAATCCACAGATTTGATCAATTCCGAGATACCAATGAACCTACAGTTAGTTAGTGATGTGGGCCCGTCCTTAAACTTCCCTAAAGAGTGTGAGCTGCATAAAGCTCTCGGGCCCGCTTTCATTGCTGACTCATCATCTAGTAAAACCAATGAAACAGTTTTCAATATAACGGGCTTTGAACAATCGGGTTCACTAATTAGTAACCAGTTAGCACTTGCACCGTTTACTAGAGTAAAAAATCATAACAGTAGTTCTTCACCTTCGGCTATTACATATGAGGGTGTAGTTGAAGAATTGACAGAGGAAGAAGGGCAACAAAGTAATTGTGATGTTTTGCATCAAAGTAAGGGTTCAAAAGCATCTGTTGCTAGCAAAAGAAGGGTCAAGTCGGGTGCTAAACAGAAGGCTAGACCTCGCGACAGGCAATTGATTCAGGACCGGCTCAAGGATCTTCGCGAACTTGTTCCAAATGGAGGAAAAGTGAGTGTTTTCTGAGCTTCTCTCTTTTTTTAACGAGTAAAATGGCATTTTCGTCCAGGTTTGGCTAGTTTTGCGACTTTCGTCCAAAGGTTTGTTTTTCCGCGTCTGGATTCAAAAGGTTTGAAATCTTGCCATTTTCATCCGGCTCGTTAACTCCATCCATTTTTCTCCGTTAAGTTAGGGGTATTTCCGTCTTTTTTGTTAACTTAAACTGCAATTTGGTCTTTTTCACTTAAGGACTCGCCTATACATTATGCTAAATGCTTGTACATAAAGTGAAAAACACCAAATTGTCAAGTTAACAAAAAGACGGAAATACCCCTGAATTAACTGAGAAAAATGGATGGAGTTAATGAGCCGGATGAAACTGGCAAGATTTCAAACCTTTTGGATCCAGATGCGGAAAAAGTGAAAAACAAACCTTTGGACGAAAGTTGCAAACTGGCCAGACCTCAGGAACGAAAATGTTATTTTACTTCTATTGTGTTAATTAATGTTTTTTAAAGAAAAGCATAATAAAGTTGTTTGCGGGTCAATCCAACTTGACTCTGCTCATTTCGACCTGTGTACTAAAACTGACGTGTATATTGTGAACCCTATTCATCTTTTGTTTTAAGTTATTTTCTTTAATAAAATATTGATTATACTTGGTGACCCATTGGGCTCCCAAACATCAACATTTTGATGTTTCTTAAATTAGTTCATTGGTCATATTATCATTCTAGTTTTCACTTGAATGCAGTGTAGCATTGATGGTCTGCTGGATCGAACTATAAAACATATGCAGTTTTTAGAAAGCGTGAGTGATCGTGCTGTCAAGTTGAAGCAGTGTGTCCAATCAGAGGCAAGTGATTATAGCATATTGTTAATTTTGGGGCAGACTGCACGAATTATAAATGAATCTCACACTTATTCTTGTTTTTAGTTACGAACTTTAAATTAGGCAGAAAACAGAAACCAACTTACATTTTATTACCGATTTTAGAAACAAATGACCTGTTCAACCAGTAGCAGCGGATCGTCTTTTTGTTGATTATTAAAAAATGTCGTCTTATGTGTCATTTTTTATTGTCCATGTTTTTGCCATGTGGTATCTGTTATGATATTTAATAGTTAGTTTTTAACTACAAGTAATCAATTTGACTTTTTTTTTTTCTTTTCATGTAATCCTTTTTTTGCATGTGTAGTATCTGCATGACATCAATTAATGTCACATTAGCAATTTATCGGTAAAATCAGTTAAATAAAAACCGTTTTATATTTTATTATCGATTTTAGCAACCACAATACATTTTATTACCAGTTGTAGCAACACGTGCTCTTAGATAATTTACTTTACTGTTTTTTAATAATTGCTGATGTGGCATCTTTTTTTTTTAATTTTAGTTTACATGTGTATACCATGTGATATTTGGTTATAAATTCTAAATACTAATAAAAAAATCATTTCCTTAAACAGTGAGTTAAATTTTTTGTTTTTGCATAAGCATTTTTTTGCATACATGGCGCTGGCATGGTATGAACTAGTGCCACCTCAGCAATTAACAAGTAAATTATTTTCTAATTTAAAGCTGGTTGTTAATATTGGAAGAAGTGTAGAATAGTTCGTTTCTATTTTGTACAAACCCTTGAATCTTATTCTTACTTCTATATCAGCCCATGTGTTAAACTGTCAGTGGACATACGCTTATACAAGCCTTACGTACTTACTTGAGCTTCTTTTTAAAAATGTATCTCCACTTAATTTACAGAAAGTAGGAACTGGTCTGAAAGATAATAGAACGCCCGTGGTCAAAGATAGTCAAAGTGGGGCAAGCTGGGCATTTGAACTCGGAGGTGATTTAGAAGTATGCCCCATACTTGTTGAAGATCTTCAGTATCCTGGCCACATGGTTATAGAGGTCTGTGTGACGTGTGTTAGCACTTCCTATAGTTTTTATTTTTTAAAGAGTAAAATGCCATTTTCGTCCCTGAGGTTTGGCCGTTTTGCGACTTTCGTCCAAAGGTTTGAAATTTTGCCATTTTTATCTGAGTCGTTAACTCCATCCATTTTTCTCCGTTAAGTAGGGAAATTTTCGCCTTTTTTGTTAACTTAAAGGGCAATTCGGTCTTTTTCACTTTATGTACAAGCATTTAGCATAATGTACAAGTATTCAAAGAAGACGAAAATACCCCTGACTTAATGGAGAAAAATGGATGGAGTTAACGAGTCGGATGAAAATGGCAAGATTTCAAACCTTTTGGACGGAAGTCACAAAACAGGCCAAACCTTAGGGACGAAAATGGCTTTTTACTCTTTCTTAAACTTTACTATTTTTTAATTTCATATTCACTAGTTATTTTCTCTCGTATAACAGATGATATGTGATGATAGCATGCGTTTCCTTGAAATAGCTGAGGTGATACATGGCCTGGAATTGACAATTTTACACGGAGTGATGGAAAAACGTTCCGGACACACATGGGCCCACTACATTGTCGAGGCATGAAACCTTCTTTTAATATATTATGATATTTTCTTCAGGTTATTATATATACTGGTTTAGTAGTTTGTGGTTCCACTCGCCCACACGGTTCATGGAAAGGGGTCACTTTTAGATGAAACAGACAAATTTTCAATGGGTCTGGACTAGAAGGTGCAAAATGCCGGTTGGATTGGTTTTGTTCATTTTATAACTAAAAGTGCATGTTGAATACGACTAGTAATTTGTTATCACTATAATATAATGATTGGTTTTCTTTGATAGGCTAATTTAGTTAATTATATTTGTCACGTTTGGCCCATTTGTAAAAAAAAAAAAAAAAAACCCTGAATGGACCGATTTATAAGTAAATTGGTTAAAATCGTCTCCTCAAGGTCCCATTCTCATAGAAATAGCAAAATCTAGGGTCTAAAGTCATGTTTCACACAAATTTGAAAATTATGATGTGTTATTGCTGATATGTGAAGTCATATACGCCGTTGTATGCATGCAGGCGCCAAAGGGATTTCACAGATTGGATATATTTTGGCCGTTGATGAAGCTTTTGCAGCAACCTAGTCCAATATCTAGCAAAATATGATGCTATCCAAGTGTTAACCGAATTTCTTAAGTTAAATTCTGTGTTTATCATATGGTAACTACTTAATATCGATTGGGCTATTAGTTTTGAGTTGATTTGTAGCATAAGTCATATTTGCGACATAATTATGTACATATCGGATCCTTTGGTAAGTATTCTTGTGATGAAAAACAATGTTACTTAAAAAGTCTTATTCAGTAGGTTTGTTTTCTTGTTTTCTTGGCTGCTTGATTCCTTCTTGACATGTTTAGAGCGATTCAAAATTGATTAATGTGATAATTGAACATTTAGATGATTGAATGTTCATAAAATTTTAATGAACAAAGGAGTGAAGGTTTGTATCAAGAAAATAAAAGCCTGGTAGATTACAATTAATATAAAAGATAAGGGTTATTGGATTTTAATAATCCTAAGTTTCATCTGTTGGCCAATAATAATCTTAACTTTAAAAATTCTCTTTAACGATCCTGACTTGTAAGAATTTGGCCCACATTGATCCTTTTCTAACACAGGTGTACTTAAATAAATTAAGGAGTCTGCAGTGGCACTTGAATATATTGAGGATGCCAAATTCTTATATGTTTGAAAATGATCAATGGGGCCCAAACTTTTACAAGTTGGGATCATTGGAGGGAATTTTTAAAGTTGGAATTATTATCGGCCAACAGGTGAAACTTAGGATTATTAAAATCCAATAACCCAAAATATGCACATGTAATTTTTTTGAACCGTGTGTAATTTTATTCACTTTAGGTGATTAGTTTTGTGTTGTTGGTACCTGGTAAGAAATCAATAGAAAATTGTCCAAGATAAAGTACTGAAATAATATCTGAACTTGGGTACTGTAGGGTAAAAAGGAAGTTAAATGATAGACGAGTAAAATTTTTATGGTGCAAAGCTATACTTTAAATGGCAATTGTTACGAAAATCGTTAGTTTTACTCTATTTTACACAAATTATTCTAAGAGTAAAGTACAGTTTCAGTCCATGAAGTTAACATCCGCTCGCAGGTCCAGTTCCTATTTTAACAAAATCAACAATCCAGTACCTGACGTATTCAATTGCTCACAATTAAGGGCATGGGCCAAACTGCCGTTTGTATAACGTTACGAAATATGTTAAAAGACGTTTTTGCCCCTAAGGGACCGAAAGTGCAACTGGAAAAACATGATCTTTTATAAACCCTGCAAGTTCTCAGCAACCGCCACCATCTTCTTCTTCAACATCCTCTTCAATGGCAACCGCAAGTTCGTGGAATAGTACTACCAAGGGCCGGTCCAATGTAGTATGCTCATGGGGTGCTGCTACTTGCATTAGAACATCGTGTACAGAAGCCAATCCAGACAAAAGATTTCTTTGCTATGTAAGTGATTCTTACTTTGTTCATCATCGTTTTCTACATGATTCTTAAATAAACATGGTATGATGTTGAGTTTTAACATTTGCAAACCGATGGTTGTGGGTTGCTTCGGTAGATTGATCCTCCAATTTCATGTCCTAGATGTGAGAGGCTTCTACTATCCCTGCTGAGTACAAACAAATAGGGAGAATGCAAAATTAAAGCTGTTGAAGGCAAAGGAAGTTGCTGAGAAGGGGGATGAAGTTCAAAGACTTAAGTTTCTGTTATGTTTTTCATGGTTGTTCTTTGTGTTATGTGTGCTGATTTGGTGATGTACAGGGGCGGTTCTTAATAGGGCTGTGGCAGGGCCACGGCCCGGGCAAGTTTTTCGGCCGTAGTGCTAATTTTCCGCATTTCGATCGAAATTTTTTATATGTACTATGTTTGGCCCGGGCTTGCCCGGGCTTTTTTTTAGTGCCCGTGTCTTTCGGCCCTGGCACATTCAACGGGCAAGATCCGCCACTGGTGATGTAGTTGCTTTTTACTTTTATTCTGACTTGCATTGTAACTCTCTCTGTTTCCCAACAACTAGTAATTTTTATGAAACGGTAACTTTTTGAATTTGCTTCTATAAATACAATTGTTTATCTTGTGTTGTGATTCCAACAAGTAGCATTAGTGGCAATGGAAAAGAGAGGTAAGAAACGTTTACTTCCTTTCTCCTATCACCAAAATAGGGTAACTGATGAGAAAGATCAGTTAGCTTGTGTGGAAATAGAGGTTGAATCGGACCTGGTGGATGTTGGTGAAGGCAATTCTGTTGACCAGTCAAACAGAGGTTCTGTGGAAACAGAGGTGGTGTCGAAACAGAGCGTCAATCCTTTCAATGAAAGAGGTTCATCTTCTGGTGTTCAAGTTTGTAACACCCGTCTCATTTATTTAAATTATTTAATATAAAATACGCATTTAATAAGGAAATACTTTGCATCCTTAATTAGTTAAACAAAACGGAAGTTTACATGACAAAGTATTCGAGTTACTAACAACTAGGTAGTGTTTGGTATGCAGGAATGAGAGGTGGAATGGAATGGATGATTACGAGGGAATGAAGAAAAGGGTGTTTGGTTGGTCAATGGAATGGAATCACCCATTCCAAAATGCATTCCATTCCCTCAAAATCATTCCTTCCACCCCATATGTTTTTTCCATTCCATCCCCTCTTGCACCATTCATCAACAACACCACAACCCACCACCTTCGCCACAACCCACCAACACCACCACCCACCACCGACGCCATCGCCGCTACCCGACAGCCACCGTCGTCGCCGCCACCCACTCGCCACCGTTATCACCCACAACTGCGACCAACCGCCAACGATACTCGCCGCTGCCGCCCAACACCATCGTCGACGCCACCACCACCGCCACCACCAACCGCCGCCACCAACCGCCACCTCTGGTGCCACCCACCACCAACGACCACCTTGCCACCACCACCACTCGTCGTCGTCGCACCGCCACTCGCCACCACCACCACCACCCATCGCCGCCGCCGACACCCACCACCGCCACTTATAACCACCCACAATCACTACCACCGACCACCACCACCACCACCACTCACCGCTGATTTTATTGCTCCGTTTTTCTTGCCTACCGAACAATACACAATAATAACTCATTCCATTCACATATGGTAACCAAACAAGACATGGAATGGTAATGATCCATTGCATTCCCTTGTCCATTCCATTACCTCGTCCATTCCATTCCTTCGTCCATTCCATTACCCCATACCAAACAGACCCCTAGTTTCAAACATTCCAAACTACATGTTAAATATTTACTACATAAACATTGTTTTCAACAAGATTTGATAAGCGTGGAAACTTCAAAAGATAGTGTTCGGTTCTTGAAATATTGCTTGATCGTCGCCCGGAGCATGATAAACATCACCTAAGGTCAAAACCACATCAAATGTTAGTTTTGACATCAAAATATCAAGTATGTGTAAGTTCTAATGCCAAACAATGAAAACAAACAAGAATTTATGCAAAAAGGGTCTGTCGCGCCGCGCGACAGATCAGATGTGACAACCCTCACTAAACCAGGTATCCGTACGACTTAATTAATAATTAATTACTGCTTAATTACTGTGCTTGCATGAACTTGTGGATAAACTGCTACTTGAATACTGATACATGTACTTACTTGCATCATACTTTACTTGCTGTCACTCCATGTTTTGCTTACAGCACCTTTGTGACAACCTTGATGCACCAAAAGCACAGTAGCACAATGAACGGATAACCTATTAAACGTGCTGTCATAACTAGCACCAGGCAGGTACTGCCTCTAAGGCCTGTAAGAGCCTGAGATAGTTTGCTACACTAGTGGTGAGTGTAGGGATATAAGGGTTGTAGAACTGCGTCACTAGGAATAAATTACAGTGACCGGATGTGCCTAAAACGTACTCTAAGTACAAAATTCAGCATTTGGCTAACTAATAAAGTGCCAAAACATGAGGAAAATATTCCCGACACTTTGGAGGAATAAGTTGTGTCACTAAAAATAATAATAACGACACTTTAAAGCTTTGTTAAGCACTTTAATGGATCTCTACCCAACCGAACAACCGGACTTTACCCGGAACATAAAAATATTGTCATCAACATTGTTTTTCTTTTTCTGAGCCAGTTAGGGTCCCTGAATACCCTAACACCCGCTGTAACGCATGAGACACTAGTAACCGGGTTAATCCCTAAACTAACTAAACTAAAACTTAACTAATTACCTAATGTTTAGTTGGAAACTAACTAGATTACCCCCCCCCCCCCAACCGAGTTCGGTCACAATGTGACCCCCATTGTACTTCTCTTGATTATTTAAATTAAACATGCCTAATATCTTGAAGACATGAGGACCTTTGGTTATTAATCTTGGATTTTGCCTTTAAGTACTAAGCTTAAACCAACATGATCATCACAACACTTGAGCACACACTCTCCCTCTCCTCTCTATAAACTCTCGGCCGAACACCCCTACACAACCCATCAATTTTTCGATTTTTGTTCAAGCTATTCCAAGATCACACAAGTGTTAAGGATCACCTACAAGGAAGCTTGGTGCAATCGGAAGGCGAAGGACCTCACTCTATTGCTTTTATCCACTCATTTTGCGTCTAGATTCTTCCCTAGCCTCGAGCTAGTAGTAAGTTGCTTGAATCACACTCTCGAACTATTTTGAAGTGGTTAAAATGTTATGTAACGGCTAAAACTCGTAAACATACAAGTTGATACATAAAAGTCTACTAAAAATGCTAGTAATGGTGGTCAAAAGCTTGAATGTTGTGTAAATCTTGTAGTATTTGATTTGTGTGGTTATTTAGTCCCGATCTATGTTGTGGTAGCTCGGATCATCGTTTAACCCGGATTGGTCATGATCATGGATTATGACATAAAGCTTGTTTAAGTGTAACAAGGGTTAAGTGATGAAACTCTACCACACATCAAACTTGAACTTGTGTAAAAATGATTTTACTTACGAAATAGTGTTTAAAACTAGTAGATCTACGGATCTACAAGCGGTATTTTCAAAGGACCGAGTGTCGAAGAAACCATATTTTTCTAAAAATGGATTTTACATGAGCAAGAATGATTTTTAGAACACACAAGTGTGTAAACACTTGTGTAGCACTAAGTTTCGGCAAAATAACTATCTTTGTAAAAATTGATAAGAAGTTGTAAAGATGGAATTTCTTTAAAAACGGGGTTTTTACGAAACCGGATTGATTTATATAAAGATCCACTAAAAGTAATGGGATTTACTTTATATTCTTGGATAAAACGCAAGTTCATGTAATTTATGCGATATACATATTTATTTACTAGTTTGTTGTTTTGGACATTGTTTTGATTGAATGAAAAGAATGTTGGTTTGATTTATAAAAGAAAATGATACGCTTAAAAGCGTGGCCACCTCCAGTTACAGGGGAAACTCTGGCGAAATTTTTCCAAAAACCTAACACTTAGAAATATTTTCACTATAAGTGTTAGAAATACTTTCCGACTTGTTTTCAAATTATAGATTTCGACACGACTTTAATTACAAAACATCGGAGGTGGGATTTCACAAAATAAAACTTGGTAAATATATATTTAGTATATATTTTTCATAAAGTCACTTGATATGTGTTTATGATTATTTTGTGAAAATACTAGTATTATTTTTAGGGTAAAAATAATACTATCGAATGTTAATGGATCCAAAATAATACGAACGTCTCTATGATAAATATATAAGTTACACCGGTAATTATTATTACCACTCGATCATTAAAACGTAACTTACGCATTTTAAGAAAATACGACTTAACGCGTATTTTTGTCAAGGTATTATTTTGGGAAAATTTATGTAATAGAAAATATAATATTTTTGAGAAGAATATTTATATTTTGGAGTTAGAAATAAAATATATTTTAAGTGAGACTTAATAATATATTTCGAACACACATGTATTAAATCCCCCATCCTTGGGAAGGAAAATGATTACCAAGTATTTACTAAATGTAAACACGAAATAGTTGTCTAACTATTTCCCAAAAACTTAAACCATAAAGCTAAGGCACGGCCGTCCGTCTAATAGAATTAGTACGTGTAGGTCGTCACACAGCTGCTTGATCAGGAGACATACTTGGTAGAGACGCACCACTGTGAGTTCATGTCCCCCTTTTCTCTTAACTGTTTTCAGTTTTCTAAACTGCGGGGGTGAAATACATGTTACTATGATTACGAGTACTTTATACATGGTATGGTTAGCGTAAGGAGGGTTACTACTTAGATCATGTGAGTGGGTAGGCGGGAACTGGAGGCCATTAATCCTCATTGTAGGACCGAGGGACGTAAGCGGTAGATCTATCTGGGTGTAGCGAGCCCAACTCCAGGTCCAACAGTACGGACCTCGGGGTGACTTTGTGCCCAACGCAAAATCCGCTAGGTTTGAGTCTTCCTACTTGCACTTCACACATATCAATGGCCTTGCAAACCATTGGTGATCTCTTTTTCCTTATTTGCTACATACCAGGGATTTTTATACTTACAAGTGTTTTACATACTCACTACACATGAACTCGCTCAACATTATTGTTGATTTTTCAACTTACATGTATTTCAGGGAATTAAAGGATCTGGCGCGGTATGACACGTTTTCCCGCTGCACTAGTTACGAGGTCATCCGGGTTTGGGGAATGTGACTCTTTCCTGGACAAGTCACAGTCCTTAAACTGTGTTTATGTCATGTTGATGTTTGTGTTTGTTGAACAATGTCGTTAGGATGTGTTTCCGTTGAGACAATGTTGTTGTATTTGGTTTTTAAAACTTAATTAAATGGATGATCTTGCATGGTTTTATTTCATATAGCTTTGTTATGGTTAAGCTATGGTATTAAGAAGTCACACCAAATTAACCACGCTTCCGCAAAGCCAGGGTGTGACAGCTTGGTATCAGAGCTCTGATCATAGCGAACTAGGATTCCTTCTCGAGTCTAGACTATGATCACTAGGGCTCTCACGAAAACATTTTTTTTATTGCATACCATTTAAGTCCAGATCCAAAACTTTTTACAAACAAATGTTGAGCACATTTATTTATTATTTATAGGCTCAGTCTGGGAGGCTGAGGCTCGGTCTGGGAGGCCGAGGTAGTTGGCTAGTGGGACTAGGAGAATTGGCTAGTGGGACTAGGAGAATTGGCTAGTGGGACTAGGAAGAGCAGTCTGGGAGGCTGGGAGGCTAGTGGGACTAGGAGAATTATTTGATTGCTTACTTGGTGACTAATGTGCTTATCTGATTGTATGACTGATTATTTGTGCACATTTGTGTTTATGTTACAGACACATGGACTCGACCGGCACTGGTGATTCAGACACCACAGGCCCTAGACCTATAGTATCAGACGACCTAGAGTCTTCAGAGCGCGAGGTTCACACATCCGACGTTACTAGCACAGACGAGGATGACTTTCAGCCCTTTGCGTTACCTGATGGTGCTGATGAGCTCGCTGATGGCCCTTTGGCCGGGGACCTACCACTTGTAGAGATCCCTGCTCCCATACCACTTGCTTCATATCCTGCTTACGATTTGCTTCCCGATGTCGATCTGTTTGATGACGAGCCCTTAGAGGATGAGGTTCAGGGCGAGGCCCTTCTTGCTGCTGGAGATCTTTTGTTGATCGCAGATGCTCCCGCTGAGGAGTCACCTGCTCACTCTCCGGTCCCAGACTCTTTCGAGTCTGTGGCCTCCGCACCTTCACACACTCAGAGTGCGCAACACTTTTCTCACGGTTCAGATCCAGATAGAGCATCCTCTGTTACCCCTGCTTCTAGCTTTGCTTTCGACCACGATGTTGAGGAGGACTCCGATCCTGTCTTTCCCCCAGGATTCGACCCAGATGAGGATATAGAGTTTATACCCATGGATCAGCCTATGGAGGATCCGGTCGACCCAGTTGACCCAGTTGATCCCATCGACCCTGAGTTCGAAAAGTAGCGATTTTTTATAAAAAATATTAAATTTTTTTTTTTTGTGTGATTTTTAGCTATTTTTAGGCATTTTTGGTTGTGTTCACATTGGTTATCGCGGTTCTCGCAATAAGAGGTGGTTCTCGCATGATCTTCTCCCTATATATATATATATGTAATAATAATAATAATAAAATGTATAACAATAGCTAAAATAAAACTTTTGTAAAATAGATAGTGTGTATTGATGCATACTATTATAAAAATATATAAATGTCGCAAGTACGACGATTTTGGCTATATGTGTTGATCGTGTTGTGATTGCCTTGTTGTGTTTAATTGTTATCCTATGTGTAACAATAATTTATGTATATATCTTGTTAATTATTCAGATGGAAAACGCGGAAAATCAACCGGCAAATGAAGTTAACCAATCCGAACAAAATAATGAAGACCATTTTCTTAATAGGCAAGATATAGAAAATATTGTTGCTCAGGGAATAGCCAACGTTATCCCGACAATTGTTGCTGCCGTTAAGAATCCTGCTGAACCTTCCCAAGCCAACAATAGTAAACGTACTCGTGATGATAATTTTAGCAACAGTGTAAATGGAGGCGGCAATAATAATAATAATAATGTGGTTCAAGCCCCAATACTTAAGAAAATGAAAGTTGCAACACCTGGTTGCACTTACAAAGAATTTCTTACATGTAAGCCAGTCGAATTTGCAGGCAATGAAGGGGCGACGGCCGCACTGCGTTGGTTATAAAAGACCGAGGCAATAATTAAGATCAGTAAATGCGCAGAGGAAGACAAGGTTATGTACGCATCCCACCTTTTCAAGGAAGAAACATTAGAATGGTGGAACACGGTGCTACAAGCCAAGGGAAGTGACGTGGCTTATGCCATAAGTTGGGAGGAATTTAAAGAATTGGTAGAAAGGAAATTTTGTCCCGCCTACGAAAAGGAACAAATGACAAATAAGTTCCTAAATCACCGGATGGTAGATGTTGACTGTCGGGGGTATACTTCGAAATTTTTCGAGTATGCTAGAATTGTACCAACTCTGGCCTCGCCAGAACCGGTACTTATTTCTCGCTATATTTTGGGACTAATTAGCGAGATTCGCGACATAGTCAAAGCTGCGAGACCCCGCACAATTGACGATGCGGTCGAACTGGCCAACACCTTGACTGACGGACTGGTGCGCACAAGAGAAGAGAACAGGAAAAAGGAATTGGCCCAAAAGATTTCCCAAGGATTTTGGATGGGTAATAATAATAGTAATTTCAAGAGAAAGGGAACCGGGCAGCCTTCCATACCGCCATTTTGCGGAAATTGTAAAAAGAAACATTTTGAAAAATGTAAGGAAAATTGCAATTTCTGCAAGGCACCGGGGCACAGAGAGGAGGAGTGCAAGAAGAAATCAAAGATCTGCTACAATTGCGGAGAAGCTGGGAATTTTAGACCTGAATGCCCTATGTTGGTTAAGCCAGCTGACAATAAGGCCAAACCTGCCAAAGGAACCAACAAGAAAAATGCCAGAGCCTTTCAGCTGACTACACAAGAAGCAGATCTGATTTCGGATGTGATAGCTGGTACGCTTCTTGTACACGATGTTTACGCAAAAGTATTATTTTACTCTGGTGCAAACCAAAGTTTTATAAATACTTCATTCTGCCAGGCTCTTAAGCAACCTTTAACCAAACTTAGGCAGATTTATACGGTAGAAACGGCAGATGGAAATTCTGTTAACATAGATAAAGTTTTGCAAGAAGGGGGGATAGAACTCTCAGGACATAAATTTTCTGCAAACCTGCTACCTATGAATTTAGCTGGATTCGATGTTGTGTTAGGAATGGATTGGTTAGTAGCCAACCATGCTCGAATCCTCTGTGATAAGAATTCCATAGAAATTCATACACCCGTAGGGGAGATAATTGTAGTTACAGGAGATAGGTCATGTAAACCAATGAAGTTCATTTCAGTAATGAAAGTTGCTAGTTATGAACGAAAACAAGGAATAGTGTATATGATTTCGGTAATCATTAACACTAGAAGTAAGGGACTTAAGAAAATTCCAGTAGTATCAGAATACCCGGATGTATTCCCAGAAGAGCTACCGGACTACCACCCGATAGAGAGGTAGAATTTAGAATTCATCTAATTCCTGGAACTACACCAATAGATAAGGCACCTTATCGGTTAGCACCCACCGAAATGTTAGAACTGAAAAAGCAATTAGATGAATTGCTAGGCAAAGGATTCATACAACCTAGTTCATCCCCTTGGGGAGCACCGGTGTTGTTTGTAAAAAGGAAGGACGGCTCAATGCGAATGTGTATCGATTATAGGGAATTGAATAAGGTTACCATTAAGAATCGATACCCATTACCTAGAATTGATGATCTTTTCGATCAACTCCAGGGAGTTAGATATTTCTCCAAGATGGATTTACGCTCCGGATACCATCAGCTGAAGGTACAGGAAAAAGACATACCTAAAACTGCTTTCAGGGCTAGGTATGGTCACTAAGAGTTTACAGTCATGCCCTTTGGGTTACGAATGCCCCTGCAGCATTCATGGACATGATGAACAGAATCTGTAAGCCGTATTTGGATAAATTCGTAATTGTCTTCATCGACGATATACTTATTTATTCCAAAATCCAGGACGAGCGTTGTGAGCACCTGCATGCACTTTTAACTTTATTAAGAAAAGAAAAGCTTTATGCCAAATTTTCGAAGTGTGAATTTTGGCAACAAAAAGTGCAATTTTTAGGACACATGGTGAATCACGAAGGTATTCACGTAGATCCCTCCAAGATAGAAGCCATCACAAATTGGAAGGTCCCACAATCAGTTACCGAAGTTAAAAGTTTTTTAGGACTAGCTGGATATTATAGGCGCTTCATACGAAATTTCTCTAAGATAGCTGTTCCATTAACTAAGCTAACCTGTAAAACTGTTAAGTTTGAATGGGGACCTAAGCAAGAAGAGGCCTTTAGAATCTTAAAGCAAAGATTAACAAATTCCCCAATCCTTGCCTTACCAGAAGGGACAAAAGATTTTGAAGTCTACTGTGACGCTTCTAAACTAGGATTAGGATGTGTGCTAATGCAACGCAAAAAAGGTAATTGCGTATGCATCAAGACAATTGAAGAAGCACGAGGAAAATTATACGACCCATGACTTAGAATTAGGAGCAATAATTTTTGCCCTTAAAATTTGGAGACATTATCTGTATGGGAATAAGTTTACAGTTTATACAGATTATAAAAGTTTAAGATACATATTTGGGCAAAAAGAATTAAACATGAGGCAAAGAAGATGGATGGAAATTCTAAGTGACTACGACTGTGATATTCAATATCACGAAGGTAAGGCAAACGTAGTAGCAGATGCCTTGAGTCGTAAGTATCATGAAAAGTAGAGGCGATTTCGTGCTCTTAGATTAAAGAGTTAATTGTTCGGATGGTCCCTGTGGTTTCAAGTTTTTTCACGTTTAGTCCCCACCTTTTGAAAATAGCAGGTATGCTCCCTATGGTTTGTCATTTTTTTACTCGGATAGTCCCTGAGTCGATGTCAGTTAGTTTGAAAATAGCAGGTATGCTCCCTATGGTTTTTCATTTTGTTACTCGGATAGTCCCCAGAGTAAATGTTGGGGGACTACCCGAGTAACAAAATGACAAACCATAGGGAGCATACATGTTATTTTCAAAAGGTGGGGACTAAACGTGAAAAAACATGAAACCACAGGGACCATCCGAGCAATTAACTCTAGATTAAATCTCCAATTAGATTTAATGGAAAAACTAAAAAACGTTCAGGGAACAGCAATCAAGGATGAGGCTGAAGGAATGAAAGGAAGGATAAAGGAATTAGAGCAAGGGACTGATGGAATTTGAAGATTCCATAAGAAAAGGATTTGGGTACCTAAGCAAGGAGATTTAAGAAATAAGATTCTAGAAGAAGCCCATAAATCTAGGTATACGATGCATCTTGGTAATAACAAGATGTATCAAGATTTAAGGAATAATTTTCGGTGGATAGGAATGAAAAAGGACATAGCTAGATATGTTTCTAAGTGTCTAACTTGTTCGCAAGTTAAGGCAGAACACAAGAAACCTTCAGGTTTACTTCAACAGTTAGAAATGCCCGTATGGAAATGGGAACTAATAACAATGGACTTTGTTACTAAGTTACCCAAAACCAGGAAAGGTAACGATGCAATTTGGGTGATTGTAGATCGATTAACCAAATCAGCTCATTTTCTGCCAATAAAGGAAACCTTTAGCATGGAGAGATTGGGTAAGCTGTACCTATATGAGGTAGTATCACTACATGGAATCCCACTCTCCATTGTGTCAGATAGGGATAGTCGTTTCACTTCACATTTTTGGACAAGTTTCCAAGGAGCTATGGTGTAACAACCCGCACGTTTGTGCGTTGTTACTACTCGTTATACTCGTTACACCTAGCACCAGAGATTCAGATCATAATGTAGCTATATCGCAAATATAGCTAAATCGCAGTATTTTTCGCACATTTTTGCATACTTTATCGCTATCACATCACATAGCACTTGCTAATAACCACGATGATGTCGAGTGAGGACCAATTCTACCCTCCTTGATAGCCGTGATGTGTCGCAATGTAGCACAACACTCAAAAACGCACTCGCAGGCACGCGTAACTCAATTATTGCGGGATTGGAATATGGATATGTATATACGACCCAAAGTGACTAGTTATAATAAATATATGAAAATGTGGATGAAACGTGTAACTAAACAATCGCAACGCTTAACGATCGAAACAAAACGCCGAAACACAACTCGCCGGATGCCACCGATCGAATGACCGCCCGACCGGATGGCCACCCGATCGAGGTGCCATTATGGTTGGTGATCATTCTCACTACTTACTAATGTTCGGTGTAATTGGTGGCTGGATCCTGGTCAGTCACGCCCCCAAGCGGTGGTACTCCGCATGTGGGATTTTGGGGGTGTGACAGAAGCCCTCCGCAACAACATTAATTATGCTTACAATGTTGTTGAAATGATACGATTTTCGCCGTTAATTTCCTGTATATGTTGAACTTGTTCTATTTCTCGATGCAATGTGGACTCTATTTGTCTCTCGCTCTTCCTTGCACTCGCGCACAATCTATATGCTAGCACTATGCAATATATAATACATTTTACCCCTACTATGCATTCTTGAGATAAGGTACAATAAACGTGCAAGAGTCAGGATAATCACGGGTGCACACGGGATTATTTTGGTTAGTGCACAGAAATCGTAGTGAATTTCAATGATGCCTTTACGTTCAGGGCATGGTTAAGCGTGGTGGATACGCCGCTGGTACTTCCTAAATATAAGAGTCTTGACCATGTCTGACAAAGTGTGACACCTAGTCACGGAGCGGAGGCGTATGGTTGGAACATGATGGTGTTTCACCATGCTAACCGAAGTTTTGTGAATAAAGTGCCATGTGGAGTTGGAACGTAGACTTATTATACTATTGTGGTTATTTTCGACACACTAAACTACATCGCAAGGCGTAACAATCTCAATCGCAACTCGAAGCGTGTAATCGCCAAGACTTCTCGTAAGTCGAACACGCTCGCAATCCCATTACCGCATGAATCTATCTTGCAAACTCAATCACTTATAGTGTGTTCACTCAGTCGCTTATTATGTGTGTCACACTATCGCATATCGTGGAAATCACTCTATCGCTTGTGTATCGCTTTATCGTTTGTGTATCGCTCTATCACCTGTGTACCGCTCATCGTATATCGCTTAACGCTTATCGCCATCGCTATCGCTTACCGTTATTTATGTTATCTATGTTATGCTAGCACACATGACCTCGCTTCACGAGACGAAACTGATAGGGATAAAACATGGTGGATACGCCGCTGGTACTTCCTATATATAAGTGTTTTAGCCATATCAGCAGATTTTCGTGGAAAAAGGCCATGTGGGGCTTAATGTCAGTTGAAATTTGTGGTGTCGGTTAATCCAATCAAATCGCATGTTCCCATCGCTTGCAACACATCGATCGTCGCCTATCTCTCGACGGTTGTCGCTATCGCTCGCCGCTTATTGCTCCTCTCTTTTCGCTTGTCGCCGTCGTTTTCGCTTGTCATGTTTGTGTTGTGCTATCGAATTTTCGCGTACCGCTTATCGCTTGTCGCACTCGCTCGTGTTACTAACTGAGTTTGAAAACGACTTCATCACTCAGTTCGCTCTCCAAGACCTGATCCAACCCTCTTCCGTCTGGGTCAAGTCATTGCAAATCCGTCTGTACTATGTCGACACGTATGACACTGCCTCGCGAGACGGAAACCATATGGTTAAAGCATGGTGGATACACCGCTGGTACTTCCTATATATAAGTGTTTTAACCATATTGTCAAACTTTCGTGGAAAAGTGCCATGCGGGGCCGACCTTAAATTTAAATTTTTGGTATTCTTAAAAGGCCTTGTCTATTTTAAATTGAGCTTTTCTTACAAAACTTTTCAAAAAATTGATCAAAACATTTGTACAAAACGAGATTATCTTGTAACGTTGGTGTGACAATTGACTCAAGTTAATGCCGCGTGACGAGAAAATTTCGCAAGACGAGTTTTAACCACCCTAAAATCTTTTAGTAACCTAATAAAACCCCTCCCAAAGCGCTGGTGTGAACATCGAGATAGTTAACGCCGCACTGTGGGAAGACTTTTCGAATTTAAACAACTTTTCGAGAATTCAAAACACTTTTGGATCGCTTTTCGTGTGTTGCCATCTTTTGTTATACGAATCGTCTTACTCGCTGCCCTCATCAGTTATTGCAACAATCTCACTCGTCGAATTTCAATTGATCGCTCGTTTATTTTGAAGCTTTTATCGCTACTCCCACTCGCATCAACTCTCGCGACCCTTCTTGTGGATTAATTTCGGGATGAAATTTCCTAAAGCAGGGGAAACTGTAACAACCCGCATGTTCGTGCGTTGTTACTACTCATTATACTCGTTACGCCTAGCACCAGATATTCGGATCATAATGTAGCTATATCGTATATATCGCTAAATCGCGGTATTTTTCACACATTTTCGCATACTTTATCGATATCATATCATATAGCACTTGCTGATAACCACGATGATGTCGAGTGAGGACCAATTATACCCTACTTAATAGCCGTGATGTGTCGCAACGTAGCACAACACTCAAAAACACACTCACAGGCACGCGTAACTCAATTATCGCGGGATTGGAATATGGATATGTATATACGACCCAAAGTGACTAGTTATAATAAATATATGAAAATGTGGATGAAACGTGTAACTAAACAATCGCAACGCTTAACGATCGAAACGAAACGCCGAAACACAACTCGCCGGATGCCACCGATCGAATGACCGCCTGACCGGATGGCCACCAGATCGAGGTGCCATTCGATCGGACAGCCGTCCGATCCGATTCACTGCACTGCCTTTCTCCTCTTCCTTGCCTATAAATACCCCCTTGTCACATCAACAACAGTTGATGTGACTGCCCTCGCTCGACCAGACGCCTTCTCTCCATTTTCACTCGATTTCCCACAATTCTTGTAAGTTTTCACTCTGAATCTTGTACTTCTATGACCTACATGCACTCCTCCATCTTTCTTGTCATCAAATCTCACTTTTTCACCGTTAAATCTTTGGATTTGAGCCGTTCTAAGGTGATGTCATCATGGAGTTCTTAGGAACAATGAAGTGTGACCTTATCTCATCAAGAATAGTCCAGATCTGATAGATTCCATGGTGTATAAACACTAATCTCACCTAAATCTAAGCCGAATCTAAGTTTTCTAAGCTTTTCTTCAAACTTTCTTAACTTTTCACTCAAAACAGGTAGCAACAGTACTCGTACGGACCTTCTACTCTGTCTCTAGTGAAGTGTCGGTTTGAGAACTGGTTCCTATCAACGAGATGACTGGCTTATCATGTTGAACATGAACAACCATCGAGAACAGTTAACTGATCAGACGGGGTGATTCCCATCCGATCCAATGACTTAGACTCGGTGGAGTTTCCATTGTTTAGCTCGTAGTCATACCGTCTCGATCAAATCGCAGAAACTTAACAAAATAAACAAGTTGTGAAATGATCTGGCTGCGGGACGGATTGCCGTCCGATTGGATTACCGTCTGATCGGACTGCCACCCGATCGACCCACAATCCGATCGGATTGCACTTGGTATCAAGACTTCAACAATTTTAAACATTCAAGGATCTGAACAACGAACGGATTGCCGTCCGATCGGATTGTCATCCGATCGAACGATCATCCGATCGGCTGACTTTTGGATCCTCAACACTTAAACGTTTTACAAATCCTCATCACACATCAGTTCCAACGGATTGTCACCCGATCGGATTGCCACCCGATCGAGCTACCAGTCTGCTGTGAACTCATCAGCAACCAAAGTGTCTTGCCAATTGGATCACCGTTCGATCGAACAGCCACCCAATCGGGTTGTCACCCGATCGACCGACCGACCGTTCGATCGACCGACCTGAAAGGTAGAGATACTTCTCTGTTTTCAAAATGCTATAACGAAAACTTCAAAAGGCAAACCATTATACACAAACACATCTTTCCCAACGAGGTAGCAATCCAATCGAGTGGTCACCCGATCGGATGACCATCCGAACGGATTGTCACCCGATCGACCGGCCACCCGATCGAATTGCCATCCGATCGGAGTACTGTCCGATCCATTGACAACTTGCCACCGTTTAACGCACTATTCAACGCTTACGCTATCGATCTGTAATCAGGATAATCTCATACGCGCTCCCTTCAATCCAACCAAGTTGTGTTAGTTTGCCGAGCACCGACTGTGAGTATACTCGAACCCCTTTTTATCGCATTTTGGGTGTAACATACGTTTCTATCAAATCAAACTTATCAAATGAATTATTCAATCAACTGTTTATCACTTGCGAATAACTGTTATGCATATTTACACGTGATGCTAGTTACATATGTGTTAGGACTTATACTCACAAGGTCCCGCCTTAACTAGTATAGTACTATAGCACCCGACGGGGTCTAGTTAGGATGAATAGCAATCGCAATCGCAGCTCGAGTGACTTAGCTGGTAGTATCAGTCTTATATGCATGTATGTTGAGGTATCCCGTTATGTATTTGGTTATTCGCCGCCTTTTTAACTACTTTCGCTACTTTATCAAAACTTGTATACTCGCCAATACTTTTGTATTCTCATTGTTTTAACGTATGTTGCAGGTTTAGTTGCAGTCTACATCAAGCAAGCTTGGAAGTCTAGAAACTCACCTAAAATCTATGTTGTTGGATTTGTATTGTTCGAGAGGACAAGATATCTGTGATAACTTATGTGAATGTATTGTTTATTAGTATGGGATAATGAACGCATTAAATACTATCGCAATATAGCTGTTATGGATTCTCTTGAGCAAATCTGATTCGCCTAGTGCCGTGCCCCGATGATTTCGCCATCGGTTGGGGTGTGATAGATGGGGACACGCTTGAATCTAAGTACTGCATACCATCCCCAAACAGATGGACAAAGTGAAAGGACAATCCAAACTCTAGAAGAGATGCTCAGGGCATGTGTAATGTTATGGGCCATTTTCTAAGAGTATATATCCTGACTAATATTATGCTTTTGATTGTTTACTTGTGACCAGGATACCGGATCAGGATATTGGTAACACCCTGGTGCGATATCCTGGTGTTAACTAAATAATCCACGTGCAGGTAAGAAGCTGTAGGTCACTAACGGTCAGATGGACTTCTTCTCCTAGAGACTCGGGCAAACCAGTTATTTGAGAGACGTTGGACCCGATAGACTAGGTCTACAACGTCCAAGTGGGGAATATCCGCCGAATCCCGGTTTAATAGGGTAGTTTGTTGTATTTCTTTTACTATAAATAGATGGGGCGGATCAGATTAAGGCACGCAACTTTACACTCACACTCTTTCGCACACTTTAGCTCTCTAGCTTCTAGCAAACACTATACACAAACACTTGTACTCGAATTACATTGTAACACCTAGTTGATCCGCATTACATCCTGCACTGTATCCTGACATTTGAAGTAATAGAAGAACAAGGCAGCTGCGATTGTCAGCTCCCGAGGTTTTGTGCCGGCGATCTAGATTGATCAAGGGCTTTCCTCGTACATCACGTGTCAACCTTTACTTTTTTGCTCATTGTTTGATCACAGATACATGTCTATATCCTGAGCCGTATCCTGAAACTGTTTTTGCAATTAATTTGATTAACATTTTTTTCGACACTCATTTCTAGCACACTACCTCACTTAACTAATTTGATCACTTAATTGCTTAGGTAATTTTTGACCAAAACAATTTGGCGCCCACCGTGGGGCAAGTGGTGCTATTTTTGCTAAAAACTTTAGTAAAATCATTACTCGGTTTTCTATTGTCAAAACTTTTTGCTACATTGTTTTCAATGGCCTCAAGATCAAACATGAGCTCTTCCACCATGTCTGCTACAACCTCTGCAACAATTGGTTCGGTGCTTCCACCTCCTCCTCCACGAATGCAAACTTCTTCACACGGAACTGAAAGTCAAGTGGCTCGGGATGTTATTCCCGCTCCTAGTACCCAGGGATCTGGTCCTATTTTGGCTTCTAATGATGAAATTCTGAATTTGTTTGGTAGTTTACAGGAACAAATGAGGCAGCAGCAGGAAACTAATCGGATGCTGATAAGAGAGATACAACTCTTGAAATCCAGCCCAAGTAGACCTGCTGAAGAAACTGTCACTCCTTTGCAGCCTAGGGCTTTGAACTTCAGTTCTGTAGTTTACACTGAGGATAACCGGGGGAATATCGTGCCAAGCCATTCTCAGAATCATACTCCTGAGATACCCTCCTCGGTCAGGATGTCAACTATGAGGAGCTCAGGATATGCTTCAGGATATGGCCAAAATCCTCAGACCGGTAACATGTCAAATAATAATATTCTTGCTACTAACAATAATGGGTCTTTGCAGGATGCAGGTATGATGTCAACATTTACTAGGGAGCTTCAGAAATTAAAGGACATGATATCCAGTGTACCTGGAGTGGTCCAGCCAATTCCGGAAGTGTCCCAAGACAGCCACAGGATATCCCGCTTTGCATATCCTATCTGTGATGCTGAAATCCCAAAGAGATTTCAAACCCCCAATTTGAAACTGTATGATGGGTCTACGGATCCTGAAGAGCATGTTGCCCAGTATAGAGAAAGAATGGAGATTAATCCTATCCCTCCGGAGATCAAGGAAGCATGCTTGTGCAAGGGTTTCGGTTCTACCTTGACAGGATCAGCCTTAAAATGGCTGTTAAATGTTCCTCCTCACTCAATTACTTCATTTGCTCATTTGGTTAATTTATTTAATAGTCAGTTTTCTTGCAGCCGGAGTTTTGAGAAACTAACCAGTGATCTTTACAGGATAACTCAAGGACCTCAGGAATCCTTGAGGGATTACGTGAACAAGTTTAGTAGGGAATCCTTGGATATCCCACATCTTGATGTTGCAACAGCTGTGCAGGCTTTTAAGATTGGGTTTGTTAGGGGAGGATTTTCCAATGATCAGTGATCCTCATTTACTGTTGGGTTTAGTGATCCTCAATTCTGTCTGAATTAATGATGCTCAGAAAGTATTGTAGGATCTGGATCATGGATCATCACAAGGATCCTTATACTAACGATTATCTACTTTGAATATGAAGTTGTTTTGCAGGAGTACGAGCTTGGACTTGGTCTTGGCGATATTCCTGGAGCATATTCCATACTTATTCCGCACGTGCTTAACTGAAGTTGACGTTATGGAGTTCGTGGAGGACTTGCATGAAATGCGGACAGTTTGTTAGCTTAGATATTTTCCATTTTTAAAAGGGATAGCGAGCTGAATAGAAACACTTGGCTATTTTTAGCATAACATACACTTGCAACTGCTCTCACCAGCTCTTGACAATTCACTTGGTGATTACACACTTTTTTGCACATTACACTATAGTGATCCTTGTAATTAGCTCGCTATCATCCGAAGTTGTAATACATTTCTTGTTTAATCTGAGTTGGTGATCGGTAGTTTCCATCACCCCCGAGGTTTTTTTATGCCGGAGATCTTCTAAAGATCAAGGGCTTTTTCCTCGTATTAATCTTTGTGTCACTTGTTCATTTCATTTCTGAGTGATCCTTAGTATTGTTCATTGATTCAAGCATCACACCTCACAACAGAAAGTTTGGTTGCATTATCATTGCTTGATTTTTGACCAAAACAATTTGGCGCCCACCGTGGGGCAATTGGTGCTTCATTCCTAAGAAGATTCATACTTTTGTGGTCATTTCGGTTCATTACAACCAAGCAGATGGCTTCCTCAACAAAGAATACATCAAGTTCTATGCCAGCAATTAGTTCTTCACAAGGCGTTCCACCTTTGCCTCCACCACCTTCTGGATCCCAGAAGAATGCTGAGAATGCCGCGAAGAGACAAACCCCCATTTTCACAAAACCACCAACTTCTTCTGTTTCCTCTAATCCTACCACTAATGACCTTTTTACTCTGATTTTGCAGATGAGAGATCACATGCAAGAGCAGGACAAAACCAATGAAAGGATTCTTCAGGAGATTGGTGATATTAAGAAACAGAAGAAATCAGTGGAGGATCACTCTCCTCTGATACCAAGGTCATTGGATTTCGATACTCCAGTTGTGACTACCTTACAATCGGCAGTTCTGGGCATCCAGTATCAAAGTGGTCCATCAGAAAGGCGTTATGGAACAACAACTATGAGTCAGGCATTTGGCTCTCACTTCCAGCCTCAAGGATCCTCTTCTTAACCATCGGGATCCTCTTTTCAGCATCAAGGATACTTCACGTCAGGAGGATATTTGGGAATGCATGCAGTTCAAGGATCCTCCTAGGGTCAAGGATCCTCCCAGGTCAAAGGATCATCCATGGCTTAAGGATCCTTCCAGCTTCAAGGATCCTCTATGAATCCATGATCCTCCTAGTTTCTAGGATCCTCTCTGCCCCAAGGATCCTTTCAGGTTCAAGGATCATCTCAGCTTCAAGGATCCAACATCTTTCAGGATCAGGGATTCTTAAGAAGTATGCAACCTCCGAGCACCGATGTTCATCAAGGAGACTTCATACCAATGCAGACCATTGCTTCGTCTGGTCCTTCGATCATACCAGAATCCTGTCAATATGGATTCACATCCGCAATTCGAAACATGAATCCTCCGGGAGGTAACACTTTAAATAATTCATATAACACTAACCATGGCTCAATGCAGGATACATGTATCAATCAGGCTATGGCTAGGGAATTACAGAAACTTAAGGATATGATATCCAGTGTACCAGGAGTGGTTAAACCCATTCCTGAAATTGCAGATGGTAGCCATAGGATATCTCGTTTTGCACCACCCTTATGTGATGCTGAGATACACAAAAGGTTCCAGATACCATCTATGAAGGTGTATGATGGTTCAACAGATCCAGAAGAGCATGTAGCTCAGTATAGGGAGAGGATGGAGATCAAAACAATTCCTGAGAGGTTAAAGGAAGCATGTCTATGCAAGGGATTTGGATCCACACTCACAGGATCTGCTCTTAAATGGCTGCTGTTAGGGGAGGATTTTCCAATGATCAGTGATCCTCATTTACTGTTGGGTTTAGTGATCCTCAATTCTGTCTGAATCAATGATCCTCAGAAAGTATTGTAGGATCTGGATCATGGATAATAATAAGGATCCATATACTAACGATTGTCTTCTTTGAATATGAAGTTGTTTTGCAGGAGTACGGGCTTGGACTTGGTCTTGGCGATCTTCCTGGAGCATATTCCATACTTATTCCGCACGTGCTTAACTGAAGTGGACGTTATGGAGTTCGTGGAGGACTTGCATGAAAAGCGGACAGTTTGTTAGCTTAGATATTTTCCATTTTTAAAAGGGATAACGAGCTAAATATAAACACTTGGATATTTTTAGCTTAACACACACTCGCAACTGCTCTCACCAGCTCTTGACAATTCACTTGGCGATTACACACTTTTTTCCACATTACACTATAGTGATCCTTGTAATTAGCTCGCTATCATCCGAAGTTGTAATACATTTCTTGTTTAATCTGAGTTGGTGATCGGTAGTTTCCATCACCCGAGGTTTTTTATGCCGGAGATCATTCATTGATCAAGGTCTTTTTCCTCGTATAAATCTTTGTGTCACTTATTCATTTCATTTCTGAGTGATACTTAGTGTTGTTCATTGATTCAAGCATCATACCTCACAACAGAAAGTTTGGTTGCATTATCATTGCTTGATTTTTGACCAAAACAGTTTGGCGCCCACCGTGGGGCAATTGGTGCTTCATTCCTAAGAAGATTCATACTTTTGTGGTCATTTTGGTCCATTACAACCAAGCAGATGGCTTCCTCAACAAAGAATACATCAAGTTCTATGCCGACAATTAGTTCTTCACAAGGCGTTCCACCTTTGCCTCCACAACCTTCTGGATCCCAGAAGAATGCTGAGAATGCCGCGAAGAGACAAACCCCCATTTTCACAAAACCACCAACTTCTTCTGTTTCCTCTAATCCTACCAGTAATGACCTTTTTACTCTGATTTTGCAGTTGAGAGATCGCATGCAAGAGCAGGACAAAACCAATGAAAGGATTCTTCAGGAGATTGGTGATATTAAGAAACAAAAGAAATCAGTGGAGGATCACTCTCCTCTGATACCAAGGTCATTGGATTTCGATACTCCAGTTGTGACTACCTTACAATCGGCAGTTCCGGGCATCCAGTATCAAAGTGGTCCATCAGAAAGGCGTTATGGAATAGCAACTATGAGTCAGGCATTTGGCTCTCACTTCCAGCCTCAAGGATCCTCTTCTTAACCATCGGGATCCTCTTTTCAACATCAAGGAAACTTCACGCCAGGAGGATATTTGGGAATGCATGCAGTTCAAGGATCCTCCCAGGGTCAAGGATCCTCCCAGGTTTAAGGATCCTCTACGGCTCCAGGATCCTCCCAGGTCCAAGGATCCTCCATGGCTCAAGGATCCTTCCAGCTTCAAGGATCCTCTATGATTCCCGGATCCTCCCAGTTTCTAGGATCCTCTATGCCTCAAGGATCCTTTCAGGTTCAAGGATCATCTCAGCTTCAAGGATCCAACATCTTTCAGGATCAGGGATTCTTAAGAAGTGTGCAACCCCCGAGCACCGATGTTCATCAAGGAGACTTCATACCAATGCAAACCATCGCTTCATCTGGTCCTTCGATCATACCAGAATCCCATCAATATGGATTCACATCCGCAATTCCAAACATGAATCCTCCGGGAGGTAACACTTTTAATAATTCATATAACACTAACCATGGCTCAATGCAGGATACAGGTATCAATCAAGCTATGGCTAGGGAATTACAGAAACTTAAGGATATGATATCCAGTGTACCAGGAGTGGTTAAACCCATTCCTGAAATTGCAGATGGTAGCCATAGGATATCTCGTTTTGCACCACCCTTATGTGATGCTGAGATACCCAAAAGGTTCCAGATACCATCTATGAAGCTGTATGATGGTTCAACAGATCCAGAAGAGCATGTAGCTCAGTATAGGGAGAGGATGGAGATCAATCCAATTCCTGAGAGGTTAAAAGAAGCATGTCTATGCTAGGGATTTGGATCCACACTCACAGGATCTGCTCTTAAATGGCTGCTAAGTCTTCCCCCTTACTCTATTACTTTATTTGCTAATCTAGTTAATTTGTTTAATAGTTAATTCTCTTGTAGTAGAAAATTTGAACGATTAACTAGTGATCTATATAGGGTAACACAAGGTCAAAATGAATCACTTAGAGATTATATCACTAAGTTTAGTAAATAATCCTTAGATATTCCTAATTTGGATATTGCTACGGCTGCGGAAGCCTTTAAAATGTGATTGCTTAGGGATTCATTATTCTATGATGATCTTGTTATGCACCTTGCAGGAATCCTGATGAAGTAAGAACCAGGGCCCTTAGGTTCATCCGCCTAGAGGATGACAAAAGGATCCAGGATGGATTGACAGGATCCTCAAAACAGGAGAAACAAGGATCCTACTTCAGGAACAACAAATCCAAGTCCTACAATAAGTCTGATAACCAGAACGTGCATGCGGTGGAACAAGAAGAGGATGATGAGGATTCTCCTCCTATTTCTGAATACTGTTTTTCTGTTGATAACAATGAACTAATCCTTGCAATGCAGAATCTAGGTGAGAGAGCTAGGTGGCTGAGAAAAAGTGATAAACCAGCTGCTACAAAGGATAAGTCCAAGTGGTGTGCATATCATGAGGATTTCGGGCATCTCACTGAAGAGTGTATTGCACTAAGAAAGGAAATTGGTTACTTGTTGAGCAAGGGGCATTTGAAGGAACTTTTGGGACGGAAGAAGTCAAGGATCCAGGATCCTGAAAGGATCCCGGAAAGGGCTCCTGCTCCTCCAGCAGATGCACAAGTTATAAACTTCATATCCGGTGGATCAGACATTTGTGGTACTTCCTTTTCAGCAGCCAAGAGACATGCTAAGGAAACCAAGATGGATAATGGGGACAGACCCATCCGAACCTCCACCGTCACCAAGGATAAGATCATAACTTTTGACGAGGATGATCGTGTTGATGTCCAGGATCCTCATCATGATGGTCTTGTAATTACATTGTTTATTTCTAACCACTTTGTTCGCAGGATCCTAATCGATGGAGGAAGCTCTGTGAACATCATTCAGCTTGATGTCCTCAAGAAAATGAATATCCCGGAGTCTGATATTGTCCCAAGATCCTCAGTCCTTGTGGGATTTAGTGGGGAAACCAAAAACACATTGGGGGACATCAAACTCCCTATTTATATTGAAGGACTCCATTCTTATCAGAAATTTTGTGTTATAGATTGCTTATCTTGTTGTAATGTTATCCTTGGCAGGCCATGGATACATGATATGAAGGCAGTCCCATCCACCTATCATCAGTGTAAAGCTTCCAAGTCCATGGGGAGTGGTGAAAATTGAGAGTGATCAACAAGAGGCTAAGAATTGTTATACATCATCAATGAAGCCAGCCTCAAGACCAAGGGAGCAATAGCAATTAAAGTATCCTTCAAGAGATGTCTTGGAGGCAAGAGAACATGATTAGAAAGAAATCCTCATGGATCCTGATGATCCTGAATCCAAGATCTTCATAGGATCAGGGATCCTTAGCGACATTGAACAGGAGCTAATATCCTTCCTTAAAAGAAGAAAAACTACCTTTGCCTGGAAACATTAGGATATGACAGGTATATCTAAAGATATAATTACTCATAAACTTGGCATTGACAGGTCATTCAAGCCAATTCATCAAAAGAGGAGGAAGTTTGCACCTGAAAGGAACGCTATTATCCAGGAAGAGGTAGATAAACTACTTCGGGCAGGTATGATAAGAGAGGTTAAGTATCCAAGATGGTTAGCCAATGTGGTTGTTGTTCAAAAGAAAAATGGAAAGTGGAGGGTATGTGTCGATTTTACTGATTTAAACAAGGTATGTCCCAAAGATCCTTTCCCATTACCCCACATTGACTCCATGGTGGATGCTACCGCGGGTCATGAGTTGTTGACTTTTATGGATGCTTCATCTGGATTTCAACAAATTCAGATGGAACCATCTGATCAAGAGGATACAGCCTTTATGACCCCAACTGGTATATATTGTTATATTACTATGCCATTTGGACTAAGGAATGTAGGTGCTACTTATCAAAGGCTTGTCAATATGATGTTCAAGGAACAAATTGGACACACTATGGAAGTCTATATTGATGACATGGTGGTTAAGTCCAAGAAAGCTGAGGATCACCTTAAAGACTTGGAGGAAGCATTCAATATCCTTGATAAATTTAATACGAAACTAAATCCTTCCAAGTGTCATTTTGGTGTTAAGGCAGGTAAATTCTTAGGCTATATGGTGACAAAGAGGGGTATTGAAGCAAGTCCAGAGCAAATCAAGGCTATTGTGAATATCAAATCTCCTGCCAATGCTAAGGATGTGCAAAGATTGACAGGCGGGATCGCAGCCTTGAACAGATTCATATCCAAATCCTCAGAAAAGTGCAAGGAATTCTATGACATCCTGAGGAAGAACAAGAAATTTGAATGGACTGAGAAGCATGAAAGTGCCCTCAAAGCTCTTAAGGATTACCTATTCTCAGCCCCGGCCCTGATGAAACCAGAAAAAGGGGATATATTATCCTTATACTTAGCAGTATCCTCAAAAGCAGTAAGTGCGGTCCTTGTTAAGGATCACCAAGGTACACAACATCCTGTTTATTATGTAAGTAAAAGTTTACTTGATGCTGAATCCAGGTATTCACACTTAGAGAAACTTATCCTTGCATTAATAATGGCATCTACTAAATTAAGACATTATTTTGAGACTTATGCCATTATTGTTAAGACTAATTTTCCAATTAAGAATGTTCTCAGGAAACCTGAAATGTCAGGAAGGATGGCTAAGTGGGCAGTGAAGCTTAGTGCATATGATATAAGATATGAACCAAGGACTGCCATCAAATCCCAAGCCTTAGCTGACTTTGTGGCAGATTTTAGTAGTGATTTGCAAAAGGAGGCTGAGTTAGAAGTCCAACAGCTTGAAGAAACTAAGGATCCTTGGATACTATTCACTGATGGAGCCTCCAATGTAAAAGGAACAGGGCTGGGAATACTACTAAAATCGCCACAGGGGGACATAATACCCCACTCCATAGCTTGTGAATTTCAAACTACCAACAATGAGGCTGAGTATGAAGCCTTGATAGCTGGTTTGCAAATTGCTAAGCATATGAGGATCAGGTATCTTGAGGTACATGTAGATTCATTATTAATCACTAATCACTTTAATGGATCCTATGCTGTTAAAGGTGAAAAGCTAATCAAATATTTAGAGATAGTCAAAGAATTGGCACTCTCTTTTGTTTCCTTTAGTTTGACACATGTACCAAGGGAAGAGAATGCAGAGGCTGATGCATTAGCCAATCTAGGATCATCCTTGAAGATCCTGGATGATATAAGGATCCCTATTATCCATATCCTGACCCCTGCTATCGAGGATCATGTAGCTATGGAGATAGGAGAAGATTCTGCAATCATCCCTAGTGATGATACTCAATCTCATTCAGGATCATGGATCCTCCCAATCATGAGATACATACAACATGGAGAGATTCCTACAGGAGAAAACCCTAGGGCTTTCAAAATTAAGGTATCTCAATTTACAATATTGAATAATATGTTGTATAAACGATCTCTTGCAGGACCATATCTAAGATGCATTGAGGATCCTGAAATCCAAGAAGTCCTAAAGGATTTCCATGAAGGAGATTGTGGAAACCACACTGGGGGCAGGGCATTATTCTCAAGGATCCTGAGGACAGGATACTATTGGCCCACTATGAAGAAGGATGCTGTGGAGTATGCCAAGAAGTGTGATCCTTGTCAGAGACACAGTAATATCCTTCACCAACCAGCAGAACTTTTGCATCCTATATCCTCTTCTTGGCCATTTATGAGATGGGGAATGGATATAGTGGGTAAGCTTCCTAAGGCACCTGGTGGAAAAGTATTCATGCTTGCTATGACTGATTACTTCTCCAAGTGGATAGAGGTTGAAGCCTTTGCCCAAGTCAGAGAAAAGGAAGTTATATCCTTTATTAAAAGAAACATTATTACTAGATTTGGTATTCCTTCTGAAATTGTTTGTGATAATGGATCCCAATTTATTGGGAATAGAACTACTAACTTTTGTGACAGCTGGGGGATTAAGATGATAACATCAACACCAGTCCACCCACAAGCTAATGGTCAGGCAGAATCATCCAACAAGATCATCATCAACAATTTGAAGAAAAAGCTTGGATCCAAGAAAGGAAAATGGGCAGAAGAACTACCTTATGTACTTTGGGCTGATAGGACAACTCCCAAGAATGCTACTGGCCAAACTCCATTCTCTTTGGTATTTAGAGCAGAATCAGTGATCCCTACAGAGATGGTGGTTCCTACCGCAAGAACAAGCATTCGTGATCCTGAAGAAAATGCTGAAAACTTGGTTCAAGACTTGGATACTATAGAAGAACTCAGGGATTTGGCAAGGATAAGGATGGCCAGTTATCAACAAAGGATGGCTGGAGCTTACAACAAGAATGTCAGGATCAGGAAATTCCAAGTTGGTGATATGGTATTAAGGAAAGCATTTCAGAATACCACCAATCCTGTTGATGGGAAGTTAGCACCAAAGTAGGAAGGCCCTTATTTGATTGAAGCGGAAGCAGGAAAGGGGCATATCGATTGCTAACAATGGAAGGTGATTTGCTGCCAAGAGCTTGGAATGCTGTCCAATTGAAGAAATACTTCATGTGATAAGGATCCATGATCCTAACATGACAAATATCCTTGAAGGATCCTTATAAGACAGATGATTCTCATTTTGGTAATGATCTAATCCCAAACTATTTCATTTTTTTTTTAATTATCCTATATAAGGATAAGGATCCTGTATCCTTTATCCTCCTTTCACTTGATTCTGAGTTTTGAAGGTTTAGGTATCCTTAACAAAGGACTGATTATCCACAGAAGTATCCAGTTATTTGGGCTTGACCCCAGTTTGGTCCTGTCCCCAGTTTCGCCAGTAGGGCACGATGATCCTGGTATAGTTCATGGCAATGGGACCAGTACTCGCTTTAGGGGCTGACAATTTCATTGTACTGGCTATATTCAGGATCCTACGTATAATGGTAGACGTACCATACATCCGTTCCTAAGGTTTCTAACGTTTTCACGTTAGCTAAGGTTTTGACATTTTCATGTCACTAAGTTTGGATAGTCGCCCCCGAGGGCCATACTCCAGTTTACACATGATCCTTTGGGCTTGTCCCCAGTTATCCTTTGGGCTTATCCCCAGTTATCCTTTGGGCTTGTCCCCAGTTATCCTTTGGGCTTGTCCCCAGTTATCCTTTGGGCTTTTCCCCAGTATATTGGGCTTGTCCCCAGAATTGTTGGGCTTGTCCCCAGTTACTAACTCTTATCTTATATTGGCTTAGTCCTAAGTTATATCCTATTTCAGGTTTTTGGAGACAAACGACCAAGGATCCTTGATCCTTACCTTCTACTAAGGTTTGTCTTTTGGTTATCCTAATTATAAGTGTTAAAGGTTAGGATCCTAACTTGGATTCTCAGGTATGATCCTTAACTATTTTGATTTTATTCATTATTCATTTGAGTAACCCTTATCCTTTGACAACTGAACTTATGATCCTTAAAATATACTACTTTTTGAAACTTGTCGACTATAGGATATGTGATCCTTGATCATATCCTAAACTTTTTGAGGATATTTATTAAGTTTTTTCTTTACTTGATAAGTTTAGACAAAATGTATATCACAACAATTGAAAAGTAAAGTACTAACAAGGATAGCAACACGGGAGATAGCCAAAAAGTTAGAGTTATTTTATTCACAAAACGTTAAACCCTTTAAGGTTGTCAAAATTGCCAACCCACTTTTCTACCAGCAAAACGTGGCCCGTCCACATGGGTTGGCAAAGGGTGTCCATTGTTTACGGGTCTTTGTAGTGCAGGAAATAAAAGATGGAAGGATAACGAGTGGCTTCATCCCCCAAACAGAGGATCCATCCACCACCCATTATCCTGCCTATTGTTCAAGGATCCATGATCCTTCACCCTAGAAACCATTATCTAAAGTTATTACAACCCATCATTGTTCAACAAAAACATCATAACCAAACAACCAAACTTAAAAAAAAGGGCTCCGGCTATGTCTAGAAGTGTCCATCATCGCCCATTCATGCAGCTTACACCTTCGCTGCATCACCTTCACCAGCTCCACCTGCTTCTCCACCCTGATCCTTGCCGCTGTTGGTCGCCTCAATTGCCAGAACCTCATCAGCCTCTTCTTCGTCCTCCAACTCAGCCAGCCTAGCCTTCCAGCCCTCCATGTTCCAGTTGCTCCTGTCAAAATTAGGATCCTGAGCTTCTTGGGCCATCTGCAACTTGGTTTTGTACATGGCAATGGCAGCGGAGACTTTAGCATCCTCCATGATCTCGTGCTTCTCATAGTCAGCATTGATCTGAGCTGCAACCGCCTGAGTTTTGGCATCATTGAGGTCCTTTTCGAGGGAGGCAATCTTGTGATCCTTGAGCACCGCCACTTTTTGGAGGTCAGAGTATTTCTCCTCAATCTCTTCGACGTTCCCAACATAGTCTCGGATTTCAGCAAATTTCTGCAAAAGAAAGGATACAATTCAGGATCCCTTATCCTCAGTATGGAAGGATCATGTGCAAGAATCATATTCGAGGATCAGTTATTCTTACATCAGCAACATATTCCTCGAACTGATGCTGGATCAGGGGCAGACCCTCAAGGGTATCAGCGGCCTTCCTTTTCTTTCCACCTCTTCCCTTTGAAGTGGTTGCCATGGGGACTATGACGGAGGGGCTAGCAGCAGACTTTTTCTTTCCGGATAGGACGGTGTCGAGATCAGTCACACTAAAGCGAGATGCAGACTTGGATGACTTTCCAGCACCTGCACACCCAAAACAGATAAGTATCCTTATCCCATTTCTATTTAACTATTTATTTAAACAATTAATTATGCAAAAAACAGGATACTTACTTGACATTGTTACGGAACCTGAGGATACTTCTTGAGAATCCTGGGTATTGGCTTGAAATAACCTTGTTGCAGGATCAAGTTTTCTGAAAGCAACAAGCCTCTCCTTGGTGGCAGGTGATGGTATAATGTGCGAAACAGAGATAGCTGTACAAAAGAAACAAAAGCATGTTAGTGATCCTCATCAGAAACAAGATTATTTGGTGATCCTTCTAAGGATCCTCTATCCTACCATGGGTGGTCCACTTCCTTGGCAGATCCTTTCCATAAGGGATAGAATCCCATCTGACAAAGAAGAATCGCCGTTTCCAGTTGGTGTCATTCTTAGTGGCTTTGAAGATGGGGTGTTCTTCACCAGGTTTATGTTTGAGTAGATACTGATGAGATCCATGGCTTACGAGGTCATACATCTCTGCCAACTCTGACATTCCCAGATCAATGCCTTCCTGCTCAATGATCCTTTCAAGGGTATATAAGACCCTCCAGATCATTGGCATCGCTTGAATGTAGGAGATGCCGGTGAGAGAGAAGAAGGATTGGGTGAAATCTAGAAAAGGATACGAGTACCCTATTGTAAATGGTGTGACCGGAAAAGCTACCCAGGTTTCAGAAATATAATCACTTAGAACGGTGGGATCAAATGGTTTGAAATCGGTGTTTGCCGGAAAGCAATGTCGGATCCTGTCTATCTGTGGATCGGTAAAGCAGCATCTTTCTTTCTTCGAATCTTTGATGATCCCTTGGGACTTCAAGGGACTGTCCTTTTTATGATCCTTAACCAGTGAAGACCTCAGCAACATTTTGGTCATGAAGATGGTGAAAGACGAGAAACAGAATTGAGAAGATGAAGAGAGAAAGGAAAGAGAAATACCTGATCAAGTCTTCGAATGAGGATTTAAAGAGGAAACGCACGAATTTAAATGCTCTCTAACCCTTATCTCTAACTTCAATTTATAATGATGATCTTGCAGGATAGTCACTTCAGTAACGTCAGGTTGGCAACGGATAGTTTAGTTACAACAGCTATATATCCGTTAGTTGGTTACGGATAAGAATAAGAAAATATAACACGTTTATTTACAAATTACTCCTTATATTTTGGGGGTAATTGTTAGGGGAGGATTTTCCAATGATCAGTGATCCTCATTTACTGTTGGGTTTAGTGATCCTCAATTCTGTCTGAATCAATGATCCTCAGAAAGTATTGTAGGATCTGGATCATGGATCATCATAAGGATCCTTATACTAACGATTGTCTTCTTTGAATATGAAGTTGTTTTGCAGGAGTACGAGCTTGGACTTGGTCTTGGCGATATTCCTGGAGCATATTCCATACTTATTCCGCACGTGCTTAACTGAAGTGGACGTTATGGAGTTCATGGAGGACTTGCATGAAATGCGGACAGTTTGTTAGCTTAGATATTTTCCATTTTTAAAAGGGATAGCGAGCTAAATAGAAACACTTGGCTATTTTTAGCTTAACACACACTCGTAATTGCTCTCACCAGCTCTTGACAATTCACTTGGCGATTACACACTTTTTTGCACATTACACTATAGTGATCCTTGTAATTAGCTCGCTATCATCCGAAGTTGTAATACATTTCTTGTTTAATCTGAGTTGGTGATCGGTAGTTTCCATCACCCGAGGTTTTTTATGCCGGAGATCATTCATTGATCAAGGGCTTTTTCCTCGTATAAATCTTTGTGTCACTTATTCATTTCATTTCTGAGTGATACTTAGTGTTGTTCATTGATTCAAGCATCATACCTCACAACAGAAAGTTTGGTTGCATTATCATTGCTTGATTTTTGACCAAAACAGCTGCTAAGTCTTCCCCCTTACTCTATTACTTTCTTTGCTAATCTAGTTAATTTGTTTAATAGTCAATTCTTTTGTAGTAGAAAATTTAACGATTAACTAGTGATCTATATAGGGTAACACAAGGTCAAAATGAATCACTTAGAGATTATATCACTAAGTTTAGTAAAGAATCCTTAGATATTCCTAATTTGGATATTGCTACGGCTATAGAAGCCTTTAAAATGGGATTGCTTAGGGATTCACTATTCTATGATGATCTTGTTATGACACCTTGCAGGAATCTTGATGAAGTAAGAACCAGGGCCCTTAGGTTCATCCGCCTAGAGGATGACAAAAGAATCCAGGATAGATTGACAGGATCCTCAAAACAGGAGAAACAAGGATCCTACTTCAGGAACAACAAATCCAAGTCCTACAACAAGTCTGATAACCAGAACGTGCATGTAGTGGAACAAGAAGAGGATGATGAGGATTATTCTCCTATTTCTGAATACTGTTTTTCTGTTGATAACAATGAACCAATCCTTGCAATGCAGAATCTAGGTGAGAAAGCTAGGTGGCCGAGAAAAAGTGATAAACCAGCTGCTACAAAGGATAAGTCCAAGTGGTGTGCATATCATGAGGATTTCGGGCATCTCACTGAAGAATGTATTGCACTAAGTAAGGAAATAGGTTACTTGTTGAGCAAGGGGCATTTGAAGGAACTTTTGGGACGAAAGAAGTCAAGGATCCAGGATCCTGAAAGGATCCCGGAAAGGGCTCCTGCTCCTCCAGCAGATGCACAAGTTATAAACTTCATATCCGGTGGATCAGACATTTGTGGTACTTCCTTCTCAGCAGCCAAGACACATGCTAAGGAAACCAAGATGGATAATGGGGACAGACCCATCCGGACCTCCACCGTCACCAAGGATAAGATCATAACTTTTGACGAGGATGATCGTGTTGATGTCCAGGATCCTCATCATGATGGTCTTGTAATTACATTGTTTATTTCTAACCACTTTGTTTGCAGGATCCTAATCGATGGAGGAAGCTCTGTGTACATCATTCAGCTTGATGTCCTCAAGAAAATGAATATCCCAGAGTCTGATATTGTCCCAAGATCCTCAATCCTTGTGGGATTTAGTGGGGAAACCAAAAACACATTGGGGGACATCAAACTCCCTATTTATATTGAAGGACTCCATTCTTATCAGAAATTTTGTGTTATAGATTGCTTATCTTGTTGTAATCTTATCCTTGGCAGGCCATGGATACATGATATGAAAGCAGTCCCATCCACCTATCATCAGTGTGTAAAGCTTCCAAGTCCATGGGGAGTAGTGAAAATTGAGAGTGATCAACAAGAGGCTAAGAATTGTTATACATCATCAATGAAGCCAGCCTCAAGACCAAGGGAGCAATAGCAATTAAAGTATCCTTCAAGAGATGTCTTGGAGGCAAGAGAACAGGATTTGAAAGAAATCCTCATGGATCCTGATGATCCTGAATCCAAGATCTTCATAGGATCAGGGATCCTTAGCGACATTGAATAGGAGCTAGTATCCTTCCTTAAAAGAAGGAAAACTACCTTTGCCTGGAAACATGAGGATATGACAGGTATATCTAAAGATATAATTACTCATAAACTTGGCATTGACAGGTCATTCAAGCCAATTCATCAAAAGAGGAGGAAGTTTGCACCTGAAAGGAATGCTATTATTCAGGAAGAGGTAGATAAACTACTTCGGGCAGGTATGATAAGAGAGGTTAAGTATCCAAGATGGTTAGCCAATGTGGTTGTTGTTCAAAAGAAAAATGGAAAGTGGAGGGTATGTGTCGATTTTACTGATTTAAACAAGGCATGTCCCAAGGATCCTTTCCCATTACCCCACATTGACTCCATGGTGGATGCTACCGCGGGTCATGTGTTGTTGACTTTTATGGATGCTTCATCTGGATTTCAACAAATTCAGATGGAACCATCTGATCAAGAGGATACAGCCTTTATGACCCCAACTGGTATATATTGTTATATTGCTATGCCATTTGGACTAAGGAATGCAGGTGCTACTTATCAAAGGCTAGTCAATATGATGTTCAAGGAACAAACTGGACACACTATGGAAGTCTATATTGATGACATGGTGGTTAAATCCAAGAAAGCTGAGGATCACCTTAAAGACTTGGAGGAAGCATTCAATATCCTTGATAAATTTAATATGAAACTAAATCCTTCCAAGTGTCATTTTGGTGTTAAGGCATGTAAATTCTTAGGCTATATGGTGACAAAGAGGGGCATTGAAGCAAGTCCAGAGCAAATCAAGGCTATTGTGAATATCAAATCTCCTGCCAATGCTAAGGATGTGCAAAGATTGACAGGCAGGATCACAGCCTTGAACAGGTTCATATCTAAATCCTCAGAAAAGTGCAAGGAATTCTATGACGTCCTGAGGAAGAACAAGAAATTTGAATGGACTGAGAAGCATGAAAGTGCCCTCAAAGCTCTTAAGGATTACCTATCCTCAGCCCCGGCCCTGATGAAACCAGAAAAAGTTATATATTATCCTTATTCTTAGCAGTATCCTCAAAAGCAGTAAGTGCGGTCCTTGTTAAGGATCACCAAGGAAACCTGAAATGTCAGGAAGGATGGCTAAGTGGGTAGTGAAGCTTAGTACATATGATATAAGATATGAACCAAGGACTGCCATCAAATCTCAAGCCTTAGCTGACTTTGTGGCAGATTTTAGTAGTGATTTGCAAAAGGAGGCTGAGTTAGAAGTCCAACAGCTTGAAGAAACTAAGGATCCTTGGATACTCTTCACTGATGGAGCCTCCAATGTAAAAGGAACAGGTATGGGAATACTACTAAAATCGCCACAGGGGGACATAATACCCCACTCCATAGCTTGTGAATTTCAAACTACCAACAATGAGGCTGAGTATGAAGCCTTGATAGCTAGTTTGCAAATTGCTAAGCGTATGAGGATCAGGTATCTTGAGGTACATGTAGATTCATTATTAATCACTAATCACTTTAATGGATCCTATGCTGTTAAAGGTGAAAAGCTAATCAAATATTTAGAGATAGTCAAAGAATTGGCACTCTCTTTTGTTTCCTTTAGTTTGACACAGGTACCAAGGGAAGAGAATGCAGAGGCTGATGCATTAGCCAATCTAGGATCATCCTTGAAGATCCCGGAGGATATAAGGATCCCTATTATCCATATCCTGACCCCTGCTATCGAGGATCATGTAGCTATGGAGATATGAGAAGATTCTGCAATCATCCCTAGTGATGATACTTAATCTCATTCAGGATCATGGATCCTCCCAATCATGAGATACATACAACATGGAGAGATTCCTACAGGAGAAAACCCTAGGGCTTTCAAAATTAAGGTATCTCAATTTACAATATTGAATAATATGTTGTATAAACGATCTCTTGCAGGACCATATCTAAGATGCATTGAGGATCCTGAAATCCAAGAAGTCCTAAAGGATTTCCATGAAGGAGATTGTGGAAACCACACTGGGGGCAGGGCATTATTCTCAAGGATCCTGAGGACAGGATACTATTGGCCCACTATGAAGAAGGATGCTGTGGAGTATGCCAAGAAGTGTGATCCTTGTCAGAGACACAGTAATATCCTTCACCAACCAGCATAACTTTTGCATCCTATATCCTCTTCTTGGCCATTTATGAGATGGGGAATGGATATAGTTGGTAAGCTTCCTAAGGCACCTGGTGGAAAAGTATTCATGCTTGCTATGACTGATTACTTCTCCAAGTGGATAGAGGCAGAAACCTTTGCTCAAGTCAGAGAAAAGGAAGTTATATCCTTTATTAAAAGAAACATTATTACTAGATTTGGTTTCCCTTCTGAAATTGTTTGTGATAATAGATCCCAATTTATTGGGAATAGAACTACTAACTTTTGTGACAGCTGGGGGATTAAGATGATAACATCAACACCAGTCCACCCACAAGCTAATGGTCAGGCAGAATCATCCAACAAGATCATCATCAACAATTTAAAGAATAAACTTGGATCCAAGAAAGGAAAATGGGTAGAAGAACTACCTTATGTGCTTTGGGCCGATAGGACGACTCCCAAGAATGCTACTGGCCAAAATCCATTTTCTTTGGTATATGGGGCAGAATCAGTGATTCCTAGAGAGATGGTGGTTCCAACTGCAAGAACAAGCATTCGTGATCCTGAAGAAAATGCTGAAAACTTGGTTCAAGACTTGGATACTATAGAAGAAATCAGGGATTTGGCAAGGATAAGGATGGCTAGTTATCAACAAAGGATGGCTGGAGCTTGCAACAAAAATGTCAGGATCAGGAAATTCCAAATTGGTGATATGGTATTAAGGAAAGCATTTCAGAATACCACCAATCCTGCTGATGGAAAGTTGGCACCAAAATGGGAAGGCCCTTACTTGATCAAAGCTGAGGCAGGAAAGGGGGCATATCGATTGCTAACAATGGAAGGTGATTTGCTGCCAAGAGCTTGGAATGCTGTCCACTTGAAGAAATACTTCATGTGATAAGGGTCCATGATCCTAACATGACAAATATCCTTGAAGGATCCTTATAAGATAGATGATTCTCATTTTGTTAATGATCTAATCCCGAACTATTTCATTTTTTAATTATCCTATATAAGGATAAGGATAAGGATCCTGTATCCTTTATCCTCCTTTCACTTGATTCTGAGTTTTGAAGGTTCAGGTATCCTTAACAAAGGACTGATTATCCACAGAAGTATCTAGTTATTTAGGCTTGACCCCAGTTATTTGGGCTTGACCCCAGTTATTTGGGCTTGACCCCAGTTTGGGCCTGTCCCCAGTTTCGCCAGTAGCGCACGATGATCCTGGTATAGTTCATGGCAATGGGACCAGTACTCGCTTTAGGGGCTGACAATTTCATTGTACTGGCTATATTCAAGATCCTACGTATAATGGTAGACGTACCATACATCCGTTCCTAAGGTTTCTAACGTTTTCATGTTAGCTAAGGTTTTGGCATTTTCATGTCACTAAGTTTGGATAGTCGCCAGTGAGGGCCATACTCCAGTTTACACACGTTCCTTTGGGCTTGTCCCCAGTTATCCCTTGGGCTTGTCCCCAGTTATCCCTTGGGCTTGTCCCCAGTTATCCTTTGGGCTTGTCCCCAGTTATCCTTTGGGCTTGTCCCCAGTATATTGGGCTTGTCCCCAGATATATTGGACTTGTCCCCAGTTACTAACTCTTATCTTATATTGGCTTAGTCCCAAGTTGTATCCTATTTCAGGTTTTTGGAGATAAACGACCAAGGATCCTTGATCCTTACCTTCTACTAAGGTTTGTCTTTTGGTTATCCTGATTATAAGTGTTAAAGGTTAGGATCCTAACTTGGATTCTCAGGTATGATCCTTAACTATTTTGATTTTATTCATTATTCATTTGAGTAACCCTTATCCTTTGACAACTGAACTTATGATCCTTAAAATATACTACTTTTCGGAACTTGTCGACTATAGGATATGTAATCCTTGATCATATCCTAAACTTTTTGAGGATATTTATTAAATTTTTTCTTTACTTGATAAGTTTAGACAAAATGTATATCACAACAATTGAAAAGTAAAGTACTAACAAGGATAGCAACACGGGAGATAGCCAAAAAGTTAAAGTTATTTTATTCACAAAACGTTAAACCCTTTAAGGTTGTCAAAATTGCCAACCCACGTTTTTACCAGCAAAACGTGGCCCGTCCACATGGGTTGGCAAAGGGTGTCCAATGTTTACGGGTCTTTGTAGTGCAGGAAATAAAAGACGGAAGGATAACGAGTGGCTTCATCCCCCAAACAGAGGATCCATCCACCACCCATTATCCTGCCTATTGTTCAAGGATACATGATCCTTCACCCTAGAAACTATTGTCTGAAGTTATTACAACCCAAGATTGTTTCAAAACACCATAACCACAATAAAACTACCAAATTCTAAAAAAATGGGCTCCGGCTACGTCTAGAAATGTCCTTCATCGCCCATTCCTGCAGCTTACACCTTTGCTGCATCACCATCTCCTACATGATCCTTGACTCCACTGCTACCAGCCTCGAGTGCTAGGACCTCTTCAGCCTCCTCTTCGTCATCCAGCTCAGCCAATCTAGCCTTCCAGCCCTCTACGTCCCACCTGTTCTTGTCAAAGTCAGGATCCAGAGCTTCTTGGGCCATCTGCAACTTGGTCTTTTACATAGCGATGGCAGCTGCGATTTTAGCATCATTGGTGATCTCATTTTTCTCTTGATCAACAGTAATGTGAGCCAGGACAAGTTCCCTCTTCACCAGATTGACATCATTGTCAAGGGAGGCTATCTTCTGATCCTTGGCCAGCATCATCTTTTGGAGGTCCAGGCACTTTTGCTCAACTTCTTCAACATTGCCTACATAGTCCTCGATTTCAGCAAATTTCTGCAAAAAGACAATATAAAGCTTAGGATAACATGATCCTCAAGTGGGCATGATAATTAAGCTAAGTCAGTGATCCTTACCTCAGCAAAGTACTCAAGGAACTGATGACGGATCAAAGGCAAGCCTTCTAGATTGTCAGCCTCAGAGGTCTTCCTTTTCTTACCACCCTTGCCCTTAGAAGTGGTTGCCTTGGCAATCTTCTTCTTTGAGGATCGGATAGTGTCAAGGTCAGTGACACTGAATTTGGAGGCAGATCTTGAAGATTTTCCAGCACCTACACATCCAAAATAGATAAGTATCCTTATTTCATTTTAATTTAAGCGTTTAATTACATATAAACATGGATACTTACTCGACATAGTGACAGGACCTGAGGATACTTCTTGAGAATCCTGGGTATTTGCTTTAAATGATCTTCTTGCAGGATCAAGTCTCCGGAAAGTGACAAGCCTTTCCTTTGTTGTAGGTGTTGTGATGAGGTGTGCGACAGTAATAGCTGCAAAATAGAAACAAAAGGACGTTAGTGATCCTTAAACAAAAACAAGGTCATCTGGTGATCCTTCTCAGGATCCTCTATCCTACCATGAGTGGTCCATTTTCTAGGCAGATCCTTTCCATCAGGGATAGAATCCCTTCTGACAAAGAAGAATCACCGTTTCCAGTTGGTGTCATTCTTAGTGGCTTTGAAGATGGGGTGTTCTTCACCAGGTTTATGTTTGAGTAGATACCGATGAGATCCATGGCTTACGAGGTCATACATCTCTGCAAACTCTGACATTCCCAGATCAATTCCTTCATGTTCAATGATCCTTTCAAGGGTATATAAGACCCTCCAGATCATTGGCATCGCTTGAATATATGAGATGCCGGTGAGAGAGAAGAAGGATTGGGTGAAATCTGGAAAAGGATACGAGTACCCTATTGTAAATGGTGTGACCGGAAAGGCTACCCAGGTTTCAGAAATATAATCACTTAGAACGGTGGGATCAAATGGTTTGAAATCGGTGTTTGCCGGAAAGCAATGTCGAATCCTGTCTATCTGTGGATCGGTAAAGCAACATCTTTCTTTCGCCGAATCTTTGATGATCCCTTGGGACTTCAAGGGACTGTCCTTTTTATGATCCTTAACCGGTGAAGACCTCAGCAACATCTTGGTCATGAAGATGGTGAAAGACAAGAAACAGAATTGAGAAGATGAAGAGAGAAAGGAAAGAGAAATACCTGATCAAGTCTTCGAATGAGGATTTAAAGAGGAAATGCACGAATTTAAATGCTCTCTAACCCTTATCTCTAACTTCAATTTATAATGATGATCTTGCAGGGTAGTCACTTCAGTGACGTCAGGATGGCAACGGATAGTTCGATTACAACGGCTATATATCCGTTAGTTGGTTACGGATAAGAACAAGAAAATATAACTCGTTTATTTACAAATTACTCCTTATATTTTGGGGGCAATTGTTAGGGGAGGATTTTCCAATGATCAGTGATCCTCATTTACTGTTGGGTTTAGTGATCCTCAATTCTGTCTGAATTAATGATCCTCAGAAAGTATTGTAGGATCTGGATCATGGATCATCACAAGGATCCTTATACTAACGATTGTCTACTTTGAATATGAAGTTGTTTTGCAGGAGTACGAGCTTGGACTTGGTCTTGGCGATATTCCTGGAGCATATTCCATACTTATTCCGCACGTGCTTAACTGAAGTGGACGTTATGGAGTTCGTGGAGGACTTGCATGAAATGCGGACAGTTTGTTAGCTTAGATATTTTCCATTTTTAAAAGGGATAGCGAGCTAAATAGAAACACTTGGCTATTTTTAGCTTAACACACACTCGCAACTGCTCTCACCAGCTCTTGACAATTCACTTGGCGATTACACACTTTTTTGCACATTACACTATAGTGATCCTTGTAATTAGCTCGCTATCATCCGAAGTTGTAATACATTTCTTGTTTAATCTGAGTTGGTGATCGGTAGTTTCCATCACCCGAGGTTTTTTATGCCGGAGATCTTCTAAAGATCAAGGGCTTTTTCCTCGTATAAATCTTTGTGTCACTTGTTCATTTCATTTCTGAGTGATCCTTAGTATTGTTCATTGATTCAAGCATCACACCTCACAACAGAAAGTTTGGTTGCATTATCATTGCTTGATTTTTTACCAAAACAGGGTTACAAAAGGATTCTCAGTTTTATCAGGATCTTGTAATGAATCCCTGCAGGAATCTCGACGAAGCTCGTAATAGGGCTTTGAGATATATTCGCCTGGAAGATGACAAAAAGATGCAAGAGAGGATGAATTCTACCTCAACCTACGAATCAACCAACAGGAAATCAGAATCCTCGTATAAACCGTATCGCTCCAAGCCATATGGCAGAAATGACAACAAGAAAGTGAATGTGTTGAAGACGAGGATCCTGAAGAATATCCTGAACTATCTGAATATTGCTTTTCTGTTAATATACCTGAGTTGATATATGCTATGCAGGGTTTAGGAGACAAAGCTAGGTGGCCTCGAAAGAATCAACAAAAAGCTGATTGGAAGGATAAATCCAAATGGTGTGCCTTCCATGAAGATTTCGGACATGTGACTGAGGATTGCATTGCTCTAAGGAAAGAAATAAGCTACCTATTGAGCAAGGGGTATCTGAAGGATTTGCTACGAAGAAAGAAGAATAAAGGGCAGGATCCTGAGAAGGATCCTAAACGAGCAGCATCTCCCCCAGCAGATGCCAAAATAATTAACTTTATTTCAGGAGGATCCGATATTTGTGGGACTTCGTATTCTGCGACCAAGAGACATGCAAAGGAGGCTAAGACTGAAAGGGGAGACAAACCAGCCAGGATGACTACCCTTACAACTGATAAAGTGACCACTTTCGACAGTGATGACAGGGATACTGTGCAGGATCCTCCCATGATGCTCTCGTAATAACATTATATGTTGCTAACCATTTTGTACGCAGGATATTAGTGGATAATGGCAGCTCTGTCAACATAATTCAGCTGGAAACATTGAAGAGGATGAATGTATCTCCGATGGACATTACTTCGAAATCCACAGTGCTCGTTGGCTTCAGTGGGGAAGCTAGGAATACCGTAGGGGAGATAAAGTTACCAGTATATGTTGAAGGGGTCAACTCGATACAACGTTTCTGTGTGATGGACTCCCTATCCTGCTATAACATCATACTAGGCAGGCCATGGATCCATGATATGAAGGCTGTGCCATCGACTTATCATCAGTGCATCAAGATCCCTACCCCTTGGGGGGTTGTCAAGGTTGTTAGTGATCAGCAGGAGGGGAAGGAATGCTACTCATCCTCAATGAAATCCTCAACCAAGCCTAATGCGGCATAGCAATTAAAGATGCGGGCCCAGGATATCATGGAGGCTTCGGAGCAGGATGTAAAGAAAGTTATCCTGGATCAGGATAATTCGGATATCTCAATGCTCGTAGGAACCAATATCCCTCAGGATATTGAAAATCAATTGATTAATTTTTTGAAATGCAGGATGTCAACATTCGCATGGAAGCATGAGGATATGACAGGTATTTCCAAGGATATTATAACACATAAGCTCAATATTGACAGGTCGTTCAAGCCGATCCAACAAAAGAGAAGGAAATTTGCTCCGGAGCGAAATGTGATCATCCAAGAGGAAGTTGAAAGGCTACTAAGGAGCAAGATGATTAGAGAAGTGAAGTTTCCTAAATGGCTTGCGAATGTAGTCGTGGTACAAAAGAAAAATGGGAAATGGAGGGTTTGTGTAGATTACACAGACTTAAACAAAGCCTGTCCCAAAGACCCGTTTCCTCTACCTCATATTGATTCAATGGTAGATGCTACCGCCAGCCACGAGATGTTAACCTTCATGGATGCCTCTTCAGGATTTCAGCAAATCCAAATGGAACCCTCTGATCAGGAGGATACTGCTTTCATGACACCCACAGGTATTTATTGTTATAATGCTATGCCCTTTGGTTTGAAAAATGCAGGTGCAACATACCAAAGGTTGGTAAACATGATGTTTAAAGATAAGCTGGGGGACACCATGGAGGTATATATTGACGATATGGTGGTGAAATCTAAAAAGGCTGAGGATCACCTCCAGGATATTAAGGGAGCGTTTGATATCCTGGATCAGTATAAAATGAAACGGAATCCTGCTAAGTGTCATTTCGGAGTGGGGGCAGGAAAGTTTCTAGGATATATGGTGACCATAAGGGGGATAGAGGCAAGCCCGGAGCAGATTAAAGCTATCCTGGATATAAAATCACCTTCGAATATGAAGGATGTTCAACGGTTAACAGGCCGAGTAGCAGCATTGAGCAGATTTATTTCAAGATCCTCGGAAAAGTGCAAGGAATTTTATGATATCCTCAAGAAGAATAAGAAGTTTGAATGGGGAGCAAAGCATGAAGCAGCTCTGCAGGATTTGAAGTAGTATCTTTCAACCGCACCCTTATTGATGAAGCCTGAGGATGGCGAACCATTATCCCTGTATCTTGCAGTATCAGGGAATGCAGTAAGTGCCGTCCTTGTAAAGGATCATGAAGGTCAGCAGTATCCTGTCTATTATGTTAGTAAAAGTTTATTAGATGCTGAAACTAGATATTCTCATCTAGAAAAATTAATATTAGCCCTAGTTATGGCATCAACGAAACTTAGACATTATTTTGAGACACATAGGATTCATGTTAAAACCAATTATCCTGTTAAAAACGTGCTTAGGAAACCCGAGATGTCGGGTAGGATGGCTAAGTGGTCAGTAAAATTAAGTGCTTATGACTTAGTATACGAGCCTAGAAATGCCATAAAGTCTCAGGCTTTAGCTGACTTTGTGGCTGATTTCAGTAGTGACATTCAAAATGAAGTAGACCTAGAAGTACAGCAGCTAGGAGAAAACTTAGAATGCTGGACATTATACACTGACGGTGCATCTAATGTAAGAGGAGTAGGTCTAGGTATACTACTAAAATCGCCACAGGGGGACATATTACCCCAGGCTATTAGGTGTGAATTTCCTACTACTAATAATGTGGCAGAATATGAAGCTTTGATTGCAGGGTTAGAGTTGGCTAAAAATATGAGTATCAAGAATTTGCAAGTATATGTTGATTCTTTGTTAATCACTAATCATTTTAATGGAACCTATGCAGTTAAAGGAGAGAAGTTAATTGAGTATCTCGAAATTCTCAAAAAATTAGCAGGATACTTCGATATTTTTACACTTGAACAGGTACCAAGAGAGGAAAATGCTGAAGCTGAAGCCTTGGAAAATCTGGGATCATCGGTCAGGATACCGGAAGGAACCCGAATACCAATATTACATATCCTATATCCTGCGACGAATCCTCAGGATAAGGAAGTAATAAGTATTCAGGATCCTGATGATGAGTATCCCGAGGAGGATCCTAAGTCCTGGACGGCTCCAATCATAAGATATCTCAAGGAAGGATACATCCCTAAAGACGAAAATCCTAAGGCATTTAGGATGAAGGTATCGCGATTTACCATTATAAATAATGTTTTATATAAGAAATCTCTTGCAGGTCCGTACCTGAGATGCCTGAAGGATCCTGAAACCAAGGAAGTGCTCCAAGATATACATGAAGGGGATTGTGGTAACCACACTGGGGGCAGGTCATTATTCTCAAAAGTATTAAGGACATGATATTATTGGCCGACGATGAGGAAAGATGCCATAGAATATGCTCGAAGATGTGACGCATGTCAAAGACATAGTAACATATTACATCAGCCTGCTGAACCGCTGTATCCTATTGTTTCCCCTTGGCCGTTCATGAAATGGGGTATTGATATAGTGGGAAAGCTTCCAAAGGCTCCAGGAGGAAAGGTTTTCATGTTGGCAATGACATATTATTTCTCCAAGTGGGTTGAAGCAGAAGCATTTGTTCAAGTTAGAGATCAAGAAGCGGTATCCTTCATAAAAAGGAATATCCTGACTAGGTTTGTAGTACCAGCTGAGATAATTTATGACAATGGATCTCAATTTATAAGTAAAAGGACTACTGACTTTTGCAAGAGTTGGGGAATCAAAATGATCACATCTACCCCGGTACATCCTCAAGCGAATGGACAAGCAGAATCCTCGAACAAGATAATTGTCAACAACTTGAAAAAGAGACTAGGGGCTAAGAAAGGAAGATGGGCAGAAGAATTACCCTTTGTTCTGTGGGCTGATAGGACAACGGTGAAGAGTGCAACTGGCCAAACCCCGTTTTCTTTGGTGTTTGGAGCAGAAGCGGTGATCCCGATAGAAATGGTGATACCTACAGCAAGATCCAACCTTAGGGATCCTGAGCAGAATCCTGAAGTCCTATGCCAGGGATTGGAAACTATTGATGAGACAAGAGATGCTGCAAGGCTAAGGATGGCAGCATATCAACAGAGGATATCTAAAGCATATAACAAGAATATAAGGACTAGAAGATTTCAGGTTGGAGATTGGGTATTAAGAAAAACTTTTCAGAATACTACTAATCCTGCTGATGGAAAGTTGGCTCCAAAGTGGGAAGGACCCTATAAGGTTGAATCAGAATCAGGAAAAGGAGCATACCAACTCAAGAATATGGAGGGGGATATGCTACCGAGATCCTGGAATGCTATACATCTAAAGCTCTATTTTAAGTGAGTATGGAATTCAAATTCTGACTCAGGGTGGTATGGATTCTGTCTCTTTTATTAAACTTTGATATTATTTACTATTTTGAACCCATCACTGACTTAAGCATCGGAGGGATGTTAGCCAGCCTAACACCCACCGTAGCTTATAAGTATTTTGCAGAATATGCTTCGGGATATAGCACCAGGATACACACTCAGGATACTTCGAAAGATTAGAGGATTGGCCCCCTCTCTCACGTCTAAGGGATCCTGATCCCTTCACAGGTTTAAAGGTATTCACCTTTCTTCCGAATTGGGTTTAAACACCCCGCCTGGAGCGCAAGTTATTCGGGAATAGTTCAAGGTGGCGGGACCAGTTCATGTAAAAGTGGCTGACAATTTCGTTACTATTGGCTACATCCTGAATCCTTAAGGTATATGAGGATTGATCACCCTCTCTCACGAAAGGGTATTTTCATACTCTCTAAGGTTTAAAGGTTTTCACCTTTCTAAGTCTTGGAGTTTATACACTCCCGCCTGTAGTGCACGAAAATTTGGGATTTTCCCCAGGATACAAAGGATTTATCTCCAGTATATTTTGGGTTTTACCCCTGTAACACAAAAAATTGTCTATACAATTGGAACTAGTGTTCAAAAATTTTCTAAGTGTTTGAGGACTTCATGCATAGGGGACATTCCATCTAAAGCAATTGGATCAAAGTTGAGCCAAGTGTCTCGAACTGGGGACATCTTAGTAGGAGAAGTCACAAAAGGGGTTGGAGTTTAATATTAGGGTTGCACTCAATTCCTGGTATGATCTTTCCTTTGTGAACCTTACATTAAGGATATATCTTTAGGATATGTCTTCGAAATGTGTTTTTGGAATACGTTTCGGGATATTTCATTGAAATACTTGATTGAAATATTTGAATTGAAAATATAAACTCTGATCAAATAAGTATTATTAAAACAGGTTTTAGAAAATAGACTATCTTTTATTCTTTAGAAGTTTTGTCTAAAATTGATTGAAGTTTTCATAATATATCACTGAGTATATTGATCAGGATATGAGAGCAATAGCAAGCCAATTGAAAGATGAAATTATTTGAAATAAGTAATACCAGTTGATAACCGAAGGTTTCATCCTAAAACCTAGGACCCATCCACCTTCGGCTATCAAGTTGTTTTAATACAGAAATAGAAACTGTTCATAGGACAAGAAGTAAAATTGTTCAAACATAAGCATAACTCTCAAATTTAAAGAAAATAAGTTTTAGGAGGCAGCGCCTTCTTCGTTCATGGTATTTTCAGCAACATCCGTCTCGGGATCAGCCTCAGCATCCCTCTCAGCACCAGTTGGTTTTTCGACTGCTTTTGAAGATCCTTCAGCTGCAGGTTTAGTAGAAGTGCCACCGAGGCTCCTTAACTTTGTTTCCCAGGCATTGACGTCCCAATAAGGGCATTTAAAGCCCAGTGCTTTGGCTTCGTGAGCCATCTTTAGCCTGGCCTGGAGGAGGGAAGTGACGACAAAACTTTTAAGGCTTTCCCGGTAGCTGACCATATCCCGTTCATGTTGAGCATGGGCAGCATCAAGATCGGCTTGGGCCTGGAGAGCAGCTTTGTTGAGAGCGGTCTGGTGTTCTTGGGTCATAACCTTGAACTTCTCCTCATAGTGCCGAGATTTAGCGGCTGCAATCATGCCCTGATCGGAGATGGTAACCTCGGCTTTCTTCAACTTGGATTCAAGCGTCTTGTTGAGCCCACAGGATTCTTGATATAGATGAACCAGACGTTCAAGACCCTGCAAAAATAAGAGGATAGGTATTGGTTTTAATAAATACTTATAAGTGATATAAGCTGCAAGATATGGCTCAAGGATACTAACCTGGTTGAGAAAAGAAGTCATAAATCCGCTTGCTTCGATGAACCCGTGATTCTCATAAGGGAATGTATTAGAGATAGCAGGGGAATCGGGTTCTTTCCTTTTACGAGAGCATGAACTCCGGGGCTTAGTAGCTGGCGAAGGTTTGGGAATGATGATGGCCTTGGAACTGCTGGGCTTGGATGAGGCCGTGGCCTTGGGACTAGGTTCCTTCTTGATCTGAACCTGATTGGAATAACTGTCTAGCTCGTCGAGGTCAAAGACTTCAGGGATCTTGGCTGGTGCTGCGTAAAGGGAAAAGTCTTACATCTTTATTACCCTTCATTATATTATATTGCGCTAATTAATTATTTCAAAATAATCCTTACCAGACATCTCGGCTGATGAGTATTGATTGGAACTCGGGATATGTGTGGTAAAACTCCTGTCACTTGCAGGTAATTGGTAAATTGTTTTGATTCTTTTTTCTGATTCCGCAGTAGGGGGAGCTACTTCCTTAAAATTCACTGCAAACGGATCAAATAAGAGGATATTAGCAAAAGATAAAAGTCTAGAGGTACGTGGGGACATTCATGATCCTACCGGTGGTTAACCACTCCACCGGAAGGCTAGCACCCTCATCAATGGAGTCTCGTTTGACGAAGAAGAACTTGCGTTGCCATCCGTCTTCATTCTTAGTGGCTTTAAGAATAAGGGGTTTGTTGGAAGTTGAAAAAAGCAAAAACCGGCTAGAACCGTGGGATCGGAGGCGGTATGCGATTGGCATATCTTCGATACAAAGGTCGGGACAGTGAAGGTTTTTAATTTGGTTGAGTACGATTAATACCCTCCAGACCATGGGCATGGTTTGGGAAAAGGAAATACTGGTAGTTCGGAAGAATTGCATCATAAATTCGGGAAAAGGGTACTGAAGACCTAGCGAGAAAGGGTATGCCGGGAAGCAGACCCAATCAGTAGAAGAAACGTCTGATCGAATTGACCGATCAAATGGTCTAAAGACCGTGCCATCGGGGAAAGCACCGAAAGCTCTCAAAGCCTCAATGTCTGCGTTATCAAAAGCACAGACCTCCTTCTTGGGATTTTTAAGAAGATTCTGCTGAATGAAGGTCTCAGATGATTCGCCGGTTTGAGAATAAGTTCTGGCAGCCGTTGCAAGTAAAGGAAAAGAGAGTGACAGGAAATGAATAAGAAGTAGGGAATTACCTGGAGACTCCGTTGGAGATATCTGCTTTTCAAACAAGAAGAGAGAAGATATAGGAGCGTTGTAGATCTCCATCGAGTTAAAAGCGCGTTGGAAGTTATGGTGTAATCTTGACCGTCGTCTCGATTTAATTGCCTTGATTTATGAGATAGAATTTTTAAAATATATCCGTTGGATTGGTATACCAACAGATATATTTGGGGACAATTGTTATGGGCCATTTTCTGAGAGTATATATCCTGACTAATATTCTGCTTTTGATTGTTTACTTGTGACCAGGATACCGGATCAGGATATTGGTAACACCCTGGTGTGATATCCTGGTGTTAATTAAGTAATCCACGTGCAGGTAAGAAGCTGTAGGTCACTAACGGTCAAATGGACTTCTTCTCCTAGAGACTCGGGCAAACCAGTTATTTGAGAGACGTTGGACCCGAAAGACCAGGTCTACAATGTTCAAGTGGGGAATATCCGTCGAATCCCGGTTTAATAGGGTAGTTTGTTGTATTTCTTTTACTATAAATAGATGGGGTGGATCAGATTAAGGCACGCAACTTTACACTCACACTCTTTCGCACACTTTAGCTCTCTAGCTTCTAGCAAACACTATACACAAACACTTGTACTCGAATTACATTGTAACACCTAGTTGATCCGCATTACATCCTGCACTGTATCCTGACATTTGAAGTAATAGAAGAACAAGGCAACTGCGATTGTCAGCTCCCGAGGTTTTGTGCCGGCGATCTAGATTGATCAAGGGCTTTCCTCGTACATCACGTGTCAACCTTTACTTTTTTGCTCATTGTTTGATCATAGATACAACTCTATATCCTGAGCCGTATCCTGAAACTGTTTTTGCAATTAATTTGATTAACATTTTTTTCGACACTCATTTCTAGCACACTACCTCACTTAACTAATTTGATCACTTAATTGCTTCGGTAATTTTTGACCAAAACATGTAATAGATTTTGGTGGAAATTGGGATGACCACTTACCACTAATAGAATTCTCCTATAATAATAGTTATCATGCAAGCATCAATGCTGCCCCGTTCGAAGCACTGTATGGACGAAAGTGCCGAACCCCAGTTTGCTGGGCTGAAATAGGAGAAAACCAATTATCAGGTCCCGAGATTATTCAGGAAACCACCGATAAAATCACTCAAATCAAGGAAAGACTAAAAACGGCCCGAGATCACCAAAAGAGTTATGCAGACAATCGACGCAAGCCGTTAGAATTTCAAGTTGGAGACAAGGTACTCTTGAAAGTTTCTCCTTGGAAAGGAGTGGTTCGATTTGGTAAGAGAGGAAAGCTAAGTCCAAAGTATATAGGACCGTTCACAGTTACCCAACGAATTGGACCAGTTGCTTATAAAGTACAACTACCAGAAGAATTAGCCGGGGTACATGATGTGTTTCATGTATCTAATCTCAAGAAGTGTTTGTCTGACGAATCACTGATAGTACCTGTGCAAGACATAGAGGTAAATGAAAAGTTGAAATTTGTTGAGAAACCTCTCCAAATTGAAGACAGAAAAGTCAAGTTCCTCAAACACAAGAAATTGGTACTGGTCAAAGTAAAGTGGGATTCAAAAAGAGGACCAGAGTACACTTGGGAGCTAGAATCGGAAATGAAGCGAAAATATCCTTACTTATTTCAGTAAATCTCGAGGACGAGATTTTAAATAAGGTGGGGAGGATGTAAGGACCTGCACGAAAATGTCCTAAAACACTTCGTAAATAGAAACCGGGACCCCTAAAACCCTAAATTTCAGGAAAAATCAAGAAAATCAATTTTTATTGATCTGTCGCGGGCCGCATCAGACTTAAGGATAGTCTACGCGGGGTGCGACAACTCTGTAAGTCTCCGGATAAGCTTTAGGCCACGTGTCAGACACGTGGCAGACCTACACCATGACACGGCATCCCTAACCATAGCTAGGGTGGCCCTCGAGGGCCGCGTAGGATCCCCTTCAGGCTTACGCGGGCCGCGTAAAACTCAAATTTCAGCTATATAATGTGCATTGCATGGCCTTTCATCTGTGCTCGTAAAACTTCTTCAACAACGAAACATTCTGCTCAATTTCGTAGATTTAAGTATCGAAACGCTGCTACGATTACAGGGTAATAACTCGATCACTGCTACGATACAATGTCCGATTGATTGAAACCAATCCGATGGATGTTTAAGTGCTGCCCGAATTCAGGCTATACTTTGTCATTCGTCGTGAGGGTTTTGATTTTGTGAGCTTATCGTAAATGTTGTATTAAGTTACTAACATAGTTTCGTGTGCATTGTAATTTAACTAGGTTACGAGGCTAAATCAGTAGGCAAAACTCTGTCCAGTTAAACTCACAATGTGAGTCATTCTCTTTTTATCAAATTTGATTTGCAAAACCCTAAATGTTTTCCAGATATACTTTGCAGTGATTAAGTCTTTGCTAATCTTTAATTACTGGCAGTAAGTAGGGGTTTTGTGCACATTACTACTAACGATTTATCACTTTAGGTGGGCGAGCCTAATTAGTGATATGTCCACAGTCATAGATTCGGTCGAGTGACACCTGAACCAGCTAAATATAAGATAGGGCAAATATAAAAACCCTTAATGCTGTAATTTGTAACAATGTGTCATTTTGTATCAAATGAATGACTCGCCAGTATTTTCCCGCTGATAAAATCTTTTAAACGTGTTTCAGGTGATTTACTGTGAACCAGGAAAAGTGTCGCGTAGCACTACAGCTTGAAGGAAGTGGCCCAGTAAATAAATAAACATGTTTTTTTAACCAAGGGATTTCCCAGTGGAATTCCTTTATTGTAAAATATGGGGTATGTCCAGAAATTTGAAATGAAATAAATAGATGTTTTCAGTTTAAACGATCCTGTTAAAATTTCCGCTGCCTAATTAAACACCAATACCACAGGTTTTTGTCCCGCGGCTTCTGAACCGAGTAAAACCGAGATGGGGGCCGTGACAGAAGGGGTCAAGAACTCTCGGTACTCAGCACTTAACATATTATAATAATAATATATTTTCTGCTCCTCCGTAGTCACTAACTCATCACAGAACCTCAGCTTATCCATGAATATATCCGTGATTTTATCAATCGTTTCACCCCTTTGCCTTAACTGGATGAACTCCTCCTTGATCTGGTTGATGACTGCCTTGGGGCTGTGATGTTTAAGGAATGGTACCTTAAACTTGTGACAACCCTCAAAATTACATGTATCCGTACGATTTATTAATGATAATTAAATTGTTTGATGACTGTGCTGAATCACTTAACTGCTCTCTAGTTTACTGTGTTATACTTACGTGTGCTTGTAACATACTAGTAGTGTACAGAAAAATTACTAAATAGTCCTGTGTGTTTTCCTAAGTGTTGAGAATTAAAAACGTTACAAAAATATACACGTAGGACACTTTATGGATTAATTAAGCACTTTAACGGAACAACACCGAACCAAACAATCGGACTTTACCCGGAACACAAAAATATTGCCAAACATATTGTTTCACTTTTTCTGAGCTAGTCATGGTTCCCGAGCACACTAACACACTACATAAAGCATGAAACATACTAGACACAAGACTTAACACTTAACACCCCACTAAATCACCTACTCACAAATTAAACTACAATTAACCCCCTCCCCCATGTCATTCACGGTCACTATCTTGGCCCCACTCAAAGATTTCCTAAATATTTCCTAAGTCCTTCATATCTTGCATTGGGACTTGATGGATTATGGTTGCACTATAGGGGACAAGAGAACCATTGGATTATAACACTTAGTGTTTATAAGTAATCTTAAACACTTATCATTCTCACCACTATTTCACTTCTTCCTCCCTTCCACACACTCACGGCTGAACATACCCTTCCACCACCACCCATTTTCAATTTCCATCAAAGTATTCCAAGCACACTACAAGGTGTAAGAAGGTGAATAACAGAGCTCGGTGTGTTCGGAAGTTGAAGGACCACTCTCATCTTCTTTTAACCACCACTTTTCTACACTCGAACTCCCCTAGCCTTGAGCTAGTGGTAAGAACTTAGATCCGTTCATTTTTCATGTTATTTAAGTGGTTAATAGTTATTTGATGATGAGAATCCATGAACACTATAGGCTCATAAACAAAGTCTTGAATATAAAGTAACATGATGATGAAATATAATGAAAACATGATGTTAATATGATGTTGTTATGATTCTTGTTGATTATCTGATGATTTGTTGGTTAATATTGATGTTTGATGTTGTTGTGATCACTAAACATGTTAACGGAATCAATCGAACGCGCTTTAGAAGGTTAAAGACTGAAAACAGAAAGCTGTTTAGTGATTACATCCAACTTCAGTTGGCTATAACAGGACCATAACTTAACGAAAAATGTATTTTCTGAAGTCTAGATTTATATATTATGAAATACGGTTCTAATGGCACTGGAATCATAATTTTTAGACTCCGTTTACTATTTTTAAAGTGTCATTTTGTAACAGCAGCTAGAGCTGCATTTTTCTGCTGAAAATATGCGTTCTGTTTTCTGTCATAACTTGAGTTCTGTGTGGAGTTAGATCATGAAATTTGTACTGTAGATGACCACCGATGTATTTGTAATTCTCTCACTGGAATTTCGTAAATCAGACTCTCGATGAATTTTAAATAAATTATTCCGTGGACTGCAGTCAGAAAAAGATAAATCTGATTTCAGTCCAGAAAATGATTTTTTATAAAATATTGGTAATGAACTGGACCCCGATATTTTTACAAAATAATATTTGGATCGTTTAAGACATTCTGTAAAAATTTGGGAATTTTTGGAATAAGTTAACTATTTTATTAAAATGTCCGAAAACAGCCAGGTTTTGAATATTAAAGCTGAAATGACATAAGTTGTAATTTGCGTGTCTAAATGTCGAGTATGTTATCTGTGAATGATCTAACATGTTAGGTGTCAATAAAAGTGTTATGTGCAATATCGTATGTTTATTTATGAATGGGAATAGATGGGAAGTTTATATGGGCATAAACCGTTAAAGTAATGCATGTTATGTGATAGATACGTGTAGGAACTTTGTGCTCTATTTGAAAATCACTAAATGACTAACTGGTAATCATATTAGGACGTGATTGACCGACCTTGACTGTTAGCTATATTTGAGAATCTAACCGAGCAAACCGAGGTGAGTTCACACACTTTCTAAGGCATGGGATTCCCGGTGGTTTGGGAATGGGTTAAAGAATTAAAACGGAATCTACATATCCTACTTAGGTAGGATATGTACGGCCATCCTCCTTGGGTAGGATGCCAATATTAATCCTGCGTATTCTCTTTAGGGAGAACTACGTACGTTCGTCCTCCTTGGGTAGGACAACAACCTTAAAACTTACTAGACAAAACTCTATCATAAGTCCCTCATTTTATATCGACTTAATCGCCGAGGCCGATGGCGAGCGGGTCATTAGTTAATAGCGCTATTAGGTTTAACAAACCTCACACCGTGTCGTTCGAACGGGCGTGTACTAATGGACTAAGGTAAAGGGTCAGTGCTGATAGACATTGACTTAGGGCACAACTTACTTTCGTTAGTAGTCGATATCATACAGTCTAGTAGTTCACATGGGGAAGCCTCCACTGATTATGGATATGGTTTGGGTAATAAAGGAACTGGTTAAACATACTTTCAACTACGGGGTAACCCCCACGGCAAATAAGCCAACGAAAGTCAAACCACGTTTTCAGAAACAACTTAAAACTAATCAACCAACCGTGTACTCACTCAACTTTGTTGTTGACTCATTGTTACATGCCTTACAGGTCGCTAGATGCTTTTGGAGCTTGTACGAGGAGAAGGTTGTTGTGGAATATGTCCCGTGCTAAATATTTAATCCTTATGAACTTATTAAACCTACGTTTTGGACTTTAAACTTATGAACTATGGAACTTATGCTTCGAACTTACGTTTTATGCTTCCGCTGTTTAAATCTGAACTTGGTTAACTTAAAGTCGGTTTACTTTCCTTTGGTCACCAATCGTATTGTGGTTGGTTTTATTTACTTAATTGTGTTGTTCAATATGATTGGTGGCTCGATCCTGGTCATGTCACGCCTCCAAGCGGTGATACTCCGCGTGGTGGATTTTTGGGGGTGTGACAGATTGGTATCAGAGCCATTGGTTATAGTGAACTTGATTTTAAAAAGGGAAAGGCTTTTTTATAAAACCAGACTATAACCTGTACAGTGCTCAACGATCCACAACGACGCTTCGCTCCACGTGCAAGACTCGACACAATAGGTGGTATGATTTATGTTTATATTGTCGGTTAGATAGTTCACACTGTGCACCAGTTAACGTGATAGTTGCTATTTGAACCTTGTGTGCTTACTCTCTACTGTCGTCCCCCACTTACGCACTTTCGCGACACTTTTCTCACTTACGTTGCTTCATTGTGAAGATCATGAGCGGACGCGGAGGACGTGTCAACCTCACTCAAGCCCAGTTGACGGCTTTGATCAACGAACAAGTTGCTGAGGCACTCGCAGCAAATCCAGTAGGAGGTATAACCTGCCATATCAACCTATCTTAGGACATTTAGATCCTACCTTCACAAACCAACCCTCGTGCTTAACCTTGTCTTTTATTCTCGCGTAACAGGTCAACATGCTCAGCCTCCTGTGTGCACGTTCAAAACGTTCATGGACTGCCGACCTACTACTTTCAGTGGCACAGAAGGAGCAGTAGGCCTTCTTCACTGGTTTGAAAAGCTTGAGTCTGTTTTCGAGATGTGCGAATGCCCTGAAGATCGTAGGGTGAAATATGCTACTGGAACCCTTGAAGGTGCTGCGTTAACCTGGTGGAAAGCACAGGTTCAACTACTAGGACTGGCAGTTGCTAATGCCACCCCCTGGAATGGTTTCAAAGAGTTGATCAAAGAGGAGTACTGTAGTCGGGATGACATCCACAAGCTAGAGGTGGAATTTTTCAATCTGAAGATGACGGGGTCTGAGATTGAGGCGTATACTAAAAGGTCAAATGAGTTGGCCATCTTGTGTCCAACTATGGTGGACCCTCCCATCAAACGTATTGAGTTGTACCTCAAGGGTCTTGTACCAGAGATTCAAAGTCATGTGACATCAGCTAACCTGGGTACCATTCAGCAAATCATCAAGTTGGCTCATCGTCTCACCGACCAGGCGGTGGAGCAAAACAGGCTACCCAAACGTATTAGTGCCACAGCTACTACTGACGCTCCCAATGAAAACAAGCGGAAATGGGATGGAAATTCCAGTAAGGGTTCTGCTTCAGTTCAGTCCCAGCAGCGAAAGACAGACGAGTACAGGAGCCCCAGTCAGCAATCTTCTGGGAATCAAGGTCGGGTGGGTACAAGGGAAATCACCCTAAGTGCAACCGATGTAATTTGCACCACAGCGGGCAGTGCAACAAAGGCCGTTGTCAGAGATGTCACAAGCTGGGTCATGAAGCTAAAGATTGCAGGAGCCCGCGTCCTGCGAATCAGAATCGCCAACAGCAGCAACAAGATCCACAGAACCACCAGCAGCAACAACAACATGGCAATAAAGGATGCTTTCAGTGGGGCGCTGAAGGCCACTTTAAGAGAAACTGCCCCCAGCTGAACCAGAATCAGAACCACAACAACCAAGGAAACGGGAACCACAATGGGAACAACAATGGAGGCAACAATGGAGGCAACAACGGGGGTAACAATAATGGCAATGGTGCCAGGGGACGTGTTTTCGTGCTGGGTCAGGGTGATGCAAGGAATGATCCCAACGTTGTGATGGGTAAGTTTCTTCTGGACGACTTCTTTGTTACTGTTTTATTTGATTCAGGAGCCGATACTAGTTATGTGTCCTTAAAAGTGAGCCAAATGCTTAAGCGCACTCCAACACTTTTGAACACCAAACACACGGTAGAACTAGCAAACGGTAAAAGTCTTGAAGCCACACATGTAGTTAAAGGTTGTAACCTCGTCTTAGCTGGTCAGACCTTCTCTACCGATCTTATTCCTATCACACTTGGTAGTTTCGACGTTGTTATTGGGATGGATTGGTTATCTCATCAGCAAGCGGAAATTCTTTGCAACGAGAAGATTGTCCGCATCCCTCGTCCTGGTGAAGAACCCCTCGTAATTCATGGCGACAAGAGTGGTGTTGTTGTAGACATTATCTCTTTCCTTAAGGCCCAGAAGTGTTTGCGAAAGGGCCACGCTGCTATTCTAGCCCTCGTCTCGGATACATCCTCGGAAGAAAGGAAGATAGAAGACATTCCTATTGTGCGTGATTTTCCCAAGGTATTTCCTGAGGAATTACCTGGTCTCCCGCCTCATCGTCAAGTTGAATTTCAAATCGAGCTAGCTCCTGGAGCAGCGCCCATAGCTCGAGCACCTTATCGTCTAGCTCCATCAGAACTTGAAGAACTGTCCACGCAATTACAAGAACTCTTGGAAAAGGGTTTTATACATCCTAGCTCTTCACCCTGGGTAGCTCCAATCTTGTTTGTGAAGAAGAAAGATGGTACTTTCAGAATGTGTATTGACTACCGCGAACTCAACAAGGCGAATGTGAAGAATCGTTATCCTCTTCCACGTATTGACGACTTGTTCGACCAGTTGCAAGGGTCGAGCTATTACTCCAAGATTGATTTGAGATCGGGATACCATCAGCTGAGAGTCCGAGAGGAAGACGTCTCCAAAACAGCATTCAGAACTCGTTACGCCATTACGAGTTTCTGGTTATGCCTTTCGGGTTAACGAATGCACTTGCAGTCTTCATGGACCTCATGAACCGAGTGTGCAAGCCTTACCTGGATAAATTTGTCATAGTATTCATCGACGACATCCTGATCTATTCTAAGAGCCAGGAAGAACACGAGCAACATCTAAGGCTTATTCTGGAACTTCTTCGAAAAGAGCAGTTGTATGCCAAGTTTTCAAAATGTGACTTCTGGCTTCGCGAAGTCCACTTTCTAGGCCACGTAGTAAACAAGGATGGGATTCATGTTGATCCATCCAAGGTTGACTCGATCAAGAACTGGCCTGCACCCCGTACACCTACAGAAATCCGCCAATTTTTGGGTTTGGCGGGCTACTACAGAAGATTCATCAAGGATTTCTCTAAGATTGCGCAACCTCTCACATCACTGACTCAGAAAGGTGTCACCTATCATTGGGGTGATGCACAGGAATCCGCATTTCAGCACTTGAAAGATAGACTTTGTAGCGCACCTATCCTCTTATTGCCTGAAGGCACAGATGATTTTGTGGTTTACTGCGACACTTCCATCCAAGGACTTGGTTGCGTGTTGATGCAATGTGACAAGGTTATTGCCTACGCATCACGCCAACTCAAAATTCACGAAAGGAATTACACTACTCATGATCTGGAGCTGGGAGCAGTTGTTTTCGCCCTTAAGATATGGAGACATTACCTGTACGGTACCAAGTGCACCATTTACACCGATCACAGGAGTCTTGAGTATATCTTCAAGCAAAAGGAGTTAAACATGCGTTAACGCCGATGGGTCGAGCTTTTGAACGATTATGAATGCGCTATCAAATACCATTCGGGCAAGGCCAATGTTGTGGCCGACGCCCTCAGTCGAAAGGATACCATACCTAAGCGTGTACGTGCTTTACAGCTTACCATCCAATCCAACCTTCCCGCTCAAATTCGTGATGCTCAGGTCGAAGCATTGAAAGCAGAGAACATCAGGGCTGAGTCCTTACGAGGATCGAGGCAACGGCTGGAACAAAAGGAAAACGGCGCCTACTATGTTAACGGACGCATCTGGGTTCCACTTTATGGAAACTTACGCGAGCTTGTGATGGATGAAGCACATAAGTCTCGTTATTCGGTACATCCTGGTTCGGATAAGATGTACCACGACCTCAAGACTACGTATTGGTGGCCTGGCATAAAAGCCCACATAGCAACCTACGTCAGTAAGTGCTTGACTTGTGCGAGAGTCAAGACTGAATATCAGAAACCATCAGGCCTACTTCAACAACCAGAGATACCTAAATGGAAATGGGAGCAAATTTCCATGGATTTCGTTACTGGCCTGCCTAGATCTCAACGCGGAAACGATACCATTTGGGTGATCGTAGATCGACTAACCAAGTCTGCACACTTTCTGGCTATCAAAGAAACGGATAAGTTTTCTACTCTTGCAGACATTTACCTAAAAGAAGTGGTGTCAAGGCACGGAGTGCCAACCTCTATCATATCTGATCGTGACACGCGTTTTACATCTGAACTGTGGCAAGCTATGCACAAGTCTTTTGGCTCACGTTTAGATATGAGCATGGCATATCATCCACAGATGGATGGGCAATCTGAACGCATGTAACACCTCGAAAATTTACGTCCTATAATGTGTTGACACGTGTCATAACCTTTGAACGTGTGAAAGAATACTTTCGAGGGACTAAAGTTGACAAATAATGAAACTATGTAAATATAAGGGTTCAAAATGTCAACAATGAATAAATATACTTTACAATAACCCTACATGATGTTTATAACCTTAAACGAATGGATCATGGATCATACGAAGCGAATTGTGAAAGAAAGTGAGAGATTACAAAATACAGGGGTTAAATGTGTCAACATGTTTAAGATATACCTCTGAGTGACCTTTTAGCAAACTCGAAGCCTTGTAACGATTAATTATGCTCACTAGAATGCACCATAAAAATTTCACCAAGTTTCGTTATCGTATGAGAAAGTTATGATAAAATTCGTGTACGAGGGGTTAGACGCGTCAACATGGAAATTTATGACTTTTCGGGTAAACACAAAGTGGCCAAGGACTTCACAAAGTGGTTATAAGTCTTAAAGCCCCTAAATGTCAATTTAAAAGCCTCATAATGCAAGAAATAGTGTGAAAGCGATGTTTGGAAGGACCAGGGACCAAAAGTGCAAAAATGAGAAAGCTGATGACTAGCTTACGGACCTCAACATCCAGAACGTTGAGGTGCGTAAGCTAGTGCCCAGCGACAGAAAACAGACAGCTGCCTGTTCAGGCCCTTAACCGACTCCAAATGACTTGTTTCAATACAAGGGGCTTCCTATACTGGTTTTGAGGCTATAGGGGACACTTGTAAACATCCATGAACAATTATAGCCTTGCATGTCATCAATCCAAGGAGTTTTGATCAATATATAAAGCTCCTACGTTTGCAACATTCATACATACAACTCATCTGCATTTCTTGAAGACTTCTGGAACTCAAGAGCCTTTTCTAAGTCTTTCTAATCATTCATTAGACACCTGTAAGTATGCTTAACCTTCTTTAATTAAGTTTTTATTAGTTTATAGCCTAGAAGTCAAACCGTCGTAATTACGGTTTGACTTAACGATTAATCGCTAACGGTCCAGCGATTAGGCAAACTTAAGGTAGTTATAAGTTGGTAATTATGTGGGCTTTAAACCCTTAAAAGGGTACTCACTGATTCCCATCCTAACTAGGTCATTTGTCGAGTCAAAGATGTTTAGAAAAGTCAACAGAAATGTAAACTTTGATTTAACGCATAATTAACGATGTAAAAGGCGTGTAACCTATTTTATCATTCATGAAACCTGATAATAAGTATAAGAACTTGTCTAGGCTTGTTTGATTCGACAACTTTCTGTTTAAGATCGATTCGGAACCGAAAGGCGCATAGTTTGACTTCCTGCTTTGACTTCGGTTCTGACCCAATTTAGATAGGTTTAGACATGCCTTAAAGTTCCATTAGGACCTAGTTACATGATTGTATAACCCTCTACGTTTATACCACTTAAATCCTTAATTGTCCGACGTTTCCGTTAATCGCTTAAATATTGACCGTAATGCCCTTATGACCATACAACGAGAATTTTGGAAATGTGAAAGTACAATAATCTTTGTTACTAATTATAAAACATGTCCCTAAATTTTCACATCAGTTGGAGCTCTAGATTAGGAGTTATGCTTAATGACGTAATTAGAACGCTTCTTAGTAATTAAACGGCGTCATTAGCATAAGGCCTATCTAAACCCAATTTTTGGCACCAAACCTTTTACCCACTGATGTAATATAATATTTTGGGATTTTTGAAGATTTTTAATTATTTTTAAACTGATCATAAGCTAGGATTAGTGCCTTGATTCGGTAAATACCGAATATACCCTTTTAGGCCATAAAATGAGTTTTACAAATCATTTTGATACCAATCCAATTGCTACTGATTTTAAATAATAAATGTAGTGTTTTGAACCTGTTTAACTGATCAGAAAACTTAGAATCCTATTTTAACCCGTACGTCGCTTAAAACGGCTTTATACGCGTATTATACGCATAGTTTGAGTTTAAAAACATTTTGTCACATAAGACTTATTACCAACTGAGGTAACCTGTTAAAATAAGATATTTTACTGAATTACTCAGACCCGAATCACAGAAGCTTAATTTATCCCTTTTATAATCTTTAAAATGACCAAAATACCCCTACGGGGCTTAATATGAGATTAAACTCGTTTTGGGCATAATGGAAGGTATCCTATTGATATCACAACATATTTAAGGCATGTTAACTTAGGAAACCTGTTTAGGACTCTTATGGTTACCCGTTACGCTTCATGCGCGTTCGGTTCGGTTTATGTAACTAGTTTACATAAATTAGCCGAAACGGGTCAAACCTTATCGGTTTTATCTCAAAATCCAGAATATGTATAATATACCCATATTAAGCAAGTATTCAAACTTGTCGGGTCTAAATCACATTCTATCCGGTCTTCGCTTAATCGTGCGTACGAACCGTATCTTTAAAACTAACCGGTCTAAGCTTAAGCTTAACTAAAGACCCGTTAGGATTCTAATAGGTTATTATAAACCTTCGTTCCAGATTAGGAGGACCAGTAAAAGATACTTGCACTCACTGATTTTGATTTATACTTGCTCAGGTAAATACTTTTAACTTATTTTCCCTATACGGGCTTGGGGTACGGTATATAAAATACCGCTTGGTCGGGCATTGAATCTTTAATTGTATGATGGTTAAAGTATTGAAATGTCTCGTTTAAATTGTTTTGTTTGCTTAAAGCCTTTGGGGGGGTTAATGACCATGTCCCGGATATCCCTGGCATCATTTTACGAAATGGCCACGACCTAAGCACGGGGCGTAGGCGTACGCCCGTCGGTGTCTCATATACATAATGTGGTGTGTCTATTGATCTTTAACCCGGCTCGATCCGGGCTACTGAACGCATAAGAAACATGTAAATCCTTTACAAGTATTATATTCAAATAATTATCCCAAGTTATAAAATATTACTTGTGCCTTAAATGCATTTTCTTAAACTCTTTTCAAAATGAGTCGGTTGATTGTATTTACCAGTGTAAACTGACGTATTTTCTCAAAAAGGTTAAGTGCAGGTACTACGCGTAATAGGCGGCTGGCTTTTCTCCTAGCATCCACAATAAGTCTCGCAAGCTTGGATGTCATAGACTGTTGAACATTGTTTCCTTTTATTTTGATCTACCTGTGGATTTATATTCGACTACTTGTGATACTTAATATTACAATATTGTTTGGTTGAAATGAATCTATACTTTGCTTCCGCTGTGCATTTAAATATTGTGTTGTTTGACTATTATGTTATCAACCACGTCACGATACTCCCCTACCGGGCCCACCGGTAACATGTGGAAATCCGGGGTGTGACAGGTTGGTATCAGAGCCAACGTTGAGTGAATTAAACACTAGCCTTTTTGTGTTTAATCTCAATGACATAATTGCACATTCCTAAATCTTCGAGTCTAGACAAAGAACTTAGGAATAATCCAAAATGTTTTTATTTTAATTTTAATTTTGTCCTTCATTTTTCCTTGTTGTTACCTTGTTTATATTAACAGGTTTAGCAATGCCACCAAGATTCAGGCGAGGAGATCGAGGAAAAGGGCCAATCAGCGCCCCTAACGACCACGAGGCAGGGCCTTCGCACCGGCGAACTCCTTCTTCTACAAGGAGTGTCGAACCGCGAGAACCTTGGGGGATCTATGAGGAGCCTGCCAGACAATCTACGTCGCATAGCTCAACGCCTCCATATCATCACTCCTTTGGGCCTCAGTCCGAGAATGAGCCCAACAACCCGTAACTATCATACATACCCCTGCAACGATCCTTATCGCACAGTTCCTTCGGCGACCCTACTCCTGTCTTTCAGGGCCAGTTTAACCCGGCAGACTACCTACCAGAACCAGTGGGCTTTAACCCATTAGGACCGGAGGATCATTTTTCCGGCGATCATGCATTGGACATGGACGAGGATACGGACCCCGTCGAGCCTGCAACCGGAACCCCGAACCATCCTGTTGAGATCTCTGATGGTTCGTCTTTTCACGGATCACCATACCAAGGTCCGGATAGTCATCAAGCACGGTTCGACCGATGTGAGTGGTACTTTACACCATCTCACCATTCATCGCCTCACCAGCAGCAACAGCAGCAGCAAGATCCCTCTGGGGATCCACGTTTCGTGGCAGTCACGCCACCGCCTCCACCGCCGCCAGTTAATCTAGCGCCTCCAGAACCACCAAGACGTAGGAGGACTGGCGCACGGATGTCAGCACGAGGAGGGGATTTTCATTTCAGCTCCCCTCAACACTCTAGTGGCTGCCACTACCCGCCAATATATGAAGACCCACAAATGGGTGGACCTTCAGTTCCAGTATCAGAGGTGAATTCGGCACCTATTGCACCGTCACCATCGGGTTTTGGCAACCCTATCCCTGCTTATACTGCTCCACCAGCTTACAACCCATACGGACCGCCAGCATACACTAACTATAACTATGCTGAGGATCCTTACCAAGTGGCATCAAACTACCTTGCCCAAAATCCTGAGGGACCATATGGAACCCCTTGGGGAATAGGATACCCAGCTCGTGGGTATCAAGCACCTGCTCAGCCACCACTACAGCACCAGCCACCACGGTTTTCCCCACCAGAGCAGGAGGATCTCCGTCAAAGGCTGGAAAGAGTTGAGCGAGACTTCCAGAGGGAATGTAGGAAGAATCAAGGATTCATGAGTGGATTAGCAAGTTTGCTAAAAGGAAAGAAGAAACGGGATCGTTAAATCCCAATATGTATTATTGTATTTCCTTGTTTAAATCAAGTCCCTGCGTGGACATTTATTTATGTGTGTATGTAGTCCCAGTGTGGACATCTATCTTTGTACTTAGTCCCTACGAGGACTTGTCTCTATTAGTCCTTGCGTGGACATTTGTTTTTGTAAACAGTCCCTACAAGGACATGTATTATCTGTATAGCTCCTGCGTGGGCAAGTGTTTCTGTGAAAAGTCCAGTTTAGGGCAAAGTGTACTACTTTTAAATTTTTATGGAATGTAAGTTTATAAATTTCATCTTTGCTATGTTATGCATAATTAAATTATATATGAAATAAATAAATCGGAATCATTCCTTGTAAAAATCTATCTGCCTAATTTTAATTATTAATTAAGAATCTTAAAGGTAAAACCTAGCCTACATGTCATTATAAGACTTGGCCAAGATGGTAAGACCTATCTAAAAGATTCAAATCCCTGTTAACATCTGAAAATATGTTAACACTCCTGGCAGATGTGATCCGTCAAAATCACACACGTCATTCTTATAATAGGATTCTTCAAAAGATTCCTAACCCAACTTAATGATCTCTTAATCATGGGTTTAAATCATCAATTAAGATGATCCTATTTTGATCATACCCTAGTAATACAAGCCTACGGGCCTTGCTCATTTCTATATGAGCCAAAAGACAGTGGTAGCTGTGACTCCCTGTCCGAAAAAGGTAATGAACTATGTTCAAACTTTAAAAGCCTTGATTCTCTGAAATCATAGCTTATGATTTAAATTGTCCTTGTGACTAGGCCTTTTGTGCTACGAATAAAACTGTTATTGTTTTATAATTAGGATAAATTATAATAGAAATCCTAAATAAATGTGAGTAATAAATTAAGCATATATGGTCTACGTTTACCACGGTTAATAAATTGCCATAAAAGACAATTTTATAATAAACTCATCAATAAATTATTGTCGATATGTAACAGTTCAAGCTACATGGCAGACTTAAACGAGATCAACAGTCACCCAGGGAGAGAGCATGATAATGCCCGAGTAAATGTAGCGGGAGCAGAATTACAGGCAATGATAGATAATGCCGGTAATCGAGCTATGGATAGACAGCTGCATGAATCCGGTGGTACCCATACAAGGACCCAATCTGCACCACACTCTAGAACACCCTCCAGGACCCACACTGCCCACAACAGTAATTCTCACCACTCATCAAACCAGAGGAGTGCTCCATCCCAAAGAGTCGTACAGAATCAAGAACCCCGTAATAAGGGTTGCTCCTATAAGTACTTCGTTTCGTGCAAAACCAGGGATTTCACTGGGGAAAAAGGAGCAGTAGATTGCATGACCTGGTTGGACGAGATGGATACGGTTGTGGATATCAGTGGTTGCGATAATAGGGATATTGTGAAATTCGTGTCTCAGTCTTTTAAGGGAGAAGCATTAGTTTGGTGGAGATCTTTGATCCAAGCTACGGGGAAAATCCCGTTGTACAATATGACCTGGGAACAGTTCATGTCACTAATCAAGGAAAACTATTGCCCTCAGCATGAGGTTGAGAAAATTGAAGCTGACTTCTTATCGCTGGTCATGAGAAACCTAGACTGTCACGCCTACCTTACCAGTTTCAACACCTTGTCAAGGTTGGTTCCATATTTAGTAACCCCGGAACCCAAACGTATAGCTCGTTTTATCAGGGGTTTGGCCCCGGAGATCAAGGCAAGTGTGAAGGCCTCCAGACCAGCTACTTTTCGGTCTGTAGCGGACATATCATTGTCTCTTACCTTGGATGCGGTCAGGCTGAAATCGCAGAGGAACACCGATACCGACAAGAGGAAGCGTGAGGATGACAACTCACGACGTTCAGACAAGAAGCAAAAGGGAAACAATGACCACAAGAAGGGGTCAGGATTTAGAAAGGATGGTCAGCAGTCGGGTGAAAAACCCAGATGTAAAATCTGCAAGAGACAGCTCTTTGGGAAGTGCAGGTATGAATCAAATTCGCATTCACAATCAAAAACTTTTGCATGTGGGTTGTGCAAGTCCAAGGAACACAAGACCTTGGATTGCAAAAAGATGAAGGATGCGACCTGCTACGGTTGCAATGAAAAGGGGCACATCAAGACAAATTGCCCAAAATACGCCAAGAAGCCTGAGGAGGCTAAGAAGACCAATGCTAGGGTCTTCAGGATGGATGCTAAGGAAGCCGTCAAGGACGACAATGTGATAACAGGTACCTTTCTCGTAAATGATGTTTATGCGAGAGTGTTATTTGATTCAGGCGCTGATAAGTCGTTCGTAGATAATAAGTTTTGTGAATTGTTGAAATTACCTGTTAAGACCTTAAGTGTGAAGTATGAGGTGGAACTAGCAGATGGCACTTTAGAAACCGCCTCAACCTTATTAGATGGATGTTTCATATCCATTAAGAACCACTCTTTTCCTTTGTCCCTACTTCCTTTGAAACTAGCCGGTTTCGACATAGTTTTGGGTATGGACTGGTTATCTCATAACCAGGCCCAGATTATTTGCAATAAGAAGCAAGTGGTGATCAAGACTCAGTCTGGTGAATTACTTACTATCTAGGGAGATACCCAGTATGGGCTGCCTGAGAAAATGTCAATGCTCAAGGTCTCTAAGTGTTTAAAGAAGGGTTGTGTCATTTACATGGCACAAGTGATTATTGATGAGCCGAAGCCCAAGATTGGGGATATCCTCGTCATTTCTGAATACCCCGAAGTTTTTCCTGAAGAGCTACCTGGTTTGCCACCGGATAGGCAAGTAGAATTCAGAATTGACATTATTCCTGGATCAGCACCAGTAGCTAGGGCGCCTTATAGGTTGGCACCAACAGAGATGAAGGAATTGAGAACGCAGCTAGATGATTTGCTAGCCAAAGGTTTCATTAAACCTAGTTCGTCTCCTTGGGGAGCACCAGTTTTATTTGTCAAGAAGAAGGATGGATCGATGCGTCTGTGCATCGACTACCGCGAGCTTAATAAGGTCACTATCAAGAATAGATATCCCTTGCCCAGAATCGACGATCTGTTCGATCAACTTCAAGGGGCAAGTTTCTTCTCTAAGATTGACTTAAGGTCAGGCTATCACCAATTGAAGGTTAGAGATGAAGACGTACACAAGAATGCATTTAGGACTCGTTATGGTCATTACGAGTTACTAGTGATGCCTTTTGGGCTCACTAATGCACCGGCCGCATTTATGGATCTCATGAATCGCGTCTGTAAGCCTTACATGGATAAATTTGTCATCGTCTTCATCGATGATATCCTCATCTACTCGAAGAACCAAGCTGACCACAAGAAGCACCTTCATTGCATTCTGGAACTACTTCATAAAGAAAAGCTCTATGCCAAGTTCTCGAAGTGTGAATTCTGGCTTCGAGAAGTCCAATTTCTTGGACATGTTGTTAGTGAGCGTGGTATCCAAGTAGATCCCGCTAAAGTTGAAGCTGTCATGAGTTGGCAAGAGCCAAAGACGCCTACAGAAATTCGTAGCTTCCTAGGTTTGGCAGGATACTATAGGCGATTCATTGAAAACTTCTTAAGGATTGCTGCACCCCTGACTTCGCTGACACGTAAGAAGATTAAGTTTGACTGGGGTCCTAAGCAGCAGGAATCCTTCGATATTCTGAAACAAAAGTTGAGCAATGTTCCAGTACTGACATTGCCTGATGGAATCGAGGAGTTTGTAGTTTATTGTGATGCATCACACACCGGGATGGGATGTGTGCTTATGCAGAAAGGCAAAGTCATTGCCTATGCTTCACGCCAGTTAAAGGTGCACGAAAAGAATTACACCACCCATGACTTGGAGTTGGGTGCCGTTGTATTCGCACTAAAACTTTGGAGGCACTACTTATATGGAATCAAATGTGTGATCTATTCTGATCACAAGAGCCTTCAACATCTGTTCAATCAGAAGGACTTGAACATGAGGCAACGCCGTTGGATGGAAACCCTGAATGATTACGATTGTGAAATCAGATACCATCCCGGCAAGGCGAATGTAGTCGCTGATGCCTTGAGTCGAAAGGAAAGGGTGAAACCCATCCGAATCAATGCCAAGAGCATTGAAATAAAGAACAATTTGATTGAAAGATTGTTAGCTGCACAGAAGGAAGCTGTGTTGGAAGCTAACTACCCTAATGAAAAGCTAGGGGTAACTGAGGAGCAGTTATCTCTTAGCAAGGACGGAATCCTGAGATTAAATGGACGAATGTGGGTTCCAATTTTTGGAGGACTTCGAGATGTTATCCTCCAGGAAGCCCATAGTTCTAAATACTCCGTTCACCCTGGAGCTGATAAGATGTACCAGGATCTAAGGGCAAATTTTTGGTGGATAGGCTTGAAGAAGTCTGTAGCTGCCTATGTAGCAAAATGCTTGACTTGTGCACAAGTCAAAGAAGAACATCAAAAGCCGTCAGGTTTGCTACAACAGCCTGAACTTCCCACCTGGAAATGGGAGATGGTGACGATGGATTTCATCACCAAGTTGCCAAGAACAAGGAAAGGAAATGACACTATATGGGTGATCGTTGATAGACTGACTAAGTCAGCACATTTCCTACCCATTAAGGAGACTTATAGCTCCGACATGTTGGCCCAGTTGTACGTGGATAAGATTGTAGCTTTACATGGCATACCTGTGTCTATTATCTCTGACAGAGATACTAGATACACGTCACATTTTTGGAAAAGCTTCCAACAATCTTTGGGCACGCGTTTGAATTTTAGTACGGCTTACCATCCTCAGACAGACGGTCAGAGTGAGCGTACTATTCAAACGTTGGAAGACATGCTTCGTGCATGTGTGATTGATTTGGGTGGTAGTTGGGATAACCACCTACCATAATTGAGTTCTCCTACAACAATAGCTACCACACCAGAATTAAGGCTGCGCCTTTCGAGGCCTTATACGGTAGAAAGTGTAGAACGCCCGTTTGTTGGGCGGAAGTTGGAGATGTCCAGTTATCAGGACCGGAGATAGTCTTTGAAACGACGGACAAGATTGTCCAAATTCGTGACCGTCTCAAAGCTGCCCGAGATAGACAAAAGAGCTACGCTGATCCCAAGCGTAAATCTTTTCACTTTGAAGTAGGTGATAAAGTCTTACTTAAAGTATCACCCTGGAAGGGAGTGATGCGGTTTGGTAAGAAAGGCAAGCTAAGCCCGAGATACATAGGACCTTTCCAGGTTATCGAACGTATCGGGTCAGTTGCCTATAAGTTAAACTTACCTGAAGAGCTCAGTAGTATACACAATGTGTTCCACATCTACAATCTGAAGAAGTGTTTCGCTGATGAATCACTGGTCATACCACATACAGATGTGCATATAGATGAGAGCTTGAAATTTGTTGAAAAACCATTGTCGATCGAGGATCGACAGGTTAAGAAGCTTCGAAGGAAGCATGTACCGATTGTAAAGGTCAAATGGGATGCCCGTAGAGGTCCCGAATACACATGGGAGGTAGAGTCCACTATGAAAGAGAAATACCCTCATTTTTTTCAGTAAATCTCAAGGTCGAGATTTCTTTTAAGGGGGTGAGGATGTAACACCTCGAAAATTTACGTCCTATAATGTGTTGACACGTGTCATAACCTTTGAACGTGTGAAAGAATACTTTCGAGGGACTAAAGTTGACAAACAATGAAACTATGTAAATATAAGGGTTCAAAATGTCAACAATGAATAAATATACTTTACAATAACCCTACATGATGTTTATAACCTTAAACGGATGAATCATGGATCATACGAAGCGAATTGTGATAGAAAGTGAGAGATTACAAAATACAGGGGTTAAATGTGTCAACATGTTTAAGATATACCTCTGAGCGACCGTTTAGCAAACCCGAAGCCTTGTAACGATTAATTATGATCACTAGAATGCACCATAAAAATTTCACCAAGTTTCGTTATCGTATGAGAAAGTTATGATAAAATTCGTGTACGAGGGGTTAGACGCGTCAACATGGAAATTTATGACTTTTCAGGTAAACACAAAGTGGCCAAGGACTTCACAAAGTGGGTATAAGTCTTAAAGCCCCTAAATGTCAATTTAAAAGCCTCATAATGCAAGAAATAGTGTGAAAGCGATGTTTGGAAGGACCAGGGACCAAAAGTGCAAAAATGAGAAAGCTGATGACTAGCTTACGGACCTCAACACTGAGAATGTTGAGGTGCGCAAGCATGCTTACGGACCTCAACATCCAGAACGTTGAGGTGCGTAAGCTAGTGCCCAGCGACAGAAAACAGACAGCTGCCTGTTCAGGCCCTTAACCGACTCCAAATGACTTGTTTCAATACAAGGGGCTTCCTATACTGGTTTTGAGGCTATAGGGGACACTTGTAAACATCCATGAACAATTATAGCCTTGCATGTCATCAATCCAAGGAGTTTTGATCAATATATAAAGCTCCTATGTTTGCAAGATTCATACATACAACTCATCTGCATTTCTTGAAGACTTCTGGAACTTAAGAGCCTTTTCTAAGTCTTTCTAATCATTCATTAGACACTTGTAAGTATGCTTAACCTTCTTTAATTAAGTTTTTATTAGTTTATAGCCTAGAAGTCAAACCGTCGTAATTACAGTTTGACTTAACGATTAATCGCTAACGGTCCAGCGATTAGGCAAACTTAAGGTAGTTATAAGTTGGTAATTATGTGGGCTTTAAACCCTTAAAAGGGTACTCACTGATTCCCATCCTAACTAGGTCATTTGTCGAGTCAAAGATGTTTAGAAAAAGTCAACAGAAATGTAAACTTTGATTTAACGCATAATTAACGATGTAAAAGGCGTGTAACCTATTTTATCATTCATGAAACCTGATAATAAGTATAAGAACTTGTCTAGGCTTGTTTGATTCGACAACTTTCTGTTTAAGATCGATTCGGAACCGAAAGGCGCATAGTTTGACTTCCTGCTTTGACTTCGGTTCTGACCCAATTTAGATAGGTTTAGACATGCCTTAAAGTTCCATTAGGACCTAGTTACATGATTGTATAACCCTCTGCGTTTATACCACTTAAATCCTTAATTGTCCGACGTTTCCGTTAATTGCTTAAATATTGACCGTAATGCCCTTATGACCATACAACGAGAATTTTGGAAATGTGAAAGTACAATAATCTTTGTTACTAATTATAAAACATGTCCCTAAATTTTCACATCAGTTGGAGCTCTAGATTAGGAGTTATGCTTAATGACGTAATTAGAACGCTTCTTAGTAATTAAACGGCGTCATTAGCATAAGGCCTATCTAAACCCAATTTTTGGCACCAAACCTTTTACCCACTGATGTAATATAATATTTTGGGATTTTTGAAGATTTTTAATTATTTTTAAACTGATCATAAGCTAGGATTAGTGCCTTGATTCGGTAAATACCGAATATACCCTTTTAGGCCATAAAATGAGTTTTACAAATCCTTTTGATACCAATCCAATTGCTACTGATTTTAAATAATAAATGTAGTGTTTTGAACCTGTTTAACTGATCAGAAAACTTAGAATCCTATTTTAACCCGTACGTCGCTTAAAACGGCTTTATACGCGTATTATACGCATAGTTTGAGTTTAAAAACATTTTGTCACATAAGACTTATTACCAACTGAGGTAACCTGTTAAAATAAGCTATTTTACTGAATTACTCAGACCCGAATCACAGAAGCTTAATTTATCCCTTTTATAATCTTTAAAATGACCAAAATACCCCTACGGGGCTTAATATGAGATTAAACTCGTTTTGGGCATAATGGAAGGTATCATATTGATATCACAACATATTTAAGGCATGTTAACTTAGGAAACCTGTTTAGGACTCTTATGGTTACCCGTTACGCTTCATGCGCGTTCGGTTCGGTTTATGTAACTAGTTTACATAAATTAGCCGAAACGGGTCAAACCTTATCGGTTTTATCTCAAAATCCAGAATGTGTATAATATACCCATATTAAGCAAGTCTTCAAACTTGTCGGGTCTAAATCACATTCTATCCGGTCTTCGCTTAATCGTGCGTACGAACCGTATCTTTAAAACTAACTGGTCTAAGCTTAAGCTTAACTAAAGACCCGTTAGGATTCTAATAGGTTATTATAAACCTTCGTTCCAGATTAGGAGGACCAGTAAAAGATACTTGCACTCGCTGATTTTGATTTATACTTGCTCAGGTAAATACTTTTAACTTATTTTCCCTATACGGGCTTGGGGTACGGTATATAAAATACCGCTTGGTCGGGCATTGAATCTTTAATTATATGATGGTTAAAGTATTGAAATGTCTCGTTTAAATTGTTTTGTTTGCTTAAAGCCTTTGGGGGGTTAATGACCATGTCCCGGATATCCCTGGCATCATTTTACGAAATGGCCACGACCTAAGCACGGTGCGTAGGCGTACGCCCGTCGGTGTCTCATATACATAATGTGGTGTGTCTATTGATCTTTAACCCAGCTCGATCCAGGCTACTGAACGCATAAGAAACATGTAAATCCTTTACAAGTATTATATTTGGAATAATTATCCCAAGTTATAAAATATTACTTGTGCCTTGTGCCTTAAATGCATTTTCTTAAACTCTTTTCAAAATGAGTCGGTTGATTGTATTTACCAGTGTAAACTGACGTATTTTCTCAAAAAGGTTAAGTGCAGGTACTACGCGTAATAGGCTGGCTTTTCTCCTAGCATCCACAATAAGTCTCGCAAGCTTGGATGTCATGGACTGTTGAACATTGTTTCCTTTTATTTTGATCTACCTGTGGATTTATATTCGACTACTTGTGATACTTAATATTACAATATTGTTTGGTTGAAATGAATCTATACTTTGCTTCCGCTGTGCATTTAAATATTGTGTTGTTTGACTATTATGTTATCAACCACGTCACGATACTCCCCTACCGGGCCCACCGGTAACACGTGGAAATCCGGGGTGTGACAACGCACCATCCAAACCCTTGAAGACATGCTTAGGGCATGCGTGATCGACTTTGGAAATGGCTGGGAAAAGCACCTCCCGCTATTGGAGTTTTCGTATAACAACAGCTACCACACCAGCATCCAGGCCGCTCCGTTCGAGGCATTGTACGGATGCAAATGCTGATCACCTCTCTGTTGGGCAGAAGTTGGTGACAACCAAATCACTGGCCCAGAACTTGTGGTAGATACCACCGAGAGAATTGCTCAGATGCGACAACGAATGGCGGCAGCTCGTGACCGTCAGAAAAGCTATGCCGATAAGCGAAAGAAACCACTCGAGTTCCAGGTTGGGGATCGAGTGCTACTCAAAGTCTCACCTTGGAAAGGTGTAGTTCGTTTTGGCAAACGAGGCAAACTCAACCCGCAATACGTCGGACCCTTTGAAATCATTGAGAAGGTTGGCAAGGTGGCCTACAGGTTGAATCTACCTGAAGAACTCAGCGGAGTTCACAACGTATTCCATGTGTCGAATCTGAAGAAGTGTCTGTCAGATGAGACCCTCATAGTTCCTCTCAAGGAACTCACTATCGACGACCAGCTGCGATTCATCGAGGAACCAGTAGAGATTCTTGATCGAGATGTTAAAATTCTCAAGCGTACCAGGATACCTCTCGTCCGAGTTCGTTGGGATTCCCGTCGTGGCCCAGAGTATACCTGGGAACGAGAAGACCAAATGAAACTCAAGTATCCCCAGCAGTTTAAGAAAAGTGCAACCACTACTGAGGCTGAAGCTACTGCAGAATTTCGGGACGAAATTCCAAATCAACGGGGGGAGGATGTGACACCCCAGGAAAACCAGGAAACCAACGCAACTTAACTAGCTTCCTCAGTAACCACGCGCTAAATTTCGGGACGAAATTCTCTTAACAGGGGGAGAATGTGACAACCCTCAAAATTACATGTATCCGTACGATTTATTAATGATAATTAAATTGTTTGATGACTGTGCTGAATCACTTAACTGTTCTCTGGTTTACTGTGTTATACTTACGTGTGCTTGTAACATACTAGTAGTGTACAGAAAAATTACTAAATAGTCCTGTGTGTTTTCCTAAGTGTTGAGAATTAAAAACGTTACAAAAATATATACGTAGGACACTTTACGGATTAATTAAGCACTTTAACGGAACAACACCGAACCGAACAATCGGACTTTACCCCGGAACACAAAAATATTGCCAAACATATTGTTTCACTTTTTCTGAGCTAGTCATGGTTCCCGAGCACACTAACACACTACATAAAGCATGAAACATACTAGACACAAGACTTAACACTTAACACCCCACTAAATCACCTACTCACCAATTAAACTACAATTAACCCCCTCCCCCGTGTCATTCACGGTCACTATCTTGGCCCCACTCAAAGATTTCCTAAATATTTCCTAAGTCCTTCATATCTTGCATTGGGACTTGATGGATTATGGTTGCACTATAGGGGACAAGAGAACCATTGGATTATAACACTTAGTGTTTATAAGTAATCTTAAACACTTATCATTCTCACCACTATTTCACTTTTTCCTCCCTTCCACACACTCACGGCTGAACATACCCTTCCACCACCACCCATTTTCAATTTCCATCAAAGTATTCCAAGCACACTACAAGGTGTAAGAAGGTGAATAACGGAGCTCGGTGTGTTCGGAAGTTGAAGGACCACTCTCATCTTCTTTTAACCACCACTTTTCTACACTCGAACTCCCCTAGCCTTGAGCTAGTGGTAAGAACTTAGATCCGTTCATTTTTCATGTTATTTAAGTGGTTAATAGTTATTTGATGATGAGAATCCATGAACACTATAGGGTCATAAACAAAGTCTTGAATATAAAGTAACATGATGATGAAATATGATGAAAACATGATGTTAATATGATGTTGTTATGATTCTTGTTGATTATCTGATGATTTGTTGGTTAATATTGATGTTTGATGTTGTTGTGATCACTAAACATGTTAACGGAATCAATCGAACGCGCTTTTGAAGGTTAAAGACTGAAAACAGAAAGCTGTTTGGTGATTACAGCCAACTTCACGAAAAATGTAACAGGACCATAACTTAACGAAAAATGTATTTTCTGAAGTCTAGATTTATGTATTATGAAATACGGTTCTAATGGCACTGGAATCATAATTTTTGGACTCCGTTTACTATTTTTAAAGTGTCATTTTGTAACAGCAGCTAGAGCTGCATTTTTCTGCTGAAAATATGCATTCTGTTTTCTGTCATAACTTGAGTTCTGTGTAGAGTTAGATCATGAAATTTGTACTGTAGATGACCACCGATGTATTTGTAATTCTCTCACTGGAATTTCATAAATTGGACTCTCGATGAATTTTAAATAAATTATTCCGTGGACTGCAGTCAGAAAAAGATAAATCTGATTTCAGTCCGGAAAATGAATTTTTATAAAATATTTGTAATGAACTGGACCCCGATATTTTTACAAAATAATATTTGGATCGTTTAAGACATTCTGTAAAAATTTGGGAATTTTTGGAATAAGTTAACTATTTTATTAAAATGTCCGAAAACAGCCAGGTTTTGAATATTAAAGCTGAAATGACATAAGTTGTAATTTGCGTGTCTAAATGTTGAGTATGTTATCTGTGAATGATCTAACATGTTAGGTGTCAATAAAAGTGTTATGTGCAATATCGTATGTTTATTTATGAACGGGAATAGATGGGAAGTTTATATGGGCATAAATCGTTAAAGTAATGCATGTTATGTGATAGATACGTGTAGGAACTTTGTGCTCTATTTGAAAATCACTAAATGACTAACTGGTAATCATATTAGGACGTGATTGACCGACCTTGACTGTTAGCTATATTTGAGAATCTAATCGAGCAAACCGAGGTGAGTTCACACACTTTCTAAGGCATGGGATTCCCGGTGGTTTGGGAATGGGTTAAAGAATTAAAACGGAATCTACATATCCTACTTAGGTAGGATATGTACGGCCATCCTCCTTGGGTAGGATGCCAATATTAATCCTGCGTATTCTCTTTGGGGAGAACTACGTACGTTCATCCTCCTTGGGTAGGACAATAACCTTAAAACTTACTAGACAAAACTCTATCATAAGTCCATCATTTTATATCGACTTAATTGCCGAGGCCGATGGCGAGCGGGTCATTAGTTAATAGCGCTATTAGGTTTAACAAACCTCACACCCTATCGTTCGAACGGGCGTGTACTAATGGACTAAGGCAAAGGGTCAATGCTGATAGACATTGACTTAGGGCACAACTTACTTTCGTTAGTAGTCGATATCATACAGTCTAGTAGTTCACATGGGGAAGCCCCCACTGATTATGGATATGGTTTGGGTAATAAAGGAACTGGTTAAACATACTTTCAACTACGGGGTAACCCCCACGGCAAATAAGCCAACGAAAGTCAAACCACGTTTTCAGAAACAACTTAAAACTAATCAACCAACCGTGAACTCACTCAACTTTGTTGTTGACTCGTTGTTACATGCCTTACAGGTCGCTAGATGCTTTTGGAGCTTGCACGAGGAGAAGGTTGTTGTGGAATATGTCACGTGCTAAATATTTAATCCTTATGAACTTATTAAACCTACGTTTTGGACTTTAAACTTATGAACTATGGAACTTATGCTTCGAACTTACGTTTTATGCTTCCGCTGTTTAAATCTGAACTTGGTTAACTTAAAGTTGGTTTACTTTCCTTTGGTCACCAATCGTATTGTGGTTGGTTTTATTTACTTAATTGTGTTGTTCAATATGATTGGTGGCTCGATCCTGGTCATGTCACGCCTCCAAGCGGTGATACTCCGCGTGGTGGATTTTTGGGGGTGTGACAAATCCCGTCCCATGTCATGAACCTTGCCGCTTCGGCTCCAATCTATTTCTTTTTGTTATCTCACCAGTCCTTGGCTTGACCCCTCTACTGACCCGTTCCGTAAGCCACAAAATCTCTCACGTCACAGTGGGTCCTTTCAAACACCCCTTCGACATCACTTAGCCATCTTTGTCATATTATCGGGTCAACCTCCCCGTTGTAAATTGGTGGTTTACATGCCATAAACTCCTTGTGTCACACCCCGACCGCGTAAAACAACAAATCGCGGCGGAAACATCGGGGCGTGTTGCAACAGAATTTATGTTTCATAACCATGGATATCAAAAGTGTTTCGTTTTATTAAACATTGAATAATTACATTGTCTGGAAATCTAAATACACAATTTAAACATAGTCTATCATTGTTATTGAGTCACTAAGGCCTTGTCCAGTCCTATGTGAGCATGCATCCTATCAATCGATATCTTTCAACAATACCTGAAACATATGCGAAAACGAGGTCAGCAAAGAAATGCTGGCGAGTACATAGGTTTTGTGAAAATAAGATTCATGACTTCTGTTTTAAGAAAATGTTTAGTCATGAACCTTGTAATTTGCTTTGTCTTTGTAAATCATTTGAAAAATAATCAGTTCAAGTGATATGTATAAATAAGAGGATAATGCATGATTAAATGAATAACCATGTAAAATGAGTTTGTATAAGATAAGTTGTTTGTAAATAATTGTCTTGTGAAAAGTATGTTACTTGTATAAAATGTTCTATGTCTCGAGCTGAAATGATTCAAATAACGCTACAATATGTAATACCATACAAACACTTATATATAGGAAGTACCAGCGGCGTATCCACCATGCTTGTATCATATTCCACACGCATTGTTACTTAATCACTTAATCAAACCAAACCACCAAAGTAATGTTCATGCCCAATGTAAATCATGTAATATGTAACCAAAACCCAACCGTATATCGCTTTGAAGCCAATCGTTTACCTAATCGTTAAAACATCGTGTGAAAACCAATCGTTTACCCAATCGTTAAATTCGTTTTAGGTCGTGAAACTACTTAAATGGTCGTCTCGCTAATAACATTCAAACCTTCTTGACTCGCATTAATAAACCCTTACCAAAGGATAGATTAATAATTCGCATTAATAAACCCTTACCAAAGGATAGATTAACATCTCGCATTAATAAACCCTTACCAAAGAGTAAATTAAAAATTTCAGATTCAGTCGCTACCCACAACACCCACACATAACTACGGGTGTAGTAAATAACGGGACTTGTCAGATCCTATGGTACCATAACCTAATACTGGTCGGCTTGATCATTGCTAATGAATGTCATTTGTTATGTAACTACAACCAACAAGTTTGTTCACTTTATGAAATCGTTATTAGTTTTGTATAAATCGTCTTAATCGTTTTTGAAACCATCGTTATAACATCGAAAACATTTAGCACATATGAGTCACCCCAAAACAATTGAAAGCAGTAAAATAGGGGAAAATGTACTCGCCTGAGAATGCTTGGAGGTCTTGAACAACAACCAAACAAAGCTAGAGAGAGCACAGAATCAGTCGGCAATCTAAAACTATATAAATAAACCGGACTTAAATCGGGAGATCGGATAGGATGAGGCTTGGTAAACCAAATGAGTGTTGGAACTCATATGATATGGTTTAACAAGGCCTACATACTACAATGAAACCAAACCTAAGTGCTTTCGACCCATCGCGACCCATTAAGGTAGCTTATGCTACTTTAACGCGTCGTGCGCGTGAAACGCGTTCGGACCGTCTAACTAGTCCTATGACAAGTGTTATATGCCTAAACATGTTACATAATCAGTTATGTGACAAAAGTTTAGGTTACATATGCTTAATTACCAATTATACATGAAAAGGGTATTCTGGTAATTTACCTAAGGCATATAAACTACCTATCATACAACTACTTAAACGAAGCGACCATAGGGTATAACCTAGGAAGGTTATTCCCTACCTACTATGGTCACCTAATGTATTTGGTCGGATCCTAATGATCGACCAAATGGGTCGGGTTCGAGGTATAAGCGATTTATTAGATCGTTTACCCTACGACCCTAGACAACGTGGTAATCAGTAGGCATAGTCCCAAGGGACTATAACCAACGTGATTACACTCACGTTGCGAAGTTCAAACGAACTTCGCATTGACCATCACTGGTCAACGCAGAAAGTCAAACAAAGTTTGACTTTCAGACTCGAAAGACTCGAAAAGCAATAAAAGAACGAAAGAATACTTACCCAGGGTCCCCGAATGCTAACTTCGATTCAAAAATCTCAGGTATGAAACAATAGTTTCAACTTAGAGTTTCTCAAATCAAAGTTCTTGTAATTTTGAAGCATGGGGGGGTGGGGTATTTATAGGATTTCCCGAACCGTTAGGATCGTTTCTTGGAAAAAGTGCTTCAATCTTGGCCATACACTAGCACCCATGGTATTGTAATACCATGTGCCCAAAATACCAGCCCATAGATTCCCAAAACCATGTGCAACAAGTGGGAAGGACTAGATTCGATGTATAAGCAAACATCTTTCAGAAATGACAGTTTTGGTCCCTGTTATGTGTTTATGCCATTTCCGACACTTCTAAGGCCCGTAAAGCCAACTTTAAGGCCCTAAAATGATGTCTAAACATTGTGGACATGAAACATGCTCAAAAATATGTCGGATGTCACTTCGTTTGGTCGTACGAACGCGATGTTCGCTTAATTAGGACGGAATGCGCATAAGCGCGAAAAACGATCCAAATGGCATGACGAATGGATTTTTGACAAGCCAAACACTAAAGCATAATATAGTCATGCTTAAATAAATTTTTGGATGTCTGGATGTATTCAGAACGTAAGTTATGCGCGAAAATGCAAACTTGTGCACTTTTTGACACTTTTAGTCCCTGAATGACACAAAAGTTTATTTTAGCACACCGAACACCTCAAAGCTTATTTCTAAGCTATGTAAAGGATATTTATGGTATGTTTAACTTATGGTCATGTTCCGGAATGTCTGTTACAGTTCAAATTGGCATACTTTCGCAGTTTGTCAACTTTAGTCCCTGTAAGCGATTTAACTTGATTTTGCCATACCAAAGCCTTCAAAACTTATTTCTAAGTTATGTAAAGGTTATTTAAGGTATGTTAAGCCTATGTCACTATTCCGGAGTGTTTGTTGCATTAAACTGGTTATATTTACGCATCGGTGCGCGTATAACCTTCCAGAAAGCGATTTAGAGTTTGAAATTGAACAAGAATTGATATGTGCAAATGATACACATATTTTTACAAATCCCAAGTATGAAATATAATATTTCATTGGTTTGGTATTTGTTTGATGGCCGTGGAGGCACAGGTGTTACAGTCTCCCCTACTTTAGGAAATTTCGTCCCGAAATTTATTTAGAGGAAACTTGTGAGAGTTTAAAACATGAAGTTGAAAAGATCGAACAATATTGATTAGGGTTCTGAACTTCTAGTAACCTTTAATAACATCATGATTGCAATGTAAGAGGGATACTTATATACAAGTATATGAAGCGTCATTGGTGCGTCCACCGTACCTCTATTACATCGTTCTCATTCCGTTATTGTTGTCACTGTCGGCTCTTACACATAATAAATCTTACTGGGTTTCTGTGCACTAAATTTCATAATTATGTACGCGTCCATAATCAGACCATTCCTTGCACAGTTTACACAGTCTATTTTATAATATGTAGGGTAAAACCAAATGAACATTCCTGTGATGAGTGTGACTAGACCGCCATAGAGTCCTTTTAATTAAATCAATAAATGATCTAAATAGACTATCAAGGAGTCTGTTCAGCTACATCACTAGATGTCGTTCTTTAACCAAATTGTGAATCAATCTTTTTTACTAGACCACTAAGAGGGTCTCTTATGAATCATGGAGTGGTACTATATAACCCAAGGGTCTTAACTACCAGGTAGAAGCCCATAAGGATTTAAGGTAGTACCTTTTGAATATCCTACTATGAATCTCTCATATGAAAACATGAAAGATTCTATGAGGATTTGAAAATCGGATCACACAAAATCATAGAGGAGAACACATAAACACATATCACATAACCACAAAATTGTTCGTTAATTTGTCTTGTAAATTGCGTACATGCATTTAAAGCACACTTGGAATCCATTCCGTGGATTTCATTTGGTACTTTAAACGTTATCAAGAATCCAACTATAAAGATAGAAAGATTCAAAAAGAAAATTCGATTTCGATTACTAGGAACCGAAGTGTTCGAATTAAGGTACATAAGGAATCCAATTAAGGACTCTGATTTGAACGATAATCATCCACAAGGATCTAATTGTAAAGATAAAAAGATCCCATATGAATTTTAGAAGTTGAAGATGTTTTGAAACCTTGCACTGGATGTGCTTAGGTCAAAACATGATGTAAAATGCTTATGAAGTTGAGATGCTTGATATGTCAAGGCGACATATGAAGCAGAATTTTGAAGGTTAAGTCAATGTATGAGGAAAATATTTTTGAAAACTATGCATGGGGTTCTTTTAAGAAAAATGTGTTTAACGTTTTTGAAACCTTATATATAATACTTTTTGAAATCATAAAGTAGGTGTATTAGGTAGATATATTTACAAAAATGTTTTAAAATCATGCGAGATGAAAGTTTGAAATTATGTATAAGGTTTTTGAAAGACATGAATGATGCTTTTCGAAATCATGCACTTGATAAGAAAATGTATTGTGTTAATATTGTCTTCAGACTATATGAAATATTTTGAAATTAGGAAGGTTGGTTTTGATAACATGGCCAATGTTTTTGAAATAACATAGACAATGCATCTAGAAAAATTGTTTTCAAACTATATGAAATGTTTTGAGATCATGAAGATTGTTTTGAAATACTGGTACTGTGTATGTTGAAAAATCGAAACGTAATGGGTATGAGATTTGAAAATACCCTTAGTTATCTAACCAAGGATTTAAAGGCACAGATGTGCGAAAAGCACGATTACTCATAATGTCACTTAATTTTCTGTACTTTGTTTCTTAGAGTGAAACGAGTACTTAAAATTTTCGAGGGAATCATGAGCAATCATTTGAAAGAGAGAAATCACAAGAGTAGTTTGTAAGGTACATAGTTCCTTGATGTAGGTATCATAGGAAAAGCCATACACACCTAGCAGGGGGTTAAGCTGGTTGGTTGGGGACTGCTTTACCATTGTGAGCGACCATGGCGAAGTTCTGAGAAGCCTTTCGCTTCTTTGACTTCTCAGGGGATCGTTCATCCATGGTCTTTGATTCCTCGATTGGTTTATTGGCTGATGGTGTTGACGCCTGACTAGGTCCTGCCTGTCTTGGTGACTCTTGAGTGGCTTCATCCTGGAGATGATACATGGCAGTAGCTAACTCAACAGTCTTCAGGACTACTTCGCCTATTCGCTGAGCGAATTTGGCTGCTTGCTCAGATATCTGGGCGTCATCGTGATGAAGAGACATTCTTGAAGAAAAAGAAAGGCATAGGGAGAAACAGGTGAAAGGTTTTTTTGGACAATCAAAACAGAATGATAATGCATGAAAATTGCGATCATTTGTTTGTTACCTAAGGCAAACAAATGAGACGGTGACTAATCAAAGTAAATGGGTCAAAAATAATGTATCGCGAAGACATGCTCGCCTATAAGTGAACACTCACCCCAAGAATTCCCAGGTAAGCACAACTGGTCTCGCGTCTGATGAGATGTATACGAAGTGCTTGCCTAGACAGAAAACCCAGAATACAGGCATTCACCCTTCCAGTTTGCACGTGTTCACATTATTTAAAACCCAAAACCTTGACGAAGGTTTGAAAACTCAAAGGGGTTCAAAACCATATAACTGAGAGTTCAAAACCTAGTAATCAATCATCCTAGAACAGATGATTAGTTTTCAAAGCGGTTTTGAAATTTATGTTCTTGTTGTGGTCGTCGCCTAAGGATAGGTGACGGTATTGTTTTATGACTAAACGCAAGTAAACTCGCGTTAGGGTCCTAAGAAGGTTATAGACTAGGTCAAAGCATTACTAATAACCTAATTCCCTATAACCATTGGCTCTGATACCATCTTTTCTGTCACACCCCGACCACGTAAAACAACAAATCGCGGTGGAAACATCGGGGCGTGTTGCAACAGAATTTATGTTTCATAACCATGGATATCAAAAGTGTTTCGTTTTATTAAACATTGAATAATTACATTGTCTGGAAATCTAAATACACAATTTAAACATAGTCTATCATTGTTATTGAGTCACTAAGGCCTTGTCCAGTCCTATGTGAGCATGCATCCTATCAATCGATATCTTTCAACAATACCTGAAACATATGCGAAAACGAGGTCAGCAAAGAAATGCTGGCGAGTACATAGGTTTTGTGAAAATAAGATTCATGACTTCTGTTTTAAGAAAATGTTTAGTCATGAACCTTGTAATTTGCTTTGTCTTTGTAAATCATTTGAAAAATAATCAGTTCAAGTGATATGTATAAATAAGAGGATAATGCATGATTAAATGAATAACCATGTAAAATGAGTTTGTATAAGATAAGTTGTTTGTAAATAATTGTCTTGTGAAAAGTATGTTACTTGTATAAAATGTTCTATGTCTCGAGCTGAAATGATTCAAATAACGCTACAATATGTAATACCATACAAACACTTATATATAGGAAGTACCAGCGGCGTATCCACCATGCTTGTATCATATTCCACACGCATTGTTACTTAATCACTTAATCAAACCAAACCACCAAAGTAATGTTCATGCCCAATGTAAATCATGTAATATGTAACCAAAACCCAACCGTATATCGCTTTGAAGCCAATCGTTTACCTAATCGTTAAAACATCGTGTGAAAACCAATCGTTTACCCAATCGTTAAATTCGTTTTAGGTCGTGAAACTACTTAAATGGTCGTCTCGCTAATAACATTCAAACCTTCTTGACTCGCATTAATAAACCCTTACCAAAGGATAGATTAATAATTCGCATTAATAAACCCTTACCAAAGGATAGATTAACATCTCGCATTAATAAACCCTTACCAAAGAGTAAATTAAAAATTTCAGATTCAGTCGCTACCCACAACACCCACACATAACTACGGGTGTAGTAAATAACGGGACTTGTCAGATCCTATGGTACCATAACCTAATACTGGTCGGCTTGATCATTGCTAATGAATGTCATTTGTTATGTAACTACAACCAACAAGTTTGTTCACTTTATGAAATCGTTATTAGTTTTGTATAAATCGTCTTAATCGTTTTTGAAACCATCGTTATAACATCGAAAACATTTAGCACATATGAGTCACCCCAAAACAATTGAAAGCAGTAAAATAGGGGAAAATGTACTCGCCTGAGAATGCTTGGAGGTCTTGAACAACAACCAAACAAAGCTAGAGAGAGCACGGAATCAGTCGGCAATCTAAAACTATATAAATAAACCGGACTTAAATCGGGAGATCGGATAGGATGAGGCTTGGTAAACCAAATGAGTGTTGGAACTCATATGATATGGTTTAACAAGGCCTACATACTACAATGAAACCAAACCTAAGTGCTTTCGACCCATCGCGACCCATTAAGGTAGCTTATGCTACTTTAACGCGTCGTGCGCGTGAAACGCGTTCGGACCGTCTAACTAGTCCTATGACAAGTGTTATATGCCTAAACATGTTACATAATCAGTTATGTGACAAAAGTTTAGGTTACATATGCTTAATTACCAATTATACATGAAAAGGGTATTCTGGTAATTTACCTAAGGCATATAAACTACCTATCATACAACTACTTAAACGAAGCGACCATAGGGTATAACCTAGGAAGGTTATTCCCTACCTACTATGGTCACCTAATGTATTTGGTCGGATCCTAATGATCGACCAAATGGGTCGGGTTCGAGGTATAAGCGATTTATTAGATCGCTTACCCTACGACCCTAGACAACGTGGTAATCAGTAGGCATAGTCCCAAGGGACTATAACCAACGTGATTACACTCACGTTGCGAAGTTCAAATGAACTTCGCATTGACCATCACTGGTCAACGCAGAAAGTCAAACAAAGTTTGACTTTCAGACTCGAAAGACTCGAAAAGCAATAAAAGAACGAAAGAATACTTACCCAGGGTCCCCGAATGCTAACTTCGATTCAAAAATCTCAGGTATGAAACAATAGTTTCAACTTAGAGTTTCTCAAATCAAAGTTCTTGTAATTTTGAAGCATGGGGGGTGGGGTATTTATAGGATTTCCCGAACCGTTAGGATCGTTTCTTGGAAAAAGTGCTTCAATCTTGGCCATACACTAGCACCCATGGTATTGTAATACCATGTGCCCAAAATACCAGCCCATAGATTCCCAAAACCATGTGCAACAAGTGGGAAGGACTAGATTCGATGTATAAGCAAACATCTTTCAGAAATGACAGTTTTGGTCCCTGTTATGTGTTTATGCCATTTCCGACACTTCTAAGGCCCGTAAAGCCAACTTTAAGGCCCTAAAATGATGTCTAAACATTGTGGACATGAAACATGCTCAAAAATATGTCGGATGTCACTTCGTTTGGTCGTACGAACGCGATGTTCGCTTAATTAGGACGGAATGCGCATAAGCGCGAAAAACGATCCAAATGGCATGACGAATGGATTTTTGACAAGCCAAACACTAAAGCATAATATAGTCATGCTTAAATAAATTTTTGGATGTCCGGATGTATTCAGAACGTAAGTTATGCGCGAAAATGCAAACTTGTGCACTTTTTGACACTTTTAGTCCCTGAATGACACAAAAGTTTATTTTAGCACACCGAACACCTCAAAGCTTATTTCTAAGCTATGTAAAGGATATTTATGGTATGTTTAACTTATGGTCATGTTCCGGAATGTCTGTTACAGTTCAAATTGGCATACTTTCGCAGTTTGTCAACTTTAGTCCCTGTAAGCGATTTAACTTGATTTTGCCATACCAAAGCCTTCAAAACTTATTTCTAAGTTATGTAAAGGTTATTTAAGGTATGTTAAGCCTATGTCACTATTCCGGAGTGTTTTTTGCATTAAACTGGTTATATTTACGCATCGGTGCGCGTATAACCTTCCAGAAAGCGATTTAGAGTTTGAAATTGAACAAGAATTGATATGTGCAAATGATACACATATTTTTACAAATCCCAAGTATGAAATATAATATTTCATTGGTTTGGTATTTGTTTGATGGCCGTGGAGGCACAGGTGTTACACCTTGTATGAACATCCCTTTCGTTCTCCCGGTTTTTCTTTTATAAGGTTGACATTGTCTTCCAACTTTTTAACTCGTTCTTCGACTAACGATAGCCCTGTATTTTGAATTTTGTCTATGAAACCGGATAGACTACCCTCAATTGCCTTCCCCACTTCTTCGGTAATTATCTCTTATATTTGTTCGGTGCCTGTCGGCACCGGATCATTGTCACTCCTTTCCGTCATCTTGAAACTTAAATGTTTACATCAATTATTAAACATTTCATTTATAACATAGCTTTATCTGCTTCGGTTTAGCCAAGTTCGTAACTTGCTTTGACCGTTCTCATTTAGTGCACTTTCCGGGTTTGAGTGTGTTAATACGCTCTTCCCGTGCACATTAATTCACATCTCTTTTTCTCACATATGATAAGATCTACTAAATAAATAATTAATTCTTATTGGATGATCGATCAAGCTTGAACCGAACACTTTGTTGACAACCTTGAGCTCTGATTACCAACTTGTAACATCCGTCTCATTTATTTAAATTATTTAATATAAAATACGCATTTAATAAGGAAATACTTTGCATCCTAAACAAAACGGAAGTTTACATGACAAAGTATTCGAGTTACTAACAACTATTTTCAAACATTCCAAACTACATGTTAAATATTTACTACATAAACATTGTTTTCAACAAGATTTGATAAGTGCGGAAGCTTCAAAAGATAGTGTTCGGTTCTTGAAATATTGCTTGAACGTCGCCCGGAGCATGATAAACATCACCTATGGTCAAAATGTAACACCCCGAAAATATAAAATTACATATTAGAATTATAAAACATTAAATAAACAAGAACAAACTAACTAGGACTAAATAACCCAGTTAGTTACAAGTCTTGTAGTAACTCATAAGTGGGTTAAAACACTCAAAATATGAACTAAAGGAAATTAGAGGGACCAAAGGTGTCAAAAATGAAACTAATTATAATAAAAACCATTTTTAATCACAAAACACACATTTGAGTGTGCTGGGATCGATCAAACACAGAAGGGGGCGACCAGAGATTCTCCAAACCCTAGTTCATGGTATTTGATCAAATTGAAGACCAAATTCTGTCCCAAATCAAAATCCGAACATAGATTAGTGATCACCTCAGTGAAAGGGATCATAAGGTATGTAAATTTTGTGGAAAAATTCTCATTTAAATTTCTGAATGAACATGGGGAATTCAAATTAGATGTTGCATGTGTGTTGTATAGATGAAATTAGAGTAATATGATGTCTAGGGATAAACCCTAGATGATTTCTTGTTAAAATTTTGCTTGATACTAGTGGGGTTCATAATCACCATTGTAGGTGATTAATGGGTTTTGTAGAAACTTGATAAACACTAGGATTATGATCCTTATCTAGTGTTATCCGAGTTTTAGGAAGTAATTTCTGAAATATTGATGTTAAAAACATGTGTAAATTGCCTAATTGATGTTAATCTTGGCTAAACAAAAAGTTATGAACATTAATGATAAGTTATGAAAAATTATGCCCTTAAGGTGTTTGTGAAAATGCCTAAAAGAAGATTAAAAACTGGAAATTTGAATTAAAATGCGTGTTTGTAGAGTTATGGCAAACTATGCGTATTATGTAAACAAAAGAGTTCTAAACGGGTTTGATTGAACTCTATAGGAAAAGAAACCGGAGCGTCAAGTGGACAAGCCGGTGGTGGCGCGCGATTGAAAAGGGTGCTTTGAAAGGTACGTGACTTTGGTCCCGTTACATTACGTATAAACGTTTGGTTTTAGCTTGTTAATGGTGTCATAATGTAGTATATGCGTTTACGTGTCATTTAAGTGGCGAAGCCCACTCGGCATTCAAACGGGTTAAAATATTGGTTATAAATAGTTGGCTTGACATTAAAGTGAGGATTTTCACTCGTCAACCAAACGGGCCAAAACTATGTCCTTATATCGATTCTTACGCGTAAAGATTTGAAAGCCTCATATTGCGCTGGTGCTAGATAGAAATTTCAGTAATGAATGGTTATACTAAGTTAAGGTTATGAATCCGTGTTACCGGGTCGAATGGTAGAAACTAGTTGCAAGAATTGTATAAAGTGGCAATGCTTGAATTTATAAAAAAACAAGCATGAAATTTGAATACGAGCGTTAAGCCATGTAATGGTACGGATTCGCCAAGAATTTCAAGCCCGGGGAATGGGTAAATAAGATTAGAATGCCAAAGAATAAAGTGGCGAACAATTTGCACACATAGTTAACGGGTCGAATAATCGAAACAAGGATTTTGTGTGCCATTCGTTCACAATCCAGGTTTCGTTATGTGAAACTTAAATGGTTAGATCCGTAATCTTAATACGGACATATAGGAAAAAGAATCGGCTAAAACGGATATGTAAATAAAAAGTTATGAGGAATTAAGCGAAAAAAAAATAAAGAACGATGAGCTGGGCGAACCGTGGGCCACGGTTCTGAACCGTGACTCACAGTCTGGCAGTTCTGCTTTGAGCTGGGCGAAGCGTAGGCCACGAACTGAACCGTGGCTCATAGGCTGGCAGTTCTATTTTGAGCTTGGCAAACCGTAACCTACGGTCGGTTTGAAATAAAATTTTGATTTTGTTTGTTTTTCGTTGTTTAGCAATAGAACTTGAATTTATTTGATATTATGATGTCAAAACTAATAATTGATGTGGTTTTGACCCTAGGTTAATGCTCGTTTCGTTGTGGATGTTGATCACAAGGAAATCAAGAACCGAACACAAGTTTTGAATGCTTCCGCGATAATCTAATCTAGTTTAAACCATGTTGTTTTGTAAACACTTCTAAACGTTGAATATTTTAATCTTGTTAGTTGACTATGTTTAAATGCTATAATGAAGTACATCTTAGTTTATTAACTAAGATTTTGTTAGCTATGTATTTCGTTTTTAAAAGCCCGTTATTTTATGATTAAACAATAGTATTATAAGATGAGTGTTACAAGTTGGTAATCAGAGCTCAAGGTTGTTAACAAAATGTGTTCGGTTCAAGCTTGATCAACATCCGGTAAGAATTAGTTATCCAGTAGATTTTATTACGATTATTGATAGGAAGAAATTCTAGTCGATCTGCATGGGAAGAGCGTGTTAACACACTCAAACCCGGAAAGTGAACTAAACATGAATGGTTTAAGCAAGTGGTGAACTTGGCTAAACCAAAATGAGTGATGCATATGTTATAAAATGAAATGTTTAATAATGAATATAAACATTTCAGATTCAAAATGGCCGATGGAGGGAATGATGATACGGTGCCGGTGGTCACCGAACAAATGAGAGGAGTGGTTGTCGAAGAAGTAGGGAAGGCAATTGAGAATAGTCTATCTGGTTTTATAGACAAAATTCAAAACATGATGCTTAATGTGGTAGAGGAACGAATCCAAAGGTTGGAAGAAAATGCCAACCGAGCTAAGGAAAAGTCCGGAGAACGGAAAGGTTGTTCATACAAGGAGTTCATGGCGTGTAAACCGCAAATTTATAATGGGAGGTCGATCCGATAATATGCCAACGGTGGCTAAGCGACATCGAGGGAGTGTTTGAAAGGACCCACTGTGAGGTAAACGATTTTGTAGCTTACGGTACGGGTCAGTTAAGAGGTCAAGCCAAGGACTGGTGGGATAATAAGAAGAAGGAGATTGGGGTCGATGCTGCAAAGGCTATGACTTGGGATGAGTTTAAGGCACCATTCCTTAAACACCATAGCCCCAAGGCGGTCATCAACAGAATCAAGGAGGAATTCATCCAGTTGAGGCAAAAGGGTGAATCGATAGACAAGATTACGGGCATCTTTCTCGATAAATTAAGGTTTTGTGACGAGCTGGTGACAAATGAAGAGCAGAAAATATATTATTACTATAATATGTTAAGTGCTGAATATCGGGAGTTCATGACTCCTTCCAAATATGAGATGCTCACCGGGATCATAAATACGGATCGGGAACGGGAAATCGAACTCAAAAAGCAGATAGAACGGGGTGAACGAAGGGCAGTAGATGTTAACCCGAGCCCTACGAAGAAGGCACTAACAATGGAGTCAATAAAGAAGACGGATGTGAAGGGTGGATCACCGAGTTGCAAAGTATGTGGAAAGGGGCACAAAGACGAATGTCGCTTTAAAGATAAACCATGCCCCATATGCGGAAAGACAGGGCATACAGTCGCGCTATGTCCGGGGAAAGTTTCGGTGTGCTATAAGTGCTATCAGCCGGGTCACAAAAAGTCGGAGTGCCCGGAGTTGGACGGGAAAAAGGAACAAGAAGGATGTGCAGATGGAGGCACAAAAGGCAAGAGCCAGATCCTTCCAATTAACCGCAGCCGACGTAAAGATAGAACCTGATGTCGTTTCGGGTAAGTTTCTTGTGAATTCAATTTTAACACAAATTTTATTCGATACAAGTGTGAATGATAGTTGCATATGGGCATATATGAGTAGTGAAAAGAGTGAATTATATAAATGATATATATATATATATATATATATATGTATAAGAAAATAAACAATGGTGAGTATGAGAAACCGAAGCGAAAAACAGTCGTGATAAATATTGTCATGGGAAGGGGTGCGCGTACACTCGAACCCGGAAACTTAATAAAGTAAATAAATAATGTATTGGAAAGGAGTGTAATAACACCTGAACCCGGGAAATTGTAATAGTAACAAATGACAAGGACATGGTTATGGGCTTGGCCAAACGAAATAAGACATGTAGAAACATCGTTTGTAACAATAAACGATGTGGACAAATTCCATACAACAATATAGAACAATAAAATGAAGTAAATTGATTTCGCTATTATTAAAATGGATTAAGGTCAAAATGAGAAAAATTAAGACTCGGACAGAAATATCCTCGAAAAAAGAAGCTAAATGAGTAATACATATTATTCGCTACTGATAATAATGAGGTATCAATAAATAAGGACTTAGAAACTTGGGTATGGGTAACTATCCAAGTAACAGGTTATTAATAAAATCCTTATGGGGTAGAACGATGATCACATTGATGGGTGTGATTGTATAAAGGATTAGTAAAATGAATTAAAAAGTGTTGAAACGAAATGACATGAGTAAAAGATGATCTACGGAATCATCATGACCCTCGGGATTATAAACCATGTAAGAGTTTAAAGGATTAAATGAACCACGTGTCAGCAATAGAAAGGAATAAACCAAAAAGGGGAGAAAGCCTAAAGAAATAACCTACGGGGCTAAGCAAAAGAACCTACGGGTCACTTGGGGTAAAAACGCGAAGAATGGTTACAATTCCCCGCGTACTATAATAGCGGAAAAGAATAAATTCTCGTCGTCAATTCTTGAATATGAGTAATTGACATGAGTTAAAGAGATAGACGTTAAACTAAGATTTAGTTTTAGTAAGAAACAACGCTTAACAAATATGAATATTATGGGAACAATTAGAAAAATAGTTGATAACAAAGAATATAGGTCTTAACACCGATAGGTGTAAGACGATACGTTAGAAAGAAGATTTTGATAATGAAAAGTTTGTAAAAACTTAAACATGACGTGATGCGGTGCGATCATAATCATAAAAGTGACATAGAATATAATCAAATTGTAGCGTAAGTTACGGGATAGGAGATCATAAACTCACATAAGTCCAAATATGATGAAGGGATAAATCTAAATTTACGAGGCATGAGGTGACGGGGACTAATCAGTCTAACCGATAAGATCACCCAAGGTCAAAATAGTGTTGTGATTTACATAAAACACTTGGCAATATAGGGTGATATAGAATAAACATGTTGACGAACTCGTACTATTGAGTGGTCAAGTGGCAATTGGGCCGAGTAGGCTGCAAGTTAAGAAATACAGGACACAAGTTAAAGTCCATGAGGATTTACGCATGGAAGGCGCATGCGTCGAGGCAAATGATGACTTTTGACTAAAAGAAATAATGTTTGAAAAACGAAACTAAGGGAGTTTGGCACAAACCAAAAGAACCATGTAAAGAAGGTTTCGGGGACGAAACCTCTTTAAGGGGGGGTGGACTTGTAACACCCCGAAAATATAAAATTACATATTAGATTATAAAACATTAAATAAACAAGAACAAACTAACTAGGACTAAATAACCCAGTTAGTTACAAGTCTTGTAGTAACTCATAAGTGGGTTAAAACACTCAAAAAATGAACTAAATTATAATAAAAACCATTTTTAATTACAAAACTCACATTTGAGTGTGCTGGGATCGATCTAACACAGAAGGGGGCGACCAGAGCTTCTCCAAACCCTAGTTCATGGTATTTGATCAAATTGAAGACAAATTCTGTCCCAAATCAAAATCCGAACATAGATTAGTGATCACCTCAGTGAAAGGGATCATAAGGTATGCAAATTTTGTGGAAAAATTCTCATTTAAATTTCTGAATGAACATGGGGAATTCAAATTAGATGTTGCATGTGTGTTGTATAGATGAAATTAGAGTAATATGATGTCTAGGGATAAACCCAAGATGATTTCTTGTTAAAATTTTGCTTGATACTAGTGGGGTTCATAATCACCATTGTAGGTGATTAATGGGTTTTGTAGAAACTTGATAAACACTAGGATTATGATTCTTATCTAGTGTAATTTGAGTTTTAGGAAGTAATTTCTGAAATATTGATGTTAAAAACATGTGTAAATTGCCTAATTGATGTTAATCTTGGCTAAACAAAAAGTTATGAACATTAATGATAAGTTTTGAGAAATTATGCCCTTAAGGTGTTTGTGAAAATGCCTAAAAGAATATTAAAAACTGGAAATTTGAGTTAAAACGCGTGTTTGTAGAGTTATGGCAAACTTTGCGTATTATGTAAACAAAAGAGTTCTAAACGGGTTGTAATTGAAATCTATAGGAAAGGAAACCAGAGCGTCAAGTGGACAAGCCGGTGGTGACGCGCAATTGAAAGGGGTGCTTTGAAAGGTACGTGACTTTGGTCCCGTTACATTACGTATAAACGGTTGGTTTTAGCTTGTTAATGGTGTCATAATGTAGTATATGCGTTTGACATGTCATTTAAGTGGCGAAGCCCACTCGACATTCAAACGGGTCAAAATATTGGTTAGAAATAGTTGGCTTGACATTAAAGTGAGGATTTTCACTCGTCAACCAAACGGGTCAAAACTATGTCCTTATATCGATTCTTACGCGTAAAGATTTGAAAGCCTCATATTGCGCTGGTGCTAGATAGCAATTTTAGTAATGAATGGTTATACTAAGTTAAGGTTATGAATCCGTGTTACCGGGTCGAATGGTAGAAACTAGTTGTAAGAATTGTATAAAGTGGCAATGCTTGAATTTATAAAAAAACAAACATGAAATTCGAATACGAGCGTTAAGCCATGTAATGGTACGGATATGCCAAGAATTTCAAGCCCGGGGAATGGTTAAATAAGATTAGCATGCCAAAGAATAAATTGGCGAACAATTTGCACACATATTTAACGGGTCGAATATTCGAAACAAGGATTTTTTGGGCCATTCGTTCACAATCCGGGTTTCGTTAAGTGAAATTTATATGGTTAGATCCGTAATCTTAATACGGACATATAGGAAAAAGAATCGGCTAAAACGGATATGTAAATAAAAAGTTATGAGAAACTAAGCGCAAAAAAAAATAAAGAACGCTGAGCTGGGCGAACCGTGGGCCACGGTTCTGAACCGTGGCTCACAGTCTGGCAGTTCTGTTTTGAGCTTGGCAAACCGTAACCTACGGTCGGTTTGAAATAAAATTTTGATTTTGTTTGTTTCGTTGTGGATGTTGATCAAGCAAGGAAATCAAGAACCGAACACAAGTTTTGAATGCTTCCGCGATAATCTAATCTAGTTCAAAACATGTTGTTTTGTAAACACTTATAAACGTTGAATATTTTAATCTAGTTAGTTGACTATGTTTAAATGCTATAATGAAGTACATCTTAGTTTATTAACTAAGTTTTTGTTAGCTATGTATTTCGTTTTAAAAAGCCCGTTATTTTATGATTAAACAATAGTATTATAAGATGAGTGTTACACAAAACCACATCAAATGTTAGCTTTGACATCAAAATATCAAGTATGTGTAAGTTCTAATGCCAAACAATGAAAACAAACAAGAATTTCAGCAAAAAGGGTCTGTCGCGCCGCGCGACAGATCAGATCCAAGCCTTCACGGCCCGCGATGACCGTCGCGTGATGCAACGATGAATGCGTTTTGGTGTGGCGCAGCGCGAGGCCCTCATTTTGGCAGTAAGCTCGTTAAATGGAGCTGCATATCTGCCTAGCATTATTATTTTCATATAACAACAATCTTTAAACTATCATAACTTTCGATTTAAGCGTCCGTTTTAGTCGATTCTTTTTCCTATGCATCCGTAATAAGATTACCGACGCGTCTATCATAATCATTGTGTCAAAAATAAGATGTACGGGCTGGAAGTCTATAAATGCATAATGTATTTATTTGACCCGTATAAATTCTGCACTAATTTACTCACTAACAATTTTTTTTTATGGCCGCAAGGCATATTCACCCCAACATCCGGGGCTTACGATCACCGGCGTTTCATTACCAATCTCTAGTTTCACGCTCTTGTGATTCGTCCTTGCCAAATGCAATTCAAAACATACTTTTACTACAAATTAAACAATTCATTCAACCCGTTTGGCTCATTTATAGAATCCTCCAATTCTAATGACTACCAAACGTTTCTCTATACTTATTTAGTTCGTTCAATTTGGTGATGATCATTATCACTTCATGTTGGGATTGAACCCTATCAGAGGAACAGATAATTAAACCCAAAACTGGATCAGAGCAGTGGATCCAGAATAAGCAGATGTTAAGTATTCAAGTCTCTCCCCTTGAAAGTGGTTTCAACATCTGATGACCTCCAATCCACTGATCGATACAACCGCTGACCTACAACTGTTGTTCAAGTTAAAGACTAATGAAGACTAAAGCACTGCTGTTCAATCTACTGCTATGGGTTAATCACTGCTGAATATAACAAGTGCTGTTGGGTACACATCAGTGGAAGGATTTAGCAGTAGTTAGTTTGTCTTTATGTAATGTATTGTATAACAGTTGTTAGCATAGTAGTACTTGTATAGATCAGTTGTTAGAGTTTGTTAGGAGGTTAGATATCACTTTCATGGTGATGTCAGCAAAGATGCCTCAGTGGTTTGTCCGTGCCTATAAATAGAACAGTACCCTGTACTGTTCTATTAGCTCTTCACCATCTTTCTTCCTGTACGAACTAATCATTGTGAGCTCAGGCTGAGGGGGAGTTTGTTACATGCATGCAATTGTAATCGTTGATGAAATAAATTCAATCATTTGGTTCATTGTTAAAAATGTGTGTTGAAAGCAATTCTCCTGTTTGATTGTGAAAAGTTTGTTACCATCTTATTTCGCTGCATTACTTGTTCATTGTTCATCTTAATTCAAATGTAAAACACAATCAAAACCAAACTCAGATCCTAACAATTGGTATCAGAGCCCGGACAGTCAAATTTGATTTAACAATCATTTTGACATAAATAGTTCAGCTCACAATCGTTGATACTGATAGTTTGTTCGTTTTGTTGAAAAACAGAGCAAGGTTTAATCACCATCAAAGTTGATTAATCAGTGCCTGTAAAACAACCAGGATGACGTCATAATCACAAGATGATAAGAATAACATTGGCTCTCTTTTCAAACCACCCATGCTTAAACGTAATGAATACAACATCTGGGAGAGAAGGATGGGTCACATCCTTGCTCAACAGAACACTGGATGTTGGAGATCTGTTGTTTTTGGGCCCCATGTTCCAATGGTGCCAAGTGCTGAGGATACAAAGAAGTTCGAACCTAAAAAACCTGAAAATTATACTGAAACTGACTTTCAAAAGTTCGAACTCGATGCCCAAGCATTTAGAATCATAGCATCTGCATTACCCAATGAAATCTATGCTGGACTGTTACATTGTAACAGTGCCAAAGAGCTATGGGATGCACTGAAGGAACAGTTTGGGGGAACGGAAGAAGTTATTGAAAATAATAGGGAAATTCTGAATCAGCAGCATGAAACCTTCTGTCACATCAAGGGTGAATCACTGACTCAGCAGTGTGAGCGGTTCAGTTGTCTCATTAGTGAGCTAAGACTTGTTAAAGTTACATTTCCAAACTCAACTCAAAATAGCAGGTTTCTTAGATCACTACCAGAAAAATAGGATACCATTGCATTTGCAACTAGAAATTCTGCTGAGTTCAAGGATCTGACCCTGACCCAACTTCATGGTAGACTCCTAACCTATTAAAGGGAGTTAAACCAGAAAAAGAGGTTGCAAGAGTCTGGCAAAGTTGCTGATGATTATTCATTTGGCAGCACAACTCTTTTTGGTCAGGAAGAATCTGGTAGCAGTAGTAAGGATCAGAGTTATGATCATTTTATTGATATAACTGCTGGTGGAAATTTTAACAACTCTGATTCTCATTCTGCAAATTATGCTTTTACTGCAAATTGTGAAAACCAGATGTCAGATAACTTGTGTTTTGAACTAAATGATTTGCAACACTTTGATCCCACTGACTTAGAAGATATGGACATTTTGCATCAATTGGCTTTGCTTAGTGTAAGAACAAGCAAATTCTATAAAAGAACAGGGAGAAAATTCCCAGGGTTACATGGGAATTTAAGAGTGGGGTTGGATAAATCAAAACTGAAGTGTTATAAGTGCAATAGGCTAGGTCATTTTGCTAGGGAATGCAGGAGTCAAACCATTGGTCCAATAATAACTCATCCCAGCTCAAACCCTAGACCACAACATCCAAGCACTGTGCACTATACCCAATATACCCCTGCAGCACATGTTAACACTGCTCACTATGCTGCAACCCCTGTGCCTGTGCATTATGTTCAAACCACTGTTCCACAAATTCAGTATGTTCAAGCCCCTGTCCCTCAGGCACAAGTGTAACCTGTTACACCTCAACAAGCTGCTCCAACAGTGGTACAACCAGATCAGCAAAGCTTTTTCACCCAAGGCTTTGTTGACTGGAGCAGCATGCCTGATGAGCTTGGTGATGAAAATTTTGCACTCTATGCTTCTAATGATACTTTTAATGATGAATTTTGTTTGATGGCATTAGAGTCAATACCAGAAGGGGTAGAAACTGAAGGTGAACAGCTAAGTGCTGAAACAGTGGATGAAGTAGCTGAAGCAGTGGTTACTGCAGTTGCTGGTGAACTACTGCTGGGAGAAAATTCAGAAACCCTGATTGAACCACTGTCTGACCCCTGGTCCAAAGAAGACAAAGAAGAAAAAGAAGAGAAGAAAGCAGGTGAGAAAGAAGTTAGAGTTGATGAAGAAGGAGATCATCAATGTGATTGTGCCATGATGGCTGCTGCTAAGGGAGCTTCTGCATGCTTAGATAGCCTTTGGTATGTAGATAGTGGAGGCTCTAGGCACATGACAGGATGTAAAGCCCTTCTCAAAGATTTCAAAATCCATGGAGGGGGTGATATATCCTTTGGTAATAATAGTAAAGGGAAAGTTTTGGGGTCTGGTACAGTACAGTCTGGTAATGTAAAATTTGAAAAAGTCAATCTGATAGACAATCTAAAATTCAACTGTAAGGACCTTCAAAAATGTCCCAAACCGACCCGGAAGTGAGAACCCGGACCCCTGAAACCCTAATCCATATCAAAAATCAAGAAAACCAGAAATCTGGTCTTCGGGCGGGCCGCGTAAAGATTCAGCATAGTCTTACGCAGGCCGCGTCAATATGGAGTTGACCGGATAAGCGTCCAGATCCACGTGTCACCCACGTGGCACACCTATGTGTGACACGGATGCCCTAATCTACGAATAGGTGCCCCTCGCGGGCCGCGTAAAGATCAAAAGGAGTCTTACGCGGGCCGCGTAAGACTCAAATTCTGGCTATAAATAGAATGGATCATGAGCTTTCAATCTGTGTCGAAACCAAAACTCAAAAACGAAGTTTGGCTTCTCAAATTCGAAATTTACTTTTACAATAGCGAGGCGCTGCTATGATACAGGGTATTAACTCGATCGCTACTACGATTCAATGTCCGATCGATTGAAACTATCCGACGGATGTTTAAGTGCAGCCCACATTAGGGCCATACTTTGTCATTAGTCGTGAATTCGACGGATGTTTAAGTATAGCACTTTGTCATTCATTGTGAAGGTTTTAATCTCGTGAGTTATCGTAAATGCTGTATTAGTTATTGACCTAGTTCGTGTGCACTGTTATTTAAATTAGGTTACAAGGCTAATCAGTAGGCTAAATTCTGCCCGTTTAAATGTGCAATGTGAGTCATTCTCTTTTATTAAAAGTATTTTACAATACTCCATTTTCAAAAGTTATAATTATAGGGATTAAGTCGTGGTTATCTTGAATCACTGGCTAGTGGGGTATTGTGCACATCACTAATTTCTCACAAGTAGGCTAATAAATCCTAACAGTGATAATCATCACTACTTGGGGAAGGACCCAATAGTGGTATGACCATCGTCACCAGGTGACACGGCGCCAAATAAAAATAAGATAGAAGCCATTGTAATCGCTCTTATGCTGTAATTGATAACTAATGTGTCATTTTACATACTTGAATGACTCGCCAGTATTTCCCCGCTGATAAAATATTTTTAAAACATGTTTCAGACAACCTGCTGTGAAACAAGGAAAACGTGCTACGGAGCACTAACAAGCTTGAAGAGGTGGCTCAGTTAAAATAAATAAACATGTTTTATAAATCAGGGAATTCCCTAGTGAAATTCCTCTATTGTAAATTACGGGGTTTATCCCGAATTATGAAATAAAATAATCGGGCATTTCAAGTTTTAAAAGATCCTGTAAAATCTTCCGCTGTCAACTCAATTAATAAATACCACGGGTTCCTGTCCCGCGGCTCCTGACCGGGTAAAACCGGGGCTGGGGCCGTGACAGGAAAAGGTGGTATCAGAGCCATTGATTTAAGCCTATTAAGTATTTTAAAATACTTAATTTTCCTGATTACCGTCTTGTGATTATATGTTTTTAACTGACTACTTGTTAGTTACAGTATGGGTAAGCAAAGAATCCCGGACATCTATCGTCAATTAGATAGTTCCCCAAAAGATAAGGGAATTTCATTCCAATCAAATTCCTCAAGATACTCAGCAGATACTGAAGAAGGAATATTTGTTCGTAAGGCACAGTATGAAAAACCACTTACCCCTAATAAAAGAAGTTTGATTATTAGGAAAAGTCAAGAGAAAATGAGGAAGTCACAACCAAAAGGAGTGATGATCAATAAGGAAACTCAGGAAATAGACACTAAACCACCATGGGAAGATAAGTTAGATGAACAATGGGCAAATCTTTATATGTTAGCCACTGTAGCAGTAAATGCTAACTTATAATTAAACCATCAGTACCTATGTCACCTATAAGCCAGAAACTTTAAAGAAACTTGTCCATTAGATAAATAACTTAGTAAGAAAAGATAAAATAAATAATCCCTAGTATATTTTCAGTTGTAAATTGTAATATATATAAAATCGCAATATTTCATATTTTTACTAATATTTAAATTTTTCTAATTGCCATTATGTGATTTTGTGAAAATTCAAGTTACAAACATTTAACTTAGAATTTTGTATGTTTCCTCATATTTACTAAACATCATGAATGAGTTATCTGAAGCCCTTCAGAATCTCAATCTCTATCCTATGAATGTGGAAGTTTCCAAAGACTTTACCGGGTATTATGATAACATAGAGGAACCTATGGAATTTCAAACCCAACCCCCGGAGAAACCCAAGTCAAAGAAGAGAAGAAGAATTGTGGGCTGGAGGCGTGTGCGTAGGAGGAAACCAACAACACGGAAAGTTGTAAAGACGGAGGATCCCAATGGTAAAGGCAAGGCCATAGAGATTGGGGAAAGTTCTAGGCAGGACCAGGAAATGCCACCCTGGGAAGAGTTGGATCATAAATTGGCACTTAATGACCTCATCGGACCTGTCGGTGAAAATCTTTTTAATTACCCAGCGGAAGCACAACTTCCAGTTAACCTAGAGCCTGAAATCCCAGATCCTATTATCCATTCCCAACCTCTACCAGCAGAATTAGAAGAATGGTGGACCACCGACTGGCAGTTTTAAAATCTCCTAAACAACCCTTATACCTTTTTCCCTTAATTCGACTCAGAACCTCCACTACACCCACCTATGAGCATGGAAAATCTGGCTGAACTCCGCCATTATGGCGAGGAGCTAATTGATGCAGGGAACCGAATTAGGGAAGTAGGGGAAAGGATATCTTGGAAATACGACGAAAGGGAACGTCGTTTCTAAGAGGCCAGCTGACAAGGATGGTGTGATTGTGGTTGTGTGGTTGTAGGAATATGTGTTTAATAATAATATCATAATAAAATATAATTATGTGAAATAACTAAAAATAAAACTTTGTAAGATAACCAGTTTGTACGGATGCCTAATATATATATAAAATATCGAAAGTTGAAAAATCAACAATTTTGGCTATACTTGTTAATGTGATTATGTGCAATTATTTTGTTATGTTTGGTTATTAATTATTTTATACTAATCACTTATATAAATTAATTACCAGATGGCAAACGCTGGTAATGAACAAGTTAACGAGGGTAACCAATCTAAGCAAAATCATGAGGATCAATTTCTGAATAAGCAAGATATCGAGAATATCGTTGCTCAGGGAATAGCCAATGTTATTCCAGCAATACTTGCTGCTGCTCAAAATCCAATTGAACCTCAACAAATTATTCCTAGTAAACATACACATGGTGACAATTTCAGTAATAGTGTAAACGGAGGCGGCAATCATACTAATAACGACAACAATGGAATGCAAGCCCCACTCATTAAGAAAATGAAAACTGCAACGCCTGGTTGCACTTATAAGGAATTTCTTGCCTGTAAACCGGCTGAATTTGCAGGCAATGAAGGGGCGACTGCTGCACTACGTTGGTTAGAGAAAACCGAAGCAGTAATTATGACAAGTAAATGTGTCGAGGAAGATAAGGTCATGTACGCGTCAGATCTTTTTAAAGAAGGGGCGCTAGAATGGTGGAATACGGTACTTCAAGCCAAAGGAAGAAATATGGCCTATACCATGAGTTGGGAAGAATTTAAGCAGCTAGTGGAAAGAAAATTATGTCCCGAATATGAAAAAGAACAAATGGCGAATAAGTTCCTGAACCACCGGATGGTGAATGTGGACTGTCGAGGGTATACTTCGACATTCTTCGAGTATGCAAGAGTGGTACCAACCCTGGCTTCGCCAGAGCCGGTACTTATTTCCCGTTATATTTGGGGATTTTTTATTGGTGAAATCTGTGATATCGTTAAAGCTGCGAGACCACGCACTATTGATGATGCAGTGGAATTAGCTAACACCCTAACTGACGGGCTGGTACGCACAAGAGAAGAAAACCGGAAAAAGGAAGTGGCCCAAAAGATTACCCAGGGATTCCGTGTGGGTAATCGTAGTAATTTCAAGAGAAAGGGAACCGGGCAATCTTCCACTGTTCCATTTTGCAATGCATGCAAAAGGAAGCATTTTGGAAGATGCAAAGGATATTGCAATTTCTGCAAAATCCCGGGGCACCAAGAAGAAGATTGCAGGAAGAAGAAAGCAACAATATGCTACAACTGCAGAGAAGCTGGACATTTTAGGCCAGACTGCCCTAAATTGGCCAAACCAGCTGACAACAAAACCAAACCTGCAGAAGGAGCTACCAAGAAGAACGCAAGAGCCTTCCAGTTGACTACTCAGGAAGTTGAACTAATTCTTGATGTGATAACTGGTACGTTCCTAGTTCACAACGTTTATGCAAAAGTATTATTAGACTCTGGTGCAAACCAAAGTTTTATAAATACTTCATTCTGCCAAGCTCTTAACCTACCTTTAACCAACCTTAGGCAGATTTTTTTACGGTAGAGACGGCAGATGGGAATTCTGTTAATATAAATAAGATTTTGCGAGAAGAAAAGATAGAACTCTTAGGCCATGAATTTTCTGCAAATCTGTTACCTATGAAGTTAGCCGAATTCGATGTTGTATTAGGAATGGATTGGTTAGTAGCCAACCATGCTCGAATTCTTTGTGATAAGAATTCCATAGAAATTCATACACCCACAGGAGAATTAGTGATGATTACAGGTGATAAGCCACGTAAGCCAATGAAATTCATTTCAGAAATGAAATTGGCCAGTTATTCGAGAAAACAAGAAATAGTGTATATGATTTCGGTAATCATTAACACTAAGGGTAAGGAACTCAAAGAAATTCTAGTAGTATCAGAATACCCAGAGGTATTCCCAGAAGAACTACCTGCATTACCACCTGATAGGGAAGTAGAATTTAGAATTCATCTAATTCCTGGAACTACACCGATAGCCAATGCACCTTATCGATTAGCACCCACCGAAATGCTAGAACTGAAAAAGCAGTTAGATGAATTGCTAAGCAAAGGATTCATACAACCTAGTTCATCCCCGTGGGGAGCTCCAATGTTGTTTGTGAAAAAGAAAGATGGTTCGATGCGAATGTGTATCGATTACAGGGAATTGAATAAGGTTACAATTAAGAATCGATACCCATTACCTAGAATTGATGATCTTTTTTATCAACTCCAAGGAGCTAGATACTTTTCTAAGATAGATTTACGCTCCGGATATCATCAATTGAAGGTACAAGAAGAAGACATACCTAAAACTGCTTTCAGAACTAGGTATGGTCATTACGAGTTTACAGTCATGCCCTTTGGGTTAACAAATGCTCCTACAGCATTTATGGACATGATGAATAGAATCTGTAAACCGTATTTGGATAAATTCGTAATTGTCTTCATCGATGATATACTTATTTATTCCAAAAGCCAGGAGGAGCATTGTGAGCACCTGCATGCACTCTTAACTTTGTTAAGAAAGGAAAAACTTTACGCCAAATTCTCGAAGTGTGAATTTTGGCTGCAAGAAGTGCAATTTTTAGGTCACATGGTGAATCACGAAGGTATTCACGTAGATCCTGCTAAGATAGAAGCGATCACCAAATGGAAGGTCATGCAGTCAGCTATGGAAATTAGAAGTTTTATAGGGTTAGTTGGATACTATAGACGTTTTATTAAGGATTTTTCCAAGATAGTTGTACCATTAACTAAGCTAACATGTAAAGCAGTTAAGTTTGAATGGGGACCTAGGCAAGAAGAAGCTTTTAAGATTTTAAAGCAGAAATTAACAAACGCTCCAATTCTTGCCTTACCGGAAGGAACAGAAGATTTTGAAGTCTACTGCGATGCTTCTAAACTAGGATTAGGATGTGTGCTAATGCAACGCAAAAAGGTAATTGCATATGCATCAAGGCAATTGAAAAAGCACGAGGAAAACTATACGACTCATGACTTAGAGTTAGGAGCCATAATTTTTGCCCTTAAGATTTGGAGACACTATCTGTATGGAAGTAAGTTTACTGTCTATACAGATCATAAAAGCTTAAGATACATATTTGAGCAAAAAGAATTGAACATGAGGCAAAGGAGATGGATGGAAATCCAAAGTGACTACGACTGTGATATTCAATATCACGAAGGAAAAGCAAACGTAGTTGCTGATGCCTTAAGTCGTAAGTATCATGAGAAACAACGGCGAGTTCGTGCTCTTAGATTAAATCTACAGTTAGATTTAATGGAACAATTGAAAAATATTCAAGAAACAGCAATCAAAGATGATACTGAAGGAATGAAAGGAAGAATAAAAGAATTAGAACAAGGAAGTGATGGAATGTGGAAATTCCACAAGAAATGAATTTGGGTACCTAAGCAAGGAGAATTAAGAAATAAGATTTTAGAGGAAGCCCATAAATCTAGATATACCATGCATCCTGGTAACAATAAGATGTACCAAGATTTAAGAAATAATTTCTGGTGGATAGGAATGAAAAAGGACATAGCTAGATATGTTTCTAAATGTCTTACTTGTTCACAAGTTAAGGCAGAACACCAGAAACCCTCAGGTCTACTACAACAATTAGAAATGCCTGTATGGAAATGGGAACTCATAACAATAGACTTTGTTACTAAGTTACCCAAGACCAGAAGAGGTAATGATGCGATTTGGGTAATTGTGGATCGATTAACCAAATCAGCTCATTTTCTACCTATGAAAGAAACCTTTAGCATGGAAAGGTTAGCTAAGTTGTATGTAGATGAAATAGTATCCTTACATGGAGTTCCACTCTCCATTGTATCGGATAGGGATAGTCGTTTCACTTCCCATTTCTGGACAAGTTTCCAAGAAGCAATGGGAACTCGCCAAAATCTAAGTACTGCATATCATCCTCAGACAGACGGACAAAGTGAAAGGACGATCCAAACTCTAGAAGACATGCTTAGGGCATGTGCGATAGATTTTGGTGGAAACTGGGATGACCACCTACCTTTAATTGAATTCTCCTATAACAATAGTTATCATTCAAGCATTGAAGCTGCCCCATTCGAAGCACTGTACGGACGTAAGTGTAGAACTCCAGTATGTTGGGCAGAAATAAGAGAAAGCCAATTGTCAGGTCCTGAAATAGTACAAGAAACTACCGACAAGATCACTCAAATCAAGGAAAGATTAAAGACGGCTCGTGATCGCCAGAAGAGCTATGCAGATAATCAACGCAAGCCGTTAGAATTTCAAATCGGAGACAAGGTTCTCTTAAAAGTTTCCCCTTGGAAAGGAGTAGTTCGGTTCGGTAAAAGAGGAAAGCTAAGTCCAAGGTACGTAGGACCATTCCCAGTAGTCCAACGTATAGGATCAGTTACCTATCGCTTACAACTACCAGAGGAGCTAGCTGGGGTACATGACGTATTTCATGTATCCAATCTCAAGAAATGTTATCGGATGAACCATTAGTAGTCCCTCTTCAAGACATCCAAGTAAATGAAACGTTGAAGTTCGTGGAGAAACCACTTCAGATAGAAGATAGAAAGATCAAGTTTCTCAAGCACAAAAGACTAGTACTAGTCAAAGTCAAATGGGATTCAAAGAGAGGACCCGAGTACACTTGGGACCTAGAATCGGAGATGAAGCGAAAGTATCCTCACTTATTTCAGTAAATCTCGAGGACGAGATTTTAAATAAGGTAGGGAGGATGTAAGGACCTTTAAAAATGTCCCAAACCGACCCGAAAGTGAGAACCCGGACCCCTGAAACCCTAATCCATATCAAAAATCAAGAAAACCAGAAATCTGGTCTTCAGGCGGGCCGCGTAAAGATTCAGCATAGTCTTACGCGGGCCGCGTCAATATGGAGTTGACCGGATAAGCGTCCAGATCCACGTGTCACCCACGTGGCACACCTATATGTGACACGGATGCCCTAATCTACGAATAGGTGCCCCTCGCGGGCCGCGTAAAGATCAAAAGGAGTCTTACGCGAGCCGCGTAAGACTCAAATTCTGGCTATAAATAGAACGGATCATGAGCTTTCATTCTATGTCGAAACCAAAACTCAAAAACAAAGTTTGGCTGCTCAAATTCGAAATTTACTTTTACAATAGCGAGGCGCTGCTACGATACAGGGTATTAACTCGATCGCTACTACGATTCAATGTCCGATCGATTAAAACTATCCGATGGATGTTTAAGTGCTGCCCACATTAGGGCCATACTTTGTCATTAGTCATGAATTCGACGGATGTTTAAGTATAGCACTTTGTCATTCGTTGTGAAGGTTTTAATCTCGTGAGTTATCGTAAATGCTGTATTAGTTACTGACCTAGTTCGTGTGCATTGTTATTTAAATTAGGTTACAAGGCTAATCAGTAGGCTAAATTCTGCCCGTTTAAATCTGCAATGTGAGTCATTCTCTTTTATTAAAAGTATTTTACAATACTCCATTTTCAAAAGTTATAATTACAGGGATTAAGTCGTAGTTATCTTGAATCACTGGCTAGTGGGGTATTGTGCACATTACTAATTTCTCACAGTTAGGCTAATAAATCCTAACAGTGATAATCATCACTACTTGGGGAAGGACCCAATAGTGGTATGACCATCGTCACCAGGTGACACGGCGCCAGATAAAAATAAGATAGAAGCCATTGTAATCGCTCTTATGCTGTAATTGATAACTAATGTGTCATTTTACATACTTGAATGACTCGCCAGTATTTCCCCGCTGATAAAATATTTTTAAAACATGTTTCAGGCAACCTGCTGTGAATCAAGGAAAACGTGCTACGGAGCACTAACAAGCTTGAAGAGGTGGCTCAGTTAAAATAAATAAACATGTTTTATAAATCAGGGAATTCCCTAGTGAAATTCCTCTATTGTAAATTACGGGGTTTATCCCGAATTATGAAATAAAATAATCAGGCATTTCAAGTTTTAAAAGATCCTGTAAAATCTTCCGTTGTCAACTCAATTAATAAATACCACGGGTTCCTATCCCGCGGCTCCTGACCGGGTAAAACCATGGCTGGGACCATGACATCAACCTCCTGAGTGTTTCACAAATGAGTGATAAGGGGTATGGATCATTCTTCATAAAGGAGTGCTGTAGGATTGTTGGACCAAAAATGGTTGAAAAGATTGAAGCAATAATAAAAACTGGAAAAACCAAACTTGTTGCTCAAAGAAGTGGCAATGTTTATGTGGTGGATATGTCAAAAGAGAGCCCCAGAACTAATTCCTGTCTGTTCTCAGCTGCATCAAACAATGAGACAGAATTATGGCACAGGAGATTGGGGCACACAAATCTCAAGACAATCACTGCCATTTCAAAACATGGGTTAGTAAGAGGTTTACCTCAAAAACTGTTCACCTGTCCTGAGCATTGTGTTTCCTGCCTAAAAGGAAAACAACATAAAAGCTCCTACAAATCCATTGATGAGTCCAAAACAACCAAATGTTTGCAAATGCTTCATATGGATTTTTTTGGCCCAGTTAAAGTCATGAGTCTTAAGAAAAAGAGATATTTTTGGTTATTGTTGATGACTTTTCTAGGTTTACATGGACTTACGTTTTACACTCAAAAGATGAGACTGCATGCATTCTACAAGACTTTGTGAAACAGGTTGAAAAGCAGTTTGACCTTCCAGTAAAAATCTTCAGAAGTGACAATGGCACAGAGTTCAGGAACAAGGAGTTAGATGATTTCTGTGTGTCAAAAGGAATTATGAGGCAATACAGCATTCCAAGAACACCAGAACAAAATGGGGTTGATGAAAGAAAGAACAGAACTTTGATTGAGGTTGCCAGAACCATGCTTGCTGATTCAGGTTTGCCATTAACTTTTTGGGCAGAGGCAGTAAACACTGCTTGCTATGTCCAAAACATTGTTTTAATCAACCCCAGGCATCAAAAGACTGCCTATGAACTGCTGTATAAAATAAAGCCATTGATTTCATATTTCAAGGTTTTTGGTTGCCCATGCTTCATTTTAAACTTAAAAGATTCTATCTCAAAGTTTGTAGCCAAAATTGATTGTGGTTATCATCTAGGATACTCAACCTGCTAAGGCCTACAAAGTGTTTAACACAAGGACCAAAACAGTGGAAGAGACTTTGAATGTAAAGTTCAATGAACTTTCATCAATGAAAATCCCAGTAAACCCTGCAGAATTGTTTGATCTTGATAAATTCACTTTTGAAAATACTGATGTCAAGACTAACAGTGCAGGTCCATCAGAGGATTCATCACCAGACTATGGGTATGAAATCATCATTCCTCAACAAAAGTCTGTCACAATGGGAAGAGCAGTAGATGTTCAAAACAGCTGTCAAAGCCCAACCACTGCTACCTCAACAGTTGTTGATCAAAGTAGCCCATTAACCCCTGCTTCCACATCATCAAACACTGTTGATAAAAGTCCTCAAACAGTGGATAAAAATCAGCATATATCCACACCATTACCACCTATTCCACCCCCTTTTGAAGCCACTGCTGGATCATCAAAGTCACCAGCAGTGGTTAGCTCAGATGATTCACATCTGCAGCCCTCCCCACTCAATGCCATAGTTCCATACCAAGGAGAGCTCATCTTCTTGAAATCTCATCCACCAGACCAAATCATTGGCAACATCAATGAATGGGTACTCACAAGAAGTCAATCCCAAAACATTTGTCTTTTTGCTGGTTTTCTATCTCTCCATCAGCCAGTCAAGTACCAAGAGGCACTAAAAGACAACAGCTGGGTGGAAGCCATGCAAGAGGAGCTCCAACAGTTTAGAAGACAACAAGTTTGGGAGCTTATACCATTGCCAGAGGGTGTAAGTCCTATTGGCACAAAATGGGTCTTCAAAAATAAAACTGATGAAAGGGGTATTGTTGTCAAGAATAAAGCCAGGCTTGTGGTTCAAGGGTTCAGACAAGAAGAGGGCATTGATTATGATGAAACATTTGCCCCTGTAGCAAGACTTGAAGCTATCAGATTATTTTTGGCCTTTGCTGTCAACCATAAAATCAAGGTGTATCAAATGGACATTAAATGTGCATTCCTCTATGGTAAGATTCAAGAAGAGGTTTATGTCTGTCAACCTCCAGGTTTTGAGGATCCATTTAATCCAAATCATGTCTACAAGCTAAATAAAGCTTTGTATGGCCTGAAACAAGCACCAAGGGCCTGGTATGAAACTCTTTCCACTTTCCTACTATCCATTAGTTTCACAAGAGGTAGAATAGATAAAACACTGTTTTTAAAATGGAGAGGAAATGATTTGATGATTGTCCAAATTTATGTGGATGACATCATCTTTGGAAGCACATGCAATAAAATGTGTGAAGAGTTTAGGCAAATCATGACAGCTGAGTTTGAAATGAGTGCAATGGGTGAACTCCATTGCTTTCTTGGTCTCCAAGTAAGGCAACTGTAAAATGGCACTTTTATCCATCAAGGCAAATATGCCAAAGAACTGTTGAAGAAATTTGACATGGATGATTGTGAGCCATGCAGTACACCCATTGCAACCAATAAAGTAGTCATATCTGATGAGAAGGATGAATTGGTTGATCAAACCTTGTATAGAAGCATGATTGGGTCTTTATTGTACCTAACTGCATCCAGGCCAGACATCATGTTTGCAACATGTGTTTGTGCAAGATCCCAATCAGCCCCAAGAAAGTCAAACCTTATTGCTGTAAAAAGGATATTCAGATACCTAAAAGGTGCTCCCACACTTGGTATCTGGTATCCAGCTGATGGTAAAATTGAGCTTTCAGGTTTCTCAGATAGTGACTTTGCTGGATGTGACAAGACAAGGAAGTCCACTTCAGGAGGGTACCAATTCCTAGGCAGTTGTTTAGTGTCTTGGCAAAGCAAAAAGCAAGCAGCTGTTTCCACATCCACTGCTGAGGCAGAGTATATAGCTGCTGCAAGCTGTACAGCCCAACTGCTTTGGCTTCAAAATCAGTTGCTGGATTTTGGTATCACTGCCTTAAAGACACCACTCATGTTGGATAGCCAGGCAGCAGAAAATATCATCAAAAATCCAGTTTCTCACTCAACCACCAAGCACATTGACATCAGACATCACTTTGTGAGGGATTGCTATGAAAAAGGTTTGATTTCTCTACACCATATTCCAACTAAGGATCAGCTGGTAGATGTGCTAACCAAAGCATTAGACACATCCACCTTTGAAAGCTTGATCTCTAGGATTGGCTTGCTAAACATGGAATAACAAGCAAAATCCTGTTTTTCTATGAATAAAAGCATTAAAATGTTTTCAGAAAATCAAAAATCCATCCTTAAAAATAGCTAAAAATGAATTTTTCATTAAAATCCTTAAAAGTCTGCCATAACCACTGCTTTGTTCAAAAAGTCGGTTCTACTGAAAACTCTGTCCACTGCTGAAAGTCAACCCCTGTTCTCTCATTTTCTTGATAAGCACTGTTGTTCAAAATCAGTGTTTTATCCACTGATGCGCTATCCACTGATAGTAAAAATCACCCACTGCTTTCATTCTTACCATTACAACCACTAGTCTTGTTCCATCAGTGGTTTTCATAAAAACACTTGTCCTTCATCTCATCTGGGGTTGGCACGTGGACAGTACATAGCGGTCAGATCTTTTGTAACCGCTGCCATGTCAGCATTCACTTTTTCTTTTATAAAACCCTTTTCAAAACCCCAAACAGGGTTTTACTGTGGAATCGAATTCACAAAAATTCCTTTCTCAAAACAGTTTCCATTTCCCTCTCTCAAATCCTTCAAAACCTTCATCGATCTTCCTCTCCAAAATGACAAAATCAAAGTCATCCGCAAAATCCACTTCAAAATCATCTCCTAAAAAGGCCACTCAAAAGGTTATACCCATCGAAATACCATACAAATCTCCTCACAATTATCTGGGTCTCCTTACAAAACCCGGCACCACCGATGCTTTTGATTCCATCATTGACATTATGTCTGCATCAAAGTACAAAACTTTGTTCACAGCAGATGCTCCAATTTACTTGAAAATCCAAAGAGAGTTTTGGAAAAATATTACCCTTGACAAACAAGTCAAGGATGTCATAGTCATTAACTCTTCTCTAATGGGTAAAGCTGTCAAAATCACAGTACAATCCATCTCGGAAGTCTTTGAACTCAATGATCAGCAAGGTAAAACTTCTTTTCCCAAAACTAAGTTAAAAACTGGTTTCCTTGAAAGGGGTTATGCAGAACAAATAAAAAAGGATACCTTACAAAAAGGTAATTTTCCACCTGCAACAAGATTTTTGTTCCATACCCTGCTTATGTGTGTTTCAAACAAAACCACGTCTTTTAATGAGATACCATTAAAGATTCAAAACCTGGGATATGTTATTCTTCAAGATGAAAATTTCAATTACTCCCAGGAAATCTTTAATGATTTGGTTAAAAATGTTGATAAAAAGCCATTCATATTTTTTCCAAGATTTCTAAGTTATTATTTTGAAAAGAAATTTGGTAAGGATGATGCTTCTGTAATAAAACAAGGTGACTCTTTTCAAATAAACAGCTTAACTGCTGAAACTTTTACAAGAATGTCAACACCTTGCAAAACACAAGCAGAGGTGCCTGAGCAGACTTTAGCAGCTACCACTGCTCCTCAGGTATCTGCTGCTGAGCCCACTGCTCAAGGTGATCAAAGCAGCAAAACAACTGTTTTGAAACCCACACCTAAAATCACCAAAAAGCCAAAACAAAAGAAAACTCAAAAGCCCCCCAAACCTACCAAAAAGGCAACTCTGGAGGATGAGATACCAGAGAAACTGCCAGTGACAGCACAAAGGTCACAAGAAACCACTGTTGCTACTTCCTCACAGCAGTTGGTAGAAATATCTCAACCCATGGCTGAAACTCCGCCTTCTTCTTCTTAAAAAGAAAAGGTTGTACAAATAGGGACACCACAATATGATGCTCTGGAATCACTTGCTTCCATCATCCACAGCCCAATGCCCGGGGCCAGTTCTCTTTCTACACCAAACCTCACCTCCACAATACCCCCACAAACAAAAATATTATTGGATGCTCTTGATTTGAACCAGGCATAAACCAGTCCTTCTCAATCACTTGTCAATGAGAATATACCTCCACAAGTGACAGGGTCTGATGTATCAATCATTGCTAACCCACCAACAAGACCTGAGGAGGTTACACCCCTTGAGTTACAAGTAACTCTTGGTGGTAGTCCAAGTGAAGCAGCCACTACAAGTGTTGAACCCACTGGTTTGCATTTGGACAGTGGTTACATCTATAAGACTTCCTTGGAGGCAATTTCTTCTCTGGGAACACTTGTGTATCCAGTTTATACTGGGTCACTAAAAAGTGTCTCTCTTTTTGAAGGAATAGGACCCCAGTACCAAGACAAAGGGGCATCAGTGGATGACTTTTGGAATACACTCCCTGAGTCAACCACTGTTACAACCACTGTTAGTGGGAAATCAGATGATCCCATTAAATTGGGTGATGGTTTAAAGTACCTAGAATTGACGGATAGAATTGACAAACTGGATACCTCTGTTGCAGAAATCAAAGAAATGTTGCAACAGTTGTTGAAAGTTCAAAAGACATCATCAACTGCTGTTCCAGCTCAAGCACCTGCTCCACCACACGTACCTGCTGCAAATGAGTTATGGAATCTATTTCAACCCCTGCTCCAACAACAAAGACAAATGGCTGATCAGCAACATGCAATACATGTTCAAATGCTGAGAAACATGATGGAGTCAAGGTTTAAAGACACCTAAGCTGACATCAAGGCTATAAAGGCCCACATCCTGAACACCACTGGCACTGCTCCTCCCACTGTTCTCTTCATTGATAACCCCCCTCCAGATAATGCCAAAAAGGGGGAGAAAATCAAGTAGTGGAAGAAGAAGGGAATTAAAGATGGTCTCTATATTGAACTAGAAAAAGAAAACATGACTAAAGACATTCCTTTGCCAGATGGTAGTAAAAAGATTGATGCTACAACAAATGCACTTGCTGAAGCAAAAGCAAGTGTAAAAAGGGATAGAGAGGCTAAGGATAAAGCCAGGTGGGAACAGGAGAAAAGAGCTTATATGGAGCTGAATGCACAGGGTACTTCTGAGCCAAAGGATGATGAAAATCCTAAGGATGAAAAGAAGAAGCCCACTAGACAAGTGAGGCAACCCAAATCCACACCATCCAGACCCACAAAGCATGCTTCCAAACCACCTACTAAAGGCTCCAAACCTCAAACTTCCACCCAAACAGCTGTTGTAACTCCTGTTGTATCAACAACTGCTGGTACTTCAGTAGTTTCAACATCTGCTATCACTTCAACACACACCACTTCAACACACACCACAACCACTGCTTTACCACCACCACCAAAAATCATCTCACCACCAAAACCACCATCACCACCAAAAACAACCTCACCACCATCACCTTCTGCTAAGAAGCAGAAGACATCAGATGTTACAACATCTGTTGTAATGACAACAGTGGTTGAAACACCAGTTGTTTCAACAACTGTTAGTCAGCCACCTTCTACCACTTAAATCACCACCACTGATCCACCCAAAACATTATCAGCCTCTCCTATAATAAAAAGGAGAAGGATTTTTATACCTGATGATGATTCTCCATCACCACCACCAACATCCTCAAAATCTCTTTCACTTGTTAATATCCCAAACCCTGTTCCTCTCTCATCAGCTCAAGTACAACAACCAATCACTATCATCACTCCTGCAGGTTTCCAGTATCCTCTTGAACTTATAGCAGTCAGAGAAGAGATCAAATCCTTCTACTTTAAGGATGATCCTGCTAAAAGGAGGTTGCCATCTGTTGAAGGATATCCTAGGCCTAACAACATTGAAGAGTACCTGAAAATTAAGGCTCAACAGGCAGAGGATATCTCCAAAAGAAACTCTCAAGGAAAAACTGACAAAGAAATTCAAAGGCATTATCAATTTCTGCTCACACAAGTCAGATCTTTGGAGCAGTTTGCAAAGAATGTTTGTAAGCAAGTATCAGAAAGAGCAGATGAAACCCTGAGAAAAGACTACATTGAAAATATCATGGCTTTTAAGAAGTATAATGGTGAATAATATATGTACAAAGAGTGGACCATTCCTGAGCTTGAAAGTGAAGCAGCCAGGATTCAAGAAACGATTAAGAATAAGGTCAAACGCACTCCTCCAGATTGGTCAAAGTACAAAAAGAACGTGCCTGAAAAGACATTGGAGCTGAAGAGAATGAAAGAGGAATTAGTTGCTGCTGATTATGGGTCCAAAAATCAAGTAATGAGATGGAGAGAAGACAAAGTCAGGACCACCTACAAAAGGTTGGAGGAATTAAGGAAGAAAGATCCTAAAGTTCCATAAAAACCTGACTACCCTAGAGCAGAGGTTTCAACAAGACCACCAAAGCTGCAAATCAGGAGATCCACAGATCCAGTTGGTGCTGCCATCTACAAAAGAAGACAACAAAAACAGCTGGATGTTGAAACAGTGGAAGAATTAATGGCAGGAGATGACCTTGTAAAAGAGGGCATTAAGAAGATGATAGCTGAAACTCTTGGCCTAAATCAACCTGCAAGCACTGCTCAGTCAGTCATCACAAGGCCGGCATCACCAAACACCTCATCTAATAAAAATCTCCCAAGAAACCCACCAGACTCAAAAGTACTAAAGTGGAAAACTGACAAACAGACCCATGTACTGACAGTGATCAAGTCTAGTGGAGAAGCCAAGAAAATAACAAGGGAATAAGCACTTGGCCTAAGTCTTGAAGATTTGCAGGATCTCCTTGATCTTCCACTGTGCAGGGATGAAGATGACACAGATGCCTTAGGCTTTGACTTACAACTCAAAGGGCAAATAAGGGAACTGTTGATGAGGCAATAAAGATCTACCAATAATGAAGGGTTTTGGCAATATCTGTTCCAGGGGAGATTGTTGGGATTGAACCCTATCAGAGGAACAGATAATTAAAGCCAAAACTGGATCAGAGCAGTGGATCCAGAATAAGCAGATGTTAAGTATTCAAGTCTCTCCCCTTGAAAGTGGTTTCAACATCTGATGACCTCCAATCCACTGATCAGTACAACCGCTGACCTACAACTGTTGTTCAAGTTAAAGACTAATGAAGACTAAAGCCCTGCTGTTCAATCTACTGCTATGGGTCAAGCACTGCTGAATATAACAAGTGCTGCTGGGTTCACATCAGTGGAAGGATTCAGCAGTAGTTTGTTTGTCTTTATGTAATGTATTGTATAACAGCTGTTAGCATAGCAGTACTTGTATAGATCAGTTGTTAGAGTTTGTTAGGAGGTTAGATGTCACTTTCATGGTGACGTCAGCAAAGATGCCTCAGTGGTTTACCCGTGCCTATAAATAGAACAGTACCCTGTACTGTTCTATTAGCTCTTCACCATCTTTCTTCCTGTACAAACAAATCACTGTGAGCTCAGGCTGAGGGGGAGTTTGTTACATGCATGCAATTGTAATCGTTGATTAAATAAATTTAATCATTCGGTTCATTGTTGAAAATGTGTGTTGAAAGCAATTCTCCTGTTTGATTGTGAAAAGTTTGTTACCATCTTATTCAGCTGCATTACTTGTTCATTGTTCATCTTAATTCAAACGTAAAACACAATCAAAACCAAACTCGGATCCTAACACTTCGACTAATACAACTCCTTACTCTAGAACACAATTATGAACGATTTCAATATTAACTTATTCAATGTAACGAAACAAGTTACATACCTTCAAAGCACACCTTTCAAACGCGCGTCACCACCGGCTTGTCCGCTCGACGCTCTGATTTCCTTTCCTATAGAGTTCAATCACGACACATTTAGAACTCTTTGATTTACATATAACGCATAGTTTACCAACTAGTACAAGCATGCGTTTTTGTTCATATTTCAACATTTAGCCTTCTCTTAGGCATTTTTACAAACACTTTAAGGGCAGAATTTTACACAATTTATAATCAAGTTTGTGGCTTGTTATCTTGTCAATATAAACATCAACTAAGCATGTTCATATCAATTTTCACATTATCAACATCTGAATTTACTTCCTAGAACTCAAATTACACTAGAACAACAATCAAATTCTAGTGTTTAGCATGCTCCTACAAAACCCACTTATCACCTTCAATGGTGATTATAAATTCACAAGAATTAGGCATGATTTCAACACATAATTGTCTAGGGTTCACTCCTAGACACAATATTGTTCCTATTCCATCAATATAACAATCATGCAACAACAATTTTTGAATTCTCTATGCTCATCCAGAAATTCAAAATGGAGATTTCCTATAAAATTCACATACCTTATGACCCCCTTACAGTGGAGATCACCAATCTAAGCTCGGATTTCGTTTTGCAATGGATGTGTACCTTCAATTTGTGAGTTTTGTGTGAGTTAGGGTTTTGGAGAAACCTGGTCGCCCCCCTCATGTGTTCTATTCGATCCACACACACACCAGTGTGTGTTGGATTTTAATTTTTGTGTTTTAATAAAACTTGCTTCATAATTGGCACAATTAACCCTCCTACTTTCATGAGGTTTTTAGTTTAAGTGTTTTTAACACTCTAACTTAGTATTACAAGACTCTTATCTAACTAGGTTAATTTTATTCCTAGTTAGTTCACTTGTTTATTTACCGACATCATATTTAAAATAAAAGGTTTACATTTTCGGGGTGTTACAAACTTGTTGAAGCCAGTCATGATGTAGAAATAGAGGTGGTGTGGAAAAAGAGCGACAAAGAAAATGAAGCAAAGAAACTTAAAAAGACGATGATGATGTGGAAGAACTTGGTTTCAACCCCAACCCAGAGGAGGATTATGACTCGGATGTTTTTAAGGATGCATGGAACTATGAATCAGAAAAATAAGATTGGTCATGTGTTTGGCACAACCCATATTCTCCTAAAGAGAATGATTCAGACCTATCGTCCAGAGGAGACTGCCATTAGAAATAGGCCCCTTCACTTTGTCGAAATTTATTTATGATGTGGTAGGATCAGTCTATTATGTTGTAGTTGAACCTGTGTTATCTTTAGTAACAAATGAAAGTTATTGTTAAACCACTTGTGTATTGTCAACAATTCAAACAAACCAAACTGGTTATATAGATGGTATATAACCTTCCATACAATAGCAGATGGCACAAAATTAGGCTACGTAACCATCAAAGTAATTTTTCAACGAAAACCATCCTAATTGTTCAAACACAAAGCAACAATAACACAATTGATATCTAAGCAGCCTCCGCTCCACCTTGACCTTGCAGCTGCGACTGTTGTGCCCAAGATTATTGCATTTGCTGCATTTTTAGGTGCCTCGTTTCCTTGTTAGCTTTCCTCCCTTTGTTAAGTTGGCTTCGACTTCTAATTGAGACCTCTTTCGTTTATTCTTAGGCCTTCCAACCTGCTTGTGATGTTTAGGAGGAGTCAATTTAGTTGGGCACCTTGACGGAGGCCACATTTTAGGTCCGACAATTGGATTAATGGTGTGCATGTATACCTTCTTCCAACTGTCCAGCCAATACATATGATCAACCCAACTGTAACACCTCGTAAAATCACGTCCAATGATGTATTGACACGTGTACTAAACCCTAATAAAGTCAAACGTTGACTATGAGGGACTAATTTTTGCGAAAAATCAAAAACTTTGAATGCAAAAGGTCTAAAAGTGTTAACATGCTTAAACTAAGCCTCTGAATAACAGTACACAGTATTCATATATAGAATTAAGCCACTCGTTGGTCTAAAGGAGCCGTTTGCATAATTATTTGAAAGTTCGCGAGTCGAAGGGTCAAAAACGTCAACATGTTAAGTCTTACCTCTGAGTGACCTTTTAACAAACCAAGAGCTTCATGATATGTGATTATACTCTCGCGAATACCCAATATTGGCCATCTAAGGCTTTTATGCCTATAAGTGACGTTACGCGCAACTTTACAAGTTAAGGGGGTTAAAAGCGTCAATATGTTTAATTATACCTCCGAATGACCTTTTAACGAACCCGAATTATTATGAAATGCAATAATACTCTTGAGAATGCTTAATATGGGCTACAAAAGGCTTTGATGCTATTAAACGATAATACGCGCAAGTTTGCGCGTTCGAGGGACCAAAAGCGTCATCGTCTAAACTACACCTTAGAATGACCATTTAAGCGAACTGGAGCGTCATGATATTTAAGCATACAATCGGGAACTCCTAATATGGACCATGAAAGGCTTTGATATCGTTAAACGATATTACACGCAACTTTGTGCGATAAAAGGACTAAAAGCGTCAACAGGCGAAACTGCACTTTTGAGCGACCTTTTAAATGAACCGGGAACTCCGTGATGCTCGGTCATACTCCCGGGTGTGCCTAATATTGGTCACAATGGGCATATATTATTATTATTATTATTATTATTATTATTGTTGTTATTATAATTATTTTTATTCATTATTTAAAGCCCACATATAACTAAAACCATTTGATGAATCTATGGACTTGTTAATGGTTTTAAAAACCTAGTATAACACTTGTAATCATCTCATGATTTCCCTAAACACATGGCATGATCTTATCCTTTCTCAAAAACTATATGAAGGCCATGAAATTTCATTTTCAAAGTGCACCATTCATTCTTTCTTCCTATCTTCTCATCTTGGAGGATCCTAAGCAATTGGGAACCACCTTTGAGTTTTCTTCAATCCATTGGACCACTTGTAAGTGTTCCTTTCATGACTAGTTCTTTTATTTGGCTTAAAAAGCCGAAAAGTCAAGCGTTTACGATAAGAGCTTTGACTTCTAGTTAGACCGTAAACGGTCAAGCCATTGTTCGCAACGAACATGGCTACGTGATTTTAATTAGGTAGGTGTTAAACCCTCAACAGGGCACCTTCTAAGAATCACGTTTGCTTGGTCAATTGACGAGTCAACATAATATTGTTTTAAAAAGTCAACGGGTCAGTTTTTGAAATAATTGTGATATGAGTTTAGAAATGTTCTAAAATACATTTTATCACTTAAACAACTTGGTAATAATTATTAGAACATGTGTAAACATGTTCGGCTCGTCAATTCCAGTTTTAGGGTCGGTTCGCAACCGAAAGTCGCGAAGTTTGACTTCTGGATTGACTTTCGATTATGAACCGAATTAGATTAGTTTGCTACTGATTATAGGTTCTGTTATGATCGTAATATAATGTAGCATAACCCTATAAGGTTATATTACATGATCATATTAGAAATCTGAGTTTTTGCACATGTTCCGTTAATATGCCGTACTTTGACTATTATGCCATTTTTAGCAAAAATAAGGTTTTAGACTTCAATAAGCTTTCAAACAACTTAGGTACTGATATGTTAACATGTTTAACATATTTTGATGTTACAAATCTGATCATAAACTGAGTTTGCATATAATATCGTAAATTATGCTTTAAATTGACCAAAATGCCCTTTATGCGCGTAGATCGGTTTTAAGCATAATTTTTTTCATACCAAACTCATTGTCTACTGATGTAATATCATAATTAGGATACTTTGGGATGTTCATTCAGTTTACAAGCTGATTTTACGCATACGTTCTTGAATTACGTCCTTAAATGACGATAATGCCCTTTTTGCACCTAAAATGATTTAAAAGCACAATTTTCATACAAAACCTTTTTATTACTGATATGTTATATTAATTAACATATTTTGGTCATATAAACCTGATCATAACATTAGTTTTCCTAAAAGATCAGAAATATCTTCATTTAACGACTTTAAAGCTGTTTCGGCGCATAGTAAGATTTTAAACCATAACTACCAATCAAGACTTGTTACCTACTGATTTTATAAATCATTTTAAATATTTTTACAGTAGGTATATATTATAAACTCAGATTCCCAAATTAGCCTTCAAAACTATGTGTGAAATTACCAAAATGCCCCTACGGAGCATAGTTTGGTTTTAAACTATAAAACACACATATGTTTGGTATCGTACTGATATTATATCATAAATAAAGTGTTTTCAAATATTGTTTATGATATCAACATTAGTTTGTGCTCAACTTTATTTTATACGTCGTAAAATGACCAAAACGCCCTTATGAGGCATAGTTTGATTTTAAAACCTTAACGGGCATACGAGTTGATATCCTACTGATATTATGACTTGTCTAAAGTATATCGACATATGGAACTTGTTCATGACTTATCCGGTTACTCGTTATCGCATATACGCGTACGGTTAGACTTATGTAACTAGTTTGCGTAAGTTTACCGAAGCGGGTTAAACCTTATCATTTTTACTTTAAAATCCAGAATGTATTTAGTTTACCCATATTATACAAGTCTTCATACTAGTTGGGTCTAAATTACATTCCATTCCGGTCATCGCTTAATCTAGCGTATCGTACCGTTTCTAATACTTTATGTTAACCAGTCTGGGTCTATGACCTAAACAAGACTCGTTAGCATTCTAAATTGGTTATATATTACCATCATTCCAGACTAGAGCCTCCCGGTAAAAGCTATCTGCATTTAATCAGATTGAATACGGCTGAGTCATATAAATCTTGCTGTAAATCGAGTAGTAGCTCAGGTAAATACTTTTAACTTATTTTCCCTTATACGGGCTTGAGATACGGTAAATTATTACCGCTTGGTCGGGTATTGAATATTTAATCGATTAGTGGTTAAATCATTGAGAGAACCCATTTTAATCTATCTTGTTTGATACAAAGCATTTGGGGGTTAATGACCGTGTCCTGGATATCCTTGGCATCATTTAAATGCAAATGACCACGACCTAAGCACGGGGTGTACGCATACACCTGATAGTTGCGATATGGATTCTTTTCCCCAAAAAGGGAATTAAGATATAAGGTATAACCACACGTGAGGATAACTCCTTGTGGGACTATGGTAGTGGTGTGCCTATTAATCATGACTCGGCTTCTATCCTGGGCCCTGAACGTACGACAAACATGTAAAACTGTATACAAGATTATTTTATATAATTGTCCCAAGTTATAAAAGATTTTATGCCTTGTGCATCCAAACCAATTTTATAAACACTTTTCAAATGAGTCGGTTAATTGTATTTACCAGTGTAAACTGACGTATTTTCAAAAGACTAAGTGACAAGTACTATACGTAATTGGCTGGAAGCTCCTTGGTGTCATTGAAGGATCTTGCAAATCCTTAGGATGCCCTAAAGTCTGCTAAACTTCATTTTGTACATTTTAATTTGATCCACCTGTGGATTTAATATTGCAAACTCGAATGTAATTATCCTTTCGGTATTTTTAGACATTTGGGTTTGTAATAATATTTTATATTCCAAGACTTCCGCTGTGCTATTTTGTGTATGTTTGACTATAACAATACCAATCTTACGTCACAATACTCCCCACCGGGCTGAGCTGTAAATATCGGGGTGTGACACCAACTCTCTGGAACTCCTAAACACAAACCATTCTCAACCATGTTCTAAATGGCAGCGACTGAATGCTTACAGGGAATTCCTGTCAGATCCCATTTCCTACATGAACATGTTCTCTTTTGCACATCAGCTACAGTCTTGTTTCTTGGACCCGTAACCTGCACACAAAATAGTATAAGTATCTAAGCATCAAATATAGTGCAAATGGTATAAAATTATTAAAGTTTTCCAATGGAAGAACCTGTCATCAGCATGTTGTATTGTGATGCCTTATTCTTGATAGTCTCGAACATTGCAGTAGCAGCATGAGTTAATGGGTCGTCATTTTTTGCTATGATCTTCTTCACATTGACTATACCGGTTTGGTCAACTAACTTGTCTTACTAGAGAAGAAGGAAGGGCATTATTGTGAAAATGAGGATTTGACAAGGGATGGTACGTGTTATAAGGAATTGTAAATTGCGAAATTACAAAATTGCCCTCCATTTTGGAAGTAAAAAGACTGTAATGCCCAAGTCAACTACCGGTTGACTAACGGCAGTTTGGTCCAAGCCCTTAATTGTGAGCAATTGAATACGTCAGGGATTGGAGTGTTGATTTTTTCAAAATAGTAACTGAACCTACGAACGGGTGTTAAGTGTTAACCTCAGAGACTGAAACTGTACTTTACTTTTATTCTAAACTACTACATCTTAAGCAATTGTTAGTATTACTTTACTTTACACAAATTAATCTAAACTGCTCCATCTTAAACTAGACCTAAGATGGCCATATGTCAATATATGTTGTTATTTTCGTGATAATGATTTAGATAATGGGTTAATTTGTCCATTATTATTTTTATTTTAATATTTGGAGAGTCATAAAAAATAAAAAAATGAACGACGATGTTGAATACATATGCTAATATAAAATTTAGGATTGTGTTCATAACACTCTCCTGTTCCACCCGTAATGGTTAATGCATCTTAAAGGACATTTTTTCGCCACATCAACATCATAACGCGATTTAGATAATGTGCAATGGTTAATGCTTATTAATGCACATTCAATTGCTATTTTCCAACTTTTTTTCTCCTCATTTGACATTATATTATAAATGTCCCTCCCTCTTCATACCCCTATAACGTTCACGGGGTAATGTTGGAAACGTTATCAAGCAACTTCACACCTCTACAATGGCTCATTACATATGGTATAAGCGAAAGGTAACATATATATATATATATATATATAGGTAAAGTGTAGGATACAAATCCCCTAATCGTACATTATGTACGCGATGCCCACAGCCATACACGTGTCCTGATTCAATTTAATTAGATAAGGGTATATCAGACATTCTGTTCAAACATCAGAGGGCTAATAAGGGAATTTCGTCAACAAAGAAGCAGATTACAAGTTCGTTTCATAACCGTCCATCTAATTATTGTTCGTATCAATTCGATTTGTAGGTTTTTGATTGATTCCTGTACTGAACACAGATTGGCGATTCCGAAAATGCTGGATTCATCATTTAGGATGTTTGTTTTGGGTTTTTCATCATAGGGTTACGGTTGAGGTTTGGGTTTTATCTGATTTGAAGGTATTTTCATTTTATTAGATTGTAACGAGGTTGAAGATATGTTTCTGGTTTTATTTGTTGAGTTTATCATATTGCATATGTTGTTTTAAATATCGCATGTTTTGTTTTTAAGATATCCCAGGTATTTAAGATTGGATCATATGAATAATTTCGCATGTTTAATTTGGACATTTCGCACACAATGAAGTTTAATATTTAATTTCACATGTTTAAGTTGTACATTTCGCAGACTAGAAAGTATTTAACATATTTAGCTCTATATTTCACACGATTTAAAAGTAATTATATGTATTTTTGCACAGTGTATTTTATAATTTAGTTCAATAATTCCAATCAAATAATTCAGTTCAATAATTGATTTCAGTAATTCAGTTCAATAATTGATTTCAAAAATTCATATCAATAATTTTTCAGTGCTTTTTTCTTTTATTATAAAGTTTATCTTTTTATCACCATTTCAAACATCCTATTAAAAATGGCAGACCTACCAACATCCTCTTCTGAATCAAGTATCAAGCAGGCTTTGAGAAAAAAGATTCAGGAACAAATTCAAGAGGACCGATCATGTCAAGAGATGTTGGAGACCAACATTTCTCGTGTAACAGAAAACATGAAGAGAAGACAAGAAATTCTGAACTTGCTATCTCAGATGCAAGTGAGTAGTCTTCAAGAAAGTATTGTTATGTTCATGGTTGATCTGGGTGAGAGGGATGAGAAGCAGTTGAAAGAGTTGGCGGATGCAATAACTATCTTAAGATGCTCAATGAAGATGAAAATGGAGTTTCTTTCATCTTTTGAATGAACTTTGTTTATTTTAGTGCTTTATTTCAATAAAACATTCAAGTTTTACATGTTTCATTAAATTCGCATGTTGTGTTACGGAATGGATTTTTGATTTCGCATGTTTATATTCCCCATTTTGCATATTTTAAGCAATTCAATGTCAAACATGCGATTTTATACATAATATATGAGAAATTAAAAACATTAATGTTATCTAACAAGTCTAAATATGCAACAGAAATCCAACATCAAACAAGTTTACTAGTCCTTTCCAATAAATGCTCTCAACCTATCTGGGATTATTTTCTCCAAATCTTTCATATACTTTTCTTTGTCTGGCCTTTTATCGAAAGCATTTGCCAATTTAATTACTTTTTCACGATGCACATTGTGTTTGGATAGAATGATTTTACTTAGATATATGTGCCTCAGGAGATGAAGTTGTGAATTCTGTATGTTGTTTACTTCATTTTCGTTCACAAACCCAGTCACCCACGGTGTTTTCTCTCCTTTGTATGTTTCCATGTGACGCATCGTAAACACTCCATAGTCTATGCTGTTATTCTCCGTCCTCTATTCCATCTCTTTTCTTTCTATCTCTGATGTTTCAAGTTCTTTTATAGCTGGTATTGGTTTTAAAGCCTTTTGTAGGTATAAAACCAATACCCTTCTCTGTAACATAGCAACATTGTGTCAGTAGCTTTTACATAAAATATAACATGTATATGAAGAAGTTTTTGTATTACCAGTGTGTCTGGAAGCCCCTTGTATCTATCCTTAAACTCTTGTTCAGCGTCTGAATTGTCAATCAGCTCAATTTTGCCGGTTTTCAAGTGGAAGCACAAGACATAGAAGTGGTCACCATGAAGTACCGGAATAAACACCAAGTCAACCGAATCAAGTTTTTTTACCTCGTATTTTAGTATGATGTCTTCAAAATTTGAGGCAAATACGTTTAGACGTTTTTTGTCTGTGTATTTCTCCTCGTTGTACATGATATCCGGCTGTATGTTATGTAATTAGAATCAAAGTTAAGTAATGTATTAAAAGGTATTTAAACATGCGAAATTAGTACATGCAATCTAATATCACATGCGAATTGTATGTATACCGTATGCGAAATTACAATAGTATGCGAAATGTTGTTTTTGTTTTCATAGTAAAACTATCTAATATTCTATATGCGATTTAAATATAATTAGTATGTGAAATCATTGATTATTCATTTTCTGTTTTAATTTCAAATCTCAATATGTTTAGAAAATCATACCATCATTGTGCTAAACAAGTAGAGTCTGTATGGTGATGATTTTCTATCCCTCTTCTTCTCTTCAAGGTTCAGAACATCCACAAATGCATCTATTCCGTTTGATGCTACGTACTAACCCCTGTAGAAGCTTTCAAAGATACCTTTGACCGTGTGAACCCCAGTGTTTGATCGGTAAAGTTCATCCCTACCAGGCAAAAATTAAATAATTAATATTTTTGAGTGTATATATTTAGATGTTTGTTAGTTGATATAACCATTTTACTTACTCTATGTTTGCAAATGTAGCAAATGTATATCGGATCACACTCAATTCTTGATTCAAGAGTGCTTCGTGCATGTTTACCACTCTGTTGCAGAAAGGGGAACAAAATGCGTCTCCAAGCTCTGCACATCTTTTCTCACCTCGAATTTTAGCTGCTTCTATCGTCTTATAAAGGAGTTCATTTAACCCCTTTGGTATAACTTGTTTTGGAACTTGTTTTGGCTTTGAGTTTTTTCTCCCCCTAGCTGTTTTTTTTTTCCTTTATTTTCTTCCAGGTTGGGTCCCAGGCTCAAAAGCAACTCAACTGATTGCAATTCCTCAGTCGTCACCTGAGGGCATTCAACTTCTGGTTCCTTCTCAACTTCGATACCTGAATCGGTTTGTTGAGGGTCCTTTTGTGTAGTTTCTCCTAAAGAAACTGCTTCCACTTCTGGCTCTTTTTCTTGAACTTTTTCTTGAATGTTTTGTGTAGATTCTGCCAAGTTCACTGTTTCTTCGATAACAGTTTCATTTTCACCACTTTCTGCAGGCCAGAGTAAGTTAAAAAATGTAATATTTTTTTCTTTTTAATTTTTTTCTAATATAAAGTGTTTTTTACCTTTGACAGGTGGTTTGTAAGCGTATACACCCGTTTCGACAGTTTGAATGTTTGCAATAAGGGTGTCTGTCACTCCTCCATCATCTTTATTTGTCAATCCTTCATCATCTGGCTGCAGTACTCCTATAGATACAAATTATTGAATTTTAATACATCAGATTGAAAATCGCATGCTATACATTATATGGCATGCGAAATCAAATGTCAAGTGTATGCATGAAATCGCATGTGTATTCTAAGATATCGCATGTGTATATGAAATTCAATTTTTACATAAAATCGCAAGTGTTAATTTTGAAATCGCATGTTTACCTTCTGATGCCATTTGTTCCAAAACATTGGATATTACTTGTTGAGCTTCTTCATTCTATCTACTTTCTTCGTTTGTATATCTTCATGATGAATTTCAGAAGGTGCATTTTGAAGCTGTTGATGAACATCAGAGGGTGCAATTCCAGGCTCTTGAACTTCAGAAGCTGCATTTTCATGCTGTTGATGAACATCCGAGGGTGCAGTTTCAGGCTCTTCAACGGAATCAGGTGGCACACAAATGGGATTATTCCTAAGTGTCTCATCCCACTGCTTACAGGCCTCCATAATCTCCGGATCCCAAAAACACTTGGTTCTTGCTTCTGAAACTAAGTTGTTCATCCCTAGAACATCTTGAACCATTTTAATGTATTTTTTGACATTGGCTTTCATTTTTTTCAACAGGTTCTGTAATATTTTTTGAGTTAAGATACTATCAATCCAGATGTTAGAAATAAATGGATTAAGTGAAATTATTTTTTTTTTTTGCGCTTACCTTTTTGTTGATTTTCGAAGCCTCTCGATCTCGTTCATGGGCCGAATCGTAGATTACCTATGGTGAAAGTGGAATAGGAGTGTTGCAATAGTCCATCATTTTCTGTGTCTGTGTTCCAACTCCCATCTGAATGTTCAACTAAGGTATTTCATTGAGTTCAAAACTGAAATCCATCATATCATCAATGTTCTCATTATCGTTAGGGTCTTCCTCGGTTTCTACGTTTTGTATTGCACGTGCAGTCCTTCTTTTGTAGCTTATTGGGGTGTCAACGGGTGGTCGTAGTGTATACTCCTCCGTTGAACGACCTTCTTCTTTTTCATTTTCACTCTCATTTGCTGTCCACACAGGTCCGTTATCCGAAATATGCTCTTCGACTTTATCAATCCCCGAAGATGTGATATAACGAATAACTGGTATCTCCACGACTCGCAAGATCAAACAAAATTATTTTTAAAATCGTATGTATTATTTAATTATATAATAAAACAAACTAGTCTTTTAAATATGTTATCAAATGTAGTAATGCATACCGTAAGAAAGGCAACAGGTCCCACGAACTGTATTTTATAGTTCTTCCAGCCCGCTCGTGTACGACGCAAAGTGTCAAGTAGATATGAGCACCAATCTAGATGCGGTATGTCCTCAACTGTCTCTACACCAAGCAAACATTTATCATTTGCAGTTGTTGCCTTTGTAATCTCCGTAAAAAAAACGTCATCTAGTACACCAGGAAATTTAATCTAAAGAGGCTCCCCCCATCTCTTTGATTATCTATTGCAGTTGCAATCAAGCCATGGGTAATTCTCGCATTTTCCCCCCATTGACTGGTGAATGTATCCATGACAGTATTTCCTTGTTCTTTACTCTCTTCAATTTTCTCCACCTTTTTTACTTTTCTCTTATCGACTATTATTTCAACTGGCTTTGGCCCCTTTGGTATTTCAAATACCTCATAAACTGTGTCCGCTGTAATTTTTATTTGGTGTCTACCTACGTTTAGTGCATCGAACATCTCGTCAAAGTTTCTTGCTAGCCAATATGCCAAACGTGTTGAAATATGGTTGATATTCATATCTAGAATAGCTCCAAATCCCATTTTCTTCACCTCATTAACCTGTTTTTTTTTTTGAAATTTTTTTCACTGTATCCATATAGGAGTTAGGTTGGCATCTCAGCAGTATTGCTTCGTTGCTGTATTCGAAGAAATCCCTATGTTATGTTCTGGGTGGTTCCACCTTTTTTGAAGGTTTTTTTGTTTGTATCTTAGATTTCCTATCATTTTTCTTCTTTTTCGGCATTGGCTTAACAAAGTCATCCTCCTCAGAACTTTCTTCAACAATCCTTCTTTTTCTATTTTTGTTAACTTTTGTTGATATTGGGTCTTCAAAGTTATCATCAGAATCTATTTCTACAAAATCGCATGCTATTAGTTAAAAAGAATACGAAATCGCATGTATCAGTTAATCATGTACAAAAACTCATTAAGTTGATAAAATCGCATGAATCAGTTATCAATTCACATGTATTAGTTAAGCATTACCAAAACTAGATAATCTTATAAATCGCATGCTTTACACAAAAAACATTTATAAAATCGCATGTATAATTTAAGCATATACCAAAACTAACTAATTATATAAAATCGCATGGAGTATTTATAAATTCGCATGCACAAGCTAACCTAAGACAAAAACCTTCTACAAACAAAACTTAACATATAAAATCGAATTATTAATACAAAACCCTCTATAATATCGCACATATATCAGTTAACCATTAACAAAACTGCATAATCATACAACACCTAATAAAAAACCATACCAGACATAAACCCTAACCAAATCGTAGTTATGAACAATACGTATTCTTATAAAACTATAGGTTTCAGTCAAAAACCTTAATAAACAAACAAAATCGCATATGTCATTAAGTCCCTGTATATTCCATTATAAAATCGCAAATGTCAATCGATACCTGGATTCATCTTCTTCGCCTGTGGTCTGTCGTTGTTGGCTTTGCTCCGTTTCTCAAAACTCATGAATCTTCGTTGAATCGCAACGGTAAGTAGTAGGGAACTTGGGGGAAGGAGAATGCAATGTTGATTTTTGGTTTACGGTATGATTGTGAGTTATTGTTTGCTGATTATCAGGGGTTTTGATCTCGCAATGGACGATTTTAACCATGGCGATTCCTTTTATTTATTTTAATTTGATTAATTTAATAGTTAAACACGCGGTTTAAATGAGATGATCTGACGGTTGTGGTTACAGCGTACATAATGTACGATTAGGGGATTTGTATGATAACCAGCCTCTCTCTTTCTCTCTCTCTCTCTCTCTATATATATATATATATATAGGCTAATTATAATGAGAAAACTCACCCCAGTTAAGAAAACCTAGAAAACCCAATTGTGTAGACTAGAAACATCCACGCCATTTATGTAAAATATGAGATAGAGGGTAATTTGGGAATTTTGCACTAGACATGGAAAAGCTTTTGTGCTGACACCAATTAACCTTCATCACCCTCACACTTCTCTACCTCATCCCACACGCTTCTCTCTCTCTTTCTCTCTCTCTGGATAACCATTTTCCAGATCTTAGATTTGAAACAAAAAATTCGTCTTGTCAAAATCCTTCATAATCAACCCCCAAAACTCCAGATGCTCCGAACAAAAAAGATGCCCCGAATCAAAAAAGATGCTCCAGATGCTCTAGTTGAAGATGCTTCAGATGCTCCGGGAAGATGCTACCATATCCAAAAGATGCTCTAGATCCGGTTGAAGATGTTCGATGTTGAATATGATGTTTTAGATGACGGTTCGATGTTGAAGATGATCCAAAAGATGTTTGATGTTAAACATGATGTTCCAGATCTAAAAGATCCTCCAAATCCATAAGTATGTTTGTATTTTGTAGATCTTTATTTTTTTGTGTTTTATAGATCTCCAACTTTTTTGTAATTTTCAGATTTGCAATTTTTTTGTGTTCCAGATCTAAAAGGTCCTCCAGATTTGCAATTTTCAAATTTGCAATTTTTTGTGTTTTGTAAATCTTTATTTTTTTGTGTTTTGTAGATCTGCAATTTTTTTATTTTTTTTTTTGTTTAAGAAGATGAATGTTATTAAGTTCTTGTTTTCTGGATATGTTGTTTTTTGTTACTGATTTTATGATTTTTTTTTATTTTTTATTTTTTTTGTGGAAACATTATATTATCTTTCATTAAGATCCCAAAGTAACAAATTTGCAATTTTTTGTGTTTTGTAAATCTTTATTTTTTTGTGTTTTTTTTTTATTTTATGATTGAATCTAAAAAATCTATTGTTGTTGGATTCTTTTTAATGAAGTTATATTTTTTATGTACATTTTGTAACATTGCTAGTTATATTATTTATGTTGGATTATTGTTAATGAAGTTTATTTTTTGATGTAACAATTCTCATAACATTCTTTGTGTTTTAGTTATGAAATGTAACCATCAAAGAAAAAATGCATGTTACATTTTTTCGTGTTACATCAATAATGTATGTTACTGAAAATAAAGTGCATTGTAACACTTTTTTAGATTGTTGTAAAAATAAAATGTGTTGTTACATTTTTTTCAAGATTATTGTAAAAATAAAGTGACTGTTACAGAAACAAAGTGTGTTGTTACATTTTTTTTAGAAATGTAACAATCAATCAAAGCAAAAATGTCTGTTACATTTTTTTTGTTGTAGAAATAATGCATGTTACAGAAAATAAAGTGCATTGTTACACTTTTTTAGATTATTATAAAAATAAAGTGTGTTGTCAATTTTTTTTCCAGATTATTGTAAAAATAAAGTGTCTGTTACAGAAACAAAGTGTTACATTTTTTGTGTTACAAAAAAGTGTTACATATGTGACGTAAAATTGATCATGTAAAAATTGTAGTGTACGTACCAACATGTAACATCTTTTAATAGGAAGTTGGCTTTTGTAACAATGTGATGTATTATAACACTTTGTGTCGGAGGAGAAAGAAAAGAAAACGCGTTACACTTTTATGTATGTGGATATCCTTTAAATGGTAAAAAAAAAAAGCATTTTTCTTGTTTACTGGGTGGTTACATATTTTGAAATTATACAGAAAATGTAACGTTATTTTTTGTAAAAAGTTACATATGAATTAAAAAAAAAAAGCCATCATCTCATGAATGGACCTTAGGGTGGGTGATATACAGATTTTAGTGTTTTTTTAATAAGAAAAAGATGCACGAGAAATGTGGGTTTTGTCAGAACTTTTTTCTTTTCTTTTTTTTAATATGTATTTTGAATTATGTGTTACATCAAAGGAAGTCAGAAGTCAAATGTAGTTACATCCTCCCAAGACACATTTGTAACACTATATCCCCATTTTACCCTTACATGTACTATTTACTGATTAATATAACAAAAAGTAAGAGAGATAATACTCAAACACATCACAACCATCCATCTCTTCTAATCAATGGTAGATGTTGAGTTTCTTGGGTTTTCTCAACTCAGGTGGGTTTTCGATTTATCCTTGCCCTATATATATATATAGGGGAATGTTCATTGGGGAACACTAAAAAAGTAGGAAACAGTGGGGAACCGACTCAAACAAGCTCCGATTGGACTATTTCCAACGGCGTTTGAACCGGCTCATCGAACCCTAACTAGGATCTCTTAAACCTAAACCCTAAATCCTAACTCCTAAACTCTAAACCCTAAAGCTAAAAAATAAGGCTAAAACTTAAGCTAAATCGTAAAATCTAAACTATAAACCCTAAAAGCTAAACCCTAAAGGCTAAACCTAAAGCTAAACCCTAAAGCTAAACTCTAAACCCTAAAGCCAAACCCTAAACCCTAAAGCTAAACCCTAAAGCTAAACCCTAAAAGCCAAACCCTAATATATTTAGGGTTTATGGGTTATGATTTAGGGTTTAGGGTTAAGAGATCCTAGTTAGGGTTCGACGAGCCGGTTCCAACACCGCTGAAATGAGTCCAATCAGAGTTCATTTGAGTCGGTTCCCCACTGTTCCCCACTTTTTTGGTGTTCCCCAATGAACCTCACTATATATATATATATACACATATGAATACATGTAATTTAATTCCTACTGTAACATTAATGTTAAGAAAACCTACAAACCAAAATGAATACAACAAATTTATGAGTGTATTTACTTATAACTAGTAAAAAGACCTAGTAAAAAGACTCGCGTACGTTGCGGCACGGATACATCGCAAACATCGAATGGATTAGTCTAAACGTTATGTGATGCGTTAATCATACGAAAACACGTATTCTGATGTATCTTATTGAACTCAATGCAACCTAAATAAGCATTGCGATTGGATCAAAACATAAAGAAATCAAATTTATACCGTACAATTATAACGTATTACATGTGGCCCGAGTCACACACAGAAAATGTAACGGTTATAACGGAAATGCTGACACGTATAATCAAAATATATTAATTAGAGCTTAAAAAAGGAAAAAAAAGAAACCGCAATTTGACTCCACTCGAATCGAAACATAATTTACAAAACATTCATAAAAATCATGAAAACATATTATATTGACCTGAGTCGTTTTCCAAAAAGTTTATGTCGAAACATACACCAACTCGAATTTATACCGAAACGTACATAAAAATATGTACATAAAATTTGTTTTCTTAAACGAAAACGTATTATATTTAACCAGAATCATTTCCATATAAAAAAGTTTATGTCGAAATGTAGAGCAAATCGAATTTATATCGACACGTACATAAAAATATGCACATAAAAAATTAGCTTTTCTTAAGTAAATGAGATATAGCTGTAAACTCAAAACAAATTATTAGTAAAAAACTTAACAGGTTAAATACGTTCGTAAATTCATGCCAAATAGCACTAATGTCACACCACTGTCAGCTACCGCCAACAAGAGAAGAGCTCGTAAAAATAAAAGTAAAAAGTAACACCGAACGAAAAATAGATGGAAAATCGTTGAACCACGTACGCCCGTTGCAGTGTGTTAATACGAAATATTAGACATAAATGTAAAACGTAGAAAAGAATAACTAAGTCGATCCATGACCAGCTTGTTGCGACGAACTTGTCAAACGAAGAAAAATAGACGTGTTGCGACTTGCGACTGCCTGTCAACCGGGAAAAAACAGACAAAAAAACGTTGAACGCTAGACGCACGTTATGGCATGTTGACTCAAAAAATTTATAACGAAACTTAAAACGAAAAATTTGCGAAAGATAAAAAGTATGAGGGACCAAAGTTGAAAATAAAAAAAGTACTGAGTGTTAAATTGCAAAAGATGAAAAAGTTTTTTTGTTAAAAGAAAAAAGTTAAAGGGGTTTAAATGCAAAAGAGTAAAAATTTTGGGTTAAAAGTGAAAAGTACAATTTTTTTTTGGAAAACTCTCAATGCTCATGTTACAACAACATAAAAGATTATGGTTTGGAAATTTCTCACGTTGGGTTAATAAATTCTTCATACAATTTGTTTTGGTGTTACTGTATTAGTTTAACGATAATTCATTTGGACATTATAATCTTTGAGAAACACATATTTTTTAATTCTTTTGAAAAAGGAGGTTTAACGATATTTTTATTTAAGGTGTTAGTTCAACGATAATTTCTTACGTTTAGGAACTTTTGTTTCGATTCACATTAATAACAAAATAAAATACTAGTTTTTTTTAATTCTTTTGGAAAAAAACAATAATATAAATGCACGCATAATTAACATTCAAGTTTGATCAATATCGGTGGGCGTTTAAATTTATTGTTTTTCGCTCCCTTCCAATTAAGGGGTTGTTGGATTTTTTTTTGCATCTACAAGTTGAAATAAAATATAACTAATTAGTTGAGAAGCTTTTAAATGTGTTCTTTAGGAACTCACTATTATTATTGTAATTTAAATAGATGCCTTTGGTTTATATTTAGTAATGGTTAACTTGTAATAATATCAATATTTTTTTGAATGGCCAATAGAATCAATTCTTGAACATTTTCGGGGCACCCATTAAACCAAACAGAGTACTCCGAGAATAACCTGAGTCTACCACCAATTCCGGGGAAATGTGTTTTGAATGAATAATCAACATATAAATGTACCATTTTTATCTATTAGTTACTTGGAATACTAGAAAAGATTGATGATTTAGTTATGGTAACCTGAAATAGTAAAAAAAATGCATCGATATATATTTGTTATGTTGTATTTTTATTATATCTAGTTATAGTTGTTTATTTTTATACAAAAAGTCATCCAAGCATAAACACCATATAGTATCTTGTATCATATTTTATTACATCCAATTTCGACTATTATATGATTCATACTGAAAAACTACCTATACATGAACACCACCTTACATTAGGAAATTACAAATAGTCTTGCATTGATATTTGTAGCAACTCTTTTTAACATATTTTGAAGTTAACTTGATCATTCTTGACATATTTGTTACATTTAATTAACCTTACATAAACGTGTAATCCTAATCCTTAAACACACACAGGACTTTAAATTTGACGAACTTTACCTTCAAATTAAGTATACTATAATCCCTTTGATGCATTGGCGGACCTAGAAATTATTTACTGGGGGGTGCGGATGAGGTGTTCAATCATATTTTCAAGGGGTGCGGTCGGGTTTTCTGCCTAAAATATACATTAATTTTTTTTTCAAGGGGTGCGGCCGCCCACCCTGGCCAACGGGTAGGTCCGCCCCTGCTTTGATGACCACCAAACATGCACAACACACACCTTCGTTGACCATCTCTTTCTACCTTAAATTTAAACGCACACACATACCACATATATATAAGTTCTAGCATTCAAGCTAATGCACGCATTTCCAACATAACGGCTTCAGTTAATGATTTTACTTTTTTTACGGGTTTTGCTTTTAGTTAGTTTGGTGATTTCATATACAAACATTTATAAGATACTTATGTTAGTGCATATTTTGTGTGTCCGTCACTATGCAAATATGCTAGATAGAGCGTGTGTTGAATATTGTATAGTTATGAGTTAGATTCGAACACATGAGACCTTGGAGAGGATGATAGCTCGTTCGTACTGATGAGACTCATCCGCACGGACAAGACTCGTCCGCACGGACAAGACACATCAGCACGGATGTGTTCATCCTCACCAAACTTTATGTATAAATAGGGTCATGTGTTCATTAGTTGTAGAGTTTTGGAATCTAGGAGAGATACTGGAGAGACTACGTGATGCTCTCTCCAGCTTGTAAGATGATGTATGCTCTTTTGGTATGAATGGGCTCCTTCTACTTATGATTATTCTAATGAGATTTCTACCAAATTAGCTTTATCATCCAAACTTCCGTCTAAACCCGTTGGATCCGAAACTTTCAATTGATATCAGAGCTACGGTACTGATTAAATCAATCTAACAGTTGACCGAATCACCTACGCTCATGATTTATGGACTCTTAGGGGGTTTTAGAAGGAAAACATCAAATTAAAGGTCAATCCACGGACAAAAAGTAAAATTGAAACCATAGGATTGATAAATAATGAAATTCGACCTAGTCTGTGGAAGAATCATCATAAAAGTCGAAGAAATAAAGATTTTAGAACGAAAAGTGTGAACAACGATGTTTCAAACGGACGAGTGAGTTTCGTACGCAGGATTGCCACGTTTGTGCTCATGAATCATTCATCCGCACGAATGATCCTGATCCGTTTGAATAATGGAGTTCATCTGCACGAACTAGTCTTTCATCCGCACGAATCAACCTTCATCCGCACGGATAAGCATTCATACGCTTGAATCAGACCTCGTCCGCACGAATGAAGCTCATCCGCACGAACGACATCTTGTCCTCTCCAAGGTCTCATGTGTTCATTAGTTGTTAAGTTTTGGAATCTAGGAGAGATGCTGGAGAGATTGCATGATGCTCTCTCCAACTTGTAAAATGATGTATGCTCTTTCGGTATGAATGGAATCCTTCTACTTATGACTATTCTAATAAGATTTCTACCGAATTAGCTTTATCCTATCAAAACTTCCGTCTAAACCCGCTGGATCAGGAACTTTCAACTTACGTAAGTTGTTTGGATTTAGAGTTTTTTTATTCAAGCAAAGGGTTTGATCCAACATCATGTTTACATGTAAAATAATCTCTTTATGTTTTGGAGACTAAATAAAAGGTTTTTTTTTTCTTAATGGGGTGGGTTACTAGTTCTATTGAAGGATGTTTGATACTAAAAAAACAAATTATATTTACGTATTATAAGACAATCCACAACCGGTGGTCTGTGTGATCGTCCTGATCTAGATGGACATGAGGCCGATTTGGTTGCCATCCAGATCTTGATGTGGGGGAGATCCGTAGTTGTTGTTTGTATAGATGGAGGTTCGTAGGTGTTAGACCTGGTTTGCGGACGAGGGTGTACCCTCCACAAGCCCAACATCAAAATTATAATGTGTGTGTCTATGTATATTATAATTGTAATGGGGTTTTGTGGAATTTTGTTGATGTAGAAAAAGATAAGGTTATAGGGTATGAAATGGAGCCCTTAGAGGTTTCATTGTGTCATCTCAGCGCCACGTATGTGCCACCTCATCCAACACCAACTAATAGCGCCCCCATTAACAAATAAGAAATGGGATAAAGCCCCTATCCACCAATAACATCCCCTTTTATTGATATTAAATTGCTTTAGTCCCACATAACCTTCGTTAACCCTCGCTATTGCAATGACAGAGCATCAATAGCGCTAATGGTATGACATGGGAGGCACTATTAGGCTACTCAGTGTGGGGGGGGGGGGGGGGGTCATAGGGCAGACGAGCCCCGACGCCGCCCCTGTACACCATTTCTTCAACCGCGTGGCCGTCCTGGTCGTCCTCCACAAGACGTTTGTGACGTGCCTCCCCCTTCTCACACACACATATACATACAACACACACATTTAGGCCCATGCTCCATTTCCCTTGGTCCATCCTTGGAGGGGCATCCTCCTTGGATGTTGACGTGACACTGACGTGGAGGGGCATCCTCCAAGGACTTGTCTCCTCCAACACCGAATAGCCTTAAGTGAAGAATTACTGAGGTGGAGGGCCCAATGACGTCTATATCGTGCAACCTAATAGTTTTTGAAAAAAGTTTAGAATATCCCGTCACACCAAGAGTTTTAGAAAAAAGTTTAGAATATCCCGTCACAAAAATAATATTTAAATAAAGTCTATTATGTTTGAAAAAAAAAAAAAAATAGTAGTATTTAAAATAATTTAGCCAACCCTCTTCTACAAAACAAAGAAACCACTAAAAAGGTGCCGGAATAATAAAAACCCATGGGCGGCAGTTGCATCAACCTGTGACTGTATCTATATATACACACAACGACCCTCCCAACACTCCAACTTTGACTACTGGATTCTATTTCTTCAGTCTCCTTTCTCACACTTCATTCATTCCTTCCTTCTGTCTGGTACGTTCAATCGCATTTTGCATGTTCCGATTCATCGCCCATCCATTACTAATTGCATATTATATTCATTTTTCTTTAATCTTAGGGTTTCGGATTACTCGCTGGTGCCGAAATTGCAGAAATCGGAGAGATTTGAGGTAGTTTTACACTTCTGCTTTTGTATACTTGTTGTACTTCTATTGGATTGTGTTATAAGTGTGTGATTTATGTGTTAGTTGTGCTGGAATTACACGTTGATGCGAAGGTTGAGCGTGTGGAGTGTTTTGATTCATGATCTGTGTGTACGGTAGTTTATAGGTTTAGAAATGTGTAATCAAATATTATAGCAGTTATGTGCACAGCATTTATAGGTTTAGAGATGTGTTAACCTAACCCTAACCTAATCAAATGTAGCAGTCATGACCAATTTATAGGTTGATGTAGCAGAAATTTGGCAGAGAAAGTGTTTAGGGAGTGTTTATCTCTGTTCCATTGTGTGAAGGTTAGATTGACATAGAATTGATATAATGAAGGAGTTTAAAATTCAATAGTATTGAGTGGTTAGAGTTATGTGTTACTTTTTGTTTGTGTTTTGATATATATATTGAAATAATGGATTTTAATAATCCGAACTATTTGCCATTGGCCGGCAACAGTCCCAACTACAAAAATAACCACTGATGGTCCCATCTTTTAACCTATTGTCCACCAGCGGACCTTTTCTGACTAAGGTCTAACCCAAATAGTTTTAAAAGGTCCATTGGTGGACAATAGGTTAAAAGGTGTGGTTATTTTGGGAGTTGGGACTATTGCCGGCCAATGACAAATAGTTGAGATTATTAAAATTCATTGTTCCATACATATTAGACTTGAATGAAACAGCAAATATGATTTTATCTGCTTAATTGTTACAAAACATGTTTTACTGCTTGAATTTAGGTGACATGGTATTTAGCCGAGAACTACTAGATTCTCTGGGATATTTGTTGTCATGTTATCATTTTGGTTTTAAATGTGTGCATTAGAAGCGCATCACATGATGCAGTCTGTGCTGGCGCCTTATGCAGTTGACCTCTATTTGATCAAATTAAACCATTGATTGATCAAATCTGATTAGAGATGATAAGAATATCTTCTATTTTAGTGTTTAAAGGCAAGTTAAAATATTAGTTATAAATATTTTTTAGTATTTTTTAATAAAGAACATCTAAACGACGTGATGCGTGCGCTTCGCGCATCTGCTTTTATGATCAAAACGCATCGGGTCGCCACATGCTTTTAAAACCAAGGTTATCATACAAACCAACTTGTGTAAGAATTGCGTTCATATACCTTGAAAGTGATTCTGCTCTTTAAAAGGCACATTACACTAGTATATAATCAGTAATGCATAACATGCTTCTTGTTCCAACTTCCAAGAACCGAAGACCTTAGAAGATGTTACAACTTACATGTACTGCCTGTTTATCACTTTATCGTACCAACAACTTCTCTTTTGTGGTGGTATGTTTTTCAGACAAGATAGATCACAGATCATTGTAGCAAACTTCGATTCTTTGCCGGGCAATGGATTTCCTAGAAGCAAATGAGATCCCGATAGTCATTGCTGTTTTTGCTGTTGCCATTGTTGCATTCTTATTTCTTTCCAAGAAACCTAAAGGTAAATCGTGAGCTCACTTTCAATTATTATTCTCCTACATATTTCTCAATTGGTCTTTCTCCTTAACATCAATGGTTTCAAAATCTAATTATAAGATGGATTGTTTTCATTAGGGTGCATAGATCCTGAAAACTTCAGGGAATTCAAGCTTGTGAAACGCACACAACTTAGCCATAACGTTGCGAAATTCAGATTTGCTCTTCCTAAACCTACTTCGGTGTTGGGACTTCCTATTGGACAACATATTAGTTGCGGGTATATCACTCTTGAAGCTATATGTTGCCCGTATAATTACTTTTGAGTTTTGATATCATTTTTACTAAAACTTACAAAGTTTTTTATAATTACAATTAACCTTATGGCTTATACATGTGGTACAAATGAAAATCTCAGTTTCAACTGGTAACAAATGCACTTTTATTTTGATCTCAAAAGTTGAAGTGTATGTTGTTTGATTACAATGAATATCTCGGTTTTAACTGGTATGCCTGTAAACGAACCGAACGTTCATGAACTGTTCGTGAAGTTGTTTGGCGGGAAGTGAACGAACACAAACACAAAATTTGGTTCATTTAATTAATCAAACAAACATGAACACACGTTTTGTTCGTTCATTTATGTTCGTGAACGTTCGTTTATGTTCGTTCATTTGTGTTCATTTATTTATTTATGTTTATTCGCTATGTTTGTTCATTTCAATTTAAATACATAAGTAGTTATATTTATATAAATATTAAACATAAAAGGAACTTTGTAACTACTTCTATAAATATAATAATTGGTAATTGGGCTTTCTAGTAATAAAAAATGGGTTTTCTAATTGAATTTATCGTAATTAATCAATATCAGTAATTTATATAACATAATTACTTTATGTTCGTTTATGTTTAGTAAATTATGTTCATTTGTGTTGTTTATTATGTTTGTTTAAGTTTGTTTGTTTATGTTCGTTTAAGTTTGTTTATGTTCGTTTACATTCGTGAATTGTTCGTTTAGGTTTTAAACGAACACGAACATGCCCATTTTCTTAGTGAACGAACATGAACAAAAAATGTGTTCAATTATATGTTCGTGTTCATTCACAGGCCTATTAACTGGTAACAAACGCTTATTAAGTTTGATCTAAAAAATTGAAATGTATCGTTATTGGCTTCGGGGCAAAATGGTGTGGTATAACTTTGTTTTTTACAAGTACCAAAATGAAAAAAAAAACAAGGTAACCAATTACTTTGTTTTCTCTTAGGGGTAAAGATAGTCAAGGTGAAGAGGTTATTAAACCGTACACCCCAACCACTTTGGATAGTGATGTTGGATATTTTGAGTTGGTTATTAAGGTACATATTCAAATTTCTTTCTTATGGGTTTAATAAATTTAATTTGTATAAATCATGAAATTATGTTGTCTGAATATAGATGTATCCACACGGTCGTATGTCCCACCACTTCAGAGAGATGAAAGAAGGTGACTATATGGCAGTAAAGGGACCAAAGGTAACACCAATCAATTTCTTTTTTATCTTTTTTTTTTGTTTTATATGTTATTAATAAAAAATCACCCAAACTGACCCGTTTGGAACTTTGGATATAAATTGGTTTTAAGTTTCCCCAGTCAAATGATATCATAACTTAAAAGTATCGGTGTTATGCACTTAATCTTATAAGTTTAACCTACTGTTAATTCCAGGGGCGCTTCAAGTATCGACCTGGTGACGTGCGAGCATTTGGAATGATTGCTGGGGGCTCGGGCATCACTCCAATGTTTCAGGTGTTGATTAATTTTTTATCTTTTAATATGGGCAAATTTCACAAAATAGAAACAAACAGTACACTTTTTCCTAATCATACACTTCACATTTGAGATCAAAATTACTAAATGCTAATGTGACAAAAACTGAATATAAATGAATTTACAAGTTTGGAAAAAAGATCTCTTTTAATAAAAATAATTAGTAATGATTAGATGCCACATGTCATACATATACAGTAAAATGACAAGTAACATACCACACCATCATTTTTTTTTCCAAAAAGGAGCACTGAAATTACTGGCTACCGGTTGAATGAGTCATTTGTTGCTACAATCGATAATAATAAAAGAGTAAATTGCCATTTTCATCCCTAAGGTTTAGCCACTTTTGCTACTTTCATCCAAAGGTTTGTTTTTTCGCATCTGTGGTTTCAAATGCCATTTTCGTCCCTAAGGTATGAAAATTTATTGTGACTTCCGTCCCACGATGCGGAAAAACAAACCTTTGGATGAAAGTCGCAAAATTGGCTTTTATATATACAGTGTAAAATAATTTTTTTTTGTGTTTTTTTTTAAATTCTAGGTTGCCAGAGCTATTCTAGAAGACGAATCAGACAAGACCAAGTTGGATCTCATCTATGCTAACGTTACAGTTGATGACATCCTTCTTAAGGTAAGAAATTATATGTTTAATGTCATTTTTCTGAAGGTGTATCTGCTCTGGTTAATAATTAAACTTTACTTAATTAACTCTTTGGATGATTTACAGGAAGAAATAGACACACTTGCTACCAAATACGCTAGCCGCTTCAAAGTTTACTATGTGTTGAATCAGGTAATATAAATATAATATAAGATTGATCAGTTTATTTACTTTTTAACTTTGGCCTTTTCATCACATGCTTGTGGAAGGTATTATCTCTAATGATTTATATATTTATATATTTATATTTATAATGTAGTTAATTATGGGTTCTTGCATGGAAATACATTGTAGTTATAAGTTGATGTCGACTTCCGGGTTGGGAATTGGGATGTGCTCCAATTCCCAAAATCATTGTCCACAAAAAAACAGTAAAATACCATTTTTGTCCCTGAGGTTTGGCTAGTTTTGCGACTTTCGTCCAAAGATTTGTTTTTCTGTATCTGGATCTAAAAGGTTTGAAATTTTGCCATTTTCATCCGGCTCGTTAATTCCATCCTTTTTCCCCCGTTAGGGGGTATTTTTGTCTTTTTTGTTAACTTGAAGGGCAATTTGGTCTTTCACTTTATGTAAAAAGACCAAATTCCCTTGAAAAGACCAAATTGCCCTTTAAGTTAACAAAAAAAAAAAAGAAGGGAATACCCCTGACTTGTGAACAGTATTCTTTTTAGAGATATTTATATAGAAATTGGCAAGATTTCAAACCTTTTGGATTCAAATGCGGAAAAACAAATCTTTGGATGGCCAAACCTCAGGGACAAAAATTGCAAGATGTAAATGATAAATGGGGACATTAGTAAAATATGACTATCCAATTTTGCTTGTGAACAGTATTCTTTTTAGAGATATTTATATAGAAATGTGACATTATGTGTAACGGTCTATTTTGTACTTTTGAAGCCACCGGAGGGATGGACAGGCGGTGTTGGCTTTGTAACAAAGGATATGATTGCAGAACATTTACCCGCTCCTGCTTTTGATATTAAGGTACACTTTGGATGAAGGTTTTCGTTTTGGAATCAACCCATTCATATTTAAACGGGTCGATATTGCCACGTGTGCTTGTAACTTGATTATAGCAGGCCACGAATTCATAAACTAAGAAACAAATGAACTTGCAGATCCTGAGGTGTGGTCCGCCGCCAATGAACAAGGCAATGGCTGCGCATCTTGAAGCTTTGAATTACGGACTGGAACACCTGTTTCAGTTCTAAATGTGGAACCAGATTTGTTGTATTTGAGATGTTTCATGTCCTCCATTTGAATAAAGTATTTGTCATTGTATCATCATAGGAATTGGCCCGTTAACGGTCTAGATGAGCTCGGTTTGAGACACGAAATTGCTGCATGCAAAACTCGGCCATTTCTAATCTCATTTTTCAAATTTGGTTTCTGCCTTTTTTGGGTACTTGTATAATTTTTATTTTGACAATTAGTTATTATGGTAAACAATATAAAAGCGAAAATGTCATAGAATAGTATTCAAGTTTTAAAAGAAAGATAAGGAACATTAATTTGGTACTTTGTTTATATAAACTGTACAAATAAAAACAAGTGATCAAAAATTAAGTAGTGTAGATTTGTTCTAAAGTAAAGTACATGAAGACTTGGTTGTTGATCCTTAATTAAACGATTAATGTTGTCCCTTTCACTCTCTATGTGTATGTGACCGTTCAGCGATAAATAACTAATATTGTTTGTTTCTCACCAACTCGTTCTAACCTGTTATCCAAAGCTCGTGTTGACCCAAAACTACAGGTGTAAACGAGCTGATTTAAGCCTGGGCTCAACAAGGCTCGAGCCCATTTAACATATGAGAGTTTGGCTCTGTTTCTTAAGCTCAACTCACCTAGCTTGAGCTCGGGTCGTTTATTATTTATTAACTACTTTATATAAAATTATAGTTGTTTTTAACAAATATATAAAATTATAGTTGTTTTTAACAAATATATATATAGCATAATATACATATGCATGTAAAGGATTAGGTTCAAGAGTGAACACTACTGTATTTGCGACCTGAGCGAATTAGTCCTGATGATGAAATAGTGTATTTTACGATTTAATGATGAAATCCTAGCCATACACATGTAAATCAATGACCAGGATTTGTTCACTCTGTTCGAAAATATACTAGTATTCACTCTAGAACTCCACCCAACACGTAAATACATAACATATTAAAAAAAAAATTAGGCTAGTTTAGGCTCGCGAGCCGTCTCAAGCTTGATAAATGAAGCTCATGCTCGTTTACTTAACAAGCTTGACTAGTTTTGAGCTTTTTTGAACCGATCTCGAGTAGCTTACAAGCAAGTTGGCTCGTTTACACCCAACCCACATACCTCTAGCATGTATACAATAAGAAAGGCATATATGACAAGTCTGTCCTTTCAAGTCAAACCACATTTAAGTTTGTACAGATCAATAGAGAGACCAAACAAACCATTACTTGTTTATTGTTTCTATTCTCTTTTCAAATGTGAAATTTACCAACATCATCATATCAACTCTCTACATAATGTTATATCAATATACAATGTGTCGGTTTCATCGTCTCAACATATTGTATGCTGGTAAATCTTTCACACTTGTCACATCTTCGATTGCGAGCTCCCTCTCTAGTTGCGTTCTTGTGGATTTTATAACCTCCTACAAAGGAAAAAAAAAATCAGATGCAATTTCTGATTTCATATATGTCCCTTTCATAATACAAAGAAGTTATCATATTTACAATTCATATCAAATAAACTTTTAACATTCGATTTTCATGAAAACAAACAATAAGAACGTTATACGCTGTAATAATTCAACGTAACAACGTTATAGTGGTGATACAAGATATTATAAGCAACTGATTTGTTTTATTAACTACGATGAAATGGATAAATAAGACATTTCTGCAGTTCAAAAGATATATATTATCAACAGGGGCGGACCTACCCTTTGGCCAGGGTGGGCGGCCGCACCCCTTGAAAAAAAAATTTAGTGTATATTTTAGGTAAAAAACCCGACCGCACCCCTTGAAAATATGGTTGAACACCTCATCCGCACCCCCAGCAACTAATTTCTGGGTCCGCCACTGATTATAAAATTTAAAAAAATATATATATGAAGATCTAAACTTTTTAAAAAATATATGAAATTTACGAATGAGTCGAATAAAACAGAATTTCAACTATAAAAAAGGGGTCCAGTGTCGCTTCACTAAAAGTACCATGTTTTTTTATGCATACAACCTCCTAATTCATTTCAGTTTACTGTAATATTTTTTTTATTACTAATCATATTTTATCGCATCAATACTTCCAACTTTTTTTTGAAAAATGAACAGAAGGCCGTAATTTTCCAGCTCTAATTAAACAACATTAACAAATTTGGCGATTGCTTACATTGAATTCCATATATGAAGCACGTCTGGCGAGCCAATGAACATCCATGAGTTTAAAAGCAACACAATAAAGCTCATCAAAAGCCGATTCATCATTACTAAGAAATTCCAAGAAGCGCACCCCCGATGTAGATGTTGGTAATCCTGAAAATAAATTAATAACATATTATAAATGTGTGATTATTTATCAAATCATAGATCTTATCTTATCATCCTCAAGGATACATGTTTGCTGTTCTATAAAAATAAAAAAATAAAAGAAATTATTCATCTTTTCCTTCAAAGAGATAAATTGTATTTTCAGTTCTTGAATATAAGCTACCATGTTTTGGTCCTCAACAAGTTATCTTTAGCTGTTAACTAGTGGGTTATACCCGTGCTTCACGGCAGGGACCCCGATTTATATCAAATTTATATCGGTATCAATTCAGTTCATTTCGGTATGACACTCGCTGTAACAACCGAAAGAGAAAAAAAAAACAATCGACTGACAACAAAAAAACGAATATGGATCGAAAACAATAGAAACGAATACCAAACCGGTACCGACGTTGTTCGGTCGGTATCTGTTCGGTTCGTTTCGTTACTTGTAAGGTACCGGCAATCAATATAGTTAACAAATGTAAATTATTTAAAGTATAAGGGTGTGATTAAGGTTATATTAAAATAATTAGAAGTTATTTAAAAAATAAAAGATGATAAAAGAGAAAAAATATTACACGAAATGACAAAGTTAGTATAACTACTGTACCTTCAAAGTTGTTATTTAGAGTATTATTTATAATTATAATTCAACAAGGGTAGATTTGAAAACCGAAGATTAATTGTATATTGATTGTGATTATAATAAGGTTACGTAAGGTGTAACGGAGAATAGTATTACACATATAATTAGTCGATGGGAAAACAGAAAACCTGAAACATTTTTGGGACGGGTATTCAGGAAGGTAAAAGTACTAACGAAAGATGCAACGGAGAATTGAAGAAATTATTTATACCTGACTGAATATCCAACATTTGCACCAACATGAAAGAAATATTGATGCCAGCTACCGCAAAAGGATACTCCCATTCAGCTCTATCTCCTTCTCTTTTGTTTAGAAGGTCTTGAAAAGCTTCCTGTTTTCAATAAAATTCTCACAAAATTACAAATTCCCGCCTTCAACTTGTACCAAAATTATTGACTTTGAACAATCCAGTAGTTACCCTCTTCCTCTTCAACCTCTAATTTCTTAAATTTTTACAAAAACCAAGATACACCAGATCAAAAACCAAAATCCAAAATATCATAGAAATCAAGTAGTCCGCACTTTGCAGCACGTTCGAAACGTAGATAAAAATAAGCAAATCGCGAGAGTTAAAGTTGTTCGATGTTTTGGTTAAGGAATTAAACGTGTCATTATTAAAGTTGAGGGATTAAACATGTCATTATTAAAGTTGAGGGACTAAACATGTCATTATTAAAGTTGAGGGACTAAACATGTCATTATTAAAGTTGAGGAGCTAAAGTTGTTTATTATTAAAGTTGAGGGGCTAAAGTTGGTTAATGCCAAAGTTGAGGGGTTGATGTGACAAAATAGCATATTTATAGTGTATATAATATATATCTGCAAAGGCAGTATGAAGAGTCTATAGAATTGAAGAAACGAACCGGATATGTGTTGGCAAAGTAGATAAGATTCTCTAGAGATATGAACCCTCCACCCCTGCAACAAATATAAACCAATATGCATAAAGTTTAACGAGTGAGTTAACAAATATATAGATAAATTACCTGAAGTCGGTAGAAGGATCATTTCCTTGCCACCCCATATCTTTCCAAGCCTCCGATTTAAGTCCTGGGAGATCTCGGTTTGGATACGCTGACCTCCATAACGTCCTTAGTGCATCCTGCAACCCGATTAAATTAACTAAACGAAAATAAAATAATAAGGGGGGATATTAGTAGGCAATTCGGATTATGATTTTTATGGCCTTCCTTCTAGAATACGTATAATACCATTTTCTTACATATCAAGTTTACTTGAGTAAGAGTAAAAAACTCAAAGGAAATCTAGCTAAATAGAGTAAAACACACGGATGGTCCCTATGGTTTACCAAAATTTTGGATTTGGTCCCTAGCTTTCTAAAAGTACACGGATGGTCCCTATGGTTCGCATTTAGTCCCCAACTTTCTCCAAAAGTACATGGATGGTCCCTATAGTTTGCAAGTCGCTAACTTGGACCCGTAGATTTGTTGGCTGAGGACTAAATGCGTTACGAAGTGCAAACTATAGGGACCATCCGTGTACTTTTGAAAATTTTGGCAAACCACAAGAACCATCTGTGTACTTTACTCTAGCTTAATATTCAAAACTTGAAGAGCGACAGACCCATTCTGTGTACTATTAATAGGATCAATTATAACAAGTCACACACTCATATTCTAGAAATACAGAAACAAAAAAATTCCACGGTCGCACAAGTAGAGACACAGGATGTAACAATTATTAAGTATGGAAATATTTACTTGGTGCTCCAAAGAAGAACCATTAAACGGGACCTCCAATCTTTTCTGCAAAGCTTTGAGTCTTGATTCCTACTCCCATATGTCCGGAAAAAAAAACGTTAAAAACAAAACATGAATAATACTATTATAGTATTATGAAATCCGAAAGACACAACATGTACATCTATGATTCAAATTTTAATATGCTTAAATGAAAATACGTAATATGTTTCGTTGTCTATTGTGCACAGATGTTTACATTATCTTATGTCAAAGCCAACATATTTAATACTATTGACTATACCTGTAACGGAGTAAGTGATGGAAGAAGCTTCTTTGCGGGTGCACTTCCTATCGTTGAAGGTAAAGTCAAGGCGCGTACAATAAACGATCCGGGTCCGAGTAGTACTCTTGCTACAAAAAATAAATTGCTCATAAAATTACCACTAGATATTGCCGAGACAAACACCAAAGAAACATAGTTTAATCAAAATGATTAACTATAAGTGAAAGTTGACAAATATTCAAAAACTAGGATCTCAAAAAGAGTAAAGTACACTGATGGTCCTTGGTTAACCAAAATTTTGGATTTAGTTCCTAGCTTTTTTAAAGTATATGGATGGTCCCTATGGTTTGCACTTTGTAACACATTTAGTCCACAATTTTTGTTAAACGTACATGGATGGTCCATAGTTACCTAATTCGCGGTTCGCTCCGGTACGGGTACGTGGTTCGGGTACGCGGTTCGCTAGTGGTGACGTTTTCGGTACGGAGGGAGGTAGGTTCATTTTTGGTACGAACCGGTACAGTGTACCATAGAGTCCGGTTCGGTGTACACAAATTAAAACAGAAATTACCAAATTCCAGAATTCAAATTACCAAACATAAACATTGAAGGATGAAGATAAAAATTGAAATTGAATAGGAGTAGAAATTGATGATGTAATTTGGTTAAATGTTATATATATAATGTTAATTTATACTTTTTATGTATAAGTTTATAAGTTTAAGAACCAAATGTAAACTAGTGAAGATAGAGGGGTTAAATGTTTAAATACACAAACTACTTTTACACTTTTTATGTAAAAAACTACAGGTTTTAGGGTTTAAATGTAAACTAGTAAAACTATAGGGGTTAAATGTTGAAATAACTAAACTAATTTAAACCCTAAAAAGACAAAAACTACGCAGCCGCTGTTTCTTCTTCCTGGACATTGACCGGAACCCTAATACATCATTCCAGTTTGTGTTTTACAAATCAATGGAACGCGTTTTGGAACATCGAGATTGTCTATTTCGTTCGCTGAACCGGATCAATTTGGATCGCCGTACCTCCGCAAACAGGAACACCGTACCACCGCAACTCGGTGCGCCGGACCATGCCGTTCCGGCACGCAAACGAATTCCGATTGGGTACACCACGATCCAATACGTGGATCGTGGGTTCCCTGGCGATTTAGGTAACTATGGGATGGTCCCCTTTGTAACATATTTAGTCACTAAACGTTGGGGACTAAATGCGTTACAAAGTGCAAACCACAGGAACCATATGTGTACTTTAAGCAAAACTTGGTGACAAAACACGTTACAAAGTGCAAAGCACAAGGACCATACGCGTACAATTGAAAACTAGGGACTAAATCCAAAATCTTAGTTACCTACAGGGACCATCCGTGTACTTTACTCATTTAAAAATTATGCCAAACAAGTTCTAAGTTCTAACCGATGAAAATGCAGTCACTAAAAAAACGCTCGTCCTTTTGTTTTCATACAAATCTTAATAGAATAATACCTAACCATTGTGCCCATTCGGAAATTATGTTAGAGAATAGAAACGTCCAGTGGAGGCGCTCTTTACTTTTTGCATCATACAAAATACCCTCCTGCTTTTGCACCTGAGATGCAAAGACAATGATTACACACACACACACACACACACATATATATATATAGAAAGAGAGAGAGGGGATGGAGGTTCAAATGAAAACCATTAAAATATTAGTAACCAAAGGAACTGTATTCGTGTCCAAGACAACAACCCTAACCCGAACACACGTTTTAATGTTCGTTTGTGAACATGATTAATACTTTGTGACTTAGTGACAATTTAAACAACCAAAAACTCCAACTCAAATGAACACTTTTATAACAGATGTCTTTTTAATTGTTTTTGCTCCTTATCTCTCATCCCCAATAAACAAATTTGGGTTTATATAATGAATATAGTTGCTAGATTTAAAAGTTGGTTAAGAGCTCAAAAGGAAATTAATTTCACTTCTAGAAATGAATAGTAAGAAGAAAAACTAAAAATCAAAGTACCTAATGTTGAATGTTAGCATTTATTTTATATAACACCATTTAAAATTTATATATGAACTTTTTTAATTACCCTTAAGCTTAAATGGGTCAACCGGTTTATGGAATGGCTCGTGCTCGGGTTAAACCATATATTAATTGTGTCGTGTTCCCATGTTTTAAAACCAAGTTATATAAGCCAACCCAAAACTTGATTTATTTTTGACATGTTCTTGGATGTTTCAGGAATTGCCTTTTTTTGACCAAAAAAACATTGCACTTTTGTTTGCATTTTTGCTTATGAAAAATGTGTGGTCCAAAATTGTCCTCAAGGTTCTCAATTACCTTAGTGATTATCACCTAATCCTAATATATATAGGGGAAGGTTATTGTACAATAGCCCCTTAACGTGCGAAGGTCCGAAGTGAATTACACATGTTCATTTTTAAAATACGCATGTTACAAAATTCCAATCCCGCATGCCATCAAACATGAAAATTACGCTTGGGGTTATTACGCAGGTTATAATACGTAAGTACGCACGTTATTTGTTCACTTCGCACCTTTGCATGTTAAAACCCATTTGTATTTAAAACTCTCTCCATCTCTCTCTCTCTCTCTATATATATATATATATAGAGAGAGAGAGAGTGTGTACTGTACAAAATGGCTTAACGTACGCTATGTACGCGATGGTGAAATCGCATGTTATAAAATAGCAGGATGAAATCGCATGTGATAATTTTTGATGAAATCGCATATTGGTTTTTTGCAGTGGCGAAGCTTCGCCCCCCCCCCCCCCCCATTTTTCCGAAACCGGGGGGGGGGGGGGTGGAAACGTATATACCTAAATAATTTCTATAGGAAAGTACTATTCATAACACTACGCGTCGAAAAGTTCGAGGGGTCGGGCGCCCCCTCGGACGTAGCCTAAGCTGCGCCCCTGGTTTTTTTGTAACAATTTCGCATGTGATAATTTTGATGAAATCGCATGTTGGTTTTTTGTAACAATTTCGCATATGGTAATTTTGATGAAATCGCATGTTAAAAAACCAACATACGAAATTGTTACAAAAAACCAACATGCGATTTCAATGTGGGATGAAGATCTGACGGCTGAGATGATCGCGTACGTAATGTAGGATAAGGGCATTTGTACGTTAACCTAACCCTATATATATAGGGTAGGGTTCATGCGAGAACCACCTTTATTGCGAGAACCGCGAGAACAAATGTGAACACAACAAAATAAACCCACTACACCTAAAAAAACCTACACCCCCCCCCCCCCCCCCACCAACCCAAGCTAAATGCTATAAAAACTAAACCCCCAAAAAACCCAAAACAATCTAAAAAACACACAAAAAATTTTAGTTTAATATTTTTTATGTAAAAATCGCTACTTTTAGTAGCCATTTTTTTTTTTGCTACTAAAAGTAGCGAATTTTACATAAAAAAATATTAAAAAAAGAATTTTTGTTGTTTGTTTTTTAGGTATTTTTGGTTGTGTTCACATTGGTTCTCGCGGTTCTCGCAATAAAGGGTGGTTCCTAACGGATCCTTCTCATTTTATGGATGAGAATGAAATTGGAAAAAAAAAATAAAGAAAGTACCTCCAACTGCTTAGCTTTATAGTCATCATTTTTCCCTAGTAAAGGCTCTTGTAGGTCGTCTAAATCTGCACCTACTAAATGCTCGTGCTTTTTACCATCAACATCCCCATGATGGAGTCTCCTCCTTATTGTTTTTGATGTCATTATCCTTAATTATTGATTTTTTTTTCTGAAGCCTGTTAAAAATTATCATGAAACAACATAACAACCTTCAAACAAACTTAAACCATGGTACTAGTTAATAGTAGTACAATACAAACGACTTTAAACAACCTCAATACTCATATATCCCCAAATCAACAAAAACCATTACAAGAAACTATTGATAACCCACTTCAAAAGATCACAAAGGGTCACAGAATCCATGCTCATAACCTAAGTAAACATTCAAAAATCATAAGTCTATAACCTTTGACTTTTGAAGTCAAACCACATGACCCAAATCCTATTATCTGTGATAAAGACTTACCAAGTAATTGACTTTATACTAAAAGATCATGAATATGATCCACTAAACAATCAAATTGATAAAAATTAAACCAATTATGATCTATCTGGATGTTGGTATATTGAATTAGGTACAATGCAAAAGAAGATATCAGGTATCCCCAAATCAACGAAAACCATAACAGAAAACTATTGATAACCCACTTCAAAAATCCAAAGATCACAAAGGGTCACATAATTCATGCTCATAACCTAAATTCACATTCATAAGTTTATAATCTTTGACTTTTTAAGTCAAACCACAAGATCCAAATCCCAAATCCTATTATATGTGATAAAGACTTACCAAGTAATAAACTTTATACTTAAAGATCATGAATATGATCCACTAAACAATCAAAATGATCGAAATATAAAGCAAACGATCTACTTGGATATTGGTATATTGAATTAGGTACAATGCAAGCAAAAGAAGAAATTAGGTATCCCCCAAACAACTAAAAGTCTAAAACCATATCAAGAAACTATTGGCAACCCACTTCAAAAGATCACAAAGGGTCTCAGAATCCATGCTCAAAACCTAAAAAAAACTCATAAGTTTATGATCTTTGACTTTTTAAGTCAAACCACAAGACCCAAATCCCAAATCCTATTATTATGTGTAATAAAGACTTACAAAGTAATAAACTTTATACTCAAAGATCATGAATATGATATACACTAAACAATCAAAATGACAGAAAATCAAAGCAATTTAGAATCTTTATGGATGTTACCTTGAGGGAGAGAAACAGATCGATGAAACCCTAATTGAAAAGAATTCGAAGAGGATTGATTGATATAGAATGAAGGGGGTAGAGAAAGAGTAAGAAACAAGGAAAGAAACCCCCCTTCTTCTTCTTTTCTCTCCCCTGAGCAGCAGAATAAAGGAAGGAAGGTAGGATATGAATGAGAGAGTTTACGTTTTCAGGCGTCAGCCTATGTTATATGTTGCTTCTCTCCATTAACACACCGCGCACCGACATTTAAACGGGTCGGATATCTACCTCATTTAACCAATTGGACGTGTTAAAAAAAGCCCCCTTATTCCCACATACCATATATCTTCTTTCCACACCCCCTATTGTACACAGGCCGTATACAGTTATACGACCCGTATAGAATGTTTTTGAATAAGAAAATGCGCAGGAAATGTTTTTTTGATTTTACTATATACAGCGAGCCGTATACATGTGTATACGATTTGTAAAACGTATACGGCTCAATAGATTTATTTTGTGAGGTTTTTGATGTTACCAAATGTATACGGGCCGTATAACTGTATACGGCCCGTATATAAGGATGTTTTTTCAAGTATCACGTTTTTTCCGATAAAAACACAATCATTCTAGGATTTCTAAACTCTTCATCACCTTTAACAATGTCAATAAACATTGATCGGAACACGCCGCTTAAATCGGAGCACAAGTAGAGTAACGTTACCGATAAGTCCGTTGATGGAAACCTTAGCGATCGCAGAGATCTTCGTGTAGGTTATTTATCGATTCTGCTAGTTATCGGCGGGGATGGGTACAGAAACCACAAGGGTGATTATGGATTGGTTACATAAACCACTAGCAGAAGAACCTGACACGTCTTCTATGATGATTCGAAACATTCCGAATAACTAGCAGAAGAACCCGACACAAACAAGTTCTCCACAGTTTGTTATTCAGATCTCTATTCGGTCATCTTTCCAAACTACAATACACGATAACTTTAAAATTTATATTGAGTGATTTGACCAGGAAATGATTAGAGGTGATTGCTACTTTTAATAAGTTGTCATAGTTGTCAAATTCGTTGTGTGTATTCATATTGTTTAGACAATAACAGATAATAAACGGATTGTTGGATTTCTTGTTCCAAATGCACGCCTCAATTCATCTTATTACTCTTTTCTTCGATTTCAACAAATCTTTTCCTTTTCCTTCAATTTCGAGAACATTATCCGTAACATGAAGACGTGGCGGGTTCTCCTACTAGTGGTATTTTAATGAAGCATTGAAGATTGAATGTGCAAACCGCAACCGTTTTTTACTACGGAAATGGTGGCTATGAGAAATACAAACCGCAATCGTTTGTGACTATGGGAAACACAAGTTTTCTTTTTGAGCTTGATGGATGTCCGTTATCTCAGTTGAGACGTGCATTGTTTAAATCTGAATTAGTTGTTATGTGTTCGTATCAGCGTTGTTTATCACCCTATGTGAGCATTGGAACAAGAAGTCCAGCAATCCGTGCAGTCATATTTGTTGAGACAACAACAGATAATAAACAAATTGTTGGAGTTCTTGTTCAAAATGCAGCTGTAGTATCGGGACCACTGGACTAGAAACATGTCACATAGTTTGTCATGACAAAAGATATAGATGTAGGAATATAACTACATGTTACATGTGTCAGGATCTTTATCTATCATGTCATCGACGAACTGCTCGAAATCTCTTTCGTTTCTCATGTTAGGGAGAATGTTCTCGAAATTGAAGGAAAAGGAAAAATGGTTGCTGAAAAGTGTAACTAGCAGAAGACGTGTCGGGTTCTTTTGCTAGTTATTTGGAATGTTTCGAATCATCACAGAAGACGTGTCGGGTTTGTATTTCCCATAGCCACCGTTTCCGTATACAAAACGGATGCGGATTGCATATTCAATCTTCATTGCTTCATTAAAATTAACAACCTGATTCGGATCATCTTTAGTAGTGTTTGTTTGAGAACCTGATTCAGATTTAAACAATGCACGCCTGATTCAGATCTCTATTCGGTCATCTTTCCAAACTACAACGCACGATAAGTTTACACTTTATAGTGTGTGATTTGACCAGTTGTCAAATTCGTTGTGTGCATTCATATTGTTTAGACAACAACAGATAATGAACGGATTGTTGGACTTCTTGTTCCAAATGCAGCAGTAGGATCCGTACTTAAAGGTCTCTCTAAAATATGCAACCGAGACCGCCTTTGACTACGGAAACGGTGGCTATGAATGCTTGGAAAATCGCATCAACTCTCCTATATCAACATACTCTTCTCCAGACGCTTAGTTGTTATGAATGACAACTTGAGGGGTCTAGTTAACTTTCAGATTCAGATTCAGGAAGCAGATGATTTGTCAAAAGACATGGCAGACTGACAGGTGCATGCATTTAATTCTTTAATCTATTAGAACGATCCTTGTTTTGTCACGTACATGCATTTAATTCCCAAACATCATTACAGATTCCACGTTTAATTCCCAAATGCATCTACTTCTCGCAATTATAACACATAGTCAATGTAGTAAAATGTGAGCTTTTACACCAACCATATCGATATTCTAGTTCTCCTTTTCCTTCAATGATTAATTTGTAATATATGTATAAGATACATTCGAGATACTTTGTGTTAGTTTGATTTGAATTTTGAAAGTTGGAAGATGTATCTGGTGGGGGTGATGTGGTAATTTACAATAATGTAGGAAGGAGTGAGCTTGGTGGTTTTCCATTATCTCAACGCTTCTCCTTACATTACTGATCTGGAATTGGACAACCGCAACAGTTTTAGTGCTTTTCAATCATATATTATTTATTGAATTATAACTGAAATAGTCGGAAAAAAACTAAACCGAACCAACATAGTTGAAGGTGCATGTCTGCAAAAGGTGCAAGAGAATGGCGAGTAATCAGTTGTATTTTTACAGATTTGTTTCTTATTGGCCATTATTCGACCGAGTAATCAGTTGTATTTTTTTACAAACATGTCGTGCATTGTTTAAATCTGAATCAGGTTCTCAAAAAAGGATCGTTCTAATAAATTAAAGAGAATAAACCATTTTTTACTATAGTATACGGGCCGTATAATAGTATACGGTCCGTATACGATCATCGTATACATTGTATACGAGCTGGTAATTTTTTTTCACATGGTCTATACGGGTCGTATAATAGTATACGGCCCGTATACTATGGGTAAAAAATGGTAAAAAAATGGTTTATTCTCTTTAATCTATTAGAACGAGCCAAGAAACGAAAGGGATTTCGAGCAGTTGGTAGAAGACGTGTCGGGTTCTTCTGCTAGTGTTTAAATCTGAATCAGGTTCTCAAAACAAGGATCGTTCTAATAGATTAAAGAGAATAAACCATTTTTTACCATTTTTTACCCATAGTATACGGGCCGTATAATAGTATACGGTACAAATGTAACACCTCGAAAATTCGTGTTCAGTAATATAACGACACGTGTCATGTAAGACAAAAAGGGCTGTAAACCCGGATTTAATAAAGATGTTTTGGCAGGATTTAAAAGTAGCGTCATGTTAATTTTTACCTCTGAACGACCTCATTTATAAATCCCAAGACCCAAGTATATATATCTTAAACATCTAATATATCTTAAATCCAGAAATTCTTGACAATAATTGAAATGGTGGACTTCTACGAAGAAAAGCTCGGTAAACCTTATTGTTCGGCACTTTCAAAATGAATCCAAGCAAACCATTCAAAATGGTAGGGTATGTAACTGTTCAAGGCCATTTTGGGAGGTCCCTAACTGATAATTGAGGTCCCAAAGTCGGAATATGAGGTTGCCCTTTCGAAATCCTGAAAGAACAAGAGTTTTTGTCATCAGTCACTAGCTTACGGACCGTAAGCATCATGCTTACGGTGCGCAAGCATCGCCCAGCGACCAGAAAACCTTCTGTTTGCTGTTTAAACGCGGATTTCGACTTTTAAACGGTTTTCCTCATATCCCTTGGCCCCTAAACAATACCTAAACATATAGGACACATGTTGGTAACTTATGGTCAGTAGTAGACTTATTTGTCAACACTTTGTGGTGATTAAATCCACTATAAAAGGGCCATGAGTTGCAACTTTGCAATCACACCTTCATCTGCATTTTTGGATCACCCCTGGAGCTCAAGTCTTCTCTCAAGTGATCACTAATCAAGCTTAGGACTTCAGTAAGTTTGCTAATCCTTTCTTAATTAAATTTTAGCTTAAAAGTCAAACCGTCGTAATTAACGGTTGACTTTAAGATTAATCACTCATGGTCCAGTGATTAGTCGAATCAAAAGTAGTTATAAGTAGGTAATTATGTGGGTAATAAACCCTTAAAAGGGTTCCCCCTGATTCCCACTCTATCTAGGTCAAATGTCAGGTCAAACGTGTAATTAAAAAGTCAACATAATGTTTAAATTACAATTTATGCATGATTAGCAATGTAGAAAACATACAACCCGTTTGATCATTAATATAACTTGGTAATTAGTGTAAGGACATGTCTAAACATGTTCAACCCGACAATTTCCTGTTTAGACCCGGTTCGGAACCGAAAGTCGCATAGTTTGACTTATACTTTGACTTTCAGTTCTGACCTGTTATGGTATGTTTTAGAAATGCCTTAGAGCTTTATTTGGACCAGGTAACATGCTAGTATAACCCTCTGTGATTATACACCATGGTTCATTAGTTAACCAATTAATATGCATGATTCCGTTAATTGCTCAGATGTTGACCATTATGCCCTTTTCACCTTAAAACGTGATTTTTGGAAATGTAAAAGAGTAGAAACCTTATTTACTGATATATAAACTTGCATACAAAATTTGACATCAGTTTGAGGTGTAGGTTAAGAGTTATGCTCGTTAGTGCAAAATTAAAGCTTTATGTTAATTAAACGGCGTATTTAGCGTATAGCCTACTTAAACATACTTTTTGATATCAAACTCTTTACCCACTGATGTAATATATTATTTTGGGATTTTTAAAGATTTTTAATTAATTTTAGGCTGAGCATAACTTATAGTCGTAGGCTTAATCCGGTAATTGTCGGTTTTGCCCTTACGGGCTATAAAATGAGTTTTACATATCTAAACGACTCCAAACCTTTTGTTACTGATCACACATGATAAATAAATTATTTTAAGCCTTCTGGAAATATAAAAATATCAGATTTATGTATCAAACCCGAAAATGGCCTCTAATCGCCTTTTTAAGCGTTTTTAACGCATGGTATGTACTAAAACTATTTTAAACATACAAGGGTTGATACCTACTGATATTTGAGGCAAATTATAATATTTTAACAGTAAGCAAAGGTTGATAAACTCAGACTTCAGTTTTGAGCTTTTCGGCTTATGTGAAATTACCAAAATACCCCTACGGGGCATAGTTTGGTTATAATTGATAAATTTCACTTATATACTTTAACCTACTGATATAACTTAGCAAATTGAGTATATTTGCTGATTACATCAGGCCTGTAACTCAGGTTAACACTTAAACTCTTTTACAACCTTTAAAATGACCAAACTACCCCTACGGGGCATAGTTTGTGTTTAAATTCAATTCGGGCATAATGAAAGACATCTTACTGATGTCACAACATATATGAAGCATATTAACTTAGGAAACCTGTAAATGGCTCATATGTATACCCGTTACGCTTATTACGCGTTCGGTTCGGTTTATGTAACTAGTTTACATAAACTAGCCTAAACGGGTCAAACCTTATCGGTTTTATCTCAAAATCCAGAATGTGTATGAAATACCCATATTAAGCAAGTCTCTGAACTTGTAGGGTCTAAATCACATTCTATCCGGTCTTCGCTTAATCGTGCGTACGAACCGTATCTTTGAAACTAACCGGTCTAAGCTTAAGCTTAATTAAAGACCCGTTAGGATTCTAATAGGTTATTATAAAACCTTCGTTCCAGATTAGGAGGACCAGTAAAAGCTACTTGCATTTTGCTTATTGTGATTATTACATTGCTCAGGTAAATACTTTTAACTTATTTTCCCTATACGGGCTTGGGTTACGGTATATTAGAATACCGCTTGATCGGGCATCAAATCTTCCATCGTTGGGTGGTTAATTGAATAATTTGATGGGCTCGTTTAAACAGTCTTGTTACTTAAAGCCTTTGGGGGGTTAATGACCATGTCCCGGATATCCTTGGCATCATTTTATGAAATGGCCACGACTTAAGCGCGGGGTGTAGGCGTACACCCGTCAGTGCACAAAAGGAATAATGTGGTGTGTCTATTGATCTTTAACCCGGACTTGATGCGGGCTACTGAACGCACAAGGAACATGTAATTCGTTCACAAGATTATATATTTAAATAATTCTCCCAAGTTAAATAAAAATGTTTATGCCACCTGCATCCAACCCAATTTTTAATCATTTTCCAAAATGAGTCAGTTGATTGTATTTACCAGTGTAAACTGACGTATTTTCCCAAAAAGATTAAATGCAGGTACTAAGCGTAATTGGCTGGGATTTCTCCTTAGCATCATTAGAAGTCTCGCAAGCTTAAGATGCCTGAAGTCTGTTGAACTATTGTTTCATTTTGTTTTCGATCCATCTGTGGATAAACTTCCGAATATTGTGACATTTGATATTACAATATTTAATTCGGTTGTATTATATCTTTTAAATTGCTTCCGCTGTGCATATTAAATATTGTGTTGTTTGACTATTATGTTGCCAACCACGTCACGATACTCCCCCACCGGGCCCACCGGTGACACGTGGAAATCGGGGTGTGACAACAAAGCTGGAATTGGAGAACCGTTGTTTATCTGAATCAGGTTCTGAAACAAACACTACTAAAGATGAGTTGGTATTGAACCAACATTCCTTCAAACATTCTAAACCCTACTTGGAAACCGGTGTATGTGCTTGTGCTGTAGAAACCGGTGGTGAATTTGCGTACAAAACTGAAGGTTCAGTGCACGAAAAGTTTCTTACGAAATGTACGTGACAAAACAAGGATGTTTGGGAATTAAACGCATGTACGTGACAAAACAATGATCGTTCTAATAGATTAAAGAGAATGTGATCAAACTTGGACATCAGACGTAAATCTTGAAGCAAATCTTGGGAAGAAAGTCATTGGATTGCCGCAGATGAAGTCAAAAGAGTATTTTGTTGTTATCTCATATTATAATGACAGGATTTGAAAATGCCACCAAGATTCTTCAGGAGAAGAGGGAGAGGCAAGGGGCCAATCACCGCCCCCAATGACAACGAGGCAGGACCCTCGAATGTGCGAGCTCCTTCCACAACGGAGAGTGACGACCCCCGGCAGAACCGGAGGAACCTATTCGAGCCGGCAAGACGGTCGGTTTCACACAGCTCAACACCTCCTAACCCTTATGGGCCACAGCCAGAGTACGAGCCCAACAACCCTCAACCCCCATACATACCGTTGCAGCGATCCTTATCGCATCATTCTTTCGGTGACCCTACACCAGTTTTTAGGGGCCGGTTTAACCCGGCGAATTATATGCAAGAACCAGCGGGTTTTAACCCATTGGGGCCAGAGGATCATTTCTCTGGCGATCATGCGGACGACATGGACGAGGATACGGACCCCGTCGAGCCTGCCAGTGGTACACCAAACCACCCGATAGAGATCTCTGACGGATCTTCTTTCCACGGATCACCCTATGTTGGTCCAGATAGCTTTCAAGCCATGTTTACCAGGCATGAATGGTATTATACACCTCCTCACCATTCGTCTCCTCAGCAGCAGCCGCAGCAGCAACAGGATCCCTCTGTGGATTCAAGATTCGTGGCAGTCACGCCACCGCCTCCACCGCCGCCAGTGCAGCCAGCACCTCCGCAACCGCCGAGGCGAAGGATAACCGGTGCGCGCATGTCATCACGAGCAGGGGATTTCCATTTCAGTTCCCCATGTCAATCCAGTGGCAGCCACTATCCGCCACATCAGGAGGACCCACAAATGGGTGGACCCTCTAACCCAGCTGTACCGCAGCCGCCACCGATGGGTTTTGACAACCCAATTCCAGCATATACGGGTTCCATGGCATACAACCCGTTTGAGCCACCGATTCAACACGACTACGGTTACGCAGAGGCCGACCCTTACATGGTAGCGGCTAATTATAACGCATTGCACCCGGAAGGACCATACGGAGCTCCATGGGGAGTAGGGTACCCAACACATGGGTACCAGATACCTCCTAGGCCTATTATTCGGACTCAATCGCAGCCGCCTAGGTTCTCCCCACCTGAGCATGAAGAACTCCTTCAGAGGCTGAATCAAGTTGAACGGGAAGTTCACAGAGACCGCAGGGAGAAACAGACTTTCTTCCAAGGATTAACAAGCTTGATCAAAGGGAAGAGCAAGAAGGATCATTGAATCCTTCCACTGTTGTTTTTCCTTGTATCAGTTGAGCCCCTGTGTGGGCCTGTATTTGCTGTATTTGTTTAAGCCCCTGCGTGGGTATGTATGTGTGTTTGTTTTGACCCCTGCGTGGGTCTATTTTCCGTTAACCCCTGCGTGGGTATGATGTTTGTTTAAGGTCCCTGCGTGGACTAGTATGTTTGTTTAAAGTCCATGCGTGGACTAGTATGTTGATTGACCCCTGCGTGGGTAATTGTTGTTGAAAAGACCCGTTTAGGGCAGCGTGTAATATTATAATAAATTAATGGAATGTTTGTTTTATAAATTTCATGTTTGCCATTATGTGCATATATAAATTATAAATGAAATAAATAAATTAAAATCATTCCTTTTGAAATAATCTGCCTATGTAATTATTAATTAAGAATCTTAAAGAGTGAAACCTAGCCTTCGGGTCATTATAAGACCGGGCCAAGATGGTAAGACCTGTTCAAAAGATTCAAATCCCAGTTAACATCTGAAAACATGTTAACACTCCTGGCAGAAGTGATTCGTTAAAATCACACGTCATTTTTATATATATATATAACGAATCTTTAAAAGATTCCTAACCCAATTTTATGATCTCTGAATCATGGGTTTAGGTCATCAATTAAGATGATCATAATTTAACCATACGTGGTAATATGGTGCCTACGGGCCCTGCTCATTTCCATATGAGCCAAAAGACAGTTGTAGCTACCTAGGCCGTTAATTCTACCGGTTATTAGACGCCTTCCCAGTTGTCTAATTATTGTGTAAGTACCCTAATGTTGACCTATTCTTTCCCAATCCTAGATCTAGGGTAGTTTGAAGAAATTAATTTGACTTGATAGACTAATAAGACCGACAGGTAAACCAAGACATAACCTTTCCCAAGGCCTATCTAAAGTAATTCGCCGGGTAAGACCTACCAATAGCCCCTCACTTCCCAGGTATTAGGACTAGTAAAACACTAAGACTTAGCAAATTATTACCAATTACTTCTAGGGGTTATTGGCCAATTCTCCCTAAAGAGTGAAGGTTTTCTAACGTGATATAGACACTCACCGAAATCCTCAACCCTAATATGACTCTACGTTGTGATATAGACCGTCACTAAGAATCATATGAAGCAAGTAATAACAATAAACCAATTCAAAGTATGCATACACATCAAATCATTAAATCAAACCTCTTACTAAACACAATCACCCATAACAATCATGCAAATAACAAAACCGGTAAAAACTTTATATTAATCCATTCATCAAGTCTAGGTAGTTTAAAAGTTTAGCCAAGCATCTCAGTAAATGAAAACAAAACAAAGATGTCTAAAACAGAATTCATTGTAACAAAGTTCCAAGAAAGTAATCGACAAAACAAGGAATTAGAAAACCCGATAGATTCTTCGATTCTTCGCTCTCGACTCGTACCAATGATTCCCTTGCCTTGAAATCTCCAATTGCTTGCCAAGAATGCTCCAAAGTTGCTACAAAGAACTCTAAATTCGTAATTAGGGTTTCTAATCAGGTTTCTTGGGAATTAATCTTTCAAAACCCTAGCTGGAAACACCTTTTCTCGAAATCACATCCCTCGCGCGACGACAAGGGGGGCTCGCGTCGCGCGGCGTTCCATTTGTCTCATTTTCTTATTTTTTTTATTTAATTCAATTCCCAGCTTCTCCGACGCGCGTACGAATCCCGTTTTTCTTCCGAACTGCTCGTTTTGACTCGTTTTTCATCACTTTAAGCTACGGGACCTGAAATCAAAGCTTAACGTCAGCAGTATCATAATTCTAACCTAAAACAGACTCGAAACGACTGAAAACTGACCAAAATATACACTATAAACATATGTACTTTACAGTACATCAAACATCCCCACACTTACTCTTTTTTCGTCCTCGAAAAAGAATTATGCAACGGAATCAGAAACAAATAATCACTCGGGTCAAAAGCATAGGTATAATTAATTAAAACCAAGACTTGCGTTAGCCGCGATTGCGAATATACTTGTCCACTTTAAACCCGAATTCAATCCTAAGCCCTTATCATGTGAATTTAATTTAAGTGTGGTCAGTCTACCTAGGGTCTCACACTAGAATCTACGGTCCACCTACTCCCACCTCAAGCTTATAGGACTAAAGGAACGATCATTTGACCAATTCCCAACCGTCTTATATCAAAACCAAGAGAGTTTACAATCAACTTTTTTTTTCTATTTTTGCTTTGCTTTTTGCTTTTTTTTTTCTCTCGTGAGTCTAGACGATGCTTTCCCTAACCAAGAGGTATTCCGGCTGTAGAGTCGCGATCCCCAACCACAGATTACTTAGGTTTCGGTACTTTTATTCGGCAAGTCGATTTCACACATTCCAGAGGCATTCCGGCTGTAGAGTCGCTATCCCCAACTCGGATTACATAGACCTGTGTTACTTTCATTTAGTTTCTAGCTCACTTTTTATTCTTTTTTTTTTTCGCAAGATCACAAACTCTAACGGTTTTAACTTATAACGGTGCCCCTTATACTATTATTGGCAGTTTTAGTTTCCCATATTTCCTAGGCGAGAACCCACTAGCAGACCGACAATTAAGGTATATTAGCTCAAAGGACTTAAAACCAAACCCGGGCCTATTCACATATCCCAAACTAGACGCAAGCTCGGTTTATTATAACTCATATTATTATTATTCGAACCCGAGCAAAAATTCATTTTTTCTATCATTTTCCGCTTTAATTGCAAACTTCTTTTTTATTCGAAAGACATTTTCTGATTTTTTCAATTTTTTTGGATTTTTCAAAAAAAAATTCATATTTATGACTCAAATATTTACAAGTATCCCATCCCCACACTTAGAGATTGCATTGTCCCTAATGCAAGAACGAAAATACGACTCAACAACTACCTAAAAATAAAAACTGCAAACGAAATAAATAAAATATACAACAACAACAAAAAGGGAAACGACTTAGCTGAGTATGTGAGACTGTCAAAGTGCCAGTCGTTTCCACATAAGCCCTCCAATACCGAACGTGCTCAGCAAACAATACCAAACTCCATCACACACGAACGGAAAGCGGCTCCCATCATCAACCTAAAACAAACATAGCATACCAAACCAAATACCACCAAACGTTCATCGTTCCAACAATCCAAGTTCAAATGAAAAATAAAAATACGTCTACTAATACAACCATATCAAACTACCAAAACAGCATAAATAAAATAAAACATCAAAGGATATATGCTGCTTCAGCCCATCTGCTACATCACTCCTCATCCTCAGAATCTTCCTCCATCTGCTGGGTCCCTGAACCTCCAGCCTGCTGCCACCCGAACTGACCACTATAAGCATAACCACTCTGCCCTCCCCACTGGTCATACCCCGGGTACTGACCATAGACATATGGGGTCTGCTGCTCGCCTCCATAAACTGGTGGAGGTAATAATCCGGCAAAGGGTGGAGGTATCAGAGCATTCAGTGACATACCCGACATCAAATACCTGAGCATGTCGTCCTGTCGGTGGTGGCTCTGCATCGTCCACTGGTGGTTAACCCGCATCCTATCTTCAATCTGAGTAAACCTCTGCTGTGTGTAGTCAAAAGCAGCCTCGGGAGTGAACGGGTCAGGTCTCTGCTGTCTAACTGGCTGCTGTGCAGGCGTCTCACGCCTTCGTCGAGGTGCCGGCCGTCGTGCCGGAGGAGCACCCACTTCATAATTCCATTGTGGCGGGTCCGTATTTGTCAAAACCCCCGCTAACTGTAGCTCAGCAATACCCCAATAAACCGTTGGGAAACTCAAATGCATCTGCTCCACATGATATTTTCTTAAGGCCAGTATATTCCCTGCCAACCTAGCTATGTACGGCCCAAGATCCATGGCAGCCCTTTTTCCTCCCCTACGCGGCCTATTGCACGACCATGCAAAGAAACTTGCCAAGTTCCAGTTTCTCTTCTCCACCATGCACATTAAAGCAAAAATATCCAACCAGTTTGCTTTATTTTCACCTGACTTCCTCGCCACAATCGTAGTCGCCAACATTTTCAAGATATACCTATGTATAGGATCACGAACCGATGTAATAAGGTTCGTCTGGGCGAACGGTTGGGTCGCAATCTCGTCCCAAAATCTCTCCAAGACTGCCGAATCCAAACACTTCGGCCGAGGATGATTATACACACCCCTTAAACCATTCACAAACTCATCAGTCCTCACCTCCTCATCCGTATAAAAACCCAAGGCCACTCCAAATTGAGGAATACTCATTTCATACAAAATTCGGGCCAAAGAAAACGACACCGCATTATGTTCCGCAAAAGTACCCTCTTTATGATGGAAGGTACAATGGAACTCAAGTGTAAGTTCAGTGTACTGCGGCCATCGGCAATCCATTGCCGCTCTCAATCGTGGCCCTAACAACTCCGCCACCCGATCACTCACTCCCATAGTTTGCAACCATTCCCAATTTATCGTACGATGCTCCAACATGTGAGTTTCCGCATACTTCTTCAGTTTCTTCCTCTCCTCACTGTCTTCTTCAAAGTCTAAGACCGGGTGATCAATAATCCTCTCGACACGGGAATACACTCTCCTATCGTTCCCCCGATACTGAATCTTTCTTTTTCTTGGGTTCGATGATGATCCTTCACCTGACATGTTTCTGCAAAACAAGAAAGATTTGACAAGAAAACAATGCAGAAAGTTAGCAATCACAAACTATTTTTGGTGTTTTTAATTTTTTTTTAACAAAACCAGTAAAATAATAATATAATAATGTACAGTCGAATGACGGCCGTATAGCATTTCGTTCGCAGCCGTTGTTCGAAACAAGTGATTTTTACGCAAATCAACTCAAAACGAACCGAACTCCGCTCGAATGGAGATTGAGTACGAGCGAAGCGGTTCGAATTCAAATGATGAACATTGCGCAAAACGACACTAAACATGACTCTAACAAGACTCAAAAAGACTCAAACGACCCTAAATGACGCAAAACGACGCTTTGACGCAAATTACAAAAATTTACACTTTTACCCCCTCCCGGCACCTTGCTCGCCCTCGAGCAATCCTAAGTGCCGAGAAATCATCAAAAATCTCAGTGTGGAAGCAACGGAAACAGTGCACGTGATTTTTAATGAAAAATTTGTCTTTTTATGTTAAAAACGCGCAAACGTTTCCCCACACTTGAGTTTTACGACGCCCGAGCAAATTTTCGCACTATCTCATACAAACACCTTCGACCACATTGACGCTCGTGTAAAATTTGTTATTCAAGCAAAACCTCCTCCCCCCTATTGTTTGTATCACTACCCCACCTCACATCGCTCAACACAATCAATCAAACAATAATCCACCCCGAGCCACCCGCGCCCTCGTTATAACATACTCAACATGTCTCTTAGTGACTTGAAATAACACCGCAATTCAAAATAAACTTGACCAAACAGACTCATAATGACTGCAGATATGACATTCAACTCAATAGGCAACCAGACAGACTCAAAACAGTCCTGAAGTCGACACGCTAGACAAGGAACTGACTTACAAACACAAGACTCGACTAAATAGACTCGAACTACCTAAGACAACGAAACTACTACTCAACCTACTAGCAACTTAATAACATACCAGGACCGACTGTTGACTGGACAAAGACTCACCTTGACTGACTCTACGACCAAGAACCGACGATAATGCAAGAAATTAAACAGAATTCGTACCTGAATCGCTCAAGATTTCGAGAAAAGATGAACTTGTTGTGTGTTGTTTTGTCCCTAATCGTGGCAATGTAACCGCCGAATGTTAAAAATTGTTTAGGGGTTTTATGCGGGTTGGAAATCCGATCACAGTGGTGGTCGTGGTGTTGAGAATGGTGGTCGGATGGTGGAGATATGGTGATTAATGTTCAATTCGCGACTTAGGGTTTTGAAGATGGAAAAGGGAAAGTTATTTTAGCAACAGGTTCACGAAAACGTTTTAATCCGGTTCAATGAGGCCTCGCGTGACGCTAAGGGGTCAGGGGAGGGCCTGGCGTCACGCGGCGGGTCACAATTTAATTTATTTTGAACCTTTACCCCTAGCGCGACGCTAAGGCCCTTGGCGTCACGCCAGGGGTCATTTTTCACAGAAGGTTTCGAGATTTTTGTTGTTCCATACCTTAGAAAATTTTTCAAAACTTTTCCAACCCATCCAAAACACTTAGAATTTTTTTCTAAGTATCAAGAAAACTTACCTGAAACCTCTTTTCTCATGCTTTTTCCTGTTCCATAGCGGTGACGAATCCAGCAAAATTCTCAACGACACAAAACACAAACTGAAAAACTACGGAAAGACGCGTTAAAACACAAAAATACTCAAACTAAGACTCTTATACAAACGATACAAAATGTACACTTGGGCTTTCACCCAAAACACTAATTGGCGGTTTTAGGTGGGATTTCGAGAGGAGTTACCTCCCTCTCATCCTTGTTTATCGCTCCTCCAAGGTAGTGCTTCAAACGATGGCCATTCACCTTCCAACTACGGCCATCCTTCTCATCCATGATCTCCACCGCTCCATACGGAAACACATAATGAACCATAAAAGGTCCCGACCATTTGGATTTCAACTTACCCGCAAAAAGCTTCAATCTCGAGTTGTAGAGAAGCACTTTATCACCTTTGCTAAACTCCTTCACTTTCCTCAACCTCCTATCATGCAACAACTTCGTTTTCTCCTTTATTCCCAACGATCGAGCATACGCCGTATCCCTAAGCTCCTCAAGCTCATAAATTTGAAAGAAACGCTTCCTAGCGGCTTCAGTCATATCTAAATTAACGGTTTTCAAGGCCCAAAGCGCTCTATGTTCTAACTCGACGGGGAGATGACAAGCTTTTCCGTAGACGATCATGAAAGGTGTAGTTCCTAAAGGCGTCTTGTAGGCGGATCTAAACGCCCACAATGCATCGTCTAGCTTGTCGGACCAATCTTTCCTATTCTTACCAACTGTTTTCTCTAAGATTCGTTTAATACCGCGATTCGCATTCTCCACTTGTCCACTCGTTTGTGGATGATACGCGGTAGATAAACGATGAGTGACACTGTAGCGTGCAAGCAATTTCTCCATCAATGCATTGCAAAAGTGAGTGCCACGGTCACTAATTAAGGCTTTAGGAGTACCAAATCGTGAAAAGAGCTTTTTAAGAAACGTCAATACTACTCGGGCTTCGTTTGTGGGAAGAGCTTGAGCCTCAACCCATTTGGAAACGTAATCGATTGCCACGAGTATGTAACGGTTTCCTTTGGAGTTTGGGAAGGGTCCCATGAAATCGATGCCCCAAACGTCAAAAACCTCTACTACTTGTATCGGATTTTGAGGCATCTCATCTTTGGCGGAAATATTGCCGGTTCGTTGACATGCATCACACATCTTCACGAACTCCTCGGCATCTCTAAGAATGGTAGGCCAATAAAAACCACAATCGAATACCTTTTGGGCGGTGGTGTGTGCACCATGATGTCCTCCCGTGAGGCCTTCATGCACATGCTTAATAATGTTCCAACCCTCCTCTCTCGACACACAACGTCTAAGAACTCTATCTCTTCCTATCCTAAAGAGAAAAGGATCATCCCAAACATACTTTCTCGCTTCACTAAACAATCGCTTCCTTTGTTGTGTAGACATCCCTTTCACCACATCACCACTAGAGAGATAATTTGCTATGTCGCAAAACCATGGCAATCCTTCTTTCTCAGCTTCAACAAACTCTATAGACTCGTGAGGGAATGTGTCTCCAATCTCCTCCTCACGAATCTCTTCCCTCTTGGGATCCTCTAACCGTGATAAATGATCGGCCGCCACATTCTCGGCCCCTCTCTTGTCCCTAATCTCAACATCGAACTCGCTAAGCAAAAGAATCCACCGAATGAGTCGGGGTTTAGCGTCTTTCTTTTGAAAAAGAAAACGCAACGCGGAATGATCGGTGAAAACTATAGTTTTAGATAAAACGAGGTACGAACGGAATTTATCAAAGGCGAAAACTACGGCTAAAAGCTCTTTCTCCATGGTAGTGTAGTTTTCTTGAGCATCATTGAGCGTTTTGCTCGCGTAGTAGATGGGGTGGAAGTGCTTATCCTTTCTTTGTCCTAATACCGCTCCAACGGCATAGTCACTCGCATCACACATGAGCTCAAAGGGCAAGCTCCAGTCGGGCGAGATAAGAATAGGTGCACTAACCAACTGTTCCTTCAAGAAGTTGAAGGCCTTAAGACACTCCTCGTCAAAGACGAATGGAACGTCTTTCTCTAGCAACCGGGTCATGGGGCAAGTGATTTTTGAGAAATCCCTAATAAAGCGTCTATAGAAGCCCGTATGCCCTAGAAAACTCCTAATCGACTTCACACTCGTGGGTGGAGGTAACCTACTTATGGTATCTATTTTCGCACGATCTACCTCAATACCCTCTCTAGAAATCTTATGCCCTAGTACTATACCTTCCGTCACCATGAAGTGACACTTCTCCCAGTTTAGCATAAGCTTCGTCTCTACACACTGCTTTAACATTCTCTCCAAATTCTTCAAACACACCTCGAAAGACTCACCATAAACTGAAAAATCATCCATGAAAACCTCCATGGAAGTCTCTATCATATCCTGAAATATGGCGACCATACAACGCTGAAAGGTAGCCGGAGCGTTACATAACCCGAATGGCATGCGTCAGTACGCATAGGTGCCGTAGGGGCATGTGAAGGTGGTCTTATCCTGATCCTCCGGTGCAATGGGGATCTGGAAGTAACCGGAAAAGCCGTCTAGAAAACAATAGAATTGTTGACCGGCTAAACGCTCCAACATTTGATCTATGAAAGGCAATGGGAAGTGGTCTTTACGGGTGGCATCATTCAACTTTTGGTAGTCGATGCACACGCGCCAACCCGTGACCGTACGTGAAGGGATAAGCTCGTTCTTTTCGTTCATGACAACGGTCATCCCCCCCTTCTTGGGGATAACCTGTGTGGGACTAACCCAAGGTGAATCTGAAATGGGATATATCATCCCCGCATCTAAGAGTTTAAGAACCTCCTTTTTCACTACATCTTGCATGTTAGGGTTAAGCCTCCTTTGGGGTTGCACCACTGGTTTATAATCATCCTCCATGAGTATCCGGTGGGTGCAATAGGAAGGACTTATGCCCTTAATGTCGGACAATCTCCATGCAATGGCCTCTTTGTTGGCCTTCAACACATCTAACAATCTCAGTTTCTCACTCTCCTCTAACTCGGATGAAATAATAACGGGTAGCTCGGAACCCTCCCCTAAGAAAGCATACTCTAAATGAGATGGAAGTACCTTAAGCTCTAAGGGTGGGGGTTGGGTGGTGTCATCACTAACCGCTAGCACATCGGGGATTAAAGGAATCCCCTCCTCTTCAACTTCACCTACACTCTCTAACTCCTCTTCTACCTTCTCTCCTACCACTAGGTCCGCTCCACTAATGTACTCTAAGCAATGGTCGACACACGAGATAAACGAGTTCAAAAAGTAGACAGAATGACAAGGGCCACTATAGTCATCCGAACCACTCGGGTGGTTCATGGAACGATCTATCTCAAAAGTAACTTTCTCCTCACCGACCCTAAGGGTGATCTTACCATCGTAAACGTCTATAAGGGCTTTGGTGGTACGTAGGAAAGGACGACCTAAGATAATGGGAACTCTCTCATCCGCTTCCATATCTAGAATTACGAAATCGGCGGGAAACACGAATTTGTCTACCTTAACTAGCAAGTTCTCTACTATACCCCTAGGGTATTTAACGGACCGATCGGCTAAAGACAATGTCATTCGGGTAGGTGCAAGCTCTCCTAGGTCTAGCTTCTCATAAAGAGAAAAGGGCATCAAGTTGATACTAGCTCCTAAGTCGGCTAAGGCTCGAGTGTTGGTATTACTACCGAATAGACAAGGAATGGTAAAAATACCCGGATCGGTAAGCTTTTCGGGAAGCTTATTTAACACAACGGCGGAACATCCCCCATTCAACGGGACGTTTGACAACTCTCCTAATTTCTCTTTGTTCCTAAGGAGGTCTTTCAAGAACTTAGCGTACTTAGGCATTGATTGGAGTGCCTCTATGAATGGAAGGTTAATCTTCAATTGCTTGAAGATGTCCAAAAACTGCCCGTATTCCCTAGAGTATTTTTGGTACTTAAGGCGTGAGGGAAACGGGACATACGCATGGTTCACGTAGGGTGAAGGTCTAACATCTATTGGGGTTTTCTCAACTTTCTTCTCACTTTGAGACTCACCGGGCTGTGCGGTACTTGCTGGGGTTAACCTAGATTGCACTTTGCCGGGAGCCTCCATTTGGATCTCCTCATCTATAATATCTCCATCTTCATCAACTACCCTCTCCTCGACTCTAGGGTTTCCTACGGTCTTGCCACTACGGGTGGTAATGGCTTTAGCATGGGCATTAGGGTTCGGTTGGGTGTTACCCGCGAAGTGACCGGGTAATCTCTCTTCTAGCTTTCTAGACATGTCCCCTACGACTCTTTGAACGTCTTGGAAGGATGCTTGATGGTTCTTAAGCATTAGGTCATGTTCACTAAGGGTCTTTTGAGTGGTTTGGTCCCTAACAACTAGTTGACTCATCATGGACTCCATTCTCTCTATGCTACCCCCTAAATCAAAACTTGAACCTTGACATGTTTGACCTGGGTTATTTGACCCCCCATCCTTGACCTGCCCATTGAACCCTTTGTTGAACTGCCCACTTGAACCCCCACCAAAGAGTGAATTTTGGCCCCTATTTGGGTTTTGAGCCATTTGAAAGCCAGGGGGTCCATTTGAGCGAAAGGTGTTATTATTAAAGTTATTATTATTATTACTACGCCAACCCGACCCAAAATTATTATTACCCCCAAAACCGCTAGACTGACCTATACCAAACCCTCCTCCTAAATAATCGACCTGCTCCTCTCCAACAAGTAATGGACACTAACTCGTGTCGTGACCCCCACGACAAAACTCACATTTGTCTACCTTAGCCTTAATTTCCTTAAGTTCCCTAGTCACGTTTTCCAAAACAGCGGCTAAACTAGGATCCATGGTGACATGGTTCACCCCTCGGGCGGGTGCACTAGTAGTGGTATTAGAATTACCACTTTGATACCTCTGATCGGATCGTGATTGGGATTGAGACTGAGCAAATGCCTCAAAACGCTCTAGACACTCTGCAACTGTAAGAATACCCATCATATGCCCCCCCCGCTTTAGTATCGAACCTATCTCTAGTCTCTTGGGTGAGACCGTTATAGAATTTCTCACACAAAGCCCAATCAGAAAGACCGTGCTGGGAGCAACGAGCACAAAGGTTTTGGAAACGCTCCCAAGCGAGGTAGTAAGGCTCGTCGGGCTCCATGTGGAAGGAGTGGATTTGGTCCCTAAGACGTGAGGCTTTTGCGGGCGGGAAATATTTGTTCAAAAAGGCTTGACGAAGCCCCGCCCAAGTGGTAAAGGTGCCGGTTGGTTGAGAGTCCAACCAAGTAGCCGCACGGCCGGCTAATGAGAATGGGAAAAGCTGTAGGTAGGTGGCATCGTTGGGTGCACCGTGAAGGTTAAAGGTGGCTAGGATGCGGGAGAAACGGTTAATGTGGGCCGGGCGCCATGGAATTGGATGGTATTGGTGATAACCTGCATGGCATAAGATGGAATCTGCCATGATTTGTCACTAACTATGGGTGGGACGGTGATGGGTGAAGCAAGGCCGGTGAAATCCTGAGTGGCTTGCTGATGGACGGTTTGCCTAGGGTGTGCCATTGGTTCTAAGTTTGCTAGATTGCTAGAGGTACTAGAAGTAGGGCTATTGGGTGGGGAAACCTTAGGTGAGGTTTTAGGTGACTGGTTAGGCAAAGGTGGTGGTGTAGGAGGTGGGGTGGGTAACGGGGTGGAATCGAAATTGGGGAAACGAGAAGAGGATGTAGAAGTAACCTGTGGGCCTTCGCCCAATTGAGATGATGACTGCTTGACTGGTGGTGGTGGTCCGTGCGAGCGCAGATGTGGCATCCACTACGAGCAAAAACCTGAACACAAGAAAAGCAAACAATAGTTACTACGACTCAAGATAAAAAGAAAAGACACAAAACAAAGTAGACACGTAGCACGTATTTGTCAAGTAAATCTATCAAAGCTAATGAACGCAATTACCAAGAGTCCCCGGCAACGGCGCCAAAAACTTGATGTGTGCTAAACAGACTATTAAAAGCAAACTAAATTAGACTCTCTATTCTAGACACTATAAAGCTTTAATTCTAGACTCGACCTAAAACCACACAATCGGCAAGTGTACCGATCAATGTAGTATAACCTAGGAAGTCCGGATATCGAACCACGAGACTCTATAAATTACGTAAACTAGACTCTAATAGACACTGACAGACACGACTAAAACTTGTTTAATTGTTTGGGGGGGGGGGGTTACTGAAAATCTAGGAAATCTATATTAAACTACTAAGTAGACTAACGCTAGACTAAATACGAATAAAGACTGAAGACTTTTCTTATATGAGACCGGGACCACCTAGACAAGAATCCTGGATCGTTTTTAAGAGATTACCGATTAAGTTAAATGCACAAGTTATGGAACCGGGATCTTATAATACTAAACCTATTAAGAACCAACGAGGCCCCTCGACCCTTCTCAAGGAGAAACCTGTGGAGCTACCTAGGCCGTTAATTCTACCGGTTATTAGACGCCTTCCCAGTTGTCTAATTATTGTGTAAGTACCCTAATGTTGACCTATTCTTTCCCAATCCTAGATCTAGGGTAGTTTGAAGAAATTAATTTGACTTGATAGACTAATAAGACCGACAGGTAAACCAAGACATAACCTTTCCCAAGGCCTATCTAAAGCAATTCGCCGGGTAAGACCTACCAATAGCCCCTCACTTCCCAGGTATTAGGACTAGTAAAACACTAAGACTTAGCAAATTATTACCAATTACTTCTAGGGGTTATTGGCCAATTCTCCCTAAAGAGTGAAGGTTTTCTAACGTGATATAGACACTCACCGAAATCCTCAACCCTAATATGACTCTACGTTGTGATATAGACCGTCACTAAGAATCATATGAAGCAAGTAATAACAATAAACCAATTCAAAGTATGCATACACATCAAATCATTAAATCAAACCTCTTACTAAACACAATCACCCATAACAATCATGCAAATAACAAAACCGGTAAAAACTTTATATTAATCCATTCATCAAGTCTAGGAGGTTTAAAAGTTTAGCCAAGCATCTCAGTAAATGAAAACAAAACAAAGATGTCTAAAACAGAATTCATTGTAACAAAGTTCCAAGAAAGTAATCGACAAAACAAGGAATTAGAAAACCCGATAGATTCTTCGACTCTTCGCTCTCGACTCGTACCAATGATTCCCTTGCCTTGAAATCTCCAATTGCTTGCCAAGAATGCTCCAAAGTTGCTCCAAAGAACTCTAAATTCGTAATTAGGGTTTCGAATCAGATTTCTTGGGAATTAATCTTTCAAAACCCTAGCTGGAAACACCTTTTCTCGAAATCACATCCCTCGCGCGACGCCAAGGGGGGCTCACGTCGCGCGGCGCCCCATTTGTCTCATTTTCTTATTTTTTTTATTTAATTCAATTCCTAGCTTCTCCGACGCACGTACGAATCCCGTTTTTCTTCCGAACTGCTCGTTTTGACTCGTTTTTCATCACTTTAAGCTACGGGACCTGAAATCAAAGCTTAACGTCAGCAGTATCATAATTCTAACCTAAAACAGACTCGAAACGACTGAAAACTGACCAAAATATACACTATAAACATATGTACTTTACAGTACATCAATTTCCCTAAGGGGCAATTCCATAATAAACTCCCAAATAAACTATTGTCCTTGTTTTCTGCAACAGTTCAATTAAAATGGCTAACTCGGATGAGGCTAATAGTCATCCAGTGGAGAATAACGACAACGCCCAAATTAATTTAACGGGTGCTGAATTGAAAGCAATAATAGACGGCGCAGTTACACAGGCCTTGGAAAGGCAGTACGAAGAGTATAGTGGGACTCGTAGTAGGACCCTAACTACACAGCCTTCAAAGCCACCGTCCAAGAAGGACGACTCGAAGAAAGATGATGATCGACACTCCTCGAACCACAGTGCTCCATCTCAGCAGGTTGTACTAAACCAGGGACCCCGTGACAAGGGTTGCTCTTATAAATATTTCGTTTCCTGCAAACCCCGGGATTTCACTGGGGAGAAAGGAGCCATTGACTGTATGACGTGGCTGGATGAGATGGATACGGTTGTGGATATCAGCGGATGCGCTAAGAGAGACGTGATCAAGTTTGTGTCGCAGTCTTTTAAGGGTGAAGCGTTAGCATGGTGGAGATCTCTGATTCAAGCCACTGGAAAAATCCCATTGTACAACATGTCGTGGGGACAATTTGTTGCCCTTATCAGGGAAAATTACTGCCCTCAGCATGAGGTGGAGAAGATAGAGTCTGATTTTCTATCATTGGTAATGACAAACCTTGACTGTCAAGCTTACCTAACGAGCTTCAACATGATGTCCCGGTTGGTTCCTTATCTGGTAACCCCGGAACCAAAAAGAATAGCTCGATTTATCGGTGGTTTAGCCCCGGAAATCAAGGCAAGCGTGAAGGCTTCTCGGCCAGCTACTTTTAGATCTGTAGCTGACATATCCTTGTCCCTCACTTTGGATGCGGTCAGGCAGAGATCGCTGAGGAATAAGGAGGCTGAGAAGAGGAATCGTGAGGATGATAGTTCACGTAGATCGAACAAGAAGCACCGTGGGAACGGTGACAACAAGAAAGGATCGGAGTCAAGGAAAGATGGGCATAATTCTGGTGAGAAGCCCAAATGCAAAATTTGCAAGAAGCAACACTTTGGAAAGTGCAGACTTGAGTCGAACTCACAGACTCAGTCAAAAACCTATGCTTGTGGTATATGCAAGTCCACGGATCACAAAACCTTGGATTGCAAGAAGATGAAAGACGCAACGTGCTACCGTTGCAATGAAAAGGGCCACATTAAAACCAACTGCCCTAAATATACTAAGAAGCCTGAGGAGGCCAAGAAGACTAATGCTAGAGTCTTCAGAATGGACGCAAAGGAAGCGGTTCTAGACGACAACGTTATTACAGGTACTTTCCTTGTAAATGACGTCTATGTTAGAGTACTTTTTGATTCAGGCGCTGATAAGTCTTTCGTTGATAATAAGTTTTGTGAATTGCTGAAATTACCTGTCAAAACCTTAAATGTGAATTATGAGGTGGAGTTAGCAGATGGCACCCTAGAAACCGTCTCTACTGTGTTAGATGGATGTGTAATATCCATTAAGAACCATTCTTTTCCTCTATCTCTACTTCCCTTTAAGTTGGCCGGTTTTGACATAGTTCTGGGTATGGACTGGTTATCTCATAACCAGGCCCATATTGTCTGTAACAAGAAACAAGTGGTAATAAAGACTCCGTCTGGTGAATCACTTACCATTCGGGGAGATACCCAGTATGGACTGCCTGAGCAAGTGACTATGCTCAAGGCTTCAAAATGTTTAAAGAAGGGTTGTGTCATCTACATGGCACAAGTGATTATTGATGAGCCTAAACCGAAGATAGAAGACATCCCTGTCATCTCGGAATACCCAGAAGTTTTTCCGGAAGAACTACCTGGTTTGCCCCCAGATAGGCAAGTGGAATTCAGGATTGATATCATCCCCGGAGCAGCACCAGTTGCCAGAGCACCCTATAGGTTGGCTCCAACGGAGATGAAAGAATTGAGGACACAGCTGGATGAATTGCTAGCTAAAGGTTTCATTAAACCTAGTTCATCTCCTTGGGGAGCACCAGTTCTGTTTGTCAAGAAGAAGGATGGATCGATGCGTCTGTGCATCGATTATCGTGAGCTTAATAAGGTCACGATCAAGAATAGGTATCCTTTACCCAGGATCGACGATTTGTTCGATTAATTGCAAGGAGCAAGTTATTTTTCGAAGATTGATTTGAGGTCAGGCTACCATCAACTGAAGGTTAGAGATGAAGACGTGCATAAAACAACATTTAGGACTCGTTATGGTCATTACGAGTTCCTAGTGATGCCTTTTGGGCTCACTAATGCACCAGCCGCATTCATGGATCTCATGAATCGCGTTTGCAAGCCGTACCTAGATAAATTCGTCATCGTTTTCATCGATGACATTCTTATCTATTCGAAGAATCAAGCTGACCATGAGAAACACCTTCGATGTATTCTCAAACTCCTGCATCAAGAGAAGCTCTATGCCAAATTCTCCAAGTGTGAATTTTGGCTTCGAGAGGTCCAATTCCTTGGACACGTGGTTAGTGAGCGTGGTATCCAAGTGGATCCCGCTAAGGTTGAAGCAGTTATGAACTGGCAAGAGCCAAAGACGCCTACAGAGATTCGTAGCTTCCTGGGATTGGCAGGATATTACCGGCGTTCATTGAAAATTTTTCAAGGATTGCTGCACCCCTAACTTCCTTGGCCAAGAAGAAAGTAAAGTTCATATGGGGCCCTAAGCAGCAAGAATCCTTCGATATTCTGAAGCAGAAGTTGAGCAACGCCCCAGTACTGACATTGCCAGATGGAATAGAAGATTTGGTGGTTTACTGCGATGCTTCACACACTGGCATGGGGTGTGTGCTTATGCAAAAAGGCAAGGTTATTGCCTATGCATCACGACAGTTAAAGGTGCATGAAAAGAATTACACCACCCACGACTTGGAGTTGGGTGCCGTTGTATTCGCACTAAAACTGTGGAGGCATTATCTTTATGGAATCAAGTGTGTGATCTATTCTGATCACAAGAGCCTCCAGCATCTGTTTAATCAGAAGGAATTAAACATGAGGCAACGCCGTTGGATGGAAACTTTAAATGACTATGATTGTGAAATCAGATACCATCCCGGCAAGGCGAATGTAGTCGCCGATGCCCTGAGTCGAAAGGAGAGGGTAAAACCCATCCGAATCAATGCCAAGCGCATGGAGATAAAGAATAATTTGATTGAAAGGTTGTTAGCTGCACAGAAGGAAGCTGTGTTGGAAGCTAACTATCCTAAAGAAAAGTTAGGAGTAACTGAGGAGCAGTTAACTCTTAGCAAGGACGGAATTCTAAGATTAAATGGACGAATATGGGTTCCAATCTATGGAGGACTTCGAGATGTCATCCTCCAGGAAGCCCATAGTTCCAAATACTCCATTCATCCTGGAGCTGATAAGATGTACCAGGATCTAAAGGCAAATTATTGGTGGATAGGCTTAAAGAAGTCTGTAGCCACTCATGTAGCTAAATGCTTGACATGTGCGCAAGTCAAAGCCGAGCATCAGAAACCGTCAGGTTTGCTACAACAGCCTGAACTTCCTACTTGGAAGTGGGAAATGGTAACTATGGATTTTATTACCAAGTTACCCAAGACAAGGAAAGGAAATGATACAATATGGGTTATAGTTGATAGACTGACTAAGTCAGCACATTTCTTACCCATCAAGGAGACTTATAGCTCCGACATGTTAGCCCAGTTATACGTTGATAAGATTGTAGCCTTACATGGCATACCTGTGTCTATTATCTCTGACCGAGATACTAGATACACGTCACATTTTTGGAAGAGTTTCCAACAATCTTTGGGCACACGTTTGAATTTTAGTACGGCTTATCATCCTCAGACTGATGGTCAGAGTGAGCGTACTATTCAAACGTTGGAAGACATGCTACGTGCATGTGCGATCGATTTGGGTGGTAGTTGGGATAAGAACCTACCATTAATCGAATTCTCCTACAACAATAGCTACCATACCAGCATTAAGGTTGCGCCCTTCGAGGCATTATACGGTAGAAAGTGTAGATCGCCCATTTGTTGGGCGGAAGTTGGAGATGTCCAATTATCAGGACCAGGGATAGTCTTTGAAACGACGGACAAGATTGTCCAGATTCGTGACCGTCTCAAAGCTGCCCGAGATAGGCAGAAGAGCTACGCTGATCCAAAGCGTAAAGCTTTTAACTTCGAAGTAGGTGACAAAGTCCTACTTAAAGTATCACCCTGGAAGGGGGTGATGCGATTTGGTAAGAAAGGCAAGCTAAGCCCGAGATACATAGGACCTTTCGAGGTTATCGAACGTGTCGGGTCAGTTGCCTATAAGTTAAACTTACCGGAAGAGCTCAGTGGAATTCACAATGTGTTCCACATCTGCAATCTGAAAAAGTGTTTCGCTGATGAATCATTGGTTATACCACATACAGATGTGCATATAGATGAGAGCTTGAAGTTTGTGGAAAAACCTTTGTCGATTGAGGATCGACAGGTTAAGAAGCTTCGAAGGAAGCATGTACCTATTGTAAAGGTCAAGTGGGATGCCCGTAGAGGTCCCGAGTATACGTGGGAGGTTGAATCCACCATGAAAGAAAAGTACCCTTATTTATTTCAGTAAATCTCGGGTCGAGATTTATTTTAAGGGGGTGAGGATGTAACACCTCGAAAATTCGTGTTCAGTAATATAACGACACGTGTCATGTAAGACAAAAAGGGCTGTAAACCCGGATTTAATAAAGATGTTTTGGCAGGATTTAAAAGTAGCGTCATGTTAATTTTTACCTCTGAACGACCTCATTTATAAATCCCAAGACCCAAGTATATATATCTTAAACATCTAATATATCTTAAATCCAGAAATTCTTGACAATAATCGAAATGGTGGACTTCTACGAAGAAAAGCTCGGTAAACCTTATTGTTCAGCACTTTCAAAATGAATCCAAGCAAACCATTCAAAATGGTAGGGTATGTAACTGTTCAAGGCCATTTTGGGAGGTCCCTAACTGATAATTGAGGTCCCAAAGTCGGAATATGAGGTTGCCCTTTCGAAATCCTGAAAGAACAAGAGTTTTTGTCATCAGCCACTAGCTTACGGACCGTAAGCATCATGCTTACGGTGCGCAAGCATCGCCCAGCGACCAGAAAACCTTCTGTTTGCTGTTTAAACGCGGATTTCGACTTTTAAACGGTTTTCCTCATATCCCTTGGCCCCTAAACAATCCCTAAACATATAGGACACATGTTGGTAACTTATGGTCAGTAGTAGACTTATTTGTCAACACTTTGTGGTGATTAAATCCACCATAAAAGGGCCATGAGTTGCAACTTTGCAATCACACCTTCATCTGCATTTTTGGATCACCCCTGGAGCTCAAGTCTTCTCTCAAGTGATCACTAATCAAGCTTAGGACTTCAGTAAGTTTGCTAATCCTTTCTAAATTAAGTTTTAGCTTAGTTTTAGCTTAAAAGTCAAACCGTCGTAATTAATGGTTGACTTTAAGATTAATCACTCATGGTCCAGTGATTAGTCGAATCAAAAGTAGTTATAAGTAGGTAATTATGTGGGTAATAAACCCTTAAAAGGGTTCCCCCTGATTCCCACTCTATCTAGGTCAAATGTCGGGTCAAACATGTAATTAAAAAGTCAACAGAATGTTTAAATTACAATTTATGCATGATTAGCAATGTAGAAAACATACAACCTGTTTGATCATTAATATAACTTGGTAATTAGTGTAAGGACATGTCTAAACATGTTCAACCCGACAATTTCCTGTTTAGACCCGGTTCGGAACCGAAAGTCGCATAGTTTGACTTATACTTTGACTTTCAGTTTTGACCCGTTATGGTATGTTTTAGAAATGCCTTAGAGCTTTATTTGGACCAGGTAACATGCTAGTATAACCCTCTGTGATTATACACCATGGTTCATTAGTTAACCAATTAATATGCATGATTCCGTTAATTGCTCATATGTTGACCATTATGCCCTTTTCACCTTAAAACGTGATTTTTGGAAATGTAAAAGAGTAGAAACCTTATTTACTGATATATAAACTTGCATACAAAATTTGACATCAGTTTGAGGTGTAGGTTAAGAGTTATGCTCGTTAGCGCAAAATTAAAGCTTTATGTTAATTAAACGGCGTATTTAGCGTATAGCCTACTTAAACATACTTTTTGATATCAAACTCTTTACCCACTGATGTAATATATTATTTTGGGATTTTTAATTAATTTTAGGCTGAGCATAACTTATAGTCGTAGGCTTAATCCGGTAATTGTCGGTTTTGCCCTTACGGGCTATAAAATGAGTTTTACATATCTAAACGACTCCAAACCTTTTGCTACTGATCACACATGATAAATAAATTATTTTAAGCCTTCTGGAAATATAAAAATATCAGATTTATGTATCAAACCCGGAAATGGCCTCTAATCGCCTTTTTAAGCGTTTTTAACGCATGGTATGTACTAAAACTATTTTAAACATACAAGGGTTGATACCTACTGATATTTGAGGCAAATTATAATATTTTAACAGTAAGCAAAGGTTGATAAACTCAGACTTCAGTTTTGAGCTTTTCGGCTTATGTGAAATTACCAAAATACCCCTACGGGGCATAGTTTGGTTATAATTGATAAATTTCACTTATATACTTTAACCTACTGATATAACTTAGCAAATTGAGTATATTTGCTGATTACATCAGGCCTGTAACTCAGGTTAACACTTAAACTCTTTTACAACCTTTAAAATGACCAAACTACCCCTACGGGGCATAGTTTGTGTTTAAATTCAATTCGGGCATAATGAAAGACATCTTACTGATGTCACAACATATATGAAGCATATTAACTTAGGAAACCTGTAAATGGCTCATATGTATACCCGTTACGCTTATTACGCGTTCGGTTCGGTTTATGTAACTAGTTTACATAAACTAGCCTAAACGGGTCAAACCTTATCGGTTTTATCTCAAAATCCAGAATGTGTATGAAATACCCATATTAAGCAAGTCTCTGAACTTGTCGGGTCTAAATCACATTCTATCCGGTCTTCGCTTAATCGTGCGTACGAATCGTATCTTTGAAACTAACCGGTCTAAGCTTAAGCTTAATTAAAGACCCGTTAGGATTCTAATAGGTTATTATAAAACCTTCGTTCCAGATTAGGAGGACCAGTAAAAGCTACTTGCATTTTGCTTATTGTGATTATTACATTGCTCAGGTAAATACTTTTAACTTATTTTCCCTATACGGGCTTGGGTTACGGTATATTAGAATACCGCTTGATCGAGCATCAAATCTTCCATCGTTGGGTGGTTAATTGAATAATTTGATGGGCTCGTTTAAACAGTCTTGTTACTTAAAGCCTTTGGGGGGTTAATGACCATGTCCCGGATATCCTTGGCATCATTTGACAAAATGGCCACGACTTAAGCGCGGGGTGTAGGCGTACACCCGTCAGTGCAAAAAAGGAATAATGTGGTGTGTCTATTGATCTTTAACCCGGACTTGATGCGGGCTACTGAACGCACAAGGAACATGTAATTCGTTCACAAGATTATATATTTAAATAATTCTCCCAAGTTAAATAAAAATGTTTATGCCACGTGCATCTAAACCAATTTTTAATCATTTCCAAAATGAGTCAGTTGATTGTATTTACCAGTGTAAACTGACGTATTTTCCCAAAAAGATTAAATGCAGGTACTAAGCGTAATTGGCTGGGATTTCTCCTTAGCATCATTAGAAGTCTCGCAAGCTTAAGATGCCTGAAGTCTGTTGAACTATTGTTTCATTTTGTTTTCGATCCATCTGTGGATAAACTTCCGAATATTGTGACATTTGATATTACAATATTTAATTCGGTTGTATTATATCTTTTAAATTGCTTCTGCTGTGCATATTAAATATTGTGTTGTTTGACTATTATGTTGCCAACCACGTCACGATACTCCCCCACCGGGCCCACCGGTGACACGTGGAAATCGGGGTGTGACAACAAAGCTGGAATTGGAGAACCGTTGTTTATCTGAATCAGGTTCTGAAACAAACACTACTAAAGATGAGTTGGTATTGAACCAACATTCCTTCAAACATTCTAAACCCTACTTGGAAACCGGTGTATGTGCTTGTGCTGTAGAAACCGGTGGTGAATTTGCGTACAAAACTGAAGGTTCAGTGCACGAAAAGTTTCTTACGAAATGTACGTGACAAAACAAGGATGTTTGGGAATTAAACGCATGTACGTGACAAAACAATGATCGTTCTAATAGATTAAAGAGAATGTGATCAAACTTGGACGTCAGACGTAAATCTTGAAGCAAATCTTGGGAAGAAAGTCATTGGATTGCCGCAGATGAAGTCAAATGTGATCAAACTTGGACATTAGACGTAAATATTGAAGCAAATATGTGGTTCCCAATTGGTAACAGAAAACAAGGATCGTTCTGTAAGGATGTATTTCACGGTAAACGATGCAGCTGATGAAACCGAAGCTGTTATTTCGGTTGTTCAGTACTTCCGAGACGATTCAAGTGAGTCCTATGAAGCAAGTGTCTGTCTATTCAATTGAGAGGAATCATTGCATTACATCCCTATTGTGTGTTTGCTTACTGATCTGGAATTGGAGAACCGTTGTGTATCTGAACCAGGTTCTCAAACAAACACTACTAAAGATGAGTTGGTATTAACCAACAAAATCCGAATACAGAAAACCCGACATTCCTTCAAACATTCTAAACCCTACCTGGAAACAAGTGGTTGTAATGACAGGACCCTTGATTTGAAACACAATTGTTTGTGTCTATGGGAAACACAAGTTTTCTTTTTGAGCTTGATGGATGTCCGTTATCTCAACGCTTCTCCTTACATTACTGATCTGGAATTGGAGAACCGTTGTGTATCTGAATCAGGTTCTCAAACAAACACTACTAAAGATGAGTTGGTATTGAACCAACAAAATCCGAATACTGAAAACCCGACATTCCTTCAAACATTCTAAACACTACCTGGAAACAAACCAACAAAAGTATGCTGGCAAGAATCTTTTTTCACATGGTATTGAACCAAGAATATGAAGATCAATAAAGATGAATTGGTATTAAACCAAGAATATGAAGATCAATAAATATGAGTTGTATCTAACTAAACCCATCATATTTAAATACCAACGGGTTGGTTTTGGGAAGAAAAGAAGGGGTTTAAGGTGTTTTGGTAGGTTGAAAGAGGTGAATGATGTTCAAAGATTTTTTGATATATATAACAGAGTAACCCTCACTCTCAGTCATATCTATAGAGAGAGTTGGGAAACAAATATACCTTCAACCATTCTAAACCCTAGCTAGAAACAAACCAACAAAATCCGAATACTGAAAAACATCAGCAACCATTATCCATGTGTATGTGCTTGTGCTGTAGAAACCAGTGGTGAATTTGCGTACACAACTGATGGTTCAGTGCACGAAAAGTTTCTTACGAAATGTATGTGACAAAACAAGGATCGTTCTAATAGATTAAAGATATTAAATCACGTACAAATCATCTGGTTCCGGAATCTGAATCTGAAAGTTAACTTTGACTCAGAAAACCCTTGAATCCCAATGCTTCTCTAAATTTTTTTTTCTTTCCTTTTCATGAGGTAAAACCGGTTTCAACATCAAGGGTTGTTTTTCTCCACAATGGACTCAGACTCATACTACTCACCCTCCTCTGAGGAAAAGTTTTCCCGACGACTCAAAATAAAGCAGTTGGTTTGTGTTCATATCAGCGTTGTTTATCACACTGTGTGAGCATTGGAAGCCCGACCACTAGCAGAAGAACCCGACACGTCTTCGTTAATGATTTGAAACATTCACGAACCACAATGGACTCAGACTCATACTACTCACCCTCCCTTGAGGAAAAGTTTTCTTGACGACTCAAAATAAAGTAGTTGGTTTGTTGCGAATTTGGTTTCTTCGGTACATGCTGATCAACCATCCGGAGAAGAGTATGTTGATGTAGGAGAGTTGATGCAATTTTCCAAGCTTTTATTTCGGTTGTTCAGTACGTTTCGGCTTTTATTTCGGTTGTTCAGTACTACTTAGACGATTCAAGTGAGTCCTGTGAAGTAAGTGTCTGTTTATTCAATTGAGAGGAATCATTGCATTACATCCCCATTGAAAATAAGTGGTTGTAATGACGAGACCGTTGATTTGAAATGAAATCGTTTGTAATGACGAGACCCGCGTTGATAGCTTTCGTTTTATTACAGTCATACGACGCAACTTTTTGTTCTTCAATCTTTGTTACTTGTTAATGTTTTATTTTTTATACTTTTAGAAAGGTTTGACCACCTCACGACTGTATGATAAAACCGCTTATTTTGCTAGTGGGTTTTATAAGTCAAAGTTAAAGTTGCTATTCAAATTCAGGAAGACATGTCGGCTTCCGTACCCATCCCCGCGTTGATAGTATCCGTTTTATTACAGTCATACGACACAGCTTTTTGTTCTTCAATCTTTGTTACTTGTTAATGTTTTATTTTTTTCTACTTTTAGAAAGAAATGACCACCTCACGACTGTAAAATGTCTCGTGTGATTTGTCGCAACCCCCGCCCCCTATCTGTCCTGGGAACGGACGGCCGCGAGACCAGTTTTGGTGGTATCAGTGTTTAACAATTTGGCAGCGGAAATTTCATCTGGATCGTAGTTAGGAAATATTTATCAGAGTAAATACCACACTTTTATAATATTAAACATATTGGGATAAAACCCAAGTTTTTATTACAAACATTTTTCATAGGGAAAATCCCTATTTTATTGAATAAAACATCTTCTTTTATTTAGGTAACTTTTATAGCCACTTTTTCCAAGCCTTCAGTGCTGTCCAGGTGGCTTCTAGTTGGCTTTCACATTTTGTTACCTGAAACGCGTTTAAAAACATTTTGTCAGTGGGAAATACTGGTGAGTGAATCCCAGTTTATTCAAGAGGAGTTTTATCCTTTAAACAGTATTGAGAGCTATTACAATGTTTATGTCTACACAATTACTCATTCAGTACTCTCAATCCTGACTGGTGGGTCATATTACACATTGGCTAACTCGTTGTCCAATGGTAACGTGTTCCACATTTTGTATACAAAACCCCAACATACCGACAGTAATTGAAGAACTACAAAGACTCAATCACTGCTTAATCACATTGTAAAACATTTAAGGTTTTGTAAAAACAGTTTACAAAAAGGAGATTACTCACATTGCTGTCTTAGGTTTCCTTTAAGGGTTTCCTGGTGATTATCTATAATTTACACAAATGCACACGTGTTAGTATAATAACCCATTATTTACATTAGTAATACCCTCCCCGAGACGGCATTCCAACGACTACGTTGGGCAGAACCACGACAGCCATTACGGGACCCTGGATCAATCGGGCAGCGTATCTAATACGTAACCGGGGTTATAATACTTACAACGGGGAAGAACTTCGTTAATTAGGGGGTATTATACCCGAGATTATGCCTACTATAAATAAATTTGAGAGAGAAAGTCGAGAGATGAACGATTTGACTGAACTGCCGATGCCTGCTATTTATAGTGTGCTTGAATTCAAGTCCCTCGCGGCCCGCGTAAGATTAGACTAAGGCTTACGCAGCCCGCGTAGTAGGGGTGTAGCTGCTAGGGTTGCTGATTCGTCGGTATAGGTTCGACACGATCATGACACGTGGCTGCTTAGGGGCTCGCCCTGACTTCAAGTTGTCGCGCCCCGCGTAAGATCCCTAAGGGGTCTACGCGGCCCGCGAGCGACATAAAAACTTGATTTTTATTTTATTTTTAATGATATATCGTATATTGGGCTTGGTTTTCACATACGGGGTGTATTTTAGGACATATAGGAATATTTTAATATATATTAGGGTGTCGAAAAATATTTTGGAGGGTTGTTGTATCATCCCCACCTTGTTTTAGAGCTCGTCCTCGAGATCTACTGGAATAGGTGTGGATATTTCCTTTGCATTTCTGATTCAAGCTCCCATGTGTACTCTGGTCCTCTTTTGGAGTCCCATTTCACTTTGACCAGAACTAATCTCTTGTGCTTGAGGTTCTTTACTTTCCTGTCTTCAATCTGTAAAGGCTTCTCTACAAACTTTAACTGTTCATTTACATCTATGTCCTTAAGAGGCACTACTAGTGATTCTTTAGCTAAACACTTCTTGAGATTAGATACATGAAATACATCATGTATTCCTGCCATTTCCTCTGGCAGTTGTAACTGATATGCTACAGGTCCAATTCTTCTAATAATCTCAAAAGGTTCAACATACCTGGGGCTTAGCTTTCCCCTTTTGATGAATCTTACCACTCCTTTCCAAGGAGAGACTTTTAATAACACTTTATCTCTTACTTGAAATTCCAATGGCTTTCGTCTGTTATCAGCATAACTCTTTTGTCGATCACGTGCTGCTTTCAGTCGTTCCTTGACTTGAATGATCCTGTCTGTTGTTTCTTGGACTATCTCAGGTCCAGATAGTTGCTTTTCTCCAATTTCTGCCCAACAGACTGGCGTTCGGCACTTTCGTCCATAAAGTGCTTCGAAAGGTGCGGCATTAATACTTGTGTGATAGCTGTTATTATAAGAAAATTCTATCAATGGTAAATGATCGTCCCAATTACCTCCGAAATCAATTACACAAGCTCTAAGCATGTCCTCCATTGTCTGAATTGTCCTTTTGCTTTGTCCGTCCGTTTGAGGATGATAAACGGTGCTTAGATTCAACTTGGTTCCCATGGATTTTTGGAAACTTGTCCAGAAATGAGAGGTAAAACGACTATCTCTGTCAGAAACAATTGATAGAGGAATTCCATGTAATGAAACTATTTCATTTACATATAATTTAGCTAACTGTTACATACTGAAAGTTTCTTTCATTGGTAGGAAATGAGCTGACTTGGTTAGCCTGTCTACAATCACCCAGATTGTATCATTACCTTTTCTTGTTTTGGGTAATTTGGTAACAAAATCCATTGTTATCAATTCCCATTTCCATACAGGCATTTCTAACTTTTGCAATAAACCTGAAGGTTTCTGATGTTCAGCTTTGACTTGTGAACAGGTTAAACATTTTGCAACATATGCTGCTATATCCTTTTTCATTCCTATCCACCAAAAATTCTTTCTTAAGTCCTGATACATCTTATCACTTCCAGGATGCATCGTATACTTAGACTTATGGGCTTCTTCTAATATACGGTGGCGTAGGTTTCCTAATTTAGGTATCCACATTCTTTTCTAATGGAATCTCCAAATTCCATCTGTTCCTAGTTCTAATTCCTTAATCATTCCTTTTAGTTTTTCAGTATCATCCTTGATTACTGATTCTTGTGCCTTTCTAATATGTTCATTTAAATCTACTTGCAGATTTAACTTAAGAGAACGTACTCTTTTTGGCTTTTCATGATACTTTCGGCTTAAAGCATCAGCTACTACGTTTGCCTTTCCTACATGATACTGGATATTACAATCATAATCACTAAGTATCTCCATCCAGCGCCTTTGTCTCATATTCAATTCCTTTTGCCCAAAAACATACCTTAAACTTTTATGGTCAGTGAAAATGTTACACTTACTACCGTATAGGTAATGTCTCCAAATTTTAAGGGCAAAAATTATAGCTCCTAACTCTAGATCATGGATTGAATAATTCTCTTCATGATTCTTAAGTTGTCTAGAGGCGTAAGCTATAACCTTTTGACGTTGCATTAGCACACATCCATAACCTAACTTAGAAGCGTCACAATAGACTACAAAATCCTCAGTTCCTTCTGGTAACGCTAGTATGGGTGCATGGGTTAATATTTGCTTAAGAATTCTAAAGGCTTCTTCTTGTTTTGGTCCCTATTCGAATTTAACGGATTTACAGGTTAACTTAGTTAAGGGAATGACTATTCTAGAAAAATCTCGAATAAATCTTCTATAATAATCGGCCAATCCTAAGAAACTTCTAACTTCGGTTGGTGACTCAGGGGTTTTCCATTTAATAATTGCCTCGATTTTGTTGGGATCTACATGAATTCCTTCATGATTAACTAGATGTCCGAGAAATTGTACCTGTTCTAACCAAAACTCACACTTCGAAAACTTAGCATAAAGCTTTTCTTTTCTCAGTAAACTTAGAAGTGCGTGCAGATGCTTTGCATGTTCCTCTTTACTTTTAGAATAAATAAGAATATCATCTATAAAGACAATTATGAATTTATCCAAATATGGCTTACATATTCGGTTCATCATGTCCATAAATACAGCTGGGGCATTGGTTAAACCAAATGGCATGACAGTAAATTCATAATGGCCATACCTTGTTCTGAAAGCGGTCTTAGGAATGTCCTCTTCCTGTACCTTTAATTGATGATATCCTGACCTTAAATTGATTTTAGAGAAAAATCGTGCTCCTTGCAACTAGTCAAACAGATCATCTATTCTTGGTAATGGATACCGATTCTTAATCGTGACTTTGTTCAATTCACGGTACTCAATGCACATACGCATTGATCCGTCCTTTTTAACGAATAAAATCGGTGCTCCCCATGGCGATGGGCTTGGCTGAATGAATCCTTTCTCCAAAAATTCGTCTAACTGTTTCTTTAGTTCCTGCATTTCTGCGGGTGCCAAACGGTAAGGTGCTTTGGCAATTGCTGCGGTTCCTGGTATCAAATGGATTCTGAATTCAACTTCCATGTCTGGAGGTTTCCCTGGTAGCTCTTCTGGAAATACATCTGAAAACTGGGATACTACTGGAATATCCTTTAATTCTTTTCTTTTAGTATTAGTGATTATAGAAATCAAATACACTAATGACCCTTTTCTTATATAACTTGTTGTTTTAATCACATAGATGAACTTTGTGGATCTAGAGGTTTTATTTCCTTTAATTGTGATCTTTTCACCCCTTGGTGAATTTATTTGGATTGACTTTTGATCACATAAAATACTGGCTTTATTGGCTATTAACCAATCCATTCCTAACACAACATCAAATCCTGCCAGATTCATTGGGCAAAGGTTTGCAATAAATTTCTGATTTAAAATTTCTATTCTTGCTCCCTGTAAGATTTCAGAAATCTTGATGGTTTCCCCATTTGCTGTCTCTACTAGACATTCTTATGGGAGTTTAGTTAATGATTGATTAAGAAGTTTGCAAAATGAAGTATTAATAAAACTTTGGTTCACACCAGAGTCAAATAATACTTTAGCAAAAACATCATTAACTAAAAAAGTACTGGTGATCACATCCGGGATCATCTTTGCTTCTTCTGCAGTTAGAACAAATGCTCTAGCATTTTTATTATTCTTGGTGTTCGTGGCTGGAGCTAGCTTTGGACAGTTAGGCTTGATATGACCTTGTTTTCCACAGTTGTAGCATATCCTGTTGTTAGGCTTCTTCCTGCAATCTTCCTCCTTGTGTCCAGACATTTTGCAGAAGTTACAGTATATGGAGCATCTTCCAGAATGCTTCCTTTTGCAATACCTGCAATAGGGTGCAGAGGTAGAGCCTACATTTTTCCCACGGTTAGAATTTCCAGAACAGAATTCTTGGGTAAGCTTCTGGGTTAGGTTCCTCCTTTGATCCTCTTTTCGTGTACGGGCTAATTCATCTGTCAAGGTGTTGGCTAGTTCTACAACTTCTTATATGGTTTAGGGTCTAGCTGCCTTGACTACATGCCTTATCTCCCCAATTAATCCCCAGATGTAACGGGAGATTAATACTGGTTCAGGTGATGCAAGGGTTGGTATTATTCGGGCATATTCAAAGAATAATGTAGTATAACCCTTAATATCTACTCCAGTCATCCTAAGATTTAGGAATTTGTTTGCTATCTGTTCCTTTTCTTTAGGAGGGCATAATTTACTTTCTACCATGTTTTTAAATTCCTCCCATTCCATATTGTTAGTTCTATCACTTCCCCTAGACTGGAGGATAGTGTTCCACCATTCTAGTGTTGAATTCTTAAACATATTGGAAGCAAACATTATCTTATCCCCTTCCGCACATTTACTTATTCTTAAGACTGCCTCAGTCTTTTCTATCCAGCGTAGAGATGCAACGGCCCCTTCATTGCCCGAGAATTCCATTGGTTTACAAGACCAGAATTCTTTATATGAACAACCATAAGATACGGTTCTTCTTATTTTGGGAATGGGCACTTGAAGTATGGGTCCATTGTTTATGCTATGTTCAGGTTCAGAGGGTCGTTTACTATCATGTTTACTTTTATTTTCTGCTTCCCAAACCGTTTTGATAATATATGGCATCACATCTATTATCACTTGTGCCACTATATGTTGCATGGCACTGTTATCCACTTGGTTTCCATTATTGTTGTTGTTCGGGTTTTCGTTATCCGGGTTATTGTTACTCTGGTTATCATTATTCTGGTTTTCCTGGTTTACTTCGTCGTCCATCTGAATTTTAAACATTTATCAATTATTAATATCGCAAAATAATTAATAATTTAGGCATCAATCACACAACACACATATTGGTCAAAAGCGTCGAGCATTGCGACTTACTCTTTCTTATATAGTATGCTTCTAATACAAACCGATACTGGAAATTAAAAATTACAATACTAATATGCATTGCTAACCACGAAGTGGTCTATACTACAACATATATTATTATTATTATATATATATATATTACTTTTTTTTCATACACACATATTATATATATATAATTATTATTATTACTAGCTCCACCATCACCTTCACTGATATGGATTCATCCAGTAATCCATATTGTGCTCGTCGTACTTCCAGTCGAGTCGCTCTCCTACCTGCCTCATCCTCTCGCTATTCTCTAAAATCTCTTCTCCGAAAGTTCGGAGCTCTTGCACATTTTCTACACTCATTGGGGGTGCAAGTGCTGGTACTTGGTCTGGGTACTGGGGCATGGGCTCCTCCTGAGGGTACGGATTCTCTAAGATCTCCCTAATGTATTCATCGTTATCGTAGTATGGATCTAGAGGGTCCAGACCTGGATAGGCTGCTAAGTTCGGCATGGGTTCGTCGTTTAGGTGGTAGCGTGGCACATAATCCTTGTGATCATCATACCACGGATCGTAGTCTGGGTCTAAGGGATTAGGGGCTGGTATCCTAGGTATCTCCTCAGGGTTGAAATCATGCATTTGGACTTGGTTTTCGGTTGTTTTCTATCTCCATCGGCTGAGTGGGCAACAAAGGTAAGGGTTGTGGGGCTACTAGTTGTTCCAGGTTTGGGTCGGCAGCTGTGGTTGTTGGATCGTTGTTTGACCCGATTGAGTCGATCAGAAGAGTTTTACATCCAGTTTAAAGGCGGAATCAGTAAACCGGACACGAAAACAGCTTGTTAATCTAATATCTGTCTCTTATATTTCATTTAACAACTATTACAACCTTGACAGAAATCCGGCAGCACTTCGTTACAGTTCTGAAGTCGTACCAAATGAACTAACACATGCCCTATATATAGTAGTGCTGATTCCACTCCAAATGACATGGTGCATTTAGGAGCGGAATCAGATTCCACTCGAAATGACATGGTGCATTTAGGAGCGGAATCAGAACTTTCTGATTTCCCACGAAATGGCACCTTGCACTTAAGAGCGGAATCAGCACTTAAGATCTGAAAAACTGTTTCTTGAACCTCGGGCACTGATAAACCTATCCTAACCTATTACATGATACAAGACGAAGTCAATAGACGTAATGCACTAACAGACTCCCCCTCGGATATTGACGAAGTCTTCAGTGACTAATCTTCAATATGACACATCTTCAGTCTTGATCATTCTGTCTTTTCTTTCAAGTTGTAACATTGTAAGCATCCAATCAATCTTTCTCTTCTTCTATCAGCTTCAGGCTCCCCCTTTCATCAAGCTTCCGTGCTTTGGGATCGACACCTAGCTTTCCATCTACAAGCTTCTCTTTGCTTCAAGCTTGTCTTCAGACTCCCCCTTAGACTCTGCTCTCGGGATCGTAGTCTGGACTATCATCTGCAATTTCTCAAACATTTATAAATACAATGTTTTCATATTATCAATCAAAATTCTCTAATCCACTTCCCTATCAACAAACTTTATAGATTTGGCAGCATTAAAAAATCCAACTCCCTCACAGTTTATCATCCAAGTTCAAGTTAATGACCTTGGAGATATCACAAACTGTTTTTGAAATTTTTGATTTTAAATCAAGTTTCAAATTAATGAACTTGTTTTATTTTCAGAAACACAATCAGCTTACTTAGATTTTGAAACTCAGCATTTCAGATATCGGTTGTCGAAAATAAAGTAAAATCAAAATCTTTTTGTATTTTCTGAAAATATAAAGCAGTAAAGAAATATGTACAAACATATTTACAGACAATATTTTGTTTGAGTATGCGTCAGAAGATCATATCAGTTTTTGACAAATCACAAGTACTGTTGAGCTTAGTTACACATTAAGAATTAAACAATTCACTTAGATTGTCGATATACTTGTCCACTTAAATTTTCACACAAACTTCAACTGATTCAGGATACGAATTTAGGTATTTTAGGAACTTAAACTCATTCATGTGTCCCACCTCTTGAATATACTCCCGTATCCAGATCCCATTATTCAGTCTTACAGGTAATTGTAACACAAATGATATCTGTAAGGGGTTAATAATTTATGAAGAATCATGAGAGCTCAGGTCAGAACTACCGTTCAGCAGAGAGATCATGACTCAACTTGGGTGTGTCCCCTTTAGAGGATCTTTTTTACAACAGCATTGCTAAGCAATTTTATTGTCTTATCATATATGCTGAGGGTGATGCTATGTTTCAAGCATTTGCGAAAAGTATTATTCGAGGACTAGGTCAAAATTTCCATTCAGCAGAAGTCCCGGAATAATACCCCAGACATCATTGAGTATAAAAACCTAGTATATCAGATTATGAGACCCTTCAAACGAGATTTCAGGGGTTACCTATATATCCAAGTAGTGTTCCCCACGAAATAAGCAAGTGTTTGAATTTAGGTTTATATCCCGAAAAAGTTTACTAAATGTATAAAAATCTACCGACACATCCACAGTGAGATCGTTTAACACATTTAAACTTTCCATTTCTTTAGCATACTGTGATAGTCTACTGATGTACTATCATTTCCTCTTTTTACGCAAAAACTCAATTTTCATTTTATCATGTTTTTGGCTTTTTCAAATTATCAAATGTTTTTGGATTTTCTAACATTTTTTTATTTTTGATTTTTGTCAAATATTCAAAAATACAAAAATATGTGTTGACTGAATATGCCGAAACCCTCACGGCTGAACAAACATGATTACTTTCATCAGATTGAAAAACGGTTTTCAAACTGTAAAAATCAATGGGTTGTAAATCATGGGGGTACATTATATTTTTTGCAAAACAGAGCATGAGAAGCAGAAAATGGATGGCGAGACAAAGCTATCAGTGTTGGTTGTCAAATTTTCTTTAAATGATTTTGCATTTTAGGGGGAGAAAAAATGTTAGAAAATCCAAAAACATTTGATAATTTGAAAAAGCCAAAAACATGATAAAATGAAAATTGAGTTTTTGCGTAAAAAGAGGAAATGATAGTACATCAGTAGACTATCACAGTATGCTAAAGAAATGAAAAAAGTTTACTAAATGTATAAAAATCTACCGACACATCCACGGTGAGATCGTTTAACACATTTAAACTTTCCATTTCTTTAGCATACTGTGATAGTCTACTGATGTACTATCATTTCCTCTTTTTACGCAAAAACTCAATTTTCATTTTATCATGTTTTTGGCTTTTTCAAATTATCAAATGTTTTTGGATTTTCTAACATTTTTTCTCTCCCTAAAATGCAAAATCATTTAAAGAAAATTTGACAACCAACACTGATAGCTTTGTCTCGCCATCCATTTTCTGCTTCTCATGCTCTGTTTTGCAGAAAATATAATGTACCCCCATGATTTACAACCCATTGATTTTTACAGTTTGAAAACCGTTTTTCAATCTGATGAAAGTAATCATGTTTGTTCAGCCGTGTGGGTTTCGGCATATTCAGTCAACACATATTTTTGTATTTTTGAATATTTGACAAAAATTAAAAACAAACATATTTTTGATTTTTCAAATTTTTCAATTTTTAGGGTTTTCGAAATATTGTTTATTTGTTTACAAAAAAAAAACATATAAACTTCCTGTTTCAACCAACACAGGATCCAGCAGCCTCCTCTCCTTGTTGTGCCAGGCTGCTCCAAGTTCCAATTTTACAATCTTCAGAATTGTTGAGCACCTGCACATTCAACTAACTGAATTACTTGAACAATTTAGCCTAGGTCTGTTGAACCTTAGGCATTTCAACACAATAATTTTCATTCAATGCTGGAAATTCTTTGTCATTTTTCACAAAAACTTTCTCAAATTTAACTTCAACTTTCTCATCTTTTACCAATTCAACATGTTTCTTAACACTCCATGTTTGACCCTTCGGAGTACCTCTTTTGTAAAAATGTGAATCTTTTTGATCATATTGTTGTTGATCAACAACTTTTGGTTTCCAAAACTCTTGAGGTTTTGACATATCAACTGTTGTTTTCCAACTTTGAGTTGTTCTGAATCTGGGTGTGTGAGAATTCCAAGTCTGTCTAGAATCAAACCTGTTCGGGTCTGATTTCCAGTTTTGATTCGAAGCAAACTTGTTTGTGTTGTACCTCCAAGTTTGTTTTGAGTCAAATCTGGTTGATCTTTGTCTCACATTCTCAGATTTTTGTTTCTCAACATCAATCTTCTTTTTGTCAACATCCACAGGTTTTAGATTAGGACACTTGCGTGCAAGATGTCCTTTTTGATCACATTTGAAACATGTTCTCATGGACACATCTTTGACCTGTGGTTGTTGCTTTTTCTTTTTAGCAAAGAACTCATCATTAGACTGTCTCATTTTGAGTTCTTTTTCTTTTTCTAAACTGTCTCCTTGAACAAAATTCATTTTTGTCTGAAAATTCGGCGTCTCATTTTTGTTCCGATGTTGTTTCTTCTTATAACCCAACCCAGCCTTCATGGTTTTCTTCTTGTAACCAAGTTTGTTATACGAACCTCTATGACTCTTACCAGCAAACTTTGAAATTTCAGATTTCTCAATCTCAATCATTTTGAAAACTTTATCAACCTTTTCTGAAATCACATTCTGAATCGGGAAAACAACATCTAAGAACAATTTGTCTGATCCAATCATGGTATAAACCAATCCCTTTGAATCATCATTCAAATTTTTCTCAGATTTTGTGTTTTTCAGATAACCATCATGAAGATTTCCTTCATCTTCATCCTGTGATTCAGATTTACCTGTATCAACTGACTCTTCTTTCAACACACTTTCAACGACTTTACCTACCACCTCTGAATCATGAGAATCATCAGATTTGGAATAGGTTATGTCAATGTTGTCTGGCAATTGATCAACCATGTTGAAAGCTTTTTCGACCTTTTCCTCATCATAAAATGCAAATTTTCCCTGTGGTGGAACTTGATGAAACTCTGAGCCAATGCCTTTCTTGTTCTGCTCAGACTCACCATCACCCGGTTTTATATTGAAAATTCTTTCAAGCACATATGACGACACGTGATAACTTTTTAACTTGTTGTTATCCTGTTCTAAATCAGCAATCTGTCGCTTCAACTTAGCAACATCCTCAATATAGGAATTAACAACATCTTGTTTTATAGCATACATTCGTTTAAGCTCTTTGGTTGTTTCAGAAAGATAATTCATTCTTGATTGAGCATATTTCATTTCATCTTTTACTTTCATATGACTCTTTTGTAATGTGATATGATAATTTCATTGAGTCATATTCCTTTTTCATTTCTTGACAAGCAATTTCTTTTTGTTCACATTCATTTGTTATTTTCAAAACATTTTCTCTCAAAACTTCATTTTCTATCTCTAATTTGTTACATTTTTCTGAAAGTTTTTCATCATTTTCTTTAAAAATCTTTTCTTTTTCTAACATCTCTTTGCATTTTTCTTTGAAAATGTTTTCTATTTTTGTGAATTCAAGATCTCTTGTTCTGAATTGCTCATCTTTTTCAGTACAAGCTCTGCACGGTTCCATGCATTTCTTGCACTGATCAATCAGTTTCAAATTATCAGAATCAGAATTTACCTCAGTGATTGGCACTTCGGTGTTTTCAGCAACCTCTGTCTGCTCAGCAACATTCTGCTTTTCTTCAACACCGACTTCATCACCAACATTATCAGCTTCCTCATTCTCATTCTTTTCTTCTTCTTCTTCTTCTTCTTCTTCTTTCTTCACCTCTTCTTCAATCTGTTGTTCTTCAGTAACAGCTTTCTCAACCTCTTCATTTTTGATTTCCTTCACAGCTTCAACTTCAACAGTTTCTGCTTTAACCTCTTCAGCAGCTTTCTTCAGATTGTTCACCATTTCTTCAACATTCTTCTTCATTCTTTCTTCATCCCTTTTTCTCAGACATGATAACATAGCATATCTGATCTCCTTTTCAAACCTCTTAGCGTATGTGTCATCTTTCAATACATTTCTATAGTATTCAGCTCTCAACGGGACTTTGAGAAGAACATCATCGAAGATTATGTCTTTCTTGGGAACAACCGGTTCTCCTTCTCTGTTATAATAGCATTCTCTCTTTTTATCCCATCTTTTGCTACCGACAGCCATCTCATACTCCTCCTGCATATCATCCATTCTGTTGTAGACCACGTTTCTTTCTCTGTAGGTCTTCTCACTCAAGATCTCTTCTCGAGTTTTTTCTTTGATCTCAACTTTTTCTTCACGGATTTCAGCAGTGTCTTTGTCTTTGTTTTCATCTTGAATCTCAGCAACAAAAGCAAACTTTCTTTCTTCTGTCATAGCTCTCCCATGAGCTGTTTTACGAACATTCTCTAAACGATCTTCTTCTGGACAAACTTCAGACCAATCATAACCTTCATCCTCGTAAATAACAGCATAAGCTCTTGATTTTTCTCTCGGCTTATCTTCGATCAACTTTGGTTCTTCTCTGCTTTGATGGTAAATCGCCTTTTGATAACAATCATCGTTGAAAGGACGTTCACTTCCTTCAGCAACTTCAGAGTTTCTGCATTCTCTTTTGAAATGACCCTTTTGCTTGCATTTGAAGCAGGTCACTTTGGATTTGTTGAATCCAAGCTTTGTTGAAGCACCTCCAAGAGATTGTTTCCCGGTAATCTCCATATACCTCTGAGCTCTGCGAATACAACTAGCTAAACACCAACGGATGTCAATGAGCTCCATCTCTTCCGGATCAATCTGGTATTAGTCTTCTTTGGTTAACTCAGAGTTTCCAATTTTGCCAGCTACAAGACCTTCATATGACTCCAGAACAGATGCAAGAAAACTCATTTGCTGCTTAGCTGCATTTATGCTCATTGCAGGAGAATTCTTCAGTTTAAAAGCAATGTTGTACAGAATTTCTTCAGATTCATCAGAATTTGTCTTTGAAGATGAATGATATCCAGAATGATGACTTGTTGACGTTGTTGGTGGTTCTTTCATCTTTTCACCACTAAATGCTGTTTTTGGTGAACCAACGCCTTTATCAGAAGGCACACTGCCTTTGTAGTACAAGCCAACATTCTGTTGATGTGAAGAATCAGTCATCTTGTTTTGCTTTTGTAGCTCCAGATCATGACTTTCAATCTTTTCAAACAAAGCATCAAGAGTAATTGTATCATACAAAGCATCATTTTTCAAAATAAAAACAAACGTTTGCCACTGATCAGCTCGTGGTAACGCTTCAATCACTTTATCTATAAGTTCCTCTCTTGTTTTATTTATCTCTAATCTCTCCAATTCAATTTTAAGATGACAGAATCTCTCAATCATTTGTCTCACTGTCTCTCCTTTAATATTATCAAACAGATCAAATTCTTTCTTTAATAAAGCGATTTTGTTCTTTTTAATCTGTTTACCCCCCTCGGCTTTAACTCGTAAAGCTTCCCAAATAGATTTAGATGACCCGTCATGAGTTAGTAAAGCAAAAATATCATTTCTGATTGCTAACTGGATCAATGCTATCATTCTCTGTTCAGCTCCGTATTCAGCTTTATCTTCTCTGGAAAACTTCTTGAATACAAGATCTTCGCCTTTCTCATCTTTTGGTTTTTCATATCCATACTCCAAGCAGAACCAGCTTTCATGAGCATACGCTTTTGCCCAGTTGATAAAACGTTCTTTCCACCAGGTATAATCCTCAATGCTTTCCAAAGTTGGTGGCTTTGAATGAGTTCCGTAAAAGTTATCGTGCTTGATGTTCTCATTGAGTACCTTCGTGATGGTTTTTGGTGTAACATTTGCAACCTTGGACGATTCGGATGTGAATGCGTTGAAAAACGTGTTGTAGAATTCCTCAGCCATGATGTAAACCATGACACATACAATCAAACAAACACAATTAGTACAAACAATATCAAATATTTTGAAAACAGATTGACACTTGATCGACGTGAAATGATTTTGACACAAAAAACCTATTTTCAAGCTGAATAAGACTGTCGAGCGAAATCACTTTTGGAGTGGAATCACAAATTTGCACTTTGGAGTGGAATCAGAAGTTTGCACTTTGGAGTGGAATCAGAAGTTTGCACTTTGGAGTGGAATCAGAAGTTTGCACTTTGGAGTGGAATCAGAAGTTTGCACTTTGGAGCGGAATCAGAAGTTTGCACTTTGGAGTGGAATCAACAATTAGCACTTTGGAGCGGAATCAGAAGTTTGTGTCTAGGAGCGAAATCAGAAGTTTCTCTTTTGAGCGGAATTAAACTTTAGGAACTGATCAGGAGCGGAATCAGCAAGTCTTTTGGAGCGAAATCAGACTTTTGAAGATGAATCAGACCATTAGGAGCGGAATCAGAAACTATCCATTTCGAGCGGAATCACTTCGAACATCAGTTTTACCCATTTTTAGTCCGTATTTTAACCTGAAACTTTCAAGGGTTTGTCTATGTCCAATATTAAACAGTCTGTGAAAATTTGAATCAATTCGGACCGTGAAATCTTGTTCAGATTGAAAAAGAAAGTGTAGAAGTCAGAAAAATGATGATATCAAGCTAAACTCTTCTTCCTGAGCTCTGATACCACTTGTTGGATCGTTGTTTGACCCGATTGAGTCGATCAGAAGAGTTTTACATCCAGTTTAAAGGCGGAATCAGTAAACCCGACACGAAAACAGCTTGTTAATCTAATATCTGTCTCTTATATTTCATTTAACAACGATTACAACCTTGACAGAAATCCGGTAGCACTTCGTTACAGTTCTGAAGTCGTACCAAATGAACTAACACATGCCCTATATATAGTAGTGCTGATTCCACTCCAAATGACATGGTGCATTTAGGAGCAGAATCAGAACTTTCTGATTTCCCACGAAATGGCACCTTGCACTTAAGAGCGGAATCAGCACTTAAGATCTGAAAAACTGTTTCTCGAACCTCGGGCACTGATAAACCTATCCTAACCTATTACATGATACAAGACGAAGTCAATAGACGTAATGCACTAACAGTGGTTGCTAGGATATGGAAATTGGCTAAACTCCTATTAAGCATATCCTGTGTATAGGCATCTGTCTCTCGCTTAGCTGCTGCTAGGACTCTCTGCTGTTGCAACTTTCGCATTCTTTTCCTACGCTCGTGTGCTCCCTTACTGAACCATCCTCTCTTTTTCTGAGGGAATGACTCTTCAGACTGAGCCTTAAACACAAACATCTCTTCTTCATTATCAGTTGCATACCCAGAGAGGGCAGGCTGTGAAGAGGTACCTTCACTCCTAGGTGAATCGAACAACTGACGATATGCGTATGAGGGTCCTTGATCACTCATACTATAAACTAACAAATAGTCAAATAACACATAACAATAAAATACAGATATGCACGTATTTCCATAATTAATTTCCTAACAATTTGAATAATATCTTGGAGTCAGTAGAACACTTCTGTGGCTGAATCAGTGGCTTGGCTCTGATACCACCTTCTGTCGCAACCCTCGCCCCCTATCTGTCCCGGGAACGGGCGGCCACGAGACCAGTTTTGGTGGTATCGGTGTTTAACAATTTGGCAGCGGAAATTTCATCAGGACCGTAGTTAGGAAATATTTATCAGAGTAAATACCACACTTTTATAATATTAAACATATTGGGATAAAACCCAAGTTTTTATTACAAACATTTTTCATAGGGAAAATCCCTATTTTATTGAATAAAACATCTTCTTTTATTTAGGTAACTTTTATAGCCACTTTTTCCAAGCCTTCAGTGCTGTCCAGCTGGCTTCTAGTTGGCTTTCACATTTTGTTACCTGAAACGCGTTTAAAAACATTTTGTCAGTGGGAAATACTGGTGAGTGAATCCCAGTTTAATCAAGAAGAGTTTTATCCTTTAAACAATATTGAGAGCTATTACAATGTTTATGTCTACACAATTACTCGTTCAGTACTGTCAATCTTGACTGGTGGGTCATATTACACATTGGCTAACTCGTTGTCCAATGGTAACGTGTTCCACATTTTGTATACAAAACCCCAACATACCGGCAGTAATTGAAGAACTACAAAGACTCAATCACTGCTTAATCACATTGTAAAACATTTAAGGTTTTGTAAAAACAGTTTACAAAAAGGAGATTACTCACATTGCTGTCTTAGGTTTCCTTTAAGGGTTTCCTGGTGATTATCTATAATTTACACAAATGCACACGTGTTAGTATAATAACCCATTATTTACATTAGTAATACCCTCCACGAGACGGCATTCCAACGACTACGTCTGGCAGAACCACGACAGCCATTACGGAACCCTGGATCAATCGGGCAGCGTATCTAATACGTAACCGGGGTTATAATACTTACAACGGGACAGAACTTCGTTAATTAGGGGGTATTATACCCGAGATTATGCCTACTATAAAGAAATTCAAGAGAGAAAGTCGAGAGATGAACGATTTGACTGAACTACCGATGCCTGCTATTTATAGTGCCTGAATTCAAGTCCCTCGCGACCCGCGTAAGATTAGACTAAGGCTTACGCGGGCCGCGTAGTAGGGGTGTAGCTGCTAGGGTTGCTGATTCGTCGGTATAGGTTCGACACGATCATGACATGTGGCGGCTCAGGGGCTCGCCCTGACTTCAAGCTGTCGCGCCCCGCGTAAGATCCCTAAGGGGTCTACGCGGCCCGCGAGCGACATAAAAACTTGATTTTTATTTTATTTTTAATGATATATCGTATATTGGGCTTGGTTTTCACATACGAGGTGTATTTTAGGACATATAGGAATATTTTAATATATATTAGGGTGTCAAAAAATATTTTGGAGGGTTGTTATATGATTGACACCTTAAACCCCTTATATACTTTGAGAAAAATCCAATTTTCGAGGAATACGGGTCGTATAACATTATACGGCCCGTATACACCATGTGAAAATAAGTTTTCTCCATGTGTTAATATTAGGACCCTAAAAAAATATAAAATAATAATAATAATAATAATAATAATAATAATAATAATAGAATTGATTCCCCGCGTAGCAGGGTCGATTTTCTTTTAGCTTGATTTAAACGTACTATTTTTTTTGTAATTGCTTCACGATCAAAAGGTAGATCAACGAAAAAAATCTATAAAAATAAGAACGAAAATGTATTATATATGACATGACTCATGAAACGTAAAATAACTTTAATTTATAAAGTCTAAAAAATGTACGTCAAAATGTAGGCTAACTGAAAACGTAAGGTAACTCTCATTGACCCGGTTCGTTTCCGAACAAAATTTACGTCAAAATGTAGGCCAATTGAAAACGTCCACAAAAATAAGCACAAAATGTATTATATTTGACATGACTCGTTTTCCATAAAAATCATAATGAAATGTAAAACGTCAATTTATACCCGACGTATACATAAAAATAAGCACTGAAAACTTGAGTGGGTATCAAAATGACATGTTACAAAGTTTTTAGAAATTTTAGAGCGTTTAAATGTCAATATTAAAAGTTGAGGAGTGAAATTCATAAAAAGACAAAAAATCAAATTAAAGTTGAGGGGTGAAATTCACGAAAAGACAAAAAATCAAATTACTATAGCTAAGATTATTCACAACGAAGACCTTAAAATTATGTGAGTGAGTTTAGTTATATTATAAGGAATAGTTGTTAGTGTTTTTGAGTGGTTGTGAGTGGAGGAGAGAGGAAATATATGAAAATGTTACTGTTCGTCTGTAAATATATGAAAATGTTACTGTTTATCTGTAAATATATGAAAAAAATATTTGGAGAGAGAAAACCTTATAATTTTTTAATATTTTTAGAAATAGTTGCGAGTGGAAGAAAGTGAAAAGGTATGATAAACATATAGAAAAATATTATTTAATTGAAAATGATAGAGAAAAAATAGTTATTTTTAGTGTAAATATATGAATATGGATAAAGAATTGATTGTGATTGCTCTAACAAATAGATTTATTATTATTATTATTATAATAATAATAATAATAATAATAATAATAATAATAATAATAAAAGACAAGTAGAGCGGTTGTAGCGGTCAACGCTAAATTGTAGGAATCAAGAAAATAGAAAAACAAAACATACTGTGAGTGGTTGTGATAGTCAACGAAGGTGGTGATGGCCGGTGGATGTGGTCGTCGGTCAGTGGTGGTCGCCACCGGTGGGCTAAGACTAAGGGGAGTGGAGCATCCTTTGATGGGGCGTCTTGCGACACGTGGCGCCACGTCATATTAGAGGATTTTGACCAAAAAAGGGGGAGTGGGGCAACCTTGCTGGGTGGGGCGTCTTGCGACACGTGGATTGATTTATTTTGTCTTTTTTTTATGTAAAAGATATAAAAAAGTCCTATTTTTTTTATAAAAGTATTGATCAAAGTAAATAAAAACTAATACTTCAATAAAAAAAAATTACTTCAATAAAATAAAAAATACATCAACTAAAAAAAATACATCAACAAAAATAAAAAAATACAATCAACAAAGGTTATATTTTTCTCGAATTTCTTACTTCATTTGTTCGGCTAAAGCGAGCTCGGCTCCAGTAAGGTTTGTCGTGTCGGTTGTTAATATTTGCAAATCAAGTGCTTTTTGACGACTTTCTTTAGCTTTAGCTTTCGGTCCCCGTGTTCTTTTTTTAAGTTGATCCGTTGTTGGCTCGTTTGCAACAAGCCGTCTAACTTATTGGTCACTTTTTCGAACGTTTCGGTGTAGTCGATTCGTACACCGCTAGAAGACGGTTGGGCGGCTTTTTTGGCCCTATCTCGGCCAACCGGCCGTTGTGGTGGTTGAAACGCATCGGCCTCTTCATGTGGCTCTTCGAAATCTTCCTCAATGTCGTTGAGATTTATTTGACACCGAGCGTCCGACCCGGTACTTTGATGGTCGTTTGAGGATGAGGTTTTTGACCACTTAGCCGACGGTTGGCCACGAGTTTTAAATGGATCGAAGGCGATGACTGTGTGAAATTTCGAACTCCTTCTTAAAAATTGCCAAATAGCAAGATAAGGAAACGCCTTCTTGTGTTCGACTCGGAATTCATTTTGGGCGTTTGCTTGGAGCATCGCATCGTTGGAACCACTTTGGCGCACACGCGAGTTACTTAGGCGAGTGTATATTTGGTTGAAACTTTGAATCAAATGACGCATTTTACGCCACTTCGCGCCGATACCATCGGGATCACGGTATCCATCTTCTTGATCTTCCAACTTGAGGAAAACGTTGTAAATACGAGACCAATATGTTTTTTTCCTTTTGATAGTTACTACATCTCGGGTCTTCGGTTATTTCTAGCCAAGCCTCGGACAAGCTCATTTCCTCGTTGGAAGTCCATGGTATCGGTTTGGTTTTCAAGCGTTCTTCACCCGGTGTTTTCCTCTTGTGTGAACGTTTCTTTTTTTGAGGTTCAACATCATTTTGACCGACATCGAACTGGGTCTCCGGAACTTCTTCGTCATCTAAATCAACCACTAGATGGAATACAAACAAAGTTAAAAAAAAAAAAAACATATTCTTTACAAAAAAATATCTAAAAAATTTATACCATTTTGTTGTCTCGATCCTCCAACGTTTTGAAAACCACCGGGTTGTTGTGTGTTCCAAGTGGTGAACCCCATATGTTGCGGTATCGTCGTATTGTTGTAGTATACTTGCGGTGTAGGGCTAGCAACGTGCATATTATTGAAATAGGCGTAAAAAGCGGGGTTATTTAAAACGTTTGGGTCCGCCATATCGGGTTGTGGATTGGAAGATTGTGTATTTTGGTTGAAAGGAGGGATGTTGTGGGGATACATTTTGATGAGTTGATAGAAGATTGGTATAAATTTTGATGAGTTGAGAGAAGATTGTGGTAAAAATGTGTTTGATATGGGGTATTATTTATAAAGGTTGGATTATTTAAAAAAAAAAAAAAAGTTTGGCCAAACTATCCGTTGGCAACGGATATATTGAATGGAAAAGTGAAAAAGTTGGGCGACTTGGTTGAGACGGGCAGGAGGGGGACGCCACCCAAGACGCCTTCGGGGGCGGTGTTCCTGGCGACCTGGGGCGATCTAGGGGTGGGAGTCGCCCCACTCCCCTCAGTCTAAGGGCCTAGGGCTAGGGTCGTGACATGTGGTGGGTGGTGATTGTTTTGTGGTGTTGTTGTGCTTGTTTTTTTAAAGATGTTAAATTGTTAATTGTTATTTTTATTATTTTGGTTAATGGATCAGTTATTTTTATGTAGACCCAGTAAGAGTTATGAGGGTGCTTTTTAAGATAAAGAGCCCAATAAATTTTGAGGTTTTATTGTTTCATATGTGGGGCCTAATAAGTTTTCGGTTTTATATTTTCAGATATATATAAAAATTTAGGGCCTTGGGAAAAACGGGCCTCGACCGAGGGTGCCTCTCGCCCACCCCCGGGGCGGACCCTGAATATGTGAATCTTTTTTTTTGGAATGAACATATATTTTTTGTTGACGTCATTTTTCTTACACCTAAATACCATTTCACTTGGACTGTTATAAAAGGCAATCATCATATCATTAAACTACTAAGTTATGAGTTTGAAATGAACATATAACATATGAACACACACCACTTCTAGGGTTCCAATATTTACTCAGGTACCTAGGTTGGGAGGATGTGGTGTAGACCCACCCCATGATTTTTTTTTACACCACCCTACGAAATTTTATCACAACTAATGATTCTGCCAAGACGCCTACTTCAGTCGGTTGTAGGGATGTGCTTATGTTCAATTTCAGTTATTTGGGTTTACAATTCTCGGTTCTCACGACGGGGTTGATTCAATTTGGTTTTTTCAGCTTTGCAACTTGGGTTTAAAAAATTTGGGCTAAAATATTTGGCTTATTCTTTTCATTATGTGAACCGAACCGAACTGAACCGAAGAAAATAATATTTAGTGATAAACAACCGACACTCAAAACATTCTAATCCCGTATAAAAATTTATTGATGCACCGCTACGAATATCTATATGTGTAATGATACATAAGAAAGATTGCTTTTTTTTTTTTTGTATTAGTCCCATATCATTTTTATTGTTTTAAAAAATTGTAATAAGGGATAACAAATAGTGTACTTACATGTCATTTTTAATAAGCCATTTTTTAACTAACATTTTATAAATTATTGTAACGTAACTAGTTAGGGTTCTCAATATTCTCATAACTTATATCAATAGACTTCATTCTATAATAAATAAAGCTAATAGGTATCAGGCTGTGTGTAGTGAATTAACGCCCATGTACACCTTAGCAAGGGCGGATCTTAGTAGAGCCGTGGCAGGGCCACGGCCCTGGCAAGTTTTTCGGCCGTAGTGCTAATTTTCCGCATTTCGATCGAAATTTTGTATATATACTATGTTCTGCCCTGGCAAGTTTTTTGGCCGTAGTGCTAATTTTAGTGCCCGTGTCTTTCGGCCCTGGCAGGTTCAACGGGCAAGATCCGCCAATGCACCTTAGTATTTGAACACTTAAACGTCACAGGGGCACCAAAGAGGGGCGCTATGGGCGGGGCTTGAGTAGTATTACAAGTGTGAAAGGGAAAAGACAATAACAAAGATGAAAGCCTTTCATTTACAGGGGGCACCGGCCCACTACTAATAGTGGCATGTGTGTGCATATCTTATTTTTGTTTAATGCAAGTCGTTAAAAAATTAAGAGTAAAGTACACGGGTGGTCTTTATGGTTTCCCAAAATTTTGAATTTGACCCATACCTTTCCAACAATACACATATGGTCCTTGTGGTTTGCACTTTGTAGCACATTTAGCCTCTAACTTGGACATGCTAAAACCTTTAGATTTGTTGGCTAGGGCCTAAATGCGTTACAAAGTGCAAATCACAGCGACCATGTGCATACTTTTGGAAAGCTGGGGACCAAATCCAAAATTTTGGTAAATCACATGAACTATCCGTGTACTTTACTCTAAAATTAACGTTCATTATAAAGGCATATGTACGAGTGCTGAAACGTTTATATATATATAACACAAAGTGATGTTAATATTTGTGAATATACACCCCAAACTGGACTCATACAGCTATGCTTGTTCTGGTTCTCATTCAGGAACTTTTTTTTTGTTTATCTTTGGCAAATGGAACTAAACATGGAATTAATCAAGTAAGAGACAGAATTATATGAGTTGGGCAACCCAAACACTTTGTTCTCATCTGATATAAAAAGAATACAATGTTGAATATCTGAAATACAAATATCAATACCAAAATACAAGTTACAAGACAAGGTCTCAGCTTTTACATGCAGTATACAAGACCAAATGGTTGTTAGGCAGCAGCGCGATGCCCACGCCCACCACATTCTGAACACATTATATTACCGCTTCCGCCACAACCTGCAACCAAGAAGCCGCTGAATACAACATATACCATAAAACGAAATGCTCATGCTAGATTTTTTTTTGGCAAAGTTGCTGCACTAACGCCAAAAAATGCTGAAGAATTGACTACAAAGGGGCCTGGTCAATGGGTCATAAGTCAACAATTTCATACATGGTCTAAAAGTTTAGTACTTCATATACATCCTCTTAAATTTCAAAACAACAAAATATCATATTTACTCATTTCTTATAGCAGGCTGTTTTTCTATTTGTTTATGGGGAATTGGCCTGTAATAATCCAAACTAGACATCATTGGCCATTGCCAGTCCCACCTTTGAATATTCCCCATGCCAGTCCCACCTTTCACTTATTTTCCCTCCACCGGTCCTCAGTTAAAACTGAATTACAAGCTGACGTTTTAGGGCTTTTGATCAGAACGAGGATACGAGTCGAATGATGTAAAACTTACCTTGAAATTGTGCTCCAAACGATGAAAACGGTGCTTCAATTCGGGTGTTTAAACTTCCAATTAACAAAAATCAAGTCGTTTGGAGCATCGTTTCGAGGTAAATTTTACATCAATAGACTCGTATCCTCGTTCTGATCAAAAGCCCTAATATGTCAGTTGTAATTCAGAAAAAAAAACTTAACTCTGTTAAGTGTTTTTAACTAAGGACCAGTGGAGGAAAAATAGGTGAAAGGTGGGACTGGCATGGGGAATATTTAAAAGTGGGAGTGGCAATGGCAATGACGTCTAGTTGGGATTATTACAGGCCAATTCCCCTTTGTTTATTTAGTGAATGTAAAGTGATTATATTTTATTTGTTATGACATGGCTAATTACCATGCTTTTTGTGCGCTGAAAGGATAAATATTATAAAATGCAGGAAAATATATGTAAATTTTAAACTTTTAACTGTTGAATATAGATGAAATTAAGCTTATTTTTTTAATCACACAACCTCCTGAATTGCTCTACAAAAAAAATTGTTTGTTATTGTAAAAAGCTTATTTTTTAAACAACCAAGTTAATTATACACAAATAGTCCATGTGGTTTGCAATCACACCTTTCGGGTTTAAGTATAAAAAGTTGATGTTCGGGTTATGTGATTTTCACTTTGTAACATGCGTAGATTTTGTAATAGCCTGGATATCTCTTTGTATCATGTCCAAATCACTTTTATATTAAAGCATTTCGTCAATACCCTCAAAATCTTTAATCGGATAAATCAAAGAGAAACAAGAACGAGTATGGTTATGTGTTTTTTTTATTATAAGAACATGTATGAGAATTAAAGACTTTCGTTTTATAGGTCGGGAAACCATCACAACATTTGGTTGATTGAAAGTGTGTGTTCGTTGACGATTAGAATGGTGTGGTAAGAAGTAAAAAAGGATAGAAGTTTACCTAGGCATCGGACTTTGACTATGATACCTTGACTTTCCATTATAGAGTCAACATATAATCCAGATCCAGAGCATGTGGCACAAAGGATAGCACCCTTAGCTTCACAACCGGAACACCGTGTTTTATTGCCGATATTTTTTTCACTTAGTGATAATCCAACGGGCTTCTCGATTATTTCCTCTGGGACAGCTTTATCATAGCAAAAAAGTGACTCAAGAGTGCTTAATTTTCTGTGCATATCCCCCACTGCAGTTGACGAAGACTGCAAAATTCAAAAAATATATCAGCTATTTTTTTCCTTTTTCAAGAGTATTATCCTGAAGATTGAATTCATGGGAATCGCATATCGTTCACAATATAGCAATGGCGCATACACATACAAAATGGATTTATGCATACATTTTGAAACTCATGTGGGTGTGTTTGAACCCGGTGGGTCAACTGTTATATGGGTTAATCTCATCCATGTGGAGCCCCACATCCAAGATCCCCCATAACCCATGCAGGATGGAAGCACCCCGCTTTCACCACCTTATTTCCACTAACTGTTACAGTTTCCTTTCTATGCTTTATGTAGCTGTATTTCTTGCTTATTTGGTTCCTAATTGTTACATTGTTTAAACTTAGTGTTTTTCTGTATGCTAAACTCGTATCAGTCTGCCCTACGGTTTAAACTGAAAAGTGATTTAGCTAAACGCGTAGTGTTTTTCCATTGTGTTCAACTTGCAGCTTTCTATCCCTTCTTCATTTGAATTCTAGAAATCCTAACTGTTCCCTAACCGTATTTATTTTACATCAACATTAGAACTAGAACAACTACAATTTTGTTGGGTTTCTGGAGGTCCAAATTTACATCTACTTCTAGCTCGTTTATTATTTCTTAGGGGAATAAGTTAGAAAGGTAACATAAAAATGAGAACTCATATATTTCGTGAGAACCGCGAGAACTTGATCAAAAACCATTCCCAAATTCAAAAAAAAAAATTACACTTATCAATTATCATTATTATTAAAATTACAATATTAGAAAATAAATTTATATGTAATCGTAAATAAATAAAATTTACAAATGTGCAAGTCCGTTATCACATGTGTAAATTTGTATAATTTACTACACATGTGTAAACAATTTATTAAGAGTAATTTTGAGAGGAGAGATGAATTATTCAAAGAGTAAAATTTTTTAAATGTTGTATTTTAATAATAGTAAGGGTTGTATATAAAAATGATTTTAACTGGTTTTTTCGTTAGTTCTCACAATATTTAGAGTTCTCAAGATAACCCTCCCTTAGTTAGAAACCCTAAATCTTTATTTTAAATATGTACTTGTTGTTGGAGATGTCTTCAGCCCAGCCCATTAAGGCTGGCCAAGAATTAGAGAGAAGAAGGGAAAGGGTTCGGCCGGCCTAACCCTAATGGGCTTTAAGTGTTTTAGGCCCAGATGTTTAGTTACTTGTTTAGCAAGGGACTAACCCTAATTCTAGCCTATAAATATATATTTTCTACTTGTAATCATTATCACTTAATAAAATACAAACCCTAGTTACCCCCGTGGACGTAGGTTGCACACTATGACCGAACCACGTAAATCTCATGTCTACTTTTCTTTTTGCTTTCGTTTATTGATCGTGTGTGTGCTCTAAATCCTAGCAACTGGTATCAGAGCTCGGGCTCTTGATCAAGAACACACACCAGCTGCCTACCACCTCCTGCCTCCAGTCGTCGCCGCAAACCCTAATTAGAGTTTCGCCGCCGCTAGGGTTTCCGCCGCCGACCCACTGCAGTGTTCGCAGCTTTACTTCAGGGCAACCGGGTACCGTCGCCGCCTACCACTCTGCCTGAATCGCAAAACCTGAAGTTGAACTGATAAATTCAAGAAATGGAAATCTGTTGTTGAACTTGAAACTGATTTAAAGGTGAAATGCTTGAAGTCTGACAACGGAGGTGAATACATCAACAAAGAATTTACAGATTATTGTGCTGAGAGAGGGATCAAGATGATAAATACAGTTCCAGGAACTCTGCAGCAGAATGGGGTTGTAAAGAGGATGAACAGAACATTGTGTGAGAGAGCCAGAAGTATGAGACTGAATGCAGGGCTCCCAAAGATGTCCTGGGCTGATCGGTTAACACCGCAGCCTATCTTATCAATCGTGGGCCTTGAGTACTGTTGGGATTCAAGATTCCTCGGGAAGAATGGAAGGGAAAAGCAGTTGAGTATGATCACCTTAGAATCTTCGGGTGTAGTGCTTATGATATTGATCTTGAAAGTGACAAGTTAGATGTCAAAGCAAAGAAGTACACGCTCGTTGGATATGGGTCTGATAAAATGGGCTACAGGCTTTGGGATCATGAAAGCATGAAGCTAGTCAGAAGCAAACATGCCGAATTCAATGAAGCAGAGTTGTACAAAGACAGGAATTCGGAGAAGTCAGAGGTTCAGAAAGAAGTGGTTGAGTTTGACACTGACGCTCAAAAGAATGAACCAGTTATAGAACCCGAATTAGATTCTGAAGATAACACAGGACCAGAGTTTGAAGGTGGATATAATGAGACAGGAAAAGTCTCTGACAGTGGGAGCTCAGAGCATGAAGAAGAACAGCCTCCACAGCAGCCTGACCTGTCAGAAAATTAGGACAGGAGATCCACCAGAGTTAGTAAACCGCCTAATAAATATAATCCTTCAGTTAATTATATTTCTCTTGACAGAAAACGGTGAACCAGAAAGCTACTCTGAGGCAGTCAAGATGAAAGATTTTCTCCAGTGGGAGCATGCAATGAAGGATGAGATGAGCTCTTTAGATAAAAACAAGACTTGAGTCTTAGTAAAGCTTCCGCCAGATAAAAGAGCTTTACAAAATAAATGGGTCTTCAGGGTCAAAGAAGAACACGATGGTTCTAAACGGTACAAAGCCCGTTTAGTAGTAAAGGGGTTCAGCAGAAGAAGGCAGTTGATTATGATGAGATTTTCTCTCCGGTGGTGAACTTGGTTTTAAATTGCGTGATGCGCTCTGATGCGTTTGGTCCAAAAATTTGATGCGTAATGCGTGATGCGAGCGCGTGATGCGAGCGCATCACGTATGCGATGCGCTCTTTATAAAAATATACTAAAAAATTATTTATACTAAAACAATCGACATAATAAGATAAGAATTGTGCTTTTTGGTTCAAATCAAGCTTCCTAAAATGTTTCTAGAACCATAAAAAGTGTTTAGGAACCATAATGGTTCAAATCAAGCACGCTAAAATATTAATTATTGAAAAAACCCAACCCATTTCATAAAATCTGGGAAAAAAAACATAACAATGATGCGTACATCATGGCGCATTTTGCGAAGGGCGCATTACGCGAAATTATCGCAATATCACCGCATCATGTAAACACAACGCATCAGGTGTTGCGATGCGCTCTTACTAGCGCAACGGGCGCATCACGCATTATGCGCGCATTTTAAAACTAAGGTGGTGAAGATGACTACCATCAGGCTGGTTCTTAGTATTGTAGCCGTAGAAAAGTTGCATCTAGAGCAGTTAGATGCAAGGTTTAAAAGAACGGAAACGAGTTTCGAGGCGTTTTCCCTTCGCCTCACGAGGCGTAAGGCCGAGGCGGTATTAATAAATAAATATAAAAATTATATATATTATAAAAATAATAATACTAACAAATTTCATCATCAGATTCACCAAAATCATCAAAAACACACTTAAAAAAGACATGAAATGCTTGAAATTAACACAAAAAGTCAAAAACATCAAAAACAGCTATCAAAATCCCCTGAGGCGCAACTTTCTTAGCGCCTCAGCCCCTCTGAGGCGCATATACATTAAAAACACCATGAGACGCGCCTCAGACTCGTTTTTTGGCCGTTTCGCCTCGAGGCGCGCCTTGAGGCGCACGCCTCAAACGTTTTTTAAAACCATGGTTAGATGTGAAAACAACTTTTCTACATGGTGACCTAGATGAAGACATTTATATGGCACAACCTGAGAGATTCAAGGTTGTTGGGAAAGAGAACTGGGTCTGCAAATTGAAGAAGAGTTTGTATGGTCTTAAACAGGCACGTAGACAGTGGTGCATGAAGTTTGATAACTTCATGGAAATGTCAGGGTACAAGAGATGTTAGATGGACCATTGCTGCTATTTGAAGAAGTTCAGCAACTCTTATATCATATTGTTACTTTACGTTGACGATATGTTAATTGCATGTTCTGATATGAAAGAAATAAACAGGTTAAAGAAGCAAATGTCCCAAGAATTTGAGATGAAGGATTTGGGTCCAGCCAAACAGATACTCGAGATGAGTATAACCAGAAGCAAGAAAGATGGCTCAGTGACACTATCCCAGGAGAAGTACATCGGGAAAGTGTTAGAGAGATTTTGTATGAACAATGAGAAGACCAAGCCTAGAAACACGCTTTTAGGAAGTCACCTCAAGCTTACTAAAGATCAGTTTCCCATAACAGAAGAAGAAAAAGCTGATATGGCTAAAGTTCCATATGCATATGTTGTAGGAAGTCTAATGTATGTATGCACGAGACCTGACATAGCACACGGGAAGAGAACACTGGGAAGCAGTTAAATGGGAGCTTCGTTATTTGAAAGGTACGTCAAAGACGGGGTTGGGTTTTAAAGGAAAGGATGTGGTTCTCAAGGGTTACACAGATGCTGACCTGGGTGGCTGTAAAGAGACATTTAAAAGCACTAAATGATATGTCTTTACAGTGGGAGGAACAGCAGTGAGTTAGATGTCTAGACTTCAGAAAAGTATGGTTTTATCTACTACAGAAGCTGAATACATGGCAGTAGTTGAGGCCAGTAAAGAACTAATATGGTTGAAAGCTTTTTCTGAAAGAGTTAGGGAAGAATCAAGCTGACTACCCGTTGTATTGTGACAATGAAAGTGCAGTGAAACTTGCAAAGAATCCCGTTTATCATGGGAAGACGAAGCACATAGGGATGAGGTATCATTTTGTCAGAGGATTGATCAGTGAAGGATCAATCAGTTTGAAGAATGTCCCAGGTGCTAAGAATCCAGCAGATATGTTTACCAAGGTTGTGGTGCTGGATAAGCTAAAGCTATAGCCTTCAGGAATAATACTGAGAAGGCGGGGTAACAAGGGAGTTTGAAGAACAAGGGGGATTTTCATTTACAGAAGTACAGAAGAATTGGTGCAGTTCGAGGTCCGAAAACACCAAGTGGGAGATTGTTGGAGATGTTGTCTTCAGCCCAGCCCATTAAGGCTGGCCAAGAATTAGAGAGAAGAAGGGAAAGGGTTCGGCCGACCCTAACCCTAATGGGCTTAACACTTTGTTCCCGAGTTCACTTAAAGAGAGAAAAGAAAGGAATTGAAAGGAAATAAAAAAAATGTTGGTGTTCCTGAGTTTCATTTAAGGAAGGAAAAGAAAAAATGTTGTGTTCCCGAGTTTCACTTAAGGAAGGAAATGAAAGGAAAACTAGGCTAAATTCTTTACTTTTTCTTTCCTTCCGATTTGGAAGGAAATGGAAGGAAAGGCATCTTTTCTTTTTCTTTTCTCTTCCTTTCTCGTCTTCCTTTTACATTCTTTTCCCTCCTTAAGTTAACTCGGGAACACAAAGTGTTTTAGGACCAGATGTTTAGTTACTTGTTTAGCAATGGATTAACCCTAATTCTAGCCTATAAATATATCTCTCGTACTTTTAATCATTATCATTCAATAAAATACAAACCCTAGTTGCCCCCGTGGACGTAGGTAACACACTGTGACCGAACCACGTAAATCTCGTGTCTACTTTTCTTTTTGCTTTCGTTTATTGATCGTGTGTGTGCTCTAAATCCTAACACTTGTACTTGTCATTTCTCATCATGAGAGCATAACCACTTAAAGCAATAATACCATATCCTAGTTGTATCCCATGGACATAGTTCAGCTTAGATCTAACCACATAAATCCTTGTGTTCTTTACTTTTCTGCAGTTTATCTGTGTGTTAGGGATGAGATCGTACCGCACAGTACCGATACCGAAGATTAGCTAAATACAAAACCGAGTACCGTACCGTATATGTTTGGTCTGTACCATACCGTACCGGTATGGTTAAGGTAATATTGGTATGAAACTTCCCATCCCTAGTACTATTTGTAACAAACCTAACCCCCGAATTCCTAGGGTTTTGAACATAAAACGAACCATACTGCTAACTAAACTAAATTTCTCACAATCACAATCAACAAAAAACATTACAACCAATGCAAAACTAGTACGACTTAATCATGAGCAAATCACAATCATTATATAATATATTAATGAGAGAACAGAATACTAACAAGCTGCGAACCAGAGGGAAAAGGTGCAGCATTATCCGAAGTAGCTTGGATCTTGATATGGGAAATTCGCGTTGTTCTGTTGCCGAAACAAATGGATTTACGAAGAAGATGTTTGGATAAAGGAAGGGGTGATAAGGTGATCGATGGTGAAATATTTATGGCAGCACAATCCATTTGAAATATTTAGGGTTTCAAATTGAGGATGAATGAATTGATGAAGAAAAGAAGGGAGATTATTGCGGTTTTTTCTGGGGGGAGGGATCGATGATAGTTTTGGCTTTGGTTTCCTCGTTGTTAACGGCCACGGTACAAAGACGAATGAACAAAAATATATATATTTTTGTCCACTATATCTATTTTTACCTCTTGGTTTGTGTTGCAGCGAGAATTTGTTTTTTTTTTTTTTTTTTTTTTAGTAAACTGTCATTTTGGTTTTTGAGGTTTGATATTTTTGTCACTTTAGTTCAAATTTGAAAACTTTTGCATCTGGGTCCCTGTGGTTTCACTTTTATTGTCATTTTGATCCAAAAATGAAATCATGTCATATTTCTCATATTAAAGCCAAGATGCAGAAGTGCATGATGTTGATCTGTTTGAATGTCATTACCATGATACTGAAAATGTAGATGAAGATAATCAGCAAGAGAGTGATCAAGCATGTGAGGAGAATGAGGAAAATGATGATGAGGGAAGTGATGATCAGGAATTTGATGAACAGGACGAGGAGGAACCTGTTTTACAAGAAAAAGAGCAAGCAGACGGTCATGATTTTAATGATAATGTTGAAGCAGATTTTGAAGATGTTCAAGATGATCCCGATTATTGGGTAGAAGATGATAATCCCTTGTATGATGTAGAAGTTGACATGCAGAAATTCAGAAAGAATGTTGACTCTGATGTAGAGGAGACTGGAAGTGAGGAAGAAGTGTTTGAGGATGACCTCAACGTTGATCTGGATGACTTTGAAATTGAATCTGAAAATGATGATCAAACAGTATTGGATAAGGCAATGAAGAAGCTGAGGAAGACTAGGAGATCTACATTGAAGTGAATAGGTCCTGATGCATCATGTAATCCTTTTTTCATCGGCCAATTGATTCCTAATAAGGCAAAGCTTAGTAACATGGTCAAAACATATGCTGTAGAGTCCAAGAGACATCTTCACATTAGAAAAACGACAGCCTGAGGTTTAGGGTGGTGTGCATGGGGAAAAAGCCTAGTTAGACAACTCATCAAAACTGTGAGGACCAAAACAATCAACCTAAAACTTGTGTGGTAGGTAAGGCAAAAAAGGGGATTAATGAGGCAGCCCCCAAGAAAATAAGAAAGAAACCATCTAAATCAACATGTCCATAGGCGATGCAAGTAAGCAGGTCCTCAACTGAAGATTACTGGTGTGTTAAAACATTGAAGCATGCACATCAATGTCTGCAAACAAGGGATGTTGGTTTGTACACCATGAGTTTCATTGCTAAAGAGGTGGAACCACTCCTACAGGAAAATCCGGACATTCACATGAGGGTTATTCAAGATCTACTTAAGAAGAAACATCAGGTTAAAGTATCATTACCAAAATTATGGAGGGCTAAAAAGATTGCCATGGAAAAGTTAAATGGGGACTACGGGAATCAATATGGCCAACTTTGGCAGTACCGTGATAAACTTGTTAGAGCCAACTCTGGGACCACAATCAAGATAGATGCAGAGGCTGCAGCTAATCCAAATAGTCCCACAAGACAATTCAGGAGAATATATGTATGCTATGGTGCTTTGAAGGAGGGTTTCAATCTCATTGGGAGATAGCTCATTGGTTTGAATGGTGCTTTTATGAAAGGACCATACCCTGGTCAAATCCTTTCTGCAGTTGGAGTCGATGGAAACAATGGCATTTACCCACTTGCCTTTGCCATTGTTGAAGCTGAAACAACAAACACCTGGCCATGGTTTTTGAGGATACTAGGAGATGATCTGGAGTTACCAACAAGATGCAATTTCACTTTTATCAGTGACAAACAAAAGGTATACAATCCATTATGTTAGGTCACTTAACCTTTCCAGTCCATTTATAATACTAACTGTTATCTTTTTCTATAAAATGGTAGGGTTTGTTGCCTGCTATGGCCAAAACTGACGGCCCATTATAGTAAATGTGAAGAAGATCATAGCCAAAACCGACGGCCCATTAACTCTTGCTGCTACTGCAATGTTCGAGACTATCAAGAATGAGGCATCACAATATGTGTTGATGACAGGTTCTTCCATGTACCGGGAAAGTTTGGAAAACTTTAATAAGTTTATACCATTTGCACTATCTTAGATGCCTAGATACTTATACTCTTTTCTATGCAGGTTACGGGTCCAACAAACAAGACTATGGTTGATGTGTAAAAAAGAACATGTTCTCGCAGGAAGTGGGATCTAACAAGAATGCCCTGTAAGCATGCAGTCGCTGCCATTTGGAACATGGTTGAGAATGGTTTGAGTCCAGGAGTTCCAGAGAGTTGGGTTGATCATGTGTATTGGCTGGACAGTTGGAATAAAGTATACATGCACACCATTAATCCAATTGTCGGACCTGAAATATGGCCTTCGTCAAGGTGCCCAACCAAATTGACCCCTTATAAACATCACAAGCATGTTGGAAGGCCTAAGAAAAAATGAAATAGGTCATAATTGGAAGTTGGAGCCAGCTTAACAGGGGGGAAGCTTACAAGAAAAGGAGGCACCACAAAATGCAGCAAATGCAATAATCTTGGGCACAACAATCGCAATTGCAAAGGTCAAGGTAGAGCGGAGGCTGCTTAGATATCAACTGTGTTATTGTTGCTTTGTGTTTGAACAATTATGATGTTTTGTTTGTTATTTTATGGTGGTTGTGTTTGAACAATCAGGATGGTTTTCGTCGAACAATTACTTTGATGGTTATGTAGCCTAATTTTGTGACATCTGCTATTGTATGGAAGGTTATATACCATCTATATAACCAGTTTGAATTGTTGACAATACACAAATGCTTTAACAATAAATTTCATTTATTACTAAACATAAAACAGGTTCAACTACAACATAATAGACTGATCCTACCACATCACAACATAACACACTAATCCTACCACATCATAAATAATTTCGACCAAGTGAAGGGGCCTATTTCCAATGGCAGTCTCCTCTGGACGATAGGTCTGAATCATTCTCTTCAAGAGAATATGGGTTGTGCCAAACACATGAGCAATCCTCTTTTTCTTATTCATAGTTCCATGCATCCTTTAAAACATCCGAGTCATAATCCTCCTCTGGGTTGGGGTTGAAACCAAGTTCTTCCACATCATCATCGTGTTTTTAAGTGGTTTTGCTTCACTTTCTTTGTCGCTCTGTTTCCATACCACCTCTATTTCTACATCATGACTGGCTTCAACAGCTTGAACACTGGAAGATGAACCTCCTTCATTGAGAGGATTGACGCTCTGTTTCAACACCACCTCTGTTTCCACAGAACCTCTGTTTGACCTATCAACATAATTGCCAATACCAAGAACCACCAAGTCTGATTCAACCTCTGTTTCTGAAACGCCCATTTCTTCCATATTCAAAATAAGATAACATTATACAAATTTTAATAAAATTCGTACATGACCCGTCCGTAACAAAAGCAAAACCCTGTTTTAGCAATCTTTATTTCAAGCAATTGAAAGACACTTTCAAAAGACATACAATGCCATGGCATTACGTTTAAACATCTACCAACAACAAAATTTATTTTTGACCATAAACATCATTACAAAAATAGCGGAAGCGCATGTAGACAAGTTTCACGCGTGTGTTCGTTCCAAGTTCGCCGTCACATCTAAGTTGCGGATTTACCTACATCAAGCATCAAAATTTTAAACTCGTTAGTTATGTTACTTCTAGACTAGTAAATAAAAAATTAATACATTTCATACATTCATCTCATACGTGCATCTTCTTACCCGATGAAACGGGTCAAAACATAGTATCTCAAAATTGAGATATGACATGCCATTCTTATCCCGTGTAACGGGCATTATCATTCGTACATAAACCTTCATTCGGTTCGTTTAACGAAAGAATACATTCCTTTCATTCATTCATATACATAGACTCAAACCTGTGAGTGACGGATCGAGTAGATTTCATTCATTCATAACTATTCCGTTAATAACGGATAATAACATTCGTAATATAACTTTCATTCGGTCCATGCAATTCGTTCATAACGGATCAAACCATATACTACTTAACTATCACAACCTATCATAATTATGGTTTTAGCACAAACGACAATTTACGAATGAAATTTTGTAAGCATAAACAACATACCTCGATCCTGTGCGTCTTCCGTTTTCCTAGTATTTGAACCTTCTTCCTTCACGCCTACATCAACATATTCGTTCATTCATTTAGTTCAACCAATTTCATTCCATCATTTTCTATATTACACATATATTCTTCTCATAAGCATTTCATCGAACACTTGGTAGGCATCGTAATTAAAGGATAAGGTACAAGTATATAAAGCATATCTTTACTAGTTCATCTTCACATAACATCAACAATCATTCTAGTTTACATAATTTTTTTATCCTACATCAATTTACTTATCATTCATATATCACAAACAAGCTTATACATCTAGATTTCACATGTATGATTCTACTTGATCATCCTACTTATACTAACTTCTATCAAGTGGGTTTTTGCTACAATCTTATCAAATCACCAAAATCAAACATCATTCCTGTCCTATTTCGTAATTTTGACTTCCAATCACACAAAAGTTTTACATAAACTCATGATTGGGTGAAACCCATTTCCTACAATTCACCAAATCAAGAAATTTGACTTACCACTTTATTGAGTATGTTAAGATGATCGAAAAATTGAAGTCATGCAACTGATTAGCCTTGAATTTCCTTGTCAATTGAATGAATTCTGCAAGAACAAGGGTTTCCCTTGTTTCCCCCTGCTCTGGTCGAACCCAAAACACCAGAGTGTGTGATTTTTGGGTTTTATTTTTATTAATAACTTCAATTTAACATTTTACATAATTACCCCCTCTAGTTGTGCATTTGTTTTATTTAGGCATCTATCATCACTTAGCTAGTTACTTAACACATTTTACCAACTAAGTTAAATTTTTAATTCAATTTAACTTATTCTCTTAATAAATATTTTTGGGGTGTTACAAGTCTACCCCCCTTAAAGGAGGTTTCGTCCCCGAAACCTTTCTCATTCCAACTAGACCAATTCTACTCTTACTTTTTCGTCTATTCATTCACGATGCTTACTACAACATAGATGCATTCGGGATCTTGGAAAAAGTTTCATTCATGCATAAACATATTTGTACGCATTGTCCCTCCGTTCTTAAATTAAGTAAATTACTTTCATAATCACATATAAGTCAGAATCTGATCCGGAGCTCATATTAGTGTCGTTTTCACTTTATAATGCTAGTTCCTAGCATACATCATCACTAGTGGTTCGTTCATTGAAATTTATCCCAAATGTATACTATTGGTCGTACAAGCCTATGTTTACGGCTTGTTTCTATCTTTCTAATTAAGCATAACATATTCATACATTTGCTAATAAAAATAAATCGATTTATTTCATTCCACTCACGTATCATACACGATATAATTCATTATTGTAACCATGAGAAGACCCCATCATCCCATTACTAACGTTCTTCTAATTACTTTCTTATTCATATGAGGGCTTAACATATCATTATACGCATACTATAAATATTTAATGACTTAGTAGTATTAAAACAAAGCTACCCTCTTCCTAATTACTTTTTCATACTTACCACGAGCATAAAGCATCATTCTACGGTTAGTACTGTTACTTGAACTAATTACAACTTTGAGTTTAGCCTCAAATTTAATCCTTCGCAACACTTTATTATTAGCTTTTTGCATGAACTACTTATTATACTTACCAGATATGTTGTGCAAGAGCATCATACGAGCGCTTAACCAAATCAGTTCAAATTTACATTTAAGACCTTTAGATCTTCCTCTTAATGACATACATACCTTCTTACGCTGACCATTACAAGTCGATTCTTGCATACCATACCATAATTATCCTACCATTCATTTCATTCACTTACAATAAATCTACAGATTCTTAATCATCAATCAAGAATTAAACATTTTACTAACCTCGCCTTCATTGCATAAATCAGTTATCCGTGTGCCGAATCGATCCGCTTATTTATATGTATCTTCCGTACCAGAATTGGTCTCATTCATTCATGAAATATGCTCCCACTAGTGAGCGTCCTTCCACCAGCTTTATTACTATCATCACACTAAGAATTCCATCAATCTTATCTATAATTAAATGGTTAGCACTAGGGGTGTTCAAAATCATCCGAATCCGAATCCGAATTATCCGAATCTGAATTATCCGAAAATTCGGATATCCGAAAATCGGATAATCCGAATTTTTGGATTCGGATAGTGATTTCAGAAAATTTCGGATATTTCGGATATCCGATATCCGAAACTTTTTTTTTAATATATTTTTATAATATGTATATAAATACCATTTAAAAGTTATGAGCTAACCCTAATCCATTCTCACTCCAGCCGCTCTCAGTCTCTCACACCCACGCCCCCATCAGAATCGAAGATCTAGATCTGCTGAATCAAGATACGAAGTCGAATATTAAAGATTGAGATCTGAAAGTCGAAGATTCAAGGTTTGTTTCCATATATTGATTATCAAATCTGTTTTGTTCATCGATTTCTACAAATATCAAAAGGTTCCTTCATTATATACGGTTTATTTTAAGTTTATGTAGAATCCTTCAGTAGTTTGTTTCCATATATTGATTATCAAATCTGTTTTGTTCATCGGTTTCTACAAATCTGTTTTGTTCATCTGTTTTGTTCATCGGTTTGTTCAAATCTGATTCACGGTTTATTTTAAGTTTATGTAGAATCCTTCAGTAGTTTATAATCTGATTTCAGTGATTTGTTCAAATCTGATTCACGGTTGTTTATAATCTGATTTCCATTCGGATTCAAATCTGATTCACGGTTTATTTGAAGTTTATGTAGAATCCTTCAGAAGTTTATAATCTGATTTGTTCATCAGTTTATAAGCTGTTTTTATATGATTTGTTTGTATAACATACATCAAACTTCTACTTTGTTTCTTATGGTTTTGTTATAGATTTGTTAACAGTAGATTTGTTACATTAGTTTAGTACTTTTATTAGTTAACAGTAGATTTGTTAACAGTAGATTCACAGATTCGTTGTATATTGATTTTTGGACAGAGACATATTTGTATCAGTTGAACTTTGAACAGATTTGTTGCTTATGGTTTTGTTTTGTATTTGTTACATATGAAGCAAAAAACATTTGTTGACTCGTTTCGCATTATATTCTTGCGCAGGTTTCATATGGTGCCTTGGAAGTTCGAAGGATGGATTGGAATCGGATGATTGGATTTGGAAGATTATGTGTTTATTTCGACTTTTAAAACTTTGAATTGTGTTGGTTTGAATTGTGTTATGTGTTATTTTGGACATGTTATGCGTTATTTTAGAACTTTGAATTGTGTTGGTTTGTTTCTTTTGAACATCAGATCTTTTTATTATGTTGGGAAAGACAAAGTTTGTATTTTTATTTGATTTTTTTTTTGGTTTTAGAATTTCGGATATCCGTTTCATTATCCGTATCCGTATCCGAAATTTCGGATATCCGAAAGTCGGATATCCGAAATTTCGGATACGGATTCGGATAGTGAAATCTACTATCCAAAATGTTCGGATATCCGACTTTCGGATATCCGAAACTTCGGATATCCGGTTTTGAACACCCCTAGTTAGCACATAACCTTTCATAATTGCATCCTACATGGTGTTTGTTCGCCTATGTCTCTTTCATAAATTTCTTACATACATGCTAAAACATATCATACATTCCATTTCTTACATACAATCCTTTCATTTTATTGGTCATTTCGCCAACTTTCACAGTTTGACCTTTCAAGGTCAGACTGACACCTCTTACTTATCGTGGACGTATCGAGGTACACGTTCGTACTTTTTTTTAATTCTTGCATGCTTGCAAGGACTTCATTTTACTTCGTTTGACTTTTCGGAAGTCTAATTGTAAATACATTCTTACATATGTGTATCAGTTATACTTTGCGACGGTTATTTCTTTCCAATCTGTAACAATGCATGCCCATACATTATGCTTACCTATAAGTATAAAACTTGACAAATCGAACATTAAATACCGGGTTCAAATGGCGATCGCCATTTGACCCGTATGACTCATTTGTCCTTTCAACTATTCTTGCATACAAACATATTTGCAAATATATATATATATATATATATATATATATATATATATGCGCAAGATTTAAAATATAACTTAGATAATATCCGCTTTTAAGAATATTTACTCATTTGAGTTTCGTTCTTACTTTTTATTCTTACTTGTTTAATCTGTCTTCACTTACGGATTCAAACTTTTAATTTATTACATTTCATTCTTACTGGTTTGATCCGTATTTGCTTACGGATCCAACCTTTCATTCCTTACATGATTGAATCCATTTCCCGGATTCAAACATTCTCATCCGTACCTTTCTTTCTTCTGTCGTATCATTTACCATTTCACTTCTTATGATACGTTTTCGTATTAATCTTCCACATTCAACTTCAAGTGTTGTGTCCCAACACTTTATTCCATATCCTAATTCATGTAACGCGTCTGGACGCGACACTCTACATCGTATTTCTAATGGTGTTCCCACACTTCTTTCTTAAGTTTGATTCACATTCAATCGTAAGCTTAAACTTTTCATTCTTATATTTCTTTCTTACATTTGATCTGATCCTTTAAGAATCGTTAGACCCCTTTTTTACTAGTTTGACGGGACATAAGTGAGATGATTCTCGTGTTTTCTCGAGCTTCGGTCAATACATGACCATCCCTTAATATACCATTTTCATTTGTTCATTCACTGTATTTGGTGTTAATTCACCTATGTTCTCTCACATATCCCTTACTAATGAGTATCCTACCTTACACATTGCATTTCTTACGTAATACTTCCAAAAATTTGTAAATAATTATTATTTACTGACTTCTACAATTTAACCTTTTAAAGTCAATCACCACTTAATACTTATTGTATATAAGTGTTGTAGTACGCGTTGTACTTACTTTCAATTCGAACATACTTACAAAACGTCTTTAGTTAACATCTTAAATAATATTCTTTCCATACCTTTCATCAACATTACCAAGTTCTCATTTCTGTCTTAAAACTTCTCAACTAAAATTTATGATCGGTCTACCCCTATAATGAGGTCTTACCGGTTTAACATTATGCCAACAATTTCAACAAAACATACCTTAACATTTCTCATTTATTTATACGTTTCACTTTGATTTCGAATATTCAAACACGTATACATCTTCATGTAAATAAATTAGAAGTGATTGTGAAATCACTTACCTTTAGCGTCCATGTTCATGATTGCCTCATTGCTTCCTCTTATCCCGTTTGCCATCCATGCTTGAGTCAATTGACAAGATTTCCATCCATACATATTATTACGTTCGTAACATTGTTAACTTATGTGATCATACATACAACTATTCACTTTCTTTCTATTCATATGTTAATTGACTTTCGTTAGTCAAATTTCGTATAAATGAGACATTTATTGATAGTTATCTCATTTCCAATCCATACAACAAAACTATCATCAAGCATAACATGTAAATCATTTAATACATAACACATTAACTCTTTACTTTAACATTTGTGTCTAATGGCCATTCCATGATATCCCTATACAGTTGATTTTCAGAAAGTCAAATGTCTTGCTTACACACTTTAAACTTTTGAACATGTATTCATCTAAATATGATAGGCCATAATATTAATATCCTACGCATTTCATACTCGTATTGTGTGATATGTACAATTCACGTGATCCTCTAAACAATACACATATACATTCACATACACGTACTTTCACATGCTAATGCTTCATGATTCTACAAATAGCAAATATCATTCAAGGTAACTATATAACATAATTCCAACATATCATTTACTAATAAGCCCGTATGATTCACATTTAGCACATATTCGCCTCTTAATCATAACGAAGCAAATCATTAAATACACATAAGTATCACACCATTCAAGCACAAGGTACAAGCCTCTAATGCATAATTCTGATCAAAGCGTACATTTATTCGAATTCTCATACGAATTCCATTTAACTCACATTCTTCAAATTATTTTACCACTAATGTCATCGTTTTTATTTTCATTTATTAACAAATCATATTCTTTCACGCATCAAAGTACCTTAATCTATATTTACTTCATTCATTATTCATAATCATACGTTTCAAACTCAACCTCTTACGTTCGTCGTTCATTTCGTGCCATTCCATACATTCCATTCAACTTTTATAAATCTTATTTCATCACCAACGATCTCTAAATAATTTACCTAATTTATTATATCTTCTAAAAACTCGACAAAACCATAAAACGGGCTTTCGGAGAGTACAAAACTAAAAAATGCGAAAAAAAGGAAAAAAGAAAAATTAACAATTCAGCAATTCTGGGACCGCACGGATCGTCGGCGACGTGCAACTGCACCATCGGCGACGGTGCCTAAAATGTTGCGTCGGCTGAAACTCCCGTAGGTAGGGGGTTAGGGCGTCGGCCCAAATGCTTCTGTCGGCGACGCACCAGACCGGCGTCGGCGACGGCCTGTCTAGTGTCGCCTCACTACAGATTTGTTTTTAGCGGTTTTTGTTGTTTCCCGAGCCCATTTTCCAACCATACGGGTCCCGGAACTTCCCGTATCACCCCATTCTAACTCCCCCGCAAATGACACTTAAAGTTTATATCGTTAACGCATCATACATGCTTATATCCACCGAAAACTAAATTTTTACCTTATGCGCGATCTTGGAGCGAACACACTTTCGATTGAGCTGCTAGTTTGAGTTCGAGCACTATACTTGTGCTCGAATCCCTCAAACCTCAGCTCTTATACCAACTTGAAACACCCATTTCTTCCATATTCAAAATAAGATAACATTATACAAATTTTAATAAAATTCGGACATGACCCGTCCGTAACAAGAGCAAAACCCTGTTTTAGCAATCTTTATTTCAAGCAATTGAAAGACACTTTCAAAAGACATACAATGCCATGGCATTACGTTTAAACATCTACCAACAACAAAATTTATTTTTGACCATAAACATCATTACAAAAATAGCGGAAGCGCATGTAGACAAGTTTCATGCGTGTGTTCATTCCAAGTTCGCCGTCACATCTAAGTTGCGGATTTACCTACATCAAACATCAAAATTTTAAACTCGTTAGTTATGTTACTTCTAGACTAGTAAATAAAAAAATTAATACATTTCATACATTCATCTCATACGTGCATCTTCTTACCCGATGAAACGAGTCAAAACATACTATCTCAAAATTGAGATATGACATGCCATTCTTATCCCGTGTAACGGGAATTATCATTCGTACATAAACCTTCATTCGGTTCGTTTAACGAACGAATACATTCCTTTCATTCATATACATAGACGCAAACCTGTGAGTGACGGATCAAGTAGATTTCATTCATAACTATTCCGTTAGTAACGGATAATAACATTTGTAATATAACTTTCATTCGGTTCATGCAATTCGTTCATAACGGATCAAACCATATACTACTTAACTATAACAAACTATCATAATTATGGTTTTAGCACAAACGGCAATTTACGAATGAAATTTTGTAAGCATAAACAACATACCTCGATCTTGTGCGTCTTCCGTTTTCCTAGTATTTGAACCTTCTTCCTTCACGCCTACATCAACATATTCGTTCATTCATTTAGTTCAACCAATTTCATTCCATCATTTTCTATATTACACATATATTCTTCTCATAAGCATTTTATCGAACACTTGGTAGGCATCGTAATTAAAGGATAAGGTACAAGTATATATAGCATATCTTTACTAGTTCATCTTCACATAACATCAACAATCATTCTAGTTTACATAATTCTTTTATCCTACATCAATTTACTTATCATTCATGTATCACAAACAAGCTTATACATCTAGATTTCACATGTATGATTCTACTTGATCATCCTACTTATACTAACTTCTATCAAGTGGGTTTTTGCTACAATCTTATCAAATCACCAAAGTCGAACATCATTCCTGTCCTATTTCGTAATTTTGACTTCCAATCACACAAAAGTTTTACATAAACTCATGATTGGGGGAAACCCATTTCCTACAATTCACCAAATCAAGAAATTTGACTTACCACTTTATTGAGTATGTTAAGATGATCGAAAAATTGAAGTCATGCAACTGATTAGCCTTGAATTTCCTTGTCAATTGAATGAATTCTGCAAGAACAAGGGTTTCCCTTGTTTCCCCCTGCTCTGGTCAAACCCAACACACCAGAGTGTGTGATTTTTGGGTTTTATTTTTATTAATAACTTCAATTTAACATTTTACATAATTACCCCCTCTAGTTGTGCATTTGTTTTATTTAGGAATCTATCATCACTTAGCTAGTTACTTAATACATTTTACCAACTAAGTTAAATTTTTAATTCAATTTAACTTATTCTCTTAATAAATATTTTTGGGGTGTTACAGTTTCCACACAAGCTAACTGATCTTTCTCATCAGTTACCCTGTTTTGGTGATAGGAGAAAGGAAGTAAACGTTTCTTACCTCTCTTTTCCATTGTCACTAATGCTAGCTATTGGAATCACAACACAAGATAAAAAATTGTTTTTATAGAACCAAATTCAAAAATGTAACACCCTAGTTACTAATTAACAATTTTATATGTTAATACCAACACTTAGATGTGTAGTTAAGCCTACACATACTATAAAAATACGAGTTTATTAAAACTTTTACAAATCATAAGTTATTCTACATAACGTGGTTGAATTCGTTGTTTAAAATTTACAATGTGTCAAAGTGCGGAAGCATATAAGTATATCGTGTTCGGTTCTTCGTTGAGCTTGATCGTCTTCCGGCATCCAAAGTGTACCTACATTTCATAAACATGAAATGCTTTAGTTTTACGGGCTTTAAAACGTGTCCAAACGAGTCCGGGAAACCATTGATTCCAAAAACAAAAATTTGAAAATGACCTTCACCGTAACTTACGGTGGCACCGTAAGTTACGGTGGCACCGTAAGTTACGGTGGCCTCTGTAATAAAATTTTCCTACCGTACAACAGTAGGCAACCACCGTAAGTAATTCAGCTCCACCGTAACTTACGGTGGCACCGTAATTACGGTGGCCCCTGCATTCAGCCTTTCCATTTTGCCGTAATTGACACGAAATCTTTCGTATCTTTAAATTCGCTTGTCCGTTTAACCTACCGTTTCTTCCTACATGTTTGTAATTTGATTCTCCATCATATGGAATTAAAGTCCGACATCCGGCTTAATAAATTTTGAGACTTTTATGCATTCGGCTTATTACCTTTTTACAAGATTTTGACCCGTTTACGCTTAAATGCATATTTTGACCCGTTAAGGGTATTTAAGCCTTTTAGTCTAGAACTTGTGCCTTTCTTTTGTCGCTACAAAAGTTCCATATCTAATTAATTACAAATATTCCACCACAACTATTTTGTGGCGGATTTATCATAATGAACCCCCTTTTTCCCAATTTTACCCATCGGTTGGTCATTTTACGAAAATGATCATTTTTGAGCATTTGACCGGCGAATGTGCATTCCTATGACCTTTGTTCATGTCTAATGATTCCATAATCTTTATGCAAGTTCTTAAACGACCTCTATGAGCCGTTTGCCCAATATACCCTTCAAGGGTGTTTTTGTCAACTTTAGTCCCTCACTTAACGACGAAGGACTTTCACTAAATATTTTGACCAAAATTGTAAGTTTAACCAAAAAGCTTAGTTATACGTACCTGGCTCGGGTCAAAGTATTGACCCGTTTACTTAACTTTTGCTTTAAATCTTTATAGTTAAAGCGATGCAAACTTATGTTATTTCCTGTGATTACAAAACTCAACAAGCAATTATCAAATGTTATTGTCAAATGGTGTTACCCACACCAATTGACCTATTTAGTCAAATTGACCATTTGTCCGTATGAGATGGTATTTAAGTACCATTTCATCCCCTTTAAACCTATCCCGGTTTTCCTTGTACTCGTTTTACTTAAAACCGTTTTTATTTGTTCGTCATTACATGACTAATTTACCATTTTACCCCTTTTTCCATAACTCACGATTTCTTACCAATTTCCCTTGTTCCGACTCTTATTGAATCGTGTCGGAACATTCTATACCAACCATTTAGTAGCATTCATAAACAATATTTGCAATTATGTAATTTGTACATAATGTAAAGGGGCGTAAGCTTTACTTACCTCGCATCCGAATACGCTTTCTTCTTTCCTTCTTGATTCGTTTGACCCGTTCACTCATCAAGCTTCCACCTAGCTCGTTAGGCGTCAAACTATCATCATAATTCATAAGATGGTTAGATTAGTCATTATTAATTATGACTACTCCATCTAACGGGTCTTAGGTCGACTTTATCGCTCGATTAAATCATTGGTTAGTTTGACTTCCTAGAAGTCAATTGATCTATCATCATACTCAAATGCACACTTCACATGGAATTTCAACTAGCTTCGTTTAGGCATTTTAACAAACACCTAGTGGGCATAATTTTACATATTTATTAACTAGTTCATAACTAGTTATTTTTTTTTTACCAAGACTTACATCACAAATCAAACCTCTATGTCTAGTGTTCATGAACTACACATCATATTTTCAGAAATCAGTTTCTATGCATCAATTTACACTAGATTAGCATTCTACATCCTAGTGTTCATCATTTTCTCACAAAACCCATGAATCACCTTCAATGTGTTCATGAAATTTTCAGAATTTAGCCATGATTTCACATTTTATTGTCTAGGTTTTACTCCTAGACACTATATCAACCCAAATAGCAAACATGCAACATAAATTATCAGATTTCCCAATTTCATGAGAATTTCAAATTGAAAGTTTTCATCAAATTTTACATACTTTGTAATCCTCTTGTGATGAGGATCAGTAATCTGTGCTCAAATTTCGATTTCAACTTGAATTGAGCCTTCAATTTGAGAGTTTAGTGAGTTGTTAGGGTTTTGAGAGTGGGGGTCGCCCTCCTCTTCCTGTTGATCGAACCAGACACCTAAATGGTGTTTTGGTTTTATTTTTTTTTTAAACTAATAATAATAGTTTCAAGTTTAGCAACATTAGTCCCTCCCCTTTTATTTAACATTTAAATAAGGTTATTCTAACCTTATTTCAAGTTATTTCTAGACTTGTAGTTAACTAGGTTATAATTTTTCCTAGTTAATTAGTTCTTGTTCAAAAACCTGTTTTATTTTAAGTCCCGTTAAATCTCGGGCCTTTTTATACACTTTGCTTTCTCAAAGTATTTCCCATCCTTTTAATAAATATTAGATTTATTTATTTAAATTCTAATATTCACCGGGTTAATTTTACCACTAACGGTATTTTACCCGTTTTTACTATTAACGAGGTTTGATTACCAAACCCGTTTTCGGGGTGTTACAAGTCTACCCCCCTTAAAGAGGTTTCGTCCCCGAAACCTTTTCTTATATAATTCATTGGGTTTTAACTCAATGTATTTGAGCTGAGAATTCTTTTAAACATTACTTATACTTTTATCCAATTGTTAGTATTACCAGAAAAATATAGTAACATCTTTTTGGTTATTATTCGTCTACATAACTCATACGACATAGTGCAACTTGAAATATCGCCATCTCGTTATTTCCACTATTTTAGTTAATTTAGCGATATCCATTGCTTTCATATACTATCGAATTCCTTATGAATCCGTTACTTTGACCCGTTTAAAGGTCTTTAGTGAAATCTTTCACTTTTAGCAACAATTTCTTTCGTTTTCAAATTTATTTATTCGGTTCAGTTATACCGAATCCACCGCTTACAAGCAACCAAATTACTTAAATGACCTTAACCGGTCTCACTAACTAGACTTATTAGTCCAGTTACTTTTTACCGCTCGCTTGGTTATAATGTGATTCCTCTTCACATTGCATTTCTTGACCGTGATCGTGTCACGTCATGTTTAATTTATATCAACCTTTCATTTTCGAAAAGATCACTTTTCGAATATATCGTCTTGCGCCTATCATCGTCAAGACTTGAATCTTTCATGCTTACTATTCAAGGAAATTGACAATCCCCTAATTTATTGTTTTCCGTTCTCGTTTAAAGCGGGGAATCGTAACAAGTTCCCTCACCTTACACTATTGACCCGTAGGTTCCTTCACTTAACCTCGTAGGCTATTTCCTTAGGCTTTCACCTCCTTGAGGCGAGGCCCTTATGATCCTTTTGTTTTAATTCATGACCCGTGGGTCATTTTGGTCCCGTAGACCCTTACTCTAATTAATATCCCGTAGGTTATGATGATTCCGTAGATCATCTTTTATTCAAGTCTTTATTCAAATGTGTATACATTTATATACGCATATGGCATTAAGGCACCCCTTCTTATGTTTTAGAATTATTCACCTTTACTTTTTGGATTTCGTTTGATCTTGACCGTAGTCTAAGGCTACATTGTTTTCTTTTGAATTATCTTTCCGACTCCTTGACTTCTAACGTCAATTACACGTCGGTTTGCCCTACACTTACCGTTACCCGGTTCTTACCTATACTTCTTTACGTCCCATTACCCGGGTTCTTTTATTTTAATGTTTTTAACACCTTTAACTCCTTTACATAGGTTTACTAATATTTCGCACTTTTATTTATTCTATTCGCGCTTACTTACTTTAGCAAGTGTCATCCTTTATTAAATTTTGTTTGACTTGTTCGTGTGAAAATTTCATCACTTATAAATGTCAAACTTCAGTCTTTGTTCGACCCGTTCAACTTTAAAATAGTTGAGCGTAATTTATCAAAATTTCTATTTGCCGTTATCTTATCGTCCTTTGGTCATGACCCAAAACTCGAGTCTTTTGACTTTCCATACGCGTTCCTGTTTCTCAGTCTACGCATGTGTTTAATTCCTTACCCATCAACCGGGCATTTTACCGAAATCGTTATCATTGCACCCCTTCCGGTATGCATTAAGACTCCATTTCGATTTGCTTGGTCATCTTAGCGAAATCCGTCGCTTTTATTCGACCATGTCTTTTATTCTTTACTTGACCACCATTGGCGGCCTTATTAATTTTAAGCGACGATTATCATCGTTATCTTTGCTTTACTATGACTAAAGTTAACAACCTTGATTATCTTTTTCGTGTGGGCAACACCTTTGTTTTTATGACCCGGCGGATCATCTATACTTTGGTTTTACTTGCCCATTTCGTTCACCATGACTTATTTTCATGAATTTTCTTTTGATCATTCATTTATATCATCATTTACATTAATCCTTGTCCCTTCTATCGGGCTCATTATCCTAATGTAATACGCTTCCGTCACCCGGCTATGCGTTTACATTATTCTCAACTATTTTGTTTATTTGTTTCATTTGGGTACTTTTTAATTTGTTCCACTCACCCCGTCCTTACTACATCGGATGTGAATGTGTCCGCTATAAGAAGTTCATGGTATCATATGCCACTACTTACTTGGCCAGAGTAAGCGATTAACACATGACATGCATGACCTTTTTATAGTTTTTACATCACGCCCTATGTAAGTGATACCTCTGTTTATTTTTCTTGGAAACAATATCCTGGATAGGTATTCTATTTAGGTTTGTCCAAGTTTTCAATCTACATCTGCAACTATCAGTTTCTACGTATTGGTTGCATGTTTATATTCATGCAATAATTTAAACGTGCACCTGGTAAATGCTTGCCCTAACGGGCTTTCCTTGCCATTAGCCTTGTTCGCGACCATCACGCGATTTGGGTCCTTGATGAGCATGCTCTTCTTGTCATATCTCGGACCGTTCCATCATCATATCCACAATTCGTTTGACTCTCGTCGTCTTCAAACGCGAGTGCCCTTCAATTAAAACATTCACAAAAGTTAGTAACATCAACTTCAATAATCGCCCGTATTATAATACAAGGCTTTTCTACTATACGCGTCAACGCGCGTATTTTCGTCAACTATATCAATCATTTCAATTGGGGTAACGTGTATCACACGATAGCCCCATGTGTTGTTTACAACACTTTAGCATCTAAACTAATAACGTACATGTACTTACAGGATTTGCGATCAAGCCTCGAACCGAACACTATCCTTTATTAAGAGCATAAGGTTTAAGTCCAAGCATAGTTTTTCCCACCATACTTGAATCTCTTAAACCAATGCTCTGATACCAACTTGTAACACCCTAGTTACTAATTAACAATTTTATATGTAAATACCAACAATTAGATGTGTAGTTAAGCCTACACATACTATAAAAATACGAGTTTATTAAAACTTTTACAAATCATAAGTTATTCTACATAACGTGGTTGAATTCGTTGTTTAAAATTTACAATATGTCAAAGTGAGGAAGCATGTAACTATATCGTGTTCGGTTCTTCGTTGAGCTTGATCGTCTTCCGGCATCCAAAGTGTACCTACATTTCATAAACATGAAATGCTTTAGTTTTACGGGCTTTAAAACGTGTCCAAACGAGTCCGGGAAACCATTGATTCCAAAAACAAAAATTTGAAAATGACCTCCACCATAACTTACGGTGTGTCCAAACGAGTCCGGGAAACCATTGATTCCAAAAACAAAAATTTGAAAATGACCTCCACCGTAAGTTACGGTGGCACCGTAAGTTACGGTGGCCTCTGTAATAAAATTTTCCTACCGTACAACAGTAGGCAACCACCGTAAGTAATTCAGCTCCACCGTAACTTACGGTGGCACCGTAATTACGGTGGCCCCTGCATTCAGCCTTTCCATTTTGCCGTAATTGACACGAAATCTTTCGTATCTTTAAATTCGCTTGTCCGTTTAACCTACCGTTTCTTCCTACATGTTTGTAATTTGATTCTCCATCATATGGAATTAAAGTCCGACATCCGGCTTAATAAATTTTGAGACTTTTATGCATTCGGCTTATTACCTTTTTACAAGATTTTGACCCGTTTACGCTTAAATGCATATTTTGACCCGTTAAGGGTATTTAAGCCTTTTAGTCTAGAACTTGTGCCTTTCTTTTGTCGCTACAAAAGTTCCATATCTAATTAATTACAAATATTCCACCACAACTATTTTGTGGCGGATTTATCATAATGAACCCCCTTTTTCCCAATTTTACCCATCGGTTGGTCATTTTACGAAAATGATCATTTTTGAGCATTTGACCGGCGAATGTGCATTCCTATGACCTTTGTTCATGTCTAATGATTCCATAATCTTTATGCAAGTTCTTAAACGACCTCTATGAGCCGTTTGCCCAATATACCCTTCAAGGGTGTTTTTGTCAACTTTAGTCCCTCACTTAACGACGAAGGACTTTCACTAAATATTTTGACCAAAATTGTAAGTTTAACCAAAAAGCTTAGTTATACGTACCTGGCTCGGGTCAAAGTATTGACCCGTTTACTTAACTTTTGCTTTAAATCTTTATAGTTAAAGCGATGCAAACTTATGTTATTTCCTGTGATTACAAAACTCAACAAGCAATTATCAAATGTTATTGTCAAATGGTGTTACCCACACCAATTGACCTATTTAGTCAAATTGACCATTTGTCCGTATGAGATGGTATTTAAGTACCATTTCATCCCCTTTAAACCTATCCCGGTTTTCCTTGTACTCGTTTTACTTAAAACCGTTTTTATTTGTTCGTCATTACATGACTAATTTACCATTTTACCCCTTTTTCCATAACTCACGATTTCTTACCAATTTCCCTTGTTCCGACTCTTATTGAATCGTGTCGGAACATTCTATACCAACCATTTAGTAGCATTCATAAACAATATTTGCAATTATGTAATTTGTACATAATGTAAAGGGGCGTAAGCTTTACTTACCTCGCATCCGAATACGCTTTCTTCTTTCCTTCTTGATTCGTTTGACCCGTTCACTCATCAAGCTTCCACCTAGCTCGTTAGGCGTCAAACTATCATCATAATTCATAAGATGGTTAGATTAGTCATTATTAATTATGACTACTCCATCTAACGGGTCTTAGGTCGACTTTATCGCTCGATTAAATCATTGGTTAGTTTGACTTCCTAGAAGTCAATTGATCTATCATCATACTCAAATGCACACTTCACATGGAATTTCAACTAGCTTCGTTTAGGCATTTTATCAAACACCTAGTGGGCATAATTTTACATATTTATTAACTAGTTCATAACTAGTTATTTTTTTTTTACCAAGACTTACATCACAAATCAAACCTCTATGTCTAGTGTTCATGAACTACACATCATATTTTCAGAAATCAGTTTCTATGCATCAATTTACACTAGATTAGCATTCTACATCCTAGTGTTCATCATTTTCTCACAAAACCCATGAATCACCTTCAATGTGTTCATGAAATTTTCAGAATTTAGCCATGATTTCACATTTTATTGTCTAGGTTTTACTCCTAGACACTATATCAACCCAAATAGCAAACATGCAACATAAATTATCAGATTTCCCAATTTCATGAGAATTTCAAATTGAAAGTTTTCATCAAATTTTACATACCTTGTAATCCTCTTGTGATGAGGATCAGTAATCTGTGCTCAAATTTCGATTTCAACTTGAATTGAGCCTTCAATTTGAGAGTTTAGTGAGTTATTAGGGTTTTGAGAGTGGGGGTCGCCCTCCTCTTCCTGTTGATCGAACCAGACACCTAAATGGTGTTTTGGTTTTATTTTTTTTAAACTAATAATAATAGTTTCAAGTTTAACAACATTAGTCCCTCCCCTTTTGTTTAACATTTAAATAAGGTTATTCTAACCTTATTTCAAGTTATTTCTAGACTTGTAGTTAACTAGGTTATAATTTTTCCTAGTTAATTAGTTCTTGTTCAAAAACCTGTTTTATTTTAAGTCCCGTTAAATCTCGGGCCTTTTTATACACTTTGCTTTCTCAAAGTATTTCCCATCCTTTTAATAAATATTAGATTTATTTATTTAAATCCTAATATTCACCGGGTTAATTTTACCACTAACGGTATTTTACCCGTTTTTACTATTAACGAGGTTTGATTACCAAACCCGTTTTCGGGGTGTTACAAAAAAGTTACTGTTTCATAAAAATTACTAGCCGTTGGGAAACAGAGAGAGTTATAGTGCAAGTCAGAATAAAAGTAAAAAGCAACTACATCACCAAATCAGTACACCACAAAGAACATCCATGAAAAACATAACAGAAACTTAAGTCTTTGAACTTCAAGCCCCTTCTCAGCAACTTCCTTTGTCTTTAACAACTTTAATTCTACATTCTCCCTATTTGTGCTCAACAAGGATGGTAGAAGCCTCTCACATCTGGGACATGAAATTGGAGAATTAATCCACCAAAGCAACCCACATCCATCGGTCTGCAAATGTTAAAACTCAACATTATACCATATTTAAGAATCAGGTAGAAAACGATGATGAATAAAGTAAGAATCACTTAAACATCAAAGAAATCTTCTGCTTGGACCACATGAGCATACTGCATTGGACCTACCACTTGTAGTACTATTCCACGAACTTGCGGCTGCCATTGAAGAGGATGCTGAAGAAGATGATGGTGGCTGCTGAGAACTTGCTGGGTTTATAAAACAATATCATGTTTTTCCAGTTGCATTTTGGGTCCCTTAGGGGTAAAAACGTCTTTTAACATATTTTGTAACGTTATACTAACGACAGTTTGGCCCAGGCCATTAACTATGAGCAATTGAATACGTCAGGGACTGTAGTGTTGATTTTTTCAAAATAGGGACTGAACCTGCGAGCGGGTGTTAACCTCAGGGACTGAAACTGTACTTTACTCACAATACTGATAAATGAATCGAAACTAGCATGCCTCCGTCTTCGGGTTTCAACTATGGTGTAATTTGATTACATGACTGTAAAAGTTCCAATAGTTTTGATTAGTGCCTAGTCGCCCCTTAACCTTGTCTTTCTGTAACGCCCCAAAACTCGGGTCCAAATATTTTATTTAGACATTTTATTAGGTTGGAATAAGTAAGTAGGATTTATTGGCTAAGTGGCATATTTTACTAATAACCAAGTAATCTAACTTGGTTAGATAAAGTTGGCTATTAATTAAGAGTGGAAAACTATGGGGGGTCAAATAAATAAGAAAGAACATGAGGGACTAAAGTTGCCAAAGTGGAAACTTGAATTAATTAAAAGAATAAAAAGAAAATCTAAAACACACACACTATGTGTGTTTTTCTGGGGATCGAACTAAGCAGAAGAAAAAGGGTGAAACCTTAATTCACAAAAATCATCAAATTAGAAAGAGGAATTCAGCAAATTCTATTGCATGTACAAGGATTCTTGATCATCCATGTGTTCTTCACATTAAGTAAGTTTAATTTTATGTTTTGGTGATGTTTGATGATATGGGTTATGGTTAATCCAAGAATTGATGCAAAAATTAAACATGAATAAGTGTTATAATCCTCGTATGGAGTATGTGTTATGCATGATTTTGACCAATTAGGTGTTTGGAGGTGAAACCCACCATAGATGATGGAAATGACGACATGGATATTTCACCCATGTCCAATCTTCGTTCGATTCTTGATATGTTATGTTGTATGTGACCATCTTGCTAGTTAGGTTGAACTTGGTATGAAATTAGTTTGGTATTTTGTAGTTAGGTTGAACTTGGTATGAAATTAGTTTGTTATTTTGTATTGATAATGATTGAAAGTAAAGAATTAGGAAGAAACAGAATGAAAATACTTGTACATTATGCTTAGATATTAGTACGCACGCCAAGTGTGTGATGAAATGTCTAAGTGAAGTTAGGATGAGGAGATTGTATGAAATGGCTTGATACATATGAATGTGATATGAATTTGTTGATGTTTTTGTGTTAATTGATGAATGAAAGCATGAAGTAGGAAGTAAAACATGAAACACTCGTACATTATGCATAAATCGTGGTATGCACACCAAGTGTTTGATGAAATGCCTAGGTGAGATTAATAGATGAAATGGTATGCAAATAACTGATGAAATCGTATAACATAGGGATATGATGTATTTGATGATAAATAAACATGATAAATGTATTTTTAGATGGAATTCATGTAGGATTTGGTTGGCCATGTTATTTGGTAAAAGTATGCATTAGAATATTGTACTCTATGTTGGAGTGGTATGATGTTTACTACATGTTTGAATAATTGCTTAATCAAAATTGATAAGTAAAAGTACACTAAATGTGAGCATATGAGATCATTAGAACGGGATGAAGTTAGAACGATGTTGGGTTGTTAAGCATAGGTCATGGTGTTAGTTGTAGAATTATGTTAATAGAATGAACGGAATTAAATATGTTTGGCGTGTGCATACAACTAGATGATCATGTGGTTGTATGCTTATTGCATCGTGAGTATGAAATGTATATAGTGTCATTAGTATAGTCTACTATAATGACATGGATGTATGAGGTTAAATCGAAAGTTCATATGATAAATCGTTGACTTTATAAAAATGTCAACTGTGCATAAGTAGCAATGTTAGACTTTTTGTCACAATTGTAATGTTATAGAAAGTAATATGATGCATGTTATATCCATATGTGTTATATGTGATGACCTGATGAATCATATGAGTTTTAAAAGATTGACTTGTGGAAATATGTCTTATGCTTGTTAGAATTTACTAATGAAAGTCAAATGTGAAACATTAATTTGATATGATCGTCAATATGTACGATCATATATGCTAACAAGAATGTGAATGCGATGACATGAAAGTATAGGGATCATGTCAAGATGGTTGGAAGCATGGAAGGCTAACGGGTCAAAAGGAGGGCAGGAAACGGATGCGAATACAGACACTTAAGGTAAGTGATTTCCGGAATCACTTCTTATTTATAAATGAAGTTTGGTATGTTGTATATAGAGAACCAAGTAAGAATTTACGGGTAAGGGTAAGTACCAAGGTAAGTTCATATGAACTTCGTCTATCCTTAATGTAAATTAAGATGATAGTTTCATCGTGTTAATGGAATGTTCATTATCTTGCTGAATGTTCAACATGTTAATGGAATGTTCATTATGTTACTGAATGTTCATTGTGTTAATGGAATGTTCATTATGTTGCTGAATGTTCATCGTGTTAATGGAATGTTCATTATGTTGCTGAATGCTCAACGTGTTAATGGAATGTTCATTATGTTGCTGAATGTTCATTGTGTTAAATGTTCATCATGTTAATGGAATGTTCATTATGTTGCTGAATGTTCATCGTGTTAATGGAATGTTCATTATGTTGCTGAATGTTCATCGTGTTAATGGAATGTTCATTATGTTGCTGAATGTTCATCTTGTTAATGGAATGTTCATTATGTTGCTGAATGTTCATCATGTTTGTTGGAAGTTAGTCGGTTATGTTTGTTTGTAATTGCATTGAATTGTGTTGATATGTTTGTAGGTAGATAAGGCTCAACTTACAAATAAGTGAATGTGACTTGTATGTATGTATGTAGATATGGAACTGTAGCGTGTGTAAGTCGTGTGAACTTGTATGTACGTGCATATGAATGAGATACGCATGAATGTACTTAGATATATGAAAGTGTATACACGTGTTGTAATCTAATGATTGTAGATCACTGGTATACGATTAAGTGAAGATGTGGGTTTTCAATTTGTTTGAGATTACGTACTCCTAACCATGTTACTATTGAGAATGAAATAAATGGAGTGCAGGTATGGGAACGCCGGACCCTCGAGGAATTGATGTCGGACTCGAGTAAATAAAATTGAGAGGATGTTTCAATGGAATACCTTATGTAGTTAGAATGTGATATAGCCTTTTAAGTATATGTATTAAATTATATATGATGTTACCATGTACTAACGTGTTGGTTATATATGGTGACCACAGGTTAGTTAGATATTCATGATGGACAAGTGAACGAGGATCAAGTTGAAGATCATGGATTGTACGGGAAAGCGGTCACGTTGTTTGTAATCATTTGTTAACATAGTTACATTAAATAAATGATGAATGATGTATTTATGTTAGAAGGGTTGACCTAAACGGTATTTAAGTATGTTAGAGTAGTTAAAAGAAAGAAATTTTACGGTTCATTTTCCGCTGCGTCGTTTAGGGGTCAAATCGTGAATAGGGTCTTACAAGTTGGTATCAGAGCCCTGGCTTGAGGGAATCAAGTATGAGGAGGTAAATACTTGAACTCAAACCTGTGTGCTATTGTGACAAGGAACCCGTACAATCCAAGACTCGATTAAGATCTTAGGGTAGAAGCAAAGGTAAGTATGTACTTAAGTGTGTATTTGAAGAAAACTAACAGTATGTTATGTGTAAGGTAAGCATAATTTCTTGGAGAGGATGATTTGTGAATGCGGTGTAGGACCGGCACCAAGGCATGTAATAAGACAAATTGACCCAGGTACGTAAAATTTAACCTATGGGTGCATGTAATGGTAAAATCTATCAGGTGAAGGAAAATTTTAAATGAAATATAATAATAGAATGGTAATGAAGTTTTGAAAATGTTACACGTACCGAAACCTAATTCTTCGGACATAAGCTGACGATTACATGAAGACACGAAACTAGTATGTAGATTGTGTACCTGGCCAGTACACAAGAAACATATGACGTTCGTGAGACCGTGATAATTGTTACAGGTATGTCCGTTATAATTAGGTAGTAGGTGGACGTGAGGGTGAAGGGAAATGTAAGACATTCAGGGATGTGAAAGTACCAAATGCACATGAGAAGTATGAATGATATGTTTGAATCCGCGAGACGGATTCGAAACATGAAAGGAATGAAAGATATGAATGATATGTTAGAAATCGTGAGACGGATTCGAAACATAGAAGGGAATGAATGATAGAATGAAAAAGTTTGAAATTCGTAAATAGGTATGAATCAAATAAGTAAGAATGAATGACAAGAATGAAAGGTTCAAAATTGTAAGTAATTACAGATCGAACGAGTAAATATTCTTTAAGAAGCGGATATTTTCCAAGTTATGTTTTGAACTTATATATATATTTATATATATATATATATATATATATATAATTATGCTCCTGTATTGTATGCAAGAATGGTTGAAAGGATAAATGGGTCATACGGGTCAGATGGTGATCGCCCTTTTGAACCCATTATTTAATGTTTTGAATTGTTAAGTTTTATACTTATAGGTAAGCAGAATGTATGGGTGTGCATTGCCAAAAATTGGAAAGAAATAACCATCGCGAGGTATGGATAATGAGTCAAAGGTTTTGACTCGCGCAAGGTATGTATAAAAGGTTATGCTTTCAATAGGAGCTATGGCTCGGCTAGAGAGGGATGTGTTAGAACTGGGTAATAGATAGACATAGGCAAGAATGTATTTACAATTGGACTTCCAAAAAGTCAAACGAAGTAAGATGATACTTATTTAGCAAGTAATAGCAAAAGAGCATAAAGTATTTGATTCATTAAGTAAGTAAGTAAAATCGATGAAAGCTATTGTAGTAGCAAGAAACCTTAGTTGAAAGAAATAAGCTTTGAACAAGTTACGTGTGTGGCATGATAATAATCGACCCATGAGAGTCAAAATGAATGATGGGCTAGAATTCGGATGAATGGTTATGTAATTTACAAAGAATGAAAAACTTTCACAAGAATAGCTAAGGTAATGTCTTGTAAGTATGAGGTGACAGTTGACTTTGAAAAGTCAAACTGCAAAACTTCATAACATGATTAAATAAATGAAGATGTGTATGTAAGAATGGAATGTGTGATATGTATAATATGTCTGTAGGGAAGATGTGAAAGAGTTGTAGGTGAATAACCATTGAAAAGCATAAATATTTAAGTAAAATGTGTTAACCATTACCTTGTAAATAAGAATAGTAGAATGCTTGAAGTAATGAAGCTAGTAGAATTGGTGAAAGGACGCTCAAGAACGGTAACTTATCAGCACGGATGAGCGGAATCAGTCCAATTATGGATTTGTGAAGATATGAGCAGAACCGTTTTAGCGGCTCAATGCATTGTGCCAAACTACACGGCTAGTAAATTTCTTAATTATGAATGTATGATAGAAAGTTATAGATTGAATAGCACGTTCATATGAACTAACGGTAGCACAAGTATAACAGGGTATTGAAGGTTTGACCTTTGAAGGTCAACAAAGGAATGAAATTTAGGTCCAGACTAATGTCAATAAGAAATGCGTATATGTGAATATAGAGAGAGTAATACATAAAAACAAACGATGGACAAGTTAAGAGGACATAAATGAAATGAATCAAAATTTAACCTAAGGGTGTATGTAGTACCATGTAACAGTGGAAAACGTAGAAGGATGTTTAACTCTGGAGTTAAGCACGTATATATGAATATGAATATGAATAGTAGTTTTGTTGCAATAACGAAACAAGAATTAAATGTTATATGATATATGTATGAACATATCTTGACTTCTATGTAATTACAAAAGTAAATAGAATAAATGTCGATGGTAGATATTGTCTAGTGGGAATGAACCAGGTTTCGAGGACGAAACCTAGTTTAAGGGGAGTAGACTTGTAACGCCCCAAAACTCGGGTCCAAATATTTTATTTGGACATTTTATTAGGTTGGAATAAGTAAGTAGGATTTATTGGCTAAGTGGCATATTTTACTAATAACCAAGTAATCTAATTTGGTTAGATAAAGTTGGCTATTAATTAAGAGTGAAAACTATGGGGGGTCAAATAAATAAGAAAGAACACGAGGGACTAAAGTTGCCAAAGTGGAAACTTGAATTAATTAAAGAATAAAAAGAAAATCTAAAACACACACACTATGTGTGTTTGTCTGGGGATCGAACTAAGCAGAAGAAAAAGGGTGAAACCCTAATTCACAAAAATCATCAAATTACAAAGGGGAATTCAACAAATTCTATTGCATGTAAAAGGATTCTTGATCATCCGTGTGTTCTTCACATTAAGTAAGTTTAATTTTATGTTTTGGTGATGTTTGATGATATGGGTTATGGTTAATCCAAGAATTGATGCAAAAATTGAACATGAATAAGTGTTATAATCCTCGTATGGAGTATGTGTTATGCATGATTTTGATCAATTAGGTGTTTGTAGGTGAAACCCACCATAGATGATGGAAATGACGACATGGGTATTTCACCCATGTCCAATCTTCGTTCGATTCTTGATATGTTATGTTGTATGTGACCATCTTGCTAGTTAGGTTGAACTTGGTATGAAATTATTTTGGTATTTTGTATTGATAATGATTGAAAGTAAAGAATTAGGAAGAAACAGAATGAAAATACTTGTACATTATGCTTAGATATTAGTACGCACGCCAAGTGTATGATGAAATGTCTAAGTGAAGTTAGGATGAGGAGATTGTATGAAATGGCTTGATACATATGTATGTGATATGAATTTGTTGAGGTTTTTGTGTTAATTGATGAATGAAAGCATGAAGTAGGAAGTAAAGCATGAAACACTTGTACATTATGCATAAATCGTGGTATGCACACCAAGTGTTTGATGAAATGCCTAGGTGAGATTAATAGATGAAATGGTATGTAAGTAACGGATGAAATCGTATAACATAGGGATATGATGTATTTGATGATAAATAAACATGATAAATGTATTTTTAGATGGAATTCATGTAGGATTTGGTTGACCATGTTATTTGGTAAAAGTATGCATTAGAATATTGTACTCTATGTTAGAGTGGTATGATGTTTACTACATGTTTGAATAATTGCTTAATCAAAATTGATAAGTAAAAGTACACTAAATGTGAAGCATATGAGATCATTAGAACGGGATGAAGTTAGAATGATGTTGGGTTGTTAAGCATAGGTTATGGTGTTAGTTGTAGAATTATGTTAATAGAATGAACGGAATTAAATATGTTTGGCGTATGGATACAACTAGATGATCATGTGGTTGTATGCTTATTGCATCATGAGTATGAAATGTATATAGTGACATTAGTATAGTCTACTATAATGACATGGATGTATGAGGTTAAATCGAAAGTTCATATGATAAATCGTTGACTTTCTGAAAGTCAACTGTGCATAAGTAGCAATGTTAGACTTTTTGTCACAATTGTAATGTTATAGAAAATCATATGATGCATATTATATCCATATGTATTATGTGATGACCTGATGAAATATATGAGTTTTAAAAGATTGACTTGTGGAAATATGTCTTATGCTTGTTAGAATTTACTAATGAAAGTCAAATGTGAAACATGAATTTGATATGATCGTCAATATGTACGATCATATATGCTAACAAGAATGTGAATGCGATGGCATGAAAGTATAGGGATTCATGTCAATATGGATGGAAGCATGGAAGGCTAACGGGTCAAAAGGAGGCGAGGAAACGTATGCGAATACGGACACTTAAGGTAAGTGATTTCCGGAATCACTTCTTATTTATAAATGAAGTTTGGTATGTTGTATATAGGGAACCAAGTAAGAATTTACGGGTAAGGGTAAGTACCAAGGTAAGTTCATATGAACTTCGTCTATCCTTAATGTAAATTAAGATGATAGTTTCATCGTGTTAATGGAATGTTCATTATGTTGCTGAATGTTCAACGTGTTAATGGAATGTTCATTATGTTGCTGAATGTTCATTGTGTTAATGGAATGTTCATTATGTTGCTGAATGGTCATCGTGTTAATGGAATGTTCATTATGTTGCTGAATGTTCAACGTGTTAATGGAATGTTCATTATGTGTGTTCATTGTGTTAATGGAATGTTCATTATGTTGGTGAATGTTCATCGTGTTAATGGAATGTTCATTATGTTGCTGAATGTTCATCGTGTTAATGGAATGTTCATTATGTTGCTGAATGTTCATCATGTTTGTTGGAAGTTAGTCGGTTATGTTTGTTTGTAATTGCATTGATTTGTGTTGATATGTTTGTAGGTAGATAAGGCTCAACTTACAAATAAGCGAATGTGACTTGTATGTATGTATGTATGTATGTATGTAGATATGGAACTGTAGCGTGTGTAAGTCCTGTGAACTTGTATGTACGTGCATATGAATGAGATACGTATGAATGTACTTAGATATATGAAAGTGTATACACGTGTTGTAATCTAATGATTGTAGATCACTGGTATACGTATAAGTGAAGATGTGGGTTTTCAATTTGTTTGAGATTACGTACTCCTAACCATGTTACTATTGAGAATGAAATAAATGGAGTGCAGGTATGGGAATGTCGGACCCTCGAGGAATTGATGTCGGACTCAAGTAAATAAAATTGAGAGGATGTTTCAGTGGAATACCTTACGTAGTTAGAATGTGATATAGATTTTAAGTATATGTATTAAATTATATATGATGTTATCATGTACTAACGTGTTGGTTATATATGGTAACCGTAGTTTAGTCAGATATTCATGATGGACAAGTGAACGAGGATCAAGTTGAAGATCATGGATTGTACGGGAAAGCGGTCACGTTGTTTGTAATCATTTGTTAACATAGTTACATTAAATAAATGATGAATGATGTATTTATGTTAGAAGTGTTGACCTAAACGGTATTTAAGTATGTTAGAGTAGTTAAAAGAAAGAAATTTTACGGTTCATTTTCCGCTGCGTCTTTTAGGGGTCAAATCGTGAACAAGGTCTTACACTTTCATGGGTAATTGTTGTTGTGTATAACAACCCTCCTGAATTTTTCGACACCCTAATATATTTTAAAGATACCCTTATATGTCTTAAAATATACCCCGTATGTGAAAACCGAGCCCAAAATACATTATATCATTAAAAATAAAATAAAAATCAATTTTTAATGCCGCTCGCGGCCCGCGACGGATATAGCACAAGGCTACGCGGGGCGCGACGACCTGGATACGAGGACGCACCAGAGCACGCCACGTGTCCAACGCGTATGGGGTCTAGGGGTGACTCGGCAAGCCTATAACGGGACACGTAGTCCCTGGCGGGCCGCGTAAGCCCCTTTATCATCTTTCGCGGGGCGCGACAGACCCCCGGAACAACCCTATATATAGAATTCGTTGGCCAGAGTTCACAAATCGTTCATAAATCTTTCCTCTCTCGAATTTCTGAAGAATTAACATAATTTTCGGGTATAATACCCCCTAATTAACGAAGTTCTGCCCCGATGTAAGTATCATAACCCCGGTTACGTATTAGATACGCTGCCCGATTGATCCAGGGTTCCGTAACGGCTGTCGAGGTTCTGCCCGGTGTAGTCGTTGGAATGCCGTCTTGGGGAGGGTATTACTAATGTAAATATTAAGGGTTATTATACTAACATGTCACACCCCGACCACGTGGAACATACAAAACGTGGCGGAAATGTCGGGGAGTGTTGTAACAGAATTAATTGTTTCAAATCCATGGCAATTGAAGTTTCGTTTTATTGATTAAAAGTGTTACAATGTCTTATCAAACTAGGAAATACAACAAATTAACTAGTCTTGCATCTTTTATTGTCACTAAAGCCCAAGTCTGCCTATATGTATCTTGATCATCTTACGCAACAGTTCCTGAAAAACACATGTGAAAATAGGTACGTCAGCATAAAAATGCCTGTGAGATACATAGGTTTTGTGAAAATAGGTTCCATGACTTATGTTTGAGAAAATGTTTAGTCATGAACCTTGTAATTTGCTTTGTTTTGTAAATCATTTGAAAAACAATGAGTTCAGATGATATGTATAAATAAGTGAATAATGTATGGTTAAATGAATAACCATAGTAAAATGGGTTTGTATAAGATAAGTTGTTTGTAAAACAATGTCTTGTGAAAAGTATGTTATTTGTATAAAATGTCATATGTCTCAAACTGAAATGATTCAAGTAACGCTACGATATGTAATACCATACAAACACTTATATATAGGAAGTACCAGCGGCGTATCCACCATGCTTGTATCATATTACACACGCCTCGTTACTTAATCACTTACTCAAACCAAACTATCAAGATGAAATGTTTAACAAGTATAGAAATGTTCATGTATAGTCAAATACGGTTCACACGGTTCACAGATACAAACGGTTCACAGATACAAACGGTTCACAGATACAAACGGTTCACAGATACAAACGGTTCACAGATACAAACGGTTCACAGATATCAACGGATCACAGATACAAACGGTTCACAGATATCAACGGATCACATAGTCAAATGATTTCAACGGTTCAATATGTAGTATAATGTGTTCATATGCTGGATAAGCATATGCAACAGAAAAGCAATGTAAAACAATGTACTAAGTAATGCACACAATGGGCACACCTAGCATAAGATGAAATGAAATCATGTACTATAATGTACTAACGAACATAGCAAGTATATGATGTCAAAACAGGAAAGCATGAAAGTAACAAGTAGGCACATGTGTTCCACCCCAAAACAGTTTGGAAAACAGTAAAAGAGGGGTCTATGTACTCACTTGAGATTGCTCAGTAGTTCTGGAGTGACAACTAAACAATGCTAGAGATCGCGGATATCAAACGGCACCTAGTATAGGTAACTATGTTAATAAACCGGACCTAGATCGGAAGATTGGGTAGCATTAGGGTTTGTAAACCAAACGAGTGTAGAGACTCGTGTCATTTGGTTTAACAAAGCCTACATACTAAATGAAACTTAACCTGAGTGTCTACGACCCATTACGACCCGTTTAGGTAGCTTATGCTACTTTAACGCGTCGTTCGCGTGAAACGCGTTCGGACCGCCTAACTAGCCCTATGACAAGTGTTATATGCCTAAACATATTACATAATCAGTTATGTGACAAAGGTTTAGGTTACATATGCTTAATTACCAATTATACATGAAAAGGGTATTCTGGTAATTTACCTAAGGCATATAAACTACCTATCATACAACTACTTAAACGATGTGACCATAGGGTATAACCTCGGAAGGTTATTCCCTACCTACTATGGTCACCTAATGTGTTTGGTCGGATCCTAATGATCGACCAAACTGGGTCGGGTTCGAGGTATAAGCGATTCATCAGATCGCTTACCCTACGACCCTAGACAACGTGGTAATCAGTGGGCATAGTCCCAAGGGACTATGACCAACGTGATTACACTCACGTTGCGAAGTTCAAAAGAACTTCGCATTGACCATTACTGGTCAACGCTGAAAGTCAAACAAAGTTTGACTTTCTGACTCGAAAAGCAGTAAAATAAGGAAAAGAACGAAAGAATACTTACGAAGGGTCCCCGAATGCTAATCCCGATCCAAGAACTCAGGTATGAAACAATGGTTTCAACTTAGAGCTCTCAAAATCAGAATTCTAGTGGGTTTTGATGTTGTGTGGGTTGGGTATTTATAGGAATACCCGAACCGTTAGGATCGTTTGTCGAAAATCGTGCCTTAATCATGTCCGTACAAGTGTCGGAATGTTATGGTGCCTAAATTGCCACTAACCATAGGGAATCAACACTTGGCAAGGGATTTGGGAGTGGATAACAACTGTAAACAGCTGTCGATACATCGAATCCGGTCCCGAAAATGCGAAAAATGAGTTTTCTGCATGTTTCTGCCCCAGACTAGGCAGTCGCGTAGCGCGACGGTGAGGGCCTAGGCAGTCGCGCTACGCCACTGACCCCCCAGTTTCAGAAAAGTTTCAAAAGTGGCAGGAATGGTCCCTGCACGTGTTTAAGGCCTTTTTTGATGCGTTTGAACCCCGTTAACCTCATTTCAAGGCTCTAAAATGAAGTTAAAGTATAGGGAACTCAAAACATACTCAAAAATATGCCGGATGATGGTTCGTTTGGTCGTACGAACGCGATGTTCGCTTAATTACGACGGAATGCGCATAAGCGCGAAAAACGAACCAAATGACGCGACGAATGGATTTTTCTTATGGCGAACACTAAAATATAATGTAGTCATGCTTACATAAATTTTTGGATGTCCAGATATATTCAGAACGTAAGTTATGCGCGAAAATGCAAACTTGTGCACTTTTTGACACTTTTAGTCCCTGAATGACACAAAAGTTTATTTTAGCACACCGAACCCCTCAAAGCCTATTTCTAAGCTATGTAAAGGATATTTATGGTATGTTTAACTTATGGTCATGTTCCGGAATGTCTGTTACAGTTCAAATTGGCATACTTTCACAGTTTGTCAACTTTAGTCCCTGTAAGCGATTTAACTTTGATTTCACCACACCAAACCTTCCAAAACTTATATCTAAGTTATGTATAGGTTATTTAAGGTATGTTAAGCCTATTTCACTATTCCGGAGTGTTCGTTGCATTAAACTGGTTATATTTACGCATTAGTGCGCGTATAACCTTCCAGAAAGCGATTTAGAGCTTGAAATCGAACATGAGTCGATATGTGCAAAAGATACACATATTTATACAAGTCCAAAGTATGAAATACATTATTTCATTGGTTTGGCATTTGTTTGATGGTTGAAATGACACAGGTGTTACAGTCTCCCCTACTTTAGGAAATTTCGTCCCGAAATTAATTCGTAGGAGTCTATTTGTGACTTTGTATCAGATAACCACCAGAGATATGTAAGGCATAATCCTGTCATTTCCTTAACGGACAATCTTCAGAAATGAAAATGAACAAACGGAGTCATTTTCCTCAACGAGTATTCTTCAGAAACGGAAATGAAGGAATAATCAAACGGGGATTCATTTCCTTAACGGAGAATCTTCAGAAACGAAAATGATCAAACGGAGTCATTTTCAACGGGTGCTTCCTCAGAAACGGAAATGAAAATGAATAGACAAACGGATATTCATTTCCTTGACGGACAAATCTTCAGAAACGAAAATGAACAAACGGAGTCATTTTCAACGGTTGCTTCCTCAGAAATGGAAATGAAAATGAATAGACAAACGGATATTCATTTCCTTGACGGACAAATCTTCAGAAACGAAAATGAACAAACGGAGTCCTTTTCAACGGTTGCTTCCTCAGAAATGGAAATGAAAATGAATAGACAAACGGATATTCATTTCCTTGACGGACAAATCTTCAGAAACGAAAATGAACAAACGGAGTCATTTTCAACGGTTGCTTCCTCAGAAATGGAAATGAAAATGAATAGACAAACGGATATTCATTTCCTTGACGGACAAATCTTCAGAAACGAAAATGAACAAACGGAGTCATTTTCAACGGTTGCTTCCTCAGAAATGGAAATGAAAATGAATAGACAAACGGATATTCATTTCCTTGACGGACAAATCTTCAGAAACGAAAATGAACAAACAGAGTCATTTTCAACGGTTGCTTCCTCAGAAATGGAAATGAAAATGAATAGACAAACGGATATTCATTTCCTTGACGGACAAATCTTCAGAAACGAAAATGATCAAACGGAGTCATTTTCAACGGTTGCTTCCTCAGAAATGGAAATGAAAATGAATAGACAAACGGATATTCATTTCCTTGACGGACAAATCTTCAGAAACGAAAATGAACAAACGGAGTCATTTTCAACGGTTGCTTCCTCAGAAATGGAAATGAAAATGAATAGACAAACGGATATTCATTTCCTTGACGGACAAATCTTCAGAAACGAAAATGAACAAACGGAGTCATTTTCAACGGTTGCTTCCTCAGAAATGGAAATGAATAGAGTTAACTCCTAGGCACACGATAAAACTTGCTGTGGTTTCTGTGCACTAAATTCCATAATTATGTATGCATCCATAATTACGTAATTCCTTGCACAGTCCGCACAGTTTGTCTTGTAATGTTCACATAATCACATAGTTGTTTAACTTGTTTATTAATTTGTTATCTTTGGACGCGGATACTTAAAGCACACCAGGAATCCAATTCGTGGATTTCATTTGGCACTTTAATCATTTCAAGAATCTATCTATGAAGATAGGATAATCTTAAAAGGAATTCGGCTTTATCCTTATTGAATTGTGATGTACGTATTGAATCATACAAAGAATTCAATTAAGGACTCCGATGAATGATACCCATCCACAAGGATCTAATTATGAGGATAGAAAGATCCTACATGGATTTTTGGAGTTTGTGTAACGGGAGGTGTTCCGACACCTTGCACTAGGCGTGCTTACGTCTATACACAAGGTAGAAAGTTCATGAGGTTGAGGCGCCAAATATGTCAAGCGACATATGAAGCAGAGTTTGAAGGTTGAGCAGCAGCAGGATTTGCAACAGCTTTGCTCTGGATTGCAAAGCGGCACATGTTAACCAAATGTCTCCATCGTCCACCGTGGGTACATTTGAAACAGGGTATTTTGATTTGAATAATGACGATGGCATTGATTGCACCAAGGAGCAGTTCCCTTATACAGCTTCATCCCTGAGGCGAGTCATGGTGATAGCTAAGTCAACGGTCCTCTGGAGTACGAGGCCTATTCGCTGGGTAATTGCAGCACCTGGTTCGGACATTGTTGTTGCGATAAAGAAGCATCTTGAAGATAACGAAAGGCATAGGAGGAAACAAGTGAAAGATAGTCAAAAGAAAATGATAAGGTATGTAGATTATGACCATTTGTTTGTTACCAAAGGCAAACAAATGAGAGAGTGACTAATCAAAGTAAGCGGGTCAATATAATGTATCGCGAAGACATGCTCTCCTATAAGTGAACACTCATCCCAAGAATTCCCAGGTAAGCACAACTGGTCTCGCGTCTGATGAGATGTATACGAAGTGCTTGCCTAGACAGAAAACCCAGAATACAGGCATTCACCCTTCCAGTTTGCACGTGTTCACATTATTTAAAACCCAAAACCTTGACGAGATTTTGAAAACTTAAAGGGGTTCAAAACTATATAACAGAGGGTTCAAAACCTATTAATTAATCATCCTAGAACAGATGATTAGTTTTCAAAGCGGTTTCGAAAAATTATGTTCTTGTTGTGGTAGTCGCCTAAGGATAGGTGACGGTATTGTTTTATGACTAAACGCAAGTAAACTCGCGTTAGGGTCCTAAGAAAGCTATAGACTAGGTCAAAGCATTACTAATAACCTAATTCCCTATAACCATTGGCTCTGATACCATCTTTTCTGTCACACCCCGACCACGTGGAACATACAAAACGTGGCGGAAATGTCAGGGAGTGTTGTAACAGAATTAATTGTTTCAAATCCATGGCAATTGAAGTTTCGTTTTATTGATTAAAAGTGTTACAATGTCTTATCAAACTAGGAAATACAACAAATTAACTAGTCTTGCATCTTTTATTGTCACTAAAGCCCAAGTCTGCCTATATGTATCTTGATCATCTTACGCAACAGTTCCTGAAAAACACATGTGAAAATAGGTACGTCAGCATAAAAATGCCTGTGAGATACATAGGTTTTGTGAAAATAGGTTCCATGACTTATGTTTGAGAAAATGTTTAGTCATGAACCTTGTAATTTGCTTTGTTTTGTAAATCATTTGAAAAACAATGAGTTCAGATGATATGTATAAATAAGTGAATAATGTATGGTTAAATGAATAACCATAGTAAAATGGGTTTGTATAAGATAAGTTGTTTGTAAAACAATGTCTTGTGAAAAGTATGTTATTTGTATAAAATGTCATATGTCTCAAACTGAAATGATTCAAGTAACGCTACGATATGTAATACCATACAAACACTTATATATAGGAAGTACCAGCGGCGTATCCACCATGCTTGTATCATATTACACACGCCTCGTTACTTAATCACTTACTCAAACCAAACTATCAAGATGAAATGTTTAACAAGTATAGAAATGTTCATGTATAGTCAAATACGGTTCACACGGTTCACAGATACAAACGGTTCACAGATACAAACGGTTCACAGATACAAACGGTTCACAGATACAAACGGTTCACAGATACAAACGGTTCACAGATACAAACGGTTCACAGATATCAACGGATCACAGATACAAACGGTTCACAGATATCAACGGATCACATAGTCAAATGATTTCAACGGTTCAATATGTAGTATAATGTGTTCATATGCTGGATAAGCATATGCAACAGAAAAGCAATGTAAAACAATGTACTAAGTAATGCACACAATGGGCACACCTAGCATAAGATGAAATGAAATCATGTACTATAATGTACTAACGAACATAGCAAGTATATGATGTCAAAACAGGAAAGCATGAAAGTAACAAGTAGGCACATGTGTTCCACCCCAAAACAGTTTGGAAAACAGTAAAAGAGGGGTCTATGTACTCACTTGAGATTGCTCAGTAGTTCTGGAGTGACAACTAAACAATGCTAGAGATCGCGGATATCAAACGGCACCTAGTATAGGTAACTATGTTAATAAACCGGACCTAGATCGGAAGATTGGGTAGCATTAGGGTTTGTAAACCAAACGAGTGTAGAGACTCGTGTCATTTGGTTTAACAAAGCCTACATACTAAATGAAACTTAACCTGAGTGTCTACGACCCATTACGACCCGTTTAGGTAGCTTATGCTACTTTAACGCGTCGTTCGCGTGAAACGCGTTCGGACCGCCTAACTAGCCCTATGACAAGTGTTATATGCCTAAACATATTACATAATCAGTTATGTGACAAAGGTTTAGGTTACATATGCTTAATTACCAATTATACATGAAAAGGGTATTCTGGTAATTTACCTAAGGCATATAAACTACCTATCATACAACTACTTAAACGATGTGACCATAGGGTATAACCTCGGAAGGTTATTCCCTACCTACTATGGTCACCTAATGTGTTTGGTCGGATCCTAATGATCGACCAAACTGGGTCGGGTTCGAGGTATAAGCGATTCATCAGATCGCTTACCCTACGACCCTAGACAACGTGGTAATCAGTGGGCATAGTCCCAAGGGACTATGACCAACGTGATTACACTCACGTTGCGAAGTTCAAAAGAACTTCGCATTGACCATTACTGGTCAACGCTGAAAGTCAAACAAAGTTTGACTTTCTGACTCGAAAAGCAGTAAAATAAGGAAAAGAACGAAAGAATACTTACGAAGGGTCCCCGAATGCTAATCCCGATCCAAGAACTCAGGTATGAAACAATGGTTTCAACTTAGAGCTCTCAAAATCAGAATTCTAGTGGGTTTTGATGTTGTGTGGGTTGGGTATTTATAGGAATACCCGAACCGTTAGGATCGTTTGTCGAAAATCATGCCTTAATCATGTCCGTACAAGTGTCGGAATGTTATGGTGCCTAAATTGCCACTAACCATAGGGAATCAACACTTGGCAAGGGATTTGGGAGTGGATAACAACTGTAAACAGCTGTCGATACATCGAATCCGGTCCCGAAAATGCGAAAAATGAGTTTTCTGCATGTTTCTGCCCCAGACTAGGCAGTCGCGTAGCGCGACGGTGAGGGCCTAGGCAGTCGCGCTACGCCACTGACCCCCCAGTTTCAGAAAAGTTTCAAAAGTGGCAGGAATGGTCCCTGCACGTGTTTAAGGCCTTTTTTGATGCGTTTGAACCCCGTTAACCTCATTTCAAGGCTCTAAAATGAAGTTAAAGTATAGGGAACTCAAAACATACTCAAAAATATGCCGGATGATGGTTCGTTTGGTCGTACGAACGCGATGTTCGCTTAATTACGACGGAATGCGCATAAGCGCGAAAAACGAACCAAATGACGCGACGAATGGATTTTTCTTATGGCGAACACTAAAATATAATGTAGTCATGCTTACATAAATTTTTGGATGTCCAGATGTATTCAGAACGTAAGTTATGCGCGAAAATGCAAACTTGTGCACTTTTTGACACTTTTAGTCCCTGAATGACACAAAAGTTTATTTTAGCACACCGAACCCCTCAAAGCCTATTTCTAAGCTATGTAAAGGATATTTATGGTATGTTTAACTTATGGTCATGTTCCGGAATGTCTGTTACAGTTCAAATTGGCATACTTTCGCAGTTTGTCAACTTTAGTCCCTGTAAGCGATTTAACTTTGATTTCACCACACCAAACCTTCCAAAACTTATATCTAAGTTATGTATAGGTTATTTAAGGTATGTTAAGCCTATTTCACTATTCCGGAGTGTTCGTTGCATTAAACTGGTTATATTTACGCATTAGTGCGCGTATAACCTTCCAGAAAGCGATTTAGAGCTTGAAATCGAACATGAGTCGATATGTGCAAAAGATACACATATTTATACAAGTCCAAAGTATGAAATACATTATTTCATTGGTTTGGCATTTGTTTGATGGTTGAAATGACACAGGTGTTACATAACACGTGTGCATTTGTGTAAATTATAGATAATCACCAGGAAACCCTTACAGAAAACCTAAGACGTCAATGTGAGTAATCTCCTTTTTGTAAATTGTTTTTACAAAACCTTAAATGTTTTACAATGCAATTAAGCAGTGATTGAGTCTTTGTAGTTCTTCAATTACTGCCGGTATTTTGGGGTCTTGTATACAAAATGTGGAATACGTTACCATTGGACAAAGAGTTAGCCAATGTGTAATATGACCCACAAGTCAGGATTGACAGTACCGAATGAGTAATTGTGTAGACATAAACATTGTAATCGCTCTCAATACTATTTAAGGATAAAACTCTTCTTGATTAAACTGGGAATCACTCACCAGTATTTCCCACTGACAAAATGCTTTTAAACGCGTTTTAGGTAACAAAATGTGAAAGCCAACTAGAAGCCAGCTGGACAGCACTGAAGGCTTGGAAAAATGGCTATAAAAGTTACCTAAATAAAAGAAGATGTTTTATTTCAATAAAATGGGATTTATCCCTATAAATCAGTTTGTAATGAAAACTTTGGTTTTATCCCAATATGTTTAATATTATAAAAGTGTGGTATTTACTCTGATAAACATTTCCTAACTACGGTCCTGATGAAATTTCCGCTGCCAAAATGATAATCTCCCGTTACATTTGGGGATTAATTGGAGAGATTAGGCATGTAATCAAGGCAGCTAGACCTAAAACCATAGAAGAAGCTGTAGAACTAGCAAACACCTTGACAGATGAGTTAGTCCGTACACGAGAAGAGGATCAAAGGAGGAACCTAACCCAGAAGCTTACCCAAGAATTCCGTTCTGGAAATTCTAACCGTGGGAAAAATGTGGGTTCTACCTCTGCACCCTACTGTAAGTATTGCAAAAGGAAGCATTCAGGAAGATGCTCTATATAATGTAACTTCTGCAAAATGTCAGGACACAAGGAGGAAGATTGCAGGAAAAAGCCTAACAACAGGATATGCTACAACTGCGGAGAACAAGGTCATATCAAGCCTAACTGTCCAAAACTAGCTCCAGCCACGAACACTAAGAATACTAAAAATGCTAGAGCATTTGTTCTAACTGCAGAAGAAGCAAAGATGATCCCGGATGTGATCACTGGTACATTTTTAGTTAATGATGTTTTTGCTAAAGTATTATTTGACTCTGGTGCGAACCAAAGTTTTATTAATACTTCGTTTTGCAATTAATCAGTCATTAACTAAACTCCCACAAGAATGTCTGGTAGAAACAGCAAATGGGGAAACCATTAAGATTTCTGAAATCTTGTAGGGAGCAAGAATAGAAATTTTAAAACAGAAATTTATTGCAAATCTTTACCCAATGAATCTGGCAGGATTTGATGTTGTGTTAGGGATGGATTGGTTAATAGCCAATAAAGCCAGTATTTTATGTGATCAAAATTCAATTCAAGTAAATTCACCAAGGGGTGAAAAGATCACAATTAAGGGAAATAAAACCCTTAGATCCACAAAGTTCATCTCTGTGATGAAAACAACAAGTTATATAAGGAAAGGATCATTAGTGTATTTGATTTCTATAATCACTAACACTAAAGGAAAAGAATTAAAGGATATTCCAGTAGTATCCCAATTTTCAGATGTATTTCCAGAAGACCTACCAGGGCAACCGCCAGACAGAGAAGTTGAATTCAAAATCCATTTGATACCAGGAACTGCACCAATTGCCAAATCACCTTACCGTTTGGCACCCGCAGAAATGCAGGAACTGAAGAAACAGTTAGATGAATTGTTGGAAAAAGGATTCATACAGCCAAGCTCATCGCCATGGGGAGCACCGATTTTATTCGTTAAAAAAAAGGACGGATCAATGCGTATGTGCATTGACTACCGTGAATTGAACAAAGTCACAATTAAGAATCGGTATCCATTACCAAGAATCGACGATCTGTTTGATCAATTGTAAGGAGCATGATTTTTCTCTAAAATCGATTTAAGGTCAGGATATCATCAATTAAAGGTACAGGAATAGGGCATTCCTAAAACCGCTTTCAGAACAAGGTATGGCCATTATGAATTTACTGTCATGCCATTTGGTTTAACCAATGCCCCAGCTGCATTCATGGACATGATGAACCGAATATGTAAGCCATATTTAGATAAATTCATAATTGTCTTTACAGATGATATTCTTATTTATTCTAAAAGCAAAGAGGAACATGCAGCGCATCTACACGCACTTCTAAGTTTATTAAGAAAAGAAAAGCTTTATGCTAAGTTTTCGAAGTGTGAGTTTTGGTTAGAACAGGTACAATTTCTTGGACATCTAGTCAATCATGAAGGAATTCATGTAGATCCCACCAAAATCGAGGCGATAACCAAATGGAAAACCCTTGAGCCACCAACCGAGGTTAGAAGTTTCTTAGGATTGGCTGGTTGTTATAGAAGATTTATTCAAGATTTTTCTAGAATAGCCATTCCCTTAACTAAGTTAACCTGTAAATCCGTTAAGTTTGAATGGGGACCAAAACAAGAAGAAGCCTTTAGAATTCTTAAGCAAAGATTAACCCATTCACCCATACTAGCGTTACTAGAAGGAACTGAAGATTTTGTAATCTATTGTGACGCTTCTAAGTTAGGTTATGGATGTGTAGTAATGCAACGTCAAAAGGTTATAGCTTACGCTTCTAGACAACTTAAGAATCATGAAGAGAATTATTTAACCCATGATCTAGAATTAGGAGCTATAATTTTTGCTCTCAAAATTTGGAGGCATTACCTTTATGGTAGTAAGTTTATCATTTTTACCGACCATAAGAGTCTAAGGTATTTTTTGGGCAAAAGGAATTGAATATGAGACAAAGACGCTGGATGGAGATACTTAGTGATTATAATTGTAATATCCAGTATCATGCAGGAAAGGCAAATGTAGTAGCTGATGCTTTAAGTCGAAAGTATCATGAAAAGCCGAAAAGAGTACGTTCTCTTAAGTTAAATCTGCAAGTAGATTTGAATGATCAGATTAGAAAGGCACAAGAATCAGTAATCAAAGATGATACTGAAAAGTTAAAAGGAATGATTAAGGAATTAGAACAAGGAACATATGGAATTTGGAGATTCCATAAGAAAAGAATGTGGATACCTAAATTGGGAAACCTACGCCACCGTATATTAGAAGAAGCCCATAAATCTAAGTATACGATGCATCCTGGAAGTGATAAGATGTATCAGGATTTAAGGAAGAATTTTTGGTGGATAGGAATGAAAAAGGATATAGCAGCATATGTTGCAAAGTGTTTAACCTGTTCACAAGTCAAAGCTGAACATCAGAAACCCTCAGGTTTATTGCAACAGTTAGAAATGCCTGTATGGAAATGAGAATTGATAACAATGGATTTTGTTACCAAATTACCCAAAACAAGAAAAGGTAATGATACAATCTGGATGATTGTAGACAGGCTAACCAAGTCAGCTCATTTCCTACCAATGAAAGAAATTTTTAGTATGGAACAACTAGCTAAATTATATGTAAATGAAATAGTTTCATTACATGGAATTCCTCTATCAATTGTTTCTGACAGAGATAGTCGTTTTACCTCTCATTTTTGGACAAGCTTCCAGAAAGCAATGGGAACCAAGTTGAATCTAAGCACAACTTATCATCCTCAAACGGACGGACAAAGCGAAAGGACAATTCAGACATTGGAAGACATGCTTAGAGCTTGTGTAATTGATTTCGGAGGTAATTAAGACGATCATTTACCATTGATAGAATTTTCTTATAATAACAGTTATCACACAAGTATCAATGCTGCACCATTCGAAGCGCTTTATGGACGAAAGTGCCGAACGCCAGTCTGTTGGGCAGAAATTGGAGAAAAGCAACTATCTGGACCTGAGATAGTACAAGAAACAACAAACAAAATCATTCAAGTCAAGGAACGACTGAAAACAGCACGTGATCGACAAAAGAGTTTTGCTGATAACCGACGTAAGCCCTTGGAATTTCAGGTCGGAGATAAAGTGTTATTGAAAGTCTCTCCTTGGAAAGGAGTGGTAAGATTCATCAAAAGAGGAAAGCTAAGCCCCAGGTATGTTGGACCTTTTGAGATTATTAGAAAAATAGGACATGTAGCCTATCAGCTACAACTGCCAGAGGAAATGGCAGGAATACATGATGTATTTCATGTATCTAATCTTAAGAAGTGTTTAGCTGATAAATCGCTAGTAGTACCTCTTAAGGATATAAAGGTAAATGAACAGTTAAAGTTTGTAGAGAAGCCTCTACAGATTGAAGACAGGAAAGTTAAGAACCTCAAGCACAAAAGATTAGTTCTGGTCAACGTGAAATGGGACTCCAAAAGATGACCAGAATACACATGGGAGCTTGAATCAGAAATGCAAAGGAAATATCCACACTTGTTCTAGTAGATCTCGAGGACGAGCTCTAAAACAAGGTGGGGAGGATATAACAACCCTCCTGAATTTTTCGACACCCTAATATATTTTAAAAATACCCTTATATGTCTTAAAATATACCCCGTATGTGAAAACCGAGCCCAAAATACATTATATCATTAAAAATAAAATAAAAGTCAAGACGGATATAGCACAAGGCTACGCGGGGCGCGACGACCTAGATAAGAGGACGCACCGGAGCACGCCACGTGTCCAACGCGTGTGGGGTCTAGGGCTGACTCGGCAAGCCTATAACGGGACACGTAGTCCCTGGCGGGCTGCGTAAGCCCCTTTCTCATCTTACGCGGGGCGCGACAGACCCCCTAAACAACCCTATATATAGAATTCGTTGGCCACAGTTCACAAATCGTTCTTAAATCTTTCCTCTCTCGAATTTATGAAGAATTAACATAATTTTCGGGTATAATACCCCCTGATTAACGAAGTTCTGCCCCGATGTAAGTATCATAACCCCGGTTACGTATTAGATACGCTGCCCGATTGATCCAGGGTTCCGTAACGACTGTCGAGATTCTGCCCGACGTAGTCGTTGGAATGCCGTCTCGGGGGGGGGGGGGTATTACTAATGTAAATATTAAGGGTTATTATACTAACACGTGTGCATTTGTATAAATTATAGATAATCACCAGGAAACCCTTACAGAAAACCTAAGACATCAATGTGAGTAATCTCCTTTTTGTAAATTGTTTTTACAAAACCTTAAATGTTTTACAATGCAATTAAGCAGTGATTGAGTCTTTGTAGTTCTTCAATTACTGCCTGTATGTTGGGGTTTTGTATACAAAATGTGGAATACGTTACCATTGGACAAAGAGTTAGCCAATGTGTAATATGACCCACAAGTCAGGATTGACAGTACTGAATGAGTAATTGTGTAGACATAAACATTGTAATCGCTCTCAATACTGTTTAAGGATAAAACTCTTCTTGATTAAACTGGGATTCACTCACCAGTATTTCCCACTGAAATAATGTTTTTAAACGCGTTTCAGGTAACAAAATGTGAAAGCCAACTAGAAGCCAGCTGGACAACACTGAAGGTTTGGAAAAGTGGCTATAAAAGTTACCTAAATAAAAGAAGATGTTTTATTTCAATAAAATGAGATTTATCCCTATAAATCAGTTTGTAATGAAAACTTGGGTTTTATCCCAATATGTTTAATATTATAAAAGTGTGGCATTTACTCTGATAAACATTTCCTAACTACGGTCCTGATGAAATTTCCGCTGCCAAAATGATAAACAAAATGATACCACGAAAACTGGTCTCGCGGCCGCCCGTTTCCGAAAAAGATAGGGGGCGGGGGTTGCGACATTGTGTGACCAATTAATCACTACATACGCATTGCCACCATGTGTTGTTTATAGAACGTGCTAAACAAAGGGAGGGTAATAGGGGGAGAAAAGGGTTTGACAAAAGTCAAGGCGAAATGGCTTCATCAATACCCCTCTATGGCTTCTCTCTGGCGAGAATTTTAGTAAGCTATCTTTGTCAAATCCCTGTCATAACCAACAATCGAAAGATTTGTTCAGTTGGTAAACATCTCACTGGTGTGGTAATCGGCAAGAGATACGACTGACGAGAAAGAAAATAGCAATGTGCTATTTTTAAGTAAACAGTGGGGACCAAAGATGTAATTCCACAAACTTAGGACCGAAATCGCAATATTAACATAGCATATGGATCATCCATATACTTTTTTCCATAACTATAACCTTTGTTTTTCACTTTGATTCTTTAGCAAGAAAATATTTCACCAAAAAGGTTTAAACATTCGGTTATGTTCAAAAACTCACTTCGTCCTCGGTTCATGACAGTTTCTCATAGTCATCACATTATTGGTGGCGTAATGCTATGGTCCATTGGTGAATGCGGATGTATGACGAAGATTAGAATTGACTATAAATGTACATACAAGACACTCTACGATAGTCGACAGCACCAATACACAGTAGAAAATAAAATTAAATTATGATGTAAAACTAAAACTAGCAAACATACAAACATAAAATCCAAAGTCCCTAAAGGACAATTTAAAAAAGATAAAAAAAGTGCAGGATTTCTACATAATGATGGGACATGAAGAGTGTTAGAAACTAGCTGAAGTTGTTCTTCTGAGTTGATACTTTGGTTCAGGAGGTGGTGGTACACATGGCAAAGCCTTCTCTGCCTCCTGCAAATTGAAACTACAATAATCAATAAAAACGGAAAAAAAAAAACAAATTTTGGATAAAATCATTCAGGTGTAAGGGTGTTTATACAATTATAATACACTATAATGAGGTTACTCTAATAGAATGACACAATGAATATAATTAAATTCACAATACCTTTGAAGAAGAAGCAACTAAGGTTAAAGATAATATAAGAATCACTAGGGGTAAAACTTATTAACATTAACCAATAACAATAACATTTAACATCAATTAACCAGTTTATCCAACTAACACCAGAATCAAAAACACAAACAATTGACATTAAGAACATATTAATCTCACGAACGTCAATAACCTTAAGACCATACAGAAACAACAAAGAAAAGAGACGAAGACACAGCCAGATATTAGCGATAAGTATTCAAAGGAAGTATAAGGTTGTATGCATAGAGAACACACTTTGGGCCATTGTGACAAGTTTGGTACTTTCAATAAATTGACCCGTTCCCTTTAGCTAATTTTTTTTATTTAACCCATTTGACACATTAAAGATAAAACATGATCCGAATTGACCCATCCACAAGCAGATAGGTTAATATTTCCAGCCAAACAACCCCCTGTTCGGTTCAGACAACTTTTGATATCACCAACATTATTCTTCACTGTTAGACATTAATCCTGAAACGAGTCGTTTTTTAAAGAAATTAAAAGTTGTAGACCATGATCATGCAGCCTTTAGATCAATGTTATTCTAATGATATTTTAACAAGTTAAGATGTGTTATTTGCCATGATGATATTTTAACAAGTTAAGATGTGTTATTTGCCATGAAGTATATATAAATCTACTCACTCTCTCTGCTACACGACCAACATGATAAAAGGAGAAAGGAAAACATGAATCATAATACAAAAGATAAAGATATCCAGTATCCTAAGTTTGACGAAAGAACATTATAGAATAGCAAACAATATCAAAAAAGAAATACCTGTTCTCTCTTAAGCCTTTCATTTTCTTCTTCCAAACGTGACACTTTGTTCTCCAATTCATGGGTGTAAGCCTATCCAACCATATAGAATTCTCTAATAACTTTCACACTAAATTACCTTTTATTTTAGGAAATAATATATGTGGAGGCCACCCATACTTGCATTTTTTTCCCATTAAGGCCACCCAACTATGTATTTGCTTTCGTTTGTACCAAATTCAGCCAAAACACATGGCAATATTATAAAACGACAAAATCACAAAACACACTAGTTTTTCAAATCGAGTCATTGCTTGTTTGATATACGTGGAGGCCAAACCATTACTCAATTTTTTCATTGGGTAAATTTTTTTACGTCCTTTAAGTTTCAACAAAATTTAAGGCGCTATCCTTTACCTAATGAAATTACAACGGATGTCCTTTATGTTTTAATTTCTTTACAGCAGATGCCTTTTATGTTTTAATTTCTTTACAACGGATGTCCTTTATGTTTGTAATCTTTTTAGGGAGAAAGGACACCCTTTTTTGAATAGAATCATTGCTTGTTTAATGGATCGACGGAAGGGTATTTTTGTCTTTTCAAAAAGAATAGTTTTTTTCATCATTAAGGATGTTTTTGGCTGAATTTGGTATAAACAAGTTACATACTTGGAAAGTCTATATAGTAGTTTCAACACATGGGTAGCCTCCACATGCATTATTCATTTTGTTTACACCACGTGAACGCCTTGGCTTCTATGTAGGTCCCACACGACAAAAAACTGAATACAGATTTTGAAATCTTACCTGTTTCCTTGCTCTTGATCGTGCAGCAGATTCCCTATTCTTAATCATTCTTTTCTGCCTCCTTTCAACAGTCTTGTCCATAAAATCTCCAGAAGCAACTCGTTTCCTTCCAGACATTTGTGTATCCGAAGACACCGTCATTTGCGTCTCAGAATAACCCACATCACTAATCATCTGCTGAGCTGGATGATGACCTGGCATGAACACATGTTGTTGCTGAACCGTCGGGACTTGATACTGCATCCATTGTGTCGGTTGCGGCAATGCAACCGCTTCACTTCCTAAACCCGAACTCTTCTTCTCCTGAGACGATTCTGCCACAATCCCAGCTTTCGCCAAGAAATCCTCCAACGTCATCTCACCAAGTGTCGTTCGTTCCTCACGTGTACTATTTTCATCAACATCATGACCAATACCATTATTATCCTTCTTCTTTAGCATATCTTGCCACAACTCATCAATCGTTTTCTTACTCAAATCCGCCACTGACGACGACACAGACGCAAGCCGCGTCTCCCGATTAACCCCCTCTTGATTAACCTCACTTTCAGCATTCCAAACACTCTTTATAAGCTCATTAATATTCATACTACTCAAAGGCTTCCCTAAATCCCCTAACTGACGTTGAACCTCATCCAATGTTAAATTATACAACTCTTTTCCATGTGATCCCATCGTTCGAGTCCCCATACACAAAAAACCCTAATTATTCTAATTTCTAACCCTAATTATTATCATTATCCACTAATCAATCGGTTCAAAACAGTCAATTTCAAATACAGAATTCCTAAATTGAACAATCGATCGGTTGATAGCTTAGTATTAATATTAAACAAGCGGAAACTGCAAGCCCTAACCCTAATTGTGAAATTCGATACAACGAGTGTGATTTGTGAGATTTTGATTCGATTTTCGTGAATTATGATGTTAATCGGTGTGGATTGATGTGGAATTGTGAGAGATTACTGACCGGAGATGTGAAAGATTGAAGAAGGATGATTTTAGGTTGTTCTTCCATGCAATTGAAGAAGCAGCTGCAATAAACGGTTAATGTGTTCTTCCACATAACTGATTAACTAGAATACCGGGCTTGGTTATTACATGACCCGGACCCGGACCCGGACCCGGACCCGAACACCGACATTTTTTATTTTTTCCGGGTAAACTACACGGATGGTCCCTGTTATCTACTAAAATTTTGGATTTGTTTTCTAACTTTTTAAAGTATATAAATGTGCTTTATGCTTTGTAACACATTTAGTCTTCAACTTTTTTTTTTTTTTCCAAAAGTACATGGATGGTCTATGTGGTTTGCATTTTGTAACGCATTTAATGCTTTACTAAGCCATGCTAAATGTTTTGGTCAAAAATCACAGAAGGATAATGCAACCAAATCTGATTTTATGAGGTGTGATGCTTGGTTAAATGATCAAATATATGAACAATGAATTGAATGAAAATGAGTGGTGGACGCAAGGATTTATACGAGGAAAAAGCCCTTGATCAATGAATGATCTCCGGCACAAAAAAATCTCAGGTGAAGGAAACTACCGATCACCAACTATATTAAACAAACAATGTTTACAAATCGTGATGATAACAAGCTTGGTACAAGGATCACTATAGTGCAAAAAGTGTGTAATCGCAGAGAGTTCTTGAGAGCTCGAGTGTAGTGTAGTTGTGTTGTTAATAATTATCTAATCAAGCTTGTATCCCCATTTAAAAATAGAAACTAACTAGCCTAACTAACTATTCGAAAAAGGTGCAAGTCCCCCACGATCACCATAACGGTCGAAGAGCTCATGCACGTGCAGAATCATGAAGCATATTCCCCTAGAATCTTGGTTGGACCAAGTCCTATTCGAATACTCCTGCAAAACAAGTTAAAAAATGATGGAAACAATTGTTAGTGTTAGGATAATAATGAGGATCCTGGATCCTTATTGCTGCAACATCTTCTGAGGATCCTTAATTCAAACCGAACTGAGGATCCTTGATCCAAGCTGCATTTGAGGATCCGTGATCCATAAGCTGTGAAAATCCATCCCTAACAATTGCCCTTAAAATATGAGGAATTAAATTGCAACTGAATGAGTCATATTTTCTGCTTGATTCCGAACGAGTTGGTTAGCGAAAAACTAGCCGTTGCGAGGATGACATCAGCGATAAGACTTCCGGCAACAATCATCATTATATATAGGGTTATAGATAAGGATGAAAAAATGCATTCAAATTCGAGACCCTTCCCCTTTAAATCCTCATTCGAAGACTTCATCAGGTATCTCTTCTTTCCTTTTCTCTAAATCTTCTTCGTTCCTGTGCTCTGTTCTCCGTTTACCCATGGCTAAGATGAATCTCCGATCCTCCCCTGCTAAGGATCCCAAGAAGGAGAGCCCTCTGAAGAGTCAGGGCATAACTAAAAAGCCCTTCATTGGAACTCTGTCGCTTCACCGATCCTGAGATTGATCGGTTACGTCACTGTTTCCCGGAAGGAACCATCTTTAGATCCTTTGACTCTTCGATGAAGAGTGACTGCGTTTCTGATGCCTGGATCACTTTCCCTGCAAGCCCTTTTCAGATCTGCTTTAGATATCCTTTCCCTTTCCTAACCCAAAGCTTTTTCACACTCACCGGTTTGTGCTACGTCCAAGCCATGCCGATGGTGTGAAGAGTCTTGTATACTCTTGAAAACATCATTGAACAAGAAGGGATAGATATAGGCTTGTTTGAATTGAGCCAGTTATATAACCTTGTCAGCCATGGTTCTCATCGTTTTCTGTTTAAGCATAAACCTGGTCAAGCACACCCAATTCTGAAAACCATTAAAAATGATTCCAACTAGAGGAACCAGTTCTTCTTTGTAAGAAAGGACTCCATCCCAAACAAGAATCATCTACCCAAGAAATGGATCACCCAGGGTAGGATCTGGGATCCTTGGACCAGGACCATACTAGGATTCTTCTTTTCTATTAAGGATAACTGATCCTTATTTTGTTTTTGTTGTGCAGCTATCTCATTCTCTAGCATCCAAGAATCCCCTGTCACAAGAGAGAGGATTACTGCTTTCTGGAAGCTTGACCCTGCTATAAGAACATTTCAAGCCAAAGTAAAGGATTCTCAAGAAATCTCATCCGGTTCCTACACAATGTCAAGTAAGTATCCATATTTTTACGTAAATAAATGTTTAAATGAGTATAAGGTGTTTTGGTCAAAAATCAAGCAAAGATAATGCAACCAAATCTTTTGTTGTGAGGTGTGATGCTTGAATCAATGAACAATATTAAGGATCACTTAGAAATGTAATGAACAAGTGGCACAAGGATTTATACGAGGAAAAAGCCCTTGATCAAGAGATGATCTCCGGCATAAAAAACCTCGGGTGATGGAAACTACCGATCACCAACTAAGATTAAACAAAAGAAATTTACAACTCGGGATGATAACAAGCTTGTTACAAGGATCACTAGTGTGCAATGTGCAAGAAATGTATGAAATCGCCAAGTAGTGTTCGAGAGCTGCTTGAGAGTTGTTACGAGAGTGTGTGTGTTTGCTAAAATTAGCTAAGTGTTCTACTCAAGCTTGTTATCCCCATTTTAAATTAGAAACAACCGGCCTAACTAACTATCCGTAATTCGTGCAAGTCCCCCACGATCTCCATAACGTCCATAATGGTCAAGCACGTGTGGAATATTAAGGGAATATGCTCCAGGAATTTCGGTGAAACTTGGTCCATGCCTTTGTTCCTGCAAAACAAGTTTACGCACAAGGTAGAAAATTGTTAGTATAAGGATAACAATAAGGATCCTGAATCCTGATCCTGCAACACCTACTGAGGATCCTTAATTCAAACAGAATTGAGGATCCATGATCCTAGTAGCATTTGAGGATCCGTGATCCTTAGGATTGGAAAATCCTCCCCTAACAATTGCCCCCAAAATATAAGGAGTAAAGTGTAAATTGTCGAGTTATATTTTCTTGATCTTATCCGCAACAAACTAACGGATATATAGCCGTTATGATCTAACTAGCCGTTACCGATCACACGTCATTGAAGCGACATCCCTGCAGAATTATAAATTGAAGTTAGAGATAAGGGTCAATGTGCATTTAAATTCGAGCAATACTCCCTTTAAATCCACATTTGAAGACCAAGCAGGTACTTCTCTTTCCTCTTTCTCTCCTCCTTCTTACTCTGTTTCTTTTTTCTTCAAAATCTCCGAATCACAATGAAGCTAAGATCATCCCTTGCTAAGGATCATCGCAAAGACAGTCCTTTAAAAAGCCAAGGGATCATTGAAGACTCTCCGAAGGAACGTTGCTGCTTTACCGATCCTGAGATCGACAGGATTCGCCATTGCTTTCCGGCGAGCACTGTTTTCAAACCCTTTGACCCTACTATCTTGAGTGATTCTATCTCCGAAACCTGGGTTGCCTTTCCAGTCACCCCATTTTCGATAGGATACTCCTATCCTTTTCCTGATTTTACCCAATCTTTCTTCTCCCTTACCGGTATATCCTATATCCAGGCTATGCCAATGATGTGGAGGGTTCTATTTACCCTTGAAAGGATCATTGAGCAAGAGGATATCGAGTTGGGAATGTCGGAATTGTCTGAACTATACAACCTTGTGAGCCATGGTTCACACCGCTTCCTTTTCAAACACAAGCCCGGTGAAGAACACACAATCCTCAAGACCACCAAAAACGATACTAAGTGGAAGAAACACTTTTTCTTCGTCAGGAGGGATTCTATCCCTGATGGGAAGGATCTCCCCAGAAAATGGGCCACTCATGGTAGGATAGAGGATCCTTATAGAAGGATCATAGGGTAATCCTGTTTCTGTAGAGGATCACTAACCCCTTTGTTTTTATTTTGCAGCTATTTCTGTTTCACACATCATTACATCACCTGCAACCGAAGAGAGGATCAAGGTCTTCCGGAATCTTGATCCTGCAGTAAGAACATTTCAAGCGAACACCAAGGATTCTCAAGAAGTATCCTCAGGCCCAGTTACAATGTCAAGTAAGTATCCAAGTTTGTATTTAAGTAAATGTTAAAATGTAAATCAAACAAGAATACTTATCTATTGTTTTGGATGGATAGGTGCTGGGAAATCCTCAAGGTCTGCCACCCGCTTCAGTGTCACCGATCTTACTGCTGTTGCTCCCAGGTCTGGGAAGAAGAAGACTGCTGCTAGCCCAAGCACCATAGTCCCCAAGCCCACCACCTCCAAGGGGGGAAAGAAAAGGAAGGCCACCGAAGCCGACAACCTTGAAGGCTTGCCTCTTATTCGCCATCAGTTCCAAGAATACTTTGCCGATGTAAGGATCACTAACCCTGGCTGATTATCCTGCCCACTTGAGGATCACGTGATCCTAAACTTTACCTTGTCTTTTCGCAGAAATTCGCCGAGGTCGAAATGCTGTTTGATGCATATGTTGAGGAGGCGGAGCAAAAGCATCTGCAGTATAAAAAATTCTTCCTGGCCAAGGATCAAACTATCTCTCGCCTTGAGAAGGATCTTGCTCTGGCAAAGCAGCAGGTGGTCATGGCCCAGATAAATGCTGATCACGAGAAGCACGACCTACTGGAAGATGCTAAAGTCTCTGCTGCCATCACCATGTACAAAATCAAGCTGCAAATGGCTCAGGAGGCTGAGGATCCTGACTTCAACAGGACCACTTGGGACAAGGAGGGTTGGAAGGCAAAGCTGGCAGAGCTGGAGGATGAAGAGGAGGCTACAGAGGTCTTGGCGATTGAGGCAAGTGGCAGCGGGAAGGATCAGGCTGGTGGTGATGATGCTGGTGGTGATGCAGCCAAGGTGTGAGCTACTGAAATGGGCGATGATGGATATTTCTAGACGTGGCCGGAGCCCATTTTTTTTAGGATTTGGTAGTTTTTTGGTTGTGATGTTTTAAAACAATGTTAGGTTGTACTTTGAACAATAGTTTCTAGGGTTATGGATCAAGGATCCTTAGACAATAGGTAGGATAATAGGTGGTGGAGGGATCCTCTGTTTGGGGGATGAAGCCACTTGTTATCCTACCATCTTTTATTTCCTGCACTTCAAAGACCTATTAACAATGGACACCCTTTACCTACCCCAGCGGACGGGCCACGTATTGCTGGTAAATGCTCGGGGTAGGTAATTTTGACAACCTTTGAAGGGTTTAACTATGGATGAATAAATAAAACCTTTAACTTTTGGCTATCTTGTGTTGTTATCCTTATGAATTCTTTACTTTTCAAATGTTGTTATTCATTTTCTTTGAATTTGTATGTAAAGAATAAAGGTCTAACAAATCATGTTTAAAAGTTTTAGGATATGACCAAGGATCAAGTATCCTATAGTTGACAAATTCAAAAAAAGTTATGTAACTTAAGGATCATTGGTTTTGTTGTCAAAGGATAAGGGTCACTTACATAAATAATAAATGAAATCAAAGTGATCAAGGATCATACCTGAGAATCCGAGTTAGGATTCTAAGCCCTTAACATTTATAATCAGGATAACCAAAAGACAAACCTTAGTAGAAGGTAAGGATCAAGGATCCTTGGCTGTTTAACTTCAAAACCCTGAAACAGAACATAACTTGGGACTAAGCCAAATATAAGAGAAGGATTAGTAACTGGGGACAAGCCCAACAATTCTGGGGACAAGCCCAATATACTAGGGACAAGCCCAAAGGATAACTGGGGACAAGCCCAAAGGATAACTAGGGACAAGCCCAAAGGATCTTGTGTAAACTGGAGTATGGCCCTCACTGGCGACTATCCAAACTTAGTGACATGAAAATGCCAAAACCTTAGCTAACGTGAAAACGCTAGAAACCTTAGGAACGGATGTATGATACGTCTACCATTATACGTAGGATCCCGGATACAGCCAGTACAATGAAATTGTCAGCCCCTAAAGCGAGTACTGGTCCCACTGCCATGAACTGTACCAGGATCATCGTGCGCTACTGGCGAAACTGGGGACAGGTCCAAAAACTGGGGACTAGCCCAAAGAACTGGGGTCAAGCCCAAATAACTGGGGTCAAGCCCAAATAACTAGGGTCAAGCCCAAATAACTGGATACTTCTGTGGATACTCAATCCTTTGTTAAGGATACCTAAACCTTCTGTAAAACTCAGAATCAAGTGAAAGGAGGATAAAGGATCCAGGATCCTTATCCTGGTATATAAGATAACTAAAGAATGAAATAGTTTGAGATTAGATCATTACCAAAATGAGGATCCTTTGTCTTGTAAGGATCCTTCAAGGATACTTGTTAGCTAAGGATCATGGACCCTTATTACATGAAGTATTTCTTCAAGTGGACAGCATTCCAAACTCTTGGTAGCAAATCACCTTCCATTGTTAGCAATCGATATGCCCCCTTTCCTACTTCAGCTTCAATCAAATAGGGGTCTTCCCACTTTGGTGCTAACTTTCCATCAGCAGGATTGGTGGTATTCTGAAATGCTTTCCTTAATACCATATCACCAACTTGGAATTTTCTGATCCTGACATTTTTGTTGTAGGCTCCAGCCATCCTTTGTTGATAACTGGCCATCCTTATCCTTGCCAAATCCCTGAGTTCTTCTATAGTATCCAAGTCTTGAACCAAGTTTTCAGCATTTTCTTCAGGATCACGAATGCTTGTTCTTGCAGTAGGAACCACCATCTCTGTAGGGATCACTGATTCTGCTCCAAATACCAAAGAGAATGGAGTTTGGCCGGTAGCATTCTTGGGAGTTGTCCTATCAGCCCAAAGTACATAAGGTAGTTCTTCTGCCCATTTTCCTTTCTTGGATCCAAGCTTCTTCTTCAAGTTATTGATGATGATCTTGTTGGATGATTCTGCCTGGCCATTGGCTTGTGGGTGGACTGGTGTTGATGTTATCATCTTAATCCCCCAGCTGCCACAAAAGTTAGTAGTTCTACTCCCAATAAATTGGGATCCATTATCACAAACAATTTCAGAAGGGATACCAAATCTAGTAATAATGTTTCTTTTAATAAAGGATATCACTTCCTTTTCTATGACTTGAGCAAAGGCTTCAGCCTCTATCCACTTGGAGAAGTAATCTCTTGGAGGATACTTTAATTGCTATTGCTCCCTTGGTCTTGAGGCCAAAATTGATGACGTGTAACAATTCTTTGCTTCTTGTTGATCACTCTCAATTTTCACCACTCCCCATGGACTAGGAAGCTTTACACATTGATGATAGGTAGATGGGACTGCCTTCATGTCATGTATCCATGGCCTGCCAAGGATAACATTACAACAGGATAAGCAATCTATAACACAAAATTTTTGATAAGAATGAAGTCCTTCAATATAGATGGGGAGTTTGATGTCCCCCAATGTATTCATGGTCTCTCCGCTGAATCCCACAAGTACTGTGGATCTTGGGACAATGTCTGATTCAGGAATGTTCATCTTCTTGAGGACATCAAGCTGAATGATGTTCACTGAGCTTCCTCCATCTATCAGGATCCTGCGAACAAAGTGGTTAGAAATAAACAGAGTAATAACAAGACCATCATGATGAGGATCCTGAACATTAACACGATCATCCTCATCAAAAGTTATAATTTTATCCTGTGTGACAGTGGAGGTTCGGATGGGTCTATCTCCATTATCCATCTTGGTTTCCTTGGCATGTCTTTTGGCTGCTGAAAAGGATGTACCACAAATGTCTGATCCATCGGATATGAAGTTTATAACTTGTGCATCTGCTGGAGGAGCAGGAGCCTTTTCTGGGATCCTTTCAGGATCCTGGATCCTTGACTTCTTTCATCCCAAAAGCTCCTTCAAGTGCCCCTTGCTTAACAAGTAACCAATTTCTTTTCTAAGTGCAATAGACTCTTCAGTGAGATGTCCGAAATCCTCATGATATGCATACCACTTGGACTTATCCTTTGTTGCGGCCGGTTTATCACTTTTCCTTGGCCATCTTGCTTTCTCACCTAGATTCTGCATTGCAAGAATTAGTTCATTGTTATCGACAGAAAAACAGTATTAAGAAATTGGAGGATAATCCTCATCATCCTCTTCTTGTTCTACTGCATGCACATTCTAGTTATCAGACTTGTTGTAGGACTTGAACTTGTTATTCTTAAAAAAGGATCCTTGCTTTTCCTGTTTTGAGGATCCAGCCAATCTCTCCTGGATCCTTTTATCATCCTCTAGTCGGATGAATCTAAGGGCCCTGGTTCTCACTTCATCAAGATTCCTGCATGGGGTCATAACAAGATCATCATAGAATAATGAATCCCTAAGCAAACCCATTTTAAAGGCTTCCACAGCCGTGGCTATATCCAGATTAGGGATATCTAAGGATTCTTTACTAAACTTAGTGATGTAATCTCTAAGTGATTCATTTTGACCTTGTGTTACCCTATATAAATCACTAGTTAAACGTTCAAATTTTCTACTACAAGAGAATTGACTATTAAACAGATTAACTAGATTAGCAAATGAAGTAATAGAGTAAGGGGGAAGACTTAGCAGCCATTTAAGAGCTGATCCTGTGAGTGTGGATCCGAAACCCTTGCATAGACATGCTTCTTTTAACCTCTCTGGGATGGGGTTGATCTCCATCCTCTCCCTGTATTGAGCTACATGCTCCTCTGGATCCGTTGAACCATCATATAGCTTCATAGTTGGTATCTGGAACCTTTTGGGTATCTCAGCATCACAAATAGGCGGTGCAAAACGAGATATCCTATGGCTACCATCTGCAATTTCAGGAATGGGTTTAACCACTCCTGGTACGCTGGATATCATATCCTTCAGCTTCTGTAATTCCCTAGCCATAGCTTGATTGATACCTGTATCCTGCATAGAGCCATGGTTAGTGTTATAAGAATTATTGAAAGTGTTACCTCCCAGAGGATTCAAGTTAGGAATTGCAGATGTGAATCCATATTGGCGGGATTCTGGTATGATTGAAGGACCAGAAGAGGCAATGGTCTGCATTGGAATGAAGTCTCCTTGATGAACATCCGAACTTGGAGGCTGCATACTTCTTAAGGATCCTTGATCCTGAAAGATGTTGGATCCTTGAACCTGAAAGGATCCTTGAGGCATGGAGGATCCTTGGACCCATGAGGATCCTTGAACCTGAGAGGATCCTTGGACCGTGGGCATTCCCAAATATCCTCCTGAGCTGACAAAGGATCCCTGATGCTGAAAAGAGGATCCCGAAGGCTGAAAATAGGATCCTTGAGGCTGGAAATGAGACCCAAAAGCCTGGCTCATAGTTGTTGCTCCATAACGCCTTCCCAATGGTTCAGTTTGGTACCGGATGTCTAAGGCTACAGATTGCTGGGCAGTTATAACTGGAGTGTCGAAATCCAGTGACCTTGGTATAAGGGGAGAGTGATCCTCCCCTGATCTCTTCTGTTTCTTGATGTCACCGATCTCCCGGAGGATCCTTTCGTTGGTTTTGTCCTGCTCTTGTATGCGATCCTTCATCTACAAAATCAAAGTAAAAAGATCACTATTAGTAGGATTAGTGACAACATAAGAAGTTTGTGGTTTTGGAAAAATTGGGCTTTGTTTCTTCGCAGCATTTTCAGCATTCTTCTGGGATCCAAAAGGTGGTGGAGGCAAAGGAGGAACGCCCTGTGATGAACTCATCGCCGACATTGAACTTGAAGTGTTCTTTGCTGAGGAAGCCATCTGCTTGGTTGTAACGAACCGAAACGATCACAAAAACAAGAGTTTCTTAGGAATGAAGCACCAATTGCCCCACGGTGGGCGCCAAACTGTTTTGGTCAAAAATCAAGCAAAGATAATGCAACCAAATCTTTTGTTGTGAGGTGTGATGCCTGAATCAATGAACAATATTAAGGATCACTTAGAAATGTAATGAACAAGTGGCACAAGGATTTATACGAGGAAAAAGCCCTTGATCAAGAGATGATCTACGGCATAAAAAACCTCGGGTGATGGAAACTACCGATCACCAACTAAGATTAAACAAAAGAAATTTACAACTCGGGATGATAATAAGCTTGTTACAAGGATCACTAGTGTGCAATGTGCAAGAAATGTATGAAATCGCCAAGTAGTGTTCGAGAGCTGCTTGAGCGTTGTTACGAGAGTGTGTGTGTTTGCTAAAATTAGCTAAGTGTTCTACTCAAGCTTGTTATCCCCATTTTAAATTAGAAACAACCGGCCTAACTAAGTATCCGCAATTCATGCAAGTCCCCCACGATCTCCATAACGTCCATAATGGTCAAGCACGTGCGAAATATTAAGGGAATATGCTCCAGGAATTTCGGTGAAACTTGGTCCATGCCTTTGTTCCTGCAAAACAAGTTTACGCACAAGGTAGACAATTGTTAGTATAAGGATAACAATAAGGATCCTGAATCCTGATCCTGCAACACCTACTGAGGATCCTTAATTCAAACAGAATTGAGGATCCATGATCCTAGTAGCATTTGAGGATCCGTGATCCTTAGGATTGGAAAATCCTCCCCTAACATAAGGTATGAATACTTATCTGTGAATTATGTTTTTGGCGCTAGAAAATCCTCAAAGTCTGCTTCCAGGTTTAGTGTGACCGACATCCAGGAGTATGCCTCCCCTAGGTCTCTCAAAAAGGAGCTGGTTGCAAGCCAAAGCCTTCCTGAAAGCAAAGGAGTCAGCATCAGGGGTAAAGGGACCAAAAGGAAGAAGATTGCTGAACCCCTTGAAGGCCTGCCTCTGATGGAACACCAGGTTCAAGAATACGTCTCCAAGGTAAGGATTTCATATCCTAAAGTTTGCCTTTCTTTTGAGGATACAGGATCCTTAACACTCAAATCCTTAATTGCAAAAATTCGCTGAAGTTCAGATCCTCATTGACCAACATGTTGCTGAAGCTGAACAAAAGTGCCTTGACCTCCAGGCCATTGCAGTTGCCAAGGATAAAAAGATCTCCCAACTTGAGAACGAACAGAAGGCACTGCGAAAGGAGCTTCTTGTTGCTGAAATGACAGCCCAAAGGGAGAGGATTGAGGTCATGGAAGGGACCAAACACTCTGCTGCTATCGTGATGCTCAAGATCAAACTCCAGATGGCGAAGGAGGCTGCTGATCCTGCCTTTGATAGGTCCAGCTGGGATGTGGAGGCTTGGAAACAAAGGTTTGTGGAGCTTGGGGGCGAAGATGAACCTGAGGAGGTGCTGGCTCTCGAAGGTGGTGGCAACAAAGTGAAGGATCATGAGGATGCAGCGGCTAGAGGTAGCGGTCAAGATGGTGAGAAGAAGGTGGAGGATGCAGCGAAGGTGTAGGCTGCATAAATGGGCGATAATGGAAATTTCTAAACGTGGCCGGAACCCATTTTTATGATTTGGTAGTTTTTTGGTTATGATGTTTTGAACAATGGTCTGTATGGGGAACAATAGTTTTTAGGTTTAAGGATCACTGATCCTCTGGACAATAGGGGGTAGCAAAGGTGGATGGGTCCTTCTGTTTGTGGAGGATGAAGCCGTTGATGCCCCTCGCCTTTTATTTCCTGCACTTATCGAACCTTATGAACATGGACACCCTTTGCCTACCCAAGCTGACGGGCCACGTATTGCTGGTAGATGTTTGGGTAGGCAATTTTGACAACCTTTAAAAGGGTTAACTATGATAAATAAATAAAACTTCAACCTTTTGACTATCTTTGTATTGTTTATCTTGCATATATTCAACTTTCAATTATTATTGTATAACTTTTTGGATTTACAAGTTATTAGTGAAAGTATAAAATCAGTTTATGTCAAAAAGTTTAGGATAAGATCAAGGATCAAATATCCTATAATCAAAAAGTTTAAAAAGTGAGACAATTTTAGGATCATATATCCCGTTGTCAAAGAATAAGGGTAACACTGATAAATCAAGAATAAAATTAAAGTATATAGGGATCATACAAGAGAATCCAAGTTAGGATCCTATATCCTTGACACTTACAATTGTAATAACCAAAAGACAAACCCTTGGATAAAGTTAGGATCCAGGATCCTTAACTGTTTAGCTTTGGAAACCTGAAATAAGACATAACTTGGGACTAAGCCAACTGTAAAAGAAAGAGTTAGTATCTGGGGACAAGCCTAACAATCTGGGGACAAGCCCAAAAAACTGGGGACAAGCCCAAAAAAACTAGGGACAAGCCCAAAAGATCTTGTGTAAACTGGAGTATGGCCCATACTGGCAACTATCCAAACTTAGTGACATGAAAATGCCAAAACCTTAGCTAATGTGAAAATGTTAGAAACCTTAGGAACGGATGTATGGCACGTCTACCATTATACTTAGGATCCTAAATACAGCCAGTACAATGAAATTGTCAGCCCCTAAAGCGGGTACTGGTCCCATTGCCTTTAACTGCACTAGGATAATCGTGCGCAACTGGCGAAGGTGTAAGAACCTGATTCGTAGAAGGTAATAGATACCTTAGACTGGGGACAAGCCCAAAAACTTGGGACACGCCCAAAAAACTGGGGATAAACCCAAAGACTTAATAAACTTCAATGGATACTTGATCCTTTGTCAAGTATGCATCAACTTCTGTAAAACTTAGAATTTATAAAGAAGGATAAAGGATCCTGGATCCTTCTCCTTGTAATCAAATAAATTAAAGGATTAGGTAAATTAAAATCAAATCATTACCAGAATGAGGATCATAAATCCTCTAAGGATCCTTAATGTGTACCAGATGTAAAGATAGCCAAGGATCCTGGATCCTTCTTACTTGAAGTATCTCTTCAAATGGACAACATTCCAAGCTCTTGGTAACAAATCACCTTCCATTGTTAATAAACGGTATGCCCCCTTTCCTGCCTCAGCTTCAATAAGATAGGGGCCTTCCCACTTTGGTGCTAACTTGCCATCAGCAGGATTTATGGTATTTTGGAACGTTTTCCTCAACACCATGTCACCAACCTGAAACTTTCTGATCCTGACATTCTTGTTGTAAGCTCTGGCCATCCTTTGTTGATAGCTAGCCAATCTCATTCTTGCTAAATCCCTGAGTTCTTCTATGGTATCCAAATCTTAAGTTTTAAGGATTTCCTTCAGGATCACGGATGCTTGTTCTAGCAGTAGGAACCACCATCTCTGTAGGGATCACTGATTCAGCTCCAAACACTAAAGAAAATGGAGTCTGACCAGTAGCATTCTTGGGAGTTGTTCTATCAACCCATAACACATAAGGTAGCTCTTCTGCCCATTTTCCTTTCTTGGATCCAAGCTTCTTCTTCAAGTTGTTGATGATGATCTTGTTAGATGATTCTGCTTGACCATTAGCTTGTGGGTGGACTGGTGTTGATGTTATCATCTTAATCCCCCAACTGTCACAAAAGTTAGTAGTTCTATTCCCAATAAATTGGGATCCATTATCACAAACAATTTTAGAAGGAATACCAAATCTGGTAATAATGTTTCTTTTAATAAAGGATATAACTTCCTTTTCTCTGACTTGTTCAAAGGCTTCAGCTTCTATCCATTTGGAAAAGTAATCAGTCATGGCAAGCATAAACACTTTTCCTCCTGGTGCTTGGGGAAGTTTGCCAACTATATCCATTCTCCATATCATGAACGACCAAGAAGAGGATATAGGATGCAGGAGCTCTGCTGGTTGATAAAGGATATTGCTATGTCTTTGACAAGCATCACATTTCTTGCCATAATCCACAACATCCTTCTTCATAGTAGGCCAATAGTATCCTGTCCTAAGGATCCTTGAGAACAGTGCTCTGCCCCCAATGTGGTTTCCACAATCTCCTTCATGAAAATCCTTCAAGACTTCTTGGATTTCTGGATCCTCGATGCACCTTAGATATGGACCTGCAAGAGATCGTTTATATAACATGTTATTTAATATTGTGAATTGAGATACTTTGACTTTAAAAGCTCTGGGATTTTCTCCTGTAGGAATCTCTCCATGTTGTATATATCTCATGATTGGAAGGATCCAAGATCCTGAATTTGACTGTGCATCATCACTAGGTATGATTGCAGAATCTTCTACTATCTCCATAGCTGTGTGATCCTCAATAGCAGGAGCCAAGATGTGGATGATGGGAATTTTAATATCCTCTGGAATCTTCAATGATGATCCAAGGTTGGCTAAAGCATCAGCTTCTGCATTTTCTTCCCTGGGTACTTGTGTCAAACTAAAAGAAGCAAAAGAGTCTGCCAATTTCTTGACTATCTCTAGATATTTGATTAGTCTTTCACCTTTAACAGCATAAGAACCATTAAAGTGGTTAGTAATTAACAATGAATCTACATGTACCTCAAGATACCTGATCCTCATTGTTATGGGTGAAATTCTGAGCCCATATCCTGGGGAATATCTTGAATTATATCTTAGTTTCATATTGTATGTTCCTACCCGGGATACTCATTCAGGATATTGGTAACATCCTGAATGATATCTTGAGGATCACTAATGGATTGTGTGCAGGAATATGAGTTTAAGCTTGCAACATTAATGAGGACCTCTTCTCCTGAAGACTCGCTCTAAGTTGTTCAGAGAGGGACGTTGAACCCGCTTTACTTGGTCTTCAACGGCTACTAAAGAATATTCGAAGGCATCCCATACTTATAGGAGACTTTGTTTTCGTTTACTAGCTATAAATAGGTGGATGAATCAGATCGAATAGGACATCACAACTACACTCACTACTCTCTCACACTTATTCTCTCGCAACTTTCACTTTCACAAAAAGCATTGTAACACTTAGCGATCTGGTCAATATCCTGCACTGTATCCTGACGTTTAAAGCAATAAGAAGAACAAGGCAGCTGCGATTGTCAGCTCCCGAGGTTTTGTGCCGGCGATCTAGATTGATCAAGGGCTTTCCTCGTACATCTCGTGTCACCCCCTTTACTTTTTGCTCATAGTTTGATCGTAGATATAGCTCAATATCCTGAGCCGTATCCTGAAAACTGTTTTTCCAAACAACTTAACCAGCATATTTTTAACACATTTTCTTAGCACACTACCTCACATAACTAATTTGATCACTTAATTGCTTCGGTAATTTTTGACCAAAACAATTTGGCGCCCACCGTGGGGCAAGTGGTGCTATCTTTACTAAAAATCTTTGTGAAATCGTTACTTGGTTTTCTATTTTCAAAACTTTTTGCCACATTGTTTACAATGGCCTCAAGATCAAACATGAGCTCCTCCACCGTGTCTGCTACAACTTCGGCTACTACTGGTTCGGTGCTTCCACCACCTCCCCCAAGGATGCAAGCTTCTTCGCAACCTCAGGATATTATCCCTACTCAGAGTATTCAGGGATCTGCTCCCATCTTGGCTTCTAATGATAAAATTCTAACCTTATTTGGAAGTATACAGGAACAGATGAGGCAGCAACAGGAAACAAACCAAATGCTGATGAGAGAAATACAACTCTTGAAATCTAGCTCAAGCAGACCCGCTGAGGATATCGTCACCCCTTTATAACCTAGAACTTTGAACTTCAGTTCGGCTGTGTATACTGAGGATAATAGGGGGAATATTGTGCCTAGCCACTCCCAGAATCATACTCCTAAAATACCCTCCTCGGTCAGGATGTCAACTGAGAGGAGCTCAGGATATGCTTCAGGATATGGCCAGAATCCTCAGACTGGTAACGTGTCTAATAATAATATTCATGCTACTAACAATAGTGGATCTTTGCAGGATGCAGGTATGACGTCAACATTTACTAGGGAGCTTCAGAAGTTGAAGGACATGATATCCAGTGTACCTGGAGTGGTCCAGCCAATTCCGGAAGTGTCCCAAGACAGCCACAGGATATCTCGCTTTGCATATCCTATCTTTGATGCTGAGATCCCAAAGAGATTTCAAACCCCCAACATGAAGCTCTATGATGGGACTATGGATCCTGAAGAGCATATTGCCCAGTATAGGGAAATAATGGAGATTAACCCTATCCCTCCGGAGCTCAAGGAAGCATGCCTGTGCAAGGGTTTTGGTTCTACCTTAACAGGATCGGCATTGAAATGGCTCTTGAATGTTCCTCCTCATTCGATTACATCATTTGCTCACCTAGTGAATTTATTTAATAGTCAATTTTCTTGTAGTCGGAGTTTTGAAAAACTAACAAGTGATCTCTACAGGATAACTCAAGGGCCTCAGGAATCCTTAAAAGATTTTGTGAACAAGTTTAGCTGAGAATCCTTAGACATTCCACATCTTGATGTTGCAACAGCTATGCAGGCTTTCAAGATGGGGCTGCAAAAAGATTCTCAATTTTACCAGGATCTTGTAATGAACCCATGCAGGAACTTGGATGAAGCTCGAAACAGGGCCCTAAGATATATTCGACTGGAGGATGACAAAAAGATGCAAGAAAGGATGAACTCGTCCACCACTTATGAGTCAACTAATAGGAAGTCAGAATCCTCATTTAAACCATATCACTCTAAGCCGTATGGCAGAAATGATAACAAGAAAGTGAACACTGTTGAAGACGAGGATCCTGAAGAATATCCTGAATTATCTGAATATTGCTTTTCTGTTAACATACCTGAATTAATGCATGCTATGCAGGGTTTAGGAGACAAAGCTAGGTGGCCTTGAAAGAAGCAACAAAAAGCTGATTGGAAGGATAAGTCCAAATGGTGTGCCTTCCACGAAGATTTCGGACATGTAACTGAGGATTGCATTGCTCTAAGAAAAGAAATAAGTTATCTTCTAAGCAAGGGATATCTGAAGGATCTCCTAGGAAGAAAGAAGAATAAGGGTCAGGATACTGAGAAGGATCCTGAACGAGCAGCATCACCTCCTGCAGATGCCAAGATAATCAACTTTATCTCAGGAGGATCCGACATTTGTGGGACTTCGTATTCTGCGGCCAAGAGACATGCAAAGGAAGCTAAGGCCAAAAGGGGAGATAAACCAGCCAGGATGACTACCCTCACAACTGATAAAGTGATCACATTTGACAGTGATGACAGGGATACTGTCCAGGATCCTCACCATGATGCTCTGGTAATAACATTATATGTGGCTAACCATTTTGTACGCAGGATATTGGTGGATAATGGCAGCTTCGTCAACATAATCCAACTAGAGACTTTGAAAAGAATGAATGTATCTCCAATGGATATCACTTCGAAATCCACCGTGCTTGTTGGGTTCAGTGGAGAGGCTAGAAACACAGTAGGAGAGATAAAGCTACCAGTATATGTTGAAGGGGTCAACTCAATACAACATTTCTGTGTGATGGATTCCCTATCCTGCTATAACATAATATTGGGTAGGCCTTGGATCCATGATATGAAATCCGTGCCATCAACTTATTATCAATGCATCAAGATCCCTACCCCTTGGGGGGTTGTCAAGGTTGATAGTGATCAGCAGGAGGCGAAGGAATGTTACTCATCCTCAATGAAATCCTCAACCAAGCCTAATACGACATAGCAATTAAAGTTATCCTGGATCAGGATAATCCTGATATCTCGGTGCTCGTAGGAACCAATATCCCTCAGGATATTGAAGAACAGTTAACTAACTTTTTGAAGTGCAGGATGTCAACGTTTGTATGGAAGCATGAGGATATGACAGGTATATCCAAAGACATTATCACTCACAAGCTTGGAATTGACAGGTCGTTCAAGCCTGTTCAGCAAAAGAGAAGGAAGTTTTCTCCTGAACGAAATACAATTATCCAAGAGGAAGTTGAAAGATTGTTGAAGTCCAAAATGATCAGAGAAGTCAAGTTTCCAAGATGGCTGGCAAATGTAGTCATGGTACAGAAGAAAATGGGAAATGGAGAGTCTGTGTAGATTACACAGACTTGAATAAGGCTTATCCCAAAGACCCATTTCCTCTTCCTCATATTGATGCAATGGTGGATGCTACTGCCGGGCATGAGATGTTAACCTTCATGGATGCATCCTCAGGATTTCAGCAGATTCAAATGGAGCCTTCGGACCAGGAGGATACTGCCTTCATGACACCAATAGGTATTTATTGTTATACTGCTATGCCTTTCGGTTTGAAAAATGCAGGTGCAACATACCAGAGATTGGTAAACATGATGTTCAAAGACAAGCTGGGGGACACCATGGAGGTATACATTGACGATATGGTGGTAAAATCTAAAAAGGTTGAGGATCACCTCCAGGATATTAAAGGAGCATTTGATATCCTGGATCAGTACAACATGAAACTAAATCCTGCTAAGTGCCATTTCGGAGTGGGGGCAGGAAAGTTTCTAGGATATATGGTAACCAAAAGAGGAATAGAGGCAAGCCCGGAGCAGATTAAAGCCATCTTGGATATCAAATCACCTTCAAATATGAAGGATGTCCAACGGTTAACAGGGCGAGTTGCAGCATTGAACAGATTTATCTCAAGATCCTCCGAGAAATGCAAGAAATTTTATGATATCCTGAAGAAAAACAAGAAGTTCGAATGGGGAGAGAAACATGAAGCAGCCCTGCAGGATTTGAAGCAGTATCTTTCAACTGCACCTCTATTGATGAAGCCTGAAAATGGTGAACCACTGTCCCTATACCTCGCAGTATTGGGGAATGCTGTAAGTGCCGTCCTTATAAAGGATCATGAAGGTCAGCAATATCCTGTCTATTATGTTAGTAAAAGTTTGTTAGATGCTGAAACTAGATATTCTCATTTAGAAAAGTTGATACTAGCACTAGTTATGGCATCAACGAAGCTTAGACATTACTTTGAGACACATAGAATTCATGTTAAAACCAATTATCCTGTCAAAAATGTGCTTAGGAAACCCGAGATGTCAGGTAGAATGGCCAAGTGGTCAGTGAAGTTAAGTGCTTATGACTTAGTGTATGAACCTAGAAATGCCATAAAATCGCAGGCTCTAGCTGACTTTGTGGCTGATTTCAGTAGTGACATTCAGGATGAGGTAGATCTAGAAGTCCAACAATTAGGAGAATCCTTAGGATCCTGGACGTTGTACACTGATGGAGCATCCAATGTTAGAGGAGTAGGATTGGGGATACTACTAAAATCGCCACAGGGGGACATATTACCCCAGGCTATTAGGTGTGAATTCCTTGCTACTAATAACGAAGCAGAGTATGAGGCTCTAATTGCAGGATTAGAACTGGCTAAAAATATGAATATCAAGAATTTGCAAGTATATGTTGACTCCTTGTTAATCACTAATCATTTTAATGGATCCTATGCAGTTAAAGGTGAGAAGTTAATCGAATATCTCGATATTCTAAAAAAATTAGCAGGATATTTCGATGTTTTTACACTTGAATAGGTACCAAGGGAAGATAATGCTGAAGCAGATGCCTTAGCAAATCTGGGATCATCGGTCAGGATACCAGAAGGGACCCAAATACCAATATTGCATATCTTGTATCCTGCAACGAATCCTCAGGATAAAGAAGTAGTAAGTATTCAGGATCTTGGAGCTGAGTATCCTGAGGAGTATCCTAAATCCTGGACGGCTCCAATCATAAGATATCTCAAGGAAGGACACATCCCCAGAGATGAAAATCCTAAGGCATTTAGGATGAAGGTATCACGATTCGCCATTATAAATAATGTTTTGTATAAGAAATCTCTTGCAGGACCATATCTAAGGTGCTTGGAAGATCCCGAAACTAAAGAAGTGCTTCAGGATATACATGAAGGGGATTAACCATACTGGGGGCAGGTCGTTATTCTCAAAAGTATTGAGAACATGATACTATTGGCCGACGATGAGGAAAGATGCTACAGAATATGCTCGAATATGTGATGCATGTCAAAGGCACAGTAACATACTACATCAACCACCTGAACCACTATATCCTATAGCTTCCCCTTGGCCATTCATGAAATGGGGGATGGACATAGTAGGGAAATTACCAAAAGCTCCAGGTGGAAAAGTCTTTATGCTGGCAATGACTGATTACTTCTCTAAGTGGGTTGAAGCTGAAGCATTTGTTCAAGTCAGAGACCAAGAAGTAGTGTCTTTCATAAAGAAGAATATCCTGACCAGGTTTGGAGTACCAGCTGAAATCATTTGTGACAATGGATCCCAGTTTATAAGCAAGAGGACTACTGACTTTTGCAAAAGTTGGGGAATCAAAATGATCACATCTACCCCGGTACATCCTCAAGCAAATGGACAAGCTGAATCCTCAAACAAGATAATTGTCAATAACTTGAAGAAGAGACTAGGAGCCAAGAAAGGAAAATGGGCAGAAGAACTACCCTTTGTTTTGTGGGCTGATAGAACAACGGTAAAAAATGCAACGGGCCAAACCCCATTTTCCCTAGTATTTGGAGCAGAAGCAGTGATCCCAACAGAAATGATGATACCTACGGCAAGATCTATCCTCCGGGATCCTGAGCAGAATCCTGAAGCTTTATGCCAAGATTTGGACACTGTAGACGAAACGAGGGATGCAGCAAGGCTAAGGATGGTAGCATATCAACAAAGGATATCCAGAGCATATAACAAGAATATAAGGACTAGGAGGTTCCAAGTTGGAGATTGGGTGTTAAGAAAGGCTTTTCAAAATACCACTAATCCCGCCGATGGAAAGCTGGCTCCAAAATGGGAAAGACCATATGAGGTTGAATCAGAATCAGGAAAAGGAGCATACCGGCTCAGGAGTATGGAGGGGGATATGCTACCAAGATCCTGGAATGCTATACACTTAAAGCTCTATTTCAAGTAAGAATAGAATTTAATTTCTATCTCAGAATGGTATGTATTCTATCTCTCTTAAATATAGTTGAATTCGTTTATTATCTTGAACCCAATACTGACTTAGGCATCGGAGGAGTGTTAGCCAAGCTAACACCCACCTTAGTTTAAGGTTGTTTTGCAGAATATGCATCAGGATACAGCTCCAGGATACACGCTCAGGATATCTCAAAGGATTAGAGGATTGGCCCCCTCTCTCACGGTTAAGGGATCCTGATTCCTTCAAAGGTTTAAAGGTATTCACCTTTCTCTCGAATTGGCTTTGAACACCCCGCCTGGAGCGCAAGTCATCTGGGGATAGTTCAAGGTAACGGGACCAGTTCATGTAAAAGTGGCTGACAATTTCGTTACTATTGGCTATATCCTAGATCCTAAAGGTATATGAGGATTGATCACCCTCTCTCACGAAAGGGTATTTTCATACCCTCTAAGGTTTAAAGGTTTTCGCCTTTCTAAGACTTGGAGTTTATACACTCTCGCCTGTAGCGCATGAAAATCAGGGTTTATCCCCAGTATATTAGGTGTTTATCCCCAGGATATCAGGGTTTATCCCAGGATATTCAGGATTTATTCAGTAAAGCTAAAGTACGACTATATTTACATTCCTATGTTGAACGCAGGAGACATACTTTATACAATTTAAAGGATGGATTCAAACTTATAAGCGTGCACTGGGGACACCCCTGTGATTGAGGATTGAAATTGACTCTTTGGGAATATTTGGTATGGTCTCTCCTTTTTAATTGGATAACTTGAGTTTTATAAATTATGAGGCAGTATCCTGAGTAGGATATCTCTCAGGATATTCTTACAATGTGTTCCCAAAATTGTCTAAATTAAACTATTTTCATAAGTAAAATTTATGCAATAAGATAGTGACAACAGAAATAAAGCCAAAAGAAAGTTAAATTATTGACATATCAAAAGTTGTGCTTTTAGTTTCACCTCAAACCAAGGTCCATCCACCAAAAGCACAATTAGTCACATACCATATTTACCTAACAGTTGAAGGTTTTGTCTCAAACCGAGACCCATCTACTTCCAACTGTTACATTGTTCAAAAATAAGATATACTAACATTGATGACCAAGGGCTTCGTCCTGAAACTCAGGATCCCTCCACCTTTGGCCATCATATTGTTCAAATGCAGGAAAGTTAAAATGCAGGAAAAGTAAATTGTCTTAGGGTTACAAACCAATGATCAAATTTAAAAAAGTGGGCTCTGTTAGGGGAGGATTTTCCAATGATCAGTGATCCTCATTTACTATTGGGCTTAGTGATCCTCAATTCTGTCTGAATTAGTGATCCTCAGAAAGTATTGTAGGATCAGGATCATGGATCATCATAAGGATCCTTATACTAACGATTGTCTGCTTTGAATATGATGTTGTTTTGCAGGAGTACGAGCTTGGACTTGGTCTTGGCGATATTCCTGGAGCATATTCCATATTTATTCCGCATGTGCATAACTGAAGTGGATGTTATGGAAGTCGTGGAAGACTTGCACGAAATGCGGAATGTTTGTTAGCTTACATATTTTCCATTTTTAAAAGGGGATAGCGAGCTAAATAAAAACACTTGGCTATTTTTAGCTTAACACACACTCTCGCAACTGCTCTCACCAGCTCTTGACAATTCACGTGGCGATTACACACTTTTTTGCACATTACACTATAGTGATCCTTGTAACTAGCTCGCTATCATCCAAAGTTGTAATACATTTCTTGTTTAATCTGAGTTGGTGATCGGTAGTTTCCATTACCCGAGGTTTTTTATGCCGGAGATCATTCATTGATCAAGGGCTTTTTCCTCATACAAATCTTTGTGTCACTTGTTCATTTTATTTCTGAGTGATCCTTAGCATTGTTCATTGATTCAAGCATCACACCTCACAACAGAAAGTTTGGTTGCATTATCTTAGCTTGATTTTTGACCAAAACAGTTTGGCGCCCACCGTGGGGCAATTGGTGCTTCGTTCTTGAGAAATTATTATTCTGGTGATCATTTCGGTTCGTTACAATCAAGCAAATGGCTTCCTCAACAAAGAATACCTCAAGCTCTATGCCGGCAATCAGTTCTTCACAAGGCGTTCCTCCTTTGCCTCCACCACCTTCTGAATCCCAGAAGAATGCTGAGAATGTTGCGAAGAGACAAACCCCCATTTTCCAAAAACCACCAACTTCTTCTGTTTCCACTAATCCTACTACTAATGATCTTTTTAATCTGATTTTGCAGATGAGGGATCGCATGCAAGAGCAGGACAAAACCAATGAACGGATCCTCCAAGAGATTGGTGATATCAAGAAACAGAAGAAATCAGTGGAGGATCACTCTCCTCTGATGCCAAGGTCATTGAATTTTGACACTCCAGTTGTAACTACCCTACAATCGGTAGTTCCGGGCATCCAGTATCAAAGTGGTCCATCAGAAAGGCGTTATGGAACAGCAACTATGAGTCAGGCATTTGGCTCTCACTTCCAACCTCAAGGATCCTGCTCTCAGCCATCGGGATCCTCTTTTCAGCATCAGGGATCCTTCATCAGCTCAGGAGGATATTTAGGAATGCACGCGGTTCAAGGATCCTCCCAGGTCCAAGGATCCTTCCCGGTCCAAGGATCCTCCCAGGTCCAAGGATCCTCCCAGGTCCAAGGATCCTTCCCAGTCCAAGGATCCTTCCCGGTCCAAGGATCCTCCCAGGTCCAAGGATCCTCCTAGGTCCAAGGATCCTTTATGAGTCCAGGATCCTTTCAGGTTCAAGGATCATCTCAGCCTCAAGGATCCAATATCTTTCAGGACCAAGGACTCCCTAGAAGCATGCAGCCCCCGAGCTCGGATGTTCATCAAGGAGACTTCATACCAATGCAGACCATTGCTTCCTCTGGTCCTTCAATCATACCAGAGTCCCGTCAATATGGATTCACATCTGGAATTCCAAACATGAATCCAATGGGAGGTAACACTTTCAATAATTCATATAACACTAACCATGGCTCTATGCAGGATACAGGTATCAATCAGGCTATGGCTAGGGAGCTACAGAAGCTCAAGGACATGATATCCAGTGTACCAGGAGTGGTTAAACCCATTCCTGAAATTGCAAATGGTAGCCATAGGATATCTCGCTTTGCACCACCTATTTGTGATGCTGAGATACCCAAAAGATTCCAGATACCGTCCATGAAGCTGTATGATGGTTCAACGGATCCAGAGGAGCATGTAGCTCAATACAGGGAGAGGATGGAGATCAATCCAATTCCTGAGAGGTTAAAAGAAGCATGTCTATGCAAGGGATTTGGATCCACACTCACAGGATCTGCTCTTAAATGGCTGCTAAGTCTTCCCCTTACTCTATTACTTCATTTGCTAATCTAGTTAATTTGTTTAATAGTCAATTCTCTTGTAGTAGAAAGTTTGAACGATTAACTAGTGATCTATATAGGGTAACACAAGGTCAAAATGAATCACTTAGAGATTATATCACTAAGTTTAGTAAAGAATCCTTAGATATCCCTAACCTGGATATTGCTACGGCTGTAGAAGCCTTTAAAATGGGATTGCTTAGGGATTCATTATTCTATGATGATCTTGTTATGACCCCATGCAGGAATCTTGATGAAGTAAGAACCAGGGCCCTTAGGTTCATCCGCCTAGAGGATGACAAAAGGATCCAGGAGAGATTGACAGGATCCACAAAACAGGAAAAGCAAGGATCCTACTTCAGGAACAACAAATCAAAGTCCTACAACAAGTCTGATAACAAGAATGTGCATGCAGTGGAACAGGAAGAGGATGATGAGGATTATCCTCCCATTTCTGAATACTGTTTTTCTGTTGATAACAATGAACTAATCCTTGCAATGCAGAATCTTGGTGAGAAAGCTAGGTGGCCGAGAAAAAGTGATAAACCAGCTGCTACAAAAGATAAGTCCAAGTGGTGTGCATATCATGAGGATTTCGGGCATCTCACTGAAGAGTGCATTGCACTTAGAAAGGAAATTGGTTACTTGTTGAGCAAGGGGCATTTGAAAGAGCTTTTGGGACGAAAGAAGTCAAGGATCCAGGATCCTGAAAGGATCCCGGAAAAGGCTCCTGCTCCTCCAGCAGATGCACAAGTTATAAACTTCATATCCGGTGGATCAGACATTTGTGGTACTTCCTTTTCAGCAGCAAAAAGACATGCCAAGGAAACCAAGATGGATAATGGAGATAGACCCATCCGGACGTCCACTGTCACCCAGGATAAGATCATAACATTTGATGAGGATGATCGTCTTGATGTTCAGGATCCTCATCATGATGGTCTTGTTATTACCCTGTTTATTTCTAATCATTTTGTTCGCAGGATCCTTATAGATGGAGGAAGCTCTGTGAACATCATTCAGCTTGATGTCCTCAAGAAGATAAATATCCCGGAGTCTGATATTGTCCCAAGATCCTCAGTCCTTGTGGGATTTAGTGGGGAAACCAAGAATACATTGGGGGACATCAAACTCCCAATCTATATTGAAGGATTGCATTCATATAAAAAATTTTGTGTTATAGATTGCTTATCTTGTTGCAATGTTATCCTTGGCAGGCCATAGATACATGATATGAAGGCAGTCCCATCCACCTATCATCAATGTGTAAAGCTTCCAAGTCCGTGGGGAGTGGTGAAAATTGAGAGTGATCAACAAGAAGCTAAGAATTGCTATACCTCATCAATGAAGCCAGCCTCAAGACCAAGGGAGCAATAGCAATTAAAGTATCCTTCAAGAGATGTCTTGGAGGCAAGAGAGCAGGATGTAAAAGAAATCTTCATGGATCCTGATGATCCTGAATCTAGGATCTTCATAGGGTCAGGGATCCTTAGCGAAATCGAGCAGAATCTAGTATCCTTCCTTAAGAGGAGGAAATCCACCTTTGCCTGGAGGCATGAGGACATGAAAGGTATATCTAAGGATATAATTACTCATAAGCTTGGCATTGACATGTCATTCAAGCCAATTCATCAAAAAAGAAGGAAGTTTGCACCTGAAAGGAATGCTATTATCCAGGAGGAGGTAGATAAGCTACATCGGGCAGGTATGATAAGAGAGGTTAAGTATCCAAGATGGTTAGCCAATGTGGTTTTTGTTCAAAAGAAAAATGGAAAGTGGAGGGTATGTGTCGATTTACTGATTTAAACAAGGCATGTCCCAAGGATCATTTCCCATTACCCCACATTGACTCCATGGTGGATGCTACCGCGGGTCATGAGTTGTTAACTTTTATGGATGCTTCATATGGATTTCAACAAATCCAGATGGAACCATCTGATCAAGTGGACACAGCCTTTATGACCCCAATTGGTATATACTGTTATATTGCTATGCCATTTGGACTAAGGAATGCAGGTGCTACATATCAAAGGCTAGTCAATATGATGTTCAAGGAACAAATTGGACACACTATGGAAGTCTATATAGATAACATGGTGGTAAAGTCCAAGAAAGCTGAGGATCACCTTAAAGACTTGGAGGAAGCGTTCAATATCCTTGATAAATTTAACATGAAACTAAACCCTTCCAAGTGTCATTTTGGTGTCAAAGCAGGTAAATTCTTAGGCTATATGGTGACAAAGAGGGGCATTGAAGCAAGTCCAGAGCAAATCAAGGCTATCGTGAATATCAAATCTCCTGCCAAAGCTAAGGATGTGCAAAGATTGACAGGCAGGATCGCAGCCTTGAAAAGGTTCATATCCAAATCCTCAGAAAAGTGCAAGGAATTCTATGACATCCTGAGGAAGAACAAGAAATTTGAATGGACTGAGAAGCATGAAAGTGCCCTCAAAGCTCTTAAGGATTACCTATCCTCAGCCCCCGCCTTGATGAAACCAGAAAAGGGGGATATATTATCCTTATACCTAGCAGTATCCTCAAAAGCAGTAAGTGCGGTCCTTGTTAAGGATCACCAAGGTACACAACATCCCGTTTATTATGTAAGTAAGAGTTTACTTGATGCTGAATCCAGGTATTCACACTTAGAGAAACTTATCCTTGCATTAATTATGGCATCTACTAAATTAAGACATTATTTTGAGACTCATGCCATTATTGTTAAGACTAATTTTCCAATTAAGAATGTTCTCAGGAAACCTGAAATGTCAGGAAGGATGGCTAAGTGGGCAGTGAAGCTTAGTGCTTATGATATAAGATATGAGCCTAGAACTGCCATTAAATCCCAAGCCTTAGCTGACTTTGTGGCAGATTTCAGTAGTGACTTGCAAAAGGAAGCTGAGTTAGAAGTCCAACAGCTTGAAGAAACTAAGGATCCTTGGATACTCTTCACTGATGGTGCTTCTAATGTCAAAGGAACAGGGCTTGGAATACTACTAAAATCGCCACAGGGGGACATAATACCCCACTCCATAGCTTGTGAATTTCAAACTACCAACAATGAGGCTGAGTATGAAGCCTTGATAGCAGGTTTGCAAATTGCTAAGCATATGAGGATCAGGTATCTTGAGGTACATCGTAATTAATCACTAATCACTTTAATGGATCCTATGCTGTTAAAGGTGAAAAACTAATCAAATATTTAGAGATAGTCAAAGAATTGGCACTCTCTTTTGTTTCCTTTAGTTTGACACAGGTACCAAGGGAAGAGAATGCAGAGGCTGATGCATTAGCTAATCTAGGATCATCCTTGAAGATCCCGGAGGATATCAAGATCCATATTATCCATATCCTGACCCCTGCTATCGAGGATCATGTAGCTATGGAGATAGGAGAGGATTCTGCAATCATCCCTAGTGATGATACTCAATCTCATTCAGGATCATGGATCCTTCCAATCATGAGATACATACATGGAGAGATTCCTACAGGAGAAAACCCTAGGGTTTTAAAAATCAAGGTATCTCAATTTACAATATTGAATAATATGTTGTATAAACGATATCTTGTAGGTCCATATCTAAGATGAATTGAGGATCCTGAAATCCAAGAAGTCCTAAAGGATTTCCATGAAGGAGATTGTGGAAACCATACTGGGGGCAGGGCATTATTCTCAAGGATCCTGAGGACAGGATACTATTGGCCTACTATGAAGAAGGATGCTATGGAATATGCCAAGAAATGTGATCCTTGTCAGAGACATAGTAATATCCTTCATCAACCAGCAAAGCTTTTACATCCTATATCCTCTTCATGGCCCTTTATGAGATGGGGAATGGATATAGTTGGTAAGCTTCCTAAGGCACCTGGTGGAAAAGTATTTATGCTTGCTATGACTGATTACTTCTCCAAGTGGATAGAGGCTGAAGCCTTTGCTCAAGTCAGAGAAAAAGAAGTTATATCCTTTATTAAAAGAAACATTGTTACTAGATTTGGTATCCCTTCTGAAATTGTTTGTGATAATGGATCCCAATTTATTGGGAGTAGAACTACTAACTTTTGTGACAGCTGGGGGATTAAGATGATAACATCAACACCAGTCCACCCACAAGCTAATGGTCAGGCAGAATCATCCAACAAGATCATCATCAACAATTTGAAGAAAAAGCTTGGATCCAAGAACGGAAAATGGGCAGAAGAACTACCTTATGTACTATGGGCTGATAGGACAACTCCCAAGAATGCCACTGGCCAAACTCCATTTTCTTTGGTATTTGGGGCAGAATCAGTGATCCCTACAGAGATGGTGGTTCCAACTGCAAGAACAAGCATTCGTGATCCTGAATAAAATGCTGAAAACTTGGTTCAAGACTTGGATACTATAGAAGAAATCAGGGATTTGGCAAGGATAAGGATGGCCAGTTATCGACAAAGGATGGCTGGAGCTTACAACAAAAATGTCAGTATCAGGAAGTTCCAAGTTGGTGATATGGTGTTAAGAAAAGCATTTCAGAATACCTCCAATCCTGCTCATGGAAAGTTGGCACCAAAGTGGGAAGGCCCTTACTTGATTGAAGCTGAGGCAGGAAAGGGGGCATATCGGTTGCTAACAATGGAAGGTGATTTGCTACCAAGAGCTTGGAATGCTGTCCACTTAAAGAAATACTTCATGTAACAAGGATTCTTGATCCTTACCTGACAAGTATCCTTGAAGGATCCTCACATGACAGATGATCATCATTCTGGTAATATTCTGATCTCTAACTATTTCATTCTTTAATTATCTTATACAAGGGTAAGGATCCTGCATCCTTTATCCTCCTTTCACTTGATTCTGAGTTTTGAAGGTTCATGTATCCTTAACAAAGGATTGAGTATCCACATAAGTATCCAGTTATTTGGGCTTGACCCCAGTTATTTGGGCTAGTCCCCAGTTTGGGCCTGTCCCCAGTTTCGCCAGTAGCGCACGATGATCCTGGTATAGTTCATGGCAATGGGACCAGTACTCGCTTTAGGGGCTGACAATTTCATTGTACTGGCTATATTCAGGATCCTACGTATAATGGTAGACGTACCATACATCCATTCCTAAGGTTTCTAACGTTTTCACGTTAGCTAAGGTTTTGGCATTTTCATGTCACTAAGTTTGGATAGTCGCCAGTAAGGGCCATACTCCAGTTTACACACGATCCTTGGGCTTGTCCCCAGTTATCCTTGGGCTTGTCGCCAGTTATCCTTTGGGCTTGTCCCCAGTTATCCTTGGGCTTGCCCCCAGTTATCCTTGGGCTTGTCCCCAGTTATCCTTTGGGCTTGTCCCCAGTTATCCTTGGGCTTGTCCCCAGTTATCCTTGGGCTTGTCCCCAGTTATCCTTTGGGCTTGTCCCCAGAATTGTTGGGCTTGTCCCCAGTTGCTAACTTTTATCTTATATTGGCTTAGTCCCAAGTTGTATCCTATTTCAGGTTTTTGAAGCTAAACGACCAAGGATCCTTGATCCTTACCTTCTACTAAGGTTTGTCTTTTGGATATCCTGATTATAAGTCTTAAAGGTTAGGATCCTAACTTGGATTCTCAGGTATGATCCTTAACTATTTTGATTTTATTCATTATTCATTATTCATCTGAGTTACCCTTATCCTTTGACAACTGAACTTATGATCCTTAAACTACACTACTTTTCAGAACTTGTCGACTATAGGATATGTGATCCTTGATCATATCCTAAACTTTTTGAAGATATTTATTAAATTTTTTCTTTACTTGATAAGTTTAGACAAAATGAATATCTCAACAATTGAAAAATAAAGTCTTTACAAGGATAACAACACAGGAGATAGCCAAAAAGTTAAAGTTATTTTATTCACAAAAGATTAAACCCTTTAAGGTTGTCAAAATTGCCAACCCACGTTTCTACCAGCAAAACGTGGCCCGTCCACATGGGTTGGCAAAGGGTGTCCATTGTTTACGGGTCTTTGTAGTGCAGGAAATAAAAGACGGAAGGATAACGAGTGGCTTCATCCCCCAAACAGAGGATCCATCCACCACCCATTATCCTGCCTGTTGTTCAAGGATCAATGATCCTTCACCCTAGAAGCTATTGTCTAAAGTTATTACAACCCATCATTGTTTCAAAACACCATAACCAAAATAAAACTACCAAGTCCTAAAAAATGGGCTCCGGCTACGTCTAGAAATGTCCTTCATCGCCCATTGCTGCAGCTTACACCTTTGCTGCATCACCATCTCCTCCAGCTCCAGCATCCTCCACATGATCTTTACCACTTCCACTCGCCTCAATTGCCAAGACCTCACCAGCCTCTTCTTCATCATCCAGCTCAGCCAATCTAGCCTTCCAGCCCTCTACGTCCCAGCTGCTCTTGTCAAAGTCAGGATCCAGAGCTTCTTGGGCCATCTGTAACTGGGTCTTGTACATAGCTATGGCAGCGGATATTTTAGCATCATCGGTGATCTCATTTTTCTCCTGATCAGTAGTAATGTGAGCCAAGACAAGTTCCCTCTTCACCAGATTGACATCGTTTTCAAGGGAGGCAATTTTCTTATCCTTGGCCAGCATGATCTTTTGGAGGTCCACACACTTTTGCTCGATCTCTTCAACATTGCCTACGTAGTCCTCGATTTCAGCAAATTTCTGCAAAGAAGACAATGTAAAGTTTAGGATCGCATGATCCTCAAGTGGGCAGGATAACTAAGTTAAGTTAGTGATCCTTACATCAGCAAAGTACTCAAGGAACTGGTGGCGGATCAGAGGCAGGCCTTCTAGGTTGTCAGCCTCAGAAGCTTTCCTCTTCTTTCCCTTGGAGGTAGTAGCCTTTGGGATGGCAGTACTTGGGCTAGCAGCAACTTTTTTCTTCCCAGACCTGGGACCAACAGTGGTGAGATCGGTGACACTGAAACGGGTAGCAGACTTTGATGATTTTCCAGCACCTACACATTCAAAAACAGATAAGTATCCTTATTTCATTTTAATTTAAGCATTTAATTACATATAAACATGGATACTTACTCGACATTGTGACAGAACCTGAGGATACCTCTTGAGAATCCTGGGTATTTGCTTTAAATGATCTTATTTCAGGATCAAGCCTCCGAAAAGCAGCAAGCCTTTCCTTCGTTGCAGGTGTTGAAATAAGGTGTGCGACAGTGATAGCTACAAAATAGAAACAAAAGGATGTTAGTGATCCTCAGCAGAAACAAGGTTATCCTGTGATCCTTCTCAGGATCCTCTATCCTACCATGGGTAGTCCATTTTCTAGGCAGATCCTTTCCATCAGGGATAGAATCCCTTCTAAGAAAGAAGAATCGCCGTTTCCAGTTGGTGTCATTCTTAGTGGCTTTGAAGATGGGGTGTTCTTCACCAGGTTTATGTTTGAGTAGATATCGGTGAGATCCATGGCTAACGAGGTCATACATCTCTGCAAACTTCGACATTCCCAGATCATTTCCTTCATGTTCAATGATTCTTTCAAGGGTATACAAGACCCTCCAGATCATAGGCATTGCTTGGATGTAGGAGATGCCGGTGAGAGAGAAAAAGGATTGGGTGAAATCTGGAAAAGGATACGAGTATCCTATTGTAAATGGGGTAACCGGAAAAGCCACCTAGGTTTCATAAACATAGTCACTCAGGATGGTGGGATCAAAAGTTTTGAAAACGGTGTTCGCCGGGAAACAATGGCGGATTATGTCTATCTGTGGATCGGTAAAGCAGCATCTTTCTTTCGCAGAATCTTTGATGATCCCTTGGGTCTTCAAGGGACTGTCCTTACGGTGATCCTTAGCCGGCGAAGATCTCAACATCATCTTGATCGCAGATAAAGATGAGGAAAGAAGGAATAGAGAAAGAAGATGAAGAGAGAAAGGAGAGAGAATTACCTGATCAGATCTTCGAATGAGGATTTAAAGGAGGAAACACACGAATTTAAATGCTCTCTAACCCTTATCTCTAACTTCAATTTATAATGATGATCTTGCAGGGTAGTCACTTCAGTGACGTCAGGATGGCAATGGATAGTTTGATTACAACGGCTATATATCCGTTAGTTGGTTACGGATAAGAACAAGAAAATATAACTCGTTTATTTACAAATTACTCCTTATATTTTGGGGGCAATTGTTAGGGGAGGATTTTCCAATGATTAGTGATCCTCATTTACTGTTGGGCTTAGTGATCCTCAATTCTGTCTGAATTAGTGATCCTTAGAAAGTATTGTAGGATCAGGATCATGGATCATCATAAGGATCCTTATACTAACGATTGTCTGCTTTGAATATGATGTTGTTTTGAAGGAGTACGAGCTTGGACTTGGTCTTGGCGATATTCCTGGAGCATATTCCATATTTATTCCGCACGTGGATGACTGAAGTGGACGTTATGGAAGTCGTGGAAGACTTGCACGAAATGCGGAATGTTTGTTAGCTTAGATATTTTCCATTTTTAAAAGGGGATAGCGAGCTAAATAAAAACACTTGGCTATTTTTATCTTAACACACACTCTCGCAACTGCTCTCACCAGCTCTTGACAATTCGCTTGGCGATTACACACTTTTTTGCACATTACACTATAGTGATCCTTGTAACTAGCTCGCTATCATCCGAAGTTGTAATACATTTCTTGTTTAATCCGAGTTGGTGATCGGTAGTTTCCATCACCCGAGGTTTTTTATGCCGGAGATCATTCATTGATCAAGGGCTTTTTCCTCGTACAAATCTTTGTGTCACTTGTTCATTTTATTTCTGAGTGATCCTTAGCATTGTTCATTGATTCAAGCATCACACCTCACAACAGAAAGTTTGGTTGCATTATCTTAGCTTGATTTTTGACCAAAACAGGCTCCGGCCTAGGCATCAACATCCATCATCGCCCACCTGAATGCCCTCACACAGCGGCATCTTCTCCAGCCTTCTCCGTCTTCTCAGCCTCAGCTTCCTGAGCAGCATCCTCGCCAGCATCCGTCCCAGCATCCTTCTTATCTCCAGCCTTGTCCACCACCTCTGCTGACTTAGAGGATTCACCAGCTTCAGCAGGATATGGCATAGCCTTGCCTCCAAGCTCCTTCAGCTTTGCCACCCAGGATTCAACCGGCCAGGATGGGCACTCAAGGCCTGTCTCCTTGGCATCGTAAGCCATCTTAATGCGAGCTTGTAGCAGAGAAACGATGGCAGAGGCTTTGATTCCTTCCCGGAAAGAGACCATGGCCTGTTCATGCTCCATTTGAACGGTGGCCAGTTTGATCTCAGCATCCTGGGTGACCTTCTTCAGCTTGTCCTCATAATGGCGGGTCTTCACCTCGGCAATGGCTCCTTGGTCAGCGATAGTGGTCTCGAGCTGTTTGATCTTGGCTTCTTGGAACACGTTCGTGCTGCAAGCATCGGTGTAAAGGTGGAGCAGATGCTGGAGGAGCTGCACGTTAAAATTCAGGTATAAGTCAAAATTTATTAACCAGGATATCCTGTTAGGATATCCTATCAGGATATGTATACAGGATATAGTACCAGGATAATACCTTATTGAGGAAGGATGTCCTCGGCTCCAAGGAGTCAGAGAAGCTGAGTTCTTCGTAGGAGAACCCTTCCGAGCCTGGGGCACTAACTTCGGGACCTTTCCTCTTTTTTGCGGTGGAAGCACGAGTCCTCGGGTTGGCCTTGGGAGCCGGGAGCGGTTTAGAGCTGGTGGCAGCAGGAGTCTCTTTCTTGACCATGACTGGGGTGGGGTAACTGTCGAGCTCGTCAAGATCAAGGAGGATCGAAACTTTGCTGGAGTCTGCATACAGGGAGTAAAATTCTTTCCTAAATATATCAACTAAAAACATGTATGGAGGATATTGTGCAGGATCATTACCAGACATGTTTGCACTGGAAAGAGGGCCCGAGGATGGTGGAGACGGATTAAACTTCTTTCAGCCTCTGAGAGGAGTCTGATAGCGTCAATTCTCTTCTGTGAATCAGCTAGGGGAGGTGCAAGCTTCCTAAAATCAGCTGTGTACAAGACAATAAAAAGAAATTGATTAGCTCAAGATATAAAGCAGGATACAAGACAGGATCATCCTTAAACCCTAAATCCTACCCTTTCTCAACCACTTCACCGGATATTCCGTTCCACCAGGGATTGAGTCTCTTTTTACAAAGAAGAATTTGGATTGCCATTTCTCCTCATTCCTGGTGGCACGAAGTATCAGCGGATCGCCGGAGGTAGAGTAAAATAGAAATCTATAGGAACCGTGGCATCTAAGCCGATATGCTAGGGGGAGGTCGTGAACGGAAAGGTCAGGAATGTGATTCCTCTTGATTTGATCAAGAACAGACAAGACTCGCCAGAGCATCGGCATCGTTTGGCTAAAACAGATTTTTGTGATATTGAAAAACTCAGTGATAAAGTCTGGAAAGGGAAACCGTAATCCTAAGGTGAAGGGAAAGGCACTAAAGCACAACCACTCGTCGGAAACCATGTCCGACTGGATTTCCCGGTCAAACGGCCGGAATATCGTCCCCTCCGGGAAGATACCGGAGGATTTGAGAGCCGACAAGTGGGCACTGTCGAAGGTGCATATTTCTTTCTCCGGATCCTGGAGAAGATTCTGTTGGATGAATGTGGGAGCAGAATCGCCAGAGCTGGATCTTGTCTGTCTTGCCATTTGACCGCCTGTGTTTTTTATCAGAATGAGAAAATGAAGATGAAGATCAGTAATAGTTAAAAAAAGATGAGGATGAGAAGTTATAGGGAGGTGATGAGTAACTATAGGTTAAGCGGTTACAGGCTGTCACGTCAAGGTCTAATCCATTAATTGCCTCGTTATTCATAAAAAATATAACCGTTAGTGCCAGGATACTAAACGGTAACATTTTTTGGGGACAATTGTTATGGGTGAAATTCTGAGCCCATATCCTGGGGAATATCTTGAATTATATCTTAGTTTCATGATGTATGTTCCTACCCGGGATACTCATTCAAGATATTGGTAACATCCTGAATGATATCTTGAGGATCACTAACGGATTGTGTGCAGGAATATGAGTTTAAGCTTGCAACGTTAATGAGGACCTCTTCTCCTGAAGACTCGCTCTAAGTTGTTCAGAGAGGGACGTTGAACCCGCTTTACTTGGTCTTCAACGGCTACTAAAGAATATTCAAAGGCATCCCATACTTATAGGAGACTTTGTTTTCGTTTACTAGCTATAAATAGGTGGATGAATCAGATCGAATAGGACATCACAACTACACTCACTACTCTCTCACACTTATTCTCTCGCAACTTTCACTTTCACAAAAAGCATTGTAACACTTAGCGACCTGGTCAATATCCTGCACTGTATCCTGACATTTAAAGCAATAAGAAGAACAAGGCAGCTGCGATTGTCAGCTCCCGAGGTTTTGTGCCGGCGATCTAGATTGATCAAGGGCTTTCCTCGTACATCTCGTGTCACCCCCTTTACTTTTTGCTCATAGTTTGATCGTAGATACAGCTCAATATCCTGAGCCGTATCCTAAAGATTGTTTTTCCAAACAACTTAACCAACATATTTTTAACACATTTTCTTAGCACACTACCTCACATAACTAATTTGATCAATTAATTGCTTCGGTAATTTTTGACCAAAACACTCATGTGCTTGGCAATTTGCAAACCAGCTATTATGGCTTCATACTCAGCCTCATTATTAGTAGTTTGGAACTCACAAGCAACTGAGTGGGGTATTATGTCACCTTGTGGCGATTTTAGTAGTATTCCTAGTCCAGTTCCCTTGATATTTGAAGCCCCATCTGTGATGAGTATCCAAGGATCCTTAGTCTCTTCAAGCTGTTGAACTTCCAATTCAGCTTCCCTTTGTAGATCACTACTGAAATCAGCCACAAAGTCAGCTAAGGCTTGGGATTTTATGGCAGTTCTTGGTTCATATCTGATATCATAAGCACTAAGTTTAACTGCCCACTTTGCCATCCTTCCCGACATTTCAGGTTTCCTGAGAACATTCTTAATTGAAAAGTTAGTCTTAACAATAATAGCATGAGTTTCAAAATAATGGCGTAATTTAGTAGATGCCATGATCAAAGCAAGGATAAGTTTTTCTATATGAGAATACCTGGATTCAGCATCAAGCAAACTTTTACTTACATAATATACAAGATGTTGTGTACCTTCATGATCCTTTACAAGGACTGCACTTACTGCCTTAGAAGAAACTGCCAAGTATAAGGATAATATATCCCCCTTTTCCGGTTTCATTAAGGCTGGAGCTGAGGATAGGTAATCCTTAAGGGCATTGAGAGAATTCTCATGCTTTTCAGTCCACTCAAACTTCTTGTTCTTTCTCAAATGTCATAGAATTCCTTGCATTTCTCTGATGACTTTGAGATGAACCTGTTCAAGGCTGCGATCCTTCCTGTCAATCTTTGCACATCCTTAGCATTGGCAGGAGACTTAATATTCACAATCGCCTTGATTTGCTCTGGACTTGCCTCTATCCCTCTTTTTGTCACCATATAACCTAGGAACTTGCCAGCTTTTACACCAAAGTGGCACTTGGAAGGATTCAATTTCATGTTGAATTTATCAAGGATATCAAATGCTTCCTCCAAATGTCTAAGGTGATCCTCAGCTCTTTTAGACTTAACCACCATGTCATCAATATAGACTTCCATTGTGTGTCCAATTTGTTCTTTAAACAACATATTGACTAGCCTTTGGTAGGTAGCACCTGCATTTCTTAGTCCAAATGGCATAGCAATATAACAATAGATACCAGTAGGGGTCATAAAGGTTGTATCCTCTTGATCAGATGGTTCCATCTGAATTTATTGGAATCCAGATGAAGCATCCATGAAAGTCAACAACTCATGACCCGTGGTTGCATCCACCATGGAGTCAATGTGGGGTAATGGGAAAGGATCCTTGGGACATGCCTTGTTTTAATTAGTGAAATCGACACATACCCTCCACTTCCCATTTTTCTTTTGAACAACAACCACATTGGCTAGCCACCTTGGATACTTAACCTCTTTAATCAGTGATCCTCATTTACTGTTGGGCTTAGTGATCCTCACTTTTGTTTGAATTAGTGATCCTCAGAAGTATTACAGGATCAGGATCATGGATCATCTTAAGGATCCTTATACTAACGATTGTCTACTTTGAATATGAAGTTGTTTTGCAGGAGTACGAGCTTGGACTTGGTCTTGGCGATATTCCTGGAGCATATTCCATAATTATTCCGCACGTGCATGGCTGAAATGGACGTTATGGAGGTCGTGGAGGACTTGCACCAATTGCGGAATGTTTGTTAGCTTAGATATTTTCCATTTTTAAAAGGGATAGCAAGCTAAATAGAAAACACTTGGCTATTTTTAGCTTAACACACACACTCGCAACTGCTCTCACCAGCTCTCGACAATTCACTTGGCGATTATACACTTTTTTGCACATTACACTATAGTGATCCTTGTAATTAGCTCGCTATCATCCGAAGTTGTAATACATTTCTTGTTTAATCTGAGTTGGTGATCGGTAGTTTCCATCACCCGAGGTTTTTTATGCCGGAGATCATTCATTGATCAAGGGCTTTTTCCTCGTATAAATCTTTGTGTCACTTGTTCATTACATTTCTGAGTGATCCTTCACATTGTTCATTGATTCAAGCATCATACCTCACAACAGAAAGTTTGGTTGCATTATCATTGCTTGATTTTTGACCAAAACAGTTTGGCGCCCACCGTGGGGCAATTGGTGCTTCATTCCTAAGAAGATTCGTATTTTCGTGGTCATTTCGGTTCGTTACAACCAAGCAGATGCCTTCCTCAGCGAAGAACACTTCAAGTTTAATGCCATCATTCAGTTCTTCACAAGGCGTTCCCCCTTTGCCTCCACCACCTTCTGGATCCCAGAAGAATGCTGAGAATGCTGCGAAGAGACAAACCCCCGTTTTCCAAAAACCACCAACTTCTTCTGTTTCCACTAATCCTACTACTAATGATCTTTTTAATCTGATTTTGCAGATGAGGGATCGTATGCAAGAGCAGGATAAAACCAACGAAATGATCCTCAGGGAGATAGGTGATATCAAGAGACAGAAGAAATCGGTGGAGGATCATTCCCCATTGATGCCCAGGTCGCTGAACTTCGACACTTCAGTCATAACTTCCCAGCACTCAGCAGCTCCGGACGTGCAATACTTGGGTGAATTACCAGGAAGACGTTATGGAACAACAACAATGACTCAGGCTCCTGGATCTTACCTTCAACCTTCCGGAGCCTCTGTCCAGCATCAGGGATCCTTCGTCAGCTCAGGAGGATATTTGGGAATGCACTCGGTTCAAGGATCCTCCCAGGTCCAAGGATCCTCCCAGGTCCAAGGATCCTTCCCGGTCCAAGGATCCTCCATGGTCCAAGGATCCTCCCAGGTCCAAGGATCATTCCCGGTCCAAGGATCCTCACAGGTCCAAGGATCCTCACTGGTTCCAGGATCCTTTCAGGTTCAAGGATCCAACATCTTTCAGGATCGAAGATCCTTAAGGAGTATGCAGCCTCCAAGCTCGGATGTTCATCAAGGAGACTTCATACCAATGCAGACCATTGCTTCCTCTGGTCCTTCAATCATACCAGAGTCCCGTCAATATGGATTCACATCTGGAATTCCAAACACGAATCCTGTGGGAGGTAACACTTTTAATAATTCATATAACACTAAGCATGGCTCTATGCAGGATACATGTATCAATCAGGCTATGGCTAGGGAGCTACAGAAGCTTAAGGATATGATATCCAGTGTACCAGGAGTGGTTAAACCCATTCCTGAAATTGCAGATGATAGCCATAGGATATCTCGTTTTGCACCACCCTTATGTGATGTTGAGATACCCAAAAGATTCCAGATACCATCCATGAAACTGTATGATGGTTCAACGGATCCAGAGGAGCATGTAGCTCAATACAGGGAGAGGATGGAGATCAATCCAATTCCTGAAAGGTTAAAAGAAGCATGTCTATGCAAGGGATTTGGATCCACACTCACACGATCTGCTCTTAAATGGCTGCTAAGTCTTCCCCCTTACTCTATTACTTCATTTGCTAATCTAGTTAATTTGTTTAATAGTCAATTCTCTTGTAGTAGAAAGTTTGAACGATTAACTAGTGATCTATATAGGGTAACACAAGGTCAAAATGAATCACTTAGAGATTATATCACTAAGTTTAGTAAAGAATCCTTAGATATTCCTAACTTGGATATTGCTACGGCTGTAGAAGCCTTTAAAATGGGATTGCTTAAGGATTCATTGTTCTATGTTGATCTTGTTATGACACCTTGCAGGAACCTTGATGAAATAAGAACCAGGGCCCTTAGGTTCATCCGCTTAGAGGATGACAAAAGGATCCAGGATAGATTGACAGGATCCTCAAAACAGGAGAAACAAGGATCCTACTTCAGGAACAACAAATCAAAGTCCTACAACCGATCTGATAATCAGAACGTGCATGCAGTGGAACAAGAAGAGGATGATGAGGATTATCCTCCTATTTCTGAATACTGTTTTTCTGTTGATAACAATGAACTAATCCTTGCAATGCAGAATCTAGGTGAGAAAGCTAGATGGCCGAGAAAAAGTGATAAACCAGCTGCTACAAAGGATAAGTCCAAATGGTGTGCATATCATGAGGATTTCGGGCATCTCACTGAAGAGTGTATTGCACTAAGAAAGGAAATTGGTTACTTGTTGAGCAAGGGGCATTTGAAGGAACTTTTGGGACGAAAAAAGTCAAGGATCTAGGATCCTGAAAGGATCCCGGAAAGGGCTCCTGCTCCTCCAGCAGATGCACAAGTTATAAACTTCATATCCGGTGGATCAGACATTTGTGGTACCTCCTTTTCAGCAGCAAAAAGACATGCTAAGGAAACCAAGATGGATAATGGAGACAGACCCGTCCGGACCTCTGTTGTTACCCAGGATAAAGTCATAACCTTTGATGAGGATGATCGTGTTGATGTCCAGGATCCTCATCATGATGGTCTTGTAATTACATTGTTTATTTCTAACCACTTTGTTCGCAGGATCCTTATAGATGGAGGAAGCTCTGTGAACATCATTCAGCTTGATGTCCTCAAGAAGATGAATATCCCGGAGTCTGATATTGTCCCAAGATCCTCAGTCCTTGTGGGATTCAGTGGGGAAAGCAAAAATACATTGGGGGACATCAAACTCCCAATCTATATTGAAGGATTACATTCTTATCAAAAATTTTGTGTTATAGATTGCTTATCTTGTTGCAATGTTATCCTTGGCAGGCCATGGATACATGATATGAAGGCAGTTCCATCCACCTATCATCAGTGTGTAAAGCTTCCAAGTCCATGGGGAGTGGTGAAAATTGAAAGTGATCAACAAAAGGCTAAGAACTGTTATACATCATCAATGAAGCCAGCCTCAAGACCAAGGGAGCAATAGAAATTAAAGTATCCTTCAAGAGATGTCTTGGAGGCAAGAGAACAGGATTTGAAAGAAATCCTCATGGATCTTGATGATCCTGAATCCATAGTCTTCATAGGATCAGGGATCCTTAGCAACATTGAGCAGGATCTAGTATCCTTCCTTAAGAGGAGGAAATCCACCTTTGCCTGGAAACATGAAGACATGACAGGTATATCTAAGGATATAATTACTCATAAGCTTGGCATTGACAGGTCATTCAAGCCTATACATCAAAAGAGGAGGAAGTTTGCACCTGAAAGGAATGCTATTATCCAGGAAGAAGTAGATAAACTACTCCGGGCAGGTATGATAAGAGAGGTTAAGTATCCAAGATGGTTAGCCAATGTGGTTGTTGTTCAAAAGAAAAATGGAAAGTGGAGGGTATGTGTCGATTTACTGATTTAAACAAGGCATGTCCCAAGGATCCTTTCCCATTACCCCACATTGACTCCATGGTGGATGCTACCGTGGGTCATGAGTTGTTGACTTTTATGGATGCTTCATCTAGGTTTCAACAAATTCAGATGGAACCATCTGATCAGGAGGATACAGCCTTTATGACCCCTACTGGTATATACTGTTATATTGCTATGCCATTTGGACTAAGGAATGCAGGTGCTACTTATCAAAGCCTAGTCAATATGATGTTCAAGGAACAAATTGGACCCACTATGGAAGTCTATATTGATGACATGGTGGTTAAGTCCAAGAAAGCTGAGGATCACCTTAAAGACTTGGAGGAAGCATTCAATATCCTTGATAAATTTAATATGAAACTAAATCCTTCCAAGTGTCATTTTGGTGTTAAGGCAGGTAAATTCTTAGGCTATATGGTGACAAAGAGGGGCATTGAAGCAAGTCCAGAGCAAATCAAGGCTATTGTGAATATCAAATCTCCTGCCAATGCTAAGGATGTGCAAAGATTGACAGGCAGGATCGCAGCCTTGAACAGATTCATATCCAAATCCTCAGAAAAGTGCAAGGAATTCTATGACATCCTGAGGAAGAACAAGAAATTTGAATGGACTGAGAAGAATGAAAGTGCCCTCAAAGCTCTTAAGGATTACCTATCCTCAGCCCCGGCCCTGATGAAACCAGAAAAAGGGGATATATTATCCTTATACTTAGCAGTATCCTCAAAAGCAGTAAGTGCGGTCCTTGTTAAGGATCACCAAGGTACACAACATCCTGTCTATTATGTAAGTAAGAGTTTACTTGATGCTGAATCCAGGTATTCACACTTAGAGAAACTTATCCTTGCATTAATAATGGCATCTACTAAATTAAGACATTATTTTGAGACTCATGCCATTATTGTTAAGACTAATTTTCCAATTAAGAATGTTCTCAGGAAACCTGAAATGTCAGGAAGGATGGCTAAGTGGGCAGTGAAGCTTAGTGCATATGATATAAGATATGAACCAAGGACTGCCATCAAATCCCAAGCCTTAGCTGACTTTGTGGCAGATTTTAGTAGTGATTTGCAAAAGGAAGCTGAGTTAGAAGTCCAACAGCTTGAAGAAACTAAGGATCCTTGGATACTCTTCACTGATGGAGCCTCTAACGTAAAAGGAACAGGGCTTGGAATACTACTAAAATCGCCACAGGGGGACATAATACCCCACTCCATAGCTTGTGAATTTCAAACTACCAACAATGAGGCTGAGTATGAAGCCTTGATAGCTGGTTTTCAAATTGCTAAGCATATGAGGATCAGGTATCTTGAGGTACATGTAGATTCGTAATTAATCACTAATCACTTTAATGGATCCTATGCTGTTAAAGGTGAAAAGCTAATCAAATATTTAGAGATAGTAAAAGAATTGGCACTCTCTTTTGTTTCCTTTAGTCTGACACAGGTACCAAGGGAAGAGAATGCAGAGGCTGATGCATTAGCCAATCTAGGATCATCCTTGAAGATCCCGGAGGATATAAGGATCCCTATTATCCATATCCTGACCCCTGCTATCGAGGATCATGTAGCTATGGAGATAGGAGAAGATTCTGTAATCATCCCTAGTGATGATACTCAATCTCATTCAGGATCATGGATCCTCCCAATCATGAGATACATACAACATGGAGAGATTCCTACAGGAGAAAACCCTAGGGCTTTCAAAATTAAGGTATCCCAATTTACAATATTGAATAATATGTTGTATAAACGATCTCTTGCAGGACCATAATTAAGATGCATTGAGGATCCTGAAATCCAAGAAGTCCTGAAGGATTTCCATGAAGGAGATTGTGGAAACCACACTGGGGGCAGGGCATTATTCTCAAGGATCCTGAGGACAGGATACTATTGGCCCACTATGAAGAAGGATGCTGTGGAGTATGCTAAGAAGTGTGATCCTTGTCAGAGACACAGTAATATCCTTCACCAACCAGCAGAGCTTTTGCATCCTATATCCTCTTCTTGGCCATTTATGAGGTGGGGAATGGATATAGTTGGTAAGCTTCCTAAGGCACCTGGTGGAAAAGTATTCATGCTTGCTATGACTGATTACTTCTCCAAGTGGATAGAGGCTGAAGCCTTTGCTCAAGTCAAAGAAAAGGAAGTTATATCCTTTATTAAAAGAAACATTATTACTAGATTTGGTATCCCTTCTGGAATTGTTTGTGATAATGGATCCCAATTTATTGGGAATAGAACTACTAACTTTTGTGACAGCTGGGGGATTAAGATGATAACATCAACACCAGTCCACCCACAAGCTAATGGTCAGGCAGAATCATCCAACAAGATCATCATCAACAATTTGAAGAAGAAGCTTGGATCCAAGAAAGGAAAATGGGCAGAAGAACTACCTTATGTGCTTTGGGCCGATAGGACAACTCCCAAGAATGCTACTGGCCAAACTCCATTTTCTTTGGTATTTGGGGCATAATCAGTGATCCCTACAGAGATGGTAGTTCCAACTGCAAGAACAAGCATTCGTGATCCTGTAGAAAATGATGAAAACTTGGTTCAAGACTTGGATACTATAGAAGAAATCAGGGATTTGGCAAGGATAAGGATGGCTAGTTATCAACAAAGGATGGCTGGAGCCTACAACAAAAATGTCAGGATCAGGAAATTCCAAGTTGGTGATATGGTATTAAGGAAAGCATTTCAGAATACCACCAATCCTGCTGATGGAAAGTTGGCACCAAAATGGGAAGGCCCTTATTCGATTGCTAACAATGGTAGGTGATTTGCTACCAAGAGCTTGGAATGCTGTCCATTTGAAGAAATACTTCATGTGATAAGGATCCATGATCCTAACATGACAAGTATCCTTGAAGGATCCTTACAAGACAGACGATTCTCATTTTGGTAATGATCTAATCCCAAACTATTTCATTTTTTTTAATTATCCTATATAAGGGTAAGGATCCTGTATCCTTTATCCTCCTTTCACTTGATTCTGAGTTTTGAAGGTTCAGGTATCCTTAACAAAGGACTGATTATCCACAGAAGTATCCAGTTATTTGGGCTTGACCCTAGTTATTTGGGCTTGACCCCAGTTATTTGGGCTTGACCCCAGTTATTTGGGCCTGTACCCAGTTTCGCCAGTAGCGCACGATGATCCTGGTATAGTTCATGGCAATGGGACCAGTACTCACTTTAGGGGCTGACAATTTCATTGTACTGGCTATATCCAGGATCCTACGTATAATGGTAGACGTACCATACATCCGTTCCTAAGGTTTCTAACGTTTTCACGTTAGCTAAGGTTTTGGCATTTTCATGTCACTAAGTTTGGATAGTCGCCAGCGAGGGCCATACTCTAGTTTACATACGATCCTTTTGTCCCCAGTTATCCTTTGGGCTTGTCCCCAGTTGTCCTTTGGGCTTGTCCCCAGTTATCCTTTGGGCTTGTCCCCAGTTATCCTTTGGGCTTGTCCCTAGTATATTGGGCTTGTCCCCAGAATTGTTAGGCTTGTCCCCAGTTACTAACTCTTATCTTATATTGGCTTAGTCCCAAGTTGTATCCTATTTCAGGTTTTTGGAGACAAACAACCAAGGATCCTTGATCCTTACCTTCTACTAAGGTTTGTCTTTTGGTTATCCTGATTATAAGTGTTAAAGGTTAGGATCCTAAGTTGGATTCTCAGGTATGATCCTTAATTATTTTGATTTTATTCATTATTCATTTGAGTAACCCTTATCCTTTGACAACTGAACTTATGATCCTTAAAATATACTACTTTTCGGAACTCGTCGACTATAGGATATGTGATCCTTGAACATATCCTAAACTTTTTGAGGATATTTATTAAGTTTTTTCTTTACTTGATAAGTTTAGACAAAATGTATATCACAACAATTGAACAGTAAAGTACTAACAAGGATAGCAACACGGGAGATAGCCAAAAAGTTAGAGTTATTTTATTCACAAAACGTTAAACCCTTTAAGGTTGTCAAAATTGCCAACCCACGTTTCTACCAGCAAAACGTGGCCCGTCCACATGGGTTGGCAAAGGGTGTCCATTGTTTACGGGTCTTTGTAGTGCAGGAAATAAAAGACGGAAGGATAACGAGTGGCTTCATCCCCCAAACAGAGGATCCATCCACCACCCATTATCCTGCCTATTGTTCAAGGATCCATGATCCTTCATCCTAGAAACTATTGTCTAAAGTTATTACAACCCATCATTGTTCAACAAAAACATCATAACCAAACAACCAAACTTAAAAAATGGGCTCCGGCTATGTCTAGAAGTGTCCATCATCGCCCATTCATGCAGCTTACACCTTCGCTGCATCACCTTCACCAGCTCCACCTGCTTCTCCACCCTGATCCTTGCCACTGCCACCAGCCTCGATTGTCAGAGCCTCATCAGCCTCTTCTTCGTCCACCAACTCAGCCAGCCTAGCCTTCCAGCACTCCATGTCCCAGTTGCTCCTGTCAAAATTAGGATCCTGAGCTTCTTGGGCCATCTGCAACTTGGTCTTGTACATGGCAATGGCAGCGGAGACTTTGGCATCCTGCATGATCTCGTGCTTCTCATAGTCAGCATTGATCTGAGCTGCAACCGCCTGAGTTTTGGCATCATTAAGGTCCTTTTCGAGGGAGGCAATCTTGTGATCCTTGAGCACCGCCACTTTTTGGAGGTCAGAGTATTTCTCCTCAATCTCTTCGACGTTCCCAACATAGTCCTCGATTTCAGCAAATTTCTGCAAAGAAGACAATGCAAAGCTCAGGATCACGTGATCTTCAAGTGGGCAGGATAATTAAGCTAAGTCAGTGATCCTTACCTCAGCAAAGTACTCGAGGAACTGATGGCGGATCAGAGGCAAGCCTTCTAGATTGTCAGCTTCAGAGGTCTTCCTTTTCTTTCCACCTCTTCCCTTTGAAGTGGTTGCCTTGGGGATCGTGACAGCTGGGCTGGCAGCAAGCTTCTTCTTTGAGGATCGAACAGTGTCAAGGTCAGTGACACTGAATTTGGAGGCAGATCTTGAAGATTTTCCAGCGCCTACACATCCAAAACAGATAAGTATCCTTATTTCATTTCAATTTAAGCATTTAATTACATATAAACATGGATACTTACTCGACATAGTGACAGAACCTGAGGATACTTCTTGAGAATCCTGGGTGTTTGTTTTGAATGATCTTCTTGCAGGATCAAGTCTCCGGAAAGCGGCAAGCCTTTCCTTTGTTGCAGGTGTTGTGATGAGGTGTGCGACAGTAATAGCTGCGAAACAGAAACAGAAGGATGTTAGTGATCCTCAGCAAAGACAAGGTTATACCATGATCCTTTTCAGGATCCTCTATCCTACCATGGGTGGTCCATTTTCTAGGCAAATCCTTTCCATCAGGGAGAGAATCCCTTCTGACAAAGAAGAATCGCCGCTTCCAGTTTGTGTCGTTCTTAGTGGCTTTGAAGATGGGGTGTCCTTCATGTTCAATGATCCTTTCAAGGGTATATAAGACCCTCCAGATCATTGGCATCGCTTGAATGTAGGAGATGCCGGTGAGAGAGAAGAAGGATTGGGTGAAATTTGGAAAGGGATATGAGTATCCTATTGTGAATGGTGTGACTGGAAAGGCTACCCATGTTTCAAAAATATAATCACTTAGAACGGTGGGATCAAATGGTTTGAAAACAGTATTCGCCGGAAAACAGTGACGGATTCTGTCTATCTGCGGATCAGTGAAGCAACATCGTTCTTTTGCAGAATCTTTGATGATCCCTTGGCTCTTCAAGGGGCTGTCCTTCTTGTGATCCTTAGCCGGTGAGGATCTTAGCATCATCTCGATTATGACGGTGGTGAAGAAGAGAAACAGAGTGAGAAGATGAAGAGAGAAAGGAAAGAGAAATACCTGATCAAGTCTTCGAATGAGGATTTAAAGAGGAAACGCACGAATTTAAATGCTCTCTAACCCTTATCTCTAACTTCAATTTATAATGATGATCTTGCAGGGTAGTCACTTCAGTGACGTCAGGATGGTAACGGCTAGTCCGAATACAACGGCTAGTTATCTGTTGATTCGTTGCGGATAAGAACAGAAAATATAACTCGTTATCTACATTATTACTCCTTATATTTTGGGGGCAATTGTTAGGGGAGGATTTTCCAATGATCAGTGATCCTCATTTACTGTTGGGCTTAGTGATCCTCACTTTTGTTTGAATTAGTGATCCTCAGAAGTATTACAGGATCAGGATCATGGATCATCTTAAGGATCCTTATACTAACGATTGTCTACTTTGAATATGAAGTTGTTTTGCAAGAGTACGAGCTTGGACTTGGTCTTGGCGATATTCCTGGAGCATATTCCATAATTATTCCACACGTGCATGGCTGAAATGGACGTTATGGAGGTCGTGGAGGACTTGCACCAATTGCGGAATGTTTGTTAGCTTAGATATTTTCCATTTTTAAAAGGGATAGCGAGCTAAATAGAAAACACTTGGCTATTTTTAGCTTAACACACACACTCGCAACTGCTCTCACCAGCTCTCGACAATTCACTTGGCGATTATACACTTTTTTGCACATTACACTATAGTGATCCTTGTAATTAGCTCGCTATCATCCGAAGTTGTAATACATTTCTTGTTTAATCTGAGTTAGTGATCGGTAGTTTCCATCACCCGAGGTTTTTTATGCCGGAGATCATTCATTGATCAAGGGCTTTTTCCTCGTATAAATCTTTGTGTCACTTGTTCATTACATTTCTGAGTGATCCTTCACATTGTTCATTGATTCAAGCATCATACCTCACAACAGAAAGTTTGGTTGCATTATCATTGCTTGATTTTTGACCAAAACAATACCTGCTCTGAGCAGTTTATCTACCTCCTCCTGGATGATGGCATTCCTTTCAGGTGCAAACTTTCTCCTCTTTTGATGTATGGGTTTGAATGACCTGTCAATGCCAAGTTTATGAGTAATAATATCTTTAGAAATACCTGTCATATCCTCATGCTTCCAGGAAAAGGTAGTTCTTCTCCTCTTGAGGAAGGATACTAGATAATGTTCAACATTGTCGAGGATCCCGGATCCTATGAAAACTTTGGATTCAGGATCCTGAGGATCTATCAGGATACCTTTCACATCTTGTTCTCTTTCCTCCAGGACATCTCTTGGAGGATACTTTAATTGCTATTGCTCCCTAGGTCTTAAGGCTGGTTTCATTGATGAAGTATAACAATTTTTTGGCTTCCTGTTGGTCACTTTCTATCTTCACCACACCCCATGGAGTAGGGAGTTTCACACACTGATGATATGTAGATGGAATTGCTTTCCTGTCATGTATCCATGGCCTGCCAAGTATAACATTGCAACAGGATAAGCAATCTATAACACAAAATATTTAAAAAGAATTAATTCCCTCTATGTAAATGGGAAGTTTAATGTCCCCCAATGTGTTCTTGGTTTCTCCACTGAATCCTACAAGAACCGATGATCTTGGGATGATTTCTGATTCAGGGATGTTCATTTTCTTGAGGACATCAAGTTGAATGATGTTCACTGAGCTTCCTCCATCTATGAGAATCCTACGAACAAAATGGTTAGATATAAACAAGGTAATAACAAGACCATCATGATGAGGATCCTGAATATCCACACGATTATCCTCGTCAAAGGATATAACTTTCTCCTGTGTAAGGATTGAGGTTCGAATGGGCCTATCCCCATTCTCCATCTTTGTCTCTTTAGCATGCCTCTTGGCTGCTGAAAAAGAAGTGCCGCATATGTCTGATCCACCAGAAATGAAGTTGATAATTTGTGCATCAGCTGGAGGAGCAGGAGCTCTTTCTGGAATCTTTTCAGGATCCTGGATCCTTGACTTTTTTTCTTCCAAATAGCTCCTTCAAATGTCCTTTGCCTAACAAGTAACCAATCTCTTTCCTGAGTGCTATGCATTCATCAGTGAGATGACTGAAATCTTCATGATAGGCACACCATTTGGATTTATCTTTTGTAGCAGCTGGCTTATCACTCTTCCTGGGCCATCTTGCTTTCTCACCTAAGTTCTGCATTGCAAGGATTAGGTCATTATTATCAACAGCAAAGCAATATTCAGAAATGGGTGGATAATCTTCATCATCCTCTTCTTGCTCCACTGCATGCATGTTTTGATTATCAGACTTGTTGTATGATTTAGATTTGTTGTTCCTGAAATAGGATCCTTGCTTTTCCTACTTTGAGGATCCTGACAGTCTTTCTCGGATCCTTTTATCATCCTCTAAGCGGATGAATCTAAGGGCCCTGGTTCTTACTTCATCAAGATTCCCGCAAGGGGTCATGACAAGATCATCATAGAATTGTGAATCCTTAAGTAAACCCATTTTGAAAGCTTCTACAGCCGTAGCAATATCCAAATTAGGAATCTCTAAGGATTCTCTACTGAATTTAGTGATATAATCTCTAAGTGATTCATTTTGACCTTGTGTTACCCTATATAGATCACTAGTTAATCGTTCAAATCTCTTACTGCATGAGAATTGGCTATTAAACAAATTAACTAAATTAGCAAATGAAGTAATAGAGTAAGGGGGAATACTTAGCAGCCATTTAAGAGCTGATCCTGTTAGTGTGGATCCGAAACCCTTGCATAGGCACGCTTCTTTCAACCTTTTAGGAATGGGATTGATTTCCATTCTCTCCCTATATTGAGCTACATGCTATTCTGGATCAGTTGAGCCATCATACAACTTCATGTTTGGTGTTTGAAACCTCTTTGGTATCTCTGCATCACAAATAGGTGGTGCAAAACGAGACATCCTGTGACTTCCATCTGGAATTTCAGGAATGGGTTTAACCACCCCTGGAACGCTGGATATCATATCCTTGAGTTTTTGAAATTCCCTAGCCATAGCTTGGTTGATTCCTGTATCCTGCACAAAGCCCCATGGTTAGCGTTATGAGAAGTATTTAAAGTGTTACCTCCTGATGGATTCAAGGGTGGTATTCTTGATGTGAATCCATATTGATGCGATTCTAGCATGATTGAGGGACCAGATGAAGCAATAGTTTGCATAGGTATGAAGTCTCCCAAGTGAATCTCTGAACTTCTGGGTTGTACACTCCTTAAGGATCCTTGATCCTGAAAGTTGTTGGATCCTTGATACACCGAAGTTGGGGGTCTTAGAGGATAATCCATGGATCCGTGAGCCTGAGATGAGGATCCTTGAACCTAAGACGAGGATCCTTGAACCTGAGATGAGAATCCTGGATACTGAGAGTAGGATCCTTGAACTGTCTGCGTCCCCATGTATCCTCCTGAACTAGAAAATGATCCTTGATGCTGGAAGGAGGATCCTTGAGGCTGAAGAGAGGATCCTGAAGGCTGAAAGTAGGATCCTTGAGCCTGTGTCATTGCCGATGATCCATAGCGTATACTCGATTATCCACCCTGGTATTGGACGCCTGATGCTTGGAGTGCTGGGTAGTTATGACTGGAGAATCGAAATTGTAACACCTCGTAAAATCACGACCAATATAATAAAGACACGTGTCATGGACTTTAAACGTGTAAAGAATTGTTTCCGAGGGACTAAAGTTATTAAACAATGTAAATATGTTAGTAAAAGGATCCAAAGTGTCAACATGCCATTTTTGTGCCTCTGATTGACCTCACACGACGTTCGTATTCTTAAACAAATAATTTGTCGAACATAAAAAGTCGTTTGTGCTTAAAATAAGGATTTTACGAAACATAAGGGTTAAAAGTGTCAACATGTTAAATGTTACCTCTGAGTGACCTTTTAACGAACCCAAAAACATTGTAATAATTATATATTTGGTTCTCAAGAATTTTGGATATTCATTCTGTGAAGTTTCAAAGAAATCAAGACTTTTCAAGTGATCGTACAACTAACCGGTAGCTTAACGAACAGTTTATGACCTAAGGCCCTTAAAAGTTAACTTTGGGGGTCAAAAGTGCAATAAACGAAAGTTATTTTAATTAAATATGGACCAGGGACCAAAACTGCAATTAATGAAAGTTGTTTTCTGGTCATAAGGGAGTGTCGCGGCCCGCGTAGACTCTTTCTGAGTCTTACGCGGCCCGCGTGAGAGTGCCAGCATCAGAAAAAAATGACAGCTGCATGTACAGCCACTTCCACCGCCTTTGCATGCCTGAATTCGATACCAGGGACTGTGCCAATGGTTTTTCATGCACTAGGGACACCTGGTAACATCTGGGATCATCATAGGGACACATTCAAAGATCTTGGAGCTTCCATTTTGCTATATAAGGCCTTGTTCATTCACTTGTCATTTGCACACTTGAAATTTTATTTCAAAACTCATTCTCTGGAATCCCTTGGAGCTCTAAGAAGTTTTCATCAGTTCATATTTCGTGCTAAGTGTCCTTGTAAGCATTCTTAGCCTCTCTAGTTAAGTTTTCTTAGTTGAATGGCCAAAAGTCAATACCATCGTAATTAAGCTTTGACTTAGTGATTAATCACTAATGGTCCAGCCATTATTCGAATTGAAAGTGGCTATGAGTTGGTAATTATGTAGGTAATAAACCCTCAAGAGGGCACCTACTGATTATCACTCTAACTTGGTCAAATGTCGGGTCAAACTTATTATTAAAAAGTCAACAGAATCCATTTTTGCAAATAAATTCATAACTGACAATGTAGAAGTTATGGAACATGTTTAAACACTAAAATAACTTGGTAAATAATATAAGAACATGTCTAAGCATGTTCAACCCGACAATTCTGAGTTTATGCTCGGTTCGCAACCGAAAGTCGCAAAAGTAGACTTTTGCTTTGACTTTCAGTTCTGACCCGATTTAGCTTAGTTTAGATATGCCTTAGGGTTCCTTTAGGACCATATCATAGGTTAGTATAACCCTCTGAGGTTATACAACTTGGTTCCATAGAAATCCTAGATCATTTGCATGTTTCCATTAAATGCTTAAATGTTGACCATAATGCCCTTTTGATATTAAAACGATATTTTTGAAAATGTGAGAGGACCAAAACCTTTATTACTGATATTTAAGTATGTCCTAAACGTTTGACATAACTTTATGGTCTAAAATGAGAGTTATGCACAATATCGTAAATGAAAGCCTTTTTATTAATTAAACGACATTTTCGACATAAATTCTATTTAAACCCAAATCTTGACACCAAACCTTTTACCCACTAATGTAATATAATATTTAGGGATTTTTGGAAATTTTTATTAAATTTTAAACTGATCATAACATAGAGTTCTTGCATAGGCCCGGTAATTGACGATAATGCCCTTTTTGCTAATAAAATGAGTTTTACACATCCTTTACATGTCAAACCTTTTTCTACTGATTTTATATATTAAGTAAGTTATTTTAAATAGTAAAGGCTGATCAAAATCTTAGAATTCCTTATTCAACCCGAATATCGTCAAATACCGACTTTTATGCGATTTAGGCGCATAGTATGGTTTAAAACCATATTTGGCATCTAAAGCTTGTTACCTACTGATGTTATGGATAAATTTTTATACTTTAACAATAAGTAAAAGTTTTGAACTCAGATTTCCAAATTTACCCTTAAAGCATATGTGAAATGTCCAAAATGCCCCTTCGGTGCATAGTTTGGTCATAAAAGATAAATTTCACATATGTATGGTATCTTACTGATATAACCCACTAAAATAAATATTTTCACTGATTATTTCAGACTATAAACTCAGATTACTATTTAACCTCTTTTATAAGCTTTAAAATGACCAAAATACCCTTACGAGGCTTAAATTGATTATAAATTCGTCTTGGGCATAATGGAAGGTATCCTACTGATATCATAACACATTTTAAGCATATTAACTTAGGGAACCTACACATGACTCATTTGGTTACCCGTTATGCATTTTTCACGTTCGGTACGGTTTTTGTAATTAGTTTGCATAAATTAACCGAAACGGGTTAAATCTTATCATTTTTACCTCAAAATCCAGAATGTGTTTAGTTTACCCATTTTATACAAGTGCTTATACTTGTTGGGTCTAAATCACATTCTAATCCGGTCTTCGCTTAATCTTGCGTTTTGAACCGTATACCTTTCTTTAAAACTAACCGGTCTAAGTTATAGCTTAAATAAGACCCGTTAGGAATCTAATAGGTTATTAAAAACCTTCGTTCCAGATTAGGAGCCCGGTAAACACTAATTGTACTTGCTGAGTGATATACGGCTGGGATAAAATTTATATTTTTGCTCAGGTAAATACTTTTAACTTATTTTCCCTTATACGGGCTTGGGGTATGGTATTGATAATACCGCTTGGTCGGGTATTGAATCTTTAATCGAATAATGGTTAAATCACTAAGATAACCCGTTTAATCTGTTTTGTTTGTTTTAAGCCTTTGGGGGGTTAATGACCATGTCCTGGATATCCTCGGCTCATTCATTAAAATGGCCACGATTTAAGCACGGGGTGTAGGCATACACCTGCCCGGTGAGTATGTAAAAAGATATACCCGCTCGTTGAGAATAACTCGCCGTGGGGTTATATTATGTGGTGTGTCTATTAATCTTTAACCCGGTACTTCTAACCCGGGCTACTGAATGTATGACAAACATATAATTCTTTTACAAGATTATTTTTAAATAATTATCCCAAGTTAATAAAGAATATTTATGCCTTGTGCATTTAAATCAATTTTCATAAACATTTTTAAATGAGTCAGTTAATTGTATTTACCAGTGTAAACTGACGTATTTTCAAAAGGTTAAGTGCAGGTACTAAGCGTAATGGGCTGGAACTCCTGAGTGATTAAATAAAGAGTCTTGCAAGCTATTATCTCTTTAAATATGTTGAACAATATTTCGTTATGTTTTTTATCCGCCTGTGGATCATTTTACAACCCGTTTGTAATATTTCATGAAACTTTCATTCGGTTTGTATAATTATTACTTTTAGACTTCCGCTGTCCATTTAAACTGTGATTATTGACTATGATGATATCAACTACGTCACGATATGTGACAACTGTCACTTTTCCGTACATTCCGTACACTAATTGAACAGTAATCGGTTCTTTAATAACTGTGCATGATCTAGTTTACAAGACGAATGAAATTCTGATTACTGTTATATACATACAATGGCATTTCATGTTGCAAGACTTTTATTGTTGCTACATGCAACACGAGATAGTTCTAATAATGCACAGAATAGAATTGGCGCCATTATCAGACAAACTAAAAAGCTGACGACGTTCAGTACATAGACAGACAATATTTTGAGGCCCAGTATGAGCCAGAGATGACATATTACACTAGTATAGTGTGTAGGGAAGTAAGGACCACAAAACTGCTTTTCTAGGTGATAGATAAAGTGCTGGAAAGTGCCTAAAAACCACATAAAGTGCAGAATTCTGCATAAATCAGCAAAAATTCAGCATTTTAACAAGTTTATTATATGCAAAAATATGGCAAAATGGTCCTGTATGCTTTCCTAAGTGTCGGGAATTAAAAGTGTCACAAAGGGGTACATAAAGAACACTAAACGGAAATGTTTGACACTTTAACGAACCGGTATCTAACCAAACAACCGGACATTACCCGGAACACCAAAATATTGCTAGAAGCATTGTTTTATTATTTTTGAGCTAGTTATGATCCCCGAACACCATAACACCCACTAGAATATCTAGTAACTAACACTAGCAACCATATACTTGAATTTGAATTATTAACTAACTAGTTACCATTCAAAGTTACACATAACCCCCCCCCCCCCTCATATCCACGGTTATGAAGGTGTGGCCCCACCTAGATTTTGTGATCTTGCAAGATCCACCATAATCTTCATGAGATTTCACTATATCTCATATGATCTTGCCTAGATTGTCAAAGATTTTGTAGTAATTGGATGAAAGTTACACTTGGACCCCCTCCCCCCATACAATTTACGATCACAAGGGACCCCACAACCCACTCAAAGATTTCATGTCTTATTTTATTAGATTTTGCTTGATAGAGTGGCCAAGATATTGAAAAATCATTATAAGTATGGTTCATATCTCACTAGATCATATCATTCTTACACTTCACAAACTTCACACCATCTCCCTCATACTCTCTCTCTCCCTCTCGGCCCTAGGAGGTGCCGCCACCACCACCACCACCTTGCAACCTTCATCCATCTAACTTCAAGCTCAATTCAAGTGCAAGAAGGTGATTCATGGAGCTTGGTGCTTGAAGAACTTGAAGAACCTTCATCCATTGCTTTTATCATCCATCTTCATCATCTTTTTCTCTAGTGATCTTCCCTAGCCTTTGAGCTAGTTGTAAGCTTCTTTTTACTAGTTTTTATTTCTTATTTTGTTGGTTAAAAAGATGTCTATTGTTGAGAATCACAAGAACACTAAAAGAACATAAACAAGAATCATAAACATAAGCTTACATATGATGATTTATGGATGAAATGAGGTTGTTAAATACATGCATGACACTAGATTGTCATTTACTTGAAATTATGATGTGGATCATCATGAGGAGCTTGCTAGATTGTGATTAAACACATGATTTAGCAAGTTAGAGGATGATTATGTGTTAACCCAAGAAGATCATCCTCACTTATAAACATGAACTTGAAAATAAAATTATTTCTTGAAAAATAGTAAATAAAATGAGCTAGTAATTTTATGAACCTAAGATTCATGAATGATTTTCCAAGAAAACCAAGTTCAAAATATGATTTTTAGTAGAATTGATTCTTACATAAATGTACATTGTTTTTGGTGATAAAATAAGTGTAAGAACACTTTGTTTACAAGAAGAGTTCAAAAGAATAATTTTTGTAGAATATGTTTACAAGTTGTAAACATCTAAGATTTTCAAGAAGGAAGTTTATTAAGAAATAAACACACTTTAAGGGGTAACTAAGTCTACTAAACATATTACCAAGTTACTACGAGTTTTTGTGAAAGTTCATGTTCATGTTGTTATATACATTGTATAATTTTTGCACTTGGGAAGTGTAGTTTGATTATTGATTATTGGGTTGATTTTTGAAAAGAAAATGATATGCTTTAATAGCATGGACATCTCCATTTTTAGAGGAAACTATGGCAAAATTTTCTAAAAATATAAACACTTAGAAAAATATTTTCTAACAAGTATTTACAAGGATATTTTAATCATAAGTTTTCGATATAAACTTTGCCATAATTTTTGTGACAAAAATACAAATATTGGAGGTTGGTTTTTATAAATAAATAAAAATGGGTAAACATATATATTTAGAATATATATACATATTAAGACATTTGTGTGATTAATTGTATACTTGATGAAATTGTTATATTATTTTAAGGTAAAATAATATAACTTAACAAATACCATGAAGTTTACTATCCAAATTAATACCAAAAATCACAAGGAATAAATATTTAGGTTACATCCTCAGTATTGTGAAATCAAACGCAAGAACGTAACTTACAAAATATTCCGGAAAATACCGTTACAAATATATTTTTGGTAAATATTATTTTGGATACAAGAAGTGAAAATATGATTTTGTACATATTACCAAGTTATGTCATATTTTCAACAAGAAGAAAATATATTATCTTTGGGAGATAAAAATATATATTTTCTTGGAATACATTATTTTTGGAGAAAACGAGTCTATATATATTTTCTAAGTGAAACTTGAAAATATATTATTTTGGAAACTACAAATACAAGAATACGAGAATACATGTATGAAATACTCCCATCCTTGGGAAGGAAATACGAGAATAAATACCTGAGAAGCAATATAACTTTGGATAACGTTAAAGACATAAAGGAAACGTAACTCCAAAACATGAATACTAAGGCAAGGCACGGTCCGCTCGTCTCATAGACCCTAGCACATTGTAGGTAGTCGTGTTTGCTGACGAGATTTGAGTTACGAGTACTGAAGACGCAAAATAGTGAGTTCATGCTCCCCCTTTTCTCTTAATTGTTTTCGGTTTTATAACTCTCGGGGGTGAAATACATGTTACGAATGCTTGAACGGTATGAAATGCCTATGAAATACTAGATCATGTGAGCATAGACTAGATATTGAAATGCCATTAATACTTAATTAGGGACGAGGGTTAGATCTAACGGGTACGGCCGAACCCCGCTCATGGTCACAACTAGTACCTAGAAGTGCTTCGGAGTCCCAGTCGAGGTTAATCGACACAGTCAAGGGTAATCGACGCAGTCGAGGGTAATTGACACAGTCGAGGTTAATCGACATAGTCGAGGAAAATCGACAAGGGTATAAGCCATTACGAGTGCTTCATATGTCCTCACATGCCTTAAAGTCCTTGTAAAACACTTATGTTCATACATGCTTTTCATACCTGTTTACAAAGGAGTCTCTCAAAGATTTACAAGATTACAGTACTCATACAAAACGCATGAACTCGCTCAACTTTTGTTGATGTTTTCCAAAAATTACATGTATTTCAGGTGACAGGTTGGATCTTGGGCGCGGGTGTTGTAACTAGAAGTAGACTTCAAGTTTAGATGTCATCCGCTTTTGTTGGTTTGTAACCTAGTCGAAGGTTGTGTTTTGTAACACCTCGTAAATTTATGTCCAATAATGTATCGACACGTGTCATGAGCTTTAAATGTGTAAAAGATTACTTTAGAGGGACTAAAGTTGACAAACAAAGAAAGTATGTGAATAAAAGGATTCAAAATGTCAACAACGGATAAATATGCCTTACAATAACCCTACACGATGTTTATACCCTTAAACGAATAAATTATGGATCATACGAAGCTAATTGTGGAAGAAAGTGAGAGATTGCAAACTACAGGGGTTAAACGTGTCAACATGTTTAAAGTATTCCTCTAAGTGACATTTTAGCAAACCCGAAGCTTTGTAACGATTAATTATGCTCACGAGAATAAGTGATAAAAATTTCACAAGTTTTCGATAAAGTATGAGAAAGTTATGATAATATTCGTGTACGAGGGGTTAAAAGCGTCAACGTTGAATTCTAGGGCCTTACGGGTGATCACAAGGTTAACCGAGGACTTAACGGTGTTTGGTTATGTCATGGAGCCCTTAAAAGTCAAGTTAGAGGGCCAAAAGTGCAAGAAATAAACTCAAAACCACGTTTAAAAGGACCAAGGGCTGAATTGCAATTATTAAAACTTGTTTGGCTGGTTCTGAGGACTCACACGGGCCGCGTAAGCCCTATGTGATCTATTACGCGGGCCGCGTCTGACCTACAGTAACAGAAAACACCTGCAGGTGTCTGTCCAGTCCGTTGCACCGCCTTAAAACCTTGTTTTCTTATACCAGGGACTTCCCCACTGGTATTTCATGCAATAGGGACAGTTGGGACCGTCTTGTAACACTTGTAGACCTTTTTGTCATGATCTAAAGGCACCAAAATCACTATATAAGAAACCCACAAGTTGCAACATTGGACACTTGCACTTGGAAACTCTCACAACTTCACCTCTGGAGAATTTTGGAGCTCAAGCACCCTTCCTAGGAGTCACTAGTCGTGCTTAGGACCCTTGTAAGTGTCCTTAACTTTCCTTAATTCAGTTTAGCTTAGTTAATTAGCCTAAAGTCAAACCGTCGTAATTAGAGTTTGACTTCGTGATTATTTAAAATTTGTCTAGTCAAATTTCAAATTGAAAGTACCTATGAGTTGGTAATTATGTGGGCAATAAACCCTTAAAAGGGCACCCTCTGATTCCCACTCTAACTAGGTCAATTGTCGGGTCAAAGTTAATCTTAAAAAGTCAACAGAAAGCTTATTTTCAAATTAATGCATAATTAGCAATGTAGGGACCATGCAACCTGTTTTATCATTAATATAACTTGGTAATTAATGTAAGAACATGTTTAAACATGTTCAACCCGACAATTTTCAATATATGCTTGGTTCAGAACCGAAAGTCGCATAATTTGACTTTTGCTTTGACTCTCAGTTCTGACCCAATGTAGCATGTTTTAGAAAAGCCATAGAGCCTTATTAGGACCAGGTTTCATGTTAGTATAACCCTCTGTGATTATACAACTTGGTTCATTAGTTATCCGATTCATATGCATGTTTCCGTTAAATGCTTAAATGTTGACTATTATGCCCACATGACCTTAAAACATGATTTTTGAAAAAGAAAAAGAGTAGAAACCTTCATTACTCATTTATAGACTTGTCCCTAAAATTTGACATCAGTTTGAGGTCTAGATTAGGAGTTATGCTCATTAGCGTAATTAGAAAGCTTTTTATTAATTAAATGACGTAATTAGCATATAGCCTATCTAAACCCAATTTTTGATACCAAACTTTTTACCCACTGATGTAAAATAATATTTTGGGATTTTTGAAGATTTTTATTTAATTTTAGGCTGAGCATAACATAGAGTTCTAAGCTTGATTCGGTAATTGTCGGTTTTGCCCTTTTGGGCTATAAAATGAGTTTTACAAATATTTTTGATACCAAACCTTTTTCTACTGATCTAATATGATAAATAAAATATTTTGAGCCTTCTAGAATATTAAAAATATCAGCTTTTCTTATAAAACCCGGAAATCGCTTAAAATCGCCTTTTTACGCGTTTTAAACGCATAGTATGTACTAAAACTATTTTGAATATATAAGACTTGACACCTACTGATATTTTTAGTAAATTTTTATATTCTAACAGTAAGCAAAAGTTTTAAACTCAGATTTCTAGAATTGACCTTTTAGGCTTATGTGAAATTACCAAAATACCCCTACGGTGCATAGTTTAGTTATAAATGGTAAAGTTCACATATATATAATACCCTACTGATATTACCTATTAATTTAAGTGTATTTACTGATTATTTCAGACCTGAAACTCAGAATCATATTAAATCTCTTTTATAACCTTTTAAATGACCAAAATACCCCTACAGGGTATAATTTGAGTTAAAATCCATTTTGGGCATAATAGAAGATATCTTACTGATGTCACAACATATTTAAGGCATATTAACTTAGGAAACCTATATATGACTCTTATGGTTACCCGTCATGCATTTTTCGCGTTCGGTTCGGTTTATGTAACTAGTTTGCATAGATTGACCGAAATGGGTCAAACCTTATCGTTTTTGTCTCAAAATCCAGAATGTGTTTAGTTTACCCATATTATACAAGTCTTTAAACTTGTCGGGTCTAAATCACATTCTATTCCGGTCTTCGCTTAATCGTGCGTTTGAACCGTATCTTCCTTTAAAACTAACCAGTCTAAGTTTAGGCTTAATTAAAGACCCGTTAGGATCTAATAGGTTATTAAAAGCCTTTGTTCCAGAATAGGAGACCCGGTAAAAGCTACGTGCACTTGCTGTTTGTGATTTATACTTGCAAAGGTAAATACTTTTAACTTATTTTCCCTTATACGGGCTTGGGGTACGGTATATAAAATACCGCTTGGTCGGGCATTGAATTTTTAATTGTATAAAGATTAATTTATTGAAATGTCCCGTTTAAATTGTTTTGTTTGCTTAAAGCCTTTGGGGGGTTAATGACCATGTCCCGGATATCCTTGGCATCATTTTAAGAAATGGCCACGACCTAAGCACGGGGTGTAGGTGTACACCCGACAGTGCATATATAAATAATAAGGTATAACCGCCGGTTTCAGGAATAACCCGCCGCGGGACTATATCATGTGGTGTGTCTATTAATCTTTAACCCGGTGTCAATCTGGGCTACTGAACGTATAACGAACATGTAATTCTTTTACAAGTTTATATATAAATAATTATCCCAAGTTATAAAATTTTTGTGCCATGTGCATTCAAATCAATTTTTCTTAAATGTTTTCAAAATGAGTCAGTTAATTGTATTTACCAGTGTAAACTGACGTATTTTCCCAAAAAGGTTAAGTGCAGGTACTAAGCGTAATAGGTTGGCCTCTCCTTAGCATCATTAAGAGTCTCGCAAGCTTGGATGCATTAAGTCTGATGAACTATGTTTCCTTTTTATTTGATCCGCCTGTGGATCCTTTACAGTCCGTTTGTAATACTTTGATATTACCTTATATTCGGTTTGTAATGTGATTCATCTTTTGCTTCCGCTGTGCATTTAAAAATTGTGTTGTTTGACTATGATGATATCAACTACGTCACGATACTCCCCACCGGGCCCACCGGTAATACGTGGAAATATCGGGGTGTGACATGTTTTAAAACTTAAATAACCAGTGTTTGTAATACTCAAATTTTATGAATGGATGAACATCGTTTTAATCATGTAGTTGTTTATTACGATTGAATGCAATGATATTAAACCAGTCACACATCATACGCTTCCGCAATAGTCAGGGTGTGACAGTTTGGTACCAGAGCTTCGATTCTAGTGAACTAGGATTCCTTCTCGAGTCTAGACTACAATCACTAGAGTTCTCTCACGAAAACATTTTACAAAAGGGTTTTTCATTGCATTCACGTAAGCGTCAAGATCCATGAGTCAAACAATTTTCAAAGAAGAGACAAGGCAAGGACATTAGTAGGGAATACCCTCAAGATAAGGTGCCAACTAAGGCATAGTCTATACGAGTTAGACTTGCCAAAGATAAAATACACCCTTGGTGATAACCAGTACCAAGTAGTGTTTTTGTGTCTCAGTCGAAAATCGACAACTAGAAAAATGACGCCCCCCCCAAAACGAGAGTTATATGTAATATGATGCATCGAAATGCCTGTTTATGCTAAGTAACATATTTATTTATCGATACATACATACGAATAAGTGTACGGAGTAAATATTGACGTGAATACATACTTTCGACTCCGACTCCTATTACTATACATAACTCGCACGATGAAGCTATTGACCTCGCGTACTTGGCAAAGCTCATGGCTAGAGTGATTACCAAACAAGATTCCGAGCTTGCTTCCGTAGGAAATGGCTGCTCTTCTCTCTCGATCGTGAAGGTGCCTGACTACGGTGATGATGACGAGGCAGAGGCGGCAACCTAGAACAAATTCTTAATCAACGGGACGAGATCCCTGCGACTTATGTGAAGCAAGATTGACGACACACTTGACCAGAAAAGGAAGATGAAGTATTCATCTTGAAGGTGCCCCTCCAACTATTAGGAATTCTCTTTATTCCTACTTCATCATCGTAGCTATTCGTGCGTAACGATAACGAGTGTTAGCGCGTGGACCACCGCAATGGTCCTTTCCATGATAGAGGTATAAGGACAGTAGTGTCCCCTCCTTGGTTGATCATCTGCTTGGACGAGAGAAAACTGGGGTAACTGTGCAAGACAATTTATTATTACAGGGGTCCACGTAATAACAACTTGTAGTGCATGGAAATCCTAGTGGACTCTGCGGGTCAAGTTAAAGATCACCATCCCTCAAAAAAAAAAAAAAAAACCCTAGGTGTTAACACCTTCATATGGTAGAACAATACCTAGATCAGTGCTTTAGCACTTTATAAAGTAGGAAACCTGTCTTGCTTACTTCGTGTCTACCCGTGTACGAGACGTTTGAGAAACGATATTTAAGCAAGAGAAGAGGAATAACATTCAGAAAGATTCAGTGACGTTACGCTTTACCACTTTATGAAACTTGTATGACCAGGGCGATGTAGCCTCGAATACATTATTACAAAACAATAGGCCAAGTTACCAAGCCTATGTGAAGGCTCAGTAATTGTTTCCTCGCTAGTACATTGCTGATTCTATATACATGTGATATTACCTGTTTTCTTATGGTACTATGTACCTCATAGACAATTATGGAATGTTGTCTAACTTACCTCATACCTTTTGACAGAAGAAAATGCCGCCCAGACGTGACACAAACACCAGTACATTGCCAAGGACAGAAGCCGAGCTTCAAGAACGAATCTCACAGGCAATTGCACGACATGAAGCCCTCCGCTCCGAACACAGCGGTGGCACTTCCGGAAATAACCCTCCAACTGGCTGCACCTATAAACAATTTCTGGACTGCAAGCCATTGAATTTTGATGGCACAGGAGGTGCCGTTGCATTTGTTCGTTGGGCAGAAAGGACTGACTCCATTCTAAGAATGAGTAACTGTTCGCCCCAACACAGTGTTACCTATAACTCAGGGTTGTTTTTGGATGGCGCACTCTCCTGGTGGAACCTTCAGGTTCAGATCCTTGGTGCAGATGCTGCTTATGCACTGAGCTGGGACGAGCTCAAGGAAATGATAGAGAAGAAATACTATTCTAGGGGTGAAATCCAGAAACTTGAGGTGGAGTTCTGGAATTTGAAAATGGACGGGCTGAAGATTTCCGAGTATGTCCAGCGATTTCACGACTTGTCTAGAGTCGTACCTTACCTAGTCAAGCCGGAATTCAAGAGGATTGAGCGATTCATTTGGGGACTTGCATCTCAAATTAGGAGCATGGTTACTACCTCAAAGCCCTCAACCATTGCAGAGGCTATCGATTTAAGTATCACTCTTACTGAAGAAGCTCTACGCATGGGAAAATTTTCGGAATCTGAGGATAACAAGAAAGAGACTCACGTGGAGTCATCAGGCAACAAGAAGAGGAAGTCTTCAAACCTAAAGATGCGCACCCAAGTCAGCTATGGAAGCTCTAAAGCAAACAAAAGAAAGAAAGTGAATCCGCCGCATGGCAGGAAAACTGATGGAGCCACTAATAAGGCCGGTGGTAAAGTTTACTCGGGGACTAAGCCGAGGTGCGGGGAATGCAATTTTCACCATGAAGGTCGATGTCTGAGGCCTAAGTGCGGAAAGTGTGGAAAGGAAGGACACAGCAAGGATGCCTCTTGGGCGAAGGATCCAGACAAAAGAAATAAAGGTAGAGTACCAGGTTGCTACAAATGTGGTGAAGCAGGGCACTTTAGGAAAGATTGCCCTAGGAAGAAACAAGCAAGGAAGGGTTTTCACAATCGAAACTCGTGAAGCACGCCAGAATCCAGATGCGGTTACGGGTATGTTCCCTATTAACCAACCCTATGCATCTATTTTTTGATTAATACTGGCACCAACTTTAACCTGGCATGCTTAGAACTTAAGAAACTGCTTGACCCAGTTTCGAGTAGAACAAACGTCCCGTATTCTTTAGAAATGGGCATATAGAAGGCTAGTTTAGGCAGACGAAGCAATTAAGGATTATGTTTTGGGGACTCAGAAGGCCGGAACCTTCTGTTACCATTGACTTGAGAAGTCATAATATGATAGTCAGCATGGATTGGATATCCAAGTATAGAGCCTGAGAACATCCCCGTGATGAAAGAAGTTTCAGAAGCCTTTTCTGAAGATTTGCCAGGAACGCCCCTCCACAACAACAAGAGGAGTTTAGGATAAACCTCGTGCCAGGAGCAGCACCAGTGTCGAATGACACCTTACCGACTAGCTTCGTCCGTGAAGCATGAGCTTCCGGTATAACTTGAAGGGCTGCTAGACAGAAGGAATTAAGGGCATGACATCCTTAGTTAAGGACACGAGGAGAAAGTTGACAGTTCCATTTTGCATAAATTCCAGAGAATTGAGAATCAGAATCCTTTGCCAAGGACTGATAACATGAACAGACAAATCGTCAGGTTATAGTTACCACTCAAAGATCAACTTGAGGACAAGATGTCCTCCACTGTGAATACAAGAAGGAAATATCCCTAAAACGACCTTTAGGACTCACTTCGAGCATTACGAGTTCCTTGTCGTACCATTTGGTTTAACACGTGCATCGACAATATTCATGGACCTCATGAATCGAACGTGTAAGCCATACCTGGATAAATCATGATTATACTTATTGACTACATTCTTATATGGCCAACGACCAAGGAAGGTCGTGAGCAACAGCTGCAATTTACCTTGCAACTCTTAGAGAAAAGAACAGTTATGTGCTATGATGACGAAAAGTGGATTTCGAATTCGCGAAGTGAGAACTTTAAGATACATGGTGGATAAGAACGAAAATTATGCCAACCCTGCAACCAAGAGCTAAGGAGCTAGAGTTGCAATTATGTGACGCTTCTCGACAAAGTCTCGATTGTACGTCGATTGTCACACCCCCAAAATACCACATGCGGAATTACCGCGGGGCATGTGACGTACCAGGATCTTAGCCACCAACCACATTGAACTCATAGGTATATGTAGATAAAACTTCCATTTGATTAACAATAAGAGTTACAACATTACAATAATTCACAGTTTACAGCGGAAGCATAAATCATTCGTTGAGTGTTTATAAACCCCATGTAAAAAGCCATTAGTCTTGCATTGTGTTTCTATGTATCTCGACCCATGACCACTCCAGCTTCCCAGACAGCAAGTTCCAACGATATACACCTAAAGGCCTGCAAGGCATGTAACAACGAGTCAACAACAAAGTTGAGCGAGTTCACAGTTGGTTGTCCATTTTAGAGTTGTTCCAAAAACATAGTTTAATCTTAACCGGCTATCCAGCCGTGGGGGTTACCCCATAGTTCGAAAACGTTTATTAGTTAATCCATTTTTACTTCGGCCATTTCAGCCCGGCACTCCGGGCGTGGGGGCAATCCCATGTTTAAACTACCAGACTCGTTACCATATCGACTACTAACGTTCGTCATGTTTATGTGCCCTCGTCAATGTCTAGCATCATTGACGTGCCTAGTCCACTAGTCCACGCCCGTCCTCTGCGGCACGGTGTGAGGTTTGTTAAACCTAATAGCGCTATTTAACTAATGACTCGTTCGCCATTGGCCTCGGCGATTAAGTCGATATAAAAGGAGGGACTTCGTTGATAGAGTTCTAGTCTAGTAAATCTAAATCCGTCCCAACAGGACGAGGAATCTACATTCCTGAACATGTCCCAACAGGATGAGGAATCCTTATTCCTTAACCCATTCCCAACCCCTGGGAATCCCATGCCTTGTAGAAAGTGTGAACTCACCTCGGTTTGCTCGGCAGATACATAAAGAGGTCAATCAAGCTGCTAGGGGTCAACCACGTCCTAACATGGTTACCATACAAGTCAGGCCTAGGTTCAAGTAGTGCACATAGGTTTACACGGTAAACTCCCAAGTTACAACACATAACGAGCATGGCAAACACATCGACCATATATTAATAGCATACAGTTCACATAGACATAACCCAAACTTGTGCGACTTTGAGTGATTGGGCTGTTATGGTTGTGGAAGCCCAATCCTCTTGTGCGACTGGACTGCACTTGTGCGATTGGAACTGATTTGTGCGATCGCACTCCCTTGTGCGATTCTAGTTCTGTTGTGCGATCATATCTTGTGTGATCAATTATGTTTCCTTAATTCATGGAATCAGTTACACTTACCCGATTCACCCAAACAGTTTCCATCTTTTACATTGATTCGATCAACTCAATTAAATCATCATATCAACAATTTATTTGTTATGAACCCTAAATAACATCTAATCATGCAAACAACCTTATTGTAACATCTAATCGCATTACCCGATCAATGATTTTGAATGTTAACATACAACCCTAATCATCATGCAATTCATGGTTATCAATTTTATCATGAGGTCATTACACAATCATCGATTATGACATCAAACCGTTTAATACAATCATCATACAATATCCCATTTAATCATGCTTGTATATCATTGATTCATTATTCAATCACAAGCAACTATTCTTGTCAATTATCATATAATCGGCCCTAAAACAACATCCCATTTAATCAATTCTCTTTCTAACAGTTTACTATCCAAGTCTTAGCAACATACAACCTTACAAGCAATTATTAACAAATATATATATATATATATATAATCAACAACACCTTATGCATCGATGGCTAGGGAAATACAACAAGGATCAATACTAACCGAATGTAAGATGAAACCGAAAAGGACTAGAGAGAGATGGGACAGTCGTCGGCTTCGAAGGGAATGGAGGGTTCTGCCATCGAGTCTCCAAGAGAAAAGAGAGCTTTAGGGTTTTGTGTGTTTTCTTGTGTTTGCAAGTTATGAGAAACAAACCCCACCCATTCGGTGTTTGTACGCATAAGAGGAGTGGGCCAATCCTAGCTTTGGGCTGCCCTTGGTCTCGAGTATAAGGAGTGAAAGATTGGGCCGAGAGGATGTGAATGACAAAGAACGAGTTGTGCGGCCCAAAGGGCTTCCGCGATCGCGAATGAGGAAACAAATTAAGTTTTATAAACACACACTTAAAATGAAATCACATAACACATAACGTAACATTCAAACTCATGACATTTCCTTTAAAACCATGTATTCACACAATCACATATCGTCCAAACAAGTTACATCAAAGCATCACTAGAGGTTCTAAATTACGAGTTGTCACATTATCCCCAAGTTGAAAGAAATTTCGTCCCGAAATTTAGCACGTACTCACTGAGGAAGCTAGTTAAGTTGTATGGTTTTCCTGGTTTTTCCTGGGGTGTCACATCCTTCCCCCGTTAGTTTGGAATTTCGTCCCGAAATTCCGCAGTAGCTTCAGCCTCAGTAGTGGTTTCATTGTTCTCGGACAATTGGGGATATTTGTGTTTCGTTTGGTCCTCTCGTTCCCAGGCAAACTCTGGGCCACGACGGGAGTTCCAACGAACTCGAATCAAGCGGTATTCTGGTACGTTTTGAGAATCTTGACCTCCCGGTCCAAGATTTCCACTGGTTCCTCAACAATTCGCAACTGATCGTTGATAGTGAGTTCCTTGAGAGGAACTGTGAGGGTTTCACCTGACAGGCACTTCTTCAGATTCGACACATGGAATACGTTGTGAACTCCTCTGAGTTCATCGGGTAGATTTAACCTGTAGGCTACCTTGCCATTTCTCTCAGTGATTTCAAAAGGTCCAACATGTTGCGGGTTGAGTTTGTCTCGAATACTAAAACGAACTACACCTTCCCAAGGTGAGACCTTAAGTAGCACTCGATCCCCAATCTGGAACTCGAGTGGTTTCCTGCGCTTATCAGCGTAGCTTTTCTGACGATCACGAGCTGCCGCCATTTGTTGTCATACCTGAGCGATCTTCTCTGTTGTCTATGATGAGTTCTGGACCAGTGATTTGGCGGTTTCCAACTTCTGCCCACAAATAGGTGATCTGCACTCCCGTCCGCACAATGCCTCGAATGGAGTAGTCTGGATGCTGATGGGGTAACTGTTGATATACGAAAACTCCACTAAAGGTAGGTGCCGCTCCCAGCCATTACCAAAATCGGTTACACATGCTCGAAGCATGTCTTCAAGAGTATGGATGGTGCGTTCCGTCTGCCCTTCAGTCTGTGGATGATATGTTGTGCTCATGTCTAGACGTGAGCCAAAGGATTTGTGCATTGCACGCCACAAATCAGATGAAAATCGTGGATCGCGATCAGAGATAATGGAGGTTGGGACCCCGTGCCTAGCACCCACTTCTTTCAGGTAGATGACTGCAAGTGTAGAAAAGCTTATCTATTTCCTTGTTGTCTATAAAGTGTGCTGGTTACGTGAGACAATCAATGATCATCCAGGTGATATTGTTTCCATTTCAAGTTGTAAATAGGCTAGCGACCAAATCCATGGCAGCCTGTTTTCGCTTTTGGTATAGGTGTTTCTGGTTGTAACACTTCACTTTGACTTTCCCACCAGTCAAACATCATTCCCCATACCTAGCTAGGCGGGCCTTCATGCCCGATTACCAGTACAAGGTTTATAGATCCTAGTATCTCTCATCAAAACCCAGATGACTAGAATATCGAGGTTGATGTGCCTTGCTCAACACGAGCTCCCTATAGTAGTCGTATAGTGAGATCCACATTCATTTCATGAGGTAACGAGTATCGTCCAGCCTGTCAAAGGTTGCTTCTCCATGCCCCACATGGGTTCAACTTGAAAATTCCTCTTCCTTCAAACAGAGGGAGTCTGATCAGGTAAGTTAGAGTCGATAGTGAGCTGCAAAGCCCGTTCATATTCAAGCTTCATAGTTGTACTCGTCCCAAAGTTCCCTCCAGCAATGCCATTAACTGATCTAGTTCTGCCAAAGTACACGGGAGGCACTTGTGATCGGCCTAAATAACTCATTTGGTACCGTCCAAGTAATGCCTCCATCTAAAATCCCAAGGCAACGGTTTTTCACCGTCAGTCGTGTGTCGTGCAGTTTCCCCCTTGTAACTCCATCACGTAAGTCATCACTCTCTCGTGCTACGTCGGTATGTAACTGGGACTCTGATTTGGACCATCATGGTATACCACTAAATCACCCGCACCCTCGGGTGAATACGATGCTCGGTGCATTGCAGAGTTGGGACTCGAAAGCTGAAAAGACGTCCTCCTGTTTCGTCTTCCACGAACACAGTACCCTACTGTGCTAAAAGGATTTAAGTTGTGTGACCTTCGTAAGTCTTGTGGGTAAGCTGCGTTAATATCTAGTGAAACCAAGGAATTGCTGGATCCCCGAAGGAATCCTTGGTGTCAACCTGTCTCTAACAAGGTGCATCTCAGCGAGATCCACGAGTATTCCCACTCTGTTGGTTACCTGATCAAAATGCATGACTTCGCACATAATGGCTCCTCCTACAGAAGTGTTGAAATAGGATACATATGCCACCCAGAGTGTTCTTTTCTCCTGATCATGATTCAGAACATCATCAATAAATACCGTCGATTCATGTTATCCTTGAAGCTGCTCTAGTGTTGATCGACTCAATGATCATGGTGTACAAAAGTTAAAATGGCTACATTGCTCTCAACATGCAGTTCTAAGGGCATTCTCCTCTTGGAATTCCATCTGATGATAGTTCGTTCGTTCGCTAGCCAATCCTCGAATGGAAACTTGTTCCTTGCAACTGGTCGGCAGGTGGCCAATACACGGTCGAGACAAGCGGTTCCTAACCGTCACCTTACTAAGTTCTCGATAATCAGTACATATACGAAAATTCATGGATCTGACTGGGGCTCCCCAAAGCGAAAAGCTAGGTTCAACAAAGCTCATGTTCAATAATCCCTGTAGTTGATTAACACAGTTCTTGCAACCCTCCTTGGGCAGGGCGGTAAGAGTACGAGTAATCAGGGCTGCCTCTGTCCTGATACTGATCTGATACTTCTCCGGACGATGTGAGGGTACCCCGGATAGTTCTTCTGGTAGCACATAGGTAGAATCACGAACAAAGGGTGGATCCTCGATCCTCTTTTCCTCGGCCTTAACATCAATAATAAGTGTTAACATAGCGGCTAATCCTTCCATGGACACTTCCAAGCCTCCATTGCAGAGTTGACGCCAACCTTTGCACAATTCTGATACTTTGAAACAGGTGACGATCATCCACTAGGGAGAGGGATATGCGAAGTTTTCTTCTCACGGGGCATGTCCGCGCGATGTATGGATTACCAATCCGTTCTAAGTACTGCTTCAAACCATCAAGGATAGCAGAAGGTAGATCGATGTCGATCGCTTGTCCCACAGGGTTGAATCCCATGTCAATTGTCTTGTCGTCAGCCGATTCCACCACAGGTTCAAATTCAAGGGGCATCATGTCAAACGGAGCAAAGACGAAGCGATTAGCTACTTATACTAGCTACCATGTTGCTAAAGTCCTGGCGTCGCCCGTGCCAATTCTAAATGCCCTTCCATGAGCATCATTTCTAGTGTTGCTGTTTTCATTACAAGTATTCCAAATATTGTCGGTGTTCCTTTGGTCATTGTCTTTTTAACTTAACCACGGCGAAGCCATGTTGTAGTCACTTTTCTTCCCTTACTGTAGGCTAGGGTTACGAACACCTTGTTGTCGCTGTGACTGCTGCCCCCAATGCCGTTGCTCGAAACGGAGCCCTACGACTCTTCGTCGTCGAGGTCCATCTTTCCATATTCTGGGCCACGTCTTAAAGTACTACTCACTGTGTTGGCAGTTACATATTCCGCGTCATAGTCGATCGTCATTGCTTATGTCCTGGTTGTTTCGCAAGAGTTGACTCCCATGAGTCGCTGACAAGGGTTAAAGATTCGTTTGAGACCAATTCGCTGGTACTCATTGCCGGTAATCAGGGTCGTCAAAGTACTGTGGTCGGTAGAGTACTGCGCTCATCCTTCTATCCATTGGTGTTGCAAGTTGGCTGTGTATTACATGATGCGCTTCCTGAGCGTTGCAGAAGTGATCGCACCTCGGAGTCTAAGACGTTATCGCGCTAAATTCTAGCAACAAAGTTAGGCGAGGAAGGCATAGACCAATCATCTTACGCGGAGACATCCATTTCAGGGACGCTCATATAAGGACCTAACACTTTACACAGTTCGCTTGGCGTTCAGATGAGTGTGATAGCATCGAGATTCGAAAGGATCCAGAGATAAAGGAAAAGTTCACGCTCGAGTAGGGGGCAATTACTGCTATGACCCCTATAGGTTTGTTATGTTTCACATTGATCAAACAACGGGATGGAACCTATTTTCCACTTGTTAAGGCTCACTGGGACTCGCATACACCCCACATTATTATTATGTGTGCACCCACAATAATATTGTGATTTGCATGCTCATCTCAACTCCTCTTAACTCATGTCAAATGGTTACCCAACTAGAGTAACAAACAAAGAGCATCACGAAGCGTAAGTCGTAAAGGTTTAGGGAAATACCACCCTATCAGTCTCATAACACAGGCAAGTAGTACATGAACTCATACTTTGGTGCTAAACATGCAATCACATGCAATGTCATATGTAAGTGTTCACTAGTTATGTAGTGCAATGAGTATACGAGAGACGAACCTTGCAATCTGGAGCTGAGTGTCATGGTCGTATTCACGTTTTCAGAACTGTTTGGTTATAGTCTGGTTTTACAAAACGCTTTCCCCCTTTTTAAAACCAAGTTCACTATAACCAATGGCTCTGATACCAATCTGTCACACCCCCAAAATACCACATGCGGAATTACCGCGGGGCGTGTGACGTACCAGGATCTTAGCCACCAATCACATTGAACTCATAGGTATATGTAGATAAAACTTCCATTTGATTAACAATAAGGGTTACAACATTACAATAATTCACAGTTTACAGCGGAAACATAAATCATTCGTTAAGTGTTTATAAACCACATGTAAAAAGCCATTAGTCTTGCATTGTGTTTCCATGTATCTCGACCCATGACCACTCCAGCTTCCCAGATAGCAAGTTCCAATGATATACACCTAAAGGCCTGCAAGGCATGTAACAACGAGTCAACAACAAAGTTGAGCGAGTTCACAGTTGGTTGTCCATTTTAGAGTTGTTCCAAAAACATAGTTTAATCTTAACCGGCTATCCAGCCGTGGGGGTTACCCCATAGTTCAAAAATGTTTATTAGTTAATCCATTTGTACTTCGGCCATTTCAGCCCGGCACTCCGGCCGTGGGGGCTACCCCATGTTTAAACTACCAGACTCGTTACCATATCGACTACTAATGTTCGTCATGTTTATGTGCCCTCATTAATGTCTATCATCATTGACGTGCCTAGTCCATTAGTCCACGTCCGTCCTCTGCGGCACGGTGTGAGGTTTGTTAAACCTAATAGCGCTATTTAACTAATGACCCGTTCGCCATTGGCCTCAACGATTAAGTCGATATAAAAGGAGGGACTTCGTTGATAGAGTTCTAGTCTAGTAAATCTAAATCCGTCCCAACAGGATGAGGAATCTACATTCCTGAACACGTCCCAACAGGACGAGGAATCCTTATTCCTTAACCCATTCCTAACCCCTGGGAATCCCATGCCTTGTAGAAAGTGTGAACTCACCTCGGTTTTGCTCGGCAGATACACAAAGAGGTCAATCAAGCTGCTAGTGGTCAACCACGTCCTAACATGGTTACCATACAAGTCAGGCCTAGGTTCAAGTAGTGCACATAGGTTTACACGGTAAACTCACAAGTTACAAAACATAACGAGCATGGCAAACACATCGACCATATATTAATAGCATACAGTTCACATAGACATAACCCAAATTTGTGCGACTTTGAGTGATTGGGCTCTTATGGTTGTGCAAGCCCAATCCTCTTGTGTGATCCAAAAGATGAAGCCCAAAAGACATCCGGCCCAACCTATTGTGCGTCTAGCACAACCTTGTGCGACTCACAACAGGTTGTGCGATTGGAAACATACCCGGCCCAATGCATGTAACCCAAGATTTACACGGCCCAAATAAATAAACAGACAATCAACTTGTGCGATTCATGCAATTCATACAATCTTGTGCGATCAGAGTCATTTGTGCGATTGGTCTTTGGGCTATGCATTAGGTATGTGTAGCCCAATCATAACACTCAGCCCAGATAGATTTGGCCCAAATGTGCAATCCACCAAAGTAGGCCTTGTGTGACTGTACTGCACTTGTGCGATTGGAACTGATTTGTGTGATCGCACTCCCTTGTGCGATTCTAGTTCTATTGTGCGATCATATCTTGTGTGATCAATTATGTTTTCCTTAATTCATGGAATCAGTTACACTTACCCGATTCACCCAAACAGTTTCCATCTTTTACATTGATTCGATCAACTCAATTAAATCATCAGATCAACAATTTATTTGTTATGAACCCTAAATAACATCTAATCATGCAAACAACCTTATTGTAACATCTAATCGCATTACCCGATCAATGATTTTGAATGTTAACATACAACCCTAATCATCATGCAATTCATGGTTATCAATTTTATCATGAGGTCATTACACAATCATCGATTATGACATTAAACCGTTTAATACAAACATCATACAATATCCCATTTAATCATGCTTGTATATCATTGATTCATCATTCAATCACAAGCAACTATTCTTGTCAATTATCATATAATCGGCCCTAAAACAACATCCCATTTAATCAATTCTCTTTCTAACAGTTTACTATCCAAGTCTTAGCAACATACAACCTTACAAGCAATTATTAACAAGTATATATATATATATATATATAATCAACAACACCTTATGCATCGATGGCTAGGGAAATACAACAAGGATCAATACTAACCGAATGTAAGATGAAACCGAAGAGGACTAGAGAGAGATGGGACAGTCGTCGGCTTCAAAGGGAATGGAGGGTTCTGCCGTCGAGTCTCCAAGAGAAAAGAGAGCTTTAGGGTTTTGTGTGTTTTCTTGTGTTTGCAAGTTATGAGAAACAAACCCCACCCATTGGGTGTTTGTACGCATAAGAGGAGTGGGCCAATCCTAGCTTTGGGCTGCCTTTGGTCTCGAGTATAAGGAGTGCAAGATTGGGCCGAGAGGATGTGAATGACAAAGAACGAGTTGTGCGGCCCAAATGGCTTGTGCGATCGCGAATGAGGAAACAAATTAAGTTTTATAAACACACACTTACAATGAAATCACATAACACATAACTTAACATTCCAACTCATGACATTTCCTTTAAAACCATGTATTCACACAATCACATATCGTCCAAACAAGTTACATCAAAGCATCACTAGAGGTTCTAAATTACGAGTTGTCACAGCGATGCAACGAGACCACAATATTGCATACGCGGCACATTGATTAAGGAATCATAAGAAGAAACCTTGAGCTAGATACAGTAATTGCGCGCCGCAAATTTGATGTCATTACCTTAAAGAAAACGCTACACGATCTTTACTGATCACAAAGATTGTAGCAAACCGTTGATCGTAAGAACTTAAATATTAACTTAGATGGACTAAGCTACTGAACGATGCAAACTGTATGGACATGATACGTATTTGTGTGATAAACTTTGATGAAAAGTTGGAACACTCACTTGCCCTTAGTGGAGTCTTCCTACAACGGTATTTATCACACCGCCGTTCAAACCGCTTCGTGTGAAGCTTCAGATGGAATATAATAAGTCGATCCCCGTCATGTTGAACGGAAACCGGAGATAAACAATCTACTAGCCCGAGTTGTCCAGGAAAAACTAGAGTCAAGATCATTCAGATATGTGATCATATCGAGACAGCCGCGGAATACAGAAAGATTGCGCCGATGAGCGGCAGAAATCGTAGAAATTTGAAACAAGAAGTATGGCTTTAGTGGGAGCCTCGCCTAGAGAAGGCGTGATGTGATTTGGAAAACATAAAGGTTGGACCCCGGTGTAGGGATCGGAACCATTGCTCACAAGTTGAAACTTCCAGAAAAAGATCAGTAGTGATCGTGACACATTCCATGTGTCTAGTATTTAGAGGAGTCTGACTCAAGGAACAGTCGTTGTTCCCACAAATAAGATTCACGTCAATGACCAACGACAAAATTACTATAGAACCTGTTAAGGTTGCGGACCTAGAGTCCACAAAACACAGAAAAGACATAATTGATTTACTTGAGTACATTAGAATTCATATCATCACCCAGAGTACATGGGAACATGAAGACAAATTTTAAACATAAGTGACCACATTTGATTCACAACTCCCCTGCGACCGATGGCATCGCTTGAATTTCGGGACGAAATTCTTTTAACGGGGGGAGTCTGTGACAACTGTCACTTTTCCGTACATTCCGTACACTAATTGAACAGTAATATGTGCTTTAATAACTGTGCATGATCTAGTTTACAAGACGAATGAAATTCTGATTACTGTTATATACATACAATGGCATTTCATGTTGCAAGACTTTTATCGTTGCTACATGCAACACGAGATAGTTCTAATAATGCACATAATAGAATTGGCACCAATATCAGACAAACTAAAAAGCTGACGACGTTCAATACATAGACAGACAATATTTTGAGGCCTAGTATGAGCCAGAGATGACATATTACACTAATATAGTGTGTAGAGAAGTAAGGACCACAAAACTGCTTTTCTAGGTGATAGATAAAGTGCCGGAAAGTGCCTAAAAACCACATAAAGTGCAGAATTCAGCATAAATCAGCAAAAATTCAGCATTTTAACAAGTTTATTATATGCAAAAATATGGCAAAATAGTCTTGTATGCTTTCCTAAGTGTCGGGAATTAAAAGTGTCACAAAGGGGTACATAAAGAACACTAAACGGAAATGTTTGACACTTTAACGAACCGGTATCTAACCGAACAACCGGACATTACCCGGAACACCAAAATATTGCTAGAAGCATTGTTTTATTATTTTTGAGCTAGTTATGATCCCCGAACACCATAACACCTACTAGAATATCTAGTAACTAACACTAGCAACCATATACTTGAATTTGAATTATTAACTAACTTGTTACCATTCAAAGTTACACATAACCCCCCCCCCTCATATCCACGGTTATGAAGGTGTGGCCCCACCTAGATTTTGTGATCTTGCAAGATCCACCATAATCTTCATGAGATTTCACTATATCTCATATGATCTTGCCTAGATTGTCAAAGATTTTGTAGTAATTGGATGAAAGTTACACTTGGACCCCCTCCCCCTATACAATTTACGGTCACAAGGGACCCCACAACCCACTCAAAGATTTCATGTCTTATTTTATTAGATTTTGCTTGATGGAGTGGCCAAGATATTGAAAGATCATTATAAGTATGGTTCATATCTCACTAGATCATATCATTCTTACACTTCACAAACTTCACACCATCTCCCTCATACTCTCTCTCTCCCTCTCGGCCCTAGGAGGTGCCGCCACCACCACCACCTTGCAACCTTCATCCATCTAACTTCAAGCTCAATTCAAGTGCAAGAAGGTGATTCATGGAGCTTGGTGCTTGAAGAACTTGAAGAACCTTCATCCATTGCTTTTATCATCCATCTTCATCATCTTTTTCTCTAGTGATCTTCCCTAGCCTTTGAGCTAGTTGTAAGCTTCTTTTTACTAGTTTTTATTTTTTATTTTGTTGGTTAAAAATATGTATATTGTTGAGAATCACAAGAACACTAAAAGAACATAAACAAGAATCATAAACATAAGCTTACATATGATGATTTATGGATGAAATGAGGTTGTTAAATACATGCATGACACTAGATTGTTATTTTCTTGAAATTATGATGTTGATCATCATGAGGAGCTTGCTAGATTGTGATTAAACACATGATTTAGAAAGTTAGAGGATGATTATGTGTTAACCCAAGAAGATCATCCTCACTTATAAACATGAACTTGAAAATAAAATTATTTCTTGAAAATAGTAAATAAAATGAGCTAGTAATTTTATGAACCGAAGATTCATGAATGATTTTCCAAGAAAACCAAGTTCAAAATATGATTTTTAGTAAAACTTGATTCTTACATAAATGTACATTGTTTTTGGTGATAAAATAAGTGTAAGAACACTTTGTTTACAAGAAGAGTTCAAAAGAATAATTTTTGTAGAATATGTTTACAAGTTGTAAACATCTAAGATTTTCAAGAAGGAAGTTTATTAAGAAATAAACACACTTTAAGGGGTAACTAAGTCTACTAAACATATTACCAAGTTACTACGAGTTTTTTGTGAAAGTTCATGTTCATGTTGTTATATACATTGTATAATTTTTGCACTTGGGAAGTGTAGTTTGATTATTGATTGTTGGATTGATTTTTAAAAAGAAAATGATATGCTTTAATAGCATGGACATCTCCATTTTTAGAGGAAACTATGGCAAAATTTTCTAAAAATATAAACACTTAGAAAAATATTTTCTAACAAGTATTAACAAGGATATTTTGATCATAAGTTTTCGATATAAACTTTGCCATAATTTTTGTGACAAAAATACAAATAATGGAGGTTGGTTTTTATAAATAAATAAAAATGGGTAAACATATATATTTAGAATATATATACATATTAAGAAATTTGTGTGATTAATTGTATACTTGATGAAATGGTTATATTATTTTAAGGTAAAATAATATAACTTAACAAATACCATGAAGTTTACTATCCAAATTAATACCAAAAATCACAAGGAATAAATATATAGGTTACACGCTCAGTATTGTGAAATCAAACGCAAGAACGTAACTTACAAAATATTCCGGAAAATACCGTTACAAATATATTTTTGGTAAATATTATTTTGGATACAAGAAGTGAAAATATGATTTTGTACATATTACCAAGTTATGTCATATTTTCAACAAGAAGAAAATATATTATCTTTAGGAGATAAAAATATATATTTTCTTGGAATACATTATTTTTGGACAAAACGAGTCTATATATATTTTCTAAGTGAAACTTGAAAATATATGTGACAACTGGCCCAAACCGGTAATTTCCGTACACATTAATTATTGCTTAATGACTGCAATTATGAGTTTAATTGTCAGCGATGTCTGAACACATGATTAAACAAGTGAATTCATGCATGTTGTATACTACAAAATATTGCTTTATGCATAAACGAGAGCGTTGCGTCAGAATAATAGAAAACTCACCGGTAAGACACACTGTGTCGACTGAACTGCAGAAAGCAGACAGACAATAAAATTGGAGCCTAGGTGTAGGTCCGACAACAAGAATGCATTAAAACCCAAGAGTACATACAAGGGTTAATATATATGCAATACGAAAGCAAAAATAAGCACTAAAAAGCACCCGAAACGCACTTTAAGTGCAGAATTTATAAAATTCAGCAATAAATCAGCATCTAGACATATAAATATTATGCAGAAATGTCGTTTTATTATCCAGAATATTTCCCTAAGTGTTGGGAATCGATAGTGTTATAAAAAGATACTTATTAAACACTAAAAGGTGCAATTTAGCACTTTAACGAATCGGTATGTAACCGAACAACCGGACTATACCCGGAACACGAAAATATTGTTATTTTCATTATTTATCTTTTTCTGAGCCAGTTAGGGTCCCTGAATACCCTAACACCCGTCATAAAGCACAACACACTAGTAACCGGGTTAAACACTTAACTAACTTGGTTTAACCTAACTAATACCTAACTAAATACTTGGGATCGAACTAGCTTACCCCCCCCCCCCCCTTGGGCCGATTTCGGTCACCATGTGACTAGAACTTGTACCATTTTTGAATATTTAATTCCTTTATGTCTAATATCTACTTGACATAAAATCCATTGGTTCATAATCCAACTTTTGCCTATAAGTTATCACAATTGCACAACATAATCATCCATCATATTTCACCACCCAAACACCTCTCCCTCTCCTCTCTACAACTTCGGCCGAACACCCCCTTGACCATCCCACCATTTTTCGATTTTGTTCTTCACACTCCAACATCATACAAACATCAAGGGTCACGTATTAGGAGTCTCGGAGCAAACGGAAGGCGAAGGACCTCTCTACTTTGCTTTTATCCACCCTATTTTCGCATAGATTCTTCCCTAGCCTCGAGCTAGTGGTATGTTGCTTAAATCACTCTCTTGAACTATATTGAAGTGGTTAAAATGATTCGTAACGGTTAAAACTCGTTAACATACAAGATGACACACAAAAGTCTACTAAAAACACTAAAAATGTTGGTTAAAAGCTCATATGTTGTGTAAATCTTGTAGTATTTGATTTGTGTGATTATTTGGACCCGATCTATGTTGTGGTAGCTCGGATCATCATTTAACCCGGTTTAGTCATAATCTTGGATTATGACATAAAGCTTGTTTAAGAGGAACAAAGGTTAAATGATGAAACTCTACCACACACGAGTCATGAACTTGTGTAAAAGCGATTTAACTTGTGAAATAGTGTTTAAAACTAGTAGATCTACGTATCTACAAGCGGTATTTTCAAAGGACCAAGTGTCCGAGAAATCATATTTTCTAAAGCCGAGTCTTACATGAAAAAGAATGATTTTAGCAAACACACGAGTATGTAAACACTTGTGTAACACAAAGTTGCGACAAAATAACTATTTTTGTAAATGTGGACCGGAAGTTGTAAAGATGTAACTTCTTTAAAAGCGAGACTTTCAAGAAACAGAGTTGATCGATACAAAGATCCACTAAAAATAATGGAAGAATACTACCTATTTTGGGAAAAACCACAAGTTCATGTATTTCGGCGATTATATCTATTTTAACTAGCTGCATATTGTTTATTGTTGATTGACGAGATTGTTGACGTTTTAAAAGAAAATAAACACATGTTTTGAAAACATGGGAAACCTCCATTTTTAGGGGAAACTCTGTCAAAATTTTCATAAATTTTGACACTTAGAAAAATATAAGTTTTTGAGAAACTTATTCCCCCAAAATGTGTTTAAAGTATTACCAAGGTTTCCCTAATTTTTGGTGATAAGAAATGAGGATTTCTTCAAGAATAAAAATGGATATAAGTATGTATATTTTTGAGAGAAAAATATATATTATTTGATCACCAACTTATGTGCTAAGTGTATATAGTATGTGTTATACGTACTAGTGTATTAAAGACTTAAAAATACACTAAATACTCGTGAGGAGTATAAACATAAAAATACACATACAAAATACAAGATACATAATTCGGGTGCGAAGTGCAAAACACAAAAGACTTATATTAGAGGAAATAATATAAGTAAGATACGTAGTTAAAAATATGAAATATTTTTAACACAACAATACAAATACAAAAGAGAGTGACCGTACTTGTGCGACGCAAGTCTAGTGACTAACATTAAGAAAACGCGTATAGGTTACGACGTTAATTAAGCAAATCCGGTGAAGTTTACGACGCACAGGAACGCAAAGTTGTGAGTTCATGCTCCCCCTTTTCTTTTAACTGTTTTCAGTTTTTATAACTTCGGGGGTGAAATACATGTACAAAAGTACAATATTTATAAATGGTATGATATAAATACAAGAAGTACACTTGGTGAGAACGAGAACCAAGTGTGACAAAATATAAGACAATAAGAAACGCGCTTGGTGAGAACGAGAACCAAGTAGGATGCGTTATGAGAAATAGTGTCACAAATAGGGTACAGAAGCACCATTAATCGTGTACATACTTAGACCGCAGAACAAAAGGTTAGATCTAATGGGTTCCGGGCAGCCCCACTGTTGGCCACTTTGATACCGAACAGTGTTTTTGTGTCTCAGTCGTAAATCGACTACAGAAAAATGCCTATGGTTTGGTGACTTCCTATGTCGTGTCACATGTTAATGGCTTTGCAACCCATTAACACATGATACATACAGAAATATTTGACTTATACATGAGTACGTGGTGTACACAAAAGACTTGATTTATACAAAAGACAAATTATGTTTTCATACAAAGTATACAAACGTGAAATACAAAAACTGCATGAATTCACACCAACTTTATGTTGACGTTTTTCCAAAACTCACATGTATTTCAGGTAACTAGGATGGATGTGCGCGTGGTCTTACTCATGCTCGTGGATGTCGCTTTGTCTATCTTTAAATAAAGTTGTGACTTTTAAGACAATATGTTATCTCGTGTTGTAAACACTTGACATATGTTTTCAGTAATGTAATATTTGAAGATATTTTTGAGCATGTAGTATGTTTACTCTTCGTATGCAATGAGAACCTTTCATGATCACACCTCGTGTTTCCGCCGCAGAAAGGGGTGTGACAATATATTATTTTAGAAACTACAAATACAAGAATACGAGAATACATGTATGAAATACTCCCATCCTTGGGAAGGAAATACGAGAATACGAGAATAAATACTTGAGAAGCAATATAACTTTGGATAATGTTAAAGACATAAAGGAAACGTAACTCCAAAACATGAATACTAAGGCAAGGCAAGGCACGGCCCGCTCGTCTCTTAGACCCTAGCACATTGTAGGTAGTCGTGTTTGCTGACGAGATTTGAGTTACGAGTACTGAAGATGCAAAACAGTGAGTTCATGCTCCCCCTTTTCTCTTAACTGTTTTCGGTTTTATAACTCTCGGGGGTGAAATACATGTTACGAATGCTTGAACGGTATGAAATGCCTATGAAATACTAGATCATGTAAGCATAGACTAGATACTGAAATGCCATTAATACTTGATTAGGGACGAGTGTTAGATCTAACGGGTACGGTCGAACCCCGCTCATGGTCACAACTAGTACCTAGTAGTGCTTCGGAGTCCCAGTCGAGGTTAATCGACACAGTCGAGGTTAATCGAAACAGTCGAGGGTAATCGACACAGTCAAGGTAAATTGACACAGTCGAGGTTAATCGACACAGTCGAGGAAAATCGACAAGGGTATAAGCCATTACGAGTGCTTCCTATGTCCTCACATACCTTAAAGTCCTTGTAAAACACTTATGTTCATACATGCTTTTCATACCTGTTTACAAAGGAGTCTCTCAAAGATTTACAAGATTATAGTACTCATACAAAACGCATGAACTCGCTCAACTTTTGTTGATGTTTTCCAAAAATTACATGTATTTCAGGTGACAGGTTGGATCTTGGGCTCGGGTGTTGTAACTAGAAGTAGACTTCAAGTTTAGATGTCATCCGCTTTTGTTGGTTTGTAACCTAGTCGAAGGTTGTGTTTTAAAACTTAAATAACAAGTGTTTGTAATACTCAAATTTTATGAATGGATGAACATCATTTTAATCATGTAGTTGTTTATTACGATTGAATGCAATGATATTAAACCAGTCACACATCATACGCTTCCGCAGTAGTCAGGGTGTGACAGGATACTCCCCACCGGTCCCACCGGTAATACGTGGAAATATCGGGGTGTGACAGAAATTCAGTGATCTAGGCATCAATGAAGAGTAATCCTCCGCTAGTCTCTTCAATTTCTTGATCTCATCAATCTCACGAAGGATCCGTTCATTAGTTTTGTCCTGCTGCTGCATGTAATCCTTCATCTGCAAAATCAAAGAATAAAGATCATTGTTAGTAGAACTAGAAGAAACAGCAGTAGTTGGTTTTGAGAAAACGTGGGTTTGTTTCTTCGCAGCATTCTCAGCATTCTTTTGTGATCCAGAAGGGACCGGAGGCAAAGGTGGAATGCCCTGTGAAGAAGTGATCGTTGGCATGGAGCTTGAAGTGCTTTTCACATGAGAAGCCATGTAGTTGAAGGTAATGAACATAAATAGATGAAATGAACAAAATTTTTCAAGAATGAAGCACCGATTGCCCCACTGTGGGCGCCAAACTGTTTTGGTCAAAAATCACACAAGGATAATGCAACCAAATCTGATTTTGTGAGGTGTGATGCTTGGTTAAATGATCAAATATATGAACAAAAATTGAATGAAAATGAGTGGTGGACACAAGGATTTATACGAGGGAAAAGCCCTTGATCAATGAATGATCTCCGGCACAAAAAAACTTCGGGTGATGGAAACTACCGATCACCAACTATATTAAACAAACAATGTTTACAAATCGGGATGATAACAAGCTTGGTACAAGGATCACTATAGTGCAAAAAGTGTGTAATCGCAGAGAGTTCTTGAGAGCTCGAGTGTAGTGTAGTTGTGTTGTTAATAATTATCTAATCAAGTTTGTATCCCCATTTAAAAATAGAAACTAACTAGCCTAACTAACTGTCTGAAAAAGGTGCAAGTCCCCCACGATCACCATAACGGTCGAAGAGCTCATGCACGTGCAGAATCATGAAGCATATTCCCCTAGAATCTCGGTTGGACCAAGTCCTATTCGAATACTCCTGCAAAACAAGTTAAAAAATGATGGAAACAATTGTTAGTGTTAGGATAATAATGAGGATCCTGGATCCTTATTGCTGCAACATCTTCTGAGGATCCTTAATTTAAACCGAACTGAGGATCCTTGATCCAAGCTACATTTGAGGATCCGTGATCCATAAGCTGTGAAAATCCATCCCTAACACTAAAACCTTTAGATTTGTTGGTTGAGAAGTAAATGCGTTATAAAGTGTAAACCATAAAAACTATCTGTGTACTTTTCAAAAACTAGAGGGCAAATACAAAATTTTGACCACTAGGACCAACCCTATACCTTATTATTATTGTTATTATTATTATTATTATTATTATTTTGAATGGAAACGCTTGCTCATACTCTACACCAATAATCCTACATTAATCTCCTTTGCTAATATTTGAACTTAGAACTCATCTTTAAGAGGCATAAGCCTCTACTAAGTCTAGCCCCATATTGGCTTGTATTTTTATTTGTGTGAAAAGCATTTGCTTTGGTTCAGAAATAGTTAAATTTGTGTAGCCTAAAGATGACTTGTTTAATATGTTTATTTGAATGTGTTAAACAAGTTGACAAGTAGTAATTAAGTTGTAAGTGAGTTAACTGGGCCGATGGGTTGTGAAAAAATGGGTTAGTGGGTGATAAATAGGCTAGTGGATTGGCCTATTTTAGTTAAGCATGTGAATCTGAATATGATCTGTTTGTTATACGGGTTATATATGACAACCAAAAACTTTATTTACTTTGTGTTATGTTTCGGTTGGGTATTATATTGTCACCCTTAGATATCCGTAAAGAACACATGTCTTGGTAATGGAACTTGCATTCCAACTACGACACACAAGTCTTAGTCACGAAACTTACTTCCCAGTTATGAAACATGAGTCTTAGTCACAGAACTTATGTTCCAGCCGTGGGACACAAGTCTGCTCACAAAACTTACTTCCCAACTATCAGACACACGTCTCATCAAGAACTTACTTCCCAGCTTTGAAACACAGGTCCCAATATTCAGTTATTTTATAAACAAATCTAATAATACATTAACTAAGATTGCAGGTATACTGTCCACTTAAACCTAACCATCAATTTCTAAGCCCTTAATCATGATCCATTAAGTTCAAGTGTGTAACACCCCAAAAAATGCATAATAGATTATGATGCAAGCAGCTCAGTTGCAGGTTCCGACCCATTAACCTGACCCAACCCGGGTTGAAGACCCAGCTGGAAGTCTCCAAAGTGGAGATTATCTTTTACTATTTTTATTCAGTTCCTTTTGTTTTATTTGACTTTGTTTAAGTTTGGTTTTATCTCTTTAGGTTGTTACCTATTTTGTAGGATCTGGAATAGTTTATATTCTAGGTCTTTTTGTTAAGAACTTCGATTGGTTTTGTTTAATAAAGAATTGGCACGACTTCTGTTTGGAAATTTTCCGACTTCCACTGATTGTGCATAAGAAATTGCATCAGTTGGTATCAGAGCCCAGCATAGCTCGATGGCAGAACGTGGAGGAAACAATCGACGACATCACCGTAGAGATGTCGACCGAGGCAACGAAGATGGCGCGAGAGACCCACGTGATATCGCAGAGATTGCGAGGTTGCAACAATGGGTCCGGGACCTGGAGTTGCGACATGAAGAGTACTATGAAGAATCGGATACCGATGTCCATGAGTTTGAGGAAGGTGACGGGAACCCGTTTGGTCGATGGGGTCGACGAAGGGAACCAGCGAATCTAGATCCACTTCGAAACATGGGGATTAAGATCGAGATTCCAGAAAGGGTCGAGCAATGCCGGATGAGTTCATCGATTGGCTTAGCACCGTTGAGCGTATTTTCGACCTCAAGGACATTTCTGACTCAAATAAGGTAAAACATGTGGCTATTAAACTTCGTAAATATGCATCTTTATGGTGGAATCATATAAAAAAACAAAGGGCTCAGGAGGTCAATTCAAAAGTTAGGACCTGGGAAAAAATGAAGAAGCTTTTAAAGGAGAAATTTTTACCGGCTAATTATCGCCAAGAAGCTTTCTTGGAGTATCATAACCTATCCCAACGGACCTCCACCATTGAGGATTTGATTAATGAATTTGATAGGTTAAGGATGCGATGTGGGGCTGACAAAGAAGAAGAACAGATCATTGCCAGATTTTTGGGTGCCTTACGTTCAGACATATCTGATATGGTTCAACTCCAACCATATTGGAGCTTTAATGATGTGTGCCAACTGGCACTGAAAGTTGAGAAACAACTCAAGGCAAGGTCCAAGAACATACTATCCCGGCCCAATCAAAGTTGAGGTTGCTCATAGTCCAACGCCTGTTACATCAACCAATCGGTCCGGCCCAATCAAAGCCGAAGCTACGAGTGGTTCTTCCAGTTCAGCAGCTACATCAACTCGTATCATAAAATGTTTTAAGTGTTATGGCTTGGGTCATTTCGCCCGAGACTGCCCAAATAAGCACCTTGTTACGCTTACCGAAGACATCGACCCTGTTTACGATACCTCTAGGCAGGAGGAAAATGGATTAGAAACTTATGAGGAGGTGATATACCCAGACAAGGGGGAGTCCTTCGTTGTACAGCGGGTCCTTAGTACGACCCCGGGAACCCGTGTCGACGACACCATGTGGCTTCGCAACAATATTTTTCGCACCAGATGTACTGTAAAAGGGAAGGTTTGCACAATTATAGTCGATGGGGGGAGCTGTGAAAACATGGTGGCCACTAGTATGGTTGAAAAATTGGGCTTGAAGGCGGATCCACACCCTGACCCGTACCAATTAACATGGCTGAAGAAGGGGAATGTAGTAAAAGTCGCTCAAAGATTCCTGGTAAAGTTCTCGATTGGAAATAAGTATTCGGACGAGGTTTGGTCTGAAGTTATTCCTATGGATGTGTGTCATCTCCTTCTAGGGCTACCGTGGCAATACGATCGACAAACGAAACACGATGGGTTTAAGAACACTTACTCATTCCGGAAAGACGGAATCAACATCATTCTCGTACCCTTAGATACTCGAGAAACAGGGACAGAAGCTGTTGTGCTCACAAAATCAGCCTTCATCGATTTCACCAGACTCACTGCACCACCATTCATACATGCTCTTGTGGTTGTCGAACAGAATACCTCAGCAGGAGTGCCACCCATTGAAGTACAACCTCTTCTGGAATAATTTAGTGATATATTTCCGGAATAAATTCCAGCAGGATTACCACTTATGCGGGATATTCAACACTGTATTGATCTTATTCCGGTTCGGTCATACCTAATAAACCTGCCTGTCGTATGAAACCTAAAGAATTCGAGGAACTCCATCGACAAGTCACTGAGTTACTCAACAAAGGACTCATTCGAGAAAGTATGAGCCCTTGTGCAGTTCCAGCTTTACTTGTGCCAAAACCCGGGGGAGCATATCGCATGTGTGTCGACAGTCGGGCAGTCAACAAGATCACCGTCAAGTATCGTTTTCCTATACCCCGTTTTGAGGACCTCCTTGATCAGTTACATGGGGCTTCGGTTTTTTCCAAGATTGATCTATGTAGCGGGTATCATCAGATTCGTATGCGACCCAGGGATGAGTGGAAGACCGCGTTTAAAACACGTGACGGTCTCTATGAATGGATGGTTATGCCTTTTGGGCTTTCAAATGCTCCAAGTACATTCATGCATTTAATGAATCATGTGTTCAAAGCTCTTATCGGCCAATGTGTCGTCGTTTATTTCGATGACATCTTAGTATTTAGCCAGGATGTTCAGCATCACCTCCGACACCTCCGACAGGTATTTTCAGTCCTTCGGGAGTAAAAACTTTATGCTAATGGTAAGAAGTGTCACTTCCTCTCACGGGAAGTCCTATTTTTGGCCTATCTTATTTCAAAACAAGGAATTCAGATGGACAAATCCAAGATTGAAGCTATATTGTCATGGCCGACTCCCACTTCTCTCAATGAGGTTCGAAGTTTCCATGGCCTTGTGTCCTTTTACCATCATTTCATCCGAAATTTTAGTTCTGTGGTGGCTCCCATTACTGATTTTTTAAAAGGCCAGACGTTCACTTGGTCCACCCTTGCTAATAGGGCATTTGAAGAGTTAAAGTTGCTGGTCACCCAAGCTCCCATACTCGCATTGCCCAATTTTAACATCGCCTTTCAAGTTGAATGTGACGCATCATGTTTCGGTATAGGAGGAGTCTTGAGGCAAGAACATCGCCCCATCGCTTTCTATAGCGAAAAACTTAGTGATGCGAGTCTGAAGTATAGCACATATGACAAAGAATTTTATGCTATTATTAGAAGTTTAGAGTACTGGCGTCACTATTTACTACCTGGAGAATTTGTATTATTCTCAGACCACCAGGCCTTACGGTTTATTAATGGCCAGCATAAGCTGAATGCTCGTCATGCTAAGTGGGTGGAGTATCTGCAGGATTTTTCTTTTGTCATTAAGCACAAGGCTGGTAGTCACAATACTGTAGCTGATTCCTTAAGTCGGCGCCGAAACCTCCTAACTTCATTTCAGGTTCAAGTCGAAGGATTTGATATTTTTCGCAGCCTTTACCCGGATGATCCCGACTTCTCAACACTATGGGTGGAGTGTCAGTTGGCACCTTCAAAAGGTTACACCATCTAGGATGGTTTTTTGTTCCGTGGACCTCGGTTGTGTGTTCCTCGATGTTCTTTACGAGAGGCTATTATTCTGGAAAGCCACCAAGGGGGGTTTAGCAGGGCACTTTGGACAAGATAAAACATTTAAGTTGATACAAGAACATTTTTTTTTGGCCAAAAACGAAGACTGATGTCAACCGGATTGTCGACCGGTGCCGTATTTGCCATGTTGCCAAAACTCACCACTCAAATGCGGGCTTGTATACTCCATTGCCAGTCCCGGAATGCCTGTGGGAAGATGTTAGTCTCGACTTTGTGGTGGGACTTCCCCGTACTCAACGACAAAAGGATTCGATTATGGTGGTCGTCAGCCAATTTTCCAATATGGCACACTTTGTTCCATGTGCCAAGACGTATGATGCAAGTTAAGTAGCCTGTCTTTATTTTGCTGAGATTGTGCGGCTCCTTGGGGTTCCCAAGTCTTTAACTTCTGACCGGGATGTTAAATTTGTGGGACATTTTTGGAGGACACTTTGGAAACGTCTAGGTTCGAGGTTACACTTCAGCAGCGCTCACCACCCTCAAAGCGACGGTCAAACAGAGGTAACAAACCGCACCCTTGGCAATCTGCTCTGTAGTCTTGTTGGAACCCACCCCAGGCAGTGGGACACAGTCCTTCCCCAGGCAGAATTTGCTTACAATCGGTCTACACACCGCTCAACAGGAATGTCTCCTTTTTTTATTGTCTATGGCCGAAACCCCTTCACCCCATTGGACCTCCCCCAATACCTCCAACTGATCACTTTAGTGCTAATGGGGAAGAACGTTCAGCCCAAATCAAAGAAATTCATAAGCAGGTACGCACACAGATTGAGAATAATAATATGGTTTATCAGTGACGAGCAAATACGCATCGCAAGAAAGTCGTTTTTCAAGAAGGGGACCTCGTGTGGATTCATTTGAGTAAGGATAGATTTCCGGGTTGACGGTTTGGTAAGCTACAGCCCCGTGCCGATGGCCCGTTTCGATTTCTCAAATGCATCAATGATCACGTCTATAAAATTGACTTACCTGGTCACTACAATGTTTTTGCAACTTTTAATGTGGTTGACCTGTCCCCGTTTGTTCCAGAGGAGGATGACCCGTTTGACTCGAGGACGAGTCCTTTCAAAGAGGAGGAGAATGATGCAAGCAGCTCAGTTCCAGGTTCCAACCCGTTAACCTGACCCGGCCCGGGTTGAAGACCCAGCTGGAAGCCGCCAAAGTGGAGATTAGCTTTTACTATTTTTATTCAGTTCCTTTTGTTTTATTTGACTTTGTTTAAGTTTGGTTTTCTCTCTTTAGGTTGTTACCTATTTTGTAGGATCTGGAATAGTTTATATTCTAGGTCTTTTTGTTAAGAACTTCGATTGGTTTTGTTTAATAAAGAATTGGCACGGCTTCTGTTTGGGAATTTTCTGAGTTCCACTGACTGTGCATAAGAAATTGCATCAGATTATCTTGTGTTTAAATGTTTAATTAGCTAAGTTTAATGAATATGATGGAAGTTTATAAACTTAGAAAAGTATGCAAGAATGACAACAAAAATAACTAGGAGGGCTGAATATGTAAAAATATGATAATTAAACAAACAAAAAATAAACTCAGTGTTTTGTGGGTGTGTGGGTCGCAAGAAGAGGGAAGGAGAAGGAAGAAAACCCTTCTCCTTCAATTGAACTCAAGAATTCAGCAAATTAGAGATGGTTTTGGACACAAATTGAATGCATGAGCTTAATTAGTCTTTAACCTAAGTGCTTTGAACTTAAGGTAAGTTAAATTTTGTGTTTTGATGCTTTTTGGTGAAGTGGGTTTATCCAATCCGTGAAATTTTATGAAATTGAACTTGTGTATGGGTTAGAAACATCATATAGAAGATGACTTATGCTTGAAATTAGTTGTATTGAAGATTTGAGTAGAAACCCACTTGTTCTAGTAGTATGATGATCTTGTAATTGTATAATTTGAATGATTTTGATGGGTGAATGCATATGTACCAAATATTGTTAGATAATCGTATTGTAGGATGAATGAATTATGTGAAGTTAGTTGATTTAATGAGTAGTGTGGTTTACTAGTAAATTTGTGCATATGGCACATGTACATGATGCATAAAATATTGTACGCACACTATGTGTTCGATGAAATGCCTCAATTATAATCTAAGTAGTTTTGAATGGATTGTGAAATAATGTCTTGCATAAGGAAAATACAAAACTTGTTATAATGTGAATCGTGGTATGAAATATGAATGATACGCGAATATAAGTGTTATGTAAACGAATGACATAATCTAAATAAGAATGGATTATGTGTAGGATTGAAAGAAGAAGGAGCAAGTTCCGGATTACAACAGCAGGCTCAAGAACACAAATCTAGTATTGTTAATAGTTTTAGATTTTTATTCAAAATATATGAAAGTTGTTATTTGTATATTTTCTTGGCTACTAGCCGTTTATCAAGTAAGAGACATGATGTAATTAGAACAAGAAAGCAAAAGTAAGGTTCCGCATTGATTCGTGATGAACAGGTCAATCGAGTTTAGAATGAGTATGTATAAGGTAAGATTTCATGATAATTCGTTGCGTACGGGTTACTTGAAATAAAAATATATGAAAGTTGTTATTTGTATATTTTCTTCGTTACTAGCCATTTATTGAGTAAGAGACATGATGTAATTAGAACAAGAAAGCAAAAGTAAGGTTCCGCATTGATTCGTGATGAACGGGTCAATCGAGTTTAGAATGAGTATGTATAAGGTAAGTTTTCATGATAATCCGTTGTGTACGGGTTACTTGAAATATAGGATGAAAATGAGAAAGAATGATGTAAGTCGATTCGATACGAACGGGTCGACCTGAAGGAAAAAGAATGAGAAAGAAAGTCTTAAATTATGTTGACCCGTTTATATAGGGGTTGACAAATTGTGATATGTTATTCATTCAAGAATGTATTTTAGTAAGTTGAATGTTATGTCTACTAGATGTTAGTGTTACAAAATGTATAAAATTATTAACGACTTTCGTTGTTGTGATGTTAGGTAAAGCTCCTACATAGATGTCACGCCTTGCTCAGAACGAACACTATCCGCAACGCCATCAATACGCTTCCGCACTCGCATATGCATATGGGTCAAAAGTTTTGGTTATAACATAGTTTATGTCTAGATGCTTTTAAAAGTATTTTCTAATGTCTTTTGTTTAGAATTATGTTTTGTAAATGTTGGGTACTTGTAAGTAGTCTATATGGTTAACACTAGAAGTGTGGCCAAAGATTTCTTAAGATTATGTAAAAATTTATTTGGGTTTTAATGTCTCACGTTAAAGTATGTCGGTGTTAAGGATAATATAGTCATATTTTTAAAATTATGATAAGAAAGTCTTAAAAAGTTGAGGTTTCAAATTGATACTTAAACATCGGGCTTTTCAAAGTGCATTATTCATCTATGGGTCTCACACTCAAAAGTCCATAACTCTACCTAGTCCCGCTTCAAGCTTATGAGGTTAAAAGATTATTATATTCCGTCTTATATAAAACCTTTTCGTAATTCCGATTAAATTTTTTTGATGGATAATAGATGATGGTTTTGAGCTTTAACATGTTTTTGCTTACGTTTAATGTAGAGGGTGTATACCACCCGAGTCACAATCCCAGTAGCATTACCATAAGCTTCAACTTATTTATCTCTTTTTTCTAACCTGACCTAGAGGGTATGTACCACCCGAGTCACCATCCCAGTGGTAATATCATAGGCTTTCGTTATCTAGCTCAACGAATGGATGAATGAAACAAATTAAATAAAATCAAAATGGGTAAATTTTCAATTTTATTAGTTAAGGGAGGGGATATACGCAATTTTAATTTTGAATTGGGTAAATATGCAATTAAAAAGAAGAGTTAAATGCCATTTTAGTCCCTGTGGTTTGGGCCATTTTGCCTGTTTAGTCCAAAGGTTTGTATAATAACCCTCCAAAATATTTCCAACACCCCTAATATATTTAACATGTCCCTATATGTCTTAAAACATACCCCATATGCAAAAACTGTCACGACCCCGACCCCACCCTGGGTGGAATCGAGAGCCGCGAGCAGCCAAGTTATACCTGTGGTTATTTTGAAAAGTAGTGCAGCGGAAATTTCGTCAGAACCGTGAGTTAGGAAAAATATCAGAGTTTAGAAAACACCAGATTTTTTATTTATTTAAATAGATGGGATAAAACCATGTTTTAAAAAGGTAGCTTTAATATAGGATAATTTTGAATACATAAAACATTTTTTTCTTAATTTAATTTAATTGATAAAATAAGCCACTTCTGTAAGCCTTGTTGGTGCCGCATCCAACTCTAATTCCTGATCTACTGTAATTACCTGAAATGCATTTTAAAAATATTTTGTCAGCAGGAAATACTGGTGAATCATTCTTTTTACTAAAATGACGTGTTGTTATAATTTACAGTATTAAGAGCGATTACAATGTTTCTATATCAACCATCTACCCACGGTATTTATCACTCGACCACCTATTGGCTATCTCGTTGTCCAATGGTGTCTGTGATTATGGTCATATCACCCCTTGGCTAACCCGTTGTCCAATGGTGACGGTTATCAAGTATTGTATACAAAACCCCACATACCGGCTGTAAATTGGAGATTACAAAGACTTAATCCCTGTAATTATAACTTTTGAAAACCACATGATTTTGAAAGCAAATTTGATAAAAAGAGAATGACTCACATTGCAGATTTATACGGGCAGAGTTTAGCCTACTGATTAGCCTTGTAACCTAAATTTAAATAACATGCACACAAACTAGGTCAGTAACTAATACAGCATTTACGATAACTCACGAGATTAAAAACCCTCACGACGAATGACAAAGTGCAACACTTAAACATCCATCGGACTCGCAACGAATGACAGAGTACACCCCGAGTTTGGGTGGCACTCAAACATCCTGTTGGATTCACGACTAATGACAAAGTATAGCATTTAAACATCCTGTTGGATAGTTTCAATCGATCGGATATTGAATCGTAGCAGCGATCGAGTTATTACCCTGTTATTGCGGCAGCGTTTCGTGATTGTGTGTGTTTTGTAGTAAATTGGTGATATCTCGAGGTATAAAGCGAATTTTAACGTCGAACGAATGCCAGAAATCAAGTCCCACACCCCTCTATTTATATCTGGAAAAAGGCGCGCCCGCGTGGCGCGAGGCTCTGTCGCGTGGCGCGACTGCGCCCTTTTTTAGCATAGGGTAGCTACGTCTCCAACTAGCTTGTGTGAGTCGACAGATCGAAGAAATTAAATTTTTACAACGAGTTATGAGGATAATCATCAAGTAGGGGATACCCCCCCCTGAGTTTTAGGGGCCCTGATCCTGATTCCAACTATTCTGAAAATTTTAGGGGTCATGTAATATTACTTGGGTGTCTCAATTAGAGTTTCCTATTGGGCAAATTAAAATAAGAAATAGTATTTTTAATGAGAGTTGTTACAGAATAAAACGGTGAGAAAAGAGAATGGACCCACTTTGTAGCTTTAGAGTTCAACTAGAATGGCTCCTGGTATAAATTTTGGGTATAACTTCCGAGCTATTTAAAAATATATATATATATATATATATGTGTACTCGTATTAAGTATAGTACCCCTAATTCAACCTTGTCCCTATGTCACGAGACAGAACCCCAACGAACTTAGTCAGGCAGAGCCTTGACATGTGTTATGGGGCTCAGATCAATCGGAAAGGGTAGCGGTGATCGGGAGTTAAAACACTTAAAACGGGGCATGACTTTATTATTATTATGGGGTGAAATAAAAAATAAAATATATATTAATAGAGTGGAGATATCGAAATCTTATAAAAGAAAAGGGGCTGAGCAACTTTACATGGTGCTGCATTGCACTTTATTTATAGTTGCCATCATTCTTCAAAGTCATGTCAATTATAGCCACATATACTCATGCATGTCTGTCCACTTACTAATTTCAATTAAATGGGGTGTAGACACATATGTACTTATTCAAAATATTAAATTCATTTTATTGCAATGAAAGACACGTATAAATTTCCTAATGTGTAAGAATTTACACAGCATACATGTGCATTTCCCATATCACATCTTTAGTTTTAAGTTTTTATTATTATTTTATTTATTTCTTTATTTATTTTATTTCTTACGTAAGTTTATTATTATTATTATTATTATTATATTTTTTTAATTTATATATATTATAATTAATTTAACTGCTTTACTTATTTGGCGCGTATAACTTTTAAAATATAACGTTTTACAAAAATAATAAATATGTCATCAGAACGAGAATATTTTTGTCTACATTTTGAACCAAGTTTCATTAAAAACAGAGTATGTTCAAATATAATGTATTTTTATAATTTAATTATTAAACGGTTCCTAGGCCCGTCTAGGCACTTCATATTTATAACAATCAACTTACCCGTAATCTACCCGTCTAATTATATGAGTTTTTATATACTTTTATTTTAATAGAAATGTCACCCATATACAGACCAATAATATTTCTACCAACTATATATAATAGTTTTTAAAATTATTTGGGTCGAATAATTATATTAGAAATAAAACTAGTTACTAGTGGGTAATAAATTTAAACAAACTTATAATTCTTATATGATAAAAATAGGATTGTTACATCCTCCCCACCTTGTTTTAAATCTCATCCTCGAGATTTGGGCTACGGTATTTCTTTTAGACTTATGTCACGTCTTAGTCAATAAGAACAATATTAAGGTAGATGGTACAGATTTAAAATATCAAATTTTATGAATACGAGTTTTACAATAAATTGGACTCAATGATTCAACTGAATCAATTCAAGAAATCGATGTCAAATGAATGAGATGCAATGATATAATTTCCAAGGTGACTAGGTTCAAGCCAAAAGATATATGATCAATAAATGTCTAAATCGAATGTTTACAAGTTGTGAATGGTTTTTAGAATAAACAAAATTTATTGTCAAAGGAAAAAAATTGCTTTGATTGTTAACTGAGGAAACTGAGGAAGACTCAGAACAAGTTCAAAATGAAATAGAAGCACGAAAATGATTTGTCAACTATTGAATTATGATATGAGAAAAATCAATGATTTGACAAGGATACACCGATATACAACAGAGTTTAGTGTATCATTGTCTTAACACATAGTTGTATTAAGACCATGAGTCAAGCGAAAGGTGTATATATATATATATATATAGATTAGCTCAAGCTACAAATCTATAGCGACGCCACAAGGTGTCGTAGTAATCGAAATAATAATAGCGGTGACTGGACGAGTTCACCGTGTTTTAAATTAAATGAAAGTTCAACGAAGTAAGTTCGAATGTTTGTTTCAAACAAAGCTAGTAGGATTTTCGATTGAAATTGAAACAATTGAATAATGTTTTTTTCGATTGAAGATGATAAAGCAATAAATATTACGAAATGCTCGATTGATGTTGTAAGAACCATTAAGAGATATACTGAAATATGACATGAAATTGTGTATCATTATCTTAGCACACGATTGTGTTAAGATTGCTTTTATAGGATAAACCAACGAAGCAGATTTAATATAAATAATTAAATAATTAAATCCGTATATGATATGTGCAAACGAGATTAATGCAAGCTTCAATTTTGTGAAAACGTCACCACAAGGTGATCGTGATTAAAGAAACGATTTAATGAAGTCGAAGACTAAACAATCATGTTATGGTTCAAGAGAATTGAAGTGCTTGTTGGGATTATTTCGAAGATGATGACTTCAATTTATCATATGGGACTTTGAATTGAATACATAATGCGAGCAAGTTCAAATAATTAAACTTGGTTTGAACAAAATGAATTCATATATTAATAAGAAAGTTCTAACATGGTCACAAAAAAAAAAAAAACCATGTATGCCAAAGGAAATTGAGTTTTTTTCAAGAATTTCATTGACTCGATATCAAAGAGTCATCGTTTTGTAATAATGCGGTTCACACTGCCAAAAATCAAGTATAGCAAAATGATATTTGAGTTTGGATAAAACAACAAATTGGAATGAAGCCTTCCAGGGGTTGTTATAAATCAAACGAACCACATGCGCAACAAACAGTGCATGTGTAATGTGTGAATTTACCAAGAAATGAAATAAATCAATATTCGCTACTATGAAAGAAATCCTCATGGTATGATGACCATTAGGGGAAGTAGCAATGCAAAAGTCTATTCACAGAGATCAAAATTTTAACAAAAGGAATTTAAGAATTTTATCTGGAATTTTGTGTGATAACCATTGTTAAGTGACATTTATCAGGGAATGTCGAATAAAATGAAATAGGAGAGTTGCACAGGTATGTGACTCCTTTTGCAGTGATAATAATTATGATTAAACTGTGCACCGATGGTTGTGAAACCTTGTTCCAACGTACCTCAGCGAGATTCATGTCTTTTGTAGGATCATATGGCAAAGTGCCGCTTTTTGATTTAGTAGTTCTTCTACTGACAGGATTAGCATTGGTGTCATCGTGCCAAATTATATTTTCCAAAGGTCTTGCCTTGAAAGTCGTGTGTGAGATACTTCGACGTCTGTGGACGTAAAATTTTAAGTTTCATGTGTTTTCTTGTGTACTAACACAACTTTACATGCTTCTTAATTGCGTTAATAGTTTATGGTAACGCATTGGAAATTCTTTATACTTTTGATGGTGTCCCAACTTAAAGGGTTCTCATCGTTTATTTTGTCGCACGAGTTACGAGGTAGATGATCAAACGAAATAATGTTTGATATCGGAATTATCGATATATGCAAGAGATTCCTGATAAATAAATCTAGATTTATTATTGACATATATGCTTGTGCTTTATTCCAAATTGTCAATCCTTATGATTTTTTTTTCATATAGATATACATATCTATATAATTATATATTTCACATGCTGTAATATACATACCCTTTATAAGGTCAATGTATTTAACAGATTCATATTTCCAAAAACAAGTCAGATATCAGGTCATGATACTATTTAGGGAAATCTTGTCACTTGTTTTGACATATTATGTACCTTCTTACCCGGTTCTAGCCGGAGAGGTAACCCCGTTATATCCGGACAAGCTGGAGAGTCTGCTACACCATACCCAGTCTTGTCGGAGAAAAATTTTATATTTCCCATAAATAGATCTTTCTTAAATCATGATTTGGAAAGTGCATTATGACTTTCAACAAGGACTAAGCAAATTAGTCTTCACATGACAGTTCATGTTCTAGAACAAAGTAGTACCAATAAAAAAGAAATAACAGTGGTCAAGTGTTATTGCTTATTTATTATACTTGCAACGTTCTAGTTATTATCCTTACGGCATACCAAAATCTACCACACTTTATTTACACAAGTATTTAGCTTATCTCGAAGCTTATACTAAGGCATCTTTTCTTAAGTTCAAGTCTAAATGCTATCATGTGTGCTACCAGTTAATAGTAATTTCCTAACTCTTTTATATAAGCTTAGGTATTATTATCACAACACCTATTGGCTTAGATCAGTGGCTCTGATACCACCTTCTGTCACGACCCCCGACCCCACCCTGGGTGGAATCGAGAGCCGCGAGCAGCCAAGTGGTACCGGTGGTTATTTTGAAAAGTAGTGCAGCGGAAATTTCGTCAGAACCGTGAGTTAGGAAAAATATCAGAGTTTAGAAAACACCGGATTTTTTATTTATTTAAATAGATGGGATAAAACCATGTTTTAAAAAGGTAGCTTTAATATAGGATAATTTTGAATACATAAAACAATTTTTCTTAATTTAATTTAATTGATAAAATAAGCCACTTCTGTAAGCCTTGTTGGTGCCGCATCCAACTCTAATTCCTGATCTACTGTAATTACCAGAAATGCATTTTAAAAAATATTTTGTCAGCAGGAAATACTGGTGAATCATTCTTTTTACTAAAACGACGCGTTGTTATAATTTACAGTATTAAGAGCGATTACAATGTTTCTATATCAACCATCTACCCACGGTATTTATCACTCGACCACCTATTGGCTATCTCGTTGTCCAATGGTGTCTGTGATTATGGTCATATCACCCATTGGCTAACCCGTTGTCCAATGGTGACGGTTATCAAGTATTGTATACAAAACCCCACATACCGGCTGTAAATTGGAGATTACAAAGACTTAATCCCTGTAATTATAACTTTTGAAAACCACATGATTTTGAAAGCAAATTTGATAAAAAGAGAATGACTCACATTGCAGATTTATACGGGCAGAGTTTAGCCTACTGATTAGCCTTGTAACCTAAATTTAAATAATATGCACACAAACTAGGTCAGTAACTAATACAGCATTTACGATAACTCACGAGATTAAAAACCCTCACAACGAATGACAAAGTGCAACACTTAAACATCCATCGGACTCGCAACGAATGACAGAGTACACCCCGAGTTTGGGTGGCACTCAAACATCCTGTTGGATTCACGACTAATGACAAAGTATAGCATTTAAACATCCTGTCGGATAGTTTCAATCGATCGGATATTGAATCGTAGCAGCGATCGAGTTATTACCCTGTTATTGCGGCAGCGTTTCGTGATTGTGTGTGTTTTGTAGTAAACTGGTGATATCTCGAGGTATAAATCGAATTTTAACGTCGAACGGATGCCAGAAATCAAGTCCCACACCCCTCTATTTATATCTGGAAAAAGGCGCGCCCGCGTGGCGCGAGGCTCTGTCGCGTGGCGCGACGGCGCCCTTTTTAGCATAGGGTAGCTACGTCTCCAACTAGCTTGTGTGAGTCGACAGATTGAAGAAATTAAATTTTTACAAAGAGTTATGAGGATAATCATCAAGTAGGGGATACCCCCCCTGAGTTTTAGGGGCCCTGATTCTGATTCCAACTATTCTGAAAATTTTAGGGGTCATGTAATATTACTTGGGTGTCTCAATTAGGGTTTCCTATTGGGAAAATTAAATTAAGAAATAGTATTTTTAATGAGAGTTGTTACAGAATAAAACGGTGAGAAAAGAGAATGGACCCACTTTGTAGCTTTAGGGTTCAACTAGAAAGCCTCCTGGTATAAATTTTGGGTATAACTTCCGAGCTATTTTAAAAATATATATATTTGTACTCGTATTAAGTATAGTACCCCTAATTCAACCTTGTCCCTATGTCACGAGACAGAACCCCAACGAACTTAGTCAGGCAGAGCCTTGACATGTGTTATGGGGCTCAGATCAATCGGAAAGGGTAGCGGTGATCGGGAGTTAAAACACTTAAAACGGGGCATGACTTTATTATTATTATGGGGTGAAATAATAAATAAAATATATATGAATAGAGTGAGAGATATCGAGATCTTATAAAAGAAAAGGGGCTGAGCAACTTTACATGGTGCTGCAGTGCACTTTATTTATAGTTGCCATCATTCTTCAAAGTCATGTCAATTATAGCCACATATACTCATGCATGTCTGTCCAGTTACTAATTTCAATTAAATGGGGTGTAGACACATATGTACTTATTCAAAATATTAAATTCATTTTATTGCAATGAAAGACACGTATAAATTTCCTAATGTGTAGGAATTTACACAGCATACACGTGCATTTCCCATATCACATATTTAGTTTTAAGTTTTTATTATTATTTTACTTATTTCTTTATTTATTTTATTTCTTACGTAAGTTTATTATTATTATTATATTTTATTAATTTATATATATTATAATTAATTTAACTGCTTTACTTATTTGGCGCGTATAACTTTTAAAATATAACGTTTTACAAAATAATAAATATGTCATCAGAACGAGAATATTTTTGTCTACATTTTGAACCAAGTTTCATTAAAAACAGAGTAGGTTCAAATATAATGTATTTTTATAATTTAATTATTAAACGGTTCCTAGGCCCGTCTAAGCACTTCATATTTCTAACAATCAACTTACCCGTAATCTACCCGTCTAATTATATGAGTTTTTATATACTTTTATTTTAATAGAAAGGTCACCCATATACAGGCCAATAATATTTCAACCAACTATATAAAATAGTTTTTAAAATTATTTGGGTCGAATAATTATATTAGAAATAAAACTAGTTACTAGTGGGTAATAAATTTAAACAAACTTATAATTCTTATATGATAAAAATAGGAATGTTACAAAAACCGAACCCAAACTACCTTATATGATTAAAAATAAAATAAAAACAAGATTTAACCTCGCTCGCGGGTCGCGAAGACCCCCTTGTGTTCCTACGCGGGCCGCGACAGCAAGTCACCAGGGCGACACCCGGAGCTGCCACATGGCTGCAACGTGTTGGAGCTAGGGTATGAATCGGACAAGCTAGGGCGTACCCTAGCTGCCCTCGCGGGCCGCGTAGCCCTTCGATAAACCCTTCGCGAGGCGCGACAAGGTGTCGAACATACACTATAAATAGGTGTATTCGGCCTTCAGTTTACCTCGTTCAAATTTCACTTATCTCTCTCAATATTCTCTATAGTAGGCACTATACTCGGGCATAATACCCCCGAAATAACGAAGTTCTGCCTCGTTGTAAGTATCATAACCCCCGGTTACGTATTAGATACGCTGCCCGATTGATCCAGGGTTCCGTAACGGCTGTCAAGGTTCTGCCCGACGTAGTCGTTGGAATGCCGTCTCGGGAGGGTATTACTAATGTAAATATTGGGTTATTATACTAACACGTGTGCATTTGTGTAATTAATAGATAATCACCAGGAAATCTTAAAGGAAAACCCTAAGACAGCAATGTGAGTAATCTTCTTTTTGCAAACTGTTATTACAAAACCTCAATTAATTTATAATATATTAAATAGTGATTGAGTATTTGTATTCTACAATTATCGTCGGTATGTTGGGGTTTTGTATACAAAATTTGTTACTACATTATGAGTAGTAACATGACCACAAGTCGGGTTGACAATACCGTGGGTGGTAATTAAAGTAGATGGAACCAAATGTAATTGCGCGACAGCCCTCAATGCTGTAGACTGATAAAACCTATTTTGATTAAACTGGGATTCACTCACCAGTATTTCACACTGACAAAATGTTTTTAAACGCGTTTCAGGTAACAAAATGTGAAAGTCAAATAGAAGCCAGCTGGACAGCACTGAAGGCTTGGAAAAGTGGCAATAAAAGTTACCTAAATAAAGAGATGTTTTATTTAAATAAAATAGGGTTTATCCCTATGAAAATGTGTGTACTTGAAACTTGGGAATTTCCCATATGTTTAATATTATAAAAGCGTGGTATTTTACTCTGATAAATATTTCCTAAATACGGTCCTGATGTAAATTCCGCTGCCAAAATGATAAACACCGATACCACCAAAACTGGTCGCGGCCGCCCGTTCTCGGGTTGTTAGGGGACTGGGGTTGCGATAGAAGGTGGTATCAGAGCTAAGCCACTGATTCGGCCATAGAAGTGTTCTGCTGACACCTAGATATTATTCAAATTGTTAGGAAATTAATAACGAAAATACGTGCATATCTGTATTTTATTGTTGTATGTTATTTGACTATTTGTTAGTTTACAATATGAGCGACCAAGGACCTTACGACGCCTACTGTCAGTTATCCAGCTCACCTAGAAGCGAAGGCACCTCTTCACAGCCTACCCTCTCAGGGTATTCAGCTGACAACGAAGATTGGATATTCATGTTTAAGGCTCAGTCTGAAGAGCCATTCCCTCTTAAAAAGAGAGGATGGTTCAGTAGGGGAGCGCATGAACGTAGGAAGAGAATGAAAAAGTTATAACAACAGCGAGTTTTAGCAGCCGCTAAGAGAGAAACAGATCCTCACACCCAAGATATGCTCAATAGGAGTCTAGCAAACTTTCATATTCTAGCAACTACAGCTGCAGACCCTAATTTAGAGCGACTCATAACACCCCAACCATTACCCTTGTTTCCCACACAACCAATGGAGATTGAAGTCAACCCGGAAAACCAAGTCCCAGCACCAGCCTTTGACCCAACTGAGATACCTAGAGTACCAGCACCCAATCCCTTAGACCCAGACTACGACCCGTGGTTTGACGACCATAGGGATTATCAGCAACGCTACCCAATATCAGAGGAACCCCTGCCAAACCTAGCAGCTTACCCAGGTCTGGACCCTCTAGATCCCTATTATGATAATGATAAATACATTAGGGAAATTCTAGAGAATCCATATCCTCAGGAAGAACCAATGTCACAGTCCCAGATCCAGTACCAGCACCTGCACCCCCAATGAGCACAGAAAATGTGCAAGAACTTCGAACCTTTGGTGAGAAGATTTTAGAAGAGAGCGAAAGAATGAGGCAAATAGGAGAACGACTCGTCTGGAAGTATGACGAGCGTAATATGGAGTTCTGGGTGAACCCATATCAGTGATGGTGATAGTAGTAATAATATATATATATATATATATATAATATGTATGAAAAAAATGATAATATGCATATTAGTATTGTATTTTATTCCAGTTGTATTGTAATAATTATAGATGCATACTATAAAATAGAGTAAGTCACAATGTTCGACGATTTTGATCAATATGTGTTTGCCTTAAATATTATGTTGTGGTATTAATAATTGGCAAATGTTTAAAATTTAGATGGACAACGAAGTGAACCAGGAAAACCAGAGTAACAATAACCCGGATAACGATAACCCGAACAATAATAATAATGGAAACCAAGTGGATAACAGTGCTATCCAACACATAGTGACACAAGGGATAATAGATGCAATGCCATATATTATCAAAATGGTTAAGAAAGCAGATAATAAAAGTAACTGTGATAGTAAACGACCCACTGAACCTGAACACAGCGTAAACAATGGACCCATACTTCAAGTGCCCATTCCCAAAAAAAAGAAGAACCATGTCTTATGGTTGTTCTTATAAAGAATTTTGGTCTTGTAAACCAATGGAATTCTCGGGCAATGAAGGGGCCGTTGCAGCTCTACGCTGGATAGAAAAGACTGAAGCAGTCTTAAAAATAAGCAAGTGTGCGGAAGAGGATAAGATAATGTTTGCTTCTAATCTATTCAAGAATTCAGCACTAGAATGGTGGAACACTATCCTCCAGTCCAGGGGAAGTGATAGAGTTTACAATATGGAATGGGAGGAATTTAAGAACATGGTGGAAAGAAAATTATGTCCTCTCAATGAAAAAGAACAGATAGCAAATAAGTTCTTAAACCTTAGAATGACTGGAGTGGATAGTAAGGGCTACACTACTACTTTCTTTGAGTACGCTAGAATAGTGCCAACCCTTGCATCACCTGAACCAGTATTAATCTCCCGTTATATCTGGGGATTATTCAGTGAAATTAGGCATGTAGTCAAGGCAATTAGACCTCAAACTATAGAAGAAGCCGTAGAATTGGCAAACACCTTGACTGATGAATTAGTTCGTACACGAGAAGAGGATCAGAGGAGAAACCTAGCTCAAAAGCTTACCCAAGAATTCCGTTATGGAAATTCCAACCGTGGGAAAAATGTAGGTTCTACCTCTGCACCATACTGTAAGGCTTTCAAGAAGAAGCATTCAGGAAGATGCTCCACTTACTGCAATTTCTGCAAGGTACCAGGACACAAGGAAGAAGATTGTAGGAAGAAACCAAATAATGGAATGTGCTTCAACTGTGGAGAAAAAGGTCATATCAAGCCGAACTGTCCGAAACTAGCTCCAGCCATGAACAACAAGACTACTAAAAATGCTAGAGCATTTGTTCTAACTGCATAAGAAGCAAAGATGATCCCGGATGTGATCGCCGGTACGTTTTTAGTTAATGATGTTTTTCCTAAAGTATTATTTGACTCTGGTGCAAACCAAAGTTTTATTAATACTTCATTCTGCAAACTTCTCAATCAACCATTAACTAAACTCCCACAAGAATGTCTAGTAGAGACAGCATATGGAGAAACCATTAAGATTTCCGAGATCTTGCAGGAAGCAAGAATAGAATTTTTAAATCAAAAATTTATTGCAAACTTTTACCCAATGAATCTGGCAGGATTTGATGTTGTATTAGGAATGGATTGGTTAATAGCCAATAAGGCCAGTATTTTATGTGATCAAAAGCCAATCCAAGTAAATTCACCAAGGGGTGAAAAGATCAGGATTAAAGGAGATAAACCATCTAAATCTACGAAATTCATCCCTGTGATAAAAATAGCTAGTTATGTAAGAAAATGATCATTAGTATATTTGATTTCTATAATCATTAATACTAAAGGAAAAGAACTGAAAGATATTCCAGTAGTATCCCAATTTTTAGATATATTTCCAGAAGAATTTCCAGGACTACCGCCAGACAGAGAAGTTGAATTCAGAATCCACATGCTGCCAGGAACAGCACCAATTGCCAAAGCACCTTACCGTTTGGCACCTGCAGAAATGCAGGAACTGAACAACAATTAGACGAATTGTTGGAGAAAGGATTCATACAGCCAAGCTCATCGCCATGGGGAGCACCGATTTTATTTGTTAAAAAGAAAGACGGGTCAATGCGAATGTGCATTGATTACCGTCAATTGAACAAAGTCACAATAAAAAATCGGTACCCATTACCAAGAATCAATGATCTGTTCGACCAGCTGCAAGGAGCTCGATTTTTCTCAAAAATCGACTTACGTTCAGGATATCATCAATTAAAGGTACTGGAAGAGGACATTCCTAAGACCGCTTTCAGAACAAGGTATGACCATTATGAATTTACTGTCATGCCATTTGGTCTAACCAATGCCCCAGCTGCATTTATGGACATGATGAACCGAATATGTAAGCCATATTTGGATAAATTTATAATTGTCTTTATAGATGATATTCTCATTTACTCTAAAAGCAAAGAGGAACATGCAGTGCATCTGCATGCACTTCTAAGTCTATTAAGGAAAGAAAAACTTTATGCAAAATTCTTGAAATGTGAATTTTGGTTAGAACAGGTACAGTTCCTTGGATATCTAGTCAATCATGAAGGAATTCATGTGGATCCCACAAAGATCGAGGCGATTACTAAATGGAAAACCTCTGAGTCACCAACCGAGGTTAGAAGTTTCTTAGGATTAGTCGGTTATTATAAAAGGTTTATTCTAGATTTTTCTAGAATAGTCATTCCCTTAACTAAGATATCATGTAAATCTGTTAAGTTTGAATAGGGACCAAAACAAGAAGAAGCCTTTAGAATCCTTAAGCAAAGATTGACCAAGGCACCCATACTAGCGTTACCAGAAGGAACTGAAGACTTTATAGTCTATTGTGACACTTCTAAGTTAGGCTATGGATGTGTGTTAATGCAACGTCAAAAGGTTATAGCTTATGCCTCTAGACAACTTAAGAATCATGAAGAAAATTATTCAACCCATGATCTAGAATTAGGAGCTATAATTTTTGCCCTTAAGATTTGGTGACATTACCTATACGGTAGTAAGTTTACCATATTCACCGACCATAAGAGGTTAAGGTATGTTTTCAGGCAAAAGGAGTTGAATATGAGACAAAGACGCTGGATGGAGATACTAAGCGATTATGATTGCAATATCCAGTATCATGCAGGAAAGGCAAACGTAGTGACTGATGCTTTAAGTCGAAAGCATCACGAAAAACCAAAAAGAGTGTGTTCTCTTAAGTTAAACCTGCAGGTAGATTTAAATGAACAGATTAGAAAGGCACAAGAATCAGTAATCAAGGATGATACTGAAAAATTAAAAGGAATGATTAAGGAACTAGAACAAGGAACATATGGAATTTGGAGATTCCCTAAGAAAAGAATGTGGATACCTAAATTAGGAAACCTACGCCACCGTATATTAGAAGAAGCCTATAAATCTAAGTATACGATGCATCCTGGAAGTGATAAGATGTTTTTTTCAAGACTTAAGAAAGAATTTCTGGTGGATAGGAATGAAGAAAGATATAGCAGCTTATGTTTCTAAATGTTTAACATATTCACAAGTTAAAGCTGAACATCAGAAACCCTCAGGTTTGTTGCAACAATTAGAACTGCCAGTTTGGAAATGGGAATTGATAACAATGGATGTTGTTACTAAATTACCCAAAACAAGAAAAGGTAATGATACAATCTGGGTGATTGTAGACAGGCTAACTAAGTCAGCACATTTCCTACCAATGAAAGAAACTTTCAGTATGGAACAATTAGCTAAATTGTATGTAAATGAAATAGTTTCATTACATGGAATTCCTTTATCAATTGTTTCTGATAGAGATAGCCGTTTTACCTATCATTTTTTGACAAGTTTCCAAAAAGCAATGGGAACCAAGTTGAATCTAAGCACCGCTTATCATCCTCAAACGGACGGACAAAGTGAAAGGACAATTCAGACAATGGAGTACACGCTTAGAGCTTGTGTAATTGATTTCGGAGGTAATTGGGACGATCACTTACCATTGATAGAATTTTCTTATAATAACAGTTATCACACAAGTATCAATGTTGCACCATTCGAAGCACTTTACGGACAAAAGTGCCGAACTCTAGTCTGTTGGGCAGAAATTGGAGAAAAGAAACTATCCGGACCTGAGATAGTGCAAGAAACAACTGAAAAGATCATTCAAGTTAAGGAACGATTGAAAGCAGCACGCGATCGACAGAAGAGTTATGCAGATAACAGACGAAAGCCATTGGAATTTCAGGTAGGAGACAAAGTGTTATTGAAAGTCTCTCCTTGGAAAGGAGTGGTAAGATTTATCAAAATAGGAAAGCTAAGCCCCAGGTATGTTGGACCTTTTGAAATTATTAGAAGAATAGGACCTGTAGCCTATCAGCTGCAACTGCTAGAGGAAATGGCAGGAATACATGATATATTTCATGTATCTAATTTTAAGAAATGCTTAGCTGATGAATCACTGGTAGTACCTGTTAAGGATATAGAGGTAAGTGAAAAGCTTAAATTTGTAGAGAAGCCTCTACAGATTGAAGACAGAAAGGTCAAGAATCTCAAGCACAAGAGACTAATTCTGGTCAAAGTAAAATGGGACTCCAAGAGAGGACCAGAATACACATGGGAGCTTGAATCGGAAATGCAAAGAAAATATCCACACCTGTTCCAGTAGATCTCGAGGACGAGCTCCAAAACAAGGTGGGGAGGATATAACAACCCTCCAAAATATTTCCAACACCCCTAATATATTTAACACGTCCCTGTATGTCTTAAAACATACCCCGTATGCAAAAACCAAACCCAAACTACCTTATATGATTAAAAATAAAATAAAAACAAGATTTAACCTCGCTCGTGGGCCGCGAAGACCCCCTTGTGTTCTTACGCGGGCCACGACAACAAGTCACCAGGGCGACACCCGGAGCTGCCACGTGGCAGCAACGTGTTGGAGCTTGGGTATGAATCGGACAAGCTAGGGCCTACCCTAGCTGCCCTCGCGGGCCGCGTAGCCCTTGGCTAAACCATTCACGGGGCGCGACAAGGTGTCGAACAGACACTATAAATAGGTGCATTCGGCCTTCAGTTTACCTCGTTCAAATTTCACTTCTCTCTCTCAATATTCTCTATAGTAGGCACTATACTCGGTCATAATACCCCCCTAAATAATGAAGTTCTGCCTCGTTGTAAGTATCATAACCCCCGGTAACGTATTAGATACACTGCTCGATTGATCCAGGGTTCCGTAACGGCTGTCGAGGTTCTGCCCGACGTAGTCGTTGGAATGTCGTCTCGGGGAGGGTATTACTAATGTAAATATTGGGTTATTATACTAACGCGTGTGCATTTGTGTAATTAATAGATAATCACCAGGAAATCTTAAAGGAAAACCCTAAGACAGCAATGTGAGTAATCTCCTTTTTGCAAACTGTTTTTACAAAACCTCATTTAATTTATAATATATTAAACAGTGATTGAGTATTTGTATTCTACAATTATCGTCGGTATGTTGGGGTTTTGTATACAAAATTTGTTACTACATTATGAGTAGTAACATGATCACAAGTCGGGTTGACAGTACCGTGGGTGGTAATTAAAGTAGATGGAAACAAATGTAATTGCGCGACCGCCCTCAATGCTGTAGACTGATAAAACCTGTTTTGATTAAACTGGGATTCACTCACCACTATTTCCCACTGACAAAATGTTGTTAAATGCGTTTCAGGTAACAAAATGTGAAAGCCAAATAGAAGCCAGCTGGACAGCACTGAAGGCTTGGAAAAGTAGCAATAAAAGTTACCTAAATAAAGAGATGTTTTATTTAAATAAAATAGGGTTTATCCCTATGAAAATGTGTGTACTTGAAACTTGGGAATTTCCCATGTGTTTAATATTATAAAAGCGTGGTATTTTACTCTGATAAAATATTTCCTAAATACGGTCCTGATGTAAATTCCGCTGCCAAAATGATAAACACCGATACCACCAAAACTGGCCGCGGCCGCCCGTTCTCGGGTTGTTAGGGGACGGGGGTTGCGACAGTTTGAAACGTTGCCATTTTAGTCCAAATAGTTTCAAGCGTTGCCATTTTAGTCCACTGGATTAACTCCGTCCATTTTTTCTTTTAGCTAGAAGGGTAATCCGATCATTTTATATGGTCGAATTGCCCTTTTAGTTAACAGAATTACATATAAAATGACCGAAATAGCCTTCCAGTTAACAGAATAAAGGGATGGAGTTAACCCAGTGGACTAAAATGACAACGTTTGAAACTATTTGGACTAAAATGGCAACGTTTCAAACCTTTGGACTAAACTGACAAAATGACCCAAACCACAGGGACTAAAATGACATTTAACTCTAAAAAGAATTATGAGGGGTAATATGCAATTTAAAGTTTTGTTTTTTTTATTTTAAAAAAAAAGTATACCATAAATCGAGCGTTTTATTTTTATTTTTAATATTAGTACCATATTGTTATACTTTAAAAAAATCAAAAATCTGGTTGCGTAAAACACAATGGACATAACATAAAATACAATGAGTACACTAAACGAATAAGATAGAAAGTGTTATTATAAGAATGATATGATTGAGTTAGATTTAGATTTAAGATGTAAAACAAGATATTCCTCTAGTAGTAATGCATCAGTATGTTTATACAATAAATTTGTAATGCATAAAACATTCAAAATTGTTTGTTTTACTGTTATCTAACCCACTCATTTCTACAAGCGTATGATTGAGTTATTTTAGTGACATACCATCAAGAAGAAAAAAATAGTGGATCCAGGGGTGTTTTGGGGGTTCCCGAAAACCCATTCGATTTGGGGAAAAATGAGAAAATAGTGGAAATTTTGTATGATTTTTTAAAAAATAGTGAGAATTAGTAAAAATCTACCAAGAGGAATCCGATGAAAAAAATGTCTGAATCCACCACTACCATCAAGACGAATCGTGCAGGAAAGCTCCATTCATATGGTATTCAACTATGTTGCATTCTATTTGTGCAATGGTCTGGTTTATTAACCTTCACAAAGTTTCATATATATGAAGATTGTAGAGATATTCATTGCATATACTTAGGCCGGCCCTATCGTATAAGTAATCTAGATCTGGGACTAGGGCCATCACTTAAAAAATTGTACATGCTAACTATTATTATTAGTGCAAAATTATTGTTTTATATTTGTTTGGTTTCTTATGCAAGAAAGTCCTCTCGGTTATAATTGTGTTAGATTTTAGCTTGGTTCCAAGCAGTCAAGTATAACAACCCTCGAAAACGCCTTAAAACCACCCTATAACGCTCCGTAATCACAAAACCAAACCCGTGTAACATTTATTTTAATAAAAAAATGAAAAATCAAGATTTAATCACCTGTCGCAGGCCGCGACAGGATTTAAGGGGCCGGTCGCGGGGCGCGACTGCTTGTTTCTTGTCGAACACTGCTTGTGACACGTGTCACAACGTGTCAAGTCTATAACCCATGAATCAGCAACCCTAGCCGTAGCTAGGGTGTCCTCGCGGGGCGCGAAAGGAACAAGGGGAGGCGGTCGCGGGACGCGAGAGACCTCGAAAACTCCTATAAATTGAGCAGACATTTGACAGTTCAATTCGTTCATATTTCTTTCTTCTCTCTCAATATCAAGGGCGGAAATTATGCCCCAAAATCACTAAGCTCTGCCCCATTGTAAGTATTTTAACCCCCGATCACTAATTTGATACCCTGTCCGATTGATCTTGAACCCAACAACGCATGTCAAGGCTCTGCCTGACTAAGTACGTTGGGGTTCTGTCTCGTGACGTATTGATAAGTTGAATTTGAGTTATTATACTAACACATAGCATTGTATGTTTTTAATAGGCGTTCAAGAATATTAGCAGAAAATATCACCAGTAAGCCTATAGAAAAACATAAGTTTACAATGTGAGTCATTCTTTTTTTCTCATAGTTTGTGAGCCACTATTTAAAACGCTTTACAAAACCCTAAATGTTTATCAGTTATAATAAGTGATTAAGTTTTTGTAATTCTACAATTATCATCAGTATGTGGGGTTTTGTATACATTACTTGACACTCGTTAATATTGGACAAAGAGTTAGCCAATATTAGCATGACCGCAAGCACGGGGGAAATGGTGCCCCAGTAGGAATACTGTATTGAGAAATTACAGTATAACAATGTGTATTTTTATAAAATGGAATGAACTCACTAGTATTTTTTGCTGATAAAATATTTTTAAAACGCGTTTCAGGTAACTTGATATGAAGCTATTAGAAGCCAGCTATGGAGCACTGAATGCTTAAATAAAGTGCCTATAAGTTACCTAAATAAAAGAAGAAATTTATGTTTTCAGAAATTAGGGTTTTTCCCTATAAATACATTATAAATGAAATATGGGTTTTAGTCAATTTGTTTAAATATAAAAGTCTGGTGTTTTACAAACTCTGAAGTTATTTCTAACTACGATCCTGATGATTAAATTCCGCTGCGTATTTAATAAACACCGTAGGGGTGTTCATCGAATCGAATATCGAATTTTCGAATTATTCGAATAATTTTTATTTTTCCTTGAATTCGAATTCGATTCGTATTCGATTAAAACCTAACCAATTCGATTCGAATTTGTATTCGAATAAAAAACCCAATTCGTATTCGATTCGTATTCGATTAAAAATTCGAATTCGAATCGAATTCGAATAAATTCGATTTGATTAAGTTTTTTTAAAACATGTAAATAACTATTAAAATGAAACATAAGTTATAAAGCAGCCATAAAATATTCCAAATAAAATACCATAAGTCTAACATTCAAAACGAGAATTCGGGAATAACCACTACAAGTTAATATTTTTAGGGTTAGAAATCTACTGATAGATTTGCTACTTAGGTTTTAGTTATGGGTCATGTAGTGGGTTTGGTAATAGGTAAATACTTAGAATAAATTTTGAAAATAATTTATAGTATAGCCCAATAAAAGTTATATATGTATTATATATAAAAATAATAAATAAAATGTATAAATTTTATTCGAATTTCGAATCGAATCGAATTTGAAATTATAAATTCGTATTCGATTTACTTGACTCGAATTGAATCGAATTCGAATTCTTTTAATCGAAACGAATTCCTGATAATCGAATCGAATTTAATTGAATTTCAAATTCTTCGAATTCGAAACGAATTCTGAACACCCCTAAAACACCGATACCACTTGACTGGTTTACGACTCCCGCTCCCAGGGTGGGGTCGGTGGTTGTGACATCAAGCACACATAACTAAGTATCATTTATAATAATCAAAGGGTTTCAAAATTTCATTTCGTCTTGGCTCTTCAAAAAGACTGGACCGGCCCAGCATATACTTCGTAAAATTTTGTCCAAGTTGTAAATATCATCCCACATCAGTTTCTGGCATGAATTGCTTGCTACACATCTCTACAAATCTGTAGCATTAGTCTTGTACAGATGTTGCTCATGTTATTAAAATATTGAACATATGGTCAATGATTAGGCACCTACGAATACCTCCAAGAATGAGATCTTGTAATTGCCCTTCTAAAAGAAAAAAATATATTCATGTAATCATTTTTTAACATATATAACTTGTAAGATTTTATCAAAAGCCAATATATTAATAATCTGATTCTTTTAATAGAAACGTGATTCTTTTAATAGAAACGTGATTCTTTTAATAGAAACGATAGTTTGAATACAGTTTAAATATTTTATAAATAGTTTAAAATTATATTAAAAGCATAATGAGTAAGTAAATACAAACAAAAAGGTTTTAGTTTAAAATTATATCAAAAGCATAATGAGTAAGTAAATACAAACAAAAGGGTTTTATTATATATGAAACAAAACAAATTATTCGATTTTTATATTGGACTTATAGTCTTTGAACGTATTTTTATCTACTTTTTAATATTAAAAATCTAAATTATGGATAATAGTTTCATTTGTTTATTAAAAATCCCTAAATTATGAATTATAGTTTCATTTGTTTATATAAAACGATTCAAAATTTAAAAGTACCTTCGAGGATAGCACTAATCATATGTCTTAGAATTATGATTAAGAGATAACTTTTCATTATAATAATAAGGTGATTAATCATGGACATCACATATTAGCAGTTATCATCTACTTAAAATTATTTAATCATTGAAAAGGAAATCTTAACCCTAACAATAAGTTTTAATAAAACTATAAACGTGTATACATAAATGGTCCATGGTGAGGCCAAACTTTACTTTTCGTCAAATCTTTTTGAAAATCACCATTTTTTGTTTCAACTATTTACTCAACGATAACCCTTTTATCCCCTTAATTGATGTCCGTCTAATTTTTACGTCTAAAATTTCATTTACCCTTGTTTAGAAACCAACATAAAAATTACCAAAAAACCCTTACCTTCTTCTCCTTCAACGAACTTAAACGTTTATTGTTTTTCGAGCGATATGGTTTGCATTTTCATTGACTAGAATCGCAAATCCATTCACCAATATCGCTACTCCACCAACAATCAATTCCTTTTGGCTACTCCAATTGGTAAATTCATTTTCACTACAAATAAAAAAAAACAAAACCAAAATCGTTAGTCTCCACTGACCACTATAATATATCATATTCGTGCAATTGCTGGACCACAACTGCTTGCTTCAACTTCGACTCCTTATATTTGGCTTTAGGGGGGGGGGGGGGGGGGGGGGGGGTGGGTGTTTCTACAAGAGATATTCAAATGAAGCAATACACCAAAAAAATCTAGTGAGGATGGTCCCCAACTATTTTAGATGGGGGAAGGCCGCTAACGAGATCTAAGCGATCCAGGAAAGTTGAATTTTTCATTTATGTTTAGTTGTTAATTTAAAATTTTATAGTGAGGGCAAAAATATAAATGTACATAAATTTATCGAACATTTATTTTTGGGATCAGAATGATAATTTGTCTAAAATACAACAAAAACCACATCCAATAAATTCAATAAATAGTAAAGCTAATAATAAGTTTAGGGAGGGTGAGATGTAAACAAACCTTACTTCTATCCTTGAGGATAGAGATAGTAAAAACATAACACAAGACTAAAGAAGTTTTGAAAGCATAACATAGTAAAGCGTGCATATCATCAATAAACAACATATTAACATACATATCATAAGACAATCATTCTCAAAGTCCACCTAAAGTGTTAGGGGATCTACGCCCCTTATGACAACACACGACCACATCTAACCTAACCCCTAAAAGTCCTTAATCTTAATTCTATTTCTCCAAGGTATGAACTTTGAACAAAAGTAAAATATAAGTACTTTAAAAACCCTCAAACAATCTTAGTAAAACATAAATACTACAAAAACCCTCAAACAATCTTTTATAAATTAGGGGGCAAGTTAACATATAAAATACGTTTAACGTACAAAGTGTACAACAGTTGAAAATAACGTAACCAAGAAATTAAAGCTACGCATAAACGAAATAACCAATAGAAATTACATACCAAGGAAATCAAAATAACATAACTTATATCATCATTTTTACCCTTTGTACATTAGTGACTTTCTATTTAAACCTTTTAATATAGGTGCATTCAATTTGTTATATGATCTTTATCCAAGTTCATAAAGATAAAAACATTAATGAAGTGGTTTGATACTTTGATTAGACTGTGTGTAGTGGGGCGGTATGCAGCCCCATAGCGCCGTATGGCGCCGCTGCACACCGCAACGAAGGGCGCCATGCCCCAAAAATTTTTCTCCGGCGCGATGTCTATAGCGGGGTTAAAGCGGCGTTATTGTGTGTGTTTGTTTGAATTTTTTTTTTTTTTAATTTTCTGATTTTCCCCTCACTCACAAACATATATACATACATATATTTAATGCTCTATTTTTGTGTTGCTTTTGTGTTGCAGGTATATGAAGAAGAAGGAAGACAAGGAAGAAGGATTTTAGGGTTTTGTTTTTTATGGGCTTTGGCTGGTTTTATTGAGAAAATTAAAAATCTGTTTTTTTCGTTGTTTTTTTCTGTTTTTTGCAGTTTTTTTTTTATTTATTTTCTGTTTTTATTTATTTTTCAATTTATATATTCTGTTTTTAATTGTTTTCTGTTTTTATTTATTATCAGTTTTCTTAATTAATTTTCTGTTTTTATTTATTTGCAGTTTTTTTTATTTATTTTCTGTTTTTATAAAAAATTAGAAATTAATAATTGAGTAATGATTAGACGGAGGCTTTATGACTACGGGCTTAAATGCATAACGCCCCATAACGTTCACACGCACACGTGTCGCATAACGCCCACAAAGATTGCCTTGTCTAAAGTTAACAACAATGGAAATTCGTCTTTTTCTCTGCAAATTCTCCCTCTTTCTTACCGTTACCAAGTCAACCTCGCGCCTTCTTCAACCCAACCCTTCTCTCTCATCACTCAAAATTGACTTTTAATCCCTCTTCAGATCCACCCAAAACCCTCACCAAACACCCCCAGATCTCCTTCATCTCTTCCAATCTCCAAAATCCCATGTGAACCCACCAATCTTTTCCAAAACCCACAAACAATTTCCCCCAATTTTGTTCTTTTCCCCCAATTTCATGAAAGGAGCCACTAACACCAAGTGGGTCACCATTGGTCTTGTCTCTTCATGGTATGCATCCAACATTGGGGTCTTGTTGCTCAACAAGTTCTTGTTGAGTAACTATGGGTTCAAATACCCAATCTTTCTTACCATGTGTCATATGACTGCTTGTTCTTTGCTTAGTTATATTGCCATTGTCTGGTTCAAAACGGTGCCGTTGCAGACTGTTAGGTCTAGGGTTCAGTTTTTGAAGATCTGTGGGTTGAGTTTGGTGTTTTGTGCATCGGTTGTTAGTGGGAATGTGTCGTTGAGGTATCTTCCGGTGTCGTTTACCCAGGCGGTGGGTGCGACCACGCCGTTTTTTACCGCGGTTTTTGCGTATGTTATGACTATGAAGAAGGAGGCTTGGTTGGTTTATTTGACTCTTGTGCCTGTGGTTACTGGTGTTGTTATTGCTAGTGGGGTAAAAATTTCTAATCTTTAATTCTTTAATGGGGTTAAAGTTTTGGTTTTTTGTGATTCTTGAAGGTTGGTTTGTGAATATGAATGGTAAAAGTTAGATGATTAGCTTAGGTGATTTGAGATTGTTTTTCCAAAATGATTATGTGTTTATATGTGAGTGAAATATGGTGTTTTTGAACATAGTAGTCGAATGGAAAAAATTTGCAAAATGACTATCTAGGAGGCAAGTTGTTTGTACTACTAAACCCTGATGAGAGCGGGTTGTTTCTGATGGACGACTATTGTGAGCGGTTGTTGTGAGTGGTGGAGATTAGGGTTTCGGAGTTTCTGCTAGTGAGAGCATGCTGTTTTTGCTAGGTGGTGCTAACTAGGGTTTCTAGGGGCTATTGTGGGCAGCGGTTTAGAAGTCTTTTAACGAGGCGCAGCCTGTGATGGCAGCTAGGGTTTTCAAGAAACTTGGCTATTATACCAAGATAAGTTATAAATTGTATTTTGTATTGATTGTGTAAGGTATAGGGTCTCTTTAAATAGAGAATAGTATTAAACTTGATTACCTTCTAGATATGATACTTGATTTTAACGTTATTTTACTAATTTCGTGAAAATAACGTTAAAAGAGGGGGATGGTTAATCATGCATCATGTGGTGGCGTTGATAGCCGAAAGACGAGGGAGTACATGCACTAATCGGCCTTTGTCTTATATTGTTGAGTGTTATGTGCCTTATGTCCAAGGCTTGATACAAAACTACTATTGGGCCGGGGGTCTCATTGGAAGCAGCCTCTCTATTCCTACGGGGTAGAGGTAAGGCTTGCCCTCCTCAGACCCTACCTTAGCTGTGCTATTGGTGGATTTACTGAGTATGATGATGTTAGATAAAGTAATCTAAAACAGCTACACGTGTGCTTTGCTTGCACCTAGGCGACAACTCACCCTTTGCACGTATACATTAAGGGGATAAAATGCAAGGTTATGATTTCTGTAAGGAAGTGAGATAGATAGAATATGAGTAGTACAGTTTGATAATATGTCTTCTTGAGCGCTAAAGAATCAAGTGATCATAATCAGACCTAGGTTAGTCAAAAGCTAGAAACTGATTGTTATTACTTCCATAATGTACATTCAAACATCCACTTAGTAAGTAGGCTTACTGGATTATTTTCACATAATTAGCATTCGTTTCATGATTCCATGTAACCGCAAACCTACACATTTGGATTATTAATCACACAGCAGACAACTGCTTTAATGGATTCTTTTTGTACCGACTTTAGATTGATTATATCATATTTCGTGATTTGTGACTATTATTCTTCTTCTTCGTGGCATTGCTTCAGGGTGAACCAAGTTTCCATTTATTTGGTTTTATTATGTGTCTTGGGGCTACAGCTGCAAGGGCATTAAAATCAGTTCTTCAAGGGATTTTGCTATCCTCCGAAGGGTAATTTCCATTTTTAACCGATTGTTCGATTACTGTGACTTGATGTTACGTTAATCATATCTTGCTTCTGATTTGAGCAAACTGCACAAAATCGAAACACAACTTTTCACTTTTCCTGATTTTAGCAACCAACTTTAAAGAGTAAAGTACACGCATGGTCCCTGTGGTTTGTCAAAATTTTGGATTTGGTCCCTAGCTTTCCGAAAGTACACGGATGGTCCCTGTGGTTTGCACTTTGTAATGCATTCCATTTAGTCCCCAACCAACAAATAGAAAGGTTTTAGCATGTCCAAGTTAGGGACTAAATACGTTACAAAGTGCAAACCACAGGGACCATCCATGTACTTTTGGAAAAAGTTTGGGACTATATGCGTTACAAAATGCAAACCACAGGGACCACATGTGTACTTTTGGAAAGCTACAAATCCAAATTTGGTAAACCACAGGGACCATCCGTGTACTTTACTCAACTTCAAATTACGCGCAAAATAGAAGTATAGAAATAAATTACAACATGGCATTCACACACATAAAAATGAAAACAAAAAGAAGATGCGACATCAGCAATTTGTTATAAATAGGCTGAAAAATTGACCCGCTACTTGGTTGCTAAAATCGGTAACAAATGTAAATTGTTTCTTATTTTGCACTGAATTTTAAAATTAAATGCTAAAATTAGGAACAGGTGTATAGTCGGTTTTTATTTTGTACCAGCTGCAATAAAACTAATTTTGAATGTTAAAATTAAATTACCTATTTCACAAGATGTCTTTGTTTTTTTCACAAAAAATGTCCCTTTTGTTATTTTATTTATTAATTCTGTAAAACAACCATAGTTTATTAAATAGTGTCTGATTCTATATATTTAATATTTCATAGTTACTTTCGTTTGCTTAACAATGTCTAACTAACAACATACCGCATTAATTTATATTATAACAGAGAAAAGCTGAATTCCATGAACCTTTTGCTGTACATGGCACCCGTAGCGGTTGTGATCTTGCTTCCCGCAACGTTAATAATGGAAGATAATGTGGTCGGGATAACTATCGCTCTTGCCCGAAAAGACGTCAATATTGTTTGGTACCTACTCTTCAATTCCGTTGTAGCATATCTTGTCAATTTGACAAATTTCTTGGTTACCAAACACACGAGCGCGTTAACTCTCCAGGTATTCCCGCATGTTTTTAAATATCTTTAGTTTCATGTTAATGCTAAGATCCCTTTTTTTATACATGTTAGTCGTTAGGGGTGTGCACGGTTCGGTTTGGTTATTAGCTTTAACCGAAACCGTAACCGAAGTCATCGGTTAATCAGTTCGGTTTATTTGGTTAATTTGTCGGTTTTTGGTTCGGTTCGGTTAATTTCGGTTAATACCCAAACCAAACATGGGCTAAAATTTTTGTTTAGAAATACATATAATGGAAATAGATCTATAAATACATGAATTGGATGTATAAAAAATAAAATGGAGGTATAAATACATGAGATGGAAGTATAAAACATGAAATACATGATACTAAGGTATAAAAGCTAGAAATATATGAAGATTTAAATGATTCGGTTCGGTTAGTTTCGGTTAACCAATGGTACAAAAAAAACCTATAACCGAATTTCGGTTAATTTCGGTTCGGTTTTAGGTTAACTGTTTGGTTATTGCTCACCCTCGTAATACATTGTTGTAGTTGTAATCTTTTTTTTTTATGTTGGTGTAAATGCTAGGTTTTGGGAAATGCAAAAGGAGCGGTAGCGGTTGTTATCTCGATTATGATATTTAAGAATCCTGTATCGGTGACGGGAATGTTGGGTTATTTGCTGACGGTGCTGGGGGTGATATTGTACAGTGAAGCCAAGAAAAGGGCGAAATAAACGTCGCGTGTATTATTGTTCAATTTTTTGATTGATGAACATTGATCTCCATTTCTTGTATACCATTATGACTTTACAGTTAATATTGTTGTATACGTACCCTTAAAATGTCAATAAACATAAATACCCGCTTATGTTGTTGCTGATTTTGTTAGCGTTAGTTTCTGATATTCCTGTATGCGATGCCAACGTGGAAATGGACACTGTACGCTGCAACACATTTGTCATGGGTGCCAATCTGATATGGGTTGGGTAACGGGTTAAAATTGGATTGTGTCAAAATATGTGTTTTAAGTACATTGAGTCAGGTTGAACCATAAAAATTGTCAAATGTCAAAATCATTAGCTCAATAACCAGCAACCTGCTGCCGTAAAGGAAACTTAATCTCGTTTTGGCATTTCATCGAACACATTCTATGCATCTCCCAAACATGATCCTCTTCAGGCCTTTCGTCCAACAGGAACAAAAAAGATGGGTTTGTCTGTCAAACAACCATGTGACCATGCCAAGAACCATTAGATGGGCTGGCAACGATCCTCTACTAAGCCATGGTCAAGACCATGAAGCTCAGTTAATCACGCTCTGGTCACACGGTCCTGATTCATCAACCAGACATGGGTTTCTGTCTTGAATCAAGAATACAAAGGTACGAGCCTATAGAACAGATCCTGTTCAAGTAAGGTCATGCCACATCAAATGTAGGTGGTCTTTATATACAGCTGCTCTTTTATGCTTTGCACCGATGTGGGATGGGTCTAGCTAAACCCATTATAAGTATATTCCTCTATATCTTTTTTTTTTATATTAATAATAATTTCAAAAAACAAAACAGAAAATCATATAAACTGAAATATCTATTATTTATATGTTATGACAATTCCAGAAAACAAAAAATAACAGGTTTAAATTTGTTGATTGTATTAAAATGTGTGTTAGTTTTGGACAAATCATATATAAAAGGTGTTTGTTTTCATTTTATAAGCACATTTTGAATAAATAAAAAGAACCCTTGTGTAGCAATTTTCGAAAACTGTATAATTATGTTTCTGTAAATCTCTTTAAAGATTGGTCCGTTTTGATCTTAGCCTTGTTAACGTGTGTCAAAAAAAAAAAAAAAAAAAAAACAACAACAAAGGACTTGTAGTCTGGTGGTACTAAGGTGTGTAGTAAGCTGTTGCCTAACAAATAAAGAGGGTTCTAGTCTTGTGGTGGACGTTGATGTAAAATTTAGGAGTTAAATTAGCAAGTGTGTGAGTTTATCGTTCTAAAAGAAGTTAAGTGTCAAAAAAATATAGTAAACCATCACGGTTTATTGTAATTTACCCTTTAATAAATAATCAAAATCTTATTTACAACAGCCTCAACTTCACATTTCCCTTAATTAAACTTGAATCTACATACACTATTTGTAAAATGGTAAAGAAAAGTAATAAATGATTTATATGGTAAATAATATCATCACTTGTTTGAATAAAGCTGAAAGTGGAACGGGTCAAACAAGTTAAATGTTAAAACAGGTAAAAAGTCATTCATCATTATTGGAAGCATATAAAACAGGTTGTAAAACGTTAAAATTGTTACTTGTACATACAAGATCATTAGCACAATGTGAAAATCAGTTAGGCTTCCAATAACTGAAACTAGAACCAAATATGCATTATTGGAGGCGGTTGACCTTATGAAACTCTTACCCTGCCTGAGGGATCCCCAATGTGAACTCCTCCTGCTAAGGTCGTGCATGGGTGTTGCTAAGTTGCTTTTTGGGCTGCGGACTTGTCAACCCCATTTGATGGAGGATGCGGTATCTCGGTTCGATGATGGCCTTAGAAAGGCTATAGAAGACATAGTAGTGGGTGGCGGCCCCTTCTTTGGTGACCTCCAGTGGCGTCTAGCATCTTTGCCAATGCGTCTAGGTGGTTTGGGCCTCTTCTTAGCCCAAGATGTTGGGGCTTATGCCTTTGTGGCGTCTAGAGCTCAGTCTTGGGAACTACAGGATCATATCCTTCGAAACGGTGGGGTCGTCGGGCTTGACCCAGACTATCAACAAGCGCTCGAACGTTTAAATGTCTCTCTCCCAGACTTGGATATTGGCGGTTTCTCTAACAAGGACACCGCCCCCTCGAAGCCGCAAAAAACTTTGGCGAATGCACTTTTTAGCAAAATCGCTCAAAGCCTGGGAGAAGCTTTTGATTTGTCACCCCGCCAGAAGGCGGTGTTTGAGTGTCTGAAGGGTCCCCACGCTCAGGAATTTTTGACCGTTATCCCGATTGAGGGGTTAGGACAATGCATGTCGGCAGTAGAATATAGAACCATTCTCAAATACCGGCTAATGATCCCTATGTACCCAGAAGATGAAACCTGCCCGATATGTCGTAAAGCTTGTATGGATAAATATGAGGAGCACGCAGTTCACTGTAAAGAGCTCCCTGGGTTTAAATATCGGCATGACTGGGTGCGAGATGTTTTGGGGGACATCTTAAGAAGAGCTGGGATTTCTGCTAAGAAAGAGGCCCCTGTGAATTTCCTCACGGACCCTATGGAAGGGAGATCTACTCTGCGACCAGCGGATCTGCTCGTCTTTGGCTGGGCTGGGGGGAAACATGCTTGTGTAGACCTCACGGGGGTTTCCCCTTTGGTTGGTTTAAGGGAAAATGGGTTTGTAGCTGGACTAGCAGCAAGAAAAGCAGAATCAAAGAAAGTGGATAAGCACGCTAAAGCTTGCGCAGAGAACCAACATGTCTTTATCCCTTTTGCCTTTGATACTTTTGGCTCCCTAGCGCCAGAAGCCATCAACTTCTTGATGAGGGTTCAACGGGTTATCCACAGCAATTGTTCTACCCCAGGGGGGCAGGGGTTTGTGTTCGGGAGGTTGGGGTTTGCAATTCAGAAAGGATTGGCGGCGCAGCTTGTTGCCCGTCTACCTTCTGTTTTGATGTAACTTAACAAGTTTTCTGGACTTTATTTATATTTATATTTATAAAAAAAATATGCAGCTTACTTGTGTTAAAATGAAATTTTTACTTTTAACAAACATCTTTGGGTTTTCCCCATCATGGGATACTGATAGCAACGTGTTTATTTGGTCACGGATTGTAGCTGCAGCCTCGGCGTGATTAGTCCTGAACTTGCTCTCAGAACTGAACAGAAAAAACTTTCACCGGGATCCTAGCTCGAAACTGGTTACCACTAGGAAATCATAAACCAAATATAACTCTTTTGATTTATCACTAATTAATAACTTGTTCAGTTTATCTCACGAGCTCGAGATAACCCTTCTTGTGCCGGCCCACCTTTGACGCCTTCTGAACCCATTGGCTTGGGTGATAAAAAACCATAACCTATGCAATCAGTTAGGTTATTTTAGGCCCAGTGAACCTAAAATTGGTTATCAACTAGTTTTTTTTTTTTTTTTATAAATAATTAACTTGTTTTATTGTAAAAAAGGGTAACGAAAACGTTTTATGAGGGCAAAATGCAAAAAATAAGTCAAGAAAAGGTTAAAAAGGTGGAATAACTAATCGGTTACTGGTGTATCAGTTACGAACCAGTTACGATTTTGGTCAATAACCGGTTACAGTTATAGTAACCGGCATTTTTGTACACATCTGCCGGGTTAAACAGCAGGACATCTAAATGCCCTCTCGTCTGGATACCACAGCTGCATGCGCGATTTGTCCACGCTATTGAGCTTCTCGGTGGTCTTGACAATGCGGTTCCTGAATCGATAAAGCAGTTACTGGATGTTGAAGGTTAACGCTAGAGGACGTCGCAAGTCATCTTCAGAAAGCTATATCCGAGACAGATATTCGATAAAGATTTCATCAAAAAAGATGGGTTTGTCTGTCAGACAACCATGTGACCATGCCAAGACCCATCGGATGGGTTGACAACGATCCTCTACTAAGCCATGGTCAAGACCATGAAGCTCCGTTAATCACGCTCTGGTCACACGGTCCTGATTCATCAACCAGACATGGGTTTCTGTCTTCTTAGGAATCAAGAATACAGAGGTACGAGCCTATAGAACAGATCCTGTTCAAGTAAGGTCGTGCTTGTTCTTCTGTTTGTGTTCTATATATACTGCTGCTCTTTTCTACTTTGCACCTATGTGGGACACTTCAAACTAAACCTTTATGAGCCCGCGCATCTTTTACAAATCCAGTTGCTTTTATATTAATAATAATTTAAAAAACTAAACATTTTTTTGTCTATTTTGCTAGTTGTTGTATTAAGCACTTATGTTTTTGGATAAATAAAAAAAATTATGTCATTTTAAGAACAGTTTTTTCATAATCAACTTGTAAAATCACACATTGAAAAATATAACCATTTGGTATCTCTTTCTCATCATTTTTCATAGATTTATTAAATGATTTATGCTCTATTAAACAAATAGACCATTTTCATAGCATAATATTTGATTTTAATCCTAAGTTTATGAATTATGTAATTTTAGTATATATCCTAAGTTTTGACGGTTAGAGTGCCACACCACCACCGAACCATTGCCTCCAAAGGGAACGGACACTTCCTCTTAAATCTTATATACAACTGCTTCAACTTCATATTTCCCTTGATTAAACTTGAATCTTCATTTTTTCGTAGCTCTCGCGAAACTGTGAGAGCCACAAAAACACGAGACAAAAGAGATACAAAGTTAACTCGATAAAAGGATGATCTATGCATACTAGTAAAGGTAGCAAAATGGGTTGACCCAGAAACACTATTTGTAATCAATGATTTATACAGTAAATACCATCATTAAAACGACAATATTCCAATAATAATAATACACTTGTTTGAATAAAGCGGTATATGAAGTCGTATATCTAAAATTACACTTAGCTGATATATGAAGTCATTCGTATATCTTAAATTACGCAGACATTTTTGGTAATAAATATCATGGGATACTGATAGCAACGTGTTTGTTTGGTCAAAAGAAACCAACTTCTGAATCAACGCTTCAAGCCCCAAATCCGAGACCAGCCCAAGATGGCGAAAACCGCAACCAACGGTCACACCTCCAGTGGAATTTTAACTACCTTGCTGCTGTAGTAAAACGAAGATAATATCGTTTCATAAAAAAAGATGGGTTTTGTCTGTCAGACAACCATGTGACCATGCCAAGGACCCATCAGATGGGCTGGCAACGATCCTCTACTGAGCCATAGTCAAGACCATGAGTTCTGTTAATCACGCTCTGGTCACACGGTTCTGATTCATCAACCAGACATGGGTTTCTGTCTTCTTAGGAATCAAGAATACAGAGGTACGAGCCTATAGAACAGATCCTGTTCAAGTAAGGTCGTGACTTTTCATCTGTAGGTGGTCTTTATATACATATGCTCTTTTACGCTTTGTACCGATGTGGGATGACTGAAATTATACATTGGAATCCCTATTATTGGGTAATAGTATTTGCTTTCTATATAACATCATCATTTGGTAAGAATAATTATTATTTACTCAAAAAATAAAAATAAAAAGTATTATAACATGAGGGAGGAGATCATGCGAGAACCACCCTTATTGCGAGAACCAATGTGAACACAACCTAAAATAGCTAAAAAAACAAAAAAAAAAACCTAACCCCCAACCCCCCCCCCCCCCCCCCCCAAGCTAAAATGCTAAAAATTAAACCTTCAAAAAACCTAAAAAAATCTAAAAAAGTTTTTTTTTTTAATATTTTTTATGTTCAAATCGCTACTTTTAGTGGCCAAAATTTTTTTTATTTTTTTTTTTTTTTTAAAATTTTAATTTTTAAAAAAAAAAAAATTTAATTTTTTTTTTTGCTTCAAAACGTAGCGATTTTTATATAAAAAATATTAAAAAAAAAATTGTGTGATTTTTAGCTATTTTTAGGCATTTTTGGTTGTGTTCACATTGGTTCTCGCGGTTCTCGCAATAAGAGGTGGTTCTCGCATGATCTTCTCCCTATAACATGAACCCCCATATTAAAAGTTCTGCTTTTGCCACTGCATGACATCTAAACGCCTTGTTTCATTTAGACACCGCCAGAGACGTCTCTGAGAATTCACGTACCCTGTTCGAGATTGAAAAAATGTGCCCTTCTGTTATGTTTTATTATTATTTAAAAAAGATCAAATCAATATTGGGTTTAATAAACCTAATTCTAAGTGGGCTAAATTCTAAACAATAAAAATGATTTGTAAATTGGCCTATATTGAAAGTGGTATGTGTTTACTATTTTAAAAAAAATAACATATACGTATCGGATTTTTTTTAAATCGCATGTCCCTCGAAATTGTGGGCCTTCTGCGGAGGTCCTCCCCGCACACCATCAAAGTCTCCCATGGACACCGCATCTGCATAAGCACTTTGTCGAGGCGGTTGAGCATCTCGGTGGTGTTAACAACCTGGTTCCTGAATAGATAATGCTTTTTATGAATGTTGTAGATTAACGCGAGAGAACGTCGCGATCCATCTCAGATATCCATCTTCAGAGATACAAGCTTTATCTGAGATGGATGAATGAATGAATAAGATTTGGTTATCTAACGAATGATGTTAAGAATAATATAAAGCTACGAATCGTTGCATTCCATATCGAGTTAGTCGCGTAGTTGGTCAATAAAGTTAGCAAGTCTAGGGGTGCTATTTAAATTTATTGGATTTTTAGTATTATTTGTTATGGGTCATTTTTTTACATATCACATAATCCTATCCAGGCATTTTTTTTACACTCTATTGCTTTTTCATGAACACTCCATGTGGCCTAAGATGAATGTTACTAAACCATCATTATTATTGTTAATGTTTTTGTTATTAAAGTTATTTTGTGAAATAAGTTTATTAACAACCACAAGTCTATAAGATGATGTGACTAAACCATCCAAGTTGTTTCCTTCTTGTTTCTCTAGCATCTCGTTTGATTTATTGTTGAAAATCAGGCTCTTGATCAAACACGAGATTAAAAGAACACCGCTTAACCCTTTTTATCATCAACCAAAAGCACACAACTACAATAACCTAAACCATCTATTTATACATGACCCGTTACTTAAGAATAGATTCGCTAGATTAAGCGTAAATCGGAATAAATGTGGTTTATGGCCATCCGAGTAGAGTACAATGACTCTTTGGATAAAGGTCAATTAACCAAACATTCTATTTTGAAGTGATTTTCAAGTATTTAAATCCACTAACATCGGCCCTTTACCTGTTCCATCACAAACTACACAACAATCTGTATCACCTATCGGCCTAACTGCTGCTATACCAGCAGCATCTTCAAGTCCACTTACCAAACTGGCCATCTCTTCCACAGGCCCACCTACTACTGGCCCATCTATAACTACAACCATTTCCGGCCCTCTACCTCTACCCCATTTCATTACTGAATCCGTTACTACTGCTGGCCCATCTATCACTACTCACACAAGCCCAGCCGATGGTTTCACTATACCGGCCCAAACTGAAATTTCGATCAGTTATACATCATCAAACTCTACATCTCCTGTTGACACCCCACCCCCCTCCTCGATCATCACAAACATCGGCTCTGCCACCTTCTCCTTCTCACCTCATGATAAGCCGTGCCAAATCTAGCATCTTCAAACCTCGTTATCGTGTGGATTTAGCGCACACGAACGCCCTACCACTTCATCATGCTTTATTTGCAACAAATGATCCCACCACCTTACATAATGCATCCAAAGACATAAAATGGATTCATGCTATGGAAGAAGAATTCAACGCTCTAAATAAAAATAATACTTAGACTCTAGTTCCGCGTCCAAATAATGCGAATGTTGTTGGGTCAAAGTGGATCTTTAGAACCAAATTTCGATCTAAGGATCTATTAAGCGACACAAAGCTCGTCTAGTTGCTCAAGGGTTTAGCCAAGTCCCTGGTCTCGATTACTTTCACACTTTTAGTCCGGTTGTCAAAGCAACTACTATTCGTATTTTCTTAGCTCTAAGTGTTATTCACAACTTGCATCTTCATCAATTAGATGTTAATAATGTCTTTTTGCATGGACATCTCTCTGAGAAGGTATTTATGGAACAACCAAAGGGTTTTATTAATCCTCAATCTTCGTCTCATGTTTGTCAATTAAAAAAAAAAGCCATTTATAGCTTAAAACATGCTCTTATCCCAGCTCTCTCTCTCTCTCTCTCTCTTCAACAAACCCTCACAGCCACAGATAGCCACCACCACCGTAATCGACCACCCACAACCACCATCTCTGCAACAACCACTCTCTCCCACTGACAAGACGCCACCACCATATTCCCACCCATCTTCATCTCATTATGACGGCTATGCACCACCATCGCAACTTTCCTTCACAACTTTATCTGGAAACGACCATTGCAGATCGGAAAAAAAAAAGATGTTTCTTTGTTTATCACTCTCTCTTCCTTACGGATCTGTCCCGATGTTACAGATCTGAAAAAAGACCATTGCAGATCTGAAAATTTGCAGTTTTTTTGTGTTCAGAGATGCTACATCAAATCATATTATATGAAGCTTTCTTGTGATTTAAATTCCTATGCATGAATGATTTTATTTGGTTATTAGTATTACTATTATATGGATTAGAGAGTTGTTTGTAATAGACTTTCTTTGTTATAAGACCAAATATCATTTTCCCCGTGTCACTTTTTGATGTTATAGAGAGAAAAAGAAGATGGATGGTATAGAGAGAGAAATGGATGGGGTTTTAAAATCTTCAACTAATCATGGATATCGACCCTCTGTTTTCCTGAGATACCTATTTGTAGAAAGATTGTCGTTAACGTACAACCACCCATACCCTCGATCAGCCCCTAAAACGATGATTGTATATCCCAGATGGTCGCCCTCGTTCAATTTGATGGTCGTCCTCCGGTGCAAGATCGAAGGCGGTGGTTGGTGGTGGTTCCGACGCCGGCTACCAGTGGCAGGAGGTGATGGTGGCGACGGCGGCTAGTGGTGGTGGTGGCGGCAGTTAAAGCACGGACAAGCTTCAGATTGAGTGGTGGGTTGTTGGTGACAGGCTTCAGATCTAGTGATGGTAGTGGTGAGCTATGCAGTCAATATCGACGATATATCGGTGCTATATCACCGATATATCGGTTATCGGAGGTTGGCCAGAATCTCGGTTTAAAATCTCGGCCAAAATATCGGCAGCGAGAATATCGGCGAAAACTTCCGAGATGTCGCCGATATTTTGTATATCTCATCTTGGTCGTCTCGGCGATAATCTCGTTTGGGGCTTTTTTTATATTTCTCTGTAAAAATCAGTCAAAAAGGGCATTTTTGTATGTGCATGCAAAAACTGAGTCCCGCGGGCCCGGTTTTTGGAGCTGCATTCGTGTCCGCAGGACGTGCGGGCACGCACGAGTTCAACCAAATTCCAGTTCATAAACTCACTTTTTGCACCCCCCCTGCGCGCGGGTAGGACTTGTGGTAAAACATGTCATAGAGCTACAATGGAGTAGTAAAGGCTTTACCTTATAAACAACCACTCACTTTCTTCCCACACCAATGTGGGACAAAGTATTTACCACCTTTTGAGATTTTCATTCCCACACCTAGATTTCTACCACCTCTTGATGAACAAATCTTTGTTTTGCTTTTAATATTATATAGGTTCTAGACTTTTAGTATATACATATAGGCTCTAGATATGAATATATATATATATATATATATATATATATATATATATATATATATATATATATATATATATATATATATATATATATATATAGGGTGGGGTTCTAGAGTGAACACTAGTGTATTTGAGAACTGAGTGAACAAATCCTGGCCATTGATCTACACATGTGTATGGCCAGGATCTCATCATCAAATCGTAAAATACACTAGTGTATTTCAACATCAAATCCTGACCATTGATCTACACAAGTGTATAGACATGATTAGTTCACTCAGTTCGCAAGCTACACTAGTGTTCACTCTTGAACCTAATCCTATATATATATATAGGCTAATTATAAGGAGAAAACTCACTCCAGTTGACTAAACCCAAGAAACCCATTAAATGGCTCTTGTTTTGCCACGTCGATTATATAACAAATGTCTCTAAGGGCATTTCTGGAACTTCACTCTAATTTCACTTTATCACTTTATACAGAGTACTACTGACATACATCTTTCAACTTTAACATCCCATTCATATATATCTCTCTCTCTTCTTTAACACATCACTCATATCTCTTTCCTAATTTTTCTCCATCTTTTGAAAAGCAAAATTTACAAAAGTAATCAGAGATGAATAGCAAATCCATTGTTTTTTATTTAATCAGATCTTGTGATGATCAAACAATGTTTAAAAGATCTGTTGCGTGCGTGAGTCAAGATCCAGCAATTTAAAAGATCTGGTGCTGGTTTAAAGATATGGTGGTGGAAAACAAATCCGGTGGTAAACAAATCAGGTAGTTAATCATTCGTATTGTTCATATTTTTAAAACATAGTTATAAGAGTGTGTTTTATCTTTTTGTGTTGTGTACTTGTGTAGATCTAAATTTTTTAGTGACTGAATATTTTATCTTTTTGTGTCTTGTGAAGTTGTTGGGGGCTTTGCATGTGTGTTTGAGTGCTTCGAAGATGCGATGTTTTGATTCAAGAAAAGTGTGAATCAGTCACCAAAAGATCTGTAACAACAACCAATATCTAAACCGAACATCCAAGATCTTAAAAAATTGGTGCGGTTCAGCGACCAAGATTCGAAAGCGGACAACAACCATCTAGATCAAGTATGTTTTTAGGTTTAAGGAAATATTGTTTAAGAGATACGGTTTTCTTATACGTATTTGTTTAAAATTTTAATTATGTATCATTTTCTTGATTGACTTATTTTGATGTTAATGGTGGATTGAAATGGCACAAAAAGATAAGTAAAGTAGATTTGGATCAAATGCGAACCACTTGTTATGAAATGGCACAAAAAGATAAGCAAAGTAGATTTTAATTATGTATCATTTTATGAAATATACACTTTTTTAGGTATTGTGATACCCCAGTTATAATGCTTGTAGTTTGTTATTAGAATGTGTTTTTTTTTCTATTTTTTTGGTGGTAGAGGGGAAAAAAACCCACAGATAATGTTGTGGTTTGTTTAGTAGCAAACGTATTAAACTTGTATTAATAATATCATTTTTTTTTATTCTAGCCCAATTTTTTTATGAAATAAGTTTTTATACTTTTTAGAAGGTAAAAATATGTGAGGTTACACTTGCATTTACAATACCATTTTTTGTATTCTGACACAAAAAGTTTTTTTATGAAATAAGTTTTTATATTTTTTGGAAGGTAAATATATTCAAGGTTACACTTTTTGGCCATATTTAAAAAATGCACCAACATATTAGGGTTCTTTGTAGGAAAAGGTGTTAAACTTGTATTAACAATACCATTTTTTTTACTCTATCTCAAAAAGTTTTTTTAAGAAATAAGTTTTTATATTTTTTGGAAGGTAAAAATTTTCGAGGTTACACTTTTTTGTGTCATTTAAAAAATGCACCAGCATGTTAGGTTTCGTGACAAAATTTAGTAAGAATGCAATGTTTTGTAAAAGACTTGTGACCTTTTTTAAAGTTTGACTTTTATGATCGCAGAAAAAAACGTACATGTAGGTCAAAAAACGTTTTTTGGATATACATATGCAAGAGCAGCCTCGTTATAACTATTTTTTTATGTAGGTATTCAGGCGGACGAGTAATTTTATGTTCACCACACACCCAATGGCACTAGAATGTGGTGTCCTAATGTTTCTACTGGTTTAAGGCCTATTTGTTGGTTGTGTATACGAAACGTGGAAGGATGTGTTTAGTATGTACAAGGAGTATGCCGTGTATTGTGAGTTTTCTATTCGCAAGGGACAAACCAAGAGATGGAAGAGGTTTGTTACTCACCAGTACATAAGGTGTACTAAATATTCAAAACCACAGATTAAGCGTAAAACTGATACCCTGGATCAGTCAACCATGAATATATGTATAATATATGTAACATCTTTTTTTGTAGTGTACGTACCAACATGTAACATCTTTTTGTAGGAAGACGACTTTTGTAACAATGTGATGTAATATAACACTTTGTGTCGGAGGAGAAAGAAAAGAAAACGCGTTACACTTTTATGTATGTGGATATCCTTTAAATGGTAAAAAAACAAGCATTTTTTCCTGTTTACTGGGTGTTTACATTTTTTGAAATTATACAGAAAATGTAACGTTAGTTTTTGTACTTTTTTTGTAAAATGTTACATATAATGTAATACTTATTGCTCATTTTATAGAATGTAACCTTAATAAGATGGTACATATAAAGTAACATTTTCTCCTCATTGGTTACATTTTTTGTTTTTGTTTTTTTTTTTTTCTAAAATGTTACATATAATGTAATATTTATTGCTCATTTGTAGAATGTAACCTTAATAAGACGGTACATATAATGTAACCTTATTCAACGTGTATATCCAGTGTTTCACCTAATGCTTTTACATTTATTTGTTATATACAACACCGGTGGCCCAAACACCGATAAATTAAAAAAAATTATCGTAAAACAACTTTATGAAGAAAATACTTAAGTTACAAAATTTTGCCCCCACAAATGTTAAGGTGCAACATTATTATATAACCTAACAACGCATACAACACACTTGTTCCCTAAAAAACAAAATACTTAAGTTACATAAATACGTTTTTCTTTTCTTTCAAATCATTTGCTGGTGTGTCCGATTCACCGCCTTTCAACACTGTTACAAAATAAATTGTCAAACATAAATGTAACAAACCATCTAACAATTTAATGTTGCATACCAATTAGTTTCTTTTTTATTTTATTTCCTATTTTTTTAGACACCCGCGTTTGTTTGTGAAAAAGGAGTTCTACTTATAAAATAATCAAAAGAAAAAAAAATATGAGTGTTGTTTTATTTCAACAGTGTAGGGTTTTAATATATTGACCAGTGTAGGGTAGGGTTATAGGGGGTCATGTAGGGATAATGAGTGGGGTGGTACAGTAGGGTGCATAGTCTTTTTTTTATCTTGATGGATGTCACCGTACATACACTTTCATTTATTTCAAGACACCAAAATTTTACATGCATGCCAAAAATACCCTTGCAAGTACTTTCCCTAATTATTAAAGCAAAAGTAATATCAGCCTCACACCCAAAATGATCACAATCGTTGATGAATTAAATCAATGGTAGATGTTAGAGTTTTCAGGGTTTATTCAACTCAAATGGGTTTTCAATTTATCCTTGCCCTATATATATATATATATATATATATATATATTTATCATGATATTATAAATTACCGATATCTCACCGCGATAAACGATATCTCAAATATCGGTCCTTGACCGATAACCGATATTTTTCCGTATTAACTGCTTAGGTGGTGAGATCTAGTGATGGTGGTGGTGGTGGTGGTGACTAGTGGGTTTCATGGTGATGGCTACTGTTTGTTTAGAGAAAGAGAGAGAGTTCAAAGTGTGTGAGAGAGAGTGGGTGAAAGAGAAAAAGGGTATTTGTATTTGATTTTATTTTTTTATTTATACTATAAATAATTAAGTAGAAAGACTAAACTGCCCTTAAGTGAATAAATTTAACTGAAAATTTTAACCTTGTTAGTGCTAAAGGACGAAAGACATATTGAGTTTTCCAAATAAAAGATTTGCGTTCGTTTATGTTCGTATGTTTGTGTTTTAATTGAAGATCTTTGTACTTTCTTATATTTTATTTGTACTTTTTATATTATTAAACTTTTATTTATTTTATTTCACTAACAGTTAAACTAGGAAACCCACTTTCACCTTGTTTATGCATCATTTCCCTTTCAACTCTCATTATTTACATCCACAAATACAATCGACCTCCGTTCCACAATAAGGGATTCAAGTTCGAGTGCTACTCTCTGGGCCATCTATCTTTATCCTTTGTCGTGTTAGCCAAATTTATTTGTGTTCATTTGTGTTCGTGAACCGTTCGTGAACACGCTCATTTCCTTAATGAACGAACACGAACATAAAATCTCGTTCGGTAAGTGTTCATGAACCGTTCGTGAACACATTTATTTCCTTAACGAACGAACACGAACAAGGCCTTGTTCGTGTTCGTTCGGTTCGTTTACAACCCTACCTATCGGCCCAACTGCTGCTATACCAGCAGCATCTTCAAGTCCATTTACCAAACTGGCCATCTCTTCCACAGGCCCTCCTACTACTGGCCCATCGATAACTACAACCATTTCCGGCCCTCTACCTCTACCCCATTTCATTACTGAATCCGTTACTACTGCTGGCCCATCTATCACTACTCACACAAGCCCAGCCGATGGTTCCACTATACTGGCCCAAACTGAAATTTCGATCAGTTATACATCATCAAACTTTACATCTCCTCTTGACACCCCACCCCCCTCCTCGATCATCACAAACATCGGCTCCGCCACCTTCTCCTTCTCACCCCATGATAACCCGTGCCAAATCTGGCATCTTTAAACCTCGTTATCGTGTGGATTTAGCGCACACGAACGCCCTACCACTTCATCATGCTTTATTTGCAACAAATGATCCCACCACCTTACATAATGCATCCAAAGACATAAAATGGATTCATGCTATGGAAGAAGAATTCAACGCTCTAAATAAAAATAATACTTAGACTCTCGTTCCGCGTCCAAATAATGCAAATGTTGTTGGCTCAAAGTGGATCTTTAGAACCAAATTTCGATCTAAGGATCTATTAAGCGACACAAAGCTCGTCTAGTTGCTCAAGGGTTTAGCCAAGTCCCTGGTCTCGATTACTTTCACACTTTTAGTCCGGTTGTCAAAGCAACTACTGTTCGTATTTTCTTAGCTCTAAGTGTTATTCACAACTTGCATCTTCATCAATTAGATGTTAATAATGCCTTTTTGCATGACATCTCTCTGAGAAGGTATTTATGGAACAACCAAAGGGTTTTATTAAGGCTCATTCTAAATACACTCCCCTAATTACTAATTACACCCCCTCCCCTATAAAAACATCACATCAATTAATAATTGTATTTTGTTTTTAGTCTATTTTGTCTTGTAGTTAACAACTTTTATTAAGTTTTTAGTTTTTTTTCTCTTTTAGTTGTCTTTTTTTAATCTTTTATTTAGTGATTAGTTATATATTACTTATTATTATTATTACAACTAATTATTTATCCAATTACATTTATAGTAGTAACAGAAACTATAAAAAAAATAAGTGCATACTTACAAAATTATATCATTAAACATTTTACATACCGAGCTTTAATCTACAACATAATATGTAGCAGGTTGTGCTATCCAAAAATTATACATATTTTGACGTGATTCAAATATATTCCCCCAGCCAGCCGCATCATTTTCTCTCATTAATGTTCATAGGTTGTTTGTGGTGGAAATTGGATAATCTCCTTGCAATTCTACCATTATAAAATGGCCACCATTCACATGTGCAATTGAAATTATTTTTTTTCCTGGGAACTGGTGAGGGCCTCTCCACAATTTCCATCACCTAACATGTTATGTATACGTGTAACATACGCATGGAAGATTTTTGGAATTTGATCAATATATTCGTGTATCACTTGTGATGTTTGATCTTGGTTCAACCCCTTTTGGTTCCGGTTGCTTTACTTGAATCTTTAACCGATTTATAAACACCACCACGATCACACATAAGTACAACTTTAGATACGTAGTCACGCCTTTTGATTTCGATCTTTTAATGACAATAACATAACCAAGACTACGTCCAAAGAAGCTCTTTGAATAATAACGAAGCAACTCTTTGAATAGCTTCCTCGAGTATAGCCCAAAGAAGCTGAAGTTAGAGTGAATTTTCTTTGAATGGAATTTGAATAGCTTTGAATGAAATTTCTCTTTTATAACAATTAATTTAACCTGAAATATGGTTTTCTTTAATAACTTATTAACATTTTATTTTTAAAATATATGAAAAGACAGCCTTGTTTTACTTTTTTTTGAACATTCAGATAAGTTTTATTAAAAACCGAGTTCGTTCAAATTTTTTTTAATAAATATTTTTTATTCAAATAAATATTTTTAAAATAATAATAATAATTACTATTATTATATTAATAATAATAAATGATTACTACTAGTAAATAATAATAATTATTAAAAAGACAACAAAAAGACAAAAAAGTAATAAAATGTTGATTTGTGATGTAATGATGTGATGTTTTTATAGGAAAGGGGTATAGTTAGTAATTAGGGGGGTGTATTTAGTAGCACCCTTTATTAATCCTCAATCTTCGTCTCATGTTTGTCAATTAAAAAAAAGCCATTTATAGCTTAAAACAGGCTCTTATCCCAGCTCCCCCTCTCTCTCTTCAACAAACCCTCACAGCCACAGATAGCCACCACCACCGTAATCGACCACCCACAACCACCATCTCTGCAACAACCACTCTCTCCCACTGACAAGACGCCACCACCATATTCCCACCCATCTTCATCTCATTCTGACGGCTATGCACCACCATCGCAACTTTCCTTCACAACTTTATCTGGAAACGACCATTGCAGATCGAAAAAAAAAGATGTTTCTTTGTTTATCACTCTCTCTTCCTTACGGATCTGTCCCGATGTTACAGATCTGAAAAAAGACCATTGCAGATCTTAAAATTTGCAGTTTTTTTGTGTTCAGAGATGCTACATCAAATCATATTATATGAAGCTTTCTTGTGATTTAAATTCCTTTGCATGAATGATTTTATTTGGTTATTAGTATTATTATTATATGGATTAGAGAGTTGTTTGTAATGGACTTTCTTTGTTATAAGATCAAATATCATTTTCCCCGTGTCACTTTTTGATGTTATAGAGAGAAAAAGAAGATGGATGGTATAGAGAGAGAAATGGATGGGGTTTTAAAATCTTCAACTAATCATGGATATCGGCCCTCTGTTTTCCTGAGATACCTATTTGTAGAAAGATTGTCGTTAACGTACAACCACCCATACCCTCGATCAGCCCCTAAAACGATGATTGTATATCCCAGATGGTCGCCCTCGTTCAATTTGATGGTCGTCCCCCGGTGCAAGATCAAAGGCGGTGGTTGGTGGTGGTTCCGTCACCGGCTACCAGTGGCAGAAGGTGATGGTGGCGACGGCGGCTAGTGGTGGTGGTGGTGGCAGTTAAAGCACGGACAAGCTTCAGATTGAGCGGTGGGTTGTTGGTGACAGGCTTCAGATCTAGTGATGGTAGTGGTGAGCTATGCAGTCAATATCGACGATATATCAGTGCTATATCACCGATATATCGGTTATCGGAGGTTGGCCAGAATCTCGGTTTAAAATCTCAGCCAAAATATCGGCAGCGAGAATATCGGCGAAAACTTCCGAGATATCGCCGATATTTTGTATATCTCATCTCGGTCGTCTCGGCGATAATCTCGTTTGGGGCTTTTTTTATATTTCTCTGTAAAAATCAGTCAAAAAGGGCATTTTTGTATGTGCGTGCAAAAACTGAGTCCCGCAGGCCCGGTTTTTGGAGCTGCATTCGTGTCCGCAGGACGTGCGGGCACGCACGAGTTCAACCAAATTCCAGTTCATAAACTCACTTTTTGCACCCCCCTGTGCGCGGGTAGGACTTGTGGTAAAACATGTCATAGAGCTACAATGGAGTAGTAAAGGCTTTACCTTATAAACAACCACTCACTTTCTTCCCACACTAATGTGGGACAAAGTATTTACCACCTTTTGAGACTTTCATTCCCACACCTAGATTTCTACCACCTCTTGATGAACAAATCTTTGTTTTGCTTTTAATATTATATAGGTTCTAGACTTTTAGTATATACATATAGGCTCTAGATATGAATATATATATATATATATATATATATATATATATTTATCATGATATTATAAATTACCGATATCTCACCGCGATAAACGATATATCAAATATCGGTCCTTGACCGATAACCGATATTTTTCCGCATTAACTGCTTAGGTGGTGAGATCTAGTGATGGTGGTGGTGGTGACTAGTGGGTTTCATGGTGATGGCTACTGTTTGTTTAGAGAAAGAGAGAGAGTTCAAAGTGTGAGAGAGAGAGAGAGAGAGAGTGAGTGAAAGAGAAAAAGGGTATTTGTATTTGATTTTATGTTTTTATTTATACTATAAATAATTAAGTAGAAAGACTAAACTGCCCTTAAGTGAATAAATTTAACTGAAAATTTTAACCTTGTTAGTGCTAAAGGACGAAAGACATATTGAGTTTTCCAAATAAAAGATTGTGATTGTAATTATTGAATTTAAAGGCTATCCGCTACAAACACAAAGGATAAAAAGTGTAATTTACCTATCATAAATATAAACATAAAGTTTTGTCCTTTATGTTTGTACCAAATTGCAGGTGGTGCCCTTTACCTTTAAATTTTACGAGTTTTGTCCTTAACGTTTCAAAATCCTGAATGTTATGTCATTTAGGCTAAACACAGTTAGATTTTTTGGTTAAGTATGGTCATGTGCCTTGCACATGAGGGTATTCTCATCATTTTACCCCTCCCCCATGGGCTATTTTGAAAAGAACTCTTATTCAGGGGTTATTTTGTACAAAACAAAAACAAACTCTTTTATCATCTCTCTCTCTCACACAAACACACTCCCAGCCACAAGCTCACTCACCGCATAGCCACCATCCACCCCACCTGCCACCACCACTGTTCACCATCTCCACCACCTCCACCTCCACCTCCACTTCCACCACCATTCAACAAAAAAACAAACAAACAAACAAACACCGACGAACCTCTGGTAGTTTCCCCACCGGAATGTCACTCTCCGGTCACCAATCATCGTCCATTTCACTATAAGGTACTGATCGCACTGTCTCTATACTTTCTCGCTCTAAACCACTTTATCTCTCTACTTTTTGTACGTTTTGAAGCTCTTTTTGGTTTTATTTTTCTCTTTGATCCTGCGTCACTTTTCAAAGATGAAAACAACATCAGATTCTCTTGTTTTACTTATGTAATTGAAGCTTTTTTCATAAATGATCTTGTGGTTGATTATGAATTTAAAGTGAATTGAAATTAGCGCTTTTTTGTTTTGCTTTTGTTAGAATTGATTGTATAATGATGTTAATTTGAAAGAGGGGAGGGATTTTGTTTTGTTTGTTTGGCTGTCTGAATTATTATTATTATTTATTTTGATTTTTAGGATTTTTTGTTGTTGTTGTTGAATGACGGTGGAGATGGTGAACAGTGGTGGTGGCAGGTGGGGTGGATTGTGGTTGTGCGGTGAGTGAGGTTGTGGCTGAGAGTGTGTTTGTGTGAGAGAGATGATAAAATAATTTTTATTTTTTTAGTTTTGTACAAAATAGTCCCTGAATATGTGACAACTGTCACTTTTCTGTACATTCCATACACTAATTGAACAGTAATATGTGTTTTAATAACTGTGCATGATCTAATTTACGAGACAAATGAATTTTGTTTACTGTTATATACATAAAATGGCATTTCATGTTGCAAGACTTTTATCGTTGCTACATGCAACACGATATAGTCCTAATAATGCACAGTACAAAATTGGCACCATTACTAGACAAACTAAAAATGCTGACGAAGTTCAGTACATAGACAGACAGTATTTGAGGCCCAGTATGAACCAGAGAACTACGTATTACACTAGTATAGTGTGTAGGAAAGTAAGGACCATAAAACTGCGTCACTAGGTGATAGTTTAAGTGCCGGAAAGTGCCTAAAACCCACATAAAGTGCAAAATTCTGCATAAATCAGCAAAATTATGCATTTTAACAAGATTGTTACATGCAAAATATGGCAAAATGGTCCTGAATGCTTTCCTAAGTGTCGGGAATTAAAAGTGTCACAGAAGGGTACTTAAAGAACACTAAACGGAATAACTTGACACTTTAACGAACCAGTATCTAACCGAACAATCGGACATTACCCGGAACACCAAAATATTGCTAGAAACATTGTTTTATTATTTCTTGGCTAGTTATGGTTCCCGAACACCCTAACATATTATATAATGCAAGATATACATAAAACACTAGACTTTACACTTAACACCCTAACTATTTACCTACATTATCATTTAAACTTACATTTACCCCCCCCCCCCCCCCATGTAAGTAATCGACCACAAAGTATGGCCCACCATAATCTTTATGAGATTTCACTATATCCCATAATATCTTGCTTAGATTTATGGAAGATCTTGCTTGTACTCTTGTAGACATTAAACCCATTGGTTAAAAGCTATTAGAGATTATATATTGGACCATAATCCTTCATTCTCATCACCAACCAAACTCTCTCCTCCTCTCCCCCAAGCTCTCGGCTGTGTACCCCTTCCCCACCATCACCATTTTCGGTCAATCACCCATCCATTCCAAGCTTCACACAAGGTGTAAGGTGCAAGATTTGAAGGTTTGGTGGTCTTGGATCTTGAAGGACCTCACCCGTTTGCTTTTATCCACTCCATTTTCATCATTGTTCTTCCCTAGCTTGAAGCTAGTAGTAAGATCCTTCTTGACTCTTGTTACTTCATATTTTGATTGGTTAAAAGATGTGTTATGATGAAAATCACTAGAACCACAAAAGACATAAACTTGAATCTTGAAACATAAGATGAAATATGATGAAATCTTGTTGAAATAAGGTTGTTTAGTGTATGTGTAATGCTTGCTTGTTGATTTCTTGGGATGATGATGTTAATCATCACATGAAGCTTGCTAGATGGTGATTAAACACATAATCTAGCAAGTGGGTGGATGATTATGTGACAACATAAGATAATCATCTTCTTGAGTAAACATGAACTTGATGAATAAATGATTTCTTGGAAAATAATAAGCAAAGTGAGCTAATAATCTTATGGATCTAAGATTCATGAGTGGTTTTCCTAAAAGAACCAAGTCCAAAAGATGATTTATAGAAGATCTTGGTTTTTACTTAAACTTACACTATATGTGGTGATAAAATAAGTATAGAAACACTAGAGAAACAAGAAGGTTTAATAAAGAAACATTTTTGTGAAATATGTTTACAAGTTGTAAACATCTAAAATTTCCAAGAATGAAGTTTATTGAGAAATAAACACACTTTAGAGAATAACTAAGTCCACTAATCACTTTACCAAGTTACTACACATTTTTGTGAAAGATCAAGTTCATGTTATTATGTAAATTGAATAGTTTTTGCACTTGGTAAGTGCAAGATGTTTAGGGATTGATGGTTGATTATTGTGTGATGATTTTTGAAAAGAAAATGATATGCTAAATAGCATGGACACCTCCATTTTCAAAGGGAACTATGGCAAAATTTTCTAAAAATACAAACACTTAGAAAATACTTTCTAGACAAATATTTACAAGTGTATTTTAAGCTATGCTTTTCAATATAAACTTTGCCATAAATTCTAATACAAAAATACAAGTATTGGAGGTTGGTTTTTATAAACAAAAATGGATAAATATGTATTTAGAATATATATTTACATTAAAGTCATTGTGTGTGATTATGTGAAATAGTTATGTTATTTTAGGGTAAAATAATATAACTTAACCAAGAATTTACAATCCAAAATAATACCAAAGATCACAAGGAATGAAATATAAGTTACACACTTAATATTGTGAAACCGAACGATAAAACGTAACTTATGAAATATTCCGGAGAATACCGTTACAAATATATTTTTGGTAAACATGGTTTTGGATACTGAAGTGACGAAAGTATGATTTTATTATTATTACAAAGTGTATCATATTTTCGACAAAGTAGAAAATATATTATTTTCGGAAGTTAAATTATACTTTCTTGAAATACATTATTGGGACAAAACAAGTTTGAATATATTTTCCGAAGTAAGACTTGAAAATATATTATTTTGGAAACAACAAATACGAGAATACAAATACACATGTATGAAATACTCCCATCCTTGGAAAGGAAATACGAAAATAAATACTTGAGAAGTATTATAACTTTGGATAATGTTAAAGAGATAAAGGAAACGTAACTCAAAACATGAATACTAAGGCAAGGCACGGCCCGCTCGTCTAATAGACCCTAGCACATTGTAGGTAGTCGTGTTTGGTGACGAGATTTGAGTTACGAGTACTGAAGACGCAAAACAGTGAGTTCATGCTCCCCCTTTTCTCTTAACTGTTTTTGGTTTTATAACTCTCGGGGATGGAATACATGTACGAATGCTTAAACGGTATGAAATGCCTATGAAATACTAGATCATGTGAGCATAGTCATAATATTGAAATGCCATTAATACTTAATTAGGGACGAGGGTTAGATCTAACGGGTACGGCCGAACCCCACTCATGGTCACAGCTAGTACCAAGGAGTGCTTCGGTGTCCCAGTCGAGGGAAATCGACATAGTCAAGGGAAATTGACATAGTCAAGGTAAATTGACATAGTCGAAGGGAAATTCGACATAGTCGAGGGAAATCGACATAGTCGAGGGAAAATCGACAAGGGTATAAGTCTACTCATTATGAGTGCTCCCTATGTCCTCACATGCCTTAAAGTCCTTGTAAAACAATTATGTTCATACACGCTTTTCATACCTGTTTACAAAGGAGTCTCTCAAAGATTTACAAGATTACAGTACTCACACAAAACGCATGAACTCGCTCAACTTTTGTTGATGTTTTCCAAAATTACATGTATTTCAGGTAACAGGATGGATCTTGGGCGCGGGTGTTGTTTCTAGAAGTAGACTTCAAGTTTAGATGTCATCCACTTTTGTTGGTTTGTAACCTAGTCGAAGGTTGTGCTTAAAACTTAAATAACCAGTGTTTGTAATACTCAAATTTTATGAATGGATGAACATCGTTTTTTGGATCATGTAGTTGTTTATTATGATTGAATGCAATGATATTAAACCAGTCACACATCATACGCTTCCGCAAAAGTCAGGGTGTGACAGTTTGGTATCAGAGCTTCGATTGTAGTGAACTAGGATTCCTTCTCGAGTCTAGACTACAATCACTAGAACTCTCTCACAAAAACATTTTACAAAAGAAAAGGTTTTTCATTGCATTCACGTAAGCGTCAAGATCCATGAGTCAAACAATTTTCAAATAAGAGACAAGGCAAGGACATTAGTAGGGAATACCCCAAAATAAGGTGCTAACTAAGGCATAAGTCTACACGAGTTAGACTTGCCAAAGACAAAATGAGCCCCCATAAGATAAACGAGAGTTATACGTGATTTGATGCATCGAATTGCCTGTTTATGCTAAGTAACATATTTGTTTATTGATATATACATACGAATAAGTGTACGGAATAATTGTTGACGTGAATAAGATACCTTCGACTCCAAACTCTATTACTGTACTTAACTCGCACGATGAAGCTATCCACCTCGTGTTCATTGCAAAGCTCATGGCTGTAGTGATTACCAAACGAGATTCTGAGCTTGTTTCCGTAGGAGATGGCTGCTCTTCCCTCTCGATCGTGAAGGAGCCTGACTACGGTGGTGATGGCGTGTCACACCCCGATTTCCACGTGGCACCGGTGGGCCCGGTGGGGGATTATCGTGACGTGGTTGGCAACATAATAGTCGAACAACACAATATTTAATATGCACAGCGGAAGCAATTTAAAAGATATAATACAATCCGAATTTAATATTGTAATATCAATGTCACAATATTCGGAAGTTTATCCACAGAAGGATCGAAAATAATTATGAAACAAATAGTTCAACAGACTTCAGGCATCTTAAGCTTGCGAGACTTCTAATGATGCTAAGGAGAAATCCCAGCCAATTTCGCATAGTACCTGCATTTAATCTTTTTGGGAAAATACGTCAGTTTACACTGGTAAATACAATCAACTGACTCATTTTGGAAAATGATTGAAAATTGGTTTGGATGCACGTGGCATAAACATTTTTATTTAACTTGGGAGAATTATTTAAATATATAATCTTGTGAACGAATTACATGTTCCTTGTGCGTTCAGTAGCCCGGATCAAGTCCGGGTTAAAGATCAATAGACACACCACAATATTCTTTTGTGCACTGACGGGTGTACGCCTACACCCCGCGCTTAAGTCGTGGCCATTTCGTAAAATGATGCCAAGGATATCCGGGACATGGTCATTAACCCCCCAAAGGCTTTAAGTAACAGGACTGTTTAAACGAGCCGATCAAATTATTCAATTAACCACCCAACGATGGAAGATTTGATGCCCGATCAAGCGGTATGCTATATACCGTAACCCAAGCCCGTATAGGGAAAATAAGTTAAAAGTATTTACCTGAGCAATGTATAAATCACAATAAGCAAACGCAAGTAGCTTTTACTGGTACTCCTAATCTGGAACAGAGGTTTATAATAACCTATTAGAATTCTAACGGGTCTTTAATTAAGCTTAAGCTTTGACCGGTTAGTTTCAAAGATACGGTTCGTACGCACGATTAAGCGAAGACCGGATAGAATGTGATTTAGACCCTACAAGTTCAGAGACTTGTATAATATGGGTAATTCATACACATTCTGGATTTTGAGATAAAACCGATAAGGTTTGACCCGTTTAGGCTAGTTTATATAAACTTGTTACATAAACCGAACCGAACGTGTAATAAGCGTAACGGGTAGTAATGAGAGCCATTTACAGGTTTCCTAAGTTAATATGCTTCATATATGTTGTGACATCAGTAAGATGTCTTTTATTATGCCCGAAATGAACTTAATCGCAAACTATGCCCCGTAGGGGTAGTTTGGTCATTTTAAAGGTTATAAAAGAGTTTAAGTGTTTAACTGAGTTACAGGTCTGATGTAATCAGCAAACATACTCAAATTAATGAGTTATATCAGTAGGTTAAGGTATATATGTGAGATTTATCAATTATGACCAAACTATGCCCCGTAGGGGTATTTTGGTAATTTCACATAAGCCGAAAAGCTCAAAATTGAAGTCTGAGTTTAACAACCTTTGCTTACTGTTAAAATATTATAATTTGCCTCAAATATCAGTAGGTATCAACCATTGTATGTTTAAAATAGTTTTAGTTCATACTATGCGTTAAAAACGCTTAAAAAGGCGATTAGAGGCCATTTCCGGGTTTGATACATAAATCTGATATTTTTATATTTCCAGAAGGCTTAAAATAATTTATTTATCATATGTGATCAGTAGCAAAAGGTTTGGAGTCGTTTAGATATGTAAAACTCATTTTATAGCCCGTAAAGAGTTTGATATCAAAAAGTATGTTTAACTAGGCTATACGCTAATTACGCCGTTTAATTAACATAAAACTTTAATTTTACGCTAACGAGCATAACTCTTAATCTACACCTCAAATTGATGTCAAATTTTGCATACAAGTTTATATATCAGTAATTAAAGTTTCTACTCTTTTACATTTTCAAAAATCACGTTTTAAGGTGAAAAGGGCATAATGGTCAACATATGAGCAATTAACGGAATCATGCGTAATAATCGGTTAACTAATGAACCATAGTGTATAATCACAGAGGGTTATACTAGCATGTAACCTGGTCCAAATGAAGCTCTTAGGTAATTCTAAATCATACCAAAACGGGTCAGAACTGAAAGTCAAAGTATAAGTCAAACTATGCGACTTTCGGTTCCGAACCGGGTCTAAACGGTAAATTGTCGGGTTGAACATGTTTAGACATGTTCTTACAGTAATTACCAAGTGATATTAATGATCAAACAGGTTGTATGTGTTCTACATTGCTAATCATGCATAAATTGCATTTTAAACATTCTGTTGACTTTTTATTAGTAAGTTTGACCCGACATTTGACCTAGTTAGAGTGGGAATCAGGGGGAACCCTTTTGAGGGTTTATTACCCACATAATTACCAACTTATAACTACTTTTGATTCGACTAATCACTGGACCATTAGTGATTAATCTTAAAGTCAACCGTTAATTACGACGGTTTGACATTTAAGCTAAAACTAGGCTAAAACTTAATTAAGAAAGGTTAAGCCAACTTACAAAGGTCCTATGCACGAAATGTGAACACTTGAGAGCAGACTTGAGCTCCAGAAATGATCAGATTGCTGAAGAAAGGTGTGAAGAACATTGGTTGCATATCATGGCCTTTTATAGTGTTTAATCCACCACAAATCTTTGACATATGAGTCTACAACCCACCACAACTGATCAACACATGTTCCTAAGTGCTTAGGGGGTGCCTAGGGGTCGCACAAGATGTGAAAAATCGGTTAAAGTCGCGCATAAAGGCAATGGCAGGCAACAGCCACAAAATTCGGAACTGGGAGTCCCTCGCGTGGCGCGACGGGTCGTCTGCAGAATCATCATTTTTTATTTTTGCGATTTGATCCTTGGCTCTTCAAACTCCGATTAGGCACTTGTTTCTTGCATCTTGAACCCTCATAATTGATCTCTAAGGGCTTTAAAACATATACCCACTTTGTTAAGTCCCCGGTTAACTTTATTGTTACCCGAAAAGTCCTAACTTTCGACGTTTACGCTTTAACCCTTCGCACACGAATTTGATAATAACTTTCTCATACGATATCGAAACTTTACAAAATTTAAATCGTGCATTCTAGTGAGTATAATTAACAGTTACAAAGCTTCGGGTTTGTCAAAAGGTCACTCAGAGGTATAACTTAAACATGTTGACACATTTAGTCCCTGTAGTTTGTAATCTCTCACTTTTTGCTTCGTATGATCCATGATTTATTCATTCGATGTTATAAACATCATGTTGGGTTAATGTACATTATATTTATTCACTGTTGACACTTTGAATACGTATATTCACATACTTTCCATGTTTGTCAACTTTAGTCCTTCTATAATATTCTTTCACATGTTGTAAACATATGACACATGTCAACACATTATAGGACGTGGATTTTCGAGGTGTTACATCCTCACCCCCTTAAAATAAATCTCGACCCGAGATTTACTGAAATAAATAAGGGTACTTTTCTTTCATCGTGGATTCAACCTCCCACGTGTATTCGGGACCTCTACGGGCATCCCATTTGAGCTTTACAATAGGTACATGCTTCCTTCGAAGCTTCTTTACCTGTCAATCTTCAATCGACAAAGGTTTTTCCACAAATTTTAAGCTCTCATCTATATGCACATCTGTATGCGGTATAACCAGCGATTCATCAGCGAAGCACTTCTTCAGATTGCAGATGTGGAACACATTGTGAATTCCACTGAGCTCTTCTGGTAAGTTTAACTTATAGGCAACTGACCCGACACGTTCGATAACCTCGAAAGGTCCTATGTATCTTGGGCTTAGCTTGCCTTTCTTACCAAATCGCATCACCCACTTCCAGGGTGATACTTTAAGCAACACTTTATCACCTACTTCGAAGTGAAAAGCTTTACGCTTCGGATCTGCGTAGCTCTTCTGCCTATCTCGGGTAGCTTTGAGACGGTCACGAATCTGGACAATCTTGTTCGTCGTTTCAAAGACTATCTCTGGTCCTGATAATTGGACATCTCCAACTTCCGCCCAACAAACGGGCGATCTACACTTTCTACCGTATAATGCCTCGAAGGGCGCAGCCTTAATGCTGGTATTGTCACAACCCCCAAATTCCACCTGCGGAGTACCGTCCGCTTGAGGGCGTGACCGACCAGGATCCAGCCACCAATTATACTGAGCATTGGATAATAGTAAGGATGATCACCAGCCATAATGGTTAGTAAACACCATAGTTTAAAGTTCAAATGTTTAAGTTCGAATAACAGTTAAGTAAGTAGCGGAAGCATAGATAAAATGGTTTAAATAAGGTTCATGGTTCAAATTATTTAGAACCCAACATGCGGGTTTAGGCGACCACTACACTTCCCAAGCTGCAAGCTCCTGAGTCACTGGTTACCTGCAAAGCATGCAGTAAGGGGTCAACAATAATGCTGAGTGAGTTCACTAGTTGTCCAGTTTTAATTACCAAAAACTTGTTTCACCAGTTAATTTATCCGTTTATACATGCCATGGGGAGCTACCCCAAAAGTTAGCAACTAAACTGTTTTTCCAATACCGAACACTAGGTGACCGTTGCGTATCCGCAAGAGAGTGCCCCGATGTCAATGTTCTATCATCATTGACGGATGCCTGAGTACATTAGTTCACGACCGATCCCATACCTTGGCACGGTGTGAGGTTGGTAAGACCTAAATAGCGCTATCAACTAATAACCCGTTCGCCTGGCCCCGGCGACTAATCGGTATTAAGTAGTAGGGACTTTAAGTGATAGAGTTTCGTTTAGTGCCGTTGGTTGCAATCCGTATAAACAGTAGTTAACTAAAAGGTTCCCAATAACAAGGGAAGAAAAGTAAGTTGTATCCCTTATAAGGGGATAGTGTTGTTTTAGTTCCGTTTCCCAAACCACCGGGAATACATGCTTTAGGTTGTGAACTCACCTTGGGTTGCTCGGTAGATTATTTTACCCGGTCAAGTATGTTGGTCACCACGTCCTAACATGGTTACCAGATATGGGTCAAGTCGGGTACAAGTAAACACATAGCGAACACGTATGGCAATACATATAGCAAACACGTATAACATGCGAATACACAACAGTTGGGTTTATTGGGTCAGCCCTAACATATAATCAGCAGTAACAAACATGCAGTCCAGTCAACAGAAAGCCCAACAGTCAAAGCCCAATAACAACAAGGTAGCCCAGTCGAGACAAGGGTGGTTGCGACTCGCAACCGAGGTTACGACTCGCAACCGAGGTCTCGGTTCATCACGTTTTGGTTACGACTCGCAACCAGAGGTTCCGACTCGCAACTAGCAGTTCCGACTTAGCAGCAGTGGTTACGACTCGCAACCGGATTCGATACGCGTTGATTGCGACTCGCAACTGGGAGATCTCGACAAGACTTGATGTGGTCTCGAGTCGCAACCAAAGGTTACGACTCGCAACCGTGATTACGTGCACAACAAACTCTTCTAGAACCTGCAATGTACTGACCAATAGGATTGCATTTTCATGTAAATTGTGTACTATATCCACTAACATGTCTGTTTGTCTATAATGTGTCTAATTTGGATCAAACAAAGCATATTCAAAATATTTGAGTGACATTCATGCTGTTCATAACATTCAAACATTATTCATGAATATTCAATCCTTAACATCACTTTAATATCATTCGGATAGCAAAATCACCAAATCCCTGATAAAAATATTAGAACACATTTCATCACTAAACATCATAACATGAACGGACATAATAGATATTATCATTCTCGGTTCCTAAGCATAATCGGACACTAACCATTCAACCAAAGTCATGAATATTCATTCTATCTAAACATTCCGAAACAAACATGTTATTCGGTTATGCATTTCACACACATATTATTCACACAAAACATGGCAACAATCATCATCCATACACAAGAATCATAGTAACACATTTTTGTACTAACTGGTTGGAGTTGTGGGTTTGAAGAAGCAAAGATTCTTTCCGGTTGGTGATTCCGAGCTAGAGCCGAGGTGTTCTTGTTGTTGGTTGATCCGAGAGGGAAAAGGAGAGGGGAGGGAGGTGATTCTTTGTGAGGGTTTTAGGGTTTTGGTGAGAGAGATGAGAGGAGAGTATGAGAGAAAATGTTGCAAAAATGGTAGAATGGTGAGGGTTGGCCGGTATATATATCGAGTGGGTTGAGGATGGGCTTTGGCCCTAACCGGCCCAATTTACTGTTCACTCGAGACCATCCCGGGTCTCGAGTCGGGTTTCGGCTCCTATATATATAACACACATATATATATATATATTTATACGTACATATATGCACACAACACGTAATAACAAGCAATTCATAATTTTTCACTTAATAGTTTACGTACACACATGTTACATCGAAAGGTTGTCCGGGAAAATCCGAAGTGTCACATTATCCCCAAGTTTTAAGAACTTTCGTCCCGAAAGTTAAGGCAGCCACTGTCAAGCTAGTGTAAGTAAAAGCGTTTCAACGGGGTGTCACATCATCCCCCCGTTAGTTTGGAATTTCGTCCCGAAATTCGGTTGTAGCTTCAGTGCTGGGGTTTTCGTTAGGGAATAGCCGGGGATACTTGTGCTTCATCTGGTCTTCCCGCTCCCAGGTATACTCTGGGCCACGCCGCGAGTTCCAACGAACTCGCACGAGGGGTATCTGGCTACGTTTGAGGGTTTTGATCTCACGATCCGTGATCTCAACGGGTTCCTCAGTAAAGTGTAGCTGTTCGTCAATAGTAAGTTCCTTGTAAGGAATGACGAGTGTTTCATCTGATAGACACTTCTTCAGATTAGACACGTGGAAGACATTGTGCACAGCACTCAGTTCTTCAGGCAAATTCAATCTGTAAGCGGCCGTACCGATCTTTTCGGTAACTTCAAAGGGTCCGACATATCTTGGATTAAGCTTGCCCCGTTTTCCAAAGCGGACCACACCCTTCCAGGGTGAGACCTTAAGTAGAGCCCGTTCACCAACCTGGAACTCTTGCGGTTTCCTGTCTTTGTCAGCGTAGTACTTTTGACGATCACGAGCTGCCGCCATGCGTTGCCTAATCTGGGCAATCTTTTCTGTGGTGTCAACTACATGTTCCGGGCCTGTGATTTGGCTGTCACCAACCTCAGCCCAGCAGAGAGGCGATCGACATTTACGGCCGTACAATGCCTCAAAGGGTGCTGCCTGAATGCTGGTGTGGTAGCTGTTGTTGTAGGAGAATTCTACTAGCGGTAGGTGCTTCTCCCAATTCTTGCCAAAATCGATCACACAGGCCCTAAGCATGTCTTCGAGGGTTTGGATGGTGCGTTCAGACTGCCCATCCATTTGCGGGTGATAAGCGGTGCTCATGTCTAAACGTGAGCCAAAAGATTTGTGCATGGCTTGCCACAACTCAGAAGTAAAACGCGCGTCTCGATCAGAAATAATAGAGGTAGGCACTCCGTGCTTCGAGACCACTTCTTTTAAGTATACCTCTGCTAGGGTAGAAAACTTGTCTGTTTCTTTTATGGCCAAGAAGTGTGCAGACTTAGTTAAGCGATCCACTATTACCCAAATGGTGTCATTTCCGCGCTGAGACCTAGGCAGGCTAGTAACAAAATCCATGGAAATCTGCTCCCATTTCCATTGCGGGATCTCTGGCTGATGGAGTAGGCCTGATGGTTTCTGATACTCAGCCTTGACTCTTGCGCAGGTTAAACATTTTCTGACATACGTTGCTATGTGAGCTTTCATGCCAGGCCACCAATAGGTAGCCCTCAAGTCGTGGTACATCTTATCTGAACCCGGATGTACTGAGTAACGGGACTTGTGAGCTTCATCCATCACAAGGTCACGTAAATTTCCATAAAGCGGAACCCATATGCGTCCGGCTACGTAGTAAGCACCGTCTTCTTTTTGTTCCAATCGTTGTCTCGATCCTCGTAGGGACTCAGCCCTGATGTTCTCGGCTTTCAATGCTTCAACCTGAGCATTCCGAATCTGATTAGGGAGGTTCGAGTGGATAGTGAGCTGTAAAGCACGAACACGCTTGGGTTTGGTCTCCTTTCTGCTGAGGGCATCGGCTACCACATTAGCCTTGCCTGGGTGATATTTGATTGCACACTCGTAGTCATTCAGGAGTTCGACCCATCGGCGTTGCCGCATATTCAACTCCTTTTGTCCCATTATGTGCTGGAGACTCTTGTGATCAGTGTAAATCGTGCACTTGGTGCCGTACAAGTAGTGTCTCCAAAGCTTGAGCGCGAAGACCACAGCTCCAAATTCTAAGTCATGCGTCGTATAGTTCCGTTCGTGGACCTTGAGTTGTCGCGAGGCGTAAGCGATAACTTTCTCGCGTTGCATCAATACGCAGCCAAGTCCTTGAATAGAAGCGTCGCAGTAAACGACGAAGTCGTCGGTACCTTCGGGTAAGGAAAGAATAGGAGCACTGCAAAGATTCTTCTTTAGTTCCTGGAAGGCAGATTCCTGAGCATTACTCCATTTGTAAGCAACACCCTTCTGTGTGAGTGTCGTAAGTGGTTGAGCGATCTTAGAGAATCCCTTGATAAATCTTCGATAGTATCCTGCCAATCCCAAGAATTGGCGAACTTCGGTCGGAGTCTTGGGTACCGGCCAATTCTTAATGGACTCAATCTTAGCAGGGTCAACATGAATCCCTTCCTGATTGACGATGTGCCCAAGGAAATGGACTTCTCTAAGCCAGAAATCACATTTCGAGAATTTGGCGTACAGTTGCTCATTGCGAAGAAGTTCGAGAATAAGACGTAGGTGTTGTTCATGCTCCTCTTGGCTCTTTGAGTAGATTAGGATGTCGTCAATGAATACGATCACGAACTTGTCGAGGTAGGGTTTGCATACTCGGTTCATGAGATCCATGAAGATTGCAGGTGCGTTGGTCATACCGAAAGGCATAACAAGGAATTCGTAGTGACCATAGCGGGTTCTGAAAGCAGTCTTAGAGATGTCCTCATCGCGGACTCTCAGCTGGTGATAACCCGATCGCAGATCGATCTTGGAATAATAGCTCGACCCTTGCAGCTGGTCGAACAGATCGTCGATACGGGGAAGTGGGTAACGGTTCTTGATGGTAACCTTGTTCAACTCACGATAGTCGATGCACATTCGAAATGTGCCATCCTTCTTCTTGACAAAGAGTACTGGTGCTCCCCAGGGTGATGAACTAGGACGGATAAATCCTTTATCCAAAAGTTCCTGTAGTTGCGTAGAGAGTTCTTTCAGTTCTGCAGGGGCTAGACGGTACGGTGCACGAGCTATAGGTGCTGCTCTGGGAGCTAGCTCGATTTGGAATTCTACCTGACGGTGGGGAGGGAGTCCGGGTAGTTCCTCAGGAAATACCTCGGGATAGTCACGTACTACAGGAAAATCTTCAATCCTCTTTTCCTTTTCGTGAGCATCGGTGACAAGTGCTAGGATAGCGGTGTGCCCTTTTTGCAAACACTTCTGGGCTTTCAAAAGCGAGATAATGCCAGTGACTTCTCCACCTTTGTTGCCTTGGACGACGAGGGGTTGGCCAGAACGACGAGGTATACGAACTGCTTTCTCTTGACAGAGGATCTCAGCGCGATGTTTGGATAACCAATCCATACCGATGACGACATCGAAGCTTCCAAGTTTGACAGGGAAAAGATCGATACTAAACGTGTGGCCAGACAATTCTAGTGTGCAGTCGTGGATCATGTGCGTGGCCTCGATGTTCTTACCATTAGCTATCTCGACGATGTGCTTAGAACTTAATAATGCAGGCGAGTGCTTAAGTTTCTTACTAATGCGAAGGGATACATAACTGGCATCGGCACCGGAATCAAATAACACGGAAACATAACGATCATCAAGTAGGAACTTACCCGCCACGACGTTGGGGTCATTCCTTGCTTCTCCAGCTCCAATCACGAAAGCTCTGCCCCTTGCACCATTCCCAGCATTGTTGTTTTGCTCATTGTTCCCAGCTCCCTGATTGTTGCGATTCTGATTCAGTTCGGGGCAATCCTTTCGCATGTGCCCTGTTGCCCCACATTTAAAACAAGCTCGGTTATTTCCCTGCTGCTGTTGCTGTTGGGGTTGTTGTTGATTCTGCCTTGCTGGGAACTGACTTCTACAATCCTTGGCTTCGTGCCCCATCTTGTGGCATCGCTGACACTGGCCCTTGTTGCATGCCCCATTGTGGTGCCTGTTACACTTATTGCACTTAGGGTAGCTCCCTCGGTAGCCACCCTGTTGCTGAGTGCCTTTGTTGTTGTCAGTTTTCCTTTGCTGGGCTGGGGCTTGAGTAGGGTTAGCATCCTTGCCCTGATTTCCATCCCACTTTCGTTTACCATCACTGGAAGTTCCTTCCGCAGCACTGATCCTTTTGGGCAACCTGCCCTCCTCCACAGCCTGGTTGGTGAGTTTGTGGGCAAGACGAACCACAGGCTGTATGGTAGTGAGGTTGGCCGAAGTTACATGGCTCCTGATCTCTGGGACTAAGCCTTTGATGTACAGTTCGATCCTTCGGTACATAGGTCGGGACATGTTCGGACAAAGAGCAGCATAGTCGTTGGACAGCTTGGTGGAGGTCTCAATCTCTGACCCAACCATCTTGAGTTCATAGTACTCGTCCTCGAGTTTGTGGATGTCATCCCTGTGACAGTACTCTTCCTTGATCATATCCTATAAATCTTCCCATGCAGTAGCGTTTGCAGTCTCCAAACCAAGCATTTGAATTTGCGCCTTCCACCATGAAAGTGCGCTCCCCTCAAGAGTACCAGTAGCAAACTTCACCCAATTAGCAGGGGGACATTCGCAGACAGCGAAGACAGCTTCGACCTTCTCGATCCAGTGCAGAAGGCCTATGGCACCCTCAGAGCCACTGAACGGAAGAGGTTTGCAATCCATGAAGGTCTTGAAAGTACAGACACGGGGTTGCACAGGTGCAGGCTGACCTATAGGGTGAGCCGCGAAAGCTGCAGCCACCGTGTTGAGCAGGTTAGTGAACTGAGCCTGAGTCATGTTGACGTTTCCTCGTCCGCATCCACTCATTGTCTTCATAACCAGAAAACATAGTAGGAGTGTGGTGTCGTAACATAGCGAGAAAGAGATAGAAGAGAGAAGGCGTATCTATCTAATCAGGCAAACTAGTACGTATAGTAAAGCAGAAAGCATAAGACAATTAAGCAAGTAATATGGGTCCGAGCTATGAGGTCAGATAAGTCGAGCCTTGCACTTGGAGTGTAGTGTCGTCACGAGTCACGGGTTATAGTCTGGTTTTTCTCAAAAAGATTTTCCCCTTTTTAAAACCAAGTTCACTATAACCAATGGCTCTGATACCAATCTGTCACAACCCCCAAATTCCACCTGCGGAGTACCGTCCGCTTGAGGGCGTGACCGACCAGGATCCAGCCACCAATTATACTGAGCATTGGATAATAGTAAGGATGATCACCAGCCATAATGGTTAGTAAACACCATAGTTTAAAGTTCAAATGTTTAAGTTCGAATAACAGTTAAGTAAGTAGCGGAAGCATAGATAAAATGGTTTAAATAAGGTTCATGGTTCAAATTATTTAGAACCCAACATGCGGGTTTAGGCGACCACTACACTTCCCAAGCTGCAAGCTCCTGAGTCACTGGTTACCTGCAAAGCATGCAGTAAGGGGTCAACAATAATGCTGAGTGAGTTCACTAGTTGTCCAGTTTTAATTACCAAAAACTTGTTTCACCAGTTAATTTATCCGTTTATACATGCCATGGGGAGCTACCCCAAAAGTTAGCAACTAAACTGTTTTTCCAATACCGAACACTAGGTGACCGTTGCGTATCCGCAAGAGAGTGCCCCGATGTCAATGTTCTATCATCATTGACGGATGCCTGAGTACATTAGTTCACGACCGATCCCATACCTTGGCACGGTGTGAGGTTGGTAAGACCTAAATAGCGCTATCAACTAATAACCCGTTCGCCTGGCCCCGGCGACTAATCGGTATTAAGTAGTAGGGACTTTAAGTGATAGAGTTTCGTTTAGTGCCGTTGGTTGCAATCCGTATAAACAGTAGTTAACTAAAAGGTTCCCAATAACAAGGGAAGAAAAGTAAGTTGTATCCCTTATAAGGGGATAGTGTTGTTTTAGTTCCGTTTCCCAAACCACCGGGAATACATGCTTTAGGTTGTGAACTCACCTTGGGTTGCTCGGTAGATTATTTTACCCGGTCAAGTATGTTGGTCACCACGTCCTAACATGGTTACCAGATATGGGTCAAGTCGGGTACAAGTAAACACATAGCGAACACGTATGGCAATACATATAGCAAACACGTATAACATGCGAATACACAACAGTTGGGTTTATTGGGTCAGCCCTAACATATAATCAGCAGTAACAAACATGCAGTCCAGTCAACAGAAAGCCCAACAGTCAAAGCCCAATAACAACAAGGTAGCCCAGTCGAGACAAGGGTGGTTGCGACTCGCAACCGAGGTTACGACTCGCAACCGAGGTCTCGGTTCATCACGTTTTGGTTACGACTCGCAACCAGAGGTTCCGACTCGCAACTAGCAGTTCCGACTTAGCAGCAGTGGTTACGACTCGCAACCGGATTCGATACGCGTTGATTGCGACTCGCAACTGGGAGATCTCGACAAGACTTGATGTGGTCTCGAGTCGCAACCAAAGGTTACGACTCGCAACCGTGATTACGTGCACAACAAACTCTTCTAGAACCTGCAATGTACTGACCAATAGGATTGCATTTTCATGTAAATTGTGTACTATATCCACTAACATGTCTGTTTGTCTATAATGTGTCTAATTTGGATCAAACAAAGCATATTCAAAATATTTGAGTGACATTCATGCTGTTCATAACATTCAAACATTATTCATGAATATTCAATCCTTAACATCACTTTAATATCATTCGGATAGCAAAATCACCAAATCCCTGATAAAAATATTAGAACACATTTCATCACTAAACATCATAACATGAACGGACATAATAGATATTATCATTCTCGGTTCCTAAGCATAATCGGACACTAACCATTCAACCAAAGTCATGAATATTCATTCTATCTAAACATTCCGAAACAAACATGTTATTCGGTTATGCATTTCACACACATATTATTCACACAAAACATGGCAACAATCATCATCCATACACAAGAATCATAGTAACACATTTTTGTACTAACCGGTTGGAGTTGTGGGTTTGAAGAAGCAAAGATTCTTTCCGGTTGGTGATTCCGAGCTAGAGCCGAGGTGTTCTTGTTGTTGGTTGATCCGAGAGGGAAAAGGAGAGGGGAGGGAGGTGATTCTTTGTGAGGGTTTTAGGGTTTTGGTGAGAGAGATGAGAGGAGAGTATGAGAGAAAATGTTGCAAAAATGGTAGAATGGTGAGGGTTGGCCGGTATATATATCGAGTGGGTTGAGGATGGGCTTTGGCCCTAACCGGCCCAATTTACTGTTCACTCGAGACCATCCCGGGTCTCGAGTCGGGTTTCGGCTCCTATATATATAACACACATATATATATATATATATTTATACGTACATATATGCACACAACACGTAATAACAAGCAATTCATAATTTTTCACTTAATAGTTTACGTACACACATGTTACATCGAAAGGTTGTCCGGGAAAATCCGAAGTGTCACAGGTATGGTAGCTATTGTTGTAGGAGAATTCGATTAATGGTAGGTTCTTATCCCAATTACCACCCAAATCGATCGCACATGCACGTAGCATGTCTTCCAACGTTTGAATAGTACGCTCACTCTGACCGTCAGTCTGAGGATGATAAGCCGTACTAAAATTCAAGCGTGTGCCCAAAGTTTGTTGGAAACTCTTCCAAAAATGTGACGTGTATCTAGTATCTCGGTCAGAGATAATAGACATAGGTATGCCATGTAAGGCTACAATCTTATCAACGTATAACTGGGCTAACATGTCGGAGCTATAAGTCTCCTTGATGGGTAAGAAATGTGCTGACTTAGTCAGTCTATCAACTATAACCCATATTGTATCATTTCCTTTCCTTGTCTTGGGTAACTTGGTAATAAAATCCATAGTTACCATTTCCCACTTCCACGTAGGAAGTTCAGGCTGTTGTAGCAAACCTGACGGTTTCTGATGCTCGGCTTTGACTTGCGCACATGTCAAGCATTTAGCTACATAGGTGGCTACAGACTTTTTCAAGCCTATCCACCAATAATTTGCCTTTAGATCCTGGTACATCTTATCAGCTCCAGGATGAACGGAGTATTTGGAACTATGGGCTTCCTGGAGGATGACATCTCGAAGTCCTCCATAAATTGGAACCCATATTCACCCATTTAACCTTAGAATTCCGTCCTTGCTAAGAGTTAACTGCTCCTCAGTTACTCCTAACTTTTCATTAGGATAGTTAGCTTCTAACCCAGCTTCCTTCTGTGCAGCTAACAACCTTTCAGTCAAACTGTTCTTTATCTCCATGCGCTTGGCTTTGATTCGGATGGGTTTCACCCTTTCCTTTCGACTCAAGGCATCGGCGACTACATTCGCCTTGTCGGGATGGTATCTTATTTCACAATCATAATCTTTTAAAGTTTCCATCCAACGACGTTGCCTCATGATTAATTCCCTATGATTAAACAGATGCTGGAGGCTCTTGTGATCAGAATAGATCACACACTTGATTCCATAAAGATAATGCCTCCACAGTTTTAGTGCGAATACAATGGCACCCAACTCCAAGTCGTGGGTGGTGTAATTCTTTTCATGCACCTTTAACTGTCTTGAAGCATAGGCAATAACTTTGCCTTTCTGCATAAGCACACACCCCATGCCAGTGTGAGATGCATCGCAGTAAACCACAAAATCTTCTATTCCATCTGGCAATGTCAGTACTGGGGCGTTGCTCAACTTTTGTTTCAGAATATCGAAGGATTCTTGCTGCTTAGGGTCCCAAACAAACTTTACTTTCTTCTTGGTCAAGGAAGTTAGGGGTGCAGCAATCCTTGAAAAATTTTCAATGAAACGCCTGTAATAACCTGCCAATCCCAGGAAGCTACGAATCTCTGTAGGCGTCTTTGGTTCTTGCCAGTTCATAACTGCTTCAACTTAGTGGGATCCACTTGGATACCACGCTCACTAACCACGTGTCCAAGGAATTGGACTTCTCGAAGCCAGAATTCACACTTGGAAAATTTGGCGTAGAGTTTCTCCTGATGCAGGAGTTTGAGAATACACCGAAGGTGTTTCTCATGGTCAGCTTGATTCTTCGAATAGATAAGAATGTCGTCGATGAAAACGATGACGAATTTATCTAAGTAAGACTTGCAAACGCGATTCATGAGATCCATGAACGCGGCCGGTGCATTGGTGAGCCCAAAAGGCATCACTAGGAACTCGTAATGACCATAACGAGTCCTAAATGCTGTTTTATGCACGTCTTCATCTCTAACCTTCAGTTGATGGTAGCCTGACCTCAAATCAATCTTCGAAAAATAACTTGCTCCTTGCAATTGATCGAACAAATCGTCGATTCTAGGCAAAGGATACCTATTCTTGATCGTAACCTTGTTAAGCTCACGATAATCGATGCACAGACGCATCGATCCGTCCTTCTTCTTGACAAACAGGACTGGCGCTCCCCAAGGACACGAACTAGGTTTAATGAAACCCTTGGCTAGCAATTCGTCTAGTTGTGTCCTCAATTCTTTCATCTCCGTTGGAGCCAACCTATAGGGTGCTCTGGCAACTGGTGCTGCTCCGGGGATGATATCAATCCTGAATTCCACTTGCCTATCTGGTGGCAAACCAGGTTGTTCTTCCGGGAAAACTTCCAGAAATTCAGAGATGACAGGGATGTCTTTTATCTTCGGTTTGGGCTCATCAATAATCACTTGTGCCATGTAGATGACACAACCCTTCTTTAAACATTTTGAAGCCTTGAGCATAGTCACTTGCTCAGGCAGCCCATACTGGGTATCTCCCCGAATGGTAAGTGATTCACCAGACGGAGTCTTTATCACCACTTGCTTTCTGTTGCACACGATTTGGGCCTGGTTGCGAGATAACCAATCCATACCCAGAACTATGTCAAAACCGGCCAACTTAAAGGGAAGTAGAGACAGAGGAAAAGAATGGTTCTTAATGGATATAACACATCCATCTAACACAGTAGAGACGGTTTCTAGGGTGCCATCTGCTAACTCCACCTCATAATTCACATTTAAGGTTTTGACAGGTAATTTTAGCAATTCACAAAACTTATTATCAACGAAAGACTTATCAGCGCCTGAATCAAAAAGTACTCTAGCATAGACGTCATTTACAAGGAAAGTACCTGTAATAACGTTGTCGTCTAGAACCGCTTCTTTTGCGTCCATTCTGAAGACTCTGGCATTAGTCTTCTTGGCCTCCTCAGGCTTCTTGGTGTATTTAGGGCAGTTGGTTTTAATGTGGCCCTTTTCATTGCAACGGTAGCACGTTGCGTCTTTCATCTTCCTGCAATCCAAGGTTTTGTGATCCGTGGACTTGCATATACCACAAGCATAAGTTTTCGACTGAGTCTGAGAGTTCGACTCGAGTCTGCACTTTCCAAAGTGCTGCTTCTTGCAAACTTTGCATTTGGGCTTCTCACCAGAATTATGCCCATCCTTCCTTGACTCCGATCCTTTCTTGTTGTCACCGTTCCCACGATGCTTCTTGTTCGATCTACGTGAACCATCATCTTCACGTTTTCTCTTCTCAGCCTCTTTGTTCCTCAGCGATCTCTGCCTGACCGCATCCAGAGTGAGGGACAAGGAAATGTCAGCTACGGATCTAAAAGTAGCTGGCCGAGAAGCTTTTACGCTTGCCTTGATCTCGGGGGCTAAACCACCGATAAAACGAGCTATTCGTTTTGGTTCCGGGGTTACCAGATATGGAACCAACCGGGACATCGTGTTGAAGCTCGTCAGGTAAGCTTGACAGTCAAGGTTTGTCATCACTCATGATAGAAAATCAGACTCTATCTTCTCCACCTCATGCTGGGGGCAATAATTTTCCCTGATAAGGGCAACAAATTGATCCCACGACATGTTGTACAATGGGATTTTTCCGGTGGCTTGAATCAGAGATCTCCACCATGCTAAAGCTTCACCCTTGAAAGACTGCGACACAAACTTGACCACGTCTCTCTCAGCGCATCCGCTGATATCCACAACCGTATCCATCTCATCCAGCCACGTCATACAGTCAATGGCTCCTTTCTCCCCAGTGAAATCCCGGGGTTTGCAGGAAACGAAATATTTATAAGAGCAACCCTTCTCACGGGGTCCTTGGTTTAGTATAACCTGCTGAGATGGAGCACTATGGTTCGAGGAGTGCCGATCATCATCTTTCTTCGGGTCGTCCTTCTTGGACGGTGGCTTTGAAGGCTGTGTAGATAGGGTCCTACTGCGAGTCCTACTATACTCTTCGTACTGCCTTTCCAAGGCCTGTGTAACTGCGCCGTCTATTATTGCTTTCAATTCAGCACCCGTTAAATTAATTCGGGCGTTCTCGTTATTCTCCACTGGATGACTATTACCCTCGTCCGAGTTAGCCATTTTAATTGAACTGTTGCAGAAAACAAGGACAATAGTTTATTTGGGAGTTTATTATGGAATTGCCCCTTAGGGAAATCCATTAACCATGGTAAACAGAGACCATATTTGGTTAATTTATTAATCATATTTATTTAGGATTTCTATAATAATTTATCCTAATTATAAAACAATAACAGTTTTATTTGTGGCACAAAAGGCCTAGTCCCATGGACAATTTAATTTATAAGTTATGATTTCAGAGAATCAAAACATGAAGGTATATTGGCACAATAGGCCTGGTCACAAGGACATTTATAAATTATAAGCTATGATTTCAGAGAATCAAAGCATGAAGGTTTGAACCTAGTTCATTACCTTTATCTAACAGGGAGTCATCGCTACCACTGTCTTTTGGCTCATATGGAAATGAGCAGGGCCCGTAGGCATGTATTACCACGTATGGTAAAAATATGATCATCTTAATTGACGATTTAACCCATGATTCAGAGACCATTTAATTGGGTTTGGAATCTTTGGAAAGATCCTTATATAATAATAACGTGTGTGATTTCAAATGAATCACATCTGCCAGGAGTGTTAACATGTATACAGATGTTAACAGGGATTTGAATCTTTTGAACAGGTCTTACCATCTTGGCCCGGCCTTAAAATGACCCAAAGGCTAGGTTTCACTCTTTAAGATTCTTATTAAAAATTTAAAGTAGGCAGATTATTTTTAAAAGGAATGTTTTTAATTTATTTATTTCATATATAATTTATCTATGCACATAATGGCAACATGAAATTTATAAAACAAACATTCCATTAATTTATTACAATATTACACGCTGCCCTAAACGGGTCTTTTCAAATAACAAACTTACCCACGCAGGGGTTTAATTAAATACTTACCCTCGCAGGGGCTTAATAACACACATACCCACGCAGAGGCTTAATAATAAACATAATAGTCCACGCAGGGACTTACACAAATAAAATACCCTCGTAGGGGTTTACAGAAAGGTAGACCCACGCAGGGGTCAAAATAAACAACATACATACCCACGTAGGGGTTTATACAACAAGATATGCCCACGTAGGGGCTCAACAACAATTGGAAGGATTCAATGATCCTTCTTGTTCTTCCCTTTGATCAAGCTTGCCAATCCTTGGAAGAAGCTCTGTCTCTCCCTACGGTCACGGTGGAAGCCTCGCTCTACTTCATCCAACCTTTGTAGGATTTCCTCCCTTTCTGGGGGAGAAAACCGTGGCGGCTGCGATTGCGTCCGGATAATAGGCCTAGGAGGTATCTGGTACCCCTGAGTCGGGTAACCTACTCCCCATGGAGCTCCGTATGGTCCCTCCGGGTGAAGAGCGTTATAATTTGCCGCTACCATGTAAGGATCGGCCTCCGCGTAACCATAGTTGTGGTGAGTCGGTGGTTCAAACGGGTTGTATGCCATGGAACCCGTGTAAGCTGGAATTGGGTTGTCAAAACCCATCGGTGGCGGCTGCGGTACAGCTAGGTTAGAGGGTCCACCCATTTGTGGGTCCTCCTGATGTGGCGGATAGTGGCTGCCACTGGATTGACGTGGGGAACTGAAATGGAAATCCCCTGCTCGTGACGACATGCGCGCACCGGTTCTCCTTCGCCTCGGCGGTTGCGGAGGTGCCGGCTGCACTGGCGGCGGTGGAGGCGGTGGCGTGACTGCCACGAATCTGGAATCCACAGAGGGATCCTGTTGTTGCTGCGGCTGCTGCTGCTGAGGCGACGAATGGTGAGGAGGTGTATAATACCATTCGTGCCGGGTAAACATACCTTGAAAGCTATCTGGACCAACATAGGGTGATCCGTGGAATGAAGATCCATCCGAAATCTCGATCGGATGGTTTGGTGTACCACTGGCGGGTTCGACGGGATCCGTGTCCTCGTCCATATCCTCCGCGTTGTCTCCCGAGAAGTGGTCTTCCGGGTCCAATGGGTTAAAACCCACTGGTTCTTGTATATAATTGGCCGGGTTAAACCGGCCCCTGAAGACCGGTGTAGGGTCTCCTAAAGAGTGGTGCGATAAGGATCGCTGTAATGGTATATATGAAGGTTGAGGGTTGTTGGGCTCATTTTCCGAGTATGGCCCATATGAGTTATGCAAGGGAGGTGTTGAACTGTGTGAGACCGACCGTCTAGCCGGCTCAAATAGGTTTCTCCGGTTCTGCCGGGGATCGTCACTTTCTGTAGTCGAAGGAGCTCGTACATTTGAGGGTCCTGCCTCGTTGTCATTGGGGGCGGTGATTGGCCCCTTTCCTCGTCCTCTCCTTCGGAAGAATCTTGGCGGCATTATGTTGATCCTGTCAATATAGCATGAGATAACAATAACAATATATAAAAATTAAAGGACAAAACAAGAACCAAACAAGGTAGAATTTGTCCTATGTTATTTGTCTAGACTCAAAAGTTTAGAAATGTGCAATTGTGTAACTGAGATTAAACACAAAAGGCTAGTGTTTAATTCACTCAGTGTTGGCTCTGATACCAACCTGTCACACCCCGATTTCCACGTGGCACCGGTGGGCCCGGTGGGGGATTATCGTGACGTGGTTGGCAACATAATAGTCGAACAACACAATATTTAATATGCACAGCGGAAGCAATTTAAAAGATATAATACAATCCGAATTTAATATTGTAATATCAATGTCACAATATTCGGAAGTTTATCCACAGAAGGATCGAAAATAATTATGAAACAAATAGTTCAACAGACTTCAGGCATCTTAAGCTTGCGAGACTTCTAATGATGCTAAGGAGAAATCCCAGCCAATTTCGCATAGTACCTGCATTTAATCTTTTTGGGAAAATACGTCAGTTTACACTGGTAAATACAATCAACTGACTCATTTTGGAAAATGATTGAAAATTGGTTTGGATGCACGTGGCATAAACATTTTTATTTAACTTGGGAGAATTATTTAAATATATAATCTTGTGAACGAATTACATGTTCCTTGTGCATTCAGTAGCCCGGATCAAGTCCGGGTTAAAGATCAATAGACACACCACAATATTCTTTTGTGCACTGACGGGTGTACGCCTACACCCCGCGCTTAAGTCGTGGCCATTTCGTAAAATGATGCCAAGGATATCCGGGACATGGTCATTAACCCCCCAAAGGCTTTAAGTAACAAGACTGTTTAAACGAGCCGATCAAATTATTCAATTAACCACCCAACGATGGAAGATTTGATGCCCGATCAAGCGGTATGCTATATACCGTAACCCAAGCCCGTATAGGGAAAATAAGTTAAAAGTATTTACCTGAGCAATGTATAAATCACAATAAGCAAACGCAAGTAGCTTTTACTGGTACTCCTAATCTGGAACAGAGGTTTATAATAACCTATTAGAATTCTAACGGGTCTTTAATTAAGCTTAAGCTTAGACCGGTTAGTTTCAAAGATACGGTTCGTACGCACGATTAAGCGAGACCGGATAGAATGTGATTTAGACCCTACAAGTTCAGAGACTTGTATAATATGGGTAATTCATACACATTCTGGATTTTGAGATAAAACCGATAAGGTTTGACCCGTTTAGGCTAGTTTATATAAACTTGTTACATAAACCGAACCGAACGCGTAATAAGCGTAACGGGTAGTAATGAGAGCCATTTACAGGTTTCCTAAGTTAATATGCTTCATATATGTTGTGACATCAGTAAGATGTCTTTTATTATGCCCGAAATGAACTTAATCGCAAACTATGCCCCGTAGGGGTAGTTTGGTCATTTTAAAGGTTATAAAAGAGTTTAAGTGTTTAACTGAGTTACAGGTCTGATGTAATCAGAAAACATACTCAAATTAATGAGTTATATCAGTAGGGTAAGGTATATATGTGAGATTTATCAATTATGACCAAACTATGCCCCGTAGGGGTATTTTGGTAATTTCACATAAGCCGAAAAGCTCAAAATTGAAGTATGAGTTTAACAACCTTTGCTTACTGTTAAAATATTATAATTTTCCTCAAATATCAGTAGGTATCAACCCTTGTATGTTTAAAATAGTTTTAGTTCATACTATGCATTAAAAACGCTTAAAAAGGCGATTAGAGGCCATTTCCGGGTTTGATACATAAATCTGATATTTTTATATTTCCAGAAGGCTTAAAATAATTTATTTATCATATATGATCAGTAGCAAAAGGTTTGGAGTCGTTTAGATATGTAAAACTCATTTTATAGCCTGTAAGGGCAAAACCGACAATTACCGGATTAAGCCTACGACTATAAGTTATGCTCAGCCTAAAATTAATTAAAAATCTTTAAAAATCCCAAAATAATATATTACATCAGTGGGTAAAGAGTTTGATATCAAAAAGTATGTTTAACTAGGCTATACGCTAATTACGCCGTTTAATTAACATAAAGCTTTAATTTTACGCTAACGAGCATAACTCTTAATCTACACCTCAAATTGATGTCAAATTTTGCATACAAGTTTATATATCAGTAATTAAAGTTTCTACTCTTTTACATTTTCAAAAATCACGTTTTAAGGTGAAAAGGGCATAATGGTCAACATATGAGCAATTAACGGAATCATGCGTAATAATCGGTTAACTAATGAACCATAGTGTATAATCACAGAGGGTTATACTAGCATGTAACCTGGTCCAAATGAAGCTCTTAGGTAATTCTAAATCATACCAAAACGGGTCAGAACTGAAAGTCAAAGTATAAGTCAAACTATGCGACTTTCGGTTCCGAACCGGGTCTAAACGGTAAATTGTCGGGTTGAACATGTTTAAACGGTAAATTGTCGGGTCTAAACGGTAAATTATGAGGAGATTTGTATGGTAACTCATTGGATTCTTCGGTCGTTTGAGCGACCTCTTTTGAAGGTGATGTTGATTTTGGTTGTGATTTTGATTTTGACTTTGATTTTGTCATTTTTGCGGAGAAGATCGAATAATGATTTTGAAGATTTTGAGAAGAAGGGTTGGAAAATGCTTTGAGAAGAGAATTTTGGAATTCAATTCGACAGTGTAAAACCCTGTTTGGGGTTTAGGGCAGGGTTTTATTTAGGAAAAAAAATGATCGCTGATGTGGCAGCGGTTATTATGACCTGAAGGCTAAAAATTGACCACGTGTCAAACACTGATGAAATGGATGAAGGATGGAGAACAGTTGTTTTAAAGGGCCACTGACTTATCAAGCATCAGTGGCTACAACGGTAAAACTTGTGGACAATGAATGATTTTTACTATCAGTAGATAGCATGTCAGTGGATAAGACACTGATTTTGAACATCAGTGCTTGTCAAGAAAATGAAGGATCAGTGGCTAACTTTCAGCAGTGGACAGTAATTAGGAAACCGATGTTTGAATAAAGCAGTGATTAGGGTAAATGATACAGATTTGAAAGACAAGTATTTCAGCAACTGTTTTGAGAATATTTCATTTAAGGTTTTTGCCACATGTCAATTTTGAAGGACAGTGGTTTAGTACCCCAGATGATGAGAACTTTTTGCTAAGGCAACTCATTTTCGTTTAATATTCAATTAAAACATGAGTACCCTAGTAATTCAAGTACAGTTAACAATCTACCTTTAATAAAAATTTAGGAGCAAACCTGAGTATGACATGATCTTGAACATGTACCATTCCCTTTTGACCCATTCATGAGGACAATAATACCAACAAAAATAAGGTATTACATCCTGACAGGAACTGAAACTATTGCCAACAAAAACAAGCAAAAGTTCCAAATATATTATTCCAAAAAAAAATGAACAATATATCCTGGTTATTCGAGAAAATCCTTTTAAAAAAATGGTTAAAGGATTTTCTAAGAACAGCATCAAAAGGGATCTGGTAAATTTTCAATAGAAAACATAATCATATCATTCTCAAGTTTTATGAAAAATGGTCAGTGGTTTGACTGCAGTGGTAGAATATTTTGAAAACATTTTGACCACTGTTTGGTACCATTTTCTTTGACAGTTGATTGCAAACATGAGGACACATGGACACATGAGTTTTGAAGATCCTGTTGTAGATCTAGTTACTATGTGATGATTTTGAAAATTTGTCTAGTCCTTTTAAAAGTTCAATCACTGGAAACACTAATGTCACCTGAACTTTCTTGAACCAATGAGCTCAAACAGTTGCTTAATGACCATTTTTACCCCAAGCTTTGACTCTTAAGTGTTTTAAGTTTATACCCTTTTCTTCTGAATTCAAAAATTTTGAGATAAACACACTTCAGAGTTTTTGTGAATATTAGTCCAAAATCATTTTGCAGTAATGTTTTGAGAGACTTGGTCATGTTTGCACAACTTTTTCAACCAATCTCACACTACATATGATACGGACTATGTTGACCCCTGATTTTCTTAATGTATTATTAACAAAGTTGATTTGTTCCTTTTGAGGATCTCAACCTGCTTCCAACACATAAGATCTGTATGACTAAAGTTTTTAATTTCCCTCTTTTTGTGTTAACAAAACAACAATGTTTTTATGAACATAGGTTTTGTTAATCTGAGGTTTGTACTTTAGTATTTAAAGAAAACATCACATATTACACATCAACAATTGAAATCAATTTAGAAAATAGGAAATAATCTCATAGTTTAATCAAATATAATTTTCAGATCTAGAAACCATGAGTGTCTTGTGCATGAATTCACTCGTTGTGTGATATTTGTGTGTCATATGACATCTTGGTTGATATACAGAGTTTTTGAATATCCACTTTGAAAATGATTTACTCGATACTCTGTTTTTCAACAAAATACAACCAACCTTAGTATCAATGAATTTTGAGCAGAACTGTTATGTCAAATTGATTGTTAGATCGAATTTGACTGTCCAGGCTCTGATACCAATTGTTAGGATCGGAGGCTCTCATGATTGTGTTTGTTTGTGTAAATTGCATAATCAGTAAAGATGAACAGAGTTTAAGTGCAGCGGAAATGAATAACAAACTTTGTAAACACAATCAAAGGAGAAAATAGTTTGATAAACATTTGCTTCTCATAGAATCAAAAGATTACAAATCAAAGCAAAAGATTACAGACATGCTTACAAACTAAGCTCCCCCTCAGCCTGATACCTCAAGGTTGGATTGCACAAGATGAAAGGATTGAATTGAGGAGAAGAACTCTCTCAAAACGAATCAAATACAACAGTACAGAGTACTGTCATATTTATAAGCAAACCAAACCACTGATGTACCTCAGCTGACATCACCATGATAGTGACATCTAACAGCCTAACAACCTATAAACACTGTTCTATACAAAACTACTGATGTCTAACAACTGATGGATAATAAAATACAAAACAAGTCTAACACTGTTCACGTTCCACTGTTGTAGCCTAAGCACTGATTATTGGAACATCAGTGCTTTCTTCAAAAGGTGATCAGTCTTTGAATGAGCAGTGCTTGGGTCTTCAGCAGTACTTAAGAAACAGCAGTAGATAGAGCTCATTGTTTGCCTTTTAGCAGTCTTTAGTTGTTTCATCAGTGTTTGGTTCATCAGTTGTTCTTCTGAGCAGTACTAGGAGTGTATCAGCAGATAGATAACCACTGTCAAGGGGAGAGCTTAGAGTAAACATCTGCTTATTGTGAATCCACTGTTGTGAACCTGGTTTTCACTTTACATTATCTGTTCCTCTGGTAGGGTTCAATCCCAACAGTATCAACCCTTGTATGTTTAAAATAGTTTTAGTTCATATTATGCGTTAAAAACGCTTAAAAAGGCGATTAGAGGCCATTTCCGGGTTTGATACATAAATCTGATATTTTTATATTTCCATAAGGCTTAAAATAATTTATTTATCATATGTGATCAGTAGCAAAAGGTTTGGAGTCGTTTAGATATGTAAAACTCATTTTATAGCCCGTTAGGGCAAAACCGACAATTACCGGATTAAGCCTACGACTATAAGTTATGCTCAGCCTAAAATTAATTAAAAATCTTTAAAAATCCCAAAATAATATATTACATCAGTGGGTAAAGAGTTTGATATCAAAAAGTATGTTTAACTAGGCTATACGCTAATTACGCCGTTTAATTAACATAAAGCTTTAATTTTACGCTAACGAGCATAACTCTTAATCTACACCTCAAACTGGTGTCAAATTTTGCATACAAGTTTATATATCAGTAATTAAAGTTTCTACTCTTTTACATTTTCAAAAATCACGTTTTAAGGTGAAAAGGGCATAATGGTCAACATATGAGCAATTAACGGAATCATGCGTAATAATCGGTTAACTAATGAACCATAGTGTATAATCACAGAGGGTTATACTAGCATGTAACCTGGTCTAAATGAATCTCTTAGGTAATTCTAAATCATACCAAAACGGGTCAGAACTGAAAGTCAAAGTATAAGTCAAACTATACGACTTTCGGTTCCGAACCGGGTCTAAACGGTAAATTGTCGGGTTGAACATGTTTAGACATGTTCTTACACTAATTACCAAGTGATATTAATGATCAAACAGGTTGTATGTGTTCTACATTGCTAATCATGCATAAATTGCATTTTAAACATTCTGTTGACTTTTTATTAGTAAGTTTGACCCGACATTTGACCTAGTTAGAGTGGGAATCAGGGGGAACCCTTTTGAGGGTTTATTACCCACATAATTACCAACTTATAACTACTTTTGATTCGACTAATCACTGGACCATTAGTGATTAATCTTAAAGTCAACCGTTAATTACGACGGTTTGACATTTAAGCTAAAACTAGGCTAAAACTTAATTAAGAAAGGTTAAGCCAACTTACAAAGGTCCTATGCACGAAATGTGAACACTTGAGAGCAGACTTGAGCTCCAGAAATGATCAGATTGCTGAAGAAAGGTGTGAAGAACATTGGTTGCATATCATGGCCTTTTATAGTGTTTAATCCACCACAAATCTTTGACACATGAGTCTACAACCCACCACAACTGATCAACACATGTTCCTAAGTGCTTAGGGGGTGCCTAGGGGTAGCACAAGATGTGAAAAATCGGTTAAAGTCGCGCATAAAGGCAATGGCAGGCAACAGCCACAAAATTCGGAACTGGGAGTCCCTCGCGTGGCGCGAGGGCTCCTTTGCGTGGCGCGACGGGTCGTCTGCAGAATCATCATTTTTTATTTTTGCGATTTGATCCTTGGCTCTTCAAACTCCGATTAGGCACTTGTTTCTTGCATCTTGAACCCTCATAATTGATCTCTAAGGGCTTTAAAACATATACCCACTTTGTTAAGTCCCCGGTTAACTTTATTGTTACCCGAAAAGTCCTAACTTTCGACGTTTACGCTTTAACCCTTCGCACACTAATTTGATCATAACTTTCTCATACGATATCGAAACTTTACGAAATTTAAATCGTGCATTCTAGTGAGCATAATTAACAGTTACAAAGCTTCAGGTTTGTCAAAAGGTCACTCAGATGTATAACTTAAACATGTTGACACATTTAGTCCCTGTAGTTTGTAATCTCTCACTTTTAGCTTCGTATGATCCATGATTTATTCATTCGATGTTATAAACATCATGTTGGGTTAATGTACATTATATTTATTCACTGTTGACACTTCGAATACGTATATTCACATACTTTCCATGTTTGCCAACTTTAGTCCTTCTATAATATTCTTTCACATGTTTTAAACATATGACACGTGTCAACACATTATAGGACGTGAATTTTCGAGGTGTTACATGGCGAGGCAGAGGCGGCAACCTTGAACAACTTCTTAATCAGCGGGACGAGATCCCTGCGGCTTTTGTGAAGCGAGATTGACGACATACTTGACCAGGAAAGGAAGATGAAGTATTCATCTCAAAGGTGCCCCTCCAACTACCAGGAATACTTCTTATTCCTATTTCGTTTAATCATCGTGCCTATTCGCGCGTAACGATAACACGTGTTAGCACGTGGACCACCGCAATGGTCCTTTCCATGTCAGAGGTATAAGGACAGTAGTGTCCCCTCCTTGATTGATCATCTGCTTGGACGAGAGAAAATTGGGGTAACTGTGCAAGACAATTTATTATTACGGGGGCCCACGTAATAACGACTTGTAGTGCATGGAAATCCTGGTGGACTCTGCGGGTCAAGTTAATGATCACCATCCCTCCAAAAATAATATATAGGTGTTCACACCTTCATCTGGTAGAACAATACATAGACCATTGCTTCAGCACTTTATAAAGTAGGAAACCTGTCTTTGCCTACTTCGTGTCTGACACTTCTACCCGTGTACGTGAAGTTTGAGAAACGATATTTAAGCAAGTGAAGATGAATAACATTTGGAAAGATTCAGTGACGTTACACTCTCTACACGAACAACCCCATCTCTGGGAAATTATACACATCAGTAAAGCTAAAGACCTAAGAAAACCAATGTAGCAGGAAATAACTGGAACTTGTGACCAAGGTAATGTAACCTCGGGTTCATTTGGTCACAAACAATAAGCCAAGTTGCCAAGCCTATGTGAAGGCTCAGTAATTGTTTCCTCGCTCATACATTGTTGATTATATATGCATGTGATATTGGGTGATTACATGTTTGCTTATGGTGCTATGTACCTCATAAACAATTATGGAGTGTTGTCTAACCTACCCCATACCTTTTGACAGAAGAGAATGCCACCCAGGCGAGACACAAACACTAGTATGTTACCAAGGACAGAAGTCGAGCTTCAAGAACGTATCTCATAGGAAATTGCACGGCATGAAGCCCTCCGCTCTAAACACAGCGGTGGCACTTCCGGAAATAACCCTCCAACTGGCTGCACTTATAAACAATTCCTGGACTGCAAGCCATTGAATTTTGATGGCACAGGAGGTGTCGTTGCATTTGTTCGTTGGGTATAAAAGACTGAATCCGTTCTAAGAATGAGTAACTGTTCACCCCAGTAGAGTGTTACCTATATCTCAGGGTTGTTTTTGGATGGCGCGCTCTCCTGGTGGAACCTTCAGGTTCAGACCCTTGGTGCAGATACTGCTCATGCACTGAGCTGGGACGAGCTCAAGGAAATGATGGAGAAGAAATATTGTTCTAGGGCTGAAATCCAGAAGCTTGAGGTGGAGTTCTGGAATTTGAAAATGGACGGGCCGAAGATTTCTGAGTACGTCCAGCGATTTCACGACTTTTCTAGGGTCGTCCCCTACTTAGTCAAGCCGGAATTCAAAAGGATTGAGCGATTCATTTGGGGACTTGCACCTCAAATTAGGAGCATGGTTACTACCTCAAAGCCCTCAACCATCGCAGAGGCTATCGATTTGAGTGTCACTCTTACTGAAGAAGCTCTACGCATGGGAAAATTTTTGGAATCTGAGGATAACAAGAAAGAGACTCATGTGGAGTCATCAGGCCACAAGAAGAGGAAGTCTTCAAACCTAAAGTCAAGCACCCAAGTCAGCTATGGAAGCTCTAAGGCAAACAAAAGAAAGGAAATGAACCCGCCACATGACAGGAAAGCTTATGGAGCCACTAATAAGGCTGGTGGTAAGGTCTACTTGGGGACTAAATCGAGGTGCGAGGAATGCAATTTTTACCATGAAGGTCAATGTCTGAGACCTAAGTGTGGGAAGTGTGGAAAGGAAGGGCACAACAAGGATGCCTGTTGGGCGAAGGATCCAGATGGAAGAGATAATGGTAGAGTACCAGGTTGCTACAGATGTGGTGAAGCAGGGCACTTTAGGAAAGATTGCCCTAGGAAGAAACAAGCAAGGAAGGGCTTTCACGACCGAAGCTTGTGAAGCACGCCAGGATCCAGATGCGGTTACGGGTATATTCCCTATTAACCAACCCTATGCATCTATTTTTTATTAATACTGGCACCAACCTTAACCTTGCATGCTTAGAACTTAAGAAACTGCTTGGCCTAGTTTCGAGTAAATTAGGCGTCCCGTATTCTTTAGAAATGGGCATATAGAAGGCTAGTTAAGCAGACGAGGCAATTAAGGATTATATTGTGGGGATTTAGAAGGCTGGAACCTTCTGTTACCGTTGACTTGGGAAGTCATGATATGGTAGTCAGCATGGATTGGATATCCAAGTATAGAGCTGGAGCTAGAAGACAACCCCGTGGTGGAGGAAGTTCCAGTAGCCTTTCCTGAAGACTTGCCAGGGATGCCCCCACAACGACAAGAGAAGTTTAAGATGAACCTCGTGCCAGAAGCGGCACCAGTGACAAGATGACGCCTTACCGACTAGCTTCGTCCGAGAAGCATGAGCCTCCGATATAACTGCAAGAGCTGCTAGACAAAAGGAATTAAGGACTTGACACCCTTAGTTAAGGACACAAAGAAAAAGTTGACAGTTTCCACTTTGCATAAATTCCAGAGATACCAAGGATCGGTATCCTTTGCCAAGGATTGATGACGTGAACAGACCAATTGTCTGGTTCTAGTTACCACTCAAAGATCAACTTGAGGACAGGATGTCCTCAACTGTAAATACAAGAAGGAAATATCCCTAAAACGACCTTTAGGACACGCTTCGAGCGTTACGAGTTCCTTGTCGTACCATTTGGCTTAACACATGCATCGACAGTATTCATGGACCTCATGAATCGAACAAGCCATACTGGGATAGATCACAATTATATTTATTGACTACATTCTTATATGCTCAACGACCAAGGAAGGTCATGAGCAACATTTGCAATTTATCTTGCGACTCTTAGAGAAAGAACAGTTATGTGCTTAGATGTCGAAAAGCGGATTTCGAATTCGCGAGGTAAGAACTTTAGGATACATGATGGGTAAGAACGAGATTCATGCCAACCCTGCAATCAAGAGCTAAGGAGTTAGAATTGCAATTATGTGACGTTTCTCAACAAAGTATCGATTGCATGTCGATGCAACGAGACCACGGCATTGCATACGCGTCACGTTGATTAAGGGATCATGAGAAGAAACCATGATCTAGATACAATGATTGCGCACTGCAAATTTGACGTCATTAACTGTAAGAAAGCGTTGCACGACCTTTACTAATCACAAGGGTTGCAGCACACTGTTGATCGTAAAAACCTGAATATTAACATAGATGGACTAAGCTACTGAACGATGCAGACTATATGGGCACGATACGTGCTTGTGTGATAAACTTTGATGAAAAGTTGGAACACTCACTTGCCCTTAGTGAAGTTTCCCTACAACAGTATTTATCACACCGCCGTTTAAACCGCCTCGTGTGAAGCTTTAGATGAAACATAATAAGTCGATCCCCGTCATGTTGAACAGAGACCGGAAATAAACAATCTACTGGCCAGAGTTGGTCCAGGAAAAACTAGAGGCAAGACCATTCAGATATGTGATCATATCAAGACAGCCCGCGGAATACAGAAAGATTGCGCCGACGAGCGGCATAAATCGTAGAAATTTGAGATAAGAAGTATGGCTTAAATGGGAGCCTCGCCTAGAGAAGACGTGGTGTGATTTGGAAAACGTAAAGGTTGGACCCCCGGTGTAGGGATCGGAACCTTTGCTCACAAGTTGAAACTTCCAGAAAAAGATCAGTAGTGATCGTGACACATTCTACGTGTCTAAAGGAGTCTGACTCAAGGAACAGTAGTTGTTCCCACAAATAAGATTCACGTCAATGAAATTACTATAGAACCTGTTAAGGTTGCGGACCAAGAGTCCACGAGATACAGAGAAGACGTAATTGAATTACTTGAGTACGATAGAATTCATATCATGACCCAGAGTTACATGGGAACATAAAGACAAATCTTGAACCTAAGTGACCACATTTGATTCATAACTCCCCTGCGACCGATGGCATCGCTTGAATTTCGGGACGGAATTCTTTTAACGGAGGGAGACTGTGACAACTGTCACTTTTCCGTACATTCTGTACTCTAATTGAACAGTAATATGTGCTTTAATAACTGTGCATGATCTAATTTATGAGACAAATGAATTTTGATTACTGTTATATACATACAATGGCATTTCATGTTGCAAGACTTTTATCGTTGCTACATGCAACACGATATAGTCCTAATAATGCACAGTACAGAATTGGCACCATTACCAGACAAACTAAAAATGCTGACGAAGTTCAGTACATAGACAGACAGTATTTGAGGCCTAGTATGAGCCAGAGAACTATGTATTACACTAGTATAGTGTGTAGGAAGGTAAGGACCATAAAACTGTATCACTAGGTGATAGTTTAAGTGCCGGAAAGTGCCTAAAACCCACATAAAGTGCAAAATTCTGCATAAATCAGCAAAATTCAGCATTTTAACAAGATTGTTACATGCAAAAATATGGCAAAATGGTCCTGAATGCTTTCCTAAGTGTCGGGAATTAAAAGTGTCACAAAAGGGTACTTAAAGAACACTAAACGGAATAACTTGACACTTTAACGAACCAGTATCTAACCAAACAACTGGACATTACCCGAAACACCAAAATATTGCTAGAAGCATTGTTTTATTATTTCTTGGCTAGTTATGGTTCCCGAACACCCTAACATATTATATAATGCAAGATATACATAAAACACTAGACTTTACACTTAACACCCTAACTATTTACCTACATTATCATTTAAACTTACATTTAACCCCACCCCCTGTAAGTAATCGGCCGCAAAGTATGGCCCACCATAATCTTCATGAGATTTCACTATATCTCATAATATCTTGCTTAGATTTATGGAAGATCTTGCTTGTACTCTTGTAGACATTAAACCCATTGGTTAAAAGCTATTAGAGATTATATATTAGACCATAATCCTTCATTCTCATCACCAACCAAACTCTCTCCTCCTCTCCCCCAAGCTCTCGGCCGTGTACCCCCTCCCCACCATCACCATTTTCGATCATCCATTCATCCATTCCAAGCTTCACACAAGGTGTAAGGTGCAAGATTAGAAGGTTTGGTGGTCTTGGATCTTGAAGGACCTCACCCGTTTGCTTTTATCCACTCCATTTTCATCAATTTTCTTCCCTAGCTTGAAGCTAGTAGTAAGATCCTTCTTGAATCTTGTTACTTCATATTTTGATTGGTTAAAAGATGTGTTATGATGAAAATCACTAGAACCATAAAAGACATAAACTTGAATCTTGAAACATAAGATGAAATATGATGAAATCTTGTTGAAATAAGGTTGTTTAGTGTATGTGTAGTGCTTGCTTGTTGATTTCTTGGGATGATGATGTTAATCATCACATGAAGCTTTCTAGATGGTGATTAAACACATAATCTAGCAAGTGGGAGGATGATTATGTGACAACATAAGATAATCATCTTCTTGAGTAAACATGAACTTGATGAATAAATGATTTCTTGGAAAATAATAAGCAAAGTGAGCTAATAATCTTATGGATCTAAGATTCATGAGTGGTTTTCCTAAAAGAACCAAGTCCAAAAGATGATTTATAGAAGATCTTGGTTTTTACTTAAACTTACACTATATTTGGTGATAAAATAAGTATATAAACACTAGAGAAACAAGATGGTTTAATAAAGAAACATTTTTGTGAAATATGTTTACAAGTTGTAAACACCTAAAATTTCCAAGAATGAAGTTTATTGAGAAATAAACACACTTTAGAGAATAACTAAGTCCACTAAACACTTTACCAAGTTACTACACATTTTTGTGAAAGATCAAGTTCATGTTATTATGTAAATTGAATAGTTTTTGCACTTGGTAACTGCAAGATGTTTAGGGATTGATGGTTGATTATTGTGTGATGATTTTTGAAAAGAAAATGATATGCTAAATAGAATGGACGCATGGACACCTCCATTTTCAAAAGGAACTATGACAAAATTTTCTAAAAATACAAACACTTAGAAAATACTTTCTAGACAAATATTTACAAGTGTATTTTAAACTATGCTTTTCAATATAAACTTTGCCATAAATTCTAATACAAAAATACAAGTATTGGAGGTTGGTTTTTATAAACAAAAATGGATAAATATGTATTTAGAATATATATTTACATTAAAGTCATTGTGTGTGATTATGTGAAATAGTTATATTATTTTTGGGTAAAATAATATAACTTAACCAAGAATTTACAATCCAAAATAATACCAAAGATCACAAGGAATGAAATATAAGTTAAACACTTAATATTGTGAAACCGAACGATAAAACGTAACTTATGAAATATTCTAGAGAATACCGTTACAAATATATTTTTGGTAAACATGGTTTTGGATACTGAAGAGACGAAAGTATGATTTTATTATTATTACAAAGTGTATCATATTTTCGACAAAGTAGAAAATATATTATTTTCGGAAGTTAAATTATACTTTCTTGAAATACATTATTGGGACAAAACAAGTTTGAATATATTTTATGAAGTAAGACTTGAAAATATATTATTTTGGAAACTACAAATACGAGAATACAAATACACATGTATGAAATACTCCCATCATTGGGAAGGAAATACGAAAATAAATACTTGAGAAGTATTATAACTTTGGATAGTGTTAAAGACATAAAGGAAACGTAACTCAAAACATGAATACTAAGGCAAGGCACGACCCGCTCGTCTAATAGACCCTAGCACATTGTAGGTAGTCGTGTTTGCTGACGAGATTTGAGTTACGAGTACTGAAGACGCAAAACAGTGAGTTCATGCTCCCCCTTTTCTCTTAAATGTTTTTGGTTTTATAACTCTCGGGGGTGGAATACATGTACGAATGCTTAAACGGTATGAAATGCATATGAAATACTAGATCATGTGAGCATAAACATAATATTGAAATGCCATTAATACTTAATTAGGGACGAGGGTTAGATCTAACGGGTACGGCCGAACCCCACTCATGGTCACAACTAGTACCAAGCAGTGCTTCGGTGTCCCAGTCGAGGGAAATCGACATAGTCAAGGGAAATTGACATAGTCAAGGTAAATTGACATAGTCAAAGGGAAATTCGACATAGTCGAGGGAAAATCGACAAGGGTATAAGTCTACTCATTATGAGTGCTCCCTATGTCCTCACATGCCTTAAAGTCCTTGTAAAACAATTATGTTCATACATGCTTTTCATACCTGTTTACAAAGGAGTCTCTCAAAGATTTACAAGATTACAGTACTCACACAAAACGCATGAACTCGCTCAACTTTTGTTGATGTTTTCCAAAATTACATGTATTTCAGGTAACAGGATGGATCTTGGGCGCGAGTGTTGTTTCTAAAAGTAGAATTCAAGTTTAGATGTCATCCACTTTTGTTGGTTTGTAACCTAGTCGAAGGTTGTGTTTAAAACTTAAATAACCAGTGTTTGTAATACTCGAATTTTATGAATGGATGAACATCGTTTTTGGATCATGTAGTTGTTTATTATGATTGAATGCAATGATATTAAACCAGTCACACATCATACGCTTCCGCAAAAGTCAGGGTGTGACAGAATAAGAGTTCTTTACAAAATAGCCCATATGGAGGTAAAATGACAAGAATACCCTCATGTGCAAGGTACATAACCATACTTAATAAAAAAATCTAACTGGGTTTAGCCTAAAGGACATAACGTGTAGAATTTTGAAACATTAAGAACAAAACTCGTCAAAGGTAAAAAGACACCGCATGCGTAACTCCTTTGGTGTTTGGGGGTAAAAAGCCAGGTTCGATCCTGGTAGGGGAGTGGATTTTAAATATAAAGGAGATAAATAACAGTTAAAAAAAAAAAGTCAATCCAAACATCCTCCATACTTACCGTTCTATCTTCTTCTCCAACTTCCAAAGGAAGAACAAATTCATGGCGGCCAAACGCTCCAACGGTAACATCAGCAACCTGTTCTTCTTCTTCATCTACAAATTAACATCTAACTTTCTCTTCATTGCAGGTGCTATCCTTGAAGACCTACGAACCGGATTAGCGGAGTTCGAACTCGTATCATCTCCGGTCACCACAATCGCCACTCGCAATTCCGTACAATCCGTTTTTCTTACCGATCACACTCACAGATTCTTCGCCCGAATTGGACCAAAATTGTATGTGCACTGCTACTTTGTTAGTTTTGTTGGTTTGAAGAAGTTTAGGTTAATTTGAATAGGATTGTTGTTTCTGAAAATTGTTTGCTTTGTTTGTTCTTAAACGATTTAGTTAAGGCATTAGTAGTAACTAGTAAGTGATTTTACACTCCATTGAAAAGAAGAGGTCGGTTTTAGGATCGAACACGAACCGAGCATTTTGTGAATTGTTCGGCGAGAAGTTTGTTTAATTAATAAAAGAATGAACATGAACAATTTTTTTGTCATTTAAACGAACGAACAAACGAACGTGAACACATGTGTCGTTGGTGAATGTCCGTTTATGTTCATTCATTTACGTTCGTTTATGCTCATTTATTTACGTTCGTTCATTTATGTTTATGGATGGATGACTTTTGGATGAATCATGATGGATTTTTTGGTAGAATCATGATGGAATTTTGAATGAATCATGTACATTTGAACCACTGATTTAGATGTCAACCATTTAATGATACTTAATGTTTCAGACATGTTCATTTTTGTTCATTTATTCATTTATGTTCGTTTACGTTCATTTATGTTTGTTTGTTTGTTTATGTTTATTTATGTTTGTGAACTGTTCGTTTAGCTTTTTAACTAACGAACACAAACATGTTCATTTTCTTAACGAATGAACATGAACAAAAAAATTTGTTCGATTATATGATCGTGTTTGTGTTCCTATAAAGTTAAATGAACGAACATGAATATGCCTTCGTTTGTGTGCGTTCAGTTTGTTTACAACCCTAGTCAAATTCATCCATAATTTGTCGAGAGCTTAGTTTCATGCTCCAGTTGAGCTGCTATGGTGATAGACTCTTCAAATATCCTAATTTCTATTTATTATTATTATTTTTTTTTAATTTTTTTTTAATTTAGGGAAGTTTCACCAGCGTTGAGCAAAGTGGAGAGTTTTAGGGTTCACAGAGTTACCGGTGATGGACGCTGTATGTTTCGGGCTCTGGTATGATATCTATGGCCTAATAATTCTTTGAATTTTATACATTTACAAAATAAACAAGAAATGAGATTCAATAGAATAAGAAGTGAAAATCGAATTTAATTGTAGGTTAAAGGAATGGCTATGAACAAGAGCCTTACTCTTAGCCTCCGAGAAGAAAGAGACAATGCAGGTTCGTTAATATAATGTTACAATTGGTTGTTAAATATTATTTTTGTGGTTTTTTTTTTTTTTTTGTTAAATGTTACAACTTCTGCCAAAATGTTTTGTGAGAACTTATGCTGCAGATGAACTGCGGATGGCAATAAAAGAGGTGTTATGCGACAATGCCAAAGAAAGACATCAATACGAAGAAGCGATAATTGCAATTACAGTTGAAGAATCCTTAAAACGGTTAGAATTGTGACCTTTTACTGCACAAGAAATTCAAGATTTGTGATCTGTTAATAATTTAATTTAATATATGCTTGTAGTTACTGTCAACGCATTGGACGGCCAGATTTTTGGGGAGGAGAGTCAGAACTACTGGTTAGTATCTTAATATATATTTTTATGTCTTCTTTTTCTCTATCAATAACCAAGAAAGATGATAAATTCATCAATGGGGTTAGGCCTGTAAACTAACCGAGCGTTCATGAACTGTTCGTGAACTTGTTTGGTGGGAAGTTCGTTTATGTTTGTTTCTTTAATAAACGAACGAACATGAACACAATTTTTTGTTCATTTAGTTAAGTGAACAAACATGAACACATGTGTTGTTCGTTCATTTACGTTCGTGAACGTCTGTTTATGTTCGTTTATGTTTGTTTCATTTTAAATACATATTAGTTATATTTACATAAATATTAAACATAAAAAGAACTTCAAACTACTTATATAAATATAACTAATTGGTAATTGGGCTTTCTAGTAATAAAAGTGGGTTTTCCAACAAAATTTATCGTAATTAATCACTAATTTATATAAAAAATTACTTTATGTTCGTTGATGTTTAGTAAATTATGTTCATTTGTGTTCATTTATGTTTCTTCAATCATGTTCATTTGTGTTGTTAAATTATGTTCGTTTATGTTTGTGAACTGTTCGTTTAGGTCTTAAAGGAACACGAACATACCCATTTTCTTATTAAACGAACATGAACAGAAAAATGTGTTCGATTATATGTTTGTGTTCGGTTAAAAGTTAAATGAACGAACATGAACATGCCTCTTTTCGTGTTCGTTCGGTTCATTTATATCTGCGTTTTGTACAGCACTACAGACAAATTAATTATGGTTTTATCTTCTTAATTAATGTGTTTGTCTTCGATGTGGTGATCTGTTTACGTATGGTCCGTAGGTACTCTCCAAGTTATGTCGTCAACCTATCGTTGTCTATATACCCGAGCATGAGGTATTAATCCTTTCTAAAAAAAGATAATACTTTTCGAGCCATGTGATTTGTTATGTTGAAAAATCTTCTGATACTTGCAGCATACAAGAGCTTATAGTGGGTCGGGTTTCATACCCATTGCTGAATATGGAGCTGAATTTGGCAAGAGCTCGAAACAAGAAAAGCCCAAGAAAGCTGTGAGGCTTTTGTACAGTGGAAGTAATCATTATGATCTACTTGTATAATTCTTCTACATGTTATATTAGTTCAAAAGTTTCTAACTTTTGGTGAGTTTGACATTTAGTTGATTTTATTACAAGTCATTGTTGACTCGTAGTCTCGGATTGTTGTTTTCATGTGATGAGTTACAAGTGAAACAAATAAAGACCCGATTTTAAAAGGTGAAACCCTCTTGTTAAATGTGTGTTTAACTGCCCCTTTATGTGGCTATATGTCCATTTAACTGTTCATTTACATGGCTATGCGGTTCAAAAGAACCTGTAAATGTTGTATATGGAATATAAAAGCGATGTGTGTATACACCGGTGACACTAATCACATACCACGATTGATTTAATGTTATATGGTCGTTTAAAAGGTGAAACCTTGTTGCTAAATGTATGTTTAAATGCCTGTTTACATAACTATACGGTCGTTTAACTGCCCATTTACGTGGCTATACGATCGTTTAAATAGAAACTACTTGGCTATATGCCAGTTTAACCCGGAATGAGAACATAAACGCAGAACACTGGTATAATTTGTTTTTTAATGATAATATGTTCATAAAATGAAAACAAATACCTTGTATATGTGATTTGTCCAAAAATAAAACTTTTTTACTACAATCAAAAACATAAAACCCAACATTTTTTTTTTGTTGTTTTTTGGAATTGTCATAACACATAAATAATAAAAATTTTACAAAATAGGCTTAGGAGTCATCCCACATTGGTGCAAAGCATAAAAGAGCAGCTGTATATAAAGACCACCTACATTTGACCTTTCTTTGTATTCTCGATTCTTAAGAAGACAGAAATCCATGCCTGGTTGATGAACCAGGACCATGTGACCAGAGCGTGATTAATAGAGTTTCATGGTTTGCGAGCCCATCTGATATGGGTCTTGGCATGGTCACATGGTTGTCCTACAGGCAAATCCATTCTCTTTTTGTTCCAGCTAATGGGCCATGAAATGCCTAAATGTTCAAGTATGAGCTGACTCGCCCTAATACAGTTAAAGTTGGTTGGTATTCACGACTAGACCCTGGGGATGTTTATAAACCGTTTTTACGCCTGAACTGAAAGAATGTCATTTACTTTGGCTGTTTAATGGTTAGGTTCTTGATTTGGTTTTAAAAGTATGACGATACAGTTTGGCCGCCGTCAGTGGCGGATCTAGGATTCCGACCAAGCGGTAACGTTTTATAAATAAGCGGTAACGAAATCGAAAAAACGTCAAATTTTTCCAAAATTTACACTAAAAACATCAAAAATTTTCCGACCTAGCGGTAGCGGAGGCTACCCCGCACTCCTTAGTATGTCCGCCCCTGGCCGCCGTTGCTGGTTCGGACTAACATCATTATATTGTAACAAACCAACAATCATGGGTGAATATTCTTGTGAAATATAACATTTTTAATCTTGGAAAATAAAATACGACCACAAGGACTAGATACATGCCTGCATAAAGATTGGAGCTATGATGCAAAAACTAGCCATGAGTCCATGACAACGGCTTCTCTGATAAAAGAGTCCAAAGCATGCAACCGCATATCGTTTAAAATTATATCAAAACTAACAAGCTATAAACCATCTCAAAAAGCCAAAAACAGAATAACGACTGCATTACTCTTGACCATTTCCAAAACCGTCACGCTTGTCTTGTTGCCACCCATACCCCATTGCACCATGACTCGAATCACCACCATGAAAATTGCCGAATGGCATAGGTTGAGTCGGAAGTGGTGGCGGGAGTGACGGGTTTGCCGCCATGACACCACCGCTCCTTCCATCATTACCATTCACCCCTTGTGATGGCATACCTCCTTGAAAGAAACCACCTTGATTCATCATCATAGAAGGGTCAAACGGTTGACCATTCGGTCCAACATTCCAAGTTTGAGGATAACCCAATAACGACCCTTGTTCCACACCCGCTTCCGGAACCTGTTGACCCATGTAGAGCGGTTGACCGAATGAACCAGGACCCATCACATTCGAGTTCACCGGTACTACAAACCCTGGCGGCTGGAGGGCGGTCACAGGGTAGTCAAAATTCGGTTGCTGAACGTGCATCGGTGTTGCCCCGTCAAAACCATGAGGCGGGTTAACGTGCGGCTGTATGGGTGGTCTAATGACGGGTTGGGGCTGGGACCGTTCACCATCTTGGGCTGGTTTTGGAGTTGGGGCTTGAACCGTTGAGTCAGAAGTTGTCGGTTTCTTGGCGCTTGCGGCTTCAGATTCGTTTCCGTCTTTTTGAGGATTTGAATTAATAAGATCAGCGTGAACGGTGTGTACGTGTGCCTCGAAGTCCGTTTTTTTCAAGAAGGATTTTAGACAATGTGGGGCCGCACATACGAAGATGCCTTCCATCATTTTGATTGTTTGGATCTTCTGAATACGTTCATCACACCTGCGTAAATTAAATAAAACATGTGACGGGGAGTAATTTGGGAAAATTGTATGAAAATAATAGAGTATAAAAACGCGTATTTAGTCTTACAAATAGCATATAGAGTCGCTCCTAGCGCAATCAAGGCAAAAAGCATGCTCACAAGGAATCTGCAATAACCAGAAAGCTTTTGGTGAAAATCAAGACGATCACTAATTGTAGGTTAAATATGATTACATACAATTAGGGGTGAGCAGAAAACCGAAAAAAACCGAACCAAAACCGAAAAAAAAAGATTTAACCGAACAGGAAAAAAAACTGAACCGCACAAAAAACCAAAAAATAACCTAAAAATCATTTTCTTATGTTTGTTATAAGATTTAGAAATTCTTAGTTCTATTCTTGAATGTTAATTAGTATTTATAATAAAAACATTAGCGTGTTTATTTATCTTTGAAATAATAACAAAATTTAACATAAAAATTAAATGATTTTCAACGTATTATAAAAGAAAATGTCTTAGTGAATACTTTGGAGAAACATAAAAATAGATTAGAAGGTTAGGTTTATGTGAGCAATATTGATTAAAAAGGTTACACATAATAACTAAAATGTAAACATCTAAGAAAGATTCTTAAATCTTGGATTATACTTTTTATTTTGAATCTTACGTAATTTTGTTCCAAAAACCGAAAAACTGAACCTAACCGTTGCTAAAGCCGAAAAAACGAAAACCGAACGGTTTTCAATAACCAAAAACCGAACATTTCGCCTACGGTTTTGGTTTTACCATAAAACCGAACCGTGCACACCCCTAGTCTACAATACATTTTGAGCGAGTTTCAACTCGTTTGATCCATTTAACTTGTTTGGGTAAATTACACTTTTCATCCTTTATGTTTGTATCAGATTGCAATGGATGACCTTTAACTTCAATAATTACAGTCACAGTCCTTTATTTGGAAAACTCATTACACTCTAGGTCCTTTAGCACAAACCAGGTTAAAATTTTCAGTTAAGTATGAGATATGACTTGCACATGAGGGTATATTAGTAATTTTACTAATATACCTAAAATATATTTAAACAAATAAACAAAAATAGATTTAAAAAAATAAAACAATTAACTGTATCGAAGAAATAAAAGCCCTTTTTCAAATTTTAGCCCAAACACAAATCTCTATGTGACAATGGTTGGAGATCATAATAGTGAATCATGATGATGGAAGATGTTTTCATCAGAGAATCCAAATATACTTTCCATGATCAAATGTATGTCTTCTATTTTCAAATGGGAATCATCAGCAGAATAAAACTAATGAACTTGATTACCGATTTCGATCCAACTGCAACCCGGTATCTTATTAGCCTTTTGCTCCTTTAATGTTTTCCATACTGTTCGTGCCTTGTCCCATTCCCCTATTGCTCCATAAATATTCGCTAACATTGCACCGTACCCACCGTTGTTCGGCTCAAGTTCGATAAGTTTTTTGACTGCGATTTCAGCCAAATCCATTCGACCATAAATCTTGCAGCTGTTCAACAACGAACCCCATACAGCTATTGCTGATTCGCTTTGACCATGAAGAGCGAAAGAGTTAATCATGGAGTTCCATGAGGTTAAATTTCTCTCAGGCGTTTCATCAAAACACCTTTCTTGCTCCTTTCAAGCTCCCACATTTTCTGAACATGTCAACTAAACCGTTTGCAATACGAGAATTAGGACCAAGCCTGTTTCTAAGAATGTAACCGTGGGTCGATTTCCCAAGCTGTAACATCCCCGTGTAACCAAACGGTGACGACTGTGTTGGTTGTTACGGAGGTTGAGGTGGGGTGGGGTGGTGGTTTCCCGCGAGATAAAGAGAAGAGAGTTGTGAGAAGAGAAAGAGAAGAGACTTCACACCGGCGGCATTGTGGGGGTGGCGCTGCCGCCGTGGCTCCGCCACAAGGGTGGTGGTGGCCGGCTGTTTTCTAGAGAGAAGGTGACATGAGAGAGAAGAAAGAGAAAGGGATAAGGGTTTGATTGTGTGTGGCTGTGAATATGAAAGAAAAAAACAGATATTTTATATATAGAAGTAAAATTACTAACATACCCTCATGTGCAACGCACATGCCATATTTAACTGAAAATTTTAACCTGGTTTATGTTAAAGGACCTAGAGTGTAATGTGTTTTTCAAATAAAGGACTGTGACTGTAAGTATTAAAGTTAAAGGTTATCCATTGCAATCTGATACAAACATAAAGGACGAAAAGTGTAATTTACCCAACTTGTTTTCCTTTTAGCTGCATTTTATTTTACCCATATAATCAACTAGAAATGAAACGTAACCAGAATTTACTCATCCATAACCATAAGTTACTAGGTTGAAATTGCCCTTCTATCTATAACTGAATCGACTTAATTTAAATGGCTAGAACACAATTTTCGACGATAAGATAACGCTAACTGTCCATAATCTATAATCCTAAGGTTACCAGACAAGTAATATAAGTTTTGTTGATGATGTAGCAAACTAAAGGACGACAGAACTTAAATGTAATTACGTGCTAGTGAAATGTAAGGCAAGCTGCACAAAATATAACAACTTTACACACTTTCTCCCAATTTTAAATTACTAATTTCAGCACTCAACCTCAATTTACTGGTTTTACCTGTAAGTTGCTGATGTGGCACTGATGCCATATGTGCAAAAATGCTTATGTGAAAAAAGTTTAATAAATATATTTGCAAGCTAAAAAAAAATAATTCCTTTTATTTAGTTTTGAATAATATTAAATATTGAATTAGACGTGACGTTACAAATACATATATGTTAATAATGTCATGTCAGCAGTTTTTGGAAATTAGCAAACAGATGACCTAGTGGTGAAGATGTAACATGGTTGCTAAAGTTGGTCATAAAATGTAAGATGGTTCCTATCGTTTGCTTAATATAAAGATGTTTGCTAACATAAGGATAAAAAACTGTGAAGTCTGTTTCTGTTTTAGGCAGTCTGCCCTAAAGAAGCAACGCTAGTCGATAAACAAGTCAAATGCTCAAATTTTAATAACAAAACTTCCGAACAAAATAGTAAACAATGTCATGAAAATGAGCAAGAATGAAGAATTATGTTATCACCAACTATAGTAAAACATACACAACTTTTTATATACATATATATATATAGGCGAAGAGTATTGTACAATATTCCTTAACGTACATTACGTACAATATAGTGAATTCGCATGTTATAAAATAAAATCGCATGTGATAATTTTGATGAAATAGCATGCTGTTTTTTTTGTAACAATTTCGCATGTGGTAATTTTGATGAAATCGCATGTTAAAAAACCAACATGCGAAATTGTTACAAAAAAACAACATGCGAATTCAGTGCGGGAAGATGATCGGACGGCTGAGATTGTAGCGTACGTATTGTACGATAAGGACATTTGTACGTTAACCTACCCCTATATATATATATATATATAGGAAGAGGATCCTGTAAAATATGCCTAAAGTGTGAGAAGAGTAAGAAAGAATCTCAACCATTCGATCTTTTGATCTAATGGTTGAGATCAATTGGGACCAAATTGTAAAATATTTTCATTAATTTGGACTGATTTGAAATATCTAAGGGCAATATAGTCTTTTAAACCCACTAGAAATTAGGTAATGCACATGTAACTTCCCCCGTCTTTTTTAAACGTCAATAACTTTTTATACGTAACTTTTTTTTAAAAAAAAAATTACACCATAATAACGAGCGTTTTTTTATCTTTAATATGAGTACCATATTGCTATACTTATATAGAGAAAAAAATATGTTTCGATCAGATGTTTAGTCAATGAATGGTGTTATATACTTGCTGAATGGTGTATATACTTGCTGAATGGTGTTATATACTTGCTGAATGGTGTTATATACTTGCTGAATGGTTTATATACTTACTGAATGGTGTTATATACTTGCTGAATGGTGTTATGGTGTTATATACTTGCTGAATGGTGTTATATACTTACTGAATGGTGTTATATACTTGCTGAATGGTGTTATATACTTCCTATAATTAAGGTGGCGGTTATGGGAAGTTTTTAATTAATTGAATTAATGATAAAATTACTTGTTTACCCTTTTCAATTAATTTAGATTTAATGGCTGAGATTCTTTTTTACCTTTCTCACACTTTTGGTCTTTTTTACAATAACCTTACCCTATATATATATATATACATGTGTGTGTGTGTGTGGATATATTCCAAAACAGCATGCAAATTGATACAGGGCACCAAAACACCAACCATAAACAAGACAAAAAAGAACACCATAACAAGTTTATCAAGATAATAAGGCAAAGATAGTGATTACATACCAAGCGTCCATAAACCGCTATGGGAAAATCACACTGAACACAGAAATGGACCCGTTCACCAAGCGGTCGGCGGGACCTACGCCCAACGGTCTTGACCAGAGTAACACCGTTCGCGGCACCAAGGCTTTTAGCCACCGGAAGCTCTGCCAGAACAAGGTGGTCAGGGCATGCAACCGTCACTGTCTCCCCTGATGGGAGCTTTGCTCCACCTCCGCTTTCTGAAGCTGCGGCCTTGTTGCTAAGCCGAATTTGAAGCATGTTCACGATTCTGAATGGTTATTAGATTATATTAGCCATTCCGTATGAACGAACAACGTTGGTTAATGATCATCATTAGTCATTCTAGTGTTTTAGCAGGACTAAAGTCCTAAACCGCAAACATTGTGTACAAACTACAAACAGGGCAGATAATACAATAAACGAAATCACATATTCAAATCTTTACCTAATAAATAAGTACCAGGTTGTGCCACGTGTCACAATTATGTGAGCCTAAGATTCTTCTTCTCGCTTCTCTTTTTCACCCCATCGTATTCTATCTCTTATTATTGTAGATACATCTTACTCTCATAAATCTTGTTTTATAATTTCTTAAATCTTCATTACTAAGCATTTAGTATTTTCTTTATTCAATCGGTTTAATACACAGGTGTCTAACCTAGTCATGTAATGTATAAAGATGATAATTTACATGTAGAAATGCAAAGATTGCGTGTACAGCAAGCATACGGTTAAACATTCGTTTCAAATCAAAACCAAACAAAAAAAAGAGTGAATTTCAAGGATTGTCCTTTATCTTTATACCCATTTTCAGGCGCTGTCCTTTATGTTTAAAATTGATGAGTTTTGTACTTTATGTTTATAATCCATCACGTTTTGTCCTTTAGGCATAACCCAGTTTGTTTTTTCAGTTAAATGTGACCATGTACAGGTCACGTGAGGGTAGATACGTCATTTAATATCTCTCCCTTAACATTTCCCTCAATATTAAATAAACCCAACCCTAGTTTACAGACTTCCCCCAAATTGAGACCAGACTTCCCACCCAAAACCCTAGTTCTTCGCAACTGATTCCCCAATTGAAGATCAGAAACAACTGAGAATGTTTATAAAGCAAAAGAATTACCCTCTCTATGTCTGTCTAGTTGTACACCAAATATGAAAACATCAACTGCAGATTTGAAACAACAACTTTCAATCAATCAAGTAATTAATTAAGATCGAGTGTATGAGAAAGAGACTTACCTTGATCGCTCTCCCGCTGATCTCTAGGGTTTGTATTCGAAGGGTACCTACCGCCCAAATCAACACTCTAACCTGATTAAATGATTTTAAAAGAAGTTGGAAAAATTGGGATAATAATAATAAAATTGTAAAACCCTAGGCGGTTAACGCATGCGTATGCGTGAGATCAAATTATAGAAAGAAAATAAAAAAAGAAGGTACCTGCAAAAGCGAATGTGCGAGTGGAGAAGATGAAAATAGAGACGCTGAATTGTGAGACGAGGAGGAGGTTGGTTTTCCAGATTTTCTTATTTATACCAAACTTAATATTTGCTCTTTTTTTTACATTATGCTACCAATTAATGCTAAATATAAATATAAGAGTTAATTGTCTTGTTGGTCCTTGTAGTTTGTCTGAGGGGTCAACAAGGTTTAATAGTATCAAGGGTTGTTTTGATGGTGAACAGATAATGTTGATGTTGAATTGTGTCTGAACATCTGTTTGGTAAGTCAACAGAGGTTTAATAGCATCAAGGGTTGGTTTGATGGTGAACAAATTATGTTGATGTTGAATTGTGTTTGGACATCTGTTTGGTAAGTCAACAGAGGTTTAATAGTATCAAGGGTTGGTTTGATGGTGAACAGATGAGTGCAAAGATAAAACAAATGTTCAGAATTTGATCATTGATAGTAGTTTTTTGAAGAATCTGTGCTCCTGCAAACTTACAGAGAGTCAATATTTGTAGTTGTAAAAGGTCTGTTGTAGTTAAAGTTTGGTAAAAGAGAACATCTGCTGATGATGAAACAACTGTGTATGCTAACGACTGTTTGATTTACCACTGTTGACTAAATGAATAAAAGGTGTGTTGTAGCTAAAGTCTGACAAAAAAAAGAGCATCTGCTGTTATAAAAGGTGTGTTTTCAGTCTTAAAATGTTTAACAGAGGATTTGATACTAACGGTGGTTGGGCTAATAGCAGATGTTAGACTTACGACTGTTGAGTTACACCGATTGAAAACAACTGTTTTTGAAACTTATGCTTGCCTAAAAATACTTCCACTGCTAAATGGTACCGTCTGTTGTCATAATTTCTGTTTATCCTAATAACTGTTGATTTACTATACTGCTGACTGTCATCCATTATGACTACAGAGGTTCTGACGTGGACAGATGTTAGCTAAAAATTAAACAACTGTTGAAAGTTATCATCTGTCTCATAACTTCTGTTTATCTAACCACTGTTTGACTCACGATGTTCCCAACGACCAACATAGGTTTCCAAACACATTTTGTTAGACATCTTTTAGACATGTAAATAACAAATTCAATAAGGGGTGTATGTGTAAATATTTTTCATTTGTTGAAAATATGGGAAACGAAAACACAGCCGTCATTATTTCTTTAGCATCATTACACATCAAACATCTATCATCTGACTTCTTTCAAAAATCTCTTCTTCCCAGTCATTTTCTAGGGTTTCAACTTTCTTATTCTCCGTCTTCTACACTTCAATCACTGGAGGTTTTATTGTTTTTTCTTCAGCAACTGGTATGTACATTCATATTGTAATGAACTTTATATTGTTTAACCAATTTTAATTCAAATCCTATCTTGCTACAAATACAATTTTAAACGTTTATTGCTATACATTCAAGAAGGGTTTAGTTAGATGTTTGAATCATTTGTTGAGAACATATTAAAATAGTTATTATTTGCAGAAAATTTTTAACTCATGCTCTGTTTCTATGATTAATTTTAGTAGATACTCTGTTAATACAAAAAGTTAATGTTCATCTTCGAAGCCAACTTTTTAATTTCAATCTTTTAACATCTTTACTGATTCAGGTTTTATCATGTATACTACATTTGTCAAGTTTCTTGATAACCCAGAATCTTTGAAACTGGTATGACATGTTTTTATATACATAATTTATTTTTATTGAGATATATATTTAACAGTTGTTATGGTTTATATTTTCTTACGCTACTTAAAAATTATATACATGATGTACCTGTAGCCTTTGCTAATCAAAAGTGGGGAGATTGTTGGCAAAAAAATAAGTTGCTAATCTATCATGAGTCTGGTAAAAAATGGGTTATGAGGGTCAGAACAGAAAATTCAACACCAATAATAACTGACGGTTGGGACAATGTTGTTAAAGATCTCAATCTGCCGAGGGATACTTTGTTGGTTTTCAAAGCGTTAGGTGATTTTGGGCTTAAACTTTCATGTTTTGTTGATGGTATGTGTGGTAAATCTTATTTCACGTTTTAATCGTTATGCAATATTTGGTTTTACGGTATGACTACTGATCTTAACTTCAATCCTTTTGCATCTTAAACGTGTCAACACTTATTCTCATAAGTTACATACTTCACGTATAGTATTCATTATTTTTAATTTTATGCAGGTAATCGAAGACTGCTTCATTAAACAATTTTACGTAAACAGCCCACCAAGTGGCAAATTTCAAATTTGTTATAAGGGTTCCTATTGGAATGTTGAGGTTTCTAAGGTTGATACAAACTTTGTATTTGCTAGAGGATGGCCTGAAATGTGCAAAGATGTTGGGATACTTGAGGATGATTTGCTTGTGTTTAGCAGAATTGATGATGTTGTTTTTGAGGTAGGAGTTTATAGAGATGAGACTGAGATTTGCTTTTCGAAGAAACCTGAATCTGACGATGATAGTGTACTTGAGATATCGAAGGCTGATTATGTTGAGAATGCATTCAAGGTACGTATGTATTTAGCATTAGTAGTAAAAGTTTTAATTATTTTATCATTATATTAATTATTTCATTAATGTTGACCATGATATCTATGAGGATGAAGAAGTTGCGTCTGTAGGTGAAGGAAGAACCATTACTCAGGTACTTACTAAATTATTAAAATTATTTATATTTATTTTTAATTTAACACATATAAGAATTTAATGTTTTTACAACTATTAGTAATGCTGTTTACTGATGTTACATATCACCAATAATGTATTATTTAGAAGAAGTTACCAACCAATGCCGAATACACGTCGAAGAGACGCATGTCTTCACGATTGAATAAAACACAAGATGTAAGTTTTTCATCTTAAAGATTGTTATATTACTATGGTTATTATAGTTACTCTATGACAACAGGTTAAGAAGAAAGGTAAAGTTACTTCTGAGAAGAAGGAGACGGTCAAGAATAGGACTAAGGGAAATGTTGACTTATCTGTTGACACAAGTGATCATATTGGATGTTCTTCATCTGCTCACAAAGTTAAGGTATCTATACTCGCCACTTAATTAGTATATCTTATATAAACTGTTTTTTTGTGCATATATTCAACATTCCATTAATTCACATGTATATGTTTACTTTTTCATCAAGGGGAAGAGAGCCGCCAACGTTCAGAAAAAGCTTAACTTTAGAAATAAGATTACGAAGACTGCAAAAAAACATTCTGGACATCTTCTCGACCCTGATTTCTTTCATTTTGATCACAAAGGAGACTATAGGCGGGTATACCATTTTTTATAATAAACTAATGATTTATGTTTATTTGTCTGACTATTATTTTTTTTCTACACAATACATGTAGCGTCTTCCTGTTGAAGTTGCCAGACGAGCAGGTCTTTCTGTTGATCTTCATCCTATGAAAGTTCAAAATATGGTTGGAGTTGTGGAGGTTTATGATGTTAAGTCGGAGTTAAATGAATTGAAGCCACGTTATGCGTTGGACGGTTGGCGAAAGTTTATGACTGAGAATAACTTGAGGTTTGGTGATATGTTGCACTTCACATATGTGTCTTCGCAACAGAAGATCGTATTAAATCAAGTTACCTCACTTTAACAACAACATTTAAGTATGTTCTAATATCAGATATTATAACTATGAATTTTTTGATGGTGATGTTGTATCTTTTTTTTTTAATTATTAACTTGATGTTTTGTTGCTATGTATAGCTAACATGATAAAACACTGTTATTAGCTCTTTATGTTTTATATATAGATGATATCATGATTCTTTTTGCTAATAGTAACTGCAATTAGTAGAAACTTGGTTTATTAATCGCAAATGTGACATTCTTCTGCATTTATGGGTTTATGAATTTAGAATAATGGATGGATATATATAACTGTATTTGGCATGATGATGTTGTGTTTCATGTTGTAAAAACCAGGGAATTGTCAGATAATAGATTTCTTTGCCCGATTAGATTATGTGTTAAATTATAATTCTTTAAGTCATTGTTTCGTTTTCTTAAATTTTATGTAATTTTGTAAAGAAATACAATAACAAACAGTGGTTTGAACCCATATTTGCCTTTTGGTCAATAGTTAATGGAAACCCAAGTTAGGTTCAACAGTGTTTTGAAGAGGAAAACAGTGTGAGAAGACAGTAGATCTGATTAAGTTAAACATCTGTTCAGACTTAAACAGATGTTTGGCCTTTTATATCAGAGGTTTGGACTTAAACAGTTGTTTGACCTTAAACAGATTTTTGGCCATAAACAGATGTTTCAGCTTAAACACATGTTTTGCCTTAAACAGATGTTTAGCCTTCTATATCAGATATTTGGACTTAAATAGATGTTTTACCTTAAACAGATGTTTGGCCATAAACAGATGTTTGGCCTTAAAATTAAACATCTGTTTAAGGTCAACATCTGTTTGACTATTGGTCAACATTTGATTGACTTTTGGTCAACATCTGTTTGAATTTTGGTCACAATCTCATTTAGTATTCAACAGAACTTTGAATAACTCAACATCTGTTTAATTCGTTGTTTCGTTTTCTTGAATTCTATGTAATTTTGTAAAGTAGTACAAAAACAAACATTTTTACAAAATCCCAAATCACCTTATCATTTAAGTTCATTGAAGTAAAAGTGGAAATGATGTTATTCATGTGTTATGCATGGTTTTCTAAGAAATGACCCGTGTTTGCACATAATAGATGTCTTTTAGCTATAATAGATGTCTTTTAGCTATAATAGATAACACATTTTGGTACAATATCTATACACATATGTATATGTTCTATCAATATGTGTTATGCATGGTTTTCTAACACATGTTGTTAATAACATTATTCTCTAAATATCTATTTACTAACCTTTGTAGTTTCTGTTGACTGACCTTTTTAACATGGGTCGACTAACATCTGATAGTTACTATCTATCCATCTGGCAAGCTCTGTTGGAGATAATGGATGACAGTCTTATTAAAGTCTGTTGGAAAGCAACGTCAGTTTTTAACAGTTAATAGATAACAGTAGTTTGCTATCAACATAATGGAATTGCTGTTGAATAAACCTATGGACCATTAGTGTATATCAATTTTATAAGTCTGTACTAATTATTTTTTTACTCTCTGTAAATATGGGCTATGCATGGTTTTCTAAGAAACGGCCCGTGTTTGCACACGGGTCTTACCGCTAGTTATATATAATAAATGAAAGTGATTTGGGCCACGTGTCACTTAATTAGGGCATCGTTTTTCCCCTTTTCCCGCCCAACAGTAACCACTGCCCCTTTATTCTCACATTTTCACAAACCCTATTTCATTCTTCTCCTTCACCTTTCCATTCAAGATCCCCTTTCTCTCTGATGTTCATCCTTTCCTTCTTCACATTTTCATCTCTTCAACAACGTCTTGCAGAGGTTACTTCTATTGCATACATCTGCGTTTGAAACCCTAAATCATGTACCGTGGAGTAGTTGAAGAACAGAATATTCATGTAATATCTATTTTTTCATTCAGAAATTTTATTTCGTTTTATCTATTTTCTCATAATGAACACGATGAACCCTTTTGTACCCTCAGAAGAAGAAGCAGATCTCCTAGGGTTTCTTATCGTACTCCACGAACCCTCTTGTACTGTCACACCCTGGCTTTGCGGAAGCGTGGATTTATTTGGTGTGACTTCTTAATACCATAGCAAATATCATAACCATGCTATATGAAATAAAACATATGATGTTCATCCATTCAACAAGTTTTAAAAGTAAACACGACGACATTGTTTAAAAGTTGACACGTGAAATGAATTACAACCATGACATAATTAGAAACTTGTTCACAAAACACAACCAAAAGACATGAATAGAAACACAGTTTAAGACTTGTGACCCATCCAGGCAAAGGTCACATTTCCTAAACTCGGATGACATCATTATTCCTACGCAGCTTGACGACATTGCATACCTTGCCAGATCCCCTAATTTCCTGAAATACATGTAAGTTGAACAATCAACAAAAAGTTGAGCGAGTTCATGTAAAAGTGAGTATGTATAAACCTTTGAAGTATGTATGAAAATCCCTGGTATGTAGCAATTAAGGTAAAAGAGATCACCATTGGGTTGCAAAGCCAATGATATGTAACCCGAATTTTCAAGGTAGCCAAGGTAACTTTGGTTCGCGCCAATCTTACAACAACCCAAGTGGATATCAAGGCGGGAACAACCAAGGCTATCAAAAGCAATATCAACCGGGTCAAGAACAAGGGGGGTCTTCGGGTGGAAATGAGATGATGGAGATGCTAAAAAGCATGCAAACGGAGATGCAAAAACGGAACCAACTTGATGAAGTTCGAATGCAAAAAGATGAGGTTCGTGACAAAAGCATCCAATCACTAATACCCCAAATGGGTCAATTGGCAACCGATGTGGCGGAGTTGAAGAAAAACAAGGGTCAACTTCCTAGCGACACTAAGGTAAATCCTTCGCATGGTACGTCACGAGGTAATGTTAATGTTCATCATGTTAGTGTTTTAAGAAGTGGAAAAGAGTTTAAAGCCAATTTGTCACCCGAATTGGTTGAGGGGGTAGTTGAGGACATCACGGGTAATGATAGTGATGATGAAGTTTCACCGGTTAAACCTAAAGAAACAAATGTTAACAAACCGGGGTTGGGTGAAAACGAAAAGAATGAAAAAGTTGAGGGTGAACCGAGTCAAGTCCCGTTTCCATCGGCTTTACTTGACCCGGGTAGGAAAAACTTTATTGCATCAAGAGGTCCCCAAAAAGAAGAATTGTGGGACATGTTTAAACAAGTAAAAATTAATCTTCCATTACTTGATGCAATAAAGCAAGTACCCGCCTATGCAAAATTTTTAAAAGAGTTATGTACACAAAAAAGGCAAAACAAGAAGAAAATGCCTAAGCGGGTCGATTTAACCTGGCAAGTAAGTGCAGTTTTAAATGGGGAGCTTCCTCCTAAGCTCCAAGATCCGAGCACGCCATTGATTAACATACAAGTTGGTAATTTTCAAATGGCTAAGGCGTTGCTAGATCTTGGAGCCGGGGTTAGCATTTTACCGGGGGGCTTATATGACCAATATGACTTTGGTCTGTTAGCAAGGGTGGAGACAACGGTTGTTTTAGCCGATTTGCCTCATAAGCTACCTCGGGGTATGGTTCAAAATGTAATTGTTAAAATTGATGAGTTTTATTACCCGGTTGACTTTCTAGTCTTGGACTACTCGTCCGCGGACCCAAAACAACAACAAAATGTAATTTTGGGTCGGCCATTTTTGAGCACCACACATGCCGTGATCGATTGTAGATTTGGTACAGTCGACATGACTTTTGGGAATCGAAAAATGCGTTTGAATGTTTTTACTAACAATTCTAATGCTAGTGGTGTTGATGAGTGTTTCATGGCAGATATAGTTGACGGATGCAACCCGCATGAGTATGAGGAGGATGGTTTGGATGTTTGCCTGTGTGATTTTTCTGAACAGGTACATGCTTATGCACTCTGGGTTGAAGAGGAAAAGCAGGATGCAATGGCTTTGAAAGAAGGTCGACCGCCATGGACCCACCAGTTCGAAGGCTTACCGGCGAAAATAGATTTGGGTACTAAACCATCGTTAGAGGAACCGCCAAAGTTGGAACTAAAAGACTTGCCGAGCCACTTGAAGTATGTGTTTTTAGGGGATAATGACACTTTACCGGTCATTATTGCCTCTAATTTGGAGTTGGCACAAGAGCAAGCGTTGTTGGAAGTCTTGAAAGAAAACAAGGGAGCTATTGGATGGACAATTGCCGATCTCAAAGGAATTAGTCCATCAATTGTCATGCACAAAATCATTACAACCGAAGATGCCAAACCGACATGAGAAGCTCAAAGGCGGTTGAATCCGAACCTAAGGGAGGTAGTTAAAAAGGAGGTAATTAAATGGTTGGATGCGGGAATCATCTATCCGATTTCGGATAGTGCTTGGGTGAGTCCCACCCAAGTTGTGCCTAAGAAGGTCGGCATTCAAGTAGTCAAGGACGAAAGTGGTGAACAAATTGCCACCTTACCGGTTACCGGGTGGCGTGTATGTATTGACTACGTAAAATTGAATGTCGCCACTTCTAAGGACCATTTCCCGTTACCTTTCATTGACCAAATTATTGAAAAATTATCGGGTCAAAAGTACTACTGTTTTTTGGATGGGTATTCGGGTTACAATCAAATAGCAATACACCCGGATGACCAACACAAGACCACCTTCACTTGTCCATATGGCACATTTGCCTTTCGGCGGATGCCTTTTGGCTTGTGCAATGCTCCGGCAACTTTCCAACGATGTATGATGAGTATTTTCTCGGACATGGTTGGAGAGTCGCTCGAAGTCTTTATGGATGACTTCTCCATTTTTGGCACTAGTTTTGATGCTTGTCTCAACGAATTACAAAAAGTTTTAAAAAGGTGTGTTGAGAAAAATTTAGTGTTAAGTTGGGAGAAAAGTCATTTCATGGTGCAAGAGGGCATTGTGTTGGGACATGTAATTTCTGAAAGGGGGATGGAGGTGGATAAGGCAAAAATACGGGTAATAGCATCTTTGCCACCTCCGAAAAATGTTAAGGGTGTAAGGTCATTTTTGGGACATGCGGGTTTCTATAGACGTTTCATAAAGGGTTTTAGTGTTATCACCAAACCCTTGTGCAACTTGTTATTAAAAGATGTCCCATTTGATTTTACTAACGAGTGTATGCAAGCTTTCACTGTTTTGAAGGAACACTTGGTCAAAGCTCCTATCTTGCAACCACCGGATTGGTCAAAGCCGTTCGAGATAATGTGTGATGCAAGCGACACCACTATTGGTGCAGTTTTGGGTCAACGGGTTGATAGAAAGCCGGTGGTGATTTACTATGCAAGCAAAACTTTATCCGAAGTGCAACTCAATTACACCAGAACCGAAAAGGAGTTATTAGCGGTGGTGTATGCTTTGGATAAGTTTCGTGCTTATATTTGGGGGAGCAAAGTGGTGGTTTATTCGGATCATGGTGCGGTCCGATATTTGATGGAGAAAAAGGACGCAAAGCCTCGGTTGATTCGGTGGGTATTATTGTTGCAAGAGTTTGATTTGGAAATTCGAGACAAAAAGGGAAGTGAGAACGTAGTGGCGGATCACTTGTCTCGGATTCCGGTGGAAGGGATCGATGATGTTAGTGAAATCAATGAGAGTTTTCCCGACGAGCAACTACTAGCCGTTTCCACCTTTGTTGCACCGTGGTATGCTCACTATGTCAACTACTTAGCCACGGGTGCCATCCCAAGTCATTGGACCAAGAAGCGTCGACAACAATTTATGGTCCAAGTGAAGCAATATATTTGGGATGAACCGGATCTTTTCAAGATTGGACCGGATCAAGTTATACGAAGGTGTGTGCCCGAGACAGAAGTGTTGGAAATTTTGACCCATGCTCATTCGTCCGCATGTGGGGGTCATTTTAGTGGGCATAAAACAGGTTATCGGGTGCTCTCATGTGGGTTCTATTGGCCCACAATTTTCAAGGATGCTTGTGAATTCGCTAGAAATTGCATAAATTGTCAAAAGATGGGAAGCATATCGAAGAGGGATGAGATGCCTTTACAACCAATCTTGGTTGTAGAGATATTTGATGTATGGGGTATAGACTTTATGGGTCCTTTCCCGAATTCGAATGGCTTTCTATACATTTTGGTAGCGGTGGATTATGTCTCGAAGTGGATTGAAGCTATTGCAACACGAACAAATGACCATTCGGTCGTTTGTAAATTTGTTCAATCCAACATCTTCTCTCGTTTTGGCATCCCGCGGGTTATTATAAGTGATGGTGGTTCGCATTTCAAGAACTTCAACTTCGGGAAATTATTGAAGAGGTATAGCGTGAATCATCGGATTGCCACACCTTACCATCCACAAACGAGTGGACAAGTCGAAGTGTCCAACCGTCAAATCAAGGAAATTCTCATGAAGACGGTAAGAACGGATAGGAAGGATAGCTCGAGTAAGTTAGACGATGCGTTGTGGGCCTACCGAACGGCCTACAAGACTCCAATTGGTACAACGCCTTACCGGATGGTGTATGGAAAGGGTTGTCACTTGCCAATGGAGTTAGCGCATCGGGCACATTGGGCAATTAAGACGGTAAACGCGGACTATGACGAGGCGGGAAAGTTGAGAAATTTGCAATTAAGCGAGATAGAAGAGATTCGAGACGAGGCATATGAATGTGCATCGGCTTATAAAGACAAGCTCAAGAAGGTACACGATGCGAAATTGAGAAAGAAAACGTTCGAAGTGGGTCAAAAAGTTTGGTTGTATAACTCAAGACTCAAGATGTTCGCGGGCAAGCTTAAAAGTAAATGGATGGGCCCGTATGTCGTTCGGCGAGTTGGAAGGTTTGGTGACGTAGACATCCAAGACGAGCAAACATTGAAACAACAAACGGTGAACGGTCACCGGTTGAAGCCATACTTGGAGGGGAACGACATCAACAATTTAGAGCTTGACAAAGCGGGCTACATCTTACGCCCGGTCGATGAGGAACAACCGTGAGAGGCCCATGTTTGGTAGTGTAAATAGTAGCATTTTTGTTTTGTTTTGTTTTGTATAGTTTGCACAATTACTGTACTTCCTTGAAATCCGTGTTTGAAACAAGTGTGGGGATGTTCGGACACGAATTATTCCAACATTGTGTTGAGGACAACACGGGACTTTCGAGGGGGTAGGGTGATTTTTACACGTTTTTGAAAAAAATTAAAAACATAAAAAATCGGAAAAAAAAAATGAACTTGAAACAGCATTTTTCAGAAAATCAGGATGACCCAGATGCCACCGTAACTTACGGCGGCACCGTAAGTTACAGTGGAGAGTAAATTGATTAAGGCTTTACGGTGTATCTCTACTGTTTTACGGTGGGAGTTTGTGTTCAGGTTGTACCGTAATTTACGGTTTTACCGTAATTTACGGTACGCAGTGAAAATTGATCCGTCGTTTTGGTTTCTGCATGTATATAAAATATATATATATATATATATAATAAAACATTAATTACGAAAATTAACCCCAACCACTCATTCTTTCTTCATCTTTCTCATCTATCTCTTTCACCTATCACTCTCATCAAGACCCATAAGATCCATATTCTTCTTCAACCTTCAACCCTCCATATCTCACTCAATTTTTGTTTAAACTAAGTGAAATCGGAGTCTATTTTGACTAATTTTTCACGTAGTTTCTGATTTTGCCAAGAGATTTATAAGAAAACACAGTTTTTGGGTCCGAACTTCAAACCCTAGTGTCGAGATTTTGGGTTTTGTTGAAGTTGTTGCCTCATTTGTGTTTCTTACATCTTCAAACAAGGTATGGAAGTTTATTTACTATGTTTTGTTGATACATTGTGAGAATGAAGGTTAATAGTGTTATTTGGTTATACCCACTTGCTTGTTCATAGTTTTGACTTGTTACTTGTTCTTGAACATGATTATGGTTTGTAGATGTAAGATTGTTAGTAAAGTAGTGAACTTTTGGGGATTTCTACATTGTAGAGACACCATGCCCAAATTTTTGAAAAATTTATAAACTTGTAGTTCACTAACATCTACAACCATAGTAACAAGCAAGTGTGGGGATATTTTGGGTAAAAGAGTCTAATTTTGTTTCGTTTGGTTGTGTTGTTTGCTCTAATGTGTGTAGGAAATGGCACGAACAAAAGAAAAGACCGGAGCTAGTTCATCTTCGTCTTCGAAGGGAAAGGGTAAACAGCCGGAACAACAACCAAGGAAGAGACAATACATGGGTCGAGTAAGCGAAAGCGAAAGTGAAGATGAGGAAATGGAGTTGGACCCGGCTGAAAAGCCAAAATGGAATTCGGGTCCATTGGATGATCAAGCAGAGGAGTGGCAACCGACACTCTACCATGACAGTATGAATAAGTTGAAGAAAAAGGCAGCGGCTTTTATTTGCGAGAGAGAAGTTAATGAGGTTCAATTTGGCTAGTTCGGTGTGTTTGATAAATTTCGCGCTCTAGGTTGGGAGGGGGCGCTTAATTGTTATGATAAAGATAAAAACCATTTGTTCATATCCAAAATACAAGAATGGATGGTAACTCTTAAGTGCAACACATATGACAAGCCATCACAAATGAAGCTAACAGGTATAGTGCATGGGATTCCGGTGGAGATGTCTTTTACCACATTGAAGAAATTGGGAAAATACGACAGTCTACCGGCTGGTGATTATATGATACCTACTCTTGATGACCTTCTGGTTAAACCGGAGAAGCATATTCGATGGAATGATATGTTGGCAGCACTATTTTTACCCGGTAAATACAGTGGTATTCTATACCGGAAGAACTTAAAAATAGAAGCTAAATTGTTGCTAGCAATCTGTGTTCTCAATGTTATTCCACAAAGGGGGGACAAGGAGCAGGTGAGGTTCCCGGAGGTACCTGTCATCTATTCGCTAATGCATGGGTCTCCGCGTTTTCCGATACGCTTCTGATCATGAACCACTTATGGATTTGCCGAAATAAGTATGGAAGAGATATCGTCCCGTATTGTCGAATAATCACGGGGTTGATGAAACAACAAAAGGCAATAACATCTGAAGATCGAGGAGCAACAAAAAGGCATCAGCCTTTTACGTTAGATAAGTTGGGGATTGGTTGGTCATATACACAATCGGAGCATTATCATAAGCTCAAGTCAGAAGGGCAAAGGTGGAGAGCATTAAAGGCGGATGCACAGGATCTCTTGCCGGGTGAGCCGGAAAGTGAAGAGGAAGCAGCTCCAAGTGGTGACGAGGATTATGCGGACGAGCCGCATGGTGGTGAAAATGTAGGTCATGGGGGTTATGGTAGAGGTTATGGTGGTATGTTTTACGATTATACGCAGTAGTCCTATGAGCCGGGTTGGGCTTATGACGGCACAATGTGTCACACCCTGACGTTTGCGGAAGCGTGGTTTATTTGGTGTGACTTCTTAATACCATAGCGACAATCATACCAATGCTATATGTTAAAAACATGAGATATTCATTCATTAATAAAGTTTAGAAACATTCCATTTTCAACAATCACAAAAATAGTTTACAAACCTTAACTTGATTTATTTGAGTTCATAAAGACTTAGCAAAAGACTTTAAACAAAACCAGGTTTAGGTGTATATAACCCGTCCAGGAAGAGGTTACACCTTCTAAACCCTAGATGACTTCTTTATTCAAACGCAGCTTGAAAATACGTGCATACCGTGCCAGATCCGTTAGTTTCCTGAAATACATGTAATTTGAAAAGTCAACATAACGTTGAGCGAGTTCATGTGTAAGTAAGTAGATATGAACCTTCGTAAAAATTGTCTGTATGTATAAAAATCCCTGGTATGTAGCAATTAAGGAAAAAGAAACCACCATTGGGTTGCAAAGCCAATGATAAGTGTGAAGTGATGCAGGAAGACTCAAACCTAGCGGATTTGTGCGTCGGGCACTTAGTCACTTCATGGTCCACTCGGCGGACTCAGGAGTGGGGCTCGCTACACCCAAATAGATCTATCACTAATGTACCTCGGTCCTACAACGAGGATTGATGGCCTTAAGTGTTGTGCCCACCACTCACATGTTCGCGTAATAAAAACCCTCCTTAAGCTAACCATACCATGAAAATAAATGTCTGTAAATGTCTGTAACATGTATTTCACCCCCGAGGTGTAAAACTGAAAATAGTTAAGAGAAAAGGGGGACATGAACTCACAGTATTGCGTCTTCGGTACTCGTAACCCAAATCTCCTCAGCAAACACGACTACCTACAATGGTCTAACGTCTATTAGACGAACGGGTCGTGCCTTGTCTTAGTATTGATTAGTGCCTTTGAGTTACGTTTTAAAGTGTCTTCAATATTTTAGTAATGATACTTCTCGTACTTGTGTATTCGTATTTCCTTCCCAATGATGGGATATTTTACATATGTCTGTTCGTATTGGAATTATATTTTTAAGTCCCACTTTAGAGAATACTTACTTAACCATATTTCTGTATACAACCAACCTCCGACACTCTGTATTTCATTATAAAAATTATGACGAGTTTTATGCTTGAAAAACATAGTCTATAATATACTAGTAAACGCTTGTCCCAAAAATATCTACTAAGTGTTATAATGTTCGGAAAATTTCGCCATAGCCTCCTCTGTAAATAGAGGTGTCCATGCTTAAGAGCATCTCATTTTCTTTTACAAATATCTCATAGAGTGTTCCCACATAGCCAACCCGACAAATATACATGCAATGCCCTATTTACGTCTTTTCAGATTTATTAACTAATACTGGACTGTTTTCAAGTATTTAAATAAAATAGCTAACATTTTCCAAAAATTCTCAAATTTTTACGGAAGGTCATAAATAACCCACGATTTATTGTGTAAAAATTTCGGATATCAGTTCATTACCAATTTTATATAAAAATTCTTTTACTCGGCTGCAATCAGATTTGATACTTTCTGATTGCAGTTTTACGGAAAAATTCACTAAAAATCAATCGTGAGTCGGATCGTCGACAGTTGGAGGGTCACGGAAACAACTGTGACTATCTACAGTAAAAATTCCATGAGCTGATTCTGCTCAGGCTTTAAGTTTTGACTCTGATTACAACACACTTTTTCAGCAGAAATATTTCAGCTTTGAGCTGCTGTCAAAAAATAATACTTTAAAAATAGTAAACGGTCTCGAAAAATTACGATTCCAGTTCCCTTAGTTCAGATATTCAAAATTACACAATTTAGACTCTAGAACTTCAATTTTTCGATTAAAAATGAACCAGTTACAGCCTGTTGAAGGGGCTGGAAAATCTCAATCAGCAAGCTGTTCTTATTGTAGAAGTTACTAAAAACGCATAAACAAAGACCCTAACCATGGTTTATTGATGATTTAATGTTCCAACCTCAATCATGCTTTAACCAACCCTAAACCACCCAGATTTCAACTTCACACAAACTTTTTATGAAGGGTTTTTATGCAGAATTTTAAGTTCAACTTTTTAGTGTTCATCTTCTTGTGATTTGAACAAACAAACGTCATGCTTCATATTTTGACTAAAATAAGATGGAACAAGGTGTAGAGACTTACTACTAGCACAAGGCTAGGGTAGAAATCTAATGAAGATGATGGTGAGAAAAAGTACGGTGAAGTGACTAGAACAAGCTCTCTTGAAGTTCCTTCAACTTGCTACCTTCATGAACCACCTTCCATGCTTGAATGGAGAGCTTGTAGTGAAGAAAATGGAGGATGTGAGAGGTGGTGGTGATGAAATCGGTTATGGAGAGGCAGAATTTTTTGGGAGAGAGAGTGAGATGGAGTGTGGGTTTTGTTATAATGATGGTTCTCCTTGGGAAAAACAAGTGCCACCCTACTCTAGTGTTATGATTAGAAATTGGCCAACCATAATTAGGGAAGATAATCACAAAATCAAGACAAGATATAATGAAATGATGGGGCTGAATTCGGTTAGGGGGGGGGGGTAATATGAAAATTTTTGGTAATTAGTAGGTAAGTAAATAAGGGGTTGAGGGTATTTTCTAAAATAGTGGGTGTATGACATGTTTCTATAGTGTGTGGGGATTTTTGTGGCCATAATTATTTAAGAATAATAAAATAATATTTCTGACAAAATTTTGGTGTCTCGGGTATTGTCTGGTTGTTCGGTTACGTATCGTTCTGTTAAAGCGTTTAATTGTATCGTATAGCGTCTTTTGCGCATCTTTTTGTAACGGAATTAATTCCAACACTTAGGAAAATGTCCAGGACCATTTAGTCAATACTCTGTATAATATGAGTGTGTTAAAAGCTGATTTGTTACAAAAATGCGAAATTATGTATTTAAATTGCGTTTTAGGCACTTTCCGGCACTCAAACTATCACCTAGTGACATAGTCTTATGGTCCTCACTCCCCTACACTACCAACCAGTGTAGTACTCTATCCCTGGCTCATACTGGCCCTAAGAACATTGTCTGTCTATGTGCTGGTATTGTCAGCATTATTTCTGAATCAACCGTTCAGTGTGTCAACTGTGCTGAGTGCATCAGGTATGTCACTAATGTAGGTGTGTAATGAATGGAGTGACTGTATAAAATATGATGCATGTATATATGATATAGAATCATGGAGCAGTTTAAATTATCAGTTGAAATCAAGCACAGTCATTAAGCACGTAATTAAGATTAATTAATTTGTACAGTACCTGAAATTTTGAGGGTTGTCACATTCTCCCCCCGTTAAGAAAATTTCGTCCTCGAAATTTGTACTACCTTAATTCCTTAGGGTTTCGTTATGTATGTATGTATGTATATGAATAGTACCGAGGTAGATAACCACCAAATCGAATCAAACCTTATTCACATCAAGTGAGTCTAGAATATATATATAACATCACAATTCCAATAGTTAAAAGGTATGTGCTTATAGCATTTAATGTCAAAGGTACAGTACGCATTTGATGTATAGTCTAGAGTAATCCAGCTTGCAGTGTTCCACAAAAGAGGAGTCTTATCCAATAGAGTTTTCAAATGACTGGTCATAGTATGCAAATTTTCACAAACCATAGCATCCGCTATATGAACTCAAAATCAACAACTTGAAGATGAAAATGACCTGCCAACTGGCGAATAAGTAAATGATAAGGATTTGCGTGTTGACATTCTCGAGTTGCGAAAATACACCGAATGAAGTACAAGTGAATCTGGTGTATCATTGTCTAAATTTGTAGTTGCATCAGAAATGTTTAAATGACAAGTCGAACAAGAGTATATGTAGTTTTGTGAAACAGTTAACCATGATTAGCACAAGCTAGTAACACCACAAGGTGCCGAAATGACGAGATTCAATAATAATGGTGACTGAACAAGTTCACCGTGCCTGAAATCAAATGATAGTGTATCGAGACAATCTGAAGTTTTGATTTACACAATGTCACAAAGTTTTTAGTTAAATACGGGGCATCAAAGAGCCACTGCCTTTGATTGAAGGTGAAAAGCATTAAGTTTGGCAAGGTATTTGATTGACAATGAAGGTATCGTTAGGAGGTACATTGTGCCTATGAAATGAATACATGTACCGTTGCCTTAACACACAATTGTGTTGAGACTGCTTTAATCGTGATAAACGAGACGGATTTAGAGTAATTAAACAATTCAAATCCGTGTATGAAATGAGTAACCAACTTAGCGCAAGCTCAATTCTGTGAAAACATCACCGCAAGGTGTTGAAATCAGTCAAACGATTTAGTGGAGTCGTAGACCAACCGAATCTACTACGACTTGTAATGAAAGAACCTTTGCAAAAATATTTGAATATGATGCTCCCAATACATCATATAGCGTCTCAAATCAAACATGTGAAAATGGATAAGTTCAAGCAATTGAACTTAGTTTTAGCGTAACCCGATAGAAAACGTATGTATCAACAAAGGAAAGCTTGGCATGGTGACAAAAAAATAAACCATGAATGTAATTTGAGATCAAAAGAAGTTTCAAGAGAGTGTGTTGACTTGATAGCAAAGAGTCAACAATTACAATAATGTAGGTTATTCAGATTACAGACCAGTAATTTGATTTAACAACATAATATCTGAACTTCACTGAAATGTTTGGGATGAAACCGCATGCGTAGCAGATGGTGCATGCGTAACATGTGAGTTTTCAAGTAATGAAACAATGAGTGTTTGCTAAAATGGAGAAACGACCAAATATTCGAAGCAAAAGGGTGTTCGCTCTTAGCGAAGAAAATCAACGTGATGCAACTACCATTAAGGGGAGTAGAGATGCAAACATCTACTCGCTAGAAGCAAAAGTGACGGTTTCAACGAAAGAAATTTAAGTACTTTCTATTTTTGTTAGCTGAAATGGCATGTATGTCAGGTTAATGGTGTTCGATCGAGTTTACAGGTGCGGTTCCTAAGTAACAACCTTTGTGTATTTGGCCCCGGGTTCCCAAAGGTCTTAAGTATGCTATCTAGATCCTCACGGCTTCGTATTTCGTGTACGTTTAAAAACAAGTTATTGTCCCACAATCTCCCCGGTAAACTTCCTTCCCGAATTCACCGCTAACGACACTCGATCGTCGACCAGTCGTGTATTAGTAGTCGGGTCTTCACCGTCCGTCAAATAAGTAATTCGTCAATCCTTAGCAAGAGCCACCGACCCTGGTTGGCTAGCTCGTCCGACTTCCGATCATTTGAAAGTCATCGTCCTTTTTCTTGATGAGCGGAACTGAGGTTACCCAAAAAGGGAATTTTGGTCTGTTATCTTCCTTCTCTATCTACTACTGAAACTACACTGTCAATCCTTGCATTTCCGCAAATGCGAGTCGCTACGATGCATCGATTTCAGGTGCGGTGCCTGGAATTAAATCGATGCGAGGTTTGACTAACAGTTGCAACATAGATGCATAACGTTGAGTAATATAGAACGTACCGATACTTGAATCCCGGCGTGTTCCTATAGCTCTGCTACTGAGCTTTTATCCTTGTGCTTGATTCTTCTTAGGGCAGTACTTTCTGAAATGCTTCTTGCTTCCACAGTTAAGACAACCTTGAGCACGTTTCTGTTTGTCACTCGTTCTGCCCTGGTATTCGTCATTGTCGTTGTTTTCACCGTGATTCTCACTACCATCTTGGCCTCCATTTCTACTTTCAGTACCTTGCCTACAAGTTTCCTTGGGATGCCTTCTCTTGCCACAGTTATCACATTTTCCATATTTACATCGCCCGACATGATAGCGTAGACAATTGTCGCACTTAGGTAGAATACCCATGTAGTCCTTTCCCTTTTTGGCCTTCTTCTCGTTACTTACCCGAGTAACCTTCTTGAAATTCACAAGTTTTCTCTTGCTATCCCCAGATGACTCTACAGGAGCCTCGTTTTCCTCTTCCGGAGTGGAAAATTTTCCTTGTCTAATCGCTTCTTCAGTGAGCGCCACACTCATGTCGATTGCTTCGATAATTGTTGAAGGCTTAGAGGTTGTTACCAGGCTTAGAATCTGCGGTGCTAGTCCCCTGATGAAAAGTTCGATCTTCCTAGATTCTGGTTCCACCAAACGCGATGCAACTTGTGATAACTCGCCAAATCTCTGCACATATTCAGCTATCTTTGGACCTTCCATTCTCAAGTTCCACAATTCAGTTTCCAACTTCTGGACTTCCGCCCTAGAGCAAAATCTTTTGCGCATTAGTTCCTTCAGTTCGTCCCACGTCATAGCATATGCATCAGCCTCGCCCATTGCTTGAATTTGAAGGTTCCACCATGATAGAGCCCCATCTACAAATAGCCCCGCTATGTACGTAACCTGATGTTCTGGGGCGCATTTGCTCAATCGTAAGACAGAATTCGTCTTTTCCACCCAACGCACAAATGCTAAGGCACCCCCAGTGCCGTCGAATTCTCGAGGTTTGTGGTTCAAGAACTGCTCATAGGTGCAGCCGCTGGGTGGGTTATTTCCTGAGGTACCTCCGCCGTGTTCGGAGCGAAGGGCCTCGAGTTGTGCGATGGCTTGCAAGATGCGCCCTTGCAGTTCTGACTCTGCTGTTGTCGGCAGAGGGTTGTTGGTATCGACGTTCCCTGGTATCGACATCTTCTGAGAAGAAGGTTGGTTAGGTCAGGTCTCATTCGTTCGGGGAGTGCATATAGTTGTTTAGAGATCGTATGTACACATACATATTAGGTTATCACACCAACCAATCAAGCAATAGTATAATCATAGTATAACCAAGAAATTTGGTAGTTATGTTTAATGAGAGCGTAGTAAGCAAGCACGTAGCGTTATAGTTATTGTACACATATATTGATTAATACTTGCTTAACAGAGATATAGCGACGGAGTTTTGTTGGTCATTGGCCATAAAGTATTGTTGCATGTTTAATAATGGTTGGACCCTAATTATTCCCTTACCACAATTGTATTGCCTTCCAAAATGTATCCCGTCAATAGGGACACAGGGTCACCCTACCCTTGTCCATTTAATGTATTAGTGTATCAAAATCTCATAGTCTAAAGTGGTCTTTAAGAGTCTCCACAAACCCGGCTTACCATTAGTGTCTTTACTTGAAAGCAATGTAATCCGCATAATCCAGAAATCACTATACCAGTGTCTGAGGAGGAGGAAAGAAAAGTAAATTGTTTAACGTGCGTGGACTTCCCCCTTGGGCTTGTGTACACGTCGAAGTAATTATCCGCTCTGCCGCTCGATAGTAACGAAGTGAGCATCAGGATACTGGGAACGGTGTAGTAGTAACGGTTGAGAGCGCAAAAGGAACCTTGATAAATGTGGAGGATCAAAGTATGCTGGCAATAAACAGGGTGGAGGGCGTGGTGTCTTATATAAACTTTTCAGACAATATGCTGTCTTGTGATGTAAATACTTACATCATGTTTTCAGTTATGTAATGATTGGCATTTGAAGTTACTGAATGTGGTGTTAGCTCAAGCGCCAACACTCTGCGACTCATATCCTCGAACTGTAGCTCATGTTACCGGAGCAACTCAACTCGCGTGTGGCCTCCATTATGTGAGGATCTAACATTAGCGTAGTGTATGGTAAGGACCATCCAAAATGGCTCATCCAGTGCCGTAGGGGTGAAAGTAGCAAATGGTGCGGTCTGTGAGGTCGTAGAAAATGTTGCTGTAGCCGATGGGATCGTTACGAGGGTGCTGATCTGGAGTACCTTCTCGGGGTGCGGGTAAATCTTGGAGGAAAGCGTTAGGCATCTTGGCGCAATGGACGTCGGTCTTCACAAGAGCAACATCAGCGGGTGAAGGTGCAGGTACTGGGTCGGGTATAAGGGATGCATTGTCTGGTAAATCAAAAGAAATAGGGTCATGACCAATTAAGGGTGCAGGATCAGTAGGAGCAACATCAAGCTGTCCCAAAAGGTGTAGGAGCTAACTCAGGAGCAGGCCCTGGGTCGTGTAACGGTGTGGTGCCTCGAGCGGGTGTTAGTGCAGCAGTCATAATGACGTCGTCGTCTGTGTCAGCAGTATAAGGATGTGACCAGGCCGTCTATAAGGCTGTAAATGTCACAGACTCAAGGGAGTCTGAAATCGAATATACGCTAGAACCAGAGGGTGGCCTGTTAACAGGGGCCTTAAGAAGTGAAATTAGTAGCAACGTTCTCGTCTAACTTTCTATCACCATAGGCATCAGCAGAAGGACCGTCAATAAATATGTCTATGTCATCATTAATTGCTTGTCGCGTAGCCAACCTTCGGCAGGAAAGTCCATAGGAGACGCATCGTCGAGGATCGGGGTCATGGTGTGCTCACTATTGGGGTGCCCAGTGATGAGGTGGTCATGGGCTGAAACAAGAGTGACAGAAGGATCCTTGTCAGCGAAGTCATCAGCAAGGGTAAAGTATCACCCGAAATCTGGTAGTGCGGACGGTTGGAAGTTGTCCTCGTCCTTGGTCAGTATATCAGGATCACTCTCAGTGTCTGACGTAAATGTCTCTGGCGCAGATGCAGTCTCATCATCTGTGACGGCGGCCGTAGTGTTATCAATGTCTGATAACTCGCCTTCTAAATAGTGTGACGTGTGTGCCGGTTCATAATAGTCGTAGCATGTATATCCATAGTAATTATTAACAATTTGTGTATGCAAATACTCACCACATATGCACGTATATCAATAATCAGCAATTAAGCGTGTAAGTAATGACAATGTAAGCATGTAATCGTCCTAGTCTTCCCCAGACTATCCCACCCAGTCTCTCAGACTAAACTCCCTGGCCTCCAAGACCAACTCCCTGGTCTCTAAGACCAACCTCCCAGTCTCTCAGACTAAACTCCCTGGCCTCTAAGACCAACCTCCCAGTCTCTAAGACTAAATCCCTGGTCTCTTAGACCAACTTCCCAGTCTCTAAGACTAAATCCCTGGTCTCTAAGACCAACCTCCCAGTCTCTAAGACTAAATCCCTGGTCTCTAAGACCAACCTCCCAGTCTCTAAGACTGATCCACCCTCAGTCTCTAAGACTGATCATCCCTCAGTCTCTAAGACTGAATTATAAATATAAATTTGGAAATGTGTATTTGTGCCTTTTGTTTGTAAAAATGTTTGTTTCCTGGATCTGGACGTTTTGTGTATGCAGTGTAAAAATGTTTGAAAATGTTTTCGTGAGAGCCCTGATGATCATAGTCTAGACTCGAGAAAGAATCCTAGTTCGCTATGATCGAGGCTCTGATACCAAGCTGTCACACCCTGACGTTTGCGGAAGCGTGGTTTATTTGGTGTGACTTCTTAATACCACAGCGACAATCATACCAATGCTATATGTTAAAAACATGAGATATTCATTCATTAATAAAGTTTAGAAACATTCCATTTTCAACAATCACAAAAATAGTTTACAAACCTTAACTTGATTTATTTGAGTTCATAAAGACTTAGCAAAAGACTTTAAACAAAACCAGGTTTAGGTGTATATAACCCGTCCAGGAAGAGGTTACACCTTCTAAACCCTAGATGACTTCTTTATTCAAACGCAGCTTGAAAATACGTGCATACCGTGCCAGATCCGTTAGTTTCCTGAAATACATGTAATTTGAAAAGTCAACATAACGTTGAGCAAGTTCATGTGTAAGTAAGTAGATATGAACCTTCGTAAAAATTGTCTGTATGTATAAAAATCCCTGGTATGTAGCAATTAAGGAAAAAGAAACCACCATTGGGTTGCAAAGCCAATGATAAGTGTGAAGTGATGCAGGAAGACTCAAACCTAGCGGATTTGTGCGTCGGGCACTTAGTCACTTCATGGTCCACTCGGCGGACTCAGGAGTGGGGCTCGCTACACCCAAATAGATCTATCACTAATGTACCTCGGTCCTACAACGAAGATTGATGGCCTTTAGTGTTGTGCCCACCACTCACATGTTCGCGTAATAAAAACCCTCCTTAAGCTAACCATACCATGTAAATAAATGTCTGTAAATGTCTGTAAATGTCTGTAACATGTATTTCACCCCCGAGGTGTAAAACTGAAAATAGTTAAGAGAAAAGGGGGACATGAACTCACAGTATTGCGTCTTCGGTACTCGTAACCCAAATCTCCTCAGCAAACACGACTACCTACAATGGTCTAACGTCTATTAGACGAACGGGTCGTACCTTGTCTTAGTATTGATTAGTGCCTTTGAGTTACGTTTTAAAGTGTCTTCAATATTTTAGTAATGATACTTCTCGTACTTGTGTATTCGTATTTCCTTCCCAAGGATGGGATATTTTACATATGTCTGTTCGTATTGGAATTATATTTTTAAGTCCCACTTTAGAGAATACTTACTTAACCATATTTCTGTATACAACCAACCTCCGAAACTCTGTATTTCATTATAAAAATTATGACGAGTTTTATGCTTGAAAAACATAGTCTATAATATACTAGTAAACGATTGTCCCGAAAATATCTACTAAGTGTTATAATGTTCGGAAAATTTCGCCATAGCCTCCTCTGTAAATAGAGGTGTCCATGCTTAAGAGCATCTCATTTTCTTTTACAAATATCTCATAGAGTGTTCCCACATAGCCAACCCGACAAATATACATGCAATGCCCTATTTACGTCTTTTCAGATTTATTAACTAATACTGGACTGTTTTCAAGTATTTAAATAAAATAGCTAACATTTTCGAAAAATTCTCAAATTTTTACGGAAGGTCATAAATAACCCACGATTTATTGTGTAAAAATTTCGGATATCAGTTCATTACCAATTTTATATAAAAATTCTTTTACTCGGCTGCAATCAGATTTGATACTTTCTGATTGCAGTTTTACGGAAAAATTCACTAAAAATCAATCGTGAGTCGGATCGTCGAAATTCCAGTTGGAGGGTCACGGAAACAACCGTGACTATCTACAGTAAAAATTCCATAAGCTGATTCTGCTCAGGCTTTAAGTTTTGACTCTGATTACAACACACTTTTTCAGCAGAAATATTTCAGCTTTGAGCTGCTGTCAAAAAATAATACTTTAAAAATAGTAAACGGTCTCAAAAAATTACGATTCCAGTTCCCTTAGTTCAGATATTCAAAATTACACAATTTAGACTCCAGAACTTCAATTTTTCGATTAAAAATGAACCAGTTACAGCCTGTTGAAGGGGCTGGAAAATCTCAATCAGCAAGCTGTTCTTATTGTAGAAGTTACTAAAAACGCATAAACAAAGACCCTAACCATGGTTTATCGATGATTTAATGTTCCAACCTCAATCATGCTTTAACCAACCCTAAACCACCCAGATTTCAACTTCACACAAACTTTTTATGAAGGGTTTTTATGCAGAATTTTAAGTTTAACTTTTTAGTGTTCATCTTCTTGTGATTTGAACAAACAAACGTCATGCTTCATATTTTGACTAAAATAAGATGGAACAAGGTGTAGAGACTTACTACTAGCACAAGGCTAGGGTAGAAATCTAATGAAGATGATGGTGAGAAAAAGTACGGTGAAGTGACTAGAACAAGCTCTCTTGAAGTTCCTTCAACTTGCTACCTTCATGAACCACCTTCCATGCTTGAATGGAGAGCTTGTAGTGAAGAAAATGGAGGATGTGAGAGGTGGTGGTGATGAAATCGGTTATGGAGAGGCAGAATTTTTTGGGAGAGAGAGTGAGATGGAGTGTGGGTTTTGTTATAATGATGGTTCTCCTTGGGAAAAACAAGTGCCACCCTACTCTAGTGTTATGATTAGAAATTGGCCAACCACAATTAGGGAAGATAATCACAAAATCAAGACAAGATATAATGAAATGATGGGGCTGAATTCGGTTAGGGGGGGGGGGGGTAATATGAAAATTTTTGATAATTAGTAGGTAAGTAAATAAGGGGTTGAGGGTATTTTCTAAAATAGTGGGTGTATGACATGTTTCTATAGTGTGTGGGGATTTTTGTGGCCATAATTATTTAAGAATAATAAAATAATATTTCTGACAAAATTTTGGTGTCTCGGGTATTGTCTGGTTGTTCGGTTACGTATCGTTCTGTTAAAGCGTTTAATTGTATCGTATAGCGTCTTTTGCGCATCTTTTTGTAACGGAATTAATTCCAACACTTAGGAAAATGTCCAGGACCATTTAGTCAATACTCTGTATAATATGAGTGTGTTAAAAGCTGATTTGTTACAAAAATGCGAAATTATGTATTTAAATTGCGTTTTAGGCACTTTCCGGCACTCAAACTATCACCTAGTGACATAGTCTTATGGTCCTCACTCCCCTACACTACCAACCAGTGTAGTACTCTATCCCTGGCTCATACTGGCCCTAAGAACATTGTCTGTCTATGTGCTGGTATTGTCAGCATTATTTCTGAATCAACCGTTCAGTGTGTCAACTGTGCTGAGTGCATCAGGTATGTCACTAATGTAGGTGTGTAATGAATGGAGTGACTGTATAAAATATGATGCATGTATATATGATATAGAATCATGGAGCAGTTTAAATTATCAGTTGAAATCAAGCACAGTCATTAAGCACGTAATTAAGATTAATTAATTTGTACAGTACCTGAAATTTTGAGGGTTGTCACACAATGCAAGAAGTGATTGAGAATCAACGTCCTCCGGCATCTATTTTTGATACATGGTCGGGTTCGGAGAGGACGTTATTTGATCAGAATACAAGAATGAGTGCAAGTTTGGAGCGGTCGTTAAAACGTAGTTTTGATCGTCAAGAGACATGGAATCGCACACATGCGTATTCCCATGAAGTGGAAATGAACAATCGATATCATGACGATCAAGAAAGGAGATTGCACGCGGATTGGCATGCCGGGCGGCCAGTGGTTGTGGATCCACAACATGTGGATTATGCCTCTCTACCACCGTATGATGGTAGTGTTTCGTATCCAACCCCGCCGATCCATCACTCACAATGGATTGATCCACGCCCGCAAGAGGGAGCTCAACAACAACAAGGAGGAAGTAGTAGCGGCTCATTTGCGTTCGGTGAATGGAATGACATGATGTCTTCCTTTTTTGGACCTCCGGGACCGCGCTATTATTAGTCAGGTTGTGTTCCCCCTTTGTATATTTTGTGCATATTTGTTAGTTTGTTTGTTTATGGTTGGGCGGTTGGGTGGTGTATGATTGTGATGTTATATTGGGTTGGTGCGAGTTGGTGGTATCATGTTTTAAAAGAAGAAAAACATATATATATATATATATATATATATATATATATATATATATATATATATATATATATATATTAAATGAAAAGCACAAAAAGAAATTTGTGGTTTGAGTGAAGAAGCTTTTTGTTGATGTTGAATGAATCTTAGTGATCAAAGCCTCCTAAAACCATACATTGGGGTCAATGTATCCCAAGTGTGGGGATGGGGGGAATTTTTCGAAGATTTTGAAAAATTTTGAGTCAAGCAAAACATTGTGAGAATTTGAACACCCTAGATTAGCCCTAAATTGATGCACCGGCAACCCTTGATACCCTTTCATTCTTGGTGAGAGTAGTAGCCACACTTGTACATAAATAATGATTGTCTTTGATGAGAGTGGCTACGGGTGGGGGTGCATTAGAACTTGTGCTTGAATGCGATTTGAGTCCTTAGTTAGACATGAATGCGAAAAGGATAAGGGCATCTAGGTAGCCTCGTCTTTAGTGTGTGTGAGTGTGGGATTTGGGGGGTTGGACCTCATAAGTTATATATATGAGCATGGTTACGAGAGGGGCGGGGGTTTGGACATTTAGTTGCCCAATTTTGTGCCTAAAAGCCTATCATTTGTTACCCCTAGCTACTTACTTAAAAACTTACCCAAATTTGACCCGGTCTTATAGTGTTAGTAGTAGTAGTAGTAGTTTTAGTAGTTTGAAGTAGATATGTTTGATGTTTCATTGTATGTTTGTTTGCTTTGAGTTAAAAAAAAAATTAGAAAAGAAAAAAAAGAGAGAAAAAGCAATGAAAAATGAAAAAAAAAAAAAAAAAAGGATGTTTAGTTGTCTTGTACATAGTAGTTTAGAGTGGTAGTTGTTAGTTTGTTTTATTGTGTAATAAAAAGACCGGGTTAAATTTTCGTTACTTCATATATATTCCATTTCCTACCCATACACCTAGCCACGTTACAACCTTGAAAGTCCATTTGATTTGCATTCATGTTTGGCACTTGTTAGGAGAAGGATCGATTTAGGTACAAGCCTATAATTGTGCAACCGCCCGTTAGCCTTTGTGTGTCTAGCTCATATTGCTAGTGCTTACTTGTTACCGAGAGGAGAGACATAGTGAGGGGTGCATTGTTTTGGGTGTTAAAAAGGGGTTAGTAAAAGGATTGCAAGTTTTTGCTTGGTTTACACTGATCACTTGTTGAGAAATTGATTTGATGAGTTGCTTGGGACAAGCAACGGTTAAGTGTGGGGATGTGACGGGTGGTCCATTGGACAACCCTTAATTATGTTAAAAGACGAATTAATCTTTCACTTAATCGTGTAATTATCTTGAATTAAATAACTACTGTTGCTTATGTTTCAGGTGCGGTTCGGGAGCTTAAAGTGGATAAAATGCAGCTTTAGAGGGTTTGGAGTTGAACGGGTCATGCGTGGAACAAAAGTTGAAACAAGGCACAAAAATCAGGTTGTCACCGTAAATTACGGTCCCACCGTAATTTACGGTGGACCTGATTTTGACCTGATTGCTACCGTAACTCAGTAGTCTGTCACCGTAACAACTAGAAGGTCACCGTAACTTACGGTGGTACCGTAAGTTACGGTGGAAGCTGCGGAAAACTTGTAACTGCCATCATTTATTCAGTTTTATGGTGTCTTTTCATGTATTCTGATCATTGGTCGGTTTTGGGAGAGACTAGGGGCGATTTTGGCTGATTGTACTTGGTTCCAAACAATTTCTAACATTCGGTTTGTGTTTTCGATTCATATGAACATTAAACTTATTGTTATGATGATTCACCAAGCTATGTGTGGCTAAAACTCTCGGTGATCATCTTAGGTGGAGGTTTCTATTGAACTTTTGTGTGTTTATTTCTGAATTTCTAGAATGATAACTTGTGTTGCTTGATTATCATGGTGTATGCATAATTGTTTGTAGCTTGTTAATTGATAGTGCAATTTCTAATCTCAATCGTACGTTCTTGGTGCCGTTGGCAATCGAGATATCACGGGAAGGGTTAGGGTTGGTTATTGATTAATTGATCATCGGGAAACAACCTCGCGTTTATATAATCCGAGTACTTTGTTCCCTTTTATCACTTCAATTATTTATGCACGAGTTATGTCTATGTAACTCTTTCTAGTTGGAATTTCACACAATTGTTAAAAGAAACTGAATCCTAAGATGGTCATTGTTCTCCTAATCTGTTAAACAACCAATTTTGATTTTGCAATTAGTTATTAATTTAGTTTTCTTAAACAACAATCCAAATCATTGATCTTTATTTTCTGCAAATTAGGTTAAGTGTAGTTTAATCGCAAAGCTATATAATAGACACATTTTCCACATACTCCCTGAGTTCGATACCTTTTTACCACTATCTATAGTTGTTATTGGGATTAAATTTGCGTGTACCACGACAGACACGTCAGACCGATCTTGCACTCATTTGGAATTTGACATCTCACAAACCGGACTATCGTAAGTCGCTCATTATTTGTTATATTTTATCCAAATTTAAAGGTGATAAAGATTCTTCTTTTTTTCTTAGATACGAGATGGGTGATCATGTTGGTGTCTACTGTGAGAATTTAAGCGAAGTTGTAGATGAAGCCGTGAGATTAGTCGGCATTTATTAGACAATCCCCCCACGGAAGAGAGAAGCAGAAATGGAGGTGAGAATTATGCCGCTTAAATACATTTGACATTACATTTGTTTTTAACTTTAAATAACAATTGTGGTTATTGCCTAGGTCCGTGAGTGGGTGAAATGGAACGAAATTGTTTAATTGCTCACGGAACAAGTAATCTGAGTTATGAGCATTGAATGATCTCTTGCGATCTTTTACAGTTCAAGTACATTGTATATGTTCAATATTTGTTAGTAACTCTTTTTATGTCTTATTGGGGCAGAGTGTTGAGTGATAGTCGACATACTTTTGCAAGTGAGTTTGAGAAAGAAAATAATAATATAAGTGTAACTAATGCACCAAAATTGGAAGTTGGTTTCTAACACTTTGTTTATGGTTTCTGGTCTAGACTATTGAGCATTTGTTCATAGGTTGTCCCTTGGCGCCAGAGGTGTGGGACGAGATTACAAAATGGTGTGCAATCTGTGATGCTTCTTGCGAGTTGGGCTATTTGGAGAGTACATAATGATGTTGTATTAACCTGGATGAAGTAATGTGGAAATCCTTTAATTTTGATTGAATCTGTGTTTTTTGTTGGTTTTTCTTTTTAATGTATTTGTTTTTTTTTTTTTTTGCTAGCTCCTTGCTACCTGTGGTGGAATGATGTGGCCTTTAAAAAACACTTTGTTTATGATTAGACACCAAAATAGAAAGTTGGTTTGTAACACTTTCTTTATACAGAGTCAACATGATGAGCTGGAGGCTAAGTATCTTGAAGAGAAAGCGACATTGGAAGCAAAATAGTTAAAGTTGTATGAGCTGTTGTATACTAAGGTCTCCATAATCATTCTATCTTGCTTTGGATTTTGAACTTGTTAAAAACATTATAAGATTTTAATAAGCTTCAAGTTTATATATGATATCGTATGAATATTACACCATCCATTTTAGTGTCTACAGTTGTACCTTCCGATATCAAAGACATAATAGATACAAATTTATATGTATCCCTTCATTATCATAATGAAGTTTAAACAAATTTATATTTATAATAGTTTATTTATTTGGTTACTAAGTTGTCTACATGCTCTTATTCACTCATAGAGATTTGAAATACTTAACGGTCTACCAAAGTTGAAGGAGTATCCAATGATAATTTTGGGGATAAGGAAAATGAGTCAACACAAGCTAAATTTTTTCCGATTATAATTTCCACTTTTTATTCTATTTTTTTTTTAATATTTAAGCTTGAATGCACTGGTGTCATATGTAACATGAATAATCTTGCTACATACTACATTGATTCTTTATTTTTTTTTCTTTTGATGGAAGTTGGTTAGGGCAACTATGTTACAAAAGTCAATCATGCATCCATTTTGTTGGAAATTATGAAGTATGTATTACTGAGTTTGAAGCTGAACCATATACATGGCAATATTTAATGATTTCCCTTTGTTATTTCAATAATTAGCATTTTATTTATATATCACTTAGTTTGTATTTGGACAATCGAGTCTTACTTTGATATGAGAATTAGTCTTTTCGTATATTTGAATTTTTGAGTTCTCCATTTGTTTATATTTGGTTGGTTTTGCAGCTATTGGTGCTCCTCTGCCTCCTGTAGGTAAAATTTTACACAAAATGGGTCGATTCGTATAATGTGTTATCTAGAAAGTGGGTGGTAAAACATAAAGTAGGTAGTTGAACGTGCCTGGTTGGTTGCGTAATGGATTAAATGAGTAAATTTTAGTGCGGATACAAATGGGTCGAGTTGGGTGACCTATCGAGAATATGTGTTCATTTTTTATTGTTTTATAAATAAATGATGAATAGATACTATTGTGAATAATAATTTTGTCATTAAAATTGAGGCTTAGGTACACATTGTTGATGACTTATCTCAACAATCATATATAATTGCATACAACAAATGGATCTCTGTGATGCATACGAAAAATGGGATTCATTTCAGAAACACCTTTAGTTGTATGGGATTGAGCCTTTTTGCTTTAGTCGTTTACTATATCAATAAAAATTGTATAATACATGTTTTTTTACATATTTTGTTAATTACGTTAAAATTTATCTCAACTACAAATATCATGAAAGAAACGTTCCGAACTAAAAATTTGTGGTGGAGAATGGAAAGAGAATATTTTAGAGGTTCAAAGTGTTATTTTGTTCGTTCCTTATTGAACCATAAATATAAATTTATGAAGTCATTTGGGAAGTTTCTTACAATTTAAATACACTTCGGACAACATTTGTCCCATTCAACCTATTTGTTTTTTAGCCAATATTTTGTTTACCAATTTGACATGTTATATATCGACTCATTTATTTATAAAGGGTCAAACTTTTTACATGTGACGGAAGATGCAAAATTGAAAAAATGATAGTTTGGAGCTCACTTGAGATGTTATATAAACATTTGCGATTAATAAATTTAAATATCCAACCCGTGAATATTCACAGGTAATAACCTAGTTATACTATAATATATATTATATAACCTCATGTTAACTACATTATATATTTCCCTTTTTCAACTTTAGTCATAACATTCTCTATCACTTATCCAACATTTGTTTGGTAAACATAAGTTGACAATCAATTTTTTTAAAGTATTTTAATTTGTTCTTATTTGAATATTTATGGTGAGTTTTACATAGATTTTTAATAATTATTAAACTACTATGTTTTCGTACATTTCAAATACATCGTTGTTCGTTGTGACATGCACATTTTTATATATGTTTCGGTGTAAATTTTGTTCAAAATCAAGGTTGTCTACGTTTCGATGTAAATTTTCTTACAAAACCACGCCGATTCAAATATGATATTTTCTAATATTATTTTTAAATACACTTTTGTGTTTCCCCTAAATCTTAATTTAACAATGAGGTAATTTTTCCTAATTTTTTTAATATACCATTGCAACATCTTTCTTTTAACTACGTTTTAATATTAAAACTAGAGATGTCACAACGTCAAGCGCTTCTTTTTATGTACTTTCTACGTTTCGATGTAAATTTTATTCATTTGACGGTATAAATTTGAGTTACTATATGTTTTGACGTAAATTTAGTTCAGGAACGAAACGGGTCGGGTCGGGTCGATTGTAGTCGATACTTTATCACGCCATGTACGACACCAACGAACATGTTTATTTTATGTACGTTTTGAGTTGGTCTACGTTTCTTAGTTTTTTTTTGAACGATGTCTATGTTTCTACATAACTTTTGTTTAGAAAACAAGTCGGGTCAAATATAAAACATATTCATTTATCGGTATAAATTCGGATTACTCTACGTTTCAATGTAAATATATTTCGGAAACGAGTCGGGCTGATTGTAGTCTATAATTTATAACGACGGTACAGCGCCGCCGCAACGCGCGGCGAGTAAAAAACTGGTTTATGAGTTTACAAATTGATACAATTACGAGATACAAGTTTATATGTTTATAAGCTATAATTTACTATGATTTTGTTATCCGCCTATTGAGCTTTTCGCTCAAACGTGCTTTTGTTTTGTTATTTTTGTACACGTTAGGTTACATGGACTATTGGGGAAGACTTGGTAAAAAAAGGGCTCGAGGGAATAAAGGACTTACAAGAATTTTTATCAACTTAATAATATTTTGCAATGTATTATGTAATCTAATTGTAAAATTGTAATTGCTAAAGTTTTAATAGAATTATGTTCAATTTTGATTACTGTATAATTGATAGACAACTCTAGAACGGGCTGAGTATTACAAATGTATCTTTAATTTATAATTTATAATGATCATGATATTTTTCAATTAAACCTTACCAAAATAGATTTTTATGAAATTTAGATTTATAATGATAATTTATTACATCATGGCACACCCCCAATTACCACATGCGGTGACCCCGCTAGGCGTGTGACGTACCAGGATCTAGCCACCAATCACATTGAACTAACATCGAGTTATAAAACAAAGTTTCCATTTATATTGATAAAACAATTCATAAACATAATCCAATTTTAACATGTTCAGCGGAAGCAAATAATAAATCATTGTTTAAACGTTTCAAAACCAAATGTATGTGAAATCAATAAACAAGCCATGCATATCCAAGTTGTGCGACCCATGACCACTCCAGCAATCTCAGATAGGAAGTTCCTTGTCCATAATACCTAACGACCTGCGAGCATGCAACAAGCGTATCAGACAACGCTACGCTGGTGAGTTCATAGTTTTACGAAAACGTTAGTTACCAAGTGTTTAGTTCAGTTCATTGATTATAATGTTGATAATAACTCAAGTACCGTACAAGATGGCTTCCAGATTGTTTTGCCCGTCCCCAATGCCTCCTATCTAAGCATTGGTCATGATTAAGGTCATTAGTTCACGCCCGTCCTCTCAGGTACGGTGTGAGGTTGCCAAGCCTAATAGCGCTATCAACTAATACCCCGTTACCTCTCAGGTAACTATTCGGTATAAGATGGGACTTAAAATGATAGGAAATGAGTGTATTATCTAACATTCCAGTTTTACCCAAAAGACCTATTCCTCTCAGGAATACCCATTTGATTGTACCACCCACCGGGACGCATGCTAAAGAGTAATGAACTCACCTTGGATTGCTCGGGAATGTAAATTACTTGTTCACAATTGATCTACCAACCACGTCCTAACATGGTTATCAATATCAATCAGTTTTGGTTTACTAGTGTGCCACGTATTTAACAAGTAACATTCACTTAACACGTAACAGCAACTTCATATAGCATGACAGCATCAGTCTATATCATACAATCTAACATGCAAGTTCATCAGCACTTATTACATAACAGTCCAAACGACATACACTGAATTGTGCGGCCCAGGCATTCAAGCCCACATGTCTTGTGCGACCCAAATGACCTTGTGCGATCAGGGTGACCTTGTGCGATCCACACCACCCTCGGCCCATCAGTCTTGTGCGATTGGGTTTTGGCCCAATGACATGTACGGCCCCATTACTTGTGCGATTGGGGCCATGTTGTGCGACTGAAACTTGTGCGATTAGATGGGCTTGTGCGACCAAGCCAAATATTTATTTCAGTTGCATAGTTTCCACATTTACAGCCCATCAATTCCACAATCAATTGCATAAGATCCGAAACGGTTATTTCACCAATCAATATACTCAATTTATCATCTCATGGATAATTTCATCACTCTAACTTACAATGAATCATTCAAACAAATATAACTCAGAATCCATTCCAGGACATCGATCATCCTCATAACACAAACCCTAATTTTGATTCACATCAAACTACCACCAAGAACATTAGCAATTTATAAGATATTATAGTATTATCACAAGTGTACTCATGTTTCTTTAACATACATTCATATAGATTACATTGTTCATAACATCTACTATGTTTTCTAGCAACAATCCTAGATGAACATGATCCCACATAATCAAGCATAATCGAACAAGATTAAAACAAATCCTTAATCATACTAACCGAGAGATGTCGAGTGCCCTTGATTGCTTGGATGTGAAGAGTGGTGCCACACGATGAGAGGATCTCGAAGAATGGAGGAGGCTGCCGTCGAGTTCGAGTAGAGAGGAAAGAGAGAGGGCTAGGGTTTGGTGTGTGTTTATGTTTTGCAAGATTATGAGGAGTAAACACCCATCCCCATGTTGTTATGCGCTAAATGGAGTGGGTCGAACCCATCCTTGGGTTGCCCTTGGGCCACGGGTTCTGTCGTAACCCCCGCCCCCTATCTGTCCCGGGAACGGGTGGCCGTGAGACCAGTCTTGGTGGTATCATTATTTTATTATTTTGGCAGCGGAAATTTCATCAGGACCATAGTTAGGAAATCTTTATCAGAGTAAAACCACCATATTTTGTATTAATAATCATATGGGTAAAACCCAAGTTTCTTATTACAACATATTTATAAGGATAAACCCTATTTTATTTAAAACATCGTCTTTTAGGTAACTTTTATAGACACATTTTTCCAAGCCGTCAGTGCTCTCCAGCTGGCTTTCTTCTAATTTGGCTTTTACATTTTGTTACCTGAAATGCGTTTTAAAAAACATTTGTCAGTGGGAAATACTGGTGAGTGAATCCCAGTTTAATCAAGAAGAGTTTCATCCATTAACAGTATTGAGAGCAATCACATTGTTTATTTCTACACAATTACTCATTCAGTAATGTCAATCCTGACTGGTGGGTCATATTACACATTGGCTAACTCGTTGTCCAATGGTAACGTGTTCCACATTTTGTATACAAAACCTCAATATACCGGCAGTAATTGAAGAACTACAAAGACTCAATCACTGCTTAATCACATTGTAAAATATTTAAGGTTTTGTAAAAATAATTACAAAAAGGTTTACAAAAAGAGGATAAACTTACATTGCTGACTTTGGTTTCTTCTAAGGTTTCCTGGAGATTATCTATAATTTACACAATGCACACACGTTAGTATAATAACCCTTTATATTTACATTAGTTATACCCTCCCCGAGACGGCATTCCAACGACTACGTTGGGCAGAACCCTGACAGCCGTTACGGAACCCTGGATCGATCGGGCAGCGTATCTAATACGTAACCAGGGTTATGATAGTTACATCGGGGCAGAACTTCGTTAATTAGGGGGTATTACACCCGAGGATTATGCCTACTATGTGAAAATTGAGAGAAAGAAAAGAACGTGAGCGATTTGAGACTGAAGCCCGAGCTCCCAATTTATAGGGTTGTAATCCGAGTCTCTCGCGGCCCACGTAAGAGTAAGCTTAGGCTTACGCGGCCCGCGTCATAGGGGGGTCTAGGCCGTAGCTGATCCGGATCACGGTATAGGTTCAACACGTTGCTGCCACGTGGCAGCTTATGGCTGCGTCTGATCTTGTAGCTGTCGCGGCCCGCGTAAGAAGTAGCCAAAGGCTACACGCCCTGCGACAGCCTTTAAATTTTTGTTTGTATTTTATTTTTAATGATAGTTCGTATTTTGGGTTTGGTTTTCACATACGGGGTGTATTTTAAAATATATGGGAATATTTTAATATATTTTAGGGTGTCAAAAAAATTCAGGAGGGTTGTTATATCCTCCCCACCTTGTTTTAGAGCTCGTCCTCGAGGTCTACTGGAACAAGTGTGGATATTTCCTTTGCATTTCTGATTCAAGCTCCCAAGTGTATTCTGGTCCTCTTTTAGTGTCCCACTTCACTTTGACTAGAACTAGTCTTTTGTGCTTGAGATTCTTAATCTTCCTGTCTTCAATCTGTAGAGGCTTCTCTACAAACTTTAACTATTCATTTACCTCTATGTCCTTAAGAGGCACTACTAGCGATTCATTGGCTAAACACTTTTTGAGATTAGATACATGAAATACATCATGTATTCCTGCCATTTCCTCTGGCAGTTGTAGCTGATAGGCTACTGGTCCTATTTTTCTAATAATCTCAAAAGGTCCAACATACCTGGGGCTTAGCTTTCCCCTTTTGATGAATCTTACCACTCCTTTCTAGGGAGAGACTTTCAATAACACTTTATCTCTTACTTGAAATTCCAATGGCTTTTGTCTGTTATCAGCATAACTCTTTTGTCTATCTCGTGCTGCTTTCAGTCGTTCCTTGACTTGAGTGATTTTGTCTGTTGTTTCTTGTACTATCTCAGGTCCAGATAGTTGCTTTTCTCCAATTTCTACCCAAAGACTGGCGTTCGGCAATTTCGTCCATAAAGTGCTTCGAATGGTGCAGCATTGATACTTGTGTGATAACTGTTATTGTAAGAAAATTTTATCAATGGTAAGTGATCGTCCCAATTACCTCCGAAATCAATTACACAAGCTCTAAGCATGTCTTCCAGTGTCTGAAATGTCCTTTCGCTTTGTCCGTCCGTTTGGGGATGATAAACGGTGCTTAGATTTGTAACACCTCGAAAATTCACGTCCTATAATGTGTTGACACGTGTCATAAAGTTTGAACGTGTGAAAGAATGTTATAAAAGGACTAAAGTTGACAAACATGGAAAGTATGTGTTTATACGGATTCTAAGTGTCAACTGTGAATAAATATAATGAACATTAACCCTACACAATGTTCATACCTTCAAACGAATGAATCATGGATCATACGAAGCTAAAAGTGAGAGATTACAAACTACAGGGGTTAAATGTGTCAACATGTTAAAGATATACCTCTGAGTGACCTTTTGACAAACCCGAAGCTTTGTAAATGTAAATTATGCTCACTAGAATGCACGATTAAAATTTCATAAAGTTTCGTTATCGTATGAGAAAGTTGTGATCAAATTCGTGTGCGAGGGGTTAAAGCGTAAACATTGGAAATTAAGACTTTTCGGGTAACCATAAAGTTACCCAAGGACTTAACAAAGTATGGTTATGTCTTAAGACCCATAAAAGTCAAGTTAGAGGGCTCGAAGTGCAAGAAAGCATGTTAAGATCAAGTATAGAAGGATCAGGGACTAAAAGCGTCAAAAAGTGCATAAGTTTGCATTTTCGCGCATAACCTACGTTCTGAATACATCTGGACATCCAAAAATTTATGTAAGCATGACTACATTATATTTTAGTGTTCGCCTTAAGAAAAATCCATTCATCGCGTCATTTGGTTCGTTTTTCGCATTCGGGACCAGATTCGATGTATTAGCCGTTGTTTAATTCACAACCACACATTCTAACATGCTTAGTCAGCGGATAAGGATGGAATTTAGGCACCATGACTTTGCAACACATGTATGGATGGAATTTAAACACCTAAACACCATAACTTTGCAACACATGTACGGATGGGATTAAGGCACGTTTTCCATGAAACGATCTTAACGGTTCGGGTATTCCTATAAATACCCCATGCCTTTCATTGTTTTAAAGCACTAGAATTCTGATTTGAGAGCTCTAGGATCCGACCAAATACATTAGGTGACCATAGTATGTAGGGAATAACCTTCCGAGGTTATACCCTATGGTCGCTTCGTTTGAATAGTGGTATGACAGGTAGTATATATGCCTTAGGTAAATGACCAAAATACCCCTACGGGGCTTAAATTGAGATTAAACTCGTTTTGGACATAATGGAAGGTATCCTACTGATACCACAACATATTTAAGGCATATTAACTTAGGAAACCTGTTCGTGATCCATTCGGTTACCCGTTACGCTTATTACGCGATCGGTTAGGTTTATGTAACAAGTTTACATAAATTAGCCGAAACGGGTCAAACCTTATCGGTTTTATCTCAAAATCCAGAAGGTGTTGAGTTTACCCATATTATACAAGTCTCCAAACTTGTCGGGTCTAAATCACATTCTATTCCGGTCTTCGCTTAATCGTGCGTAAGAACCGTATATTCCCTTAAGACTAACCGGTCTAAGCTTAGGCTTAATTAAAGACCCGTTAGCATTCTAATTAATTATTATTTATACCATCATTCCAGACTAGAGCTTTCCGGTAAATTGTACCTACGCTTACTTAAGTGACTACGGCTGAGTTATTAGATTCTTGCTATTTAAGACAGGAGCTAGCTCAGGTAAATACTCTTAACTTATTTTCCCTATACGGGCTTGGGATACGGTACTATAAAAGTACCGCTTGGTCGGGTATGTAGACATTTAAATCGGATTGTGATTAATGTATTACATAACTCGTTTTATTCTGTATTATTTAATGTATGGCCCTTGGGGGTTAATGACCATGTCCCGGATATTCTTGGCATCATTTTACGAAATGGCCACGACCTAAGCACGAGGTGTAGGCATACACCTGACAGCTGCATTATGTAAAAACTGGTAATCCACTCCGAGGTATCATCCTTGTGGGCATTATACCGGAACTGGTAATCCACTTAGAGGATGATAGCCCGTGGGCATTATACCTGTGGCGTGTCAGTTAATCTAGTCCGGCCCTACAAACCGGCCCTAACGGACGACAAATAAGTAAAACTGTATACAAGATTATATACAAATAATTTTCCCAAGTTATAAAAGGTTAATTTTGCCTCTGTGCATTTTAATCGAAGTGTCAAAAGGTTTTGTGCCTAGTGCATCTAAATCAATTTTCTTAAACTCTTTTCAAAATGAGTCGGTTGAGTGTATTTACCAGTGAAAACTGACGTATTTTCCAAAAGGGTTAAGTGACAGGTACTGAACGTAATTGGCTGGAAGCTCAGGGCGCTAATAAGGAATCTTGCAAGTTCTAGGCGTCTAAAGTCTGTTGAACAAATGATATGTTTTAAGATCCGCCTGTGGATCCTTTACTTTCCGTTGTAATACTTTGATATTACGTTATATTCGGAATGTAATAATAAATATCCTTTGCTTCCGCTGTGCATTCATATATATTGTGTTGTTTGACTATTATGTTGCCAACCACGTCACGATACTCCCCCACCGGGCCCACCGGTGACACGTGGAAAGTCGGGGTGTGACAAGATTCAACTTGGTTCCCATTGCTTTTTGGAAACTTGTCCAAAAATGTGAGGTAAAACGACTATCTCTGTCAGAAACAATTGATAGAGGAATTCCATGTAATGAAACTATTTCATTTACATATAATTTAGCTAACTGTTCCATACTGAACGTTTCTTTCATTGGTAGGAAATGAGCTGACTTGGTTAGTCTGTCTACAATCACCCAGATTGTATCATTACCTTTTCTTGTTTTGGGTAATTTGGTAACAAAATCCATTGTTATCAATTCCCATTTCCATACAGGCATTTCTAACTATTTCAATAAACCTGAGGGTTTCTGATGTTCAGCTTTAACTTGTGAACAAGTTAAACACTTTGCAACATATGCTGCTATATCTTTTTTCATTCCTATCCACCAGAAATTCTTTCTTAAGTCCTGATACATCTTATCATTTCCAGGATGCATTGTATACTTAGACTTATGGGCTTCTTCTAATATACGGTGGCGTAGGTTTCCTAATTTAGGTATCCACATTCTTTTCTTATGGAATCCCCAAATTCCATCTGTTCCTTGTTCTAATTCCTTAATCATTCCTTTTTAACTTTTCAGTATCATCCTTGATTACTAATTCTTGTGCTTTTCTAATCTGATCATTTAAATCTATTTGCAGATTTAACTTAATAGAACGTACTCTTTTTGGCTTTTCATGATACTTTCGGCTTAAAGCATCAGCAACTACATTTGCTTTTCCTGCATGATACTGGATATCACAATCATAATCACTAAGCTTTTCCATCCAGCGTCTTTGTCTCATATTTAATTCCTTTTGCCCAAAAACATACCTTAAACTTTTATGGTCGGTGAATATGGTAAACTTACTACAGTAAAGGTAATGTCTCCAAATTTTAAGGGCGAAAATTATAGCTCCTAACTCTAGATCATGGGTTGAGTAATTCTCTTCATGATTCTTAAGTTGTCTAGAAGCGTAAGCTATAACCTTTTGACGTTGCATTAACACACATCCATAACCTAACTTGGAAGCGTCACAATATATTACAAAATCTTCAGTTCCTTCTGGTAACGCTAGTATGGGTGCATGGGTTAATCTTTGCTCAAGAATTCTAAAGGCTTCTTCTTGTTTTGGACCCCATTCAAACTTAATGGATTTACAGGTTAACTTAGTTAAGGGAATGGCTATTCTAGAAAAATCTCGAATGAATCTTCTATAATAACCAGCTAATCCTAAGAAACTTCTAACCTCGGTTGGTGATTCAGTGGTTTTCCACTTAGTAATCGCCTCGATCTTGGTGGGATCTACATGAATTCCTTCATGATTGACTAAATGTCCAAGAAATTATACCTGTTCTAACCAAAACTCACACTTCGAAAACTTAGCATAAAGCTTTTCTTTTCTTAGTAAACTTAGAAGTGCGTGCAGATGGGCTGCATGTTCCTCCTTGCTTTTAGAATAAATAAGAATATCATCTATAAAGACAATTATGAATTTATCCAAATATGGCTTACATATTCGGTTCATCATGTCCATAAATGCAGCTGGGGCATTGGTTAAACCAAATGGCATGACAGTAAATTCATAATGGCCATACCTTGTTCTGAAAGCGGTCTTAGGAATGTCTTCTTCCTGTACCTTTAATTGATGATATCCTGACCTTAAATCGATTTTTGAGAAAAATCGTGCTCCTTGCAATTGATCAAACAGATCATCTATTCTTGGTAATGGATACCGATTCTTAATCGTGACTTTGTTTAATTCACGGTAGTCAATGCACATACGCATTGATCCGTCCTTCTTTTTAATGAATAATATCGGTGCTCCCCATGGCGATGAGCTTGGCTGTATGAATCCCTTCTCCAACAATTCATCTAATTGTTTCTTTAGTTCTTGCATTTCTGCGGGTGCCAAACGGTAAGGTGCTTTGGCAATTGGTGCGGTTCCTGGTATTAAGTGGATTCTGAATTCTACTTCCCTGTCTGGAGGTTGCCTTGGTAGCTCTTCTGGAAATACATCTGAAAACTGGGATACTACTGGAATATCCTTTAATTCTTTTCCTTTAGTGTTAGTGATTATAGAAATCAAATACACTAATGATCCTTTCCTTATATAACTTGCTGTTTTCATCACAGAGATGAATTTTGTGGATTTAGAGAACTTATTTCCTTTAATTGTGATCTTTTCACCCCTTGGTGAATTTACTTGAATTGACTTTTGATCATATAAAATACTGGCTTTATTGGCTATTAACCAATCCATTCCTAACACAACATCAAATCCTGCCAGATTCATGGGGTAAAGGTTTACAATAAATTTCTGATTTAAAATTTCTATTCTTGCTCCTTGCAAGATCTCAGAAATCTTAATGGTTTCCTCATTTGTTATCTCTACTAGACATTCTTGTGGGAGTTTAGTTAATGATTGATTAAGCAGTTTGCAAAATAAAGTATTAATAAAACTTTGGTTCGCACCAGAGTCAAATAATACTTTAGCAAAAACATCATTAACTAAAAATGTACCAGTGATCACATCCGGGATCATCTTTGCTTCTTCTGCAGTTAAAACAAATGCTCTAGCATTTTTAGTATTCTTAAGGTTTGCAGCTGGAGCTAATTTTGGACAGTTAGGCTTGATATGACCTTGTTCTCCGCAGTTGTAGCATATTCTGTTGCTAGGCTTTTTCCTGCAATCTTCCTCCTTGTGTCCAGATATTTTGCAAAAGTTACAGTATATGGAGTATCTTCCTGAATGCTTCCTTTTGCAATACATACAGTAGGGTGCAGAGGTAAACCTACATTTCTCCCACGGTTAGAATTTCCAAAACGGAATTCTTGAGTAAGCTTCTGGGTCAGGTTTCTCCTTTGATCCTCTTCTCGTGTACGGACTAATTTATCTGTCAAGGTGTTAGCTAGTTCTGCAGCTTCTTCTATGGTTTGAGGTCTAGTTGCCTTGACTACATGTCTAATCTCTCCAATTAATCCCCAGATGTAACGGGAGATTAATACTGGTTCAGATGAAGCAAGGGTTGGTACTATTCTAGCATATTCAAAGAATAATGTGGTATAACCCTTACTATCTATTCCAATCATCCTAAGGTTTAGGAATTTGTTTGCTATCTGTTCTTTTTCATTAGGATGATAGAATTTCCTTTCTACCATGTTTTTAAACTCTTCCCATTCCATATTGTAAGTTCTATCACTTCCCCTAGACAGGAGGATAGTGTTCCACCATTCTAGTGCTGAATTTTTAAACAGATTTGAAGCGAACATTATCTTATCCTCCTCAGCACATTTACTTATTCTTAAGACTGCCTCAGTCTTTTCTATCCAGCGTAGAGATGCAACGGCCCCTTCATTGCCCGAAAATTCCATTGGTTTACAAGACCGGAAATCTTTATAAGAACAACCGTAAGACACGGTTCTTCTTCTTTTGGGAATGGGCACTTGAAGTACGGGTCCATTGTTTACGCTGTTTTCATGTTCAGAGGGTCGCTTACTATCATGTTTACTTTTATTTTCCGCTTCCTTAACCGTTTTGATAATATATGGCATCGCATCTATTATCCCTTGTGCCACTATATGTTTCATGGCACTGTTATCCACTTGGTTTCCGTTATTGTTGTTGTTGTTCGGGTTCTCATTATCCAGGTTAATGTTACTCTGGTTATCGTTATTCTGGTTTTACTGGTTTACTTCGTCGTCCATCTGAATTTTAAACATTTACCAATTATCAATATCACAAAATAATTGATAATTTAGGCAACAACCACACAACACATATATTGGTCAAAAGCGTCGAGCATTGCGACTTACTCTTTTCTATTATAGTATACTTCTAATACAAACCAATACTAGGAATTAAAAATTACAATACTATACTACTATGCATTGCTAACCACAGAGTGGTCTATACTACAACATTTATTATATATATATTTCCATTATTATTATTATATTATTTTTATTACCAACTCCACAATCTCCTTCACTGGTCTGGATTCATCCAGTAATCCATATTGCGTTCGTCGTATTTCCAGACGAGTCGCTCTCCTACCTGCCTCATCCTTTCACTACTTTCTAAAATTTCTTCTCCGAAAGTTCAGAGCTCATGCACATTATCTGCACTCATTGGGGGTGCAGGTGCTGGTACTGGGTCCGGGTACTGGGGCATGGGATTCTCCTGAGGGTAAGGATTCCCTAAGATCTCCCTAATATATTTATCGTTATCGTAGTAGTAGGGATCTAGAGGGTCCAGACCTGGATAGGCTGCTAAGTTCGGCATGGGTTCGTCGTTTAGGTGATAGCGCGACACATAATCCCTATGATCATCGAACCATGAATCATAATCTGGGTCTAAGGGATTAGGGGCTGGTATCCTAGGTATCTCCTCAGGGTTGAAATCATGCATTTCTACTTGATTTTCAGGGTTATCCTCTATCTCCATCAGCTGAGTGGGGAACAAAGGTAAGGGTTGTGGGGCTACTAGTTGTTCTAGGTTTGGGTCGGCAGCTGTTGTTGCTAGGATATGAAAATTGGCTAAGCTCCTATTAAGCATATCCTGTGTATGGGCATCTGACTCTCGCTTAGTGGCTGCTAGGACTCTCTGCTGTTGCAACTTTCGCATTCTTTTCCTACGCTCGAATGCTCCCTTACTGAACCATCCTCTCTTTTTCTGAGGGAATGGCTCTTCATATTGAGCCTTAAAGACAAACATCCCTTCTTCATTATCAGCGACATACCCAGAGAGGGCAGGCTGTGAAGAGGTACCTTCACTCCTAGGTGAATCGGACAACTGACGATACACGTCTGAGGGTCCTTGATCACTCATACTGTAAACTAACAAATAGTCAAATAACACACAACAGTAAAATACATATATGCACGTATTTTCATAATTAATTTCCTAACAATTTGAATAATATTGGTGTCAGCAGAACACTTTTGTGGCTGAATCAGTGGCTTGGCTCTGATACCACCTTCTGTCGCAACCCCCGCCCCCTATCTGTCCTGGGAACGGGCGGCCGCGAGACCAGTCTTGGTGGTATCATTATTTTATTATTTTGGCAGCAGAAATTTCATCAGGACCGTAGTTAGGAAATGTTTATCAGAGTAAAACCACCATATTTTGTATTAATAATCACATGGGTAAAACCCAAGTTTCTTATTACAACATATTTATAGGGATAAACCCTATTTTATTTAAAACATCTTCTTTTAGGTAACTTTTATAGCCACATTTTTCCAAGCCGTCAGTGCTCTCCAGCTGGCTTTCTTCTAATTTGGCTTTTACATTTTGTTACCTGAAACGCGTTTTAAAAACATTTGTCAGTGGGGAATACTGGTGAGTGAATCCCAGTTTAATCAAGAAGAGTTTCATCCATTAACAGTATTGAGAGCAATCACATTGTTTCTTTCTACACAATTACTCATTCAGTAATGTCAATCCTGACTGGTGGGTCATATTACACATTGGCTAACTCGTTGTCCATTGGTAACGTGTTTCACATTTTGTATACAAAACCCCAACATACCGGCAGTAATTGAAGAACTACAAAGACTCAATCACTGCTTAATCACAATGTAAAATATTTATAGTTTTGTAAAAATAATTACAAAAAGGTTTACAAAAAGAGGATAAACTCACGTTGCTGACTTAGGTTTCTTCTAACGTTTCCTGGAGATTATCTATAATTTACACAATGCACACGCGTTAGTATAATAACCCTTTATATTTACATAAGTTATACCCTCCCCGAGACGGCATTCCAACGACTACGTCGGGCAGAACCCTGACAGCCGTTACGGAACCCTGGATCGATCGGGCAGCGTATCTAATACGTAACCGGGGTTATGATACTTACATCGGGGCAGAACTTCGTTAATGAGGGGGTATTACACCCGAGGATTATGCCTACTATGTGAAAATTGAGAGAAAGAAAAGAACGTGAGCGATTTCAGACTGAAGCCCGAGCTCCCAATTTATAGCGCTGTAATCCGAGTCTCTCGCGGCTCGCGTAAGAGTAAGCTTAGGCTTACGCGGCCCGCGTCGTAGGGGGGTCTAGGCCGTAGCTGATCCGGGTCACGGCATAGGTTCAACACGTTGCTGCCACGTGGCAGCTCAGGGCTGCGTCTGATCTTGTAGCTGTCGCGGCCCGCGTAAGAAGTAGCCAAAGGCTACGCGCCCCGCGACAGCCTTTAAATTTTTGTTTTTATTTTATTTTTAATGCTAGATCGTATTTTGGGCTCGGTTTTCACATACAGGATGTATTTTAAGATATATGAGAATATTTTAATATATTTTAGGGTGTCAGAAAAATTCAGGAGGGTTGTTATAGGTTCAAAGCGAATAGAGTTGGCCCAATTATTTGTGCGACCGGACCAGTTTCACATAACAACTACGTAACACATAACATATAAAATCATAACATTCATTGTAATCAAACACATCAATTAATCACGTATGTTCATACAAGTTACATTAAAGCACAACGAAAAGTTCTTAAAATACGAGTTGTCACACATTTTATGGCTTAAAACACATATGAAGTAAATTCAAGAATAAGTCTAAATCAATAATGATAATTTATATTATATGAAGATAAGTCTAAATTTATAATGATAATCTATATTATATGGCTTAAAACAGAAATGAAATAAATTCAAGAGTAAGTCTAAAACGGATATCATCGTGTATATATTGAAGGGTAGGAGTTGGCTACAAAGTCCAATTTTCCTACAAAGTGTAAAAAGTCATAAAACACCGTAATATCAATCATAAAACACACCCATGACCCATAAATAACAAAGTGAAGATTACTAAAACGCCATGTTTGTGGGTTTTGTGTTGTGTTTTGGATGATAAGGCTTTGATTATCTAATGAGTAACATTAGTGTGTTTTATGTTGATTATCATGTTGTGTTTTATATTCATAGTTCTACGATGGCGTGTTTGAAGTTTTTATGGACTATTAGGTTTTGGATATTGTGTTTTAGTGATGTTCACTCTGTTATTTGTGAGTTTTGAGTGTGTTTTATGGCTGAAATTGTGGTGTTTTATGACTTGTACACTTTGTAGGAAAAATGGACTATGTAGCTAAACCTCACCCATATATTGCATCTCAACATTTTTTTAGGAGGTGTTTGTTTTTCTAAAAAAGATCTGTGCAAGCTCTTATGTCTGTGCCACGCAAACCACGCGCAGACATTGCCATCTGCAGGCTGTTTGTTTTTCCGAAGACGTTTCATTAAAAAAACAAATGCGCGAGCGCTTCTTGGTGCATACTTGGCTCAATCACTTCTAAGATCTGCAGAGGGTTAAACACCACCACCGTCCACCACCCACCACCCACCACCGTCCATCACCACCACCACCACCTACCACCATCCATCACCACCACCACTGTCCACCACCGTCTACCACCACTGTCCACCACCACCAGTTTATTTTTAAAAGTCTACGTACGTTAAAAACAAACAGTCTTTTTCTTGCAGACCACAGAGGTTTAGTTCACATCCTTTTTTACAGATGTCTGCAGATGTCGTCCGTAACTACATAACCCATAGATCATTTGTTGTGTTCAATAAATCGGTGATACACACCGGTGATACACAACTAAACGTGTTGAAATTGAAATTTGAAAAACTTTTGTTTTGATTAAATTTGAATAATATATATTAATAATATTTGATATAGATAATATTAGATATTATATATTATATATATAGTTAATGAAGGACGATGAATAGTAACTTTATTTTTAAAATAATATATAGTTTTTTATTATTTTTTGTTTAATATATTATAATATTTATTATTATATTTACTTTTAATAACATATTTTTAATTTTTTTCCTTTATTAAAATCATATTTTTTCTTTACAATTTTTTAATAATTCTTTTTTTCTTTTTAGATGATATATTACTTTATCAAATAATTTGATACTTCTTTAATAATTAACGTTTATAACTTTAAAAAAAAAAAAAAAAACTTAAGTACGTAGTTATGCTTGATTTTTTCCCTCGACATTCCGTTATATGTTTTGTTAAAAACGAGTTGTACTCAAAATAAAATATTTATTTGGTATCATAAAACAGTACAATGATAACTATATATATATAGTTAACAAAGTACGATGAATAGTAACTTTATTTTTAAAATAATATATAGTTTTTATTATTTTTATTTAATATATTATAATATTTTGTTCTCATATTTACTTTTAATAACATATTTTAATTTTTTTTTCCTTTTTTAAAACCATAAACTTCCTTTACCATTTTTTAATAATTATTTTTTTTCTTTTTTTAGAACATATACTAATTTATCAAATAGTTTGATACTTCTTTAATAATTTACGTTTATAACTTTTTTCTAAACATTTAAGTACGTAGTTATGCTTGATTTTTCCTTCGACATTCCGTTATAAGTTTTGTTAAAAACGAAGTTGTACTCAAAATAAAGTATTTATTTGGTATAATAAAACGGTACAATGATAAATTAAACCGTTCTAATAGTTTGACTTTCTAAACAACATGCTTTATTTTCAAATCACGTTTGTTTTACATTATCATTTGCTCGATTTCGCCGCAACGCGCGACGTAAAATAAACTAGTTAATAATTAGATATTGAGTATTAATAATTTATTAACAAAATGAAGGCGATATTTATAATATTATTAATTTGAATCATTTATTAGAAGTAACATATAATAATATCAGATATTAAATAATATTAGATATTTAGATATTATATATTAATAATATTAGATATTAAGTATTAATAATTTATTAACAAAATGAAGGCGATATTAATAATATTATTAATTTGAATCATTTATTAAAAGTAAGATATATATTAATAATATCAGATATTAAATATTCATAACTAGGTTAGAACACGGATTGATTGAATATATTTTTATATAATAAGTAATAAATAAATTAAGTAATAAAAAATTACATTTTTTAAAAACCCATATATTGCATGAGTTGAATAAATATATGTATTAATAGGTTAAAAACTTGTGTATTACACGTGGTTGAATCAATGAAATATTAAATTGTTATTAAAATTTGTGGTTTGTTCTAGTATTATCATTTATTAATATCTATATATAATTAATATCTTTAATTATAAAAAAACAAGTATGCGACAGATTTAAATTAATAAAGAGGTCTTTGATTGGGTGGTAGAGACTCTTGTCTTTTGAGGAGAATATTAGGGTTCAAATTATGGCATATGATAATTTAGGATTTATTTGGCATAATTTAATTGTAGATTATTATATCATTCGTTATTAAAAGTTAATAATGAGAAAGTGGACCATTAAAATTTAGAATAGAATGAAACAAAAAGAAAGGAAATTAAAATAAAAAAAACTAGAAGAAAAAAAATTTGAAAATTGATTTTGGTGACTACGTTAACAAATTCATTCATTTATTTCATTAAATTAAAAAGTTTGTTTTTATCAAATTAAAAAGTTTGTTTTTCCCACTTTTCTTGGCACCGTATTCATATTTTAATGGACTAAGACATTAAGTTTTTTTTAATGGATTAAGTTATTTTTAACAAAAGATATCATTACACTCAAATAATATTTAATTTTTTTATCAGATTAGGCCGGATGGTGTGGGAGCGTCACCTAGGTCAAGTCATCAACTATAGCGCCTCGGGGCGCTATACCTTCACACCCAGAGATTTAAAGGGGAGCGCTATACAAGGGGCTCCATCATGTTAACGCCAAAAATGAAAGGTTTAGGTGGGGCCCACTAGATTTAATCCAATAAATCTTTTTTTTTAATTTTGTTTAATAGGGGGCTCCATCCACACCGTGCAAATTAAAGGGGGCTCCATCCACACCATGGATCCTACGTGTCGTTTACGTGGCCTGATAAAGCCCATAGGGGGCTCCAACCACACCCTCCAGCCTTAGGACCCATTAGGTCAGAAAACCCAAATTTTGATAGCCTTAATGATTGATACGTGTCTCACATTTATTTACTTTATTATATAGTATAGAAGATTATTAATAAATTGAATGAGAAGTGTCACGTGACATTAACTGAAATTATTTATTATAAGTTACATTTTAGATTAGATTTTAAAACCAAGATTATGTGAACCGAAAAATATAGAAATCATTTATTTATCTGTTATTATATTTATCCATCACATACTATGTCCACCTCACGTATAGGCATTTAAAAACCAAAGTTACGTAAACAAAAAAGATACATAATTAAAATTTTATATTTATCTGTTGTTTTACATCACCTGTTATAGTTTAATGAAATTAATAAACACATAATAATAATCAACAACTGTTGTTTTACATCACCAGTTATAGTTTAATGAAATTAATAAACAGATAAATAATCAACAAGAGTTTGTCAATTTAAGTTTATGTTGTACCAATCCAAAAGTCCCATTGCAAATTCAGCCTCATCCAAAGCATAGTGGACAATGACTTTAAAACAATAGATTGTTTGATATAAACACAACACAAATTATTCAAATAGATGACCATACCAAACATGTCATTATTATAATAAAGTTTATGGAACATTAATCAGTAGAGTTGCTAGCCATGTCTTTTAGCAACCCTTTTGAGCTCTTTATCCATCTGACCGGTGAGCATCAACCCAAACATCTTCAAATCGCCCCTCAAGGCCCAAACCGGATGACCAAAAGTCAAAGGAACGTTTCCTTCCACATAAAAGTGGCTATACCAAGCCATACTATAACCAAGCAAAGGCACGAGGAACACGAACCACCCGTTGAACGCAACTGCATAAAGCAAGCACAGAATGCAAGAAAGCGTAGCCACGAAATGCCATCTTTTTGTCGCTGGTTTCGAGTGTTGTTTCAAGTAAAATGGCCAGAATTCCTCCATGTTCTTGAAATTCATGATCTTTGGTAAAAGAACACTAATTTGGTGGAGGAAAATACCAAGTTTGTTAGGAAATGGAAGGTTGGCTTTATCTATTTGTAGAGATGGATTTAGACCAAAAGGATGAAACTAGGACTCATCTTTATTTTTGTTTTTATCTTGATTTTAATGATAACCTTAATCTTGATCGTACGTTATCTTATCTTATCTTATCTTATCTTATCTTATCTCATATGATATCATATCATATTATCCCTAATTTTTTTTAAATGACTTTTTATTATTTTTTTAATCGGGTTAATTATTATAGAATGACAACATTGCTTACTTTTAAAAACTTTACCTTAATGTGACAATACGTTAAATATATCTTTAAGTTGGCCATTTTTTGTTAGACTGAATCTGTTAAAACGTCCCACAAATTCCGTTCTTACTTCAAATATATCTTTAATTTAGAATTTGTAATGATGATAATATTTTTTAATTAAACCATACCAAAAATCAGATATTTATGATTTTTTTAATATATATATATAGGGTCAGGATTTAGAGAAAACGGTGAAAAGTGTAAGAACGGTGAGAACGCTTATGGGTCATCCGATCGAAACAATCCATGGACTAGATTGCACGGTGGCGTTTTCGTAAATAACATCAATTTTATTATGTGGGACACGCTTCATTAAAGGTAAAAGGGTCGTTTACCACTCATATTCAAAACGCCATCAAATGATAAAACGCCATACAAAAAAATAAAACGCCATTAAAAACAAAACGCCAAAATTTAGTAATAAAACGCGTTGAATATTACAGGAAGATGAAACAACACAGTAACTGAATTTCAGTTATTAACATTTATTAGAAGAAATTCTCTCCTAAATTACGCGCCAAAAACATCATTATATAAACAAGGTAAAACATAGCTTCCATAATCACTTCAATCTATCCATTTCCTACAAAAAAAAAAAAAAAAAAAAACATCTTTAACCAAAAACGCCAACTTGACCAAAACGCCAAAAATGGCAACAATCGTTTCGTTGAAATACACTCTGGGAATCTGGCGATACGTCCTCCTTTTTGACAACAGAAGGAGGGTGTATGTTAAGACGGTCAGGGCAATTCTGAAGATGGAAGAAAAGATACAGAGACGAATCTTATCCATTGGCATCGCTCTAGACAACGAATGCCATGAAACGCATATGCTTATGAAAGCATTAACCAGCAAATTTGGACCAATCAAAGCAGATGTGAAGCCGGACCTTGTCATGACATCATGGCGTTTTGATGATGAAACAGACATGGTGACGGTTACATACGACAGCGGAGAGCAGGAAGTCTACTGGCTAGAGAACATCATGACAAAGCAGCGTCTGGGTTTCATGGAAGAATTGCATAATGCCACTTGTACCAACACAGAAATAGACTCAAAATTGGAGTTAATGCAAGACATGTTCAGGTGGAGGCTTCAGAATCTTCATGAACAAGAAGCTGATGAAGATGAAGGTGATGACATGGATGAAGATCCAGATGAAGACTCCGAGGATGAAGAAGATGACGCAAGTGATGGATACTTTTCGGATAAAGTAACTTCTGACGAAGGCTTTTAATTTTTTTCTTCTATGTAATCGTTTTTTTAAAGATAATTAAATGATATATTTCTCTCTTTATTAGCAAAACGCCAAAAAAAATACTAAAAATGGTTAACCCTTACAAAACGCCAAAAATAACAAAAAAATATTTTTCCTGCTTAATATTTTATTTACTCCGTTATTGTATTTTGCCATCTTGGTCTGCATAACGCCATTTAAAAAAACGCCAAACTTAGAAGATGGGACGTCTATAACCTATAAAACTGATAAAAGCTGATCAACACAGCAAATACAAAAACAGTAACTGAAAAGACAGTTACTTTATTACTATCATTTATTACAATAAAAAGTCCCGCCTAAACTACGCGCCAAAAAACTCCTATAAGAGAGGGGTCTATACACAATGAAATTAATTACACCCAGAAAACACAAACGACATATTCTCTAGAAACCACTCACTTTTAAACGCCACAGATGGCAAAGCTTTCACTGAAATGGATCCTTCTTCTGAGGGGGTTATCTCAATAATATTTTGCTGAATGAGATGGATAAATATTCAAGAAAAAGAGACTGATGACAGTGATATGCCATCATGTGAGCTTTGTTCTTGATGATTATAGGCATGGAATAAAGGGATCAAAACAAGGGTAAAATGCTATTTTGGACTCCATTATTACAAATAGCATCAACCAAGAGTTGATCTTTAATGACATGCCACCAAACAAGAATATCACACCAAAAAACAGGTTGTCACTAAGCAGCTTCTTCTGAAAAAGACGAGGTTTATGAAGGAAAATTGGCATCTAGCTAAAGTATTCAAAAAAGGTTCACTAAACCCAAAAAAAAATTGGTCTTATTGTAATCTTATGCAAATATTAATGACTCGTATCGAATTATTATACAAAACGCCACAAACGCCAAAAAAAATAACCAGAAAACGCTATAACGCAAAAAAATTATACATGTGACACAAAAACAATTAATTAAACACCAAAATGTTTAATAAATACAATTAACGCCAAAAAAAAAAAAAAAAACTTAGACGCCAGAAAATATTATACCGCGTTGGGAAAATAAAAGAAGAATGGAAAAACAAAAAAGCCCCTCCGCCCTTCTCTATGCCGCGGGACACGTGTTGGGCCAGGATGCGTTCTCACCGTTCTCACATTTTTGAGCTTTTTCTCCTGATCCCGTTTCTATATATATATATAGGACAAAGATCCGTTAGGAACCGCCCCTTATTGCGAGAACCGCGAGAACCAATGTGAACAGAACCAAAAATGCCTAAAAATAGCTAAAAAACACACAAATTTTTTTTTTATATTTTTTATGTTAAAATCGCTACTTTTAGTAGCAAAAAAAAAAATTTTTTTTTTGGCTACTAAAAGTAGCGATTTTAACATAAAAAATATTAAAAAAAATTTATATTTTTTTAGGTTTTTTGGGGGTTTAGTTTTTAGCATTTTAGCTTGAGGGGGGGGGGGGGGGGGTTTGGTTTTTTTTTAGGTTTTTGGGGGGTTTTAGTTTTTAGCATTTAGCTTGGGGGGTTAGGTTTTTTTTTTTTTTTTTTTTTTTGGGGGGGGGGGGGTGGTTAGGTTTTTTTAGCTATTTTAGGTTGTGTTCACATTGGTTCTCGCGGTTCTCGCAATAAAGGTGGTTCTCGCATGAACCTTACCCTATATATATATATTGCGAGAACCGCGAGAATCAATGTGAACACAACAAAAAAATACCTAAAAAACACACATTTTTTTTAATTTAAAAAAAAACGCTATATTTCGTTCCTAAAAAAATTTGATCAACAATTATGGATGCACGTGTGCATATCTATCATTTCTTGGACAATACTTATTGAATTTTTGGCTTCACTCATATCCAACATGTCTTGCATTTCAAACTTATCAAATAAAAAAACCTCCACCGCACATATAAATTCTACATAAAGACAGCTAAAAATAGTTAATGTTTTAGTTAAAGAATAGACGTAAAATAACTCAAAAAACCTTCTCTATATATTTTTTATTAATAAAAACCATAAAACAAGAAGTCATGTGTTCGTTCTTTGTGCAACTTGTTATTTTTGTTTTTTCCCTAATCTAATTTTAAACTATTGCTTCCTAAACAAACAGATGCAAACTTCTTATATCGAACACAAAAGCAAAATACAAACAGATGCACACATTTTGTTAGGCTATAGGGTGTGGTCATGATACCATGGTCTTCTACGTCAGTGCTATGTCACCCACCTCTAATCGTTACCATGGTTTAATTCGTACAAACCATGGTGTATTAAGGAAGGGGGTGGTATAGCCTTCCATTCATGTTCCTATGTGGCGAATCATGTCTCAACCATGACCCCCACACCCTTTAGCCTTATATCGAACACAAAAGCAAAATACAAACAGATGCAAACATTTTGTTAGGCTATAGGGTGTGGTAATGATACCATGGCCTTCTACGTCAGTGCTATGTCACCCACCTCTAATCCATCATCCAAAACCACTACCCTAAGGGTGTGGTCATGACCTAAACCACCATCCCCTTATTTATTTTAATTTATCTTTATATAAAGGAAAAGGAAATGATTTATTGAAAAATGGAAAGGAAGACCATGGTTGCCATGGTTTAATCCATGCAAAACATGATGGATCAGGCAAGGGGATGGTGTAGTCTTTCATTCATGTTCCTAAATGGCAAATCATATCCCAACCATGATCCTCACACCCTTTAACCTTAGTTGTCTAGCTGTTTAAGGATTTATTGCTATAAATATAAAATTTGGAAATTAGAATAACACGTAAATCTGTATATCAATGTATGCTATGACTCTATTAATTTATGAGCTAGTTTCTAAAAACTTGAATTCTATGGCTAATGATGTATGTAAGGATTGAAAACTTGTATGTTATAAATTTGAACTTTAAAAATTGCAATGTTTTTTTACGTTTCGAATGTCATCGTATTTTTATTGTGTGTTTTCTAATGGGTAATGATTATATATTTTTTGTTATATGTTCGTCACTTCGACCCGACCCGACCTGAACAACGATCGACCCAGAAATTTTAATGTTTGGTTGTATTTAGGTCCAAAAATCTAGAGTAAATTTCGTTTTTACTCCCTGGGGTTTGACCCATTTAACACTTTTGCTCCAATAGTTTAAAAACAGTCATTTTCCTTCATGAAGTTTCCACTTTTTCTTTAATATGCTCCCTAGGTTTAACTCCATCCAAAATCTCTGTTAATAATATAGGCATTTTGGTAATTATACATGTAATGAGAAGGGTATTTTCGTAACTTTATAAATAATTATAACTATATAAAATAGAAAACAATAAATCATAACACCACCGCCCATCAGCAACCACCACCGCCACCCATCAGCAACCACCACCGCCACCATCATTTGCCACACCACCGCCACCATGTTCCTTCAGCAACCCCCACCGCCTGCCACAGCCGCCACTGTCACCACCTGGGTTTTCTCTCTAAATATCTATCCCTCTCTCTCTTTCTCTCTCTCTTTCTCTCTCTCTCTTTCACACACATGAACACAACCATCTCAAACCAAATCTCGCACGTGGTTAGGCTTTAAACTCGTCTCAAACCAAATCCGGCAATATCACCATTCACTACTACTAACCTGGTCCGCCCCGAAATTCGACTGTCGGTGTCGTTCAATGTCTTTAGGGCTTCGATTGAAAGCTCAGACCACCATATTATGCATGTGTAGGGCTTAGATTTAGGGTCGCCGCCCTTCCACGAGATCTTTAGGGCTTCGAATTGAAACCCCTTCAATCGTACTCGTTGGACTAGATTTTAGATGGTTTAAACCCAAACCACCCTACCCGTCGTTTCAGATCTATTTTAGATATATGTTTTCCGACCTGTTTCAGAAATCTTGAGCGGTTTTGTGAGGGCGGGATCTGGGTTAAGATCTATTTTCAGGAACATTAGAGGGGTTAGGTGAGGGCCACTGGAGGTGGTGGGTGGGAGTAGTGCAAAGTGGTGGTGGTGGTGCATTGGAGCTGGAGCAAGGTGGTGGTCCACCGTGGTTGTGAGAAAGAGTGAAAATAGTGAATGGAGTTTTACGTTTTTGTATGTATAAATCATGAGTTTAATGAATTAATAACAAATAAATAATTCTTATATATAAAATTATCAAAATACCCTTGAGTTAACAACACTATGAATGGAGTTAGGGTCGGGGAGCATATTAGTATAGAACTAGAAACATCAGGGAGGAAAATGGCATGTTTTAAACTATTAGGGTAAAAGCATTAAAATGACCAAGCTACATGGAGCAAAATCATCGAAGTTAACTAAAAAATCTTTAAAAAAAGACTGTTGATAATTGGTCTAACGTTTTTACCCTAATATTTCGAGGCATGCTTGGGTATAGGCGTTAAGGGCTTCGAGAATCATGTGAGAAAAATTGTGAGTGGGGAGTTGGAGACAAATGGTGACCGATGAATTTTCTTTCTATCAATTTGAATGGGGTTTTCGATTTGCGGAAAGGTCATTGGGCCAGAAGTTTTAAGGGAAGTTTAAAGGCTGCTTTTATTGGCATTCAGGAATCTCATCAAGCTAGGTTAGATGTTGCTGCTGCTTGTCGGTTCTGGGATAATACCAACATGAATGATGCTTCGGTTGACGCAGTTGGTAGATCTGGAGGGTTGCTCTCCATATGGAATCCGGATGTTTTCGCTGTTGATTTGGTATCTAAAAATCAAATGTATTTGATGACGTCTGGTTTTATCTAGGGTGTGGTCGATCGAATCAACATTCTAAATGTCCATGCTCCCAACGAGGCTGTTAGGAGAAGAGCTTTGTGGGAAGATTTAGCGGGTTTGATTGCTCAGCATAGTGGCATGTGGCTTTTGTTGGGTGATTTTAATGAGGTGAGATCTGAAGCTGAACGGATTAATTCTCGTTTCGATCAAGGTGCGAGCGATGCGTTCAATGGTTTTATCTCCAATGCTGGGCTTATGGAGTATTCGATGAATGGAGGTAAGCTCACTTTCGTTTCGGGACATAGCGATGTCAAAATGAGTAAATTAGATAGAATTTTGGTTAATGATGTCTTCTTGAGCCGTTGGCCAAATGCTAGTCTGATGGTGCATAAAATGGGCTTTTCAGATCATTGCCCGATTTCCCTTTCGTGTGTGGTGACTGATTTCGGCCCTATTCATTTCAAGTTTTTTAACTCTTGGTTAGGAGATCCGAAGTCAGCGGAGATTGTTGATAGTGATTTGGGGAATAGTAGGGTAGTCGGTAATCCAGATTTGATTTTGGCTGGCATCCTTAAGCGAATTAAACAGGAGATAAAATGCTGGAGATCGGAGGTGAAAGCTAAAGAAACGAAGGATATTAAAGAGATGGAAGACAGGATTGAAAAAATTGAAAATAAAGACATAAGCGGAAAGTTGTCTGAAGAGGATAAGAAAACTAGAATTGATCTTCGTGTGAAGATAAACAAAATGGAATTGTTAAAGGCTAAAGATTTGCAGCAAAAGGCCCGAGCTAAATGGATCAAATTCGGTGACGAAAATAGCTCTTTCTTTCGTAAGATCATATCAGTTAATTCGGCCATAAACAGTGTAAACGGATTGGTGTTTTATGATAGGGTGGTGACGGATCCGTTGGAGTTGAAAGAAGAGATTAGGATGTGGTTTAAGAAACTTTTTGGGCAAAAAAATCCAAGACTAAGATGCTGTTGTTTAAAGTGTATTTCGAAAAAACTTATGATTCCATCAATTGGAAATTTTTATTGCGGATGATGGAGAAAATGGGATTCCCTTCTAAATGGATTTCTTGGATTAAGGGTTGTCTGGATTCAGGGATGGGGTCGGTTCTTGTGAATGGGTCGCCGACTAAGAAATTCAAGTTCAAGAGAGGGTTGAGACAAGGTGACCCTTTAACTCCGTTCTTGTTCATCATAGCGATGGAAGTTATCAGCCTCTTCATTAATCAGGCTTGCGAGTTGGGCCTTTTTCATGGTTTCAATCTCCCCAATGGCGGCCCAGTGATCTCCCACCTTTGCTATGCGGATGATGTGGTCTTCATTGGGTCATGGTCGGAAGAGAATATGATCGCTTTAAACCGTTTATTAAGATGGTTGAATATAGTGTCCGGGCTTAAGGTCAACCGTAGCCAAAGCAAAGTTTTCGGTATTGGAGTTAATGATAATGAAGTGGCTCGTCTCTCTAACATTGCCAAGTGTGATGTCGGTTCCTTCCCTTTTATGTACTTGGGTATCCCGATTGGAGTGAACATGAAGAGAGCTAAGTTCTGGAAGCCGGTGCTAGATAGATTTGCTTCTAGACTATCCAAATGGAAAGCTAAATATCTCTTGTTTACGGGTCGTATGATGTTAGCTAAATCGGTTCTTGGTAGCTTGCCGTCATACTTTCTTTCTATGTTTGCTGCCCCTAAATGTATCATTAAAAAAATTTAGAGAAGATTAGGAGGGAGTTCGTATGGGGTAAGTCGAACACTGGCCACAAACTTAGGTGGATTCGGTGGGATTTTTTATTAAAAGCTAGGAAAGCCGGAGGTATGGGTTTAGGTGGAATTTAAAGTTATAATTACGCCATGTTAACCCAGTGGTGGTGGAGACTTAAAGAGAACCCGAATCAACTTTGGGCTAAGGTGGTGGTGGCTATTCATGGAGGTAATATCAGCTCTAGTTCCGATTCGATCATTCCGCTTAAAAAATCGATCACTGGGGTTTGGAAAGACATTGGTTTGATCGAAGGGACTATGGCTAGAAACGGTATAAATCTAAAAGACAACCTGGTGGCCGATGGTAACTCGTGGAAATGGAGGAGTGATCCGGGTGGGACTTTTTCGGTTAAACAGGTTCGAATGGATATAGAAGAGATCTCGGCTGGGGACAATATCCATAACTTTGTCTTTGGGTGGAATAACTAGGCTCCTCCTAAAGCGAATTTTCTGCTGCGGAGGGCCACTATGGGCAAGATTGCTTCTAAAGTTGGGCTGATTCAGAGGGGTGTTCCTCTTGGCGATAGCTCATTCCCCCGATGTGGTTTGCTAGACGAAGACCCGGATCACATATTATTAATTGCTTATGGGCAAAATGTGTTTGGTGGAATATTCTTGCCTAGCTTTGGATTAATTTTGTCGACAGCAACCACTTAATAGATCTCTTGGCTCATATAATTCAGAATCCGGGCGATAAGGTTTGGAAGAAGATTGTGTATACGGTTGCTTTTGCGACTACTTGGAGGCTGTGGAGTGCCAGGAATGAGAAGGCTTTCAATAACGTTTTCATTCCCGTTAGCAAGCTGGTGGATCAAATAAAGGAAGATGCTTTTCTTTGGATTTGTAACAATCCAGGCTTAAGTCGCCAAAATGGGATAATTGGGGGGTTTTTGACATTAGCGATATTATGTAATATGTTTTTTGTGTTTTCTGTTCCTTGTGGATGTTAATTGTTTCCAGTTTTTTGCTGGCTCTTTATATATATTTATAAAGTGTGTTTGCCTTTAAAAAAAAAAGAACAAAACAAATACATTTGTGCTTTCAATATTGCACTTTGTTTTAACGTGCTCCGATGCATTTAATTAAAAGATTGCATCATGTAAACCAAACCCAATCTAATGCATTTGAGATGTATTTGTGACATGGTTGATAAGTTGGAGGAGAGAGGGAGTAGAGAGGGGATATAAATGTTCTTGGTTAAATGCATGCATTTGTAGAGAGAGAATGAGACTTGTGAGTGGTGAGATCTTAAATAAAGAAAGAGAAAGAGAAAAGAAAGCGCATAGGAAGGGAGATGACCTGACAAATTTTTTTTTTTTTTTTTGCAAGAATTTTGATCAGGCATTGGAGATGTTCTTATACAAGACGTTTGTTAATAAAAACACACTAAATATTTATTTATATATAATATTTAATTTATAAACATTATAAATTAAGAAACTAAATCATATGAATTCAAATAAAAGCTCTAGTACAACCAAATATGCTTATCAAAATAAGTCTTTTGTCTTCATGTGTACAAGCAGTCCATGCATAATGTACAAATAATCAATGAATGAGTTCACTTAACAATTTAATGAGCTCACTCTACAAAACTTACTAAGCACATTCTAAAACGATATAAATAGAAGGTCTAGGGTTTTCATTTAAAATGGTCTCCATCTCTCCGTCTTCTCCACTACTGTCTCGTCTCCATAATCTAAAGTGAGTTCAACATTTTCCCTCATCTCCCTCAACATTCTCCTTCTCTTTCAGTTTACTCAAATAGTGGTTGACTTCATATATGCATGCATCAGACCGCATCGTGTGAGGGACCGCATCTTGTGATATCGTGGCATCACACTCGCATTATGGCATCACATCGCTACAGTTTATGTGATTTCTTCAACGCATCCTGTATTTTGCGCTTCTATCCGCACATTTTAAAACTAAGATTTTGTATACAAAAAGATATAAAAATCATATATTAATCTTTTTTTTTTTTTTTTTTTTTTTTTTTTTTTATATTTGTGCATTTTAAAACCATGATTATGTAAACAGAATGATATAGAAATCATATATTAATCTCTTATATTATATTTGCCCATCACACATCATGTCCACCTCACACAAGCATTTTAAAACCAAGGTTATATGTTAATAAAAAGATATATAGAATTGAAATTATATATTTATATATTGTTATATTGAATACATCACATGTAATATTTTAATGAAATAAATTGACACATTAACAACCAACATGAATTTGTCAGTTTATGTTGTACCAATCAAGAAGTCTAATTGCAAGTTCAATCCCGTCCAAAGTATAGTGAAGATTGAACAATGACTTTATTTATCAAAGAAAAACAGATTATTCAATCATATGACCAGACCAAACATGTTATCATTACAATTAAGTATATGAAACAGAAATCAGTAGAGTTACATGCCAAGTCTTTTGATTTCTCTATCCATCTGGCCGGTGAGCATTAACCCAAACATCTTGTAATCGCACAAAAGGGACCAAACCGGATGACCAAAAGTCGCAGGAATGTTTCCTTCCACATAAAAGTGGCTATACCAAGCCATGCCATAACCAACCAAAGGCACGAGGAACACGAACCACCAGTTGAACAAAACTGCATAAATCAAGCATAAGATACTAGAAAGTGTACCGGCAAAATGCCATCTTCTTGTCTCCGGTTTAGAGTGTTGTTTCATGTAAAAAGGCCAGAATTCCACCATGCTCCTGAAACTCATGATCTTTAGGAAACGCAAAGTTGAAACTAGGAGAAGGTCTAGTGATTATTGATTTATTGAGGCCTCAGCAACTACAATATCTAAATAGAATGTTAAAAAGTCCATTTTACCCTTATAATTAAAACAAAAATATAGAACATATATATAAATACAAAACACCCGTTAGTTGGTGTTAGCGACTAAGGAGAAAGGAGAAAAGACACCGGGTAGAGGGGCTTGTTTTTTTATTAAGTACTAATGTCTTTTAATAAAAAGCTAATAGTATTATACACATTTTTTATTTGAAAGGTTGTAACACATTACATTCTGTTCCTTTTAACTCCTTTAACTCATACTCTTAAATCTACTAATGTACCATGCACACGAGGGTATTTCATTCTTTCTTTTTACCCTAAAGACTATTAACGTAATTATTAAAATATTCAAAAATTAATAAATTTTGTCTCTCTAAAACCCAAATCTCTCTCTTTCTCTCAATTTTCGAGATTTAACGAAGGATGTTGGTATGTACCCCTATAAGAGAGAAAGATAAAGATAGGGGTGCGTGTGGTTCTAGCCGGGGACCCAGGTATGCTGTACTAATATGTGTAGGTCCCCGTAATTCGAGTGAGATTGAGAGATGGAAATGTGAGAATTATAGTTGTGTAAGAAAATTTAAGAAGTTAGAGATAAGTGTAGGTGCGTTTGAGAGGTGGAAATGTGAGAATTATAGTTGTGGAAATGTAGGTGTAGGTGCATTTTAGTTGACCCTTTAACAAATTATCTCATCCTTACATGGTCACTGATCTAAAATTCTTCTTCTCCTTTTATGTTCCGATCATTGTCGAGTTGGAGCCTGTTGATGGTTTTCAATCCAATCTCGTCTAGTTAAAACACTGAAACTTCGTTTATCTTATCTTTAATCAACACATTCGTAGCATTCTCTTTGCTCGAAGCCATTAAGGTTTCTTGTTTTTCAAGTGCATGTATGGGACAGGGACAGTCAATGTGAGAAGTACAAAGTAAAGAGATATGTAAACTTTTATGTTCTCTAGCATTCTACAAAGGCTTTATCCTAAATTTTGGATGGTTTGGTAACTCATGAACACATATAAGTTATCATTTGTTTATGATTATCCGATTATTTATTAGTGTTAAAGAAACAAATTTGATAGTAGCTTTAACAGAATGGATTATTATAATTTCAAGAAGATGAGATACATCAAAAACTATTTTTTGCACTATGTTTTTATTACAACTGACAATCTCATTCTGAAAATTGTGATAGGTCCAAAAGTCTACTGATCATTTGTTATTAGAAACATACTAAAAAATTATTTGCAAATAATATTTAGAGAAAAATGCCCGGATAGTCCCTGTGGTTTCACATTTTTTCACCTATAGTCCCTATCTTTCTAAAACTACCTGAATAGTCCCCAAGTTTTCAAGTTTTGTTCTCGGATAGTCCCTGGGTCTAACTTCAGTTTGTTTTCTCTGTTAAGTGGGAGTGAAATGACCAATTTACCCTTTCCTTTAAAAGGCCAAACCACAGGGACTATCCGGGCATCTTCTACATTTTTAAAGAAAAACCCCACCACCACACTTCATCTTCAACCTCCACCCACCATCACCCTCCTCCACCCTCCACCATCACCATCACCTTCACCTTCTTCTCTGCAATTTTCTTTGAAGAAACCCTAACGGAAACCGGTTTTGACTTTTGTTGACACAAATCAATACCAATTGAATAACGAATTCATTAGTTCGAAATGGGAATATGTTAGTTAATTTAGGAAACACGTGAAATCTGAACCTTATCATTGGGATTTTCAGTGACATTGAATGGTAATTCAAGAAAAAAAAAATAGGGGACCATTTTTATACTTGGCAATTCAATTTGGTTTAGGTGAAACCCAAATTTCTCTAAATTTATCTCTAAACTGATTTGTAATGAACTTTTACAATTTTGTTTATAGGCTCATTCCAATTTTTTTCATATAGACGTTCTATTAAACTCAGTGGAAATCTGGTCATCATTTCTTTTAGTACACATTTATACTCTGTTTTTTACTTCTTCTTTTTTTAATCTGTCTGTCTGTCATTACTATATATGGATTTCTCCAAATCATCCAACTAATTTAACAGTTTTAAATGGGGATATGTAATGCAAATTAAAATAAACTCATAAAACAGGGGAAAACAAAACTAATACCCTGTAACTTGCTCGTCCTGAAAGTTGAGGTTTTCAGTTACAGTGAGTTGCACTTCAAGTTGATTTTGGCCAATCGGCATCGATTGGTTACCGGATCTCTTTGTTTTCATCACCGTCAGTTACCGACGGAATATCTGGTAATTCGGCAAGTGATTGAGCTTTCATCCGATGGTTCACTGCCGGAGACGCATCCATTCTGGTACAGATCTGCTTCACTGCCGCCGTAATCTCCTTCAGTGCCATCAATTCAAACAACTCACAAAAGATCAACATCTATTCAGTCTGTTTCTTTCAGATCAGAGCTATTTAATTTGTGTTTCCTTCACTGCCGTCAATTCAAACGACTCACAACCCACATGAGGTAAGCTTGTAGCTTTAATTAATTAATGATATAATTACCCTGGTTCCACCGTGAGTAGCCGGACTTTCGCCGGAATTGGAGAGGGAGAGAGAGAGGGTGATGGTGGAGGGTGGAGGAGGGTGATGGTGGGTGGAGGTTGAAGATGAAGTGTGGTGGTGGGGTTTTATAAATAAAAAGAGAAAAATGCCCGGATAGTCCCTGTGGTTTAGCCTTTTAAGGAAATGGTATTTTTGTCATTTCACACCCTCTTAACACCCACTTAACAGAGAAAAGTAACTGAAGTTAGACCCAGGGACTATCCGAGAACAAAACTTGAAAACTTGGGGACTATTCAGGTAGTTTTAGAAAGATAGGGACTATAGGTGAAAAAATGTGAAACCACAGGGACTATCCGGGCATTTTTCTCTAATATTTAACTTAAACACTATGAAATAAGAAATTAAATAAAAAAAAAAAAGCTCTAGTACAACCAAAGACGTTTTATGTATAATCAAAATAAGTCTTTCACTCCATGTCGATAAGTAGTCTATTGTACAAATAATCAATTAATGAGTTCTCCTAACAACTTCATCAACTCATTGTACAAGCTTATTAAACACAGTCTAAAACGATATAAATAGGTCTTCTAGGGTTTTCATGGTCTCCAACTCTCCGTCTTCTACACAATAGTCTCCTTTATCTAAGCGAGTTCCAACATTCTCCTTCATCTACTTACCACATCTTGTGATATCGCCGCATCACACTCGCATTCTGCCATCGCATCGCTACAGTTGATGCATTTTCATCACTGCATCATGCGCTTCTCACGTTATGCGCCCTTGACTCACACATTTTAAAACCAAGGTTATGTAAACAAAATGATATAGAAAATATATATATTTATCTCTTATGATATATGCCTATCACACATTATGTGAACAGTGCACCTGACACGCACATTTTAAAACCAAGGTTATTTAAACAAAAATTGATATATAAATTACATATTTATCTCTTATTATATATGCTCATCACGCATTATGTGCACCTGACGCACACATCTTAAAAACAAGATTATATAAACAAAAGGATACATATCTTATTATATATGCGCACCATGCATTATGTGCACCTCACATGTGTATTTAAAAGCAAGGTCATGTAAACAAAAATATATAGAAATTACATATTTATCTCTTATTATATATGCTCATCACGCATTATGTGCACCTGACGCACACATCTTAAAAACAAGATTATATAAATAAAAGGATACATATCTTATTATATATGTGCATCATGCATTATGTGCACCTCACACGTGTATTTAAAAGCAAGGTCATGTAAACAAAAATATATAGAAATTACATGTTTATCTCTTGTTATATTGGTTACATCACAGGTTATAGTTTAATGAAATTAGTTAACATAGGAATAATCAACAAGAGTCTGTCAGTTTATGTAGTACCAATACAGAAGTCCCATTGCAAATTCAATTTCATCCAAAGCATAGTGAAGAATGACTTTGAAAACAATAGATTCTTTGATATTTATAAACACAGCAAGAGAAATTATTCAAACAGATGACCAAACCAAACCAAACATATTATTATAAGTATATGAAACAGAAATCAGTTGAGTTGCATGCCATGTCTTTTATCAAGCCTTTTGATTTCTCTATCCATCTGACCGGTGAGCATCAAACCAAACATCTTGTAATCACACAAAAGGGACCAAACCGGATGACCAAAAGTCGCAGGAATATTTCCTTCTACATAAAAGTGGCTATACCATGCCATACCATAACCAAGCAAAGGCACGAGGAACACGAACCACCATTTGAACCAAACTGCATAAATCAAGCACAAAATGCTAGTAAGGGTACTGGCAAAATGCCATCTTCGTGTCGCCGGTTTTGAGTGTTGTTTCAAGTAAAATGGCCAGAATTCCTCCATGCTCTTGAAACTCATGATCTTTAATTTGGAGAAAGATATCAATATTCTGAAAAGTTGGTTAAGAAATGGAATGGTTGACGTTTTCTATTTGTAGACAAAAAGGATGAAACTAACTAGGACAAGGGTCTAGTCGTCTTGTGATTATCGAGGTCTAAGCAGTTTTACACCTATAATTAAAAAAAAAAAAGATATATATAAATACAAAACACCCGATCAATTTAGTAAGGGTTGGCTACCAGTCCGGCGAGGACCAAGGAGAAAAGACTGGGGCAGACGGGGGCTTGCATGAAACATGAAATACTATTTAGAGTAGTAAGACTAAGCGGTATGGGGGCTGGCTTAGGCCCGGCGAGGCCCGGCGCCGGCAGGGGCGCAGGATTTAAGGGGCGGGGAGGGGCGCCCGACCCCCCGAACTTTTCGGTTAGTAGTGTTATATATGTACGTTTCGTATAGGATTTTGTAGGTATATACATTTTCGACCCCTCGGTTTTATAAAAAAAATATAGGTATATACGTTTTCGACTCCCCGGTTTTAATTTTTTTTTATTTATATAGCCCAAATAAAGTATTTAATTAGCCCAAATCATTATATTTGGTAGAATACTAGAATGTATATTATATAACCCAAATCAAATCATTATATAGCCCAACTTAAAAGCCTACCCTATAAAAAAAAATCTAAATTCGTTTACTTTGGGACATCGACCAGAAGAACAGAAGCCACAAGCCAGAACTGCAGAAGGGGGGAAAACGCATGTTCCAGAACTGTTCGACTTCAGCTTCTTGTTCGAGAAAAAAGCCAAAACGCTGCTCGTTGTTGTGGTCTTTACTCTTGTTCGACTTTTTCAATCTTCATAAAGTTAAAGGTATGTGTTTTTTATTTTTAGGTTTAATTTAGGGCTGCAATTTATATGATTTAGGTTGAAATTAAGGGTGAAATTGGTCGGAATTTTTGCCCTAAACTTGTTGAATCTTTCTATAACTATATCTAATTTTATTTGTTTAATCTTACTGTGATTTGATTTAGATAGAAATTAGAGTTTGAAATTTAGGGTGATTTGCTAACTTGTTTTGTTATTAGATTATGCTATGGTGAAGAATAAAATGACAACTTTTTTTTAATGTTTGAGAACGTTTTTTATTTGATATTAATGTTTGACCAGACCCGACCCGAATCGAATCACCGACATCCGACCCAAACATACACCTCGAAACTACGCGATATAATTTTTTTTAGGTCCGTTACCTTCCGACCCCCCGAACTTTTTTTTCAAGCTTCGCCACTGGGCGCCGGTCCCCCACACCGCCCCCTGCTTCCGTCCTGGCGTATCCGGCTCCCCACAGACGAAGTCGACGGGCCTAATTTCAAAATAATAGCCGTTTGTAACGGCTAGATTTAATAAAAAAAAAAAAATACTTTTTCACTTTAAATATATATCAATTTCATCCATTTTTTATACCATTCTCATCCATTTCTCCCATTCTTCTCCCATTTTCATCCATTTTTATAAAAAAACACTCCCATTTTTTATACAATCATGAATCCATTCAACCCAAACAACCCCAACCCGAACGAGAGGTGTATCGGAGGATGAAGGAAGAGGTGAAGAAAAAATGGACGTCGTAGGTTTTTATTTTTATTTTTAGGAAATGTAATTTTTTTTTATTTTTCGGAAATGTTTTTTTTTATTTTTAGGAAATGTAATTTTTTTTTTATGTTATGAAATGAATTTATTTATGTTGTTTTATGTTGTATTTTTTAATTTTTATAAAGTTTTTATTAAGTTAATAAAAAAAACTTAGAAAATTATAAAATATTTAGGTGGGGTAGCCCCATCCTCCACCCCCTCAAAAGTGAAGGAGGCACATCCTCCATGGGATGGTGATGTGGCGCCTATGTGGCGGCCCATCCTCATGGGGATGGAGCTCTCCATACCCTCTAGTCTAACAGACTAAATTACGAAAAAAAAAGTTATGAAAGCACAAACATAGAGTTGAGCAGGCCTGGCTTAAGGGCAAGCTAAATGAAACATCTGCTTTAGGCCACATATTGTTTAGGGCCTCATCTTTGAGTTTTTATATGCTAAATATCAAAGAAAGCAAAAAAAGAAACACTAAAAAGCCCCTATACTAGAGTTTGGGCTGTTAGAATTAAGCTCATTTTTGCTTATTATCCTTGGTTTTGGCTAATTTACTTGATTATTCTATTACTTAATTTACTTGACTATTGATTTTGGGCGATTATTTCTACCTCTGATTTTGTTAAACATTAATAAATAGAGTGAACACTTGATTTTATTAAAAGCTCTATTATACCCAAATAGGTGAGCACTTGATTCGAAAAAAGGCCCTAAATTTTATTTCACTTTAGGCCCCTAAAATCATTGAGCCGGCCTTGGAGTTGAGAGTCACAGAATGACGTTGTGAAGATAAGCATTGAACTTTTGGTGACATGAGATGTTTTTTCTTTGTGGGCTCTCATCAGTACCTAAACGAACAAAAAAAAGACGTGTTGTTGGTTAAAATTTGTTACGTATGTGTTAGAAAGTGTTTTTAGGTACCTAGCAAACCTACTTTTGAATAAAATTATATGTATATAACAATATCCTAGATTAAGTTACACAATTCGTCATTTAGGCATACACCCACTTGCAGGTTGTGTTCTTAAACTAAGCTAATTATAAAACGCATCCTTTATTTGAAAAGTTGTAACACATTACATCCTTTTAACTAACTGGCGTTAACTTTTTTTTTTTTTTTTAAATCTAGTCATTTACAATGCATTGCACATGAAATCCCCCATTAGTGATACCAATTGTTGACTTCCTTTAGCTCCGATAACATAGGACAATGTCTTCCCGATCAAATCCTAGGTACACCAACACTAGTTAGCGACTTAGGGGCTGTTTGTTTAGCTCTTAATGAGGTTCTTAATGGTTCAGACCTCTGATTGGTTCAACACTTAATGGTTCAAACTGTTTGTTTCGCGAGCAGATGTCTGAATGATTTAGACATTTGTCTATGAATGGTTAACCATTATACAGAGTCTGAATGGTTAAGACCTCTTATCTGAATTGGTCAGACATTTTCCTCTGGATGGTTAAGCATTATACTGGCTCTTAATGGTTCAAACCTCTTACTGATTCAGTACTTAATGGTTCAGACCTCTTACTGGTTCAGCACTTACCCATTCAGAAGTTGTCAAACAGCCACTCAGCCTTGCTAGATAGAGGGATCCTTGTGTGGCCATCCTCCAACATGAGAATCGGTATTTGTCGTTTATCAAAGTGCAAGTATGTGACCAAGTAACAACTTATCTTACCATCAGGGGCGAAGCTTCTTGGGGGGGGGGGGGGGGCGCCCGACCCCCGGGATTTTTCGCTCAGTAGTGTTATATATGTAGTTTTCGTATAGAAATTTTTGGATATATACGTTTTTACCCCCCCCCCCCCCCCCCCCCCCCCCCCCGATTCTATAGAAATTTTTGGGTATATATGTTTTAGCCCCCTCCGTTTTTTCCGGCAAGCTTCGCCACTGCTTACCATGTACATACCCTGGATGGTCTATACATACCTTAGGATCATGATGGCATGACATATGGTCCCCAATCCGAACCAAGTATCCATATCACATCACTATCAATTGGTTATTTACTTATTTTATGACAGTTAGGAAAAGTGACCATATCTTACATAGTCTTTACTTGATCTGATGCATTACGCCTTCGATTTTGGGGTGTTACCCTTCATATCTGGAACCAATTTGGTTACTCTTAAGAAATTCGTTAGACGCATAGAACTGTCTGAAATAAGACGCGTGAAAGAAAGTTTGTTTGCTCCCATTTTTGAATAACTCCCAATCTTGAAAGCCATACAAAGTCATTAAAGGTTTCATATATTTTGTTTTTAACAAAGTTTGTTGAAGATTAAAGAACTTTTTGATGCTATGGTTTAGAATGTTTTGTGGGAAAAAAATTGTGATAAATCTTAATGGGGAACCTACCCTCTCAAAGAAAAGATAACTTGTCTTTTATTGATGAAATGAACATATACTATATTTTGTATTGTGTGTATTTTCTTCCAAAACATATTCATATGATATTACCTACAAGGATAGGACATTTGTGAGAGATGGTGATCAAGATGAAAGTTTAGAGGAAAATGATGAGAGGGTATGTTTCTGTTAAAGTTAAGAGGGAATAATTTTGCATAATGAATAATTGAATTACATATCTTTCTCCAACTTTTATATTGTATAAATGTGTTAAATAATAAAAGCTAGAAAATTACAACAATAATCTAACAATTTAAGAAAAAAGATAACCAAAAAAGTTGGAGACAATTCATCTCCACCAATTTATAAATTATAAGTAAACTAGGATTGCGACCCGCCGCAATGCGGCGGGGATTCTTTAGTTATAACTAAGTCGATCTAGGACCTGCACGTTATATTAAACCTATCAAACGGGGAAAAACAGACGATGTAAAAACGTTCACCCACACATGCACGTTGCGTCATGTTAGCTCGCAAAATTTAGAACGAAACATAAAAACGTTAAACCAAAGACGCACGTTGCGATGTGTTAAGCCACAAAATTTAGAACCAATCATAAAGCGAAAAATTTGCGGAAAATGAAAACTATAAAGGAACAAAGTTGAAAGTAAAAAAACTTAAGAGGATACATTGCAAAAGATAAAATGTTTTGGGTTAAAAGTAGAAAACAAATAGTTTTGGTTCAAAGTAATTTATGAAATACTTTTGGGTGAATAGTAAAAAAAATCAATTTTTTTTGGAAAACCCCCAAAGCCAACGTTACAACAACCATATGCATAACCATTTTTTCTTTGAAAACCCCCCAAAGCACACCCCGTGTTGCGGCGGGGCGTAAAACGGTGTCAAATAGTACTAATGTCACACAACCGTCATCGACCACCAACACTGACTCGACCTAGGATATGCGTGTTGCGACGAACCTGTCAAACATGGAAAAATAGAGGTAAAAACATTGAACCACACATGCACGTTGCGTCGTATTAAGTCGAAAAATTTAGAACTATACGTAAAACGAAAATTTGCGAAAGATGAAAAGTATAAGTGACAAAAGTTGCGAAGTTAAATTGCAAATAATGAAAAGTTATGGGTTAAAGTTAAAAAACAAATTATGTAGGGTTAAAATTGAAAAAGATAAAAACCTTTGGGTTAAAAATAAAAAAATCAACTTTTTTTTTGAAAAACTCACAAAGCACAATGTACAAGTTCTTATGCACAAAAAACTTGCAAACTTACATATGGAATAATAAATCAAAACAATGGGATTATAGTCCAAGATGATAGACAGTTTCATAGCTTGCTTACCAATATACTGGACAAAAGGTGTAAATTTAGAAGTATGATTAGTGGGCTTGTGATGTTGCCGCTAAAAAAAAAAATAAAAAACTAAAGTTTGCTTCATATGCTCCATTCAAGTGTTGGTACAAACTTCAAACTACAAAGTAGAGGTGGCTAAATTGGGCCGTTGACTAAGACCGGCTAGGTCATAGCCAAGGATGGTCCATTGGTCCTGGTTTAACACATGAAACAGTTTAAGACTAGCTAGGGGCCAGGTTTAGTTGAACTATAACTAATGGCCCTAGTGGTAAGGAAAATATAAGCTTTCTTTGAAAATTGTGATACTTAGGTCCGAAATATACAAAAAGATTATTGATCCTGGCATAAATGTCAAATCCAAACAAAATCAGTTGATATACCATGCGCATGACTGCATGAGTTTTATTAAAAATCGACTGTCTTTCAGTTATATAAACAAAAAGATACATAAATTATACATCTATATCTTTACAGTTATATTGGTGTGGATTTAGAAAATCTTCATAGGGGTAACGTTTAAAAAAAGGGTAACGAAATCGAAAAAACGTCAAAAAATGTAAAATTTTTCCAAAATTTACACTACCATCGGAGCGCCAAGGGGTAGCAGAGGCTACCCCTTATCATAAGGTAGATCCGCCTTATATCACCTGTTATATTTCAATGAAATTAATTAACATAAGAACATAGTAGTCAAAGGTTTGGCGCATGCCTATGGGCAGCCTATCGCAGAAAAAGCGCTCTGCGTGTAGCTAGGAGCAAAAAACCTGAAAAACATGCCAAAATCTTAAAAGAAAAAAAAACTTGTCTGAACCGGCCTAAATTAATCTAAACAAACCAAAAGAACACTCTAAAACAGCCTAAAACATGTCTAAAACAACTAAAAATGGCTTGTTTTAAGCGCGTTGCACCTAGACGGTAGACGCACACTTTGCCCCTTGAGTACGTCTAGCGTCTTCGACTACCTAGGATACGAATAACAAACAAGGATTTGCAGGTTTGTGTTGTACCAATCAAGAATCCCAATCACAAATTCAAACTCATCCAAACCACAATCAACAATGACATTAAAACCAATAGATTCTTTAATATATACACAGAATACACAGCAAAACAAAGTGTTCAACCACATGACCAAACCAAACATGTCATTATTACAAGTATAAAAAAAAACACAAAACCAGAAATCAATAGGGTTGCAACACAGGTCTTTTACCTAACCTTTTGATCTCTCTATCCATCTGACCAGTAAGCATTAAACCAAACATCTTGTAATCACACAAAAGTGACCAAACAGGATGACCAAAAGTTGCAGGCATGTTACCCTCAACATAAAAGTGGCTATACCAAGCCATGCCATACCCCAACAAAGGCACAAACAACAAGAACCACCAGTTGAACAAAACTGCATAAATCAAACACAAAATACTCGAAAGTGTACCGGCAAAATGCCATCTTCTTGTTGCGGGTTTTGAGTGTTGGTTTACGTAAAAAGGCCAGAATTCTTCCATGTTTCTGAAATTCATGATCTTTGGATCAAAACCCAGATCGGAAATTGGGGGTAAAGTGGTAAAAGATCGCTAATTTTGGAGGAAAGGTTTAAGATTTTGGGAATTTTGTTAGGGTTTTCAAGGTTGACTTTTTATAGGTGTAGAGAGGGATTTGGGGAAAAGGGTTTGCGAGTGAAGAAATCTTGGAGAAGGGTGTAGTGATTATCGAAAGTGTTTGGTGGTGGTGATCGGTTTTGGCCAATTGAAACCTCAGTTTCTACACCAGCCAATTATTGGGGGAGTTTGGGGATAGAATTTAGACTTATTGTGTTTTCTTTTTTAACTTTTCTTAACACATTTGTATTCTTATTCTTACTCTTAAAGTTAACTATCCTTTTGCTGGTTTGATTGTTTGTTACTTAGATAGTGCCTTGAGTTGATGGTTAGTTAACTTGATATAAAGTTACTAAATTGCCCACCATTATTCCATATATAATTTTGCAACTTTTTTATGCATTCTTACTTGTACATTATGCTTTGTGTGTTTTCCAAAAAAAAAGTTGATTTTTTATTTTCAACCCAAAGGTTTTTACTTTTTACAATTTTAGCCCTACATAATTTGTTGTTTTAATTTTAACAAAAAACTTTTCATTATTTGCAATTTAACTTCATAACTTTTGTCACTTATACTTTTCATTTTTCGCAAATTTTCGTTTTACGTATAGTTCTAAATTTTTCGAATTAATACGACGCAACGTGCATGTGTGGTTCAACGTTTTTACCTCTATTTTTCCATGTTTGACAGGTTCGTCGCAACACGCATATCCTAGGTCGAGTCAGTGTTGGTGGTCGATTACGGTTGTGTGACATTAGTACTATTTGACACCACTTTACGCCCCGCCGCAACGCGGGGTGTGCTTTGTGGGGTTTCCAAAGAAAAAATGGTTATGCATATGGTTTTCGTAACGTTGGCTTTGGGGGTTTTCCAAAAAAATTGATTTTTTTTTTACTTTTCACCAAAAAGTATTTCATAAATTACTTTTAACTCAAAACTTTTTATCTTTTGCAATCTATTCTCATCTTTTTTTACTTTCAACTTTGGTCCTTTATAGTTTTCATATTCCGCAAATTTTTCGCTTTATGCTTGGTCCGAAATTTTGTGACTTAACACATCGCAACGTGCGTCTTTGGTTTAACGTTTTTACGTTTCGTTCTAAATTTTGCAAGTTAACACGACGCAACGTGCGTGTGTGGGTGAACGTTTTTACATCGTCTATTTTTTCCCCGTTTGACAGGTTTAACATAACGTGCGGGTCCTAGATTGACTTAGTTATAACTAAAGAATCCCCGCCGCATTGCGGCGGATCGCAATCCTAGTTATATTTAAATATAAAAACCTACCCCTATCCCTCCTATGTTTCTTCGCATAATAATCGACAACCATAACCCCATTCATCCACCTGCAAATTAAAACTCACTCCTACAACAAAACCAAACACCGTTCATCTAATCACCGATCTGTGTAACCTTTTACACAAACAAACCATTCACCGTTCATCTGTTACACCACCACAAACCTTACAACGAAGCTTCTTTTGGCGGCAGATTAAGACACCGGCGGTCGATTGAGTGGTTAAATCACATCGTCGGCCACTATCACCACCTCCTGCATGTTTGGCTATACCTAATATTCTCAAACCTTGTAGGCATTGAGTAAGGGGTACACAATGTGTATTAGACCAAATATGTATTTTGGTTTTCTAATTGGGTATGGAACCAAGATTAACAAATATCAGTCACACACCCCACCTATCGTAAACTCTAGACAAACTTGATATCTTGCTAGTAACAATTTAGAAATGTTAATTATGATTAATTTGTCAAATAATACATGGATTCGTTGATCAACTCAAATTAGACAAAGGGTCAATTTTGGTTTTCTCAAATTATGCATCACATCAAAATGAGTCACTTATATCAAACTTGTTAACTTAAACATATCCACATGGGTTAACATCACCATCACCATTGTTTGTCTCCACTATCTTAGTTACATTTTTAGGCACGTGTATTACACTTTAAACATTCAATTTTCACCAAATATCATGTAGTTATCATATCCATATTTCATTATTTGTACAACACTTGTTTTGGTGCAACAAATCCACTTTACAATGTTTTTTTAATTGTTTTCATAGGTGCGAAACAAATGTAAGACCACCTGTAGTGGGAGGTTTTTGGGCGTTTTTTCCCTTATAAAACGCCCCACAACGCCCATTAACCGTCCCCGGGGCATTTTTTTTCAAAAAAATTGTATTTCGCATTCTTTTCTCCACGCCCATATTCAAGATCTTTGGCCAATCACGGTACTCTTCTTTTTGTTTAGCCAATGCCTTTTTTTGATTGTTTTTTTTTTCATTTAGTTCTATTACACCTCTTTTAACATAATGCCCCACAATGCCCACTACATTTATTTTAGAAAAACTCCTCATAATACCTCATTGCTGACTGGACTGCCACATGGCACAAAACGCCTATGGGTAGGGACATTATTTGTGTCTTCCACTACACATGGTCTTAGGTGATCATAGATATTATTGAGATTGATTTATTATGAAGGGAACAAGCAAAAACAAGTGTGGGTGAAGAAATTATTTAAATCACAATCTCCTAAAGTGAACTAAAAAAAGAAGAAAAAAATAGTATTCGGCAATTTGATGTTGATGTTGGATTGCAATTTGTAACATCCAAGTTAAATTGTTATGGAGTTCAAATTGTCACATCACATTGGCAAGAAAGTATTAACGGACCAATGGATAAGCCTAAACTTAATTGAGCTCATATTAATTTTAAAAGGCTATTGGGCTGAAAACATGAGGCCCACAAACAAAGTTGACACTTGACAGGACGAAGGTTTTGTCGTCAATAAAAAAGTTAGATGCACAAATTCAAACATAGCGGCTTGGCCCGGTTAAATTTATGAAAGCGAACAGCAAGTTGACGCTCGAACTCGCGTGTTTTATAATCGAACAACTTAGTTTTGCTCGTTTTCGCTCACTTTCAATTTTCAAACTAAATATTAATACAAAGTTATCAATGTTAAGTGTCACGATTGTCATTCATTCAATATACAAAAATAAGCTAAACATAATACATATATGAAACACAAATTAAGTTAAAGAAATATAAATTGTCATTGATTCAAAAATACAAATATAAAGCACAAGTTAAGTTTAAAAAAAAAAAATACAAATCGTCATTCCTAAAAAAAAACAATAGTGTTTTTCAATGGGGTAGTATGTATATATATAACTTAATATTTGTGGATAATAAGCAAAATCCAATAGAGTGTTATGTATAAGACTATATATTTAATTGTGTGGGTGTATAATAAGTTAAAAAATAATTCAAGTCGAGCAGTACTATGCCCGTGCTTAGTTAGTTTATAAACCAAACCAAGCCGATCGGCTTGTTTACAATCGAGCCAAAAATTGAACGGGCATTTTTCGAGCAACCGACGAGTGATTCCAACAACCCTATCTCTACGGTGTAATTTGAGAGGCAATACGACAACTTAATTTCTTTTATGGTGTGAATCGATTTCATTACAACTAATTTTGGTTTATTAATTTTTTATCTTTTTGTTTTATTTGTATGTGGTTTGATTTCTTTAGTCGTCATGTCTTTTATTTTCAGCACAAGGGTTCGTTTGTTTGGTTTGATGAACGCTTATCTAAAATGATTATAATATATCCGATTTTGTATGGTTTGTGTGTTTGATTTTTTGATCTTAAATTCAAAATATTTATTAAAGATATATATTAGTTTGTTGATAAAATTGAAAACTTTGTTAGTTATTCTATTAAAGTTCTTTTAAGTTTTAAAGCCCTAATCGGGTTTTATTGATTTATTATTATTATTATGTTAGTCATTCTAATAAAGTTCTTTTAAGTTTTAAAGCCCTAATCGGGTTTTATTGATTTATTATTATTATTATGTTAGTCATTCTAATAAAGTTCTTTTAAGTTTTAAAGCCCAAATCAGGTTTTATTGATTTATTATTATTATTATTATTATTATTACTTTTTGATAAAAGGAACAAATAATGGGTTGCGTTTGTCTATGAATTCAATTATGTTATAGAATCACATAATCTAGTTAAACATTCTGAATGTTCTGAATGTTTGATTATAATCGATACTTCTTGGGGGTGCAAACGAGCCGAGCCGAGCCCGAGCTCGACCAGGCTCGAGCTTAAGCTCGATTAACTTATAAAATCTCGGGCTCGAGCTCGGCTCGATTGGAGCTTTGTTTTCAAAGCTTGAGTTCAGCTCGTTGGTATTTTCTCAAGCACAGGCTCGGCTCAGACTCGGCTCGTTTATTATCTATTAATTAATATATTAAATAAAAATAATATAAATAATAGACTTTTTAGGCTCGCGCGCTCGATAAGCGAAGCTCGGGCTCGGGTTCGTTTACTCAATAAGCTTATTTTTAGGTTCGAGGTCGACTTGTTATCGCAACCCCCGTCCCCTGATTACCCGGGAACGGGCGGCCGCGAGACCAGATTTAGTGGTATCTGTGTTTATCAATTTTGGCATCGGAAACTACATCAGGACCGTAGTTAGGAAATATGTTATCAGAGTAAAACACCACATTTTATATTAATAAAGGTAATGGGATAAAACCCAAGTTTTTATTAAAACTGATTTATAGGGTTAAACCTTATTTTATTGAAATAAAACATCTTCTTTATTTAGGTAACTTTTATAGCCACTTTTCCAAGCCTTCAGTGCTGTCCAGCTGGCTTTTATTTGGCTTTCACATTTTGTTACCTGTAACGCGTTTAAAAACATTTTGTCAGTGTGAAATACTGGTGAGTGAATCCCAGTTTAATCAAGAAGAGTTTTATCAATTTACAGTATTGAGAGCGATTACAATGTTTATATCTACATAATTACTCATTCAGTACTGTCAATCCTGACTGGTGGGTCATATTACACATTGGCTAACTCTTTGTCCAATGGTAACATGTTCCACATTTTGTATACAAAACCCCAATATACCGGCAGTAATTGAATAATTACAAAGACTCAATCACTGCTAATTATAATTTAAAATAATTAAGGTTTTGTAAAACAGTTTGCAAAAAGGTTTACAAAAAGGAGATTACTCACATTGCAACTTTAGGGTTTTTCCTGTGATTTTCCTGGTTATAATCTATTAATTAAATAATGCACGCTCGTTAGTATTATAACCCAATATTTACATTAGTTATACCCTCCCCGAGACAGAACTCCAACGACTACGTCAGGCAGAACCTCGACAGCCGTTACGGAATCCTAGATCAATCGGGCAGCGTATCTAATACATAACCGGGGGTTAAAATACTTACAACGGGGCAAAGCTTCGCTATTTTAGTGGGTATAATACCCGATTATAGTGCCTTTTATTCAGAATTTAGAGAGAGATTTCGAATTTGAGCGACGGAAAATGACTGCCGAAGCTCCCAATTTATAGGAGCTGATTTCAAGTTTCTCGCAGCCCGCGTAAGCCGAAGGCTTAGCCTTTGCGGCCCGCGACGTAGGGGTAGGAGGGCCTAGCTTTGTCGACTCAGACCACTAGCCTTCACACGCGTTGTGCCATGTGGCACCTCAGGGTGCGGCCCTGGTCTTGAGCTGTCGCGGCCCGCGTAAGATCCTTAAGGGGTCTTCGCGGCCCGCCAGGAACTATTAAAAATTGTTTTTATTTTATTTTTATTTATATAAAGGTATTTAGGGTCAAATCTCGTATATATGGTGTATTTTAGGACATATAGGGATGTTCTAAATATATTATGGGTGTCGAAAATATTTTAGGAGAGTTGTTATATCCTCCCCACCTTGTTTTAGAACTCGTCCTCGAGGTCTACTGGAATAAGTGTGGATATTTCCTTTGCATCTCTGATTCAAGCTCCCAAGTGTATTCTGGTCTCTTTTGGAATCCCATTTTACTTTAACTAATACCAATCTTTAATGTTTGAGATTCTTGACTTTTCTGTCTTCAATTTGTAGAGGTCTTTCTACAAATTTTAACTGCTCATTTACCTCTATATCCTTCAGAGGTACTACTAGTGATTCATTAGTTAAGCACTTTTTGAGATTTCATACATGAAATACATCATGTATTCCTGCCATTTCCTCTGGCAGTTGTAGCTGATAGGCTACAGGTCCTATTCTTCTAATAATTTCAAAAGGTCCAACATACCTGGGGCTTAGCTTTCCCCTTTTGATGAATCTTACCACTCCTTTCCAAGGAGCAACTTTCAATAACACCTTGTCTCCTACTTGAAATTCTAACGGTTTCCGCCTGTTATCAGCATAACTCTTTTGTCGATCACGTGCTGCTTTCAGCCGTTCCTTGACTTGAACAATCTTGTCGGTTGTTTCTTGTACTATTTCTGGTCCAGATAATTGCTTTTCTCCAATCTCTACCCAACAGACTGGAGTTCGGAACTTTCGTCCATAAAGTGCTTCGAATGGTGCATCATTGATACTGGTATGATAGCTATTATTGTAAGAAAATTCGATTAATGGTAAGTGATCGTCCCAATTACTTCCGAAATCAATTACATAAGCTCTAAGCATATCTTCCATCCTCTGAATTGTCCTTTCACTTTGTCCATCCGTTTGAGGATGATAAGCTGTGCTTAGATTTAATTTGGTTCCCATTGCTTTTTGGAAAGTTGTGCAAAAATGAGAGGTAAAACGGCTATCTCTATCAGAAACAATTGATAAAGGAATTCCATGTAATGAAACTATTTCATTTACATATAACTTAGCTAATTGGTCCATACTGAAAGTTTCCTTCATTGGTAGGAAATGAGCTGACTTGGTTAGCCTGTCTACAATAACCCAGATTGTATCATTACCTTTTCTTGTTTTAGGTAATTTGGTAACAAAATCCATTGTTATCAATTCCCATTTCCAAACTGGCATTTCTAACTGCTGCAATAAACCTGAGGGTTTCTGATGTTCAGCTTTAACTTATGAGCAAGTTAGACACTTGGCAACATAAGCTGTTATGTCCTTTTTCATTCATATCCACCAGAAGTTCTTTCTTAAGTCCTGATACATCTTATCACTTCCAGGATGCATCGTATATTTAGACTTATGGGCTTCTTCTAATATACGGTGCCGTAGGTTTCCTAATTTGGGTATCCACATTCTTTTCTTATGGAATCTCCAAATTCCATCTGTTCCTTGTTCTAGTTCCTTAATCATTCCTTTCAGTTTCTCAGTATCATTCTGGATTACTGATTCTTGTGCCTTCCTGATTTGTTCATTTAAATCCACTTGTAGATTTAATTTAAGAGAACGTACTCTTTTTGGCTTTTCGTGATACTTTCGACTTAAAGCATCAGCTACTACATTTGCCTTTCCTGCATGATACTGGATATTACAATCATAATCATTAAGAATTTCCATCCAGCGCCTTTGCCTCATATTCAACTCCTTTTGCCCAAAAACATACCTTAAACTCTTATGATCAGTGAAAATGGTAAACTTACTACTGTAAAGGTAATGTCTCCAAATTTTCAGGGCAAAAATTATGGCTCCTAATTCCAAATCATGGGTTGAATAATTCTCTTCATGATTCTTAAGTTGTCTAGAGGCGTAAGCTATAACCTTTTGACGTTGCATCAACACACATTCATATCCTAACTTAGAAGCGTCACAATAGACTACAAAGTCTTCAGTTCCTTCTGGTAACGCTAGTATGGGTGCGTTGGTTAATCTTTGCTTAAGAATTCTAAAGGCTTCTTCTTGTTTTGGTCCCCATTCAAACTTAACAAATTTACAGGTTAGCTTAGTTAACGGAATGACTATTCTAGAAAAATCTCAAATAAATCTTCTATAATAACCGGCCAATCCTAGAAAACTTCTAACCTCAGTTGGTGACTCAGGGGGTTTCCATTTGGTAATTGCCTCAATCTTTGTGGGATCCACATGAATTCCTTCATGGTTAACTAAATGTCCAAGAAACTGTACCTGTTCTAAAAAAAATTCACACTTTGAAAACTTAGCATAAAACTTTTCTTTTCTCAATAAATTTAGAAGTACATGCAAATGCGCTGCATGTTCCTCTTTACTCTTAGAGTAAATGAGAATACAATCTATAAAGACAATTATGAATTTATCCAAGTATGGCTTACATATTCGGTTCATCATGTCCATAAATGCAGCTGGGGCATTGGTTATGCCAAATGGCATAACAGTAAATTCATAATGGCCATACCTTGTCCTAAAAGCGGTCTTAGGAATGTCTTCCTCCTGTACCTTTAATTGATGATATCCTGAGCGTAAATCGATCTTAGAGAAAAATCAAGTTCCTTGCAATTGATCGAACAAATTATCGATTCTTGGTAATGGATACCGATTTTTAATCGTCACCTTGTTCAATTCACGGTAATCAATGCACATACGCATTGACCCGTCTTTCTTTTTAACGAATAAGATCGGCGCTCCCCACAGTGATGAACTTGGCTGTATGAATCCTTTTTCCAACAGTTCATCTAACTGTTTCTTTAGTTCTTGCATTTCTGCGGGTGCCAAACGGTAAGGTGCCTTGGCAATTGGTGTTGTCCCTGGTAGCAGATGGATTCTAAATTCAACTTCCCTGTCTGGCGGTAGTCCTGGTATTTCTTCTGGAAACACATCTGAAAACTGAGATACTACTGGGATATCCTTCAGGTCTTTTCGTTTAGTGTTAATGATTATGGAAATCAAATACACTAATGACCCTTTTCTTACATAACTTGTTGTTTTCATCACAGAGATGAATTTTGTGGATCTAGATGGTTTATCTCCTTTAATTGTGATCTTTTCACCTTTTGGTGAATTTACTTGGATTGACTTTTGATCACATAGAATACTGGCTTTGTTGGCCACCAACCAATCCATTCCTAATACAACATCAAATCCTGCCAGATTTATTGGATAAAGGTTTGCAATAAACTTTTGATTTAAAAACTCTATTCTTGCTCCCTGCAAGATTTCAGCGATCTTAATGGTTTCCCCATTTGCTGTTTCTACTAGACATTCTTGTGGGAGTTTAGTTAATGGTTGATTGAGAAGTTTGCAAAATGAAGTATTAATAAAACTTTGGTTCGCACCAGAGTCAAATAATACTTTGGCAAAAATATCATTAACTAAAAACGTACCGACGATCACATCCGGGATCATCTTTGCTTCTTCTGCAGTCAGAAAAAATGCTCTAGCATTTTTAGTATTCTTGTTGTTTGTGGCCGGAGCTAGCTTTGGACAGTTCGGCTTGATATGACCTTGTTCTCCACAGTTGTAGCATATCCTGTTGTTAGGTTTCTTCCTGCAGTCTTCTTCCTTGTGTCCAGATATTTTGCAAAAATTGCAATATATAGAGCATCTTCCAGAATGCTTTCTTTTGCAATATTTGCAGTAAGGAGCAGAAGTAGAACCTATATTTTTCCCACAATTGGAATTTCCATAACGAAATTCTTGAGTAAGTTTCTGAGCTAGGTTCCTCCTCTGGTTCTCTTCTTGTGTATGCACTAACTCATCAGTCAAGGTGTTTGCTAGTTCTACAGCTTCTTCTATAGTTTGAGGTCTAGCCACCTTGACTACATGCCTAATTTCACTGATTAATCCCCAGATGTAACGGGAGATTAATATTGGTTCTGGTGATGCAAGGGTTGGCACTATTCTAGCATATTCAAAGAATAACGTAGTGTAACCCTTACTATCTACTCCAGTCATTCTAAGCTTTAAAATTTTATTTGCTATCTGTTCTTTTTCATTGGGAGGTCAGAATTTCCTTTCCACCATGTTCTTAAATTCCTCCCATTTCATATTATAAACCCTGTCACTTCCTCTAGATTGGAGGATAGTGTTCCACCATTCTAATGCTGAGTTCTTAAACATATTAGAAGCAAACATTATCTTATCCTCTTCTGCGTACTTGCTTATTTTTAAGACTGCCTCAGTCTTTTCTATCCAGCGTAGAGCTGCAACAGCCCCTTCATTGCCCGAGAATTCCATTGGTTTACAAGACCAGAATTCTTTATAAGAACAACCATAAGACATGGTTCTTCTTCTTTTTGGAATGGGTACTTGGAGTATGGGTCCATTGTTTACATTGTGTTCTGGTTCAGTAGGTCGTTTACTGCCATTATTACTTTTATTATCCGCTTCCTTAACCGTTTTGATAATATATGGCATTGCATCTATAATCCCTTGTGCCACTATGTGTTGGATGGCACTGTTATCCATTTGGTTTCCATTGTTATTGTTATTCTGGTTATCGTTATTCTGGTTATCCTGGTTCACTTCGTTGTCCATCTGAATTTTAAACATTTACCACGTATTAATATCACAAGATAATATCCAATACAACCAATCACATCACACTCATAATGATCCAAAATCGTCGTCATTGCGACTTTTACTCTTTCTTATATATTATGTGTCTAGTACAAACTGGAACTGAAATATAAAATTACAATACTATTATACATCCGTAGTTATTTATCTATTATATATATATATATATATATATATTAGTGGTACGGGTTCATCCAAAAGTTTATGTTACGCTCGTCATATTTCCAGACGAGCCTTTCACCTATCTGCCTCATCCTTTCACTTCCTTCTAAAATCTCCTCACCAAAGGTTTGGAGTTCTTGCACATTTTCAGTGCTCATGGGTGGTGCAGGGGCTGGTATTGGGTCTGGGAACTGGGGCATGGGTTCTTTGTAAGGGTAAGGGTTCTCTAGAATTTCCCTGATGTATTGGTCATTATCATAATAGGGGTCTAGAGGGTCAAGATCTGGGTAGGCTACTAGGTTTGGCATGGGTTCTTCTGGTATTGGGTAGCGTTGTTGGTAATTCCTATGGTCGTCAAACCAGGGGTCATAGTCTAGGTCTGAGGGATGGGATGCTGGTACTCTAGGTATTTCGGCTGGGTTAAAAGCAGGCATTGGGATTTGGTTTTCTGGGTTGGCTTCAATTTCCATTGGTTGTGTGGTAAACAGTGGTAAGGGCTGGGGTGCCATGAGTTGTTCTAGATTCGGGTCGGCAGCTGTGGTTGCTAGTATATGGAAATTTGCTAGACTCCTATTGAGCATATTCTGAGTGTGAGAATTCGTTTCTCTTTTAGCGGCTGCTAAAGCTCGCTGTTGCTGTAACTTTTTCATCCTCTTCCTACGTTCATGAGCTCCTCTGCTGAACCATCCTCTCTTCTTAGGAGGGAATGGCTCTTCAGATTGTGCCTTGAACACGAATATCTCATCTTCATTATCAGCCGAATACCCCGAGAGGGTAGGCTGTGAAGAGGTGCCTTAGTCCCTAGGTGAGCTGGACAACTGACGGTAAGCGTCTGAAGGTCCTTGGTCGCTCATACTGTAAACTAACAAATAGTCAAATAACACACAACAATAATATAACGATATGCACGTATACATGTAAATTATTTCCTAACATATTGAATAATATTTTGGTGTCAGCAGAACACTTCTGTGGCTGAATCAGTGGCTTAGATCTGATACCACCTTCTGTCGCAACCCCTGTCCCCTGATTACCCGGGATCGGGCAGCCGCGAGACCAGATTTAGTGGTATCGGTGTTTATCAATTTTGGCAGCGGAAATTACATCAGGAACGTAGTTAGAAAATATGTTATCAGAGTAAAACACCACATTTTATATTAATAAAGGTAATGGGATAAAACCCAAGTTTTCATTACAAACTGATTTATAGGGTTAAACCCTATTTTATTGAAATAAAACATCTTCTTTGTTTAGGTAACTTTTATAGCCACTTTTCCAAGCCTTCAGTGCTGTCCAGCTGGCTTCTATTTAGCTTTCACATTTTGTTACCTGTAACGCGTTTAAAAACATTTTGTCAGTGGGAAATACTGGTGAGTGAATCCTAGTTTAATCAAGAAGAGTTTTATCAATTTACAGTATTGAGAGCGATTACAATGTTTATATGTACACAATTACTCATTCAGTACTGTCAATCCTAACTGGTGGGTCATATTACACATTGGCTAACTCTTTGTCCAATGGTAACGTGTTCCACATTTTGTATACAAAACCCCAACATACCGGCAGTAATTGAAGAATTACAAAGACTCAATCACTGCTAATTATAATTAAAAATAATTAAGGTTTTGTAAAATAGTTTGCAAAAAGGTTTACAAAAAGGAGAATACTCACATTGCAACTTTAGAGTTTTTCCTGTGATTTTCCTGGTTATAATCTATTAATTAAACAATGCACACGCGTTAGTATTATAACCCAATATTTACATTAGTTATACCCTCCCCGAGACAGAACTCCAACGACTACGTCAGGCAGAACCTCGATAGCCGTTATGGAATCCTAGATCAATCGGGCAGCGTATCTAATACATAACAGGGGGTTAAAATACCTACAACGGGGCAAAGCTTTGCTAGTTTAGTGGGTATAATACCCGATTATAGTGCCTTTTATTCAGAATTTAGAGAGAGATTTCGAATTTGAGCGACGGAAAATGACTGTTGAAGCTCCCAATTTATAGGAGCTGATTTCAAGTTTCTCGCGACCCGCGTAAGCCGAAGGCTTAGCCTTCGCGGCCCGCGACGTAGGGGTAGTAGGGCCTAGCTTGGTCGACTCAGACCACTAGCCTTCACACGCGTTGTGCCATGTGGCACCTCAGGGTGCGGCCCTGGTCTTGAGCTGTCATGGCCCGCGTAAGATCCTTATGGGGTCTTCGCGGCCCGCAAGGAACTATTAAAAATTGTTTTTATCTATATAAAGGTATTTAGGGTCAAATCTCGTATGTAGGGTGTATTTTAGGACATATAGGGATGTTCTAAATATATTAGGGGTGTCGGAAATATTTTAGGAGGGTTGTTATACTTGTAAACAAGTTAAAATAAGCTCGGCTAGGCTCGTTTACACTAAGGCTGGATAAGCCTCGACGAGCCTAACGAGCTTCACATGTGAGGCTCGAACTCGGGCTCGATAAACAAACGAGCTTTATTTTAAGCTCAAGCTCAGCTCGTTTCGAGTTTTTTCTCGAGCCGATCTCAAGTAGTTCGCGAGCCGCTCGGCTCGTTTGCACCCCTAGATACTTCTATCATTGCAACCCGCACACTAAGATTAGTATGGCTTAAGCTTAGAGTAGCAGGTTGAATGTAATCAACAAACTGTGTTTGGTTAGACATTAGATGAAACAGACGCTAGAACGACTCGATGTCTAGTTTCGATACTAGTCCTTTAATTATGGAATCATTTCATCATAATTGTTAACGAATGTAAGAGGAATCAAATAAAAGTCTTTTCGAGCTTTTTCTCGAGCCGATCTCGAGTAGTTCGCGAGCCGCTCAGCTCGTTTGCACCCCTAGATACTTCTATCATTGCAACCCGCACACTAAGATTAGTATGGCTTAAGCTTAGAGTAGCAGGTTGAATGTAATCAACAAACTGTGTTTGGTTAGACATTAGATGAAACGAACACTAGAACGACTCGATGTCTAGTATCGATACAAGTCCTTTAATTTTGGAATCATTGCATCATAATTGTTAACGAATGTTAGAGGAATCAAATAAAAGACTTGTTATATTGTTGGAATTAGTTATTAACTAGTATTAAGCACCCCCGCGTTGCGGCGGGGGCGAGCACTAATGTCACACTACTGTCAGCGACCACTGACACTGAAGTTGCGGTGTTAATGCGAAGATATTAAACCGAAACGTCGAAACGTAAAACATAGAATACAATAACTAAGTTGATTTAGGAATCGCGCGTTACGATAAACCTCCGTTAATTTTTTCTCGTTTGACAGGTTCATCGTAATCTATATATAATATATATCCTTACCACTATACAAACCATAGGGAGAAGATCATGCGAGAACCACCTCTTATTGCGAGAACCAATGTGAACACAACCAAAAATGCCTAAAAATAGCTAAAAATCACACAATTTTTTTAAATATTTTTTATATAAAAATCGCTACTTTTCGAAGCCAAAAATAAAAAAATTAATTTTTTTTTTGCTACTAAAAGTAGCGATTTGAGCATAAAAAATATATAAAAAAAAAATTTAGATTTTTTTTAGATTTTTTTAGGTTTTTTGGGGGTTTAGTTTTTAGCATTTTAGCTTGGGGGGGGGGGGGGGTTAGGTTTTTTTTTTTTTTTTTGGGGGGGGGGGGGGGTGGGGGTTAGGTTTTTTTTTAGCTATTTTAGGTTGTGTTCACATTGGTTCTCGCAATAAGGGTGGTTCTCGCATGATCTCCTCCCTACAAACCATAATGCATACATTACAACAACCATTGCATCAATATGTTGTAAATTATATTTATATAAGATTTTGGCTAAATTAATTAGATTATTATAAATAATAATAATTTACAAATAAAACAACAAAACTTTGAATGGATTAAACCGATTGAATATGGTAAGATAATGAAACCATTATTTGATTAGGGTACAACCACTTAAGCACAATTTATAACCATACATGCCTACAAAACAGATTGAATTTGGTAAGGTAAGGTAATGAAACCATTATTATTTGATTAAGGTACAACCACTTAAACACAACTTACAACCTATATTTGATTAAGGTACAACCATTTAAACACAACTTACAACCAAATATGTACATAAATGTTTAAAATTAATAGTATATAAATATAAATGATACATAATTAATGATACATAATGAATGATACACTAACTTTATTTGAAAATATATTTAGTTTTTATAATAATTGTTTATTGCGAAAGTAAAACAAAAAGTAAATAAACAATATAATAATAGAAAGTGTATCTGTTTGAACGTTGCATGGGGAAAATCAAAGAAAACAAAGTAAAGTGGTGAAAACCAAAAAGTCAAAAACGTAACTGGCGCAAAAGGGTGATGACAATTGATATATATAATAATATGTACATCCATCTTATAATTTATTATCTGAATTAAATTTAAATATAAATGTGATTTTTGAGTGGCGTATGCGACAACGAGGACACAGATATCATCATTGAAGGGCAGAGCAACTAAATTAAAGTATTTAGGATCGTTTGTATAAGATAATGAGTTATACAATGACGTGGCCCACCGCATTCGGGTTGGCTGGTGTAGATGGAGAGCAACCACTTGGGTATTGTACGACAACATGTTCCCACTTAAGTTATTAGGAAATTTTTATAGGTTTGCAGTTAGACCTGCTATGTTATATGTAACAAATTATTGGGACATCAAGAAGACACACGGGTGTAAGCTGGAGGTAGTAGAGATGAGAATGTCATAGTGCATGTCTGTCACACTAGGTTGGATAATTAAGATAATAAATGAGGTTTTTAGGTTGAGGTTAGGAGTATTTATTTGGTTTGGTCATGTTTGTAGCATGTGCATGTTATCATTTGTATCATATGTAATTTGTTTAATAGCTTACTAGGATACTGTTAGCAGAATATGTTTTCTCGTTATTTTTTATCTACTTGTTATACAACTCTTCTTATATATGCATGCACATCCCACCCTTCCATATCCTATTACTATCTTTTATGGCTATGAATAGATTATATTGGATATGATTGTTGTTACCATTAGGGTTAGGGGTGGTACAAATTCCATCATTCACAATATACAATCAAGTTTTGTCATGTCATTAACCACTATTCTATCACTCATAAACTTTTTTAGTGGAAATACCCATCACTCACAACACCCAACAATAAACCCTCACATTCTCTCACAATCTTCCATTCTCCACGCGTGATATATTCCACGTGTTATCAAATTTTTCCGTGAAAAAATCAAGTGGCGGTGGTTTGTTCCATTCTTCCACGCATGAAAAACATATATCACGGCTCCACCCCGCCTGCCCTTAGTGTTGTTGTTATAATAATAAAATAAAGTACTAATGTATTAGTAATTCTTCTTTTTTTTAAACGACAAATTTGGATCATTGATTGATCACTGGAGTATCATCGTGCCACTAGCGGAACCATCCGATCATATCCATATCCATTAGGCATAATGCATATACACCAATTCAGGAGGAAACCCAATAAATATGAGAAAACCCCCCTTGTGTGAATCGAACCCAGGACCTATTGGTCCCAAAGTCTTATCCCACCCCTAATATGCCACTACCCTATAAAGACATGTACAATAATTCTTCTTATTTGTTTATTTATTCTTTGTTTTCTTTAATTTTTAATTTACATTCTTATTTGATTATTTATACTTTTTTTTCTTTAATTTTTAATTTACATCAATATCCTGTATTAATTATTTTAGTAAGTAATAATTTCGCCCGCACTTAAACTTTTTTTTTTGGTATATCTAGTTAATTTGGATTACTAAGTACACGAATCTTACTTTCATTCACACTAGTCACCTTGAGTCAAAGTATGTTTATTTATTATTTATTGATACGAACAACTGGCATGCAAGATCGATAAAGAGAACAAGAAGAACACTAAGATAGGAAGGAGGGTAAAACCCAATTCAATTCATCGATACCACAATCTGTTACAACACACACACTATATAGCTACTAACTAACCACTAACCCCTACCCTATAGAACAATTACATTTAGTCCCCTTTACTTATTTTGACCCGTAACAATACTCTGCCCTTATAAGACTTTTGACCACAAAAGTCAAAATAATAATAAGAGACCCACTAATCACAGGTATAAAAAACAAATGCATGTGCTTTATTCCAACAGTGAAGACTACAACAGTATCCGCCAAAGGTAATGCAGTATAGAGTGCAGAAAGGATTGTATAGACTATGCATCCAATCAAAATGAGTACCCCACATCAATAAAGTGAGCTGATGTGTCAAAAGTTGATTACCACACTCAAGCCTAGTGTACCAACTATACAACCAAACTTTACCATCACCTCCTGTACATAGCCTTTCCCCTTCAAAGACTTTTTCCCACAAAAGTCCACATATGAAAGAAGTTCCCATAATTCGGATTATGTAACCCGGATCCCAAACTTTACCACCACCTCCTGTAGATGTTAGTAGCAACCAATGCCACAATTTCCACTGATGAACTACTGATACTTCTCCTAATTGCTCATTTAAACACTTTTGGACAATTACACATGTTGTAACCAGGACAATATCTAACCCCAAGTACAATACAACCTTGTAAGTCCTGATGCCATATTTTTTTTTATCTTGATTTGCTTTCCATGTGTGCCACAAGTATTCCTTAGCCAAAACTTTATATTTCCATTTGAGCCACATGTATACTTTCCTTTTCAAACATCCCTTATGCATAATGGAACCCAATTTTAAAAGGAACTCTAAAACATCATAGTACATTCTATCCACCATCGATTTTGATCTTCACATATGCTGATTGAACCGAGAATAAAAGTTTTGTAACTTCCACAACCATTTTCTTCATGGTTGCATTAATTTGCAACCTTGTGCAAGCTTCTTGTGAGTGCAGTTCCGTCATCCAACCTAACACCAGGTTCAACTTTATAATTTGTTGCATAAGCCTATCCTTTGCCTCAGTTCTGAGCACTACATTTGTCTGAACAAATAATAAAAACTATATAATATCCACAACCATATTTTCTGTTATTGCATTAAACTATAGCCTTGTTTGATGTTCATGCAGCTGCAGTTTTTGCAACTCTTTAAAATGGTTGATATCATTCTTCCATTTCCACTTGATTAACCATTTTTTGCACCTACTTTTTTGTACTTGAACATCAATTTGTCAAGTTCCCCAAACGCATGAGCTCCAACAAACTCACCAAATCTGATCTCATGGTCTAACCAAAGACTGAAATGCATTAATCCACAAGGTGTGTTTGATACTAATTCTATTTCTTCTTGATCCATGACTGATACATGAGGCAAAACTAAGGAAACTGGCTTTTTCTTTCTTATTTTCAAATCAGCCATTTCAGTTTCGACGCCCTTTTTTCGATTTAAAGTGTTACTCTCAAGTTGATCATTTCCAAGTGTATCATTTAAAAGATCATTACAAACACTAATGCATTCCACATTTATATCTTTTTCATGTATATCCTTACAAAGATCAGTATGAACTTGATTACTTTCACTATCTTTATCATTTTTCTTTGCATCATCACCCTCAAACAGTTCTTGCATCTCATTTTCCAACTTGTTCATTAAATTATCAACCGAATCTTCACCTATAACATTGCCAAACATTCCATTTACATTTTCTTTAATTTCCTTTCCTAATTCACTATGATCCTCGTTCTTTACATCTTGGATTTCTAATTCGAATTCCCCTTTATCGATGGTTTCTTGAATCTCATTTTCAAACCTACTTGGTATTTGTTCACCCAAAACTTCTTTTGTCTCACTAATTCCTACCCCAAAATGTATATTAATAGACTGACCAACTACCTTCTTGAATCCTTTATAGCTATCAAAAATGGCAAGAAGATCAACTTGGTGCTTTGCCATTTCATAAGCCTCCTTCAGCTTCTTTGGTCCAAAGAACTTAACCCAGCCCCCAATTTCAGGTTTGATACCCCAAATGAATAATCTTGTAGCATAATCCTCACTTAAAACCACTTTAGTAAAAAGAAAATCAAATGAATCATAATAATCTTGAAATGAACCTGTTTGTTGTAAGTTCTGGATTTTTTCCATAGCTGATGCAGTATTTAGAGTTTTTGTTTCTTGATTATTAGTGTTGAACAAACTAGGGCTCTATATTCCCCAATTTGGTGATCCCATCCAGTCATCCGAGGTTCTTAAACCCCTCCACAGTTCATAATCGGTTGGTGGTGTCGAATAATCTGGTTTGTAGCCACAAAAATGAGCCCTGCCATCAAATTTTATTCCCCCGCAAGAACACCTACTAGTTCCACAAACATGAACCCTGTTCTCCCAAATCAAACCCCCACTGTCACACCCCAACCGATGGCGGAAACATCGGGGCGCGGCACTAGGCGAACCAGATTGCTCAAGAGAATCCATCACAACTATTCATTACCAATATTTTAAAGGTTCATCATCCCATACTAACGAACAAATATTCGAAAAACAATTATTACAGATAAGGAGTTCTCTTAAACAAAACATGATCCGACAACCTAGATATCTATTAGTTGAGTTTCTAGACTGCCTATCGAGATTCAGCATAACATTCCATCAACCTGCCACATACGTTAAAATAAAAGTCAATACATAAAGTAAAGGTGAGTACACAAGTTTGCATAGTAATAGTATAAAAAACGTTTACGCATAACCAGCATGTATCACGTAACGGGCGAAGCATGTAACTATCAAACAATGATACAACCTAACCACGAGACTGCGTTGTAGAGGATGCGCGACACATGTTCACCGAAGCGAACATGTGAAGTAAAGTAATGTGATCCCTAGCAACCCCTGTCACACAGGTGCTGAGTCCAAACTATAGTACTATCGTTGCTAGAGGCGGTCTAGTGTAACACTGTATAAGCATAGCAACAAGCATTCAACAAATCACGTATAGCATGTGGGAGCGGTTAGCATTTATAAAGTGTTTGCGTTGTGTGTTGTGTTTTGATATAGAACGTATGTAACACCCAAAAGTGCGTTAAATGAATATGGGTTCGTGTATACTCACAATATGTGTTTAGCAAGTAAACACGAGCTGGATTGGATTGAAGGGAGCGCGTTGAGTTAGCCTGTGCATAGAAACAGAAACATAAGTCCTCTTCAGGGTTGAATGGTTGTAAGCAGAATGTCGAGCGGGTTAAGTGTTCAACAGTTTATCCGAACGAATGAGTATAATCCATTCGAGCGGATGGGTTCCATCCGAACGGATGGTCATCCGGACGGATGGTCATCCGAGCGGATGGCCATTCGAACAGTGTGTGGGTGTTTGTGAATCGTTAAAATTCAAAGTTTCGTTAAAAGCGTTTAAAGAAAGGTCATCCGAGCGGATGGTCAGCCTGACGGATGGCCATTCGAACGGGTGGCCATTCGAGTAGGCTGACCTGTAGTTGAAGTTCTGTAAAATTTTCCAAGTAAAAGTTTTGAGTTAATGGGGACGGTGTGATGACGTGTCAAACAACGGAAAAGTACCAAGTCCAGTTCATTCGGCCGGATGGTCTCAGCCCATTCGGACAAATGCGCTGTTCTTGATGAAGATTCATGTTTGACCCGTTAATCGGTCCATCTCTCCGGTGGAAAATCCGTTTTCATGCCGGCTCTCGACTAAGGAACGAGTCGATAGTCTAATTCAGTCCATATTCCATCGATATTATGTAAAAACTGAAGAAAAGTTCAGAACAAGTTTCAAAAGTGTGGAAATATTTCATAATTTAGTTGAAAAGTGTGAAATCCATTAGATCTTGAACCAATCTCGATTGAATGATGCTTCCACAACAGTTACCTACGCGAACCGAGCGAATCCACCTTCAAGAGGTCCAAATCAGTCGATTTCGAGGAAAATGTTAGTGTTTGTGTGTGATTTTGATGAAGAAGATGATTTATAAGTGATTAGAGATGAAGATTAGAGAAGATTTGAGGGAAAAAGCTTACAAAATGGCCTTGAATCACGACAGAGTCTTGGGAGCGGATAAGTGTGTCAAAGTCAGAGAATGGGGGTGTATAGCGATATTTGTAGAGTGAGGGCGAGAGTTAAGGCGGTGGCGAAAGGCAGTGTTTGGGCGGATGGTCATCAGAGCGAATGGTCATCCGAACGGATGGCCATTCAAACGGATGTCCATTCGGACGGATGTCCATTTGAACGGCCGTGTTGCGTTTTGTTAGTTTTCCAACTTTGTTTCGTTTGTTAAGCATTGCATTGCGTTTAATCGAGTTACGAGTGAGGGTTTGAGCGTGTAAGCGTTGCATTGATAACCACATAACATTTAAACAAATAATCACACAAATAACGCACATAACATAACATAATTAAATCTGCGTTTCGAGTCTGCATTGAGTTTGCATTGCGATAGCATTTAGTCTAAATAAGCGATGTAGAATGTGATAAAATGCGTTTAAGTAGTAAGCGTTATAAACAACGTTTGAAAGTGATGACTGCGATTTGAATAAGCGTTGTAATATGCGTTTAAAATGTGTTGAAAATATAGTTTAACCCTTTGCATAAATCGAATCTCAAGAGTACAAGCGGTTATGAAAAGAAATGACAGCGATAGGTAAGATCCAAAAAGTCGGGTTGTTACAGCCTCCCCTACTTTAGGAAATTTCGTCCCGAAATTAAGGAGCAGGCATAACAAAAAGTTGTGGATATTTAGCTTTCATATCACTTTCGAGTTCCCAAGTGAACTCGGCGCCGCGTTTGCCTTCCCAGCGAACCTTCACTTTGGGAATGCGAGAGCGTCGGAGTTTCTTGGTCTCTCGGTCCATGATTTCTACTGGTTTTTCCACGAAGTGTAGAGTTTCGTTAACTTGCAAATCTTCAAGAGGGACGTCAAGATTTTCCTTAGCTAGGCACTTTTTGAGGTTTGAGATGTGGAAAGTCAGATGTACCTTTCTGAGTTCCTCTGGTAATTCAAGTCGGTAGGCCACTTTGCCAATTCTTCCCAGAATCTTAAAGAGACCCACGTATCGTGGCGCTAGCTTTCCTTTCTTGCTGAATCGGATCACCCCCTTCCAAGGTGAAACCTTTAGGAGTACATGATCACCAACTTCAAACTCAAGGGGCTTGCGGCGTTTATCAGCGTAGCTCTTCTGACGACTCCGAGCTTTCAAGAGATTGTCTCGTATTTGGAGGACCTTGTCAGCTTTCAAGGGACCGGTGATTTGAGTGTCTCCGATTTCGTGCCATACAATAGGCGATCGGCATTTTCTACCATATACTGCCTCAAAGGGTGCCATTTGAATACTAGCGTGATAACTGTTATTGTACGAGAATTCTACTAAAGGTAAATGCGAATCCCAATTACCACCAAAATCTATAACGCACGAACGAAGCATGTCTTCAAGGGTGCGGATCGTGCGCTCAGTCTGACCGTCGGTTTCGGGATGAAAAGCGGTACTGAGATTAAGAGTAGTACCGAGAGCGGCTTGGAATGTCTCCCAGAGACGTGAGGTAAATCGACCATCGCGGTTAGAGATGATGTCATGAGGTGTCCTATGTCGACAAATGAATTTGTTGGTGTAGATTCGTGCTAATCGTTCTACCTTGAAGTCTTCTCGTATTGGTATAAATTGAGCAGTTTTCGTAAGACGATCAACGATAACCCAAATGCTATCTTGACCTGATGGCGTGCGAGGGAGTTTCATTATGAAGTCCATGGCAATACTCTCCCATTTCCACATCGGGATTTCTGGTTGTTCGAGTAAGCCAGAGGGTCGTTGGTGTTCGACCTTAACTTTCAAGCAAGTTAGGCATTGAAACATAGAGAGCGATATCCTTTTTCATTCCCGGCCACCAATACCCAGAACGAAGGTCTTGGTACATCTTGTCAGCACCGGGGTGAATAGAGTATCGGGATTTATGGGCTCCAGTCAGCAAAATCTCTCGAAGATTATTGCGACTAGGTATCCAAATTCGGTCGAGATAGTGAAAAATACCGTTAGGTTTATTCACTAATTGGTTTTCGATTCCACATATTCTTTCTTCCTTCAAAGTGTTCTCGAGAAAACAGGCATGTTGAGCGTCGCGAATAAGGGCTTCAAGGTCGTGTTGGGCTTGAACATTTCGAACACTATGTAAATAGTTTCGTCGGCTAAGAGCGTTGGCAACGACGTTTGCTTTGCCTGGGTGGTAGCGTATCTCACAGTCGTAGTCGTTGAGAAGTTTAACCCATCTGTGTTGGCGCATGTTTAGTTCTTTCAGATTCAAGATGTGTTGTAGGCTCTTATGGTCGGTGAAGACCGTACACTTAGTACCATAAAGGTAGTGTCGCCATATCTTTAATACAAAATCAACTGCACCGAGTTCGAGATCGTGGGTTGTGTAGTTTTTCCCATGGACCTTGAGTTGGCGAGATGCGTGTAACACCCTTATTATTATTTAACAATTTTCGTATAATTTACGAAAATAAACGGGTAATAGAATTTCAATACATTGAAAATACGGGTTTCATTAAACTTTATTTACAGAATTAAAACTATAAAAAATAACATATTTGAGTTCGTCATTTAACAAAACAACGATACATAGTGCGGAAACTTATTTCTTGATCGTGTTCGGTTCTTCGTTGTGCTTGATCGTCCGCCGGTGCTAAAATAATACCTGAAACTCATAAAACATGAGTTGGATTAGTCATACGTAACTTAGAACGTATTTAAACGAGTCCAGGAAGCGAAACTGATTAAAATAAAAAAATTTCGCCAAAACAGGGCTCCGTCGCGCCACGCGACGGCGCCACGTTGATCCTTCGCGCCACGCGGGGGAGACCAGTTTCCAGCAGGCTGCAGCTCAGTTCAGCTATGCCAGTTTTTACGGAAACGGCCATAACTTCTTCGTTATTGATCCGTTTTACCCGATTCTTTTTCCTACGCGTCCGTAATTTAATCCTCCATCTAATGGAGTTAAAATCCTACATCCAACATAAGAAATTTTGAGACTTCTAAGCCTTTGACTCGTTACCTTTTTACCGAATTTTAACCCGTTTATGCATTTTATCAAACAAACGTATTTGTTTGATTCCTATATCACATACACTTCTTCAAATTAATGTTACCTACCATATTAGGTTCTAATCATAGGTTTATTACACAATTTAAACCCGTTTTCGCTCGTATGCTTATTTTGACCTGTTAAGGGTATTTAAGCACTTTAAAGCTTGAAATCGCTTTCATTCATTTCTAGCATTTTATTCCTTCATTTCTTATCAAGTAATCTTCCATTACAACTATAAGTGTGTTGGATCTAATGTGGATATCTATATGTTCCGAGTTTTACCCCTCGGATTATTATTTTACGGCAAGACTCAAATAGAGCCATTTGACTAATCGTATTACATCTTTCAACTTCTACACTTATTCTAAGTATTTATCTAATCATGAAACTCGTTTCCAAACAACCTTTAAGGGTTGTTTGTTCAATTTAGCCTACAAGGGCGTTTTGGTCAATTTTGATCCTTCTTTTACGACAAAGGACTTTCAGATACTTGTTTGACCCAAAATTTCGGTCTTTTAACTATGACCTTGTTTAGAAACCATTATGTTTCTAAAACACTACATTTATAACTTGAATTATTCGGTTTATCTTTAAGATAACCAAATATCCAATTTGACCTTATTTAACTCTTAGAGAACCTCAAATTCTATATGATGAGTTGAATCATTACGCAAACCTGGCTCGGATCAATGTATTGACCCGTTACGATACCTTGCCTTAGTGGCGCTAAGTAATAGCGATGTCATCATTCAATCGATATTTATTCATGTAATCATGCAACTCGACAAAACATTAGCTGATATTGTCAAAGGGTGATATTTTCACCTTTTGACCCGTTTGGTCTATATGACCGTTTAACTATGCGAGATGATATTTATCATCATCTCATATACATGACTCGTTGCGTTTAATACCGTACGGTCATTTTACTTATAAACCGTTTATTACCACTTTCGACTCTTTATGTCTTACGCGGAAAAGCGTCTTTTTGAAACCAACGGTTATTGTCAACGTGTGACCATATTACCGTTTTACCCTTATTAATTGTATTGATTTACCTTACAAGGTAATCATTCAAAACTCGTTATTTATTAGTCATTGCATGACTAAATGATCTTATTAGCTCTTTTTAATTATTCAACATGGTTTATCGTTATTGTCTTTTGTTTCGAACCGCACATGTCGGGTCGAAACATCATAAGTCAAATATTGTAGGATCAAATTCAGACCTAAACGAGTCGCGTAGAAGAGTTTATCTCAGTTTGAACGGCGAAAACAGACAAACCGAGTACAATTCAGCAAGAATTCAATTTAATATGTCGATATTATTGATCTGGACAATGTTTACAACCTGTCGATACTTCGGCAGCACTTCGTGGCTCACCGGAAGACAACACCTCTATCTCTTTTCTGATTTCGCTCTAATGACAGGTATTTATAGTAGTTGTCATTTCGCTTTTACATACCTGACACATAAGCGAAATCACTCGATTGACATAAAAGCGAAATCAACATATTGACTAATAAGCGAAATTAACAATCTGACACATTAGCGGAATCGGTTTTGTCAAAATGAATGAAATCTAACTCTTATCATCTTTTGTCTTATGTGTGATGATGTCATTGTGACATCACTTGGATGATGTCATGATGACACATGTTTGACCAATCTTCGCAATGAACTGAGACACGACTTAAGACGTAGTTGACAGATGAATGCACTAACAGACCCCCCCTCAGATGTTGACGAGTCTTAAGTGTCGAGTCTTCTCAGTCTTCATTCTTTATCAGCTTCAGGCTCCAACTTTCATCAAGCTTCCGTGCTTTGGGATCGACACCTAGCTTTCCATCTACAAGCTTCTCTTTGCTTCAAGCTTGTCTTCAGACTCCCCCTTAGACTCTGCTCTCGGGATCGTAGTCTGGACTATCTGCAACACTCAAACATTCATAAATACAATGTTTTCGTATAATCAATCAACTTCTCTAATCCACTCCCCCTATCAACAAACTTTACAGATTTGGCAGCATTAAAGAATCCAACTCCCTCACAGTTTATCATCCAAGTCCAAATTAATGACCTTGGAGATATCACAAACTGTTTTTGAAATTTTTGATTTTAAATCAAGTTTCAAATTAATGAACTTGTTTTATTTTCAGAAACACAATCAGCTTACTTAGATTTTAAAACTCAGCACTCAGACATCAGTTGTCGAAAATAAAACAGAAATCAAAATCTTTTTGTATTTTCTGAAAATATAAAGCAATAATGAAATATGTACAAACATATTTACAGACAATATTTTTGTTTGAGTATGCGTCAGAGAATCATATCAGTTTTTGACAAGTCACAAGTACCGTTGAGCTTAAAATCACATTACGCATTAAACAATTCACTTAGATTGTCGATATACTGATCCACTTAAATTTTCATACAAACTTCAACTGATTCAGGATACGAATTAGATGTATTAAGAACTTAAACTCATTCATGTGTCCCTCCTCTTGAATATACTCCCGTATCCAGAATCCCAATAATCAGTCTTACAGGTGAGTATACTACAATGATATCTGTATATAAATTAGGTATGCGAGGGCCGAGGGATCTCAGGTCGATACTTCCGTATACGCAGAGAGATATCAGCTTCGACTTTACGGTATGTCCCCTTTAGAGGATCTTTTTGCTTACAACAGCAGCGGCTATCAATTTTATTGTTTCATCGGCATGCTGAGGGTGTAATGCTATGTTTCAAGCATTGCAGCAAGTATTATCCAAGGACTAGGTCAGAACTACCGTTCAGCAGAAGTCCCGGAATAATACCCCAGACATCATTGAGTATAAAGACCTAGTATATCAGATTATGAGACCTTTCAAACGAGATTTCAGGGGTTACCTATATATCCAAGTAGTGTTCCCCACAAAATAAGCAAGTTTGAATTTAGGTTTATATCCCGAAAAAGTTTACTAAGTGTATAAAAACCTATCGACACATCCACGGTGAGATCGTTTAACACATTTAAACTTTCCATTTCTTTAGCGTACTGTAACTGTCAACTGATGTACTATCATTTCCTCTTTTTACGCAAAAACTCAATTTTCAATTTTATCATGTTTTTGACTTTATCAAATTTTCAAATGTTTTTGTATTTTCTAACAACAATACTCCCCCTAAAATGAAAAACCATATAAAGAAAATTTGACAACCAACACTGATAGCTTTGTCTCGCCATCCATTTTCTGCTTCAAGTGCTCTGATTTGCAGAAAATAATGTACCCCCATGATTTACAACCCATTGATCTTAACAGTTTGAAAACCGTTTTTCAATCTGATGAAAGTAATCATGTTTGTTCAGCCGTGAGGGTTTCGGCATATTAAATCAACACTCCCCTTTACAACAAACTATTTTCCCATAATGATTTCAAAACACTTAAGTTTTTTTTAATCAGAATGGTTTTTCCGGAAAAATTAGTTTGTTTACCCATCACTTGTAGGTTCGGGGTCATCTCATAACCTTGTTCTCTTTAAAAATGTTTTTGTAAAAGAAATTTTAACAATATAAGATCAAACACCACTATCACTTGTAGAAAATCAAGTACAACTTAATGTCCTTGATTAACCACTTGTAAGACGAAATATCACAGTTACCATCCTGTGAATTTTTCAAGAATGATGCCGATACCTGCTTCACACTTACCAACCTGGAAGCTCCGGCAAGTCAGGAATTCAACCAACAGATTTTGACACCCAAGCCTGACCAGCCTTAGGCGCATTTTGAGCTTTTCTCTTTTCTTCATAAAACTCTTTCACTCCTTTTTCTTTACCATCAACCATCTTACTAAAAATATGTTTAACATTGCTATTAAACATTTTTCCAGCATCAACACCTTTTGATTTTAGGTTTGCGGCTTGTAATGGTGGAAAGTTCTCATCATTCATTAATGGAACTGTCTCTTTATTTTTTACCTCAACTTGTGGCTCCTCTGATTTTGTGGAATCAGATTCATTGCCCGAACTTGGCTTGTCTGACTTGGATGAGCCAGATTCATCGCCAATAACTTTCTTTTTCCTTTTGTTTGTCTTCAGATTTGCATCTGAAGAATTTGATTTGCTTGACTTTGCCGTTGAGTGAATCGATTCATCAGAACTTTTATTCGAACCAACTGGTGAACCCGAAGACAAAATCTTCTCCAAACACTCTCTTGCCTTCTTCCTCTTTTTCCTCAGTCTGTCTTTTTGCCCCTGCGAAAGCTTCACTTTCTGTTCTAGAACCTTCTGTTCTTTGGGCTTGACATTGACTGGTTTCTTTATCGTTCTCTGAGATTCAACCCTCGATCTTCCCATCGATCTCCTTGGGCAATCTCTGACAATATGTCCTCTGATATGACAATTATAGCAGTCAATCTCGATCATTGAGTCAAACTCGTAGCATCTTCTTGTCTCATAACTCCAATTCTGGCAGTTAACAGCAATATGTCCTTTCACACCACAGGTGTAGCACACTCTGTTATCGTACCATTCACTTCTGTCAGTCCAAACCTTCAGATCATAACATTGTTTGGATTGGTTATAATCATTTCTCCTCTTCAATGCTGGATTTGGCTTTTGAGCACTGTGGTCAAACCTGCACTACTTATTACCATCATTTTGTGAGTTTTCATTTTTAAATTTTTGTGATTTTTGATAATGATTGGATGACTTATCTGATGAGCTTTTATTTTCAATTTTAGAATTTTTCAAATTTTTATCTTTTTGTTTCTGTTCTACACTCTTCTTAACAGGTTTTTGTTTAGAACATTCACCTGTTTCAGTAGATTGCAAAACAGTATTTTTAAATTTTTCTTGTAAATCTAAAAATATTTTTCTTTTCTTTTCTTTTTCATCATCAGATATTTCATCACAATCTTCAATTTTGACTTTGACTTTGTCAAAATTTGTGACATTGTCACTTATTGGAACAGAATTGATCGGTTTTGGACAAACATGTGATGTAGAATTCACAAAACCTTTCAATTTATTCTCAAGCTCGGTAATTTTATTACGAGCAATTTCAGCTTCATTTTCAAGCCGAATGATTTTCTGAAGATGAGAATTTATTTCAATCTGTTTTTCAAGATTATTGTTAAAAATAACAGATTTTTCATCTTCTAAAACCTTCATTTGACTTTGAAAATCTTTTTCAATTTTCAATTTTTCATTTTTAAACTCTTTTTCTTTTTCTTTCAAAACTTTGTTTTCCAATGTCAAACTGTTCAAGTCATTTAACAGTTTAACATTTTCAGATTTAAGCTTTTCACAATTTCCCTGCAACATAAGAATCTGGTTAATATCAGCTTGCTTCTCATCCTTCAACTTTTTGACTTCCAATGTCAAACTTTCTGCTTCTTTCAAGAGTTTGTCATTATCAGCCTTAAAGTTATCACATTTAGAGCACACTGATTCTGAACTTGAAGATCCAAGCTTCAAAGATTCTTTGTTCTTTGGAATATCCTTTGTTTCCATCTTATATGTTCCTGCACAAAAGAGTTTAACGAAATCAAAAGGATTCATACTTTCATCAATATAACATTTCCTTTTAATATCATATTTCAGAATACTCTTTGTTGCAAGACACACACGAATTCTATTATCAATTTCAGTAATAACATCCAATTCCAATTTTTGTAAATTCTTTTCCATTTCGGTCAAAATTTCCTTCTTTTTCTTATATTCCTTACGAAACTCTGCATTAACCTCATTAAAGAACTGTGTTGGATAAAGTTCTTGAAAAAAATCTTCTCTTTTTAGCTCAACCAAGAATTTATCCCATTTAGCAGGTAATGCATTTGCCAATTTCGATATCTGTTCATCATTTGATATTCTAATATTCTTGTTTCTCAAACTGTCCATTAAAATTTTAAACCGTATTTCCAACTCATCCAACGTTTCATCCTTTTGACACATGAAATATTCAAATCTTTCAACCAAAACCACCTTTTTCTCAAAAGAAGAACAACAAGTCCAATTGTTTATTCTTTCAAATTTAGTGTTTTCCAGTTCATCAAACATTTTAGCCATCTTGAATCACCTGGACAAACAAACAAACACAATCAGTTTAAATGAACTGTATACGTAAAATTGTGAGAGCGAAATTGATCTAAGACTCGTGTCGAAGATTCGCGGACTTTTCAAAAAATTCACAACTTATGAGTCGATAAACTTTGACTTTATCACGTGATTTATCCACACAAAACGATTTGACTGATCAAATGTACTGATCAAACCGTGCAAACCGACAAAACTTCAAACCTGTCTAATACAAACTGATTGAATGAGCTGATTGAATTTGATAAAACTACACAACTCTTTTGAACCTTTGTTTAATATTTGGTCAACACATGTACTGATATATGTCACATATATTGATACTAACACACTTTGGGCCTAGAATTACAACTTGGACTAAGAACTTGTTTGGGCTTTTAGTGATGATGATTGGGCTGCAACTTTGAAATATCAATTAACACTTGAGCTTAGAACATATAAACTTTGATCAAACAACACAATCAATCATGGACTAATAAACTAAAACCCACTTAGTCAACATTATTTAATACCAATCTGAGCATCACATGATCAAACATTTAACAATTCATTTGCCGACAATTTCAATTTATATCAAGTTTTAATTGGACCTACAATTTCCACTAACCGACTAGCATTTATTAATCCTATGCACTTTGTCAATATAGAACACGAAAACTTTCATCATCACATGAAAACTCTTGAATTATGCAAGCACATGTGACCGACTGACACATTTGAAAAACTTTCGCATGCAAATCTGACAATTTCGATTTATTTATCACACAATTCAAAGCACATTCAAACAATTCACACTACTCAATGTTCAAACACGTGAATGAAACGGTGCACTAGATCACATGATTACACTGTTCGATGACCTAAGTTGTCACAAAGTCAAAATTACTCGTGGTCACAAAAGCGAGACTCTAGTTGACACAAAAGCGGAATCACTAAAGTGTCACAAGAGCGATACCGTAAGATGTCAAATGAGCGGAATCAACTAAACAATGACCGTAAAAGCGAAATCACCAATAAACCTGCTGATGTCACTTTTTGTACGAAACCGTAAAAGCGAAATCTCAAAAATCCTAAGATCTAAATCGAATTTAGCTTTGAAATTTTCAAGGATTTACTAGAACATGATTACGAGTATACCATGTAAATTTGAAGCGATTTTGACCGTAAAAAGTTTTGTTTTTCGAAAAAGAAAAGTGTAGAAACAGAATTCTCGGCTGAATTATGTAAAACTCTTCTTCACTGGCTCTGATACCACTTGTAGGATCGAATTCAGACCTAAACGAGTCGCGTAGAAGAGTTTATCTCAGTTTGAACGGCGGAAACAGACAAACCGAGTACAATTCAGCAAGAATTCAATTTAATATGTCGATATTATTGATCTGGACAATGTTTACAACCTGTCGACACTTCGGCAGCACTTCGTGGCTCACCGGAAGACAACACCTCTATCTCTTTTCTGATTTCGCTCTAATGACAGGTATTTATAGTAGTTGTGATTTCGCTTTTACATACCTGACACATAAGCGAAATCACTCGATTGACATAAAAGCGAAATCAACATATTGACTAATAAGCGAAATTAACAATCTGACACATTAGCGGAATCGGTTTTGTCAAAATGAATGAAATCTAACTCTTATCATCTTTTGTCTTATGTGTGATGATGTCATTGTGACATCACTTGGATGATGTCATGATGACACATGTTTGACCAATCTTCGCAATGAACTGAGACACGACTTAAGACGTAGTTGACAGATGAATGCACTAACAAATATGACTTTAGATTATTCATAATCTTTAAATCCAATAGATATTAATAAAAGGTGTAAGCTTTAACTTACCTAGCATCCAAGCAACGTTTTCTTTTCGTACTTACTCCGTTTGACCCGCTCCCTCCTCCAAGCTTTCACCTAGCTTGTTACGCGTCAAACTATTGTCAATCATTTACAAGGCGGTTAAATTAGTCATTAACAATCACGACTATTCCACCTCACTTATTTTCTATGTCAAAGCTACTGTTCGACTTCATGTTTAATTAACTTAGTTTATCAAAGTTAACTACTTTCAATCACATGGTTTACATCATTAAGTCTAAATCAACATAGTATTTAGAACCCTTTTTTTTATAAGCTTTAACGCATAATTCTTTATAATAATCAAATCTGCGTTTTTACCCAACTTTTAGCATTTTAATCCTCACTTAGGCGTTTCATCAAACACCTAGCGGGTCAGATTTTTTATCATCAAAACCAAGTTTATGACTTGTAATTATCATCTAAATTAACTTCGATTAGACAATTCTACACATGTCTTAGCATCCATATTTCTGAATTTTACTCTTAAATTCAGATTATGCTAGAACAAGATCATAGTTCTAGGGTTTATCAAGTTTTCTTCAAGTTCACTAATCACCTACAATGGTGATTATGAACTCTATAATTAACATGAAATCTTTTAACAAGATTTCACCTAGGGTTCATCCCTAGACACCATATCCCTTCTAATTTCATTCATGCATGACACAATCAAGCTCAATTTCGATTTTTCATCATTAACCTAGAATTTAAGATGAATCAAAACATCAAATTTTTGCATACCTTATGATCTTTTCAGCGAGGTGATCACTAATCCATGCTTGGATTTCGATTTGGGACTGTTTTGGCCTCTCAATTTCTTAGATTTAGACAAGTTAGGGTTGAACAAAGGAGTTCCTTTGCTCCTGTGGGAAATATTGACCAGAACACACACTTAGAGTGTGTGTTTTGGTGTTAATGTTTTATTAAATAAAACTGGTTTCCATCTTCTCACCTTTAGTCCCTCTACTTCACACAAGTTTCCATAAAAGGGTGTTTTAACCCTGCTTTTCTTATTATTCCAAGACTTATTACTAACTAGGTTTTTTATTTCCTAGTTACTTTATCTTGTTCTCAACCCGTTTTATTTTAAGTCCCGTTAAATCTCGGGCCTTTTATATACTTTGCTTTTCTCAAAGTATTTCTCATCCTTTTAAATAAATATTAAATTTATTTATTTAATTCCTAAAGTTTACCGGGTAAGTTTTACCACTAACTGTATTTTACCAGTCCTGTAGTATTAACGTGGTTTGATTTCTAAACCCGTTTTCGGGGTGTTACAATGCGTACGCGATAACCTTGTCTTGTTGCATAAGAACACAACCAAGACCTAGGTTAGAGGCATCGCAATGTACAACAAAGTCGTCGTTTCCGTCGGGAAGCGCGAGTACGAGAGCGTTGCAAAGCATACGCTTAAGAGTTTGAAAGGCATCCTCTTGTTCGGTTCCCAAACAAAAGGCTTATCTTTATGCGTTAGGGAGAGGAACGGCGATTTTAGAGAAATCAGCGATAAATAGACGGTAATAACCTGCCAATCTGAGAAAAGAACGAACTTCAGACAGGGTTTTCGGTGTAATCCAACTCTTAACTGCTTCAATCTTCGCGGGATCGACGTGAATTCCTGGACTGTTGACGATGTGACTGAGGAATTGAACCTCCTCGAGCCAAAATTCACACTTGGCGAACTTGGTGTAGATACGATTCCCTTGGAGAAGTTCGAGTACTAAACAAAGATGCTGCGCATGTTCGGCTCTCGATTTCGAATAGATAAGGATATCATCGATAAACACGATAACGAAGCGATCAAGGAAAGGTTTACACACACGGTTCATCAAATCCATCAAGACAGCGGGTGCGTTTGTGAGACCAAAGGGCATGAACATGAATTCATAATGGCCATAACGGGTACGAAAAGCGGTTTTAGGGATGTCTTGCTCCTGAATTCATAGCTGATGATAACCAGAATGTAAATCGATCTTAGAGAAACACGTAGCGCCTTGCAGTTGATCGAATAAGTTGTCAATTTGGGGTAGAGGGTAGCGATTCTTGATGGTGAGTGTAACAACTCTCTTTAAAAAGTCCTAATTATTACTTTAATTATCCATTAGGAAACCCTAATTGAGAAACCCAAGTGATTCTGAACAAACCCTAAAATTTTCAGAATAATCAGAATCAGGATCAGGGCCCCTAAAACTCAGGGGGGGTAAACCCTATTCGGTAATATCTTGACAGTTCGTTGTCAAAAATTCGAAATAACACGAAACCAACTCAGCAAGCCTACTGGGACACAAGGCTACCCTAGGGTAGATTGTAACCTCCCGCGACACGCGACAGAAACAGGGTCACCCTTCGCGACACGCGGGGGAAACCATTTTCAAGTATAAATAGAATGGTCTGTTTCATGCAATTGAGTGTCAGTTCGACGTAAAAATTCCATACATACGTTGAGATATTGCTTAATCACTACAAAACACACACATAACACGAAGTGCTGCCGCAAAACAGGGTAATAACTCGATCGCTATTACGATTCATTGTTCCATCGATCAATATATCCAATGGATGTTTAAGTGCTGCCCACATTAGGGTTATCCTTTGTCGTTCGTTGTGACTCCGACAGGATGTTTGAGTACTACCTAAACTCGGGGAATACTCTGTCATTCGTTGTGAATCCAATGGATGTTTAAGTGATTGCACTTTGTCATTCGTTGTGAGGGTTTGATCTTGTGAGTTATCGTAAACGCTGTATTGATTACTAACCCAGTTTTGTGTGCATTGTTATTTAAATTAGGTTAACAAGGCTAATCTCTATACTAGACTCTATCCGTGTTAAATCTGCAATGTGAGTCATTATCTTTTTATGTTTATTTTCAAGGTTATAATTACAGGGATTAAGTCTTTGTAATCACCAAATTACAGCCGGTATGTGGGGTATTGTATACATTACTTTTTCCCGCCACCATTGGACAACGAGTTAGCCAATGGGTGGTCTGACCACAGTCACAGAAATAAGTCGAGTGACAAATACTGTGGGTAGTTGGTTGATATTATAAACAATGTAATCACCCTTAATACTGTAAATTATAACAAACAGGTCTGTTTTATTAACTAGAATGATTCACTCAGTATTTCCGGCTGACAAAACCTTTTTCAAACATGTTTCAGGTGATCTGTTGTGATTCAGGAAAGGTGCTGTGGAGCACTACAAGCTTAAGGAAGTGGCTCATTATAAAATAAAGAAATATGTTTTGTAAAATAAAGATTTCTCCGTGAAATCATAATATTGTAAATTAACGGGGTTTTATCCCGAATTGTGAAATAAAATAATCGGGAAAATTTTAGTTTTAAAAAGATCCTGATGATAAACTTCCGCTGTTAAACTCAATTAAATAAATACCACGGGATTTCTGTTTCGCGGCTCCTGAAACGGGTAAAACCAGGTCGGGGGGCCGTGACAGAAAAATGTGGTATCAGAGCCACTGAGTTAAGCTAATTAAGTATTTAGAAATACTTAATTTTTCCTGATTACTATTATGTGATTATGTGTTTTATTAACTGACTATTTGTTAGTTATAGTATGGGTAAGCAAAAGCTTTCAAATATCAATCTTAAATTAGATAGGTCATCAAATGAAAAAGGAAGTTCATCCCAAACTCCTGAAGAAGGAATATTTGTTCGAAAAGCCCAATACGAGGAACCACTTTCTCCTGATAAAAGAAGTTTAATTATTAGAAAAAGTCAAGAGAAATTAAAGAAATCCCGAGAAAAGAAAGTTAAAAAGGAAACCCAGGAATTAATCAGTAAATCACATTGGGAAGACAAGTTAGACGAAAAATGGGCAGATCTTTATATGTTAGCTACAGTAGCAGTAAATGCAGATCTTTAAATAATTTATTTCAGTTTTAGCAAACCATATCATCTACAAGCTATAAAATCCATCCAGTAAATAAATAAATTTACAATAAAACATAAGTATGTTTTAAATTTCAGTTGGTTGTAATAATAATATGGTATGCAATAATATGAGAAGGTTATTTTTGAAAATTGTGATTAATTATTTTTACATATATGTTAAAACAGCATGAATGAATTATCTGGAACTTTAGAGAATCTCAACCTTTACCCTGTAAATATAGAAGTTTCCAAAGAGTTTACTGGGTACTTTCCTGATGTGGAACAACCTATAGAATTCAATGCTCCACCTCTGAAAAAGCCAAAACCAAAGAAAAGAAGGAGATACGTGTGGGGGAGTCGTTTACGTAAGAAAAAGTCAGTTAAGAAACTTCCTAAAATAAATAATCCCTTAGAAAAAGGAAAAGAAATTGAAACCGGGGAAAGTTCGAAACCGCAGAACTTGGAGATAGAAGTGGGGGAAGATGCTAGAGAAATGGAAATACAATTTGAGAAATATTCTAAGGAGATAGAAATGGAGGTTGGAAAAGGTTCTAGACAAACTAAAATGGAAATTGGAGAAAGTTCTAAAACAACTCAAGAAAGGACATTTCAGGAGGAAATAGATTTTTTATTGGCAAGCTGCGATACTATTCAGCCTGTTAATACAAATGTTTTTACTCGTCCTATTGAAGCCCAAATCCCTATAAATTTTGAACCAGCAATTTCAGAACCAATAATCCATACTCAACCGATGGGAATGGACGAATGGTGGACAAATGACTGGCAATTCCAAAACATTGTCAACAGTCCTTATTCCTTTCTCCCACAATTCGATCCAGAACCCCTACCAAATCCACCGATGAGTAACGAGAATATGGCTGAACTTCGCCATTTTGGTGAAGAGTTAATGGATGCGGGAAATAGAATCCGGGAGATAGGGGGACAAATTGCCTGGAAATATGATGAAAGGGAGCTTCGTTTTTAGGAAAACAAATGACGAGAGAGGAGTGGGTCATGAGTCTGTATTTGTATAATAACAGTAATACTAGTCAGTATGTGTGAAATAACCAATAAAACGGTTGTATATAGAAGCATGATAGAATCTATAAACAAATGGAAATTTAAGAAAATTTACAATGTTGTTTGTTTATTTGTTAAGTAATTACGTGCAATTAATTGTAACATTGGATTATTTCTTTTATACTAATTTATCTATAAATTAATTATCAGATGGCCAACATTGATAATGAACCAGTAAATGAAGTAAATCAATCTGAGCCAATTCAGGAAGAACAATTGTTAAATAGGCAAGATATAGAGGATATCGTTGCACAAGGAATAGCCAATGCTATTCCAGCAATTGTTGCTGCTGCTCAAAAACCTGTTAAACCTCAATCAAACATTCCTAGTAAACGTAGCCAAGGAGACAATTTTAGTAACAGTATAAATGGAGGCGGAAATCGTGTTAATAACAATAATGATCTTCAAGCCCCAATTTTCAAGAAAATGAAAGCTGCAACACCTGGTTGCACTTACAAAGAATTCCTTGCTTGTAAACCAACTGAGTTTGCAGGTAACGAAGGGGCTATTGCGGCATTACGTTGGTTAGAGAAAACTGAGGCAGTAATTTCTATAAGTAAATGTGTTGAGGAAGATCAAGTTATGTATGCTTCCAATCTTTTTAAAGAAGGGGCATTAGAATGGTGGAACACAGTATTACAAGCTAAAAGAAGGATTGTGGCCTATGCCATGAACTGGGAAGAATTTAAGAGTCTTGTAGAAAGAAAATTCTGTCCCGAGTATGAAAAAGATCAAATGGCCAATAAGTTTCTAAACCATCGGATGGTTAATGTGGACTGTCATGGATATACTTCGACATTCTTCGAATATGCTAGGGTGGTACCAACACTGGCTTCGCCAGAACCGGTACTCATTTCCCGCTACATTTGGGGATTAATTAGCGAAATCCGCAACATTGTTAAGGCTGTGAGACCTCGCACTATTGACGATGCAGTGGAACTAGCCAACACCCTAACTGATGAACTGGTACGCACAAGAGATGAAAACAGGAAGAAGGAACTGGCTCAGAAAATTACCCAAGGATTTTGGGTGGGTAATAATAGCAACTTCAAGAAAAGAGGAATAGGGCAATCTTCAACTTTACCATTTTGCAGAGATTGCAAAAAGAAACATTATGGAAGATGTAACGTAATTTGCAACTTTTGCAAAGCCATAGGACATCGTGAAGAAGACTGCAGGAAGAAAACCAGAATCTGTTACAACTGTGGAGAAACAGGACATTTTAAGCCAGAATGTCCTAAATTGGTCAAACCTGCAGACAACAAAACTAAGGCGACCGACAGAGCTACTAAGAAGAATGTCAGAGCATTCCAGCTAACTACTCAAGAAGCAGAACTTATTCCAGATGTGATAGCTGGTACGTTCCTAGTTCACAACGTGTACGCAAAAGTATTATTTGACTCTGGTGCAAACCAAAGTTTTATTAATACTTTATTCTGTCAAGCTCTTAAGTTACCTTTAACCAACATTAGGCAGATTTTTACAGTCGAAACCGCGGATGGGAATTCAGTTAAAATAGATCAGATTTTGCAAAAAGTAGAAATAGAACTTTCAGGTCATAAATTTTCTGCAAATTTGTTACCTATGAAATTAGCTGAATTCGATATTGTGTTAGGAATGGATTAGTTAATAGCCAACCATGCTCGAATCCTTTGTGATAAGAATTCTATAGAAATTCAGGCACCTATTGGAGAAGTAATCACGATTACAGGAGATAAACCACGTAAGCCCATGAAGTTCATATCAGTAATGAAAGTTGCTAGTTATGAACGAAAGCAAGGAATAGTGTATATGATTTCAATAATCATTAGCACTAAGGGTAAGGAACTTAAAGAGATTCCTGTAGTCTCAGAATACTCAGATGTATTTCCGGAAGAACTTCCGGGATTACCACCTGATAGGGAGGTAGAATTTAGGATTCATCTAATTCCAGGAACTACACCGATAGCTAAGGCACCTTATTGGTTAGCTCCTACTGAAATGTTAGAATTGAAAAAGCAATTAGATGAATTATTAAGTAAAAGATTCATACAACCTAGCTCATCCCCTTGGGGAGCTCCAGTGTTGTTTGTAAAGAAGAAGGATGGTTCGATGAGAATGCGTATTGATTATAGAGAATTGAATAAGGTTACAATTAAGAATCGATACCCATTACCTAGGATTGATGATCTGGTTGATCAACTCCAGGGAGCTAGATATTTTTCTAAGATTGATTTACGTTCTGGATATCATCAATTGAAGGTACAAGAAGAAGACATACCTAAAACTGCTTTCAGAACTAGGTATGGTCATTACGAGTTTACAGTCATGCCCTTCGGGTTAACGAATGCACCTGCAGCATTCATGGACATGATGAATAGAATCTGTAAACCGTATTTGGATAAATTTGTAATTGTTTTTATAGACGATATACTTATTTATTCCAAAAATCAGATAGAACATTGTGAGCACTTGCATATACTCTTAACTTTGTTAAGAAAAGAAAAGTTGTACGCCAAATTCTCGAAGTGTGAATTTTGGCTACAAGAAGTGCAATTCTTAGGACACATGGTGAATCATGAAGGGATTCATGTAGATCCTGCTAAAATAGAGGCAATTACCAATTGGAAGGTTCCGCAAACTGCAATGGAAATTAGAAGTTTTATAGGTCTAGCTGGATATTATAGACGGTTTATTAAGGATTTTTCCAAGATAGCTGTACCATTAACTAAGCTAACCTAACCTGTAAAGCCATTAAGTTTGAACGGGGACCTAAACAAGAAGAAGCCTTTAGAATATTGAAGCAGAAATTAACAAATGCTCCAATCCTAGCTTTACCAGAAGGGACTGAAGATTTTGAAGTTTACTGTGATGCTTCAAAACTAGGATTAGGATGTGTGCTAATGCAACGCAAGAAAGTAATTGCGTATGCTTCAAGACAATTGAAAAAGCACGAAGAAAATTATACAACTCATGACTTAGAATTAGGAGCTGTAATTTTTGCCCTTAAGATTTGGAGACATTATCTTTACGGAAGTAAATTTACTGTCTATACAGACCATAAAAGTTTAAAATATATTTTTGGGCAAAAAGAATTAAACATGAGACAAAGAAGATGGATAGAAATCCTAAGTGATTACGACTGTGATATTCAGTATCACGAAGGAAAGGCAAATGTAGTTGCAGATGCCTTAAGTCGTAAGTATCATGAAAAACAACGACGAGTTCGTGCTCTCAGGTTAAATCTACAATTAGATTTAATGGAACAAATGAAAAATGTTCAAGAAACAGCAATAGAGGATGTTGCTGAAGGAATGAAAGGACGAATAAAAGAATTAGCACAGGGAGATGATGGAATTTGGAGATTCCATAAGAAAAGAATTTGGGTACCTAAACAGGGAGAATTAAGAATAAGATCCTAGAGGATGCTCATAAATCAAGGTATACTATACACCCTGGAAATAATAAGATGTACCAAGATTTAAGAAACAATTTCTGGTGGATAGGCATGAAAAAGGATATAGCTAGATATGTTTCTAAGTGTTTTACTTGTTCACAAGTTAAGGCAGAACACCAGAAACCTTCAGGTCTATTACAACAATTAGAAATGCCTGTATGGAAATGGGAACTTATAACAATGGATTTTGTTACTAAGTTACCCAAAACCAGAAAAGGTAATGATGCGATTTGGGTAATTGTGGATCGGTTAACCAAATCTGCTCACTTTTTACCTATGAAAGAAACCTTTAGCATGGAAAGATTGGCAAAGTTGTATGTAGATGAAATCGTATCTCTACATGGAGTTCCACTCTCCATTGTATCAGATAGAGATAGTCGTTTCACTTCTCATTTCTGGAAAATTTTCCAAGAAGCAATGGGAACTCGACTAAACTTAAGCACTGCATATCATCCTCAAACGGACGGGCAAAGTGAAAGAACAATCCAAACTCTAGAAGACATGCTCAGAGCATGTGTAATAGATTTTGGCGGAAATTGGGACGACCATTTACCATTAATTAAATTCTCCTATAATAATAGTTATCATTCAAGTATTGAAACTGCCCCATTTGAGGCACTATATGGAAGAAAGTGCAGAACTCCAGTTTGTTGGGCAGAAATAGGAGAAAGTCAATTATCAGGTCCAGAGTTTGTGCAAGAAACTACTGATAAGATCACACAAATCAAGGAAAGACTGAAGACGGCTCGAGATCGCCAGAAGAGTTATGCAGACAATAGATGCAAGCCTTTAGAATTCCAAGTTGGAGACAGAGTCTTATTGAAAGTTTCTCCTTGGAAAGGAGTTGTTAGATTCGATAAGAAAGGAAAGCTAAGTCCAAGGTACGTAGGACCATTTCCTGTGATCCAACGTATAGGACCAGTTGCTTATCGTTTACAACTACCAGAAGAATTAGCTGGAGTACATGATGTATTTCATGTATCCAATCTCAAGAAATGTTTATCAGACGAATCACTGGTAGTACCTCTTCAAGACATAGAGGTAAATGAAAAGTTAAAATTTGTAGAAAAACCTCTTTAGATAGAAGATCGAAAGGTGAAATTTCTCAAGCACAAACGACTAGTACTGGTTAAAGTAAACTGGGATTCAAAGAGGGGAGCTGAATATACTTGGGAGCTAGAATCAGAGATGAAGCGAAAGTATCCTCATTTATTCCAGTAAATCTCGAGGACGAGATTTTTATTAAGGTAGGGAGAATGTAACAACTCTCATTAAAAAGTCCTAATTATTACTTTAATTATCCATTAGGAAACCCTAATTGAGAAACCCAAGTGATTCTGAACAAACCCTAAAATTTTCAGAATAATCAGAATCAGGATCAGGGCCCCTAAAACTAAGGGGGGGGGGGTAAACTCTATTCGGTAAAATCTTGACAGTTCGTTGTCAAAAATTCGAAATAACACGAAACCAACTCAGCAAGCCTACTGGGACACAAGGCTACCCTAGGGTAGATTGTTACCTCCTGCGACACGCGACAGAAACAGGGCCACCCTTCACGACACGCGGGGGAAACCATTTTCAAGTATAAATAGAACGGTCTGTTTCATGCAATTGAGTGTCAGTTCGACATAAAAATTCCATACGTACGTTGAGATATTGCTTAATTACTACAAAACACACACATAACACGAAGTGCCGCCGCAAAACAGGGTAATAACTCGATCGCTATTACGATTCATTGTCCGATCCATCAATATATCCAATGGATGTTTAAGTGCTGCCCACATTAGGGTTATCCTTTGTCATTCGTTGTGACTCCGACAGGATGTTTGAGTACTACCTAAACTCGGGGAATACTCTGTCATTCGTTGTGAATCCAATGGATGTTTAAGTGATTGCACTTTGTCATTCGTTGTGAGGGTTTGATCTCGTGAGTTATCGTAAATGCTGTATTGATTACTAACCCAGTTTTGTGTGCATTGTTATTTAAATTAGGTTAACAAGGCTAATCTCTATACTAGACTCTATCCTTGTTAAATCTGCAATGTGAGTCATTATCTTTTTATGTTTATTTTCAAGGTTATAATTACAGGGATTAAGTCTTTGTAATCACCAAATTACAGCCGGTATGTGGGGTATTGTATACATTACTTTTTCCCGCCACCATTGGACAACGAGTTAGCCAATGGGTGGTCTGACCACAGTCACATAAATAAGTCGAGTGACAAATACTGTGGGTAGTTGGTTGATATTATAAACAATGTAATCACCCTTAATACTGTAAATTATAACAAACAGGTCTGTTTTATTAACTAGAATGATTCACTCAGTATTTTCGGCTGACAAAACCTTTTTCAAACATGTTTCAGGTGATCTGTTGTGATTCAGGAAAGGTGCTGTGGAGCACTACAAGCTTAAGGAAGTGGCTCATTATAAAATAAAGAAATATGTTTTGTAAAATAAAGATTTCTCTGTGAAATCATAATATTGTAAATTAACTGGGTTTTATCCCGAATTGTGAAATAAAATAATCGGGAAAATTTTAGTTTTAAAAAGATCCTGATGATAAACTTCCGCTGTTAAACTCAATTAAATAAATACCACGAGATTTCTGTTCCGCGGCTCCTGAAACGGGTAAAACCAGGTCGGTGGCCGTGACAGTGAGCTTGTTGAGTTCCCTATTATCGATGCACATCCAGAACGATCCATCCTTCTTTTTCACGAAAAGGACAGGTGTGCCCCAAGGAGATGTGCTAGGGCGTATGAATCCTTTATCAAGTAACTCCTGGAGTTGGCTAGATAGTTCATGCATTTTGGGCGGTGCGAGGTGATAAGGAGCTTTAGCGAAAGGGTTAGATCTAGGAATAAGGTCGATACGAAAGTCGGTATCGCGGGTAGGGGGTAGACCTGGTAAATCGTCGGGAAAACGTTAGGGAAAACACGAACAACGGGAATGTCCATCACAGTTTTCTTTTCCCCCTTCGCTACTATAATATGGGCTAAGAAAGCCAAGTATTCCTTGCGATAATACTTGCTTGAATGCACGACATAAGCTTCAGTTCCTTCGAGGATACTTCACCATAAACACATAGTTGGTCGCCATTTGAAAGAGAGAAACTAATCATCTTTTCAAAACAAACAACTTCGGGATGGTTTTCACGAAGAAAATCCATGCCTACTATGACGTCGAAACTACCAAGTTGCATTGGAATGAGATCGATCGGGAAAACGTGATTGTTGAGTTCGAGAGTACAATCACAGAGAACGGAACTGACGGTGACGGTTCTTCCGGTGGCATCTTCTACGTCGAAGGTCATTGGGAGGTTATCGTGTTTATGTTTTAGGAGCGTTTCGAATTCAAACGACACAAAACAGTTATCGGCTCCAGTATCAAATAAACATGAAACATAAATACTGTTAACAAGGAACGTACCATTGACAACATTGTTGGCAGTCTGAGCCTGACGGACGTTGATGTTGAAGGTTCTTCCACGGGTTGCTTGTTGTGGTTGCTGCTGCTGCTGTTGCGGTGGTTGCTGCTGTGGTTCTTGTTTTACGATGCGGTGAGGGCATACATTAGCAAAGTGATTAGGGTCACCACAAGTGTAGCAAGTTCGAGCATTTAGCAACAGGTGCTGGAACTGCTGGGTTACCCTGAACAGCAAGAGGTTGAGCGGGTGGTGCTGGAAGAGCTTGAGCAAGTTGCTGGCGTGGGCCTGATCGGCAGTGAGTAGTAAAGTGCCCATAGATGTTGCAGTTTGCACAGAAACGACAGTTAACCCCTGTCGGATGATGGTAAGTGCAAGTTGGGCACAGAGGGTGGATACCACTGTATGCACACTTAGCAGGCGGTGCGTTGGTAACAGTAGCTTGATGGTTCTGGTTGCTGGGTTGTACGGGGATGACGTTGAGTGGAGCGGCAGTAGTAGCATAGTTGTTGTTGTGGTTGTTGTTCTTTCGCTTGCAGCTCTGGCGTGAAGACTTTGAACCTTGAGATGTTGCACTGTCAGTAGCAGGAGTAGCAGTTACTTGATTGAGACTTTTGGTCGAGGTTTTGAAATAACCAGCCAAAACTCGCTTGTCGTTGATCTCAGCTGCGAGTTGATAGGTTTCCTCAATAGTAGCAGGTTTTGCTGCCTGAACAAAATCAGCTACACAGTCGGGGAGAGCTCGAATGTACTTCTTAATTGTTATATCAGGCGTGGACATCTGACTAGGACAGATAATACTCAGCTGCTTGAAACGAGCGGTGAGACCAGCGTTGTCACCTCCTTCCTACTTGATGTGCCATAATTCATTCTCCAGCTTTTGAACTTCATGAGGAGGACAAAACTGCTTCATCATAAGCTCCCTGAGTTCCTCGCATGAGTGGCAATAAGCTGCATCGTTCCCGCGCCTGTTGCGCTCAGCAGTCCACCAATCCTGCGCCCTGGACTGAAAGATTCCAGTAGAATTCACAGTGCGGAGATTTTCTGGGCATCCGCTTTTCCTGAAGGTGACTTCGATAGAGTCAAACCACTGGAACATAGCACTGGGTCCATCTTCACCAGTGAAGTTTGCAGGACTGCAGGCCTTGAATTGTTTGAAGCTGAAAGGAGTTCTAGGCGCGTCACTCTTTGACTCGACGGAAGATTTGCTGCTGACCTCGTTAATTTCACTGATAATCTGAGGTATGACCTTGGCCATTTCCTTGGCCACCAGTGAAGCAATACGCTTGTCAGCATGGTTTCGGCAGGCAGCACGTTGACTATGCGATCCAAATGACGACATCGTCTAGTGCAGTTTTTGCAGCAGACGTCGTCATATGAATTAGACGAGATTCGAACATTTCGGGTTTAATTTTAGTGTTCAACCCACTTACTTTTTATTATTATTAGGTAAAGCTCGGTAACACGTAGGCACATAAGTACACAGTTACGTAGGCAAATAAATCATATAATCACATATACACATAAGCACATATGAGCACATAATCCATGTAAGCACATATTTTGCACCTATTCACCTACATATTTTGCACGTATTCAGCGCTTTCGAGAGTTGCAAGCGATAGCGAGTAGCGTAGCGAGTAGTATAGCATTAGAGAGTTCTTAGTTTGTTCGCGATTAGTTAGTGTGTCGGATTGCGGGAGTGGTGTGTTACTGAGCTTTACTTTGCAGCGAGAAGCGATAAAGCGTAAAATCTCCAAAAATTGAAACATATAAACATATAAACACATAAAATCGATAACGCGTAAAATCGGATGTTGCAGGCTCCAATCGAAAATAGAGTGTCTTGGGTGTTAGACATCGACTACCCAAAGTGATTTGATTATTCTAAACGAGTTCGAGTGCACGCTTTGGCCTAATAGACTGTGCTCTCACCGAAATACGGCGAACGACACTCATCCTTCCCGTTACTACGTGATTCGAGTCGTCAGAACAATCAAAATTTGGTGAGATTTGTAAAAATCAAAGTGGGGAGTGGAACTGGTCATTAAGATGCGAGTTTCACCCCTAACTTAACAACTCCGTTCCTGAGCGTGGTTAGTGTAATACCCCGTGTTTCGAAAGTCAAAGTCAAAGTCAAGATTGAAGTCAAAGGAAGAAAAGATTGCTAATTGCGATCTGTCTCTCCTTGCTCAAATCCTGTTTTGACTTCTTTGACTTGTACTTAGCCTATTTTATTTTCGCTTTAGTTGTATTATGTGGAGTATCTTTTAATAATCGCGTGGTAATCAGTATTTATCACATGAATTAATCATTTTATAGGCTGAACAGAAGCTCGGGCACGGCCCCGTGTCCACATCCTTCTCTTTCTTCATTTAATGCAGTTTTGTCTTTTTAGTTGACCACGCCCCCGTGTCCGCTGAGCACGACCCCGTGGTGCAGAAGAATCTTTGTACTATGCAGATTTGCTAGATTGTGCGAATATTATAGTTGATCACGACCCCGTGTCCGCTGAGCACGGCCCCGTGGTGGGCAATAGAAGCTTCTACCACTTTGTCTTTTCTGCTGACACTTGGACACGCCCCCGTGCTGGCTGAGCACGGGGCGTTTTCAGGCTTCTGATCTCTTGTTTTGCTTGGGAAGATGCTGTCGTGGGGTCGGGCATGTCACGTCTTGTTCCTTTTCTTGTATTTATGTTAGATTTTGATGTCTTTTTGCTTCTTTTGTTAATTTGAGCTCATTTAATCCTGAAAATACAAAAGGAAGACAAAAGCACACTTTTTCCAACATTAGTACTAAAAAAGGGTTAGTTTTATGCCTTATTTGATGAAATTTATATGTTGCATTTTTAACACATCAAATACCCCCACACTTGAATCTTTGCTTGTCCTCAAGCAAAACTCTTTAATATGTGGCTATTACACTCCCAAATAGAATGGGTAGAGAAGAAGGTTTTTGGGCTTGTCGTAGAGTGTCGGGATTTCCAAGATTCTTTATTTAGTTTTATTTTTATTTATTTACAATCCTATTCGTCATGATTTATTTAAAACTTTTCATAAGATAAATTACTTATTAGGGCATAACATGCCTCTCTAAAATTCTATTTATATACAAGTTCACATACCTTACGGGGATCACTCAACACTCGGCCGAAAATGTATTTTTGTGGATCACTCGAGAGCGGCATGGAACTTTCTACTACCATAGGCTTGCCAAGCAATCAATCCTCCTCCTTTTTAACTTATATACCTTTGTAATTATCAAGAGGACTTTTTGGGTGAAGGGTTAGGCTTGGGTTAAAGGTAGGTGGTTGGGTGAGTGCTTAGTGGTTAGTAGAAAAAGGCGAAAAAGCGTAACAAGTTTCGGTTTTCGTAAGACTTTCTATTTTTGTAACTTTTATTTTGATGAAGCTATTATTCAAACAAAGTTATTTTTGATGAACTTGTTTGTTTATTTTCTTTTGCTTCATCATCAACACAATTTTTTTTTTTTTTTTTTGAAAAGTCATACGAAAAATCGAACTTGTTAGTAAAACAAAGGGTAAAAAATGAAAAAGGTTTTGGTGGGTAAAAAGGGTGTTTGGTTTGGGTTATGAAATGAAAAGGTTTAGGCTCAAAGGGGCTAACTAGGGGGATTTTGGGTAGGTGGTAAAAAAAGAAAAATAATGGTGTAGAAATAAAAAGGTTAGTCCTAATGCCTCCATCATTTACTTACTCGGGTTTAAGTTGGTAAGGACCGGGAATGTATCGTCATGGCAAGTTCTAGAGTCGTAAGAACCAAGCGGCTATTCACACAAGAAACGAAAAATGAGCATTTAGTTCTAATGATATGTAATTGTATGCTCAATAAAGGCTCAAAACTCACTTTTGTGGGAATGAGTTTTTATGTGATCAAGTATATATAATCAAATTTTAACTAAGCTTGTCATGCCTTTTCATAATTTTCTTATGTTGGTTCTTTTTATCACGACGCTATCGGTTGTAAATTTGTAAAAATATAACCTTTTTGAGAACTTGAATTTCCCGAGTTAAACCTAGACAAGTAAAAAAAATGAAAATTTTTGAAAAAATTTGGGGTGATTAGCGGTTCCAATAGAGTTTTGTGTAAGGCTTGTATTTAGGATTTGCAAGATTCAAGGTTTTAGCATCCCCACCACACTTAAATTACACATTGTCCTCAATGTGTCCCAAAAATAAGTTTTTAGGTTGATTGAATGTGTAAAAAGGTGTAAAAAGCGAAATTTTTGTGTTACTGGGCGTTGAACACGGCCCCGTGTTATCCGGGCACGACCCCGTGTTCAAGTGCCAGTAACAAAATTAAAACAAGAGAAACAGAAGCCTGGACATGGGGGCGTGTTGGGTGAACACGACCCGTGTCCAGTTACCTGAACTGGGTCTTTTTCTGCAGACTGTGCAGCACGGGGCCGTGTTGGGTGGACACGGCCCGTGCCGAACTTACTGTAAACGAAGAAATTTGTCAGACGGTTCTGTTTTCCTGTATAGAGTGCTGGTTCAAGTTTCCCTTGCATCCTTTGCCATCTCAAGTGTGTTTTATTCCATTCAACACCATTCAAACACCAAATTAACTAAAACCATCATTCATTAATCATAGAGAGAATTACATAATAGTCCTAAATAGTAAAATATTAGCTAGTTAGGTCAAAGAAATACAAAAAATCCAATCCCAGAAGTGTCTAGCCTACTATTTATTCTACTAGCAAAATTTCCGAAAAGATAGATCTCTCGGTTAAAAGTGGCTTGACAACTTCTTCCTCCGGTTATGGGCTCCTCATACATCGGCGAGCCACTCTTCGATCTCCCTAGGGAGAAGAAAAGCGGGCTCATGAGCATTGGGTTGAGGAGGTGTAACTTCCACCGGAATTTCTTGAAGTTCTTCAAGAGGAGGCTCCGCCGGAATGTCGTCCCAACCGGTAGGATTTTGGATTCCAAGTGCGAGGTTCCAATCCTCTTGAGGGAGGATTGGTTCCACAGGAGGTGTTACCAGAATGTTTAACCTCTGGTGCAAGAGGTTTATTTCCTGGAAACTGTTTTCCAACCCCACAGAGAGATAGTTTATACGGTCAATGAGGACCTCCTCCACTGAAGCCATCTCGTCAAGTGCTTCACGTAGCGCCATTACGTATCTTACGAGAGTTGCTTCAATCGATGGCCTCCTTTCCCGTCGACTGTTCCTTGAGTGTGCAGACGAGGTTCCGCTGTTTTGGCTAGACATTCTACGAAAACAAACCAAAAACAGTTCGTTTTAATGAAACAGTACCACGGGCACGGCCCCGTGCTCAATGAGCACGGCCTCGTGTTCAACTTTCTGCAGATTTTTAGAACAAGGAATCTTGGGGTTTCAAATTATTTTCTTAACTTATGAAGCTTTTCTGAGTAGAAATAACTTAAAACAATGTTGTGTAACTTATTTTTAACAAGATTCCTAGAACAAAAATTCAATAAACATCACAACAAAGCTTGAAATCAAGCTTTAATGGTGTTCTTGGTGCAAGAAAGATGAAGAAGAAGGCAATAGATAAAAGAGGAAAGGACAAGATGCTTGTAAGAACCTTCTTTTAGAACATACCTAGGATGGTAAGTCAGAAAATCCTTTCAAATCTCTGTCCCTGGATGGTCCAAATGTGCAGGGTTCTTGGCTGCATTTATAGAAAACGACAGCGTGCTGAACACGGCCCCGTGTCGGCTGGACACGGCCCCGTGTGCAGGCAAGATCCTGACACGTTTTGTCCGTATTCTGACAAAAGTCAGAAGGGAATCTTTTGGTGGACACGGGGGCGTGTTGACCTGGGCACGGCCCCGTGTCGGAAGGCTGTTTTATGAAGTGCGTCTATTTTTAGGGAACTTTTCCGGATCGGGCGGTTCCTTACTGGATGGAACAACCCCAAAGTGCCTAAGATACTTTAATTGATCTAGATTAAGACAAGAATGCAAGAGGTTTTCGGTGAGGGTGATTCCTCTGCTATATGTAGGTGGACAAGTCCAACCCTTTCCCGGGCTCTCGTTAAAGAAGGTGTATGTCGAATCGCTCAGGTCTATGTATGCATCTAACGAAGTTGATGGGGAGTCCTTCACGGCACAATCGACACAGGGACGACTATCGCTCAAGTCCTCACTAGAGTTAGAAGTATCATTGGAAACAATGAAGTTGTTTGAATGCATTTCCAACCTCTCTTCTTGGTTATCGTCTTGGAAAAGATTATTGAAATCTTCCCTAAGTTCTTTTAACCAATTATTAATTAGATCTTCTAGTTGAAATAATTCATCAAGAAGCATTTCTCCTAGAATATCTGGTTGGGCGCATTCGAGGGAGAGATAGGGATTATTTTTACTTTCGCCCCTCTTAAGGATACTAGGAAATGATGGGTCTATATAGTGGGGTTTATAATTTAGGAAAAAACATTTTAATTCTTCATGGTTACCACCACATAATTGACACCACATAGTACCATAAGAGTGCCGAAAGTAAAAAGTATCAGTATCACTCATGTTTGTGTCAGAAATTACTAACCGTCGGGATCTTACGGTTCTGTTTTCAGTAACTGAAACTTGGGCACGGGGGCATGTTTAGTGGTTACGACCCCGTGTTCAACTTACTGTCTGACTTAAAACAGGATTGCCAGTTCCAATGATTGGGCACGGGGCGTGTTCAGCAGGCACGGCCCGTGCTGAGTTCTGCAGAAGCTGAAAAATTAAGAAAAATCCTAAAAAAAATGAAAAATAAGAAAAACGATTAGGCCGTTGATTCCTAACTTTCTTAAAATCCTTGTGTCCCCGGCAACGGCGCCAAAAACTTGATGCGTGTGAAGTGTTATATATATTAGGTGTATATTTTAAGCCCCTTTAACACTTATTTTTAGCCAAGTTTTAAATTTATAAAACACGATATTTCACTAACACTAAACACACATATGGGCAAGTGCACCCATCGTGAGCGTAGTATAGTGTTGGTAAGATACCGAGGTCGTCCAAGGACACAAGAGCTTTTAGTACCGGTTTATCCTAAACGTCTAATCAAAAATAAAAAGTTTAGAAAAATGTTTTAAACTAAGAAAAATAAAAACTAACTAAAAATGCTGAAAAATAAAATAAAAAGAAAAACAGATAGACAAGATGAATCACTTGGTTCCGACTCGTATCTAGTGTAACCTTTGATTATTTCCGCACTTTTGCACATATTTAAGAGATTATCTTAGTTATTGTAGTAGGCCCCTCTTTTGAAGGTGACGTTACCCTCACCCTAGTAGTTTGAGTCAGCAAGGATACAATCCTAAAAGGGTGGATTATTGGAAGATAATTAATTAAGTTATTAATGCAAATTATAGTAGGCCCCTCTTTTGGAGGTGACGTTACCCTCGAATAAGTAGTCTGAGTCACCAGGGATACAGTCCTAAATAGCCGGGTTATAGTATTAATAGTAGTTAACTTATGAGGGGATCAAAGAGTTTGGACCCCCGCCATCCAATACCGTTAAGTATTGAAGGAGGTCCTACTAAATTTGACCTAGGTCCATTGCAGGACCTCTAAACGCTGAACAATGGCAAGACCTTTACCAAACCGTTTCCTTAACCCCCGACCAGGTAGCCAACATACCTCCATATAGACCGTGGAGATATGAATGGTGAAAATCTTTTATTTTATATAGACAGTAAAATAATGCCAAGACACCACGGACAAACGATAAGGAAAGATCACCTTCAACATAAGCAACTAGATATTAAAGTCATTAATACAAAACCAAATAAAAAGTGCAAAAGATTAGAAATAAAAAGTATTACACTAGACACTTTGTCTTCACCAAGTGATGTAAGAGACTTAGGAAAACATGGCCTTGATTGTCAAGAACTCTTACGATCAATCTTGGATCCCGAGACGACTCACACACTCTACGATGGACAATGGATGATGGTGGTGGATGATGGTGTTATGGTGGTGGTGGGTGAAGTGTGAGAGAGGTGGTGTGCCAAGGGATGGTTTGAGCTTGAGCCAAGCACTCCTATTTATAGGCTGATCAGAAGCTCGGGCACGGCCCCGTGTCCACATCCTTCTCTTTCTTCATTTAATGCAGTTTTGTCTTTTTAGTTGACCACGCCCCCGTGTCCGCTGAGCACGACCCCCTGGTGCAGAAGAATCTTTGTACTATGCAGATTTGCTAGATTGTGCGAATCTTATAGTTGACCACGACCCCGTGTCCGCTGAGCACGGCCCCATGGTGGGCAATAGAAGCTTCTACCACTTTTTCTTTTCTGCTGACACTTAGGCACGCCCCCGTGCTGGCTGAGCACGGGGCGTGTTCAGGCTTCTGATCTCTTGTTTTGCTTGGGAAGATGCTGTCGTGGGGTCGGGCATGTCACGTCTTGTTCCTTTTCTTGTATTTATGTTAGATTTTGATGTCTTTTTGCTTCTTTTGTTAATTTGAGCTCATTTAATCCTGAAAATACAAAAGGAAGACAAAAGCACACTTTTTCCAACATTAGTACTAAAAAAGGGTTAGTTTTATGCCTTATTTGATGAAATTTATATGTTGCATTTTTAACACATCACTCACCAAAGTCTCGATGGACTCCAACAACCTGACTTCACGCTGAAACTGGAAGGATGTGTGTCACTCGCCCAGATTCGAGGTGAAAGCACAGTCCCGAAGGTCAAAGTTTGCTCAGAAGGTCCTTGTGAATAGTTGATCCACTTTGGGAAGTCAATGTCTATCAGCCTAAGACAATCTATCCTCGATTTATATATGTTTCGATTCTGAGCCCGCAACTGCTGACTCTGATGGTTTGTCGATTTTATGTGTTTATAAGTGTGTTTACGTGCTTATGTGTTTTATTTTTTGCAGATTTACTCAATTTTCACTAACGCTTTGATCAACACGCACGACCCACATCGCATATCTATCTCAAAACGCTGACAAATTGCTACTATTATGAGAAACGACCTGTAACACCTCGAAAATTCATACCCAATAAAATAAAGACACGTGTCATGTAACACAAACGTGTTATAAAAACGGATCCAGATAAAGATGTATGGTAGGATTTAAAAGCGTCGACATGTTAAATTTATACCTTTGAGTGACCTATTAATAAATCCCTAACCATAATATATTTAATCAACATCTAAATTATGCAAATAAATCTGGTTATCCTAAATAACAAATTGATTATAACTCAAGACTTGGATCCAATGTGAGTTCTCGAAAATGTTGGCACTTGAGGCATTCAACACAAAAAACCAAAATGTGTAAGAGCATGCAAAGCATGCAAGGTCTGAGCACTTGGCCCCTCTATTGAAAAGAAAGCATGAAAATTCGGATTTAAGTGGCATGGACAAGGAGTAAGAAGTTGCAAAAATTTTGTCTCTGGTCATCGGTTACGAACCGTAAGAGCTCAGGCTTACGGTCCGTAAAGGGTTGCTTACGGACCGCAAGCTTGAGCTCTTACGGTCCGTAAGGCTGTCGCTGGCAGCAGATTTGGACAGGTGCCTGTTCAGCAGGTTGCACCGCCATAAGAAGATGGTTTTCAAAAACAGGGACTTTGCAACTGGTATTGGGCAACATAGGGACACCTGGGAGCATCCCATAACATTAGTAGAGTTACATGGCATCATCTAACTCAATTGGGTTCACTATATAAGAAGAACAAGTTGCAACATTCTCACTTGGAAATTTTTTTAAGACTTCTCTGGAGCTCCTCTGATCAGCAACAAGTCTTCTTAAAGTCCCTAATCATACTTAGGACTCTTGTAAGCGTCCTTAATCCTTTTTAACTCAGTTTAGCTTAGTTAATTAGCTAAAAGTCAAACTGTCGTAATTAAGGTTTGACTTCAAGATTAATTAAAATTTGTTCAGTCAAATCTTGAATTAAAACTACCTATAAGTAGGTAATTATGTGGGTAATAAACCCTTAAAAGGGTACTCTCTGATTTTCCACTCTAACTAGGTCAATTGTCGGGTCAAACTTGATATTAAAAAAGTCAACAGAAAGCTAAAAATCAAATTAATGCATAATTAGCAATGTAGAAGACATGCAACCTGTTTTATCATTAATATAACTTGGTAATTAGTGAAAGAACATGTCTAAACATGTTCAACCCGACAATTTTCAGTAGAGACCCGGTTCGGAACCGAAAGTCGCATAATTTGACTTTTGCTTTGACTTTCAGTTCTGACCCATTTGAGCATAGTTTAGAAATGCCTTAGAGATTTATTTGGACCAGGATGTATGTTAGTATAACCCTCTGGGATTATACACCTTGGTTCAATGGTTACCCGATTCGTATGCATGTTCCCGTTAATTGCTTATATGTTGACTATTATGCCCATATAACCTTAAAACGTGATTTTTGAAAATGTAAAAGAGTAGAAACCTTAGTCACTGATTTATAAACTTACACCCAAAATTTGACATCAGTTTGAGGTCTAGATTAAGAGTTATGCTCAATAGCGTAATTATAAAGCTTTTTGTTAATTAAACGACATAATTAGCATATAGCCTAATTTAACCCACTTTTTGATATCAAACTATTTACCCACTGATGTAATATAATATTTTGGGATTTTTAAATATTTTTAATTAATTTTAGGCTTAGTATAACATAGGGTTGTAGCTTTAATTCGGTTATTGCCGGTTTTGCCCTTTTGAGCCTATAAAATGAGTTTTACAAATCTTTTTGACCCCAAACCTTTTGCTACTGATTTTATATGATAAATAAATTATTTTAAACCTTCTGGAATAATAAAAATACCAGCTTTCTATATAGAACCCGGAAATGGCTCCAAATCGCCTTTTTAAGCATTTTTAACGCATAGTATGCATCAAAACTATTTTACACATATAAGGTTGATACCTACTGATATTTTAAGTATATTTTTATACATTAACAGTAAGCTAAAGTTTTAAACTCAGAATTCCAGATTTGACCTTTAAAGGCTATGTGAAATTACCAAAATGCCCCTACGGTGCATAGTTTGGTTATAATGGATAAATTTCACATATATTTAGTACCCTACTGTTATGAATTATAAAAATGAGTATTTTTACTAATTATATCAGACCTGTAACTCATATTATTATTTAAACTCTTTTATAACCTTTTAAATGACCAAAATGCTCTTACGGGGCATAGCTTGAGTCTAAATTCGTTTCGGGCATAATAGAAGATATCTTACTGATGTCACAACATATTTAAGGAATGTTAACTTAGGAAACCTGTATATGGCTCTTATGGTTACCCGTTACCCGTTACGCATCCTTCGCGTTCGGTTCGGTTTATCTAACTAGTTTGCATAAATTGACCGAAACGGGTCAAACCTTATCATTTTAATCTCAAAATCCAGAATGTGTTTAGTTTACCCATATTATACAAGTATTCAAACTTGTCGGGTCTAAATCACATTCTATTCCGGTCTTCGCTTACTCATGCGTTTGAACCAAATCTTCCTTTAAAACTATCCGGTCTAAGTTTAAGCTTAATTAAAGACCCGTTAGAAATCTAATAGGTTATTAAAACCTTTGTTCCAGAATAGGAGACCCGGTAAAAGCTACACGCACTTGCCATTTGTGATTAATGCTTGCAAAGGTAAATACTTTTAACTTATTTTCCCTATACGGGCTTGGGGTACGGTATATAAAATACCGCTTGGTCGGGCATTGAATCTTTAATTGCATGAAGGTTAAATCATTGAAATGTCCTGTTTAGAAATGTTTTGTTTGCTTAAAGCCTGTAGGGGTTAATGATCATGTCCCAGATATCCTTGGCATCATTTTACGAAATGGCCACGACCTAAGCACGGGGTGTAGGGGTACACCCGTCAGTGCCTAAATAAATAATGTGGTGTGTGTATTGATCTTTAACCCGGCATGAACTGGGCTACTGAACGCATAAGAAACATGTAATTCTTTTACAAGTATTATATTCAAATAATTATCCCAAGTTATAAAAAGTTTTGTGCCATGTGCATTCAAATCAATTTTTAAACCTTTTCAAAATGAGTCAGTTAAATTGTATTTACCAGTGTAAACTGACGTATTTTCCCAAAAATGTTAAGTGCAGGTACTACTCGTAATAAGCTGGCCCCTCCTTAGCATCAATAAGAGTCTCACAAGCTTGGATGCATTTCAGTCTGTTGAACAAGTTTCTTCTTTATTTTTATCCGCCTGCGGATCTGTTTCAACTGTGTTGTGATACTTAAATATTACACTTTTATTCAGTTGAAATAATATCTATCTTTTGCTTCCGCTGTGCATTTAAATATTGTGTTGTTTGACTATGATGATATCAACTACATCACGATACTCCCCACCGGTAATACGTGGAAATATCGGGGTGTGACAGGTTGGTATCAGAGCCAACACTGAGTGAATTAAACACTAGCCTTTTGTGTTTAATCTCAGTTACACAATTGCACATTCCTCGAATTTTCGAGTCTAGACAAAGAACATAGGACAAATCCTGATTTTGTTTTATTTTGTCTTTTATATTATTCTTTGTTGTTATCTTTGATTATGTTGATAGGTCTAAATATGCCGCCAAGATTCTTTAGAAGAAAAGGAAAGTCACCTGTAGCAGGCCACGACCAGGAGGCCGGGCCTTCTCAAAGACGAACCTCACCCGTCAACATACGTACAAGTCCCCAGGGGGACTGGAGGGCACATCTACAGCCAGCGAGGCGGTCTGTCTCGTTAAGCTCGTCACCATCTTACCTTCACTCTTTTGGACCCCAGTCAGAAAATGAGCCCGAAAACCCACAGCCTTCATATATCCCTCTCCTAAGGTCCAACTCTCGTCACTCCTTTGATAACCCGTCACATATCTTCCGTAGCCGGTTCAACCCGGCAAACTACCTCGAAGAACCAGTGGGTGTTAACCCATTGGGACCCGAAGATCACTTTTCTGGAGATCACGCCATGGATATGGATGAGGATTCCGACCCTACCGAATCACCGACCAGTACCCCCACACATCCCATTGAAATTTCTGATGGGTCATCTTTTCATGGATCACCCTACCGTGGTCCTGACAGTTACCAAGCAAGGTTCAACCAGTTTGAGTGGTATTTCACACCCTCTCACCATTCATCGCCTTACCAACAGCAGCAGCAGCAGGAGGATCCTTCCGAGGATTCACGCTTTGTGGCAGTTACCCCGCCACCACCACCCCCAGTTCAGTAGCAGCCTCCTGAGCCGCCGAGGTGAAGGAGAACAAACGCACTGATATCCGTGCAAGGAAGGGGATTACATATCAGCACCCCTCAGCCATCGAGTGGCAGCCACTACCCGCCACTCCAAGAAAACCAGCAAATGGGGGGACCTTCAAACCCCAACCCGGAAGTGAACTCTGCACCTATCATGCCACCACCATTGGGCTTTGACAACCCAATTCCCATGTACGCTGGCCCAGCAACATATAATCCCTTTGAGCAGCCGGCTCATACCAGTTTCAATTATGCTGAGATCGACCCATACCTGGCGGCGTGGAACTACAATGCTCTTAACCCCGAAGGACCCTACGGAACTCCTTGGGGAGTTGGATACCCAACTTATGGGTACCAACAACAACCGCCTCTTCGACCTCCACATCAACCGCAGCCGCAGGCACCACGGTTTTCCCCGCCAGAACATGAAGAAATTCTCCAAAGATTGGACCAAGTTGAGCGGGAAGTTCACAGAGATCGCAGGGAACGGCAAGGCTTCTTTAAGGGTTTGGCAAGTCTCATAAAAGGAAAAAGCAAGAAGAACCATTGAATCCTTAAATTGTTGGTTGTATTTCCTTATTTTCAGTTGAGCCCCTGTGTGGGCCTGTTTTTTTTTCTGTTTTAACCCCTGCGTGGGTATGTGGTGTTGTTTAGCCCCTGCGCGGGCATGTTATTTCATTTAGAAGTCCCGTTCAGGGCAGACTCGTATTTTAAATTCATGTGGTGAAATGGTTAAATTTAAATTTTTATTTTTATATGCATGAACAAAAATATAAAATAATTAATAACAATATCTTTACAAGATCTATCATTATATTAAAATGATAAAATCTAAAGGGACAAGACCTAGCCTTTGTGTCATTTTAAGACAGGGCCAAGACGGTAGTTCCCCAGTTAGATCCAGATCCTTATCAACATCTCAATTTAGGGTTGTTCCGCGTTAAATAATAAATAAGAATCTTTAAGGTAAAACCTAGCTTGAATGTCATTATAAGACCTGGCCAATATGGTAAAACCTGTTTTAAAAGATTCAAATCTCTGTTAACACCTGCAAACATGTTAACATTCTTGGCTAATGTGATCCGCAAAATCACACAAGTCACCCTTATGTTGAATTATCCCAATTCCTTATTATTATTTAAACATCCGATTATGATGTAATGCCTATGGGCTGTAATTATTGTCATACAAGACAAAAGACAGTCGTAGCTTATAAACTCCCTGTCAAGAAAGGTAATGAACCTTGATTCAAACCTTAATAGCTAGATCCTATAAGATCATGACCTAAAATTTAGAAATGTCTATGTGACTAGGCCTGTTGTGCCATTATTATAATTTATTCTAGAACTAAGGGTTACTAATGAAAAGTCCCAAATGAAATTACTTAATAAATTAACCAATATGGTTATTTAATTACCATGGTTAATAAATTATCAAGATGACAAACCTATTATAATTCCCTAAATGAATCATTGTCATCATCTTATGTAGCAATCCAACTACATGGCCGAGTCTGAAGAGGTCAACAGTCGGCCAAAGGAGAATTATGACACCACCAGGATCAATGTAACTGGTGCAGAACTCCAAGCATTAATTGACAATGCTGTCACTAAAGCCATAGATAGGCAGTATAGTGAATCGAGTAGTACTCGAAGCAGGACCCAATCCGCACCCCATTCTAAGCCAAAAAACTCACTCTGAGGATCACAGCAAGCCACCCTCTAAGCTAGATAAGCCAAAGAAAGATGATGACGATCATCACTCCTCAAACCAGCAAAGTGTCCCGTCAAAGAAGATCGAGCTTAAATAGGAACCGCGTGGTAAGTCCTGTACATATAAATACTTCGTCTCATGCAAACCCAGAGACTTTACTGGGGAGAAAGGAGCGGTTGACTGCATGACATGGTTGGATGAAATGAATACCGTGGTTGATATCAGCGGGTGCGCTGATAAGGATGTGGTAAAGTTTGTATCTCAGTCATTCAAAGGTGAGGCACTAGCCTGGTGGAGATCTTTGATCCAAGCTATAGGGAAAATCCCATTGTACAATCTGTTATGGGATCAGTTTGTGACATTGATTAAAGAAAACTACTGTCCTTAGGATGAGGTAGAAAAGATTGAATCTGATTTCTTATCCTTGGTTATGAAGAACCAGGATTGCCAAGCCTACCTTACCAGCTTCAATACAATGTCAAGGTTGGTTCCTTACCTTGTGACACCTGAACCCAAGAGGATAGCTCGTTTCATCGGGGGTTTAGCCCCAGAAATCAAGGCCAGTGTGAAGGCCTCTAGACCAGCTACCTTTCGATCTGTAGCTGATATATCATTGTCCCTTACTTTGGACACGGTCAGACAGAGATCGCTGAGGAACACCGATACCGAAAAGAGGAAACGTGAGGATGACAACTCACGATGTTCAGACAAGAGGCATAAAGGAAACAATGACCACAGAAAGAGTTCTGGATCCAAGAAAGATGGTCATCAGTCGGGTGATAAACCCAAGTGTAAGGTTTGTAAGAAGCACCATTTTGGGAGGTGCAGATTCGAGTCGAAATCCCAGTCACAGCCAAGGGCATGTGGGATTTGCAAGTCTTCTGAACACAAGACCTTAGATTGTAAGAAAATCAAGGATGCTACGTGCTATAGCTGCAATGAAAAAGGGCATATCAGGTCCAACTGCCCAAAACTTGCAAAGAAGACCGAGGATGGGAAAAAGACCAATGCTAGGGTCTTCAGGATGGATGCAAAGGAAGCTGTTCAGGACGACAATGTGATCACAGGTACCTTCCTCATAAATGATGTTTATGCCAGAGTGTTATTTGATTCAGGAACTGATAAATCATTTGTAGATAATAAGTTTTGTAAGTTACTGAATTTACCTGTTAAAACCCTAAGTGTGAAATATGAGGTGGAATTAGCTGATGGTACCCTAGAAACCGCCTCAACCATATTAGATGGATGTTTCATATCCATTAGGAACAACTCCTTTCCACTATCCTTACTTCCTTTGAAGTTAGCCGGTTTCGACATCGTTTTAGGCATGGACTGGTTATCTCATAACCAGGCCCAGATCGTCTGCAATAAGAAGAAAGTGGTGATCAAGACTCCGTCTGGTGAGTCGCTTACCATTCAGGGAGATACCCAGTATGGACTACCTGAGCAAGTGTCTATGCTCAAGGCCTCTAGGTGTTTGAAGAAGGGTTGTGTCATCTACATGGCACAAGTGACTATTGATGAGCTGAAGCCTATGATTGAGGATATCCCCATCATTTCTGAATATCCCGAAGTTTTCCCTGAAGAACTACCTGGTTTACCACCAGATAGACAAGTAGAATTCAGAATCGACATCATCCCTGGAGTAGCACCTGTCGCGAGAGCGCCTTATAGGTTGTCACCAACAGAGATGAAGGAATTGAGAATACAACTAGATGAATTGCTAGCCAAAGGTTTCATTAGACCTAGTTCGTCTCCATGGGGAGCGCCAATCCTGTTTGTCAAGAAGAAGGATAGATCGATGCGTCTGTGCATCGATTACCGTGAGCTTAATAAGGTCACTATCAAGAATAGGTATCCTTTGCCCAAGATCGATGATCAGTTCGATCAATTACAAGGGGCAAGCTACTTCTCTAAGATCGATTTGAGGTCAGGCTATCATCAATTGAAGGTCAAAGATGAAGATGTACACAAGACTGCATTTAGGACTCGTTATGGTCATTACGAGTTCCTAGTGATGCCTTTTGGGCTCACTAATGCACCTGCCGCATTCATGGATCTCATGAACCGTGTCTGCAAGCCATACTTGGACAAATTTGTCATCGTCTTCATTGACGACATCCACATTTACTCAAAGAACCAAGCTGACCATGAGAAACATCTTCGCTGTATTCTTAAACTTCTGCATCATGAGAAACTCTATGCCAAATTTTCGAAGTGTGAATTTTGGCTTTGAGAAGTCCAATTCCTTGGACATGTGGTTAGTGAGCATGGTATCCAAGTGGATCCCGCTAAGGTGGAAGCGGTTATGAACTGGCAAGAGCCGAAGACGCCCACTGAGATTCGCAGCTTTCTAGGGCTAGCAGGATACTATAGGCGATTTATTGAAAACTTCTCAAGAATTGCAGCACCCCTGACTTTACTCACCCGCAAGAATAGCAAGTTTGACTGGGGGCCTAAACAGCAAGCATCTTTCGACATTTTGAAACAGAAGTTGAGCAACGCTCCTGTATTGACGTTGCCTGATGGTATTGATGAATTTGTGGTATATTGTGATGCATCGCACACTGGAATGGGCTGTGTGCTTATGCAGAAAGGCAAAGTCATTGCCTATGCTTCACGACAGTTAAAGGTGCATGAGAAGAATTACACCACCCATGACTTGGAACTGGGTGCCGTTGTATTTGCACTAAAACTGTGGAGACATTACTTGTATGGAACCAAGTGTGTAATCTATTCAGATCACAAAAGCCTTCAACACTTGTTTAATCAGAAGGATTTAAACATGAGGCAGCGATGTTGGATGGAAACTTTGAATGATTATGACTGTAAGATAAGATACAATCCAGGCAAGGCAAATGTGGTTACCGATGCCTTAAGTCAAAAGAAAAGAGTGAAGCCTATAAGAATCAATGCCAAGAGCATTAAGATAAAGAATAGTTTGAACGAAAGGTTGTTAGCTGCACAGAAGGAAGCTGTGTTGGAAGCTAACTATCCTGATGAAAACCTAGGAGTAACTGAAGAGCATTTATCCTATGACAAGAACGGAATCCTAAGGTTAAATGGACGAATATGGGTTCCAGTATATGGAGGACTTCGGGATGTTATCCTCCAGGAAGCCCACAGTTCCAAATATTCTGTTCATCCTGGAGCTGATAAGATGTACCAGGATCTGAAGGCAAACTATTGGTGGATAGGCTTCAAAAAGTCTATAGCTGCCTATGTAGCTAAATGTTTGACATGTGCACAAGTCAAAGCTGAACATCAAAAGCCCTCAGGTTTGCTACAACAGCCTGAACTTCCCACTTGGAAGTGGGAGAAGGTGACAATGGATTTCATCACCAAGTTGTCAAAGACAAAGAAAGGAAATGATACTATATGGGTGATAGTAGATAGACTGACTAAGTCAGCACATTTCCTACCCATTAAGGAGACTTATAGCTCCGACAAGTTAGCCCAATTGTACGTAGATAAGATTGTATCTCTGCATGGCGTTCCAGTGTCAATTATCTCTGATAGAGATACCAGATATACATCACATTTTTGGAAAAGTTTCCAACAGTCTTTGGGCACGCGCTTAAATTTTAGTACGGCTTACCATCCACAGATGGACGGGCAGAGTGAGCGTACAATCCAAACTTTGGAATACATGCTTCATGCATGTGTGATTGATTTAGGTGGTAGTTGGGATAGCCACCTGCCATTGATCAAGTTCTCCTATAACAATAGCTACCATACTAGTATTCAGGCAGCACCTTTTGAGGTATTATATGGTAGAAAGTGCAGAATGCCTATTTGTTGGGTGGAAGTAGGAGAAGTTCAGTTATCAGGACCTGACATAGTCTTTGAAACGACGGACAAGATTGTCCAGATTCATGATTGCCTGAAAGCTACCAGGGATAGGCAGAAAAGTTATGCTAATAAAAGGAGAAAACCTCTCAAGTTTGAGGTAAGCGATAAGGTTTTGCTTAAGGTATCACCCTGGAAGGGGTGATGCGATTTGGTAAGAAAGGTAAGTTAAGCCCGAGGTATATAGGACCATTCGAGATTATCAAATGTGTCGGGTCAGTAGCTTATAAGTTGAACTTGCCTGAAGAGCTCAGTGGTATTCACAATGTATTCCACATCTGCAATCTAAAGAAATGTCTAGCTGATGAATCGCTAGTCATACCACATACGCAGGTGCATATAGATGAGAGCTTGAAATTTGTGGAAAAACCTTTGTCGATTGAGGATCGATGAGTTAAGAAGCTTCGAAGGAAGCATGTACCTATCGCGAAGGTTAAATGGGATGCCCGTAGAGGTCCCGAATATACGTGGGAGGTAGAGTCTACCATGAAGGAAACGTATCCTCATTTGTTCCATGAAATCTCGAGGTCGAGATTTCTTTTAAGGGGGTGAGGATGTAACACCTCGAAAATTCATACCCAATAAAATAAAGACACGTGTCATGTAACACAAACGTGTTATAAAAACGGATCCAGATAAAGATGTACGGTAGGATTTAAAAGCGTCGACATTTTAAATTTATACCTCTGAGCGACCTATTAATAAATCCCTAACCATAATATATTTAATCAACATCTAAATTATGCAAATAAATCTGGTTATCCTAAATAACAAATTGATTATAACTCAAGACTTGGATCCAATGTGAGTTCTCGAAAATGTTGGCACTTGAGGCATTCAACACAAAGCACCAAAATGTGTAAGAGCATGCAAAGCATGCAAGGTCTGAGCACTTGGCCCCTCTACTGAAAAGAAAGCATGAAAATTCGGATTTAAGTGGCATGGACAAGGCCTAAGAAGTTGCAAAAATTTTGTCTCTGGTCATCGGTTACGGACCGTAAGAGCTCAGGCTTACAGTCCGTAAAGGGTTGCTTACGGACCGCAAGCTTGAGCTCTTACAGTCCGTAAGGCTGTCGCTGGCAGCAGATTTGGACAGGTGCCTGTTCAGCAGGTTGCACCGCCATAAGAAGATGGTTTTCGAAAACAGGGACTTTGCAACTGGTATTGGGCAACATAGGGACACCTGGGGGCATCCCATAACATTAGTAGAGTTACATGGCATCATCCAACTCAATTGGGTTCACTATATAAGAAGAACAAGTTGCAACATTCTCACTTGCTCACTTGGAAAATTTTTCAAGACTTCTCTGGAGCTCCTCTGATCAGCAACAAGTCTTCTTAAAGTCCCTAATCATACTTAGGACTCTTGTAAGCGTCCTTAATCCTTTTTAACTCAGTTTAGCTTAGTTAATTAGCTAAAAGTCAAACCGTCGTAATTAAGGTTTGACTTCGAGATTAATTAAAATTTGTTCAGTCAAATCTCGAATTAAAAGTACCTATAAGTAGGTAATTATGTGGGTAATAAACCCTTAAAAGGGTACTCTCTGATTCCCACTCTAACTAGGTCAATTGTCGGGTCAAACTTTGTTGGGATTGAACCCTACCAGAGGAACAGATAATGTAAAGCCAAAACCTGATCACAACAGTGGATTCACAATAAGCAGCTGTTTACTCTAAGTCTTCTCCCTTGAAAGTGATTACAAACAGCTGATGGTCTTACATCCACTGCCCATCTACAACTGCTGCTGTCTTGCCTAACTACTGATGAAGCCTAGAAGACTGCTGGATACTAAACACTGCTGGTACAAACTGCTGATGACAAAGCACTGCCCAATCAAGGACTGATCAACCTTGAGGAAAGCACTGATGAATAGGAAAAGCAGTAGTTTAGTATATCATTTGATTCTTGTATAGTCAGTTGTTAGGTTTAGCAGTGTTTGTATAAGAACAGTAGATACAGGTTGTTAGGCTGTTAGACGTCGCTTTCATGGTGACGTCAGCTGAGATGCCTCAGCGGTTTGGTTTGTCTATAAATGGAGCAGTACTCTGTACTGTTACATTTGATTCGTTTTGAGAGAGTTCATCTCCTCAATTCAATCCTTTCATCTTGTATAATCCAACCTTGGGGCATCTGGCTGAGGGGGAGCTTAGTATGTAAGCATATCTGTAATCATTTGATTCTTATTGTAAATCTTTTGACTAAATGAATTGCATATGCTTTCTCAAAACTATTTTCTCCTTGATTGTGTTTACAAAGTTTGTTTTTCATTTCCGCTGCACTTAAACTCTGTTCGTCTTTATTGAATATACAATTTTACACAAACAAACACTTTCATGAGGGCCTCCGATCGTAACAATTGGTGTCAGAGCCTGGACAGTCAAATTTGATCTAACAATCAATTTGACATAACAGTTCGGCTCAAAATTCATTGATACTAAGGTTGGTTGTATTTAGTTGAAAAACAGAGTATCGAGTAAATCATGTTCAAAGTGGTTATTCAAAAACTCTGTAAATCAACCAAGATGTCATATGACACACAAATCTCACACAACAAGTGATATCATGCATAAGTCACTCATAGTTTTCAGATCTGAAAACATATCTGTTAAACTGTGGGATTATTTCATATTTTCAAAATTGATTTCAATTGCTGTTATGAAAATTGTGATGTCACCTTATTAAAATGCTAAAGTATGAACCTCAGATTAACAAAAACCTATGTTCATAAAACATTAGTGTTTTTGATAACATAAAAAGAGGAAAATTAAAACTTTAGTCATTCAGATCTTATGTGTTGAAAACAGGTTGAGTTCCTTAAAAGGACAAAATCAACTATGTTAAAATACATTAATAAAATTCACAAAAACTCAGAAGTGTGTTTATCTCAAAACTTTTGAAGTCAAAAGAAAAGAGTATAAACATAAAACACTTATGAGTCAAAGTTTAGGGTAATAATGGTTATTAAGCAACTATGTGCATTCATCTGTTCAGGAAAAGGTTTTTGATTCCCGTGAATGAACTCCAAAAAGGACTAGACAAATGTTCAAAAATTTATCCATGAGTCCTTATGACTGCAATCAACCGACAAAGAAAATGGTACCAAACAGTGGTCAAAATGTATTCAGAATGTTCTACCAACTGCTGTCAAACCACTGACCATTTTTCATAAACTTGAGAATGTTATGATTACGTGTTCTTTTGAAAATATACCAGATCCTTTTTTGATGCTGTTCTCAGAAAATATTTTAATTTTTTATATATATAGGATTTTCTCGAATAACCAGGATATATTGTTCATTTTTTTTGGAATAATATATTTTGAACTCTTGCTTGTTTTTGTAGGCAATAGTTTCAGTTCCTGTCAGGATATAGTACCGTATTTTTGTTGGTATTATTGTCCTCATAAATGGGTCAGAAGGAAATGGTTCATATGTCGAGATCATATTTTACTCAGGTTTGTTTTTAAATATTTATCAAAGGTTGATTGCCAAACTGTACTTAAATTACTGGGGCACTCATGTTTTAATTGGATATTAAACGAAAATGAGGTGCCTTAGTAAAAAGTTCTCATCATCTGGGGTACTAAACCACTGTCCCTCAAAATTGACATGTGACAAAAACCTTGAATGAAAATTCTCAAAACAGTTGCTGAAATACTTGTCCTTCAAATCTGTACTATTTACCCTAATCATTGTTTTGTTCAAACATCTGATCACTAAATACTATCCACTGCTGAAAGTCAACCACTGATTCTTCATTTTGCTAAGACAAGCACTGATGCTCAAAATCAGTGTCTTATCCACTGATATGCTATCCACTGATAGTAAAAATCTTCCACTGTTTTCACTTTATTTCCGTTGTAACTACTGATGCTTGGTACATCAGTGGCTCCTAAAACAACTGTTCTCCACCCTTCATCTATTTCATCAATGTTTTGACACGTGGTCAGTTTTTAGCCTTCAGATCATAAAAACCGCTGCCACATCAGCGATCACTTTTTCCCTAAATAAAACCCTGATCAAAACACCTAAACAGGGTTTTACACTGTCGAATTGAATTCCAAAGTTCTCTTCTCAAAGCAGTTTCCAACCTTTTCTTCCTAAATTTCTCTCCGATTCTTCTTCATCAAAATGAAGAAGTCAAAATCTAAACCAAAATCACCATCATCTTCAAAAGAGGTCGCTCAAACGGCCGAAGAACCCATCGAGATACCATAAAAATCTCCTCATAATTATCTGGGTTTGCTCACAAAACCTACCGATAACCACACTTTCGACTCCATCATTGATACACTATCTGCATCAAAGTACAAAACTTTGTTGACAACAGATGCTCCCATTTACTTGCAAACCCAGAGAGAGTTCTGGAAAAAGGCGACGCTTGAAAAACAAGACGATAAAGCCACAGCCATTAACTCTTCGATACAGGGTAAAGTGATTCAAATCACTCCACAATCAATCTCCGAAGTTTTTAAACTTGATGATCTAAAAGGTAAAATTTCTTTTGATAAAGCCGAAATGAAAACTGATTTCACAAAAAGGGGATATGCAGAACAATCAAAGGTAGATACCTTACAAAAAGGTTATTTCCCATCTGCACCCAGATTTTTATTCCACACACTTTTAAGTTGTGTTTCAAATAAAACAACAGCGTTTAATGAAATACCATTGAAGATTCAATGCCTGGGCTATGCTATTTTAAACAATAAAGATTACAATTACTCCCAGGAGATCTTCAACGACTTGGTAAAGAACGTTGATAGCAAATCATTTTTACTTTTTCCAAGATTTCTGAGCTATTATTTCAAACAAAAATTTGAAAAAGAAAATGAAAATTTGCTTAAACAAGGTGCCTATTTTCAAATAAAAGGCTTAACAAAAGAAACATTTTCCAGAATGATGGCACCAATAAAGGCAAAAGCAGAGGTGTCTGAGCAGATTTCAGCAGTTACCCCTGCTCCTCACACATCTGCTGCTGAGCCCACTGCTCCAGGTGATCAAGGTAGGACAACCACTGATTTGAAACCCACACCTGATATCACCAAAAAGACCAAAAGAAAATTCTACAAAAAGCCCACCAAACCCAAGAAAAAGGCAACTCTGGAAGATAAGATCCCAGAGCAACTGCCTGTGACAACACAAATGTCACCACAAACCACTGCTGCTACTTCCTCACAGCAGTTGGAAGAAAGATCTCAACCATTACCTAAAACTCCTCCTGCATCCTCACAAAAGGATCAGGTTGTAATCACAGGGACACCGAATTATGAAGCTCTGGATCCACTCGGATTCATCTTCCACAGTCCTGATCCCAAGGACATGTCTCTTTCAACTCCCATACCCTCACCAATCATACTACCACAATCAATAATACCCCTGTTGCATGCGGTTGATATTGCACAGACACAAACCAGTTCCTCTCTATCACCTATCACTGAGAGTATACCCCCACAAGTGACTGGGTCTGATGCTTATACCTCTGCTATCCCAGCAACAGTTGAGGAGGTTACACTGCAGGAGTTACAAGTAACTCTTGTCAGTAGTTCAAGTGGAGCAGCAACTACAACTGATGGATCAACAGATCTTCAGTTGGACAGTTGTTTCATTAGTAAGACTCCCTTGAAGGCAATTTCTTCTATAGCACCATTGATAACCACTAGTGAGCCTATTTTGACCACTAGTAACATCAAAGGATTATCAAGTGCTGAAGAAAGAAGTCCCCAGTACCAAGAACAAGGGGCATCAATGGGTGATTTTTGGGACTCAATTCCTAAGTCACACATTGATACAACCACTGCTGGTGGGGATTCAGATGATCCTACTAAAATAGGTGATGATTCGAAATATCAGGAATTTACGGACAGAGTTGACAAACTTGAAGATTCAGTTGCTGAAATAAAAGATATGGTGCAAGAGATTTTGAAAGCTCAAAAAGCACAAGCCACTGCTGTTCCACCTCAAGCACCTGCTCCACCACAAGCATTTGCTGCAAATGAGCTCTGGAATATCTTCCAACCCTTACTTGAACACCAAAAGCAGATGGCTGATCAGCAACATGAAACACATGTAAAAATGCTGACGAACATGGTAGAGTCGAGGTTTAAAGATACTCAAGCAGATATTAAAGCTATCAAAGCTCATATACAATGCATGACTCATGGTGGAAAAGTTCCCTCTACTATCCTTTTTATGGATAACCCCCTGGCAGATAATGCCAAAAAGGGGGAGAATGTCAAGAAGATGAAGAAAAAGGGAATTGAAGATGGTCTGTATGTTGAACCAGAGCAAGGAAAACAGACATCTAAAACAGCTGATACAGCAGTGGTTACAAAAACTGCTGTCAGTAGCCAAACAGCTGCCATTTCATCAACACACACCACTCTATCACACACCATCACAACCACTGTTCCACCACCATCATCATCTACAATCATATCACCACCACTGCCTCCTGCCATAAAGCAGAAGACAGCAGATGTTACAACATCTGCTGTAATGACAACAGTGATTGAGACACCAGTTGTTTCAACCACTGTCAGTCAAGCACAATCCCAAACCACTGATCCACCAAACACATCATCAGCCTCTCCTACAATAAAAAGGAGAAGGGTTTTCATTCCTGATGATGATTCACCACCACCATCACACCATCAAAAACTACCTCATCACTTCCATCCCCTGCTCAAAAGCAGAAGACATCTGCTGACATATCAGCAGTTGTAATGACAACAGATGTTGAGACACTAGTTGTTTCAACAGCTGTTAGTCAGTCATCCACCACTGTTTCCACCAGTCTCATATCATAACCAGCAAAGCTTCACAAAAGAAAGAGAGACACAACACAGGCTACTGATGAAAAGTATGATCCTGTTGCTGCTAAATATCCACTGGAATTAGAAGCTGTGAAAAATGAGATGAAACAATTTTACACCGAGGATGATCCTTTAAAAAGGAAATTTCCTTCTCTCATAGGTTTCATAATTCCAGAAGACATGGATGAATATCTCGAAATGAAAGCAAGACAAGCAAGGATAAGAGCCAAAGTTGAATGCAAGAATCAGGGTGATGAAGCCATTTTGGAAAGAAGAAAATTCCTGCTCATCAAAGTCAAACAAATGGAAGAATATGCAAGTGATCTGAACAAAGAAATGTCAAGCCTATCTCCTGAAGCAGATCAACAAAATGAATTAAGAAAAGAATACCTTGCATACATAATGAAAGAAAAGTTCTATCATGCTGAAGAAACAGAATTCAAAGAATGGCCAATAGTTGCATTAAAGCATGAGGCTAACAGAATTGAAAAGATTAAAAATAATCCAAGAAAGAAGAAGACAGCTCCAAATTGGAACAAATACAGGAAGCTCATAGCTGATCTTACTTCTGAATATAAAAGAAAGAAGCAGGAGCTGGTGGATGCAAGAGTGGATACTTCAAATGCCATAGCAAAATGGACTAAGCAGCAAATAGATGAAGCTTATGAAAGACTTAAGAAAAGGATGATGACAGCCTCTGATACTCCTAAAAAGTCTAACTACAAAAAGCTAAAGGAGCATATCAAGACTCTTGAAACACAAATCAATGCAGAAGAAACCTCTGTCACAATGTTGAGAAAAGAAAAGGGGGAACAACTGACTGCTGGAGGAGAAAAAGAAAAAGAAACTGATTATCTTGAAGAAGCTATCAAGAAAATAGCTTCAGATAAAGAAAAATTGGCAAAGCTACAAGACCTTACCAAAAAGGTTTTGAACCAATCATCATCAGCAGATATCACAGACAGTGAGCTTGGTCAACAACAGAGACAAGAACTGATTGACAAAGAAGTTGCAGAAGACATAGCTGCAGCTAATAAAGTCATAGAAGAAGCTTTCAAAAGAATGTCTGAAGTTCAATATACTGCTCTACGTTTCTTTTCAAGGCCAACATCTTCCAACTCATCTGCAAATAAATCTCTCCCAAGAAACCCATTTGGTTTAAAAATACTAAAGTGGCTCTCTGATCAAAAGACCCACGTATTGACTCTGGTCAGAATCAATGGTGAAGTGAAGCATATATCAAGGAATCAAGCACTAGGCCTGGGTGTTGAAGATCTACAAGATCTCCTTGAGCTTACACTGTGCAGGGATGAAGATGACACAAGTTCCAAAGAATTTGAAGAAGAATTCAAAAGAAAAGCAAGGGAACTTCTGATGAGTAATAAAGATCCAGAATAATGACAGGGTTTGGCATTATCTGTTCTAGGGGGAGATTGTTGGGATTGAACCCTACCAGAGGAACAGATAATGTAAAGCCAAAACCTGATCACAACAGTGGATTCACAATAAGCAGCTGTTTACTCTAAGTCTTCTCCCTTGAAAGTGATTACAAACAACTGATGGTCTTACATCCACTGCCCGTCTACAACTGCTGCTGTCTTGCCTAACTACTGATGAAGCCTAGAAGACTGCTGGATACTAAACACTGCTGGTACAAACTGCTGATGACAAAGCACTGCCCAATCAAGGACTGATCAACCTTGAGGAAAGCACTGATGAATAGGAAAAGCAGTAGTTTAGTATATCATCTGATTCTTGTATAGTCAGTTGTTAGGTTTAGCAGTGTTTGTATAAGAACAGTAGATACAGGTTGTTAGGTTGTTAGACGTCGCTTTCATGGTGACGTCAGCTGAGATGCCTCAGCGGTTTGGTTTGTCTATAAATGGAGCAGTACTCTGTACTGTTACATTTGATTCGTTTTGAGAGAGTTCATCTCCTCAATTCAATCCTTTCATCTTGTACAATCCAACCTTGGGGCATCTGGCTGAGGGGGAGCTTAGTATGTAAGCATATCTGTAATCATTTGATTCTTATTGTAAATCTTTTGACAAAATGAATTGCATATGCTTTCTCAAAACTATTTTCTCCTTGATTGTGTTTACAAAGTTTGTTTTTCATTTCCGCTGCACTTAAACTCTGTTCATCTCTATTGATTATACAATTTTACACAAACAAACACTTTCATGAGGGCCTCCGATCGTAACAAACTTGATATTAAAAAAGTCAACAGAAAGCTAAAAATCAAATTAATGCATAATTAGCAATGTAGAAGACATGCAACCTATTTTATCATTAATATAACTTGGTAATTAGTGTAAGAGCATGTCTAAACATGTCCAACCCGACAATTTTCAGTAGAGACCCGGTTCGGAACCGAAAGTCGCATAATTTGACTTTTGCTTTGACTTTCAGTTCTGACCCATTTGAGCATAGTTTAGAAATGCCTTAGAGCTTTATTTGGACCAGGATGTATGTTAGTATAACCCTCTGTGATTATACACCTTGGTTCAATGGTTACCCGATTCGTATGCATGTTCCTGTTAATTGCTTATATGTTGACTATTATGCCCATATAACCTTAAAACGTGATTTTTGAAAATGTAAAAGATTAGAAACCTTAGTCACTGATTTATAAACTTGCACCCAAAATTTGACATCAGTTTGAGGTCTAGATTAAGAGTTATGCTCAATAGCGTAATTAGAAAGCTTTTTGTTAATTAAACGGCATAATTAGCATATAGCCTATTTTAACCCACTTTTTGATATCAAGATTTTTACCCACTGATGTAATATAATATTTTGGGATTTTTGAAGATTTTTAATTAATTTTAGGCTGAGTATAACATTGGGTTGTAGCTTTAATTCGGTTATTGCCGGTTTTGCCCTTTTGAGCCTATAAAATGAGTTTTACAAATCTTTTTGACCCCAAACCTTTTGCTACTGATTTTATATGATAAATAAATTATTTTAAACCTTATGGAATAATGAAAATACCAGCTTTCTATATAGAACCCGGAAATGGCTCCAAATCGCCTTTTTAAGCATTTTTAACGAATAGTATGCATCAAAACTATTTTACACATATAAGGTTGATACCTACTGATATTTTAAGTATATTTTTATACATTAACAGTAAGCTAAAGTTTAAAACTCAGAATTCCAGATTTGACCTTTAAAGGCTATGTGAAATTACCAAAATGCCCCTACGGTGCATAGTTTGGTTATAATGGATAAATTTCACATATATTTAGTACCCTACTGTTATGAATTATAAAAATGAGTATTTTTATTAGTTATATCAGACCTGTAACTCAGATTATTATTTAAACTCTTTTATAACCTTTTAAATGACCAAAATGCCCTTACGGGGCATAGCTTGAGTCTAAATTCGTTTCGGGCATAATAGAAGATATCTTACTGATGTCACAACATATTTAAGGCATGTTAACTTAGGAAACCTATATATGGCTCTTATGGTTACCCGTTACGCATCCTTCGCGTTCGGTTCGGTTTATGTAACTAGTTTGCATAAATTGACCGAAACGGGTCAAGCCTTATCATTTCAATCTCAAAATCCAGAATGTGTTTAGTTTACCCATATTATACAAGTCTTCAAACTTGTCGGTTCTAAATCACATTCTATTCCGGTCTTCGCTTACTCATGCGTTTGAACCGAATCTTCCTTTAAAACTAACCGGTCTAAGTTTAAGCTTAATTAAAGATCCGTTAGAAATCTAATAGGTTATTAAAACCTTTGTTCCAGAATAGGAGACCCGGTAAAAGCTACACGTGCTTGCCATTTGTGATTAATACTTGCAAAGGTAAATACTTTTAACTTATTTTCCTTATACGGGCTTGGGGTACGGTATATAAAATACCGCTTGGTCGGGCATTGAATCTTTAATTGCATGAAGGTTAAATCATTGAAATGTCCTGTTTAGAAATGTTTTGTTTGCTTAAAGCCTTTAGGGGGTTAATGACCATGTCCCGGATATCCTTGGCATCATTTTACGAAATGGCCACGACCTAAGCACGGGGTGTAGGCGTACACCCGTCAGTGCCTAAATAAATAATGTGGTGTGTCTATTGATCTTTAACCCGGCACGAACTGGACTACTGAACGCATAAGAAACATGTAATTCTTTTACAAGTATTATATTCAAATAATTATCCCAAGTTATAAAAAGTTTTGTGCCATGTGCATTCAAATCAATTTTTAAACCTTTTCAAAATGAGTAAGTTAAATTGTATTTACCAGTGTAAACTGACGTATTTTTCCAAAAAGGTTAAGTGCAGGTACTACTCGTAATAGGCTGGCCTCTCCTTAGCATCAATAAGAGTCTCGCAAGCTTGGATGCATTTAAGTCTGTTGAACAAGTTTCCTCTTTATTTTTATCCGCCTGTGGATCTGTTTCAACTGTGTTATGATACTTAAATATTACACTTTTATTCAGTTGAAATAATATCTATCTTTTGCTTCCGCTGTGCATTTAAATATTGTGTTGTTTGACTATGATGATATCAACTACGTCACAATACTCCCCACCGGGCCCACCATTAATACGTGGAAATATCGGGGTGTGACACGACCTTACGCCCTAATGTTTGCTAAGTTAACTGATTATGCTACACTACTTACTATGCTATTCGCGATCGCTATTCTCGAACACGCATAGACCTTAGATGATAGATGCAGTCAGAATGCTCTATGTGTCTCTATATGCATATGTGATTACATGCTTCTGTGCCCTATGTGCTTATGTGCTTATGTGTCTCTATGTGAATCTGTGATTATGTGCCTACGTGTTTGTGTGATGCATGTTTCATTGTGTCCCTAAGCTTTAGTAGTATTAGACGTGTGAGGTGAGATTCGATTTTGACGTGTCTGAGACCTATAACGATGTCTATTGTAGACAATGTCAACTGGACCGTCATCCGGACCCCGTCACCCACGACTTTCTCGCCAGGAACAGAGGGACAAACGCCTTGCTGCCATCCTCACTAAACAAGTGGCCAAGGTTGTGCCTCAGATCGTGAGTGAAATTTATGAGAATGTTAGCAAATCATCTGAGGAATCCAGAACCGAGGCTCCTAAAGTTGCTACCAAGACTGCTTTCAGCTTCATGCAGTTCAAGGCTTGCGGTCCAAAGGAATTCACTGGACAAGATGGCCCAACGGCTATGTTTCAATGGTTCGATTCCGTCGAAGTCACTCTGCACCAGAGTGGATGTCCGAAAAATCTCCGCACTCTGAACGCTATCGGCGTCTTCCAGTCCCTCGCATTAGACTGGTGGACGGCCGAGAGAAACAAACGTGGAAATGATGCAGCCTATGAGCTGACGTGGGAAGAGTTGAAAGCCATCATGATGGATGAATTATGCCTTCCCCATGAATGCCAAAAGCTAGAAGACGAATTCTGGCACATTAAGTAGAAAGAAGGTGACAACGCTGCCCTGACTGCACGCTTTAAGCAGCTCAACATCATCTGTCCTGATCAAGTGAAAATGCCTGACATGGCAATCAAGAAGTACATCCGAGCTCTACCCGACTGTGTAGCGGATTTTGTGCATGCCGCAAAGACAGCAACGATCGAAGAAACTTACTTGCTTGCCGCCGAAATCAACGACAAGCGGGTGAAATCTGGTTTCTAGGATAAAACACCAAAGAACCTGGACCAAGTCATCACTGCACCAACCGCTGAAATTGCCGCCGCTCAATCGTTAAAGTCCTCACGTCGCAAGAAGAAGAACAACAACAGCAGCTCCAGCAACAAGAACTGTGCTGCCACTACCAATGCTGCTCCACTTCAAGCCGTACCGGCTCAGCAGTAGTCTCAGCGCCGCTCAGCTCCAGGAATCTATGCACCGCCTGCAAAGCGCGCATACACAGGCCCCCACCCTGCCTGCCCAACATGCACCTATCATCACCCGGTGGGTCTCGCCTGCCGTTTCTGCGCTCACTGCAATATGTACGACCACTTCACTGCTAATTGTCGTACTGGTCCCCGTCAAGCACCAGCTCAAGCCACTGCTCATCAAGCTCTGTTCCCAGCCCCACAAGGCAAACAAGTGGCTCAGGCACCCGCGGTCAACGCCCGAGTCTGCTTCGCATGTGGTGATCCCAACCACTTTGCGAACATGTGCCCGAACAGGGTTGTGAAACAAGAGCCCCAGCAGCAGCAGCCTCAGCAGCAGCAACAGCCTCAGCAGCAGCAACAAGCCATACGCGCCAGAACTTTCAACATCAATGTGCGCCAAGCCCATGCTGACAACAACGTGGTCAATGGTACGTTCCTTGTGAATGGTATTTATGCTTCATGTTTGTTTGATACTGGAGCTGATAACTGCTTTGTGTCGTTTGAATTTGAGAAGCTTCTTAGTCGTAAGCGCTCCCATCTCCCCTCGACGTTCGATGTTGAAGTCGCCACCGGAAGAACTGTCACCGTCAATTCTGTTCTTCGTGATTGTACTCTTGAGCTCAACAATCACATCTTCCCAATCGACCTTATTCCGATGCAACTCGGAAGTTTTGACGTCATAGTATGCATGGACTTCCTTCGCGAAAACCATGCTGAAGTTGTGTGGTTCGATAAGATGATTCGATTCTCGCTCGCGAATGGTGATTTATTGTGTGTCTATGGTGAAACTGCTTCGAAAGGTCTCAAACTCATGTCATGTGTCCAAGCTAGCAAGTATCTCCACAAGGAATACAGAGCTTTCTTGGCTAACATTGTAGTAGCGGAGAAGGAAAAGAAAGGAAAGACAGAAGTGAAAGACATTCCTGTGGTTCGTGAATTTCCTAATGTGTTCCCTGACAACCTTCCCAGCTTACCGCCAAGTCATGATATCGACTTTCGTATCAACCTCATTCCTGGAGCCAGCCCTGTTGCCAAAGCTCCTTACCGACTCGCACCGTTCGAAATGCGTGAACTCTCGAGTCAGCTTCAAGAATTACTTGAGAAAGGCTTCATTTTCCTTAGCACCTCTCCTTGGGGCGCGCTGGTCCTTTTCGTCAAAAAGAAGGATGGGTCGTTCAGGATGTGCATCGACTACAGGGAATTGAGAACCACTATCCCCTGCCTCGCATTGACGTTTTGTTTGATCAGCTACAAGGTGCTACGTGTTTCTCGAAGATCGACCTACGCTCAGGCTATCACCAACTACGCATTCAAGAGGAGGATATACCCAAAACCGCGTTTTGCACCCGATATAGCCATTATAAATTCGTTGTTATGCCTTTCGGTTTAACCAACGCACCCGCGGTTTTCATGGATCTGATGAATCATGTGTGTAAACCATATCTCGACCGTTTCGTTATCGTGTTCATCAACGATGTCTTGATCTATTCCAGGTCGAAAGCCGAACATGCGCAACATCTACGTTTGGTTCTCGAGATACTCTAGGGGAATCGACTCTATGCCAAGTTCTCCAAGTGTGAATTTTGGCTGGAGGAGGTTCAGTTTCTGGGTCACATTGTTAATAGTCAAGGTATTCACGTTGATCCCGCGAAGATTGAAGCAGTCAAGAGTTGGATTACACCCAAGAACCCTTTTGAGGTCCGTTCTTTCCTCGGATTGGCAGGCTATTATCGAAGTTTTATCGAAGGATTCTCAAAGATCACTGTGCCGCTTACCGCTCTTACGCATAAAGACAAGCCTTTGTTTGGGGAACTGAACAAGAGTCTGCCTTCCAAACCCTCAAGCACATGCTTTGCAATGCTCCTGTTCTCACTCTACCCGACGGAAACGGCGACTTCATTGTCTATTGTGACGCTTCCGACCTTGGTCTTGGTTGTGTCCTTATGCAGCGGGACAAGGTTATATCTTACGCATCTCGTCAGCTCAAAGTCCATGAGAAGAACTATACAACCCATGATCTCGAGCTAGGCGCAGTTGTTTTCGCGTTAAAGATTTGGCGACACTACCTGTATGGTACCAAGTGCACGATCTTCACCGATCATAGAAGCCTACAACATATCTTTGATCAGAAAGAACTTAATATGCGTCAACGCCGATGGGTAGAACTTCTCAACGATTACGACTGTGAGATTCGTTATCACCCAGGCAAAGCAAATGTCGTTGCCGATGCCCTCAGCAGACGGAGCTATCTGCTCAGCATTCGTGATGTCCAAGACCAGTTCGACCTCGAAACCCTCATCCGCGAAGCCCAGCATGCCTGTTTTAATGAACACACCTTGAAGAAGGAAAGGATCTATCACGATGGAGCTCAACTTGTGAATAAGTCAAATGGGATATTCCACTTCCTGGACCGAATTTGGATCCCTAAACGGACCAATTTGCGATAGATATTGATGGATGAAGCCCATAAATCCCGGTATTCTATTCATCCCGGTGCCGATAAAATGTACCAGGACCTTCGCTACAAGTACTGGTGGCCGGGCATGAAAAGGGATATTGCTCTCTACGTTGGGAAGTGCCTGACTTGCTCAAAGGTCAAGGCTGAACACCAAAGACCCTCTGGCTTACTCGAACAACCCCCGATCCCTATGTGGAAGTGGGAAAGTATAGCCATGGACTTCATAACCAAGATTCCGCACACGTCATCAGGTCACGACAGCATCTGAGTTGTTGTTGACCGTTTGACCAAATCAGCTCACTTTTTGCCAATACGGGAAGACTACAAGGTAGAACGATTAGCCCGAATCAACACTAATGAGATCATTTGTCGACTTGGGACGCCTCGCGACATCATCTCTGACCGTGATGCTCGGTTTACCTCGTGACTCTGGGAAACGTTTCAAGCGGCTCTCGGTACTACGCTTAATCTGAGTACCGCATTCCACCCTCAAACCGACGGTCAGACTGAAAGAACAATCCGTACTTTTGAAGACATGCTCCGTTCGTGTGTCATAGATTTCGGTGGTAATTGGGATGCATACCTGCCGTTAGTCGAATTCTCGTACAACAACAGCTATCATACCAACATACAAATGGCACCATTCGAGGCTTTATATGAAAGAAAATGTCGATCGCCTATTGTGTGGCACGAGATCGGTCACTCGCAATTAACCGGTCCTGAGCTATTACAAGAAACGACTGACAAAGTCCTCCAAATTCGAGACAACTTGTTGAAAGCTCGAAGTCGACATAAAATTTACACCGATAGACGACGCAAGCCCCTTGAATTTGACGTTGGCGACTACGTACTCCTGAAGGTATCACCTTGGAAGGGTGTGGTTAGATTCGGCAAGAAAGGGAAACTAGCGCCTCGATATGTTGTACCTTTTAAGATTCTGGAAAGGATCAGAAAAGTCGCCTACAGACTCGAACTACCAGAGGAACTTAGTAATGTCCACCCGACTTTCCATGTGTCAAACCTCCGAAAGTGCCTGGCTGAGCATGAATTAATAGTGCCTTTCAATGACCTCCAAGTAAACGAAACACTACACTTCGTGGAGAAGCCTATCGAAATCATGGATCGCCAAACCAAGCAGCTCATACGCTCGCGCATTCCTATTGTGAAAGTCCGATGGGAAGGAAAACGAGGTGCGGAGTTCACTTGGGAACTCGAAAGCGACATGAAGGCGAAGTACCCATAGTTGTTTGTTACGGCTTCGGTCTAATTTTGGGAAAAAATTCCCTCAACTAGGGGAGGCTGTAACACCCCGTGTTTCGGAAGTCAAAGTCAAGATTGAAGTCAAAGGAAGAAAAGATTGCTAATTGCGATCTGTCTCTCCTTGCTCAAATCCTGTTTTGACCTCTTTGACTTGTACTTAGCCTATTTTATTTTCGCTTTAGTTGTATTATGTGGAGTATCTATTAATAATCGAGTGGTAATCGCTATTTATCGCATGAATTAATCGTTTTATCGCTATCGCAATCACGCTCGTAACTCGAATTACGCATTTTGGTTATGGTTATACGTGTGTGTGTGCCTTATGTGTTACTTGTGCATGTTTATTTATGTTATTTGTGGTAATCGATCGAAACGCAATCGAACTCAATCACAACCGAATCGCAAACGCTAAACAAATACGAAATAAGGATGATTGTATGTTGATATAGTAGTTGGGATTAAAAGTAATTTGACTAGGAAACTTTATTGCATCGCAACGCTCGCAATCGCAATTGAAATGGAAAAACTCGTCGCACTGAACGCTCGAACCAAGCGACTGATCGATCAGGTGACCAGCCGATCGACCAGCCGTTTGATCGAGCTGCCTCTCGATCGGACAGCTGTTCGACCGGGCTACCACCCGATCGTCCAACTCCTTTCCACTTTGGGTAACCCTATAAATACCCCATGTCACCATCACACTTATTACTTTTGGCAACTCTCATCCGACCAGCTCATCTTCCCCACTTTTCTTCAGATTTCTCATAATTCCGGTAAGATCTCGTCCTAAATCTTGTACTTCCTTAATCTACACGCACTCCTACACCTTTCTATCTTTTGAATCTTAACCTTTAACCTTGAAATCATCAAGATTCAAGGTGTTCTAGGATGACGTCATCATGTGTTCTTGAAGAACTTCATGTTTGGGCCCCAATCCACCAAGAACAACTTAGATCTAACCGATTTCCACATAAACAAACAAAGATCTTTCATAGATCTAAACATATTCACAATGAAAAGGATTAAAAGATGGTTTTCCAACTTTCTTTCAACTCTTTTACACTCATAACATTCAAAACCGATAGAATCGGAGCTTGTGCCAACTTACTACTCATTCTTGTGGTTGTGTTGGTTCAAGATCTGGATTCTATTCACGAGACTACCGATTCTGGATTAAACATGGAACACCATCTCGAACCGTGAACTGACCGGGTTTGGGTGATTCCTGTCTAATCAGGGGCACCAAGTATTGACAAGCTTTCTGTTGCTTAATACGTTATCCAAACGTCTCGATAAAACGAAAAATAATCAAAACAACCAAGTGTAAGACGAACATGTCGACCAGGACGGGGTGCCGTCCGATCGGACTACTGTCCGATCGAACAGCCAATCCGAACGACTGGCCAATCCGAATGACTTGCACCTTGGTCCCACCTTAGTTTTCAAATCAACTCTCAAGAGTTTTGGAACACCGAATGGATTGCTGTCCGATCGAGTTACCACTCGATCGACCGATCATCCGACTATGTGATGTTTCAAAGCTTCAAACACTTAAACAATTTTCAACATGTTCAATGCACAAGGGATGCCACCCGATCAAACAACCGTCCGATTGAGTGACAACCTGCTGTGAACTTGTTCTCGCTGAAGTGCCCAACCTATCGGATTGTCGCCCGATCGAATGGTCGTTCGATCAATCGACCTAAAAGGTAGAGATACTTCTATAATTTCTAAATGCTACAACGAAAACTTCAAAAGTTAAGCCATCATACACAAACACATCCTTCCCAAAGGAAGTAACAATCCACTCGAACGATCATCTGAATGGACGACCGTCCGAACGGACTACCACTCGCACGACCGGCTGTCTGATTGGGTTACCATCCTATCGAACTGTTGTCCTACCCACCTACATTCTGCACCGTTTTACGCGTCGCTTATCGTTATGCTATCAATCTGTTCAAGTTAACCCTACTCTCTAGCGCTCCCTTCAATCCATCAATCGTTGTGAGTATACTCGATCCCTTTTTGCTTTACGCACTTTTGGGTGTTACATACGTTACTTATACAAAATCACATCGAACACACTACGCAATACTTTAAACGCTAATCGTTATCGCATGTATACGTGACTTAATGAATGCTTGTTTGTTATGTTTACACATGGAATGCTGTCTACCTGCCTTAGCAACGATAGTACTATTAGTTTGGACTCAGCACCCGTTCACTCGGGGGTTGTTAAGGACAATTACCTACATGGCTCACCGTGGTGAGTATGTATCGCGAACTGCCTTGGGCAGTCAATTAACAGTCATTGGTATCGATAGGTTCATATCGATAACTAACATGCCCCATTTCACTCTGTGTACGTGCTGGTTATGCGTAACGCTTTCGAACTCTATATGCTATTATCAAACTTGTATGCCCACCTTTACACTCTGTGTATTGACTTTTACTTTAACGTATGTTACAGGTGCTTAGGATGCTTATTTGCTTACTTTGCTGTGAAATCGAGGCTAGGAAAGACCTAGGTCAACAATAAACAATTGTCTGTAATAAAAATCTGAGTTGTCGGAACAGAACAATTTGACTAGATCTTTTCTGTAATAATTGTATTATCATTTATGACATGGTATGGGACGTGTTGCTTTAAATATCTGGTAAATATAGTTGTTATGGAAACTTCTGGATAATATGTTTCGCTCAGTGCCATGCCCCGATGTTTCCGCCATCGGTTGGGCTGTGACAGATAGACAACCACGAGATAGAGTTGGAGATCTCTGTTGGGGTATGGATGTCACTCCTAACTCAACAGAGGTTCTCGTGTTGAGAGTAAAAATACACGTAGAATGAGTGATCTTATCGAGAGTTCTTGATTTTCACACCTAATCTCGACCCAATCACTCGGTTGTGTTATGCGAGCATTTTCCAAAACGTGTGTATTGTGTTAGCCTTAGGACAGGCAAGTAGTATTTCGCCTTAGGAACTGCTTCTTCGTACGAAACTGTAGTATGCGGGTCCGTACGAAGATGTAGTTTTCGCGAGTTCGAACGAGAGTATCAAAAGTGGGCTCGCACAAAACCCCTACTTGGGTTTGCACGAAGCTGGTCTATTGGTACTTAGAATATAGACTAGGTCAATTCTACACGACTCGACCTAATTCCCTATAGTTATTGCTCTGATACCAATCTGTCAGACCCCAACCGATGGCGGAAACATCCGGGCGCGACACTAGGCGAACTAGATTGCTCAAGAGAATCCATAACAACTATTCATTACCAATATTTTAAAGGTTCATCATCCCATACTAATGAACAAATATTTGACAAACAATTATTATAGATAACGAGTTCTCTTAAACAAAACATGATCTGACAACCTAGATTTCTATTAGTTGAGTTTCGAGACTGCCTATCTTGATTTAGCATAACATTCCATCAACCTGCCACATACGTTAAAATAAAAGTTAATACATAAAGTAAAGGTGAGTACACAAGTTTGCATAGTAATAGTATAAAAAGCGTTTACGCATAACCAACATGTATCACGTAACGGGCGAAGCATGTAACTATCAAACAACGATACAACCTAACCACAAGACTGCGTTGTAGAGGATGTGCGACACATGTTCACCAAAGCGAACACGTGAGGTAAAGTAATGTGATCCCTAGCAACCCCTGTCACACAGGCGCTGAGTCCAAACTATAGTACTATTGTTGCTAGAGGCGGTCTAGTGTAACACTGTATAAGCATAGTAACAAGCATTCAACAAATCACGTATAGCATGCGGGAGCGGTTAGCATTTATAAAGTGTTTGCGTTGTGTGTTGTGTTTTGATATAGAACGTATGTAACACCCAAAAGTGCGTTAAACGAAAATGGGTTCGAGTATACTCACAGTGTGTGTTTAGCAAGTAAACACGAGTTGGATTGGATTGAAGGAAGCGCGTTGAGTTAGCCTGTGCATGGAAACAAAAACATAAGTCCTCTTCAGGGCTGAATGGTTGTAAGCAGAATGTCGAGCGGGTTAAGTGATCAACGGTTTATCCGAACGAATGAGTATAATCCATCCGAGCGGATGGGTTCCATCCGAACCGATGGTCATCCGGACGGATGGCCATCCTAGCGGATGGCCATCCGTGGCCATTCGAACAGTGTGTGGGTGTTTGTGACGGATGGCCATTCGAGTAGGCTGGCCTGTAGTTGAAGTTCTGTAAAATTTTCCAAGTAAAAGTTTCGAGTTAACGGGGATGGTGTGATGACGTGTCAAACAACAGAAAAGTACCAAGTCCAGTTCATTCGGCCGGATGGTCTCAGCCTACTCGGACAAATGCGCTGTTCTTAATGAAGATTCAAGTTTGACCCGTTAATCGGTCCATCTCTCTGGTGGAAATCCGTTTTCACGCCGGCTCTCAACTAAGGAATGAGTCGAGAGTCTGATTGAGTCTATATTCCATCGATATTATGTAAAAACTGAAGAAAAGCTCAGAATAAGTTGCAAAAGTGTGGAAATCTTTCATAATTAAGTTGAAAAGTGTGAAATCCTTTAGATCTTGAACCAATCTCGATTGAATGATGCTTCCACAACAGTTGCCTAAGCGAACCGAGCGGAACCCACCTTCAAGAGGTCCAAATCAGTTGATTTCGAGGAAAAAGTTAGTGTTTTTGTGTGATTTTGATGAAAAAGATGATGTAGAAGTGATTAGAGATGAAGATTAGAGAAGATTTAAGGGAAAAAGCTTACAAAATGGCCTTGAATCGTGACAGAGTCTTGGGGAGCGGATGAGAGTGTCAAAGTCAGAGAATGGGGGTGTACGGCAGTATTTATATAGAGTGAGGGCGAGAGTTAAGGCGGTCGCGTAAGGCAGTGTTCGGGCGTATGGTCATCCGGACGGATGGTCATCCGAGCGAATGGTCATTCGGACGGATGTCCATTCGAACGGCCGTGTTGCGTTTTGTTAGTTTTCCAACTTTGTTTCGTTTGATAAGCATTGCGTTTAATTGAGTTGCGAGTGAGCGTTTGAGCGTGTAAGCGTTGCGTTGATAACCATATAACATTCAAACAAATAATCACACAAATAACACACATAACATAATTAAATCCGCGTTTTAAGTCTGCGTTGAGTTTGCGTTGCTATAGCGTTTAGTCTAAATAAGCGACGTAGAATGTGATAAAATGCGTTAAAGTAGTAAGCGTTATAAACATCGTTTAAATGTGATGACTGCGATTTGAATAAGCGTTGTAATATGCATTTAAAATGTGTTTAAAATATAGTTTAACCCTTTGCGTAAATCGAATCTGAAGAGTACAAGCGGTTACGAAAAGAAATGACAGCGATAGGTAACGATCCGAAAAGTCGGGTTGTTACACCCACAAGAACATAAGAACACCATTGTTACGCTTGATCAAATTGAAATCTGATTGAAATTTAACAGAACACGACAGAAATATGATGCTATGCTGTTGTTGCCCTAATTGCGATTGAAATCCAAGTGAGACTGATTGTTACACTGCTTTGGTTGTAAAAAAATCCGTTTTAGCACTAACCCTAACCCAGGTCAGAGGAAAGATAGTGTCACACCCCGACCACGCAAAACAACAAAACGTGACGGAAAACGTCGGGGAGTGTAGTAACAGAATCATTGTTTCATAACACATGGAAATTTAAATATTGTTTTATTCATTAAAATAGTTACAATGTCTTGACAATCAAAGAAACATAACATAAATAACTAGTCTTGCATCTTTTATTGTCACTAAGGCCCAAGTCCGCCTAAGTGTATCTTGATAAATCCTATGCATCATATCCTGAAACACATGTGAAAATAGGTACGTCAGCATAAAAATGCCTGTGAGATACATAGGTTTTGTGAAAATAGGATTCATGACTTGTAAGTTTAGAAAAAGTTGTTTAGCAAAAGTCAGTCATGAACCTTGTAAATTGATTTGTTTTGTAAATCGTTTGAAAAACAATAAGTTCAGATGATATGTATAAATAAGAGAATAATGTATGGTTAAATGAATAACCAAGTAAAATGAGTTTGTATAAGATAAGTTGTTTGTAAAACAACGTCTTGTGAAAAGTATGTTATTTGTATAAAATGTTATATGTCTCAAATTGAAATGATTCAAATAACGCTACGATATGTAATACCATACAAACACTTATATATAGGAAGTACCAACGGCGTATCCACCATGCTTGTATCATATTACACATGCCTCGTTACTTAAATCACTTACTCAAACCAAACCAACAATGTAAGATGTCTATGTTTAAACCAATTGCCAAACGTATTGAATATTATGTCAAAATGTTTGTGTCAAGATGTAAGTCATGTAATGTATAACCAATGTCAATAATGTTTATGTGTCAAATGTAAATCATGTAATGTGTAACCAAAATGATATGTATGGCTAGTGAAATATATCAACTAAACCATATGCACAAAAACAAAGTATTGAAGTAAAACATGGTTTAAATCAAAGCTATATTTTGTGGAACAAATGCATGCTATACTGATATAAACATCTATGCGGTATTGTGAGAATGCATACATCCAAGCCTTGAGACTGTGGTGATAAACCCTTAAACAAATTAAAGGTTTATCTAAGTTATGTGTATCGAATTCTGTCATTCCTTTCATCCAAACCTACCCAGGATGTCCGGAACGGCAGTTGTCAATTCCTATGGTACCACTACCTACTAACGAACGGCGTGATCGGTGTTAATGAATGTAAATTGATCCATCAAAACAAACCAAATATCATATCAAAATGTAAGCATGTGATGAATAATAAATGTACTAAGTACGCACACAATGGGCATACATAGCATAAAATGTAATGTAATGTAATGTAAAATAATGTACTAAGTACGCACACAATGGGCATACATAGCATAAAATGTAATGTAAAATAATGTACTAAGTACGCACACAATGGGCATACATAGCATAAAATGTAATGTAAAATAATGTACTAAGTACGCACACAATGGGCATACATAGCATAAAGTGTAATGTAAAATATTGTACTAAGTACGCACACAATGGGCATACATAGCATAAAGTGTAATGTAAAATAATGTACTAAGTACGCACACAATGGGCATACATAGCATAAAACACAATGAAATCATGTACTATGAATGTACTAATGAACATAGCAAGTATATGATGTGAAAACAGGAAAGCATGAAAGTAACAAGTAGGCACATGTGTTCCACCCCAAAACAGTTTGGAAAACAGTAAAAGAGGGGTCTATGTACTCACTTGAGATTGCTTAGTAGTCCTTGAGTAACAACCAAACAATGCTAGAGATCACGGATATCAAACGACACCTAATATAGGTAACTATGTTAATAAACCGGACCTAAGTCGGAAGATCGGATAGAATGAGGGCTCGTAAACCAAATGAGTATGGGAACTCATGTAGTATGGTTTAACAAAGCCTACATACTAAATGAAACCTAACCTAAGTGCTTACGACCCATTACGACCCGTTTAGGTAGATTATGCTACTTTAACGCATCGTTCGCGTAAAACGCGTTCGGAACGCCTAACTAGCCCTATGATAAGTAAAATATGCCTTAACATGTCTAATATTGTTTCCAAATCAGTTTAGATATCAAAAGTTATGTTACATATGCTTAATATGAATTTTGGTGCAAAAAGGGCATTTTGGTCATTTACCTAAGGCATATAAACTACCTATCATACAACTAACTAAACGCCGTGACCATAAGGTATAACCTCGGAAGGTTATTCCCTATATACTTTGGTCACCTAATGTGTTTTGTCGGATCATAATGATCGACCAAACGGTTCGGGTTCGAAAGTATAAGCACTAAACTAAAAGTGACGAGCTAAGCATGTTAAAACATGCTTAACTAAGTTTAGAAAACAGGTTTGGTATCAAAACAAACGGTTTTGATACCTATGAGTAGTTTGGTTACAAAATACGCAAGAATGCGCATTTTGGCCGAAACTACGACTCGTCACTGAGCCTAGATAACGTGGTAATCAGTAGGTATAGTCGCTAGGGACTATAACCATCGTGATTACACTCACGTTATGAAGTTCAAATGAACTTCGCATTGACCATAAACTGGTCAATGCAGAAAGTCAAACAAAGTTTGACTTTCGGACTCGAAAAGCAATAAAAGAACGAAGGAACACTTACAAAGGGTCCCCGCAAGATTGATAATCCAAGTATTCTCAGGTATGAGGTGATGAAACACCCCAACTTAGAGAAATATCAGATTTCAAGTGGGTTTTGCAATGAAGGGGGTTGGGTATTTATAGATTTTGGTTCACCGTTAGGATCGTTTCTTGGAGAAGAGGGAATGATCACATCCCTACACTTGTTGGAATGTTGTGGTAGCTCATTTTGCCCCCACCACAAGAGTTTGACATGTGGCATTGGCCCTTGGAGGGTTTAAGGGCTGTTAACATATATTTAAAATGGCTTTTTCTGATCAGAAGAGGCCTAGCGTGACGCCAAGGGGGCTAGGTGTCACGCTAAGGTCCTCCTGATCAGCAAACACTTTCCAATGTTCCCCTTTCAGTCCCCGTTGCGTATTAAGGCCATTTCCGACATGTTTAAGGCTCGTTAAATCATTTTCAAGGCTCCACAAGGATGCCTAAACATTTTGGGCATGAAACATGCTAAAAAATATGCCGGATGTTGGTTCGTTTGGTCGTACGATCGCGATGTTCGCTTAATTACGACGGAATGCGCATAAGCGCGAAAAACGATCCAAATTGCGCGACGAATGGATTTTTTCTTATGCCAAACACTAAAACAAAATATTTTAGTGCTTACATAAATTTTTGGATGTCCGGATGTATTCAGAACGTAAGTTATGCGCGAAAATGCAAACTTGTGCACTTTTTGACGCTTTTAGTCCCTGAATGACCCAAAAGTTTATTTTAGCACACCGAACCCCTCAAAGCCTATTTCAAAGCTATGTGAAGGATATTTATGGTATCTTTAACTTATGGTCATGTTCCGGAATGTTCGTTACAGTTCAAATTGGCATACTTTCGCAGTTTGTCAAGTTTAGTCCCTGTAAGCGAATTAACTTGTTTTTGACATACCAAAGTCTTCAAAACTTATTTCTAAGTTATGTAAAGGTTATTTAAGGTATGTTAAACCTATTTCACTATTCCGGGGTGTCCGTTGCATTAAACTGGTAATATTTACGCATCAGTGCGCGTATAACCTTCCAGAAAGCGATTTAGAGCCCGGAATCGAACAAGAATTGATATGTGCAAATGATACACATATTTGTACAAATCCCAAGTATGAAATAAAATATTTCATTGGTTTGGTATTTTTTTGATGGCCGCAGTGATCCAGGTGTCACAGTCTCCCCTACTTTAGGAAATTTCGTCCCGAAATTTATTCAGAGGAAACTTGTGAGAGTTTAAAACATGAAGTTGAAAAGACCAAACAACACTGGTTGGAGTTCTTGAACTTCTAGTAACTTTAAATAACATCATTCTTGCAATGTGAGAGGGACACTTATATACAAGTATATAAAGTGTTATTGGTGCGTCCACCGTACCTCCATTACATCGTTCTCATTTTGTTATTGTTGTCACTATCGGTTCTTACACATAATAAATCTTACTGTGGTTACCGTGCACTGAATCTCATAATTATGTACGCGTCCATAATTAGACAATTCCTTGCATAGTTCACACAGTCTATTTTATAATGTGTAGGGGAAAATCAAATGAACAAACCTGTGATGAGTGTGACTAGACCACCATAGGGTCCCTTTTATTAAATCAATAAATGATTTTAATAGACAACCAAGGAGTCTTTTCAGCTTATATCATCACATGTCATTCTTAACCAGATTTTTGAATCAATCTTTTTGACTAGACCACTAAAAGGGTCTCTTATGAATCATGGAGTGGTACTATATAATCCAAGGGTCTTAACTATTACATAGAAGCCCATTAAGGAATTAAGGTAGTACCTTTTTGAATATCCTACTACGAATCCCTCATATTAAGATATGAAAAATTCTACGACGATTTGGATAACGAATATCCAGAGTATACAAAAACACAAAATGCATAAAAGAAAACACAAGATGCATAAACACATAGTCATATAACCACAAAGATTGTTTATCTAGATCTTTAATTTGTTAATTAGTTTTGCTAACAGAGCACATGTATTTAAAGCACACTAGGAATCCATCTCGTGGATTTCATTTGGTACTTTAAACATTATCAAGAATCTAACTATAAAGATGGAAAGATTTTTAAAAGGAAAATTCGATTTCGATTATAAGGAACCGAAATGTTCGAATTTAGGTACATAAGGAATCCACTCAAGGACTCTGATTTGAATGATAATCATCCACAAGGGTCTAAATGTGAAGATAAAAAGATCCCATATGGATTTTAGAAGTTGAAGATGTTTTGAATCCTTGCACTTGATGTGCTTAGGTCAAAACATGAAGTAAAATGCTTATGAAGTTGAGATGCCAGATATGCCAAGGCGACATATGAAGCGAAATTTGAAAGTTAAGTCAATGTATGAAGAAAATATTTTTGAAAACTATGCATGGGGTTCTTAAAAAATGTGTTCAATGTTTTTGAAACCTTATATATAATACCTTTGAAATCATAAAGTAGGTGTGCTAGGTAAGTATATTTATAAAAATATTTTAAATTCATGCGAGATGAATTTTGAAATTATGTATAAGGGTTTTTTTTTTTTTTTGAAAAACATGAATGATGCTTTTCGAAATCATGCACTTGATAAGAAAATGTACTGTTTAATATTGTTTCCAGACTATATGAAACATTTTGAAATTATGAAGGTTGTTTATGAAAACATAGTCAATGTTTTTGAAATAACATAGACAATGCATTAAAAAAAATGTTTTCAAAATATATGAAATGTTTTGAGATCATGAAGATTGTTTTTGAAATACTTGTACTGTGTATGTTGAAAAATCAAAACGTAATGGGTATGGGATTTGAAAATACCCTTAGTTATCTAACCAAGGATGCAAAGGCACAGATGTGCAGAAGCATGATTACTCATACTGTCACTTTATTTTCTGTACTTTGTTTCTTAGAGTGAAACGAGTACTTAAAATTTTCGAGGGAATCATGAGCGATCATTTGAAAGGGATAAATCACAAGAGTAGTTTGTAAGGTACATAGTTTCTTGATGTAGGTATCATAGGAAAAGTCATACACACATGTAACTACACTCGTATATCAGAACTGTGAACAACAATTTATTTATAATCAAAACAGATTGTTTCACATTACAAGAAATAGAAGAAACAAAAGCATAAGACAACAACATCTTCTAATCAGCCAACTTCTCATCCGTGGGTTGGATTTGCATTAGCAAGCTTTGGGCAATCCCTAACGAAATGGCCCATCTCGCCACAGTTGTAGCAAGACCCTGGTGAGAAACGAGCTTGAGCAGAGTTGGCTTGTGGTTGGTTTGGACCACCTTGGTTCGGGTTACATCGACAAGCACTTGCCAGGTGACCAACTCGCCCACATGATACACACAGACGACACGGTAAGTGAGCTTGGTGATGCCCATTACATTTGTCGCATATTGGTGCCGTTCCCTTGTATTGCTTCTTAGCAGGTTGTGTTGCCACCCGGATGGGTCCTGCTTGATTTGGTACTGCTGTAGTTGGGCAAACCCTTGCCGTACGGCCTATAAGTCCACAAATTTGGCATTTGCGGAACTTTACACTAGCCTGATGGTGAAGGCTACATTGGTTGCACAAGGGTGCAGTTCCGTTGTATGGCTTCCTAGCAGGGGGTTGAGCTGGTTGGTTAGGGATGGCTTGACCATTGTGAGCACCCACGGTGAAGTTCTGAGAAGCCTTTCGCTTCTTTGACTTCTTAGGGGATCCAGTCTGTTCATCCATGGTCTTTGATTCCTTGATGGGTTTCTTGGCTGATGGTACTGTCACTTGGCTGGGTCTTGCCTGTTTTGGTGCAACCACTGCGGGTTTCTTTGAAGCTTTACGTTTCTTTGGTTTTGGTGAAGGCTTGGCTTCCGTCTCCTTTGGTGATTCTTGAGTGGCTTCATCCTGGAGACGATACATGGCAATGCCTAAATCTACAGTCTTCAGAATCACTTCGCCTAATCGCTGGGCAAATTTGGCTGCTCGCTCGGACATTTGACCGTTGCTGAGAGGAAGAGTCATTCTGGAAGAAAATGAAAGACATAGGAAGAAACAAGTGAAAGGTTAACAGACAATCAAAACAGGATGGCAATGCATAACAATTGCGACCATTTGTTTGTTACCTAAGGCAAACAAATGAGACGGTGACAAATGAAAGTAAACATGTCATATTAATGTATCACTGAAGACATACTCGCCTATAAGTGACCACTCACCCCAAGAGTTCCCAGGTAAGAGTGACTGGTCTGATACTGCGGATTTGTACGAACACTCTAGCCTTCGACAGAAAACTCAGGGTACAGGCATTCGCTCTTCCAGTTTGCACGTGTTCACATTATACGACCCAAACTTTGACGAGATTTGGAAATTCAAAGGGGTTCAAAACCATATAACAGAGGGTTCAAACCCTTACAATAGAGGGTTCAAAACCTAGTAATCAATCATCCTAGAACAGATGATTAGTTTTCAAAGCGGTTTTGAAATTTATGTTCTTGTTGTGGTTGTCGCCTAAGGATAGGTGACAGTATTGTTTTATGAATAAACGCAAGTAAACTCGCGTTAGGGTCCTAGGAAGGTTATAGACTAGGTCAAAGTATTACTAATAACCTAATTCCCTATAACCATGAGCTTTGATACCAACTTTTCTGTCACACCCCGACCACGCAAAACAACAAAACGTGGCGGAAAACATCGGGGAGTGTAGTAACAGAATCATTGTTTCATAACACATGGAAATTTAAATATTGTTTTATTCATTAAAATAGTTACAATGTCTTGACATTCAAAGAAACATAACATAAATAACTAGTCTTGCATCTTTTATTGTCACTAAGGCCCAAGTCCGCCTAAGTGTATCTTGATAAATCCTATGCATCATATCCTGAAACACATGTGAAAATAGGTACGTCAGCATAAAAATGCCTGTGAGATACATAGGTTTTGTGAAAATAGGATTCATGACTTGTAAGTTTAGAAAAAGTTGTTTAGCAAAAGTCAGTCATGAACCTTGTAAATTGATTTGTTTTGTAAATCGTTTGAAAAACAATAAGTTCAGATGATATGTATAAATAAGAGAATAATGTATGGTTAAATGAATAACCAAGTAAAATGAGTTTGTATAAGATAAGTTGTTTGTAAAACAACGTCTTGTGAAAAGTATGTTATTTCCATAAAATGTTATATGTCTCAAATTGAAATGATGCAAATAACGCTACGATATGTAATACCATACAAACACTTATATATAGGAAGTACCAGCGGCGTATCCACCATGCTTGTATCATATTACACATGCCTCGTTACTTAAATCACTTACTCAAACCAAACCAACAATGTAAGATGTCTATGTTTAAACGAATTGCCAAACGTATTGAATATTATGTCAAAATGTTTATGTCAAGATGTAAGTCATGTAATGTATAACCAATGTCAATAATGTTTATGTGTCAAATGTAAATCATGTAATGTGTAACCAAAATGATATGTATGGCTAGTGAAATATATCAACTAAACCATATGCACAAAAACAAAGTATTGAAGTAAAACATGGTTTAAATCAAAGCTATATTTTATGGAACAAATGCATGCGATACTGATATAAACATCTATGCGGTATTGTGAGAATGCATACATCCAAGCCTTGAGACTGTGGTGATAAACCCTTAAACAAATTAAAGGTTTATCTAAGTTATGTGTATCGAATTCGGTCATTCCTTTCATCCAAACCTACCCAGGATGTCCGGAACGGGAGTTGTCAATTCCTATGGTACCACTACCTACTAACGAACGACGTGATCGGTGTTAATGAATGTATATTGATCCATCAAAACAAACCAAATATCATATCAAAATGTAAGCATGTGATGAATAATAAATGTACTACGTACGCACACAATGGGCATACATAGCATAAAATGTAATGTAAAATAATGTACTAAGTACGCACACAATGGGCATACATAGCATAAAACGTAATGTAAAATAATGTACTAAGTACGCACACAATGGGCATACATAGCATAAAATGTAATGTAAAATAATGTACTAAGTACGCACACAATGGGCATACATAGGATAAAATGTAATGTAAAATAATGTACTAAGTACGCACACAATGGGCATACATAGCATAAAGTGTAATGTAAAATAATGTACTAAGTACGCATATAATGGGCATACATAGCATAAAGTGTAATGTAAAATAATGTACTAAGTACGCACACAATGGGCATACATAGCAAAAAACACAATGAAATCATGTACTATGAATGTACTAATGAACATAGCAAGTATATGATGTGAAAACAGGAAAGCATGAAAGTAACAAGTAGGCACATGTGTTCCACCCCAAAACAGTTTGGAAAACAGTAAAAGTGGGGTCTATGTACTCACTTGAGATTGCTTAGTAGTCCTTGAGTAACAACCAAACAATGCTAGAGATCACGGATATCAAACGGCACCTAATATAGTTAACTATGTTAATAAACCGGACCTAAGTCGGAAGATCAGATAGAATGAGGGCTCGTAAACCAAATGAGTATGGGAACTCATGTAGTATGGTTTAACAAAGCCTACATACTAAATGAAACCTAACATAAGTGCTTACGACCCATTACGACCCGTTTAGGTAGCTTATGCTACTTTAACGCGTCGTTCGCGTAAAACGCGTTCGGAACGCCTAACTAGCCCTATGATAAGTAAAATATGCCTTAACATGTCTAATATTGTTTCCAAATCAGTTTAGATATCAAAAGTTATGTTACATATGCTTAATATGAATTTTGGTGCCAAAAGGGCATTTTGGTCATTTACCTAAGGCATATAAACTACCTATCATACAACTAACTAAACGCCGTGACCATAAGGTATAACCTCGGAAGGTTATTCCCTATATACTATGGTCACCTAATGTGTTTGGTCGGATCCTAATGATCGACCAAACGGGTCGGGTTCGAAAGTATAAGCGATTGTTTAGATCGCTTACCTTACGACCCCATATAAGCACCAAACTAAAAGTGACGAACTAAGCATGTTAAAACATGCTTAACTAAGTTTAGAAAACAGGTTTGGTATCAAAATAAACGGTTTTGATACCTATGAGTAGTTTGGTTACAAAATACGCAAGAATGCGCATTTTGGCCGAAACTACGACTCGTCACTGAGCCTAGATAACGTGGTAATCAGTAGGTATAGTCGCTAGGGACTATAACCATCGTGATTACGCTCACGTTATGAAGTTCAAACGAACTTCGCATTGACCATAGACTAGTCAATGCAGAAATTCAAACAAAGTTTGACTTTCGGACTCGAAAAGCAATAAAAGAACGAAGGAACACTTACAAAGGGTCCCCGCAAGATTGATAATCCAAGTATTCTCAGGTATGAGGTGATGAAACACCCCAACTTAGAGAAATCTCAGATTTCAAGTGGGTTTTGCAATGAAGGGGGTTGGGTATTTATAGATTTCGGTTCACCGTTAGGATCGTTTCTTGGAGAAGAGGGAATGATCACATCCCTACACTTGTTGGAATGTTGTGGTAGCTCATTTTGCCCCCACCACAAGAGTTTGACATGTGGCATTGGCCCTTGGCCCTTGGAGTGTTTAAGGGCTGTTAACATATGTTTAAAATGGCTTTTCCTGATCAGAAGAGGCCTAGCGTGACGCCAAGGGGGCTAGGTGTCACGCTAAGGTCCTCCTGATCAGCAAACACTTTCCAATGTTCCCCTTTCAGTCCCCGTTGCGTATTAAGGCCATTTCCGACATGTTTAAGGCTCGTTAAATCATTTTCAAGGCTCCACAAGGATGCCTAAACATTGTGGGCATGAAACATGCTCAAAAATATGCCGGATGTTGGTTCGTTTGGTCGTACGATCGCGATGTTCGCTTAATTACGACGGAATGCGCATAAGCGCGAAAAACGATCCAAATTGCGCGACGAATGGATTTTTTCTTATGCCAAACACTAAAACAAAACATTTTAGTGCTTACATAAATTTTTGGATGTCCGGATGTATTCAGAACGTAAGTTATGCGCGAAAATGCAAACTTGTGCACTTTTTGACGCTTTTAGTCCCTGAATGACCCAAAAGTTTATTTTAGCACACCGAACCCCTCAAAGCCTATTTCAAAGCTATGTGAAGGATATTTATGGTATGTTTAACTTATGGTCATGTTCCGGAATGTTCGTTACAGTTCAAATTGGCATACTTTCGCAGTTTGTCAAGTTTAGTCCCTGTAAGCGAATTTACTTGTTTTTGACATACCAAAGTCTTCAAAACTTATTTCTAAGTTATGTAAAGGTTATTTAAGGTATTTTAAGCCTATTTCACTATTACGGAGTGTCCGTTGCATTAAACTGGTTATATTTACGCATCAGTGCGCGTATAACCTTCCAGAAAGCGATCTAGAGCCCGGAATCGAACAAGAATTGATATGTGCAAATGATACACATATTTGTACAAATCCCAAGTATGAAATACAATATTTCATTGGTTTGGTATTTTTTTGATGGTCGCAGTGATCCAGGTGTCACAGTCTCCCCTACTTTAGGAAATTTCGTCCCGAAATTTATTCAGAGGAAACTTGTGAGAGTTTAAAACATGAAGTTGAAAAGACCAAACAACACTGGTTGGAGTTCTTGAACTTCTAGTAACTTTAAATAAAATCATTCTTGCAATGTGAGAGAGACACTTATATACAAGTATATAAAGTGTTATTGGTGTGTCCACCGTACCTCCATTACATCGTTCTCCTTTTGTTATTGTTATCACTATCGGTTCTTACACATAATAAATTTTATTGTGGTTACCGTGCACTGAATCTCATAATTATGTACGCGTCCATAATTAGACAATTCCTTGCATAGTTCACACAGTCTATTTTATAATGTGTAGGGGAAAACCAAATGAACAAACCTGTGATGAGTGTGACTAGACCACCATATGGTCCCTTTTATTAAATCAATAAATGATTTTAATAGACAACCAAGGAGTCTTTTCAGCTTATATCATCACATGTCATTCTTAACCAGATTTTTGAATCAATCTTTTTTACTAGACCACTAAAAGGGTCTCTTATGAATCATGGAGTGGTACTATATAATCCAAGGGTCTTAACTATTACATAGAAGCCCATTAAGGAATTAAGGTAGTACCTTTTTGAATATCCTACTACGAATCCCTCATATTAAGATATGAAAAATTCTACGAGGATTTGGATAACGAATATCCAGAGTATACAAAAACACAAAATGCATAAAAGAAAACACAAGATGCATAAACACATAGTCATATAACCACAAAGATTGTTTATCTAGATCTTTAATTTGTTAATTAGTTTTGCTAACAGAGCACATGTATTTAAAGCATACTAGGAATCCATCTCGTGGATTTCATTTGGTACTTTAAACATTATCAAGAATCTAACTATAAAGATGGAAAGATTTTTAAAAGGAAAATTCGATTTCGATTATAAGGAACCGAAATGTTCGAATTTAGGTACATAAGGAATCCACTCAAGGACTCTGATTTGAATGATAATCATCCACAAGGGTCTAAATGTGAAGATAAAAAGATTCCATATGGATTTTAGAAGTTGAAGATGTTTTGCAACCTTGCACTTGATGTGCTTAGGTCAAAACATGAAGTAAAATGCTTATGAAGTTGAGATGCCAGATATGCCAAGGCGACATATGAAGCGAAATTTGAAAGTTAAGTCAATGTATGAAGAAAATATTTTTGAAAACTATGCATGGGGTTCTTAAAAAATGTGTTCAATGTTTTTGAAACCTTATATATAATACCTTTGAAATCATAAAGTAGGTGTACTAGGTAAGTATATTTATAAAAATGTTTTAAATTCATGCGAGATGAATTTTGAAATTATGCATAAGGTTTTTTTTTTTTTTTTTTTTTTTTGAAGAAAAACATGAATGATGCTTTTCGAAATCATGCACTTGATAAGAAAATGTACTGTTTAATATTGTTTCCAGACTATATGAAACATTTTGAAATTATGAAGGTTGTTTTTGAAAACATAGTCAATGTTTTTGAAATAACATAGACAATGCATTCAAAAAAAATTGTTTTCAAAATATATGAAATGTTTTGAGATCATGAAGATTGTTTTTGAAATACTTGTACTGTGTATGTTGAAAAATCAAAACGTAATGGGTATGAGATTTGAAAATACCCTTAGTTATCTAACCAAGGATGCAAAGGCACAGATGTGCAGAAGCATGATTACTCATACTGTCACTTTATTTTCTGTACTTTGTTTCTTAGAGTGTAACGAGTACTTAAAATTTTCTAGGGAATCATGAGCGATCATTTGAAAAGGAGAAATCACAAGAGTAGTTTGTAAGGTACATAGTTTCTTGATGTAGGTATCATAGGAAAAGTCATACACACATGTAACTACACTCGTATATCAGAACTGTGAACAACAATTTATTTATAATCAAAACAGATTGTTTCACATTACAAGAAATAGAAGAAACAAAAGCATAAGACAACAACATCTTCTAATCAGCCAACTTCTCATCCGTGGGTTGGATTTGCATTAGCAATCTTTTGGCAATCCCTAACGAAATGGCCCATCTCGCCACAGTTGTAGCAAGACCCTGGTGAGAAACGAGCTTGAGCAGAGTTGGCTTGTGGTTGGTTTGGACCACCTTGGTTCGGGTTACATCGACAAGCACTTGCCAGGTGACCAACTCGCCCACATGATACACACAGACGACACGGTAAGTGAGCTTGGTGATGCCCATTACATTTGTCGCATATTGGTGCCGTTCCCTTGTATTGCTTCTTAGCAGGTTGTGTTGCCACCCGGATGGGTCCTGCTTGATTTGGTACTGCTGTAGTTGGGCAAACCCTTGCCGTATGGCCTATAAGTCCACAAATTTGGCATTTGCGGCACTTTACACTAGCCTGATGGTGAAGGCTACATTGGTTGCACAAGGGTGCAGTTCCGTTGTATGGCTTCCTAGCAGGGGGTTGAGCTGGTTGGTTAGGGATGGCTTGACCATTGTGAGCGACCACGGTGAAGTTCTGAGAAGCCTTTCGCTTCTTTGACTTCTTAGGGGATCCAGTCTGTTCATCCATGGTCTTTGATTCCTTGATGGGTTTCTTGGCTGATGGTACTGTCACTTGGCTGGGTCTTGCCTGTTTTGGTGCAACCACTGCGGGATTCTTTGAAGCTTTACGTTTCTTTGGTTTGGGTGAAGGCTTGGCTTCCGTCTCCTTTGGTGATTCTTGAGTGGCTTCATCCTGGAGACGATACATGGCAATGCCTAAATCCACAGTCTTCAAAATCACTTCGCCTAATCGCTGGGCAAATTTGGCTGCTCGCTCGGACATTTGACCGTTGCTGAGAGGAAGAGACATTCTAGAAGAAAATGAAAGACATAGGAAGAAACAAGTGAAAGGTTATCAGACAATCAAAACAGGATGGCAATGCATAACAATTGCGACCATTTGTTTGTTACCTAAGGCAAACAAATGAGACGGTGACAAATGAAAGTAAACATGTCATATTAATGTATCACTGAAGACATGCTCGCCTATAAGTGAACACTCACCCCAAGAGTTCCCAGGTAAGAGTGACTGGTCCGATACTGCGGATTTGTACGAACACTCTAGCCTTCGACAGAAAACTCAGGGTATAGGCATTCGCTCTTCCAGTTTGCACGTGTTCACATTATACGACCCAAACTTTGACGAGATTTGAAAATTCAAAGGGGTTCAAAACCATATAACAGAGGGTTCAAAACCTTACAATAGAGGGTTCAAAACCTAGTAATCAATCATCTTAGAATAGATGATTAGTTTTCAAAGCGGTTTTGAAATTTATGTTCTTGTTGTGGTTGTCGCCTAAGGATAGGTGACAGTATTGTTTTATGACTAAACGCAAGTAAACTCGCGTTAGGGTCCTAGGAAGGTTATAGACTAGGTCAAAGTATTACTAATAACCTAATTCCCTATAACCATGAGCTCTGATACCAACTTTTCTGTCACACCCCAACCACGCAAAACAACAAAACGTGGCGGAAAACGTCGGGGAGTGTATTAACAGAATCATTGTTTCATAACACATGGAAATTTAAATATTGTTTTATTCATTAAAATAGTTACAATGTCTTGACAATCAAAAAAACATAACATAAATAACTAGTCTTGCATCTTTTATTGTCACTAAGGCCCAAGTCCGCCTAAGTGTATCTTGATAAATCCTATGCATCATATCCTGAAACACATGTGAAAATAGGTACGTCAGCATAAAAATGCCTGTGAGATACATAGGTTTTGTGAAAATAGGATTCATGACTTGTAAGTTTAGAAAAAGTTGTTTAGCAAAAGTCAGTCATGAACCTTGTAAATTGATTTGTTTTGTAAATCGTTTGAAAAACAATAAGTTCAGATGATATGTATAAATAAGAGAATAATGTATGGTTAAATGAATAACCAAGTAAAATGAGTTTGTATAAGATAAGTTGTTTGTAAAACAACGTCTTGTGAAAAGTATGTTATTTGTATAAAATGTTATATGTCTCAAATTGAAATGATGCAAATAACGCTACGATATGTAATACCATACAAACACTTATATATAGGAAGTACCAGCGGCGTATCCACCATGCTTGTATCATATTACACATGCCTCGTTACTTAAATCACTTACTCAAACCAAACCAACAATGTAAGATGTCTATGTTTAAACGAATTGCCAAACGTATTGAATATTATGTCAAAATGTTTATGTCAAGATGTAAGTCATGTAATGTATAACCAATGTCAATAATGTTTATGTGTCAAATGTAAATCATGTAATGTGTAACCAAAATGATATGTATGGCTAGTGAAATATATCAACTAAACCATATGCACAAAAACAAAGTATTGAAGTAAAACATGGTTTAAATCAAAGCTATATTTTGTGGAACAAATGCATGCTATACTGATATAAACATCTATGCGGTATTGTGAGAATGCATACATCCAAGCCTTGAGACTGTGGCGATAAACCCTTAAACAAATTAAAGGTTTATCTAAGTTATGTGTATCGAATTCGGTCATTCCTTTCATCCAAACCTACCCAGGATGTCCGGAACGGGAGTTGTCAATTCCTATGGTACCACTACCTACTAACGAACGGCGTGATCGGTGTTAATGAATGTATATTGATCCATCAAAACAAACCAAATATCATATCAAAATGTAAGCATGTGATGAATAATAAATGTACTAAGTATGCACACAATGGGCATACATAGCATAAAATGTAATGTAAAATAATGTACTAAGTACGCACACAATGGGCATACATAGCATAAAATGTAATGTAAAATAATGTACTAAGTACGCACACAATGGGCATACATAGCATAAAATGTAATGTAAAATAATGTACTAAGTACGCACACAATGGGCATACATAGCATAAAATGTAATGTAAAATAATGTACTAAGTACGCACACAATGGGCATACATAGCATAAAGTGTAATGTAAAATAATGTACTAAGTACGCACACAATGGGCATACATAGCATAAAGTGTAATGTAAAATAATGTACTAAGTACGCACACAATGGGCATACATAGCATAAAACACAATGAAATCATGTACTATGAATGTACTAATGAACATAGCAAGTATATGATGTGAAAACAGGAAAGCATGAAAGTAACAAGTAGGCACATGTGTTCCACCCCAAAACAGTTTGGAAAACAGTAAAATAGGGGTCTATGTACTCACTTGAGATTGCTTAGTAGTACTTGAGTAACAACCAAACAATGCTAGAGATCACGGATATCAAACGACACCTAATATAGGTAACTGTGTTAATAAACCGGACCTAAGTCGGAAGATCGGATAGAATGAGGGCTCGTAAACCAAATGAGTATGGGAACTCATGTAGTATGGTTTAACAAAGCCTACATACTAAATGAAACCTAACCTAAGTGCTTACGACCCATTACGGCCCGTTTAGGTAGCTTATGCTACTTTAACGCGTCGTTCGCGTAAAACGCGTTCAGAACGCCTAACTAGCCCTATGATAAGTAAAATATGCCTTAACATGTCTAATATTGTTGCCTAATCAGTTTAGATATCAAAAGTTATGTTACATATGCTTAATATGAATTTTGGTGCCAAAAGGGCATTTTGGTCATTTACCTAAGGCATATAAACTACCTATCATACAACTAACTAAACGCCGTGACCATAAGGTATAACCTCGGAAGGTTATTCCCTATATACTATGGTCACCTAATGTGTTTGGTCGGATCCTAATGATGGACCAAACGGGTCGGGTTCGAAAGTATAAGCGATTGTTTAGATCGCTTACCTTGCGACCCTATATAAGCACCAAACTAAAAGTGACGAGCTAAGCATGTTAAAACATGCTTAACTAAGTTTAGAAAACAGGTTTGGTATCAAAACAAACGGTTTTGATACCTATGAGTAGTTTGGTTACAAAATACGCAAGAATGCGCATTTTGGCCGAAACTACGACTCGTCACTGAGCCTAGATAACGTGGTAATCAGTAGGTATAGTCGCTAGGGACTATAACCATCGTGATTACGCTCACGTTATGAAGTTCAAACGAACTTCGCATAGACTATAAACTGGTCAATTCAGAAAGTCAAACAAAGTTTGACTTTCAGACTCGAAAAGCAATAAAAGAACGAAGGAACACTTACAAAGGGTCCCCGCAAGATTGATTATCCAAGTATTCTCAGGTATGAGGTGATGAAATACCCCAACTTAGAGAAATCTAAGATTTCAAGTGGGTTTTGCAATGAAGGGGGTTGGGTATTTATATATTTCGGTTCACCGTTAGGATCGTTTCTTGGAGAAGAGGGAATGATCACATCCCTACACTTGTTGGAATGTTGTGGTAGCTCATTTTGCCCCCACCACAAGAGTTTGACATGTGGCATTGGCCCTTGGAGGGTTTAAGAGCTGTTCACTTATGTTTAAAATGGCTTTTGCTGATCAGAAGAGGCCTAGTGTGACGCCAAGGGGGCTAGGTGTCACGCTAAGGTCCTCCTGATCAGCAAACACTTTCCAATGTTCCCCTTTCAGTCCCCGTTGCGTATTAAGGCCATTTCCGACATGTTTAAGGCTCATTAAATCATTTTCAAGGCTCCACAAGGATGCCTAAACATTGTGGGCATGAAACATGCTCAAAAATATGCCGGATGTTGGTTCGTTTGGTCGTACGATCGCGATGTTCGCTTAATTACGACGGAATGCGCATAAGCGCGAAAAACGATCCAAATTGCGCGACGAATGGATTTTTTCTTATGCCAAACACTAAAAAAAAATATTTTAGTGCTTACATAAATTTTTGGATGTCCGGATGTATTCAGAACGTAAGTTATGCGCGAAAATGCAAACTTGTGCACTTTTTGACGCTTTTAGTCCCTGAATGACCCAAAAGTTTATTTTAGCACACCGAACCCCTCTAAGCCTATTTCAAAGCTATTTGAAGGATATTTATGGTATTTTTAACTTATGGTCATGTTCCGGAATGTTCGTTACAGTTCAAATTGGCATACTTTCGCAGTTTGTCAAGTTTAGTCCCTGTAAGCGAATTAACTTATTTTTGACATACCAAAGTCTTCAAAACTTATTTCTAAGTTATGTAAAGGTTATTTAAGGTATGTTAAGCCTATTTCACTATTCCAGAGTGTCCGTTGCATTAAACTGGTTATATTTACGCATCAGTGCGCGTATAACCTTCTAGAAAGCGATTTAGAGCCCGGAATCGAACAAGAATTGATATGTGCAAATGATACACATATTTGTACAAATCCCAAGTATGAAATACAATATTTCATTGGTTTGGTATTTTTTTGATGGTCACAGTGATCCAGGTGTCACAGATAGCTCTGATACCATTGATACGAACAAAATTGGTATGCAAGATCGATAAAGAGAACAAGAAGAACACTAAGAGAAGAAGGAGGGTAAAACCCAATTCAATCCATTGATACCACAATCTGTTACAACACACACACTATATAGCTACTAACTACCCACTTAACCCCTACCCTATAGAACAATTACATCTAGCCCCCATTACTTATTTTGACCCGTAACATTTATTTCCTAGATTCAACACCCAACACAATACTCACTCGTTATTTTTATTGTCGGCTTTAACAATTTCGTTGTCATCTCACCACCACTTCCACCGCCAAAACCACCACAACCTATTGTCACTGTCACTTCCTCCATCTCCATTATCACCCCTACGTCCACTAACATATTTGTCACCATCACCACATCCCACTGTCACCACCACTAAGAACACCTTGTTATCTCAATCGCTACCGCATACACCATCTAGACGCCAACACCGCCACTTTCGTCGCCTTTGCCACCACCTTCACCAGCATCCCCATGGCCACCCCACTCATCGCAGTAGCTACCATTGAAAAATACATAGTGTGAACCTATTTTGTTACTTTTGGTCTAAAACGACTTATTACTACCCTTGTCCTTTCTGGTTAGATCTTGTTTTTTTACTTGAACCAAGTTAAAATGGCCCTTTTTTATCCGAACCAAACTGGAATTTTTTTTTCTTTTTAAATAGCTGGTTTTGACTTAAACTTATTTTGCTTAGTACCATTACTTATTTTGTAGTTGGGTTATTTACAGTTGTTTATTATTGTTAATTTGGTAGTTTTAATAATTACATCAATGGCGAACATAAAGGTTGCCGAGGGGTCGTCCGTGTTACGGCTCAAGTTCGTCTTTGAAGTGTAATTTTTATATTTCTTCTCATTTTATGAGTAGGATACCCCTAAACATATATCAAGATACCTCCAAGAAAAAAATAAGATAATAAAAATAAAGGATAAAGATCAAATACAAATAAATTTAACGTACTAAACATACAAACTGAAGGAAAAGAGAAAAAAGCACGGTGTCATTTTTGTAATTATGAGTAACTATCAAAATTACTCTTGTAGAGTAATTTTGATCTTTTGTAGAGTAAATTTGATCTTTTGTAGAGTAATTTGTAAAATTACTCTTTTAGAGTAATTTTGATCTTTTGTAGAGTAATTTTGTAAAATTACTCTGCCTCAAAATTACTTTTACAAGTGAATCAAAATTACCCAGCAAGTTTATAAAAAAACTGTAGAGTAATTTTGGTCTTGTAAAGTAATTATCAAAATTTAAACTAACTCCCAAAAAACTGTAGAGTAATTTTGATCTTTTGTAAAGTAATTTTGTAAAATGATCCTGTAGAGTAATTTTGATTTTGTAGAGTAATTTTGTTAGCATTTAGTTATGGGGTTTAGCTTTATGGTTTAGTTTTTAGCTTTTAGTTTGGTGGTGGTGGGGGGGGGGGGGTTAGGTTTTTTTAGGTTTTTGGGGGTGGGGATAGGTTTTTTTAGTTTTTTAGGGGGGGGGGGGGGTTAGGTTTTTGTTTTTGTTTTTTAGGGGTGGGGGTTAGGTTTTTGGGGGGTGGGGGGAGGGGGTTAGTGTAATTTTCATAATTATCCTACAAGAACAAAATTACTCTACAAAAGATCAAAATTACTCAACATTTTTTTTGGTGGGGGGGGGGGGGGGTTAGTGTAATTTTATAATTACTCTACAAGAACAAAATTACTCTACAAAAGATCAAAATTACTCTACAGTTTTTTTTTTTTTTTTTTGGGGGGGGGGGGGGGGGGAGGGGGTTTAGGTTTTTGAAGGGGGGGGGGGTATTGTAATTTTGATAATTACCCTACAAGAACAAAATTACTCTACAAGACCATTTTACAAAATTACTCTACAAAAGATCAAAATTACTCTACAGGTACATTTGTAGAGTAACTTTGATAGTTACTGATAATTACAAAAATGTCACCGCCTACTTTTTCCTTTTCATGCAATTCGTATGTTTTGTACGTTAAGTTTATTTTAACAATAACTTTCCCCTAAAAATAAAACTCACATTTTATTCAAAGCCCAATGAATTAGTTATCATATTATTAATAAATTGTTCGCCGCGAAACAACCGTCAGTCAAACCAACGTTCAAGTAGACCCTGACCGTAATAATTCAGGTGGTTACCTTCAAGATTTAATCTCATCCGTTCAAACCCAAAAAAATTGGCAGTTTGTTTTTTCAACGCCAGTTAAGTTTTGCTGTGTTTTCTGCATGTTTCTCGCTTCGTGGGTACGCTCCCTCAACCTTGTCGGTTCATCTTGGATAACTTCTACGTGGTAGTTAGCATACAAGATGTATATATATGTCCGTGCATGCTTTGCATTACATCCTTTTCAATAAAGCATATCACTGTAAGGTGGTTACATATTTTATTTGTTTATGATGTTTGTTATATTTCGATAATAGTTTCTTATTTAGTTTGTTTGTTTTGCTTCAGTTATGATCGATGGATAATGCTGTGTATGATGAGGATTCAATTACGGGGAAAAACGTAAGTTGTTAATTTATATGGTATTGTGTTTATTTAACCATGTTTGTTCATTTGAATAATGATGCTTTGTTTTTCAGTTTGCTGGGTTGGACAACATTGTGGAAATGAAGCAGCCAGCAGATATGAAGTCTTCTAATATAGTTGGAAATGTAATATCATTTTGTTTTGTCAAGTATTGTGATTTAGATAGCATTGTGTTTTTTACAATCGTTTTGTGTTTGTAGGAATCCTTTGTGTTATTATAGTAAAAAATCATTGACATGCTTTTTTTGTCAGGTTGTAGCTGACGAGTGTGTGGATGGTCATTTGCATGAATTTTCTTATTGCTCTAATGAGAATGTACATTTAGAAGCAAGTTTATGATGAAGTTTCTGTTATTATTTATGATATTGTGTGTTACTTAGAATCATTGTGTTATTTACAGCTATTGTGTTTTTTGTGATGGTTTTTTTTTTTTTTTTGTAATATACTATGACAACAGTGGTTGACAGTTGTTTTTTTTTCTTTTCCAGGTGGTGGCTGACAACATTTTTGTGGATGATCATTTTCAAACGTTGAGCAGGACATGTGATGAAGTTGGAAACGTGCGTAATAATTCTTGTAAAATATTTTATCATGTTGTTTATTTTTAAAAATCATTGTGTTTTTTACAGATACTGTGTTTTTTGGTTTATTTTTGTAATATGCTATGACAACAGTGATTATCAGTTGTTTTTTTTTCCAGGTTGTGGCTGACAACATTTTTGTGGATGATCATTTTCAAAAGTTGAGTAAGATATCTGATGAAACTGGAGATGTATGTAATAATTCTTTTATAACTGTAAGATAACATTGTTTTAGTTCAACATGGTAGTTTATTTTATTAATGAGTATATTGTTTTTCAGTTTGAAGAATTGTTTGGAGTACTTCCTGAGTTGACTATGTCTTCAATTGGAGCTGCAAAGGTAAATCGTTTATGTTAAAGTATGTAAATTATTTTGTTAGTGATAGATGGTGATGTTTATGCTGAATATTATTATGTTTGCTTATATTTTGTTTTGTAAATTTCAGAACAAATCTAAAGGCTTTGACTTGGAGTTTGGTGCTTTGGTTGGATGTCCCGACAATTCTATAAAGCATGAGATCAACAAGGTTGGTTCCATATCTATATGTTTAGTTGTGTTTAGTTAATATTCTAGATGAGTGACTGACATATTATTCTCTAGCCTCGTAATTTCAGAAGAATTAATCAAAGGGTAAAGGCGCTGAAGAATTGGAAGTTGGATGAGGTGATTGAAATCGACAGTTTTGGCGAACATTAGTTATGTTGTTTTTTTATGTATGATGATGGTTATTATATTTTGGTAATGATACTCTGTTGAGTTGGAGTTTTTTATGTGTGTATTTTCTTTTCCCTTAAACATGCATGTTTTTCTTTGTTTGTAATATTTTCGTTATAATTTAAAGGGTAATTAATATTTTCGTTGATTGATGCATAGTTAGCCGTGTACCAGTTTAAGTTTCCCGTGTTTAATTAATGGTTGTGTGTTTATAGTAATAACTGTATGTAAACGTGTGTCTCTTTAGTTTTTTGTATGATTGTATCATTTCCCGGACCAATTTTTACATCATGTAACCGTTGATGCCATTAATGGTTCCGCGTTAGTGTCCATAAGCCTTTTATATATATATGCAGACATTTCATGCATATCGTATCTCAAGTTATTTAAGTTTTACCGATTTCTAATTAAAAAGTTAACTTTTTTCAATGGCTTCATCAAGTAATCAAGGAGAAGATTTGAAGGAACTGCTTTATAAAGCAGTGATGGAAGATTTGGAAGCTGAGTTAGAGTTTTCTAAAGATCTGAGGAAATGCTTTCATTCTTTGAAGACTGGAGTTGGCTCTCGTGATGATGTAACTGAGACGTTGCGTTTATTGCCTCCAACTGCTGTTCGTGACCTGGCACTTTTGAATAATGGTGAGAGTGGGAACAAAGATGTTCAGTTAATGGCACAGATGTTAGAGATATTTAGACAAGTTAATGAGTCAATGGAGTTGAAGCGTAGGTTTTTACTTTCCCTATAAGTAGTTTTGTTAAGTTTAGTGATAGTTGTTATAGTGAAGTGGTTTGTATTCAATTATTAAGAGTTATTGGTGGTATTTTTATTTTAATGGAATGTTTTGTTTTGTTTCTTGAAAGTTAGTTTGTTTCCTCTTTTCTTTGATAAGCACTGTTATTCAAAATCAGTGTTTTTATCCACTGATATGCTATCCACTGATAGTAAAAATCACCCACTGCTTTCATTTGTCACCATTACAACCACTGGTCTTCTTCTATCAGTGGTTTTCATAAAATACTTGTCCTTCATTTCCATCAGAGCTTGTCACGTGGACAGTGTTTCGACCATCAGATTTTTGTAACCGCTGCCACGTCAGCATTCACCTTTCCTGTCTAAAAAACCCTGATCAAAAACCCCAAACAGGGTTTTTACTGTAATTCAAAATTCCCTTCTAAAACAGTTGTCCTCAAAACTTTCACACAATCCTCTTCGCCTTCATTTCATCTTCTTCATCCCCGATTCAATCATGGTGAAAAAATCCAGTAAAACCACACAAAAGGATTCACCCAAAATTGAGATTCCATGTAAATTTACACACAATTACTTGGGTATCTTTGAAAAACCCAGTGAAACCAGAATCTTTGATTGCATCATCGACACACTTTCATCCACAAAGTACAAAACTTTGTTAACTTGTGATGCAACCGTTTACTTGACTACACAAAGGGAGTTTTGGAAAAAATGCAACCCTAGAAAAGGTGAACAAAAGGGTTGTAGCCATAAATTCTTCAATCAAGGCTGTAAAGTTCTCCCTCACACCTCAATCGATTTTTGAAGTTTTTGAACTCAATGATTTGGAAGGTAAAAGTTCTTTTCCTAAAATAGAGTACCAAAGGGATTTCCTTGAAAGAGGGTATGAAGAAGAAATGCAAAAAGATACTTTACAAAAAGACAGTTTTCCATCTGCTACAAGGTTTTTATTTCATACCCTCCTTATGTGTGTATCCAACAAAACCAATGCCTTCAATGAAATCCCCTTGAAGATTCAATATCTGGGTTATGCTATCCTGCAAGGAGAAAATTTTAATTACTCCCAGGAAATCTTTAATTACTTGGTCAAAAATGTTGATAAAAAGGCTTTCTTACTATTTCCAAGGTTTTTTAGTTATTATTTTGAGAAAAAGTTTTCAAAAGATAATGCCCATGTGCTTACACAGGGGGTTCCTTTTCAAATAAACAGTTTAACTGCAGAAACATTCACAAGAATGTTGAAATCTTCCAAAAGACAAGCAGAGGTTCCTGAGCAGACTTTAGCAGCTACCACTGCTCCTCAGGTATCTGCTGCTGAGCCCACTGCTCTAGGTGATCATAGTAGCACAACCACTGCTATGAAACCCACACCTATCATTACCAAAAAGCCCAAAAAGAAATCATCCAAAAATCCCCCCAAACCCACTAAAAAGGCAACTCTGGAAGATGAGATCCCAGAGCCACTGCCAGTGACAAAAAAAATGTCATCAACAACCACTGCTGCTACTTCCTCACAGCAGATGGAAGAAAGATCTTCATCCTTGCCTCAAACTCCTCCTGCATCTTCACAAAAAGATCAGGTTGTAAACACAGGGACACCAAATTATGATGCTCTGGGATCACTTGATTCCATCATCCAAAGCTCACTTCCCGGGGCAAATTCTCTTTCCACCCCTATCCTCACCTCACAAATTCCACCATCAATAAAAACGTTGTTGGAAGCAGTTGATATTGCCCAGACACAAAGCAGTTCTTTTCAATCACCTGTCAACGAGAATATACATCAACAAGTGACCGAGTCTGGTGTTTCTATCACTGTTAACCCACCAACAACAAATGAGGAGGCTACACTGCTGGAATTACCTGAAATTCCAGTCAGTAGTTCAAGTGGAGCAGCAACTACAAATGTTGGATCAACAAATCTACATTTGGCCAGTTGTTTCATCAATCATGTGACACCTGGATCACTGCGACCATCAAACAAATACCAAACCAATGAAATATTGTATTTCATACTTGGGATTTGTACAAATATGTGTATCATTTGCACATATCAATTCTTGTTCAATTCCGGGCTCTAAATCGCTTTCTGGAAGGTTATACGCGCACTGATGCGTAAATATAACCAGTTTAATGCAACGGACACTCCGGAATAGTGAAATAGGCTTAAAATACCTTAAATAACCTTTACATAACTTAGAAATAAGTTTTGAAGACTTTGGTATGTCAAAAACAAGTTAATTCGCTTACAGGGACTAAACTTGACAAATTGCGAAAGTATGCGAATTTGAACTGTAACGAACATTCCGGAACATGACCATAAGTTAAACATACCATAAATATCCTTCACATAGCTTTGAAATAGGCTTTGAGGGGTTCAGTGTGCTAAAATAAACTTTTGGGTCATTCAGGGACTAAAAGCGTCAAAAAGTGCACAAGTTTGCATTTTCGCGCATAACTTACATTCTGAATACATCCGGACATCCAAAAATTTATGTAAGCACTAAAATATTTGGTTTTAGTGTTTGGCATAATAAAAAATCCATTCGTCGCGCAATTTGGATCGTTTTTCGCGCTTATGCGCATTCTGTCGTAATTAAGCGAACATCGCGATCGTACGACCAAACGAACCAACATCCGGCATATTTTTGAGGATGTTTCATGCCCACAATGTTTAGGCATCCTTGTGGAGCCTTGAAAATGATTTAACGAGCCTTAAACATGTCGGAAATGGCCTTAATACGCAACGGGGACTGAAAGGGGAACATTGGAAAGTGTTTGCTGATCAGGAGGACCTTAGCGTGACACCTAGCCCCCTTGGCATCACGCTAGGCCTCTTCTGATCAGCAAAAGCCATTTTAAACATATGTTAACAGCCCTTAAACCCTCCAAGGGCCAATGCCACATGTCAAACTCTTGTGGTGGGGGTAAAATGAGCTACCACAACATTCCAACAAGTGTAGGGATGTGATCATTCCCTCTTCTCCAAGAAACGATCCTAACGGTGAACCGATACCTATAAATACCCAACCCCCTTCATTGCAAAACCCACTTGAAATCTGAGATTTCTCTAAGTTGGGGTGTTTCATCACCTCATAACTGAGAATACTTGGATTATCAATCTTGCGGGGACCCTTTGTAAGTGTTCCTTCGTTCTTTTATTGCATTTCGAGTCCAAAAGTCAAACTTTGTTTGACTTTCTGCATTGACCAGTTTATGGTCAATGCGAAGTTCGTTTGAACTTCATAACGTGAGCGTAATCACGATGGTTATAGTCCCTAGCGACTATACCTACTGATTACCACGTTATCTAGGCTCAGTGACGAGTCGTAGTTTCGGCCAAAATGCGCATTCTTGCGTATTTTGTAACCAAACTACTCATAGGTATCAAAACCGTTTGTTTTGATACCAAATCTGTTTTCTAAACTTAGTTAAGCATGTTTTAACATGCTTAGTTCGTCACTTTTAGTTTAGTGCTTATATAGGGTCGTAAGGTAAGCGATCTAAACAATCGCTTATACTTTCGAACCCGACCCGTTTGGTCGATCATTAGGATCCGACCAAACACATTAGGTGACCATAGTATATAGGGAATAACCTTCCGAGGTTATACCTTATGGTCACGGCGTTTAGTTAGTTGTATGATAGGTAGTTTATATGCCTTAGGTAAATGACCAAAATGCCCTTTTTGCACCAAAATTCATATTAAGCATATGTAACATAACTTTTGATATCTAAACTGATTTGGAAACAATATTAGACATGTTAAGGCATATTTTACTTATAATAGGGCTAGTTAGGCGTTCTGAATGCGTTTTACGCGAACGACGCGTTAAAGTAGCATAAGCTACCTAAACGGGTCGTAATGGGTCGTAAGCACTTAGGTTAGGTTTCATTTAGTATGTAGGCTTTGTTAAACCATACTACATGAGTTCCCATACTCATTTGGTTTACGAGCCCTCATTCTATCCGATCTTCCGACTTAGGTCCGGTTTATTAACATAGTTACCTATATTAGGTGTCGTTTGATATCCGTGAACTCTAGCATTGTTTGGTTGTTACTCAAGGACTACTAAGAAATCTCAAGTGAGTACATAGACCCCTCTTTTACTGTTTTCCAAACTGTTTTGGGGTGGAACACATGTGCCTACTTGTTACTTTCATGCTTTCCTGTTTTCACATCATATACTTGCTATGTTCATTAGTACATTCATAGTACATGATTTCATTGTGTTTTATGCTATGTATGCCCATTTTGTGCGTACTTAGTACATTATTTTACATTACACTTTATGCTATGTATGCCCATTGTGTGCGTACTTAATACATTATTTTACATTACTTTTTATGCTATGTATGCCCATTGTGTGCGTACTTAGTACATTATTTTACATTACATTTTATGCTATGTATGCCCATTGTGTGCGTACTTAGTACATTATTTTACATTACATTTTATGCTATGTATGCCCATTGTGTGCGTACTTAGTACATTTATTATTCATCACATGCTTACATTTTGATATGATATTTGGTTTGTTTTGATGGATCAATATACATTCATTAACACCGATCACGCCGTTTGTTAGTAGGTAGTGGTACCATAGGAATTGACTACTCCCATTCCGGACATCCTGGGTAGGTTTGGATGAAAGGAATGACCGAATTCGATACACATAACTTAGATAAACCTTTAATTTGTTTAAGGGTTTATCGCCACAGTCTCAAGGCTTGGATGTATGCATTCTCAAAATACCGCATAGATGTTTATATCAGTATAGCATGCATTTGTTCCACAAAATATAGCTTTGATTTAAACCAAGTTTTACTTGAATACTTTGTTTTTGTGCATATGGTTTAGTTGATATATTTCACTAGCCATACATATCATTTTGGTTACACATTACATGATTTACATTTGACACATAAACATTATTGACATTGGTTATACATTACATGACTTATATCTTGACATAAACATTTTGACATAATATTCAATACGTTTGGCAATTGGTTTAAACATAGACATCTTACATTGTTGGTTTGGTTTGAGTAAGTGATTTAAGTAACGAGGCATGTGTAATATGATACAAGCATGGTGGATACGCCGCTGGTACTTCCTATATATAAGTGTTTGTATGGTATTACATATCGTAGCGTTATTTGCATCATTTCAATTTGAGACATATAACATTTTATACAAATAACATACTTTTCACAAGACGTTGTTTTACAAACAACTTATCTTATACAAACTCATTTTACTTGGTTATTCATTTAACCATACATTATTCTCTTATTTGTACATATCATCTGAACTTATTGTTTTTCAAATGATTTACAAAACAAATCAATTTACAAGGTTCATGACTGACTTTTGCTAAACAACTTTTTCTAAACTTACAAGTCATGAATCCTATTTTCACAAAACCTATGTATCTCACAGGCATTTTTATGCTGACGTACCTATTTTCACATGTGTTTCAGGATATGATGCATAGGATTTATCAAGATACACTTAGGCGGACTTGGGCCTTAGTGAAATAAAAGATGCAAGACTAGTTATTTATGTTATGTTTCTTTGATTGTTAAGACATTGTAACTATTTTAATGAATAAAACAATATTTAAATTTCCATGTGTTATGAAACAATGATTCTGTTACTACACTCCCCGACGTTTTCTACCACGTTTTGTTGTTTTGCGTGGTCGGGGTGTGACAAATCAGACTCCCTTGAAGGAAATTCCTTCCATAGCACCTCTGATATCCACCAGTGAGTTTGTTATGACCACTGGTACCATCAAAAGGTTATCAAGTGTTGAAGGAAGAAGACCCTAGTACCAAGAACAAGGGGCATCAATGGATGACTTTTGGAATTCGTTCCCTAAATCAAACATTGATACAACCACTGCAGGTGGGAAATCAGATGATCCCATTAACTTGGGTGATGGTTTAAAATATCAAGAATTGACGGAGAGGGTAGAAAGAATTGACTCAACTGTTACAGACATCAAAACAATGCTGCAACAGTTGTTAAATTCACAAAAGTCCATACCCACTGTTGCATCACATGTTCCATCTGCTTCCACTACTCCATCCTCTGATGCTCTTTGGGAGCTGTTTCAACCACTGCTCCACAAACAAAGAGAGTATGCTGATTTACAACATGAACTCAACGTCCAACAAATCAGAAATCACATGGAGTCAAGGTTTAAAGATACTCAAGCTGATATCAAGGCTATAAAGGCCCACATTCTAAACACCACTGGCACTGCTCCTCCCACTGTTCTCTTTATTGATAACCCCCTCTAGATAATGACAAAAAGGGGGAGAAAATCAAGCAGTGGAAAAAGAAGGGAATTGAAGATGGTATTTATGTTGAACCACAAAAACATAGCATGATTAAAGACATTCCCTTGCCAGAAGGTAGTAAAAAGATTGATGTTACCACAAATGCACTTGCTGAAGCAATAGCAAGTGTAAAATGGGATAGAGAGGCTAAGGATAAATCCAGGTGGAATGAGGAGAAAAGAGCTTTTATGGAGCTGAATGAGCAGGGTATTTCTGAGCCAAAGGATGATAAAAATCCTGAGCCAAAAAGAAAGAATCCCACTAGAAAAGTGAGGGAACCCAAACACACACCATCCAGATCCACAAAGCATGCTTCCAAACCACCTTCCAAAAGCTGCAAACATCATTCTTCCATCCAAACAGCTGTTGTCACACCTGCTGTATCAACAACTGCCGATACTTCAGTGGTTTCAACAGCTGTTAGCCAAACACCTGCCACCACTTTATCACACCCCACAACCACTGCCTTACCACCACCACCTATATCATCATCAACACCACCTTCATCTCCTGCCAAAAAGCAGAAGACAACATATGTTAGTCAGTCACCTATCACTTCCATCATCACCATTCAACCAACTATCACACCAAAATCAACACCACCTCAAAAACCATCTGCTCAAGAGCAGAAGACATCTGCTAACACATCAGTAGCTGTAATGACAACAGTAGATGAAACACCTGTTGTTTCAACACCTGTTAGTCAATCTCCCAAATCAACAGTTGTTGTATCACCTGCTGTATCAACAATTGTTGGTACTTCAGTGGTTTCAAGAGTTGTTACTCCAACAACCACCACTTCAACTAGAATCACTGCTCCCACTTCAACCGCTGCCCCACCAAAAATACCATCACCACCAAAAACACCTTTATCACCACCATCACCTCCTGCTAAAAATCAGAAGACAGCTGATGACACATCATCAGTTATAGTGAGAACAGTGGTTGAAACACCAGTTGTTTCAACAGCTGTTTGTGAACCACCTTCCACTACAATAACCACCACTCAAATCAACACCACCACTGAACCAACCAAAACACCACCAGCCTCTCCCAAACCAACAACTGTTGTATCAACTGCTGTATCAACAACTGTTGGTACTTCAGTGGTTTCAACAGTTGTTAACCCAACAATCACCACTTCAACTACAATCACTGCTCCCACTTCAACCACTGCCCCACCAAAAATACCATCACCACCAAAAACCACCTCACCACCAAAAACAACTTCATCACCACCATCATCTCCTGCTAAAAATCAGAAGACATCTGATGACACATCATCAGTTGTAGTGACAATAGTGATTGAAACACCAGTTGTTTCAACAACTGTTTGTCAACCACCTTCCACTACAATAACCACCACTCAAATCACCACCACCACTGAACCAACCAAAACACTACCAGCCTCTTGTAAACCAAAAAGGAGAAGGATGATTTTAAAAGATGATGATTCTCCACCATGTAACACCTCGAAAATTTATGCCCAATAATGTATTGACACGTGTCATAAGCTTGAACGTGTAAAAGATTACTTTAGAGGGACTAAAGTTGACAAACAAAGAAAGTATGAGAATAAAAGGATTCAAAATGTCAACAATGAATAAATATACTTTAAAATAGCCCTACAAGATGTTTATAATCTTAAACGATTAAATCATGGATCATACAAAGCGGAAAAATGAAAGAAAGTGAGGAATTACAAACTACAGGGGCTAAATGTGTCAACATGTTGAAAGTATACCTCTGAGTGACCTTTTGGCAAACCCGTAGCTTTGTAATGGTAAAATATACTCACTAGAATATGTGATAAAAATTTCATAAAGTTTCGTTATCATATGAGGAAATTATGATCAAAACCGTGTACGAAGGGTTAGAAGCGTCAACGTTGTAAATTATGGCTTTTCGGGTGATTACAAAGATAACCAAGGACTTAACCAAGTTTGTATAAGTCCTAAAGCCCTTAAAAAATAAGTTTAGAGGGTTAAAATAGCAAAAATAGGACTTAAAACCACATTACAAAGGACCAGGGACTAAAATGTAATAAACTGAAACTTGTTAAGCTGGTTACCCTCACGCTAGCGTAGCGCGAGCTCAACACCTTCAACAGTCGCGCTACGCGACTGCCTAAGCTGGGCAGAAAACATGCACATCTGTGGGTAAAATCTGTTCCACCACCTTAGAAGCCTAGTATTCGAAATCAGGGACTGCACCAGTGGTTTTTCATGCATAGGGGGCACTTGGACTCATCTGGGATCACCTATAGACTGATTTGGCATCATCTTGGAGGATCAAAGTGACTATAAAAGAACCCACATTGTTGCAACTTATGTTCACTCACTTGCAACTTTTCTCAAGACTATCTCTGGAGCTCTCCTGATCAGCAACAACATCCAAGTGATCCCTAAACATATTTAGGACCTTTGTAAGTGTCCTAAACCTTCCTAAATTCGTTTTAGCCTAGTTAATTAACCAAAAGTCAAACCATCGTAAATTAAGTTTGACTTCGAGATTAAATAAAATTTGCTCAGTCATTTCTCGAATTGAAAGTACCTACAAGTAGGTAATTATGTGGGTAATAAACCCTTAAAAGGGTATTTCCAGATTCCCACTCTAACTATGTGAATTGTCGAGTCAAACTTGTAATAAAAAGTCAACAGAATGTTTATTTGTAAATTAATGCATAATTAGCGATGTAGGTTACATGCAACCTGTTTGATCATTAAAATAACTTGGTAATTAATGTAAGAACATGTCCCAACATGTTCAACTCGACAATTTTCAGTATAGGCTCGGTTTGTAACCGAAAGTCGCATAGTTTGACTTCTACTTTGACTTTCAGTTCTGACCTGTTTAAGCCAAGTTTAGGATTTCCTTAGAGCTTCTTTTGGACCTATATACATGTTAGTATAACCCCCTGTGATTATACAACTTGGTCCATTAGATATCCTATTCACATGCATGTTTCCGTTAATTGCTTATATGTTGACTATTATGCCCTTTTGACTATAAAACGTGATTTTTGAAAAAGTGAAAGAGTAGAAACATTAGTTACTGATTTATAAACTTGCACCATGTAGGATCGGTTTGTGGATCCGAACGAGTCGGTTCAGAGGAATTCTATCAAATACAGGTGCGGAAAACAAGTATTTGATGTGTAAACAGCTGAATCTTCACTTTAACACTGATTTGTATTGATTAGACAACAATTACAATCAGTTCTCACACCGGCAGCACTTCGGTATGGAAATCACTCTCTGAAAAAACTTATGATTTCGCTTGACCTAACATCCCTATATATAGACTTGGAGATTTCGCTTGGAATGTCCTGAAGCGAAATCTGATATGATGATTTCGCTTGAGGCTTCAAGCGAAATCTCAAATACAAAATATAACTTCAAGCGAAATCTTAAAACTATCTCGTTTTACGTGCCCTGGTCTATTCTAACTAGTGTAAGACTCGATACAAGACAAAGTCGACAGATGTAGTGTACCAACAGACTCCCCCTCAGATGTTGACGAGTCGACTATCGAGTCACACCAATACTATGTCTTCACATCTTCAGTCTTGATCAGTCTCTGGGCTTTTCTCTCTCTATCTTCTTCTCAAGAAACTTCTTGCTCTATCAGACTCCCCCTCACAATTTGCTGGTATTTATTTGTTCTTCAGCAACATCTGCTTTAGGATCAATGTCTGACTCAAATGTTGTTTACAAGATCATTGCCTGGCTTTTATCTAATTCTCTTGATCAGATCTCTTGATTCCTTAAGTTCATCAGCATCAACAGCTAGCAAACTTTTTAGATTCATGATCAGAGTTTGACTTTCATAAGCTTTGAATGAATTAACCTGGCTCACCTGCAATAATCTTAACCCAGAAATAAATTTTCTAAATTTAACAAGTTAAATGCACCAACAATCTGATATAATCAGATAATTTTCTCTCATATCTCAAATTAATGATGAACCAAATGTAGGTTTTAAAAATACCAATTGTAGGAATTTAACAAACCTTTTTGACATTTTAAGATTCACTCCCCCTCACAACCAAGTCATCATGTTTAGCACTTGAAATTTTGACAATCAGCTTTCCAATATCAATTGTCGAAAATCTTTTTGAATTTTTAAAAATTTATGCTAAAACACACTAAAATTTTTTTAATTTTTGATTGTAAAGAAATGCAATAAAGAAATATTTACAAACAATATTTTTGTGAGTTTGTGCAAGAGGATCATATCAGTTTTTGAGACAAATCACCAACACCGTTAAGCTTCATTTCATTTTAAGTTCTAAACAATTTACCTAGATTATCAGTATGTTTGTCCACTTAAATTTTCACACAAAGTTCAACTGTTTCGAGATACGTTATTAATGTTTTAAGCACTTGAACTTATCCGTGTGTCCCACTACTTGAATATACTCCCGTATCCAGAATCTCAATAATCAGTCTTACAGGTGAGAATACTACAATGATATCTGTATATAATTTAGGTGTGCGAGGGCCGAGGGATCTCAGATCGATACTTCCGTATACGCAGAGAGATATCAGCTTCGACTTTTCGGTGTGTCCCCTTTAGAGGATCTTTTTGCTTACAACAGCAGCATATATCAATTTTATTGTTTCAGCATGCTGAGGGTTTAATGCTGTGTTTCAAGCATTGCAGCAAGTATTAGCCAGGGACTAGGTCAGAACTACCGTTCAGCAGAAGTCCCGGAATAATACCCCAGATATCATAGAGTATAAAGACCTAGTATATCAGATTAAGAGACCTTTCAAACAAGATTTCAGGGGTTACCTATATATCCAAGTTTGTGTTAACCCACAGAACAAGCAAGTTTGAAATTTAAGTTTATATCTCGTCACAATCTACTAAATGTGCAAAAACCTACTGACATATCCACAGTAAGATTGTTTATCACATTTTTCTTTACATTTCTTTAGCATGTTGTGATAGTCCACTGATTTACTATCATTTCCTCTATATGCAACAAAAACTCATTTTTGAATTTTATCATGTTTTTGTCTTTTTCAAATTTTTTAAATGTTTTTGGATTTTCTGAAAATTTTTACTCCCCCTAAAATGCAAACACATTTTAGGAAATTTGAAAATAAACTGTACAATAAAACTTGACAACTGATATCGAATCGCATCAAATCGCCATTCGCTCGGCATAAACAATCAGAACTCCCCCTATCACAAAACTATTTTCTCATTTAGATTTCAAAACACTTAAGTTTGTTTTAATCAAAATGATTTTTCCGGAAAATAAGTTTTTATGATATCATTTAAAAATTCGGAGTGTAGTTCATCACATTGTCTATTCAAAATACCAATTGTAAGTATGGTCCAATCAAGTTCAACTTAATGACCTTGATTAACCTTTTTCATGTAAGCACCTATTATACCAAACACAATACCACTTGTAGGAATGTTACGTCTACATCACAATTTTACCAATCAAAATGCCGATTCCTGCTTCGCACTTACCATCCTGGAAGCTCCGGCGTAGTCATACAACCTGTAAACATCCAAACACTATCAAAAACTTTCAACCAAAAACTTCAAATATTAGAAAGATGCCGATTCCTGATCCACGATATAAACTTGGGATCTCCGGCATAGTCCTAAGACTTTAAGGAAAGCAAACTTCCACCCAAGTCTTATTTGACTTGATGGCTTCCAATTCCTGGGCAGTAGGGTTGTAAGTTGCCTTTTTAGTTGCATAAAAATCTTTAACCCCCTTTACTTTCCCATCAAGCATTTTCTTGAAAATTTTCTTAACATTTCCATTGAATGTTTTTTTAATATCAAAATCTGAAATTTCTATTTTACCAACCATTTGCTGAATCTCTTTCACACTCATAGATTTAATGTCAGCATCATTCAACAAATCATTAATCTCATTTTGTGACTCCTCTGATTTTGTGGAATCAGATTCATTGTCAGAACTATCAACCGATTTCTTAACAACCCATGTTTGGTTGTCTTTTGCCTTCTTTTTGTACAATCTTTTAGAATTTTCACCAACTTCATTCTTTAAATTTTCAACAGTTTTGAAGTTTATAGTTGGTGAATCATTCTTTTCAACCACTTTTTCTTTAAGTTTTTCAGAGACTCCCTGTTTTTTGTTGACTTTGTTTGGACAATTGTGAGCAATATGTCCAACAACTTGGCATTGAAAACAAGTTCTTGTATCTCTTGGAATGTCTCTTGAATGAAAAACTCCAGTTCCTGTTCTTTTTCTTTCAACAAGAAACTCCTGGTTTGTTTCTTTCCAGAAAGGTTTCTTCTGTTCATCTTCAACACTTCCACCTGAAACAAATTCTGTTTTTGGTTTAGAATTGTTTACCTTTCTGTAACTTTCTTGCTGAATAAAACCTAAACCTTTTCTTTTGTAATTACAATTTTGGTTTGTTTTCTTTTGAAAACCAGAACTACAATTGTAATCCTTTTTCCCTTTTTTCTTGTTTAACCTTTGTTGAACTCTTGAAGTGTATTTTTTAGATTTTTCATTAAGGTTTAAATTTTTAGTGTCAGAAATATTAATTTCTGTGATTTTGAAAACCTTTTTGATCTTGTCAAATCTAACACTATCCATCGGAAACTCTTCGTCAGAGTATAATTTGTCAGAACCATTTAAAGTATATGCAACTTTAAATGTTTCATCATCCAAATTTGCTTTTGATAGCAAAAATTCTTTACTATAAGACCGTTTTTCCGATGTTTTGGAATTTGTGACCGACGAACTTTTGACTGACGAACTTGAACACCCAGACTCAAACTTTGACTCAGACACCTCCTCAGTATCCAACACCTGATCGACCACCTTTTTGATTAACTCGGACTCATGATCAGTATCAGACGAGGTAAACGTGATATCAATGTTATCTGGTAAAACGTCAGTTGTCTCGGATTTTAACTTTATATTGACTGCTTTTTCGACTTGCTCCTCATTTGGTTTTCTAGGAGAATACCCTTCCCAGATAGGAGGCGGACACTTGTTATATTTAACAGTCGATTTCTTACCAGTCTCATTCTTTTGTTTCTCATCCTGAAATGCTTCAAAACCTGCAACAGTTGGATAAACTCGATCAATAACATAATCAGAACAAGAATAACTCAGTAATAACCTTCTGATCCTTTCATTTTCAATCTTTTCTTTCTCCAACTCTTGCTTTAGATTAGCATTTTCTTCGATGTAATGATTAATCGCCTTTTGCTTTGCCATTAACGTAGAATTCGTCATCGTTAAAGCCTTTTCTCTTTCAGAATTCGTTGTTTGAAGACCTGTCACAGTTCTGTTCAACACACTGTACGATTCTTTCACATAACTGATGTCTGATAGTAACTTTTCTATCAGTTTTTCTCTATCAAACAGAATCACATCTTTTTCTTCGCAACTTTTGCAAGCTTCCAAACACTTCTTGCAAGGCTTTTCAACTTCAACAATCTTTTCAATCTCGATTGTTTTTACAACTTCAATCACTTTTTCTTCCTCAGTTACTTTCTCAGCTTCAGTCACATTTTCTTCAACAACTACTTTAACTTCCTCATTCGTTTGTTGTTCTTTAGCAGCTTGTTTCTCCTTCAGTTTCTCCATGCGATCTGCAAAATAAAAATGAAAACTTTCAGAAGAAAGATGATGTTTAGCAATATTAATCTGTTTCTCTTCCTCATCATCACTACTATTCTCTATCGGTGTTTGATCAAACTCTACAGATTTTTCAGACTCAACATCTAAAACACCAGAATCAGATGGTGTTTGATCAAAAACAACTTCTTTTTCCAAAGTTTCCTCATTTTGCACACTCTCATCTGTACTTAATGAGTCAGAATCAGCACTTTTTAAACTTTCTTCAGATGTACTCGATTGATCTTTCACTTTTTCACCAATTGATCTCATCCAAGTAGCAAACAAATCTGGTTCTCTAACAATCTTTGCAATGAAAGCTTTGAAATCACCCTTTTCATCAACAAACATATCCCAATTGAAACCTTCAGGTAATTTCTCATCATCTTGATCAACTGTGCATGCTTTACTGTCAGAACATATATAATTGCTCCAGTTGAAATTTACCAAGCATCCTCTCTTTGAGTCTTCAATCTTTCTACCATGAGCTGTCTGTAATTCTTGTGTCTGACCAACTTGCTGATAAATGGCTTTCCGGTAGTAATCATCTTTACCAAATGGATTCTGAGCACCACTAACTTCTCTATTCTTGCACTCCCGTTTAAAATGACCTTTTTCCCTGCACCTGAAACAAGTAACTTTAGATTTATCAAAACCTAAAGTAGAAACACAAGCATCAAGAAAATCATTTCTTCCGGTAATTGTCTTGAACTTTTCAGCCCGTCTCAGAACACTTGCAAGACACCATTTGATATCCATTAGTTCCATCTCTTCAGCGTCTATCTGATCGTAATCCTCCTTTGTAAGCATAGGATTTCCAATTCGACCAGCCACTAGACCTTCATACGAAATAAGCACGGAACCAAGTAATGCCATATGATCTTTCGCAATGTCTTCAGAAAAACTTTGACCATCTGGAAGATTTAAAGCTATGTTGCATTGAATCATACAACCATTTCCCATCTTTGTGCTTTGAGACTTAAAATTTTCTGATGAAGTCTTTGGATTGACACTTGGATAAGATGAGAATCCACTACTGCTTTTGTTTGAACTTTGATCAGTCTTTTCTGTAGAATCTCCAGCACTAAACGCAGTCTGGATTTTCGGACTTCCTTCAGCTTCTGAAACTGGAACACTACCCTTGTAATACATCTTTACATCTTGATGACCACTTGGACTGTTCATCCTTGCGATCTTCTGCTGTTCCAAATCTTGACTTTCAATCTTTTCAATGAACTGAGATATCGACAATCTATCATAAACCCCAGTATTCTTCAGTATCATCAAATAAGTTCCCCACTCTTTCTGAGGTAATGCATCAGCAAGTTTATCCACCCATTCATCATTTTCCTTTTTAATACCCATCATTGACATTGTTCTCACTAGGTGACAATATCGTTCAATGAGTTTCTTTGTATCTTCTCCGGGAAAACTTGTAAACAAATCAAATTCCTTTTTAAGCAATGCCTTTTTGCTTTTAATCATACTAGTACTGCCTTCAACTTTGATTTTTAGAGCATCCCATATTGATTGTGATGTTTTGTCATGTTGAAGTAGTATGAAAATGTCTTCTTTGACAGCCTGTTGAAGTAGACTAATCATCATCTTTTCAGCTCGGTATATTTCCCGTTCTTCCTTACTGAAATCTGAAAGCTGTTTTTCAGTCTGCATTTCGGTTTGTGGTGGAGTATACTTTGTTAAAATACATTCCCATGATCTCAAATGATTTGCCTGCACCCAGTTTTCGAATCTATCTTTCCATCCGTAGTATTCTTCAATTCCCATTAGTTTCGGGGGTTTCTGAGTCGTTCCCGTTTCGTTTTCTGAATTCATGTTCTGAGCAATAGAAGATGAACTAGGCGATGTTGCAAAAGCGTTGTGAAAATCGTTATCCATGTTTCAATTACTTTCAAGCGGTACCCTTCAAGCGAAACAATTTAAACTGAACAACTCTCAAGCGAAATACTTGAAACGAGACCCTTTGAAGCGATCCTTAATGAAGCGAACACCTTGAAGCGAAAACTTTGAAGCGAAATCGTTCAAGCAACAGTTTCTGAAGCGAAATCGTTCAAGCGACGGTTTCTGAAGCGAAATCGTTGAAGCGACGGCCCTGAAGCGAAATAGAATGCTGTTTGAAGCGAAATCTAGGTGTCGCTTGAAGTTTCAAGCGAAATCTACTACTGAAATCTGATCCGTTCAAGCGAAATCCATTCGGAGGTCAATTTTAATCACTTTTAGATCGAATTTGGCTGTGAAACTTTCAAGGATTTGTTATTTTGTACTTTTAAACAATCTGTGAGAATTTGAGATGATTTAGACCGTGAAAAGTTTCTGAACTGTTAAAAGAAGGTGTAGAAGTAAGAAATTTTGATGAACTTCGGCTGAATTTTGCAGAACTCCTCCTCCTGAGCTCTGATACCAATTGTAGGATCGGTTTGTGGATCCGAACGAGTCGGTTCAGAGGAATTCTATCAAATACAAGTGCGGAAAACAAGTATTTGATGTGTAAACAGCTGAATCTTCACTTTAACACTGATTTGTATTGATTAGACAACAATTACAATCAGTTCTCACACCGGCAGCACTTCGGTATGGAAATCACTCTCTGAAAAAACTTATGATTTCGCTTGACCTAACATCCCTATATATAGACTTGGAGATTTCGCTTGGAATGTCCTGAAGCGAAATCTGATATGATGATTTCGCTTGAGGCTTCAAGCGAAATCTCAAATACAAAATATAACTTCAAGCGAAATCTTAAAACTATCTCGTTTTACGTGCCCTGGTCTATTCTAACTAGTGTAAGACTCGATACAAGACAAAGTCGACAGATGTAGTGTACCAACACACCAAAAATTTGACATCAGTTTGAGGTCTAGATTAAGAGTTATGCTCATTAGCGTAATTTGAAAGCTTTATGTTAATTAAATGGCGTAATTAGCGTATAGCCTATTTAAACCCACTTTTTGATATCAAACTTTTTACCCACTGATGTAATATAATATTTTGGGATTTTTGAAGATTTTTATTTAATTTTTGGCGGAGCATACCATAGGTCTCTAAGTTTAATTCGGTTAATACCGATTTTACCCTTTTAAGCCATAAAATGACTTTTACAAATCCTTTTGACCCCAAACCTTTTTCTACTGATCTAATATAATAAATAAAGTATTTTGAACCTTCTGGAATTATAAAAATATCAGCTTTCCTTTAAAAACCCGGAAATGGCTCCAAATCGCCTTTTTAGGCATTTTTGACGCATAGTATGTATTAAGATTATGTTAAAAACATAAGGTTTGATATCTACTGATATTTTAAGTAAATTATCATATTTTTACAGTAAGCTAAAGTCTTACACCCAGGTTTCCAGTTTTGACCTTTTAAGCCTATGTGAAATTACCAAAATGCCCTTAAGATGCATAGTTTGGTTATAAAGGATAGATTTCACATATATATGTTACCCTACTGATATAACTTAGTAAAGTAAGTATTTTTACTGATTACATCAGACCCGAAACTCATATTTATATTTAAACTCTTTTATAACCTTTAAAATGACCAAAATACCCCTACGGGGCGTAAATTGAGTTTAAATCCGTTTTGGGCATAATAGAAGATATCTTACTGATATCACAACATATTTAATGCATGTTAACTTAGGAAACTTGTATATGACTCTTATGGTTACTCGTTACGCACGTTTCGCGTTCGGATCGGCTTACGTAACTGGTTTACATATATTAGCCGAAACGGGTCAAACCATATTGTTTCCATCTCAAAATCCAGAATGTATTTAGATTACCCATATTATACAAGTCTTCAAACTTGTCGGGTCTAAAACACATTCTATACCGGTCTTCGCCTTATCATGCGTTTGAACCGTATCTTTCTGTAAGACTAACCAGTCTAAGCTTAGGCTTAATTAAAGACTCGTTAGCATTCTAATTGGTTATTTATACCATCATTCCAGACTAGAGCCTTCCGGTAAATGGTACCTACGCTTACTTAAGAGAATACGGCCGAGTTATTAAATTCTTACTATTTAAGACAGGAGCTAGCTCAGGTAAATACTCTTAACTTATTTTCCCTATACGGGCTTGGGATACGGTATTATAATAATACCGCTTGGTCGGGTATTGAATATTTAATCTTATTATGGTTAAATTTTTGAGGTAACCCGGTTTAATTTGTATTGTTTGAAATAAAGACCTTTAGGGGTTAATGACCATGTCCCGGGTATCCTTGACATCATTGTGTTATAAAATGGCCACGCCTTATACACGGGGTGTAGGCATACACCTGACAGTTTTTTAAGGAAAAACGGTATCTCACTCTTGTGGGCCTATACTTGTGGCGTGTCTGTTAATCTGACTCGGTTTCTACATCGGGCCCTGAACGTATAACGAACTTGTAAATATGTATACAAGATTATAACTATAATTGTCCTAAGTTATAAAGAGTTTGTGCCTTGTGCATTCAAATCAATTTTTTAAACCTTTTCAAAATGAGTCGGTTGAGTGTATTTACCAGTGAAAACTGACGTATTTTCCAAAAGGGTTAAGTGACAGGTACTGGACGTAATTGGCTGGAAGCTCAGGGCGTTAATAAGGAATCTTGCAAGTTCTAGGCGTCTAAAGTCTGTTGAATAATGTTTATGTTTTAAGATCCGCCTGTGGATCCTTTACTTTCCGTTGTAATACTGGATATTACTTTATATTCGGATTGTAATATATTTATCTTTTGCTTCCGCTATGCATTCATATATATTGTGTTGTTTGACTATGATGATATCAACTACGTCACGATACTCCCCTACCGGGCCCACCGGTGAAACGTGGAAATATCGGGGTGTGACAGGTTGGTATCAGAGCCAACACTGAGTGAATTAAACACTAGTCTTTTGTGTTTAATCTCAGTTACACAATTGCACATTCTTGAGTCTAGACAAGAACATAGGACTAATCCTAATTCGTTTTATTTGTTTCTTTTGTTATTTTCTGATTAGCCCTTGCATGGGCGAGTCATTTCAGTTAGAAGTCCCGTTTTGGGTAACCATGTATTTGTTTAAATTATAATAGGAACGGTTAGATTTAAATTAACATTCCTTTTATTAGATCTACCATTATAATAAAATGGCAAAATTTAAAAAGGACAATACCTAGCCATATGTCACATTAAGATGGGGCTAAGATGGTAGTTCCTCAATTAAATTCAGATCCTTGTTAACATTTCAATTTAGGATTTTTCTGCGTAATTATTGAAAGAATCTTAAAGGTAAAACCTAGCCTAATTGTCGTTGCAGACATGGCCAAGATGGTAAAACCTATTTGAAAGATTCAAACCCTTATTAACATCTGATATGTTATCATTAATGACAAAGATGTGATTCGATAAAATCACATAAGTCATTTTTAAATTGGGATGTTCTAAATTCCCTTATTTATATAACCATCCCTTATGGATGAAGCGCCCACGGGCTATAATTAACGTCCTCTGGACTAAAGACAGTGGTAGCCTACAACTCCCTGTCAAGAAAAGGTAATGAACTTTGATTCAAACCTTAATGCCTTGATTCCATAAATTCTGGGCTTATAAATTAAACTTGTCTACGTGACTAGGCCTTTTGTGCTATTATTAACTTATAATTTAGGATTATGATAAAGATCTTGAACAATTATATATATAGCAAATTAACTAATATGTGTATTAAAAACATGGTTAATAAATCGTTTAAAACGATAAAACTGTATAAGCTTCCGTATAAACCTTGTCCTTATTGATTTTATGTAGCAATTAAAGCTACATGGCTAGGTCAGAAGAAGTAAACAGTTATCCCCTGGAAAACCACGATGATGAAAGGGTTAATATAACCAGAGGAGAGCTTCGTACACTGATTGATACAGCTGTATCTAAAGCTGTAGAGGAGCAATTTAGGGAGTATAGTGAGACTTATAGTAAAACCTCATCTGTACCCCACTCCAAGTCTGTCCCCAAGACTCATTCTGAGGCTCATAGCAAGCCACCCTCAAAGAAAGACGAGCCAAAGAAAGATGATGATCGACGTTCATCTAATGAACGCAGTGCTCCATCCAAGAGGATAGTGTTCGATAACGAACCGCGTACCAAGTCCTGTACCTATAAATACTTTGTTTCCTGCAAACCCCGAGATTTCACTGGGGAAAAAGGGGCAATTGATTGTATGACCTGGTTGGATGAAATGGACACAGTTGTCGATATCAGCGGTTGTGCTGAGAGGGATGTAGTAAAGTATGTATCCCAGTCGTTCAAGGGAGAGGCACTAGCATGGTGGAAGGCTCTCATTCAAGCTGCTGGGAAGATCCCACTTTACAATATGTCATGGGAACAGTTTGTTGCTCTCATTATGGAGAACTACTGCCCTCAACACGAGGTTGAGAGGATTGAGTCAGATTTCTTATCATTGGTGATGACAAACTTAGATTGTCAAGCTTACCTCACCAGTTTCAATACCCTGTCCAGACTGGTTCCTTACCTAGTAACACTAGAACCCAAGAGAATTGCTCGCTTCATTGGGGGTTTAGCCCCAGAAATCAAAGCCAGTGTTAAGGCTTCAAGACCTACTACATTCAGGTCAGCGGCAGATTTGTCGCTATTTCTTACACTCGATGTAGTCAGAAACAAGGCTGCCAAAGCCTCTGAAGATGGAAAGCGTAAAAGGGAGGATGAGGATTCTCATCGCTCCGATAGGAAGAGGAACTCTGAGGATAAGAAGAGTTCCGGGTTTAAGAGAGACAGCCAGCAGTCGGGTGAGAAAACCAGGTGCGAAACCTGTAGGAAATGCCACCTCGGGAAATGCAGATTTGAATCTCAGCCTCTACCGTGTGGAATTTGCAAGTCTAGGGAATATAAAACCCTGGATTGCAAGAAGTTGAAAGACGCAACCTGTTATGGTTGCAACGAAAAGGGGCATATCAAGACCAACTGCCCTAGAAATCAGAAGAAGCCCGAAGAAGCCAAGAAAACAAACGCATGATGAACGCCCAGGAGATAGTGCAGAATGACGACTATATAGCAGGTACCCTTCCCTATCAAGCAGTTTATACAGAAATTTATTTGTTACTGGCACATATAATTCTATATAGAACAATAAATGTTGTGAACTATTGTCTCCGCTGATTAGGACTCCGGTCATTTAACGTGAGGTAGAAATTGGCCGATGACACTATAGAAAATGCTCTAACAAATCTTAGATTGATATTTTATATCTATTAAGAATCACTCTTTTCTGATATCCTTATGGCAAGCTTTCAAGCTATCCAAATTCATCATTATAATAAAGATAGATGTGACATTTTGATCCCCTGTCAAAAAGGTGATGGATTAGGACCAAACTTTAAATGCCATTAAAGGTCTTTTGTGACCTAGGCTAAGTAAAATTCATATATATTATATAGCGTTCATTAAGAATGTTAATTCTATATTGGCCGGTATGGTTTAATGAAACCATGGTTAGTATATAAGACCATGAGGATGATGAATAGCAGTTGTCGGATCACAACCAAGAGATTGACTCATTTAGTAATAGGAACCAAATCTTGAGTATGACAAACTCGGATAAGACATCAGCCATTGATGAGGCGGCACATACTAATGATACTACAATTGTAATCCTGAAAAAGTCCAAGGATGTTCTTCAAACTATGATAAGACGCAGCTGTGGGAAAAGCTGTGAAGAAGATCATGAAAAAGTTCAAAGAGCCGAATGCTACTTGCTCCAAATCCTTCGTAAAATATAAGTATAGCAAACTTTTAAAATCTTTCTTAAGAACCATAGTTATTAAGTGAAGGCAGGAATCATAAGAACTATTTCTTCTGTTCTTGTCAAGAACCTTCAGTCGTAAAATTTTAGAAGTATCCTCTTTCTAGGTGTAATGCGTCAACACTTAGAATTGATATCTCTTTAATCTCTAATGATTGCGGATACCAGACGGTATGATAAAAGCGTCATATGAGGATTGGTGTATCTTAATATGTCCCATAGATTGCTTCCATGCCTGATCAGTATGGAGGTTTAATGCATGGGACCACAAGGATATCTCAATGGTCATATGGTGCTAAGGTCAACTATTGGTATTCAAAGAAGATATCCAAAATGGAATTGTCCAAGTAAATGTTCCCGATTAAGAAATTCATGGACTCGTAACATAAATGTGTCACTTATCTGATACAGAATATGATTGATGAACTGAAGCCCGAGATTTGGAAATCTCTGTAACCTCCTTGTACTTTAATTATCTTCTCCTAAGATTACCCTGTTTACCCCTGAGAGGCAAGTAGAGTTAAGATTAACATCCCGCTTTGGGTTGGAGTGTTGTAGAACTCTATGATTCATTATGGAATAATCGAAATCCTGATTAAGTAAACTTTAAGATAAGAGGTTCATATAGTCTAACTCGATATTCCGAGAGTTAAATTAGAAAGACGGTTCATTTTGCTTATGCATTTGATTACCACAACCAATTAGGCAACAATTAAGAATTTCCATCAGCCGCCCAGGATCGTCGATTTGATCGACTAACAACAAGGATTAGCTACTCCTTAAAGATTAGTTTTGAGCAATGGTTGGAATAACCATCCCACCTTAAGATAAGCGTTTCTATAATAGTTGATATATAAGTATCAAGGCTGCTCCTTTAGGGATCTTGTAAAGATGGAATGTTAAACATCTATTGTTTGGACAATAGATTGGTAAGTCTAATTATCAGGATCTGATAGTTGCGTTGGAAACAACAAATAAGGTCATACAAATCCCTAATCATCTGTAAGATTGCCAGTTATTGGCAGAAAATCAAGGATTTATGAGAGTAGTGACCCTCCTAAGTTCTTGTTAAAGAATAAGGTTCAACAAAAGATATCACCCTGGAAGGGTGTGCCAATTTGTTAATTTTTAGACTAGTTAAGCTCTGAATATATAAAATCATTCGAAGGAATCGAATGTATCACGATCAGATAGCTTAAAGCAAAAACCTATTTAAGAAGTTGGACGGAACTCGCAATACATTTCACACTAATGATTTAAGGATGTGTATCACCAATAAGTCGAGAAGCATTATCACATAATGATATGCAGATTTATAATATAATGAGCAACCTATATCGATTGGGGATCGACATGTTAAGAAGCTTCAAAAAGGATATGTGTACCTATTATAGAGGTCAACTTGGGAGCTTGGAGAGACTCCTGATACGCTATGGAAGTTAAGTCCATTATGCGACAAAAAGAACTTCCAGCATTTTAGCAAATCACGAGGTCGAGATTTCTTTTAAGGGGGTGAGGATGTAACACCTCGAAAATTTATGCCCAATAATGTATTGACACGTGTCATAAGCTTGAACGTGTAAAAGATTACTTTAGAGGGACTAAAGTTGACAAACAAAGAGAGTATGAGAATAAAAGGATTCAAAATGTCAACAATGAATAAATATACTTTAAAATAGCCCTACAAGATGTTTATAATCTTAAACGATTAAATCATGGATCATACAAAGCGGAAAAATGAAAGAAAGTGAGGAATTACAAACTACAGGGGCTAAATGTGTCAACATGTTGAAAGTATACCTCTGAGTGACCTTTTGGCAAACCCGAAGCTTTGTAATGGTAAAATATACTCACTAGAATATGTGATAAAAATTTCATAAAGTTTCGTTATCATATGAGGAAATTATGATCAAAACCGTGTACGAAGGGTTAGAAGGGTCAACGTTGTAAATTATGGCTTTTCGGGTGATTACAAAGATAACCAAGGACTTAACCAAGTTTGTATAAGTCCTAAAGCCCTTAAAAAATAAGTTTAGAGGGTTGAAATAGCAAAAATAGGACTTAAAACCACGTTACAAAGGACCAGGGACTAAAATGTAATAAACTAAAACTTGTTAAGCTAGTTACCCTCACGCTAGCGTAGCGCGAGCTCAACACCTTCAACAGTCGCGCTACGCGACTGCCTAAGCTGGGCAGGAAGCATGCACAGCTGCGGGTAAAATCTGTTCCACCACCTTAGAAGCCTAGTATTCGAAATCAGGGACTGCACCAGTGGTTTTTCATGCATAGGGGGCACTTGGACTCATCTGGGATCACCTATAGACTGATTTGGCATCATCTTGGAGGATCAAAGTGACTATAAAAGAACCCACATTGTTGCAACTTATGTTCACTCACTTGCAACTTTTCTCAAGACCATCTCTGGAGCTCTCCTGATCAGCAACAACATCCAAGTGATCCCTAAACATATTTAGGACCTTTGTAAGTGTCCTAAACCTTCCTAAATTCGTTTTAGCCTAGTTAATTAACCAAAAGTCAAACCATCGTAAATTAAGTTTGACTTCGAGATTAAATAAAATTTGCTCAGTCATTTCTCGAATTGAAAGTACCTACAAGTAGGTAATTATGTGGGTAATAAACCCTTAAAAGGGTATTTCCAGATTCCCACTCTAACTATGTGAATTGTCGAGTCAAACTTGTAATCAAAAAGTCAACAGAATGTTTATTTGTAAATTAATGCATAATTAGAGATGTAGGTTACATGCAACCTGTTTGATTATTAAAATAACTTGGTAATTAATGTAAGAACATGTCCCAACATGTTCAACTCGACAATTTTCAGTATAGGCTCGGTTTGTAACCGAAAGTCGCATAGTTTGACTTCTACTTTGACTTTCAGTTCTGACCCGTTTAAGCCAAGTTTAGGATTGCCTTAGAGCTTCTTTTGGACCTATATACATGTTAGTATAACCCCCTGTGATTATACAACTTGGTCCATTAGATATCCTATTCACATGCATGTTTCCGTTAATTGCTTATATGTTGACTATTATGCCCTTTTGACTATAAAACGTGATTTTTGAAAAAGTGAAAGAGTAGAAACATTAGTTACTGATTTATAAACTTGCACCAAAAATTTGACATCAGTTTGAGGTCTAGATTAAGAGTTATGCTCATTAGCGTAATTTGAAAGCTTTATGTTAATTAAATGGCGTAATTAGCGTATAGCCTATTTAAACCCACTTTTTGATATCAAACTTTTTACCCACTGATGTAATATAATATTTTGGGATTTTTGAAGATTTTTATTTATTTTTTGGCGGAGCATAACATAGGTCTCTAAGTTTAATTCGGTTAATACCGATTTTACCCTTTTAAGCCATAAAATGACTTTTACAAATCCTTTTGACCCCAAACCTTTTTCTACTGATCTAATATAATAAATAAAGTATTTTGAACCTTCTGGAATTATAAAAATATCAGCTTTCCTTTAAAAACCCGGAAATGGCTCCAAATCGCCTTTTTAGGCATTTTTGACGCATAGTATGTATTAAGATTATGTTAAAAACATAAGGTTTGATACCTACTGATATTTTAAGTAAATTATCATATTTTTACAGTAAGCTAAAGTCTTACACCCAGGTTTCCAGTTTTGACCTTTTAAGCCTATGTGAAATTACCAAAATGCCCTTAAGATGCATAGTTTGGTTATAAAGGATAGATTTCACATATATATGTTACCCTACTGATATAACTTAGTAAAGTAAGTATTTTTACTGATTACATCAGACCCGAAACTCAGATTTATATTTAAACTCTTTTATAACCTTTAAAATGACCAAAATACCCCTACGGGGCGTAAATTGAGTTTAAATCCGTTTTGGGCATAATAGAAGATATCTTACTAATATCACAACATATTTAATGCATGTTAACTTAGGAAGCTTGTATATGACTCTTATGGTTACTCGTTACGCACGTTTCGCGTTCGGATCGGCTTACGTAACTGTTTTACATATATTAGCCGAAACGGGTCAAACCATATCGTTTCCATCTCAAAATCCAGAATGTATTTAGATTACCCATATTATACAAGTCTTCAAACTTGTCGGGTCTAAAACACATTCTATACCGGTCTTCTCCTTATCATGCGTTTGAACCGTATCTTTCTGTAAAACTAACCGGTCTAAGCTTAGGCTTAATTAAAGACCCGTTAGCATTCTTATTGGTTATTTATACCATCATTCCAGACTAGAGCCTTCCGGTAAATGGTACCTACGCTTACTTAAGAGAATACAGCTGAGTTATTAAATTCTTACTATTTAAGACAGGAGCTAGCTTAGGTAAATACTGTTAACTTATTTTCCCTATACGGGCTTGGGATACGGTATTATAATAATACCGCTTGGTCGGGTATTGAATATTTAATCTTATTATGGTTAAATTATTGAGGTAACCCGGTTTAATCTGTATTGTTTGAAATAAAGACCTTTAGGGGTTAATGATCATGTCCCGGATATCCTTGACATCACTGTGTTATAAAATGGCCACGCCTTATACACGGGGTGTAGGCATACACCTGACAGTTGTTTAAGGAAAAACGGTATCTCACTCTTGTGGGCCTATACTTTTGGCGTGTGTGTTAATCTGACTCGGTTTCTACATCGAGCCCTGAACGTATAACGAACATGTAAATCTGTATACAAGATTATAACTATAATTGTCCCAAGTTATAAAGAGTTTGTGCCTTGTGCATTCAAATCAATTTTTTTAAACCTTTTCAAAATGAGTCGGTTGAGTGTATTTACCAGTGAAAACTGACGTATTTTCCAAAAGGGTTAAGTGACAGGTACTGGACGTAATTGGCTGGAAGCTCAGGGCGTTAATAAGGAATCTTGCAAGTTCTAGGCGTCTAAAGTCTGTTAAATAATGTTTATGTTTTAAGATCCGCCTGTGGATCCTTTACTTTCCGTTGTAATACTGGATATTACTTTATATTCGGATTGTAATATATTTATCTTTTGCTTCCGCTGTGCATTCATATATATTGTGTTGTTTGACTATGATGATATCAACTACGTCACGATACTCCCCTACCGGGCCCACCAGTGAAACGTGGAAATATCGGGGTGTGACACACCACCACCAACATCTTCACAACCATCATCACTTGCTATAATTCCAAACCTTGTTCCATTTTCTTCTGCACAGGCTTTTAACACAAACACTGCCATTGTTTCAGCAGCTGTCCAATATCCTCTGGAACTTATACCAGTCAGAGAAGAAATTATATCTTTTTATTCTGAAGATGACCCTGCTAAAAGAAACCTACCATCTATCCAAGGATATTCAAGGCCTAATAATATTGAAGAATACCTGAAAGTCAAAGTTCTACAAGCAGAGGATATCTCTAAAAGAGAGTCACAAGGAAAATCTGATAAATAAATTCAAAGGCACTATCAATTCCTGTTCACACAAGTCAGGACATTGGAGCAGTTTGCAAAATAATTATGTCAAAAGCTTTCAGAAAGAGATGATGAAACCTTGAAGAAACATTATATTGAGCATATCATGGCCTTCAAAAGGTACAAAGGTAACAAAGGTCAATATAAAGATTGGACAGTGGGTGAACTCAAAGAGGAGTTAGAAAGGATTGAAAAGATGAATAAGGACAAGGTTAAACATACTCCACCTGTCTGGTCAAAATACATGAAAAATCTTCCAGACAAGGTGCTAGAGCTGAAAAGAATGAAAGAGGAACTTATTACTGCTGATTTTGGGTCAAAAAATCAAGTAACAAGATGGAAGGAAGACAAGGTCAGGGCAACTTACCAAAGGCTGGAAGAACTAAGGAAGAAAAATCCTGATATTCCACAAAAGCCTGATTATTCTAAAGAAATGGTTCCAGAAAAGCCACAAAAGCAACAATTCAAAAGATCCACTGCTTCACCAGCTGCCTTCTTTTACCAAAGAAGGAGACAAAAGCAGATGGATAAACTAACAGCAGCAGATCAAGAAGCAGAAGGGTATCTTCTGAAAGTAGGAGTTAAAAGAATGATTGTAGAAAGTCTTGAGTCTGAACAACCTTCAACCACTGATCACCTTTGAAGAAAGCACTGATGCTCATCATCAGTGCTTAGACTACAACAGTGGAAAGTTGAAGCAGTAGTTTTCTTATGTTTTGTATTTTTCTTATAATTAGTAATTTGTAATTAGTAGTAATAGATGTAAGTGAAGTTGTCCTACTAACCTGATAACATGAATTATGTTTTTTACAATGGTTTGTGTTTTATCAACGAAATTGTATATTATAGTTTATATTGTGTTTTTTGGCTTTTGTGTAATATCCTTGGGAGATCTTGATAACATCAATTGTTTTTTTTTTTCTGTATATGTAACCTGCATGTTTATCATTTATTACAACTCATGAATGTGTGTTAAAAAGCAGTTGTAGAAGAGTGAAAACTGTTAACATCAACAGTTGATTTTTATTACTTTTACTATAGATGTAGGTGAAGCTGTCCTACAGACCTGATAATATGAATTGTGTTTTTTTATAGTGATTTGTGTTTTACTTACGAAATTGTATATATATCCTATCTTTTATGTTTACAGGATGATGGTCCTGTGCGATTTCCAAACGAATTAAAAACTTTGGTGGATAAATTGTTTGCATTCAAGATTGAAGTCAGTGAGACTAAATTGACATATTGTGATGAAGAATACGAGATTCAAGGAAAACTGACGATGAATCAGTTGTTGATCTGGTTAAACAAATGTCTGGGATTAGTCAGGTACTATGAACTTTTAACTGAAGTATTATAGTTGTCTTTTCCATTTTGTTGTCTTTTGTTAATAAACTTTTTCAATTTTGGTTTAGGGCTGTATGCCTGATGATAAGAAGAATGGTACTCCAATTTCGCTTGTGATGAGTTCCGATGGTGAAACAATTGATAAAAAAACATGTTCAATGTATAACATATAAACTAGAACTAGAAAACGTATATATTTATAAACACGGTTACATAGTAGCTGTCCAAACTATGTAAAGTTTGGAACTAACAAACATGTTAACCTACTTACAAACAACTATTTTAACACTACAGAAGCTACGCTAAGTTTCTTCGTTTGCCAAAACTACCATATGTTATGGTTCAACCCTGTTTCAAAGTTTCAAACATCACCACTAGCGAAAAACATCGGTAAGGAAAAAAGCACGAATATCTGGAAAGTACTGGAACGTGCAATGATCACCTTTTTTTATGTTGTTATCTTTAAGCCATTTCGCCCAGCCTTTGACAATGTATTTGATAGTGTTTTTATTTGGCTCCATCCTAACATCATGTTTTGTCTCCACATGTTGCCTGTTGACGATCTTAACTTTCAAGGTTTCGTCAATTCCTGTCATCTGTGCTACTGCAACCGGTATGCGCTATAAGTTACAAAGCATAATAATAATTTCCATTAATGATGTTGAAGTATTAAAAAAATACAAAACATAACCAAATTATGTAAACATATTAGACGCCTATTAACATTTAATTTTGTTGGAACTTAGAAACCGTTTGGTGTATGGCACAAAAAAAATCAGCGGACCAGTCTCATCATCATCAAACTCCTCTGATTCAGCCGAAGAGTCTTCAGAATCCGATATGACGATAACATCGTTTTCAGCTCCAGCCATTCTAAGAAACATTTAAAACGTTGACCCATTTTAGTAACGCGGAATTTATTTATTTTTTTCTTTTAGTTGTACTTTAAAGGAATGCCAAACATACATAAGCTGCATAATACCATTCCTCGCTATTTTACATCTTTATTCTACTTTAGTGACTTTCTTTTATTACATAACCGTATCTTATATTTCTATCCCTTTTTATTCAACCTAATCATATAAAACACCTCACTATTGTTGAAAGCTTTACTTTAACAAAATGATGCTTTTGTTAAGTACAAAATTTTTCATACAGTCATTTGTTCGAACACCTGGTGTGCATCTTATATTTAATGTCTTTTAGCATTTCCCTGAGTTCAGTTGATTTCCTAAATCTGTTTTTTTTTCATACCCGAAGACATGTATGTAGTCAATACAATAAGAACATATGTATGTTATGTAACTGAATCAAGGTAAATATGTCAACCAAACAAGTTACATCTACGTTTCTGTATACAGATTGCCATTTTCATTAACTTATTCCAACCAACAAATGGCAAATGAACATCAACATTGAAAAAAAAGGGATTACTTTACCTGATTTTTGTTGACTTAGAAACCGTAAGTTGGAGAAATGAGCAATGCAAATGAGAGAAATTTTGAAACCCATATCACAAATCCACTAACCGAAAGGATCTTTGTTGGAAGGGTAGTCATAAAGAAGTTCAGGTATGATGGATATTTTGACTTTTTGATACACCTTTAATAATGAGAGTGAATATGGCTTTGAAGAGAAGATTTTATAAAATCTGATATATTGTTGCAGCCGCCGTTTTGTTTTTTTTATATATATTTTTTATTATTCATTTATCTTTTCATATAAAAGATTAAAATTCACATATTTTGTTTTGGTTGATAATTTACAAAAATCAAATTTCATAATATATTTAGAGAATATTATAATAGTAACTATTTTTGATGTTGTTCTATTAACAGTTCCTAAGATTTTGACGACTCTCGTCTTCTTCCACGCGATTTCATTCTTTCTTTTGTTTTGCAGATCGACTAGGATGTCGCAGATTTTATGATCCTGTTTCAACAGTTGTGTGATAAACTCTTCTGAGTTGTTCATGAAATCTGATGGGGGAGAGTGGAGGTCTTCATCAAGCTATCAGATGCTGCTCCAGGTTTGCTTGTAATTGTTATCACTGATGATGCCGACTTTTCTGTTTAGTTCTTCATATGCTGCCTTTCCTTCGAGCGACCATATAGAGAATTGTAATTGATTTAGTTTATGTTGATGTTGAATTGTGCCTGAATATAGAGTTGTAAACATGAAAAAAAAACACTATCCATACCATAAACATCTAACTTTGATAGATCTCATCTATCTTTATTTAATGGTGTTAGTAATTGCTATGTTAATCAATTTAAAAATGGTTACTTAAAAGTTTTAAATTGTGTGAATTAGATGTAAGATTTTAAGTTAGTATGTATGACAATTCGATGTATGAGAATATAAGAACAATTGTAGTTACTACTTGCAATCGAATAAAAAGTCATTATTATCTTAAATGTAGACACTGTTATTGATGTTCTTAATAGTTGAAGTTCAAATAGTTTTTTGTGTAGATTTTTGAATACATTACTTTGTGGTTATTTATTCGTATATTATTTAATATCTTCAGTTTAATTTATTTTACTATAGATGTAGGTGAAGTTGGCCTACAAACCTGATAACATGAATTGTGTATTTTACAATTGTTTTTGTTTTACCAACGAAATTGTATATTATAGTATACTTGCTAACATCACCAGTTGTTTAAGATTGTGTTAATACAATGTTAAACTGCCTTCATTATCAGTTTTTTTTATATAAGTTAGTGGTTGGTTATTTTTATTTTATCACATGGTCGTGTATGAAAAGCGGTTGTATACATTGTGTTTATATATAATCATTTGCATATCAAATTGTCTCAATTGTATTTCATTTATTATATTTTATATTGTAGCCCCATAGATCATAAAATGGAAAAGCTTGGGTTTGCAATGATCGTTGATGAAATATTCACAAGGCGCCCGGCCAAAGCTATTGGTTGTTTGAAATGTGTTTGCAAAGATTTTCGTCAGGAACTGTCAACTCATTTGTTTGAGATGATGCATTCTTGTCGAGTTGGAAATTCACCACATAAGAAATATATCTCCTTGCAAGATATGTCAATTGTTGTTGACGACGCAATAGGTGAGAATTTGGATGTGGTTACAATCAAACACATCACTTTTCCTGACAATGTTCAACCTAGATTCTTACGTATTCTAGCGTCGCTTAATGGGTTGTTGTTAGTGTGCTATGAACCGAGTTACTGTGAGCTGATCCTTTGGAATCCAACAACCAGGTTCCATAAGTGGTTGTCCGACGACTACTTTCGTCAGTGGTATGGTCGAAACTGTGATACAGGTGGAATGTATTTTGATGAAACCAATGATCTTAAAGTGCTTCACATCAAAAAAAAAAATTTTGAAGATGTTATTGCTCGTGTTTATTCACGACGTCGTGAGACGTGGAGAAAAATACATTTCTTGAGGGGAGCTAATTTCGGTGGTCAGGGTTATTCATGGTCTTGCGGAATTTATTCTGGCAAAACCATATATTTCGTGTGTTCAAATAATTGGTATCCACCTTTGGAGAGGTATATAGTTGCTTTCGATGTTATTTCCGAAACTTTTAGAAGCTTTCGTTTTCCTGAAAGTTTGGAAGTTTCTCCTTGGCGAGGACAATTTCTGAGCATTACAAAGAAGCTCCATTTTATTGTTGTTGAAAGGTCTCCCGAGTTATCTGCTGATTTGTACAAAGTTGAAGATGAGGCCTTCATCAAGGTGTTTTCTATCAATAATCTTCATATAATTGATTATGAAGAAAGTATCCAATGGTCCAATATATTTCAAAACAACAAGTGGTTGCTTAGGAAAGTTTGGGTGGTGTTGTTGAAGCTGACGTGAGCAATGAAGTTATTAAATACCTCCATCATGTTGATTGCTACAACAGTTCGAAACGAGCATTATTTACCGAGACCACTGTTTCGCCGATCGATTAGAAATTATTATGCTATATTATAGGGAATGGTGGTCGTTTTTTTCTAATTTTGTTTAATGTTTTAAGTAGTTCCGTATGTATAAGTGTATTAAGAATTGCCTGCATGGATATTTAATTTCGCTTGGTGTTATTTAATTATTTATTATTTCGAACTTTTAATGTTTTCAGTTTAATTTTTTTTACTATATATGTAGGTGAAGTCCTACAAACCTGATAACATGAATTGTGTTTTTTCCAATGGTTTGTGTTTTACCAACAAAATTGTATTTTATAGTATACATCGTGTATTTTTTGGCTTTTGTGTAGATTCTGATAACATCAATTGTTTTTTTTTTTTTGTATATGTATCCTGTATGTTTATCATTAAGTACAACTCATGCTAAAAGGCAGTTGTAGAAAAGTGAAAACTGCTAACATCAACTGTTGTTTTATATATATGTAACGTGGGTAGTTAGTAGTTATTATATTGGTTGTACGTGTGTTAAATTCAGTTATTTACGTTTATTCAGAAGGTATATTGGACTTGGTACTATCCTTCTTTTGTATAATATCGTGTTATTATTTTAAATGAAATATTTAATATGTGTAATTTTAATATATGGTTTGTACTAGTGGTTTATAATACAGGATTTTAGGTTAATAAGTTGTAGTCTTTCTTGCATGTTCTCCTACAAAGATGGTAGGGTAAACTGTTGTGTTCATTTCAAAATGTTTGTAGAAATGTCAATATTTGCTAACATCAGCAGTTGTTTAAGATTGTGGTAATTCAATGTTAAACTGCTTTCATTAATAGTTTTTTTTATATAAGTTACGTGGTTCGTTAGTTTTATTTTATCACACGGTTGTGTATGAAAAACGGTTGTATTCATTGTGTTTATTTATAAACATTTACATATCAAATTGTCTCAATTGTATTTCACTTATTATATTTTATATTGGAGCCCCATAGATCATAAAATGGAAAAGCTTGGGTTTGCAATGATCGTCGATGAAATATTCACAAGGCTCCCTGCCAAAGCTATTGGTTGTTTGAAATGTGTTTGCAAATATTTCCGTAAGGAACTGTCAACTCATTTTTTTGAGATGATGCATTCTTGTCGAATTGGAAATTCTCTACATAAGAAATATCTCTCCTTGTCACATATGTCAATTGTTGTTGACGACGTAATAGGTGGGAATTTGGATGTGGTTACAAACAAACATATCACTTTTCCTGGCAATGTTGACCCTAGATTCTTACGTATTCTAGTGTCGCTTAACAGGTTGTTGTTAGTGTCCTTTGAACCGAGTTGCTGTGAGCTGATCCTTTGGAATCCAACAACCAGGTGCCATAAGTTGTTGTCCGTGTCAGAATTTTGTCAGTGGTATGTTCGAAACTGTGATGCAGGTGGAATGTATTTTGATGAAACCAATGATCTTAAAGTGCTTCACATAAAATATTTTTTTTTGAATATCGTTACTGCTCATGTTTATTCACGACGTCGTAAGACGTGGAGAGAAATAGATTTCTTGAGGGGAGCTAATTTCGGTGGTCGGGGTTATTCATGTTCTTCCGGAATTTATTCTGGCAAAACCATATATTTCGTGTGTTCAAAAAATTGGTATCCCGCTTTGGAGAGGTATATAGTTGCTTTCGATGTTATTTCTGAAACTTTTAGAAGCCTTCGTTTTCCTGAAAGTTTGGAAGTTAGCGCTTGGCGAGGAGAATTTCTGAGCATTGCAAAGAAACTCCATTTTATTGTTGTTGAAAGGTCTCTCGAGTTATCTGTTGGTTTGTTCAAAGTTGAAGATGAAGCCTTCATCAAGATGTTTTCTATCAATAATCTTCAAATTATTGGTTATGTAGAAAGTTTCCATTGGTCCAATATATTTCAAAACTACAAGTGGTTGATAAAAAACATTTGGAGTGGTGCTGTTGAAGCTGACCTGAGCAATGAAGTTTTTAATTACGTCCAACATGTTGATTCCTACATTGGTGCGAAACGAGCATTATTTATCAATACCACTGTTTCGCTGATCGATTAGAAATTATTATGATATATTATAGGGAATGGTGGTCGTTTTTTCGAATTTTGTTTATTGTTGCAAGTAGTTACGTATGTATAAGTGTATTAACAATTGTCTGCATGGATATTTAATTCCGATTGGTGTTATTTAATCATATGTTATTTTGAACTTTTAATATTTTCATTTTAATTTGTTTTACTATATATGTAGGTAAAGAAGTCCTACAAACCTGATATCATGAATTTTGTTTTTTCCAATGGTTTGTGTTTTACCAACGAAATTGTATTTTGATAGTATACATCGTGTATTTTTTGGCTTTTGTGTAGATTCTGATAACATCAATTAATTTTTTTTTGTATATGTATCATGTATGTTTATCATTTAGTACAACTCATTCATGGGTGCTAAAAGGCAGTTGTAGAAATATATGGTATGTTTATCATTTGGTACTATCCTTCTTTTGTATAAGATTGTGTTATTATATTAAATGAAATCTTTAATATGTGTAATTTTAATATATGGTATGTTCTAGCGGTTTATAATCCAGGATTTTAGGTTAATAAGTTGTTGTAGTCTTTCTTGCATGTTCTCCTACAAAGATGGAAATGTAAACTGCTATGTTCATTTCTTAATAAACCTCTCTTAACCGATCCTAACTCAATTTTGATGTAGAGGTAGTTAACTGGAATGGTTATTATTGTGTAATTTTTTAATAAATTGTGTTGTTTTATGAAGAGTGATATTTTCTCTTATTATATGACAATGTATGTGTTAGAACTTTTGTATTCAGGTTTAACTATTCTTTTGTAGTTGTGTGTCTTATTTTATCTTATTGTATATCATTAAATGATGTGTTTATAAAAGATTTTAGGTTAATAAGTTGTTGTAGTCTTTCTTGCATGTTCTCCTACAAAGATGGTAAGGTAAACTACTGTGTTGATTTCAAAATGTTTTTAGAAAGGTCAATATTTGCTAACATCAGCAGTTGTTTAAGACTGTGCTAATACAATGTTAAACTGCTTTCATTAAAAGTGTTTTTATATAAGTTACGTGGTTGGTTAGTCTTATTTTATCACCCGGTTGTGTATGAAAAGCGGTTGTATACATTGTGTTTATATATAAACATTTACATATCAAATTGTCTCAATTGTATTTCATTATTATATTTTATATTATAGCCCCATAGATTATAAAATGGAAAAGCTTGGGTTTGCATTGATCGTCGATGAAATATTCACAAGGCTCCCTGCCAAAGCTATTGGTTGTTTGAAATGTGTTTGCAAAGATTTCCGTAAGGAACTGTCAACTCATTTTTTTGAGATGATGCATTCTTGTCGAATTGGAAATTCACATAAGAAATATCTCTCCTTGCGAGGTATGTCAATTGTTGTTGACAACGTAATAGGTGGGAATTTGGATGTGTTTACAAGCAAACATATCACTTTTACTGGCAATGTTGACCCTATATTCTTACGTATTCTAGCGTCGCTTAATGGGCTGTTGTTAGTGTCTTTTAAAGCGAGATGCTGTGAGCTGATCCTTTGGAATCCAACAACCAGGTGCCATAAGTTGTTGTCCGTCTCAGACTTTTCTCAGCGGTATGTTCAAAACTGTGATACAGGTGGAATGTATTTTGATGAAACCAAAGATCTTAAAGTGCTTCACATCAAATATTATTTGTTGAATAATGTCATTACTGCTCGTGTTTATTCACGACGTCGTGAGACGTGGAGAGAAATAGATTTCTTGAGGGGAGGTAATTTCGATGGTCGGGGTTATTCAATGTCTTCCGGAATTTATTCTGGCAAATCCATATATTTCGTGTGTTCAAGAAGTTGGTATCCTGGCCCTTTCGAGAGGTATATAGTTGCTTTCAATGTTATTTCTGAAACTTTTAGAAGCATTCGTTTTCCTGAAAGTTTGGAAGTTACTCCTTGGCCAGGAAAATTTCTGAGCATTGCAAAGAAGCTCCATTTTATTGTTGTTGAAGGGTCTCCCGAGTTATCTGTTGGTTTGTACAAAGTTGAAGATGAAGCCTTCAAGATGTTTTCTATCAATAATATTCATATTATTAGTTATGAACAAAGTTTCCGTTGGTCTAATATATTTCAAAACAACAAGTGGTTGCTTAGAAACGTTTGGATTCGTCCTGTTGAAGCTAAGCTGAGCAATGAAGTTTTTAATTACCTTCAACATCTTGAGTCCTACATTGGTGCGGAACAAGCATTATTTATCGAGACCGTTGTTTCGCCGATTGATTAGAAATTATTATGCTATATTATAGGGAATGGTGGTCGTGTTTTCGAATTTTGTTTATTGTTTCAAGTAGTTCCGTATGTATAAGTGTATTAACAATTGTCTGCATGGATATTTATTTCCGATTGGTGTTATTTAATCATATATTATTTCGAACTTTTAATATTTTCAGTTTAATTTGTTTTACTATATATTTAGGTGAAGAAGTCCTACAAACCTGATATCATCAATTGCTTTTTTTTTGTATATGTGTCATGTATGTTTATCATTTAGTACAACTCATTAATGTGTGCTAAAAGGCAGTTGTAAAAATAGATGGTATGTTTATCATTTGGTTCTATCCTTCTTTTGTATAATATTGTGTTATTATATTAAATGAAATCTTTAATATGTGTAATTTTAATATATTGTATGTACTAGCGGTTTATAATCCAGGATTTTAGGTTAATAAGTTGTTGTAGTCGTTCTTGCATGTTGTCCTACAAAGATGGTAAGGTAAACTGCTGTGTTCATTTGTTAATAAACCTCTCTTAACCGATCCTAACTCAAATTTAATGTAGAGGTAGTTATCTGGAATGGTTATTATTGTGTAATTTTTTAAGAAATTGTGTTATTTTATGAAGAGTGATTTTTTCTCTTATTATATGACAATGTATGTATTAGAACTTTTGTATTCAGGTTTAATTATTCTTTTGTAGTTGTGTGTCTTATTTTATCTTATTGTATAACATTAAATGCTGTGTTTGATGTGTAATAAATATTTTGTGGCAGAGAAATTAATAAATTCCCTTATTGGATTATAAGCTAAGTATCCGGAGTGTTTATGATTGTGTGTTTATATAGTATTGTGTTTTTTATTTTATATGGTATTATGATTGTGTTTTTTCTATATTATTGTTTTTTTTATTTTACATGCTATACTTTATGTATAATTTGTTTTACATCATGGTATGTATTAGCGGTTTACTACTTATGTGCTGTCGCCCATGTTCCTACAAATCTGGTGTCATCAACTGCTTTTTATGGTTTATAAATATCGTATTACTTGATTATTTAATAAACATATCATACTCGATTATGTCCAGTTTTATTCGCAAGGTTTGTTTAGTTCATATTCTTTCTGTTTTGAAAACAAGTGCATTGCATTATGTGATAATTTTCTGCATTGTTTTTGTATTACATTCTGAGTTACTGACAACAAAGTTGATGCATTACTGCTTTCTAATTCTATCGGGTTGCATGTGGTTATGGATGATTTTCTAAAGAATGTTGTTTTTAGTAACATCGATGATGTGTGGGAAATTAGTGAGGTAATCATAGATCATTTTAAGTTTCGTATTTCAATATTTACATTAGATGTAAGTGGATATATTTATATTTTTTACAGCCACGATCTGTTATCATACTGGGTACCATAAAGGAAATATCCAAGGAGGTTGGTTGGTTTTCTTTGAAGTGTCCTAATTGTTTAAATGAGTCTTGTACAAAAAACATGGGTTTAACTAAATCTGACGGAGGTTGTGATCAAGACCAACATACATTGTATGTGTGCACTAATGAATTTTGTCGAAAAAATGTTATTGATGAACCGGTTTTAAGGTAATGTTATTATTCTGTTGTTATTTACGTTGTCATTTTGACATTGTAACTTTCTTCATCAGTTACCTTATTTTAGTTTATGTAATCCGTTTGAATTCAAATTTATTTGTTATGTTATCAATTAGATTGAAGGTTCGTGTTGAGGATAGCAGTGGTGATGTATCTCTTATTTTGTTTCATAATACGGCTAACCATGTTATCGAGAAGTCTGCAAAACAGTTGATTCAGGATAACACATTGGTAGTATGCATGTGTATGATTTATATTTAGTTTCTATTTCTCAAATTATATTTTTTTGTAAGCTAACTTTTTGGTTATATATCCTATCTTTTATGTTTTCAGGATGATGGTACTGTGCGATTTCCAAACGAATTAAAAACTTTGGTGGATAAATTGTTTGCATTCAAGATTGAAGTCAGTGAGACTAACTTGACATATTGTGATGAAGAATACAAGATTCAAAGAATAACTGACGATGAATCAGTTGTTGATGGGGTTAAACAAATGTCTGGGATTAGTCAGGTACTATGAATTTTTAACTGAAGTATTATAGTTGTCTTTAGTTAATAAACTTTTTCAATTTTGGTTTAGAGCTGTATGCTTGATGATAAGAAGAATGGTACTCCAATTTCGCTTGTGATAAGTTCCGATGGTGATTCAATTGATAAAAAAACATGTTCAATGGTTTGTAAAGATACGACGTCTAAGCGTAAATTGCTTGATCTTTACAATTTGGATGTCATTTCGAACTCGAGCATCTGTGAAAGTACAAGTAATAATATTGTGGAGAGCGTGAAAGATGTTGGTAAGAAAGAGATTAAGTTTACCCATTTTAATGAGTGAGATGTAGTTTCTTTTGTTTGTTGCATTTTAGAGCGATGATTTTTATGTTTTGTGTTTGTTCAATGTTTTTTTTTTCTGGACATAAACTTTCTCTTCTGTTTTTTTATTCACGTAAGTTTTGATACTGTTCAGATTTCTTATGTGTGAGTATCTAAAGTTCAGTTTAGATATTGGTTGTTAATAATAATATGCTACATTAGTTAAGTTGTATATATAAAAACTTATAAGAGGAACATAAATATAACCATCATTCATTGACAAAATTATAGATAATAACAAAATTTGTCAATACATTAGATGTGGAATCATGTTGGTCGTTAAGTATGAGATCAAGAAGCGAAAACATAAGGAAGATGTCCTACTATCATGGAAAGAAACCTCATACCAACAGCTACATGCACATCAAACAAACTAATTTGCATTCAGTCTAAGAAGCCAGAAATTTAGTAAGAGCTTGCTTTCCTTGGTTGGTTTTTGCCGTGTATTGGTCAGCTAAGCTGTTTGCTTTATCAAGTAGATCCTCTGTCTCCCTTTCTTCATCACACAAAAGCAATCCAGCAATGTACTGTTCATGTGAAGGTGGGTTGCTCATGATCTTCATTCTCATCTTCTTATTCTCCCGGAAAGCCAATGTTGGAGGCAAATAAAGTTTGTTAAAGACTTTATTTTAGATGATCAGACCGTTCAATGGTCATGTGGGACTTTGTGTTGTGATGGATTATACTTCACTGTAGGTTCGTGTTGGGATTATAATGTGGCGTTAATTGTTCGCTTTGATGTGAATTTAGAGACATTTACTAAAGTTTCCTTTCCCTTTGATGAGTATGAAGTAAATTTTAGAGGGTCTTTGGTTAATGTTTCTGATGAACTTCATTTTTTTGTTCTTCATGGTGCATTTGATGTTTCTGTTGATTTGTGGAAGTTGAAAGGTGAAGAATGGATAAGGATTTTGTCTGTACCTGATATTGATTGTATTCCATTGCCTATAAAATGCTTTGTGAGGTACATTGGTTCAAGTAAGAAATGGTTGTTGATGACTGATTATGGGGATGTGTATGAGTTTGATTTGGAGGTGAGGAAAGTTGATAATTTGTTTCCTGTTATCAACTTTTATGCATTAAAAGGGGCAGTGTACTCTGAGAGCCTTATGTCTCCAAATGTTTAAATCTACGATGTTAGGTAATTTACTTTGTTTTATTTTTGTATGTTTGTTATGTTTTTCATTTGTATTGTAATATACTTTGGTAATGTTAGAAGATATTTTATTTTTGTATGGTATTTTAGTTGCTTATGATCTTTGTTATATATATGGTTATCAACTTCTTAGAGTAAGTTGTATGTTGTGTATTAAAAATTGTTGATTTCTTGTAATTACATAAGTAGTATGATAATATGTTATGTGTAAACTTGGCAGTTAATTATTTGAATAAATTTTAGCAGGTATAACCCCTAATGTTCAGGAGTGGTTATTATTGTGTTTTATTTATTTATTGGTTTTTATTTATTATGTTTTTGTTTTTTTGTGTTTTTTATTATTGGAGGGCTAAAATGAACTCTAAATGTGGGGCCTTTCTCAGTTTTTAACTTATATACGTTTTCAATACTTTATATTAAGAGAAAAATGCAATTTCCGTCCCTGTGGTATGTGTGAAACATCAACCTGAGCGCCTAAATTAATTTTTTGGTTTTTTGAGCACCTGAGCTTATAAATTCATTACACTTTGAGTCCCTCCGTCACAATTTCGTCTGTTTGACTGGTTGAGCCAGGGGTAAGACTGTCTTTTTGGATTTCTTTCCCTTCAGTGCCTTTTTTGTTCTATGGGGGAGAATTATTAATGTAATGTTTATTAAATGTTTAGAATTTGTCTTAAAATATTGTTTATTCAATTATCCAAAAATAGTAAATTGTAAAAACCCCAAAATTCTGTATTAAGCCCTAAGTTAAACAGTTAAGCATCAAACATGGACAGAACATATCACTAAGTTAAACAGTTAAGCATGATTACAATTAAACACAACATAAATGCACACTTGGATTATGTTAAACATACAATACAGAGACAAACCGTCATACCAAGAAAGATAGAATGATATCCAACTTGGTACACTTGATGGAACTTACAGACTCGATAACAAAAGACCGTATCATACAATACAGAGACAAAACGTCATACCAAGAAAGAAATTTTGGATCTTTACTGACTGGTGCACTTCGGAATGTAGCTGATAACCCCCTTTAGTGAAGCTCTTCGATTTTCTTTGAAATTCCAGAGCTCACTAATTATATATCTGCCACTGGGGTTATATTCATTCATATGCAATTGATCGTTCTGATCAATCACTTCCTTATGTGCACCGCACCATCTTCTAGGAGTTTGTCAAGTATTCTCGCTTTCGTAGGTGGTCTTTTGCGTATCTTTACATCCGCAACCATTCTCTACAATAAAAACATCCATAGTAAGACGGCTGATATAGTACTTTCATAATGCATATATGTATACATATATGAGGAACCCAATATGAGGAACCCAAAACACAGTTGGTCTCATATCAAGAAAACATATTCAAATCACCAATATGAGGAACCCAAAACACAGAGTCTTTAACCAACTTTATATGAGAAACAAAACAACACCCATCCCCAGATTTCAACATGAACAGCAGAGACTTAAGAAATCCAGATTTCAACATGAACAACAGAGACTTAAGAAACCAAGCCCTGTTTTAATCGATTGTATATTTTAAACTTTTCAAACAAACTATAAAACAAAAACAATCTTAGATTAACGCCAAAAACCAAAAACCCGGTCTTAATAAACAGAGAAAACCAAAACCATCAAAAATAAACCTTCATAATAACCAAAACCCAAACCTCTGTGTTGATACCCGAGACAAAAACCCACAAGAATCAAACAAAACCTCTGTTTTGATACGCGAGACAAAAACCCTCAAGAATCAAACAATATTTTCACACAAAACCTGAAACAAACCTTTATAATAACCAAAACCCAAACCTTTGTTTTGATTCCCGAGACAAAAACCCACAAGAATCAAACAATATTTTCACACAAAACCTGTTACATTCTAGCATATCAAAAACATATACAGATAAGAAGTGTAAAAACATGAGTGGTGAAAATGAGATATCATCAAACATCATTAAACATCAAGTTACAGAGGGTTATACAAGAATCTAACAAGAACAGAGGGTAAACCATAGTGTCGATCATGTTTTAGGTATGTGATTTTACCTTGGATTGTTATAACAACAAATGGTTGGTGTGGAGATTCAATGAAGATGAAGATGATGAAGATGAAGATGAAGATGATGATCGGTGGAGATTCAATTAAGATGAAGATGATGATCGGTATTGGGAGATGAGATTTTCAGATCTTATTGAGAAGTGTGATCGGTGTTAGGGAATTATTAGATTTTCATATCTTATTGAGAAGTGTGATCGGTGTTAGGGATTATATGTGTTTATCATTAAGGGTTAAGGGTATAAAGGACATTTCACTCAATAGTAGTTATTTATCTTTAATGACTGAAATTTATTAAAGTTGTTTAACTTTAGAAATGGAATCCTAGAAATCATTAATTGTTTTAACTTTAATGACTGAAATCATTTTTGTTGAATAATATATCTCATTTTACCCCTTGATAAACCATACCAGTATCAAAATAAACAATAAATAGTTGGGCTGAGCCACCCCTTGGTAAAAAAATAATATATCTCATTTGTTGCTTGGATTCTAGGGATATTGGACACCATTAACAGGCATGAAGATAATGCAATCACATTGGGAAACAGGAACAAGATTCTTGAAGAACAAGTAAAAAAAATGGGTAAGGGGAACAGGATGTTGAAAGTAAGCCTAGGGTTTAGTTATTCTTAGTGTACTATGTTAAAATCAGCCACCACCTGGAAAAGAAAAAAAAAACAACTGTCAACCACTGTTGTCATAGTATATTAAAAAAAACAAAAAAAACATCACAAAAAACACAATAGCTGTAAATAACACAATGATTTTAAGTAACACACAATATCATAAATAATAACAGAAACTTCATCATAAACTTGCTTCTAAATGTACATTCTCATTAGAGCAATAAGAAAATTCATGCAAATGACCATCCACACACTCGTCAGCTACAACCTGACAAAAAAAACATGTCAATGATTTTTTTACTATATTAACACAAAGGATTCCTACAAACACAAAACGATTGTAAAAAACACAATGCTATGTAAATCCCAATACTTGACAAAACAAAATGATAATACATTTCCAACTATATTAGAAGACTTCATATATGCTGGCTGCTTCATTTCCACAACGCTGTCCAACCCAGCAAACTGAAAAACAAAGCATAATTATTCAAATGAACAAACATGATTCAACAATATCAGTGGTTGCATCGGTTATAATGAAAACAGTGGGTGATTTTATCTATCAGTGGATAGCATATCAGTGGATGAAAACACTGATTTTGAACAACAGTGATATCCAAGGAAATAAGAGAACAGGGGTTGACTTTCAGCAGTGGACAGCTTTTCACAGAGCAGATGTTTGAACAAAACAGTGGTTTTGGCAGTGGACAGCTTTTCACAGAGCAGATGTTTGAGACAGTGTTTTTTTCATGTGTGCAAGTGCAACTCTATATTCAGGCACAATTTAACATCAAAATAAACCAAATCAATTACAATTCTCCGGATGGTCGCTCGAAGAAATTAAACTGAAGATATTAAATGTTTGAAATAATATATGATTAAATAACCACAATAAAAAAACGACCATAATAAAAAACACAATTCATCTAGACTAACTTTCAAGAAACAAAACAAAACATTCCATTAAAATAAAAATACCACCAATAACTCTTAATAATTGAATACAAACCACTTTACCATAACAACAACTATCACTAAACTTAACAAAACTACTTATAAGGAAAGTAAAAACCGACGCTTCAACTCCATTGACTCATTAACTTGTCTAAATATCTCTAACATCTGTGCCATTAACTAAACATCTTTGTTCCCACTCTCACCATTATTCAAAAGTGTTATGTGTTGTTTATGGTATGTATTTGCAGTTAACTTAGTGGAATGTATGGGTTTTTGTAAGTTTGATAGTGTTGTATGTAAAGGCAGTATGACTAATACCTGATATTTTGAGTTGTTTGTGTGGTTACATATAATATTGCGTTTTTATATGACATGATATAAATTTTGTTTTGTGTTATTTTACCGGATAAAGTGTATTAGAAAGTTTGAGATATCATCTGCTATGTTGCCTTTTCTATATATTTATATAGAAGTTTTGCCGTTCAAAAAAATCAACTGCTATGTTAGTGGTTACTAATCCTTTTATTACGTGATTAGTTATTAAGCATTTCTCTCCTATTATCTCCAGTCTTTTATGGGTTGACGTTTCTCTCTCACATCTTCCTATTTATATGATTATAGGGTAACATTTCAGTCAGAATTGTTCCAGATCTTTGAGCAAATAAAAGTTGCTGTTTGTGAGTATCTTTTCTTCAATTTGTTACTTTTCCTTCTATTCTTCATAACTATGATTTACACTTTGATGTTAAAGTGAATTGGACTAACTAACATGTGTTGATCTAATATGAGCAGTTAATCAATATTTGTTATGTCGGAGTTGCTTGTAGAGATATTAATGTATGGTATTTTTACAAAACTTTCTGCAAGAGATATAGGTCGTTGCAAGTTGGTGTGCAAAAAATGGTTGTCTATCCTATCCACACCAGAGTTTCCATTAATTAATTGTCGTAGTATGTCACCGTCAGCTACCAAGTGGGTGCTTGCGAAATTAGATCGTTGTAGTTCTCTTGAAAAATTGTTTTATGCATGCACGGGCTTTTGTGGTCCTAAAACGATGTCTGTTAAACCATTCAAAACCCGACCAGATGAATTGATGATATTAGGGAGTTTAGATGGAATGTTATGTGTGTGCCTGGAAGAGACTTCTCAAATTTTAATTTGGAATCCTCTTACACAGGCAAGTACAACTTTGTCATCATGTGAATCACATGGTTTCTTCAAAAAAGATTCTGATTCTGCTGCTTTCTATGTGGATTCTGCAAATGAGTACAAGGTTATACATGTTATAAGAAGACGTGGCACAGATGCAGTTTATATTTATTCTACCCGACTACATTCCTGGAGGAAAATTACGGACATTCTGTCTGTTAAGCATGGTGGAAAATGGTCATTAGGTACATTGTGTGGAGATGGTGTATATTTCATTGTTGATTCATGTTCTGGTGATTATGTGCAGTCAATTTTACGTTTTGATGTTAACCTAGAGCAATTTTCAAGTGTTCCATTACCATGTGATTTTTATGGAGGAGGTTTTGATGGATCTTTGGTCAGTATTGCTGGGCAACTTCACATTTTTATGCGTTATAAATATGATATGTATTTAGTTGGTTTGTGTAAGTTGGGATATGAAGAATGGATTAACTTATGGGTTCTGCCTTGTATTGGTGTTGTTCCATCGAGTTTCCTCGGGTTTGTAGAGTATGTAGAGTCTACTGATGAAATGCTGTTGATGTCTACTTGTGGGGATATTTATATGTTAGATATGAAAACTATGCAAGTTGGGTACTACTTTCCTTGGAAGTACATGACTGCCTTACAAGGGCCTGTCTATTTTGAGAGCCTTGTGTCTCCAAATTACTAAAGGTATCAAGCTTCTGTTCTTCTTTATGTTTTGATTTATCATGTTTGTTTATAGTTTATGTTAATGTCTTTAGTATTTTAGTAATTTAATGTTAATATCGTGGTTTATTGTGTAAGGATCTTCTAATGTTCGATATTATGTTTTATTATTTGATATATGGATGATGTTTAATGTAGTATTATTTAATACATGAATGATGTTTAATGTAGTTTCTGGTTCGGGTAGTGTAACAAATTGTATACAGGTTTTGTGTTTTTAATTTGGCATTATATATACAGATTGTTAAATGATCAAGTTAACTCTATTGTGGTTTGCAAGTTAAACCATTAAGAAAGCTACATCCAAAATGATCGTATCACTAACAACATTAATTGAAAATCCTAAAAGTTATAGTGATTTCATATTCAAGTTTTAAATAACCAAAAGTTTTTTAAGTTCAAATTAGAAACATAAACTCAAAGTTATGATTAATTATCCAATTGTAACCCAAGCTTAAAGTTTATCATATTTTATTATAAGTTCAAATTAGAAACATAAACTCAAAGTTATGATTAATTATACAATTGTAACCCAAGCTTAAAATTTATCATATTTTATTAAATTCATTGAAACATTTCAAACAGCATGGGTCCATTTTTGTGTTTGTCACCGGAAGTCTTGCAATGTTTTTTTATTTTTGGTTCCATGTTATTGAAAAAAAGTCAATCTGAATTTAGAATTCATGTCATTGTTTTTGAAAACACATATAATACATAAAAAAGATACTACATTTAAAATATTCTAAAAATAATATTTCGGTTATTTAGTTGATTAATAAAAGACAAAACAACATCTTGAATTGTCTTATGGATAATGTTAATTGTGTTTTTTGCAACAGTTATATGACAGGCATCCAGTGACTTGAGTCAAGATGAGATTAACTTAACTATTACATTAAAATGTATGCAGATATAAATATTTTTATCACTATACGTCGTTTGAACATAACTTAAAATTTTGATGTGTTATTTTAAACTATTGATTATAGCTCATGTAGTGTCTCATTTATTCAATTTATTATAAAAAAAAGAAAAAGAAAAACAAAACGTGGTTGGTTAGTTGTCATCTTTTTGGACGAAATAAATGGTGTGGTGACATAATTTATGAATCTTCCACGTATTTTCAGTTAGCAGGGTATCCATGTTTTATGCTCAAGTTTGTTAGTGGTGCATATATATATGATTATATGTATGTATGTATAAATATAATCGTAAATGAATATTTGAATTCTTTAACCTCTGATTATATCATTCGTTTGTATAATTATATCTTGTTTCCGCCATTTTAACTTTTAAATAAAAGATGGTCGATGAGGTAGTTTGGCAGTTACAGAGGAATGTCTTGTATATGACTGTTTTGAAGTTCGGTTTCAATCGTGTGGCTAACTTTATAGAAGATATGCGTAAAATAGTAGGTGATTTTGTTGGAATTACCTGCTTGCGATGTTCGTGACATTGGTGTTCGTGCTTCTATCGATGTGATTAGGAAGGCAATTAATCATTTGGATCGTATTGTGTCCACTCTTGAAAGTGTGAAGTGTTGCATGGAAGTTAAGATTAATTATCTAGAGCGATTTTAGTACTCATGTTTGTTTTTTATTTTTCTATGTTTCTTATTTCTGGTTTTTTTTTTTTTTTTTTTTTTTTTTTGTAGGATAGTATTTTAGTTTGTATAAAAGCGGCTTTTGTTTCAGTTATTGTATTTCTTACAATTAAAGTTAGGCCATCTTTACAAAAAAGAGTGTTTGATTTATATAGTTTGGGTTGTGTTTGTGCTTTTTTTCCACTTAGACAAGTTTACATTGATATTCAGAATTCAGTAAAAAAGGTAAGGTTTAATAAAAAACACAATGTCTTTATTAGAGTTTAATATTGTATAAAGTATACATACAACTACAAATAGTATATAAGGACTATTGCAATAGGGTAACGTACTATTCTTAAACATAGTGATTTCGTATAAGCTCAATCTTTTCCATAATAAAACACAATGTAATCAACAACATAAATGGTATAGGACAATGTTAGTATATATTATTACATTTCTATAAAAACACGTTTTGTTTAAAAAAACTTAAATTAGGTTAACACACCTAATGTTTGTAATTATAAGTAGCATTTTAAGTTATGCATTCATTTGTGGTAGTTTCGTGTTTACTTTGTTTTTGTATAAAATATATAATATAATATAATTAAAGACAATTATAATTCCTACAATTATGGTGCATGTTCAAAAACTACCCACTATGTTGCCCCATTATTATTTGAACTTTGATTACTGTATTTAATAACCCAACTGTTGTCTTAATATTTTTTACTACAGTTCTTTAGTTTCCCTTATCAATAGGTTTTGAAAATTTGTAGTTGGAAACGAAGTATCAAAGGAGCTACTATCTATTTAGCAATGTATGTGTGATTTTGTTTTTCATAGTGTGTATAGGTGTTTCATATTCATATTTAATTTCATTGCTTTCTTTTGTTGTTACTTGTATTTAATAGTTGGTTGCATGTCTTCTTATAGCTATGTTTGTTGCTATTGTGTTTTGTTAATTTAAATTATGTAGTATAAATAATAGATTAAGGTATAGCTTGACAATGGCGTATTTGTGATCGAGGTGTTTGCTTTACCTGCATGAAACAGTGTTATGTTCTAAGTATGTATATAGATCCGATGGTGTTTCTATATAATAGTCGTCTATTTTCTTGGAGTGATATCAAGTATGGATACGGTGTTTTGTGCTTATGTAATGATGGGTTGTGAGATGGTATTTTGGAGTGCATTATACGCAAAAGAAGTTTATAAAGTGATAACATGAAGTTTACTACTAAATATTTTCAGATGTTGTTGGTTTATCTGCTGATTCTTCTAATAAATGTCAAAGCTTGCATCTAGTGTGTAAGGCTGGTGCGCATTGGTTGTTTGGTATATTCCATGATACTATGTACGTATGGATTGGTAAGTATTGTGTAGAGCTTCCAGTATGTAATAGCTATCACTATGAGTAGTTGAGGTATTTAAGGAGTAGATATGAAGAGGAAGAAGGTGGAGAATAAAACGTTGACATTATTCATCAAGCGGTATCAAATGAATGTTGTTTGTATACAGATCTTGGTGGTATGGTGTGACAACCCTCACTAAACCAGGTATCCGTACGACTTAATTAATAATTAATTATTGCTTAATTACTGTGCTTGTTTGAAATTACTGATGAACTGCTACTTGATATCTGATACATGTACTTACCTGCATCATACTTTACTTATCGTCACTACATTAGTTACATGCTGAACCTTAGTGACAAACATGATGCACAAAAAGCACAGTAGCACTATAACGGATAACCTATTGAACATGCTGATAAAGCCAGCATCAGGCAAACACTGCCTCTAAGGCCTGTATGAGCTTGAGATAGTTGCTACACTAGTGGTGAGTGTAGGGATACAAGGGTTGTAGAACTGCGTCTCTAGGAATAAGTTACAGTGACCGGATGTGCCTAAAACGTGCTCCAAGCACAAAAACTCAGCACTTTAATAAGCAATCCAGCTTTTAACTAACTAATAAAGTGCCAAAACTTGAGAAAAATGTTACTAGACACTTTCCAAAGTGTCAGAAATGAGTTGTGTCACTAAAAAGGGTAATAACGACACTTTAAAGCTTTGTTAACGCTTTAACGGATTACTATCCAACCGGACTACACCCGGAGCATGAAAATATTGTTATTTATCTTTTTCTGAGCCAGTTAGGGTCCCTGAATACCCTAACACCCATTGTAACACACTACACACAACTAACCGGGTTAACTACACTTAACCTAACTAATAAGCCTAACTAACTAGTTAGAATCGAACTAGACCCCCCCCCCCCCTTAACCAACCGTCCCCATGAGGGGGGACATACTTTGTCCTTCCTTGATTATTATAATCTAGTTTGTTTGATATCTACTAGACACTTAATCCATTGGGTAATTAGCATGAGAATTGTCTATAAGTATGAGCTTATACACACATGATCATTTCCATCACACAACACCACTTCACAACTCTCTCTCCCTCCCTACTAACTCTCGGCCGAACACCCCTCTTTCAACCATCCATTTTCGAGTTTTGATCTTGCAAGTTCCAAGCTCTACAAGTGTTAAGGGTCGCATAGAATCTTGGTGCAAACGGAAGGCGAAGGACCTCACTCTCTTGCTTTTATCCACCCTATTTGCGCTTAGATTCTTCCCTAGCCTCGAGCTAGTGGTATGTTACTTAAATCACCTACTCGAACTATTTTGAAGTGGTTAATACGATATATGACGGTTAAAATTTATGAACATACAAGATGAAGCACAAAAGTCTACTAAAAACACTAAAATGTTGGTTAATAGCTCATATGTTGTGTAAAACTTGTAGTATTTGATTTGTGTGATTATTTGGACCCGATCTATGTTGTGGTAGCTCGGATCATCATTTAACCCGGTTTGGTCATGATCTTGGATTATGACATAAAGCTTGTTTAAGTATAACAAGGGTTAGAAGATGAAACTCTACCACACAAGAATCATGAACTTGTGTAAAAGTGTTTTAGCTTGTAAAATAGTGATTAAAACTAGTAGATCTACGGATCTACAGGTGGTATTTTCAAAGGACCACGTGTCAAGAGAAAACATACTTTTAAAGTCGGATCTTACACTAACATGAATGATTTTTTTGAACACACAAGTGTGTAAACACTTGTGTAACGCAAAGTTTCGACAAAATAACTATTTTTGTAAAAGTTGACAAGAAGTTGTAAAGATTGATTTATACAAAAGATCCACTAAAAGTAATGGGATTTACTTCATATTTTAAATAAACCACAAGTTCATGAAATTTATGCGATTTATATACATATTTTGACTAGTTTGTGATTTGAACATTGTTTTGATTAAATAAGAAGATTGTTGGTTTGATTTATAAAAGAAAATGATACGCTTGAAAGCGTGGCCACCTCCAGTTACAGAGGAAACTCTGGCTAATTTTTTCCAAAAACCTAACACTTAGAAATATTTTCACTATAAGTGTAGAAATACATTTTGACTTGTTTTCAACTATGAATTTCGCCATGACTTATTTACAAAATATCGGAGGTGGGATTTCACAAAATAAAACGTGATACATATATATATTTAGTATATATTTTTCACAACATCACTTGTATAAGTGTTTATGATTATTTTGTGAACTACATAAATATTATTGTTAGGGTAAAAATAATATTACTAAGTATTATTTTGGGAAAATCACATGTATTAAAATATAATATTTTTGAGAAGAATATTTATATTTTGGGAGTTAGAAATAAAATATATTAAGTGAGACTTAATAGTGTAATCCAAATTATACGAACGCACATGTATTAAATCCCCCATCCTTGGGAAGGAAAATAACTACCAAGTATCTACAGAACGTAAACACGAAATAGTTGCCTAACTATTTCCCAAAAACTTAAACCATAAAGCTAAGGCACGGTCATCCGTCTAATAGAGTTAGTACGTGTAGGTCGTCATACAGCTGATCGATTTGGAGGCATACTTGGTAGAGACGCACCACTGTGAGTTCATGTCCCCCTTTTCTCTTAACTGTTTTCAGTTTTCTAAACTGCGGGGGTGAAATACATGTTACTTTGATTACAAGTACTTTATACATGGTATGGTTAGCGTAAGGAGGTTTATTACTTAGATCATGTGAGTGGGTAGGCGTGAACTGGAGGCCATTAATCCTCATTATAGGACCGAGGGACGTAAGCGGTAGATCTATCTGGGTGTAGCGAGCCCAACCCCAGGTCCAACAGTACGGACCTCGGGGTGACTTTGTGCCCCGACACAAAATCGCAAGGTTTGAGTCTTCCTACTTGCACTTCACACATATCGATGGCCTTGCAAACCATTGGTGATCTCTTTTTCCTTATTTGCTACATACCAGGGAATTTTTATACTTACAAGTGTTTATTTACTCACTACACATGAACTCGCTCAACATTATTGTTGATTTTTCAACTTACATGTATTTCAGGAAATTAAAGATCTGGCGCGGTATGTTATGTTTTCCCGCTGCATAAGGGTTCCAAGGTCATCCCAGTTTAGGAAATGTGACTCTTTCCTGGACAAGTCACAAATCTTAAACTGCGTTTATTTCATGTGGATGTTTATGTCTTTTAAAACAATATTTTATGTTATGATGTTGTAAGTCTCTAAGACAATGTTATGTTACTCTGGTTTTAAAACTTAATCTACGGATGATCTTGCATGATTTTATTTCATATAGCTTTGTTATGGTTAAGCTATGGTATTAAGAAGTCACACCAAATTAACCACGCTTCCGCAAAGCCAGGGTGTGACATATGGATAGTGTTAATATTAACCATGGTATTGCAAGTGATTCTGAAATATTATCAACACTGTCTTCTTCGTCTATGTCGACATTTTGATCTGATGAAACATCCCGTAATATTAGACGTAGTGGTCGTCCTCGATTACGAGATCGCCCTGCTGGTTCAAACATTGAAAATATGCCAGTTCAACGACGTTGTTATGGTACGTATTGTTAATTTTTTTATGCCAAGTAATGTAAACGTGTTCATGTTTTTAGGACACATCTGATTGTATCTACGTGTATTGCAGTTGGCCCAAATTCAAATCAGTTCCATGGATCTAATTCAATGAATAGTGATGCACCTTTTGTATCACATTCTTTAACTTCAGAGTTTGTTTCAGCATCGCCTTCTATGCACAACCGGAGGTCATCTTGTGCTGGTGTTTACCAAGATGAAAACTCATCAAGTATGGATTGTTCATTGATGACTGTTAGTTGTTTGAACGCCTCATGAAAATGATAAATATAACTTTCTCTTATATGATTGTTTTATTTTCTATAGGAGATGTATCATATTGGGATTGTGGAATTACAGAATATGTATGTCCTTATTGCAAAGCGATCTTGTGGTATGGTGAGAGAAGTACTAAATATCTTGCCCCGTCTAATCCAACTTTCTCTTTTTGTTGTGGTAAAGGCAAGGTTGTTTTACCTTTACTTCGGCATGCTCCGCAACCATTGCGACGACTTTTACAGCCGAATGGTGAACCGCGATCTAAGGTGTTTAAAGAGAATATCAAGCTTCTAAATTCAATGTTTTCGTTTACTTCTACTGGTGGTAAAGTCTGTTCGGATGTTAATGATGGAGGTGGTCCCTATACATATGTGTTGAATGGACATAATCATCATAAGATTGGTACTTTGTTACCTCAGCATATTGATGGACGGCCAAGATTTGCATGTCACACCCCGACCGCGTAAAACAACAAATCGCGGCGGAAACATCGGGGCGTGTTGCAACAGAATTAATGTTTCATAACCATGGATACCAAAAAGTGTTTCGTTTTATTAAACATTGAATAATTACATTGTTTGGAAATCTAAATACACTATTTAAACATAAACTATCATTGTTATTGAGTCACTAAGGCCTTGTCCAGTCCTATGTGAGCATGCATCTTATCAATCGATATCATCCAACAATACCTGAAACATATGTGAAAACGAGGTCAGCAAAGAAATGCTGGCGAGATACATAGGTTTTGTGAAAATAAGATTCATGACTTCTGTTTTAGAAAATGTTTAGTCATGAACCTTGTAATTTGCCTTGTCTTTGTAAATCATTTGAAAAATAATAAGTTCGGATGATAAGTATAAATAAGAGAATAATGCATGATTAAATGAATAACCATGTAAATGAGTTTGCATAAGATAAGTTGTTTATAAATCAATGTCTTGTGAAAAGTATGTTATTTGTATAAAATGTTCTATGTCTCAAACTGAAATGATTCAAATAACGCTATGATATGTAATACCATACAAACACTTATGTATAGGAAGTACCAGCGGCGTATCCACCATGCTTGTATCATATTACACACGCATCGTTACTTAATCATTTAATCAAACCAAACCAAACAATGTAAAATGTCTATGTTTAAATGTCCATGTCAAATGTCTATGTCAAATATCCATGTCAAATGTCTATGTCAAATATCCATGTATGGCAAGTGAAATGTCTCAACTAAACCATATGCACAAAACAAAGTATTGAAGTAAAACTTGGTTTAAATCAAAGTTATGTTTTGTGGGAAATACATGATCAAATGTCAATCATGTACAAATGTTTACCCAATCGTTAAACCATCTTGTTTTTATCGTTCAAATCGTTCTTGTTTTTAATCGTTCAAATCGTTCTTGTTTTAATCGTTCAAATCGTTCTTGTTTTAATTGTGAAACTACTTTATGGTCGATTCTCTAATAACATTCAAACCTTATTGACTCGTTCCTCGTTCCAACTCGCTCTCGTTCTCGTTCTTAACAAACCCTTACCAAAGGATAAGTTAATAATTACAGATTCAGTCGCTACCCACAACCCCCACACATAACAATGGGTGCAGTAAATAACGGGATTTGTCAGATCCTATGGTACCATAACCTAATACTGGTCGGCTTGATCATTGCTAATGAATGTCATCGGTCATGTAACTACAACCAACAAGTTCGTTCACTTTATTGAAATTGTTATTAGTTTTTGAAATCATTGTATTCGTTCTTGAAATCATTGTATTCGTTCTTGAAATCATTGTATTCGCTCTTGAAATCATTGTTAGCGTTCTTGAAATAATTGTAATTGTTCGTGAAACCACATTGTAATTTGTTCTCGAAACCATTGATAAAACATTTAGCACATATGAGTCACCCCAAAATAGTTGAAAACAGTAAAAGAGGGGAATAATGTACTCGCCTGAGAGTGCTTAGGAGTCTTGAACAACTACCAAGTAAGCTAGAGAAGTCCCGGAAATCAAATGGTACCTAATATAGGTAACTACATAAATAACCCGGACCTAAATCGGAAGACTGGGTAGCAGGAGGGTTTGTAAACCAAATGAGTGTAGGAACTCATGTGATATGGTTTAACAAAGCCTACATACTAAATGAAACTTAACCTAAGTGCTTTCGACCCATCACGACCCATTAAGGTAGCTTATGCTACTTTAACGCGTCGTGCGCGTGAAACGCGTTCGGACCGTCTAACTAGTCCTATGACAAGTGTTATATGCCTAAACATGTTACATAATCAGTTATGTGACAAAATTTTAGGTTACATATGCTTAATTACCAATTATACAAGAAAAGGGTATTCTGGTAATTTACCTAAGGCATATAAACTACCTATCATACAACTACTTAAACGAAGCGACCATAGGGTATAACCTCGGAAGGTTATTCCCTACCTACTATGGTCACCTAATGTATTTGGTCGGATCCTAATGATCGACCAAATGGGTCGAGTTCGAAGGTATAGGCGATTTATTAGATCGCCTACCCTACGACCCTAGACAACGTGGTAATCAGTGGGCATAGTCCCAAGGGACTATGACCAACGTGATTACACTCACGTTGCGAAGTTCAAACGAACTTCGCATTGACCATTACTGGTCAACGCTGAAAGTCAAACAAAGTTTGACTTTCTGACTCGAAAAGCAGTAAAATAAGGAAAAGAACGAAAGAATACTTACCCAGGGTCCCCGAATGCTAATCTCGATTCAAGAACTCAGGTATGAAACAATGGTTTCAACTTAGAGCTCTCAAATCAAGATTCTTGTGAGAAAATGCAATGGGGGTGGATGGGTATATATAGTTTTCGGGTAACCGTTGAGATCGTTTCATGGAAAAGAGGGCACGATCAAGGCCGTACATGTGTTGGAATGTTGTGGTGTGTCAAATGGCCACTCACCATAGGGAATTGACATGTGGAAGAGGGATTGGAGGTGCTAAACAGCTGCAACCAGCTGTAAAAACAATGAATCTGGTCTGCAGAGGCTGAGGCGGCCCGCTTCAGCATTAGATAAATCTAATGCGGGCCGCTTGGGGCTTCTGATCCGAAAATAAGTTTCAAAAATGACAGTTTCAGCCCTTGCACGTGTTTAAGGCCATTCCCGACACTTCTAAGGCCCGTAAAGCCAACTTTAAGGCCCTAAAATGTTGCCTAAACATTGTGGACATGAAACATGCTCAAAAATATGTCGGATGTCAGTTCGTTTGGTCGTACGAACGCGATGTTCGCTTAATTACGACGGAATGCGCATAAGCGCGAAAAACGATCCAAATGACGTGACGAATGGATTTTTCTTATGGCGAACACTAAAATATAATATAGTCATGCTCACATAAATTTTTGGATGTCCGGATGTATTCAGAACGTAAGTTATGCGCGAAAATGCAAACTTGTGCACTTTTTGACACTTTTAGTCCCTGAATGACCCAAAAGTTTATTTTAGCACACCGAACCCCTCAAAGCCTATTTCTAAGCTATGTAAAGGATATTTAAGGTGTGTTTAACTTATGGTTATGTTCCGGAATGTTCGTTACAGTTCAAATTGACATACTTTCGCAGTTTGTCATATTTAGTCCCTGTAAGCGAATTAACTTGTTTTTGCCATACCAAAGCCTTCAAAACTTATTTCTAAGTTATGTAAAGGTTATTTAAGGTATGTTAAGCCTTTGTCACTATTCCGGAGTGTTTGTTGCGTTAAACTGGTTATATTTACGCATCGGTGCGCGTATAACCTTCCAGAAAGCGATTTAGAGTTTGAAATTGAACAAGAATTTATATGTGCAAATGATACACATATTTTTACAAATCCCAAGTATGAAATATAATATTTCATTGGTTTGGTATTTTTTTGATGGCCGTGAAGGCACAGGTGTTACAGTCTCCCCTACTTTAGGAAATTTCGTCCCGAAATTTATTTAGAGGAAACTTGTGAGAGCTTGAAAACATGAAGTTTGAAAAGATCGAACAACATTGGTTAGGGTTCTTGAACTTCTAGGAACCTTAATAACATTATGTTTGCAATGTAAGAGGGACACTTATATACAAGTATATGAAGTGTCATTGGTGCGTCCACCGTACCTCCATTACATCGTTGTCATTTTGTTATTGTTGTCGCTATCGGTTCTTACACATAATAAATCTTACTGGTTTTCTGTGCACTAAATTTCATAATTATGTACGCGTCCATAATTAGACAATTCCTTGCCCAGTTCACACAGTCTATTTTATAATGTGTAGTGTGAGACCAAATGAACAATCCTGTGATGAGTGTGACTAGACCGCCATAGAATCCTTTTAATTAAATCATTAAATGATCTAAATAGACTATCAAGGAGTCTGTTCAGCTACATCACTAGATGTCGTTCTTTAACCAAATTGTGAATCAATCTTTTTGACTAGACCACTAAAGGGTCTCTTATGAATCATGGAGTAGTACTATATAATCCAAGGGTCTTAACTCTTACATAGAAGCCCATTAAGGATTTAAGGTAGTACCTTTTTGAATATCCTACTATGAATCCCTCATATGAAGATATGAAAGATTCTATGAGGATTTGAAAATCGAATCACACAAAAACATAGGGGAGAACACACAAACACATAACATATAATCGCATAATCGTTCAATTTGTTTAATTTGTTATCGTTGGACACGGGTATTTAAAGCATACTAGGGATCAAATCCTTAATTGCGGTAATTTGGATTGATCCATATGAATACCCTGCTTGTTGACTACATGACCCAAGAACCGAACTTCTTTAAGCCAAAATTTCCCCTTGGAGGATTTAGCGAAAAGTTTGTTCCTTCTTTAAGGGTTCCAGTGTCAATGAAAGTGTTGATCGTTACCAGCTCGGGATATGAATAGATCAAGATGTCATAAATAACAATGACGAACTGATCCAAATAAGGCTTGCAGACTCTATTTATTAAGTCCTTGAAGATGGCTGGAGTATTTGTCAACCTAAAAGGCATGACTGTAAACTCGTAATGGCCATACTTCGTGCAGAAAACCATTTTGGGAATATCTTCTTCGAGAATACAAAGTTGATGATACCCAAAACGCAAATCGATCTTGGAAAAGCATGAACGCTGTGCAGTTGATCGAAGAAATTGTTGATTTAAGGTAGGGGGGATATCGATTCTTGATGGTAAGCTTACTAGGCTTACGTTAATCGATATACATTCGAAAAGATCCATTTTTCTTTTCACAAGGAGAACAGGAGTTTCTCCAAGGTGAAAAGTTCTGACGGATGAATCCTTTATCAGACAACTCTTGAAGCTGTTTTGATAATTCTTGCATCTCGAACGGTGCAAGACGATAAAATACTTTAGATTTAAAAGAAACAAGTGTTTGAGGTTCTTAGGGAGATCACAAGTGATCATAGAAAAATGACAGAACCACACGAGTAGTTTTGTCTCCGTGTTGACATCATAAGGTTGGATCAAACATTCATACAATTGCATTAGTTAAAAATAAAAACCACAAATTTTTATTTATATAACAACCGCATTGTCTTTAAATGTTACAAGATAACAACCAGAGGAATCACAAAATACTAAAAGTTCACTCCTTCATCATCAATTGCCTCATTAATGTTAAACACTCGACCGCGTGCTGGATTCACATTGACATTCGCATTCGGGTTTGCGTTAGCATTTGCATTCACCAGTCTTGGGCAGTTGTGGCGGAAGTGACCAATCTCTCCGCAGTTGAAACATGAACCCAGTGGAAATCTCGCAGCATTCCCTTGAACCGGAGCTTGAACCTGAGCAGCCTGATTGTGTCCCAAACGACAAATCTTGGCCAAATGCCCAAGTTTACCACACGTCGTGCATTGCCAGCAAGCTTGTTGTACTGCGTGATGACCGTTGCAGCGTGCACAATAAGGTGCGGTACCGGCATATGCTTTCTTTGCAGGTGGCTGAGCTGGTAAGTTTCGCGGGTTCTGAGCAGTGTGTGCTGTAACAGCAAAGTTTTGACCACCCTTTCGCTTCCTTGATTTCTTTGACGTCTCACCTTCCTTACCCTTCTTGTTTTGACCTTTCTTGCTATCATCCTTGTCAGACTCCTGCTTCTTACCCTTGTCACCCTTTCTGTGTAACTTATTCTTCCGAATCTGCGACTCAGTCAATGTCGCAGATAACTCGATCGCCTGACGGAGTGTGGCAGGGTTACTACCAGTAAGGATGTCTTGTACCGAGTCAGGTAGGCCGTCGATGTACCTTTCGATAGCTATGTCAAGTGGGGTAACCATTGTCGGGCAAAGCAGACTCAGCTCCTCAAACCTATCAGTATACGCCCTGTGCTCACCGCTATCTTGCTTCAATTCATCAAATTCCTTCTCCAAAGCTCGCTGCTCATGACGAGGACAGAATTCCTTCATCATAAGAGCCCTAAGTTCAGCCCATGACTGTGCGAGAGCAACTTCCGCACCTCGGTCTCTCATTACCCCATTCCACCATGTAAGAGCCCTCTTCTGAAACACGCTCGAGGAGAACTCGACCTTGCGATTGTTAGGACACTGCACGTGGCGGAAAGTATTCTCAATGCTTTCGAACCACTGAAGAAGCCCAGTTGCTCCTTCAGAACCACTAAACTTGAGTGGTTTAGCCTGGTTGAAATCCTTGTATTTGCATAGCACATTGTTGTTGTTGTTGGCTTGGTTCCATTGAGCAAAGAGGTTTGGGAATTGAGCAGCCATTTGCTGCGCAATGATTTCTGCCAGCTCGGCAGTCTCTATCTGGTTTTCGCGTCGAGGAGGCATTGTCTAAAAGAGGAAACATGAAAGGAAACGAGTGAGAGAATTTAGACGAAAAGAATGAGATGAAACAAATCTGATGAAAGCAAGGATAGTGGTTATTTGTTTGTTACTACAAAGCAACAAACGACACACAGTGACTGATCAAAGTAAATGGGTCAAAAAATAATGTATCGCGAAGACATGCTCGCCTATAAGTGAACACTCATCCCAAGAATTCCCAGGTAAGCACAACTGGTCTCGCGTCTGATGAGATATATACGAAGTGCTTGCCTAGACAGAAAACCCAGAATACAGGCATTCACCCTTCCAGTTTGCACGTGTTCACATTATTTAAGACTCAAAACCTTGTCGAGATTTTGAAAATTCGAAGGGGTTCAAAACCATATAACAGAGGGTTCAAAACCTTACAATAGAGGGTTCAAAACCTTGTAATCAATCATCCTAGAACAGATGATTAGTTTTCAAAATGGTTTTGAAATTTATGTTCTTGTTGTGGTCGTCGCCTAAGGATAGGTGACGGTATTGTTTTATGACTAAACGCAAGTAAACTCGCGTTAGGGACCTAAGAAGGTTATAGACTAGGTCAAAGCATTACTAATTACTAATAACCTAATTCCCTATAACCATTGGCTCTGATACCATCTTTTCTGTCACACCCCGACCGCGTAAAACAACAAATCGCGGCGGAAACATCGGGGCGTGTTGCAACAGAATTAATGTTTCATAACCATGGATACCAAAAAGTGTTTCGTTTTATTAAACATTGAATAATTACATTGTTTGGAAATCTAAATACACTATTTAAACATAAACTATCATTGTTATTGAGTCACTAAGGCCTTGTCCAGTCCTATGTGAGCATGCATCTTATCAATCGATATCATCCAACAATACCTGAAACATATGTGAAAACGAGGTCAGCAAAGAAATGCTGGCGAGATACATAGGTTTTGTGAAAATAAGATTCATGACTTCTGTTTTAGAAAATGTTTAGTCATGAACCTTGTAATTTTCCTTGTCTTTGTAAATCATTTGAAAAATAATAAGTTCGGATGATAAGTATAAATAAGAGAATAATGCATGATTAAATGAATAACCATGTAAATGAGTTTGCATAAGATAAGTTGTTTATAAATCAATGTCTTGTGAAAAGTATGTTATTTGTATAAAATGTTCTATGTCTCAAACTGAAATGATTCAAATAACGCTATGATATGTAATACCATACAAACACTTATGTATAGGAAGTACCAGCGGCGTATCCACCATGCTTGTATCATATTACACACGCATCGTTACTTAATCATTTAATCAAACCAAACCAAACAATGTAAAATGTCTATGTTTAAATGTCCATGTCAAATGTCTATGTCAAATATCCATGTCAAATGTCTATGTCAAATATCCATGTATGGCAAGTGAAATGTCTCAACTAAACCATATGCACAAAACAAAGTATTGAAGTAAAACTTGGTTTAAATCAAAGTTATGTTTTGTGGGAAATACATGATCAAATGTCAATCATGTACAAATGTTTACCCAATCGTTAAACCATCTTGTTTTTATCGTTCAAATCGTTCTTGTTTTTAATCGTTCAAATCGTTCTTGTTTTAATCGTTCAAATCGTTCTTGTTTTAATTGTGAAACTACTTTATGGTCGATTCTCTAATAACATTCAAACCTTATTGACTCGTTCCTCGTTCCAACTCGCTCTCGTTCTCGTTCTTAACAAACCCTTACCAAAGGATAAGTTAATAATTACAGATTCAGTCGCTACCCACAACCCCCACACATAACAATGGGTGCAGTAAATAACGGGATTTGTCAGATCCTATGGTACCATAACCTAATACTGGTCGGCTTGATCATTGCTAATGAATGTCATCGGTCATGTAACTACAACCAACAAGTTCGTTCACTTTATTGAAATTGTTATTAGTTTTTGAAATCATTGTATTCGTTCTTGAAATCATTGTATTCGTTCTTGAAATCATTGTATTCGCTCTTGAAATCATTGTTAGCGTTCTTGAAATAATTGTAATTGTTCGTGAAACCACATTGTAATTTGTTCTCGAAACCATTGATAAAACATTTAGCACATATGAGTCACCCCAAAATAGTTGAAAACAGTAAAAGAGGGGAATAATGTACTCGCCTGAGAGTGCTTAGGAGTCTTGAACAACTACCAAGTAAGCTAGAGAAGTCCCGGAAATCAAATGGTACCTAATATAGGTAACTACATAAATAACCCGGACCTAAATCGGAAGACTGGGTAGCAGGAGGGTTTGTAAACCAAATGAGTGTAGGAACTCATGTGATATGGTTTAACAAAGCCTACATACTAAATGAAACTTAACCTAAGTGCTTTCGACCCATCACGACCCATTAAGGTAGCTTATGCTACTTTAACGCGTCGTGCGCGTGAAACGCGTTCGGACCGTCTAACTAGTCCTATGACAAGTGTTATATGCCTAAACATGTTACATAATCAGTTATGTGACAAAATTTTAGGTTACATATGCTTAATTACCAATTATACAAGAAAAGGGTATTCTGGTAATTTACCTAAGGCATATAAACTACCTATCATACAACTACTTAAACGAAGCGACCATAGGGTATAACCTCGGAAGGTTATTCCCTACCTACTATGGTCACCTAATGTATTTGGTCGGATCCTAATGATCGACCAAATGGGTCGAGTTCGAAGGTATAGGCGATTTATTAGATCGCCTACCCTACGACCCTAGACAACGTGGTAATCAGTGGGCATAGTCCCAAGGGACTATGACCAACATGATTACACTCACGTTGCGAAGTTCAAACGAACTTCGCATTGACCATTACTGGTCAACGCTGAAAGTCAAACAAAGTTTGACTTTCTGACTCGAAAAGCAGTAAAATAAGGAAAAGAACGAAAGAATACTTACCCAGGGTCCCCGAATGCTAATCTCGATTCAAGAACTCAGGTATGAAACATTGGTTTCAACTTAGAGCTCTCAAATCAAGATTCTTGTGAGAAAATGCAATGGGGGTGGATGGGTATATATAGTTTTCGGGTAACCGTTGAGATCGTTTCATGGAAAAGAGGGCACGATCAAGGCCGTACATGTGTTGGAATGTTGTGGTGTGTCAAATGGCCACTCACCATAGGGAATTGACATGTGGAAGAGGGATTGGAGGTGCTAAACAGCTGCAACCAGCTGTAAAAACAATGAATCTGGTCTGCAGAGGCTGAGGCGGCCCGCTTCAGCATTAGATAAATCTAATGCGGGCTGCTTGGGGCTTCTGATCCGAAAATAAGTTTCAAAAATGACAGTTTCAGCCCCTGCACGTGTTTAAGGCCATTCCCGACACTTCTAAGGCCCGTAAAGCCAACTTTAAGGCCCTAAAATGTTGCCTAAACATTGTGGACATGAAACATGCTCAAAAATATGTCGGATGTCAGTTCGTTTGGTCGTACGAACGCGATGTTCGCTTAATTACGACGGAATGCGCATAAGCGCGAAAAACGATCCAAATGACGTGACGAATGGATACTAAAATATAATATAGTCATGCTCACATAAATTTTTGGATGTCCGGATGTATTCAGAACGTAAGTTATGCGCGAAAATGCAAACTTGTGCACTTTTTGACACTTTTAGTCCCTGAATGACCCAAAAGTTTATTTTAGCACACCGAACCCCTCAAAGCCTATTTCTAAGCTATGTAAAGGATATTTAAGGTGTGTTTAACTTATGGTTATGTTCCGGAATGTTCGTTACAGTTCAAATTGACATACTTTCGTAGTTTGTCATATTTAGTCCCTGTAAGCGAATTAACTTGTTTTTGCCATACCAAAGCCTTCAAAACTTATTTCTAAGTTATGTAAAGGTTATTTAAGGTATGTTAAGCCTTTGTCACTATTCCGGAGTGTTTGTTGCGTTAAACTGGTTATATTTACGCATCGGTGCGCGTATAACCTTCCAGAAAGCGATTTAGAGTTTGAAATTGAACAAGAATTTATATGTGCAAATGATACACATATTTTTACAAATCCCAAGTATGAAATATAATATTTCATTGGTTTGGTATTTTTTTGATGGCCGTGAAGGCACAGGTGTTACATTGCACAACTATATATTTATGACACAGAAAATGAGGTTGACAATCGATTAAAAGCAGTGGAGAAGTGTATTCAGTTTGGGAATGATGATGCATGTATTCGAAGTTTAGTTATTGAGTTAATTAAAATGCTTAATCGGCACAATCCATTAGTTCAGAGCTTTAGGATGGCCAAAGAAAGATTTACTCACTTTTCGCAGCAACCAGTTAGACTTAGACTGCTTGGTACACGAAGAAGGGATGCGAGACAATTTAATTTGCCTACGGTCAATGAAGTTGCTACATTGATTCCGGGTGATGGTTATCCTACAGATTGCCGTGATATTGTTGTTGAAGACCGTGGTAGTACAAATGCGAAACGTATTTCTGAACTTCATCCCAGTTACATGTCGTTGCAATATCCATTACTTTTCCCGTATGGAGAAGATGGTTTTAATGTGGGTATTCCTCTAAGTAATATTAGTGCTGAAAGTAAAAGAAAAAATGTTTCATTGAGAGAATACTATTGTTTTCAGTTGATGGTTAGAATGGAAGAAGGTAGAACATTGCATAGTTCTGGCCGGTTATTTCTTACATTTGTTGTTGATGCATATACGCAAGTGCTTGAACATGACTTACAATGGTACAAGACTCATCAGACAACAATTCGTTCAGAGTTGTATAATGGGTTGCATGATCGTATATTAGAAGGTGAGACAAACTGTGATTCTATAGGTCGACGTGTTGTGTTGCCAGCGTCCTTCACCGGGGGGGCCTAGGCATACGATACAACAATATCAAGTTGCGATGGCAATTTTTCGTTGGGCTGGTATTCCGGATCTTTTTATTACCATGACGTGTAACCCAAAATGGCATGAAATTCAACGGCATTGGCAGGAAAACACAGTGGGTCACTTAGTATCTGAAAGACCTGATATTGTTGCACGGGTATTTAAGATCAAACTTGATGAGCTCATGAAAGACATAAGGAAAAAGCATCATTTTGGTGTTCCTAAAGTGGGTAAGTTATATGAATTTTATTCTCAATGGTTGTATGTTAACATGTGATTAATGTGTTATTATGATGTGTGTTAAAACATTGTGTTTTTTTTTTTGTCTTTGCAGTTCTTTACACAATAGAGTTTCAAAAACGTGGTCTGCCACATTCTTGTGTTTCTTAGTCAAGCTGATAAAATTTCTTCACCGGATGAAATTGATAGATTTATATCTGCTGAGCTGCCTTCTGAATCGGGTGACCCAATCGGTTTTTTAAATGTTGGTACTCATATGATGCATGTTCCATGTGGTAACCTTAGACCTTCGAGTCCTTGTATGAATGATGGCAAATGTACTAAAGGATTTCCGAAGAGTTATTGTGATGAAACTTTTATAAGAAATGATGGGTGGCCGTCGAATCGATGACGTAATAGCTCACGTAAAGTTCGTGTTGGTCGGAAAGATATTATGCTAGATAATGGATATATTGTTCCTTATAATCATGCGTTGCTTATAAAGTATGGTTGCCATATCAATGTTGAATGGTGTAACCAAGGAATGTTGGTTAAATATCTTTTCAGCTATATTAACAAAGGTCAAGATCGTGCTACCGCAGTATTGGAAGGTCAAGGTGGGAGAACAACATTTACATCACTTTTAAATCATGAAAATGAGATTGAGTAGTACATGAACTGTAGGTATATTTCAGCATCAGAGGCGTGTTGGAAGATATTTAAGTTTGACATGCATTATCGATCAGTGGCTGTTGAAAGACTCCCATTACATGAAGAAGGGTGTAATAGAGTATATTTTAAGGATCATGAACAAATTTCTGATGTTTTACAACGAACAACAACTGCAATGTCAAAGTTTACTGAATGGATGGCTGCAAATGAAAGGTATGAGTTTGGCCGGAAATTGACGTATGCCGAATACCCAACTTTGTTTACATGGCATGAGAAGGAAAGAGTGTGGGAGCCCCGTAAAGGTTCATTTCAAACTATTGGACGTATATATTATGTAAGTCCTACGATGGGTGAAAAGTATTATCTTAGAATGCTATTAAATGTTGTGTGTGGTCCAAGAAGTTTTAAAGAGATTCGAACTGTTGACGGGGTGGAACATCCAACGTATATGTCCGCTTGTAAAGCATTAAGTCTTTTGGGTGATGATGTTGAATGGGTTGATGTTGTACGCCAGGCTTATCATTGGCAATTTGGGGATCGCCTTCGTGAATTGTTTGTTACAATTTTGTTATTTTGTCTGTTAGTGATCATCGGCAAATTTTTTTTGATTGTTATGAATACCTATCAGAGGACATTCCTCATAAATATCGAACAATTTTGAAAAAATTTACATTGAATTTCTCAGATGCTGAAATATTGAATTATACTATGAAAGAGATTGAACAAGTGTTGATTCAGAGTGGCCGGTCGTTGAGTTCCTATCCAACCTTACCGCAGATTGACCATACTTCGGAAGATAGATTTATCAACAGGTTGGTTCAATTTGAGAGAATGTATGATGCTAATGAGGAAAGGACACGTTTTATTAAGCAATACGCTGGGTTGAATAGTCAACAAAAGGAAGTGTTTGATAGTATATATTCTGCTGTTCAGGCTAGAAAAGGAGGCGTATTTTTTTGTGTTAGGTAGTGGAGGAACTGGGAAAACGTTCTTATGGACGACACTTATAGCTCGTATTCGATCAAATAATGAGATAGTTTTGACTGTTGCGTCATCTGGTATTGCTTCCTTATTACTACCTGGTGGGCGTACAGCACATTCTCGGTTTCGCATCCCTATTGAAGTTGATAAGGACTCTTGTTGTGCCATTGATGTTGGTTCAGATTTGGCTAAGTTAATCAATTATGCATCACTTATTATTTGGGATGAAGCACCTCTACAACATCGCCATGTATTTGAAGCTGTTGATCGAACATTGAGGGATGTGTGTCGAGACAGCATGGCTGGTGCTGAGCATAAAGTATTTGGTGGAAAGGTTGTCGCATTTGGTGGTGACTTTCGGCAGATACTTCCTGTTGTTCAGTTTGGTTCACGAAGTGAAATTGTTGCTTCAACGATTAACAAGTCGCTGAATATATGGAGGTCATGTAAAGTGTTTTCTTTGACAACTAACATGCGTTTACGTGATCCAAGTATTTTTGGTAGGGATCTTATTCAAATGCAGGAATTTAGTAAATGGCTTTTAGATATGGGGACTGGTTGTCTTCCTTCAGCTTCTGTGGATGGATCAGATGATGCTACCTAGATTCGTATACCAAGAGATATGTTAATTTCTGTAACTGATAAACATCTTGAGTCCGTTGTGTTAAATATGTTCCCAAATATTATGAACAGATTTAATGATGTCGATTACTTGAAGGAACGTTGCATTCTTTGTCCGACTAATGATGAAGTTGATACGATTAACCAACATGTTCTTGAGAAGATACCAGGTGAAATGTATACATTGTTTAGTGCTGATGAGATATGTGCGAGTACACAAAATGTTGAAGAATTGCATGCTATGTATACTACTGAGTTTCTTAACAGTTTGAAATTTTCTGGACTTCCGAATCATGTACTACATCTCAAGGTTGGTGCACCTGTTATTTTGTTGCGTAACCTAAACATGCAACGTGGCTTGTGTAATGGGACGCGGTTGGTTGTAAGTCAAATAAGTCGTCGTGTTCTTGAATGTACGATTATTACAGGCCCACATGTTGGAGAGAAAGTATTCATTGGTAGAATTGATATGACTCCAAGTAATTCGTCTTGGCCTTTTGAATTTAAGCGACAGCATTTTCCTTTAAAAGTTTGTTTTGCTATGACTATTAACAAAAGTCAAGGCCAAACTTTTAATAATGTTTGTGTTTACTTAGTAAAGCCCGTGTTCTCCCATGGACAGTTATATGTTGCTGCATCTAGTGTAACATCTCGTGCTGGACTAAAGTTCTATGTGGATAATAAAGAAAAATGTCCTAACAATATGAATAAAAATGTTGTGTACAAGGAAGTTTTTTATAATTTGCCATTATCGCCAGCTGATAGTATTGTGTAATTGGTGTTGTCAAACTAGGTTGTTCAAAGGTAACATGTTTTCTTTGTTGAGTATTACCTTGTGTGTATATATATGGGTCTATATGTATAGTCTTTGTTTATAGTGTTATGGATTATATGTGTGATGTTGATTGCAGTCTTATATATATTTGCAGCTTATTACTTTAAAAATGAATCGTGCAAGTATTTCGGATTTACGTGCTTATTTTACCAACAACTGGCAAGTTGATGTGTTGGTCTCGCATGCTTGGACATCGTTCAACCCTAAAACAAATCGTATCCTTTCATTTGACATGATTCTATCTGATGCACAAGTAAGTATTTCTTTGTAATGCAATATTCTTTAGTTTTTGATTTTACATTGGTAATTATCTAATCTTAAAATGTATATGTTTTTTCAGGGTTCATCTATTCATGCAAAGATTCCATCTAACTTGCTGAGGTTATTTCAGAATGCGTTTAAAGAGGGATGTGTTTACAGGATTCGTAAGTTTGTTGTTCATAAGTATAGTACCAAGTATCGTCCATTGTGGTGCGATATTTTCATTCGGTTCTTGTATTCAACAAGTATTACTACTTGTCCGACGCATCCGTCTGTCTTCAGACGATATGTGTTTGATTTTCTTCCATTCAATCTGTTAGCCGATCGTGTTAATGATGACAAATATCTTACAGGTATGTATGCATTTTATTCTGTTAGTTTTTTATTCTTCAAGTTTTCTAATGTTATATATATATATATATATATGTGTGTGTGTGTGTGTGTGTGTGTGTAGATGTTATTGGCGTTCTTAGGGAATGGGGCTCTGTTCAGTATCAATTGGAATCTGTTTCATCTTGCAATCCTGGTGTACGAAACATTGTTATCTCTGACACCAAGTATGTTAGTTTTGTCTATATTAATTCTTTCGTCTATATTGTTTATTTTTACTATCTCATTCTTAAATATATATAATTCAGTGATATGAAGGTGAATGTTTCATTATGGGGACACTTGGTGAATCAGTTTAGCGATGGTTATATTCGAAGAATTGCAAAAAATACAGTTGTTATTATTTTGTCATCTTGCAAAGTTCGATCTTACAAGGGTATGGTGTTATGTATAGGATATGTTGCATTGTTAATTGATTATTTATAACTTATGTTTAAATGTTTGTATTGAATTAGGTTCTACAAGTTTAATGACAACTGTGGCGACTCAAATTTACTTGAATCTTTCTATACCTGAAATTGATGCCTACAGGATTATGTAATTATGTGATTTGGCATGTTTTATTAGATGCATTATTATTTTATGTTTTATATACGTTGCATTTTTTGTTTTCAGTGAGTCTCCTCAAATTACTATCAATGAAGACAATGCAGCCACCTTTCAAATTACGAGTATTGCAAACATATACAGCCTTCTTACAGCAGGAGATGTGGCTGAGGTATTGTATTGCTAATACACCCAAATAAATTATTTTTGTTAGTTTTTGACTTTTAATCATTAGTTTTTGACTTTAAATCGTGTACAGGGAACAATTTTCAACATTGATGCAAACATAAGTGGTGTAAAAATGCATAGTGATTGGAAATATGTTAAGTGTAACAAATGTCGTAAGAAGGCGTCAATGGTTGACGGTTACTATTTGTGTTGGAAATGTGAAGAAGATGTTGTCAATCCACATTATGTGTAAGTTTTTTTAATATTTTATTTGTTGTTTGTTTTTCGTTTTATTAATCGTTTCTGTTTTGCAGATACAAATTGGAACTTTGTGTTACTAATGGTACCAATGATGAGATGACATGTGTTGTTTTTAATGAAGCTGCAGTATCTCTACTTAAAATATCTGCTGATGAGTTAGTTAACAAGTCTTTGTCAGAGGTTTATTTTACATTTCCTTTTACAATTATTAGTTGTTGAATTTTTTGCATGATTAGTATATATTAGTTTGTTCAATTGTGTTGATAGCTTATTATGTTTTTTGTAGGGTGTTGATGATCCAAATTGGATAGAATCGTATTTTAATGAAAATTTATGTTCTCGAAGGGTTATTTTTGTTATTAAGATCGATCCCTATAATTTAGCGCCTAAATTTTCCATCCGTTTTACTGTTTCTAAATACCTCGGAGATGATATCAATGCGCTTATACAGCCTAGGTCTATATCTACAACTGCTGACGCTGCCAATCCTCCATCAGCTGGTGTTCTTCAAATTGATGAGGAAACCGAAATGTGTGCAAACATCAAAGATGTTGAATGGGAGATGGCTGATGAAGTATTTAGCTCATTAGTTGATAATGTTGTTTCACCGTTAAAGCAATCATCGGTAACTCTTTATGTTTTTTGTTTTTTATTTTCAATATGTATTTGTGGTTTGGTTTTTTGTGAGTTTCAAACTTTTAATTGTTTTCATGACTGTATTAACTTTGTAATATAGGTTACTATTACTATTATTTTAATATTACTTAATATGGTTTGTTTTCTTAGGTTATTGTTGGTAATGGGCGAGATGCTAGCCTTACCCAAAGTGTTGTACAGGTAAATGATTTGTTTTATTTGGGTTTAAGTGACTTTACCTTAGTAAGTTGGTTTGTTTGATAATAGTAACATTACTTCGTAGATGATATCAATGTGCTTATACAACCTAGGTCTATATCTACATCTGTTGACGCTGCCACTCCTCCATCAGCTGGTGTTCTTCAAATTGATGAAGAAACTGAAATGTGTGCAAAGATCAAAGATGTTGAATGGGAGATGGCTGATGAAGTGTTTAGCTCAGTAGTTGATAATTCTGATACACCGTCAACGCAGTCATCTGTAACTATTTATGTATTTTGTTTTTTATTTTCAATATGTGTTTGTGGTTTGGTTTTTTATGACTTTCAAACTTTTAATTATTTTCATGACTTTATTAACTTTGTAATACAAGTTACTGTTACTGTTATTTGATTAATAGTTCGTATGTTACGTTTAGATTATTGGAGAAAACAAGACAACTGACAACCATTTGCAATCTGAAGTAGAGGTTAAGTGTATTTTTCGTTAAATTTTATAGTATTAGTTAGCTGGAAATTGATCTTGGTGTTATATATAGGTTATTATTGATACGGAGGTAAATGATTGCCTTACTAAAGTGAGACTTCAGGCAAATGATTCTTTTATTTGGATGTGTATTATTATGTACTTTGAATGTAATATTGGTTGTTTTGTTATGGCAGGATATTGGTAATGATAAGAAGCATGATGACAGTTTTGGTCAATCTACGATGGAGGTGAATAAATCGGTTTATTTTGATGTTATTATGTTGGTTATTTTTTTATGTACTTTGAATGTAATATTGGTTGTTTTGTTATGGCGGGATATTGGTAATGATAAGAAGCATGATGAGAGTGTTGGTCAATCTGTGATGAAGGTGAATAAATTGTTTTATTTTTATGTTATTACGTTGGTTATTTTTTTAGTGTAACATGTTGGTTTGTTGCATTTAGGGTATTGTTGGTACTGAGCAATATGAGGGCTCTGCCAGACAAATCAATAAAGAGGTAATTGGTTTTTTGTATATCATTTTAATAATTTAGAAATTATAGAAGTGTTTCATGTTGTCTATGTTTCATGTAGGGTGCTGTTCAATATGATCAAATGACTGATTCTAACAAAAGTCATATAGGAGTGCAAGATGCTGTCAACAATATGTATAATTCAACGGTTGGTGGTTCTATGGTTGTTAAATAAATTGGAGGGAACTACAAGAAGAGACTTAGGAATAATTCGGAGAAGGTGAAACGCGTTAAGAAGTAGTTCGTTTCCGTCGTTGTCTGTTCACATTCCATAAACGGTTTATGGTTACGTTTTTTTTAATGCAGTTAGTATGTTTGTGTGTTCAACTAATTTGTTAACTTTATGTTTGTACCTTGTAATGCTGTTTTCGTGATTGCGAAATGTTTTGTTTTCTTTGTTTTTTTTTTTTTGGGTATTTACTTTCAAAGCTTTTGACTGGTGTATTTTGTGTGACTGTTATTTGTATTAGGCTGTTATTAATGTTCATAGATGTCAATTTGTGTGTAGATAATAGTTAATTACTTTTGTAATAGATAAATTTATATTAGATTAATATTTAACAAATATAACATATAACAAAAATGCAGTATTTATGGTAATGTTTCCCAAAACCACATTGTTATTATTAACACAATGGCAATAACACAATGGTATATGTTAAATACAATTCTTTTGTAATATCAACAGGCATTTGTAAATTATCAAATACGTTTCATCTACTGTCTAATATTTATTGATATTTTACACGTAAAATAATCAACCTAAATATTGTAGAGCAATCTTACACAAGTTATGTAAGAAAATAAACGTTTATTAACTATAGCTGTGTTAATACTTTACAATCAGTTAGTATACATACTTCTATATGTTACTTGATCATGTGTTTTGTAATATGTTACTTTATGTAATACATCTAAATTCTAAGCAAAACAAATAAAATTTTTGGTAAAATGGTAAAATAGAGTCATTAGGTAAATTTGTTATAAGACAGTGTCAATATTTAAATATGTTATTACATTAAGTAGATATGATACACTTGTAGAAGGTCAAATACATGAGCGATAAAAAAAATAAAAGTAATCATGAAACGTTTCTAATAGTTCTTCATTATAGTAACCCTTTCGTTCTTCGTCTTCATGTACTCCGACAAGGTATCCTTGAGTTCTTCTAACGAAACTGCTATGTTTTTCTTTATCTTTAACTGTTTATCCAGATATTGTATAATCTTTATTTGATCTTCGTTCTGTAGCCCATTCGAAATATACTGCAGAACGTTGTAGTTCATGTCAGTATTGTTTCTCTCTACATCTGCAGTGGCGGTGTTATGCATTCTCTGTAGTGTTCGTAAGATTTCTGAATCCTTTTGATCCTCTACAAAGTGTGCAGTGGCTATAATTTTCTTGGCCTCTGTTGCGTCTCCGAAATGGTAGTGTGATCCAGGCCTAATTGTAGTTGTGTTGAATGTAGAGATGTTTCTAGTTAGTGTTAGAAGATAGGTGATGTGTTATGGACTTCTAGGTTAGTTTATTTTATAGGTGGTCAGGGGTAGGGAATTGAATAGGCGGTAAAGCGATTGGATTATTCCATTCAAAAAAAAAAGCGATTGGATTATTATGTTATAATTACAAAGGTTATTAATATTTTTCGTTGATTCATGCGTAATAAAGCGTGTATCAGTTTAAGTTTCCCGTGTTAACTGAGTGGGTTTGTGTGTGTAGTAATAACTGTGTGTAAACGTGTGTCTCTTCAGTTTTTCACATCGTTTCCCCAAGCAGTTTCTACATTATGTAACCGTTCCTGCCATTAACCGTTTAGTGTACCCAGATCCAGGTTTATCTAAGTTTACTAACTTTTAACTTGTTTCATAATTTATAAAAAAAAAAAAACCAAACGTGTGTTGGTTGTGTACAAATATGTTATACAATTGTGTTTTTATGTCATTATTTTTGTGTATGTGTGTGTCATATATTACATGTGCAGCTTCACCTTTTAAAAACATCAATCCTTTACAAGTCATTCATTTCACCAAACACTTGACATCTTCAATGAAAAAGGATTCTTTGAAAAGGTCAATCCTGAAACATTTGCCTTCTTGCTGGCTTTCTACCATCTCATCAACAAGTCATGCACCTTGGGGTACTAAAAAGACAGAAAGTTGGGTAGATGTCTTGTAAGAGGGGCTTCTGCAGTTCAGTGACAACAAGTTTGAAAAACTTGTGCCACACTCAAAGAACATAGCATATGCTAGGAGCATGGTTGTCAAGATTTATCATACACAAACAAGTACAGATACCAAGAGTGTCAAAAGCTTACATCAGGGGGATATCAATTCCTAGGCAATAAGCTTAGTGTTTTGACCGTACACATGCAGCAGATGTTTTCTCAACCACTGATTGAAGAATATTATGATACTGCTGCTGTTGCTGTAAAGTCCAACTGATAGACAAGTAGCTGAAATATATCATCAAAGATTCAATATCTCATTGATTCACCATCAGACATCACTGTTTTTGTTCAAACATCTGTTCTGTTAATACTGCCCACTGCTGAAAGTCAACCCTTCTGTCACACCCCGACCGCGTTAAAACAATGAAACTGCGGTGGAAACGTCGGGGAGTGTTGTAACAGAATCATCGTTTCACAACCATGATAATTAAAAGTTTCGTTTTATTGATTCATCAAGTAATGTGCATTGTCTTAATACCAAAACAAACAAACTACACATTGTTTATAACTGTTTTTAAGTCACTAAGGCCTCGTCCAGGTCCTATGTGACACAAACTTCTTAGCAAGCAACATCAAGCAATACCACCTGAAACATATGTAAAAATAAAGTCAGCAAAGAAATGTTGGCGAGCACATAGGTTTTATACGAGTATCGGAATTCATGGCTCGTTTATATATATTGCAATACCTCGAAAACCTTGTTTTGAAAAGTATATAATATTGAAACATGATTAACCAACTCAAATCGAGATGGTTATAATTTATAAAATCTCGTAGCCATGATTCTTAACTCAAAGACTTTTGTTTTAGTAAACCAATTCGTAAAACATCTCGTTAAAACTCGTTAATAAAACTCGTATGGTTTATATCATTTCGAAAACCTCGTTGTGTGACATCGTTTCAAATCGTTTCCCAAGTGAACTAAATAATGACACGCAATGTAATATGATAGAAGCACTTATATATAAGATGTACCAGCGGCGTATCTACGATGATTCTATCATACTACACCCGTCCCATTATCTAATCACTACCCAAACCAATTGTTTAATCAAATCGTTTATATCGTTTAAGTCGTCTCAAATCGTTTTAACTCGTCCCAAAATCGTATTCGTTTTAATTGTGAAACTACTTATGGTCGTCTCGCTAATAACATTCAAACCTTCGTGACTCGACTACCTCGTTCCTCGTATTAACAAACCACAAAAGGGTAAGTTAACAATCACAGATTCGGTCGTTACCTACATAACCCCCACACATAACCATGGGTGTAGTCTGATAACGGGATTTGTCAGATCCTATGGTACCATACCTAATACTGGTCGGTTCGGCCAAAATTATTGAATGTCATTCGTTATGTAACTACAACCAACAAGTTCGTTCACATTATCGAAATCGTTATTAGTTTAATATAAACCATCTTTATCGTTTTTGAAACCATCGTTTAAATATCGAAATCATTTTAATACATATGAATCACCCCAAAACAATTGAAAACGGTAAAAATAGGGGAACTATGTACTCACATTGAATAGAAGGGTATCCTTGATCTAAAGAACTTAGCGAAGCTCATACAAACCAAGGAAATTCAAGTAGTACCTAGTAATCGGATCACTAGTAAATAAATTGACACCTAAATCGGAAGATCGGATAGAATGAGATCTTGTAAACCAATTGAGTGTGGAACTCATGTGTTATGGTTTAACAAGGCCTACATCCAAAATCGGAACCTAGCCTGAGTGCTTTCTACCCGTTACGACCCATTAAGGTAGCTTATGCTACGTTAATGCGTTGTTCGCGCAAAACTATGTTCGGATGGTTAGTTATGAGCTATGTCAGGTCTTACGTGCCCAATAATACCTTAATATGTTACTAAATCAGATTATATGTCAAAAATATGTTCACATATTCACAATATGGATTTATGCTTCAAAAGGGCATTTTGGTCATTTCCTATGGGCATGTAAACCAATTAACGAATAGCTAACCAATCCTAGGTGATCATAAGGTATAACCTCTGAGGTTATTCCCTGTGCAACTATGATCACTAATAATGCTTGGTCGGATCCTAATGATCGACCAAACGGGTCGGGTTCGAAAGTCTAAGCGGTTGTTTAGACCGCTTAACTTACGACCCTAAACAAGCACTAAACTAATAGTGACGAGTTAAACATGTCAAAACATGTTTAACCTACTTAGAAAACTGATTTGGTATCAAAACAAAAGAGTTTTGATACCTAAAAGTAGTTCCGTTGCAAAATGCATGCTAAAACGCATTTTGACTGAAACTGTGACTCGTCACTACGCCTAGTTAACGTGGTAATCAGTAGGTATAATCGCTGAGGATTATAACCATCGTGATTACAATCACGTTGCAAAGTTCAATTGAACTTTGACTTGACCAATTGATGGTCAAAACCGAAAGTCAAACTGTTGGCCAAACTGTTTGACTTTCTGCTTAAACATAAAGAATAAGCATGAAAGAAGACTTACAATAGTCCAAAGTTAGAAAGAATATAATAAGAAAACCAGAGAATAAGAGTTCCAAGCTTGAAGGAAGCTCCAAATCAGATTGTAGAGAAGAGAATGAGAAAATGAGCAATGAACAAGTGAAAGTGCTTGGCTATTTATAGTTTTCGCAAACCGTTGGGATCATTTCTTGGAGAAGAGGGAATGATCTAGGCCTTACATTTGTCAAGGAAGGATTGGGGGACTTGTTCTCCACACAAACCAGCCCATAGCATTGAAAACTAGAGATCAAAACCAACAAATTCGAGCTAAATGACCAGATTCAATGTTTCTGATCTGTGACACTGACACGGGCCGCGTAAAGGTAAGGCCAGGCTTACGTGGGCCGCCTGGGCTACTTTGGCAGAATGACAGTTTTAGCCCCTGAACTTGTAAAACTTGCATTTCTGCTCATTTTTGAGACATTTAAGCCCCGTTAACCTCATTTCAAGGCTCTAAAATGAAGTTAAAGTATAGGGAACTTAAAATAAACTCAAAAACATCTCGGATGTCGGCTTGTTTGGCCATACGGTCGCATTGTTCGTTAAATTACGACGAAACTCAAACGGACGCGAAAACGATCCAAATTAAGCGACGAACGGTATTTTTGCATGCCGATCACTAAAATAAAAGTATTTTAGTGTGTACAAAAATTTTGGATGTCCAGATGTGGTCAGAACGTAGGATATGAGCGAAAATGCAAACTTACGCTGTTTTTGACACTTTTAGTCCCTGTAAGATCAAATAAGCATGTTTTCGCATACCGAACCCCTCAAAGTTTATTTCTAAACTATGTTTAGGTTATTTATGGTATGTTTAGCTTATGATCAAGTTCCGTACTCTTTGATACCATATGAATCGGTATAGTTTCGCAGTTTGACACAAATAGTCCCTGCGATCGAATAGACTTGTTTTCAACACACTAAACCATCCAAAACTTATTTCTAAGTTATGTAAAGGTTATTTAAGGTATGTTAAGATTATTTCACTATTCCGGGGTGTTTGTCGCGTTAAACTGACTACGTTTACACACCAGTTTGCATATAACTTTTCCAGAAAGTGATTTAAAGCTTGAAGTCGGAATCGAATCGAATTGTAAAATCATCAAACACAAATACAAATATAATAACACCAAAACACATTGTTTTATTGATAGTTAACATTGTTTTACATTGTACATCGATTACAGAGCACAGTTGTCACAGTCTCCCCTACTTTAGGAAATTTCGTCCCGAAATTTTAACTAGAGGAAGCTTGTGAGAACAATTGCGGATATTTCGCCTTCATTTGGTCCTCAAGTTCCCAAGTAAATTATGGGCCACATTTGGATTCCCAGTGAATCTTGACCAAATGAATTCGTTTGTTCTTCAACTGTTTGTATGTACGGTCCACTATCTCCACAGGTTTCTTGACAAAGTGCATCGTTTCATCGATTTGAATCTCGTCGAGTGGAATGTGAAGATCAGCGTCAGCTAAACACTTTCACAGATTGGACACGTGGAAAGTTGGATGGATATTTCCAAGCTCTGGAGGTAGCTCTAGTCGATAGGCAACCTTTCCAACCCTTTCAACAATCTTAAATGGTCCAACATATCATGGTGCAAGTTTTCCTTTCTTTCCAAATCTCACCACTCCCTTCCAAGGTGACACCTTGAGTAGGACATGGTCTCCGACTTGAAATTCTAGGGGCTTGCGTCGTAAATCCGCATAACTCTTTTGACGGCATCTAGCTATCACAAGATTATCGCGAATTTTCTTGATTTTGTCTGTTGTTTCTAGAATGAGCTCAGGTCCAGTAAGCTGAGCTTCACCGATCTCATTCCAACAGACAAGTGAACGACATTTTCGACCGTAGAGAGCTTCGAATGGTGCCATATTAATACTAGCATGATAACTATTGTTGTAAGAAAACTCGATCAGTGGCAGATGAGAATCCAAATTACCACCAAAGTCTATCACGCATGCTCTAAGCATATCCTCCAAAGTTTGAATCGTCCTCTCAGATTGTCCATCTGTTTGGGGATGATAAGCAGTGCTTAGATTTAGTTGGGTTCCCATAGCAGATTGCATGGTCTTCCAAAAATGAGATGAAAACCGAGCATAACGATCGGAAATGATATCCAAAGGAACACCATGTCGTGATACAATCTTATCAACATAAATCTTTGCAAGTTTATCAGCAGATAGATCCTCGCGAATTGGAATAAAGTGAGCTGACTTCGTTAATCGATCGATGACAACCCATATAGCATCATTACCTTTAGATGTACGTGGTAATTTGGTAATGAGATCCATCGCAATGTTCTCCCACTTCCAAACCGGTATCTCTGGTTGTACAAGCAAACTAGATGGTCGTTGATGTTCAGTCTTGACTTTGAGACAAGTTAGGCATTTCGCTACATACAAGGAAACATCTTTCTTCATACCAGGCCACCAATACTGAGTACGAAGATCCTTGTACATTTTGTCAGCACCAGGATGGATAGAATATCGAGACTTGTGAGATTCATCCATCACTAAAGTGCGGAGATTGTCTTGTTTTGGAATCCACAAACGATCCTTGAAATAGAGCAGACCATCATCTTTCCTTTCGAGTTTAAGCTCGAGTTGAAACGGTAGCTCATATCTCAATAAGCCTTTGATCACACAAGACCATTGAGCTTGAAGAACACGAGATTGAATATCAGATAGAGTTCAAACAGAATGAAGCTTGATTCGCTCTTTTCGGCTAAGCGCATCGGCTACGACATTCGCCTTACCAGGATGGTAGCGAATCTCGCAATAGTAGTCGTTCAAGAGTTCAACCCAACGTCGTTGCCTCATGTTTAACTCTTTCTGATTGAGAATATGCTGGAGACTTTTGTGGTCTGTGAAAACCACACACTTCGTCCCATAGAGGTAGTGTCTCCAGATTTTAAGCGCGAAAACCACTGCACCTAACTCAAGATCGTGAGTCGTGTGGTTCTTCTCATGAACTTTCAATTGTCTAGACGCGTATGCTATAATTTTACCTCGTTGCATAAGAACACAACCAAGGCCTAAGTTGGATGCATCACAATAGACATACGAAATCATCGTTTCCCTCAGGCAGAGATAGAACAGGAGCATCACATAGCTTCTGTTTCAGCGTTTGGAACGCTTCTTCTTGTTTGGGTCCCCACTCAAAAGGCTTATACTTTTGAGTCAAAGCAGTGAGTGGAACCGCAATCTTTGAGAAGTTCGAAATGAAACGACGATAATATCCAGCTAGACCAAGAAAAGTACGAATTTCTGTAGGTGTCGTTGGTGTATTCCAATCCTTAATAGCAGCTATTTTGGATGGATCCACATGAATACCCTGCTCGTTGACTATATGTCCCAAGAACTGAACTTCTTTAAGCAAAATTCACACTTGGAGAATTTAGCAAAAAGTTGTTCCTTCTTCAGGAGTTCCAGAGTCAAACGAAGGTGTTGCTCGTGCTCGGCTCGAGACTTTGAATAAATGAGAATATCGTCGATGAACACAATGATGAACTTGTCTAAATAAGGTTTACAGACCCTATTCATTAAGTCCATAAAGATAGCTGGAGCATTTGTCAAACCAAATGGCATGACAGTAAACTCGTAGTGCCCATATCTTGTGCGGAATGCAGTTTTGGGAATATCTTCTTCGAGAACACGAAGCTGATGATACGCAGAACGCAGGTCGATCTTGGAAAAACAGGTAGCACCTTGCAGCTGATCAAAGAGATCATCAATTCGAGGTAGGGGACATCGATTCTTGATGGTAAGCTTGTTAAGCTCATGATAATAGATACACATTCGAAAAGATCCATCTTTCTTTTTCACAAAAAGAACAGGAGCGCCCCAAGGTGAATAACTCGGTCGGATGAATCCTTTATCAGATAACTCTTGAAGCTATTTCGATAACTCTTGCATCTCGGACGGTGCAAGACGATAAGGTGCTTTCGCAATCGGGTTGGCATTGGGTACAAGATCAATATGAAACTCGACTTGACAAACTGGAGGCAAACCAGACAGTTCATCAGGAAACACCTCTGGATAATCCCGAACAATTGGAATATCCTGAATACTCTTGCTCTTGCCTTTCTCCTCGGTGACATGTGCCAGAAAAGAAACATATCCTTTTCGTAGATAACTTTGGGCTTAAATGCACGACAAGAGTTTCAATCCACCAGATGGTTTCTCGCCATGAACTTCTAAAACTTCACCAGATAAAAGAGGAATACGAATGATCTTATCGAAACAAACAACCTCGGCGTGATGTTTGGTTAACCAATCCATCCCCACGATAATGTCGAAACTCCCAAGTTGCATCGACGTGAGGTCGATAGGAAAAAGATGGTTATCGAGGTTCAATTGACAACCACGAAGAACAGAATCGAGTATGAGGGGTTTACCAGTAGCAACTTCGACAGATAAGGGTTTCCTCAGTTTAGTTCTAGGGATCGCAAGTAAAGGCTCAAAGGATAACGAAAAAAAACTCCTATCGGTACCAGAATCGAAAAGAATAGATGCAAGTTGATTGTTAACAAGGAACGTACCGTTAACAACCTTGTTGTCTGCCCTCGCCTCATTCGCATTCAGATTGAATGCTCGTCCACAAGCGGGATTTACATTCGCGTTCGCGTTGACATTCAGATTCGCATTCGCATTTGCATTTACCAACCTCGGGCAGTTGTTGCGGAAATGACCCATTTCTCCGCAATTGAAACATGAACCAGGAGGGAATCTCGCAGCATTCCCCTGAACTTGTGCTGGAACCTGAGTAGCCTGATTCTGGCCCAAACGAAAAATGTTGGCCAGATGCCCAAGTTTACCACACGTAGTACACTGTTTACAGGCCTGTTGGGCAACATGGTGACCATTACATTGAGCACAGTGAGGTGCGGTACCAGCATATGCTTTCTTTGCAGGAGGTTGAGTCGGTGGGTTCTGAGGGTTCTGGTTGGTGACAGCAAAGTTCTGGGAAGCCTTGCGCTTCCTTGACTTCTTCGATGACTCACCTTTCTTACCCTTACCCTTTTCCTTGTCAGTATCGGTCGACTTCTTTTTATCACCCTTGCGGGTGAGTTTACCCTTCCTAACTTAGGACTCAGTTAGGGTAGCCGACAACTCGATCGCATGACAGATGGTAGTAGGATTAACACCGGTCACAATATCCTGAATGGAATCGGGTAAACCATCGATATACCTCTCGATTGCTTTCTCCAGTGGGGTAACCATAGTGGGACACAACAAACTGAGCTCCTCAAATCGATCCGTATAAGCACAGTGTTCTCCCCCGTCTTGTTTCAAATCATCGAATTCTCGTTCCAAAGCTCGAATCTCGTGACGGGGACAGAACTCTCTCATCATGAGAGCTCAGAGCTCTTCCCAAGTTTGTGCTAATGCCACTTCGGCACCCCTATCACGCATTATTCCGTTCCACCATGTAAGAGCTCGCTTCTCAAACACGCTTGAAGCAAATTCAACCTTTTGCGCATTCGGACATTGCACATGTCTAAATGTACTCTCGATACTCTCGAACCACTGCAGGAGCGCAGTTGCTCCTTGTGACCCAGAAAACTTAAGCGGCTTCGCAGAATTAAAATTCTTGAAATTACACTGAGCATTATTGTTATTGTTATTATTGTTGTTGTATAGCTCATGGATTTGGGTCACAACGCCTGGAAGTACAGCAGCCATTTGCTGAGAGATAAGGGCTGCGACTTCTTCAGCAGTAAAAGTTTGAGCATCGCGTCGAGGAGGCATTGTCTAACAAGGAAACAGGGGAATCGAGTGAGGTTGACAATTTGGAAAAAACAAAAGAGGTATTGAAAACATCGACAAAACACAAGGAAGGCGATCATTCGTTTGTTACCTCGAACAAACAAACGACACGCATGGACTAATCAAAGTAAATGGGTCATAATAATGTATCGCCGAAGACATGCTCGCCTATAAGTGAACACTCACCCCAAGAGTTCCTAGGTAAGAGTGACTGGTCCGATACTGCGGATTTGTACGAACACTCTAGCCTTAGACAAAAAACTCAGGGTACAGGCATTCACTCTTCCAGTTTGCACGAGTTCACATTATTTAGACCCAAACTTTGACGAGAATTTGAAAACTAAGGGGGATTAAAACCTAGTAATCAATCATCCAAGGATAGATGATTAATTTTCGAAGCGGATTTGTTATTGTGTTCTCGTTGTGGTTATCACCTAAGGATAGGTGACGGTATTGTTTTAAAATCTAAACGCAAGTAAACTCACGTTAGGGTCCTAGAAAGTTATAGTCTAGGTCAAAGCATTACTAATAACCTAATTCCCTATAACCATTGGCTTTGATACCAACTCTTCTGTCACACCCCAACCGCGTTAAAACAACGAAACCGCGGCGGAAACATCGGGGAGTGTATCGTTTCACAACCATGGTAATTAAAAGTTTGTTTTATTGATTCATCAAGTAATGTAGATTGTCTTAATACCAAAACAAACAAACTACACATTGTTTATAACTGTTTTTAAGTCACTAAGGCCTCGTCCAGGTCCTATGTGACACAAGCTTCTTAGCAAGCAACATCAAGCAATACCACCTGAAACATATGTAAAAATAAAGTCAGCAAAGAAATGTTGGCGAGCACATAGGTTTTATAAGAGTATCGGAATTCAAGGCTCGTTTATATATATTGCAATACCTCGAAATCCTTGTTTTGAAAAGTATATAATATTGCAACATGATTAACCAACTCAAATCGAGATGGTTATAATTTATAAAATCTCGTAGCCATGATTCTTAACTCAAAGACTTTTGTTTTAGTAAACCAATTCGTAAAACATCTCGTTAAAACTCGTTAATAAAACTCGTATGGTTTATATCATTTTGAAAACCTCGTTGTGTGACATCGTTTCAAATCGTTTCCCAAGTGAACTAAATAATGACACACAATGTAATATGATAGAAGCACTTATATATAAGATGTACCAGCGGCGTATCTACCATGATTCTATCATACTACACCCGTCCCATTATCTAATCACTACCCAAACCAATCGTTTAATCAAATCGTGTATATCGTTTAAGTCGTCTCAAATCGTTTTAACTCGTCCCAAAATCGTATTCGTTTTAATTGTGAAACTACTTATGGTCGTCTCGCTAATAACATTCAAACCTTCGTGACTCGACTGCCTCGTTCCTCGTATTAACAAACCACAAAAGGGTAAGTTAACAATCACAGATTCGGTCGTTACCTACATAACCCCCACACATAACTATGGGTGTAGTCCGATAACGGGATTTGTCAGATCCTATGGTACCATAACCTAATATTGGTCGGTTCGACCAAAATTAATGAATGTCATTCGTTATGTAACTATAACCAACAAGTTCGTTCACATTATCGAAATCGTTATTAGTTTAATATAAACCATCTTTATCGTTTTTGAAACCATCGTTTAAATATCGAAATCGTTTTAATACATATGAATCACCCCAAAACAATTGAAAACAGTAAAATAGGGGAACTATGTACTCACATTGAATAGAAGGGTGTCCTTGATCTAAAGAACTTAGCGAAGCTCAGATAAACCAAGGAAATTCAAGTAGTACCTAGTAATCGGATCACTAGTAAATAAATCGACACCTAGATCGGAAGATCGGATAGAATGAGATCTTCTAAACCAATTGAGTGTGGAACTCATGTGATATGGTTTAACAAGGCCTGCATCCTAAATCGGAACCTAGCCTGAGTGCTTTCGACCCGTTACGACCCATTAAGGTAGCTTATGCTACTTTAACGCGTCGTTCGTGCAAAACTATGTTCGGATGGTTAGTTATGAGCTATGTCAGGTCTTACATGCCCAATAATACCCTAATATGTTACTAAATCAGATTATATGTAAAAAATATGTTCACATATGCACAATATGGATTTATGCTTCAAAAGGGCATTTTGGTCATTTCCTATGGGCATGTAAACCAATTAACGAATAGCTAACCAATCCTGGGTGATCATAATGTATAACCTCTGAGGTTATTCCCTATGCAACTATGATCACTAATCATGCTTGGTCGGATCCTAATGATCGACCAAACGGGTCGGGTTCAAAAGTCTAAGCGGTTGTTTAGACCGCTTAACTTACGACCCTAAACAAGCACTAAACTAATAGTGACGAGTTAAACATGTCAAAACATGTTTAACCTACTTGGAAAACTGATTTGGTATCAAAACAAAAGGGTTTTGATAGCTAAAAGTAGTTCCGTTACAAAATGCGTGCTAAAATGAATTTTGACCGAAACTTTGACTCGTCACTACGCCTAGTTAACGTGGTAATCAGTAGGTATAATCGCTGAGGATTATAACCATCGTGATTACAATCACGTTGCAAAGTTCAATTGAACTTTGACTTGACCAATTGATGGTCAAAACCGAAAGTCAAACTGTTGGCCAAACTGTTTGACTTTCTGCTTAAACATAAAGAATAAGCATGAAAGAAGACTTACAATAGTCCAAAGCTAGAAAGAATATAATAAGAAAACCAGAGAATAAGAGTTCCAAGCTTGAAGGAAGCTCCAAATCAGATTGTAGAGAAGAGAATGAGAGAATGAGCAATGAACAAGTGAAAGTGCTTGGCTATTTATAGTTTTCACAAACCGTTGGGATCATTTCTTGGAGAAGAGGGAATGATCTAGGCCTTACATTTGTCAAGGAAGGATTGAGGGACTTGTTCTCCACACAAACCAGCCCATAACATTGAAAACTAGAGATCAAAACCAACAAATTCGAGTTAAATGACCAGATTCAATGTTTCTTATCTGTGACACTGACACGGGCCGCGTAAAGGTAAGGCCAGGCTTACGCGGGCCGCCTGGACTACTTTGGCAGAATGACAGTTTTAGCCCCTGAACTTGTAAAACTTGCATTTCGTCTCATTTTTGACACGTTTAAGCCCCGTTAACCTCATTTCAAGGCTCTAAAATGAAGTTAAAGTATAGGGAACTTAAAATATGCTCAAAATCATCTCGGATGTTGGATCGTTTGGTCGTACGGTCGCGTTGTTCGTTAAATTACGACGAAACTCAAACGGACGCGAAAACGATCCAAATTAAGCGACGAACGGTATTTTTGCATGCCGATCACTAAAATAAAAATATTTTAGTGTGTACAAGAATTTTGGATGTCCAGATGTGGTCAGAACGTAAGATCAAAAATTTTTGCATGCAAACTTACGCTGTTTTTGACACTTTTAGTCCCTGTAAGATCAAATAAGCATGTTTTCGCATACCGAACCCCTCAAAGCTTATTTCTAAGCTATGTTTAGGTTATTTATGGTATGTTTAGCTTATGATCAAGTTCCAGACTCTTCGATACCATACGAATCGGTATAGTTTCTTAGTTTGACACAAATAGTCCCTGCGATCGAATAGACTTGTTTTCAACACACCAAACCATCCAAAACTTATTTCTAAGTTATGTAAAGGTTATTTAAGGTATGTTAAGATTATTTCACTATTCCGGGGTGTTTGTCCCGTTAAACTGACTGCGTTTACACACCAGTTTGCGTATAACTTTCCAGAAAGCGATTTAAAGCTGGAAGTCGGAATCGAATCGAATTGTAAAATCATCAAACCCAAATACACATATAATAACACCAAAAAACATTGTTTATTGATAGTTAACATTGTTTTACATTGTACATCGATTACAGAGCACAGTTGTCACACCTTCTCCTCTCATTTCCTTGGTAATCACTGTTGTTCAAAATCAGTGTTTTAACCCACTGATGGCTGTCCCCTGATAGCTTAGAATCACCCACTGTTTCTAGTATAACCGTTTGCAACCACTGATCTTGCTGCATTAGTGGTTTCATAAATCAACTGTCTTCCATTATTCATTCCTTCACCAAGGGTTGGCACGTGGACTTTTGTAATCGTTCCCACGTCAGCATTCTCTTTTTCCCTTTATAAAACCTTGATCGAAACCCCCCCAAACAGGGTTTTTAATGAGAAACATGTGTTTACGAAAACTATTTCCCTTAGATTGTGTTTACAAAGTTTGATTCCACTTCCGCTGCATTTAATCTCATTTTACTTTCTTTCATTTGTTCAATTATGTCAAACAAACTCAATCATAAGAAACTCAGATCCTAACAAAAATAAAAGTAAACGTGAAGTCTCTGTGTTGTGTGTAATCATATATGTTATACAATTGTGTTGTTTGTCATTGTGTTTTTTATTTTGGGACTTTTTAAGTAGTTTGTATGTTATGTATACCATTCTTTTTAAGTAGATTTGTGTTACTTATCATAAACGGACTGTACGGATGAAATTATCATGGCAATCTGAATTTAAATATTAAAAAAAACCAACGCATTGTAGTACAAACATAAAAAAAGGGGGATCGAAAAGTAAATGTAAGATATATGTTTTTCGGGTTTTCAATATAAACTGAAACTCTATTGTTGTAACACTTCTGCTTGCTGGAGTTTCGTAACCAATAGCCTCGAATTCGTTTTAGACCAGTTGAAAAAGCAATCGTCACCTAAGGAAACATGTTCAGCTTGAAGTATATGTTTCCATCCAACAACACCGTACCTATGGTAGAAAAAATATGAAAAATTTTGTTAGTGATACATACACATTGGGTAAAAGAGAAATAATAACTAAGATAATAAATTGATTGACAAACCTTATTTAACCATTAATGTTGTGTGTACGAAGATTTGTAACCCAAATATTTCCTTTAACAACTTTGATCTTTACTTCAGAAAACTCATTTAAACCAGTTAAGTCAGTAATTAACTTGGGAAGGATCTACATTTTGTAAAAATGTTAAAAATATGTAAATGTTATTAAATGAAAAACACTAAAAAAACAAAAAAAAATTAACATAAAACAGGATAGTATAATACCAATTGATGAGTTATTGTCATTGCAAATAGTTAGGATCGTCACTAACTTGTCGATAACCTTCCACATTGCTAATATGTTCATATTCTGGCTCAATCAAAGGAGTGTTGTTTAACAAAACTTGACGACCATCTTTATTGAATATGATAATATTAATATGATTCACGTCCTTTTTTTGAAAACACAGAATATCCCCAGGATTTAACCTTAGATCTTCAATAAATTTAAACCAACCATCAGCAATACAATAATTTGGCCCAATCTTTCTAATACGGACTTCCCATTGATGATACTCGGATACATTAAGTATAACCATGTTATCCGGTAAACGATAATCATAATGTTTTGAAATAAAAGTATCTGGTAGAACCTGTAAAAAAATAATTATTACAATTTTATGCGTATGTATGTTTTTTAATAAATCGTAATAACAAAAAATAAAAAATAAAATGTATAAGAAAACTACGTACCGTTGGACTTTGTATAGGATTTTGAATAATTTTACAAAACGATTTTCCAAACTCTTTATTTGGATCATGAGAGAAGAGGTTGAACTTGAAAGTATGATCACCATGATAGTTGAAAATCATGAAGAAAGATTCATGGCCGAAGTAGTTTAAAACCTCACACCATCCATCCGTAAAGAAGAATATATCTTTTATTAATTTGATAACAACAGACCATGAATGCGTTTCATCAAATTTAAGACTAACAGTTGAAGATTCGGAAAGGTATAGCCTGAAAACCATATAAATCTACTCATACATATAGGTATAGCCTGAAAACCAAATAACAAAAGGAAAATTTCTTTTGAATAAAGGATGAAACAATAGGAATCGTTACTTTAAACAAATAATTCGGAAAGGTATGTACTTGTTGAAGGGATACCGGATCAAGTATAGTTATGATAAAATTCGGACCATGACGATACATGTTAACCCAAACACGAAAAATCAGAAAGAAGACTAACAATCAAATAGTACTTGCAACACATACAATGAAACAAAATATTTCGAGTATGTATTTATAAGAGAAAGTTGCCATATTATAGTTAAAAATACGATTGAATCAAAAGTTGTTATTACTATTTATGTAAATTATTATTCAACTGAATATTAGCCAAAAAAAATACTGTAAATGTGTACTAAAAATTTAACCGATTTAAAAAATCTTCATAGTTATCTATTTAATAACTACCTACTACTCGTAATTGTAGGAGCTCTAATATACGTGTGTTAACTACTGCTTGTGATAATATTTGTTGGATTTCATCTTCTTAGGAATCTCTTTTCATATTTGTTGTATTGATCGTCAAAGTGTTTGTTATTTAACCTACATTGACAATGATTGTGAAGTTTCTTCCATCCCTGCTGATACTGATGAATATAATCCCAAGACTTCCGTCAAAAGTTGTTACACAGTGCAAGGTTGTGTGTAAAGATTGGTTAGTCTATCTTTCAATACCTGAGTTTGCTATGAATCATTGTCGTTTCATGCGCAGATTAGGTGATCATAAGATAATTTCCGTTAACCTATTATTGTGTGATATTCGTTATGTGGATAATGAATCCCCTAAATGTTTCTTAGGTAATAAAGTTCACATTCCTTTCACCGCTCATCCGTGCAATATTTTATTTCTAGCAAGTTTGGATGGGATGGTATGTGTTTGCCTAATCAATACTGGTGAATTGGTAGTTTGGAATCCATTAACTCGTGTGTTCAAGATGCTATCAAATTCTAATTCACAAGGTTTTTTTAATCCGGATCAGGATAGTCTTGGGTTTTGCGTCAGGTCTTCTGGTGATTACAATATTGTGCATATTAAACGGACACATTTGATGTTGGCTGTTAACATTTATTCTCTCAGTGAAGGGTCATGGTCAACTCCAATGTTCTGAAACTATAGTCTTTTTAATGTTGACGTCTATAGTTGGTCTGTAGGCACGTTTTGTGCAAATTGTTTGTATTTCGTATTGACCAGGTTGTGGTGTGTGGGTAACGCATGTGTACTTCGTTTAGATGTTGATAGCAGGGTAATTTCTGATGTTGGATTCCCAGATACAATGGATGTGGAAGCTACAGGTCACTTGGTTAGTATTCGAGATCAACTCCATATGTTGGTTAGTATCGGATTCTATAGTGTGAATATGGAATTGTGGAAACTTGAAAATGAAAAGTGGTCAAAAGTATTTTTTTTGTCCACCTGCTATTTCTATGCCATTGATGATTGGGTCGTCTGTGCACTATATCAACAGAAATAAGAAGTTCATTATAGTTCAAGAATGGGGTGATATTACTGATGTAACTGTAGAGGCAGAGGAAATGCATGTTTTTTTGCCTATCATCTTTACTCAAGGTGTGAATGGGTCCGTTTATTTTGAAACTACAATTTCACCAAATGTTTAGTTATGCTATTTTATGTAGTTCTTTTTTTGTTCTTCGTTGTTTTGATCAGTTAGTAATTGATGTTTGTGGTTGTTTTTATGTGTGGTATAGTTTGTCACAATGAGATTGAATCTTTATTGCTTATATTATCATGTTAAATATTCATTGAGAGTGTATGATTTTAATATTTGCTTTGTGCGAATTTAATTATGATTACATGTGATTGTGGTTTAAAAACAGAAAGGTCTACAAAAAAAACACAATGGGCCCTTGGAGACCAAGCCCTTAGAGCAGCTTGGAAGCCCTTACCATTGTGCAGTTACATAGAATTAGAAACTTCCCACGTTGTAATAGGTGCAGTTAATGATTAGTTTTTAGTTGAATGATTTCTTTTAGTATAGTCATTGTGTTTTTTGAGTATCATTGTGTCATTGTTTTTCTGTTTTTTATACATTTGATTTCTTTTGTAGTTGACTATATTTAAATATAACATTGTGTAATTAATTCCTACTTTTTGCTGTCTTTCTCATTCTTTTTTAATAGTGGTTACATATTGTGCAGTTAAGGACAATTAGAAACTTCTCACTTTGTAATATGTCCAGTTAAGGAATAGTTCTTACTGGATTTTTTTTGCTGGAATATTGTTATTTTATGTTTTGTTTATCATTGTGTTATTGGTTTTCTGTTTTCCATATATTTGATTTTTTTTGTAGGTGTCTATTTTTATATATTGTATTGTGTAACTAACTTCCTAGTTTTTAGTTGTGGTTCTCATTATTTTTCAATAATCCTATTATCATAAAAAACAATATTTTTATAAAAAGGACAAAATAATATATAAAACCCAATGCCAAAAAAAATCTACGATGTAATTATTTTCACAATTGTAATAACACAATGTTTGACAACTAACAAAGTAATTTATAAAAATAAGATTAATTAATAAAAAGTATATTCGTGTATGTGATTGATTAAAAAGTATCTCCATGTATGTGTATATGTTTACCTGTAAATTAGAAACGGTTTCTAATATATATTGTTATTTAATTTTATTTACCCCCTATCGCCCATAGTGTGTGAAAACCGTTTACCACAACTACTCGGAGTTTTAGGAGTTTTTACTCACCTGTGTCAACTGTTAATTGGGGTAGTTTCTATGTAGGTATTCATTTTTCAAAGGAATCGCTTTTCATATGTGTTTTCTTCCTCTCTCTATCAACGTCAGTATTTTTAATTAAAGTATAATCGTAAGTGAATATGAAGGATCTTCCATCTCTGTTAATATTGATGAAGATTATTCCAAGACTTTCGGCAAAGGAGGTTATACGGTGCAAGGCTGTGTCTAAAGAGTGGTTAGCCTATCTTTCAACTCCTGAGTTTGCTAAGAATAATTGTCGTTTCTTGCGAGTATTAGGTGACCAGAAAATAATTGCTCTTGACAAATCATCGTGTGCGATTCATTATGTTGATGTTGCATCTCCTAGATGTGTTTTAGGCAATAATATTCACATTTCCTTGGATTGTCATCCATGTAATGTGATCTTTTTAGCAAGTTTGGATGGCATGGTATGTGTTTGCTTATGTAATACTAGTGATTTGGTTGTTTGGAATCCACTAACTCGTGTGTTCAAGATGCTGAGAAATTCTAATTATCAGGGATTTTACAATATGGATGATGATAGTCTTGGGTTTTGTGTTGACTCTGCTGGTGATTACTGTCACACCCCAAAATTATCAGAGCTGGCGTGACTGGACTGGTATCTTCATTGCACAGCAGAAGCAAATAAGCAAAGACTTTCTAGAAATTGAACGCCCGCTAAGTACTCGATTCTCCAATGGTTCTCCTATTCCAACCGTGCCATAATTTCTTAAATGCAACCTGAGAAAGAAACATGCGAAAAGTCAACATAAAGTTGAGCGAGTTCATAGCTTGTTTGTAAAAGATTTGAAATAAATCTTTTGAATAACCGGTTTGTGAAATAATATTGAGAAAAGGAATTTAGAAATCATTTTCTTGCCAAGTTATATGGATACTTTGTGTTTGTAACGCATTATGTTCGTAAAACCATGTATTTGTAAACTCCCGTATTTGTAATGTTCGTATAACCGTCAATGCCCACCCTGACTTTGACTCCATGCCCGCATAATCCTATGCCTTGAATTTGTATAAAACATGGTATTTAATTTGTATAAATCAAGTATTTCTGTAAGTATGTACGTCCCTGGTATGTAGCAATAAGGAAAAAGAGATCACCACTGGGTTGCAAGGCCAATGGTATGTGTGAAGTGATGCAGGAAGTACTCAAACCTAGCAAATTTGTACCGGGCTTCGGCTGTAAGACACAGTCACCACTATGGGTCACCCTGACCTCATGGGTGTGGGCTCGCTACACCCAAATAGATCTATCACTAATGTCCCTCGGTCCTACGACGAGGATTAATGGCCTTAAGTTACGCGCCTGTCACTCACATGATCTAAGTAGTATGCCCTTCTTAAGCTAACCATACCATGTATAAAAATGTCTGTATAATTGTAACATGTATTTTACCCCAGCCTCTAAGGCTGAACCTCCCCAGCCACTAAGGCTGAACCTCCCCAGCCACTAAGGCTGACCCTCCCCAGCCACTAAGGCTGAACCTCCCCAGCCTCTAAGGCTAACTCCCCAGTCTCTCTATATTACCACCAGACGATCAATCCCTAGTCATGAAAATCGTTCACGTCTCGATAATACGCATTTGTTTTGTAAAAAAAAACCGGTATATTTAGTATAATCCATTCGTAAACCATTTGAGTTTCCTCGAAATCCATTCGTAACATGATTTAGAAATATGAGTTTTCATTCGTTCAAAAACTTTGTATGTTCTTTGCAAAACGTGCATGTCTTTCCACCCTGAAAACATTTACAAGAATGTAAAACCGTAAAAAGTGGGGTTATGAACTCACCTGAATATTCCTGTGCAAAGCTAGCTATATACGACTTCGTAATGTCGTGATGTCGTTTCCAAGACTTGACTTGCTAGCGTGCATTCTACAATATTCCTAACACGGAATATCTTATAAGTTTCTAAATAACGCAGTAACTAAACTACTTGTCATCGAGCTCTACTGAATCGTTAACCGAACGATTCGACGGTTTGTGGTTAACTTAATGAAAACGATTAAGTTATACATGTTAAGTACCGTTTATTTTCGGTAATAACTAATAAGTCTTGAAAAAACTTAATTCTCGAGATATTTTAAAATAAGTAAATATTCATATCAAAGTATATAAATATATCGTTAAGATCGCTCATCGTCCCGAGAAGTTGTTAGTGTATATAGAAACTTTCGTATGAAAGTAATATATAATACCCTTGTATTTTATATATTATGTCTCGTATATATGTCAAAGTATATGTAAATGTCGTTTAGGCGTTGGAAATAAATATAAAAGTTATATTTATTTTATAAAAGAATCATCGAGTTGTTGTGTTTGAAAATAAATATATAACAATATTTATTTTCATAAAAGAATTTGTGTTGTATGATATTTGAAATAAATACAAACCATATTTATTTTTATAAAAGAATCCCGAGTTGTGTGACGCTTGAAACAAATATATATATAAACTATATTTATTTTTATAATGGAACCCTCGAGATTTCAACGTTTAGACTAAACATGATTAGTTATATTCCTTTTATAAGAAATACCCGAATTGTTGTTGTTTGGAATAAATATATCTAGTTATATTTATTTTACAAAATTATCAAGTTTAGTTATATTGTAAAATGGTTTTGTCGAAATGTTATAACCATGCTTTGTAAGTCATGTAATGTTGTCGATAGAAAATACATTTGTATTTATTATCATAGAAGGTTGTTTGGATTCGATAGTTTCGTTTTATAATAGGACGCGTTTTAATATACGGGTTTTCTCAAAAAACGGGTAGAGTTTCCTCTGTTTTTGGACGGCCCCGAAAACACAAGTTGTCGTTATATTTTCAAAATTCAATAATATTCAACAATATTTTTGTATAATCAATTTTTATAAACGAAATACTAAGTAAATCCAAGTAGATATTAACTAAGAATTCGTTAATTTGTTCGGTTCGAGCTCGTTTTCACGTTAGTAATATAAGACGATATAAAAACAACGTGCTTGCTATTAAAACTTTACCAATACTCTCACATCGTGACGTTATGCCGAACATGTTGACTGAATTGACCGAGTCAACTGAGTTGACTCGGTTTGACCATGCTGACCGAGTTGACTCGGGTTTGACCGAGTCGATTCGCTGAGTTGACTAGCCTCTGACTGTTGACCTGAACCGCTGACCCGAGCCCTGAGTTGACTCGACCGAGTCAAACCGAACCGCCTGACCAAACCGAACCCGAGCTTAACAAAACTCGAACCTACTAGTATGAGCCCGAAACACAAGACGTAACCTGAACCACCACCACTGTCGTCGGCTGGCCCCACCATCGCCGCCGTTGTGAACTCCGGCGGCTACACCGCCATCGTCAACCACCTCCGTTAGCCACCCATTCACCACAGAAACCTTCAAACAACCCCTTTTCATTAAACGAGCCAAGATGCTAAAAAGAAAAAAGAACGTAAAACGGAACCGGAAAACTCACCGGAAAAGTAAATGTCATGAAAATAAGCAGAAAGGCTCCTAGTAGGCCGATCTACGCATGCACGGAGTTAAATTTCCAAAATAAGCTCGCCGGAATCTTGACCGGAACTTCGCCGGAGTTGCGCGTGAGCCCAACCGGCTCAGAATCTTCGAAAACAGAGGTCACCATCGCATCGGGGAGGTTGGTTTTAGTGGGGGTAGGGTGTTAAGCCAGAAAAAGCCACCCCGGAACCTCGCCGGAGCACCGCCGCCTACGGCGTCTCCTCCGCCGCACCACCGCGGCCACCGACCATCGCCGCCGAGATGTCACCGGCTCCGCCGCTCGCCGGCCGGAGTCCGGTTCTTGGTCTGCCGAGAGAGGGATAGATAACATGAGGGGTGTTTGGTTCTTGAATGTTGCACAAATGAAACAAAACCAAGGGTGTGGTCCCTTTTATACTTGAGGTTAGCTGATGGGCTTTGGGCTTGGGCCCAAGGCCCACAAGCCTAGTCCCCGCGTTTAAGAGCCCGAAATTCTCCACGGGGTCCGTTTGCGTGTCGTGAAACGTCATAATTCGATATTTTAGGGTCAAAGTATGTAAAATAGAATAAAAAAATAGTGTCGATAATCGTTATTAATCGCGTGCGTTCGTCGGTTTCGTTAAAATCGAGTAAATGCCCCGTTTGCCGTTTCTGATCCGTTTTCCGATCCGATTTCAACTACGTGTATTAAAATTTGAAAACAAAACCAAACATATCATAATATATTAATATCGAGACGAAAATCGATTCCGGTACGTTAGTTTCGTCGTTGATTGCCGGTGCGTTACTGTTTCCGCGTTTTTCGTTCGCGTCTGCGTTTTGTGTCGTTCAGAAGCACAATAAATTTGTAAAATTAAATTTATAAACATAAAATACTCGTGTAAAATTCTCACTTGTTGGCGTTGTCAGTGTTCTGTTCGGTTTCGATTCGTTGTCGCTTAATATTCAGCAGGTTTCTCTATAAACCACCGTTCGCGCACTGTAAAGTCGTATAAACGTTCCTAGGCACTCCAAAGGCCTAATTAAGTTAATTTGCGTTGTAGAAACTAATTATTATCGCGTTAATTATCTGCTAATCATGTAATTAGGTGCCGTAAATCACCGATTGTCACAATTACAAAATTGTGCACATTAAACGCACTCATTTCAGGTTGACTGTTAACATTTATTCGTTTAGTGAAGGTTCATGGTCAACTCCAAAGTTCTTAATTGATAGTCCATATGATATTGTTGTTTATAGTTGGTCCGTTGGGACGTTTTGTAGGAAAAGTTTGTATTTTGTACTGACCAAATTCTGGTGTATGGGTAACACAGCGGTTCTTCGTTTGGATGTTGAGTCGAAGGTAATAGAAAATGTAGGTTACCCAGATACATTGAGTGTGGAATCTATAGGTCAGTTGGTGACTATACGAGATGAACTTCATATGTTGGTTAGTATTGGAATGTGTAGTGTAGATGTTCAATTGTGGCGTCTACAAAATAATACTTGGTCGAAAGTGGTGTCTTTTGTACCCCGTGTGTTTATGTCGTTGATGATAGGGTCATCTGTGCACTACATTGATGGTAATAACAAATTAATTATAGTACACGAATGGGGTGATGTTGCTCAGATAAACGTAAGGGCAATGAAGATGCATGGTTATTTTCCTATCATCTTTACACAAGGCATTGTAGGTGCAAGCTATATTGAAACTATAGTTTCCCCACATGTTTAGTTATGGTTTTGTATTTAGTTGTTTGTTGTTATCATTGTGTTATATACATAGTATTATGCTTGTGGTTGTTTTTGTGGTTGGTATTTTTTTGTATATGGAGAATCAATATTCGAAATTAATGTGTTATTTTAATTGTTCTATTATGTTTATAATATGTTTGGTGTGTAATATTTTATGCCAGTAAATATAATCAAAGTTTGTTTGTCATCGGTAGTTCTTTCAACACTTTGAAAACATCTAACTTTCATATATCTTATCTAAGTTCATCTAATGGTGTTATTAATTTCTACGTTTATCAATTTACAAATAACTAATTCATTTTAAATTGTGCCAATTAGATGTAAGATTTTAATTTGCTATGTTTGACAATTCGATGTATGACAATACAAGAATAGTTGTAGTTTCTAATTGCAATCGCATAAAAAAGTCATTATTATCTTAAATATGGAGACACTTTTTTTATGGAGTCACTTATTGATGTTCTAGATAGTTGTATAAGAAGTCATTAAGATATTAAAATATGCAGTGCATTTGGATGATGGAAATATTACCAATAAGACTTCTAATGTTGTATACAGGAAATCACAACTAAATTTATAACTAAATATGAACTTCGACTACTGTGTACAAATTATAATTCTAAACAAAATATGTCATCCATGCCCTAATATAGTAATAATTGTCATCAAGGTTAGGCTACCAACCAAAAAAACACAATAAGCTGTTCCCACATGTCCCACCAAAAACCATCAAACGATAACGACAAAAGGCATTAGTTTATATACGCAGACATCTGCATCATTAGGAGATAACGTTAACTACTAAGCTTGGTTGACTGCATCCACATGCGTCAACATGAGGAGGTTTCCTGATTTTACATAAGTTAAATGCATATTGTCACCCGTGCTAATATCATTTTCCTTTATGAAACTTGGCCACCCTTCAATCGCATACCTAAATCCATTTCCATCCTTCTGTCGCTTAACTATCTTCACAACTGTTTTCCCATCCATGTTTCTAACATTCATTTGATGCACCTTCTTTGTTAGCCTTGCTCTGTTTACAACTTCTACAGGTAATCGCTGCATTGATGTTAGAGTTAACAAGTATATTACACGTGTTGGATATAATTGTCAGCAGCAACAAATATCAATTGTTAATTTTCGAATAAACATAATTTAGTATCTATTTTCTATTATAGTTATTCTATGAAGGTTATAAGTGAAGTTATACTTTATTGTTTAGAAAAAAAACAACTGTTTTAAGGTTTTTTGTTGCAAACCAAGTTCAGTTGTTATGTGTTTAACTGGTAATTCTATACGTATAAATAGCCTCATGAATGGTGTTGTAAATTGTTCTCATTAAATAACAGAAATGATATACCATTCGATAATTTGCTTTCCTGGTGAATTGATACTCACCACTTTCTTGATCATAATTTTGATGTGCAACACGTTTTTCGTCTTCATTGCTTACCTTCAACGTCATCTGACTTCTTTTCCCGTTTTTGTTAACCTTATCATTTCAAATATGCATTTCCTTTCAATATATATATATGTTAATGTAGAAGAAATATTTATTGGAATATTTTCTTAACGTATGCTTAACTTACCAAACGATCTCGTGTTTGTCGTCCAGTTGCTGACATGGTAGAATGATCATAAGTTGTACAGCATATCAGTTGTTTAGGTTCTTCAGATGTAGAATCGGGTGCAATCTGTTTACCTTTCTTTTTAACCTGTTATTACAGCCCGTAACATTAAAGCAAATTAAACTACAATCGTCAACTAAGTATGTATAATAGTATGAACAAATAACTTATCCGTTATTATGTTTCAAAGACTTACATCTTCTTTTGTCTGGTTGTTATTTCCTTCACTTACAAAACTCTTTCTTTCAGACTTCAACTTTTCTTTTTCAACACTTTTCTTATTCACTTCATGTTTCTCATCATTCATCTGCATCCAAGATTTTTAAAATTCATTAACATCTGAGGATCAATATATTGTATTGTAAAAATATGTAAACTCATTACCCCAGTAATGAATTGGTCGATTGAGTCTTCTTGATCAGTGAAGATCTGTTATACGATAACATCTGTAAATAAGTCGTATTGACTAGAAAACCATTTTAACTTACTTTAAATTACTTATAGAGTTGAAGTGTTCATAGTATGTGTGTTTAGGTATTTCAACAACTAAGTTGTCTTTAGTTGCCTCCTTTCTAAAAACAACCTCAACTCCGCTACGATAAAGTGTCAAGTCAAACGATTCACTGTTTGTTTTCATCAACATCAGTATATCACCGTCTTCTATGTCAATATATTCACACATCTCCGGACACCCTTTAGCAAAAACGTAGCATGCATTTATTTTTTCGGTCTCAACTTTCCAACACTGACCTGCTGCGTATATGTTATAAGAATCTTTTACTGGCCAGTAACAGTAAAATTTGTTCACATAAGCTTATGGAATGACCTGAAAAGTTGTGTAATATTTTATAAACATATATTCATTTATTCCATTTGCTGACAAGTCTAACAAAAAACAAATTCCTACTAACATATAACTATACTTACTATGATCTTTAAATCTCCGTAACGGTTGACTGTCAAGAACGATTCATCACAAATGTTTTGTATGAAACAATGTATTTGTAGACATTTTTCTTTGATTATCCTCAAAACCAATAAGGTGTTCTTTGTCAATTTAAGACCTTTTACAATACTTATCCATCTGTCAGTGACAACACTTTCACCTCTTACACTTCTCAGCCATGTTGTACAGCTTATTCCGCTTTCATGATTTATCGTTACCTTTTTCCGGTTTCAGTAATCTCCTCCCACAAGCTTTACAAACTCAATTGGTAATGCCTGTAGTTACATTTACTAATTTCAGTTTACATAATGAAGTTTACACTTACTTATTGAAGGCATTACAGCATACCAGTTTCAATGATTTAGGGTCTTGTAATAGAGACAGGCAGGACGTAATCATTTTTGTATACCTGTGATATATAACATTTAATATTAATTGTTAGTATTAATACACAATGTGTTAAAATGTAATCTTATGTCATGAGAATATTATTCCTAATTCATAATGTGCAATAGATCTCTTCTGTATACCGTTTCAATATATCAGTAAATATATATATATATATATATATATATATATATATATATTCATAAAATATCTCTTTTTGCGTAATCGCACATGGGTTAGGTTATTTTGGAGCAACTTATATCTTATTGACTTATAAAATTTAATAAGTTGTGTTTATAGTGTTTAGGTTAGCTTATTTTTGTGTGTTGAGAAGTTGTTTTTGATAAGTTAGTATTTGTATCTCCTCACTTATGACTTATATAAGTTAATAAGTACTTTTAGAGAAGGAACCCCAAAAATAAAAAAATTTATAACAGAATCATATGTTTTCATCCGTGTGTGTTTGGGATTCCTTCTTAAAAATGTCTTATTAACTTATATAAGTGACAAGTGAGAAGTTAGAAATTCTGACTTCTCAAAAATGGCTTGTCAACACACAAAACCCTTTAAAATAAGCTAACCCAAACACTAAAAAAACAACTTATTAACTTTTATAAGTCAATAAGTCATAAGTTGCTCCAAAATAAGCTAACCCAAACACCCCCATTGTTTGATTGCAACTTTTTCATATATTATTATCACATTATACAGTAAACATTAGTTCGACACTGTCCATAATATGCAATACATAAGATATATATCAACTATACATAACATATGAGAGGTTAAAGATGATTGAAACCTAAAATCAGATTTGACGTCTACAAACAAGTTATTCGCTGCAGTAACCATCATATGTCGCTGATTAAGTATCTAACAGAGGTTTAGAAATCTAATAGAAATTAAACCGTTAAGATTTACAATCGGAAGTTACCTTTTTTTCGATCAAATCTTCGGCGGCGGTGATCTTCAAGGAGATATGAAACGCCGGTGATGATGAAGTTGTTTTGATTGTGACAGATATGATGCTGATTGCGTATCTTTTTATTATCTTTTATATATTTTATTGTTTGTTTAATTAAATAAAGAAATACTTGAATATTGGTGGTATGGATAGTGTTAATATTAGCCATGGTATTGCAACTGATTCTATATATTGTGTTATTGCGTCTGATTATTGTGTTTTGCAACTAGGTGGGTTTTCTATACATTATGTTATGTGTTCTTGTCATTGTGTTTACTTTATATGCAATGGATATTAATTTTATTAAATTAAATATAAAGAAAGATTAAAGAGTGAAATATGTATAAAATATTATACGCTACAATTAACACTTCCAAATATTTCAACGACTCTCGCCTTCTTCCACGCGATTTTATTCTTTCTTTTGTTTTGCAGATCGGCCAGGATGTCGCAGATTTTCTGATCCTGTTTCAACAGTTGTGTGATAAACTCTTCTGCGTTGTTCTTGAAATCTGATGGGGGGGGGGGGGAGTGGAGGACTTCATCAAGCTATCCGATGCTGCTCCAGGTTCGCTTGTAATTGTTATCACTGATGATGCCGACTTTTCTGTTTAGTTCTTCATATGCTCCCTTTTCTTCGAGCGACCATAGAGAGAATTGTAATTGATTTAGTTTATGTTGATCTAACTTTGATAGATCTCGTCTATCTTTATTTAATGGTGTTAGCAATTGCTATGTTAATCAATTTAAAAATAGTTACTTAAAATTTTTAAATTGTGTGAATTAGATGTAAGATTTTAAGTTAGTACGTATGACAATTCGATGTATAAGAATATAAGAACAGTTGTAGTTACTAATCGCAATCGAATAAAAAGTCATTATTATCTTAAATATAGACATGGTTATTGATGTTCTTAATAGTTGGATAACAAGTCATTGTGTTTGTTACAATGGTTTGTGTTTTGCCAACGAAATTGTATATTATAGTATATATTGTGTTTTTTTGGCTTTTGTGTAATATCCTTGGGAGATCCTGATAACATCAATTGCTTTTTTTGTATATGTATTCTGCATGTTTATGATTTATTGTATATTATAGTATACATTGTGTTTTTTTGGCTTTTTTGTAATATACTTGTGAGATCTTGATAACATTATCTGCTTTTTTTTTGTAGATGTATCCTGCATGTTTATCATTTATTACAAGTCATTATTATCTTAAATGTAGACACTGTTATTGATGTTCTTAAATAATATTCTCATGACATAAATATAATCTACGTTTGGTTTTGTTGATAGTTTTTTTAATACTTTTGTAAACATGTAACATTGATAGATCTCATTTATCTTCATTTAATGGTGTTAGCAATTCCTACGTTATTCAATTACAAATAATTAATTAAATATTTTAAATTGTGTGAATTAGATGTAAGATTTTAAATTAGTATGTATGACAATTCAAGAAGAGTTGTAGTTATTAATCGAAATCAAATTAAAAGTCAACATTATTTTAAATATAGACATTGTTATTGATGTTCTTAATATTTAGATAAGTAGTCATCGTGATATTAAAATATACAGTGAGTTTGGATGATGTTAATCATATATACCCGGACAGCGGACGGGTAAACTACTAGTTCTAATTGTGTAAGTAACTTAAAAGCCCAATTGATTAACTTGATTCAAACTAATTGATTAATATAACCCAAGCCTCAAACTAGATTTAATAAAATAAGGTTAAACAAAAGATTGAGCAACAATTTGATGTTGTATTGACGTTGCGACACACTCCTTGCCACGCCGTTGTATTGTTGCATGATCAACAAATTCGACAATTGTGAACAACTGGCGAGACCGCTTTCGGCGACCACACACGATTGTTGACTGTCCGATCAGCCTCCTTCAATCCGTATGTATTTTTTATTCTTTTATATTCTTTGATTTTAGCCTTGTTAAATATTAATCCTTGTTTACCTAGGAAATCCTAGAGAAAACTGAGGTGACATGCTATGATTGGTTGTTTGTTAGGAAAATTGATAAGAGTTGAAAGATAGAATCCCCCACACCCACACCCCAATAAAATAGTAGAACTTAAATCGAACATCCTATTAGGCAGTGTTGTAAAAGTCGGATTCCAAGGCCGAGTACTCGGCGACTGCTCGGTACTCTGAACCTTACCTTGGAGAGTTACTACAAGTCGGCTTTTATAAGTCGGAGGCGGTCAAACTCAGCCTACTCGGAATACTCGGCCAACTACTTGGAATACTCGGTCAAATACTTGGTGGGAACCTTGGAATACTCGGTCAAATACTTGGTGGGAACCTTGGAATACTCACCGACTACTCGGATTACTCGGTCAACAACTCGGCCTACTCGGCGACTACTTGCGATTATGCTAATTTTGACATGAATAATGATAGTTTTCACATGAATTACGCTTATTTTGACACATATAAAATATCCAAAATTAATTTCTTTATATTTAACATGTTCGAGTACTCCCCGAGTACGCCGAGTACTCCCAACTCTCCACTCGGCCGACTAGGGAGCGCCTAACAACTTCTGCAACACTACTATTAGGCCATGCTTTGTGGGATGAATTCTATAGGTTCGCAGGTAATGTGGCATGTCAGTTGAATGTGCAACACCATGTTCTTATTTTGTGTGTAACACCGACCCGACTCCTGTCTTTGATACCATCTGTAATAGTCCAAGTAAATTGTGTCAAGATGGTGTCTGTTTTACCCCTAATGGGTTGCCAATCCAAGATCTCATGGTTTTGTTTTCACCCAATGAATTGCTCGCTCAGGCAATATATGTCTTGATAGAGAAAGTTTCACCCCCTTGAAAGGAATGTTTCGTTCTCATCCCCAACCGATATAGTACTTACAATGTTTTAAAATTATCATCATGTAATGTTTTAATTACTATATATAAACATTTTGAGTAGCTCTTAGCTACAGTACAAAAACCGGCCCTTATTTCACATTTAATTACCATAATGCCACTCTATTTTACTATCTCTTTGCACCACAGAGAATCGTGAAGGGTGATTTCTTTTCCTCTTTGTGGTTTCATTTTCACACTTTCATTTTTGTCTTTTTATGGTCTTACATTTTCACACTCTCATATTTCTATGTTTAGTTTTGGGCAAGGTTGGAGAACTCACTAGTCGTTAGACGGCCGGTGAGTTGGGGACTACCGACTACTCGGGATTACTCGTGATTAATCGGGATTAATCGGATCGGGTTTTTTATATGTAATTTTCAGTTTTATGTATACATATACACATTTTTATCTGTAAATGTTTTAAGTAGCTAGGTTTTAACTTTTACTCAACTCATTTTTTTAAGTATACAAGATTAATTGTTAGAATTCACATGGTTTGGTTGGAAACTGGCCGGATTTAGAGGTTTTGGCCGGAATATAAAGGTTTTTTGCCGGAATCTGGCCAGAATCGCCGATTTTGGCTGGCCTACTAGGTTCGACTAGGCCCGACTATGTCCGACTAGGCCCGACTAGCGATTAATGGACTAATTAACGAAAAATTACTCAGTTACTGGTCGACTAGCGATTAATCGCCGACTAGTCGCCGCGTAGTCCCAATTTTTACAACACTGGTTTTGGGCGATGTAAGTTTTGTTTTATTTTTATATTAAAGTTTTATTGCTATAAATTTCAGTTTATCTACATTTTACGTCAACTTATCACATAAGTTAGCGTTTGTCTTTGCTTACATATGACGTCACGTCGCAGTATAAATTTTGCGTTTGTGTTTTACAATTTTTCCGGTTTTGGTCATTGTTTGCTTACTACATAGCACGGTTTTATGACATACGCCCCGCAACGCGGGGTTAAACCCTAGTTATATATAAATATAGTTTATTTGAGCTACATTTATTCTTTTATAATTAATTTATAAATCGTTAAACATAAAGAGAAAAATGCAATATGCGTCCCTGTGGTATGTGCCAAACATCAACCTGAGCCCCTAAATTCATTTTTTGGTTTTTTGAGCCCCTGAGCTTATGAATTCTTAACACTTTGAGTCCCTGCCGTCTGTTTGACTGTTTGAGCCAGGGGTAAGACCGTCTTTTGGCATATATTAATAACACTTTGCGTCCCTATGGTATGAGTAAAATATCAACCTGAGCCCCTAAATTCTTTTCTTGCTTTTTTGTTAAGAAATCTAATAATTCAAATTAACTCTTTTTAAATAAAGGCAATCTAATAATTAACTAGTTTTAAATAAATGCAATCTAATAATTAAATGTATACCATATATAACAAATTATTAAAGCCTAAATTCATATATGATAAAAAATCAAACTAAATGAACAGTGAATTTAGGGTATATTAGAATATGGGGTATGGGGCGGGGTTGTGGCGTGGGTGGGCGGGGTTGTGGCGTGGGTTGGGTACAAACGCCTAAGTCACCACCCCGGGTGGGCTTGGGTTTCGGCGTGGCCCCTTGGGCGGGGGTTTCAGCCTGGGGGCGGGGGTTTTGGCGGGGGTTGGGTACAAACGCCCAAGTCACCACCCCGGGTGGGCTTGGGTTTGGTGACTTGGGTTTCGGCGTGGCCCCTTGGGCGGGGGTTTCAGCCCGGGCGTTGGACGGGGCTATCAAGATGACATGGCAGGATCTCATTGGCCAAGAAAAGTAGCCGTTTGGGCTAGCCGTTGGCCAACGGCTATGTGTTTAAAAATAATTATTCACTATAAATACTCACACTTCAATTCATTTTTTACCACAACTACTCCACCTCTTCTATAATCATCTCTATCTTATTTTTTTTTTAAAATCTCATCCAACCACAATACGAAAAATGAATCCTCATAATCGTGGTTTTGACCCGAACAATCTGTGGGTCAAACTAAATGAACAGTGAATTTAGGGTATATTAGAATATGGGGTATGAGGCGGGGGTTGTTGCGTGGGTTGGGTACAAACGCCCAAGTCACCACCCCGGGTGGGCTTGGGTTTCGGCATGGCCCCTTGGGCGGGGGTTTCAGCCTGGGGGCGGGGGTTGTGGCGTGGGTTGGGTACAAACGCCCAAGTCACCACCCCGGGTGGGCTTGGGTTTCGGCGTGGCCCCTTGCGCGGGGGTTTCAGCCCGGGCGTTGGACGGGGCTATCAAGATGACATGGCAAGATCTCATTGGCCAAGACAAGTAGCCGTTTGGGCTAGCCGTTGGCCAACGGCTATGTGTTTAAAACAAATTATTCACTATAAATACTCACACTTCTATTCATTTTTTTACCACAACTACTCCACCTCTTCTATAATCATCTCTATCTTATTTAAAAAAAAAAAATTTCTCATCCAACTACAATACGAAAAATGAATCCTCATAATCGTGGTTTTGACCCGAACAATCCGTGGGCATTCCAAGAAACACCTAGCCCAGCATCCAATCGTCCAATTTCTCCCTTTTTAATACACTCCACGATGTCGGATATGGCTGGTTACGCATCGTTTATCTCGAATCGTTTGAAGAATGATGTCGGTCGAAAACACTAATGCCTTTCGCGCAACGCGCGTCATTGAAAAACACTAGTTGTATATTAAATGTAAACTTTTAATACATACAATACAGAGACAAAACGTCATACCAACTTCGTAGACATGACAGAACTTACAGACTCGATAACAAAAGACTGTAACATACAATACAGAGACAAAACGTCATACCACCATAAGCAATTGTGGATCTTTACTGACGGGTGCACAAGCAATTGCTTGTGGTGGTATGACGTTTTGTCTCTGTATTGTAAGTTACAGTCTTTGTTATCGAGTCTGTAAGTTCCGTCATGTCTACGAAGTTGGTATGACGTTTTGTCTCTGTATTGTATGTATTAAAAGTTTACATTTAATATACAATTTAGGCTTTAATAATTTGTTATATATAGTATACATTTAATTATTAGATTGCATTTATTTAAAAATAGTTAATTATTAGATTGCCTTTATTTAAAAAGAGTTAATTTGAATTATTAGATTTCTTAACAAAAAAGCAAGAAAAGAATTTAGGGGCTCAGGTTGATATTTTACTCATATCATAGGGACGCAAAGTGTTATTAATATATGCCAAAAGACGGTCTTACCCCTGGCTCAAAAAGTCAAACAGACGACAGGGACTCAAAGTGTTAAGAATTCATAAGCTCAGGGGCTCAAAAAACCAAAAAATGAATTTAGGGGCTCAGGTTGATATTTGGCACATACCACAGGGATGCAAATTGCATTTTTCTCAAACATAAAACTATTATTTGTTATTTGATTATAATATTATATCTCCACCGAAAAAGTTAACTGCTATAATCGTTAATCTGGCTCTATATACTCAACCCTATGATTACATCCTTAATCATTAAACTATAAAAAATAGCTTCTTCTTCTTCACAATAGCTGTATTAGTTTACATATTTTGCACACTAGTAGGGTGCCCGCGCGATGCGGCGGGGGCGACACTTTGGATTGCAGCACTCGTTGCTGGTAGTTTTCTTATTTGTATATGATAACATTATTGTGGTGGATATATGTCATAAAATTAAAATAACATATATTAAAATTCGCATAAAATTAAAACATAATTTATAAAGTGATGCGAATTAACAATCTAACCTTTGAAAGTACAACATCATATGATTGTTTTTTCGCAATCACTGGATTAGAAATTGGATCCATTATCAAATGTTTAGCAATAGAAATGGGTGCCCTACTATGTATTTATAGTAGGAATATAGAGGTGAATTATGGTTATTTTGAAATCTGGCACCCTTTTGTTTAGGAAGTTAGTTGCATCTATTTAATTTTGAATCTACCAATGTTTAAAAAAAAACAAACGTGCATAAAATAATAATAATAATTGTATCTAGTTAAAATGTTTGTTTTCAAATGTGAAATAATAATAATAATTGTATCTAGTTAAAATGTTTGTTTTCAACTGTGAAATAATAATTATATGTATTATTACTTTGAACAAAATAATTATATATACTTTGATTTGTTAAAAATTCATATTAACGGTTTTCGTCTTGCGGATTTATGAAGTACCGCGGTGCCGATTTATCATCTCGGAGTTGATGTATCTAGTTAAAATGTTTGTCTTCAACTGTGAAATAATAATGATATGTATTGTTACTTTGAACAAAATAATTATATATACTTTGATTTGTTAAAAATTCATATTAACGGTTTTCGTCTTGCAGATTTATGAAGTGCCGCGGTGCCGATTTATCATCTTGGAGTTGAGTTGAACTTGTTATATAGAATAGATTTTAATTTGATTATCATGTACCAGAAAACTTGGAGGAATATTGCGGCTGGTAACTTTGTGTCTCGTGTCAATATTGAGGCTGGTAACTTTTCAATATTGCGGCTAGTAAAATTAGGGAATATTTTATAGTTTATTAATGTCGTTCAAAACAAAAAAACTTGTACAGATTCACTTAAACATTCAATATTGCAGCTAGTAAAATTAGGGAATATTTTAGTTTATTAATGTCGTTCAAAACAAAAAACTTGTACAGAGTCAGTTTGTTAATGCACGGTAGCTAGGAAATGGTCAAAGCGGGCTTGGGTAAAAAACAAATGTTGGCTTTAATCAATTGTACATTTACGCATCGGCTATTTGTACTTTATAAAAACACGGCGAAACTAAAAAAGACAACTATCGAAACGTTTAAAAAAATGTGCCGATCGTCATGCTACCTTCGGATTTTTTTAAAACACTAGTAGGGTGCTCGCGCGATGCGGCGGGGGCGACACTTTGGATTGCGACACTCGTTGCTGGTAGTTTTCTTATTTGTATATGATAACATTATTGTGGTGGATATATGTCATAAAATTAAAATAACATATATTAAAATTCGCATAAAATTAAAACATAATTTATAAATTGATGCGAATTAACAATCTAACCTTTGAAAGTACAACATCATATGATTGTTTTTTCGCAATCACTGGATTCGAAATTGGATCCATTATCAAATGTTTAGCAATAGAAATGGGTGCCCTACTATGTATTTATAGTAGGAATATAGAGGTGAATTAGGGTTATTTTGAAATCTGGCACCCTTTTGTTTAGGAAGTTAGTTGCATCTATTTAATTTTGAATCTACCAATCTTTAAAAAAAACAAACGTGCATAAAATAATAATTGTATCTAGTTAAAATGTTTGTTTTCAAATGTGAAATAATAATTATATGTATTGTTACTTTGAACAAAATAATTATATATACTTTGATTTGTTAAAAATTCATATTAACGGTTTTCGTCTTGCAGATTTATGAAGTGTCGCGGTGCCGATTTATCATCTTGGAGTTGATGTATCTAGTTAAAATGTTTGTCCTCAACTGTGAAATAATAATGATATGTATTGTTACTTTGAACAAAATAATTATATATACTTTGATTTCTTAAAAATTCATATTAACGGTTTTCGTCTTGCAGATTTATGAAGTGCCGCGGTGCCGATTTATCATCTTGGAGTTGAGTTGAACTTGTTATATAGAATAGATTTTAATTTGATTATCATGTACCAGAAAACTTGGAGGAATATTGCGGCTGGTAACTTTGTGTCTCGTGTCAATATTGAGGCTGGTAACTTTTCAATATTACGGCTAGTAAAATTAGGGAATATTTTATAGTTTATTAATGCCGTTCAAAACAAAAAACTTGTACAGAGTCACTTAAACATTCAATATTGCAGCTAGTAAAATTAGGGAATATTTTAGTTTATTAATGTCGTTCAAAACAAAAAACTTGTACAGAGTAAGTTTGTTAATGCACGGTAGCTAGGTAATGGTCAAAGCGGGCTTGAGTAAAAAACAAATGTTGGCTTTAATCAATTGTACATTTACGCATCGGCTATTTGTACTTTATGAACGCACGACAAAACTAAAAAAGACAACTATCGAAACGTTTAAAAAAATGTGCCGATCGTCATGGTAGCTTCGGATTTTTTTTAAAACATTACAGGTTGTAAGATATCGCTGGAATACATTAAAGAATTAAAGATGGGGGAGAAGTGTAACTAATTACACATAATTATGTTAAATGTCAAGGATTTAAATATCATATATTGAGGGACTAAAAAATAATTATGGTTTAAAGACCACTTTACCCTCATTTTAGGGGTTTATTTATAAATAAGGGGGGAAAAAGTTCTTAACTTTTTGGAATCCTTCCCTCCTGCATTATATAATAGTATAGATAGTAGGAATATAGAGGTGAATTAGGGTTATTTTGAAATCTGGCACCCTTTTGTTTAGGAAGTTAGTTGCATCTATTTAATTTTGAATCTACCAATCTTTAAAAAAAACAAACGTGCATAAAATAATAATAATAATTGTACTAGTTAAAATGTTTGTTTTCAAATGTGAAATAATAATAATAATTGTATCTAGTTAAAATGTTTGTTTTCAACTGTGAAATAATAATTATATGTATTGTTACTTTGAACAAAATAATTATATATACTTTGATTTGTTAAAAATTCATATTAACGGTTTTCGTCTTGCAGATTTATGAAGTGTCGCGGTGCCGATTTATCATCTTGGAGTTGATGTATCTAGTTAAAAATGTTTGTCTTCAACTGTGAAATAATAATTATATATACTTTGATTTGTTAAAAAATCATATTAACGGTTTTCGTCTTGCAGATTTATGAAGTGCCGCGGTGCCGATTTATCATCTTGGAGTTGAGTTGAACTTGTTATATAGAATAGATTTTAATTTGATTATCATGTACCAGAAAACTTGGAGGAATATTGCGGCTAGTAACTTTGTGTCTCGTGTCAATATTGAGGCTGGTAATTTTTCAATATTGCGGCTAGTAAAATTTGGGAATATTTTATAGTTTATTAATGCCGTTCAAAACAAAAAACTTGTACAGAGTCACTTAAACATTCAATATTGCAGCTAGTAAAATTAGGGAATATTTTAGTTTATTAATGCCGTTTAAAACAAAAAACTTGTACAGAGTCAGTTTGTTAATGCACGGTAGCTAGGTAATGGTCAAAACGGGCTTGGGTAAAAAACAAATGTTGGCTTTAATCAATTGTACATTTACGCATCGGCTATTTGTACTTTATGAACGCACGGCGAAACTAAAAAAGACAACTATCGAAACGTTTAAAAAATGTGCCGATCGTCATGGTACCTTCGGGATTTTTTTAAAACATTACAGGTTGTAAGATATCGCTGGAATACGTTAAAGAATTAAAGATGGGGGGAGAAGTGTAATTAATTACCCATAATTATGTTAAATGTCAAGGATTTAAATGTCATATATTGAGGGACTAAAAAATAATTATGGTTTAAAAGACTATTTTACCCTCATTTTAGGGGTTTATTTATAAATAAGGGGGGAAGAAGTTCTTAACTTTTTGCATTATTATAATAGTATAGATATAGATTTATTCTGTATTCCCCGTATATTTGTATGCAATTATTGTAAGCATTATATAATAGTATAGATATAGATTTATTCTGTATTCCCCGTATATTTGTATGCAATTATTGTAAGAATATCGTGAATCATGCGCTTTTTTAATGTTATCTGGAATAAAACCTATTTAAAATATTCAATATTCAATATTCAATATTATAATAAGTTGACATCAATCAACACGATAAACATAAGTGTCTTAAAGCTACATTTAATATATATATATATATATATATATATAGTGTGAGGTTCATTTGGGAACACTAAAAAAGTGAGGAACCGGGGAACACTCTTAAAAATTTAACTTAACATGTTAAAAATTAATTTTTTAAACATCTTTTTCGGCGCTTCTCCTTATATATACTTGTAGAAGCATTTTTAATAAAAAAAATCAAAAACTAAAAATATTAAAAAAATCGGAAAATTGGTTTTTAATAAACCAACCTTTGCCCCATTGGTAAATAATAATGCTACCTACAGATTTGGTAGTTAATAATCCTACGTTTCAATATGTTGGTACTCAATAGACCTCCGTTAGTTTTTTTAACTAAAGTTAGTTTTTAAGTTTTATTTATTACACAAACAGTCCCTGTAGTTATAATTAACTAGTTTTAAGTTTATTTATTACACAAACAGTCCCTATAGTTATAAAAAAAAATCATAAAAATAAAAAAAAAATCTAAAAATTCAAAAAAATCATAAAAATTAAAAAAAAATCAAAAAAATTCTAAAAAAATCATAAAAAAAACCGTTTTCGACCCCGTACCGTTTCGACCCGCCACCACCACCCACCACCGCCTCGACCCGCCACCACCACCACCGCCACCACCGCCGTCACCGCCGCCACCGCCACCGCCGCCGCCGCCCGCCGCCACCACCCGCCGCCACCACCGCCACCCGCCGCCACCGCCACCACCACCACCGCCGCCACCACCCACCACCACCGCCGCCGCACCGCCACCACCACCACCACCACCGCCACCACCGCCGCCACCACCACCGCCGCCGCCACCACCACCACCCCGCCGCCCGCCGCACCGCCACCACGACCGCCACCACCACCGCCGCCACCACGACCGCCCACCACCACCGCCGCCACCACCACCGCCACCACCACCACCACCACCACCACCACCACCGCCACCACCACCACCACCACCGGTCCGGGTCGAAACGGTCCGGGTCGAAACGGTACGCGTCGAAACGGTTCGCGTCGAAACGGTACGGGTCGAAAACGGTTCGGGTCGAAACGGTACGCGTCGAAACGGTCCGGGTCGAAACGGTACGGGTCGAAACGGTCCGGGTCGAAACGGTACGGGTCGAAACGGTACGGGTCGAAACGGTACGGGTCGAAAACGGTACGGGTCGAAAACGGTTCGGGTCGAAACGGTACGCGTCGAAACGGTCCGGGTCGAAACGGTACGGGTCGAAACGGTACACGTCGAAACGGTTCGCGTCGAAACGGTAACGGGTCGAAAACGGTTTTTTATGATTTTTTTGATTTTTTTAGAATTTTTTTGATTTTTTTAGAATTGTTTTGATTTTTTTAGAATTTTTATGATTTTTTATGATTTTTTTAGAATTGTTTTGATTTTTTTTGAATTTTTATGATTTTTTTGAATTTTTAGATTTTTTTTTTATTTTTATGATTTTTTTTTTATAACTACAGGGACTGTTTGTGTAATAAATAAAACTTAAAACTAGTTAATTATAACTACAGGGACTGTTTGTGTAATAAATAAAACTTAAAAACTAACTTCAGTTAAAAAAAACTAACGGAGGTCTATTGAGTACCAACATATTGAAACGTAGGATTATTAACTACCAAATCTGTAGGTAGCATTATTATTTACCAATGGAGCAAAGGTTGGTTTATTAAAAACCAATTTTCCAATTAAAAAAAGGCTAAAAAAATTTTTTTTTTAGAAAAAATATTTTTTTACTCGACTAGATTCTCCTCCTTTTTATAAAGAAAAGCGATGAAAAAAATTTTAAAAAAAATTATTTTTAACATGTTAAGTTAATTCTATAAGATATAACTGTTTTTTTTTATATTTTTAGTTTTTGATTTTTTTTTTTTATAAAAAATGTTTCTACTTGTATTTATAAGAAAAAACGCTGAAAAAATATTTTTTTTAACATGTTAAGTATAATTTTTAAAAGTGTTCCCCTGTTCCCCACTTTTTTAGTGTTTCCCAATGAATATATATATATATATAATATATATATATATATATATATATAGAGTGCGGTTAACATACAAGACACCTTATCGTACTTCACGTACGCGACAGCCGCAGCCATCAGATCTGGGTAAAAATAACGCATGGAGCCCTAATAACGCATGGGGAGCAGTTTTTTTGTGATAATCACGCATGAGAGGTGATAATCACGCATGGGTAGTTAATCACGCACGTTATAAATGGCAAAAAAAATAATCACGCATGTTGTCTGTATTGTCGCGTACGATAATGTATGATAAGCAGTTTTGTACATTATACTTTCTCTATATATATATATATATATAATATCTTAATTAACTGAGCCTACCAAAATAAGTTCCCACATTTTCATACACTATTAAATATCAGCATGTAATTCTTTAAAGTCTTTAAAGCGATTGTTACATCGTTTTTATAAGACAAATAAACTTTACAAATTTCACAGATATATTTGATTAAAAAGTCTACAGGTTATTTATATATAGTTAGGGCTGTAAATGAACCAGACAAACACAGACATAACCTTTTGTTTATGTTCGTTTGTTAAGAGGATGATGTTCACAACAGTTTATGAACACTTACCAAACAAGATTTTTTGTTTGTGCTCGTTCATTAAGCAAATGAACATGTTCGTGTTCGTTTGTTTTGTTGTTAATTTTAGGTACCGGACAAAAGCGAACACGTACTGACGAACACAAACGAACGTTCATAAACATAAACGAATACAATTGAAGGAAAACAAGCGTTCATTAACATAAACGAGCATACACCACCCTTATCTTGTACTGAGAATGACGAAGAATACAAGCGCAAAAATCCTATCAGAGACTGGAATGAGAGCGGGGGCGTAGCCATGTCGCGTCTACTTGGAATGGGAGCGAGAACGACAATTTTTAACTAGGGTCACCAGCAAGTAAGGAGCAACACTAATACGTAATACACTATATTTAATATATACTCTATTAGTTGGAATTTTGAAGTATATAAATAAAAATTAAAAGTTAAAAACACTAATAAACAATCAAACATAAACGAACACGTTACTGAACATTTACGAACATAAATGAACGAACATGGTCCTGTTCAAGAACGAAATTTGTTGTTTCTGTTCGTTCATTTATTAAATGAACAAAAACAAACGAACTTTCCACCAATCAATTCATAAACGGTTTCCTAAATATGTAGTTTGTTTGCATCCCTGTATATATTTGAACGAGACAAATACTAAAAAAGAGCATCAACCACTACATTAAAACGTTCAAGCTTGCAAGAGAAACATACCTAATAAAATGACATTAAAATAACATCAAAAAAGTCTCAAAAGAGTGTTAAAGATGTTTTAATTACCACTAAAAAATGTGTGAGTAAATGTCCATAAACTCTTATAGATAATATCATAAAAATCTAACCTCTCAATCTACCACTTTAGTAATAACTATGTTTAAATTATAAAAACAAGCATGAAAAATACATTTTAAAAACCGTCTGTTATAACACTCAATTATTTATTCTTCTAGGAAAATCATGAAAGCAACTATATTTTTGTGTGTTATATACATGTATCGCTGTGTTAGATATCAATTATACATAAGATGTTTCACAGAATCAAAGAATAACCTCTCGCGTTATATTGGTAAGTTGATAATTCAATACATATGCAGATTCAATGCAGTTATCGATGAATGTGCTCCACCAAGGCACCAAGTATATATGAGATCTTTATAAACATAACTAGATTATATACCCATGAGCTTCACTGGTTGTGTTAAGAAATTTACGATACATATATAACCATTAAAGTAAGGCAACCTTGAAGATTAAAAAGTTCATCCATTTAAGATAATAGATCGGGTTATTAAAATAAATGAAATACAAAAACATCAAAAGTCTACAAATACTTGCCAGTTTTGGATCAAAATGATTAAGCTACAATTGTTTGACGCAACAAAACACATATTGAAATACCAATACAAACTACAAGTAAAAACTTCTTGGTATACAACATTAGATGTCTTATTAGTAAGGTTATCATCATTATCAAGTCCGTCTCTACTTTTGACTATCAACAAAGACACGTACAGTTGACTATGAGAAAATATTGGGTGCTTTAAAAACAAACCAACTCTAGAAAACGATTGCCCTTAACTGTTATTTATTGTCATAGCGAAGCATAAAACGAGAGGAAACTATCGTCTTTAGAATCTAAAAGGAACCTTCTTATGTGAGTGTATCAATAAGTTACATTAGAAACCAAGGGTATATAATTTGTCATTATGTTGTTTGCACAAACTGACACACACGCTACGCTAACAGGTAGCAAAAACAATGATACCATCTTACATATAGGCCACTCAAAGTATTCAAAAGATCACAGACGTCTTTCATTTGAAAAAATTCTAGTTGCAAAGCTGTGATGAACAAATAACTTTAAATGATAGCGAACCCGGTGACAGACTTAGGAATTTTTTATGGGGGGTGTGGAATATTTTTAACAACTTTAGACCCCTAGTTATATAAAAAAATCCAGTTCATAGCGGGTCGGATCGGGCTGGGTCATGTAAAATAAAAGAACATTAAACAAAAATTTATATGGGTCATTTAAAAAAAATAAACTAAAATTTATATAATCATAAAAAACACGTCAAATGTCATTACAAATATATTTAAAATTGTGATCTACATGTTTTCATTTTCTGAAATCTATCCAAAACTTTTCATCATCATTTTTTTCTTTTTGCCTTTCGGGCATAAAAGTTTTTAAGTCCATTTTTTCATCAATTTTGTCTGAAACATTCTTGATGATTTTTGCAGCGGTTACCTCAAGATTTTCGTTGGTAGATAGACATCATCTAGAAATACTTTCTTAAGCAAGTCTTTCTCTATATAAATCGCTCATGGTTCCTATCACATATAAATTGCTCATGGTTCCTATCACATATCTATCCAAAACCCTTCGGAAATTATCACCCTCATGGTTCCTATCACTTATAAATCGCTCCATAAGTTCATAAAAAACACTAAACATTTAAACAAAATAAACAATCATGTTCAACCATCGTCCATAATTTTCAATTTTAATCTTTAAACATTCAAGCCTTAGTTTTAAATGCTGATTAGTTATTTAAATAAAACAACAAAATCATTAACTACATGTCAAGAACAAGTGAAAAAAAAAACCATCAAAAAACATAAAAAAGATCAAACCCTTATATATTTATAATTCCCCCTAATCACCACATAAAACAACAAAAACAATCAATAAAGAAAGGATACCCGTTCTAAGTCGGAATTCTGGTGTAATTATGGTTGGAACAACGGGAATTTGGAATTTTCCGGCCAAAAGAATGGTCTGGTTGTGAGTCGCTTGGACGTGTTTTTGGGTTATTTTATTTAGTTCAAAATCTTTGGGTTGGGATTGAGCTTGGATAATTGGGTTAATAAAAAAGACTGTAGATTGGGCTTAGATTGGATTAAGTAATTAAATGGTTAAAGAATAAATATATAAACTGTATTATATACTTATATATTAATAATAATCAGTGTTTAAAATTTTTATTTTCTATAAATTCATCATATTTTTTTCTAAGAGAGGCGGTTGAAATTTTTCAAGGTGTGCAAGTGAAAATTTCCAAGGGGTGCAGTCGAGATTTCCAACACTAACTTCTTTTTTTAATGGGTGTGCCCACCCACCCACAAATATGGATAGGTCCGCCCTTGAGCGAACCTAAGTACTAGGAGATATAACAACTACCATAATCTAATTGTTTCATAAGACATAAACGAACTCGAAACGAGCCGATCTTAAGCTTATACAAGCTTAGAGCATTCTCATCCAATCCATCAAAACTTGTGAGGGTGAGTTTTTATATTGTGAAGGGTAAAAAAAAGTGGTTGTGAGTGGAGGAGAGAGAAAATGTTACTGTTCATCTGTATATTTGGGGGGACACTGTTCACCTAGTATAAATTTTTTAATATATATTGAAAGTGGTTGTGAGTGAAGGAAAGAGAAAAATGTGATGATAATATTATTTAATTGAAAATGAGAGAGTAAAAGTATTTGCTTTTAGTGAAAATTTATTGATATAAAAGTTGTTTTTTAGTGGAATGTATGTATAATTTGATGGATTGGATGAGAATGCTCTAAGAGACTTGGTACAACCCGTTTACATCACCTATATAAAATGAGATAGTTTATGTTTAAGCAAAAATAATATAATAAAGTAGCAAGAGAGTGTACTCTATTTAACAGGTCGTTATCCATGACTCATATGATTAGCGCAAAATGTAGTAATATATGAGAACAGTAAGTAATTTAAAATTAGACTAAGGGGCTATTTGGTAGCCTCTGAATGGTCATTAAAAGGCTACCTTTTAATGGAACCATTAAGAATTTTACCAATGAGAAGGTAGAAGAATGTAACATGTGATGATTTACCATTCAGAGGTTACCTCTTAACCATTCAGACTTGAGGTTACCTTCCATTCATTCAAAGGTTTTAAACCATTAAGAGGTAGCATCTGAATAGTCATTAAGAGACTACCAAACAGCCCCTAACTAAAGAGTAAGCATATGAGAACAATAAGTAATTTAAAATTAGACATAACTAAAGAGTAAACATGAACATTAAGTTAATTAAATGTATTAAAAATATCTTTTAACTTTATTTAAAGGAGCTTTGCAAGTATCTTCTATTTGCTTGGGAAAAAGGGTTGTGAATATGAAACATCCTGAACTAACTTAAGTTTGAAATTATGTATTAAAATTAATTAAAAGTATCTTTTCTTGAAGATATCAGTACGTGTACCATTTCTAATCACTTAGACAACCATTATATTAAGAAGGGATATTGGCCTCTAATAATACTTACTAGACGTCATTGACCATTAGCAGTCCCACCTTTTTTATTCCCCTTGACAGTCTCACCCTTCAACTATTTTTCCTCCACTGGTTCTCAGTTAAAAAAACTTAACAGAGTTAAGCTATTTTCCGAATTACAAACTGACGTTTTAGAGCTTTTGATCAAAACGAGGATACGAGTCTATTGATGTAAAACTTACCTCGAAGTGGTGCTTCAAACGACTTGATTTTTGTTAATTGGAAGTTTAAACACCCGAACTGAAGCACTGTTTTCGTCATTTGGAGCACACTTTAAAGGTAAGTTTTACATTATTCTACTCGTGTCATTGTTCTGATCAAAAGCCCTAAAATGACAGTTTGTAATTCGGAAAAAAACTGAACTCCGTTAAGCTTTTTAACTGAGGACCAGTGGAGTAAAAATAGTTGAAATGTGGGACTGTCAGAGGGAATAAAAAAAGGTAGGACTACCAATGGCCAATGATGTCTAGTAGGGATTATTAGAGGCTAATATCCCAATTAAGAAATAGGTAAATAACAATTAGTTCCCTTTTCTCTTGTTTTTTGTTAATTGATTTTTGATGGCTGGTCGTCTATAAGACTAAGATCCAGAGCGACATACGAGCAACGTTGGGTTTTCATCGAATCGGGTTATTGGGCTTTAACATATTTGAAACATGATTCGAAGTCAGACCAATTCAAGTTTGCTTAAAATTAACAAACGAACACGTTCATTTTCTTATCGAACGAACATGAACAAAAAATCGGTAAGTGTTCATGAACAGCTCGTGAACACATATATTCCTTAAAAAATGACCACGGACATGGTCTTGTTCGTTCCGCTTCATTCGTTTGGGCCCTAAAGACAATGCATAGATTGTTTAAATGACACATACATATCTATCTATAAATTCTATTAGAGGCGACAGTTCCGACAATACATAGTTTTTTATATTTTGTTTATGTACTTCACATGCTCCACATCTTACTGCATTAGAAGTCTAGTGATTGTTTGAATAAATAATATTTTTTTCTCACTTTCTTACAACCACCACCGACTCGTGCAAAATCTCCAAAATTGGGCAGAAGGAAAAGCTGCAGTGTCGCATTTGGTTTAGACAAGTCAAACACAACAAACGCTACGATTCGCTGTAGTCTTGCTATCTACCAAGATACAACAAACAAAAACGACAACATAAAATTTCAAAGTCATGATGAAACCGAGCCAATCGAGCCTGTTTTGACTAGTATTACCGAAGACTTAAATGAGAAGGTTACTATGCAGTCTTGAGTGATGAGTCCCTACTTGGTGAGTTTTCTAATTTATACAATCTCGATGGATGTTGATAGGATTCTAAACTATGAGTGTAAATAACATAGCATAACTTCAATATAAAATAGAACAATGGAACATTAATAGTTGAAAATCATGCCCTAAAACGCACATAATAGATTAACATGTCACCAGAAACAACATATTTGACGATAATACCTACCACATGTGACAACTGTCAAAATTTCAGGTATCCGTACAACTATTAAACCATGATTAGTGCTTAATGACTGTGCTGAATTGCAATTAACCGCTTACTGATTATTGCCATATACATACATGTGCATCATATATTGCTTAATGTCATACCATTATTGCATGAAAGCTTATTTGACTCAAATGATGCACGAAACACAGTTAGCACAGTTATCAGATAAATCCGGAAAATGCTGATAGAACTCAGTACATAGACAGGCAGTGTGTTGAGATACAGAATGAGCCAGAAACCAAGTATTACACTAGTATAGTGTGTAGGAAAGTAAGGATCACCAAACTGCCTTCCTAGAGATAGTTTAAGTGTCGGAAAGTGCCTAAAACTCACCTAAAGTGCTGAATTCAGCAAAAATCAGCAATTTTCAGCATTTAAACAATCCAATATCATGCAGAAATATGGTTAAGTGGTCCTGAATGCTTTCCTAAGTGTCGGGAATTAAAAGTGTCACAAACGGTAACATAAAGCACCCTAAACTGCAAAGTTTAGCACCTTAACGAACCGGTAACCAACCGAACACTACCCGAAACACCAAATTTACACTAGAAGCAATGTTTTAACATTACCAAGCTAGTATTGGTCCCCGAACATCATAACACATCATAAATATCTAGTAACTAAGGTAACTAACTAGATACTTACATTTTTACCCTAAACTAACTAATGTTTACAAACCTAGCCTACTACCCCCCCCCCCCCCCCACCTAGTACTCGGCCAACATGGCCCCCACTTTGTTGATTTTCTTCCCCACTTTGTTGATTTTCTTTCAATTAAATAATAGATTGTGTTTCTCTATTAAGAGCATATTACACATGAGTTAAAAGGTGAAAATGGATTATAAGTAAACTTGGAAGACATAAGCTCATTCTATCTTTCATCACTTCAACACATCTCCTTCTCTTCTTCCCCTTGTGCTCTCGGCCGAACATCAACACACACACACCATTTTCGATCATCCCTCATACAATCCAAGCTTATACAAGTGTGTTAGAGGTTACACAAAGGAGCTAGGAGCTTACGGAAGTTCAAGGACCTTGTTCATTTGCTTTTATCCACTTGTTTTCTTCTCTTGATCATCCCTCGCCTTGAGCTAGTGGTAAGAGCTTTGATCTTTCCATTTTACTTCTATTTTAAGTGGTTAAAAGAAGATTCATAAGGTTAATCATGAAGAACACTAAGAATCACAAGAAGTAAACTTGAACATTAGCTTGAATAATGAAGAACTAAGTTGTTTATGTGTTGAAATACTTGTTGATCATTGTTTGCTTGTGAAAATGATGTTGATCATCATATGATCTTGCTAGATCATGATTAAAAACATAATCTAGCAAGATGAGAGGATGAATATGATAGAAGTTAATGGATCATCCTCTTGAGAAGCATGAACTTGAAAGGATATGTGGTTTTCTTGTAAAATAATGATCAAAGTGAATTGTTAATCATGTAGATCTAAAATTTCAAGAGTGATTTCTCAAGAAACCAAGTTACAAATATAAGATTTACTTGATCTTGGTTTTTAAACAAATAAACCTTATTTTTGGTGGTTAATAAAGTGTAGAAGTATATGTGTAACAAGAAAAATCCATGAAGAAACATTTTTAGAAAATATGATCATAAGTTGTAAAGATCTATATTCTTTAAAAAATGAAGTTTTTAAAGAATCAATCACACTTTAGAAGGTAACAAGGGTTACTAAGAACACTAGAAAGTTACTACAAATTTTTACAAATATTCAAGTTCATGAAGTATTAGATTATGCTTGTTTTTGGCAAAATTGGTAAGTGTAGATTGGTTATTGTTGATTATTGGTTGATTGTGTTGATTTTTACAAAAGAAAATGAAATGCTTGAAAGCATGGAAACCTCCATTTTTAGGGGAAACTATGGAAAAAAATTTCTAAAAATTAAACACTTAGAAAAATATTTCTAAACAAATATTTACAAGTGTATTTCAAATCATAAATCTTCACATAAAATTTGCCATATAACTTTGTTCAAAAATATAAATATTGGAGGTTGGTTTTTGTGAATAAAAGTGACTAAATATGTATTTAGGAAATATATATTTAGAAGTCACCATGTGTGTGATTATTTGTATACTTTGTGTATTAGTTATATTATTTTAGGACATGAAATAATATAACTCATTAAAATTACAAGAAATTACAATCCAAAATATTACCAAAATACCAAGAATATGAATATACAAGTTATACACAAAATATTGGTGAAACCGAACTAAGGAACATAACTTACAAGAATATTCCGGAAATTTATTCACAAGTATATTTTGGTAAATAATATTTTGGACACCAAGTGGATGAAAATATGATTTTTACAATTATTACAAAGTTATATCCTATTTTTGACAAGAAGAAAATATATTATTTTTTGGTGAATAAAAATATGCATTTTCTTGGGAGTGTTAGAAGATATATTATTTTTGAAAGAAATATATATTTTCTCAAACAAAAACGGAATATAATATTTTTGTAGAAAAATAAGTGTGTATATATATATATATATATATAGAGTGGGGATCCTACGGAAAATGTGTTTTTCCTAAAAAGTGTAAAAAGTCATAAAACACAATAATTTCAGGCATAAAACACACCTAAAACTCACAAATAATAGAATGAATATTACTAAAACACTATATTCAAACTCTAATAGTCCATAAAAACTTCAAATGCACCATCGTAGAACTATGAATATAAAACACACAATGCTAAACAACATAAAACACATTAATATTTGTAATTCCACAATCAGAGCCTTAACATCTAAAACACAACACAAAACTCACATACATGATGTTTTAGTAATCTTCATCATATTATTTGTGGGTTTTTGGTGTGTTTTATGGTTCAGATTATGGTGTTTTATGACTTTTTACACTTTTTAGGAAATTTGGACTTTCTGGCCAACTCCTAGCCTATATATATATATATATATTTCAAGTTAGACTTGAAAATATATTATTTTTGGAACTTATATGAAAATACAAATATTTTTGTCAAAGGAAAAATTATAAATAATTTTTCTAAGTAGTATTTCTTAAAGTATATATATTTGGAAATATATATCGATGAACTTTTATTAAAGATAATATTCCGGAAAAGTTAATACGAAATTAAGTATAAGAATACTTAATAATTACGCGAAGATACGTATTTTCGTATGTATAATTACACTCTAGAATACGATCCCACATAAATGGCAAAATATACAAGTATGAGTATACGAACACAAATACACCCATCCTTGGGAAGGAAATACATGTATAAATACTTGAGAAGTATCAAGTTAAAATATATAATTTTAACTATTATTCCAAAATTTAATAAATATAATTTAAGTTAAAATATTTAATATTTTAACAAATAATTATAACCTGGAATAATATTGAAGACACAAGAAAGTAACTCAAAGACACTAATCCATAGTAAGTCAAGGCACGACCCGCTCGTCTAATAGACAATAGTACGATTGTAGGTAGTCGTGTATATCCGAAGAAGCTTTGAGTTACGGTGCTTACGAAGAACGCAAGACTGTGAGTTCATGTCCCCCTTTTGTTTAACTGTTTTCGTTTTATAACTTCGGGGGTGAAATACGTGTTACAAATGATTACGATTAGAAATGAAATGAACTGTTAGATCATGTGAATGGGTAGGCGTTAGCTTGAGACCATTAATCCTTTATAAGGACCGAGGGGCATGAGTTATAGATCTATTTGGGTGTTGCGAGCCCCACCCATGGGTCCGCGAGTTGACCGCATGTGGTGACTATGTCGTTCCAGCTGGGAGGCCCGGTACGAAATACGCAAAGGATTGAGCCTTCCTACACCGTTGCACACTTGTTGATGGCCTTGCAAACCATTAATTGATCTGTTCATATTCACTTACAAACATACATACATATTTTCAATGACTACAAAGGTTTATTCATACACACAAACAAATACATGAACTTGCTCAACTTTTGTTGATGTTTTCAAACTACATGTATTTCAGGGAATTAAAATGTGGATCTGGCGGGCGTTCGGAAGTTTCAAGTGTTGTTAAGAATAAGAGATGTAATCCAAAGTCTTGGGGTTTGGTTAGGGTGTCCTATCCTGGACAAGACACCTCTTCCAAATCTTGGTTTTATTTAAAGTCTTTTGTTAAGTCTTTGTGGAACTTTAAACAATTCGTATGGTTTGTAATTCGAATTTGGAGTCTACGTATCAAAACAATGTTGTTATGTTTCTAAACTTATTTAATGGATGATCATCGAGTAGTTTTATCATACAGTGGTTGTTATGATTGAATGCAATGATATTAAGCAAGTCACACATAATCATGTTTCCGCAAAAGTCAGGGTGTGACAGTTTGGTATCAGATCTTCGATTGTAGCGAACTAGGATTCCTTCTCGAGTCTAGACTACAATCATTAGGGCTCTCACGAAAATGTTTTTACAACATGTTTTCATTGCATACATGAAACGCCCAGATCCAGGAAAACAAACAATTTTACAAACAAAAAGACACGAAACACATTTCAAGGTTTATGTTTACGGTTCAGACTGAGAGACTGGGTGGTTCAGTCTAAGAGACTGGGTGGTTTAGTCTGAGAGACTGGGTGGTTTAGTCTAGGAGACTAGGTGGTCTAGTCTGGGAGACTAGGAAGGATAGAAAGAGTTCATGAGGAATCACGAGGATACATAATTCCATGATACATTGCCTTTAATTGTATGTTAAATGTTAGTGGTTAATATATATGCATATGTTGTGATTGTTATGTTACAGACACCATGTCATCATCCGAGAGTGGATTGTCCGACACTAACGACCCCATGGCTATTGTTTCTGACGATGAGATCGTCCTTGAGCCAGAGATCTTCACATCCGATACCGAGAGTGACCCAGAGATGATGTCCGACGATGACGACGATTTTCAGCCATTTGCGCTGCCCGATTTCGGAGATGATTTACCGCTTGCTGATGGTATCCCAGACGAGGATCCTTTCGTTATTCCCATTCCTGTCCATGATCATCTTATCATCGGTCATCCCGATGGTGAGCATATTGTGGCGCCGATCCTCGCTCCTGTTCCACTAGTGGTCATTCCTCCTGAGGATTGGCCATTCGATGATCTGTTTGACGATGATTTTGATATGTTTGTTGATGGTCCTCCCGATGACGCTCATGGTGGTGGAGAGCTCGATGAGGACTTTGTTGATGTTCCACTTCTGGGGATTCCCGTTATCAAGATTTCTTCTGATTCTAGCTTACACCCTGTCCCAGATTCCTTTGAGTCTGTGACGTCTTCAGCATTGCAGGCAGTTGGTTTGCGATGATATGCCACTGATTCCAATGATGATACAGCCCTGTCAGCTGCACCGTCTCCACCACATGACTTTGAGCTTGGTCTTGAGTTAGACTTTGTTCCTGATGATCAGCCTGATGCTGCACCTGCTGATCCTGAGCCGATACCTGCTCTTGAGCCTTTGCCTGATCATGACCCTATCCCATTTGGCATACCTGACATTACACCACTCATACCAGATCCAGTTCCTGCACCCGTTGACCCTCCTGTTATTGAGCCAGTCACCCCTCCACTACCACCTGCACCTGTTGATGTTGCTCCTTTTCACCTAGTGGAGACTGATGTACACCGTGTCGACCTGCCTATTGTTTTCTTGCAGGATATACCTGTACCCCGTCCAGGGGAAGGCACTTCTAGCCAGCAGCCTAGCCACGATCCTCATGTTTCAACAGCATTTCCCCACATACCCTAGTCTGCACCTTTTACTCATTTTACTTCTTCACCACTTGATGAGCCACTCAGATGGTTCCCGCCGTACACCATGCCGATTTCTGATCCCTGCCATCCCTCGCATTTTACTGGTTATACACAGGATGAGTTACTTCTATCATTGCAGCTCCAGTATGAGATCATGAGTCACAGGATTTTAGAGTTTGAGATGACACCGCGACCTTTGCCACGTCCGTGTCAGCCTACTTTTGTTCCCCCTCGTTCATCACCGTCCCCATGTTCACATCCTCCTGCACCGCATACTCCATTTCCTGAGTTTGACACTCGATTTCTCACCGTTGAGCAGCAGATCAGTTATCTGTTGCATCATGTTTATGATCTTGAGGAGGAGCTTGCGCATGTGCGCAGCTTGCTTTTTGTTCCTCCACCTCCTCCTCCACCACCATCAGCATAGCCGGTTTTTGGTTTTATGTAGGTAGCTAGCTTTTGAAGAGAGCACCGCTATTGAGCTGAGCTAGTGAAGCCTTTTGGAGATCACCTTTTTGATTGTATGACTGTTATAGACTGATAGACATTCTGGACAAGGGTAGTGTGACCCTGTGTTCCCTTTTGATACGATACATTTGTAAAACATGTAACAATATTGGTGGTCCATTATTAATGAAAGCTCAATCGTAATGTTCTCATTAAAGACATTGTTGAACTTCATGTTTGTGTTATGATTGTGATAAGATTGCTTGTTATGATGATTACTTATATACCTATGTATATACACTCCCAGGTCTTATTCGTATAATAGATGCTTATGTGCTTGAATCTTTAATAAGACCTGACCTGTCCAATCTTCTTTTAGAAGATGCCTCCTCGAAGGAACAATCAGTTGCCCACAACAGAGGTAGAACTGCAAGAACGGATTTCACAGGCAATCGCACAACATGAGGCCCTACGATCTAAACACAGCGGAGGTACTTCAGGAAATAACCACCTCACGGTAATGTTTAAGTCACTTAAGGCACATTACGATATATTTGGACATTCCATGTGCGTTTGCTAATGCTTACCGTGAATGATGTTACTGGTGCAGGCTGTACTTACAAGCAGTTCCTTGATTGTAAACCTCTGAACTTTGACGACACTGGAGGTGCTGTGGCTTTCGTAAGATGGGCTGAGAAAATAGATTCTGTGCTGCGAATGAGCAAGTGTGCGCCAGAGCACCAGGTCACTTATATTTCTGGACTATTCCTAGACGGAGCTTTATCATGGTGGAACCTTCAGGTTCAGACTCTAGGTGAGGATGCTGCGTATGCTATGACTTGGGATGAGATGAAAGAACTGATGCGCAAGAAGTACTGTTCAAGAGCTGAGATTCAGAAGTTGGAAACCGAGTTTTGGAATCTGAAGATGGATGGTCCGAAGATTGCTGAGTACATACAGAGATTCTATGACCTGTCTCGCGTTGTCCCCTACATGGTAGAACCAAAATTCAAGCGTATTGAACGTTTCATTTGGGGATTGGCACCCCAAATTATGAGCATGGTGACGACATCCAAGCCCCCAACGATCACTGAAGCCATTGATTTGAGCGTGTCACTGACCGAAGAAGCGATCAAATTGAACAAGTTCTCGATTTCAGACACCAAGAAGAAGGAGACTCATGTCGAGTCGTCTGGAGAGAACAAGCGGAAGTTCTCGAATTTTAAGTAGGGTACCCAAGGAAACAACAACAGTGGTACTAACAAGAAAAGAGATGCTAACCCACCAGCCGAGGTCAGGACTGGTGCTGCAAGTTCTGAGAACAAAGGGAAAGGTTACATGGGCACCCTGCCCAAGTGTGATATCTGTCAGCAACATCACACAGGGCGATGTAGGTATGGGAAATGTGAGAACTGTGGCAAGGTAGGGCATGCCAGGGAGGCATGCTGGTACGGTACTGGACGAAGAAATGGAGGATACGGTGGAAATGGTAATGGAAATCTTGGTGGAAACGGTAATGGGAATCAGACTAGGAACCGTAATCAAGGAGGAAATGGAAATTTCGGTGGCAATGGAAATCGTGGTGGTTCTGGAAATCAAGCTGGAAACGGAAACCGTGGAGCAAACAACAACCAGGGCAGAAATGGAAATGGAAATGGGAACGGGAACGGTCGAGGCCAAGGTTGATTTGGTTGTGGAGATGTTGGCCATTTCAAGCGAGATTGCCCAAAGAACAATCAAGCTCAAGGAAGAGTTTTCAACATTAGAGCTAGGGAAGCTCGTCAGGTTCCGAACGTAGTCACTGGTACGTTCCCTATCAATCAACATTTTGCATCTGTGTTATTTGATACTGGTGCCGACTATGGCTTCGTGTCCCTAGAATTTAAGAATATACTTGGGTTAGTTGCCAGTAAGTTAGAAATTCCGTACTCGATAGAACTAGCTAATGGGAAGCTAGTAGAGGCAAATGAAGTAATTAGAGACTGTGTAATAGAACTTGGAGAGCATGAGTTTACGCTCGATCTTCTACCAGTTGAGTTGGGAAGCTTTGACGTGGTAGTTGGAATGGATTGGTTGTCAAGCAACCGAGCTGAAATCGTATGTCATGAGAAGATTATTCGTATCCCGAAAACAAATGGAGACACGATTGTAGTTCACAGAGAAAAGCATGATACGCCTCTACGAGTTGTCAGTTGCTTGAAAGCACGAAGGATGTTGCGGAAAGGATGTGTTGCCTTTTTGGCTCACGTTGTTGATAAAGAAGCCGAAGGGCCGAAGCTGGAAGATATCCCTGTGCTGAGGGAATATCCTGAAGTCTTCCCCGAAGACTTGCTATGATTGCCACCCCAACGACAAGTCGAATTCCATATTGATTTGGTTCTAGGCACCGCGCCTATAGCCAAGGCACCTTATCGACTTGCGCCTTCCGAGATGCAAGAGTTGTCGACGCAGCTTCAGGAGCTTCTGGATAAGGGATTCATTAGACCAAGCTTCTCACCTTGGGGAGCTCTGGTTCTATTTGTAAAGAAGAAGGACGGTTGTTTTCGTATGTGCATTGACTACCGAGAGCTAAACAAGTTAACCATCAAGAATCGGTATCCTTTGCCGAGGATTGATGATCTCTTCGATCAACTTCAAGGTTCGAGTTATTACTCCAAGATTGATCTTCGATCAGGTTATCACCAGCTGCGGATTCAAGAAGAGAGTATACCGAAGACTGCCTTTAGAACTCGTTATGGACATTATGAGTTTCTAGTGATGCCATTTGGTTTGACCAATGCACCAGCAGTGTTTATGGATTTGATGAACCGAGTTTGCAAGCCATATCTCGATAAATTCATCATTGTATTTATCGACGATATTTTGATCTATTCACGGATGAAGGAAGAGCATGAGCAACACCTTAGAGCCATTTTAGAGCTGCTCAAGAAGGAGAAACTGTATGCTAAGTTCTCGAAGTGCGAATTTTGGTTGCGTGAGGTACAGTTCCTTGGTCATGTAGTGAATAAAGATGGAATCCATGTGGATCCCACCAAGATCGAGGCGATTAGAATTGGGAAACTCCGAAGACGCCAACCGAGATCCGACAGTTTTTGGGTTTAGCTGGGTACTATCGTAGATTCATTGAGGATTTTTCTAAAATCGCTCAACCGCTGACCTCCTTTACTCAAAAGGATAAGAAGTACGAACGGGGAGACAAACAAGAGGAAGCTTTTCAGTTACTAAAGAATAAGCTTTGTGATGCACCTATCCAATCCCACCCGAAGGCACCGATGACTTCGTGGTATACTGTGATGCCTCGTGTCAGGGATTGGGCTGCGTGCTGATGCAGCGACAGAAGGTTATCGCTTATGCATCACGCCAGTTGAAGATCCATGAGAAAAATTACACCACGCATGATTTGGAATTAGGTGCAGTGGTGTTTGCTTTGAAGATTTGGCGGCATTATTTGTATGGCACCCATGCACGATCTTTACAGATTACAAGAGCCTTCAGCACATATTCAATCAAAAAAAGCTTAATATGAGACAACGACGATGGGTAGAACTGTTAAATGATTATGATTGCGAAATCAAATATCATCCAGGAAAGGCGAATGTGGTGGCAGACGCCTTAAGTCGAAAAGAGAGGATTAAGTCCATAAGGGTTAGGGCTTTAGAAATGATCATTCAGACAGACCTCTAGTTGCGCATTTGTGCTACACAAAGGGAAGCTCTTAAGAAGGAAAATCTAAAGGCTGAATATCTCCGTGGGATGAAGAAAAAGTTGGTACCCAATGAGGAAGGAACTTTGTGTTTTATGGGACGAATTTCTTGGGTGGCCTTAGAGATGTTATCTTTGATGAAGCTCATAAATCGAGGTACTCGATCCACCCAGGATCGGACAAGATTTACCAAGATTTGAAGGATTTCTACTGGTGGCCGAGACTGAAAGGTGATGTTGCAACTTATGTTGGAAAGTGTTTGACTTGCACCAAGGTGAAGGCCGAGTATCAGAAGCCTTCAGGTCTCCTACAGCAACCTGAGATACCCATGTGGAAATGGGAGCAGATCTCAATGGATTTCATAACGAAGTTGCCCAGGACACCCAGAGGTCATGATACGATTTGGGTAATCGTGGACCGATTGACGAAATCTACGCACTTTCTGCCAATCAGAGAAAAGGATAACACATGTAAGCTAGCTGAGCTGTACCTAAGAGAGATAGTTGCATGTCATGGAGTGCCTATCTCGATCATATCGGATAGATACGGGAGATTTGTGTCAAGGATCGGGCAATCTTTCCAAGAAGCGTTTGGTTCTCAGTTAAATATGAGCACAACATTTCATCCACAGATGGACGGTCAAAGTGAGAGAACGATTCACACACTTGAAGATATGTTACGAGCTTACGTAATGGACTTGGGTGGCAATTGGGACACTCACCTACCTTTGGTTGAGTTCTCCTATAACAAAAGCTACCATATAAGCATTCAAGCTGCACCGTTTGAAGCTCTCTACGGATGGAAGTGTCGATCGCCGTTATGTTGGGCAGATGCAGGCGATAGAGGGCTGGTTGGTCCCGAATTGGTCCAAGAGATGACATATAAGATCATGCAGATCCGAGAGCGCATCAAGGCGGCTCGTGATCGACAAAAGAGTTATGCGGACCAAAGAAGGAAACCTTTAGAATTTGATGTGGGCAATATGGTTTTGTTGAAAGTCTCACCTTGGAAAGGTGTGGCACGCTTTGGGAAGCGTGGCAAGTTAAACCCACGATTTATCAGACCATTCAAAATCCTGGAAAGGATTGGCCCTGTAGCATACAAGTTGGAACTACCAGCAGAACTTAATGGTATTCATGATACATTTCATGTATCTAATCTGAAGAAGAGTCCAACACAAGAAACAGTGGTTATTCCTTCTGATGAAATTCACATTGACAACACACTCCACTTTACCGAAGAACCTGTTGAGGTTACTGACTGGAAAGTTAACAAGACTCGGAGGAGTAATGTTAAATTCGTCAAGGTTCGATGGAACGCGCGTCACGGCCCAGAGTTCACTTGGGAACGTGAAGACCGCATGAAAGCAAAATACCCGCAATTATTCCCAAACACCCCTGCAGCTAGTAGTAAAGCTTAAAATTTCGGGACGAAATTTTCTTAACAGGGGCAGAATGTGACAACTGTCAAAATTTCAGGTATCTGTACAACTATTAAACCATGATTAGTGCTTAATGACTGTGCTGAATTGCAATTAACTGCTTACTGATTATTGCTATATACATACATGTGCATCATATATTGCTTAATGTCATACCATTATTGCATGAAAGCTTATTTGACTCAAATGATGCACGAAACACAGTTAGCACAGTTATCAGATAAATCCGGAAAATGCTGATAGAACTCAGTACATAGACAGGCAGTGTGTTGAGATACAGAATGAGCCAGAAACCAAGTATTACACTAGTATAGTGTATAGGAATGTAAGGATCACCAAACTGCCTTCCTAGAGATAGTTTAAGTGCCGGAAAGTGCCTAAAACTCACCTAAAGTGCTGAATTCAGCAAAAATCAGCAATTTTTAGCATTTAAACAATCCAATATCATGCAGAAATATGGTTAAGTGGTCCTGAATGCTTTCCTAAGTGTCGGGAATTAAAACTGTCACAAAAGGTAACATGAAGCACCCTAAACTGCAAAGTTTAGCACCTTAACGAACCGGTAACCAACCGAACACTACCCGAAACACCAAATTTACACTAGAAGCATTGTTTTAACATTACCAAGCTAGTATTGGTCCCCGAAAATCATAACACATCATAAATATCTAGTAACTAAGGTAACTAACTAGATACTTACATTTTTACCCTAAACTAACTAATGCTTACAAACCTAGCCTACTACCCCCCCCCCCCCCCACCTAGTAATCATCCAACATGACCCCCACATTGTTGATTTTGTTTCAATTAAATAATAGATTGTGTTTCTCTATTAAGATCATATTACACATGAGTTAAAAGGTGAAAATGGATTATAAGTAAACTTGGAAGACATAAGCTCATTCTATCTTTCCTCACTTCAACACATCTCCTTCTCAACACACACACACTCACCATTTTCGATCATCCCTCATACAATCCAAGCATATACAAGTGTGTTAGAGGTTACACAAAGGAGCTAGGAGCTTACGGAAGTTCAAGGACCTTGTTCATTTGCTTTTATCCACTTGTTTTATTCTCTTGATCATCCCTAGCCTTGAGCTAGTGGTAAGAGCTTTGATCTTTCCATTTTACTTCTACTTTAAGTGGCTAAAAGAAGATTCATAATGTTAATCATGAAGAATACTAAGAATCACAAGAAGTAAACTTGAACATAGGCTTGAATAATGAAGAAACTAAGTTGTTTATGTGTTGAAATACTTGTTGATCATTGTTTGCTTATGAAAATGATGTTGATTATCATATGATCTTGCTAGATCATGATTAAAAACATAATCTAGCAAGATGGGAGGATGAACATGATAGAAGTTAATGGATCATCCTCATGAGAAGCATGAACTTGAAAGGATATGTGGTTTTCTTGTAAAATAATGATCAAAGTGAATTGTTAATCATGTAGATCCAAAATTTCAAGAGTGATTTCTCAAGAAACCAAGTTAAAAATATAAGATTTACTTGATCTTGGTTTTTAAACAAATAAACCTTATTTTTGGATGTTAATAAAGTGTAGAAGTATACGTGTAACAAGAAATATCCATGAAAAAACATGTTTAGAAAATATGATCATAAGTTGTAAAGATCTATATTCTTTAAAAATGAAGTTTTTGAAGAATGAATCACACTTTAGAAAGTAACAAGGCTTACTAAGAACACTAGTAAGTTACTACAAATTTTTACAAATATTCAAGTTAATGAAGTATTAGATTATGCTTGTTTTTGGCAAAATTGGTAAGTGTAGATTGGTTATTGTTGATTATTGGTTCATTGTGTTAATTTTTACAAAAGAAAATGAAATGCTTGAAAGCATGGAAACCGCCATTTTTAGGGGAAACTATGGCAAAAATTTTCTAAAAATTAAACACTTAGAAAAAAATATTTCTAAACAAATATTCACAAGTGTATTTCAAACCATAAATCTTCACATAAAATTTGCCATATAACTTTGTTCAAAAATATAAATATTGGAGGTTGGTTTTTGTAAATAAAAGTGACTAAATATGTATTTAGGAAGTATATATTTAGACGTCACCATGTGTGTGATTATTTGTATACTTTGTGTATTAGTTATATTATTTTAGGACATGAAATAATATAACTCATTAAAATACCAAGAAATTACAATCCAAAATATTTCCAAAATACCAAGAATATGAATATACAAGTTATACACAAAATATTGGTGAAACCGAACTAAGGAACATAACTTAGAAGAATATTCCAGAAATTTATTCACAAGTATATTTTGGTAAATAATATTTTGGACACCAAGTGTATGAAAATATGATTTTTACAATTATTACAAAGTTATATCCGATTTTTGACTAAAAGAAAATATATTATTTTTGGGTGAATAAAAATATGCATTTTCTTGGAAATGTTAGAAGATATATTATTTTTGAAAGAAATATATATTTTCTCAAACAAAAACGGAATATACTATTTTTTTAGAAAAATAAGTATATATATATATATATATAAATATATATATATAGGGAGGAGCTCATGCGAGAACCACCTTTATTGTGAGAACCGCGAGAACCAATGTGAACACAACCTAAAATAGCTAAAAAAACCTAAAAAAAACCTAAAAAACCTAACCCCCACCCCCCCCCCCCAAGCTAAATGCTAAAAACTAAAACCTAAAAAAAACCTAACCCCCCCCCCCCCAAAAAAAATCTAAACCCCCCTCCCCCACCCCCCAAAAACCTAAACCCCCCCCAAGCTAAAATGCTAAAAACTAAACCCTCAAAAAACCTAAAAAATCTAAAATAATAAAAAAAATCTAATTTTATTTTTTTGAATTTTTTATAAAAAATCGCTACTTTTCGAAGCCAAAAAAAATATTTTTTTTTTTAAAAAAGTTAAAAAAAAAATAAAATTTTTTTTCTTTTTTGGCTTCGAAAAGTAGCGATTTTTTTATAAAAAGTATTAAAAAATTCAAAAAAAAAATTTTGTGTGATTTTTAGCTATTTTTAGGCATTTTTGGTTGTGTTCACATTGGTTTTCGCGGTTCTCGCAATAAGAGGTGGTTCTCGCATGATCTTCTCCCTATATATATATATATATATATATATATATATATATATTTTCCAACTTAGACTTGAAAATATATTATTTTTGGAACTTATATGAAAATACAAATATTTTTGCCAAAGGAAAAATTATATATAATTTTTCTAAGTTGTATTTCTTAAAGTATATATATTTGGAAATATATATCGATGAACTTTTATTAAAGATGATATTTTGGAAAAGTTAATACGAAATTAAGTATAAGAATACATAATAATTACACGAAGATACGTATTTTCGTACGTATAATTACACTCCGGAATACGATCCCACATAAATGGCAAAATATACAAGTATGAGTATACGAACACAAATACACCCATCCTTGGGAATGAAATACATGTATAAATACTTGAGAAGTATCAAGTTAAAATATATTATTTTAACTATTATTCCAAAATTTAATAAATATAATTTAAGTTAAAATATTTAATATTTTAACAAATAATTATAACGTGGAATAATATTGAGGACACAAGAAAGTAACTCAAAGACACTAATCCATAGTAAGTCAAGGTGTTGGTGCACTAAATGTCTGCTGATTACGTCATTATCAAGTCTTGTGTCTAGGATTGTTTGAATGATCACATAATAGGTTTTAAGTTAGGGTTTTTATGTTTAAACACAAGAGATTTCGCTTGAGAGGTTAGGTATATGCTTGAAGCGAAATCATCACAAGAGATTTCGCTTGAACAAGTCTCAAGCGAAATCATACACTCTATATATAGGTGGTTAGGTCATTTGAAGCGGACGATCAGTTGTGAGTGTATGTGAGTCAAGGTGCTGTTGAATTTTTGTCAGAAATTCATTGTAAAGACTCAGAAGGCATTAATAGAAGGAAAATTAAGAAGAACAAAGCTGTTATGACTTTGTATACATTGATTCCGCCTTTGTATTCAAAGATGAACGCCTTAACTGACTTTTAGAGGTCGTACAACGGTCCAACAAGTGGTATCAGAGCTCAGGACGAGGAGTTCATACCATAGCAGCGGATTATCTTCTTTTTACTCATTTCTTTTTACATTTTTCAGATCTGAACAAGTTCAAATGGTCGAAATGGTCTGATTTTCGAGTATAACGTGTAAAACGTAGTATTAACAAAGCCTACAAAGTTTCAGACTTAAATTCAGATTAAAACTCATTAAAATTGACCTAAAACAGTATTTCGCTTGAAAGTATTCGAAGATAACAGGTTGATTTCGCTTCAAATCAGACTGTTTGGACTATTTCGCTTGAACCTTTGAAGCGAAATAGTGTTGTGATCTTGGTTTTCGCTTGAGTTCTTCTGTAGCGAAATAGAAGTTGCTGGATTTCGCTTGAAAATATTTGAAGCGAAATAGTTAATTTCGCTTGAAACTGATTGGTTTGAAACTTGTTTTGTTGAAGCGAAATAGAGGATTTCGCTTGAATTAGTTTTGCTGACTGATTTCGCTTGAACAGTATTATTTTACTGATTTCGCTTGAAGCTGATAACTTCAAGTATTTCGCTTGAACTTGTTGATTTCTCAAAACCTAAAATTTTTCTAAGTGTTTGACTGATTTTTCAGTTACGTTCACGATGGATGATATTTTCTTGAATCCGTTTAGCGATATGTACGCATTCGCAGGAAACTCGGGAGACGATACTTCTTCAAACGATGTAAACAAAAGTCCACAGAAAGAAAGAAAGAAGGAAGCTTGGGAGTCCGAAAGTGCATTTGGAACATTTAACAAACCTCCTAAGCTGATGGCTATAGAAGATTATAGCAGGTGGGCAACAAAGTTCGAAGATTGGTTGATGGCATTTGCTTTTCCTTGCTGGAAGAGTATGAAAAATGGTTTTGCCCAAGGAAAGAAGAATGGTGAAGCATTAAGATCAGCTGAAGAGATTGAAAATTTTGTGGCTGAGCAAAAATGTGTGGCATTATTGTTTCAATCGGTGCGTGAAGACATCATTTCGCTGATAGATTACTCAAATTCTAAAGACTTATGGGAAAAACTAGAAAAGAAGTGTCTTGGAAGCAAAGAGATTGTAAAAAATAAAAAGAAACTTCTTAGGAAAGAGTTTGATATGTTTAGTTGTATGAAAAATGAATCGGTGTGTAAAATGATTGAAAGGTTCGGTCATCTGAAGCTGGAATTAGCAAGACATGATATCAGATATTCAGATGATGAGCAAGTAGACAAGTTGTTCGATTCATTGCCAGACGAGATGGAGTGGAGATATTATGCTCTCATGCTTAAGAACACTATTCCTTCTGAATTGTTGAAACCAGATTTGGTGATTGAGAAACTTGAAAGTCATGAACTAGAGTTGAAAAAGACGTACAAAGTTAATCATTCATCTTATCAACAGAATCTGGATCTGTACTATCCAAAAAGCATGATGCCGAAAGCTACTTCTCCAAAAACTGCATTTTCTGCTGAGAATGTTTTTCCAGCAAGCAAAGAAAGTCAAAGCAATTCAAGCAGTGGAGGCCATAGTGGTTATCACAGTGGATCTACATCTTCTGCAAATCATTCTGATGCGAAGTTTTCTTGCAATATCGCGATAGATCTGAAGAATGCTCAGAACTTTGATGAGGAATCGGCCAAGCAACAGATGATCTTTCTAGCATCAGTGTTGGAATCATATGAAGGATTGGTAGCTGGGAAGATTGGCAATACAAATCTGACGAAAGAAGATTACGATCAGATTGATCCGGAGGAAATGGAACTGATCGATATTCGCTGGGCTATGGCAAGTGCTGTTCGTTGTGCACAAAGATTCATGGAAATTACTGGAAGAAAAACAATTGGTGGTGCTTCTACCAAACTGGGGTTTGATAAATCGAAGGTGACTTGTTTCAAATGTAAGCAGAAGGGTCACTTCAAACGAGAATGCCGAAACGCTTATGTTGATGAGTCGGAGAACCCTTTCAGAGATGATTATTACAAAAAGGCAATCTACCATCAGAATAAATCTGAGCCGCCTAGATTGAAGCAGGTTGAAGACAACAGAGACAAATCAAGGGCTCTTGCTGTGATTTATGATGATGAGGGGTATGATTGGAGTAAGGAAGTTTTACCTGAAGAAGATGCGGTGGGTTACGCATTCATGGCAAGCAATGATGAACCCATTAAGTGGAAAGATGATCGTACTGAGGAACAGAAGTATCACTATCGGAAGATGGTTGCTGAAACCAAGATTATCAGACTTTCTGGTATCTTTCTGGAAGCTAGAAGAGCAAACAGATGGGATCCAGATAGAGAGTGCTATCTTGATAGATATGGCAACATTGCGATTGATGACAAAACGCTAGATATCGAAGCCATCATCAAGGAGTACAAAGAAGAAGATGAATATTGGCAGCACAAGTGGTGGGGAACTCCAACTTCGAAAATGATTGAAGAAGAGAAAGAGAAAGAGAGAAAGGAGAAAGAGGAGAAAGAGAAGAAAGAAAAGCAGATTGATACAGGCATAATTGATACTACGCAAGAGTTGACAGCTGAAAACCTGGGAGTAATGGCTGACAAAGTGCTAGCTGCAAAAGCACTTGAGGTAGATCCTAATTCTGTTACTGAGTCAAAGGGGTCGGTCAGTCAAAGTGTGTCAACAAATGCGTCAGGTAACAAGATTGAGTCAGGTAACAAGATTGACGGGAATGCTGACTGCAAAAATTGCACCAAACAATGCAATTTTTGTAGCACTGTCACGTATCTTAACAATGAGAAAATTCAGAATCTGACAACAAAGGTTAGAAATGTTGAAAATCAGATTCTAGATCGTGACAAAAGTGTAAGAGCTTCAACTGAACGGATTAAAGAATTAACGGCTCAAATTGAAAATGATAAAACTGAACGTGAGAAAATAAAATCTGAAAATGAAAAGTTAATTCTTGAAAACCATCAAATTTCTGAAAAGTTTGAGAAATTGAAAAGCATTGTTAAAGATAGTGATGATCGAAATGGCAAAACATTTAAAGAAAATGAACATCTAAGAGCTGTTTTGAGATTAAAAGAAGAATCGATTAATGAACAACTGGATCAAATTGCTAAACTGAAACTTAAAGTTCAAGAAGCTGAAATTGAGAATGAACGAATCCAGTTGAAGCTTAACAGCTATAAATCAGCAAGCTTTGTTTTGCAGCATATTGTTCCTAAACCTATAGGGAAAAACAAAGATGGCGAGGATGTGTTTTCTGATGGAACGGGTGTAGGTTTTCACAAAGTTCCACCGCCAATTTTAGACAACTACACGAAAAAGCAATCTAGTTTGGTGGAAATTGAGGAAGAAAGTGAAGTTAAACTTCCTGAAAACATTGATGTTACGTTTACATCTTCCAATGACGAGGGTGTCCAAAGTGATGTGGTGAAAAGTGTGGTAGACAAAGTGCTTAAACCGGATTGTGACACTTCTGAGGAGGATGGGTGTTTTCTAGACAGATACATTCTGAAACAAAAGTCCAAGAACAACTTAGATGAAGAATCAAACCTTGTCATGTACAAGATGATGGGTTCGGATAAGTTGTTTTCGGATTCAGAGTTTCCAATAGAGAATGTTAACATGAACAAATTGACAAATGTTTTCAAACTTGTTGAAGTTGAGTTGTCAGCTGTGAATAATCTGAGTCGAAAGAAAGACAGGGTTTATAACAAGAAAACTGTTTATTCACCACGTTTTTATAATAACAATCGAAACAATTGGTTGGGTGGTTATCGAGGTGGTAATAGTTATCAGAAAAAGAGTTTTCAAAACAAGAGGTTTACAGAAAAGAAGGTGTTTGTGAATGGTTCAAGTTCACTTTCTGATGAGAAAAATGAAATCTTTTCAAAAACGAATGAAGAGTTCTTTGAGAAAAGAGCTTCACAGTATCAGTCTGAAGGCACGAGTCGAGTAGTTGATACTCGTACTTGTTTTAGATGTGAACAAGTTGGTCATATTGCACGAAAGTGTACATATGTGAAGCCTAGGACTGAAACTGTGAAGATTCAACAAAAGAAAGTTGATGTGAAGGGTAAAGCACCAATGTATGTTGAGAAGAAAGTGATAGAGAAGCAAAATGTTAAAAATGACAATATCAAAGTGAAAAATGAATCCGTAAAGAAAGTGGTAACTAAAAATGAAAAATTTTATAAACGGGTTGCATTAACTGAACAAATTTGGAAACCTAAAACAGAGAAGAAAATTTCAACTTCTGAAGTGAAAAAGGCTGAAGAATCAATTTCGGTTGATTATGATGCAAATTTTCCATCTTTGAAGGCTGAAAATTTCAAAATTCAAGTTGCTAGAGTCAAGGTTACACCTAAGGCTGATGAGGCCTGGGTGGACACCATGTTCGAATAAGCAGTTTGAATGGCCGGAGCTTCCTGGATTGCGAAGCATGAATCGGCATCTTTATTGAAGTGTTTTAAAATCAACTTGTGGTATATGCAGGATCTTCCAAGAGCCATTTCAAGATGGATCATGGATAGTGGCGCATCTCGACATATGACAGGAAAAACTGCATTACTGTATGATGTGAAGAATATCAATGGTGGTTATGTGGGATTTGCAGGTCATGAAGGTGGTCGAATTGTTGGTGAAGGAACGTTATCCAATGGGATTGTGACGTTTGAGAGAGTTAACTACATTACTGAGCTGGAGAACAATCTGCTTAGTATCTCGCAGATTTGTGACAATCAGTATACTACTCACTTCACTGATAAAGAGTGTTTGATTCTGAAACCTGGTTTTGTTATCCCTGAAGAATGGATTATTATGAGGGCACCTAGAGTGAATGATTTATATGTGTTAGACATGTCTGTAGCAACTACAACTACTGGTCAAGCACATTGTTTCGTTTCTAGAGCAACTGAGAAAGAATCAAGATTGTGGCACCGCAAAATGGGGCATATTCACCTAAGGAAGATGAATCACTTGGTGCACAATGATTTGGTATTGGGAGTTAATATCAAAGGTTTTCATCTGGAAGGGGAGTGCATTAGTTGTATCAAAGGCAAGCAGAAGAAAAAGTCACACCCTACAAAGCAAGTCAATTCAGTTTCGAGACCTCTGGAAAGACTTCACATGGATTTGTTTGGTCTTGTGAATGTCAAAAGTATTACAGGAGATTTCTATTGTTTGGTCGTTACTGATGATTATTCCAGATTTTCGTGGGTTTCTTTCTTGAAGACGAAAGATGAAACATTTGACAGTTTGATGGGTTTGTTCAGGAAGATTGAGAATTTGTACCAAAGGCGTATCAAGAGAATTCGAAGTGATAATGGTACTGAATTCAAGAACAGTAAGATGGAAGAATTTTGTGATGAAAGAGGTATTTTGCATGAGTTTAGTGCTCCGTACACTCCGCAGCAGAATGGAGTCGCAGAACGCAAAAACCGGACGCTAATCGAGACGGCTAGAACTATGCTCGCAGATTCAAAGTTACCAATTAATTTTTGGGCTGAAGCTGTTTCTGCCGCATGCTATACGCTCAACAGGGTTCTTACTGTCAAGAAGTTCAACAAAACATGCTTTGAGCTAATCAATAACCGCAAACCGAATTTGAAGTATCTAGAACCGTTCGGGTCACCTTGTACGGTTATAGAGCCTTTTGGAAAGTTTGGTCCGAAGTGCATTGAGGGAATATTTGTTGGTTATTCAAATCCATTGCGACGTGTCTTCGTTCCAAGTGAGAAGCGGATTATTGAAGCTGCAAATGTTGAATGTCAAGGTTATACTATGCCGCCGCAGAATCCTGGTGATTCATGGCGTTATCATTATGACAAACTTTGGGATTCGTTTGACATGAGAGAAGAATCAGAGGATGATGAAGATTTCTTTGATGAGTTGGATATTTTACGTGAATATGAGTCACAGCTAAGATTCCCAGCTGAGTATTCGAGGAGACCACGGGAAACTTCAAATGATGATGAAGCAGGTCCTAGTAATGCTGGTGAACATGATGATGTCCAACAGAATGAAGTTGCTCAGGATAATCAGTTGGTTCAGAATGATAATCTAGAAGCTGAAAACATGCCAATTTTTGATCATGGTGATTCAGATTCAGATTCTGAGGGGGAGCAAATTCAGATTTCAGGTCAAACAAACCAAGTTGGTGAACAAGATGCAGAGCAGAATGTTACTAATCTGGAGGGAAATGTAGATGTTCAAAGTGAAGTGATGCCGCGAACTTTTTCATATCATCCAGAGGAGTTGATCATAGGAGAATTGCAAGCTGGTGTTCGCACTCGAAATCAGATTGATAAAGGGCTTACATGTTTTTATACAAAAGTTGCTCCTTTGCAAACTGAATTCTCATTAAGTTGTTTTATCTCGCAGATTGAACCAAGAACTTATAAAGAGGCGCTTACTGAAGACTCTTGGGTCAATGCAATGCAGGAGGAACTTAGTCAATTTGAGAAATTGGGAGTGTGGAAGTTAGTTGATTTGCCAGATGGTCAAAGAAAGATTAACACTAAATGGGTGTTTAAGTGTAAGAGGGACGATAGAGGAGTTGTTGTAAGGAACAAAGCTCGACTTGTTGTTCAGGGATTTAGTCAACAGGAGGGAATTGATTTTACCGAAGTCTATGCTCCTGTAGCACGACTAGAGGCAATCAGAATTTTCCTAGCATTTGCGTCTTGGAAGAACTTCAAAGTTTATCAGTTAGATGTTAAATCGGCGTTTCTCTATGGGAAGGTTAAAGAGGAGGTTTATGTCGGTCAGCCGCCGGGCTTTACCGATCCAATCCACAAAAACAAGGTCTACTTATTGGACAAAGCGCTGTATGGTTTACACCAAGCCCCGAGAGCTTGGTACGAGACTTTGTCTCAACACCTACTAGCTAACAAGTTCATTCGTGGAAAAGTGGATGCCACTCTCTTCACTAAAGAGGTCGATGGTCATCTTCTGATAGTTCAGATTTATGTGGACGATATAATCTTTGGGTCGACAAATGAAAATCTATGCAAAGATTTTGAATCAGTGATGAAGCAGAAGTTTGAAATGTCATCAATGGGGGAGATGAAATTCTTTTTGGGTTTACAAGTTGAACAACTTCCTGAGGGAATTTTCATTCATCAGTCAAAGTATGTTCATGATATTCTAGAGAAATTTGGGATGTCAAGTTCTACTCCAGCTGCTACCCCACTTGCAACAAATCATGGGATTCACCCAGATCTCACCGGAGACAGGGCTGATGAAACGTTTTACCGATCCATGATAGGTTCTTTAATGTACCTAACTGCTTCACGTCCTGATATCATGTACCCAACGTGCCTCGCAGCAAGATTTCAGTCTAACCCGAGAGCATCGCATATGATCATTGTGAAGAGGATATTGCGCTACCTGAAAGGAACTCCTTCATTGGGGTTGTGGTATCCTAGAAAAGGCGATTTTACGCTTGAAGGGTATTCCGATTCGGATTTCGGATGCTGCAAAGTCAATTCAAAATCAACAACTGCAGGATGCCAGTTCTTTGGTCCTAGATTGGTTACCTGGCAGTGTAAGAAACAAACGTCTGTGGCGTTATCTACTTGTGAAGCGGAGTACGTATCTGCTAGCAGTTGCTGCTCTCAGATCTTGTGGATACAGCAACAGATGCGCGACTACGGTTTGCAGTTTCTTAACACACCTCTTTTTGTTGATAATGAGGCCGCAATAAATATAACAAAGAATCCAGTACATCACGCTAAAACTAAACACATAGAAATTCGTCATCACTTTATTCGTGATTGCTTTGAGAAAAAGTTGATACGAATTGAGAAAATCCACACAGACGAACAAAAAGCTGATTTACATACCAAAGCTTTTGATAAAAATCGGTTTAAATATTTGTTAAAACTGAATGGTATGAAGCTTCTGTCGGTGTTGGATGGCATAATTGGCGTTGATGAGAGTACTGTTGCGGATGAAGACGAGAAACAATCTGCAATGGTTTGTCGAATTTTTACTTGTTTTGGTATTTAGGGGGAGTAGATGTTTGTACATAGTTTATTTTCAGAAAATACAAAAACAGTAAAAAATGCAAAAATACAAAAACATGATAAAATGAAAAAGAGCTTGTGTATATAGGGAAAATGATAGTACATCGGCTAGACGATCAAAGTATGCTAAAGATTTGGAAAGTATAAAAGAGTTAAACAATCTTACTGATGATGTGTCGATAGGTTTTCACACATTTAGTAGATTTATTCGGGATATAAACCTAAAATTCAAACTTGTGAATTCGTGGGGAACACTACTTGGATATATAGGTAACCCCTGAAATCTTGTTTGAAAGGTCTCTTAATCTGATATACTAGGTCTTTATACTCAATGATGTCTGGGGTATTATTCCGGGACTTCTGCTGAACGGTAGTTCTGACCTAGTCCCTGGCTAATACTTGCTGCAATGCTTGAAACACAGCATTAAACCCTCAGCATGCTGAAACAATAAAATTGATAAATGCTGCTGTTGTAAGCAAAAAGATCCTCTAAAGGGGACACACCGAAAAGTCGAAGCTGATATCTCTCTGCGTATACGGAAGTATCGATCTGAGATCTCTCGGCCCTCGCATACCTAAATTATATACAGACATCATTGTAGTATTCTCACCTGTAAGACTGATTATTGAGATTCTGGATACGGGAGTATATTCAAGAGGTGGGACACATGAATGATCTAAGTTCTTAATTCATCTAAATCGTATCCTGAGTAAATTGAAATTTGTGTGGGAATTTAAGATGGATCAGTATATCGACAATCGAGGTAAATTGTTTAAGTCTAAGTATGAAATGTAGCTTAATGGTACTTGTGTTTTGTCTGAAAAGCTGATATGATTCCCTAATACGCTCACCAAAAATATGTTTGTAAATAGTTTACTTTGTTTACTTTCTGCAATTTAAGTTTTCTGTATTTCATTTCTTAGTTTAGAATTTTTTTTATAAAATCCAAAAAGATTTTATTTCTGCTTTATTTTAGACAAACCAAAGTGGAGAGTTGATTGTTAGATTCTGAGTTTTGAAGCAGATGCAGGAGGTTCTGGACTGAAGAATGAGGAGAGCTTACTTTGAAAAAGTTTGAATTGTTTGAATAGTCAAAAACAAGTTCATTAATTTGATATTTGTTATTTTCAGAAAATGTTTGAAATAGTTGTTTTAAAATCAGTATTGTTTCGTCAAAAGATCAACCAAGGTCATTAATTTGGACTTGGTAGATTAATCAAGTGATCAGGGTCATTAACTTGGACCTGAATACTTGAGTGGATTATTAAAGCTGATTGAGTTTGTGTTTTATTGTTGAAAAGATAGAATGGTTATGTTTGTTGGTTGAGTAACAGGTTTGATCTTCATTATTCCCAACGGAAGCTATTTGTTAAAGTTTGAACCAGATTTCTCAGATTCTAGCATATTGAAAGGGGGAGTCTGTGAAAGGGGGAGTCTGGATCAACAGTCAAAGGGAAGATTGAAGTTTAAAGTTTAAAGCTTGAAGATAAAGATTGATGAGAGTTTTTACAATGTTTGAAGATTGTTAAAGACAAAGACTTGAAGCCAAAGACTTCATCAACATCCAAGGGGGAGTCTGTTGGTGCACTAAATGTCTGCTGATTACGTCATTATCAAGTCTTGTGTCTAGGATTGTTTGAATGATCACATAATAGGTTTTAAGTTAGGGTTTTTATGTTTAAACACAAGAGATTTCGCTTGAGAGGTTAGGTATATGCTTGAAGCGAAATCATCACAAGAGATTTCGCTTGAACAAGTCTCAAGCGAAATCATACACTCTATATATAGGTGGTTAGGTCATTTGAAGCGGACGATCAGTTGTGAGTGTATGTGAGTCAAGGTGCTGTTGAATTTTTGTCAGAAATTCATTGTAAAGACTCAGAAGGCATTAATAGAAGGAAAATTAAGAAGAACAAAGCTGTTATGACTTTGTATACATTGATTCCACCTTTGTATTCAAAGATGAACGCCTTAACTGACTTTTAGAGGTCGTACAACGGTCCAACACAAGGCACGACCCGCTCGTCTAATAGACAATAGTACGATTGTTGGTAGTCGTGTATATCCGAAGAAGCTTTGAGTTACGGTGCTTACGAAGAACGCAAGACTGTGAGTTCATGTCCCCCTTTTGTTTAACTGTTTTCGTTTTATAACTTTGGGGGTGAAATACATGTTACAAATTATTACGATTACAAATGAAATGAACTGTTAGATCATGTGAATGGGTAGGCGTTAGCTTGAGACCAGTAATCCTTTATAAGGACCGAGGGGCATGAGTGATAGATCTATTTGGGTGTTGCGAGCCCCACCCATGGGTTCGCGAGTTGACCGCATGTGGTGACTATGTCATTCCAGCCGGGAGGCCCGGTATGAAATACGCAAAGGATTGAGCATTCCTACACTGTTGCACACTTGTTGATGGCCTTGCAAACCATTAATTGATCTGTTCATATTCACCTACAAACATGCAGACATATTTTCAATGACTACAAAGGTTTATTCATACACACAAACAAATACATGAACTCGCTCAACTTTTGTTGATGTTTTCAAACTACATGTATTTCAGGGAATTAAAATGTGGATCTGGCAGGCGTTCGAAAGTTTCAAGTGTTGTTAAGAATAAGAGATGTCATCCATAGTCTTGGGGTTTGGTTAGGGTGTCCTATCCTGGACAAGACACCTCTTCCAAATCTTGGTTTTATTTAAAGTCTTTTGTTAAGTCCTTGTGGAACTTTAAACAATTCGTATGGTTTGTAATTCGAATTTGGAGTCTACATATCAAAACAATGTTGTTATGTTTCTAAACTTATTTAATGGATGATCATCGAGTAGTTTTATCATATAGTGGTTGTTATGATTGAATGCAATGATATTAAGCAAGTCACACATAATCACGCTTCCGCAAAAGTCAGGGTGTGACACTACATCACTGTTGTTGCTTCTCTATCAAAATGTTTCTAGTCTCGTATAGATCTATCTAGTGTTATTCTTCAATTAGGAGCGATAAATTCCTAGTGTTATTTTTCAAAGATGTTCAGAGGGTTCTAAATTATCATTGTAAACAACATACAATATGCAAACTATGGAAGAGTAATCTTTGAAAATCATGCCCTAAAACACATGTAATGACTAACATGTTATCAAAAACAACAAATTGCACAATCAATTCATGGTGTGTCACTATTTATTGCTTCTTCAACTAAAAGTTTATAAATTGGTTAATTAGCCCTAACAACTTCAACAAATAGTTCAATTCAAGCATAACATGTAAGTGAAACATGAAATTCACGAACCTGAATAGCAAAGCTTCTTTCAATAACCAACACCCTACACATACACTTCACAAATTCAGTTCATTAACTACAAAAAATTAAAATCTCACTATATAAACTATAATAAATCCACTTACTAGAAAATACAACCAGATTGACACTGGAGAGTGAAAGGGATATTGTATTCCTTTATAGACTTCAACCGAGACTCAATGTGCAGAAGAGGAAGCCAAATTCAAGGAGCAATCCGTGTGAAACTTTGCTTTATTATATATAGAGATATGAATTGTTGATTTTGAATGGTTCATAAGATCAGTCATATGGGTATGGTGCAATGTCGTCAACTTATTAGAAGGATAAAGCAAGACTGGTGGCACGTTGTAGCCACATATGTTTATGACACCTGGCGAAAAACATAGGTCTTCGTACAGTTTTGTGTTTATTTACAAAGGGTTGAGTGTTCTTGGCATTTAGTATTATGGTTCTCACACTTTTCTTTGTATTATGTGGGCTTAACACGATTTGCATGCCTTTGTCACTATGATAATAAATTGACAACAAACCAATCCAAAATGTGTTGTAGTGTTTATAAATTATCGTTATATTGGTAAGTTGATAATGTTTAGAAGTTGTTTTTACTTGATTCGATTATAGAAAGTTAACAATAAAATGAAAAATTAGTACCAATGAGGTAGTGGTGGAGTGGTTGGGGAAAAGCTTGGTGTTCCTTGTGACCCAGGTTTGACTCGCACTCTCCCCATTATTTTCTGTGGCATCCAGGTGAAGGTCGAAGACGGGTGGCACCGGTTTATCTTGATGGGAGGCGAGGTTTTGCCGATTATTCCACTGTCGTGCCTTTAGGCAGGTGGAGGTCGGGTTTCCGCGCATCTGGGAGAGCCAAGGGGCTAACGGCGGTCGAGTAGTCGAGCTTGGCCACAGAGCCTGGTGTCATGGTGGTTGGCACGCTGTTCCTTTCCGTTAAAAAAATTGCAAATTTAGTATCTTGTCGTGCTTGTTCGTTATATATTTTTGTTCAATAGAAAATAATTTGAGAAGAAATATGGAAATAATCACTTTAGTAGGGTCAAACTTAAGTTGGTAATGTATTTATACCTTGTTAAAATAGGTTAGTACAAACACCTTGTAAAATGCTTACTTTGTATCTGCTGGGTTATGTAAGATTTGTCACTGGTGAAAGCCAAAACCTAAGGGAACCATTTTCCCTGCCTGATGGAATAAGTTTAAGTATAATCAAGGTCCATAAGTTTCTCTCTTGAAAGCTTCACAAACAACCATCAAAAGTGTTGGAACATAAATGTTGCCTAAAAGAATAGAAGAACAAAAGTACAAGTGCTGAATTGTCAAAAGTACTAGTCAACAACCAAGTCAACAAAAGTCAAAGCTAAAGTCTAAACCAAGTCAACAAGACAAGAAGTATTGTATTTCAAAAGTGCTATAATCCTTGCAGAAATTTAGGAATCCATATGTCTTCTCTTCTTTATCAAAGAAGAAATTTTATGTAGTCTTTTGTAACTGTCTAGTAGTTTTGTTAATTGCTGCCACTTACACAAGTAATTAGGTTGTTTAGGTTCACTGTTGGTGCATATGTCTGTTGACTTCGTCTTGTATCAAGTCTTGTAAAAGAATTGATAGAACAAGACACGTAGTACGAAAGAAACGGGAAAAAGGTCAAAACAAGCCAGTCCACACGAAGTGGCCAGTTCGTACGAACTGGACAAGAACCAGTTCGTGCGAACTGGACAATACATGTTCGTGCGAAGTGGATTTCCTATAAATAGATGACTTGGGTCTTTCATTTGTAACTTGTGATTCCGGTAGCGAAGCTCTGCCGAAGTGTCTCCAGGCCGTGTAAAGCTATCAAATCAATACAAGAGACAGTTTAAGTGATTCTAGTGTGTATTTAGCTGAAATAACATCGATACGTCTGATTCCGCCTTTCGTATTGATGGAGATCTCTTCTGAACGACTCGTTTATGTCAACACAACGATCCTACAAGTGATATCAGAGAACAGGAGGAAGAGTTCTTACCATTTCAGCTTGATTTCGTCATCAACATCTGATTTCTACTCACTTTCTACAAGATTTTTCAAAATTAACTACGATTTCACAGATAAAATGGACTGATTTTCACATATAACACGTAAAACATTGTTTTAATCAATCCTTGAAAAAATCAGACCTTAATTCGACCTAAAACTTGATCAATTTTGTCAAAAATCAACCGAAAACATGTCAGTTCGTTCGAGAATAGCTCAGATCGTGTAAAAAGACTCCAGTTCGCACGAAGTCGAGTTCCAGGTTGTTTGAAAAGTGTTACCAGTTCGCACGGGGTACTTGAAAGGGTCCAGTTCGTTCGAATCAGCACTCAGTTCGCACGAAGTGTGCTCAGTTCGTGTAAGTTCAAGTCAGGTCATGTGAAACTTAACCCAGTTCATTTGAATCAGGTTGTGCGAAGTGAGTTCAGCTTGTTTGGTGCTAAACCATGTCGTGCGAAGTCGTTGAGGTTTGAACCAGTTCGCAAGAAAGTGACTTAGAGGTTCAGATCGTTTGGAACCTTATCTGGTCGTACGGAGTGATTCAGTTTATTTAAAATTGATCCAGCTCGCATCAATTAAACCCAGTTCGCACGAATTGATATTGAACCAGTTCGTACGGATTGAAAGTTGAACCAGATCGCACGAAGAGGTCCATTTCGTGTGAAACGTCAATTCTTTTGAAAGTTCAATTCGCACGGTTTGAAATTAGTGACCAGGTCGTTTGGAACTTACTAGGTCGCTTGAAAATCAATTCAGTTTGTTTGAAAAGTCTATTTTTGTGAATTCTCGAAACCGTAACATAGAAAACGAATTTTACAACGCATTTGCAACTCCGATCACTATTGCTCAGAACGCGACCTTAGAAAATGAAATGGGAACCATGCAAAAACCGCCTAAGCTCATGAATATTGAGGAGTATAGTGGATGGGAGGAGCGTTTTGAAAATTGGGTTCAAGCAAATCACTTAGATGCATGGGAATGTGTTGAACAACGATATATTAGACTGACTGATGATGACGGAGAGAATATTGCTATTAAAGATCTAAGTGATGATCAGAAAAAGAAATACAAAAGTGAAAAGATGATGACCAGTATATTGCAACAAGCCATTAAGGAAGAAATCTTGATTTTATTACAACACAACGGAAGTGCACACTCAATATGGAAAGCACTAAAAACGAAGTTTGTTGGAAGTCAAGACATGATCAAGAACAAAAAATCACTTTTGAAGAAAGAATTTGATCTATTTCGTGGATTAAAAACTGAAAACACCAAGCATATTATTGAAAGATATTGCAATTTGGTGGTTAACATGAAGAGATTGGACATCAAGAATGATAAAGAAGAATGGATTGAAAAGTTGGCCGATGCATTGCCACAAGATGTTTGGGGCACGTATCTTATGATGTTGAAGAATAATGATGAATTTGAAAATCTAACGTTGAGCCAGTTTATTGAAAAACTCGAAGTTCAAGAGATGGAACAACGGAAGATGGCGAGAATGAAGGACTTTAATGGTGAATAAGACATTGGTCTATATTACAAAGGAGGTACTAGTGATAGGACCAACATTGCACCAAAGATCGAAACTGCATTTGATGCAAAAAGTTCTTCTAGAAGATCATCTCGAGGATCGAACAACAATAATGAATTTTCTTCATATCCATCATTTGATCCAGAGTTTTCAGCAACCAGTTCTAAATCGCAAAGCTTATACGACGGTAAAGGTCAAGTGCTAAACTGTAACATTGCATTACATCTTCAGAACGGTCAGAATTTCTCTGAAGAAGTAGCCAAAGGTCATATATCTTTGTTGGTAACCGTTTTAGAGTCTTATGAGAGTTTAGTTGCAGGAAGGATCGGAAATCCAACGTTGACAAAAGAGGATTACGATTAGATTGATGCTGAGGAGATGGAACTTATGGATATTAAGTGGTGTTTAGCGAGCGTATTGAGAAGAGCTGAGAAGTTTAAACAGATCACGGGAAGAGATGATTTCCGTGATGCTGGAACTTCACCTTTAGGATTTGATAAATCTAAAGTTACTTGTTTTCATTGCAGGGAAAAGGGGCATTTCAAGCGAGAGTACACAAACCGCGAAAGGAGATTTATCATCAAGTTGCTCCGCATCAACAACAATCACCACAAACTGCACATGCTAAGAAGGTGATCAAGGAGCCATCAAAGAGAGCATGTTATGGCTTGATAGATCAAGATGATGAAAGGTTTCCAGAAGGCTTCACTTGGGAGAAGTTTAATTGGGATAATTATGATCCTAACAGACCTTCGGTTTCTAAAGCATTTGTTGCTCAACAAAAAATGGCGTATGCTTATTATGAATCTCAGCAATTCAGTCCGAAAAAGAAAGAAGAAGATTCAGTTTCAACAAAAAAGGTTTCAAGAAAAGCATCAATTTTTGAAGAGAATGATGATGATGCCGAAGAAATTCGAAAACTTAAAAATTATCAAAGAAAATTTTCAATTGATAGTGATGATGATGATTTGTTGTTTGCAGGTAAAACGGAAAAGATCAAAGAAAAACAAGCTGCGAAAAAGAAGAATCATAAAGCAGCAACTGTTAAAGAAAAAGATGATAGTGATGATGATAATTCGTATTATGCAGGTAAAATGAAAGAGATCAAAGAAATACAAGCTGCGAAAGATGACAGTGATTATGAAAATGTTCGAGTGATAAAGAAGCAGGTTAAAAAACAAGATGACAGTGATGATGAAGATGTTCGAGTGATAAAGAAGCAGGTTAAAGAAATTCAGGCTTTCAAGGTTGAAACGGAAGCTGATGCAGAAAAGATACCTGAGAAATGTGAAAATTGTGATACTATGAAAAGACACAACAACAAATTGATTCATAACATGAACAGACTAAAAGAATCTTATGATGTTTTAAACAAAGCTATGAATCAATACAACAAGTCAAGCAGTGAACAATCATTAGCTATGAAGACACTCAAAGGAGCATTCATGACAAAGCAGAAAATCATCAATAATTACATTGAGAATGTGCTGTACTTGAACAAAAATTGGAAACCCAGAGGATAGAAACTGAAAGGGTAAACAGGTTATTGAGAAGTTACTCATGTGCTTCTTATGTGATTGACAGGATTTATCCTACAGTAGAAGGCATGAAAGCGTTTGAAGAAGAGGATACTAAAGTAAAGGATACTGGTAAGAAACATAGTACTGATTATACCAAGTGTCCACCGCCGCTTGAAAATGGATATTCTCCACGAAATCCTAATTCAGAAAGAGTCAAAAAGGCAACCAATATAAAGTGGGAATCTGAACCTTCAGATGGATTTCCAGATAATATTGACTTCACATTCACATCATCCGACACTGATCATGAGTCTGAGTTAATAAAGAAGGTGGTTGATCAGGTGTTGGATAAGGATGAGGAGTCAGAGTCAAAGTCTGAATCAAAGAGTTCAAATTCATCAATTGACAGTTCGAAATCACCGGTCAAAAGGGTTTACAATAAAGATTTTCTGATGTCAAAGAATAATTTGAATGACGAAACTTTTAAAGTAGCATATACTTTGAATGATTCTGACAAATTATTTTCTGATGAGGAATTTCCAATAAGATGTGTTAAAACAGAAATGATTAAAAAGGTTTTCAAATTAACAGAAATTAATATTTCTGAAATAAAAGATGTAAATCTTACTGAAAAACCTAAAAAGTACACCTCAAGAGTTCAACAAAGGTTAAACAAGAAAAAAGGTTACAGTTCTGGTTTGAGTTTTCAAAAGAAACCAAACCATAACGGTAATTTCAAAAAGAAAGGTTTAGGCTTTATTCCACCAGAAAATCATAAAAATGAGAAAATTTATAAATCAAAAAATGTTTTTGTTTCAGGAATATCATCTGAAGAAGAAAAAGAGCATTTGTTCAGAAAACAGACGAACAAAGAATTCCTTGCTAAGAACCAAGAAGGAATGAAGAATGAAGCTGCTCAGAAGAAGGAGACGAGAACCTGTTATCAATGCAAAGTAGTTGGTCACATTGCCTTGAACTGTCCAAAGGCAACCAACACAAAACAGGGAGTCTCTGAAAAACTGAAAGAAAAGATGGTTGATAATGAACCACCAACCAAACAATTTAAAGTGTTTAAAAACTCAAAATTTGAGGTTGGTGAGTGTTCAAAAAGTTTTTACAAAAGAAAGGTGAATCTTAACAACCAAAGGTGGGTTGTTAAGACATCAGATGTTAGTTCTGGCGATGAATCTGATTCGTCAAAGTCAGAGGAGCCTCTAGTTGAGCTAAAAAGAGAAAATTCAGTTCCGCCACTGGATGATGAAAATTTTCCACCATTGCGGGCTGAAAATTTAAAATCAAAAGTTGGAAAAATTGAGATTTCAAATCAATTTTTTTTCTGAAAAGAAAGAATTTGATGTTGAAAAAGCCTTTAACCCCAAAGTTCTAAATATTTTTGGAAAAATGGTTGACGAAAAGGTCAAAGGGGTAAAGGAATACTATGAAAAGAAGAAGAAAGGAAAGAAACCGAGTAATGATGACTCGGAATCTCCCAAGGACCGTCAGGCTTGGGAGAATCTCTATGAATAAAAATCCTGACTTGCCGGAGCTCCCAAGTTGGTAATCGTGGAGCATGAATCGGCATATTTCTCAAGTGATATTTCAAAACTATTATATTTCATCTTACAAGTGGTATTGTTGATGAGTATCTACAAGTGGTTAATCAAGGTCATTAAGTTGAACTTGATTTAACTTTCATTCAAAGTGGTTAAAGAAAAGTGGTTAAAAGAAAAAGGGTTTCATTCACAAGCTGTTGAGAGAACAAAATGATGAACTAATCCCCATGTTTTTTTAACAACAAAACTAATTTTCCGAAAAAACCATTTGATTAAAATAAACTTAAGTGTTTTGAAATCATAATGGGAAAATAGTTTGTTGTCAAGGGGAGTTCTGATTGTTTATGCCAAGTGAATGGAGAATTGAAGCAATTCACATCGGTTTATCAAATTTTCTTTAAATGGTTTTGAATTTTAGGGGGAGTAAGAAATTTCAGAAAATCCAAAAACATTAGAAAATTTGAAAAAGCCAAAAACATGATAAAAATAAAAAATAAGTTTTGTTGTGAAAAAGAGGAAATGATAGTACATCAGTAGAAAATCACAGTACGCTAAAGAATTGGAAAGTTAAAATGTGATAAACAGTCTCACTGATGATATGCCAGTAGGTTTTTACACGCTTAGTAGATTGTTTTCGAGATATAAACCTAAATATCAAATACTTACTTATTTCGTGGGGAACATCTCTCGGATATATAGGTAACCCCTGAAATCTTGTTTGAAAGGCTTTCTATTTCTGACATACTAGGTCTTTGTGCGTGATGATATCTGGGGTATTATACCAGGACTTCTGATTTTGCGGGAGCAATAGCCTAGTCCTCGTATAATGCCATGCACTGCTTTAATCATAAAGCCCACCCTCAGCATTAAAAAATGATGAAACATTGAAAAATGCTAATCATGTGTTGTTGAAAAGAAGATCCCCAAGGGGGACACACCTAAAGTCGAGCCATCATCTCTCTGATTTTGCGGAATCAATAGCCTGAGCTCTCATGGCCTCGCATTTACCCATTTACAGATATCATTAGTGTACATTCACCTGTAAGACTGAATATAGGAGTCTGGATACGGGAGTATATTCTGAGGTGGGACACGTGAATAAGTTTAAGTTCTTAAAACACTAATCCGTATCTCGAAACAATTGAACTTTGTGTGAAAATTTAAGTGGATCAGTATACTGACAATCTAAGTGAATCGTTTAGAACTTAAAGTGTTTAAAGCTCAATGGTGCTAGTGATTTGTCTCAAAAACTGATATGATCCTCTTACACAAACTCACAAAAATATTGTCTGTAAATATTTCTTTACTGTTTTTCATTAGTGTGTTTTAGCATAAAATTTTGAAAATTCAAAAAGATTTTATTTCATCTTATTTTCGACAACTGATGTTGAAAAGCTGATTTTCAAAATTCCAAGTGCTAAACATGATGAACAACAGGTTTGGGAGAGTTTGTTTGAAACAAGAAATGATTTTGAAATGATCAAATGGTTTCAAATTAATGAAATACCAAATTTGAGTGTTTCGAATACAAGTGGTTTATTTGAGAATGTTAAATGATATCTACAAGTGGTTTCTAAAATTGTTAAATCTTAAAAATTGTGAAATTTATTGTTGGGTAGAGATTTGTGCAGATCCCCGTGTCTAAGCCTGAGCAGAGTTTGAGCCACGATACGATCCCGGAACAAATTAAAGGGGAGTCTGTTAGCAAATGAAATAGAAGCTGCTGATGCTGATAAACTTAAGGAATCAAGAGACCTGATCAAGATAATTAGAGAGAGAATAGAGCCAGGTTGAGATTCTGAGAGAAAGAGAAAGATTGAGGATGACTTACAGAGACAGATAATTTGGAGAGAGCGAGAAGACTGATCAAGACTGAAGACTTGTCATACTGAAGACTCGTACCGAAGACTCGTCAACATCCAAGGGGGAGTTTGTTGGTGCATATGTCTGTTGACTTCGTCTTGTATCGAGTCTTGTAATAGAATTGATAGAACAAGACACGTAGTACGAAAGAAACGGGAAAAAGGTCAAAACAAGCCAGTCCACACGAAGTGGCCAGTTCGTACGAACTGGACAAGAACCAGTTCGTGCGAACTGGACAATACATGTTCGTGCGAAGTGGATTTCCTATAAATAGGTGACTTGGGTCTTTCATTTGTAACTTGTGATTCCGGTAGCGAAGCTCTGCCGAAGTGTCTCCAGACCGTGTAAAGATATCAAATCAATACAAGAGACAGTTTAAGTGATTCTAGTGTGTATTTAGCTGAAATAACATTGATACGTCTGATTCCGCCTTTCGTATTGATGGAGATCTCTTCTGAACGACTCGTTTAGGTCAACACAACGATCCTACAATCGCTTTCATGGTGATGTCACTAGCAGTTCTCTCCTCTATAAATAGTTCATTATGTAACTCTATGAGCTGAAAAGCGGAAGGACTTAGAGTGAGAGTTCACCTGGTGAGGGGGAGTACTTGTGTACTATTGAATATATTGAAGCATATGATTAATATATGAAATCTTTTTACAATCATTACGAAATCTAGTTGTGTTAACAATAATGTGTTTATTATACCTATTTAATTGAATTCTTATATTAAATTGAACTGTTCTATCAAAACCACGCACAAACACAAACTCTCAGATCCAACAATTGGTGTCGGAGCAGGTTACACTGAATTGACTTAAACGTTGATTCACAAGATAAACTAGCTGATACTGATAACTAATTGAGTGATCAAAAGGACCTTAGAAGAAGATCAGTCGTACCATTAAGTTATTCTGATACTCTGTTTTCTGAGTAATTCTCAATAGAATTCAAAGAGATGTCAGTCACTCATGATCCTTACAATACCGGATCTGTAAACAAGCCTCCGATACTCGTTCACCATGAATTCAAAATCTGGCAACAAAGGATGTGTCACCACTTATCCCAGAAGAACACATGTTACTGAAAGTCTGTGCTTTTTGGTCCGTATGTTCCTTCTGCACCAAGTGCTGAACAAGCAAATGTCAATGTTCCTAAGAAACCCAATGATTATTCTGAGTAAGATTTCCAGAAATTGGAGCTCGATGCTAAGGCATTCGGGATACTGGTCATGGCCTTACCCAATGAAATCTATGCCAGATTGCTCCATTGTGAGAATGCCAAAGAATTATGGGATGCTTTGAACAAAGAGTTTGGTGGCACTGATGAAGTGGAGGAAAACATGAGAGACATTTTGAATCAACAGTATGAAACATTTACTCATGTTAAGGGAGAATCTCAGCATCAACAGTTTGAACGATTTAATTACCTAATCAGCAAGCTAAGGCTAGCTGATAACGTTCACAAATGCTGCTCCGAGTCACAAAATTTTGAGATCTCTTCCTGATAATTGGGATAAAATAGCAACAGTTCTTAGAAATTATGTTAGTTTCAAAGAACTAACTCTGATATAACTTCATGGCAGACTCCTCACATTTGAAGAATAAATTGATCAGAAATAAAAGTTAATGTCAATAGGAAGGTTGCTGATGATTATTCTTTTGGTAATACTGCCTTATTGAGTCATGATGAATCTTTCTCAACCAGCAGTATGAGCGATTGAGGTTATGATCACTTTGTTGACATAACTACTGGATTTAATTCTCACTCTAACTCATCATCTGCTGGAAACCAGAATTTTGCTTTAGTGATGAATGACCAAAGGCCTATGGACCAATAGATCAAGAGTAACTTGACCATCTTCATCAGCTTGCACTTTTGAGAATTAGGACAAACAAATTTTATAACAAAACTGGTAGAAAGTTTCTTGGTCTAGAGGGCAATGGTAAATATAAAAAAAGAAGTCCAAAGTTGAATGTTACAAGTGTCATAAACTAGGTCATTTTGCTAGAGAATGCAGGTGTTCTACACAGAAACTCACATCATTTACAACATACCTTAGCCAAATGACTTATCCTGACTCAACTACTGGACAACAATCAAATATTTTCACGTGCATACTAAATTTCTTCCCAAATTTCCCCTAGTCCATCTACAGAGTACAATACACATTTGGCACATGGACTAGTACAAATGGCATATCAATGTACTAAGGGGCCACCGCCGTATCAACAAACACATGTCCAATGTAACATTACGTATTTTCATACTTTTAGAAAGCTTGTATTCGTATTTCATTTAAATCTTTGTAATCTCGAGACTTTGATCATAATGGAAATTACACCTTATTCATACTTGGTTAATTCATGCTTACACAAGCACGAATACGCGTTTTATATACAAAACTAAACCACACTATTATTTATTTTACGCTCGGAATATTGTTCATACACAGTCATACTATGCACATACTTTTACGTGCCCTAAAATACCCTAAAAACACATACCACATTGAAGATATTGCGTAATTGGACAAACAACCAAACAACAAGGGTTAAAATGCAATTTTTGAATTTTGGAAGGCCTTACGGACCACAAGGCCATAGGCTTATGGTCCGTAAGCTATGTCTGACGAGTAGAATTGTTTCTTGCTCGTGAATTAGACTTATTTTCCACCTCCAATCACCTTCCAACCTTCTTTAAACCCAAACCCTAATCCCCCTCTATAAAACCAAGCCTCTTCTAACATGTTTTCACTTTCCACAACTCCATATCACTCTTTTGACCCCAGCATTCAACTGATTAACCAACAGAAATATGATCAGAACACTTTTAGAAAAATTTGGATTAAATCTTGATTTAATAAACTCCAAATGTTAAAGTGGTATAACCTGGATTTTTGGCAGCCATTCACTTCCGATTTTAACTTAAAATTTCATGGGTCAAAGAAGAATGGTGGTTGGAAACCAACAGGCAACAACTGCAGAACTAGGTATGAATGAAGAAAATTATTTGGTGGCTACTAGCAGGTTATATATCAAACAATTGACCCGTTAAACTCGATCTGGTGTGAGAAATAGCACATAGTAATTAAGAAAATAAGTAATCGTTCTACCTAGATTCATCATGTATAAATTTTAGTTAGTGATTTATTGTTTCCTAGTTCCTTAACCCATTACCGTCGTCTAAGTTTCACGATCAGCAATGTTGTATCCAGAAAACATAACTGAAACAAGGATCGATGATTTACCTTAAGAAATCGAGGTGGGTTCTAGATCAGAAAAGTGTCTCGTCGGTTCTTCATAGCAGTGGCCAGAAGGTTGTTTAAGATGAAAAGGCGAATGAGTGAACCAAGGAAGGGATATGAACTGATTAGCAAAAAAGGTTCGTGCTTTTGTTTAAGTGTTCAGAAGGTTAAAGGGACGTGGAGGTGATGCTAAAAAAATCCCGCAATATCAGTGATGTTAGTTAGTAGAGATGTGCTTGAAGAAAAAAGGACTTAAAATTAAGTTTTAAAACCACCGTATCATTGTTTTATTATTTAGTAAAAATAATATTATACTTATCCTTATTTTATATTTTATTACTTTTTGGGTTATTTCATCACTACCCCATTAATTTAACTTCGTCTTCGAAATTCTAAACAATTGAGTTCCTAATAACACGCCTCGCAAGTGTGACACATATTTCCCTACGCAAACAAGGCCATATAGTAAAGAACTAAACTGGTAGGTTACTTTCTAGAACAACAGGTTATTATACTTAAACACCCAACAGTTGAGGTTCCCTAAACTTCTGAGCCCATTGCTCTTGCTAACCTAAAGGATAAACCCATCCCTCAAACACCCATAGCAAAATTCACCAAAAACAGGAAGAAGTCTTCTGCAAAGAATTCCTCTGCACCATCTAAATTTAGATCATCTGCCACTCCATCAAAAAGAGCCAAAACAAAGGCTACTTAGAAAGATGAGGTCCCTAAGATCCTAGCTGAAACAAAATCTCAACAGATTGAGACTGATGTTACTTCTTCACATCAATTCTCAGTACCTTAAACTAGCCAAACTCCTCAGAAGCTCTCACAAAAGAACTCTGTTGTATAAAAACCAACAACTTCTCAAACCAGTAGTTTTGAAAAAGAACTCATAAAGGAAGGAATACCCCTGTACAAATTATAGAGATGCAGCCATAGAAATATGCCCAGGTATAAGAGGATCTTGTTCCTAGCCTACATGAGGAAGAGGCTCATCCTACTCAGGTAATTCCTAATGAAGAGATTACAGAGGCGACTTCTACTATTCCTGATGAACCCATTGGTTCACAAGAAGACAATAGAATTAGATTTAAGACCATCCTATAGGAAACTTCCACTGAAATTCTCTATGTCTCTAAGGTATTGGAAAAGGAAAGTGTTGGAGGTCCCCGATATCAAAACAAAGGGGCATCTGTAGGGGTCACTGTGACTAAAAAGCCACAAACTCCTGTTGATACAACCACATCTAATGGGGGAGTAGATGATTCCATTGATTTGGGAGATGCCTAAAATCAACAATTTGATGAATTGACGGAACAACTGGGAGCTGCGGTATCCAAACTCAAGGAGTTGGTCACCAAAATGGCCCATGCTAAAGTCTAGTTGAGCCAACAATATACCCAACAATTGGCCTCCTCACTACAGGTTCTTTATTCCATAACACAAATCCCCACTCCTCAACAACCACCAGCCCCAGAAAGCCAAACTGCTGGTGAGGTTAAAGCACATCATCATTGCTAGTAGGGGAGCTCCAACATGCCTTTCAAAATAGTCTTGAGCCTATATTTCAATCCTATCTCACAAACTTTATTGCCAATGTATTTGGAACTTATGCTCCCTGGTTACACAATTATCTCATCAGACATGAAACTACTGATGCTAAAAAGGGGGAGAAGGTTGACAAACTGGATATCATCAATGTAGGAACAGAAGCAACAAAAAAGGGCAGCTGATGCAAAGGCTATTACAATGATAGAAAATCAGAAAGGGAAGATTTTAAGCATAACACAACATTTCGTTCTTGCATTCTCAACTTCAAAAACTAACAAAAAACTTTCTCTTTCTCTCCTACACACCCACAGCTCATTCTCTCTACTCTCTCACATCTTTTCCAATCCTAACTCACTAAATACAAGGCTCCATGATGCATATGAAGATGATATAAGACACACTTAAGCCTTGGAAGCTTACTAGGAGCATTCTCACAAGTGTTGGAGCTTTCATCATCTTCATCTTTTCATCTAAGTTCATCCCTAGCGTAAGTGCTAGTAGTAAGCACCATCTAACCATTTTTAAGCTCTTTGATACATGTGGTTTATAAATGTACAAGTTGATCATCTTGAAGCTCACATTTAAAATATATAAAACCCAAAACAAAACAAAACAAAACAAAACACTATAATTTACATAATATACTTGTTGTTTTGATGAACTTGTGGTAAATCTTAATGGTAATCTTGTTGTTGATTATGTTTAGACAAGAGATCTTGCAAGATTATGGTTAAAAGTAAGATCTAAACATACATATGTTTAGATCTAGCAAGATCTACAAACATGAAGTCATCTCCCTAACTTGGTTGATCCCTTTTAAGTTACTAACATCTCTCCTCTTTGTCAATGATCAATGATCTTATTCTCTAACAAAGATGAGAGATGTTAGTACCTTAAAAAGGGATCTACCAAGTTAGGGAGATGAAGAATCTGAACCAACCATCCATTAACAGGTTGCAGCTCTTTCTCAGTAACATCTTTTTTTTTCGAACGACAAAAAATCTCACATGTAAACCCACCCTACTCAGGGTTATGTCGAAGGTCGACTCCTCGACCACTATGAGACCGTGTCCCCCTGATACGCGGGAACCGGATGAAATCGGTAAACCCTCGCCCCCGTCAGGTTCGAACCTAGGATTAAAGCCCCGATTCGTCCTTTCACCCAGATGTCCCTCGAAAATGGTCTAAGCAGGAATCGAACTTGCGTCTCCACTAGGAAGGGCGGACCTTTTGACCACTAGACCAACATCTCAGAACTTTCTCGGTAATATCTAACATACCAAAGAGGTTGTAGCCTAACGATATTAAGATGTGAAGAAAATCGTTCTCCTTATGAGTTTAAAGGTTCAAGTTCCATGGTTGATAAATTATGTGTGAGTTAGCCGATAAGAAAATATCTGTATGAAGTAATTTTGAAGGATTGTTTTTTTTTTTTTGTCTCAATCACAACTTTCGTAAGGCTAGAGAATTCTTACTTGGTCTTAAATGAAAAGAAAGAAGGGTTACCAAATTAAATATTCCAAACTATAAAAGTCAAATCTCTTAGAAGGTTGAAAATCCACACGATCGTTTGCAACTCTCATTTAATTACTTGGAATACAAGTAATAACTTATTAAAATTGTTATTCTTAATTAGCATGAAGACATGGCTTAGTGACTAGCATACACTATTTTAAAATAATTAGAGTAAACTGCCATTTTGGTCCCTGTGGTTTGGGCACTTTTGCCATTTTAGTCCAAATCTCAAACTTTTTAAATCTGGGTCCCCGTGGTTTGCATTTTGTTGACATTTTGGTTCAAAAGTGAAATTTGACCAGAATCCCCAAATTAAAACCCTCTGTTTTGTCCTTACCCTCAGGGGTCTTTTGGTCATTTTAGAATTATTATAACTAAATATTGATTAAACCTTTTTCTATTTATGATTAAACATAATGTCATCTGTCTCTCTCCTCTCTCCTCTCTCTCTCTCGACCCAGACTTCCAAACCCTTTTACTCTCTCATCTCTTCCACTCTTTCTTTATCCCAAGTCTGCACAAGTCTATCAAATTAAACCGATTGACAACAATAAGCCTATTAACAACAACATCAACCCAGATTCATATCCACTCTTCTTCTTCTTAATGCCCAGTCAAACAAGAATGCTGCAATGTCTATTACATCAGTTCTGCAACTGATACTCTTCAAGCAAACAAACAACAAAGGATAACTTGCAACTTCACTACCACACTTGTTTACAGAGCATCGAAAATGAACCGTAATCAATCCGATTACACCGAAACTCGTCGAAAATCAACCCAAGTCGATTCAGATCTTGAAAATTCTTTCAGATCCATCGGCACAAACTCATATCTGAAGCTCAGGGACGACGGTTGTAGTCGGAGCCTTTACAGTAGGGACGACGGCGGTTGTGTTCGAGAGAGAGGGGAGAGAGAAGAGAGAGATGATTGCAGTGGGATGGTGGTGGTGGGGATGATGCGGTGGTGGGGGTGGTGGTGGTAGTTCAGAGGAGATAGAGAGAGAGGAGAGGCAGAGGGGTGTTAGAGAGAGAGAAAGAGAGTGCAGAGGGGTTTTAGAGAGAGAGAGGCAGATTTTTGGGTTTAATTATTTTTAATCAATATTACTCTATAATAAAGCCAGAATGACTAAAATACCCCTGAGCATAAAGACAAAATAGCAGGTTCTGTTTTGAAAATATGACCTGATTTCGTTTTTGGACCAAAATGGCAACAAAATGCAAACTACGGGGACCCAGATTTAAAAAGTTTGAGATTTGGACTAAAATGGCAAAAGTGCCTAAACCACAGGGACCAAAATGGCAGTTTACTCAAATAATTATATGAAAGGTTAAGATGTCATAATCTTTGCGTTGTTTATTTTCAAACATTACATTGACAACAAATTATTCTTCCAAAGTCAATGAAAACTGCTTAAGATGACACTTGTGTTGCAGAAGATTATTATACATATTACCAAACATTCATACAACATCAGATTACAGCGTTCTATTATTGGTTTTGAAATGAACGCCCCTCCGTTCTTATATATTATAAGAACATTGATTTTGAAATGAACGCCTTCGTTCTTATATATTATAAGAACAAGAACGGATAATTTTTAGCCTAAAAAGAACTGAACTAGTCATCTTTGATTGTCATAAGTTATTTTACCTTGCATATAACACAATAATTAAGACACAATCTAGCCATGATGCTTCCTTCTTCAATCCTTAATTTGCAACTTTGCTTGTTCCATAGATGGACTCCATAACTCAACCTGTTTAGTTGATCCACCTTAGCTTCAACCCATCTCCGGTTAGCCTGGTTAACGGGAGTTGTAAAGAAGCCTCCTACTCGTGTCCAATCCACTGGATAAAACGCCTTAGGCGGCAAAACGGTAAAATTCAGCTTGAGTTTCGCAGCTTCCCTTTCGACCACTCGGGACACAAGGTATGGTCCATTGTGTCCCCATTTGTTTCCATCGAAAGTCGCGGCAAATTCCTCCATGAATTTGTACAATAACTTATGGTTCTTGTCAAAAACCAATACTGCATTGTTTAACCTTGTCCAGTTCCCAGACTGGCTTGCGCTTTGCGCACCAATCGAGTTGCGCAAACCGCTAAAATCTTTCAAAATGATGAAATCTGTATCGATGTAAACGCCACCATACTTGTAAAGAACTGCCAGCCTGATCAAATTCGAGAGGTTTTGTGCTAATGGGATTTTCCCAGGGTTTCTTTTCCCATTCTTGATATGATCTAGCCAAGATTGAGCCGGGGTGTTCTTGAACAAGAACTCCAAGTCGGGTGTGATCGCTTGGACGCGATACCCACGATCAGTTACGGGTTTCAGGATTTGAAACCCGTAACTAGAGTCCATCGTGTTTGATAAAATCATCAAACAACTATTCGGATTCGACTTAAACAAAGCATCTAGAGCTATAAACTCTCTTTCTCCAAAAACCCTCATGGAGGGTGATATCCATGTCATAAAGAAACGAACTTTGCACCCTTCTTTAAAGAACTCATGAGCCCTTTGCTTGAATCTTCGAGTCAAAGTGGTTGACTCTAGGATATCGAATTCGGGTAGGTTTTCGTTGGATTTGTTGATCATTTCTTTGATGATATGATTGATTGGTCGATAAAAGGGTTTGTGATCATCTTGTAAGATAGTTTCTTGAGGTATTTCTTTAGGTTTATGGATTGAATAAGTGGTCAACCTTACATGTTGTACAATAAGGGTTTGGTTGTGTAAAACATGAGTTGAAAGATTGGAAGTTATTGTATGTGTAGTGAACATGTAGGTGAAAAAGATTGCTGCCAAGGAGATAACAGAGAAGATGCGAGTTCCGACATGGCGGCCAAGGCTGAGCCGCCGTTGCATCACCCTTGAAGGAGAAGAAAGTTTGATCATGGATGATCAAATAAGAGTTTTGACGAAGAGAATGTTGGAGACTGCTGTGGTTATACAATGTTTTTAAATTATAGTTGAGTGGAAGAAACATGCAGGAGAAGTAGTCTAGTTTTATACATGTGTTGGAGGAGTTATTTGGTAGTTGATGGATCATGATAAGGAGGAGGCCAAATTGGGACACTATTTAATTAAGAAATAGTTATGAGTTCTACATATTTTGGTTGAAGGAGGTTAACAGTTACGTATTAATAATTATGGATACTGTATGTGTTTTTTCCTTATGACCTATGAAAATGTTGTTTTTACGCTTAGTTATGGCATTAACTAGTAACCATAAAAATGTAAAGTCAACAGAAAATAATACATTTTGTATATTTGTAGAAAAATCATCATCATCATACTCAGTAAATTCCACCAATAGCAAAGCTAAGGTAAGGTCTGAGGAGGGTAAGATGTAGACAGCCTTACTTCTACCCCATAGGAATAGAGAGACTGCTTCCAGTGAGACCCCCGGCTCGATAGTAGTTTTGCATCAAGCCTTGGACATAAGGCACATAACACTCAGCAATTAAGACAATTGCCGATTAGTGCATGTACCCCCTAGTCTTTCGGCTATCAATGTCACCACATGATGCATGATTAACCGTCCCCCTCTTTTAACGTTATTTTCAGGAAATTAGAAAAATAACGTTAAAATTAGTGTATTTTCACTTTTAACCCCCCCCCCCCCCCCCCCCCGAGCGCCCACACATATATACATTATATGCGCATACCGCAAGTGGGACTGCATTTGTAGAAAAATATGTAAACAAATGTGGAGATTGATCACTACAATAGGCTTAAGCCTGTTACGACGACCCAATGTTGTCGTGATTGGGGTTGTTGGCACCCTTTAGCGGCCACATGAACCTTTAGCGACGACAAAAAGAGCAATAGCGACCAAGTAAGAGCGGCGACATGTCGCCGCTAATACCATGAGCGGCGCAGATCAAACCCTTTAACGGCGACAAGTATCGCCGATACCACGTTTTCTTGTAGTGGTAATAGATGTCGCTACGATTTTGAAATAAGAAGTTATGAAACTCATATTTCAAACAACTTTTAATAATATACTCATAATCACTCAAAATCAATCAAAAGTATTAATAAATAGATAAAAGATTAAAAAAGGATGATGGTATGAGATTTAAACAAGGGTGAGAAAAAAACAAATAGGTTACCGTTCTCTAATAACTGATAATTTTGCTTTCGATTCAATTAGGGCTCAAAAGCGAACCAAAACACCTTGTGCAAACAATCTACAAACGTACCTAGGCACCTGACAGTAAAGGCGTTTAGGGTCCGGTTTGGCAACGGGACTTCTGGACCGAGCCAGTAACCACAGGTTTTTTTAATAAAGGTAAAGTAAACCGACTGGGTTGATAGGGTCGACTAGACCGGCCAGATTGACCAATACGATTTGGACCGGTTTCTTTCTTTTCTGTTTTTAGCTTTTCACTTTTTAAACTATATGGTTCTAATTGTGTGTTATATTTTAAGACTGATCTAGCACCATGACTAACATAGCCGTTATTTGTTAAATCATTTATTAAAAAAAAAAGCGAAGGACTAACAAATACAACAACATAAAACAACAAAACAAATATTCTGAAATGATTAACTTAAAGGCCTTAAACATGCCACTGAACTAAAAAGTAACATCAACAAAACCACGAACTTCAATTTACAAATGTCCCGACGGATTAAGCTAACGACACTATTGAAGGTGAAGTTATTCACAGGTTGTTTGAAAATATTGTGCTAAGTCATTAAAAGACCTGATTGCTTAAGAGCTAACATTTGAATCGATTAGGATGTTTTCTAAAACTTACCTAATAAAAGGCTCCATGAACTATTAAGAGGGATTCTTTAAATGAACCAAACACTCTCTAATGGAATCATTAAGAGACTAACAAACTTGGTTTTGAAAGTATTTATATCGAGATATAGATAAAAATACGCATGTCACAATGGCATACTCGAACTTTATAAAATAAAATATCTTAGAAATTATAATAAAAAGAGAAAATATGCTTAAAATTACTTATAATAACAAAATAATAAAAAAATAGTAATACTATTTACTAATTACTTAAAGAGTTAAATGTCATTTTAGTCCCTGTGATTTGGGCCATTTTGCCAGTTTAGTCCAAATGTTTCATTTTTAACATGTGGGTCCAAAAAGGTTTCACAGTTGCCATTTTAGTCCACTGGGTTAACTTCATCCGTTTTTTCTGTTAACGAGAAGGTCAATTCGTTCATTTTATATGGCTGAATTGCCCTTTTTGTTAACAGAATTACATACAAAATGACCAAATTGGCCTTCTCGTTAACAGAAAAAACGAATGAAGTTAACCTAGTGGACTAAAATGGCAACTGTGAAACATTTTAGGACCCACAGGTTAAAAATGAAACCTTTGGACTAAACTGGAAAAATGGCCCAAACCACAAGGACTAAAATGGCATTTAGCTCTTACTTAAAATTACTAATGAGAGTTAATTGCCCGGATGGTCCCTGTGGTTTCACTTTTTTCACGTTTAGTCCTCACCTTTTAAAAATAGCAGCTATTCTCCCTATGGTTTGTTATTTTGTTACTCAGATAGTCCCCCGAGTAGATGTTAATTAGTTTGGGAATAGCAGGTATGCTCTCTATGGTTTGTCATTTTGCTACTCGGGTAGTCCCCTGACATCTACTTAGGGGACTATCCGAGTAACAAAATAACAAACCATAGGAAGCATACCTTCTATTTTCAAAAGGTGGGGACTAAACGTGAAAAAAAGTGAAACCACAGGGATCATTCGGGCAATTAACTCTACTAATTATCATAACATTAGTAATATTCAGTTGCAAACTATTTACTATAGAATTAATTCTACAATAAATCTTCATGCTTCAAGTTTGTTTCTCCTTAAGATGACAAGTCAACATCAAATTTAAATCTGATTAAACCTTAACCTTCCGTATAGCTAGGGCAATAACGTATTGAATCACATATTTTAAATTTTTGATGGCTAAGTTGGATAAATCTACAAATCTGTTTATGTTTAAACAACCCCATCAACAATAACTAAACAATTTTTATGGCTGAAACTTTTCCAGCTTAAATTTGTTGTGGATTTGTGAAAAAATCATACTAGAATCAGTCACCATGTTTTCTAAAACCAATAAAAGGTTTTATAAACAATTAAGAGGGATCTTTTAAAACCAAACACACTCAAATGGAATCATTAAGGGACTAACAAACAGCCCCCTACCCGACCCATATTATGCTCTCACTCTCGCACACTCTTTTATTTAGTTAGTACAATTATATTTTTATTTTGAAACAAATAATTACTTAATAAAAATACGAGTTAAATGCCAATTTTAGTCCCTGTGGTTTAGGCTATTTTGTCAGTTTAGTTCAAAGGTTTCATTTTTCGTCTGTGGGTCCAAAAAGGTTTCACCGTTGCCATTTTAGTCCACTGGGTCAACTTCGTCCATTTTTTCTGTTAACGAGAAGGGCAATTTGGTCATTTTATATGTAATTCTATTAAATAAAAGGAAAATTCGGCCATATAAAATGAACGAATTACCCTTCTCGTTAACAAAAAATTGATGAATTTAACCCAGTGAACTAAAATGGCAATGGTGAAACGTTTTTTGAACCCACAAGTAAAAAATGAAACGTTAGGACTAAACTGACAAAATAACTTAAATCAAAGGGACTAAAATGACGTTTAACTCTAGAAATAAAGTATAAATATAAGATTGGTAATAGCTAAAACTTTTTAAAAGATTACATAATAGAAAAAAAAAACACATCACTTCAAATTGAAAAAAGAAACACAAAAATGGTTTATTTTGAAAACAACACCGTTTTCACTAAATCGCTTACGAGATCAAAATATATTTTATTTAAAAATAACTCAATATTAAACATATTCGTAACGTTATAAAATATTAAACTTATTCGTAACGTTAGAAGTGTAAAAAAAATCGAATATAACCTCATATTATCTATGAAAATTACTTTTGAAGAATGATAAAACTGACTTGATAAAAATGTAACGTTAATTTACTAAACCATAACTATATGACACTAAGTTGTAAAATGTATTAAAACTAGTTGGATGCCCCGCCCACGTTGCGGGGCGTCAAGCCGAAATTTCTTAGTTTCATAACATGCGTGCATGTATTTTAGTTACTTATACATACTACTTATAACACGATCTATAAAAAATATCGAGTCAACCAATTAGACCAAAACACTATCATAGTTTTGCTAAAAAAATAAATAAATAAATAAAACGATGGCAAACCTTTAATTTTGAGTAGGGGGCAAAATAGTAATTTGTCAGAGCCAATGAGCGAGTGTTAGACACCCGGTTGACACAAAAGTTAAATTGAGTCAACGAAGTAAAATAAAAATTACTATAGTTTTGCAAAAAAAAAAAAAAAAAATGGCAAGACTATAAATTTGAACTTGGGGCAAAATCGTAATTTTTTTAGCTGAGTGCAAACTCATAATTTTAAGCTGAGGGTAAATTTGTAACTTTAAGCTGGGGGGCAAAACCATAATTTTATTTTGAACTGGAGCAAAATAATAGTTTTGAACTAAGGGCAAAATCGTAATTATGAACTCATGGCGCAATCATAATTTTTGAGAAGGGGGCAAAATCATATTTTTGAACGGAGGGAAAATCGTAATTTTTAGCTAGGGAGGAAAAACTAAAACGACGGCAAGACTACAAAGTTTAGCTGAGGAAAAATCGTAATTTTTTAAATGAGGGAAAACTCATAATTTTATTTTGAACTGAGACAAAATTATAGTTTTGAACTAAGGGCAAAATCGTAATTTTGAGCTGGGAGCATTGACATAAATTTATTTTGAAATGAGGGCAAAATCGTAATTTTGCACTTAGGGCGAAAGTGTAATTTTTGAAGAAGGGGCAAATTCATATTATTTTTTGAACAAAGGGCGGAACCGTAACTTTGAGCTAGAGGCAAAAGCATAACTTTATTTTATTGGTAAATTGATTAGACCAATGAGATTATCTATTTATATTAAAAATTGAAAGGGGGGACCGCCCTTTTCCACCAATTGAAGGGTGGAACTATTGCCGGAATGGATCTTTGTATATGTAGGTAATTAATTTAATTAATATAAATCATCCAATTAATACATGTTATATCAATTTCATATCTTTAATAGTATTATATTATTACAAAATTTACTAAATCACAACAGAATGGTTTAGTTATTTTGACGAAAGGTTTCAAGTTGCACTAAAAAAATTTAGAGTAAATTACAAGTTTTGTCCTTTATGTTTACATCAAATTTCAGGCGCTGTCCTTTAGGCCAAAAGTTGACAGACGGTGTCCTTTACCTTTCAAAATCTTACACGTTATGTCCTTTAGGCCAAACCCAGTTAGAATTTTTGGTTAAATCTGGTCATGTGCATTGCACATGAGGGTACTATTGTAATTTCACCTACTTAATTTAAAAAAAAATTGCATAATACAAACCCAGTAACTTATATGAATTATTAACAACCCTTCAAGTTTGATTATCTGCAGTCAGACCATTAAACCAAACACAAACAACAAATTTTCACACCCAACACCTTTTCATTTCATATTTACATACAAAAACACAAAATCCCACAACGGAAAATCAAAACTTGAACAACACCCACTTCAATTTCTCATCAATTTAACCAAAATTCAAGGGAAATATAGAAAAATAAACCCAAGAACGTAACCTGTTGTTTCAGAAACCGTAACCGGTCATCATCACTCTCTCCAAACAACGAAACCAGTTGTTTCAGAAACCGTAACCGGCGAATAACCTCTTGTTTCGGTAATTTCAACGAATCTATTTTCTGTTCATCGGTTATCGGAGCTTTTGAAGATGAAACAACGGATTCAGGTTTTGATTTTGATGAATCGATGTTTGAGTTAGGGTTTCATGTGTTCGGATCTAACGGATTTGAGTCATTTTAGTATTTGATTTTGACGGAGGCGTTTGGCTTCTGCCTCTCGTTTTTCTTCTTCCCGAAGCTTTTGGATCCGTTTGAAGACTTTCTGGCCGCCGGTTTCCTCCGAGAGTGCTTGTCGTTTCTTTAGAAGCTCTTGTTTTATGAGATCCATGGCGGTTTAGGGTTGAATCTAGGGTTTGTGAAGTTGTTGTTAGGGTTCAGATTGATGAGTGTTTGAAGCAGGTGGTTTTGATTTTGGGATATAAATGGGGAATTAAATATCTTTCAAAAAGAATGGGGAATTAAATGACTTGAGAGGGAATGACCATTTTACCCTCATGTGCCTTGCACATGACATATTTTAACTGAGATTTCTAACCAGGTCTGGCCTAAAGGACAAAACGTGCAAGATTTTGAAAGGTAAAGGACACCGCCTGTCAACTTTTGGATTAAAGGACAACGCCTGAAATTTGATGTAAACATAAAGGACAAGGGAGCCGCTAAAATGAAAACCACCTCCAGTTGTAAGAACCGTGAGAACTGTTTTAGACGAATGAGAGGATGCCACTTCATATCTTCACATGTGTTATATTAGGGTTAATTTGGTAATTTAACCCATCACACATTTCAATCTCCTGCACAAATATCAGAGATGCATTCTCTCTCTACATATCACATCTAGATCCTTTTTTCTCTCTCTCCATAAATCAAATCTCAGGCACCATCTCCTCCACCACACAATCAGAGATGCATTTCAATCTCTCTATCTTTACCTAGCCACCGTCTCCTCCACCCCAGAAACCCCTTCGCCGCTCGCATCCGCCACAGCCCCACCCCCCGTCTTTTCTCTCTCTCCTCCACCACAGAAACCCCTTCGACGATGTTGATGATGACACGAGCACAAGAGTTTTGAAGACGATGATGTTTTGAAGATGATGTTTTGAAGGTGTTTTGGAGGTGGTGGTGGGGAGGCTGTTGATCGATGGTGAGGAGCGACGGTGTTGGTGGCTGGTGGAGAGGAGCGACGGTGTTGGTGGCTGGTGGAGAGGGGGTGACGGTGAATGGTGGCTGGTGGAGAGAGAAAGGCTGGCACCGTCGGCGGCGGGCTGACGGCAGCGCCGCCGTGAACAGCGGCGGTCCTGGTCTCCCGACGAGCTATGAATATGGTTGCCTGTGTTCTTGACTTTTCTGGTGATTTTTCTGGTTGCCTGTGTTCTTGATTTTTCTGGTGATTTTCTGGTTGCCTGTATTCTTGACTTTTCTGGTGATTTTTCGGTGGGTTTTGATGATTTTTCTGCTTGAATCTGATGGTTTTTTGATATATTGGGGGTTTTGATTTGTGTTCTATGAATCTGTGGGTTTTGATAGGATCGATAGGGCGGCGATGATGCAAAAAAAAAAGCATAGATTTTGCTGACGATGGCGCGGCAAGGACGGCGAAGGGTTGGTTTTTTGAACCTGCAACCCCACTTTTGCAGCCTCTTGATTATCGGATAATCTGAGCCAAACCCCGTTTATTTTTTTTCGAGATATACTTTGTTTTGATGTTGTTGGTTTTTTTTATTTTTTCCCCCTAGTCGATGATGATAACAATATATCTGAGACACCTACCGAGTTTGCGTTTTCTGGGTGCGTTCGTGTTGCGTTAAAAAGTTTTTGTAAAAAAAAAATGTTAAACCGTAAACTTTTTAGCGTAAAACGTAAAAAGTTTAACGTAAATTGTAAAAACGTAAACTTTTTTAACATAAAAACGTAAAACGAAAAAACGTAAAACGTAAAAAGTTTTACGTAAAACGTAAAAAAGTTAACGTAAAAAGTATTACATAAAACGTAAAAACTAAAACGTAAAAAGTTTTACGACGTTAAAAAAACGTAAAACGTAAAAAGTTTTACGTAAAACGTAAAAAGTTTAACGTAAAAAAACGCCGCTTGAAAAAGCCGGGCGTAAAACGTAAAACGTAAATTTTTTAACGTAAAAAGGTAAATTTTTTACGTAAAAACGGCGTGAAAAAACGGCGCGTTAAAAATGGAGCGAAAAAACGCCGTTAAAAAAACAGCGTGAAAAAAAGGACATTAAAAAACGAAGTAAAAAAGGGCGTGAAAACGGCGTAAAAACGACGTAAAAACGGCGTGAAAAAACGGCTTAAAAACGACGTTAAAAAAACGGCGTAAAAACGACATAAAAATGACGTTAAAAAAACGGTGTGAAAAAACGACGCCTGAAAAAGTCGGGCGTAAAAACGGCGTGAAAAAACGGCGCGTTAAAAATGGAGCGTAAAAACAGGGCGCAAAACGGCGCGTTAAAAACGGTTCGTTAAAAACGTTTTTTAAACAAATCTTGAAAAAATTATCAAAAAATCTGATTTCAAAAAATTCTTTAACAAAAAAATATGTTTTTTTAATAAAAAATAATTAATGCAATAGGAAAAAAAAAAGGCAATAAAAAATAATATATATAAAAAGACAAAAAAAAACAAATTTACTTAAATGCCCTTTAACAATAAAATATTAAAAACATAATAAGAAAAAAAGAATTTTATAATAGTTTTTATTACTTTTAATCTCATCCATCTATCCTAAAGATTTAATGGTTAGAAAGTGGTTTTCGTGGTTCTTACAACTGGGGGTGGTTTTCATTTTAACGGTCCCCTAAGGCTGTGTTCCAGAGATCCACTTAACTGGGGGAGGGGAGGGGAGGGAAAATGAGGTTTTTTTTGCCTGAAAATAGTTTTTCCAATTTGGAAAGACATGGAGGGGAGGGGAGGGATTTTTAACTCGGGAACACACCATAAATGACAAAACTTGTAATTTACTCTAAAATTAATTATTTAAGAATGAGAAATAACCATGCTAGCTTCTTCCTCATGAGTCAGTGACAAAAACATTGTATTCTTTTTAGATCGATGGTTCTAAACGAAAACAGTGAAAACACGGATTCGAATTCTTATAGAAAGTTGTTTCTTTAAAAGCATAATTTTGATTCATCTTCAACCCAAACCAAGAAACTTAGAACCACCCCCATATAACTTTCCTAAAATCGATTTCAAGGTTATAAAATTTGAAATGAGTGGAGGATTGAGAGGGGAGTGTAAACTGTATAAGGGGTTTGAAGGTCTCTAGTTATAGGGATCAAAGTCTAAGGTTTCTTGGTGAATATCAATTGATTTGATCGGATTTATAAGGTGGCATGATTTCAGAGATAAGTAATGTTGAGTGCATTCTCGTCCAGGTTCGTAATGATAAAAAGGAAACGCGTATGTCAAGAATCAATCAGTGGTAACCAAAAATTCCTTGCCATGTTTGTTGTCTGAGGTTTGGGCGGCATTAGGATTTCAAAAGCAGCTTCATTTCTAACATGAGTATAAGAGAAGTTTGGCTACGAAACCTGCGCCAAACACACATGTGGTGAAGTTGCTTGCTTGACGTGAGTTAAGTCGAACATTTCTGGTGGCGCGGGTTCGAGTCCTGGGTTCTTCAGTCGCTTTTATTTTTGTTATTTTTTTTGTTTCCCATTTGAATAAGTTTCCCTTTTATTACATAAAGGCCCTTGTATTTTTTTTTTAACTTATTTCAATAATTAACCAACATAATAAAGTTTTATTTAGAATGTTAATATTTTTATATATTAATACAATATTAATTAATTAGAGAAAAAGAATAAATAAATAAATAAATAATTAAATAAACAAATAAACTCCGTTTTATTCATGAAACGAAGGATCCGGTTACTAATGGTCCGGGTTTCGGGTTTCAAAATAGGTTGGATTTTTCTAGTACCCATATTTGGCGGATGTTACAACTTCCGCTTGAGCAAGTTTAGATATCGAGCTTTTCATCTTCTCCATAACCAATAAGCCCAAAACATTTTAGTGTTATTTGAGACATGGCATGTCTTATGAACCCAACACCTCTCATGTCAACGGCTGATATGAGATTTACCTATGGTGTTGCACACCAGTTTATATAAAAAATACTAAATGGGATGTCCTTTTGATAACATGTACGGTTGTGCTTTGATTTCTTGTAAGACTACTTACAACTTGGTTTTCAGAATATTTATATCGAGAAGTAGATAAAAATACGCATGTCACAATGGCATACTCGAACTTTATAAAACAAAATATCTTAGAAATTATAAGAAAAAAAGAAAATATGCTTAAAATTACTTATAATAACAAAATAATAAAAAATAGTAATACTATTTACTAATTACTTAAAATTACTAATTATTATAATGTTCCAAACTATTTACTATAGAATTAATTCTACAATAAATCTTCATACTTCAAGTTTGTTTCTCCTTAAGATGACAAGTCCACATCAAATTAAATCTGATTAAACGTTAACCTTCGGTATAGCTAGGGCAATAACGTGTTGAATCACATATTTTTAATTTTTGATGGATAAGTTTGATATCTGTTTATGTTTAAACAACCCAATCAACAATAACTAAACAATTTTTATTGCTGAAACTTTTCAAGCTTAAATTTGTTGTGGATTTGTGAAAAAATCATATTAGAATCATTCAGCATGTTTTCTAAAACTTATCCAATAAAAGGCTCCATAAACTATTAAGAGGGATCTTTTAAATGGCCCAAACACACTCAAACGAAATTATTAAAGGCCATGCGGTATGGGGGTCGGCTCCCCCCGTCCCGGCTCGTCGCAGGCGTCCCACACCGCCCCCCTCTTTTGTGTTGCGTCCTTCCCGTCTTCTCCAAGACATTGGAGACGAGGCCAGTGATTGGCTGATGGTGGGCCCCCTTAGTTCTTCTCTCTCTCTTTTATTTTATATATTAGTTTTTTATTATTGGGTAGTCCCCCACACCCTTGGGTAGTCCCCTTTGGACGGTCCTTCATCGAATGTGACATGACGCCTACGTGGCGGATAGTCTCCAAAGGAACTACCCAAACCATACCCTATTGTCTAAAAGACTAACAAACAGTCCCCTACTCGACCCATATTATGCTCTCACTCTCGCAGACTCTTTTATTTAGTTAGTACAATTAATATTTTTATTTTAAAACAAATACTTACTAAATAAAAATAAAGTATAAATATAAGATTGGTTATAGCTAAACCTTTTTAAAAGATTAAATAATAGAACAAAAAACATCACTTCAAATTGAAAAAAGAAACACAAAAATGGTTTATTTTGATGGGTGGAGATATAACAGGAAGTTTATTTGGCTAAGAAGGCTAGGAAGTGATCTTGACCATCCATTTAGTTAATCAAGGGCTAAGATTAAATGACGGAAATTGAAGGGAAGAAAAGAGGCGCGTGAGTTTGTTTAGGGGCATTCTACTCAATCCAAGGCAATAGTTTTTCTCTCCTCCAACTCCCCCCATTTTTTAAACATTAATAACTCTTTCATACGACATTATTTTTTTTATAAAAATTGCACAAAAAAACGAGCATTTTTTATCTTTAAATACTATTGCTATATTTTCAAAAAAAAAAAATTTAAAAACCCAGTTGCGTAAAACGCAATAGAAAAACCCCCAGTTACGTAAAATGCAAAGAAAAAAAAAACCTAAAAAATAACATTTTTCTAAAACGCAATGCACAAAAAACACAAAGAAATGTCTTATTTGTAAAACGCAATGGCCATAAAACACAAAGAAATGTCTTATTTCTAAAACGCAATAGCCTAAAAACTCAAAAGAAAATGTACTTTCTAAAACGCAATGGACTAAAAACACATAAAAATGTGTTTTACCTAAAACGCAATGCACCAAAAACACAAACAAATGCCTTATTTCTAAAACGCAATGGCCAGAAAACACTTAAAATGTCTGTTATCTAAAACGCAATGGACTGAAAACACATAAAAAATGTTTTTACCTAAAACGCAATGCACAAAAAACACAAAGAAATGTCTTATTTGTAAAACGCAATGGCCAGAAAACACTTAAAAATGACTCATTCTAAAACGCAATTGACTTAAAAACAAAAGAAAGTGTTCTCTGTAAAACGCGATGGACTGAAAACACCTAAAAAAGTGTTTTACCTAAAACGCAATGTACCAAAAACACTTCAAGAATGTGTTTTTCTAAAACGCAATTGCCAGAAAACACATAAAAATGTTTTAGTTCTAAAACGCAATTGCCTAAAAACACCAAAGAAAGTGTTCTCTCTAAAACGCATTGAACCATGACAATAGCTTTGTCTGTCATGTGAATTGTCTGTGCTGTGAACTGTCTGAACCAATGCAGTTTACGAATGCAGTTTCCAGAGGCAATTTACAGAAAATTAATTTTTCTGATGCATTTTTATTACAGCTCAACCCCAGTGGCTGCCGCCCATGGGACCCTGCTACCAGGGGCGTTGCCCCCGGACCCCCGCCAAGATCGTAAAACGCAATGACTAAATCAAAAACCCAGATCGTAAAAATGAAATTAAAGAATTTCTTACATGGATCGAAGTGATTTCTTCAACAATTGACGAATTTTGAATGATTGAAACACTTATCAGCGCACGAATCGAACGGATCGAGTGATTATCTTCAAAATCACCGGAAAAAACCAGATTTTGTATGAAATTGAAGTGGGTTTTCTTCAAAAAAGCTGAAGAACACGTTGATCGGGTGTTTGAGTCATTGAATGGTGATGAAAATCACACTATAATGTAGTGATTATTGAGATAGAAAGTGAGGAAATGGTTGAAGATGGTGGGTTTTGAAGTTACTGGTTTTGAAAAGGAAGAAGAAAGGGTTGGATTGACTAAAATACTCTTTTTCTTTATTTTAAATGTTGCCACATGTCCTAATCCTGTTGCTTTCTACACTTGCTAGCCAAAATAAACTTGCTATTTGATCATTTCCCTTATTTTGAAAACAATACCGTTTTTACTAAATCGCTTACGAGATCAAAATATATTTTATTTGAAAATAACTCGATTTTGTTAAGTTTACATTGCGAAAATATATCAAATAATACTATGTATTTAGTTTTTTTTGTAAGTTACATACTAAAAGTTATTAGAGAAAATTTTTCTCGTAAGGTCCCTTCACTTTTTTTCACAAATAAAAAACCAACATAATTTCTTTTCTATTTCATAAAAAGTCTCTTAACAACTTTTCACACATAAAAAAACCAACATATTTTCTATTATTTTATCATACAAATACATTAAAATGTTAAATCTAAACAAGAAAAAACTTTTAATTATGATCAAATAAAATCATGAAAGCATTATTTGACAGTTATTTATATTTACGATAAAGATAATTAGTTTATAACTTTTTTAAGATTTAAATTTATAACTACTTTTTTATATGGTTTTTTGTTTTTTTCTGTTTCGAGTTATGTCATCCATACTCATGTATTTTTATTATATTGTTTTTATAAGATTATTTATAATTATGATCAACTTATTGAATTTTAAACAGAAAAGAAAAGCCAAACATTAAACAAACATTGGTTGTTACTTCAGCGAGGCAATTGACTTGGGTTTTTCCAATGGAGACTCAAGTTCAATTCCCACTTGTGTCATATTAGGGTGGATATTGGGCAATGATAGTGACAAACCCACCGAGGGGGGTTCGATCCTGAGCCGCACCCCGGTTTTAATTCGGTTGTTACTTTAGCGAGACAACTCGTGTGGAGGCAGTACGGTTTCCGGGGGAACGCTGTAACCAAGTCTGGCCAACCCAGCGCGAGCCCGGTTAAAACAAGGTAAGTCTGGGCAGACTTGGCTAGGACCGCCGATTAGACGTTGTGACATTTGGTCACTCAAAAAGAAAGTCAACATTGGTTTGTCATATGTCCAATTTAAAACATTAATTCATCTCATATCTTTTTTCACCTGCTATTAATAAGTAATAAAGTTATTCACAATTTTGTTCAAATTTAACATTTAGAGTAGACTTGTATATACAAAAAGTTGTTAAGGGACTTTTATGAGACAAAAAAAGTATTTTGTTTTTTTATGTGAAAAAAAATTGGAAGAATTTTACGAGAAAAAATAGAAAGTATACTATTTTTTATGATATTTTCCTAACAAATTATTATAATAAAAAATTTAAATTAAATAGTTACAATCTCACGCTAATGAGTGGGCTCGTGGGTAAAGTAACTAACTTGATATGTATATGTTTACATTATATAATAATAAATTATTTCTTCAACTCTTTTCCATCACTTTTAAAGGTTATAGTTATTAAAAGGATAAATTAAATAATTAAATTACTTAAAGGTGTAGAATATAAAAGTATAACTTGATAGCTTTATAATATAGGAACCTTACGTTGCAGTAGGACCGATAAACCAAAGAAAAAATAGATGTACAAATGTTAAACCACGCACGTTACAGCGTGTTAACTTGTAAAATTTAACGTAAGACATAAAACATTATCATATAAAAGAATAACTAAATCAAAACCTTAAAAACATTATTCAAGTGGGGTTTGAATTAATATAATAATAATAATAATAGTTAAATAAAGTTATAAATTATACTGTTTAATAAAGTTAAAAATAATCCATAAGGCAAATTGGAAAACAATAATCTCATCTTTCTGAAATTGGCCGATAATAATCCAAAGTCAGTTATTAGTCAATAATAATCCGACCTCGTCCAATTTTTTTTGTAAAACAGTCCTCCTTTAAAATAGCTTAATGGAGTTAAATTTTTTTCCGAATTACAAACCGATGTTTTAGGGATTTTGATCAGAATGAGGATACGAGTCGATTGATGTAAAACTTACCTCAAAATACTTCCCCCAACCCACGAAAACGGTGCTTCAATTCGGGTGTTTAACTTCCAATTAACAAAATTCAAGCCATTTCGAACACAATTTCGAGGTAAGTTTTACATCAATCGACTCGTATCATCGTTCTGATAAAAAACCCTAAAACATCGGTTTGTAATTCGGAAAAAAACTTAACTCCGTTAAGCTTATTTTAACGGCGGTCTATTTTACAAAAAAATTGGACGAGGTCGGATTATTATTGGCTAATAACTAACTTGGAATTATTATCGGCCAATTTCAGAAAGATGAGATTATTATTTTCCAATTTGCCTAATCCATAAGCGTTATTTTATACTTTTATTAATAAGTTAAGAGAAGAAAACAAAAATATATCACATGAAAATGTTGTAAGTTTGTGAGTATGTATCATGGTATTGGTATTGACTGAAATCCGACCATTGGTGTATCAAATTGAATAATAAATTTTTTAGTATTATGTGCGTAAAATACAACATATAAATTACATCAAACAAGGCGTAAAATCAACCCTTTTCGGTACTAATGTAGGAAAAAACATGTTTCTTTGTTTACTTTTAATTTACAGGATCAAAAGAGCTTAAACGAACAAAAGGAACAAATTAACAACAAAAACCAACATAAATACAAAGAAGAAGGATTGACACGACCCGCCGAGCCCCCATCCACATCCAAACCAACAAAAATAACAAAACAGAAGCTTAGGCACGGGGCCGTGCCTAGTCAAGATTCCCTACAGAAAAAGACAACAGTAAAAGACAAACCAACACGGGGTCGTGCCAACTCAACATGGGCCGTGGTCAACTATAAGATTCGAAGAATATGAGATAGTACAACAAGTACATTCACCATGGGTCGTGCCGTTGACACACAGTGCTGTGTTAGTACAAGACCTGACATCTACAGTTAATGAAGGGAGAGAAAATGAAGGCCACGGGGACGTGCCGGGTGGGCACGGGGCCGTGTGAGCAGTCTGATTCCAGCTATAAATATGGGTGCTTGGTTTCATTCCAACTCATCCCTTGGCAAACCACTTCTCTCATACTTGCCACCAGTCCACTACCATTACTTTTGATTTCCAATCTTTGGTAACTTTTTATTTGGGTATGTATGAATGACTTTAATAACTAGTTTTCTATATTGAAGGTGAATTTTACTTAATCATTTCTTCATGTTTTGTTGATTCACTCATTCGTGTCTTTACGGTCTATATAAAGTGATTTAACTGTTTAGAAGGGGGTTAGAAGGGTGTTTGGGTAAAGTTCATGCCTCGTTTAGTGTATAGATCCTACGAGGACCTGATTCAAGCTTAGTAGGACTTCCCTTGAGGCAGATGACATCAAATCAGGGGAAGTAAGAACCTCTTGTAATCCCTCATCTATAAACTACTATTAAAATATTAAACCGACCTTGCGGGACTGTATCCTTGCTGACCCAGACCAATAGGTTGAGGGTAACGCTGCCTGGAAGGGGTCCTACCACTTTTCGCATTAATAAATTACTTAATTGTCTTTCAATAATCCGACCTTGAGGGATTGTATCCCTATTGACAAAGACCAATAGGTTGAGGGTAATGCTGCCTGGAAGGGGACCTACTACTATAACTTAAAGATAATCTCTTAAAAAGCCCAAAGTGCGGAATCATCAAAGTAAAGAGGAGTTGGAACCAAGTGATTCTTTCTTATCTATTTGTTTTCCTTATATTTTATATTTTTTATTTTCTAGTTTATCTTTTAAAACTTTCAAAACTTTTTATCAAATTTTGTAAGATTAGACGTCAACGATAAGCCGGTATTAAAAGCTCTTGTGTCCTTGGACGACCTCAGTATCTTTCCATCACTATACTACGTCCGCGATAGGTGCACTTGCCCTAACGTGTGTAGAGTGATAGTATTATATCGTTTTTTATAAATTTAAAGTTTGATTCGCCAGTAAAAAGTGCTTAAAATATATCTAAAATTATACACACCTACACACACGTCAAGTTTTTGGCGCCGTTGCCGAGGACACAAGGATTTTGAGAAAGCTTAAAATTAAAGGCCTAATCTTTTTTATCTTTTCTTTTTAAGTTTTTCCTCTTTTTCTCCCAATTTTCTACTTTCTGCAGGAATAACATGGGGCCGTGTTTGATCAACATGGGCCGTGTCAGACCTACAGTGTCTGGGAAGAGTTGTTTTCTTGTTACTAGAACAGAGGCACTGGCCATTTACAGGAGCACGGGGCCGTGTCAAACTTCCAGTATCTGGGAACTTGAAAACAAAAACTATGTACAGCACGGAGCTGTGCCAACACCAGCATGGGACAGTGCTACTCACTAGACTGGGCATTTTTTTGTTTTTGTTCGCAGAAAATCACATAATTCTGTATAATTTGCAGGAGATACAGCCTGGTGCATGACCTCCACCTCTGACAAAGACATAAAAGTGCCACTTGACGAACCCGAGCGCTTTTTAAGAAAAAGAATTCAAGCTAAAAACAGACAAAAAGCCTCAACCCAAAACCCACCTATGGCGAATCAACGCACTCTCATGGATTACCTACTGCCTACGGTCGGCCACACTTAATCCAAGTGCTCCAAAATTCCGCCACTTTTCATGGCCTATTCGATGAAGATCCCCATTTACATATTACTAACTTTTTGGAAATATGTGACGCCTTTCGGATTAACGGAGCCTCCAATGATGCTATCCGGCTCCGTATGTTCCCTTTTTCCCTCAAAGACCGAACAAAAGCTTGGTTAAACACCCTCTCAAGTGTCACACCCCAACCGATGGCGGAATCATCGGGGCGTGACACTGAGCGAAACAGATTGTTCAAAAGAATCCATAATAACTATTAAATGACAATATTTATAAGGTTTAATATCTCATACTATTAAACAAATATCTCAAAACAGTCATTACAGATAATCCGTCTCAAAAACAGATTCCATTCCGTTAACTCAGATTTTATTTGGTGGGTTTCTAGACTTCCTACTTGTTTGCAGCATAACATCCAATCAACCTGTCACATACGTTAAAATAAAAGTCAATACATAAATTAAAGGTGAGTACACAAGTTTGCATAGATATAGTATGAAAAGCGTTTACGCATAACCAGCATGTAACACGTAACGGGCGAAGCATGTAACTATTAACAATGATACAACCTAACCACGCGACTGCGATGTAGAGTATGCACGACACATGTTCACCACTGTGAACACGTGAAGTAAAATGTGATCCCTAGCAACAGCTGTCAAACAGGTGCTGAGTCCAAACTATAGTATTATCGTCGCTAGAAGAGGTCTAGTGTAACACTGTATAAGCATATTAACAAGCATTCAACAAATCACATATAGCATGCGGGAGCGGTTAGCGTTATAAAGTGTTTGCGTTGTGTGTTGTGTTTCGATAGAGAACGTATATAACACCCAAAGGTGCGTTAAACGAAAATGGGTTCGAGTATACTCAAAGTGCGTGTTTTACAAGTAAACATGGTCTGGTTGGATTGAAGGGAGCGCCTTGTCAGCCTGCGTACGGGAAACAGATGGATAAGTCTTCCTCAAGGCTGAACAGCCGTAAACGGAATGTCGATAGGGTTAAGTATTTGACAGATCATCCGAACGGATGGACGCCATCTGGGTAGGGTGGCCTGTCTCGCTTAGAACGATAAAAGTTTTGAAGTAAAACCAATGTTTTTTTAAATAGCAGGGAAAATATTTGAAGTGAGTACAAAGCCTAACCGGACAGATGGACATGGCCCATTCAATTCGGACGGATGGTCTGTGTTCGAAATTTCTGTAAAGTTTTCTTAAACTAAAGGTTTTAGTTAACGGAGACGGTGCGACGACGTGTCAAACAACGGAAAAATACCAAATCCAGTCCATTCGGCCGGATGGGCCTTGCCCACTCAGAAAAACGTGCTGTTCTTGATGAAGATTCATGTTTGACCCGTTAAACGGTCCATCTCTTTGGTGGAAGTCAGTTCTCAAGCCGGCTTTCTACTAGGGAACAAGTCGAGAGTCTGACTGAGTCCCGATTCCATCAAATTTGTGTAAAAACCGACAAAAAGTTTAAAACAAGTTGAAAAGTGTTGAAATCTTTCATAAATAAGTTGAAAAGTGTGAAAATCCTTTAGAACTTGAACCAATCTCAATTGAATGATGTTCCACAACAGGGTACACAAGCAAAACGAGTGGAAACCACCTTCGAGAGGTCTAAAATCAGTGATTTCAAGAAATAGTTAAAGTGTGTGGGTGATTTTGATGAAGAAGATGGAGTAGAAGTGATTTAGAATGAAGATTGAAGAAGATTTGAGAGAGAAAGCTTACAAAATGGTCTTGAATCGCGTCTGAGACTTGAGAGCGGATGGGAGTGTCAAAGTGTTGAAATGAGGGTGTACGTCGGGTATTTATAGAGGAGGGTGAGGGTTTAAGTCGGTGCGCGAATGGCCGTGTCCGGATGGCTCCATCCGGACGGACGGTCCCCATCCGGGCGGATGGACCATTCGGACAACCAAGTTTGTTTTTGTTAGTTTTTCCAACTTTGGTTCATTTGTTAGGTGCTACGTTGCGTTTTAGTGTGAATAATCGAGTTGTGCGAGTGGCGTTGAGTTTGCGTTGCGATAGTGTTTGCGAGTATCATCCGAAACATATAAAGTACACACAAGTAAAGCACATAAGAACGCACATCAAAACATTACTACTACCAATAACAGCGTTTGCGATTTAGCGTGTTAGTCGTGATAAGCGTATGCGGAGGCGTGCGATAACCATACAAACACACTCGGCAATTAAAATAGTATAATTCTCTGTAATTCGTGTTGCGCAAGTGTTAAGCGTTTGCGAATATAAAGCGTTTAAACATGAAGCAGTGCGGTGTGATGAAAATGTATTTAGTACAACATAACCCATTGTTTATATCGAATCTCAGAGTACAAGACAGTTACAAGTCGAAGCGAAAATAGATCGGTAACGATCCGAAAAGTCGGGTTCTTACAGCCTTCCCTACTTTAGGAAATTTCGTCCCGAAATTAAGGAGCACTCGTAACAAAGAGCTGCGGATATTTAGCTTTCATATCACTTTCAAGTTCCCAAGTGAACTCGGCGCCGCGTTTGCCTTCCCAACGAACCTTCACTATGGGAATGAGTAAGCGTCGAAGTTTCTTGGTCTCTCAATCCATGATTTCTACTGGCTTTTCCATAAAGTGCAGTCTCGTTTATTTGCAAATCTTCTAGAGGTACATGAAAATTTTCTTCAGCTAGACACTTCTTGAGGTTCGAGACGTGGAAATTCGGATGCACGTTGCTGAGTTCAATTGGTAATTCGAGTCGGTAGGCCACTTTACCAATTCTTTCCAGAATCTTAAAGGGACCCACGTATCGTGGCACTAGCTTTCCCTTCTTGCCGAATCGGATCACCCATTCCAAGGTGAAACCTTTAGGAATACGTGATCACTAAATTCGAACTCAAGGGGCTTGCGCGTTTATCGGCGTAGCTCTTTTGACGACTTCAAGCTTTCAGGAGATTGTCTCATATTTGGAGGATCTTGTCCGTCGTTTCTTGTAGTAAATTGGGACCGATAATTTGTGCGTCTTCGATCTCGTGCCATACAATAGGTGATCGACATTTTCTATCATATAATGCCTCAAAGGGTGCCATCTGAATATTAGCATGATAATTGTTATTTTACGGGAATTCAACTAAAGGTAAATGCGTATCCCAATTACCTCCAAAATCTATAACGCACGAACGAAGAATGTCTTCAAGGGTACGAATCGTGCGCTCAGTCTGACCGTCGGTCTGGGGATTGAAAGCAGTACTGAGATTAAGAGTCCTACCAAGAGCGAACTGAAAAGTCTCCCAGAGACGCGAGGTAAATCGACCATCGCGGTCATAGATGATGTCACGAGGCGTCCCGTGTCGACAAATGACTTCGTCGGTATAGATTCGTGCTAATCATTCTACCTTGAAGTCTTCTCGTATCGGTAGGAAATGGGCGGATTTTGTAAGACGATCGACGATAACCCAAATGCTATCGTGACTAGAGGGAGTGCGAGGGAGTTTAGTAATGAAATCCATGGCTATACTTTCCCATTTCCACATCGGGATTTCAGGTTGTTCGAGTAAACCTGAGGGTCGTTGATGTTCGGCCTTAACTTTTGAGCAAGTTAGGCATTTCGAAACATACATCGCGATATCCTTCTTCATCCCAGGCCACCAATACCTAAAACGGAGGTCCTGGTACCTTTAGTCATCAAGATATCCCTGAGGTTATTGCGACTAGGAATCCAAATGCGGTCGAGATAATGAAAGATGCCATTAGATTTGCTTTCCAACTGGTTTTCGGAACCAAGTATTCTTTCTTCCCTTAGGGTATTCTCAAGAAAACAAGCGTTTTGCGTATCGTGAATGAGGGATTCGAGATCGTTTTGGGCTTGGGTATCATGAACACTATACACATAGCTTTGTCGGCTAAGAGCATTGGCCACGACGTTTGCTTTGCCTGGGTGGTAGCGTATCTCACAATCGTATAAGTTCGACCCATCTGCGTTGGCTCATGTTAAATTCTTTCTGGTTCAAGATGTGTTGTAGGCTCTTATCGTCGGTGAAGACCGTACACTTGGTACCATAAAGGTAGTGTCACCAAATCTTCAACGCAAAAACAACTGCACCGAGTTCGAGATCGTGGGTTGTGTAGTTCTTCTCGTGGACCTTGAGTTGTCGAGAGGCGTACGCGATAACCTTGTCTCGTTGCATAAGAACACAACCAAGACCTAGGTTAGAGGCATCGTAATAAACAATAAAATCATCGTTTCCGTCAGGAAGTGTAAGAATAGGAGCATTGCAAAGCATATACTTGAGAGTTTGGAAGGCCTCCTCCTGTTTGGGACCCCAAACAAAAGGTTTATCCTTCTGAGTTAGAGCGCTAAGCGGTACAACGATTTTTGAGAAATCGGCGATGAATCAGCGGTAATAACCCACCAATCCAAGAAAAGATCGGATTTCGGATGGTGACTTCGGCGTGATCCAACACTTAACTGCTTTAATCTTCGTGGGGTCGACGTGAATTCCTTGACTATCAACGATGTGACCTAGGAATTGAACCTCCTCAAGTCGAAATTCACACTTGGAGAACTTGGCGTAAAGGCGATTTCCTTGAAGAAGCTCGAGAACTAAACGAAGATGCCCCGCGTGTTCAGCTCTCGACTTCGAGTAGATAAGGATATCATCGATAAACACAATAATGAAGCGATCCAGGAAGGGTTTACACAGACGGTTCATCAAATCCATGAAGACGCGGGTGTGTTTGTGAGACCAAAAGGCGTGAACACAAATTCATAATGGCCATAACGGGTGCGGAAAGCGGTTTTCGGAATGTCTTGCTCCTGAATATGCAACTAATGATAACCAGAACGTAGATCGATCTTAGAGAAACACGTAGCGCCTTGCAGTTGATCAAACAAATCGTCTATTTGGGATAAAGGGTAGCGATTCTTGATAGTAAGCTTGTTGAGTTCCTTATAATCGATGCACATTCGGAACGATCCATCCTTCTTTTTCACGAAAAGGACGGGTGCGCCCCATGGTGATGTGCTAGGGCGTATGAAGTCTTTATCAAGTAACTCCTGGAGTTGGCTAGAAAGTTCACGCATTTCAGACGGTGCGAGTCGATAAGGAGCTTTGGCAACAGGGTTAGCACCAGGGATGAGGTCGATACGAAAGTTGATATCGCGAGCAGGGGGTAGACCAGGTAAATAGTCAGGAAAGACATTAGGAAAATCACGAACCAAGTACCTTTTCCATCGGCTTCTTTTCCTCCTCCGCTACTACAATGTGGGCTAACAAAACCAACTATTCTTTGCGGAGATACTTGCTTGCCTGAATGCACAACATAAGTTTCAATTCCTTCGAGGATACTTCGCCATAAACACACAATTGATCACCGTTTGAAAGAGAGAAACGAATCATCTTTTCGAAACAAACAGCCTCGTCATGATTTTCACGAAGAAAGTCCATGCCTACTATGACATCGAAACTACCAAGCTGCATGGGGATTAGATCAATCGGGAAGACGTGATTGTTGAGTTCAAGAGTACAATCACGTAGAACGGAACTGACGATCACGGTTCTTCCGGTGGCAACTTCTACGCCGAACGTCGTTGGGAGGTTAGCGCATTTACGTTTTAAGAGCTTTTAGAATTCAAATGACATAAAACAGTTATCGGCTCCAGTATCAAATAAACAAGAAGCATAAACACCGTTAACAAGGAACGTACCATTGACAACACTGTTATCAGTCTAAGCCTGATGAACGTTGATGTTGAAGGTTCTTCCACGGGCTGCTTGTTGTGGCTGCTGTTGCTGCTGCTGTTGCTGAGGCTGCTGCTGTTGTTGCTGCTGTGGTGGTTGCTGTTGTGGCGCTTGTTTTATCACACGCTGTGGGCAAACATTTGCAAAGTGGTTTGCATCACCACAAGCGTAGCAAGCTCGTGCATGAACAACGGGTGCAGGAGCTGCTTGGTTGACTGGAAGAGCTTAGAATGGAGCTGGCGGTGTAGGAAGAGCTTGAGGAGCTTACTGGCGGGGGCCTGAGCGGCAGTGAGCAGTAAAGTGCCCATAGATGTTGCAATTCACACAGAAACGACAGTTGACCCCTGTCGGATGATGATAGGTACATGTAGGGCACAGGGGGTGAGTACTAGTGTACACACGCTTTGCAGGAGGTGCATTGGTAACAACTTGACAATTCTGGTTGTTAAGTGGTGTGGAGACTGCATTGATTGGTGTTGTGGTGGTAGTCGCATAGTTCTTGTTGTTATTGTTGTTGTTGTTGTTGTTGTTGTTCCTTCGCTTGCGGCTTTGGCGTGAAGACTTTGAACCTTGAGATGCTGCATTGTCGGTGTTAGGAGTCGCAATAGCTTGATTGAGACTCTTGGTCGAGGTTTTGAAAGCTCCAGCCAAGACTCGTTTGTCATTGATCTCAGCTGCGAGTTGGTAGGTTTCCTCTATAGTAGTAGGTCTCGCTGCTTGGACAAAATCAGCTACACAGTCGGGAAGAGCGCGAATATACTTCTTGATGGTCTTATCAGGCGTGTCCACCTGACTGGGACAGATAATGCTCAGCTGTTTGAAACGAGCGGTGAGACCAGCGTTGTCACCTCCTTCTTGCTTGATGTGCCAGAATTCATTCTCCAGCTTCTGGACTTCATGAGGAGGACAAAACTCCTTCATCATGAGCTCCCTGAGCTCCTCCCATGAGAGGCCATAAGCTGCATCGTTACCGCGCCTGTTGCGCTCAGCGGTCCACCAATCCAGTGCCCTGGACTGGAAGACTCCGGTAGCATTCACAGTGCGGAGATTTTCAGGACATCCGCTTTAACGAAAGGTGACTTCGATCGAATCAAACCACTGAAACATTGCACTGGGTCCATCTTCACCAGTAAAGTTTACAGGACCGCAGGCTTTGAATTGTTTGAAGCTGAAAGGAACTTTCGGTGCATCACTCTTTGATTCAATAGAAGATTTACTGCTAACCTCGTTGATTTCATTGTCAATTTGAGGTATGACCTTGGCCATTTTCTTGGCGACGAGTGAGGCGATTCGTTTGTTAGCATTCCTTCGCTGCGTAGAGCGGCGAGTATGAGATCCAAGGGACGACATCTGTCGTTCAGATGAGATTCGATTATATTGGGTTTTGGATAAGCGTTTAGCGTCTTATACCACATATTTATTATTATTATTATTATTATTATTATTATTATTATTATTATTATTCACGGAAGGCTCAGGAACACGTAGGCACATAAACACATAGTCAGGTAAGCACATAAGCACAATAGCACATATCAACGTATTTACACATAAGCACGTAAGCACATATGGGCACATAATCCACATAAACATATATTTTGCACGTATTCACCTATTAAACAAAACCCGATACTTTGATTTCGTGTAGCGCGTGCGAGTGTTGCGAGAGATAGCGAGTAGTATAAGCGATAAGTATAGCGTACATCAGCAAGTACTGTAACGCATGAGCGTATAATGGCGTAGGTTAGTTGCGTGTTTTAGTTGTTTCGCGAGTAGTTAGCATTTTAGATTGCGAGTGTGGCGCGATTCTGAGCTTTATTTCACGAGCGGTGAGCGAAAAACGATAAATCGAAACCATAAATCGTAAATTCAAAACACATAGACACAATAAACTCAATGATGCGTAAAATCGGCGATTGCAAGCTAAAAATAGATGGAGTGTCCTGGGTGTTAGACATCGACTACCCAACGTGATTCAACTACTCCCAACAAATTCGAGTACACGCTTTGGCCTAATAGACAGTGCTCTCGCTGTAATAAGGCGAACGACACTCGTCCTTCCAGTTACTACGTGACTCAAGCATTGGAACAATTAAGACCTTGGTGAGATCTTTGAAAATCAATTTAAAGAGTGGAACGGGTCATTTAGATGCGGGTTTCACCCCAAACTTAACAACTTCGTTCCTAAAGGCAGTTAAACAACCACGAGATAGAGATGGAGATCCTCCGTTGATGTATGGATATCACCCCCAACTCAACGAAAGATTCTCGTGCGAGAGTAAAAATACGGGCTGAGTGAGTGATCTCATCGAGAGTTCTTGGTTTTCACACATATTCTCGACACCATCACTCGTTGGTGTTATACGAGTGTTTTCAAAACGTGTGTATTGTGTTAGCCTTAGGAAAGGAAAATATAGTGCGTGGGTTCGTACGAGGGTCTGTTGGTACTTAGACTATAGTCTAGGTTTGTTCTATACGACTTGACCTAATTCCCTATAGTTATGGCTCTGATACCAATCTGTCACACCCCAACCAATGGCGGAATCATCAGGGCGTGGCACTGAGCGAAACAGATTGTTCAAGAGAATCTATAACAACTATTAAATGACAATATTTACAAATTTAAATATCCCATACTATTAAACAAATATCTGAAAATAGTCATTACAGATAATCCGTCTCAAAAACATATTCCATTCCGACAACTCAGATTTTATTTGGTGGGTTGCTAGACTTCCTACTTGTTTGCAGCGTAACATCCAATCAACCTGTCACATACGTTAAAATAAAAGTCAATACATAAAGTAAAGGTGAGTACACAAGTTTGCATAGATATAGTATGAAAAGCGTTTACGCATAACCAGCATGTAACACGTAATGGGCGAAACATGTAACTATAAAAAATGATACAACCTAACCACGCGACTACGATGTAGAGTATGCGCTACACATGCTCACCACTATGACACTCGAAGTAAATGATCCCTAGCAACCCCTGTCAAACAGGTGCTGAGTCCAAACTATAGTACTATCGTTGCTAGAGGCGGTCTAGTGTAACACTGTATAAGCATAGTAACAAGCATTCAACAAATCACGTATAGCATGCGGGAGCGGTTAGCGTTATAAAGTGTTTGCATTGTGTGTTGTGTTTTGATAGAGAACGTATGTAACACCCAAAGGTGCGTTAAACGAAAAGGAGTGCATGTTTCACAAGTAAACACGATCTGGTTAGATTGAAGGGAGCGCCAGGTCAGCCCGCGTATGGGAAACAGATGGATAAGTCTTCCTCAGAGCTGAATAGTCGTAAACGGAATGTCGAGAGGGTTAAGTATTTGACAGATCATTCGGGCGGATGTACGCCATCCGGGCGGATGGACGCCATCCGGACGAGTGGGCTGTCTCGCTTAGAACAATAACAGTTTTGAAGTAAAACGATGTTTTTTTTAAAATAGCAGGGAGAATATTTGGAGTGAGTACAAAGCCTATCCGGACGGATGGACATGGTCAATTCGGACAGATGGTCTGTGTTCGAAATTTTTGTAAAGTTTTCTTAAACAAAAGGTTTTAGTTAACGGAGATGGTGTGACGACGTGTCAAACAAAAGAAAAATACCAAATCCAGTCCATTCGGCCGGATGGGCCCTGCCCATTCGGATAAACGTGCTGTTCTTGATGAAGATTCATGGTTGACCCGTTAATCGGTCCATCTCTTCGGGGGAAGTCAGTTCACAAGCCGGCTTTAGACTAGGGAACGAGTCGAGTGTCTGACTGAGTCCCGATTCCATCAAATTTGTGTAAAAACCGACGAAAAGTTCAAAACAAGTTGAAAAGTATTGAAATCTTTCATAAATAAGTTGAAAAGTGCTAAAATCCTTTAAATCTTGAACCAATCTCGATTGAATGATGTTCCACAATAGGTTGCACAAGCAAAACGAGTGGAAACCACCTTCGCGAGGTCTAAAATCAGTGATTTTGAGATTTAGTTAAAGTGTTTGGGTGATTTTGATGAAGAAGATGGAGTAGAAGTGATTTAGAATGAAGATTGAAGAAGATTTGAGAAAGAAAGCTTACAAAATGGCCTTGAATCGCGTCTGAGACTTGAGAGCGGTTGGGAGTGTCAAAGTGTTGACATGAGGGTGTACGGCGGGTATTTATAGAGGAGGGTGAGGGTTTTAGTCGGTGCGCGAATGGCAGTGTCCGGATGGCTTCATTCGGATGGATGGGCTTCATCCAGGCGGATGGGCTCCATCCGGACGGATGGGCCCCATCCGGGCGGATGGCCCATTCGGACAGCCAAGTTTGTTTTCGTTAGTTTTTCCTACTTTGGTTCATTTGTTAGGTGTTGCGTTGCGTTCTAGTGTGAATAATCGAGTTGTGCGAGTGGCGTTGAGTTTGCGTTGCGATAGCGTTTGCGAGTATCATCCAAAACATATAAAGCACACACAAGTAAAGCACATAAGAACACACATCATAACATTACTACTACCAATAACAAGGTTTGCGATTTAGCGTGTTAGTCGTGATAAGCGTATGCGGAGGCGTGCGATAACCATACAAACACACTCGGCAATTAAGATAGTATAATTCTCTGTAATTCGTGTTGCGTAAGCGTTAAGCGTTTGCAAATATAAAGTTTTTAAACGTGCAACATTGCGGTGTGATGAAAATGTATTTAGTACAGCATAACCCATTGTTTATATCGAATCTCGTAGTACAAGACAGTTACAAGTCGAAGCGAAAACAGACAGGTAACGATCCGAAAAGTTGGGTTGTTACATCAAGTGGGTCCGTGCACACTTGGGATGAACTTTCCCAAAAATTTCTCTACAAATATTTCCCTCCCGCTAAAACCGCTAAACTAATGACCGAAATTAACACATACTCTCAAGACGATGGGGAATCATTGTACAAGACATGAGAAAGATTCAAGGAGCTAGTAAGGAAATGCCCACATCATGGTCTTGAACGTTGGCAACAAGTGCCCACTTTCTACAATGGACTCTTACCACACACAAGGCAAATTTTTAATTCCGGCTCCGGGGACTCCTTGGGAATCGACGTCCCGAGGAAATCTATGATCAAATTGAAGAACTTGCTCAAAATAGTTTTCAATGGCACACTCCTGCGGGCTCTAAACCTATAGCCCCGGGCACCCACAAAGTGGATGAAACCACTTCTTTGCAAGCCCAAATCGAAGCGTTAACTACAAAAATAAAGAACTTGAATTAAACAAAACGGCTTCGGTTATGGCTTGCGAAGGATGCGGCCACCCCCATGAAAACTGAAGTTGTATGAAAGACTTAGAAAATCAAACAGAAGTGGTAAATTACCTAAATAACCGGCCACGACCACCGGGAGCTCCAAGTAACTCTTTCACTCCTGTGTGACGAAATCATCCCAACTTTAGTTGGAGGGAATCAGGGGGTAATAACCAACAAACTCAAAATAAATGATCTAACTTTCAACAACAACCCCGAAATGAGCAACAAGGCTTCCAACCACAACAACAAGGAGGAAGAGAAAGGCTTGAGGATCTCATCACTCGCCTTTTCTCCGAATCCGATAAAAAGTACTCAGCAAGGTTCCTACAAACTGAAGCCGAAATTAGAAACCAATGGGCTAGCGTGCAAAATATAAAAAAAAATAAGTAAGCCAACTTGCCCAAAATTTGGCCGAGAGACCACAAGGAACCTTACCTAGTAACACCGAAACAAACCCAAAAGCCCAAGTAAAGGTAATCAACCTAAGAAACTGGAAGATAGGACCCGAAATTGAACCAACACCACAACAACCCGATTCACTCCCCATAAAACACCCATTTCCAATAATCAAGAAAATACCCAACCCCAAAATACCGAAATAACGAAACCACCTCCGGTCCTTTACCCTGATTGTTTACTTCGGCAAAAGACCGACGAGCAATTCACTAAGTTCATAAGCTTGCTTAAACAACTTCACATCAATATCCCTTTTGTGGAAGTCCTCGCTCAAATGCCAAAGTACTCCAGTTCATGAGAGACTTCATCACTCACAAAAGGAAGATTGAATCTATTCAACAAGTCACCTTAAGTGAAGAATGCTCTACAGCAATCCTCAACAAGCTCCCCTAAAAGAAGATTGATCCCGGAAGCTTCACCATTCCTTACTCTATTGGTGGATCACCAATAAGCAATGCACTAGCCGACTTGGGAGCTAGCATTAATCTAATGTCGGCCTTTATGTTCAATTGAATTTGGTTAGGCAAGCCATACCCTACAAGGATGAGCATACAACTTGCGGATAGGTCGGTAAAATACCCTCAAGGTGTCGTAGAAAATCTATTGGTAAAGGTCGGTGAAGACATCAAAATCCCGCTCATATTAGAAAGACCCTTTCTTGCCACTGCACAGGCCATGGTGGATATGAGCGATGGAATATTAACATTGAGGGTTGATGAAAAGGAGATCAAGTTTGAGGTAGGACAACGAGCAGGGGATGATCCTGTCAATGACATCAAAGCAATTGACTCGAGCCTAGACGACGCCCTTCAACAATGAAACTCGGGATGCGAGTCATCCCGCTCGGGTGACATTTGACCGAATTTGGGTCTAGACAAGGACCCTTATAAATGTGGCGTACCATGGAGGCATTCCATGGACTATCCATTAGTTAAGTAGTTTAAATCTTAGTGTAATCTTTAGTTTAATGTTTCTTCTTTTAAGTTTTATCTTTGTAGGAATAAACCACGATCAAAAGAGGATGAAGGACGTTGAAAAAGAAACCCCATGCACGTAAACCTGAGCCTCCCGCTTCAAAAACTGCAGATTAGAGTCTGCAGCACGGGGCCATGCCCACCAGGCACGCCCCTGTGCCCAATTGTCTGATGTCAAAAAAAAATTTCCGAGATGATGGCAAGGGCCATGCTCACTCAGCATGCCCCCGTGTCCACCATACTGTAAGTCTTCTGTTTAAAATTGTTACTGGAACTTTGGCCACGGGGCCGTGTCCACCTGGCACGCCCTCGTGCTGTAGTGGCCAGTAACCGAAAAATTGTTATTTTTACACACTTTTTGCACATTTAATCAAAACAAATTTGGGACACATTGAGGACAATGTGTAATTTAAGTGTGTGGGGGGGGGGGGGGGGTAATAAAACCTTGAATCTTTTGTCCTAAAAACAAGCCTTACATAAAACTCGCCTTGGAAAACCTCTAATCACCCCAAACTTTTTTTTTTAATTTTTTTTACTTATCTTGGTTTAGTTGGGATAAATAAGTTCTAAAAATTATGTTTTTACTAATTTACACATGATAGAATCGTGATAAAAAGAACCAATTAAGAAAATTATGAAAACGGGCATAACAAATCTTTTTATAATTTGATTATATATACATTTTTACATTATAACCCTTTTCCCACAAAAGTGAGTTTTGAGTCTTTACCGAGCATACAAATACACATCTATACTAATTGCTCAATTTTTCGTTTGTTGTGTGAATAGCCCGTTTGGTTCTTACAAATCTAGAGCTTGCCAAAACAATACATGCCAAATCCTTACCGACATAAATCCACGTAAGTAAATGATAGAGGCATTAGGACTAAACCCATTTATCGGTTCAAACCTTTATTTTTCTTTTCATCCTTTACCAAAAACATCCCCTTAGATAAACCCATTTGAGCCTTAACCCTTTCATTTCTAAACCCGCAAAAATATATACTTTTGCAAAAAACAACCACCCATATCCACAAAACTTTTTATTTACACCCTTTATTTTTGTAAAAAGTTCGGTTATAAAAATTAAAAGTATAGCTTAGTTTCAAATTTGGTGAAAAAAAACAACATTAGCCGAAGTCTTTTTTTCTAAGCAAACAAAGCAATGGAACCGACACTTTTACGCTTTTCGCCCTTTTTACCAAACACACCTACCTGAGCCACAACCTACCCTTTTTAAACCCCTTTTGATATTTACAAGGTTTAAACGTCAAAAAGGAGGATGTTTGATCATGACGAATAAGATTGTAAATAAAATAATAACAACTTCGGCCGAGTGTTGAGTGACCACTTGTGAGGTGTGTAAATTTGTATATAAATAAATAGAATTTTATAAAGGCATGTTATGCGCAAAATAATTTTTATTAATATGTGTTTTAAATAAATCATGCCGAATAAGATTGTAAATAAAATAATAACAAAATAAATTTAGAACTTGGATTCCTGACACTCTAAAAGATAAACCCAAAAATTTCTCCTCTACCAATTCCGTTTGGGTGTGTAAGCCACATTATAGAGTTTTTCTTGAGAACAAGCAAAGATTCAAGTGTTGGGGTATTTGATGTGCGTAAAATATAACATATAAATAACATCAAACAAGGCGTAAAATCAACTCTTTTTCAATACTAATGTTGGAAAAGCATGTTTCTCTGTTTACTTTTAATTTACAGGATCAAAAGAGCTTAAACCAACAAAAAGGACAAATTAAAAGTAGAAATCAACATAAATAAAAAGAAGAATGATTGACATGACTCGCTAAGCCCCCATCAACATCCAAACCAACAAAAATAACAAAACAGAAGCTTAGGCACGGGTCCGTGCCAAGTCAAGATTCCCTGCAGAAAAAGACAACAACAAAAGATAAAGCAACACGGGGCCGTGCCTGTAACGCCTCGCTTTTTGAAACTTTCCTTATGTAGAAATAATACTGAGTTTCTATTTTTGGAAACTTGTACTCGTATCATATTCATACTCTACTTCCAGTTCCGTAATTCGAGACCTTGATTGTAACAAAATTCATATTTTATACATACTAGTTATTCGTTCAATCGATCGTTTAAATACGTGTTTACATGTAAACTGACACTTGTTATACATACTAATACTCATACATACATTCACGACACTTAAATTATACTTGCATACACTCATACTATAATTTATTACACTTTGAATACCTAAAAACATGTTAAAATGCAAGTTTATAGCATAAAATAACCAACAATACAAGTGCAAGGACTAAAATGAAAATTTTCATCTCCCCAACCACTTTCTTTAATGTTCTAACCTCCAATCAACTCATTTAATACCCCAAACCCACCTTCTAACCTCCAACCAACTCATTTAATACCACTCCTAACTCCAAACCACTTTCATTTAGACCCCAACCACTTAACCCTCTTATAAATACCAACTCTAACACCTTCCAAACACTTGCACCACCTCCAAATTACTTCCAAACTCTCTCAAATCTCCAAGATTTTCAACTTTGGGTAAAAAGTTCAAGAACCAAAATTGGTAACTTCGTTGTTCCAACAACTCAAGACTCGTCAAACTCACTAAGTGGAAATTTCTTCGTAAACCGTGAGTATACTTGACCCTTTTTACGCTTTAATTCACTTTTGGGTGTAACATGTTTCAAATATCAAAATTTACAATATACATAATCAAACATATTCAATCACTCAATCCGCCAAACATGCTATTTGTTATGCATAGGTTGTGTATGCTAGTATACTTTCATGCACTCTATTTGTCATTAACTTAGCTAGCCCACCATAACAATTATAGCGCTATAGGAGTAGCACATTCCCCGTAGGGGTATTGTTAAGTTATTATACTTTACGGTCTCGTTCACTTCGGTGACGAGGGATGCATATTATTCTCGTGGACACTCGGGTTTGGTCTATAGTTATGCATGCTAGCTACAACTTTGTATATCAATTGCCATGTTGGATTTGAGAAAATCTTTTATATATATATGCTAGTATTCCAAAACTTGTATACTCGCCAATACTTTTTTATTGAACTATACTTTAAAACATGTTGCAGGATTATGATGATGATGATGATGCAGGGAACTTAGTAGGATGCCTAGAAACGCATTTTAAACTTTAAATACTTGTTGTAATGTAATTCATTTGTTTCAACTTGTTGAATTCGATTTCAAACAATGTAATTGATTCTTTTAGCAATGAAATGAAATTTATTATTAAATACTTGTCACTATGTAGTGTTATGAGTAATGAACAATCTATTTCGTCTTACTCCGATGTTTTCGCCATCGGTTGGGGTGTGACAGATTGGTATCAGAGCCATAACTATAGGGAATTAGGAAAATTGCCATGTTTTGACCTAGTCTAAAGTTAAGCACCATACTTGACCATACTTGATTTTTGTGCTAATTTCTTGAAACATCTTTTATGTGCTCATGTTTATTTCACTATTTCAAAACATACGCCTTTCCTAAGGCCATTTTACACAATTATTTTAAACTCGAAACCACTCGTATTATATAAACGAGACGACTTCACCAAAATAGGCATGAAACCCACAATTTGGTGAACGACTCTTAATCCACTTATACTTTTGTACAAAATTCGCCATCAAGTTAGGAGTGAAATCCTCACCTTGATGGAGAATTTCCATTTCAAATCTAGTGGACTCTCGTCAACGTGTCGGAATTAACTTTCTTGACCCGACGAGTACTAACCACACTTGGGGTACGACATTGTCAAGTTAGGGGTGAAACCCGCACCTTGTCCACTAGTCCCACTCCTCGATTTTCAAAATCCCGCCAAGTCTCGAACTTTAGATTGATTAGGGACATGTTGTAACCCAAAGGGTGAATATCGTTAACTGAAACTTTGGTGAGAGTAATCCATCTATTAGGCCAAAGCATGCTTCCCAAACTCAAAAGAACTTTCGACCACTTTGGTTTAGTCAAACGTTCCGTTTTGGAACAATCCAAGTTTTAATCAAACTTCCATTTTACCAATATCAATTTTTCGCTTATCACGATTTAAACTTTCATTCTCAAAAATTCAAATTATTTTCAAGATAGTTACACACACATCATACTAAATCTTTTCATATACTTAAACATTATTTATATGCATGATTTCAAAAACGCCACCAACAAGATTTACGCTACACAGAATCCCAAAATGAAGGCATATCATCAAGATAGGAGTAAATTCCTTACCTTGATGATTAGCTCCGCTCCTTCCCTTCTTAAAACGACCTCACCAGTGAACTAGGGGTGATTCCCTTACCTTGGTGATCATTACCAAACTTTCCTTTTTAAGAGACCTTGTTATGTCATCCACACAAATCAAGTTTTATACCTAGATAATTTATCATTTTCCCTTCTTATGCAAAACATCAAAATTCACTGTTTTATCAAACGTACTTCTTACCCTGCAATCCATTTTACATAAATCACATACACGAAATTCCTAATCATACCTTAAACATTTTATTACCCGATTTTCAAAATTTTATGCTATCTATCAACTTAATCGGTCTAATGAATCTCTTGCCCACGAACTTATACTCGACCTAATTACTAAAACACGCACACGTTTTATCATTATACTAAAGACATTTGTTCTCAATCGAAAACCAAACCAACTTTTCTCACATGCTTATAAAGTCTTATATATATTATGATACCACTTCGCGAAGAAAACTCTTTCCAAAATCAATACGACCATTTTGCTAAAACTCTTTCCAAAATCAATAAGATCATTTTGCCAAAACTCTTTTCAAAATCAATAAATCATTTTGCTAAAACTCTTTTCAAAAATCAATAAATCGTTTTGCTAAAACTCTTCTTAAAATCACTAAATTCATTTTGCTGAAATTCTTTTCAAGGATCAAAGTTTTCACAAAAGTTTCTAGAAATACAACTCTTCGTATTGTAATATGAAATACTTTAAATAAAGCAAGCTTCTGTTTTCAAAAATCCTTTAAGATACCGCTCAATACATCATTCCAATTCCAAAACACGTAGGCTAGGAGACTTCATAGGAACCGACAATCTTCGACATACGTAATTCCCCTATTCCTTTTGAAATAATAATAGCATATCCTTCTCTTTTCAAAATACTTCTCGCATAACCAATAAATACTTTATATTCTTTTGACATTCACAAACTTGATTCTACACTACAGTCAAACTCAATCTATTTTGATTCAATAAACGCGATGATTCAATCAAACAACGATACATGCATATCATTGATGTGAGGTCGAAGTCTTACTCAAATTTAATCAAATTAGAACTAATTAGTTAGCGGTAAGTGGGTATCGAACACAGGGAGTTTGTGGAATGTATGTTATCTAAATGTATGTCTAAGTTAACAAAAATTAAACTAATTGCAAAGAAAGTAAATTCAAAGAGTTGGATTGTTTGATTTTAAAACTAAGGTTACTAATTAAATTGCGAATTGAGAATTGGTCTTGTAAACAATTTAGAGACAAATGACCATCCTAGACTTCCGGTTTCAATTGACATTCATGTTTTAATCAAACAAGAAAGAACCACATAGACATGATTTATGTATAGCTACTTGTTTGTGTTAAAAGGGAACGAAGTACTCAGATTCCTAGAACGCGAGGTTGTTACCCGATGACCAATCAATCAATACCCAATCCTAATCCCTCCCATGATATCTTGATTGCCAACAACACCAAGAACATATGGTTTCAACTATGATTAAAACATCGATTAACCACTTACAAATAAATATCAATACACCATAATAAACAAACCATAAAAGCAAGTCTATTGTTCTAGAAATTAAGATCAAAACATAAAATGTCTCAAGCAAACCTTCAATCCAGGATGATCACAAAGAGTTTAGCCACACATGACTTGAATCATCATCCTCACACAAGTTTTAATGTTCATACAAATTCAAAAACATAAACCCAATGATTGCCAATGATTGCCAATGTCTTCAAGCACCAAGCACACTCCAAAAATTGTCTCAAGAACAGTTGTAACCGAATGGGAATGATGAGACTCCACAAGACAACATAAAAACATCATTAAATGATGGAGTTACTATTTTCTTCAGATGGCGCCGTAAGCTACGCCGGTGACCGTAGCTTACGGCGACCAGTGGGTCAAAGGACGGTCAGAGTATCGCCGTGACCTATGGTGCCAGCCGTAGGCTACGGCGCCCAGAAGTTCATTACGGTCCCTTAAAGCTGGACTACAGCGGTGAATTTGGCAAAGATGAGTGCCGTAACCTACGGCCCTGGCCGTAGGCTACGACGGCGCCTGGATTTTCTTGCTTTGTTTTCTTTTCCAATTGCTCAAAGCTCCATCTTGTTTCTTCCACGGTTACTTCCCATCCAAGCATTATAAATCCATTCTTTTATGCTCTTTATCACATGCAAATACAAATGCACCATAGTTACCAAGATTCGATAATTAACCGATTAAGCATGGAATGTGTGTATAATTAGACCTTTTAAGGGTTGTCCTACGGACCACCCGTCACATCCCCACACTTACCTGTTGCTTGTCCCAAGCAACCCGTTCAAAAGCCGTTCCCAAACTTACAAGCGATCAAAATGTAAACCAACCTAGAATATGTTGTCCCTTTACTAACCTATCATCACACCACAAGACACACCCCTCGCAATAACTCTCCTCTTGGTAACAAAGAATGTAACAACCCTCAGTAACACCGACACTCTCAAATATTTCCGACACCCTATTATATTTTAAAATGTCCCATTATGTCTTTAAATACACCCCGTATGTGAAAATCAAGCCCAAAAATACATTAAATAATATTTAAAATAAATAAAAATAGAAATATTAAGTTGAGGAGGGCCGCGTAGACCCACCCCAACATTTACGCGGGCGGTATGAAGGTTAGAACCTTATTCCGTCTGATTTCTTAAGTTCAGGCGGGCCGCGTGAACCCCATCTCAATCTTACGCGGGCCGCGTGAGATCAATAACACGGCAACACCAGAGGCCAACACGTGTCGACATCGTGGCTAAGCTAGGCGATGACCCGGATCACCTAAACCCTACCCGGGCTAGTACGCGGGCCGCGTTAGCCCCTGTGTACATCTACGCGGGCCGCGTGAAGACCAGATTTCAGCACTATATAAAGAACGCATCGGATTTCATTTCAGTTCGTTCACAATTTAATTCTCAATCACAATTTCTGATATTTAGGCTTTAGAAAGCTGGTATTATACCCCTAATTAGCAAGGTTCTGCCCCGTTGTAAGTATTATAACCCCAGTTTCGTACTAGATACGTTGCCCGATTGATTTAGGGTTCCGTAACAACTGTCGTGGTTCTGCCCGATGTAGTTGCTGGAATGCCGTCTCGGGGAGGGTATCATTAATATTTTCAAAAGGGTTATGATACTAACCTATGTACATTTGTATAAATTATAGATTATTCCCAAGAAACCCTTACGTGAAGTCTAAGATAGCAATGTGAGTTTATCCACTTTTTGTTAACCTTTTTGGGAACTGTTTTACAAAACCTTAATGTTTTACAATGTGATTAAGCGGTGATTGAGTCTTTGTAGTTCTTCAATTACTGCCGGTATATTGGGGTTTTGTATACAAAATTTACTACTGCAAGTAGTAAGTCGGGGATAACAGTACGTTACCATTGGACAAAGAGTTAGCCAATGTGTAATATGACCCACAAGTCAGGATTGACAGTACTGAATGAGTAATTGTGTAGAAATAAACAATGTGATCGCTCTCAATACTGTTTTAATTGATAAAATGTTTCTTGATTAAATTGGGATTCATTCACCAGTATTTCCCACTGACAAATGTTTTTAAAACGCGTTTCAGGTAACACAATGTGACAGCCAATTAGTAAAAAGCCAGCTGGAGAGTACTGAAGGCTTGGGAAAAATGTGGCTATAAAAGTTACCTAAAAGACGATGTTTTAAATTCAATAAAATAGGGTTTATCCCTATAAACGTATTGTAATAAGAAACTTGGGTTTTGCCCATGTGATTATTAATATTAAATATGGTGGTTTTACTCTGATAAACATTTCCTGACTACGGTCCTGATGTAATTTCCGCTGCCAAATTAACAAACTGATACCACCGAAAATCTAAGTTCGCGTCCACCCGTTCCCGGGACAGATAAGGGATCGGGGGTTGCGACAGAAGGTGGTATCAGAGCCTAGCCACTGGTCTAAGCCAAAGAAGTGTTCTTCTGACACTTAAATTTTAAAGTTTGTGTTAGGAAATAAATTATGGAAATACGTGCATAACTGTATTTATGTGTTATGTGTTATTTGACTATTTGTTAGTTTACAGTATGAGTGATCAAGGACCCTCAGACATGAGTTGTCAGTTGTCTGATTCACCTAGGAGTGAAGGTACCTCTTCACAGCCTGCCCTTTCTGGGTATTCTGCTGATCAGGAAGAAGGAATGTTTGCTTTTAAAGCTCAGTTAGAAGAGCCATTCTCTCATAAGAAACGAGGATGGTTCAGTAAGGAAGCTTTTGCACGTAGGAAAAGAAAATTGAAAGTTGCAACAGCAAAGAGTTTTAGCAGCCGCTAAGCGAAAGACAGATGCCTATACACAGGATATACTTAATAGAAGCCTAGCCAATTTTCATATCTTAGCAACAACTGCTGCTGACCCAATTCTGGAACAACTAGTAGCCCCACAACCACTAATCACAGACCAACCCATGGAGATAGAAAACCCTGAAAACCAAATGGAGATGCATGACTTCAACCCAGAGGAAATCCCTAGGGTACCCGCACCAAACCCCCTAGACCCAAATTACGACCCCTGGTGGGACGACAATAGGGACTTTGTGCAACGTTACCCTATCCATGAAGACACACCCATACAGAACATAGGAGCCTATCCAGCTATGGACCCTTTTGATCCCTATTACCAAGATGACTACATTAGGAAGATCTTAGAAGATCCTTACCGATTTCAGGCACTTTCACCCCCATATCAGGAACCCGCACCCCAGATTCCGAACCCAGTCCTAGAACCTGCACCCCCAATGAGTGCAGAAAACGTGCAAGAACTTAGGACCTTTGGTAAGGAAATTCTAGAAAGCAGTGAGAGAATGCGACAGGTGGGAGAGCGTCTCGTATGGAAATACGATGAGCGCAATATGGATTTTTGGATAAATCCATATCCGTAGATGTGATGGAGGAGATGATAATAGTAATAATAATATAATAAAATAAAATATGTGTATACGGATGCCTATTAATATTAGTATAATTTTCTTTCTGTTAGTATTGTAATCTTTATTTCAGTACTAGTGTGTAATAGACACATAATATATGAAAATAGAGTACAAGTCGCAATGATCGACGTTTTTGGCTAGATTGCGTGTCATGTGATTAACTATATTAATTATTATCTTGTGATATTAATATGGGATAAATGTTTAAAATTCAGATGGCCGATGAAGGAAATCAAGGAAATCTGAATAATGATAACCAGAGTAACATTAACGTGGTTAACGAGAATCCAAGCATCAATAACAATGGGAACCAAATGGATAATATTGCTGTTCAACATATAGTGGCACAAGGAATCATAGATGCAATGCCATTTATTATTCAAACTATTCAGGAAGCGAATAATAAAAGTAAGCATAGCAGTAAGCGACCCATCGAACCCGAAAACAACGTGAACAATGGACCTGTACTTCAAATGCCCATTCCCAAAAGGAGAAGAACCGTGTCTTATGGTTGTTCTTATAAAGAATTCTGGTCTTGTAAACCAATGGAATTCTCGGGCAACGAAGGGGCCATTGCAACTCTACGTTGGATAGAAAAGACTGAGGCAGTCTTAAGAATAAGCAAGTGTGCTGAAGAAGATAAGATGTTGTTTGCTTCTAATCTGTTTAAGAATTCAGCACTAGAATGGTGGAACACTATCCTCCAATCAAGAGGAAGTGATAGAACCTACAATATGGAATGGGAAGAATTTAAGAACAAGGTAGAAAGGAAATTCTGCCCACCCAATGAAAAGGAACAGATAGCAAACAAATTCTTAAACCTTAGGATGACTGGTGTGGATAGTAAGGGATACACTAAAATATTCTTCGAATATGCTAGAATAGTGCCAACTCTTGCTTCACCAGAACCAATATTAATCTCCCGTTATATCTGGGGATTAATTGGGGTGATAAGACACGTAGTCAAGGCAACTAGACCTCAAACTATAGAAGAAGCTGTAGAACTAGCAAATACCTTGACAGATGAATTAGTCCGTACCCGAGAGGAAGATCAAAGGAGGAACCTAAACCAGAAGCTCACACAAGAATTTCGTTCTGGAAATATTAATCGTGGGAAAAATATAGGTTCTACCTCTACACCCTACTGTAGGAATTGCAAAAGAAAGCATTCAGGAAGATGCTCCATATACTGTAACTTTTGCAAAATATCGGGACACAAGGAAGAAAATTGCGGGAAGAAAGCTAACAATAGGATATGTTACAACTGCGGAGAACATGGTCCTATCAAGCTTAATTGCCCGAAATTAGCTCCAGCTACAAATAACAAGAATACTGAAAATGCTAGAGCATTTGTTCTGACTGCAGATGGAGCCAAGATGATTCCAGATGTCATAGCTGGTACGTTTTTAGTTAATGATGTCTTTGCTAAAGTATTATTTGACTCTGGTGCAAACCAAAGTTTTATTAATACATCATTTTGCAAATTTCTAAATCAGTCATTAACTAATCTACCACAAGAATGCTTAGTAGAGACAGCTAATGGAGAAACTGTTAGGATTTCTGAAATCTTGCAGGGAGCAAGAATAGAAATTTTAAATCAGAAATTTATTGCAAACCTTTATCCCATGAATCTGACAGGATTCGATATTGTTCTAGGAATGGATTGGTTAATAGCCAATAAAGCCAGTATTTTATGTGATCAAAAGTCAATTCACCAAAAGGTAAAACGATCACAATTAAAGGAGATAAATCATATATATCTACAATATTCATCTCTGTGATGAAAACTGCAAGTTATATAAGAAAAGATTCTATAGTGTATTTGATTTCCATAATCACTAACACTAAAGGAAAGAATTTAAAAGATATTCCAGTAGTATCTCAATTTTCAGATGTATTTCCAGAAGAATTGCCAGGGCAACCTCCAGATAGAGAAGTTGAATTCAGAATCCATTTAATATCAGGAACAGCACCGATTGCCAAAGCATCTTACCATTTGGCAGCTGCAGAAATGCAAGAATTAAAGAAACAATTAGATGAGTTGTTGGAGAAAGGATTTATACATCCAAGTTCGTCACCATGGGGAGCACCAATACTGTTTGTTAAAAAGAAGGACGGATCAATGCGTATGTGCATCGATTACCGTGAATTAAACAAGGTCACGATTAAGAATCGATACCCATTACCAAGAATCGATGATCTGTTTGATCAACTACAAGGAGCTCGATTTTTCTCTAAAATCGATTTAAGGTCAGGATATCATCAATTAAAGGTACATGAAGAGGACATTCCTAAGACCGCATTCAGAACAAGGTATGGCCATTATGAATTTACTGTCATGCCATTTGGTTTAACCAATGCCCCAGCTGCATTTATGGACACGATGAACCGAATATGTAAGCCATATTTGGATAAATTCATAATCGTCTTCATAGATGATATTCTAGTTTATTCTAAGAGTAAGGAAGATCATGCAAAGCATTTGCACGCACTTTTAAGTTTATTAAGAAAGGAAAAGCTTTATGTAAAATTTTCAAAGTGCGAATTTTGGTTAGAACAGGTACAGTTTCTTGGACATTTAGTTAATCATGAAGGAATTCATGTAGATCCAACAAAAATTGAGGCAATTACTAAATGGAAAACCCCTGAGTCACCAACGGAGGTTAGAAGTTTCTTAGGATTGGCCGGTTATTATAGAAGATTTATTCAAGATTTTTCTAGAATAGCCATTCCCTTAACTAAGCTAACCTGTAAATCTGTTAAGTTTGAATGGGGATTAAAACAAGAAGAAGCTTTTAGAATCCTTAAGCAAAAATTAACCCATACACCCATACTAGCGTTACCAGAAGGAGCTGAGAACTTTGTAGTCTATTGTGACACTCCCAAATTAGGTTATGGATGTGTGTTGATGCAACGACAAAAGGTTATAGCTTACGCATCTAGACAACTTAAGAATCATGAAGAGAATTATTCAACACATGATTTAGAATTGGGAGCTATAATTTTTGCTCTTAAGATTTGGAGACATTACCTTTATGGTAGTAAGTTTACCATATTCACTGATCATAAGAGTTTAAGGTATGTTTTCAAGCAAAAGGAGTTAAATATGAGACAAAGACGCTGGATGGAGATGCTTAGTGACTATGATTGTGATATCCAGTATCATGAAGGAAAAACAAATGTAGTGGCAGATGCTTTAAGCCGAAAGTATCATGAAAAACCAAAAAGGGTACGTTCTCTTAAATTAAATCTACAAGTAGATTTAAATGATCAAATAAGAGAAGCACAAGAATCAGTAATCAAGGAAGATACTAAAAAATTAAAAGGTATGCTAAAAGAATTAGAACAAGGTACATATGGAATTTGGAGATTCCATGAAAAGAGAATGTGGATACCTAAATTAAGAAACCTACGTCATCGTATATTAGAAGAAGCCCATAAGTCTAAGTATACGATGCACCCAGGAAATGGTAAAATTTACCAGGATTTAAGGAAAAATTTCTGGTGGATAGGAATGAAAAAGGACATAGCAGACTATGTTTCTAAATGTTTAACCTGTTCACAAGTCAAAGCTGAACACCAGAAACCCTCAGGATTTCTACAACAGTTAGAAATGCCAGTGTGGAAATGGGAATTAATAACAATGGATTTTGTTACTAAATTACCCAAAACAAGGAAAGGTAATGATACAATCTGGGTGATTGTAGATAGGCTAACCAAATCAGCTCATTTCCTACCAATGAAGGAAACTTTCAGTATGGAACAGTTAGCTAAGTTGTATGTAAATGAAATTGTTTCTTTACATGGCATTCTTTTATCAATTGTTTCTGATAGAGATAGTCAATTTACCTCTCATTTTTTGTCAAGTTTTCAAAAGGCAATGGGAACCAAGTTAAATCTAAGCACAGATTATCATCCTCAAACAGACGGACAAAGCGAAAGAACAATTCAGGCAATGGAGGACATGCTTAGAGCTTGTGTAATTGATTTTGGAGGTAATTGGGATGATCACTTACCTTTAATAGAATTTTCTTATAATAACAGTTATCACACAAGTATCAATGCTGCACCTTTCGAAGCACTTTATGGACGAAAGTGTCGGACCCCAGTCTGTTGGGCAGAAATTGGGGAGAAGCAACTATCTGGACCTGAGATAGTGCAAGAAACAACCGACAAGATTATTCAAGTCAAGGAACGACTGAAAGCAGCACGTGATCGACAGAAGAGTTATGCTGATAACCGATGCAAGCCATTGGAATTTCAAATAGGAGATAAAGTATTATTGAAAGTATCTCCTTGGAAAGGAGTAGTAAGATTCATAAAACGGGGAAAGCTAAGTCCCAGGTATATTGGACCAATTGAGATTATTAGAAGAATAGGACCTGTAGCCTATCAGCTACAACTGCAAGAGGAAATGGCAGGAATACATGATGTATTTCATGTATCTAATCTCAAAAAGTGTTTAGCTGATGAATCACTAATAGTACCTCTTAAGGATATAGAGGTAAATGAACAACTCAAGTTTGTAGAAAGGCCTCTACAGAGTGAAGACAGGAAAGTCAAGAATCTCAAGCATAAGAGATTAGTTCTGGTCAAAGTGAAGTGGGACTCCAAAAGAGGACCTGAGTACACATGGGAGCTTGAATCTGAAATGCAAAGGAAATATCCGCACTTGTTCCAGTAGATCTCGAGGACGAGCTCTAAAACAAGGTGGGGAGGATGTAACAACCCTCAGTAAAACCGACACTCTCAAATATTTCCGACACCTTATTATATTTTAAAATGTCCCATTATGTCTTTAAATACACCCCGTATGTGAAAATCAAGCCCGAAAATACATTAAATAATATTTAAAATAAATAAAAATAGAAATATTAAGTTGAGGCGGGCCACGTAGACCCACCCCAACATTTAAGCGGGTGGTATGAAGGTTAGAACCTGATTCCGTCTGATTTCTTAAGTTCAGGCGGGCCGCGTGAACCCCATCTCAATCTTACGCGGGCCGCGTGAGATCAATAACACGGCAACACCAGAGGCCGACACGTGTCGACATCGTGGCTAAGCTAGGCGATGACCCGGATCACCTAAACCCTACCCGGGCTAGTACGTGGGCCGCGTTAGCCCCTGCGTACATCTACGCGGGCCGCGTGAAGACCAGATTTCAGCACTATATAAAGAACGCATCGGATTTCATTTCAGTTCGTTCATAATTTAAATCTCAATCACAATTTCTGATATTTAGGCTTTAGAAAGCTGGTATTATACCCCTAATTAGCACGGTTTTGCCCCGTTGTAAGTATTATAACCCCAGTTTCGTACTAGATACGTTGCCCGATTGATTTAGGGTTCCGTAACAATTATCGTGGTTCTGCCCGACGTAGTTGTTGGAATGCCGTCTCGGGGAGGGTATCATTAATATTTTCAAAAGGGTTATGATACTAACCTATGTACATTTGTATAAATTATAGATTATTCCCAGGAAACCCTTACGTGAAGTCTAAGATAGCAATGTGAGTTTATCCTCTTTTTGTTAACCTTTTTGGGAACTGTTTTACAAAACCTTAATGTTTTACAATGTGATTAAGCGGTGATTGAGTCTTTGTAGTTCATCAATTACTGCCGGTATGTTGGGGTTTTGTATACAAAATTTACTACTGTGAGTAGTAAGTCGGGGATGACAGTACGTTACCATTGGACAAAGAGTTAGCCAATGTGTAATATGACCCACAAGTCAGGATTGACACTACTGAATGAGTAATTGTGTAGAAATAAACAATGTGATTGCTCTCAATACTGCTTTAATTGATAAAATGTTTCTTGATTAAATTGGCATTCATTCACCAGTATTTCCCACTGATAAATGTTTTTAAAACGCGTTTCAGGTAACACAATGTGACAGCCAATTAGTAAAAAGCCAGCTGGAGAGCACTGAAGGCTTGGGAAAAATGTGGCTATAAAAGTTACCTAAAAGACGATGTTTTAAATTCAATAAAATAGGGTTTATCCCTATAAACGTATTGTAATAAGAAACTTGGGTTTTGCCCATGTGATTATTAATATTAAATATGGTGGTTTTACTCATATAAACATTTCCTAACTACGGTCCTGATGTAATTTCCGCTGCCAAATTAACAAGCTGATACCACCGAAAATCTGAGTTCGCGTCCGCCCGTTCCCGGGACAGATAAGGGATCGGGGGTTGTGACAAAAAATACTAGCAAAATTGTGCTAGAACACTCAACGCAAGTGTGTGATTGTGCGACAATAAGCTTGTATAACAAAGCAAATCTCCGCTTACAAAATACTTAACATGCTTATGAATCAAAAGGACTTACGGGTTGTAACGGAGCTATGTGTAAGGTTAGGAAAATGGTGGGATAAATATGGAAGTAGCTCATTGATTCGACCCGGTTTTGTTGCTACTACTAACCAAAACAACCATCAACTATTTACACAACATCATCATCTTTTTCTTTTCTTTCAACTACTCTCACAACTATTTCTTTCTTTTTGTATTTTTCTCAGATTTTTTTTAAACAAACCATATATACACATAAACATCAAGTACTACATAATAAAGCTCCTAAACCGGGTCGTCTCAATAGGTATAGTTTTGTAAAAGATAGGCTCAGGTCACAACCGAACGACATTAGGCTCAAACATGGCTTACTTAAGACCAAACCCCCACCCCTCACAATTACAAGCTCATTTGTATATCGTATGAGGTCCAACCCCCCATTCCCACACTCTCACACATCCAGACGAAGCTACCTAGATGCCCTTATCATTTTCACAAGCATGCTAACCCTAGGCTTCGACAAGCAGTCATTACGCAAGTTCTATTAACACAAATCACACATCGCCACTCAAACCAAAGAAATAATATCTAATAATCATGTGTGTGGCCCAAGAACTCACCAAGAAATGACAAGAAGGGTTGTCGGTGTGTCATGCGGAACAATATCAAGTTTTCAAAATTCAACAATTTTTCGCTTGGTTTAACAATTTTTTCAAAATCCTTAAAAATTTCCCCCTCCCCATACTTGGGATACATTGACCCCAATGTATGGTTTTGAAGGAAACGATCGCTAAGAACTACTTCAACATCCACTTAAGCTTAAACTCTCAAACCACAAATTTCTCTTTTTTTTTCAAAACACAAAAGACACCACCAACTATCACCTCCCATAAACACATCAAACATATAAACACCACCCAACCTCCCAACCAAAAACATAAATCATCATAATATACACAAATATACAAGATGAGATGTGACACGACCTGATCAATAATATATCGGCTGCGGAGGCCCGAAGATAGATATCATCATCCCCGAGAATTCTCCAAATCAAAACGCGCCACTGCTGCTTCCGCCCTGATCACCTTCTTGGCCGGCTTGTTGCTGACTCATGCCCGTATGTGGATCCACCCACTGTGAATGGTATAATGGTGGGATGGGATATGAAACACTACCATCGTATGGCGGTAATGTGGAGTAATCCACAATCGGTGTGTCTGATATAACCGGCTGGCCTGCATGCCAAGCGTCATGCATACGTCTCTAACGATCATCTAGATAGCGATTGTTCATTTCCTCTTGATGGGCATGCATATGGGCACGATTCCATTGCTCTTGCCTGTCATAACTCTGCTTAATAGCCCTCTCCACACTAGCTTCCATATATGTTTGTTGATCAAACTGCATCTGATTTGGCTCAGACCAATCACCGAATGTAGGAGGCCTTCTTTGTTCAATCACTTGTTCCATATTTCCTGTATGAGCCCAGTATGGATCATATAGCTGTTGTGCATAATCAAATGCACTCCCAATGTAACCCGACTGTGTTCATACCCCATAAACACCACCACTCATGCCAGCACCACCCATCTCAACATCGACTGTAAACGTGTCCTCATGATAGTCATCATCTGTGACAACCGGTGATTTACGGCTCTTAATTACGTAATTAACAGGTGTTTAACGCGATAATAAATTGTGATTAAGATGAAGATTGACTTAACTAGGCCTTTGGAGTGCCCAGGAACGTTTATCCGACTTTACAGTGCGCGAACGGTGGTTTACAGAGAAGCCTGTGAAACGCTAAACGGCAACGGATTGAAAGCGTATAAGATACTGAAGACGCCGTCAAATAATAAATTTTTTTACGATATATTTTAGCTTCATAATTTAATGTTAGTAACTACAGTCGAAACCGGATCGAAAAACGGATTAAAGACGGCAACGATGGAATTTTTCGCGATTATGACCATAATTAACGAATGGACACGACAACCGGCTACTGGCATACATTTTACGGGATTTCGGCTATATAAATATACGCCATTAAATTTTACGGAGTTCAGGTTTGACAACGGGTCTCGTAGGAATTACGGGCCGCTTAAACTCGGGGATTGAGCTTGTGGGCCCCGGACCCAAGCCCAAAACCCACAAGCCTAAACCTGTGCATATTATGCTAGATCTATTACTTGAAGATCTAGACAAGATATCACTAAATCTAAGAAATCTCTACAAAATATTTTCTCAAGATTTCTAAAGATCATACTAGATCTCTAAAGATCACACAAGATCTTAACATCTTTATAATTGGGTTTACCCTCTCTTTGCCTGCATATTAAAGTACACACACAACACAAATGTCCTTCCTCTCTCTCTCGATTTCTACTGGACAAAAGAGAAGGGATATGCACCTTTCTTCTTTACATACACAAACAACTCACACAACACCCAAAACCCTCTCCCCTCTTCCTCTCGTTCGTCTGAACCGACCACCGGAGCATCACCGGTAGGTCACCGGTCTCCTCTTCTTCTCCGTTCGCACATGGCACAGCCCCCTTTTTCCGATGATAAAACGGACCACCACCACCGTCCGGTGGTGGTGAGCGGCGACTGAAAGAGACAGAGACGAGAGAGAGAGAGAGAGAGAGAGAGAGAGAGGCCAACGAGAGAGAGAGTGTGGCGAAGATAGAGCGGCGCCGCCGCTCATGGCGGCGGCAGCAGCGGCGGGTGGCGGCGACTATCGGCGAGCTCCGGTAACCGCGTTTCCTTCTCCGGTGTGGTTCACGTGGTTCAATCATGGCTGGTTCGGGTTAACTTAGTTTCGTTCAGCAGATGCGGGTTTGATCAAGCTGACCTCAGATTTATTCGGTGTTCGGGTCTGTTTTGGTTTGGGGTTCGGTCGACCTCTGGTTCGGGTCAACTCGTCACGGCTCGTGGTTCGGTCAAAGACGGTCACCTATGGTCAACGACAGTTTCAGCTCGGTCAACGGTGGTTCGGGTCAAGTTTCGGAGCGATCAACATAAGTCCGCGGTTCGGTGCGTTGTTCGGGTTGACTCGGTCAAACCGAGTCAACTCGGTCAGCCTACTCGACTAAGCGATGCGAGAAGTTTCGGTAATAGATTAAAGAAACGATTTCATTACGTTATATTTCTAGTTTTAACGTCTCACGTGAACGAGCTCGAACCAAAGTAAATTAGTGTTTATCTTATACCTTGTCGCTTATATGAAAGTTTTATATATTAATGATTGAGTATTGATTAAATTTTGAAAATATAAAGACAACTTGTGTTGTCGGGGCGTCCAAAAACAGAGGAAACTCTGCCCGTTTTTCAAGAAAATCCGTAAAACGAATGTGTTTTTAATTACAAACAAGAACTAACGACTATTATAGAAACAAACACAAATGTATATTATTTCCGCCGACACTTTATAACTCACAAAGACGTCGATGACGCAAACTGTTTTTACAAAATAAATATAATTTATTATATTTATATTTCAAACGTTAAACTCGAATCATTTTATAAAAATAAATATAGTTATATATTTATTTTCGAACGTAACAACTCGACAATTCTTTTAAAAAAAACAAGTATAACTTTTATATGCTTATTTCAATCGCCTTCACTTTATAAAATAAATATAGCTTTATATATTTATTTCAAACTTCCAACGGCGATTCTTTTATAAAATAAATATAACTTTTCGTATTTATTTTATACGTCTAAACGGCATATACGGATATTTTGACAAAGATCTTACGAAACGCGTTATATGATACGAGTTTGTTATATGATATTTTCATAGAAATATTCTTTTATACACGTATGACTACTCGAGACGGCTAACACACCTACAACGATATATTTATATATTTTTATATAAATATTTATTCATTTTAAGTCTCTCGGAAACTAAGTCTTTTGCAAGACTTATTAAACTGCTACTGGCATTAAACGAGACTTAACACATATAGCTTAAGCTTTTCCATTAAGTTAACAACTTACTGTCGAATTGTTCGGTCAACGATTCGGTAGAGCTCGGTGACACGTAGTTTAGTTACCGCTTTCGGTTAGAAACTTATAAGATATTCCGTGTTAGGAATATTGTAGAATGCACGCTAGCGAGTCTCATTTTGGAAACGACATCACGGAGTCGTAATTAGCTAGCTTTGCACAGGAATATTCAGGTGAGTTCATAACCCCCACGTTTTACTGTTTTACATTTTTGTAAAGGTTTTCGGGGTGGAAAGACATGCACGTTTTGCAAAAACATACAAAGTTTTGAACAAACGCAAAACTCGTATTTCTAAATCATATTACAAAGGGATTTCGAGGAACACAAATGAATTACGAAAGGTTTGTACTAAACATACCGGTTTTTACAAAAACAAATACTTATTTTCGAAATGTGAATGATATTCGGCCAGGGTGACCGGGAATTTGGTCAGGGTGACCAGGGAATTGGTCAGGGTGACCAGGGATTTTTATACATGGTATGATTAGCGTAAGGAGGGTTTACTACTTAGATCATGTGAGTGGGTAGGTGGTACTTGAGGCCATTAATCCTCATTGTAGGACCGAGGGGCACGATGCGGTAGATCTATCTGGGTGTAGCGAGCCCAGCCCCAGGCCCAGCAGAATGGACCTCGGGGTGACTATGTTCCCGACGCACAAATCCGCTAGGTTTGAGTCTTCCTACTTGCACTTCACACATACCATTGGCTTTGCAAACCATTGGTGATCTCTTTTTCCTTATTGCTACATACCAGGGACATATATACTTACGAAACTACTTGTTCATACAAATTAACTACCATGTTTTATTCAAATTCAAAGCATTATGCGGGTATGGAGTCAAAGTCAGGGTGGGCATTGACGGTTATGCGAACATTACAAATACAAGGCTTTACAAATACATGGTTTTTATGAACATACTGTGTTACAAACACAACGTTTCCATATAACTTGGCAAGAAAATGACTTTTGATTCATTTTCTCAATACTATTTCAAAAACCGGTTACTCCAAAGATTTATTTCAAATCTTTCACAACTCAAAAGATTTATTTCAAATCTTTTACAAACAAACTATGAACTCGCTCAACTTTATGTTGATTTTTCGCATGTTTCTTTCTCAGGTTACTTTTCAGAATTTATGGCACGGTTGGAATTGGAGGACCATTGGAGATACGAGTACTTAGTGGCGTTCATTTTCTAAAAGACTTAGCTTATTTGCTTCCGCTGTGCAATGAAGATACCAGTCCAGTCACGCCAATGCTCTGATATTTCGGGGTGTGACAGATTGGTATCAGAGCTATAGGTTACAGCGAATTAGGTTCCTGTTGTGATACCTAGGCTCTAACCTCACTTTCCCCTGGGAACTTAGACTATTAAGACGTTGAATACATACAGAACGCCCAGTACTCGAATATGGTCTCTCCAACAGTTGCCGAAAAGCAAACAGTCAAAATTTTGTTTTCAAACATACGCTATTGTGATGTTTTATACATTGTACACGAAACGATTACATACAAATCTGAGAGTTTAGGAAACATGCATTTAAAACCTTCGGAACAGGGAGTCAGTCTGAGAGACTAGGAGATTCAGTCTGAGAGGCTGGGAAGGTAGTCTGAGAGACTAGGAAGTTCAGTCTGAGAGGCTGGGAAGGTAGTCTGAGAGACTAGGAAGTTCAGTCTGAGAGGCTGGGAGGATAGTCTAGTGGGACTAGGAAGTTCAGTTTGAGAGGCTGGGAGGATAGACTAGTGGGACTGGGGGAAATTACTTGATTGATTATTTGCGCATGTGTGTGTTTATTAAAGGTCATCTCGTAGGAACCGCGAATATTAACTCGGGCACACACTATTATCCATATTGTCTATGATATTTTAACTTCCTGAGCAGGCATCCTACGCATAACAAAACGCTAGCGCATGAGAATACATAGAACTCAAATTTTACGTCAACGGATGTCGAAGTACATCACATTCTACGCAGAACGTAACGCTAGTGCACAGGTATACGTGAAACTTAAGCTATACATCAACGGAGGTTGAAGTGCGACACATACAACTATCGAGGCGAGGCCTTTGAAAAGACACGATGACGCAATTCAATGACGACGCTAGATTCCTGTCAGCAGGAGAACTAACGATCAGGAAACGACAACTTGTCACGCGATCCTGCAACGACACGAATCACGCCAGGGAGAAGACGATTGTCTCCGCATTCCCCCTACCTAACTAACGACGAATACGCTATGTTCGACATTCCATGGTAATGTCACCTAACAATTGGTCGTCACACGAAACCCCAGGGAAAGTCCTCAAATTTCTTTTATTGAAATTTCGAATTTCACACTTACTGAGTAGATTTTCGTATCTCTACTCCTCTAATGGTCATTGTATCTCGATCATTTCTTTACAAGTTACATACATGGTTTTTCGTTGTAACCATGCCTAAAGTTTTCTTGTCAATACATATATTTATTGTCGGATTGCACTAAAACCAAGTTCAATTGTTTGAACTTGCTCATTACACTTATTCGATTCGAGACACCATATGATGTATTGGGAGCATCATATTCAAATCAATTTTTAACGAACACTTCATTTGTTCCGAGTCGTGGTAAACTTGTTTGGTATACGACTCCATTAAATTGTTGATTTCGACACCTTGTGGTGGTGTTTTCAGTTATTTGAACCTTGCGCTAAACTCGTTTACGTATCTTATGCATGGATTTAATTATTTATTTATTGATTCAGATTAAATCCGCTTTGATTTATCACATTACAACAGTCTTAACACAATTGTGTGTTAAGACAATGGTACACAAATTCATTTCATATTCCGGTGTACCTCATAACGGTTCTTTTAACATCGATCGAATATTTCCCGATATTTATCGTTTCTTCGTCTTCGATCGAAAACATCATTTCTTTGATGTTCAAATTTCAATTGGAAATTCTATGATGTCATTTGAAACAAACTTTCGGATTCACCTTATTACGCTTTCAGTTGACTTCAAACACGGTGGATTTGTTTGATCACCGCTATTATTGAATTATTTAAATCACTACGACACCTTGTGGTGTCAGTACAAACTTGTAGCTTGGGCTAATTATGATTGAGCGTTTTATGCAAAACACAGGTGATACTTGTTCGATCACCTCTATTATTAAATTGTTTCATTCATTGCGACACCTTGTGGCGTCAGTATGACTTGCAGCTTGCGCTGATCACGATCGAGCGTTTCATGCCAACTATTATATTTGAGATTGTTGATTCTAAGTTCATCCGGTGGATGTTATTGCTTCTAGAACTCGTTTACATGTTATAAACGTTCATATGGAATTCGATTGGTCGAAGTTCGTATTCATTATTGGATCCTTGTTAACTTAGTCACATCAGTGACTGTACCTATACGTCTTGTTTCCTTTGACATCGATTTGTTGAAACACATTTATTGTAAACCATTGGGTTCTTATCATTGAGGAATGTCATTAAATTCACATGATTCGAATAAGTCTTGTTTCGATTACGCGGTCATTCACTTTGTTATTATTCGGACTTACCTGCGAACAACACAATTCTGAGGAGATAACATAGTCTAAATTTCGAGGACGAAATTTCTGTAACAGGGGGAGAATGTGACAACCGTTGATTTACGGCTCTTAATTACGTAATTAACAGGTGTTTAACGCGATAATAAATTGTGATTAAGACGAAGATTGACTTAACTAGGCCTTTGGAGTGCCCAGGAACGTTTATCCGACTTTACAGTGCGCGAACGGTGGTTTACAGAGAAGCCTGTGAAATGCTAAATGGCAACGGATTGAAACCGTACAAGATACTGAAGACGCCGTCAAATAATAAATTTTTTTACGATATATTTTAGCTTCATAATTTAATGTTAGTAACTACAGTCGAAACCGGATCTAAAAACGGATTAAAGACGGCAACGATGGAATTTTTCGTGATTATGACCATAATTAACGAATGGACACGACAACCGGCTACTGGCATGCATTTTACGGGATTTCGGCTATATAAATATACGCCATTAAATTTTACGGAGTTCAGGTTTGACAACGGGTCTCGTAGGAATTACGGGCCGCTTAAACTCGGGGATTGAGCTTGTGGGCCCCGGACCCAAGCCCAAAACCCACAAGCCTAAACCTGTGCATATTATGCTAGATCTATTACTTGAAGATCTAGACAAGATATCACTAAATCTAAGAAATCTCTACAAAATATTTTCTCAAGATTTCTAAAGATCATACTAGATCTCTAAAGATCACACAAGATCTTAACATCTTTATAATTGGGTTTACCCTCTCTTTGCCTGCATATTAAAGTACACACACAACACAAATGTCCTTCCTCTCTCTCTCGATTTCTACTGGACAAAAGAGAAGGGATATGCACCTTTCTTCTTTACATACACAAACAACTCACACAACACCCAAAACCCTCTCCCCTCTTCCTCTCGTTCGTCTGAACCGACCACCGGAGCATCACCGGTAGGTCACCGGTCTCCTCTTATTCTCCGTTCGCACATGGCACAGCCCCCCTTTTTCCGATGATAAAACGGACCACCACCACCGTCCGGTGGTGGTGAGCGGCGACTGAAAGAGACAGAGACGAGAGAGAGAGAGAGAGAGAGGCCGACGAGAGAGAGAGTGTGGCGAAGATAGAGCGGCGCCGCCGCTCATGGCGGCGGCAGCAGCGGCGGGTGGCGGCGACTATCGGCGAGCTCCGGTAACCGCGTTTCCTTCTCCGGTGTGGTTCACGTGGTTCAATCATGGCTGGTTCGGGTTAACTTAGTTTCGTTCAGCAGATGCGGGTTTGATCAAGCTGACCTCAGATATATTCGGTGTTCGGGTCTGTTTTGGTTTTGGGTTCGGTCGACCTCTGGTTCGGGTCAACTCGTCACGGCTCGTGGTTCGGTCAAAGACGGTCACCTATGGTCAACGACAGTTTCAGCTCGGTCAACGGTGGTTCGGGTCAAGTTTCGGAGCGATCAACATAAGTCCGCGGTTCGGTGCGTTGTTCGGGTTGACTCGGTCAAACCGAGTCAACTCGGTCAGCCTACTCGACTAAGCGACGCGAGAAGTTTCGGTAATAGATTAAAGAAACGATTTCATTACGTTATATTTCTAGTTTTAACGTCTCACGTGAACGAGCTCGAACCAAAGTAAATTAGTGTTTATCTTATACCTTGTCGCTTATATGAAAGTTTTATATATTAATGATTGAGTATTGATTAAATTTTGAAAATATAAAGACAACTTGTGTTGTCGGGGCGTCCAAAAACAGAGGAAACTCTGCCCGTTTTTCAAGAAAATCCGTAAAACGAATGTGTTTTTAATTACAAACAAGAACTAACGACTATTATAGAAACAAACACAAATGTATATTATTTCCGCCGACACTTTATAACTCACAAAGACGTCGATGACGCAAATTGTTTTTACAAAATAAATATAATTTATTATATTTATATTTCAAACGTTAAACTCGAATCATTTTATAAAAATAAATATAGTTATATATTTATTTTCGAACGTAACAACTTGACAATTCTTTTAAAAAAAACAAGTATAACTTTTATATGCTTATTTCAAACGCCTTCACTTTATAAAATAAATATAGCTTTATATATTTATTTCAAACTTCCAACGGCGATTCTTTTATAAAATAAATATAACTTTTCGTATTTATTTTATACGTCTAAACGGCATATACGGATATTTTGACAAAGATCTTACGAAACGCGTTATATGATACGAGTTTGTTATATGATATTTTCATAGAAATATTCTTTTATACACGTATGACTACTCGAGACGGCTAACACACCTACAACGATATATTTATATATTTTTATATAAATATTTATTCATTTTAAGTCTCTCGGAAACTAAGTCTTTTGCAAGACTTATTAAACTGCTACTGACATTAAACGAGACTTAACACATATAGCTTAAGCTTTTCCATTAAGTTAACAACTTACTGTCGAATTGTTCGGTCAACGATTCGGTAGAGCTCGGTGACACGTAGTTTAGTTACCGCTTTCGGTTAGAAACTTATAAGATATTCCGTGTTAGGAATATTGTAGAATGCACGCTAGCGAGTCTCATTTTGGAAACGACATCACGGAGACGTAATTAGCTAGCTTTGCACAGGAACATTCAGGTGAGTTCATAACCCCCACGTTTTACTGTTTTACATTTTTGTAAAGGTTTTCGGGGTGGAAAGACATGCACGTTTTGCAAAAACATACAAAGTTTTGAACAAACGCAAAACTCGTATTTCTAAATCATATTACAAAGGGATTTCGAGGAACACAAATGAATTACGAAAGGTTTATACTAAACATACCGGTTTTTACAAAAACAAATACTTATTTTCGAAATGTGAATGATATTCGGCCAGGGTGACCGGGAATTTGGTCAGGGTGACCAGGGAATTGGTCAGGGTGACCAAGGATTTTTATACATGGTATGATTAGCGTAAGGAGGGTTTACTACTTAGATCATGTGAGTGGGTAGGTGGTACTTGAGGCCATTAATCCTCATTGTAGGACCGAGGGGCACGATGCGGTAGATCTATCTGGGTGTAGCGAGCCCAGCCCCAGGCCCAGCAGAACGGACCTCGGGGTGACTATGTTCCCGACGCACAAATCCGCTAGGTTTGAGTCTTCCTACTTGCACTTCACACATACCATTGGCTTTGCAAACCATTGGTGATCTCTTTTTCCTTATTGCTACATACCAGGGACATATATACTTACGAAACTACTTGTTCATACAAATTAACTACCATGTTTTATTCAAATTCAAAGCATTATGCGGGTATGGAGTCAAAGTCAGGGTGGGCATTGACGGTTATGCGAACATTACAAATACAAGGCTTTACAAATACATGGTTTTTATGAACATACTGTGTTTCAAACACAACGTTTCCATATAACTTGGCAAGAAAATGACTTTTGATTCATTTTCTCAATACTATTTCAAAAACCGGTTACTCCAAAGATTTATTTCAAATCTTTCACAACTCAAAAGATTTATTTCAAATCTTTTACAAACAAACTATGAACTCGCTCAACTTTATGTTGATTTTTCGCATGTTTCTTTCTCAGGTTACTTTTCAGAATTTATGGCACGGTTGGAATTGGAGGACCATTGGAGATACGAGTACTTAGTGGCGTTCATTTTCTAAAAGACTTAGCTTATTTGCTTCCGCTGTGCAATGAAGATACCAGTCCAGTCACGCCAATGCTCTGATATTTCGGGGTGTGACAGATTGGTATCAGAGCTATAGGTTACAGCGAATTAGGTTCCTGTTGTGATACCTAGGCTCTAACCTCACTTTCCTCTGGGAACTTAGACTATTAAGACGTTGAATACATACAGAACGCCCAGTACTCGAATATGGTCTCTCCAACCGTTGCCGAAAAGCAAACAGTCAAAATTTTGTTTTCAAACATACGCTATTGTGATGTTTTATACACTGTACACGAAACGATTACATACAAATCTGAGAGTTTAGGAAACATGCATTTAAAACCTTCGGAACAGGGAGTCAGTCTGAGAGACTAGGAGATTCAGTCTGAGAGGCTGGGAAGGTAGTCTGAGAGACTAGGAAGTTCAGTCTGAGAGGCTGGGAAGGTAGTCTGAGAGACTAGGAAGTTCAGTCTGAGAGGCTGGGAGGATAGTCTAGTGGGACTAGGAAGTTCAGTCTGAGAGGCTGGGAGGATAGACTAGTGGGACTAGGGGAAATTACTTGATTGATTATTTGTGCATGTGTGTGTTTATTAAAGGTCATCTCGTAGGAACCGCGAATATTAACTCGGGCACACACTATTATCCATATTGTCTATGATATTTTAACTTCCCGAGCAGGCATCCTACGCATAACAAAACGCTAGCGCATGAGAATACATAGAACTCAAATTTTACGTCAACGGATGTCGAAGTACATCACATTCTACGCAGAACGTAACGCTAGTGCACAGGTATACGTGAAACTTAAGCTATACATCAACGGAGGTTGAAGTGCGACACATACAACTATCGAGGCGAGGCCTTTGAAAAGACACGATGACGCAATTCAATGACGACGCTAGATTCCTGTCAGCAGGAGAACTAACGATCAGGAAACGACAACTTGTCACGCGATCCTGCAACGACACGAATCACGCCAGGGAGAAGACGATTGTCTCCGCATTCCCCCTACCTAACTAACGACGAATACGCTATGTTCGACATTCCATGGTAATGTCACCTAACAATTGGTCGTCACACGAAACCCCAGGTAAAGTCCTCAAATTTCTTTTATTGAAATTTCGAATTTCACACTTACTGAGTAGATTTTCGTATCTCTACTCCTCTAATGGTCATTGTATCTCGATCATTTCTTTACAAGTTACATACATGGTTTTTCGTTGTAACCATGCCTAAAGTTTTCTTGTCAATACATATATTTATTGTCGGATTGCACTAAAACCAAGTTCAATTGTTTGAACTTGCTCATTACACTTATTCGATTCGAGACACCATATGATGTATTGGGAGCATCATATTCAAATCAATTTTTAACGAACACTTCATTTGTTCCGAGTCGTGGTAAACTTGTTTGGTATTCGACTCCATTAAATTGTTGATTTCGACACCTTGTGGTGGTCTTTTCACTTATTTGAACCTTGCGCTAAACTCGTTTACGTATCTTATGCACGGATTTAATTATTTATTTATTGATTCAGATTAAATCCGCTTTGATTTATCACATTACAACAGTCTTAACACAATTGTGTGTTAAGACAATGGTACACAAATTCATTTCATATTCCGGTGTACCTCATAACGGTTCTTTTAACATCGATCGAATATTTCCCGATATTTATCGTTTCTTCGTCTTCGATCGAAAACATCATTTCTTTGATGTTCAAATTTCAATTGGAAATTCTATGATGTCATTTGAAACAAACTTTCGGATTCACCTTATTACGCTTTCAGTTGACTTCAAACACGGTGGATTTGTTTGATCACCGCTATTATTGAATTATTTAAATCACTACGACACCTTGTGGTGTCAGTACAAACTTGTAACTTGGGCTAATTATGATTGAGCGTTTTATGCAAAACACAGGTGATACTTGTTCGATCACCTCTATTATTAAATTGTTTCATTCATTGCGACACCTTGTGGCGTCAGTATGACTTGCAGCTTGCGCTGATCACGATCGAGCGTTTCATGCCAACTATTATATTTGAGATTGTTGATACTAAGTTCATCTGGTGGATGTTATTGCTTCTAGAACTCGTTTACATGTTATAAACGTTCATATGGAATTCGATTGGTCGAAGTTCGTATTCATTATTGGATCCTTGTTAACTTAGTCACATCAGTGACTGTACCTATACGTCTTGTTTCCTTTGACATCGATTTGTTGAAACACATTTATTGTAAACCATTGGGTTCTTATCATTGAGGAATGTCATTAAATTCACATGATTCGAATAAGTCTTGTTTCGATTACGCGGTCATTCACTTTGTTATTATTCGGACTTACCTGCGAACAACACAATTCTGAGGAGATAACATAGTCTAAATTTCGAGGACGAAATTTCTGTAACAGGGGGAGAATGTGACAACCGGTGATTTACGGCTCTTAATTACGTAATAAACAGGTGTTTAACGCGATAATAAATTGTGATTAAGACGAAGATTGACATAACTAGGCCTTTGGAGTGCCCAGGAACGTTTATCCGACTTTACAGTGCGCGAACGGTGGTTTACAGAGAAGCCTGTGAAACGCTAAACGGCAACGGATTGAAACCGTACAAGATACTGAAGACGCCGTCAAATAATAATTTTTTTTTACGATATATTTTAGCTTCATAATTTAATGTTAGTAACTACAGTCGAAACCGGATTAAAGACGGCAACGATGGAATTTTTCGTGATTATGACCATAATTAACGAATGGACACGACAACCGGCTACTGGCATACATTTTACGGGATTTCGGCTATATAAATATACGCCATTAAATTTTACGGAGTTCGGGTTTGACAACGGGTCTCGTAGGAATTACGGGCCGCTTAAACTCGGGGATTGAGCTTGTGGGCCCCGGACCCAAGCCCAAAACCCACAAGCCTAAACCTGTGCATATTATGCTAGATCTATTACTTGAAGATCTAGACAAGATATCACTAAATCTAAGAAATCTCTACAAAATATTTTCTCAAGATTTCTAAAGATCATACTAGATCTCTAAAGATCACACAAGATCTTAACATCTTTATAAAAGGGTTTACCCTCTCTTTGCCTGCATATTAAAGTACACACACAACACAAATGTCCTTCCTCTCTCTCTCGATTTCTACTGGACAAAAGAGAAGGGATATGCACCTTTCTTCTTTACATACACAAACAACTCACACAACACCCAAAACCCTCTCCCCTCTTCCTCTCGTTCGTCTGAACCGACCACCGGAGCATCACCAGTAGGTCACCAGTCTCCTCTTCTTCTCCGTTCGCACATGGCACAGCCCCCCTTTTTCCAATGATAAAACGGACCACCACCACCGTCTGGTGGTGGTGAGCGGCGACTGAAAGAGACAGAGACGAGAGAGAGAGAGAGAGGCCGACGAGAGAGAGAGAGAGAGTGTGGCGAAGATAGAGCGGCGCCGCCGCTCATGGCGGCGGCAGCAGCGGCGGGTGGCGGCGACTATCGGCGATCTCCGGTAACCGCGTTTCCTTCTCCGGTGTGGTTCACGTGGTTCAATCATGGCTGGTTCGGGTTAACTTAGTTTCGTTCAGCAGATGCGGGTTTGATCAAGCTGACCTCAGATTTATTCGGTGTTCGGGTCTGTTTTGGTTTGGGGTTCGGTCGACCTCTGGTTCGGGTAAACTCGTCACGGCTCGTGGTTCGGTCAAAGACGGTCACCTATGGTCAACGACAGTTTCAGCTCGGTCAACAGTGGTTCGGGTCAAGTTTCGGAGCGATCAACATAAGTCCGCGGTTCGGTGCTTGTTCGGGTTGACTCGGTCAAACCGAGTCAACTCGGTCAGCCTACTCGACTAAGCGACGCGAGAAGTTTCGGTAATAGATTAAAGAAACGATTTATTACGTTATATTTCTAGTTTTAACGTCTCACGTGAACGAGCTCGAACCAAAGTAAATTAGTCTTTATCTTATACCTTGTCGCTTTTATGAAAGTTTTATATATTAATGATTGAGTATTGATTAAATTTTGAAAATATAAAGACAACTTGTGTTGTCGGGGCGTCCAAAAACAGAGGAAACTCTGCCCGTTTTTCAAGAAAATCCGTAAAACGAATGTGTTTTTAATTACAAACAAGAACTAACGACTATTATAGAAACAAACACAAATGTATATTATTTCCGCCGACACTTTATAACTCACAAAGACGTTGATGACGCAAACTGTTTTTACAAAATAAATAAAATTTATTATATTTATATTTCAAACGTTAAACTCGAATCATTTTATAAAAATAAATATAGTTATATATTTATTTTCGAACGTAACAACTCGACAATTTAAAAAAAAAAAGAAGTATAACTTTTATATGCTTATTTCAAACGCCTTCACTTTATAAAATAAATATAGCTTTATATATTTATTTCAAACTTCCAACGGCGATTCTTTTATAAAATAAATATAACTTTTCGTATTTATTTTATACGTCTAAACGGCATATACGGATATTTTGACAAAGATCTTACGAAACGCGTTATATGATACGAGTTTGTTATATGATATTTTCATAGAAATATTCTTTTATACACGTATGACTACTCGAGACGGCTAACACACCTACAACGATATATTTATATATTTTTATATAAATATTTATTCATTTTAAGTCTCTCAGAAACTAAGTCTTTTGCAAGACTTATTAAACTGCTATTGACATTAAACGAGACTTAACACATATAACTTAAGTTTTTCCATTAAGTTAACAACTTACTGTCGAATTGTTCGGTCAACGATTCGGTAGAGCTCGGTGACACGTAGTTTAGTTACGGCTTTCGGTTAGAAACTTATAAGATATTCCGTGTTAGGAATATTGTAGAATGCACGCTAGCGAGTCTCATTTTGGAAATGACATCACGGAGTCGTAATTAGCTAGCTTTGCACAGGAATATTCAGGTGAGTTCATAACCCCCACTTTTTACTGTTTTACATTTTTGTAAAGGTTTTCGGGGTGGAAAGACTTGCACGTTTTGCAAAAACATACAAAGTTTTGAACAAACGCAAAACTCGTATTTCTAAATCATATTACAAAGGGATTTCGAGGAACACAAATGAATTACGAAAGGTTTATACTAAACATACCCGTTTTTACAAAAACAAATACTTATTTTCGAAATGTGAATGATATTCGGCCAGGGTGACCGGGAATTTGGTCAGGGTGACCAGGGATTTGGTCAGGGTGACCAGGGAATTGGTCAGGGTGACCAGGGATTTTTATACATGGTATGATTAGCGTAAGGAGGGTTTACTACTTAGATCATGTGAGTGGGTAGGTGGTACTTGAGGCCATTAATCCTCATTGTAGGACCGTGGGGCACGATGCGGTAGATCTATCTGGGTGTAGCGAGCCCAGCCCCAGGCCCAGCAGAACGGACCTCAGGGTGACTATGTTCCCGACGCACAAATCCGCTAGGTTTGAGTCTTCCTACTTGCACTTCACACATACCATTGGCTTTGCAAACCATTGCTGATCTCTTTTTCCTTATTGCTACATACCAGGGACATATATACTTACGAAACTACTTGTTCATACAAATTAACTACCATGTTTTATTCAAATTCAAAGCATTATGCGGGTATGGAGTCAAAGTCAGGATGAACATACTGTGTTACAAACACAACGTTTCCATATAACTTGGCAAGAAAATGACTTTTGATTCATTTTCTCAATACTATTTCAAAAACCGGTTACTCCAAAGATTTATTTCAAATCTTTCACAACTCAAAAGATTTATTTCAAATCTTTTACAAACAAACTATGAACTCGCTCAACTTTATGTTGATTTTTCGCATGTTTCTTTCTCAGGTTACTTTTTCAGAATTTATGGCACGGTTGGAATTGGAGGACCATTGGAGATACGAGTACTTAGTGGCGTTCATTTTCTAAAAGACTTAGCTTATTTGCTTCCGCTGTGCAATGAAGATACCAGTCCAGTCACGCCAATGCTCTGATATTTCGGGGTGTGACATCATCACCACTCACTTCCCCATCGCTACTCTCAGGCTCATCGGCCTCACCTGGTCGTAGTGGACGAGCATCCGCTTTCAATGCCTTCCACCGTTGTCCATCACTCTTTAACTTATGATATCTCTCCGACTCCTTATACTCCTATCCCGGTCCCAAGTGTTTTATGTCAAATGGTTTGAACTTCTTGTACGATCCTTTATCTTCGGCTCCAATTGCCCTGTATAGCTTCAACAAAGCAGTGATTAAGCGACAATGTGGGATAATCTTTCGCTCGCCATTGTTTCGCCCAATCCAAATATTATTCAATACCAAAAAACCGAAATGGAACTAGTGGCGACCCATGCATTAACATATAGAGAACCGGAACCTCCGCGAACCTAACTTCAACTTTGTCACCCTACCTTAGGATAACATTCTGCGTACACAACACCAACATCAATTTCGCCTCGATTCTTAAATTCCTTCTCAATAACTTCCAATGTGTGGTACCCGGAACAAAGAGATAATCAAGCATATTTTGCCATTGAGGATGGTTTTGAGGGTTGAAGTTCGCTGGCTTGTTGTCGAAACTTACAATCCAGCGTAGAGAATCATAAGACATTTCGTCTGTTACCCCGTTAACCATCCTTATAAGCTTCATCTTTGATGTAGCCTTGAACGGAGGACATGTGAGAGTGTCCATCCACTCTTGTATCTCTTTATCATAAAGATTTTTCACCTCATTATCATAACATTTCAATGCCGCTCCCCAACCTAATGCTTTGAATTTATCTGTGATCCCGAAAGGCCCAAAATCAACCTCTTGGATTTCCTTTTCACAAATAAACGCCTCCTTGCGTTGTTGTAACCTGTTCATTTACTCATAGAATAAGTCGGTTTGCCATTCTACAGGTTGATCGGGTAAGGACCCAGATGTCCAATCAGGTTTCGGGCCCCTCGGTGGAGCATCCTCTTCGGAATCTGGGTCGCCCACCCGCATCAATCTCCTCTTCTTTTGTTGTGCTTCAGCTTGTTGGCTCGAGGATCCTTCTACCGCTTTACCTTTACTCTTTCCCATCTCCTACACACATCACAAAAACACACAAAAAATCCATAAGTTCATAATCAACAACCTCCCCACACTTGCTTGACACTATGGATGTAGATGTAGGAACACAAAAATTGTATCTTTCATACAAAATTTGGGCATGATGTCTCTACGATATAAAGGTTTCCAAAAGTTTCCAATTTAAACATTATCTACATCTACAACCATATATTCAACAAACTCAACAAAATTATATTATCTAACCCCTACAAGCAAGTGTGTAAGCAAAAACAATTATGAAAACTTACAAATCTTCAACGTACTTCAAATATTGAGCATAAATTGCATACCTTGGCTTAGAGGAGGATGAGAATAACAAGAACTTCAATTTAAGCAAAAATCCACTAAAAACCCCAAATTTTCGGACCCTTAATGCCCAAAATCGACCACCAAAACAAAGGAATCTTCAAAATGCAACCACAAATTTGAATTCCTTGTGAAATTTTAGCCAAGATGGACCCAAAAATCACATAATTTGGACAAGAGATGAAGAAGTTATGAAGAATTGAGGGTTATGGAGAATTAGGGTTCAAGAGGTTAAAGGAGATGAAAGAACGTGTGGATGGGGTGAATGCAGAGAAAAAGGAGTGGTGGGGGTTACTTACAATTATTAATGATTATTATTATTATTATTAATTAAAAAGTTTTTTTATAATATTAATCGCCGACACCTGGACTGCCCAGCCCCCCCTTTTTACCTGATGCGAGCCGTAGCCTACGGCACTTGCCGTAGGTTACGGTGGTTCTGAAACACAAATTCTGCCGTAAGGCAGTTTATCAGTGTCGTAGGGTTTTTATGGTTCACACATGGCCATAGCCTACGGCCAGGACCGTAGGTTGCGGCCCTATCTGGGCATTTTGGTCTTGGCAATTTTACTTTGCAAACAAAAAAATATTTTTTTTAACTTTTTCGTTTTCTAAATTTATAATTGTATTGTTTTTTTTTTATAATATTTCAAAAACATGAAGATTATACCCTACCCCCCAATAAAAACCCGTGTTGTCCTCAACACTATGTTAGAGCAATTCGTACGAATTCCCCACACTTGTCTCGAACACAAGTCTAAGCGGATACGACACTTATTTTAAAAGCAAACTAACTAAACTACCAACACTACATATTTACACTAACAAACCCGGGCCTCTCTCAAAGTTCTTCATCATCCAAGGAACGTAAAATGTTACCCACCTTGTCAAGCTCGAGATTATTGATATCATTCCCTTCCAGGTACGGTATGAGCCGATGCCCGTTTACCGTTTGCTTCGTGTTGGATTGAATGTCTTGAATATCTACATCCCCAAACTTGCCCACACGTGTGAGGACATAAGGACCCATCCATTTACTCTTCAATTTAGCCGCAAACAACTTTAACCGTGAATTGTACAACCACACTTTTTGACCCACTTCGAAGGCCCTTTTTCTTGTCTTCGCATCATGAACTTTCTTTAGCTTGTCTTTATATACGGATGCATACTCATACGCTTCATCCCGTATCTCTTCAATCTCACTTAATTGGAGTTTTCTAACTCGACCCGCTTCGCCATAATCCGCGTTCACTGTTTTTATTGCCCATAGTGCATGATGAGCCAACTCCATCGGTAAATGACAACCTTTACCGTAAACCATCCGATATAGAGTACCAATTGGCGTTTTGTAAGCTGTGCGGTATGCCCAAAGTGCGTCATCCAACTTACCAGACCAATCCTTCCTATCCACCCTCACCGTTTTCATCAAAATCTCCTTAATTTGTCTATTGGATACTTCAACTTGTCCACTAGTTTGAGGGTGGTAAGGAGTAGCGATTCGGTGATTCACATTATATCTTTTCAACAATTTCCCAAAATTAAAATTTTTAAAATGTGAACCACCATCACTAATTATAACCCGCGGGATCCCAAATCGAGCAGATATGTTAGATTGAACAAACTTAGATACCACGGAATGATCATTGGTCCTCATTGCGATTGCTTCAATCCATTTTGAAACATAGTCCACCGCAACCAATATGTACAAAAACCCGTTCAAATTTAGAAAGGGACCCATGAAATCTATTCCCCGCACATCAAACACCTCAACCACCAAGATTGGTTGTAGAGGCATTTCGTCCCGCTTTGAGATGCTTCCCACCTTTTGACAATTCATACAATTACGGGCAAATTCACAAGCATCTTTAAAAATTGTAGGCCAATAAAACCCACACGTTAAAACCCGATAACCCATTTTGTTTCCACTAAACTGACCTCCACATTCCGATGAATGAGCATGGGTCAAAATCTCTAGCACCTCTATTTCGGGAACACGTCTTCTTATCACTTGATCGGGTCCAATCTTGAAGAGATCTAGTTCATCCCATATGTATTGCTTGACTTGGACCAAGAATTGTTGCCTTCGTTTCTTAGTCCAATGACTTGGGATTGCCCCCTTTGCCAAATAATTCACATAATGAGCATACCAAGGTGCGGTTGAAACAGATAAAAGTTGCTCATCGGGAAACCGTTCATTAATTTCACTTGGATCATCAATACCTTCTAACGGAATTCGGGACAAATAATCCGCCACAACATTTTCACAACCTTTCTTGTCCCGAATTTCTAAATCAAATTCTTGCAACAAAAGCACCCAACGAATCAACTGGGGCTTTGCATCTTTATTTTCCATCAAATATCGAACCGCACTATGGTCCGAATACACAATCACCTTGCTCCCCCAAATGTAAGATCGAAACTTGTCCAAAGCATACATCACCGCTAATAATTTTTTCTCGGTTGTGGTGTAATTCAGTTGCGCCTAGGACAAAGTTTTACTTGCATAATAAATTACCACCGGCTTCTTGTCAACTCTTTATCCTAAAACCGCTTCAATGGTCGTGTCTCTAGCATCACACATAATTTCAAACGGCTTCGACCAATCCAGTGGTTGTAAAATAGGAGCTTTCACCAACTGTTCCTTCAAAACATTAAACGCTTGCAAACATTCGTTAGTAAAATCAAAAGGGACATCTTTCAACAAAAAAATACATAAAGGTTTTGTATTCACACTAAAACCTTTAATAAACCTTCTATAAAATCCCGCATGCCCCAAAAATGATCTCACCCCCTTAACAATCTTTGGTGGGGGTAGAGATGAAATTACCCGAATTTTTGCTTTGTCTACCTCCATCCCCCGGTCTGAAATCACATGACCCAACACAATACCCTCTTGAACCATAAAGTGACTTTTTCCCAACTTAGCACCAAGTTTGTCTCAACACACATTTTTAAAACTTTTTCTAATTCATCAAGACAAGACTCAAAACTTGGGCCAAAGATGGAAAAATCATCCATAAACACTTCAAGAGATTCCCCGACCATGTCCAAAAAAATACTCATCATACATCGTTGAAAAGTGGTCGGGGCGTTACATAGTCCAAATGGCATTCGCCGAAAAGCAAATGTACCTATGGACATGTAAACGTGGTTTTGTGTTGGTCATCCGGGTGGATAGCAATTTAGTTATATCCCGAGTACCCATCCAAAAAACAATAGTATTTTTGACCCGAAAGTTTTTCAATAATTTGGCCAATGAAGGGTAACAGGAAATGGACCTTAGAGGTAGCGGCGTTTAATTTTCTATAATCAATGAAAACTCGCCATCCGGTGACCGGTCGGGTGACAATTTGCTCTCCATGTTCGTTTTTAATTACTTGGATGCCGGCCTTTTTAGGCACTACCTGAGTCGGACTTACCCATGCACTGTCCGAAATGGGATAAATAATTCCCGCATCCAACCACTTTATGACTTCCTTCTTCACAACCTCTCTTAAATTCGGGTTTAACCTTCTTTGCGTTTCACGGGTAGGCTTTGCATCTTCATTTGTAATAATTTTGTGCATGACAATGGATGGACTAATACCTTTCAAGTCGGCTATCGTCCATCCAATGGCCGCCTTATGAGCCTTCAACACCCGCAACAAGCCCTCTTCTTGAGCTACCTCCAAGTTAGAAGCAATGATCACCGGTAAAGTGTCATTCTCCCCCAAAAAACGCATACTTTAAATGTTTTGGTAGCTCTTTCAACTCCACTTTTGGTGGACACTTTAAAGATGGCTTTGTACCCGAATCAATCTCCACCGGCAAATTTTCAATTTGGTGGGTCCATGGCGGTCTTCCTTCCTTAACCGCTAGAGCCTCTAGCTCCTTTGCTTCCATCCTCAACGCACACATATGAACCTGCAACGAACAATCACATACACACGGTTCCAAAATATCTTCTTCGTATTCATGCGGCTTGCATCCGTCAATAATATCTGCTAAGAAACACTCATCACCACTAAAGGAATTAGACCCGTTAGTAAAAACATTTAATCGCATTTTTCTATTACCAAATGTCATGTCGACCGTACCATATCGACAATCAATCACGGCGTGAGCGGTGTTCAAAATGGGCCAACCCAAAATAACATTTTGTTGTTGAATTGGGTCCGCGAATGAGTAGTCTAAAACAAGATAATAAAACTCATCAACTTTCACTATAACATCCCGCACAATACCCCAAGGAAGCTTATGAGACAAATCGGCTAAAACCACCATTGTCTCAACCCGTTTCAATGGACCAAAATCATATTGGTCATATAAACCCCCCGGTAAAATACTTACTCCGGCTCCAATATCAAGTAATGCCCTCGCCGTTTGAAAATTTCCTACTTGAATATTAATGAGGAGCGTTCCCGGATCTTGTAACTTAGGAGGAAGATCTCCTTTTAAAACCACACTTACCCGCTCGGTTAAATCAACCCGTTTAGGCACTTTTTGTTGCCTCTTTTGGGTACACAATTCTTTCAAAAATTTTGCATAAGCGGGTACTTGCTTAATCGCCTCTAGTAATGGAAGATTGATTTTCACTTGTTTAAACACTTCCCACATTTCTTCTTTTTGAGGATCTCGTTTTGAAATAAAGTTCTTTTTACCCGGATCTAATAAAGCCGAGGGAAATGGTACTTGACTAGTTCCCCCTTCCTCATTTTTATCTTTGGTTTCTTCATTATTTTGCGGGTTTTTCAAAAATGGTTTTTTAGAAGAATTTTTAGGTGCTTCATTTTCATCATCGCTTTCTTGACCCGTTATATCTTCAACCACCCCATCAACCGAATCCGGTGAAGGATTGGTTTTATACTCTTTACCACTTCTCAAAACACTCATATGATTAATATTAATATTATTACCACGAGATGAATTATGTGAAGGGTTTACCTTAGTGTCGCTTGGTAGTTGACTGATGTGTGTAAAATGCAACATATAAATTACATCAAATGACGCATAAAACTAACCCTTTTTAAGTACTAATATTGGAAAAAGAGTGTTTTTGTCTTCCTTTTGTATTTTCAGGATTAAATGAGCTCAAAAACACAAAAGAAGCAAAAAGACAGCTAATTCCAACATAAATACAAGGAAAGGAACATTAGTGGACTGCCCGACCCCTCAACGGCACCTTCCAAAGCAAAATAGAGAAGTCAGAAGACTGAACACGCCCCGTGCTCAGCAGCACGGGGCCGTGCCCAAGAAGCAGCAGAAAAGACAAACCTATAGAAGCTTCTATTGCCCACCACGGGGCCGTGCCCAGCGGACACAGGGGCGTGGCGAAAGTACTGCAGGCGCATTAATTGTAATTGCGAATTACAATTAATGAGGAGAGAGAGTGTCAGACGGGCACGGGGCCGTGTTCAGCGGACACGGGGCCGTGCCCAGCTCTCTGTTCAGCCTATAAATAGGAGTGCTTGGATTCATTTCAACTCATCCCTTGGCACACCACCTCTCTCACACTCCATCCACCACCCACCACCATCACAACACCATCATCCACCACCATCATCCATTGTCCATCGTAGAGTGTGTGAGTCGTCTCGGGATCCAAGATTGATCGTAAAAGTTCTTGACAATCAAGGCCATGTTTGCCTAAGTCTCTTACATCACTTGGTGAAGACAAAGTGTCTAGTATAATACTTTTTATTTCTAATCTTTTGCACTTTTTATTTGGTTTTGTATTAATGACTTTAATAACTAGTTACTTATGTTGAAGGTGATCTTTCCTTATCATTTGTCCGTGGTGTCTTGGCATTATTTTACTGTCTATATAAAATAAAAGATTTTCACCATTCATATCTCCACGGTCTATATGGAGGTATGTTGGCTACCTGGTCGGGGGTTAAGGGAATGGTTTGGTAAAGGTCTTGCCATTGTTCAGCGTTTAGAGGTCCTGCAATGGACCTGGGTCAAATTTAGTAGGACCTCCTTCAATACTTCACGGTATTGGATGGCGGGGGTCCAAACTCTTTGATCCCCTCATAAGTTAACTACTATTAATACTATAACCCGGTTATTTAGGACTGTATCCCTGCTGACTCAGACTACTTAGCCGAGGGTAACGTCACCGCCAAAAGCGCGGCCTACCACAATACTGCATTAATAACTTAATTCATTATCTTCCAATAATCCACCCTTTTAGGATTGTATCATTGCTGACTCAAACTACTGGGGTGAGGGTAACGTCACCTTCAAAAGAGGGGCCTACTACAATAACTAAGATAATCTCTTAATTATGTGCAAAAGTGCGGAAATAATCAAAGGTTATACTAGATACGAGTCGGAACCAAGTGATTCATCTTGTTTATCTGTTTTTATTTTTATTTTATTTTCAGCATTTTAGTTAGTTTTTATTTTTCTTAGTTTAAAAACATTTTTTTCTAAACTTTTGATTTTGGTTAGACGTTGAGGATAAACCGGTATTAAAAGCTCTTGTGTCCTTGGACGACCTCGGTATCTTACCAACGCTATACTACGCTCACGATGGGTGCACTTGCCCATATGTGTGTTTAGTGTTAGTAAAATATCGTGTTTTATAAATTTAAAACTTGGCTAAAATAAGTGTTAAAGGGGCTTAAAATATACACCTAATATATATAACACTTCGCACGCATCAAGTTTTTGGCACCGCTGCCGGGGACACAAGGATTTTAAGAAAGCTTAAAATCGACGGCCTAATCAGTTTTTCAAAACCTTTTTAAAACGCGCGCACTTTTTTCTGCATTTTAGTTTAGATTTGCATTTACAGTAACCTGTACACGGGGCTGTGTTCACTGAACACGGGGCCGTGTCCAGCATTTTCAGAAAAACACCCAGTAACAGAAGCTTGAACACGGGCCGTGCTCACTGAACACGCCCCGTACTCAACGAAATCAGTAAATTTAATTAAAACGCCCAGATACAGATCCTGAACACGGGGTCGTGCTCACTGAACACGGGGCCGTGTCCAGCCTCTGTTTCCGTTTTTATTTTTGTTTTCTGATCTCGAGACTTGGTTGTGGTCTGCTGAGTGATTCTTATGGATCAATACTCAGGAGGTTACAACTACACCTATGATGAGGATGATTATAGGGGTAATTATTGCACTAATTGTCGTAATGCACGTTCGATTCAAAATAATCACTCATATCAACCATCCAATTCATACACCTACTATGAGGAGCCCAGGTACGAGCCATCAACTTCATACACATCCTATGAAGACCAAAGGTATGAACCTCCTCCCTCATACTCATATTTTGATGAACCAAGGTATGACCCCTCATACTCGTACTTTGAAGAATCAAGATATGAGCCACCACCTTCGTATGCTTATTATGAGGAACCTTGGAGTGAACAACCCACCTCATATGAGTATTATGAAGAACAAAATTACGAACCTTATCCATCATATGCTTACAATGAAGAGCAATGGTGCGAACCATCGACTTCATATGAGTACTATGAGGAACAAAGGGTCGAACAACCGGATTCAAGCTTAGAAAATTCCGATTCTTTTTCTATAACCGAAGTGACCGATAGGATTTTAGAACACATTAGAGTTATCGATCGATGTATAAAAGAAGCTCGCGCAAGGGAAGAGGAGTCCTGCGCAAGAGAAGAATTAAAAAAAGAAGAGATAACTGAAAATGTAAAAATGGAAGAACAAATAAGTGAAAAACCGACACATGAGTTAAACAACGAAAAAGGTGAGTCCGACAACGTTAAAATCCAAGAAGAGTCTAATTTTGAAGAAATTAATCTCTTGACACCTTCTTTCGAAAATCATTGTTTAGTACCCACTCATGCTAAGTTTTTAAAAGAGTTAAACACTAACACTAAAATTGACGAAATGGTAAGTGTTAAGTTAACTAATGATCAAACTTCACTAATAAAAGAAGACCCATTTGAAATTAACATCACACCGGTTCCATGTTTCTTTCAAAATTCGTTTATTAGTAATGTCACAATAGATAAAGATCTTTGTGTTAACATAATGCCTAACTACATTTTCGAAAAATTAAGTATTAGTGATTTTTCTCCACTTCAAATACCCATTTTTCTATCCAATCGGAAAGTAATAAAATCAATTGGTATAGTTGAAGATGTCTTGGTTCAAACAAATCAAATGGTAATCCCAACCGACTTTGTCATCCTTGATGACGCTCCTCTAGTGTTGGGATGACCATTTGTAAAAACTCACGAAGCTTTGAAAAACCGGAAGTTCAATAATCTACCTCTTCAATTAGGGGCATTTAAAAGAAGTGTCGATCTCGAACGATCAATGAAATATCCATTCGGCAATAATGACCCCCTAATTGAAGATGAAGATGAACCACCCGATACAAGTGAAGAGATTGACCACTTTGTTGAAGAAGAGGTCGCCATAGAACAAACTTTTAAAGTTCTTGATCGAAACGAGCAACCAAATAAGGAGTCTCCTAAAGACCCACCACTTGAGCTCAAAGAACTTCCAAAAGGTTTGGAATATGCTTTTCTAGACAAAGATGGTAAGTTACCTGTAATTATTTCATCTAAATTAGATAACTTAGAAAAAGAAAAATTAATTAATCTTTTGAAAAAACACAAAAAATGCAATAGCTTGGAAACTTGTTGACATAAAAGGAATTAGTCCTTCTATGTGCACACACAAAATTTTGATGAATGGTGACTACAAATCGGTCATACAACCACAACGTCGAGTAAATCCAAATGTTCAAGAAGTGGTTAAAAACGAAGTCATCAAGTTACTTGACGCCGGACTTATCTATCCTATCTCCGATAGTCCTTGGGTGAGTCCCGTCCAAGTAGTTCCAAAGAAAGGAGGTATGACGGTGATAACTAATGAAAAGAATGAATTAATACCAACGAGAACCGTCACAGGATGGAGAGTATGTATAGATTATAGACGATTAAATGAAGCAACAAGAAAGGATCATTTTCCTTTACCCTTCATTGATCAAATGTTAGAAAGATTATCCGGTCATAAATTTTACTGTTTCTTGGATGGTTTTTCAGGTTACTTTCAAATCCCGATAGCACCCGAAGACCAAGAGAAGACAACTTTCACATGTCCCTATGGAACTTTTGCTTATCGACGCATGCCGTTTGGTCTATGTAATGCCCCAGCAACATTCCAACGTTGCATGGTAGCTATTTTTCATGACATGATAGAAAAGACAATGGAAGTCTTCATGGACGACTTCTCTATCTTTGGGGATTCATATGACCAATGCCTCGATAACCTTGAACGAATGTTATCCCGATGTGAGGAAACTAACCTCGCCCTTAATTGGGAAAAATGCCATTTCATGGTAACGGAGGGAATAGTACTCGGTCACAAGATCTCAAGCGAAGGAATGGAGGTGGATCGAGCCAAAATAGATACCATCTCTAGATTACCACCTCCATCCTCCGTGAGAGCTATCAGAAGTTTCCTAGGGCATGCCGGATTTTATAGGCGATTTATCAAAGACTTTTCAAAAATCTCAAGGCCTCTAACGAAGTTACTTGAAAAAGATGCTCCTTTCATCTTTGACAAGGATTGCAATCAAGCATTTCTAACCCTAAAGGAAATGCTAGTCAATGCACCTATCATGATAGCGCCTGATTGGAAATTTCCTTTCGAAATCATGTGTGATGCCAGTGACTTTGCAGTTGGAGCTGTCTTGGGACAGAGAAAAGAAAAGCATTTCCACCCAATCTATTATACTAGTAAAACACTTAATGATGCACAAGAAAATTACACAACAACTGAAAAAGAGTTACTAGCTGTGGTATTTGCTTTTGATAAATTTCGTTCTTATCTTGTTCTTTCTAAAACTATAGTCTATACAGACCATGCAGCCATTCGATATCTCTTCAAGAAGCAAGACGCAAAACCACGTTTGATTAGGTGGATTCTACTCCTCCAAGAATTTGACATTGAAATCAAGGACCAAAGAGGAGCATAAAATACCGCAGCAGATCATCTTTCACGCTTAGAAGACCCAGCTTTAGAGGCAACCAGGGACGAGCAAATCAATGAAAAATTTCCAACTGAGTCCCTGGAAATGGTGGAATATAAGGAAGAACCATGGTACGCCGACTATGCTAACTACCTAGCTAGCGGTATAGTCGCAAAAGGATGGCCACATCATCAAAGAAAAAAATTCTTTGCCAATGTGAAACACTACTTTTGGGAAGATCCATATCTTTTCAAAATGTGTGCTGACCAACTCGTCCGACGATGCGTACATGGTGGTGAAGCACGAAGAATTCTCCGCCATTGTCATGAAGGTCCATACGGAGGACATCATGGTGCTGCCAGTACCGCACGAAAGGTATTCGATTCAGGATTTTATTGGCCAACCATTTACAAAGATGCTCAAAATCTTGTAAAGACATGTGATGCTTGCCAAAGAACAGGTAATATTTCTTCCAAAAATGAAATGCCACAAAATGGCATTCTTGTTTGTGAAATTTTTGATGTGTGGGGACTCGACTTTATGGGACCTTTCCCACCATCGAAAGGAAACAAATATATACTTGTGGCAGTAGATTACTTGTCTAAATGGGCCGAGGCCGAGGCACTTCCAACAAATGATGGAAGAGTCGTGGTAAGATTTCTGAAAAAATTATTCTCTCGTTTCGGCACACCTAAAGCTTTAATAAGTGATAGAGGTACCCATTTTTGCAACCATCAACTTGAAAATTTTTTAACAAGATATGGGGTCTATCACCGGGTTTCAACAGCATATCATCCTCAAACAAACGGGCAAGCCGAAGTGACTAATAGAGGTTTAAAACGAATACTCGAAAAAACCGTAGGGTTAAATAAAAAGGAATGGGCAGATAAATTAGACGATGCTTTATGGGCTTTTCGAACTGCTTATAAAACAACAATAGGTACAACCCCATATAAGCTAGTCTATGGAAAAAGTTGTCATTTGCCAGTAGAAATTGCACACAAAGCCTACTGGGCAATCAAAAATGTAAACTTAGATCTAGAATTTGCTGGTAAAAATCGATTTTGTCAAATAAATGAATTAGACGAGCTTAGGAATTATGCATACTCAAACTCTGAAATTTATAAGGAAAGAATGAAAAATTTGCATGACAAACATATTAAACCTAATGAATTTCGGGTAGGAGATTTAGTTCTTTTGTTTAATTCACGACTTTGATTGTTTCCTGGTAAATTAAAGTCTAGGTGGTCAGGACCTTTTTCCGTCACCCACATTTTTCCACACGGTGCAGTAGAAATTAAATCTCGAAATGGGCCACCATTTAAAGTCAATGGCCAACGGCTGAAACTCTATCAAGGATTTATTGAGGATGAGGAAGAAGAGATCTCGCTTCAAACCGTGGAAGAATAAAAACATCATGCCTGGTAAGTTACGAAAGATTGAGACGACAAAATAAAGCGGTAAGTTTTCTAACCATAGCTTATGGGAAAAGGGGGCACTCAGACGCGCACAAAAAAAAAAAAAACTCGCTCGGCACGAGGCCGTGTCCGCTGGACACGGGGCCGTGTTCGCGCTGCAGACGGGATAAAACCCCTTTTTCAAAACAGTTTCTTCATTCCACACGCCCCGTTTCCCCACAAAAGCTCTAGTTCCAGGCGATTTTTCGCGAAATTTAGACGTCTCCTATCGATCTAACAACATCAAGGTATAATTCTATCACTCTTAGTAGTTAGATTAGTTACTTGCATGTAGTTAAAACACCAAAAATTTGGGGAAAAATCTAGGGTTCTTGAAGTTCATCCGGATCAAACCTCAAATTTTTGTTTAGATCTGTTTGCATTTAGTTAGATTAGTGTTAAGGAAAGTAAATACACTTAGATTGTTCATAGATTCACCCGATTTCTTACAAAAACCCCAAACCCTTGTTCTTGAACCGAAAAAGATAAAATTGATGGGGTAAACGGGATATTTTGGGAAAAACGGTGTTTAGGGTTTCATTTTCGGGGAAACCGCACCTAATGGACCAAAAATTTTCAAGTTTTCGAAACCGGGTCGAAAAATGAAGTTTTTGAGTAACAGACCTCTGGACACGGGGCCGTGTCCAGCCCGCTGTTTGCAGTTTTGTCCGAAAACATTTCTGTTTTGTGCTAACTTTTGGTGTATTCTTGCAGATGGCCAGGAAGTTTACAAGATTCAACGCCAATGAGTTAGATGCAAGAGCTCGATACGAGCTTCTTCAAACAAGGCCGGAGGAACACCCGAGGCAGGCGTGCACATAACTGCTAACCATGGTGAATCAAATTGACCGTTTCAACAACATTGTTACGGGACCACTCAGAGTCGCACTAACAACCCGACTCCGTTCCGTCCATGAATGCACCTTGGAATTCTACAGAACCTTTGCATTCACTTCAAGGTGCGACCCGTTCAATAATGACGGGGTGTCATTCCGGTGTGGCGGGACGAGGTGTTCGATCTCCATGGCACAATTTGGGTCAATTATCGGGTTGTATGCAGAAGAGGATGCGGGAAGCGAAGAAAATACTGGGGGATTGAGAGAGATTGAAGACAACGAGCGCCAAGCCATGTGGGCTCAGATTGGGGAAGGGTTCTACAATCCGAGCAGCACTAAGAGTACCAAGCTGAGGGATCCGCTATACAGATACATTCATAGGCTCCTCGGCTACTCTCTTAGCCAAAGACATGACAGTGGTGGCGTCGTTGGGTTAAGAGATTTGCTTGTCCTCCATTGCATTCACAACCGCAGGCCGCTCGATGTTCCGTTCCTCATGCTCCGAAACATGCATCACAACCGCCTTGCTAGTGCACCGACTCCTATTTTCTTTGGGGGATGGGTGTACCGTCTATTCAAGCACTTCGCTCACATACCTAGGGCATTTGAGAGGAGCCCATGGTCAGGTACGGTGGATATTAACATATGCCGCTCAATGAACCTAATTTATGAGGCCGAAGACGGGACGGTAACCTTTCAAAGAATGCAAGGTCATGCATGGAACCCGCAAGAAGCGCTTGTCCTCCCAGCTCCGCAACATCATCAGTACCAGTACCAACCCCACGGTGATCCGGGTCAATCCTCCTCGGGAGGCGGTTTTCCTAACTTTCAAAGTTTTCATGATTTGTTGCAGGAAAACCTTATGTGTACCAGGAACACCTACAACATGGCAAGCAACACCTACCACCGGGTCGGAGCTATCGAGAGAAACCTATCCGAGATCCAAGACGATGTCGGATACATACGAGACCAGATTGCACGCCATGGAGGGGATGATGACGATGATGATGATGACGATGCTATGGAGTAGGCGAGACGAGAAGAGGAGGAAGCGGTTGGTTGATGACTTCCCAGGTTAACCCTTTTCACTATTGAACAATTGGTGGCCTGCGTGCCAAGTGTTAGACAATTTACCTTTCCTAACTATTTTCTGCATTTTATTTTTCTTTTTCTTTTACTTTATGCTTGGAACAATTAACTATGGTAATTTAGGATGTTTGTGTTGCTTGCTGTGGTATTAAGTGATGAAACAGGTACAAACCAAGGCTTGGGGTGCTAAGCCTCAGCACTTATAGGGCCAGGATGGAAAAACCGGAGGAAGAAACCTGTTTTTCAGGCTTTCAGACTGTCCACACGGGGACGTGTCCAGCCAACACGCCCCCGTGCTCACCTCCCAGACCTGCTGTTTGGCTACTGTCCTGCAGATTTTTGTCAGACACGTCGCCGTGTCCAGTGGACACGGGGCCGTGTTCACCTTCTGTAAGTTCTCGTTACTGGCAGTTCGCCATGGGGTCGTGTCCAGTGGACACGGGGCCGTGTCCAAACTACCAGTAACATAAACCTTTGCTTTCTAACACCATTTTACACATCTAATCAACCTAAAAATTTATTTTTGGGACACATTGAGGACAATATGTAATTTAAGTGTGGGGGGGATGCTAAAACCTTGAATTTTGCAAGTCCTAAATACAAGCCTTACACAAAACTCTATTGGAACCGCTAATCACCCCAAATTTTTTCAAAAATTTCATTTTTTTTACTTGTCTAGGTTTAACTCGGGAAATTCAAGTTCTCAAAAAGGTTATATTTTTACAAATTTACAACCGATAGCGTAGTGGTAAAAAGAACCAACATAAGAAAATTATGAAAAGGCATGGCAAACTTAGTTAAAATTTGATTATATATACTTGATCACATAAAAACCCATTCCCACAAAAGTGAGTTTTGAGCCTTTATTGAGCACAATTACATATCATTAAAACTAAATGCTCATTTTTCGTTTCTTGTGTGAATAGCCGCTTGGTTCTTACGACTCTAGAACTTGCCATGACGATACATTCCCGGTCCTTATCAACTTAAACCCGAGTAAGTAAATGATGGAGGCATTAGGACTAACCCTTTTTTTTATTTCTACACCATTATTTTTTCTTTTTCTTTTACCACCTACCAAAAAATCCCCCTAGTTAGCCCATTTGAACCTAAACCTTTTCATTTCATCACCCAAACCAAAAAACCCTTTTACCCACCAAAACCTTTTTCATTTTTAACCCTTTGTTTTAGTAACAAGTTCGGTTTTTCGTAAAAAACAAAAAAAAAAATATGTGTGTTGTAGATGAAGCAAAAAGAAAAACAAACAAGTTCATCAAAAATAACTTTGTTTGAATAAAAGCTTCATCAAAATAAAAAGTTGCAAAAATAGAAAATCTTACGAAAACCGACACTTGTTACGCTTTTCGCCCTTTTTCTACTAACCACTAACCACTATCCCAACCACCTACCTTTAACCCAAGCCTAACCCTTAACCCGCAAAGTCCTCTTGATATTTACAAAGGTATAAAAGTTAAAAAGGAGGAGGATTGATTGCTTGGCAAGCCTATGGTAGGAATAAGTTCCATGCCGCTCTCGAGTGATTCACTAAAAATACACCTTCAGCCGAGTGTGAGTGATTTCTCCCGTGAGGTATGTGAACTTGTATATAAATGGAATTTTAAAAAGGCATGTTATGCCCAAATAAGTAATTTCTCCAATGAAAAGTTCTAAATAAATCATTACGAATAGGATTGTAAATAAATAAAGATAAAACCCAAAAAGACCTTGGATTCCCGACACTCTACGACAAGCCCAAAACTTTCTCTTCTACCTATTCCATTTGGGAGTGTAAGCCACATATTAAAGAGTTTTGCTTGAGGACAAGCAAAAGTTCAAGTGTGGGGGTATTTGATGTGTGTAAAATGCAACATATAAATTACATCAAATGAGGCATAAAACTAACCCTTTTTAAGTACTAATATTGGAAAAAGAGTGTTTTTGTCTTCCTTTTGTATTTTCAGGATTAAATGAGCTCAAAAACACAAAAGAAGCAAAAAGACAGCTAATTCCAACATAAATACAAGGAAAGGAACATTAGTGGACTGCCCGACCCCTCAACGGCACCTTCCAAAGCAAAATAGAGAAGTCAGAAGACTGAACACGCCCCGTGCTCAGCCAGCACGGGGCCGTGCCCAAGAAGCAGCAGAAAAGACAAACCTATAGAAGCTTCTATTGCCCACCACGGGGCCGTGCCCAGCGGACACAGGGGCGTGGCGAAAGTACTGCAGGCGCATTAATTGTAATTGCGAATTACAATTAATGAGGAGAGAGAGTGTCAGACGGGCACGGGGCCGTGTTCAGCAGACACGGGGCCGTGCCCAGCTCTCTGTTCAGCCTATAAATAGGAGTGCTTGGATTCATTTCAACTCATCCCTTGGCACACCACCTCTCTCACACTCCATCCACCACCCACCACCATCACAACACCATCATCCACCACCATCATCCATTGTCCATCGTAGAGTGTGTAAGTCGTCTCGGGATCCAAGATTGATCGTAAGAGTTCTTGACAATCAAGGCCATGTTTGCCTAAGTCTCTTACATCACTTGGTGAAGACAAAGTGTCTAGTATAATACTTTTTATTTCTAATCTTTTGCACTTTTTATTTGGTTTTGTATTAATGACTTTAATAACTAGTTACTTATGTTGAAGGTGATCTTTCCTTATCGTTTGTCCGTGGTGTCTTGGCATTATTTTACTGTCTATATAAAATAAAAGATTTTCACCATTCATATCTCCACGGTCTATATGGAGGTATGTTGGCTACCTGGTCGGGGGTTAAGGGAACGGTTTGGTAAAGGTCTTGCCATTGTTCAGCGTTTAGAGGTCCTGCAATGGACCTGGGTCAAATTTAGTAGGACCTCCTTCAATACTTCACGGTATTGGATGGCGGGGGTCCAAACTCTTTGATCCCCTCATAAGTTAACTACTATTAATACTATAACCCGGCTATTTAGGACTGTATCCCTGCTGACTCAGAGTACTTAGCCGAGGGTAACGTCACCGCCAAAAGCGCGGCCTACCACAATACTGCATTAATAACTTAATTCATTATCTTCCAATAATCCACCCTTTTAGGATTGTATCATTGCTGACTCAAACTACTGGGGTAACGTCACCTTCAAAAGAGGGGCCTACTACAATAACTAAGATAATCTCTTAATTATGTGCAAAAGTGCGGAAATAATCAAAGGTTATACTAGATACGAGTCGGAACCAAGTGATTCATCTTGTTTATCTGTTTTTTATTTTTATTTTATTTTCAGCATTTTAGTTAGTTTTTATTTTTCTTAGTTTAAAAACATTTTTTTCTAAACTTTTGATTTTGGTTAGACGTTGAGGATAAACCGGTATTAAAAGCTCTTGTGTCCTTGGACGACCTCGGTATCTTACCAACGCTATACTACGCTCACGATGGGTGCACTTGCCCATATGTGTGTTTAGTGTTAGTAAAATATCGTGTTTTATAAATTTAAAACTTGGCTAAAATAAGTGTTAAAGGGGCTTAAAATATACACCTAATATATATAACACTTCGCACGCATCATTGACCTTTACCTTTTTTCAAGTCCGCCACTTCGGTTGCGAGTTGACCCATTTGGTGGTCAAAGATTGAATTGCCTTGTCACGGATCTCATCTTTTTGAATGCGGGCATCATCCATTTGATTCCTCTTTTGCATCTCTGTTTGCATCGTCTTCAACATTTCCATCACCTCATTTCCACTCGAAGACCCACCATGCTCTTGACCCGTTTGATATTGTCTTATAAAACCTTGGTTATTCCCGCCTCGATACCCACCTTGATTATTGAACGGTTGGCGTGGAACAAAGTTACTTTGACTTTCTTGAAAATTTGGGTTAGCTTGGTTCGAGGGATTCCCATATCGAAAATTTGGGTGATTTCGTAACCCGGGGTGGTAAGTATTTGAACTCATGTTGTAATTTCTACCACCCCCACCTTGCCCTTGTAATGCATTCACCTCCTCATATTGCCCTTCCAATCTTTGGCAATTTTCAGATGCATGCCCCAATTCATTGCAAATTGCACAAACATAATAGATTTGATTACTTGTTTGTACATTCGCATCTTCCACTGCATGCACTTGGGTTCTAGTAATGGCCGGTCGTGCTCTCCTTGACAATTGAGCTTTCCTTTTTTATGTGACCGCCATTTTTTCCAAAAACATCCAATCATCTTGCTCATAATTGGTACCGAATGTACCATTTGTAATTGACATCAAATCACGAGCATCTTCGGAACATAACCCCTCGTGAAATGCAGTCAACAAATCCCATAGCTCTATTCCATGATGAGGTCAATTCTTTATCATCAAATTAAAGGATTTAAATGCTTCACGAAACATCTCACCTTGTTGTTGTTGGAAGCTTCTCAAGCTTCTCCTCGCATCATTAGTCTTTTGGACGGTGAAGAATTCTTCTAAGAAGATTTGTTGCATTTCTGCAAATGTGTAAATAGATGCCGAAGGTAAGGTGTAGAACCACTTTTTCGCCTTGTCTTCTAGAGAAAACTGAAATAGTACCAACTTCACTTCATCCGATGAAAACCCTTGACAACCAATTGTATTGCATATTGAATCATAAGCCTCCAAATGAAAGTAAGGCTCCTCCGTTGCTAGACCCTTATACTTTGGCAAACTTTGTAACGAATTCGTTCAAAACTCAAAAGTCCTTCCTTGATTGTTTTGAGGAATGACTATTGGTGATGGGTTATTAGTGATCACCGGTCTAAAATGTGCTTCTATACCTCTCACGGGCTCTCGAATATGTCTCATTGGTACACCCAATCGAACTCTTGGACGTACAGGCCCCATTGGTCTATGAGCTTGTGGTCGTGGGGGCCCAAATTGTTTTAAAGGTGGCTGAAATCTTGGCCCCACATGTTGTTGTTGATGAACTTGCCTTTGAATTGGTGGACCTTGTGGTGGCAATTGTTGCGGTATGATTTGTTGAACTATTTGTTGTTGAGGAATTCTACCATCACCTTGCATCCCTTAAACAAAAGTGTACTCTCCTTGCTCTCCATCTCCTCCATACATATACCCTTTTCATCATATCCCCCAAATTCGTCGTCATACCCATCATTGAACCCATCTTGTCTTGCACCCGGAGTGTGTTGAAATTAGGGTTGTTGATATTGTACTCCCGGTTGCAGAGGTGGTTGAAATGGAGTGGAATGGGTTATAGATGGACCGGTTTGAAATAAGTTAGGTGGTGGGATTTGTTATGATGATGATGGTTGGCCAGATGTTGGGAAAAATGATGAAAAAGGTGGAACGGCTGATGATGTAGGAGTGTAGCTGCAAGAATATTCGGTTTGGGTACTTTCAGGTAAGGTAGTGTTGGTTGGTTTAATTTCAGGTGTGGATGTAGGAATGGTAGTATTTGGTGACGGTTGTGATGATGAAGGTATAAAAGATGGTGTAGGTTGACCCGTAGTGGGTGGTAATTGTGAGTGTTCCATTTCTCTAATCGGTGTAACTTGTGTTGTAGGTGTTGTTGGTGAACCAATGATTTTATTTTCACGTAGCAAAATTCTGTTTCATCTCAAAGTTCGTTCAATCTCTGGATCAAATACCAATGGTGATAGCTTGTGAGAGCTCCTAGTACGCATGCACCTGTAAATACCTGCACACTAACACACCCAGCGTAAACCAGAAAAATAACAAACTTAAAAAGATCAAAAATAACACACGTTGCGCACTACTCCCCGGCAACGGCGCCAAAATTTGACGTGAGGTCGAAGTCTCACTCAAATTTAATCCAATTACAACTAATTAGCTAGCGGTAAGTGGGTATCGAACACAGGGAGTTTGTGGAATGTATGTTATCTAAATGTATGTCTAAGTTAACTAAAATTAAACTAATTCCAAAGAAAGTAAATTCAAAGAGTTGGATTGTTTGATTTTAAAACTAAGGTTACTAATTAAATTGCGAATTGAGAATTGGTCTTGTAAACAATTTAGAGCCAAATGACCATCCTAGACTTCCGGTTTCACTTGACATTCATGTTTTAATCAAACTAGAAAGAACCACATAGACAAGATTCATGTATAGCTACTTGTTTGTGATAAAAGGGAACGAAGTACTTGGATTCCTAGAACGCGAGGTTATTACCCGATGACCAATCAATCAATACCCAATCCTAATCCCTCCCATGATATCTCGATTGCCAACGGCACCAAGAACATATGGTTTGAACTATGATTAAAGCATTGATTAACCACTTACAAACAAATATCAATACACCATAATAAACAAACCATAAAAGCAAGTCTATTATTCTAGAAATTAAGATCAAAACATAAAATATCTTAAGCAAAACTTCAATCCAGGATGATCACAAAGAGTTTAGCCACACATGACTTGAATCATCATCCTCACACAAGTTTAATTCATACAAATTCAAAAACATAAACCCAATGATTGCCAATGTCTTTAAGCACCAAGCAAACTCCAAAAATTGTCTCAAGAACAGTTGTAACCGAATGGGAATGATGAGACTCCATAAGACAACATAAAAACATCATTAAATGAGGGAGTTACTATTTTCTTCAGATGGCGCCGTAAGCTACGCCGGTGACCGTAGCTCACGGCGGCCAGTGGGTCAAAGGATGGTCAGAGTATCGCCGTAACCTACGGCGCCAGCCGTAGGCTACGGCGCACAGAAGTTCATTACGGTCCCTTGAAGCTAGGCTACGGTGGCGCCTGGATTTTCTTGCATTTTTTTCTTTTCCAATTCCTCAAATCTCCATCTTGTTTCTTCCATGGTTACTTCCCATCCAAGCATTATAAATCCATTCTTTTATGCTCTTTATCTCCTGCAAATACAAATGCATCGTAGTTACCAAGATCCAATAATTAACCGATTGAGCATGGAATGTGTGTATAATTAGACCTTTTAATGGTTGTCCTACAGACCACCCATCAGTCATCGTACACGTTTTAGTCAATATCTCATGACACTCTCACACATATCATTCGTTTTTACGTACTCAAAACTTCTTGATCATTTTATATGCTTAAACTCGTTGTGTTTCAATTTATACTATATACGCAATCATTATCACTAATGCTTATGCTTATACTTATATTCATACTCATGTTCATACATTCGTGCCTATACGTAAGCATAACCCGAGCGGTTCCCTTACGTTGGTCGCATACATAGTTAAACATAATCATACTCACATGTTTAATTTTCATACGCTATCACACGCACACATTTTCATTTTCAAAGTTACTGCATACCCTGACTCATAAAGAACTAGTACAAACTATGCGGATCATGCGACAACCAATATAATCGTGGGTGCACACGAGATTATAGTGGCAGGCACATGAAAATCATAGGGTGTTCTACTGTGTATGGTAAGACACGGAACGTAACATGACACCGAATAACGAAACGGATGTAACATGGTTAAAACATGGTGGATACGCTGCTGGTGCTTCCTATATATAAGTGTTTTCACCATATAGACGCGTTACAGTCTCCACTCCTTTAGGAAATTTTGTTCTGAATTTTATTTCTTCATATTTTGTTGATTCACTCATTCATGTTTTTACGGTCTATATAAAGTGCGTTAACTGTTTGGAAGGGGGTTAGAATGGTGTTTGGGTAAAGTTCTTGGCTCGTTCAATATATAGATCATGCGAGGACTTGATTCAAGCTTAGTAGGACTTCCCTTGAGGCAGATAGCATCAAATCGGGGGAAGTAAGAACCGCTTGTAATCTCTTATCTATAAACTACTATTTAGACATTAAACCTACCTTGTGGGACTGTATGCTTGCTAACTCAGACCAATAGGTTGAGGGTAACGCTGCCTGGAAGGGGACCTACCACTTTTCGCATTAATAACTTACTTAATTGTCTTTCAATAATCCGACCTTGCGGGACTGTATCCCTGATGACTCAGAACAATAGGTTGAGGGTAACGCTGCCTGGAAGGGGGCCTACTACTATAACTTAAAGATAATCTCTTAAAAAGCTAAGAGTGCGGAAATCATCAAAGGAAGCATAAAAGAGGAGTTGGAACCAAGTGATTCCTTCTTGTCTATTTTTTTCTTATATTTTATATTTTTATTTTCTAGTTTATCTTTTAAAACTTTCAAAACTTTTTATCAAAATTTGGTCAGATTAGACGTTAACGATAAGCCGGTATTAAAAGCTCGTGTGTCCTTGGATGACCTCGGTATCTTGCCATCACTATACTACGTCCGCGATGGGTGCACTTACCCTGACGTGTGTAGAGTGATAGTATCATATCGTGTTTTATAAATTTAAAGCTTGATTCGGGAGTAAAAAGTGCTTAAAATATATCTAAAATTATACACACCCGCACACATGTCATAGTATAACCAACTTTGATAATTAATAATTGGTTAATGTTAATTTGGCAAAGGTAAACCACCAAAAAACTGCAATGCATAATTCTAAACTAGTAGAATTTCAAATCGTATTGTGGCAGAAATTCAGATGGTAACAGTTTGGTACATTATCATACGGTACGAAACTAGGTAATAATAATGAAAGAGAAAACCCAAAAAAAAGAAAGCCATGGTATGTACAAAAGTATATTGATGTGTGCAAAATGCAACATATAAATTATATCAAATAAGGCATAAAACTAACCTTTTTTTAATACTAATGTTGGAAAAAGCACGTTTCTTTCTTCCTTTTGAATTAATAGGACTAAACGAGCTTAAAAGAACAAAAGGAACAAATAAGCAGCCAAAACCAACATAAATACAAGAAGAAGGTATAAAGTGACATGCCCGACCCCTTAGCAGCATCCCCCAAAGCAAAAAAAAAAACAAGAAACAGAACCTGACCACGGGGCCGCGCCCAGCTGGGTATGGGGCCTTGTCAACACCTTAAACAACAAGAAAAACCCGCAGAAGCTTCTACGCCCACCATGGGGCCGTGCCCAGCTCTACACTGGGTGTGGTCAACTCTAAGTTTTGTAGAATCTTGATAGTACAACAAAGAGTTGACCACGGGGCCGTGCCCAGAAGACACGGGGTCGTGTGGGGCCCTATGCTGACAATTGCAATTAATGAAGGAAGAGAAGATGATGGCCACGGGCCATGTTGGCTGGACACGGGGCCGTGGCCAGGGCTCTATTCAGGCTATAAATAGAGGTGCTTGGTTCACTTCAAAGGCATCTCTTGGCAAACCAATTCTCTCCCACTTTGCCACCATTCCACCACCACTACAACACCAATACCCACCACCATCATCCATCTTAAGAATGTGTAGTAGTCTCGGGATCCAAGATTGACCGTAAGAGCTTTTGTCAATCAAAGGCCATGTTTGGCTAATCTCTTACATCACTTGGTGAAGACAAGTCTTTTATGTATTAATTTTGATTTTTAATCTTTCGGCACTTTTTGATTGGGTTTGTATTAAGGACTTTAACAACTAGTTTCGTATGTTGAAAGTGAATTTTATTCACCATTTCTTCATGATATTTTTAATTTGCTCATTCATGTCTTTACGGTTGTCACACCCCGACCGCGTTAAAACAACAAACCGCGGCGGAAACGTCGGGGAGTGGAGTTACAGAATCGTTGTTTCACAACACATGGATAAAAGTTCTGTTTTATTGAATTAAGTTTATTACATTGTATTGAAACTAGAAACAAAACATGAATAAATTAACTTCCATTGTTATTAACTCACTAAGGCTTCGTCCATTCCTATATGAGCATGCACCAATAATATCATCAAACATCATCAACTATGGTACCTGAAACATATGTGAAAATACGTCAGCATAAAAATGCCGGCGAGTACATAGGTTTTATGTGAGTGTCAGATTTATGGCTCATTTTACCTTTTGAAATAACTTAAACAACTTGGTTATTCGATATTAGCAAACTTAGTTTTGAAAAATGTTTATATTGTGAATTGAAATAACTAGGTTAAAACAGATTTGTTATAATTTATAAAACCTCGATACCATGAATCTTAACTCAAAACATTTGTTTATGTAAACCCAAATTGTAAATCATTTTTGCAATAAAACTCGTATGGTTCATATTGTTAGAAAAACCTTGTAATATAACTTTGTTTTGATAACATTTACCCAAGTGATCTAGATAACGCAATGATATATAATGTGTTAAAAGCACTTATATATAGGAAGTACCAGCGGCGTATCCACCATGCTTTTAACGCATTACACCCGCCCCGTACCTAATCACTTCCCTAACCCAACGGTTCAAACAGTTCCAAACGGTTCACATCAATCAATCAGTTCCAAACGGTTCACATAAATCAAACAGTTCCAAACGGTTCACAAGGATCAAACAGTTCCAAACGGATCACATAAATCAAACAGTTCCAAATGGTTCAATCAGTTCAAATAATTCACATTGTAATATAAACCATAGCTTTTGTTTAAAAGACTCGAAATCATTTAGCACATATGAATCACCCCAAAACAGTTTAAAACGGTAAAAGAGGGGAACTATGTACTCACTTGAGGATGCCTAGAAGTCTTTAATAACAACCAAGCAAAGCTAGAGGGATCACAAAAATCAATCAGCACCTAATATAGGTAACTATATAAATAAACCGGACCTAAATCGGTGGATCGGATAGGATGAGGTTTTGTAAACCAAATGAGTATTGGAACTCATGTGATATGGTTTAACAAAGCCTACATACTAAATCGAAACCTAACCTAAGTGCTTACGACCCATTACGACTCGTTTAGGTAGCTTACACTACTTTAACGCGTCGTTCACGTAAAATGCGTTCGGAACGCCTAACTAGTCCTATGACAAGTATTATATGCCTAAACACGTTTAAATATGTTGCATAATCAGTTAAGTGACAAAAGTTTGAGTTACATATGCTTAAATACCAATTATGCATGAAAAGCGCATTTTGGTCATTTTACTAAGGCATATAAACAACCTATCATACAACTAATTAAACTAAGTGACCATAAGGTATAACCTCGGAAAGTTATTCCCTATACAACTATGGTCACTAAACAAGCTTGGTCGGATCCTAATGATCGACCAAGCGGGTCGGGTTCGAAAGTCTATGCGGTTGTTTAGACCGCTTATCTTACAACCCTACATAAGCACTAATCTAAAAGTGACGAGTTAAACATGCTAAAACATATTTAACGAAGTTTAAAAACAAGTTTGATATCAAAACAAACGGTTTTGATACCCAAGAATAGTTTGGTTGCAAAATATGCATAAATACGCATTTTGACCGAAACTATGACTCGTCACTACACCTAATCAACATGGTAATCAGTAGGTATAGTCACACGGGACTATAACCATCGTGATTACGCTCACGTTGCAAAGTTCAAACGAACTTTGTGTTGACCATTGACCGGTCAAAGCAGAAATTCAAACCCTGTTTGATTTTCGTGCTTAAAAATGCATAAAAGCATGAAAGAATACTTACAAAGGGTCTAAGCTAGGAAGATCTTGATCTAAATACTCAGGTATGAAGCATAAAGCTTCAACTTAGAGCATAAAATCAGATCAAGTGTGAGGAACAAGTGAATTGGGGTTGGGTATTTATAGAAAATCCACAACCGTTAGGATCGTTCCTCGATAAACGAGCTTTAATCTGGACCGTACAAGTGTGCCCATTATTTTATAATACAATGGGTGTCCAAAACAAGCCCCAAGTATGAAGAAACCATGGGTGTCCAAAACAAGCCCCAAGTATGAAGAAACCATGTGCAAAAACCCTGAAACCAGCTACTGATTGTGAAAAACAAGTTTCTGATCTGGGCAGCTTACACGGGCCACGTAATAAAAGACCTCATCTTACGCGCCCCGCTAGGGACAACTTTCACAGATTGTCATTTCAGGTCCCTGTATGTTCAGAACATGGTTTTCGATGCATTTTTGGCACGTTTAAGCCCCGTTAACCCCATTTCAAGGCTCTAAAATGAAGTTAAAGTATAGGGAACTCAAAATATGATCAAAAACATCTCGGATGTCGGTTCGTTTGCTCGTACGGTTGCGTTATTCGGTTAATTACGACGAAAGTCGTAATGGACGCAAAAACGATCCAAATTACGTGACGAATGGAATTTTATCATGCCAATCACTAAAATAAAATATTTTAATGATTACATAAATTTTTGGATGTCCGGATATATTCAGAACGTTAGATATGCGCGAAAATGCAAACTTATGCACTTTTTGACGCTTTTAGTCCCTGTTTGACCCAAAAGTTTATTTTTGCGCACCAAACACCTCAAAGCCTATTTCTAAGCTATGTAAAGGATATTTAGGGCATTTTTAACTTATGGTCAAGTTCCAGAATATTCGATACCATACGAATCAGCAGACTTTTGCAGTTTGACGCAAATAGTCCCTTTGATCGAAAAAACTTGATTTCGACACACCAAACCCTCCAAAACTTATTTCTAAGTTATGTAAAGGTAATTTAAGGTATGTTAATCCTATGTCACTATTCCAGAGTGTTTGTTGCATTAAACTGATTACGTTTACGCATCAGTTCGCGTATAACCTTCCAGAAAGCGATTTAAAGCTCGAAATCGAACAAGAATTGATATGTGCAAATGATACACATATTTATACAAATCCCAAGTCTGAAACACAATATTTCATTGATTTGGTATTTGTTTGATGGCTGAAGAGGCACAGATGTCACAACGGTCTATATAAAGTACATGAGGTCATTGATTTGTATCATTCGTGTCTTTACGGTCTATATAAAGTGCGTTAATTACCTGGAAGGGGTTAGGAGGGTGGTTTGGTAAAGTTCTTGTCTCGTTCAGTGTATAGATCTTTCGAGGACTTGGTTCAAGCTTACTAGGACCTCCTTCAATGCCCAACGGTATTGGATGGCGGGGGTGCAGAGAGCTTGAACCCCTCATATGTAAACTACTATTAATACTTTAAGCCGGCTTATTGGAATTGTATCCTTGCTGACTTAAACCACTTAGCCGAGGGTAACGTCACCTTCAAAAGAGGGGCCTACCACTTTTCACATTAATAACTAACTTAATTGTCTTTCAATATTCCGATCCTTTGGGATTGTATCCCTGCTGACTCAAACCACTAGGTTGAGGGTAACATCACCTTCAAAACAGGGGCCTACTACTATAACTAAGATAATCTCTTAAAAAGTCTGAAAGTGCGAAAATCATCAAAGGATACATTAAAGACAAGTTGGATCCAAGTGATTCTATCTTGTCTATTTGTTTTTCATTTAATTTATCTTTACATTTTTAGTTTTATTTTTATGCTTTTAAAACTCTTTTCTCAAAAATTAGACCGATTAGACGTCGACGCTAAACCGGCATTAAAAGCTCCTGTGTCCTTGGACTACCTCTATATCTTACCAACACTATACTACGCTCGCGAGGGGTGCACTTGCCCAAGTGTGTGTTTAGTGTTAGTATAATATCATGTTTTATAAATTTAAAACTTGACTAATGCATAAATTGGGCTTAAAATATTAATAAAATCATATCGCGCTTAACGCACACCAAGTTTTTTGGCGCCGTTGCCGGGGACACAAGAATTTTAAGAAAACTTAAAATCGATTAATCATTTTTCGAAACATTTTCAAAACTGCGCGCACATTTTATACTTTTTGTGAATTTTTGCATAACAGTAAGCTTAACACAAGGCCGTGCTCACTGGACACGCCCCTGTGCTGCACATAACTAGTAAACATTTTCAAAACGCCCAGATACAGAACATGACAACGGGACCGTGTCTACTGATTACGGGGCCGAGGTGAGCCTTTTAATTATGTTTCTGGTCCTGAGACTATGTAATCTGCTGAGTGATTCTCATGGATCCATACTCAGGAGGTTACACTTACTACTATGAAGAGGATGATTACGAAGAAGAATATTGTACCATTTGCGGTAATCCTCATTCGATACAATATTGTGACCTTTTCGAACCATCCACATCATATACGTATTATGAGGAACCAAGGTATGAACCATCCAGCTCAAATGTGTATTATGAGGAACCAAGGTTTGAACTTCCTAACTCAAGCTTTTGGGACACTTATCACGCTAAATTTCTCGAACCACCAACTATCCTCCCCGAATCCGAAAGAATTGTGTAATATCTCAAAGATATTGATCGTTTTATAAAAGAATCCCGCAAAAAGGAAGAGGCTATTTGTACTAAAGAAGTAATAATAGAAGAAGTAAAAATGGAAGAACAATAAAGTGAAATACCAACGCATGAACCAAACAACGAAAAAGGTAAGTCCGAAAACGATAATTTTCAAGAAGAGTCAATTTTTCAAGAAATTAACCTTTTACCACTTTCATTCAGAAATCATTGTTTGGTACCTACTCATGCTAAGTTTTTAAAAGAGTTAAGCACTAACACTAAAGTTGATGAAATGGTTAGCATTGAATTAACAAACGATCAAACTACACTAATAAAAGATGATCAATTTGAAATTAACATTACATCGGTACCATGTTTTTTTTTCAAAACACCTTTATTAGTAACATTACAATTGATAAAGATCTTTGTGTTAATATAATGCCAAACTATATTTTCGAAAAATTAAGTATTAGTGATTTTTCTCCACTTCAAATTCCCATTTTTCTTTCTAATTGGAAAATAATAAAATCAACGGGAATAGTTGAGGACGTGTTAGTACAAACAAATCAAACGGTAGTCCCAACCGACTTCGTCATTCTTGATGACGCTCCACTTATGTTGGGACAACTTTTTGTGAAAATTGAAAACCCATCAAACATTGATCAATCGGAAGAAAAAAAACCTACCCATTCAATTAGGGGCCTACAAAAGGTAAGTCGTTCTTGAACAATCAATGAAATATCCAATCGGCAATGACGACCCCCTAATTGAAGATGAAGTTGAACCACCCGATACGGAAGACGAAATCGACCAACTTGTCGAAGAACAGGTCGCCATTGAACAAACCTTTTTAGTTCCCGACCAAAAGAATGAGCAACCAAATAAGCAGTCTCCTAAAGACCCACCACTTGAGCTCAAAGAACTCCCGAAAGGTTTGGAATATGCTTTTCTTGACAAGCATGGTAAGTTACTGATATGTGGTCGAAACCCCGATGATTTATTATGTTTAAGTTGATGTTTTTAGATCACTTTTAATCTCGGATAGCCTACTTTTAATAGGATTTGTGTTTTGCAGGTCTTACGGAGTTTAAGGAACTAATCGGGAGCTTTACGGAGCACTGAGAGCGAACGGGATCAACCGGGGATGTGAAATAAATAAAATCGGGTTAACTACAAAGATTGGATGTGTTTTCGGCGGATGTTAATGGATATAAAATGAAGATATTGGAGAATGGAATGATAGAGGGCAGGATTACGAGTACGTGGGCGAAAACAGTGGGTAAAACGGAGCTATAACGAAGAAGTTATGAAGAAAACAGTTTTCGCAGGAAACCAGCAAAACCAGGAGGCGTCGGCGACGCATGGGGGGGCGTCGGCGACACCCTCCAGAACCCTCTGTCGGCAAAAAATGTTCGTAGGCAGTGGGTTAGCATGTCGGACGAACTTGGAACATCCAGGGGCTGTCGGGGACACCCTAAATGGCTTCGGCGACGCCCCGTAGTTTCTTCTATTGCGAAATTTGAGTTTCTTGGTTGTTGGGACGAATTAAAACCATCTTTGACCAAGTTTTTGGGGGTTACGAGTTGTGAATGATAAAAACACCTCTTGGGAACCATTATTGGGGATCAAACCCATTCCAAAACATCTAATCCATCAACTACTTCATTTCTAACCTTCACCTCTAACCTAAAACCTAACTGTTCTCCATCATCTCTAACCTAATCGATTCCACCATCATCATCACCCCGATCTTCATGCTTCCACCTTCACCTTCAAACCCTAACCTCTACCACTCCTCAAATACTCAAAGGTCATGGCTCGGTGTTCGCGCTCGTTGCCCGGTGATCGCGTCCATTCAACCATGAGCGTGTAGTCTCTCCGGTTTCACCCCGGTGTAGATTGGTGTAAGATCTCTAGGGTTTGTGCATTTGTATTTTGATTTGATTTTGTGACAAATTGTTTAGTATTTGAACCTTTGATAATTGTCTTGCATTTGTTTCGAATTCGTAAATTGTCGAGTGATGATAAAATCTGACTTTGCGAAATGGTTATGTGCAATCATGCCTTATCTTAGGTTAGGATTTACATGTCCGAGGTAAGGAAGTGTGTTGTGGTCCGTTGTCTAGGACGTTTGTTGGATCGTGTACGTGACCCTGAAAGTCAGTTAAGGTAGTTCAACATCATGTGTAAAGGCGGAATCAATGCACATAACGTACAAAACAGCTTTTATCCTTTAATCTTTCTTTCTATTATCAACTGTGAGCTTATACAACGTTTTCTATAACAAATCCGGCAGCACTTCGTGATCTACTCAATGACCTTGTACCGTTCCGTTTGAAATGTGACACTCACACTCCTATTTATAGACAATGACCCTTCCGTTTGAACTTAAACATGATAGTTCAAACGACACACTCAAACGGAACCCTATGTTCAAACTACAATCTCAAACGGAACCCTATGTTTCAAATGGAACCCTCATCGTTTGAAACAGTTTCAAACGGAACCCCTTGAAACACTTTCTAAACTCAAAACTAAAACCCTAATTTGACAATTAAGATTCAATATTGACTTTCTTGAACTAAGACTTGATGAAGATGCAGTCAACAGACATTCTTGTGCATCAACAGACTCCCCCTTGGATGTTGACGTAGTCTTCAGCTCCTGAGTCTTCAGTCTTAGTCTTTTCTTCCACTCTGTCTTTTCATCATAAGCACTTTATCTTCACACTCCCATATACTGTTGATCCAGACTCCCCCTTTCACAGACTCCCCCTCTCGATATGCTGAATCTGAGATATCTGGCTCAAGCTTTGACAAATTGCTTCCATTGGGAATAATGAAGACCAAATCTGTTACTCAACTAATAAACATTACAATTCTATCTTTCAAACATAAAAACACAAACTCAATCAGTTTTAGAAATCCACTCAAGTATTCAGATCCAAGTTCATGACCCTGATTACTTGATTAATCTACCAAGTCCAAATTAATGACCTTGGTTGATCTTTTGACGAATTAAACTGATTTTAAAACAACAATTTCAAACATTTTCTGAAAATAACAAGTATCAAATTAATGAACTTGTTTTTAACTTTCCAAACAATTTAAACTTCTTCAAAGATAAGCTCTCCTCATTCTTCAGTCCAGAATCTCCTGCATCTGCTTCAAACATCTGAGAATCCAACAATCAACTTTCCACTTTGGTTTGTCGGAAAATAAAGCAGAAATAAAATCTTTTTGGATTTTATCAAAGTGATCTAAACTAAGAAATGAAATACAGAAAACTTAAATTGCAGAAAGTAAACAAAATAAACTATTTACAAACATATTTTTGGTGAGCGTGTCAGGGAATCATATCAGCTTTTCAGAAAAATCACAAGTACCGTTAAGCTACATTGCATACTCAGATTTAAACAATTCACCTCGATTGTCGATATACTGATCCATCTTAAATTCCCACACAAATTTCAATTTACTCAGGATACGATTTAGATGAATTAAGAACTTAGATCATTCATGTGTCCCACCTCTTAAATATACTCCCGTATCCAGAATCTCAATAATCAGTCTTACAGGTGAGAATACTACAATGATATCTGTATATAATTTAGGTATGCGAGGGCCGAGGGATCTCAGATCGATACTTCCGTATACGCAGAGAGATATCAGCTTCGACTTTTCGGTGTGTCCCCTTTAGAGGATCTTTTTGCTTACAACAGCAGCATTTATCAATTTTATTGTTTCAGCATGCTGAGGGTTTAATGCTGTGTTTCAAGCATTTCAGCAAGTATTAGCCAGGGACTAGGTCAGAACTACCGTTCAGCAGAAGTCCCGGAATAATACCCCAGATATCATAGAGTATAAAGACCTAGTATATCAGATTAAGAAACCTTTCAAACGAGATTTCAGGGGTTACCTATATATCCAAGTAGTGTTCCCCACGAATTCACAAGTTTGAATTTTAGGTTTATATCCCGAATAAATCTACTAAATGTGTGAAAACCTATCGACACATCATCAGTAAGATTGTTTAACTCTTTTATACTTTTCAAATCTTTAGCATACTGTAATCGTCTAGCTGATGTACTATCATTTTCCCTATATACACAAGCTCTTTTTCATTTTATCATGTTTTTGTATTTTTTCATTTTTTACTGTTTTTGTATTTTCTGAAAATAAAACTATGTACAAACATCTACTCCCCCTAAATACCAAAACAAGTAAAAATTCGACAAACCATTGCATATTGTTTCTCGTCTTCATCCGCAACAGTACTCTCATCAACGCCAATTATGCCATCCGACACCGACAGAAGCTTCATACCATTCAGTTTTAACAAATATTTAAACCGATTTTTATCAAAAGCTTTGGTATGTAAATCAGCTTTCTGTTCGTCAGTGTGGATTTTCTCAATTCGTATCAACTTTTTCTCAAAGCAATCACGAATAAAGTGATGACGAATTTCTACGTGTTTAGTTTTAGCGTGATGTACTGGATTCTTAGTTATATTTATAGCGGCCTCATTATCAACAAAAAGAGGTGTGTTAAGAAACTGCAAACCGTAGTCGCGCATCTGTTGCTGTATCCACAAGATCTGAGAGCAGCAACTGCTAGCAGAAACATACTCCGCTTCACAAGTAGATAACGCCACAGACGTTTGTTTCTTACACTGCCAGGTAACCAATCTAGGACCAAAGAACTGGCATCCTGCAGTTGTTGATTTTGAATTGACTTTGCAGCATCCGAAATCCGAATCGGAATATCCTTCGAGCGTAAAATCGCCTTTTCTAGGATACCACAACCCCAATGAAGGAGTTCCTTTCAGGTAGCGCGATATCCTCTTCACAATGATCATATGCGATGCTCTAGGATTAGACTGAAATCTTGCTACGAGGCACGTTGGGTACATGATATCAGGACATGAAGCAGTTAGGTACATTAAAGAACCTATCATGGATCGATAAAACGTTTCATCAGCCCTGTCTCCGGTGAGATCTGGGTGAATCCCATGATTTGTTGCAAGTGGGGTAGCAACTGGAGTAGAACTTGACATCCCAAATTTCTCTAGAATATCATGAACATACTTTGACTGATGAATGAAAATTCCTTCAGGAAGTTGTTCAACTTGTAAACCCAGAAAGAATTTCATCTCCCCCATTGATGACATTTCAAACTTCTGCTTCATCACTGATTCAAAATCTTTGCATAGATTTTCATTTGTCGACCCAAATATTATATCGTCCACATAAATCTGAACTATCAGAAGATGACCATCGACCTCTTTAGTGAAGAGAGTGGCATCCACTTTTCCACGAATGAACTTGTTGGCTAGTAGGTGTTGAGACAAAGTCTCGTACCAGGCTCTCGGGGCCTGATGTAAACCATACAGCGCTTTGTCCAATAAGTAGACCTTGTTTTTGTGGATTGGATCGGTAAAGCCCGGCGGCTGACCGACATAAACCTCCTCTTTAACCTTCCCATAAAGAAACGCCGATTTAACATCCAATTGATAAACTTTGAAGTTCTTCCAAGACGCAAATGCTAGGAAAATTCTGATAGCCTCTAGTCGTGCTACAGGAGCATAGACTTCGGTAAAATCAATTCCCTCCTGTTGACTAAATCCCTGAACAACGAGTCGAGCTTTGTTTCTTACGACAACTCCTCTATCGTCCCTCTTGCACTTGAACACCCACTTGGTGTTAATCTTTCTCTGACCATCCGGCAAATCAACTAACTTCCACACTCCCAATTTCTCGAATTGACTAAGTTCCTCCTGCATTGCATTGACCCAAGAGTCTTCAGTAAGCGCCTCTTTGTAAGTTCTTGGCTCAACCTGCGAGATAAAACAACTCAATGAGAATTCAGTTTGCAAAGGAGCAACTTTTGTATAAAAACATGTAAGCCCTTTATCAATCTGATTTCGAGTGCGAACGCCTGTCTGCAATTCTCCTATGATCAACTCCTCTGGATGATATGAAAAAGTTCGCGGCATCACTTCACTTGGAACATCTACATTTCCCTCCAGATTAGTAACATTCTGTTCTGCATCTTGTTCACCAACTTGGTTTGTTTGACTTGACAACTGAATTTGCTCCCCCTCAGAATCTGAATCACCATGATCAAATACTGGCATGTTTTCAGCTTCTAGATTATCATTCTGAGCCGACTGATTATCCTGAGCAACTTCATTCTGTTGGACATCATCATGTTCACCAGCATTACTTGGACCTGCTTCATCGTCATTTGAAGTTTCCCGTGGTCTTCTCGAATACTCAGCTGGGAACCTTAACTGCGACTCATATTCTCGCAAAATATCCAACTCATCAAAGAAATCTTCATCATCCTCTGATTCTTCTCTCATGTCAAACGAATCCCAAAGTTTGTCATAATGATAACGCCATGAATCACCAGGATTCTGCGGCGGCATAGTATAACCTTGACATTCAACATTTGCAGCTTCAATAATCCGCTTCTCACTTGGAACGAAGACACGTCGAAATGGATTTGAATAACCAACAAATATTCCTTCAATGCACTTCGGACCAAACTTCCCAAAAGGTTCTATAACCGTACAAGGTGACCCGAACGGTTCTAGATACTTCAAATTCGGTTTGCGGTTATTTATTAGCTCAAAGCATGTTTTGTTGAACTTCTTGACAGTGAGAACCCTGTTGAGCGTATAGCATGCGGCGGAAACAGCTTCAGCCCAAAAATTAATCGGTAACTTTGAATCTGCGAGCATAGTTCTAGCCGTCTCGATTAGCGTCCGGTTTTTGCGTTCTGCGACTCCATTCTGCTGCGGAGTGTACGGAGCACTAAACTCATGCAAAATACCTCTTTCATCACAAAATTCTTCCATCTTGTTGTTCTTGAATTCAGTACCATTGTCACTTCGAATTCTCTTGATACGCCTTTGGTACAAATTCTCAATCTTTCTGAACAGACCCATCAAACTGTCAAATGTTTCATCTTTCGTCTTCAAGAAAGAAACCCACGAAAATCTGGAATAATCATCAGTAACGACCAAACAATAGTAATCTCCTGTAATACTCTTGACATTCACAGGACCAAACAAATCCATGTGAAGTCTTTCCAGCGGTCTCGAAACTGAATTGACTTGCTTTGTAGGGTGTGACTTTTTCTTCTGCTTTCCTTTGACACAACTAATGCACTCCCCTTCTAGATGAAAACCTTTGATATTAACACCCAATACCAAATCATTGTGTACCAAGTGATTCATCTTCCTTAGGTGAATATGCCCCATCTTTCGGTGCCACAATCTTGATTCTTTCTCAGTTGCTTTAGACACGAAACAATGTGCTTGACCGGTAGTTGTAGTTGCTACAGACATATCTAACACATATAAATCATTCACTCTAAGTGCCCTCATGATAATCCAATCTTCAGAAATAACAAAACCAGGTTTCAAGATCAAACATTCCTTATCAGTGAAGTGAGTAGTATACTGATTGTCACAAATCTGCGAGATACTAAGCAAATTGTTCTCCAACTCAGTGATGTAGTTAACTCTCTCAAACGTTACAATCCCATTGGATAACGTTCCTTCACCAACAATTCTACCACCTTCATGACCAGCAAATCCCACATAACCACCATTTATGTTCTTCACATCATACAGTAATGCAGTTTTTCCTGTCATATGACGAGATGCGCCACTATCCATGATCCATCTTGAAATGGCTCTTGGAAGATCCTGCACATACCACAAGTTGATTTTAAAACATTTTAATAAAGATGCCGATTCATGCTTCGCAATCCAGGAAGCTCCGGCAATTCAAACTGCTTATTCGAACATGGTGTCCACCCAGGCCTCATCAGCCTTAGGTGTAACCTTGACTCTAGCAATTTGAATTTTGAAATTTTCAGCCTTCAAAGGTGGAAAATTTGCATCATAATCAACCGAAATTGATTCATCAGCCTTTTTCACTTCAGAAGTTGAAATTTTCATTTCAGTTTTTGGTTTCCAAACTTGTTGAGATAATGCAACCTGTTTATAAAACTTTTCGTTTTTAGTTACCACTTTCTTTACAAGTTCATTTTTCACTTTGATGTTGTCATTTTTCACATTCTTTTTCTCAACAACGATTGGTGCTTTACCCTTCACATCAACTTTCTTCTTTTGGAACCATCTGTCAACAACTTCAGTCTTAGGCTTGGAGTTGGTGCAATTTCTTGCAATGTGACCAACTTTGTTACATCTAAAACATGTACGAGTATCAATAACTCGACTTGTGCCTTCAGACTGAGATTGTGAAACCTTCTTCTCAAAGAATTCTTTATTTGATTTTGAAAAAAATTCATTCTCTTCATCAGCAAGTGAACTTGAACCATTCACAAACACTTTCTTTTCAGCAAACCTTTTGTTTTGAAAACTCTTCTTCTGATAACTCTTACCATCCCTATAACCACCCGACCAATTGTTTCGATTTTTATTATAAAAACGTGGTGGAACAACAGGCTTTTTGTAATATGCTTTATCTTTCTCAAAATTCATTTGCCTCTTTGTTTGACACAAACTGTTCACTTCTGACAATTCAACTTCAACCAATTTGAAAACATTCGTCAACTTTTTCACATTAACATTCTCAATTGGAAACTCAGAATCCGAATACAACTTATCAGATCCAGCCATCTTGTACATCACAAGACCCGGTTCATCACTTAAGTTGTTTTTGAATTTTGATTTCTGAATGTATTTGTCCAAGAAACACCCATCATCTTCAGTTGAATCAGACATTAAAACACTTTCAGCTGTACTCTTAACAATCTCTGTCTGAACACTATCATCAGATGATGTAAAAGTGACATCAATGTTCTCCGGAAGTTTAACTTCTTTTTCTTCCTCAATTTCAACCAACCCAGATTGCTTCTTAGTGTAATTATCAAGAACAGGTGGTGGAACTTGATGAAACCCCACCCCAGTTCCATCACAATACACATCTTCGCCCGCTTTGTCTTTCCCGATGGGTTTGGGAATGATATGTTGCAAAACAAAACTTGCGGAACTCTAACTGTTAAGCTTCAACTGGATTCGCTCATTTTCAATTACAACTTCTTGAACTTTAAGTTTCAATTTAGCGATTTCATCTAGTTGTTGATTGATTGATTCTTCTTTGACTCTAAGCACTGCTCTTAGGTGTTCATTTTCTTTAAAAGTTTTACCATTTCGATCATCACAATCTTTCAATGTGCCTTTCAGTTTTTCAAATTTTTCAGAAATCTGTCGGTTTTCAAGAATCAACTTTTCATTTTCTTGTTTAATTTTGTCATGACCAATTTTATCATTTTCAATTTGTTTAGTTAATTCTCGTATCCGTTCAGTTGAAGCTTTAACTGTTTTGTCACGATCAAGAATCTGATTCTCAATGCTTCTGACCTTGGCTGTCAGATCATCAACTTTCTTTCCGTTGAGATACGTGACTGTGCTACAAAATTTGCACTCTTTGTTGCAATTTTTGCAATCAGCATTTCCATCGATTTTCTTACCTGACACATTTGTTGACACATCTGAACTGACCTGGCTTTTTAACTCAGACACGGAGTTAGAGTCTACCTCAAGTGCCTTAGCAGCTAGCACTTTGTCAGCCATTCTTCCAAGATTTTCAGCAGTCAACTCCTGCGTTGTGTCAATAACTCCAGTATCAATCTTCTTGGATTCTTTCTCGATCTCTTCTTTCTCCTTTCTCTCTTTCTCTTCTTCAATCATTTTAGAAGTTGGAGTTCCCCACCATTTGTGTTGCCAATACTCATCATCTTCTTTGTATTGCTGAATTATGGCTTCAATATCAAGTGTACTATCATCGATTGCAATATTTCCATAATCATCAAGATAGCACTCTCTATCTGGATCCCATCTATTGGCTCTTCTTGCTTCCAGAAAGATATGAGATATTCTAATGATTTTGTTTTCAGCTATCATTTTTCTGTAACTATACTTTTGCTCTTCAGTTCGATCGTCTTTCCATGGAATAGGATCGTCATTTCTCGCCATGAATGCATAACCAACCGCATCTTCTTCTGGTAGAACCTCTTGACTCCAGTCATAACCCTCATCATCGTAAATCACCGCAAGAGCTCTAGATTTCTCTCTGTTGTCTTCAACCTGCTTCAATCTAGGCGGCTCAGATTTATTCTGGTGATAAATCGCCTTCTTGTAGTAATCATCTCTGAAAGGATTCTCCGACTCATCAGCATGAGCGTTTCTGCATTCTCTTTTGAAGTGACCCTTCTGCTTACACTTAAAACAAGTCACCTTCGATTTATCGAATCCCAGCTTGGTAGAAGCACCACCGATTGTTTTTCTTCCAGTAATTTCCATGAATCTTTGTGCACGACGAACAGCACTTGCCCTAGCCCAACGAATATCGATCAGCTCCATTTCCTCCGGATCAATCTGATCGTAATCTTCTTTCGTCAGATTTGTATTGCCAATTTTCCCAGCTACCAATCCTTCATACGATTCCAACACCGATGCTAGGAAGATCATCTGCTGCTTGGCCGATTCCTCATCAAAGTTCTGAGCATTCTTCAAGTCTATTGCGATGTTGCATTGAAAACGATTCTTTGCATCAGAATGACCTCCAGAAGATGAAGATCCACTGTGATAACCACTGTGACTTCCACTGCTTTGACCACTTTGACTTTCTTTGCCAGCTGTTGAAACATTTTCAGCAGAAAAAGCAGTTTTTGGTGAAGTTGCTTTTGGCATCATGCTTTTTGGATAGTATAGATCCAGATTCTGTTGATAAGATGAATGATTAACTTTGTACGTCTTTTTCAACTCCAACTCATGACTTTCAAGTTTCTCAATCAGCAAATCTAATGTCAGCTTTTCTGGTTCTTTGATGGTATTCTTCAGCATCAGTGCATAATATCTCCAATCCATCTCATCAGGTAACGAATCGAACAATTTGTTGATAAGATCTTCTTCAGGAATGTCGATATCATGTCTTACTAATTCCAGCTTCAGATGACCAAATCTTTCTATCATCTTACAAACTGACTCGTTCTTTAGACATCCAAACAGATCAAACTCTTTTCTAAGAAGTTTCTTTTTGTTTTTCTTAATTTCTTGACTACCTATACATTTCTTTTCTAACTTTTCCCAAAGATCTTTTGCATTTGAATAATCAATCAAACAAATTATGTCTTCTCGGACGGATTGAAATAACAACGCCACACACTTTTGCTCAGCTACAAACGAATCAATCTCCTCGGCTGTTCTTAAAGTTTCACCATGTTTCTTTCCATTTGCATAACCATTTTTCAAACTTTTCCAGCTAGGAAATGCGAATGCCATCAACCAGTCTTCAAACTTTCCGGACCAACGACTGTACTCCTCGATAGCCATTAGCTTCGGAGGTTTATTAAACGTTCCGAAAGCACTTTCCGACTCCCAAGCTTCCTTTTTCTTTTCCTTCGGAGGATTATCATTGTTGTTGTTTGTAGATGAATCGATGTTTCCGGAATCTCCAGCGAACGCGTACATTTCGCTAAACGGGTTTAAGAAAATATCATCCATGGTGAATGTACCTGTAAAATCAGACAACACTTAGACAAATTTTTATTTTTGGAAATGTATCTGTTTCGTTTGAAATACCAATAGTTTCAAACGATAACTATTTCAAACGATAATATGTTTTCAAATGACAAAGAATTCAAACGATGGACTGTTCCGTTTGAATCAATACTTTCAAACGACAAGGATTTCAAACGACCAACTAGTTTCAAACGATGAATGTTTTCAAACGATAAATGTTCAAACAATGGACTGTTCAAACGACAAACATTCAAACAATGGCTGTTCAAACGACAAACATTTTTCAAACGACAACCTTTCAAACGATCAGTTCAAACGACAACCTGTTCAAACGATAGAATCCATTTTCAAACGACAGACTTGTATTTTCAAACGATTGGACAGTTTTCAAACGATAGAGTCAATTTCAAACGATGACGTCAGCCAATCGCGAATAATTTCAAACGGTACACATGATTTTGATCAGTTTTAGGTCGAATTTTGATTTCAAACTTTCAAGGATTAGTTATTAGTGTATTTCGTTTGTTATGTGATCGTTTTAACCCATTGTAACCGCAAGAACTAGTTAAAATCAGAAAAGAAAGGTAGAAGTGAGATAATCCGATGATTTCAAGCTGTATTCGGTATGAACTCCTCGTCCTGAGCTCTGATACCACTTGTTGGATCGTGTACGTGACCCTGAAAGTCAGTTAAGGTAGTTCCAGATCATGTGTAAAGGTGGAATCAATGCACATAACGTCCAAAACAGCTTTTATCCTTTAATCTTTCTTTCTATTATCAACCGTGAGCTTATACAACGTTTTCTATAACAAATCCGGCAGCACTTCGTGATCTACTCAATGACCTTGTACCGTTCCGTTTGAAATGTGACACTCACACTCCTATTTATAGACAATGACCCTTCCGTTTGAACTTAAACATGATAGTTCAAACGACACACTCAAACGGAACCCTATGTTCAAACTACAATCTCAAACGGAACCCTATGTTTCAAACGGAACCCCTTGAAACACTTTCTAAACTCAAAACTAAAACCCTAATTTGACAATTAAGATTCAATATTGACTTTCTTGAACTAAGACTTGATGAAGATGCAGTCAACAGACATTCTTGTGCATCAACAACGTTGATAACAATTGGCACCTAAGTCTCATGATAGAAATCCGTTAATCACTAAATGCAATTGAATCAAGTTAAAACGTGTAAGAACCCTAGGTCTTGCAATAATCGAACCGGGTGTGATCCGTATTCCTAATTCTTGTCTTCAATTAAGTAACTTAGTTTTGCAATCTTAGTTCGTAAACAATTGTTTTAGATAATAGTCATTTGTCGGTTCACTACGTTTTCTTTTCAAATCCAATAAACCTATGAAAATTAGCAAACTTCATAATACCATGAAAAACAAGAGAAAAATCATTGAGAAAAGCACAAAAAGATGTATGGTAATTGTTGAATAAAGGCGAACGCTTTTTCCTAGAAGTTGTTGATTCTTATTTAGTCGGTTTAGATTAGTTGTTGTAATAAAAATCGATTTTTCAGCATCTTAGCCACTTTCAAACATCCTATTCCACACCCTTAGCCTAGCCCCGTTACAACCCCTTTAAAGACCTTTTGACTTGTGTTTACTATTCGTGTTCAATGGTGGAGAATGATTGAGTTTTAAGCCTATGCAGGTACGTGTTTTATTCGTTTTGAGTGATTACTTTAAAAGTGCTAATACATCATTATAACTAGCCAATTTGTAAACCGATGAAGTGAACATTGTGTGGGATGTGTATGAGCGGGTTAATCTTGGATACTTATTGCTAAATATGTTGAAAATTGTAAAACTCTAGAACCGGGTATGAAATTAGACCTTAGCTTACGTCTCAAGGATGGGAATGGTGTTCTCGTTCGACCCATGTGAAAATGAAAAACAGATTTGCTTGAGGGCAAGCAAACGATAAGTGTAGGGATATGATGCATGGTCGAAACCCGGTGATTTGTTATGTTTAAGTTGATGTTTTTACATCACTTTTAATCTCGGATAGCCTACTTTTAATAGGATTTGTGTTTTTCAGGTCTTATGGAGTTTAAGGAGTTAATCGGGAGCTTTACGGAGCACCAGGAGGGAACGGGATCAACCGGGGATGTGAAATGAACAAAACCGGGTTAACCACAAAGATTGGATGTGTTTTGGGGGGATGTCAATGGCTTTAAAATGAAGATATTGGAAAATTGCATGATAGATGGCTGAATTACGAGTACGTGGGTGAAAACGGTGAATAAAACAGAGCTATAACGAAGAAGTTATGAAGAAAACAGTTTTCGCAGGAAACCAGCAAAACCAGGAGGCGTCAGCGACGCATGGGGGGTGTCGGCGACGCCCTCCAGAACCCTTCCTCGGCAAAAAATGTTCGTAAGTAGTGGATTAGCGTGTCGGACAAACTTGGAACATCCAGGGGCCGTCAGGGACGCCCTAAATGGCGATAGCGACGCCCCCTAGTTTCTGCTATCGTGAAATTTGAGTTTCTTGGTTGTTGGGACGAATTAAAACCATCTTTGACCAAGTTTTCTGGGGTTACGAGTTGTGAATGATTAAAACACCTCTTGGGAACCATTATTGGGGATCTAACCCATTCAAAAACATCTAATCCATCACCTAATTCATCCCTAACCTTCACCTCTAACCTAAAACCTAACCGTTCTCCATCATCTCTAACCTAATCGATTCCACCATCATCCTCACCCTCATATTCATCCTTCCACCTTCACCTTCAAACCTAACCTCCACCACTCCTCAAAGACTCAAAGGTCATGGCTCGGTGTTCGTGCTCGTTGCCCGGTGATCGCGTCCATTCAATCATGAGCGACTAGTCTCTCTGGTTTCACCCCGGTGTAGATTGTTGTAAGATCTCTAGGGTTTGTGCATTTGTATTTTGATTTGATTTTGTGACAAATTGTTTAGTATTTGAACCTTTTATAATTGTCTTGCATTTGTTTCGAATTCGTAAATTGTCGAGTGATGATAAAATTTGACTTTGCGAAATGGTTGTGTGCAATCATGCCTTATCTTAGGTTAGGATTTACATGTCCGAGGTAAGGAAGTGTGTTGCGGTCCGTTGTCTATGACGTTGATAACAATTGGTACCTAAGTCTCATGATAGAAATCCGTTAATCACTATATGCAATTGCATCAAGTTAAAACATATAAGAACCCTAGGTCTTGCAATAATCGAACCGGGTGTGATCCGTATTCCTAATTCTTGTCTTCAATTAAGTAACTTAGTTTTGCAATCTTAGTTATTAAACAGTTGTTTTAGATAATAGTCATTTGTCGGTTCACTCCGATTTGTTTTCAAATCCAATAAACTTATAAAAATTAGCAAACTTCATAATCATATTGTACAATTTTGTAAATAGTCTAACTAGTCGAACAGGTCGTGCGATACTGATCACATGCTCTTCATGGATACGATACCCGACTTACCCTAGCTACCTAGGTTTAATGGGGTTTTTGACTGATCGGGACGACACGGTCACGTCTAAATGGCGCCATTGCCGGGGAGCTAGTGCGCTTAGTATTTCATTACTTGTTCAATTTTAGTGTTAGTTTTCTTTCTTGTATTTTTGTTATTTTACTTTGGGTGGTCGAGCTTGTTTGTGCAGGTACATGTTTTGCAGGTACCATCCTTCAATATGAATTGGGTAGATTATGATCCGTGTGAGTGTTGTGGAAGCGGAGAGCATTTATTAGAGGATTGCTCTGTTTTCTATGAAAAAGTTCAAGCCTACAAGGATCGGGAAGACTACCTCAGCGGATTGTATGAATATAGGAGGGCGAATTATGAAGATTTCAATGGTCCATCCTCACATTATCCATACGATAGACCACCACCACCACCAAATTATCAAGAATGTTACTATTCAGAGATGGATCACCATGATGAGCAAGAGCGGGGTTATAACAACTATGAACCCGAATCGCCACATTTCTCAAGTTACCGGGAGGAGTATGATGATTATTATAATGAATACCCTCAACCGGCATCCGAAGAACCTCAAGATTCACTAAGTTCCAAGCTCAATGCAATCATGAATGCTATCATTACTTCAAATCAATAGATTAAGATGGAACTGAAGAAGGAACTTGAGGCGAGAGATAAAGCTCATGAAGCCTTGGCAAAGAAAGTGGGTCAACTCGCCGAAGAATTTGCTCAACTTAGACGAGACCAAGAGATGTTGGCTAATGGTACAATGGTGGATGGTAATGTGGTGGAAGAGGTTATAGATCTTTCAGAGCAAGAAGATGAATGTTTGAACTGAGCAGAAGATATGACACCGCGAGACGAAACGAGTCGGATCCGAAAGAAGCCCATGTTCATATCCATCCTTCTCCCATACTTATCACTCCAACCAACCAAGTTAGGGATGCAGGTTCGGGTATAAGGGTTTGAAGGGTGGCGTTTCAATACATTGGCCCATTTGTTAAGAAACGACCCCGAAGTTGTACTATGTGCATGTCGCGTAAAAGAAAAAGAGAGTGGATTCAGCATGCCAACTACCGAGCGTATGTTGGAAACTCGGTAGGAAAATGTTCACTTCGACCACCATGAGAGGCAAATCAGGTATGATTGTTGTAGAGTTTGTATTATTATTCATTTTATTTTCATAGTTAAATGAACGTTGTGGGTGTGTTCCCTACATAACCCTCACGAGACCTACTCGTCCTCCCGAGCTATTGGGGGGGGTTTAAAAGGGGTTGTTGCATACGCTAAATGCAACCGTGATTCCTACGAAAGTGAGTTAGGATTGTTGTTATTGTACATTATTTTTCCACATGAATCAAAGAGGAAATAACGTGTGGCTTGGTAATATTTTCACAGAAATGGTAGAACTAGGTAACTAACAAATTTTGATGGCTGTGAGAAGCATGCTTCTACACAAGGGTTGAGATTTGTAGGTACATCGTGTTCGTGGGATGACCATTTTATTGAAGGATGAAGAGCACACAAGGAATGAGCTCAAAAATCAGGTGCATTCGTTTCTTTTTATATTTGATTCTTAGTTAGTAATAAGTGGATTGTAATTGTATTTTAGTTTCCGGGGTGAAATTTTGGGGAAGTTAGCCGTGTCATATCCCTTGTGCGTTTTAAAAGCTCTATTTGCACACATTGAGGACAACGTTGACCTCAAGTGTGGGGATGGGGGGAGTAAAAGTTTTTTGATTTTAACCTATTCATTTAAACACTACACATTGAGGACAATGTTGACCTCAAGTGTGGTGATGGGGGAAATTTTCAAAAATTTTGCAAAAATGTCTTTGTTTGAAGCGATCAAAAAGCACAAGTAACTAAGTTAACGAGGGGTGACACAACCCATTTGGTCTTTTGTCATGGTCAAGTTCAAGTACGTAACATGACGGGTATTTAGCGGGAGGTTATTTGGGAATAATCCGCCTAAGAAACTTGCAATTCATATATATCATATTCCATACCCTTATACGTGAGTTTTTGAGCCACTTGTATACATTATTACACATATTTCTTTCTTTGAGTGGACCATTAGTCATGTATTGTCGAACTTGCATCTTTTGAAATGTTTGAGACCATAGACCGAATACAAGCACGAGAATGATTAAGGCATTACGTAAACCTTTTCCTTTTATACCATTTGCTTACCTTTACCCGAAATTTATCCCTTAGTCGCCAACTTTGAGCCTAAACCTTTCGTCTGATCACCCCATTTAGCCCTTGACTGTTAAATCTCTTTGTTTTAACTCTTGTGATGGAAATTCGATTTTAGGTTTAGTTGTTTGTAAAGTTGTGGTTTTGTAAAAAAAATCAGAAAATACCATGAAAAACAAGAGAAAAATCATTGAGAAAAGCACAAAAAGATGTATGGTAATTGTTGAATAAAAGTCGAACGCTTTTGCCTAGTAGTTGTTGATTTTTATTTAGTCGGTTTAGATTAGTTGTTGTAATAAAAATCGAATTTTCACCATCTTAGCCACTTTCAAACATCCTATTCCACACCCTTAGCCTAGCCCCGCTACAACCCCTTTAAAGACCTTTTGACTTGTGCTTAATATTCGTGTTCAGTGGTGGAGAACGATTGAGTTGCAAGCCTATGCGGGTACATATTCTATTCGGTTTTGAGTGATTACTTTAAAAGTGCTAATACATCATTATAATTAGCCAATTTATAAACCGATGAAGTGAACATTGTGAGGGATGTGTATGAGCAAGTTAATCTTGGATAACCATTTTTATTTGATTAATCATTTATTGCTAAATATGTTGAAAATTATAAAACTCTTGAACCGGGTATGAAATTAGACCTTAGCTTACGTCTCAAGGATGGGAAGTGTGTTCTCGTTCAACCCAGGTGAAAGTGAAAAACAGATTTGCTTGAAGGCAAGCAAACGACAAGTGTGGGGATGTGATACGTGGTCGAAACCCGGTGAATTATTATGTTTAAGTTGATGTTTTTACATCACTTTTAATCTCAGATAGCCTACTTTTAATAGGATTTGTGTTTTGCAGGTCTTATGGAGTTTAAGGAGCTAATCGGGAGCTTTACGGAGCACCGGGAGCGAACGGGATCAACCAGGGATGTGAAATGAACAAAACTGGGTTAACCACAAAGATTGGATGTGTTTTGGGGGGATGCCAATGGATTTAAAATGAAGATATTGGAAAATGGCATGATAGAGGGCTGAATTACGAGTACGTGTGCGAAAATGGTGAGTAAAACAGAGCTATAACAACGAAGTTATGAAGAAAACAGTTTTCGCAGGAAACCAGCAAAACAAGGAGGCGTCGGCGATGCCCTCCAGAACCCTTCGTCGGCAAAAAATGTTCGTAGGCAGTGGATTAGCGCGTCAGACGAACTTGGAACATCCAGGGGCCGTCGGGGACGCCCTAAATGGCGTCGGCGACGCCCCCTAGTTTCTACTATCGTGAAATTTGAGTTTCTTGGTTGTTGGGACGAATTAAAACCATCTTTGACCAAGTTTTCGGGGGTTACGAGTTGTGAATGATAAAAACACCTCTTGGGAACCATTATCGGGGATCTAACCCATTCCAAAACATCTAATCCATCACCTATTTCATCCCTAACCTTCACCTCTAACCTAAATCCTAACCATTCTCTATCATCTTTAACCTAATCGATTCCACCATCATCATCACCCTCAACTTCATCCTTCCACCTTCACCTTCAAACCTAACCTCCACCACTCCTCAAAGACTCAAAGGTCATGGCTCGGTGTTCGCGCTCGTTGCCCGGTGATCGCGTTCATTCAAGCATGAGCGGCTAGTCTCTCCGGTTTCACCCCGGTATAGATTGTTGTAAGATCTCTAGGGTTTGTGCATTTGTATTTTGATTTGATTTTGTGACAAATTGTTTAGTATTTGAACCTTTAATAATTGTCTTGTATTAGTTTCGAATTCGTAAATTGTGGAGTGATGATAAAATTTGACTTTGCGAAATGGCTATGTGCAATCATGCCATATCTTAGGTTAGGATTTACATGTTCGAGGTAAGGAAGTGTGTTGTGGTCCGTTGTCTGTGACGTTGATAACAATTGGCACCTAAGTCTCGTGATAGAAATCTGTTAATCACTATATGCAATTGAATCAAGTTAAAACATGTAAGAACCCTAGGTCTTGCAATAATCGAACCGGGTGTGATCCGTATTCCTGATTCTTGTCTTCAATTAAGTAACTTAGTTTTGCAATCTTAGTTAGTAAACAGTTGTTTTAGATAATAGTCATTTGTCGGTTTACTCCGATTTCTTTTCAAATCCAATAAACTTATAAAAATTAGCAAACATCATAATCACATTGTACATTTTTGTAACTAGTCTAACTAGTCGAACAGGTCGTGCGATACTGACCACATGCTCTTCGTGGATACGATACCCGACTTACCCTAGCTACCTAGGTTTAATTGGGTTTTTGACTAATCGGGACGACACGGTCACGTCAGTTACCTGTAATTATTTCTTCAAAATTAACTAGTTTAGAAAAAGAAAAATTAATCACGCTTTTGAAAAAACCTAAAAACGTGATTGCATGGAAGCTTGTAGATATAAAAGGAATAAATCCTTCCATGTGCACGCATAAAATTTTGATGAATGATGACTATAAATCGGTAATACAACCACAACGTAGAGTAAATCCAAATGTTCAAGAAGTGGTTAAAAACGAAGTCATCAAACTACTTGATGCCGGAGTCATCTACCCAATTTCCGATAGCCCTTGGGTAAGTCCAGTTCAAGTAGTTCCCAAAAAAGGAGGTATGACGGTGGTCACTAATGAAAAAAATGAATTAATACCAACAAGAACCGTCAACGAATGGAGAGTTTGTATAGACTATTGTAGATTAAATGAGGCAACGAGGAAAGACCACTTCCCCTTACCTTTTATTGATCAAATGTTAGATAGATTATCCGGTCATAAATTTTATTGTTTTTTAGATGGTTTTTCAGGTTACTTTCAAATACCGATAGCTCCCGAAGATCAAGAAAAAACAACATTTACATGCCCCTACAGAACTTTTGCTTATCAACGCATGCCTTTCGGTCTATGTAATGCCCCCGCAACCTTCCAACGTTGCATGGTAGCCATCTTCCATGATATGATAGAAAAAACCATGGAAGTTTTCATGGATGACTTTTCTATCTTTGGAGATTCATATGACCAATGCCTCGATAACCTTGAACGGATGCTATCCGGATGTATGGAAACTAACCTCGCCCTTAATTCAGAAAAATGCCATTTCATGATAACGAAGGAAATAGTACTCGGTCACAAAATCTCAAGCGAATGAATGGAGGTTGATCGGGCTAAAATAGACACCATCTCTCGATTACCACCTCCATCCTCCGTTAGAGCTATCAGAAGTTTCCTAGGGCATGCCGGATTTTATAGACGATTTATCAAAGACTTTTCGAAAATTTCAAGACCTTTAACAAAATTACTTGAAAAAGATGCACCATTCATCTTTGACAAGGATTGTAACCAAGCATTTTTAACATTAAAAGAAATGCTACTCAAAGCACCAATCATAATAGGGCCTGATTGGAAATTACCTTTCGAAATCATGTGCGATGCAAGCGACTTTGCAGTTGGAGCTGTCTTGGGACAACGAAAAGATAAGCATTTTCACCCAATATACTATGCTAGTAAAACACTCAATGATGCACAAGAAAATTACACTACAACTGAAAAAGAGTTACTAGCTGTAGTATTTGCTTTTGATATATTTCGTTCTTATCTTGTTCTTTCTAAAACGATAGTTTATACAGACCATGCAGCCATTCGATATCTCTTTTAAAAAACATAATGCCAAGCCGCGTTTAATCAGATGGATTCTACTCCTCCAAGAATTTGACATTGAACTAAAAGACAAAAGAGGAGCTGAAAACACCGCTTCCGATCATATATCCCGCTTGGAGGATCTAGCTTTGCAGGCAACTAGGGACGAGCTCATCAATGAAAAATTCCATACGGAATCTTTAGAAATGGTGGAATACCGAGAAGAACCATGGTACGTCAACTACGCCAACTACTTAGCTAGTGGAGTAGTCAATAAAGGATGGTCACATCATCAAAGAAAAAAAATTCTTTGCCGATGTAAAACATTATTTTGGGAAGATACTTATCGTTTCAAAATTTGTGCTAACCAACTTATCCGATGGTGCGTACATGGTAGCGAAGCAAGGAAGATTCTCCGCCATTGTCACGAAGGTCCGTACGGCGGACATCATGGAGCCACTAGTACCGCACGAAAGGTATTTGATTCGGGATTCTATTGGCCAACCATTTATAAAGACTCCCAAAGTCTTAAAAAGAAATGTGATGCATGCCAATGATCAGGTAATATTTCTTCCAAAAATGAAATGCCACAAAATGGCATTCTTTTTTGTGAAATTTTTGATGTGTGGGGACTAGACTTTATGGGACCTTTCCCACCTTCAAAAGGAAACAAATATATACTTGTGGCCTTGGATTACTGGTCAAAATGGGCCGAAGCCGAAGCTCTTCCAACAAATGATGGGAGAGTTGTGGTAAGATTCTTGAAACGACTATTTTCTCGTTTTGGTACTCCAAAAGCATTAATAAGTGATAGAGACACCCATTTTTGTAATCATCAACTTGAAAAACTTTTAACAAGATATGGGGTCTATCATTGGATCTCAACCGCATATCACCCTCAAACAAATGGACAAGCCGAAGTGACTAATAAAGGTTTAAAAAGAATACTTGAGAAAACCATAGGATTAAATAAAAAAGAATGGGCCGATAAATTAGACGACGCTTTATGGGCTTTTCGAACCGCGTATAAAACAACAATAGGAACCACCCCATATAAGCTCGTCTATGGAAAAAGTTGTCATTTGCCAGTAGAAATAGCAAATAGGGCTTAGTGGCATTAAAAAACGTAAACTTAGACCATGAAACCGCCGGAAAGAATCGATTTTATCAATTAAACGAATTAGACGAATTAAGAAATCAAGCATACTCTAACTCCGAAATTTATAAGGAACATATGAAAAACTTACATTACAAACATATCAAACCCAATGAATTTCGAGTAGGAGATCAAGTGCTATTGTTTAATTCACGACTTCAATTATTTCCCGAAAAATTAAAGTCTAGGTGGTCGGGACCTTTCTCCATCACCCATATTTTTCCACACGGTGCAATCAAGATTAAATTTCAAAATGGTATTCCATTCAAAGTCAACGGGAAAAGGCTTAAGCTCTATCAAGGATTTACTGAGGATGACGAGAAGGAGATTTCACTTCAAGCGGTCGAGGTATGATTAAACGAAGGTTTATGTATATATGTAAACTAACATCATGTCTTGTAGGTAATGGACTTCGGGAAAGCTTTAAAAATTCGGTAAGGTAACTAAACCAGTTTCGGGAAAACAGGTCTCTCACACGAGCACTAAAAAAAAGCTGACCATGGGGCCGTGGCCGCTAGCCACGGGGGCGTGGTCGGCCTGCAGACAAGGATAAAACCCTTGTTCTTCTCATTTCTACACTTCACCACGACCTGTTTCCCCGAAAACTCTTTGGTTCCTCCGTGATTTCCGGCAAATTTCTACGTTTTCCTACCGTTCAACATCAACAAGGTATGATTCTAACATCTTCTGTAGTTAGTTTAACGATTTGCATGTAGATTAACATCAAAAATTTGGTGAAAATCTAGGGTTCTTGAACTTCAACCGAACCAAACCCCAAATGTTTACTTAGATCTAGTAGTAGTAGTTTAGAAACATGTTATAGGAAGTAAATCAACCATTATTGTTCGTAGATTTGCCCGATTTCAAGCAAAAACCATAAACCCTTGTTCTTGAACAGAAAAAGTTAAAACTGATGGGGTAAACGGTTTGTTGTTGGGAAAATGGCACTTGGGGTTTCATTTTCGGGGGAAACCGCCCCTACTCAACTAAAAATTTTCAAGTTTCCGAAACCAGGACGAAAAATGAAAATTTGAAGTAACAGAAGCCTGACCACGGGGCGTGGTCAGCAAGCACGGGGCGTGGTCAGCAAGCACGGGGCGTAGCCATGGATTGTTGCTGAACGTGGTGCATGGCCAGTGGCCACGGGGCCGTGTCCAGTTCCCTGTTTTTGGTTTTTTTTTTGAATTTTTATCATAACGCGCTGACTATTTTGTGGTTCTCTTTTGCAGCAATGGCCAGCAAGTTCCTCAAGTTCAAGTAATCAGAATGGGGGTACCAAGCTCGCTATGACATACTCCAAACTAGGCCGGAAGAAGCACCGAAACAAGCATGTTATGAAACCCTGGAAGCCGTGGGGCAACAGGACAGGTATGACATGCTACTCACTGGACCACTCCGGGTGGCTCTTGGCACAAAACTCCATTCCGTCATTGAATACAATATGGAATTCTATTGCACTTTCAAATTTAAAGCCAAGGCAAAACCGTTTGAGGAAGAAGGGGTTCAATTCAGATGCGCTGGGGAAGTATTCTCCTTTTCTATAGCCCAGTTTGGGGTGAATGTGGGTTTATTCACCAAAGACGATTCTGTTGAAGAGGAGTTCATGGGTGGTCTCTGTGAAATCCCGAACAACATGCGCCAAACGGCATGGGCTGAAATTGGAGAAGGGCCTTATGATCCAAGCGTCACAAAGAGCTCCCAGTTGCGTGACCCCCTCTACCACTACATCCACCGGGTCCTTAGCAACTCCCTATTTCAAAGGCGTGATAACTCGAGTGTGGTGAACCTCCATGATCTTACCGTCCTTTATTGCATCCACAACTGTGTACCTCTCGATGTCACCCACCTACTCCTCCAAAATATGCACCTAAACCAGTTAGCCTCCTCCCCGATACCAATCTTTTTTGGGGGATGGATCTACCGCCTCTACAAGACCTACGTCCAACGCATGCCAAAGTCATTCCACAGGGGTCCAAGGTCCGGAAAGGTTACGTTTTTACAAATTTACAACCGATAGCATCGTGATAAAAAGAACCAAATAAGAAAATTATGAAAAAGGCATGACAAATCTAATTAAAATTTGATTATATATACTTGATCACATTATAAACCCATTCCCACAATAAGTGAGTTTTGAGCCTTTATTGAGCATATATGCGTACATCTTTAAACTAAATGCTTATTTTTCATTTCTTGTGTGAATAGCCGCTTGGTTCTTACGACTCTAGAACTTGCCAAGACGATACATTTCCGGTCCTTACCAACTTAAACCTAAGTAAGTAAATGATGGAGGCATTAGGACTAACCCATTTTCCTTTCAAAACCATTATTTTTCCTTTTCTTTTACACCACTACCCAAAATCTCCCTAGTTAACCCCTTTGAGCCTAAAGCTTTTCAATTCAACCCGAAAAACAAACACCCATTACCCACCAAACCTTTTTCTTTTCAAACCCATTTGTTTTAGTAAAAAGCTCGGTTATCTTGTGACATGAAAAAAAAAATGGAAAAGTTGCAATAACCAAACAAGTTCCTCAAATAAATCTTGTTTGAATATGTTTAGTTTGAATAAATGTCACAAAAAACAAAAAGTTTTACGACAACCAACGCTTTTTACGCTTTTCTCCATTTTACTAACCACTAACCAAAAATCACATACCTTTAGCCCAAGCCTAACCCTTTCTAAAGTCCTCTTGATATTTACAAAGGTTTATAGTTAAAAAGGAGGAGGTTTGATCCCTTGGCAAGCATATGGTAGAAGTAAGTTCCACGCCGGTATCGAGTGTTGAGTGATCTCCCGTGAGGTATGTGAACTTGTATATAAATGGAATTTTAAAGAGGCATGTTATGCCCAAATAAATAATTTTTGTTAACAAGTGCTCTAAATAAATAATGACGAATATGATTGTAAATAAAATAAAAACTAAACTTAATAAAGATCTTTGATTCCCGATACTCAAGATAAGCCACAAACTTCTTCTCTACCTCTTCCATTTGGGTGTGTAAGCCACATATTAAAGAGTTTTGCTTGAGGACAAGCAAAGATTCAAGTGTGGGAGTATTTGATGTGTGCAAAATGAAACATATAAATTACATTAAATAAGGCATAAAACTAACTTTTTTTAGTACTAATGTTGGAAAAAGCGTGTTTCTTTCTTCCTTTTGAATTTACAGGACTAAACGAGATTAAAAGAACAAAAGGAAGAAATAAGCAGCCAAAACCAACATAAATACAAGAAGAAGGAATAAAGTGACATGCCCGACCCCTCGGCAGCATCTCCCAAAGCAAAAAAACAAGAAACAGAACCTGACCACGGGGCCGTGCCCAGCTGGGCATGGGGCGTAGTCAGGACCCTTCACAACAAGACAAACATGCAGAAGCTTCTACGCCCACCACGGGGCCGTCCCTAGCTCTACATGGGGCATGGTCAATCTAAGATTTGCAGAATCTTGATAGTACAACAAAGAGTTGACCACGGGGTCGTGCCCAGAAGACACGGGGTCGTGTGGGGCCCTCTGCTGACAATTGCAATTAATGAAGGAAGAGAAGATAATGGCCACAGGCCGTGTTGGCTGGACACGGGGCCGTGGCCAGGTCTCTGTTTAGACTATAAATAGAGGTGCTTGGTTCACTTCAAAGGCATCCCTTGGTAAACCACTTCGCTCCCACTTTGCCACCACTCCACCACCACGACAACACCAATACCCACCACCATCATCCATCATCCATCTTTAGAGTGTGTAGTAGTCTCGAGATCCAAGATTGATCGTAAGAGCTTTTGTCAATCAATGGCCATGTTTGGCTAATCTCTTACATCACTTGGTGAAGACAAGTCTTTTATGTATTACTTCTGATTTTTAATCTTTCGGCACTTTTGAATGGGTTTGTATTAATGACTTTAATAACTAGTTTCGTATGTTGAAAGTGAATTTTCTTCACCATTTCTTCATGATGTTTTTAATTTGCTCATTCATGTCTTTACGGTCTATGTAAAGTACATGATGTCATTGATTTACATCATACGTGTCTTTACAGTCTATATAAAGCGCGTTAATTACCTGGAAGGGGGTTAGGATGGTGGTTTGGTAAAGTTCTTGTCTCGTTCAGTGTATAGATCATGAGAGGACTTGGTTCAAGCTTACTAGGACCTCCTTCAATGCCCAACGGTATTGGATGGATGGGGTGCGAATAGCTTGAACCCCTCATATGTAAACTACTATTAATACTTTAAACCGGCTTCTTGGGATTGTATACTTGCTGACTCAAACCACTTAGCCGAGGGTAACGTCACCTTCAAAAGAGGGGCCTACCACTTTTTACATTAATAACTAACTTAATTCTCTTTCAATATTCCGATCCTTTGGGATTGTATCCCTGCTGACTCAAACCACTAGGTTGAGGGTAACGTCACATTCAAAAGAGGGGCCTACTACTATAACTAAGATAATCTCTTAAAAAGTCCGAAAGTGCGAAAATCATCAAAGGATACGTTAAAGACAAGTTGGATCCAAGTGATTCTATCTTGTCTATTTGTTTTTCATGTTATTTATCTTTACATTTTTAGTTTTATTTTCATGCTTTTAAAACTCTTTTCTCAAAAATTGGACCGATTAGACGTCGACGCTAAACCGGTACTAAAAGCTCTTGTATCCTTGGACAACCTCGGTATCTTACCAACTCTATACTATGCTCGCGATGGGTGCACTTGCCCAAGTGTGTATTTAGTGTTAGCATAATATCGTGTTTTATAAATTTAAAACTTGACTAAAGCGTAAAATGGGCTTAAAATATTAATAATATTATATCACGCTTAACACCCACCTTATATCGACACGTGTTTTACTTCGATCAATAACCATAAATATGAATATTGATAACGTTTCCTATAATACCGATATAGGTACCAATGTTGTTCATTCAAAATCGTTTCATCTTGTCACAACTTCGGTACGGTATCGACATCCCTTATAGTTTACGATAAAAAACTCTATATTGTATACAACTCTGTTTTCAACAATGTTCGGCTGGAATCGACACATTACGCTACGCGATGAGAACTTTATGGGTTTTGATTTGGTTCGTTAAGGTTAAGGTATTGACACTCGCAATTGCAATAGAAATAGCAATCGAAAGGGAAACCCCAAAAAATAATCTCAATAGAAAACCATAATAAACAATACCAGTATCAGCTCCCATCATATCGATACAAGTAACAATAATACAAATACTGGTACCAACGAACCCTCGTATAACTTAAATGATAGATTGTCAAGAGAAAAATTAAACACATTCACGACAAGCTTTCAGTGGTTGTCAGTCAATTTGTTATGGTAGCGGTACGATACCGTCACCCAATATAGCAACCGAAAGAGATAAAACGAATACTAAATTACCAATACTAATGGATAACATTAGTTGACACCGACATTTGTTATAGCTTACGATACCAAAAAGATATTCTTTTGCGAATTCAATTCTGTTTCTATGAAACTTTTACCGAAAACCATAAAAATAAATAACATACCATACAAAAAACTTCACTACATGTATGTTAAGACAAAGAACAAAGTCAATTATATTCAACTCGTTTGACTTTTAAACATACCTTTTATGAATGCTTAGATAAAAATAAGCGCGTTGCACCGATATATTTAAAAAGGGTAAACAACGTTTAGTAACATTCGGCCTCGTGTACCATCAAAATTTTCCGCTTTGCCCATGCAGAGATCACAAATTTATTTTTGGTTCTCGGGTAGAGACTTCCTAGGAAGTGACACATCCTGGTACTACTTCCACTTGAGCAAGTTTAGCTATTGAGATTTTCATCTTCTCCATAACCAATAAGCCCAAAACGTGTGAGTGTTATTTGAGACATGGCATGTCTTATGAACCCAACACCTCTCATGTTAACGGCCGATATGAGATTTGCCTAAGGTATTGCACACTAGTTTATATAAAATTACTAAATGGGATGTCCTTTTGATAGCATGTACGGTTGTGCTTTGACTTCTTGTAAGACTACTAACAATTTGGTTTTGAAAATATTTATATAGAGACGTAGATAGAAGTACGCATGTCACAACGGCATACTCGAACTTTATAAAACAAAATATCTTAGAAACTATAAGAAAAAAAGAAATTATGCTTAAAGTTACTTATTATAACAAAATAATAAAAAATAGTAATACTTTTTACTAATTACTTAAAATTACTAATTATTATATCTATCTATTATACTAAAGCAAAATAGAGGTTGACTATTTGACTTTGAGTTGGCAGCTTTCTTTGGCCAGATAAATGGTTTTTTGGGCGGCATTTTCATCATCAATATATTTCCTTCAATTATCATTCAATGCTCTTCATTACCCCCAATAATTTCCCACCGCCTTCTATCTTCGTCTTCTAATTCAACCTACATATACTTCGTCCGTTTCTTCATCTTCTTCATCTTCTTCGCACGATTTCTCATATTTTTCGCTGAACCATATCGAAATCTGTAAGTGTATATTGTTAATTCTTAGTTTAATTGTTATTTTTTTGTTCGGAATTTTAAGTATTTTTTCAAAAACTATTTTCCTGTTCTATAAACCCTAGCTTCGATTTTGGTATATGTTTATGTTATCTATCCAGATCTGTGTGGATAATAACTTTTGTTATGTTTTTGATTATTTTTTTGAAGAAATATTTGGTCTGTTGTAGAAACCCTAAGTCCGATATCTAATCCAGATCTGTGTTTTATGTTTATTAAAATTTTGTTATTGATGTTCAATTTGATGTTTACTCATATTCCTAAATCCGATTGTAATGTTTGATTTAACATTATTTTATTTTTATAATTGAATTTGATGTTTACCCTAATTCCGATTGTAGTTACAGATCTGTATGTTATTGTTATTGAATTTGATGTTATTTTTATTCAAATCCCTAAATCTCAATTTTATTTAAAAAATATTTAATATTTTTTGGAATCTGTAATCTATGCACCATAGATTATTTGAGTGCATTCTTTTTAAATGTGGTTGATTGTTTTTTTAATTGATATTTGTTATTTTATATTAATCTTGTATCTGAGTTTCATTCAAAATCTGTTGATTTTGTTAGTATTAACATTACGGATGTTTTCCATTATTAATCCTGATTTATTTCAATGCCTTATTTTTAAATGTGTTTGATTTTTTGGTTAATTGATCGTTTTTATTTTATATTAAGCCTGTATCTGAATTTCATTCAAGATCTGTTGATTTTTTAGTATTAACATTACGGATGATTTCCATTACGGATGATCTTGAATGCATTCTTTTTAAATGTGTTTGATTGTTTGGTTAATTGATCGTTGTTATTTTATATTAACCCTGTATCTTAATTTCATTCAAGATCTGTTGATTATTGAGTATTAACATTACCGATGATTTCCATTATTTATCCTGAATTATTTGAATGCATTTTTTTTAAATGTGTTTGATTGTTTGGTTAATTGATCGTTGTTATTTTATATTAACCCTGTATCTTAATTTCATTCAAGATCTGTTGATTTTTCAGTATTAACATTACTCATGATTTACAATATTTATCCTGAATTCTTTTTTTTGTCATTCAAACCTGTTGTTGTAGGTTTCCAATATGCCTGGATCTTCTTCGTTAAGGTATGTTTTTTTTTTATTATTCACTAAGTTATTGTATTATATATTTTGAAATTATTGTTTCTTGCTTTTGCTTCCCTCATTTATCATTTGTTTTTTTACAACAACATTTTAATGTTTACTAACTTATTTTTTGTATAAATTAGTATTAGAGAACCCTGTTTCTGTAAGCATATGAGTAAAGCAGACAAAGTTATTATGGTAATTGATATATTATTACATATATCCCTGTTTTTTTTTTGTTGGTTGTTATCATTAAATCATATTTATGATAAATTATTTTTTTAATTTTTAAATTATGAAATTATAATTCATGTTCCACTGTTTCCTTTTGTTAGTCTATTCCTTCTGATGCTGCTTGCAAACTGTGGGGTGTGGGTAAAGCCCCTACAAATGTTATGATACATACTGATGATGGCCGGATTTTTAATGTTTGGTTAAGCGAATATAAAGGAAATTTGTTTTTTTTCCAAAGATGGTCCAATGTAACCCAACATTTGCGACTATCCGAAGGATGTTTGGTAGTACAATCCCCTAGATTGTACTACTTTTAAATTAACATATTTCCTTGATGGTGTTAATGGTAGCTCTTTTTGGACATATCTGCTACGTACATCATCTCATTTTTATGTAAGTTATTTTTTTTCTTTTATTTAACTTAAAGTATTCTTTTTTTTCTTCATTGATATTAAAACTTATTTATTTTATTTCTTATCTGTTTTATAGGTCATTCCTGAATTTATTCTGCCGAAATCGTTTAATACATCCTTTGATGTAATATCCACTATAATGATAGAGAACAAAACTTTTCACGTTATGATAGAAACGTCTGACGGTAAATTCGGTTTTACCGTTGGTATTGACGTTATTGTTAGTCAGTTGCAGTTAGAGCCTGGTTGTTTTTTGTTATTTACAAAAAAATTAGGTAATAATTTTAATTTAAAAGTGTTTGGAAAAAACGGTGTTGAAAAGAACTTTATTGATGTGGATGTCGATGTGGTAAGTATACATTTGGGTACTTATATAAATTTTTATATATATTGTTTCATATAATAAATGTTTTATATGAATTGCAGCCTTTTGTTGCACCTATCGATGCTTTAAATGAAATTTACGAACAACCACATGGTCCTGTTCATCGGTTTTCCCGTATGGCTGCTACCGATTTTGTAAGTTCTAATATCTTTTTACAAAGTACAAGAATTTAATTGTTAATATTTATTTTTTTTTTACCTTTTTTATTAATTATTTTTTTATAACAATACAGATGCTTCCCGATCGTGTTTCTGAAATGGCAAACTTGATCTTTCTTTAAAAGATATAACCGTCAGACTTTTGAACCGGGATCCCCCAGTGCAGTTTAGCAACGGTACCATACGTGAAAGGAAACGTGAAGGTTTTCGATATGCTTTAAGGCATTGGTCGAAGTTTATGAAAACTGCTGGAATTAAGGTCCGTGACACCGTTGACTTTTCTTTTGACGAAAATGAGCAAGTGCTAAGTGTTGAAAAGGTTGTACCTTATGTTACGAGTAGTAGTTAGTTATTTGACATGGTTACTGTTTTTTCCTTTTTGACCATTTAGATATTTACTTTTTATATGGTTTTCTGGTTTTAACATTCTTATGGTTTTCAACATCAATATAGTACATTTTATCATCTCTTGAGATTTATTTTAACCACTATAATTGCAATCTGTATGATAATATCATATTATTAAAAAACCCATTGTGTAAGATGTTTAATCTTAATTTTAAGATTTTTTATTTCCATTAAACATATACATAAAAAACGTTAAAATAAAACCTTTTACAATATTTACCAACAATTATAATTTATACCAGTTGGTGATATGTACATATAGCAGTCATACTTAACATGTTTGATATAAATGAGTTGATATATTCAGATGTTAACATAACAGTCATACTTAACATGTTTGATATAAATGAGTTGATATTAACATAGCTATTAATTTTGAAAAAATATGCCATTACTGAAATACATGTTTATTAATATCATCACTGAAATACAAATTTCACTTTATTTACTTTGAAATTTTCGTATTTTTTTTAATGTTGTTCTAAAAGATATATATTATTTCATAATTTCATAATATGTGTTCTTTATCAAGTTTTTTTAACACTCATGTTTTATATGTCATTTACAAAGCGTTGTGGATCCTCATGGTATTTTTTGATATTAATGGATCTATATTGAAAACCCTTTTAATCTACTGATTTGCTTGGGGGATGTTCATGCTATTTTTTGATATAAAATATAAATTTAGTTTTTTTAATGTTATCTTCATCTCTGATGACTACAAAGTAATTGGAATAGGACTCGATTGAAATTTGTGGTACAATTTGAATGAATTTAATGTTTTATTTAATAAGAAGTGTTCAGTTTTATATTAATTTTATTACCTTTTTGTAGTAATTTATAAATTTACAGTTCTAATTCGTGGATTTTTATTCCATGTAATGTGCTCAGAGAGATTTCAAGATGAACTCGATTTGCCTACGTGTCATGTTTTTACTATTAACGAAGAGAGGAAGACACAAAGGATGTGTCAAATACAATTTAGATGATTTATGTTCAAGGTAATAAGAAGAATTCCTCTGTTGAAGAAGAAAACAGTGATAGTGTTTTGCTCGTAACATGGAGGTGTCGTTGATGTTGTCGAGGAGTGTCAGGAATTGCTAAGTGATATCATTTCCTTACGCTCCTCGGCAATGTCAACGACCCCTCTTTAAAATTCCATTAAATCTCTCTCACTGGTTGCTTCTACAACATAGGTTTTTTTTTGTTACCTGAACCTGTATCATCTCAACTGTGTTGACTGACCCTGTATGTGTTGTTACATCAAGATTCAATCATCATTTATTTCTTTTGATCAACATATATCATCCTATTTTTATGTAAGTTATTTTTTACTTTTATCTATCTTAAAGTGTTGACTATTCTTTTTGATGTGGCTATTCTCACTACAGATCTCTTCTCTATTTCCTTCAATTTACTTTAATTATTGAACCGCGTTTTTTAGATTTTGTATGGAAGGTTGCAATCTTATTCGATAATCGGAATTTTTTTTAGTAAATTATGGAACGGTTTCCATTTGTCTTTCCTATATACAAAATCTTGCTTTTAATCTGATGTTTCAATTGTTCCCTGCAGAAGCGTGCTCTGTTTTTTGTTCATCATCAGACATCCAAATACAAGTATCGGTAAGTATATTCCACCTCTGTTTGTGTTTTTTTATTTTTTATTAGATAATCCCCATTATGTTGTATGATTTGTATGTTGTTGTTCATTTAAACTAATTTGTTAATTCTGTTAGATATGAGATTTATAGCAGTTGGTTGATGTAATTAGTCTGTTTATCATAAACTCTATTCGCTAATTTTTATTACGTATATGTATTCATGTTACCATGTTGTAAATCTTTTTTCAATATAACATTGTTATAATTACAAATTTTGTGTGTCTATTTTTTATTTTCTTTTCAGATATGGAAGCTGGATTTCTGGTTCATATGACGGATCCGTATAAATCCGAGTTGGTTAGGAACTCTGCTTTATTTGCCAACTTGATTTTGTTAGATGTTATAATTTTACTTAGTTATATGTTTATATTGTTTTCCTTCTGTTATAATCCTATTGTTATATTTGTTTTCAGGAATTCCCTAAGTGGTATAATTCCTTGATAGATGTTCCTAATTATCCTGTCGGTTGTGTAGATCTAATAACAGATAGTGGTTCTAACTAGTCTGTTGTTATTGAATCCAACACAAAGGGGGTTTTTATAATTCAAGGTTGGGTGGCAGTTATTATAATGCTTGCTGTTGAGCATAATGATTTGATAGTTTTTGAAAAAGTGGATTTGAAAACATTTAAATTGAAACATATCAAATTCCACCACGGTACATATGTCAATTCTATGTTCTATTGTGTGATGACGGATACAGAATCAAAAGATCTGGTATTATTCTCATATTATTTTTATTTTAGTTTTAAAATTATTTTGTTTAATTAGTTTTACTAAATATTATTTTGTTCAGCTGCTTCCATCTGGCTTCATGGAGAATTATTTCAAGAATGATCCCTTGGACTGTCGTTTCACAATACGTTTTCAAAACAAATTGGTTTGGACGGTATACATTGCACGCCGTTTTGCTTCCAACTATAGTATCGTTGACTGGATTCATATTTCAAATGATCTTCATCTGGAAACAGGGGATTTTGTTATATTTGAATTATTGGGATATAATGATTTCAGTATTTCAGTTTTCCACAAAGATGGTTTCACTCGTATTCATCAACAGCCTTTAAGAGTACAAGAAGTAATTCAAGTTCAACATCATGGTATTTCAGATGTTATAGTAGAAGCCCCTGTACATGTGGTTGATTTTTATGAGCTGAAATGGGTTTTAACGACCCGTTTTGTAAGTTTCTTCTTTTAATTATTTTTTATTTTTATACGGTTCACTTTATTGCATAGTAATATTGGTTTATGTTTTTTAATGTAGATATTTCCAAAAGAATTTTCGTCGAACGTTAACCTTGCCGACATAGGATTCATGAATGTTGTGTCTGGAAATGGCTTTTCCAATACTTTGGTTCTCCGTTTCGCCTACGGTAACAAAAAGATTAGATATGCATTTAGAGGTTGGACAAAGTTTATGCGCCAAGCTGGTTTGGAGGATGGATATCTTTATCTACTTTGTTATTATTTTAATAGTGCTACCTTGATGATTACCTACGCAACTTAGGAATATTAATGTTTTTATCATGGATATATTTTTATTTCATTTTTTAATCATATTGGAAATGATAATAAAGAGTTCTTTTGTTTGTTTACACATCTGTGTGTTTTTTCAATGTATTTTGAAGTTTGTTTTGTTTTATGTATGTCGTTTAACCATAATGTACTACTGTTTATCCGAACAATTTTTTATACAGTATTCTCTTATGTGAGAGCATTATGATATCTTTATACTATGTTATGCTATAACATTTTTTTTGTCAGAAGTTGTTAATATGACAAATTAAATTTATAGTATCTATTCCATTATGTTTCATATATATTATTTCTTAACGAACATGAATATGCCCCTGTTTTTTTATCCAGTTGATTCCTTTACAGACCTATAATTATCCGAAAAAATAAAGAAATATATTATAGATATGGATATGGATTCACATTATATGTATATGCTCCTGAATGTGTGAGATATCATATTATTGGTATTGTTGTGCAGTGCCATATAAGCCTCAATAACATATTTTGTATCTTGATTTCAGTATACGGGTCGAAGAAGGTTGTCAGTGCTGATTTTATAACTGATAAGGTTGTAGAATGCTGGAAAGCTTCATTTTCAATCAAAGCTAAAGAAGGAAGTGGAAATTTCAAAGCCGTTTAATAAGGTGGTTAGTTGCATTTCAATTTAGCAAATTGTTTTTCATATTAACCTATTTATGGACATGTACACTGATTGACTGTATTTTTAGAAAATACTATTATTTGACATATTTCCATGTTCATGGTTTGTTATAATTAATTTTCTGTATATTTTAATTTTGTAAAATATACAATGTTTACTTAATTAACATTGCCTACCTATTATAAATATTGTTTAAACATTTCACATTGAAATCATTATTCTCTACTCAGAAATTGTCTATCATTTTTCATAATCATAGGTAAGAATTCCATTGACTCTTCTATAAGATATTGATTGATTATTTATTACAATGTGTTAGTATATATTGTTTTTTTTTTCTACTAATCTTTCAGGATGAATTTTATGCAGAAATGGCACATGCTGCAATAACACTGTTGAATAATTTGGACCTCAACGTTGATAACTACACCATCAGAATACACATTGTTCGTTTGTGGACAAGAGCTGATTTCAATAACGTTAGAAAAGTTTATTGCTATGATATGATAGTCATGGACAGTGAGGTAAGCTTTCATAGACGTATGTTTTAATTTAATATTATATACAGTTAATTCTTAAAGTATGTATTTTTTTATAAAATAATGCTGTTTTTTGTCAGGGAACAAAAATGCAAGCTTTTGTTTTGGCTAAAAACGCATCTGGATATCAACATCTTTTAGAAGAAAAGCGTTGTTTGACTATTCGAAATCCTTCTTTGGGTGAGAATAGTCAGAAGGTCAAATACGCTCACGGTGGTTTGAAGATTAACCTTAATAACAACACCGTTGTTGAGGAATGTCACGAGGCTATTGGTTCTGAATGGGGTTTTGATTTTACTCCCTTTGATTCTGTTGTGGAGGATCCAACAGATGACAACAAGTTTTTTAAAAGTCCAATTGGTATCATCTATCAATTAAAACTATATAATACAACATAACACATTTTTATTTTGTTGACACTATTTACATTTTTCTCAGATGTAATTGGTTTTGTGGTCAAAAGTTTTCCATTCGAGGTAGACATGGAAACTAATAATGGAAAAAACCAGAAGAAAGTCACCTTTATGCTTGAAGACTTGAAGTATTTATTTATTTTGTTTTCACTTCCATTCCTTATACTATTATGTTTTTTATGTTATGTTTTCTATACTACTAACTATATTTTTTTACTATTTTAATGTTCAGCAATAAGCAGATCTTTGTGACACTTTTGGACGGTTATGCGGATCAAATAATGGAGTATGAGAGCAGCAATCGAGGTGAAAAAAATGTCGTTGTAATCATTCAGTTTGGGAAATACAGATTCTGGGGAGGTATCTTATTACTTTAAATCTATTGTGTTTTGTCTTTACTGTTTCAATTTTAATAGTTGTTTAAATTAATTAAAGTTTTTTTTATTATTATGTACAGGGCATTTGTCTGTTTCTAATTTGTATACCGTCACTCGAGTCTTAATTAACAGTGATATTGATGAAGTTGCTGAGTTTAAAAAAAGGTTCACTATCCTAATATGTTTTTATAATTTTGAATCCAGCTTTGTCAGTGTAAATAATTATTTTTCATGTTTTATTAGATTTATCGAGAAACTTTCTCCCGAAGTTTCTTCCAGTTATTCTGGCTTAAGTTCTTCTGTTGTGAAGTCTGCCACTGAAGAGTTCCTTTCAGACTTGACTTTTTATCCCATTGGGTCGTTAAACTCAATAGATACGGTAACACGAATTAAAATTGTTTTAATATGTTTTCCTTTATGTTTTTTTTATACATTATCTATATCTTAAACAGACGAAGTTTGTTGTCATTGTTGGGACTATCAAGAGTTTTGCATCAAACAATGAGTGGTTTTACAACGCGTGCACAAGTTGCAACAAAAAGGTTTCAACCATTACTGTTGTTAAAGAGAAGCAGGATGGTAGTGATGGTTTTGAAGAGGTTACTGTCTTGGAATGCAAGACTGATGTTTGTAATACAAGGACCGTTTCATCAATTCCAAGGTAAAATATTATCCATATTAAGCTTTGGTTGTCAAAAAAACTAAATCTTATTAATATATTATGCAGAATTAGGCTTTCTATACGTGTGCAAGATTATACTGGTATTGTGACGCTGACATTGTTTGAGCGTGAGGTGACAAAGCTTTTGAAGGTTAATGCTAATCAGCTGTTAGACAACAACATTGAAGTATGTACTAAATAATTGCTTTTATCATATGTTTTGTTATTATACAACATTAAAGTATATTTATTTTTTCAACAGTTAGCAAACGAAGGAAACTTTCCAAATGAGCTAAATTCTTTACTCAATATGAAGTTTGCGTTCAAGATTACTGTTTCTTCTTTTAACATTGGCAAGAAGTCTGATGGCTACTCAGTCTCCAAGATGACAAATAACCCGGTTGTTTTGTCCGAGCTTGAGAATCATTTTGACACTATTGAGGTATATTTATTCCATTTCACCTTTATACTATTATTACGTTTTGCCAACAATCTTTAACTGATAATTATTATAATTTTTTTTAAATAAAATCAGCCTATTGATGAGGAAGCCGTCAATGTCGAACCATCCGATTCAAATCGTAATGTCGATTGGCCTGTTAAGGTTTACTATCCTTTACTTTATATATAATTTAATTTTTACTCATTATTTGTTAAATGTATATTAATAACTCATTCCTCTTTAATTATTTGATATTTGTAGGAGTCTATATCCCAAACTGGAGACGATGTAACCCCTTGCTCAAATGTTTTTAAAGTTGGGTTTACAACATCCTTTGATGAGAATGATGCTAAGTTGGATACGATGAGCGAAGGTGACTTGAAACGCAATTTGGATACCGTGTATGACGTGGATGATTTTTCTTCGCAGTCTTCATCAAAAATGCGTAAAGAGGGTGGTGTCGATGCAGTGCTTCTAATTCCAAAAACAGAAAAGTAGTAACCTATAATTCAAACATTTTATCTCATTGTTTCTTTTTGCTTCAGTATTTGGATATTTTTTATGTTTTTTTTTTTTTTGAAATTTGACAATGGTTTGAATTGTGTGATTTTTTTATATGAACATGATGATTCTGATGGTTTAGTTAATTGTTTTGAATAACAATTGTTTTTTGCTAATTCTTTTTGTTAATTATACTTTTTGTTTGTTATATATATATCATGATTATGATTATTCTTTTTGCTAACTCTCATTGTAATTTACTACTATAAACATATAAATTAATCAGGTTATACTGCGTATATATCATACTATTAAGATAACAAAATTTTTACTTTTTTAATTTATACAGAATCAAAATAATACAATCCGTTTTTCCAAAAATTAATGTTACTAAAATTATATGACCCATTATATATTTCGATAAACTTGAACATTTAAAAAACGATTATTTTTTATTATTTAAAATATTCATATTATTTTCTAATATTTGAAACTAAAATTCATTTTTTGGTTGATTTTTAAATTCAATTTAATTATAGATGTAATGTAATCTATTTAAGTAATTTAGTTAATACATTATCAATTTTTTTTATATACAGTTACCATAATTTTTCATGATGGATGGTTTAACATGATACAGTCACAACTATTACCAAATAAGTCATTGCTTTTATTTTTGTATGAAGGTAGTCTAACTTTTCGACTCATATACTTCTATCAATATTTGGCACTTGCTCAAGATGATTTCTTATATTGCCAAACATCACAGATTTGTAAATCAAAAGAGCATTTGGGTATTTATTATTGTTTATATTTATACTATACTAGCTTTTGACTAATTATATTATACTTTTTTTAACATAATTATTTATTTTTTACTTACAACTTATTAATAGATTTTTTGTTCATGATAAGCTGAATAACACAATACCTACCAGCCATGTTACTATAACTGCTTTTCCAAACCGTACATGGTTGGTTTTTATGTACAAGCATGGTCAAAATTTTTATTTCACTACTGGATGGAATCAAATTAAAGAAGACATGAAAGTTTCAGACGAACACTATATTATTTATGAGATGATTTCGGAATCAAAAGTTGACATGATGGTTTTTAGAGGCACAGAAGATTTGGTCCGTATTCCTGAACGTCGTCTTGCACGTGTTAAAATATAGTGTAAAGAAGAAGTTATTGAAGAAGGTGCTCCTTAAATTGTTTTAGGATACAGAATAAAGTATAAAATTATTTGTTTCCTTAGTATTATATTTAAACATTTTTTGCTCATACACTCCTTTTTATCGTTTATTAACCCACCTTTCATACATTATTTAATTATTAATTATTATTATATCTCGATGTATTATTTTGTTTCTAAAATAGATTAACAACCTTTCATAAAATAAAAGGGTGTTGTTGTAATTTTTTGTTAAATCCATTTTATTTTAGTCAAATTTCAAACTATAGGGGGGTGTTTATATAACATTTCAAATGGCGGTTGTAATTATGGACATTGTCCTTACCATACTCTAACATCAAATCATCGCTCTTATCATCCCAAACAGAAAGTGAATCGCCGACCGGAACTAAAGCTCTTATTATTGCTGGAATCATCGGTATTAAGGTTCTCTGCAACGGAACTAGGGCTTGGAATCTTGATTTAGAGGTAACAACATTTAAGTTCCTTCAGATTATTCATAAATTTTTGATTTAATTGTTTCTATCGTTGATTTTTTACCATCAAATTGGTATACTTAGAATCCTAACCCGATTTATTACTGTTTTTGTAAGATTGAGTCTTAAATTGTTAGAAAATTATTGTTTGTGTTTATGTTTGTTATGCTATGTTCTACTTTGTGTATATACCGATTGTACTTTAGACATAAACATTAAATGATGATTCTGTATTTAATCATTCACTTAAAATTTGTTACATACGGGTATATGAACTTTAAATCTCATAATCGTTGAAGTTTGTTTGAATACTGTTTTTAAAACAAAACAAATACAAGAATTTTTGAACCCTATAACATTGGGTTTTGCATGATATAAATCTTTAGTATGTATTGTCTATTTAGTTTTCTGTCCGTAATGTTTTTTATGTATAATGTATAGATTAGTGTTCTGTTAAGTACTAGATTGTTAAATTTTTTGTTTTTTGAAATCATTCTTCTTAGCATTTTTATTGTTGCAGATTTGAAAATGTACACTTCGTTTGTAAAATATCTTCTCAACCAGGCATCATTGAGTATAGTAAGCATTCTTTATTTTACCTATAATTCATTTATTTTGAGTATTATTTTTTAGTATTTTGAAGTTTTAAACATATAATGTTAAATATACTGAATATTAATATATATAAAGGATGTCCCAAACAACTTTGTTACTCAATTCTATGGAGAGGATTGGGCCGGTAGGAAGCTGCGTATATATCATTCAAGTGGGAAAAAATGGGTCGTAATGTTGAAACGAGTAAAAGGTATGCCGGTCTTAACTGACGGCTGGGAAACAGTTGTTTCAGAACTTGAACTCCAAAAGGATTGTCTGCTTACATTTCTTCCATTGAGCCATTTTGGTCTCCATCTTTCATCTTATGTTAATGGCGTCTGTGATCAATCTTATTTCACCATTAATCGTCATCTAAGAATGGGTTTTACGGTACGTAATCTCATTTCATTTTCATTACAATGTATCTTTAACATGTTTTTCACTCTTTATAATCTAACGTACAAAGCCAACATTCAATGTGTTATGTTTCATATTATGTAGATCATTGAAGATTCTTTTGTTCAACAATGTTTTGGAGACAATGTAGTGGCTGGCTCATATGAAATTAATTATAAGGGTTCTCCGTGGACAGTGTCAACAAGTAAGGTTAATTCAAACTATGTATTTTCACAAGGTTGGACTCAACTTTGCAACGATCTTGGCGTTCATGAAGATGATTTACTGGTTTTTGAAAAACTTACTGATGTTATGTTTGGCTTAACCGTGTATCGAGATGAGGTTGAGATAAGGTTGAGCAAGAAGGTTGAATCTGATGATGATGATGATGTATTTCTGATATCTAAGTCCAATTACTGTAAAGCGCTTCTTAAGGTTCGAATTTATTAAGTATTAAATTTTGTATCCTTTTTTATTCTTCTTTCAATTTTTTTTTCAATATGATGTTTGCAGGACATAGAGGAAGATGATAACCACCCCACTTCTGATCAAAGTCCATCAGGAACAATCCCGTCACGTACACCGAAGAAGGTTCATGTTAAAGAGACGTTGAAAGTAGGTGATGGTTTACATTTCAAGACAATGCAAGATGTAAGTTTACCACCACTATTATATATTTTTATTAATTTATTAGTTATGATAATTGCGTATTATAAATCATGTTTATAAATGAGAGCTTCAATTAACCCATACGAACGTTAGTACTGATTTGAAACCTACGGTTGCATCTATATCATTACTGTTATAGGCTGTTTTTGGTTGTTTGCTTTGTACAAACACATTGTTTAATCAATTTGCTGTTTAAGTAATTTAAATGAAATTGTTTCAATGCTCATATTAGTTATATTAGAGGTTTAATAACTACATTGTTTATTTCCTAGGTTTACCAGTCAAATATTATTTAAATACTGATGACATTTTATAATAAATTTAATAACTTTAGTATGTTAGCCGTTTTTTTCTGAAAATATATTACATTTTGTATATGTAATATGATGCAGGATAATTTTAGTTTTAAATTTATAAAACATATAAGATGTAACATATTGGATGTGCTAACTCTATTCTTTCACAACAGGTTAAAGGAAAGGGAAAAGGTAAACGTTTTGTCGACCGATCCGACACAGTTGAGAATTTGAACAAACAATGCAAAGGCTGAAAACGTTCTACAACATCTGGTCAAACTGTCAAGGTATTAAATATTTTATGTATTTTTATTAACTTTAGTAATATCCGTTTTTATTGTCATTGTTTGCTTAGGTATATTCATAAGGTTTGATAGAAAATTTATAATTTCTGCTGAATAACAAGTTTAAAATTTAAATTATTGATTCTTTGGTATTTTATTTTTTTGTGGTCAACTTGAATCTGTTGATATTCATGTTCAAGTAGAATGAATCCAATATTAATTTAGTAAAAAGTGAATACGTTTAGAATCAATGTTCTTAATTGTTTATAAGTCGTACAAAGTGTATATATTTTGTGTAACATTGTTTAAGTAAACTAATAGTTTGTCAGCCAAATCAGTATGTTATCCATCTTCATATATAGTATTTGTACAAGATAACTTTAATTGTACAATATATACTATATTTGGTGTTAACTACCTCTATATATTTATTTTAATTAAACAAGGCAAAGAAACGGTTATCTGATTTTCAAAATGTGAAGCATCGAAAGAAGGTTACAAGGAATGCAAGCAAAGTTTCCGCTGTCGTCATGGATCCTGAATTCTTCAACTTTAGTCGTAAAGCAGAATATAGGCTGGTAGGTTTTTTTTACATGATTTACCATCATATTTTTTTTTTACTTTTCTATATTCACTTATATTTTGTTTTCTTTCAACGCATTTAGCGGCTTCCTGTTGAGGTTGTAAAAGGAGCAGACCTGTGTGAAAGCTTGCAACCTTTATCTGTGCAAGACATGAATGGTGATGTTGAAGTTTATGAAACAAAGACAGAGTTAAACGGTGGTACGTTACGTTACGCCGTTGATGGTTGGAGGAAATTCATGGAAGATAACCAGTTGCAGTTTGGACACATGCTGCACTTCACATATGTAACTTCTCAGAGGAAGATTGTGTTGAAAGATGTTACTTCGTCGTAAGGAAGACTGGTATATATTTTGTTTAAAACAGCTATGGTTTGGTAAGTTGTTTGTTAGTCTTTTAAATAGATACATTTTGGTGGTTTGTTTGATGAACATGATAACTTTGCTTACTTTACTATGGTTTAGTTTATTTAGTTGTTTTGTAATGATACCAATAACTTATTTTGTAATAGGTTCAATGTTGTTAGTGTTTGATATGTCTATTTTAGTAGGTATTTACAATCTTCACATTTACACAATTAAAATTTTTTATTTAATTTGAAAGATGTGATCAATCTCATCTTCCTTAAAAAAATATTGAATATAAGGTAAGTAAATTTATTTATGGAAATCTATATTACAATTTAATCACTTCCAAAAGTAACATATTACATAAATATATTTCCATTTTTTTCATATTCTATCTCTATATATTGAAATAGAGTTGTTTCAATTTTTTAGTTCTATATCACCCTTTCATTTCGTATTGGCTTATTCAATAAGAATTGATCTAAACACGTTTTGTTCCGTTGCTAATTTGCTCCTGGTGAATCAACCTTTGAACTCGGTTAGTTTGTTCAGTTTCTATCTTAATGTATTGTTATTCTAATGATTTAACAATTTATTTCAACATGTATGTTTTTTTTTTCACAATATTTGTTTTCGCATACTATCACTCACTTAAGTTATATGCTCTGATTATAACGTATCCTTATAGTAATATCTATACTACTTTAATAAGCATATTAGAAGGACAAGATGGTAATTGAACAAGGTGTTGAAAAAACACTTCAAGCACAATGTACAAGTCTAAAGGCACAAGAAAACACAAACAAATTACCCTTTACCCGGATCATCTACAACCGTCCATGTTTTTCACCTTTTCACACGGATCATCATCTGGACCGTCCATTTGACTTCACACGGATCACCAATTGCTTTCTCTCTCATTCCTCACACATCTCACAAAATAACATCAGATCTTCTCTCTCTCTTCTCTCTCTCTCTCTCGGCGATCTAGGGTTTCATGAGATCTATCACCAGATCCGTTTGATGAGCAGATCTAGGGTTTCATGAGATCTATCACAAGCTTTATCTGGCAACTTGGTAAGAACTGATACCGTTTAATGAATATATCTGGCAAGTTATGATGTTTGACGGTAGTTTCTATATGCTTTTCAGATGTCGAAGGCACCAAGGGATCCACAGATTCAGATCAAAGGAGATTCAGATCCAAGAGATTCAGATCTAGGGGTTGTGTGTGCGATTCAGATCTGGATCTAGGTTTGCTTCTGTATGGTTGCAATCGGTGGATGAAGATGCAAATCAGGTAGGTTTTTTCTATTTTCTGCTGAAAGTTTTCTTAGATCTACCGTGCTACCGTTAACTTTTGACGTTTTAGGTTGTTTTGTTGTAGATGAAGATGGAGTGATGGAGATGACAAGCAAAACTTTGCAGATCTGAGATTTTATGGTTGTAAACCCTATATATTTTTACGAATCTTCTAATTTATTTTCAAAATTTTTGATTTTTTTCAGTTGTTTAGTGGATGATTGTGGCATTAGGTTCAGTTGAGATGTGATTTCTTGTATGTTGAAGGCTATGATGATCCAGCTCTCCGCTTTAGCAGGTCTGTTAACTTCATATGCCCATCTTTATTTGTCATTAGTTTCGTTTTGAATTGATTAACTGTTGATTTCAGGGTGCAAGTTAAGATGCACGTGCAATGCTCTTGATGAAGGATAGAGTTATGGCCACTATTGGTGTAGTTTCCTACCCTAAGTTTCAAGCGGGTTCTATTTCTAAAGGTACAGATATCTAATCTTGCACCAATTACTGTGATTTCCGAGCCCTAATTTGTGTTTTAATTTAAAGTTTTAGTTACATTTGCTTGTTTTTCTCAAATTATTTATGAATGAATCGAAAGCCCAAAGTTTGTGATTCAAAACTGGAAGATTGCTGGTTTAATTTGATGGGTTTGTTTTTGAACTTGTAGTTTTTATGTACTGCTGATCTTGTTTGTATCTCCAAAAGTGCAGCCGGCTTACAATCCGTACACTGAGCCGAGCAAGAAATATACACCAGGCCAACTATGATACTTTATGGCATTGATAACATCCGAGATCTCTTCGGTCACAAGGTATGCACAATTGCATTAATCTGTTACAAATAATGAAAAACCGGTGGTGTGATTCTGTTTTCGCTTTTTTGCAGGTGGATCTTGGCCTCATTAAGAGTAACCCTATATGTCGTATTGGCTTATAATACAAATGCTAGGATGAATGGTCGGTTAAAAAACATTAACTATCAGTTTTTGATAGTTGTCATTATAATTTATAAATTTTATTGATGTAATCATGTAATATGCTTTTTGATTTGTTATACTTTTTGTAGATATTATGGTGGAAACAAACACATCGATGAACTGGAAACACTTTGTCAAAAGAGGTCCTTAGCAGCGTTTCACTTGGATGAAAATAAGTGGGGTGTAAATATTCAACCGTTATCTGGATGTTCATAGATCAGCGGTTGAGAGACAACTGGGCTTTGATTCACGCCGTTGATCAAGCTAACAGGCTCAATGTGCCTGTTGCGGACTTGCGGTTGTGTTTAATTTGTTCAATCAGTTTCTTGGTGCAAAAGCTCGTCAGTTGGGGTTTATGCTTAGGGGGTTGCAGCAGCTGAATTATGAGATTGAAGAGACACTTCATATACCTTTTTTCTTGTTTCAGGTGAGTAATGCATTGGTTTATTTTTTAATTAACTTGTTTATTACTATTGGCCATGGGCTTACTGGTTTATCAGGGGTGTTAAATGGGTTGGGTTCATGGGCTGACGAGCTTGGGTGGCAGGTCCAACCCAAACAAGTTAAATGGATAGAATAAAAATAGCTAATATGGGTCACACGGGTTATTTAAAATGGACAAAAATGCATCAATGTTGTTTGAAGTAGTTTTTGTAATCATATTAATACATTTGTTATTCAAAACCGACGACAAATGTTTTTCAAGTCATCCAATTCGACCCATCCAAGCCATCTGGCTTTAAAAGTCTTCTTTGTCAGTCTTCCTAGATTTTGTTATTCTTTATATCTCAAATCGTACATATACGACTCGTAATGTAGTTATATTCGTGATTGCAGGGCTTCGCATTTTTTAAAAAAGTAAAAGATAATAATTCAGGTGATTGGGTAAGTTTCCCTATTATTTACAAACATTAAAAATGTTTGGAAAACGTATTTTTTGAATAATTTCTATTATTGTTTTCAGCAGTAGGCTGGTCGACCAGCTATAATGGAAGTTGGTGCGGTTAAGGGAACTTCAGAGGCCGTATTTAGCACTTTCTAATTGTCCTAGAAAAGGTATCAACAGTTATTAAGGGAACTTAAGGCCTGGAAGACTTAGGTTGCTCATAAATTCTAATGCGTATGTATGTGCAGGTACATAGAAGAGACTGGTCATACCTCTTAAAAAACAGTCTGGCATCACATAATGTGTAGCTTTGGAAGTTACCAACTGAATTCATTCTCGAGGCGTGCATTGCTACGGTTAGCGTGATGCTTGATTTCTACAAAACTCATATCTAATTTTTTTTAAATAACCTTCTATTTGATGTTAACCAGTCAAAAGAGGCAGGCTGCAAGGTTAGACAACCTCCAATATACCCCAGGTGCAGATTTTTCATGTTTTTTTGACTGGCACTGGAGGTTATTGTATTGGGGCATTTGAATTAGTCTATATGAGCTAATTACGGAAGCCTTAGATAGCGATTTAGGTACCAAAAAGGTGAATTTTTTTCGGTTTGACCCATTTAGCCCAATTTTTAGTTAATTTATCTTTATTTTATCCATTTGGCCCACTTGTTTGTTAAAAAGATTACTTTAATCCTACAAAAGCATACAAGAATCTTTTCTGGATCTTATGGCTACAAGGATAGTGATGATAACATTTAAGAAGTTGAAGTATTTACATCACTGCAATACCATTTTTGTTCTGTTTTGTTGGCTTAAGATTCAAGTGGAAGCATAGCAATTTCAACTTGTTTGTATTAAAATTGGTTGATTCAGGTTGTATTTGTTTGACAACAGGTCAAACGGGTCAAAAGTCTTGTAAATTATTATTATATAAAAACACTTTTTTTTTATATCTAATTCATTAAATATTTACAACAGGCTAGATGGAATGACCGATGGAACGACTAATTTCAACTCGCGTCTATATTTGTCGGAACCTATTTTGATCCAAACCAAATGGATACTTTTTTGAAGGGCATGTTTTGGCATGCTTATGGCGTTGTAAACCAATTGGCCGACCAACAAAAAGGTGAAAAAATGGATCGGCCATTTTGAAGGGCATGTTGGAACCCGTTGAAACGATGAGAGGATTGATAAACAATTTCATTAAGTGGTATGGTTCTTAAATGACTAATACAATTTCATTTGATGACTTATGACGACAGATGATTTGGGTTAGATCTTACAGCCGCAACAGCGCAGCGAGCGTAGCCGCAACGGCACAGTGAGCGTAGCCGTAGCGAACGCAGCCGCATCTGCATCACCGAGCACAACCCCAGCGAGCCCGACGCAACGCCGCATCTAGCGTAACTGCACCGAACACAACCGTTATATACTTTTTAATTTACTATGTGTAATATTTTCTTATTCGTCTGTGTTGGGATTTTTATTTTTAAATTTCTATGTTTATAGTGATATTCTTATTTTTCTGTGTTACAAGGACTGATTTGGACCTTAATTAGCTGTAAGCAAGCAAACAGAATTTTATTCAGGTTGAAAGATACATGCTTATTTATCTTATTTTGAATATTATTAAACAATGAGTACACTAAGGAGCACCGATTTCATTATTGTCATTGTTATGATTACTCAATATATTTGTTTACTCTTTTGTGTTGTTTGACTTTTGAGGTCAATCCTACAAAATCTTTTTTTTGTCCAAATTCATCTTCATCCATTTAAATACACAACATTAAGACCTTTATATATGTAGCAAATAGCTTATGGCAAACTGGGTTGTCAAAAAAAATGTTTGGAAATTTTCATCATTCTTGGTCCAATTTGGAGTTATAATTTAGTCTTTTTGACCTCATAAGTCAACATTTACTTTTTGAGTCATTTCAGTGTGAACTAAAAATTATCTAAATTTGGGAACTATTATACAGACGGATAAAGCTTCGATGTTGGATGAAGTGATAGATTATTTAAAGAAGCTACAAACACAAGTGAAGTTAATGAATACCATGTCGATTCCACCACCACAAATGATGATACCAGTACCCCTACAATTGCAACAACAAGAACACCACCTTCAGATGTCAATGCTAGCCCAAATGGGAATGGGATTAGGCTTTCAGATGGGTATGCAGTATGCTCCTGCTACTTCAGCATCCTTTCATGGTACGGCAAACAATGGTTAGCCCCTGGTCACACACAATCCACAATCGCCCATGTTATTTGTAATGAAGACATGATGTAAATAGTATATGGATTCATGTTATAAAATAAAACATTATATATTTAAAGGTGAAGATATAAGGAGAGTTTTTTTTATAGTGTATAAACTTTATATCTGTAAAGCAAATCTAATTGGTTGAGATTTAACTGTTTGATGTGTATACACATACGACATGTGATTATAATTTTTAGCAGCGATATGCGGGATAGAAAGGAATTTGAACTCTCTCATCTTGAAACATGTGATGTATGCACGAGAACGTGGGCAAAGGTAGGATCCACGATGAGAGTATGCTCCACAGGTGGTGGCATAGGTCAAATTATAACAATATAGGAAACGTCGTTTGGTATGTTCTCCAATGTTAAGAGGTTACTGTTTATTGTTGTGAGCATGCGGATTATGTTCTCCATGTTTGTTATTTTTTAAAGAGTAAATTACAAGTTTTGTCCTTTATGTATGTCCCAAATTGCAGGCGCTGTCCTTTGTCTTTAAAATTGCTGAGTTTTGTCCTTAATGTTTGCAAATCTTGCACGTTATGTCCTTTAGGCCAAACCCAGTTAGATTTTTTAGTTAAAACTGATCATGTGCAAGGCATGTGAGGGTACATTTGTCATTTCACCTTTTCAGGGGGTATTTTGTAAATAATTAATATTCAAGGACTATTTTGTAAAAAAAACATACAAATAAAAAATATAAAAAACTGATCTCATTCTCTCTCTAAACTCATCTCTCTCTCTCTCTTAACTTACCTCTCTCTAAAACTCCCCACCACCAACCTGCCACCACCCTTCATCACCACCATCCCTCCTTCTCCATCAACTTTTTCGATTTCAAGACCTGCAACTTTTTCGATTTCAAGACCTGCAACTTATTATTATTTTAACTATATATATATATAACCTCCATCACCACCACCACTCTTTTTTAAAGTCAAAGGACAGCGCCTGCAATTTGGGACATACATAAAGGACAAAACTTGTAATTTACTCTTTTTTAAAAGCCTGTTAGGCTCATGGTATACGCCACACACGGATGCTACGAATAAGAAACTTAACAAACGTATAATACAATGTATCACGAGAAAATTGATAAACTCACAGTAAACGAATACCGCGTTGTAAATTGCCGTCCCGCCGCATCGCGCGGGTATACGTCTAGTATATATAGATATATATACACAAATCATCATTGTTCTGTATTTCATATTTTTTTCCTTCCGATGTAGTTCAGATCATGGAAGCTATTGATTTTGACACCTTAGTCGTGGAAGTTTTGTCTAGGCTCCCTGCAAAATCAATTTGTCGATTCAAATGTGTTTGTAAAGCATGGTGTGCAGAATTATCAAGTAATCAGTTTGCCATTTTGCATTGTGTATGCCTTAATAAATCTAAAAATCGGAAGCTAATATCTTTGAATGATATGTCAATAGATGTTGATAACGTAATCAGTGGCAAGATTGAATTTGGTTCAACGAAAAGTATATGTTTTCCTTTCGAGACTCCACCACTGTCATTACGTTTTCTTTCTTCTCTCGACGGACTTTTATTAGTTTACTGTATTAGAAAACTTATCCTTTGGAATCCAACTACTAATGGGTATACTATTTTATCTGAAGACTACCCTATACATGGATACGCTCACGAATATGATACTGGCGCTATCTACTATGATCAATCTAACGACCTTAAAGTACTCCACATCAAGCGTCGCTACAATAATGTATTTGCAAGTGTCTATTCTCGACGTTTTGGTATATGGAGAGATGTCGAATTCATCAATTCAACTAACTTTGGTTCAAGTTCTTATGCGTGGTCTGTTGGAACACTATCCGCTAAGACTGTATACTTCATTGTTTCACAATGTTGGTGGGTAATTGGAAAGAAGTTTATAATTGATTTTGATGTTTTATCTTAAACATTCAAACTTATTAATTTTCTTTTGACTAGAGATCTTATTCATAGCCAAGGGCATCTTATCACATTAAATCGGAATATTCACATGTTTGTTGTTTCCGAACCTGAAGAGCTTATTGTTGAACTCTTCAAACTCGAAGGTGAAGTATGGCATAAGGTTATATCTTTTCAGAATTCTCAAACAGTTTCTTTCCAAAGTAGGCGGCACCAACCACATATAATGGAGTACAACACATGGATTTTAATGAGTGATTCGGGACATATGGTTACCGTTAAACTAACGGACGAAGAGTTGCATTATTTACAAGATGTTGATACATTTAACGGAGTTAATGGAGCGTTATTTATAGAGACTATTATTCCTCCTTTTAGTTAGAAGTTATATAATTTGTTTTGGTTCTGTTTTTATTGTTCCTAAGTACTCACTTTATTATATAATTTATTTGTTTTATTATTTTTTTAGAAATTATTATTTTTTTCATCTTATTTTTTGTTCATTAATGTGAATTCATTCTATTGTTGATATACACTGGTGTGCAACTGCTTTTTGTTTATATCTGTTTACATAAATTTTATGATTTATGAGTCCGTATAAAATATTGATCGATGTACACAATTACCACCATAATGGTTTGTTACATTTTATATATGAATCTTGATTGATTAAATATTACTTAACATGTGATCCAACATACCAACTCTTTAATGTAACACTTTTTTTTTAAATTCCCAGAAATGCCTAAACGACCAAAGATTGACTCCGTATACAATGACATTGATAAAGAAAACAATCAGGATGGTAAGTTATTTAAAGTTTTACAGTTTTTTTTCCTGCTCAATTATTTAATTATATATATATATATATATATTTTTTTTATCCGCAGTTCACCGAAATGGAAACACATCCTCCGGCATTGTTAACGGTATAACACTAATTATTTCATTGTCCATTTCGATTATTTTATGCCTACTTAGTTAGCTAACTATTATGCTCGAATTGTTTATTAATTATTTATTTTTTTTATTTATGTATCTTCAATGTTCGACGAGGCAGAAGACCTTTATCAAGCATAACGAATGGTATTATTTTTAATCTATATTTTTATAACAAACTGAAAATTATCCTTTCCTTATCTACAACTAACTATTTTGATTTGTTATTGTTTGTTCATTATAATTTTTGTCAATATGTCTACGATTTTCTGTTAGCTGTCCTCCCAATTGTTACTCGAGACGAGGCATCTCATAGAAGAAAATTAAGAAAATTATTATTAGATGATAAGAGATCAAATGGGGGAACTACATCGTCATCCCTCAATATTGTATCCACCAATATTAATTCCACTTCCACTCCGTGTGTTACACAACATCATCCAGTTCCTGATGGTATGTTATTTTAGACGCTATACATTGGTTTAATTTTTTGTATATTATTTTAATTACGTTTAGAAATAATTAACTTTTTTATAAATACGTGACAATGAATTTATTTGGGGTGCTTTAATATTTTCTATTAGTGACTCTGATACTACAAAACAAGGATAGAGATAGCATGCGATTACCTAGATCTATTATTGACAAAAGAAGATCTACTACCATAGGTGTTACATCGGATAACACAGTCAACAAAATTGGTTGTCACAATTTTGAATCCACTCCTGATGTGGCTAATAATGTTACTCCAAGTCCGTCAAGTATGGTAACAAGTAAGTAATTTTTTAATTATTGTTTTTAGATTTTTTTATGTTTGTATTGTTTTGCATCGATATTTTGAGTATGTTTTTTGTCAATTGTACTAAGTAACATTAGTTGTAGTACCAGCAATCGGACAACGAGAGAAAATGGTTTTCGAATTAACATTTCAACTGGCATCACATCAACCACCTGCACATCATCATTGAACTGTAATTTGCAAAGGCTATCATCTGGGAAACGTAAGTTGGTATCCAAACCACGTATTTCATCTCCTATACCAATGATCGACTTGAGCACAGAGGAAACCGTAGAACGAGATCCTTATAAAGGTGTTTCCACAGGTTAGGTTTGGTGATAAGTAGTGCTACATAGTGTAAAAATACCAAGTCTTAAATACGTATATCTTATTATTGTAATGAATGTTGTATATATAACTCTAATGTTGTACGTTTTAACAGATTATTTGGATCATGGTGATCAAGTTATTACTTGTGAAGTTTGTTATGCAAAGTTATGGGATGCAGAGAAAGGAAGTGGAAGAAAAGAGGGTGGCAAAATATGTCATATGTTATGTTGTGGTTATGCCAAAGTTGTGTTACCTGATTACAAATCTGCGACACCTTATTATAAAAGTCTATTCATGTCCAATGACAATGAAAGCAGGCACTTTTTGAAGAACATTCGACGTTACAATTCTATGTTCGCGTTTACGTCAATGGGTGGGAAGGTTGACCAGACCGTTAATACTGGTAATGCTCCTTTTTGCTACAGAATTAGTGGTGAAAATTATCATTCTATTGGTAGTCTTGTGCCAGAAAACGGAGGGAAACCTAAATTTTGTTAGTTATACATATACGATACTGAAAATGAGTTGGCAAACAGGCAATCAGTTTTTAGGTACCATTCATGAACTAATTTTTTTAATAACATTTATTTTAAGTATATATTTACTTACTATTTCAATTTTATGAAACAGGTCTTCAGACGATGCTTCCTCATCAACCTCTTCAGACGAAACTGATAATAAGCTGATACAACAAATCAAAGCAATGTTGGATGCCAACAATGTGCTTGTGAAAATTTATAGGATGGTTAGAGATTGCTTCCAACAGAATCCTAATACTACTTTAAAGCTTCGCCTTATTGGGAAAAGAGAACAAGATGGTCGGACTTATAACTTACCTACTTTCTCCGAGGTTGCTGCTCTTATTGTTGGAGATATTGATAATGCTCTTGAGAATAGAGATATCGTTGTCGAGACACAAACAGGGTCATTAAAAAGAATAAGTGAGTTGCATCCGTCCTATCTTGCACTTCAGTATCCTATTTTGTTCCCATATGGAGACGACGGTTACAGAATTGACATACCCCATAGGGGTGTCATTGATGTTACTAACAAGAAACGTCTGAATTGTACAATGAGAGAGTTTTTTGCGTATCGTGTACAAGATCGTAGTAACCAGTTTTCATTGATTCTAAATTCTCGACGGTTATTCCAACAATTCTTGGTTTGATGCTTATACGATGATTGAGAGCGAGCGACTTAACTTTATAAGATTTCAGCAACATGATCTCAAGTCTGATACATACGAGAATATTCGAAAACTAAGATATAACGGCCAACAAGATTTGTCTAAGGTTGGAAAACGTATTTTCCTTCCATCTTCGTTTACAGGCGGGTCACGTTATATGATGCAAAACTATCTTGACGCTATGGCCATTTGTAAATGGTATGGTTATCCCGACTTTTTTTATAACCATTACCTGCAATCCCAAGTGGCCAGAGGTTCAAAGGTTTCTTAAGGACACAAATCTTAATCCGGAGGATAGGCCTGATATTTTATCGCGAATCTTTAAAATAAAGCTGGATGCAATTTGTAAAGATTTGAAAGACCGTCATTTTTTTGGAAAAGCTTCAGCTGGTATGTTAATAAATTTTCTATTTTGAACATGATCTCAATGTTAATTAACAGTTTCTTACCTTTTTGTGTAGTTGTTTACACTATTGAGTTTCAGAAGCGAGGATTGCCTCATGCGCATATGTGCTTATTCGTGGAGAATGATTACAAACTTCCAACTGTAGACCATGTTGATCAGTTTATTTCTGCAGAAATCCCTGATATAAACCAAGACCCGGAACTATATACGCTTGTGAAAGACCATATGATTCATGGTCCATGTGGTAACGCTAGAATGAGCTCTCCATGTATGGTTGATAGAAAATGTTCAAAAGGTTTTCCCAAGAAATTTCAAGATCACTCAACCTTGGATTGTAACGGATTTCCCTTATACAGAAGAAGAGATGACGGTTCCTTCGTTTTAAAAAATAGAATTGAGTTAGACAACAGAAGTGTTGTACCTTACAACAAAAAACCTTTGAAAAGATATCAGGCGCATATAAACGTTGAATGGTGCAACCAAGCGGCGTCAATAAAGTATTTGTTCAAATATATTAATAAAGGTCCTGATAGAGCAACAGTTGCTGTGGTTCCGAGCAAGCAGAAAATGATGAAATTAAGGAGTATTATGATTGTAGGTATATATCGGCTTGTGAAGCCTCTTGGAGGATTTTTTCGAATGAAGTTAATTATAGGAGTCCTTCTGTTATGAGGTTGCCTTTCCATCTTCCTGGACAACAAACAGTTTGTTTCGGTCCTGATGAAGATATTAATCAGGTGCTAAACAAGCCATCTGTGAATTCATCAATGTTTTTGTCTTGGATGCAACGTAATCAAGATCCTAACGACACTGTTGCACGTACACTAACATATGTACAGTTTCCACGTTTTTATGTGTGGAAGCTTGACCAGCGTATATGGGTTCCGAGAATAAATTCATTCCGTTTCTCCGTCTACCGGTGAAGCATACTATTTAAGAATTCTTCTTAACAAAGTTAAAGGACCAACATCGTTTGATGATATTAAAACAGTTAATGGTCGAGTGTACGATACTTTTAGAGATGCTTGCTATGCGCTTGGTTTGTTAGATGACGACTCGGAGTACATTGAGGTCATAAAAGAAGCAAATATATCAGGTAGCGCATGTTATATTCGCAATTTATTCGCGACCATGTTACTGTCAAGCACTTTATCTAGACCTGAAGTAGTCTGGGAAAGCACATGGAAGTATATGACAGATGATTTTCTGTACAGATTCTCAAAGTATCATCGTGTTTCTGGTAAAATTATAAATTTCATATTAGGTTTTTGTTACAGTTACTAAAAATTTACCATTAAATTTATATGTGGTTCTGATTTTTCACAGGTTTATCAATTCCTGATGAGCAACTAAAGAACTATGTTTTATGCGAAATTGAGAAGTTTTTAACTCGAAATAATTCATCGCTTCGAAGATTTGTATCAATGCCTTACCCGGATACTTCATCTTTAGATAACTTTCGCTGCCGATTGATTAACGAAGAGCTTGCATACGACAGAACAGATTTACAAAATGTTTATCAAGGTCAGGTCAATTTGTTAACGGATGAACAACGTTTAGTATATGAAGAAATTATGAACGCAGTTGATGGAGACAATGGAGGAGTATTTTTTGTTTACGGTTATGGCGGGACTGGTAAAACATTTTTATGGAAAACATTGTCTGCTGCAATTAGGTCAAAAGGTGAGATCGTATTAAACGTTGCATCAGGCGGAATTGCATCATTGCTGTTGGATGGAGGAAGAACGGCGCATTCTAGGTTTCATATACCTTTGAATCTTAATGAGGATTCCGTTTGTCACATTAAACCTGACGATGATGTAGCTAAATTACTACAACAGACCAAACTCATTATATGGGATGAAGCTCTGATGGTTCATAAACATGCATTTGAGGCTTTGGATAGAACTATGCATGACATTTTCTATATATCTAATTCATCCAGGTCTGATGTTGTATTTGGAGGAAAGGTTATTGTATTTGGTGGTGATTTTAGGCAAATATTACCTGTTGTTCCAAACGGTGGACGACAAGAAATTGTGAATGCCTCATTATGTTCGTCTTATTTGTGGAGGAAGTGTAAGTTGTTAACGTTAACTAGAAACATGAGGTTAACAGTTGGAAGACCGTCATTTGAAGTTGAAGAGATCAGTAATTTTGCAAAATGGTTGTTGGACGTTGGTGAGGGAAATGTTGGTGGTTCGAATGATGGAGAAGCAATAATTGAAATACCACCTGAGCTTTTAATTGACAGCACATCTGATCCAATTTCTAGCCTGATTGATTTTGTCTATCCGTCAATCTTGGAGAACTACAATGATCGTAATTACTTTAGTACCAGAGCTATACTTGCGCCTAAGAATGAGGTTGTTCACGAGATTAACGACAGATTGTTGGCAGTTTTCCCAGGTGAAGAAAAAGAGTATCTTAGTTCTGACAGTCTATGCCCTACTGAAGATGGCAATGTTGATCAGCAAAAAATATACTCACCTGACGTGCTGAATGGTCTTAAAGTGTCTGGTTTACCAAATCATAGGTTAGTGCTTAAAGTTGGTGTTCCAGTAATGTTGTTGCGAAATATTGACCAACGAAATGGTTTGTGTAACGGTACAAGGTTAAAGGTGACAAAACTTTACAGCCGTGTTATTGAAGCTGAGATAATTTCAGGTGGAAATATAGGTTCTCGGACATTCATACCTAGAATGAATTTGGTACCTTCGGACAGAAAGATTCCTTTTGCATTTCAAAGGAGGCAATTTCCAATAACGGTATGTTTTGCGATGACGATTAACAAAAGCCAGGGCCAGTCGCTATCTAAGGTTGGTTTGTACTTAAGACAACCAGTTTTCACACATGGTCAATTGTACGTAGCTTTATCCAGGGTTACAAGACGAGATGGAATCAAGTTACTAATACTTGACAATGAAGGCAGGCCTACAAATAAAACAATGAATGTTGTATATAAAGAGATATTCAATGGATTGTGAGGTTTTTATGTTTATCATCTTTTTATCTTACTTCACGTACTTTGTATAATTTTTGTTTATATTCGAAGAAACCTATAACGAAGTATTTATGCATTAAAGTATATTCAACAGAATTAGGATTTCTATACGTGTGCAAAATTGTACTGCCCCATTGTGACTTTTACATTGTTTAACGCTTAAACGTATGGTTAACAATCTTTTAATATTTTTGTTTCTAAATAACAGTTTAACGCTTAAACGTATAGTATTTCTATGTGTTTACTTAGTGTTTAGCCACCCGTGTAGTACCCGGGTACTTAACCGAAATAAGTCAACTCTTTTTTTTAATTAATTTTGGGAAATTATCAATTAGCACAACTTACCTTATGAATATTCTATTATTTGTTACATCTTCATATTATATTAATTAATTTGATAAAAAATAATGATATATATCATTCCATTTATAATTCTTTTTTCAAGGAATTCACTATGTTAATATAGTAACGACTAATTACTTTTTTAATCGATTAACTATTAATAAGCTATATGTTATCATTAATTATTTTTTTTCCTTATTTAATCTAGCATCTTAAATAGAACAAACTATTTTCAAACAAATTATAGAAGATAAAACTTTGTATTCTTATGTTTAATTTTAGGCAAATTTTTTAAATTTAAAATATATATTTTATATGGAGATTGCACAATCACATACAATTAGTTACAATTATTTATTTATTTCAATGAATGTCGAATTTTAAGTTACATTGATGTACATCATTTTCCAAACTTTCTTACTTTAAAATTTATAGTTTATATGTAAATATGGAAATTGGTCAATCACATAAAATTAGTTACACTTATTTATCTATTCTAATAAATGTCGAAAATAAAATTATGATTAGGTACATCATTTCCAAATTACATGGTTCAGAATGGTCCATTTATCTAATTCTGGAGACAATATTTTCATTTATTTTCTTATTTAATGAATTTAATGGATTATATCTTATATATCATATTCTTTAAATAAAATATCCTCATTAATTATAAAGTTTACCTTCCAATGCAATGCAATTATAAATAAAGCACATTTTAGTTGGTTAGATTATTTGTGTTGAGAGAAAAGGTAATTATCTCCAATTCGGAATTTCAGTTTGGTTATGTATCTTTCATTATGTTATGTTTTTAATTTGCCATTCATCTTCATACGATTCAATTATTTCTTATGCAACTTCGTTGCTTAGTTCACAAATTCGAGTACATAATTCTCATCAATTGTTTCTTATGAAATATTTTGTAGGATGGAACGTCTTGAATTTCAAATGTTTGCTAACGAAATCCTATCAAGGCTACCAACAAAGTGTTTTCCTCGATTAAGATGTGTTTCCAAACAATGGCGATACGAATTGTCTTCACATTTGTTTGCGATTATTCACTATCGCCGTACCGCTAAGTATCAAGGTCGTAAGCTTATCACGCTGACCAAGTCATCAATTGATCTTCATAACTTGATTAGTGGAAAGCTAGACATTTCTTCAAGGAAGATTATTTCCTTCCCCGTTGACACCTGTCTTTCAAATCTAACAATTCTTGCTTCTGAATATGGTCTTTTACTGATCTCCATCCATTGGTTACCGAACGAATTGATTCTTTGGAACCCAACAACTAACCAATTTTTGAATTTGTGTGATAAGAAACCTAAACATTTTTTTGATTTACAGAAAGATGCAGTTGGGATTTATATTGATTCATCTAACGATGTTAAAATATTACTTCTCCAACGTCGTAAGGATGATGTTGTACCGCGTGTGTACTCTCGGAACACATGTGAATGGAAAACTCTAACTTTCTTGAAAGGACCGGATTACGATTCAAGTTTATATTGGTTGTCTTCCGGAACTTTGTGCAATAATGTTTTATATTTTCCATCTCCACACTATTGGACGCCTGCTAAAAGTTATACGATTGCTTTTGATGTGGATTCTGAAACTTTCTCGAAGGTTTCCATACCACAATGTACTGATGTTATTGGTCGCCAAACCAGTTTTTTCAAAATCCGCAACACACTTCATATGTTTATTGTTGGAAACACCCCTGAAAAAAATGTGAAGCTATTTAAATTTGAAGACGAACTATGGTCAGAAGTGTCGTCTTTTACAAACGTAAATTCAATTTCATTTGATTCATGGCGTAACAAATTAGCTGAGAACAAAGGTGACACTTGGTCTTTTGAGATCGATCGCTGTGGTATTCTTGAGATACAAATTGGACTGAAAGATTTCAATACTTACGAGACGCTGAGGCCTTTCGAGGACTATACAAAGTAGCATCGTTTGAAGAGACCGTTGTCTCACCTATTTAGTATTTATGAGTTGATGTTATCTATATTATTTTGATTTACTTTCGATATTAACACTTTATTAAAGTTTTGTATTTTCAATTTCCAAATCGTTATAAAATAAAAGATTTAAATATTTAGTCATTTCATAATTGTAATTAATGTTTTTTTTTGTTAATTCTGTATTTATGATTTAAATATTTAGCAATCCGAACGAACCTATAATAAATATTAAGAAGATAACATGTATTGGCGTGTGTTATATTACATTTGTAGTACCTCTTTACTTCCAACTTATATAAGCAATCCGAATCACATATAAACAACCACAACTTACTTTCTAAATATATCTATTTAAACATTGATTATCAACAACTGTTTATACACGATACCAACTGTTATTTACATTATAAAATATGTTACGTGGTTCGATGATATAATACTAATTGTCTTTAACCTTAAACTACCTATGAACAAAATAAAACATTATATAAAGAATCCGATTCACATATAAACAACAACAACTTATTATGTAAATATATATACATACACATCCTTAATCAACAACCTTTTATAGACGATACCAACGTTACTTACATTCAAAAATATGGTTTTTTAGTTGATGATATAACACTAATTGTCTTTAAGGTTAACCACTGATTACATGTCCAAAACAAAAGTAAACATAACATCATAACCACTGATTACATGTCCAAAACAAAAGTAAACATAACATAAGTAGCATAAAAGAGTCGTGATTTCGAGTACGCAAAAACCTTCATCATTAGCTTATAAATTTACCTTTTCAACCTGCAGTAACTTTATCCACGTCTGATAAGATCAGCAGATTTCCAGTGCTTACAAATTTGAAATGCATTGTGTCACCCAAACGAAGCCCATTCTCTTTCATGTACATTGGCCAACCTTCGATTGCATACCTCACAGTATCTTCATTCTTTTGCCGCCTAAGATTCATATCGATTGTTTTTCCCTTCATGTTCCTCACTTTTAACTCATGCACTTTGTTTTTGAATCCGCCAATTCTTACAACATTGAAAATCCGAAAATCATATTTCTTACATACACATCATCGATCCCCTTTTTTACATTTGTAGTACGATGAATTTGTTTTTTTTTTATATTTTAAATTCAAATTTATATGATAACAACGTATTTTGTTTTGAAAAAGTAAGAAACATATCATTAGGCATCATTGATCATAATATTCTGAGGTACTAACTTTACATTTATGTAGATTAAAATACATCATAATATTCGAACGAACCTGTAATAAAGTATTTACGTGTCAAAGTATAATTTATTTGTTGTTTAGCCACCCGTGTATTACACGGGTACTTAGACTAGTTATTAGTAATATTCAGTTACAAACTATTTACTATAGAGTTAATTCTACAATAAATCTTCATATTTCAAATTTGTTTATCCTTAAGATGATAAGTCCACATCAAATTAAATCTGACTAAACCTTAACCTTCGGTATAACTAGGGCAATAACGTATTCAATCACATATTTCAAATTTTGAGTTAATTACCAAAATCATCCCTCAGGTTTGGTCAGGTTTGCCATTTTCGTCCAAAATAACACTTTTGTACCAAATTGCCCCCAACGTTTGTAACTTTTTGCTATTTTCATCCAAACCACTAACTTAGTTTATTTTGTCACACTCCTTTCTAAGGCGGAAGCACGATGTGTGATCCTAAAAGGTTCTCATTGCATACGAATGGTAAACATACTACATGATCACAAAACAAACTCCATAATGCCATTGATATTAAATATCCAAAACATAAGTTAAGTTAAGGGTTTACATCACATGAAAGATAATTGTTTGAAAGGTTTACAACTTTATTTCAACAACAAACATCAAGGTTTTGATCATTATATACCTACATGAGGTGGAATATAATAACCAAATCCCATAAAAGAGGCATTGGAGTCCTGACACGACATAACTAAAAACATAAACGGCATCCTTGAGCAGGAAAGACTGCATGTACATCCACTTAGTTACCTGAAATACATGTAAGTTTTGGAAAATCGTCAACAAAAGTTGGTGTGAATTCATGCAGTTTTTGTGTAAACATTCAAGTATTGTTGCAAAAATCATGGTATGTATTTGTACTTGAAAAAGTATTCTGTAAATGTAAGCGTAAGGAATACGAGATCGTTAATGGTTCGCGAGGCAACTAACATTAGATCTAAGCTTTTGTTCCGCGGTCTAGGACTTACGTTGATTAATGGTGCTTATGACACCCTATTCGTGACATGATCTATAAAGTGATTCCTTAGTTTGTTTTGTCATACCACAGTACATGTATTTTCCCCAAATTTAGAAAACAAGAAAAATGTTTAAAAGGGGGACATGAACTCACAATTTTGCTTAACCTGCGTTGTAAACTTCACCTGATTTGCTTCGTGAACGTCGTGACCTATACGTGTCTCTATGTATGTTAGTCACTAGACTTGTAACACACAAGTACAAGTCATCATCTTTAGTTTATATATTTGTTCTTTGTATATTCATTCTTTGTGAGGGTCGTGCCCTTGGTTTGTCGGGTCTTGCCCGTACGTTGTGTATTGCACTTTGAGTATGCATTGTCTATTGTAAATATATATTTTACTTTTAAAAAAATATATATTTATTCAAGTAGAATTTGTCAAAGTAATATGTGTTAAAAATAAACTTTATTTTTAACTTGTCCATGTAAGTTACTTGTATTATTTCTCCAAAACTAAATATAAGTATTTTGTGAAATAATATTCTCAATATTATTTTTGTACAAGTATACCTAGGAAGGTATTCTTGTATTTTATGTAAATACTTGTGTATTTTACATTATTCACCAAAAATCAATACTTTGATTTTTATTACTTTCCGGAATTGTATTTCTTAAAAATAATGTATTTTTAAGTCTTATGTGGAATATATATATTTTGTCATGCTTTATAAAAATATATATTTATTTTTGTTACTCATCCGATTTTTGTATAATTTCCATTACTTGGTAATGGTTATATATTTGTCCAAATATATATAGTTATGTCCAAGAATTGTCTAAAGTCCAAATATTTGTGGAATATATTTTTTTATAAGTATATTTTCTTGTATTGTCCAAATACTCTTTTTGAGAGGTATTTTATAGGCTCAGGATTAAGAGAAAACGCTCAAAAGTGTGAGAACGGAGAGAACCCTTATGGATCGTCAGATCAAAACAATTTATGGACTAGATGACGCGGTGGCATTTTCGTACATAAAATCACTTTTATTAATCTGGCGCACTTCATTAAGGGTAAAAGGGTCTTTTGACTTAACATAAAACGCCAAACTCACGCTATTAAAATCCCGCCTCAACACACATAGCACACTTCATCATAATATAACGCCATAGATATAAAACGCCAAACTTTGTTTTTAACCGATAAAGCTGAACAAACAGTACTAAAACGACGGAACTTTATTACTAGCATTTACTGCAATAAAAATCGCGCCTAAAATACGCGCCAAAAACTTCCTATATAAACAAACTCTCAGAATTACTAAAATCCACACCAAAACCACAAAAAAACTTATATTTTCCTCTATACCATTCATCTTATATACGCCAAAAAAACCAAAATATCAAAGATTCAAATCTATGTTTCTTTGATATACACTATTTTCTCAATAAACTTTCGCTCTATATAATGAGCAAAATCCTCAATATAAACGCCACAACATACAAAAACCACAAAACTTCAAAAAAAGCCATTTCTTGGAGATTCGGTTTTTGTTCTCTATAAAGTTTAGCTAAACGGGATGGATAACATTGTTACACATCATTCTTGACTGAGGATTAGCAATGTTATCCATTTCGTTCAGCAAAACATTATTGAGTTTAGCACGACCAAAATTAGAAGTTTATGGAAGGTTTATTTAGTGGCGTTATTGGTTTTTTTTTTTTGGGCGTTTGATTTCCTTACCCGATCTTATATTGTTTGTTATTTACTTTCGAAGTAGCATGTTATAAACAAAGAGATAGAAAAAAGAAAAAGATGAAAAAAAAGATTTAAAACGCCAAACTGAGAAATGTCTGTGTTCTATAGGATTGAAATAAAAAAAACGCCAAACTACTCTACACTGGCTCTCAAAGACCATCTGTATGTGTTCTGTAAGAATGACAAATACAAAACGCCAAACTACTCTTCACTGGCTCTCGAAGACCTTGTCGATCTTCTTTTAATTACGGCCTGTTTGCATGTTGATGCGTAGTGTCCATAGGCATTGCAGTAATGACACTGTCTTTCTTTGGCCCCGGGTTTCGACTTTGATTTCTTTTTGTCGATTGCTATCTCCTGTTTAGATTTCAGGCGCTTCAGAGAACCAGAACCTTTGGATTTATAACCTACAGGGACTCTTATCGGATTCTTGTTGTTTTTATATTGACCAGTTATCTCGGCAAATCTATCCCTAGAACTAGCAGGAGGAGCAACAATGTTCATATCTTGAACCTTCTTCATATAAGATTGAACATGATCCTTGTATAAGGATAGCTCCTCTTTATTACCAGATAAACGGTTCAAAGTGTATTCGGTTGAATAAATAATATCTCGCATCAGACTTTGCACATCAGGATCAAGCTCGGTCATATATTCACGACTAATTGAGAATTCAGGAGAGCAGTTTGGGGAGGCCTCTTTGCGCCATCTATTCAGAATGTATTGTTTTCGAAATTCCCTAATGTCCATAAGTCTCAAAACATAGAATATATGTCTAAATAGCAAACCAAACTGTTCAAAATGTCTGCATGAGCAACTGCATGTGCAATCAGACTTACGGAACATTACCTGAAAAACGCCAAAAACAAGATCTCTATAAGGCCATGCATAGAATGTTTGTCTAAAAAAGAAAAGAACACATTGCATATGATAAAACACCATAAAAACCAAAACGCCATTATTTACCTCAAATAAGGACGTACAAAGCTGTTGGAAGTCATTTACGTAAAACTTAACAAACCCATCAGGCTGATCTTCGTAACGTTGATTTATACAATCCGCAACTCCAATAAGCTCAGCTTGAACGTCACAAAAAAATACTTTTTGTGTATATATCAACAGCTTGCCCTTCCAACAATTTGTACCTACTCTTCAACTGGGGTCTTTTATATCGATATTCATGATCATTTTTACGATGTGTGTGACGCTGAGCTTCTATTGCAGTCTCATAATGCGTCATGAACTCAACAAGAGTAGCTTTCGAATTGCACACTTGACCAAAAAATTGATTCTCACTCTCCGACCTGGATGTCGTTCGTATAGGACCAGACATATGCTCCATACTATAGTATGCAGGGATCCAAGATTCCCTAAGTGCAAAAATATCAGATAGCCAGTCATTATCTTCTAAATTGAATTCTGCAATAACCGCTTCCCATTCTGATTCAAACTCTTCAGGTGTGAGAATATTCGTCCACACAACACCACAAATACGTTCTTTAAAATTGGTGGAATTGCATAGCCTAACACCAACCTATAAATAACATGAAAACGCCATGCATAAATAATAAAAACAAAAGACAAAACTTAATTTAAAAAACAGTAACAAGGTACAAAACACCATGTATTTTAAAACGCATTGTATCCTAAAACGCCAAAGGTAAAAAAAGCATAACAACCTTAAGAGAAAGTTTATGCATCACATGTCACATGCATAACCGATGCCTTGTGTCAACAAATACAACAAAAATAGCCTTCTTCATCGCTGGATCTTGGTCAGTGACAACAACTTTTGGTTGAGAACCAATAGCTTTTAGAAAAACTCTTAACAACCAAATATACGTATCAGCAGTTTCCGACGCCAACAATGTTGCACCAAATGTAACATTGTAGTGATGATTGTCTATACCAGTGAACGGTACAAACACCATAGAGTATCTGCATATGAAAATGCCATAAGAAATGAAACAATAATAAAACGCCATTGAATGTAAACTAGTAAAACGCCATTGCATGTAAGCTAATAAAACGCCATTGCGGGTAAAATATAAAAACGTCATTGCATGTAAATTAATAAAACGCCAAAAACAAAGAAGTTGAATTATAAAAAAAATACTTGTTGGAACGATACGTGGCGTCAAACGAAATCACATCACCAAACACGTGGTAATTACGTTTGGCTTGATCGTCACACCATAAAAGACCCTTCAAACGATTCTCTTCGCCTGTGATGTAATCATACGAGAAATTAGGCTGGATATGTTTTTTTCATTCAAATGTTTCACAACCATATCGGCGTCATATTCCCCTATGAACAAGTTAATTTGCCTCTTATAGTTCTTAAATTCAACTTTGCTTGCACCCACGTCTTCAAAACCGCCAAAACAAGTCTTCATAACATTAAACGCCTTGACAGGACTCAAATTCAGCTTAGACATGTTGTGTATGACATGCTTCTGGAGCTGAGTGAGGTGTCGTTCAGTTGGAAGAAAATGCTTATCAGGATGTTCAACAAGTTCATGATTGTGCTCCTCGACAAACTTATACACCTTCCAAAATCCATCCTCAAAAAGTACACATAACATTGAACCACAATCAATCCTCTTTGAAAAGTTAGATCGCACTACTCGCTCCTTTTGATTGGGGTCCAACGTATCAACATTCTTGTCCTTATATACCCCAGCCCTCGTACACAAGAAATACTTAATATGTAAGACATCTTTAGAGTTTGTCTTTGTAGTCCCTTTCCTGATTGAAAACCCACACTCCTTGGCATACTTAACATACATTGAATAACAATCATCAAGGCTTGAGAATAGAATGTCCTTTCTGGGCTTTAATTCTTCACTGACGTCAGGAATGATAAATGGTAATCCAGTTTTGGGGCAATGCCTTTGACTCGAGGAAGAGACTTCGTCTGAGAAAACACATGGAGGAACAGAAAAATCAGAAAAACAGAGTGATGTCTCGTAATAACATTATACATTAAAACACCATTAATTGAATAATAAACAAGACATAATAAACACATAATTTAAAAACAACATGATAAAAAAAGCCATGAGATGAATAATTAAAAACACTTAACAACATAAATAATTAACAAAATATAACATCATAATGAAAATGCCAAAATTAACAAAATATAACATCATAATGAAAATGCCAAAATTAACAAAACTAATGTTTACACAAATTAACAAAATAGTAATAATTGATATTCACAAATACTACTAAATAAAATTCAAAACTAATCAAATAGACGAAAAACGCCAATGATCGTAAAAACATAAGAAATACACTAGAACGTAAACGACAATTAAAATTAATATCGAAAACTCCAATTGCAGTTCTTAATAATAGATTAAATATCAATTAAAACGCGATTAAATTGCATAATTGAATAACGCTATTGAAAATCATACAACACATTATAAAAATAATAAAACAAAAAAACTCCATAGAACAATGATAAGAGAACAAAACGCCATATCTGTTGCATGATTTGCTGGAACGAAAAATAGAAAACGCCAACGAATTTTACTTTGTCGAACAGAATCCATGTTAAACGCCATAAATCTGAGAAAGCTTGCAAAGGAGCTAACAGCTAACAATAAATCTTTGGAGTTTTAATTTGAAAGAGATTTATAACGCGAATAAGGAGGGAACGTATAAAAGTACAATCGTACCCCCGCATAACAATTAGGGCCCCCCTGCCACGTGTTGGGCCAGGATCCATTCTCACCGTTCTCACACTTTTCACCGTTCTCTCCTGAACCCGTTTCGTATTTTATATATTTGAATACTTAGGTATTCTCATGTATTTGTATGTGTATTTTGGTATTTATACTCCTTGGGAGTATTTAGTATATTTTCAAGTTCTTAATACACTACTACATGTAATACACATTATATACACTTAGCACAAAATTTGGTGATCACTAAATATATATATTTTTCCTAAAATATACATACTTATTATAAATTTTAACTTGAAGAAAACATCATCTTTTAACTTGAAATTTCTTACAAAAATTAGGAAATCTTGGTAAATATTTTTAGGTGAATTTTTGGGGATTAAGTTTCACCAAAACTTATATTTTTCTAAGTGTCAAAATTTTATAAAAATTTTGACATAGTTTCCCCTAAAAATGGATATTTCTCATGTTTTCAAAACATGTGTTTATTTTCTTTTTATCACCAAAATCAATTTTCAACAATAACATACACTAATTTCTTCATATGAAACATTATGGAGAACTTGATTCTTGTTAAAAAAAAATGTGTAGTCTTTGAGATCTACACTTAACGTACTATGATTTTTCCAAAAACAAGTGTTCTTGAGAATTTTAAACAAACTTTTATGAACCTTTAAGTTACTAACAAAACCATTCATGAGTTTTGTGGTTTCAAAGTCTTGTAAATCATGTTCTAAAACCATTTTTATGTTCACTAGAAAGATCTTTATGTTTAACATCATGTTTCTTCATGGATCTTTCAAGATCCATACTTTACATCTTTAGATCTTGCTTAAACAAGCTTCTTGAAAAATCATTAACAAGCTTTTCCTAGATTTTAGTTTCAAAAGTTAGTTTAATACACACTTTGTTACTTCAAGATTACAAGTTCATACTTAAAAAATCATTTTTCAAGTTCACATAAGTGTTTCATATGTTCATCTTCAAGTTTAACCATGGATCTTTCAAGATCCATGCTTAAACTTGTCAGATCTAAGCTTCTAACATGCTTAACATACTAGATCTAAACATACACACAAGATTTAACAACATCAACTTCATTACATACACCAAAAATTACTAAAATCACTTGTTTTCTTCATGATTATGATAGATCTTCTCATTTTCATCTTTAAAAGTTTAGTTATTTAGATGGTGAGACTTGTACATAACATAAACATTAACTAAATTAGTGATCAAGAGGCTTACAACTAGCTCTAATGCCTAGGGAAGTGGCACAAGAAGGAAGATGATGAAGAATGATGAATATGTGAGGTTAATAGCTCCACAAAGAGGTCCTTCAAGTTCTAGCACTTCAAGCCTTCCTAGTTAGCCTCCATACACCTTGTAGTGACCTTAGATTGCCTTTAAATGAATTGAAAATGGTGGTTGTATGTGGTGTGTGTGTGAGCCGAGACCAAAGAAGAAGAGAGGAAGGAGATGGTGTTTTCAATGTGGTGAAATGGTAAAGTTAACTTACTTGTGGTTACTTATAATAAATTTCCAACAAGCTAATCTCTTTTAGATCTTATGCTCAATATCAAGGAGACATGGGAGATTAAAATATTTAAAAGATATATGGGGCCCTTTGGGGCCGGTTACGGGTGAAAGGGGAGGGGGTAAAGTGTCAAGTTTTGGAAGTTGAGGGTTTAAAGTGCAAATTAGAAGGTTTAGGTTAGTTTAAGTGTGTTTAGGTGTTTTTATGATTTTTAAGGTGTTCTATCCCCATAACTAGCTTAATATCATAAAAACATTGCTTCTAGTCAAATTTTGATGTTCCGGATAGTGTCCGGTTATTCGTTTCGTTACGATGCGTTAAAGTGCTAAATTGCACAGTTTCACTAAGTATGAAGCACCTTTTGTGACAGTTTCAATTCCTGACACTTTGTAAGTTATTCTGGACACTAAAACATAAATTCTGCACAATATTTTGGTGCTAAATTGCTGTTTTTAGCTGAATTTCTGCAAAATTCAGCATTTAAAGTGAGTTTCGGGTGTCTTTTAGTGAATAGTTTAGCTTCCGAAAAGTTTATATGGTAACCCTTATATCCATACTTGGGTTTTAATGTATTATAGATGTTGGACCTACTCCTAGGCTCTAAATCTATTATCTAACTGCTTTATGCAGAATTGCTGACACAGTCTGTCTTACCGGTAAGTTTACTAGTCTTTCTGACGCAACGCTTAAAGTAATGCACAAGGCAATATTTGAAGTATAAAACATGCATGAATTCATATGTAAAGCAAGTAATCACATAGTGTTGACGTTTAAGCACATAATTGCAATTAGTAAATAATATTAAAATAGTACAAAAATTACCGGTTTGGTGCCAGTTGTCACTGTCTCCCCCCGTTAAAAGAATTTCGTCTCGAAATTTAGGCTGAGTTATCTCTCACAGGAGCTTTCTTGAAAAGGTGGGGGTATTTGGCTTTGAACTATTCTTTGCATTCCCATGTGTATTCGTGTCCGTGTTTAGAGTTCCAATGTACCTTGACAAGTTTAATGTGACTCCTCCTTGTTTTCGGGATCTTCCAATCCATTACCTCAACGGGCTGTTCTGTAAATCGAAGTTTGTCGTCGATATGCACCTCATCCGCATGGATGATAACTGTTTCTTGGGTTGGACTCTTTTTAAGGTTTGACACATGGAACGTATCATGTACACCATTCAGTTCTTCCGGTAATTCTAATTTGTACGCTACGGTACCAATCTTTTCCAAGATCTTGAATGGCCCAATGTATCGTGGATTCAAGTTTCCACGTTTTTCGAACCTTGCCACACCTTTCCAAGGTGAGACTTTCAACAAAACCTTGTCTCCCACCTCGAAATCCAAATGTTTCCGTCTTCAATCGGCGTAGCTCTTTTGTCGATCACGAGCCGCCTTGATGCGTTCTCGGATCTGCATGATTTTGTCGGTTGTTTCTTGAACAAGTTCAGGACCGATCAACTGCTTATCTCCAGCGTCTACCCAACACAATGGTGAGCGGCACTTATGGCCATATAGAGCTTCGAACAATGTGGCTTTTATACTCGTATGGTAGTTGTTGTGATAAGAAAACTAAACTAAAGGTAGATGAGTATCCCAGCTGCCGCCTAGGTCCATATCACATGCGCGAAGCATATCTTCCAATGTTTGTATGGTCCGTTCGCTCTGACCGTCTGTTTACGGATGGAAGGTTGTTCTTAGATCCAATTGAGATCCAAAGACCTCTTGAAAGGATTGCCAGATCCTTGATACAAATCGTCCATCTATGTCTGAAATTATCGAGATAGGCACTCCATGACATACCACTATCTCCTTAAGGAATAGTTCAGCCAACTTTCCAGTCCTATCTTTCTCTCGAATTGGCAGGAAGTGTGCAGACTTCGTTAATCGATCCACTATTACCCATATCATATCGTGTCCTCTAGGAGTCCTGGGTAATTTCGTTATGAAGTCCATCGAAATTTGCTCCCACTTCCATATGGGAATTTCAGGTTGCTGCAATAGACCGGACGGTTTCTGATATTTGGCATTTACCATAGCACAGGTTAGACACTTCCCCACATAAACAGCAACATCGCTTTTGAGTTTTGGCCACCAATAATACTCTTTCAAGTCTTGATACATTTTTTCTGATCCTGGGTGGATCGAGTATCTCGACTTGTGAGCTTCGTCAAAGATAACCTCTCGAATACCGCCATAGAGCGGAACCCAAATGCGTCCCATAAAGTATAAGGTTCCCTCTTCATTTGGCACCAATTTCTTCTCCATACCTCGGAGATATTTAGCTTTAAGATTTTCCTCCTTAAGGGCTTCTTGTTGGGCATCATGAATGCGTGAAGTGAGATTCGTCCGAATCGTCATTTCTAAAGCTCGAACCCTTAGGGTCTTAACCCTTTCCTTTTGACTCAATGCGTCTGCTACCACGTTTGCCTTTCCAGGATGATTCTTGATCTCACAGTCGTAATCATTCAGCAACTCAAACCATCATCGCTGACGCATATTTAACTCCTTCTGATCAAATATGTGCTGCAGACTCTTGTGATCTGTGAAGATAGTACATAGAGTACCATATAAGTAATGTCACCAAATCTTCAAGGCAAATACCACCGCGCGTAATTCCACGTCCTGGGTGGCATAATTCTTCTCATGTACTTTCAATTTTCGTGATGCATAAGCGATGACTTTTTGGACCTGCATGAGCACGCAGCCCAATCCCTGACGCGAAGTGTCGCAATATACCACGAAGTCTTCAGTGCCTTCGGGTAGAGATAGTATCGGTGCATCGCATAGCTTGTTTTTGAGTAGCTGGAAGGCTTCTTCATGCTTGTCTCCCTAGTCATACTTCTTGTCTTTCTGAGTAAGGGAAGTCAGCGGTTGAGCCATCTTGGAGAAATTCTCGATAAATTTGCGATAATAGCCCGCGAATCCAAAGTCGAACTTCAGTCGGTGTCTTGGGAGCTTCCCAATTCTTTATCGCTTCAATCTTCGCTGGATCCACATGGATACCATTCTCGTTCACCACGTGACCAAGGAACTGGACTTCACGAATCCAAAACTCGCACTTTGAGAACTTTGCATAAAGCTTCTTTTTTTTCAGTAGTTCCATAATGGTTCTGAGGTGTTGCTCGTGTTCTTCCTTCATTCGTGAATAAATCAGAATATCGTCGATAAATACAATCACAAATTTATCAAGATATGGCTTGCAAACGCGATTCATCAGATCCATAAACACTGCTGGTGTGTTCGTCATTCCAAACGGCATCACAAGGAACTCGTAATGCCCATAACGAGTCCTGAACGCAGTCTTTGGTATGCTCTCCTCTTGAATCCTTAACTGATGATAGCCAGACCGAAGGTCAATCTTGGAGTAATAGCTCGATCCTTGCAATTGGTCGAGTAAGTCGTCAATCCTCGGTAATGGATACCGATTCTTAACAGTGAGCTTATTCAACTCTATGTAATCAATACACATCCGCAAGGTTCCATCCTTCTTCTTTACGAACAATACTGGAGCTCCCCAAGGCGAGAAGCTCGGCCTTATGAATCCTTTATCCAACAACTCCTGGAGTTGTGTAGATAATTCTTACATCTCAGATGGCGCAAGTCGATATGGTGCCTTGGCTACAGGAGCGGCACCTGGAACCAAGTCAATATGGAACTCGACTTGTCCTTGCGAAGGTAGTCCTGGAAATTCTTCGGGAAAAATATCAGGGAATTCCTTTACCACAGGAATGTCTTTGAGTTTCTGCTCCTCGGCCTTCTTATCTCGTGCGCCAAGAATGCAACACATCCTTTTCGCAAGCATTTCTACGCCTTCATACAGTTGATGATCCGCAAGGGCGTGTCTCTTTTCTCTCCATGGACTATGAGCGTTTCATCATTCGCAAGAGGGATGCGAATGATTTTATCATAACAAACAACTTCAGCCTTATTCTTGGACAGCCAGTCCATTCCGACTACCACATCGAAGCTACCCAACTGAACAGGTAACAGGTCGATACTAAACCTTCGCTCACCAAGTTATAATGTACATCCCCTAACAACTTCGCCCGATTCAATGAGTTTACCATCGGCTAGTTCTATGGAATAAGGAATGTCTTATCTACTAGATTCTATTCCAAGCATACGTTTAAATTCCACAGACATGAAACTATAATCGGCACCAGTGTCAAATAGTATGGATGCAAAGTGATTGTTAACAAAAAAGGTACCGGTGACCACATTAGGGTCCTCGCGGGCGTTCCTTGCTCCTATCACAAATGCTCGAGCTTGAGCGTTATTTTCCCTTGGGCAATCCTTCTTGAAGTGCTCTTTGCTACCACAACCAAAGCATCCTTGGTTTTGCCCAGTTCCGTTACCATTTCTATTACCAGTACCATTACCATTCCCGTTACCGTTCCCATTACCATTGCCACTTCAGTCTCCATTCCCATTTCTATTACCACTTCCACCTCTTTTTCCCTAACAATCTTCGGTACGGTGACCCAATTTTCCACACTTATCAAACTTTGGAATGCGACAGACTCCATCATGGTGACGCTTGCACTTGTTACATTTGGGCAGAGTTCCCTGGTATCCTCTAGTTGCAGCGTCATTCACAGCTGCAAAGGTTTTTGTCTCCTTGGGTGGATTGGGGTCACATTTCTTGTTGTTGGAACCCTTGTTGTTGTTACACGTTGCTTGAATCAGATTCAAATGCTTCCTTTTCTTATCACCAGATGACTCAGCATGCGTCTTGGTTTTCTCAGTAGGTTTCAACGATAACTTTTTCATATGGACATCATCTTCAGTGAGGCTGATAGCCAGAGTTACAGCCTGAGTGATCGTTGCTGGTTCTGCCGCAGTCACCAAGCTATGAAATTCCGGAGCCAATCCCCAGATGTAGCGCTCAATGCGCTTAAATTCGGGAGTCATCAGATAGGGGATCATTCTTGACAGATCATGGAACCTCTGAGTATAACCAACAATGTCCGCACCAACCATGGACAGGTTCCAAAACTCAGTCTCCAGCCTTTGGAGTTCAGCTCATGAGCATTACCTTTCGCTCATTCTTTCCTTCAACTTATCCCAAGTCATTCCATACGCGGCATCATCACCCCAAGTTTGGACTTGCAAATTCCACCAAGTCAAAGCTTCGTCGACGAACAACCCAGTAACAAAACTGACTTGCTGGCCCGTGGTGCACTTGCTCATGCGGATTGTGGAATCAGTTTTCTCCGTCCAGCGCACGAAAGCCACTGCACCTCCAATGCCGTTGTAATTCAGTGGCTTGCAGTCGAGAAACTGCTTGTAGGTGTAGCCTGGAATTTATCCAACCAATTCACAAATGAGCAACCAATGAAACAAAAATCGTTCACAGATTTCATCAAGTTATAGCAAATCAGCTTAAGGTTACCTTGAGTCAGGGTTCCTCCAGATGAATCTCCATTTCCATTTTGTCTAGTACCGCCAGATCCTCCGCTGTGCTCAGTACGGTTCGCCTCGTACTGGGCGATAGCTTTGGAAATCATTTCTTCCAGCAGAGAGTTCAATTCCTCAGCAGTCCTCGACATTTGAGGAGGAAGGGGTTGATCAGAATCTCGAGTGTTCACAGCTCTCCTAGGTGCCATGTTCTTTCAAAACACAACCCAATAGAGTTAGTCATTTGTCTGATGCCATCATACGTATGCATATACACACATAAGTAACATCAAATAATCCGCCAAACATATAAATCAATTCATACAGCAATAAGCATGCATAAACAGATAAATATTGATGTGTCATAAGATATTCACCGAGTTTTTTTACATATCAGGACAACTTGTTGCATGATTGTTTGCGAAGAAAACAAAATGCATAAGGGTTACATCACCCCATAGTACAAGTTTAATACATATAAAAGGCGAAATATCTTTCTCCACATTGGCGGTCTTTGTCTTCAAGTTGTACTCAAAACTCGGTCGTAGTCTTTAATCCCAAAAATACTGCTCCATCAAAGTACATGCAAAGAAAAACCTAATGGGCAGGTGGAGAGGGTGGGGGCGTAGGGAAGATTAAACTACGAAGATGAGCTACTTCATCCTCGAGCTCATGAACTCGACAGATGAGGGAGCTGGCCTGAGTAGGAGTGTGGGGAGGTGTATGAGTCGGTGTAGAGACATGAACAGGAGAAGATGGTACAACAGACATACTGTCATCATCATCACCAGTCGAGTAAGTTCTCAGTCCAGTAGGAAAAAGGGCCAAAGATGTCACTGAATCAAGGGAATCGGCGTCAGACTCAAGATCAGTGTCAGAAGAAATATCGCTAACGGACACAACAGGAGACGCTAACTCTAGGATAGTGAGGTCGTACACTTCTCCATTGCCAAGATCGTCTTCGAGGTGCTCCATCTCAATCACGGGGATGTCAACATCATCATCCAAATCAGCAGCGAAAGGCCAGTCCTCGGCGGGGGTGGCAGCAAGAGAAATAGCATGGATAGGAATAGGCTCAACGAGATGCTCACCATCGGGATGTCCGATGATAAGCTGGTCATGGAAGGGGAGAGGTAAGGCTAAGACATCGTCGATAAAAGGGACATCGTCACCAAAGTCTGGTAGGGCAAAAGGCTGAAAATCATCGAGATCCTCATCATCTGATATCATCTCAGGGTCGGTCTAGGAGTCAGACGTGAAAACCTCCGGAGCTGAAGCAATCTTGTCGTCAGAGACAATCGTCATCGGGTCTCATTCTTCAGATAGGCCGCTGCTTTTAGACGAAGATATGTGTACCTGAAACATATTATTCATGGTATATGTATATATTAATAGCTACTACTTAATTAATATACAAGTAATTGTACACAATGTTGCAAGTAATTCCTAGTTGAAGATAAGTGCTACTCCAGTGCACCCTAAATCTCGTAGTGTCCTTACTTGACTCTTGAAAACAAGTTCAGGTAGTGGATGTCGTCGAAAGTTTTATGCAATGAAAACTTTTTGAAAAAAAAAATTGTTTTCGTGAGAGGATCCTAAAGATTGTAGTCTGGACTCGAGATGGAATCCTGGTTCACTACAATCGTAGCTCTGATACCAATCTGTCACACCCCTTTCTAAGGCGGAAGCATGAGGTGTGATCCTGAAAGGTTCTCATTGCATACGAATGGTAAACATATTACATGATCATAAAACAAACTCCATAATGCCATTGATATTAAATATCCAAAACATAAGTTAAGTTAAGTGTTTATATCACATGAAAGATAATTGTTTGAAAGGTTTACAACTTTATTTCAACAACAAACATCAAGGTTTTGATCATTATATCACCACACGAGGTGGAATCTAACAACCAAATCCCACAAAAGAGGCATTGGAGTCCTAACACGACATAACTAAAAACATAAAAGACATCCTTGAGCAGGAGAAACAGCACGTACATCCACTTAGTTACCTGAAATACATGTAAGTTTTGGAAAATCGTCAACAAAAGTTGGTGTGAATTCATGCAGTTTTTGTAAGTATTGTTGTAAAAATCATGGTATGCATTTGTACTTGAAAAAATATTCTGTAAATGTAAGCGTAAGGAATACGAGATTGCTAATGGTTCACGAGGCCACTAACATATGTAACAACATAGGAAGCATCCAAACCATAGGCATTTTAATTGTCGATTCACGACTAGAGACACAAAAGCACTCTCGGTAAAAGTGTGGCCAAGAGTGTGGCTGCCTGAACCCATTAGATCTAACCTTTTGTTCCGCGGTCTAGGACTTTCATTGATTAATGGTGCTTATGAAACCCTATTCGTGACATGATCTATAAAGTCATTCCTTAGTTTGTTTTGTCATACCACAGTACATGTATTTTCCCCAAATTTAGAAAACAAGAAAAATGTTTAAAAGCGGGGACACGAACTCAAGGATAACAAACACTAATTTATTTATATGAAACATTATGGTGAACTTGATTCTTGTTAAAAAAAATGTGTAGTCTTTGAGATCTACACTTAACATACTATGATCTTTCCAAAAACAAGTGTTCTTGAGAATTTTAAACAAACTTTTATGAAACTATAAGTTACTAACAAAACCATTCATGAGTTTTGTGGTTTCAAAGTCTTGTAAATCATGTTCTAAAACCATTTTTATGTTCATTAGAAAGATCTTTATGTTTAACATCATGTTTCTTCATGTATCTTTCAAGATTCATACTTTACATCTTTAGATCTTGCTTAAACAAGCTTCTTGAAAAATCATTAACATGGTTTTCATAGATTTTAGTTTCAAAAGTTAGTTTTATACACACTTTGTTACTTCAAGATTACAAGTTCATACTTAAAAAATTCATTTTTCAAGTTCACATAAGTGTTTCATATGGTCATCTTAAAGTTTAACCATGGATCTTTCAAGATCCATGCTTAAACTTGATAGATCTTAGCTTCTAACAAGCTTAACATACTAGATCTAAACATACACACAAGATTTAACAACATCAACTTCATTACATACACCAAAAATTACTAAAACCACTTGTTTTCTTCATGATTATGTTAGATCTTCTCATTTTCATTTTTAAAAGTTTAGTTATTTAGATGGTGAGACTTGTACATAACATAAAAATGAACTAAATTAGTGATCAAGAGGCTTACAACTAGCTCTAATGGCTAGGGAAGTGGCACAAGAAGGAAGATGATGAAGAATGATTAATATTTGAGGTTAATAGCTCCACAAAGAGGTCCTTCAAGTTCTAGCACTTCAAGCCTTCCTATCATCTTTAACCTTGTAAGTCCCGAAAATCCGGATCAAACAACGATATCAAACAATCACCAAGGATGGGCGGAAACCAAACTTGATGATCTTCAAGAAATAATCAAAAACAATATGAAGATTTGAATATTCAAAGGCTTAAACTTGCATACAAATAGTGTTTGTCTAATACAAGTTTCTAAAACCAATGAACCAACCTTAAGCCCCTAATTATCATTTCCTATTTATAGTAAGGGGTTTCCCCCAAAACCCTAGGCCCATTATCCCTAAGCCCACTCTAATACCCACTAATCCATAAGACTTCTTAATCATTAAGCTACTAATCCATAAACCTTCAAGGGCCTAACAATCTCCCCCTAGGTTTACTGGATTAGTTGCTGCGTCGAACTCGAGGACCTGCTCAGAACTAGATTAGGATCAACAAACAAGCAATTCCCGATGACGTCTGCAACAACACTCGTCCAGGGCTTCGCACAATTTTCATTTTGTCGTTGTGGCGAATTTTGATGATGATTCAGAACCAAGATATCTTCCTCATAAAAACTCATTTGATCCAAGGTATCTGGTATGCGAAACGACTGGTTTTCAGAAACAACCGCAGCTTCAGCCATCTTCGTATCATGCTTCCAGAAGTTGGAAATCATTAAAATTTCCATCGCAAGCTTTCGAAAGATGGAAATTTCCTCTTCTTTGGCGGTCGGAGACCAGATGTCAGATTTTAACTATCTTCTTGGTGAGAAAGGATCATGATCATTAGGTTTTTCTTCTGATCTTTGATTCAGTAGTCTTCATGGAAGGGAAACTGTTATTGACTTCCTTCTCATGGGACATCCATCCTCTGCCTGTCTTTTTTGATCAGAGTCAACCACACATTCTTGTCATGGTCGTATCTCCAGCTAGCGACCACATGCTTGTTTTCCTCTTTATTGAAGTGGCTAGACCCTAACTTCATCACAAATCTATATGGCCTCTTTGTTTGATCTTTGAGATGGAAGTTTTCATCTGGAGGATTCAAATCCTGATTCTTCATCATAATCATTTGCTTGTCACACTGTCTCCTTTCATGCTTCTTGCTACTCTTCTTCTTTTGGATTAGCAGCTAGATAGGCATTCAAGGTGGCTCCACGTTCTGTGTCTGCTGCTACATTTGCTGCTGCTCTCTCTTCAGAAATTTACTCGTACAGTTGATCTATTGTTCGACCTCTGCTCAGAGACTTGTGACTGAAGACAGGAAAGCACAGTCCTGTTGTAGTGATGAAAACTGAGCTTCAATCATTTCAGCATCATGTTTGAATACAACCACTCGTCGTCGCAATCTAGCTACTTTTGCTTGTGTTGCAGCAGCAGGTTCTGGATCAAAAGACATAGTAGGCTCTGGATCAGGAATAGGGCAAATAGGATCAGTATCAGGATAAGTGTTGGTTTGTTGGCTCATTATTGGAGTGGCTACAATCTTAGTTTGAACTCGGTCATCAGCGGTAGGAACGAATGGAGGGTTTCCGTCACAACCCTGCAAACTTAGGAGTAGAGCTGCTAAGATCTCAGATGTAGTCTGAACTGGTACTCTAACGGCTTCCTCAACCTTTTCAGATGCAATCACTTCCACTTCGCTGTCGGAGTCAGGTTCTTCTTCACTAGAGCCTGATTCTGAATCTGAATCAAGTGTCTCAGCTTTCTTGTCAACACATGTATGTTGCATGTCACGTTCTTTTGGCAACTTTGGCATTCAGAGGGCTTTGGTTTGAAAAGTATAGAAACCTGCAAACTTTGAAATTCGAACAAGTGGTCCAAAGATAATGCGAGAATCTGTGATGATCAGGAGATGAGATTAGTACGAAACGTGACTCGAAGGAGAAAATGATTGCCAGTTAATAGTGTTTCGGATTGAGCCTGAGATCAAACGGCCATGCACCAACTCGGAACAATGGTCTGAATTATATTTGAGAGCAATAAACCGGATCTGATTCGTGTTTTCATGACAGTGGTCCCCAATCCGAAACAGTGGGCCAGACTATTACTTTAGTGATTTGCTTTTTCATGGCGGAAAACATCTTTCTCAAAATCAACGATCCAACCAACCGAGCAACCTTTTTGAGCAAAGAGATAATCAAAACAATACAAATTAATAATAGAAAACTAATAGAGGAGTAATATAGGGAGAACCTGCCATGGGATCAAAATCGTTTTCGAACTGATTAAGGGACACTTTTCAGCCCTTCGTTTACTTAGGCCGGTCCATGCAATTGTTGATATGTTTGTCCTCTTAAATCCACCGCTCAAACTTCAACTTTTTGCTTTGTGATACGCTTTTAGGTAGTTTTATACTGTGACATCTGTGTGTCCCATTCCAAGGCATACCCCCGCGATCAAGGTAAGCACAAGGGTTCATCGTAGCAGGTGAGTATACTGAGATCATCCTTTTATTCTATTTTTTTTATTTTTTTATTTTTTTTTCAACGCCAGACTTCCTGGTGAACAGGTCAGTACTTCCGTACAGCAGAGAGACCAAGGAAGATCTGACGAGGGCCCTTTTATTCTATTTTTTTTTTATTTTTTTTAATGCCAGACTTCTTGGTGAACAGGTCAGTACTTCCGTACAGCAGAGAGACCAAGGAAGATCTGACGAGGGCGAGACAGGTTTTGGCCCTTTTTGTGGCTCTTTTAGAAAGATATCTTGACTGTGTCCAGGTCTGCATATAATCTGGATGCAAGAGAGGGACAGCCCTGATACCCTGGATGAATCATCAGTATAAAGACCCGAAACCTCAGATGTTGGCTATCTATCAACGCAAGATTTAAGACCATGAAATCATACACCGTTGGTCTGTTACCCACGAGATGTCCAGTCCATTATGTTTGTATCACTTTTGCTTTTCGAGCGGCAGACCTATCAACACATCGCAGTGGGGCCTAACCTGTTTAACATTGAAACCTTACGTGTGTTAATCATGTTCTTTAACACGAAAGCTAATTTCATTTCCCAAGCAACTATTTCTCCCCCTCAAACAATGCATATGTACATATAGTTTTTTTTCTCCTACTCAAACAAAGCATATGCACATATATGTCCCTCTCCCCCCCTAAATTTGTGCATCACACTTTATGCGCAAATTTACTTATTTATTTACATTAGTATATAAACCCTAGTTTTAGGGTTTTTTTTATCGCTTAGTTGGTGATACATATCATTTTCAAAAGATCTACAAGCACAACGAATCTCGAGATGCTGACAGGTTTTGTAAAAAGATCCGCTGAATTAGCATCAGTGTGGATCTGTTTGAGTTTAAACAATCCTTTGTCATAGCAATCGCGAATAAAGAGCACCTTGATATCAATGTGCTTGGTTTTAGAGTGAAAGATAGTGTGAAAGACAGGATTTTGTTAAACTGGATAGCGGCATCATTATCAAAATAAGTTGTAGAGTTTAGATAAGTCAAACCGTAATCCTTGAGCTGGTGTTGTATCCAAAGAACCTGAGAGCAGCAGGCAGCAGATGCTGCAACGCACTTTGCTTCCGCTGCAAATGTGAGCTATTGCTTCTTACACTGCCATAAGATGAGACAGACCCCCAAGAATTGGCATCCAGCCGATGTAGACTTGATATCCCTGTATGTCTTTGAAACTATCATATCGAATTTGGCAAGAACGTCGTGAACATATTTTCTTTGACAAATCAAGATTCCTTGACTGTTTTGACGAACTTGTAAGCCCAAAAACAGTGTCACTTCTCTCAACGAGCTCATTTCGAATTTATTTCTCGTCGTCCGAAAATACGAATGGCCTCTGGACGTGCCACCGGTGCGTATACCTCATCATGATCCAGACCTTCAACTTGTTCGAAACCTTGAACTGCCAATCGTGCCTTGTTCCTCACGATCACGCCAGGGTCATCCAGTTTGTTTCTGAATACCCAATGCGTTCCAAGAGCACGTATTCTTTTGGTGAAGAGAACCTCCATCCCTTTGTCGTATATCAGAGATACGCTCAAAAGGTTGTGCTTCAGTTCAGGGATATAATTGTCGCCTGAGAAAATGAGAACTTCGTTTTTAACTGTGCCCTTCATGGTTATTCTTCCAGTTTCCCCTCCCGCGAAGTTGACAAATCCACCGTCGAATATTTTTTGTTATTTAACTGTGATACGTCTTCTGTCACGTGTCTGGAACAACTACTGTCAATAAACCGAAGTCTAACGATCGCACTCCATAGCCGTTCCTGCACACTTAGCGGGATTAATTAGAAACTGGAACCCAGACCATTGTTGACCTGAGTTGACCATTGCTATCAGTGTATGAAACCTCACGAAAGATCATATAACTTTTAGTAGAGTTTGAGGTTTGAGGTGAAGACGTCAATGTTGACGGTTGTGAACAGTGAGACTGGGATCCAGCAAGAACCGTGGGCTTCCAAATCTTAGAGTCGGTGTTGTTGTTTGAAATATTTTTCTTTACATATGTGACTTTTGACTCCATTTGTTGGCTTTGTAACCCATTTGTGTTTGAAAACTTTTGGTTGTTCTTTTTCGCTAGATTCCAGTCTCCATCAGAAGGCTTGGCTCGAGAAAATCGATTCCCGTCCGATCGATAATGCATAGCCTTCTGATGATGTGTGTTACCAGAGTAGTGAGGCACACAAGGCCGATTAACACAATTTCTAGCAATGTGCCCCGGAATTCCACAATTAAAACAGGTTTGTCTCTTTGAGAAAAAGACATTTAGCTCTGCTTGTGTGATTCCAGGAAACTGATCAAGTCTTTTCTTTTCTTTTGATGCTAACTTCTTGTGTGTATGTTTTGTCTTTGAAGAACCCTGCTTACAGTTATCAGCACAAGAGCAAGTATCGACAACAATACCCTTCAGCTTAGGTTCAGTTTGCTTGAGAGTCGGGTTTTCCTTTCGAACTTTCTTTTTCCGTGGTCTTCTGTTTTTACGTGACCGTCTTTTCTTTAAAGGATCAGATTCAGTAGACTTTTCTTTATTTGAAATGCTTTCTTCCGAATCTGATCCTTTGGGATCGAGAGTTGAATCATTTGTTGAATTGACTTCCACAGATTCCTTTTCCTTAGAAACTATGTTCTCAGGAGGTTCTGCAGAATTGGTTTCCACAGATATCTCTTCTTCAGTTTCATTAGTTGAATCAACTGTTGAATTGATTTCCGTGGATCCCTTTTCTTCAGGCTCCGAGATCTCATAAGTTTCCTCAGAATTGGTTTCTACGAATATCTCTTCTTCAGCTTCATCAACCTCTGAGTTTCTGACATCAGCTGATTCTGGTTTCACAGACGAAGAGCAATCTATGTTTGAAACTTTTTGACTCTCTTCGGGCGTTGCACTACTTGGTTCTGAGTGTTTATCACACTTAAAATTCCCAGAAGCGCTACGCTCATTATCTGACATACCAGAATCTGCAACTTGAATGTCAGGTTCATCAGATGATCCCTGTTCATCAATTTCTTTACTAACACAGTTAAACATATCAACTTTCTCATCTTTATCCTGTTTATAAGTTTCTGATGTATTAGTTGATGTTTCAGGCACACTAGAATAGTTACCCGAATCAGCAGAACTGATTTCTGAGTCACTTGAAACAGGTGTTTCAAGTTTATCAGACAAAACATCAGATTTCCCTGTTAAAGCATTTTCATCACGATCATAATCTAAAACCACAGCACCTGAATCATCAGTTTTAATCGGAATACCCCAACTCTCAGCATACCAAGACATAACACAGTTCCAACCGTAATGATCGGGTTTGGTAGCATCCGAATCATCAGCAACGTTTGAATGAGATTTATCATCCACTGCAGACCGCTCTTCAACTGTCACCGATTCTGCACATGAACTAGAACAGTTATTATTTTCTACGGAATCAGAATCAGAATTTGACAAAGTTTCTTGGGGCTCAGTTGCGGATGTTTTCACTGGTTCTGATTCATTTTCTTGTTCATTTTCCTTTCCAGATTCGCCAGCTGATTTGTTTGAGAAATTTTCATTTTTAACAAAATTCATTGGTTTTTGAAAATCAGCGGGTTTGGCATTCTTTGGTCTGAAGGGCTCCCATGGAACATAATCACTTGGTTTACCATAAATCATTTTATCATAATTTTCCATTTCTTGCTTAGTAGTGGGCAATCTTGAGTAATTATGATTATATGGCGGTGGAACCTGTTTATAGCCCAAACCCTTACCCTTATTTTCTTTATAAGCAAGTTGCACATCGCACAGATTACGAACAGTGTCACTGGAAGTATCAAACTTTTTAATGTTTAACTCGTTTTGTTTATACTTTCCAGTGAGGAGCTCTAGCTCACCCTTCACAGAGTCACATTCAAGAGTTTTAACTATGAGTCTATGTTTGTAGTCGTGAACCTAACATTGCTGTTGATTCACGTCTCTGTGAAGTTGAGCTATGTCCTTCTTAAGTGCATCAATATTTTCATAGAGAATTTTATTGTTCTCTCGAAGACCGATGTACTTTGCCATGACACTGTTGTAATCATCCATCATTTTAGAATTGAGTGCCCTAAGTTGTGCAACCCTATTCCTGCAAGGTTCAGTACACAACAGATAGTTGACAGTGTCAATGAGCGATCTTGGTTTGTCTGGCTGAGTTTGGACTTGGGCTTGGGGTGTTGGACTATTGACTGTAGCTTGCTGGGCTTGAGGTTTCTGTTTCGCTACTATATCGGGATGAGATTCTTTTGACTGTGCGTATAGATCTTGGTTTGATTGTAAATGATCCCACAACCAAGAAACAAAGGAGTCTTTATCATTACCCAAAAAAGTATTCATCCAATTCCTTACTTCCTCTTTTCGTCCCCCTCTTTTAAGCGAGCGCATCACAAATTCCACGACAGGATCAACATTGTATTCTCCTATAAACTCATTTAGCTTTTCTTTCACTCGATCCCGCAACCTTCCAGCTCCATCTTCAGAAATAATGATTTTAAACCGCGAATCGTCAGCATTATCCATCACGTTCTGGTTCGGGTTTTGGTTTTGATTTTGTGTCTGGGGTGCAGTGCTGTTAACGGTAGTTTGGATAATTGGGCTGAAGACAATGTTCGGATTTGCATTCGGGGTTGGATTACATATTAGGCTGAAGACAATGTTTGAGTACTGAGTTCGGGCTGTAGACATCTTCGAACACTTTGCAATCGAACGATCCCGCTTTGTGTACCGTATCTCAAAACCTGTCAAGACTTGTCACCAAAACAAAACAAACCCCTCTTTTTTTTAATAATTTTAAATAACCTTTTTTTATATTTTTTTATATTTTTTTATATTTTTTATATTTTTTTAAATATAATAAGTTTTAAATTCTAATTTTTTGTATACAAAACTTTTAATATAAATTTAAAATAAACTTATATTATAATATTATAAATATATATTTTAATAAAACCTAATATAATAACTATTAATCATTAAGTCATGATTACCTAATTATTATTATTATAAATATTATATAATTAAAATCCTAAACGACAAATGAATTGTTGTTTCTGTCTTCTTCTACGTAACAACAACCCCAGAAACCCTAATCTCAGATTCCAGCCGCCACAATGAGAACTTTCAAAACTGTTTCCGACCAACAAAACACGGCTGAAGGTACGATGGATGAAGGTGAACGGAGGGTATGTGATGGTGGGTGACGAGTGAAGGTGACCAGAGAAGATCGACGAAGAATGACAGACGCTGGAGACAGAGGTCGCAGGTGAAGATGGATGATACGGTGGTAAGGATGGTGGTCGACGGTGGTTGTAAGTTGCAGGTTGGTCGGAGATAAGTTGTAGGTAGCGCAGTGATGATGATCGGAGAACAGCGGTGAACGGGGGCCGGAGGTAACACAGTGAAAATGATGTTTCGGGTTGTTTCGGAATGACCAGAGATGGAGAAGTAAGTAGTTGGAGGTTGAAGTTGGAGATGGTGATGGTGAATGTTGTTGATTGCTGTTGCTGTTAAGATGATGATTGAAGACTCAAAACCAGTTGGTACGACCTGGTTAGAGAAGAGCTTCAGATGACCTAGCAAGGAACCTGCAAGATCACAAGAAAACAACCACACCGTTAGCCTCGTCACAGGGAGGGGGGCCTCTCTGTGACCAAGAATGGCTTGGCTTGGTACGTCGATAAATATGCCATTCCTGCATCTTTGCACCCCGTTCTCCCCAAAAAGGACGCGCCTATTTACCCGTTTCCTCCGGGGAAGATAGGGGTTTACACTCGTCTGTTCGATTATTGTAACTACCGTCTTCCTCTGACGAAGTTCTTGATCGGAGTTCTTACATTTCACGAGGTTCATATTTCTCAAATGAACCCCTTCGGCCTTGCCAAGGTATGTCATTTCGAGTTGGCTTGTCGTGGTTTAGGATCCGACCCGGACTTGGATGTGTTCCGGGCTTTTTACAAATTGAACCGGTCCGGTAACTGGTATACCTTCGAGGTTAGAGATAAAAACTCCTGCTGTTATACATGGATTACTACTAGCATAAAGGATTGGAAAGAACGCTTTTTCTATGTTGATGATCGGTGCGTTCTGGAGTATGGAGGATAAAAAAGACGAAGCTCCCACCTCCTCTTCCTGAAGACTTCGAATTTGATAGAGATTTGTACGCAAACTTGATTAAAGAAGCGGGTCGCATACAAAGTTATCCGTAACACATTCTTGTTATGGGACGGATCATCACGATTTGGTCCGAACCGGAGTGGTATCCTACCCTTAGGTGGAATGGAAAGGGTTAGTCATGCCTTTACTTTTTGATACGGTGCTCGTCGCGTCGCTCGTATAACTATATTATTTTTATTTTTATTTTTCCTTTCATTATACCGGACTTCGGATGTTACTTGCTTGCTCTTTTTTTTTTTTTTTTTTTTTTTTTTGCAGTTATGGGTTTGAGAGAAGCTTTGAGATTGAAGTCCTTCGATTCCAAGGAGCTTGAGATCCGAGCCACTAAAACGCCGAAAGGTGATCCTCCGTACCTCAATGTGGTGCAAGAGAATCTTTACCCGATTCGGGAACCTGAGGCTCCGGACGGTCAGGGAGGTTCAGCCGGTCAAGGAGGTTCGGGTTCGGCTCCTATAGCACAAATAGCGGATGTTGCTCCAGCTCAGACTGTGATGGTGACGGGCAGTGGTAAGGGTAAAAAGACCGGTTCGATCGGGTCGAAAGGGTCCGGTTCCATGTTTGTGATCGAAGACGAAGGAGTCCACCTATCTGTTGACGACGAAGGAGTGCGTGATGAGGGTGTAAAAGAGGGTGGCGACGATGAAGACGAGGAAGGGACGGACGAAGAGGAGCATCCTCAGGTTAGCTTGAAAAGGAAGAGGGCTGCTCCATCTAAGTCTGGTCCGAAACCTAAGCAAAAGAAGAAGAAGAAGACGGACTTCAAGACTATCACATTAGATGATGATGATGATGATCAAGTTACTGAATTTTCTGCTGCCGGAGGCATATTAGCGAATTTAGATGCTCATCTTCATGGGGGTCGTATCCCAAAGGACCACCCGGCAAACATTCCATCAAGCCCATTATCCTTCGGAGGAGGGGCTACTAAGGTTATTGCTGATGTTCATATGTCCGATCTTAAAAAGACCGAACATTCTCCTTCGGGTAAGCCTACCACGGGGGTTGCTTCAAATGTGGCCGAGTCCCAAACCAATTGATGGTGGGGATAGTGCCTCTTCTTCACCTTTGTGGCATAACACTGAAGCTGTTTTCTTATCACGGGAGTTAGGTTCGGGCGGCATTGAGGATATGGATTCAACTCGAGCATTGGAGAAGTACGTTCCGGAGTGGTCGCTAACGAACAAGGATCGGATAGTGGATGCTCTGTCAGCGAAAATGGCATTGTTTCATTTGGGGACTCCGGGTGAGCACTCTCATTATCGGAAGATGAGCGGCCCGGAGCTTGGGAATGCCCTTATGATAATTTGGGAATGCACTTTTCAAATTAGCAATTTCGCGTCGGAGCTTGTTACAGGCATATTAGCAATTTCGCGTCGGAGCTTGTTACAGGTTGACTCCGGCTGAGCACTCTCAATATCGGGCGTGAGAATAAGTATTTGTGAGGAGGAAATAGGTCAGGGAGAGAGAGAGGAGAGTTTAGAGAGAGAAAGTAGCGATTACCCCTTGCTGGAAGTTTTGGCGGGGTATTTATAGCTTTTGGGTGTGCTGATGTGGCAAGTTAGTTAGGGCCGGACCAGTCACTATCATGGCAGTTATGAAAGTGGGGCCCAGTTAGTTATGCCGCACCAGCGTATCTGTCCGTTCTGTCTATGGTGCGAGGCGCGGTCCGACCTTGATGTGCCATGGTTCGGTTCTGCTTATGGCGGTGATTCGGTCCGGTCAGGGACGTATCCTCATCAAGTCCCCCTAGTTCGTGGCGTTTCTTGGATAAAGGCTTCGAACTATAACGGCGTAACTTTGGCGGTCTGGGTCCCTGATTTGTCGTTTAGTTGAATTTTTTGAATTTTAAATTTTATGGCGGTGACCTATTGCTGGGTAACCGACAGTCACTTTATGTTTCCCTCTTTATGTGACGTTTGGTGTGCGTCAGCTGTCATGACGTGTCACTACCTGATTGGCAGTTTTGAGGCGGTTTCACATCCCTATAAAGGAGGAGGAAAAGTAACTTTCCGCTTTCACTTTTTACTTCATCTTCTTCACCCCTTTTCTCTGAGACAGGCGATTTGCGAAAAAGGTTAGCTTCTTCCTTACATAATGGCGAAAAATTACTTGTCCGGTTGCTTTAATGTTCTGACCAAAAATGGCTTAGCTTGGTACGGCGATAAATATGCCATTCCTGCATCTTTGCACCCCGTTCTCCCCAAAAAGGACGCGCCTATTTACCCGTTTCCTCCGGGGAAGATAGGGGTTTACACTCGTCTGTTCGATTATTGTAACTACCGTCTTCCTCTGACGAAGTTCTTGATCGGAGTTCTTACATTTCACGAGGTTCATATTTCTCAAATGAACCCCTTCGGCCTTGCCAAGGTGTGTCATTTCGAGTTGGCTTGTCGTGGTTTAGGATCCGACCCGGACTTGGATGTGTTCCGGGGTTTTTACAAATTGAACCGGTCCGGTAACTGGTATACCTTCGAGGTTAGAGATAAAAACTCCTGCTGTTATACATGGATTACTACTAGCATAAAGGATTGGAAAGAACGCTTTTTCTATGTTAATGATCGGTGCGTTCCGGAGTATGGAGGATAAAAAAGACGAAGCTCCCACCTCCTCTTCCTGAAGACTTCGAATTTGATAGATATTTGTACGCAAACTTGATTAAAGAAGCGGGTCGCATACAAAGTTATCCGGAACACATTCTTGTTATGGGACGGATCAGCACGATTTGGTCCGAACCGGAGTGGAATCCTACCCTTAGGTGGAATGGAAAGGGTTAGTCATGCCTTTACTTTTTGATACGGTGCTCGTCGCGTCGCTCGTATAACTATATTATTTTTATTTTTATTTTTCCTTTCATTATACCGGACTTCGGATGTTACTTGCTTGCTCTTTTTTTTTTTTTTTTTTTTTTTGCAGTTATGGGTTTGAGAGAAGCTTTGAGATTGAAGTCCTTCGATTCCAAGGAGCTTGAGATCCGAGCCACTAAAACGCCGAAAGGTGATCCTCCGTACCTCAATGTGGTGCAAGAGAATCTTTACCCGATTCGGGAACCTGAGGCTCCGGACGGTCAGGGAGGTTCAGCCGGTCAAGGAGGTTCGGGTTCGGCTCCTATAGCACAAATAGCGGATGTTGCTCCAGCTCAGACTGTGATGGTGACGGGCAGTGGTAAGGGTAAAAAGACCGGTTCGATCGGGTCGAAAGGGTCCGGTTCCATGTTTGTGATCGAAGACGAAGGAGTCCACCTATCTGTTGACGACGAAGGAGTGCGTGATGAGGGTGTAAAAGAGGGTGGCGACGATGAAGACGAGGAAGGGACGGACGAAGAGGAGCATCCTCAGGTTAGCTTGAAAAGGAAGAGGGCTGCTCCATCTAAGTCTGGTCCGAAACCTAAGCAAAAGAAGAAGAAGAAGAAGAAGACGGACTTCAATACTATCACATTAGATGATGATGATGATCAAGTTACTGAATTTTCTGCTGCCGGAGGCATATTAGCGAATTTAGATGCTCATCTTCATGGGGGTCGTATCCCAAGGGACCACCCGGCAAACATTCCATCAAGCCCATTATCCTTCGGAGGAGGGGCTACTAAGGTTATTGCTGATGTTCATATGTCCGATCTTAAAAAGACCGAACATTCTCCTTCGGGTAAGCCTACCACGGGGGTTGCTTCAAATGTGGCCGAGTCCCAAACCAATTGATGGTGGGGATAGTGCCTCTTCTTCACCTTTGTGGCATAACACTGAAGCTGTTTTCTTATCACGGGAGTTAGGTTCGGGCGGCATTGAGGATATGGATTCAACTCGAGCATTGGAGAAGTACGTTCCGGAGTGGTCGCTGACGAACAAGGATCGGATAGTGGATGCTCTGTCAGCGAAAATGGCATTGTTTCATTTGGGGACTCCGGGTGAGCACTCTCATTATCGGAAGATGAGCGGCCCGGAGCTTGGGAATGCCCTTATGATAATTTGGGAATGCACTTTTCAAATTAGCAATTTCGCGTCAGAGCTTGTTACAGGCATATTAGCAATTTCGCGTCGGAGCTTGTTACAGGTTGACTCCGGCTGAGCACTCTCAATATCGGGCGTGAGAATAAGTATTTGTGAGGAGGAAATAGGTCAGGGAGAGAGAGAGGAGAGTTTAGAGAGAGAAAGTAGCGATTACCCCTTGCTGGAAGTTTTGGCGGGGTATTTATAGCTTTTGGGTGTGCTGATGTGGCAAGTTAGTTAGGGCCGGACCAGTCACTATCATGGCAGTTATGAAAGTGGGGCCCAGTTAGTTATGCCGCACCAGCGTATCTGTCCGTTCTGTCTATGGTGCGAGGCGCGGTCCGACCTTGATGTGCCATGGTTCGGTTCTGCTTATGGCGGTGATTCGGTCCGGTCAGGGACGTATCCTCATCAAGTCCCCCTAGTTCGTGGCGTTTCTTGGATAAAGGCTTCGAACTATAACGGCGTAACTTTGGCGGTCTGGGTCCCTGATTTGTCGTTTAGTTGAATTTTTTGAATTTTAAATTTTATGGCGGTGACCTATTGCTGGGTAACCGACAGTCACTTTATGTTTCCCTCTTTATGTGACGTTTGGTGTGCGTCAGCTGTCATGACGTGTCACTACCTGATTGGCAGTTTTGAGGCGGTTTCACATCCCTATAAAGGAGGAGGAAAAGTAACTTTCCGCTTTCACTTTTTACTTCATCTTCTTCACCCCTTTTCTCTGAGACAGGCGATTTGCGAAACAGGTTAGCTTCTTCCTTACATAATGGCGAAAAATAACTTGTCCGGTTGCTTTAATGTTCTGACCAAAAATGGCTTAGCTTGGTACGGCGATAAATATGCCATTCCTGCATCTTTGCACCCCGTTCTCCCCAAAAAGGACGCGCCTATTTACCCGTTTCCTCCGGGGAAGATAGGGGTTTACACTCGTCTGTTCGATTATTGTAACTACCGTCTTCCTCTGACGAAGTTCTTGATCGGAGTTCTTACATTTCACGAGGTTCATATTTCTCAAATGAACCCCTTCGGCCTTGCCAAGGTGTGTCATTTCGAGTTGGCTTGTCGTGGTTTAGGATCCGACCCGGACTTGGATGTGTTCCGGGGTTTTTACAAATTGAACCGGTCCGGTAACTGGTATACCTTCGAGGTTAGATATAAAAACTCCTGCTGTTATACATGGATTACTACTAGCATAAAGGATTGGAAAGAACGCTTTTTCTATGTTGATGATCGGTGCGTTCCGGAGTATGGAGGATAAAAAAGACGAAGCTCCCACCTCCTCTTCCTGAAGACTTCGAATTTGATAGAGATTTGTACGCAAACTTGATTAAAGAAGCGGGTCGCATACAAAGTTATCCGGAACACATTTTTGTTAGGGGATGGATCAGCACGATTTGGTCCGAACCGGAGTGGTATCCTACCCTTAGGTGGAATGGAAAGGGTTAGTCATGCCCTTACTTTTTGATACGGTGCTCGTCGCGTCGCTCGTATAACTATATTATTTTTATTTTTATTTTTCCTTTCATTATACCCGACTTCGGATGTAACTTGCTTGCTCTTTTTTTTTTTTTTTTTTTTTTTTGCAGTTATGGGTTTGAGAGAAGCTTTGAGATTGAAGTCCTTCGATTCCAAGGAGCTTGAGATCCAAGCCACTAAAACGCCGAAAGGTGATCCTCCGTACCTCAATGTGGTGCAAGAGAATCTTTACCCGATTCGGGAACCTGAGGCTCCGGACGGTCAGGGAGGTTCAGCCGGTCAAGGAGGTTCGGGTTCGGCTCCTATAGCACAAATAGCGGATGTTGCTCCAGCTCAGACTGTGATGGTGACGGGCAGTGGTAAGGGTAAAAAGACCGGTTCGATCGGGTCGAAAGGGTCCGGTTCCATGTTTGTGATCGAAGACGAAGGAGTCCACCTATCTGTTGACGATGAAGGAGTGCGTGATGAGGGTGTAAAAGAGGGTGGCGACGATGAAGACGAGGAAGGGACGGACGAAGAGGAGCATCCTCAGGTTAGCTTGAAAAGGAAGAGGGCTGCTCCATCTAAGTCTGGTCCGAAACCTAAGCAAAAGAAGAAGAAGAAGACGGACTTCAAGACTATCACATTAGATGATGATGATGATCAAGTTACTGAATTTTCTGCTGCCGGAGGCATATTAGCGAATTTAGATGCTCATCTTCATGGGGGTCGTATCCCAAGGGACCACCCGACAAACATTCCATCAAGCCCATTATCCTTCGGAGGAGGGGCTACTAAGGTTATTGCTGATGTTCATATGTCCGATCTTAAAAAGACCGAACATTCTCCTTCGGGTAAGCCTACCACGGGGGTTGCTTCAAATGTGGCCGAGTCCCAAACCAATTGATGGTGGGGATAGTGCCTCTTCTTCACCTTTGTGGCATAACACTGAAGCTGTTTTCTTATCACGGGAGTTAGGTTCGGGCGGCATTGAGGATATGGATTCAACTCGAGCATTGGAGAAGTACGTTCCGGAGTGGTTGCTGACGAACAAGGATCGGATAGTGGATGCTCTGTCAGCGAAAATGCCATTGTTTCATTTGGGGACTCCGGCTGAGCACTCTCATTATCGGAAGATGAGCGGCCCGGAGCTTGGGAATGCCCTTAGAATCGTATAAGCGTTGGATCGAGTCGGAGTCAACCTGTAACAAGCTCCGACGCGAAATTGCTAATTAGAATCGTATAAGTGAAGACAATGTCCGATCGAAGACGAAACAAGAGCTGAGCTCTCTCCGATCTCAAATTGATCATTTAAAGGAGCAAAACTTAGAGGCAAAAGAAGTCAATAAATCTACCCAGGCTTCGGCTGCAGCCGCTTATGAGGCTCGAGACAAAGCTCTTCAAGATTTGGAAATTTTCAAGTCGAAATTCACTGACCTGGAGAAAAAATTATCTGGTGTGGAGAAGAAGCATGCGGCTGAGCTGAAGGAAATGCAGACATCTCATGATCAGCTTCTGGCCGATTATCACCGCTTGGTTGATGGTATGTTCATAATCCATTTTTTTATTGCTTCCCTTCCTGTTCATTGAACCTTGTTTTTCCTCAGTTAAAGACGAATTAGAGAGAGCTCGTGACAGGGAGATTGAGTCACATAAAACAACGATCGATGAAGCAAAGGAGATGTTGTGAACGTGATATAGTTGAATCGTATGCCCAACTGTCGGAGCTCATGCTCACCAAGCAATGGTTCTTGTCAGATGGGGTCGCATGGGTAGTCAGATTGGTGCATCAAAGCCCGGAGCTGGAAAAAGTTATTGCAGACTTGGTGAACAATGTGAATGCGGTTGGGGCGAATGAAGGTATCAAGCACGACTTTGAAGCCGCTAAGGGCTCTGTTCGGTCCTTTGAAGAGGTCCCAGGGTATGATGATGGTGCTCAAGATAAGCTAAACGCTGCGATTAAGGCTTTTGAAGATTTTCACATCTCCGTACTTGGGAAGGTTGCAGATTTGGTGGACAAACCTTTGTCCGTCATTAAGCAACAAAGTGAACTCCCCATAGTGAAGGAAGACTTTGAAGCTTGATATTCGATCTTTCTTGCCATATAACTTTTGACTTTTATTTGTCATTGTGACCGTACAATTTTAAATATCTGTTTCTTTTGGCATGTAACCCATACAATTTATTTTTTGCTTGAAATATTCGATTGACATGTTTGGTATGAAATCACGACTTTGGTAATAGTCATTCGTTCCTGGCTACTTAGTTCTTAGTTTGCGTCCAAACTTCACTGTTCGACCAGGTTTTTTATTCGGTCATCTTAGGTGACCGAAACATAGTAAGAAATTTTTGATTTCTTTTGCTTGAGTGAATTGCTTATAATCGAGCCATTTTTAAGTATGGGCTGTTTTGCTTAACAGATTTTGCTATATTTTTTTTTTTGAACTGTTTAAGCCTTCTCAATCGGTGCGAGGCATGGGTCGAGGCCCGTTTGTGCACATTTATGAATTTGTTCGAACTTACACGCATGCTACTCTTTATACTTATAAATACAGATCGCTTTATTCATTGATTTACTAATCATAGGTGCGGGGAAAACCCTCCCGGTTACAAAGAGAATGGAAATTTGTCGGGGCATTACCCTCCCGATTTATACATGGAATTTAGAAATAAAAACAAGAACTAGCGATCTTTTTTAGCCGTAGCGGGCTATTCACATGAAACATTTCTTTAGATGTACCCCGTTCCATGTTCGGGGTACGGGAGTTCCATCATTTTTTTCCAATACGTACGAGCCTTTGTTGCTAGCTTCTTTGACTCTGTACGGTCCCTCCCACTTAGGGGTTAGCTTGCCGGGGGCTTCAATACGGCTCGCATCGTTGTTTCGGAGCACATAGTCTCCGACCTTGAACTTGTAGAGTTTGGCCCGGGCGTTATAGTACTTCTCAATCTTCTTTTTGTATCGGGCTTCTTTGATTGCCGCGATGTTCCGGCGCTCTTCTAGAAAGTCAAGGTTAGATCGGAGTTCATGCTCATTTTCCTCCCAATTCTTACACCTCTGGTTTGGGAGTCCGATTTCGGCGGGAATCACTGCCCCGGTGCCGTAAGTAAGACTAAACGGTGTTTCTCCGTTGCTAGTCTTGTGTAGCGTTCGGTGAGCCCATAAAACGTTCGGTAATTCATCCGCCCAGCCTTTTCCTTCGTAACCGAGACTCCTCTTTATCCCATCGACGATTCGTCGATTTATCTGTTCGACTTGCCTGTTCCCCTGGGGGTGGGCAACCGAGGAGAAGACTTGGTTAATTTTTAAATTTTCACACCAACGCTTAAATGGGTTTTCTGCAAACTGCTTTGCATTGTCGCTTATAATGTAGAGTGGAAGACTGAAACGGCATACGATTTGTTCCCAGAAGAACCGCGTCACGTTGTAGCCGGATATGATTGTGAACGGTCGAGCTTCCACCCATTTGGTGAAATATTCCACCGCGACTAGCAAATACTGAGCGCTTCCGCTTGATCTTGGAAAAGGCCCAACGATATCAACGCCCCATTTTTGGAAAGGCCATGCAGCGGTTACCGGTATCATCTCATTCTTGGCTCGGAGGCTGATTGCTGCGTGCTTTTGGCACTCATCACACTGTTGGAGTTCTTTAACTGCACTCTCGTGCATCCCAGGCCAGTAATATCCTGCATTTTTTACCTTAGTCACGATCATCTTAGTTCCGGCGTGGATGCCACAGATGCCAAAGTGTATTTCCCTGATGATGTAACTGGCTTGCTCCGGATCCAAACATTTTAACAGAGGCCCGAGAAAAGTCTTTCGGAACAAGCCTCCTTCTTGCATCTGGTATTGAAGAGAGTTGATTTGGATCTTTCTTACCTCCGCTTTATCAACCGGTAAAACGTCATGTACCAAGTAGTTAATTATTGGCATCATCCACGTTTGCGACGGTGCTTCGACCTGCATGACCTGTAGAGCTGCAATTGAAGGTGCAGTTAAAACTTCCACTCTTACTTCTTTGGCTAGGTGACTGAATGACACTGATGCCAACTTGCTCAGTGCATCAAGCTTCTTGTTCTTGCTACGGGGAACATGCTCGACTTTACATGCTTCGAATGATGCCATAACTTGCTTCACCTGTTCGAGATACTCGATCATGTTTGCTTCCCTCGCCTCATACTCTCCGTTTACTTGATTTGCTACGAGCAATGAATCTACATGGGCCACGACATTTTTTGCTCCGACTTTCAGCGCTAGACGTAGGCCAACTAAGAGGGCCTCGTATTCAGCTTCGTTGTTTTAACTCTTGAATTCTAGCCGGAGCGCGTACGTCATATCCGTTCCGTCTGGATCGGTGAGAATTAGGCCCGCCCCTGCTTCTTCGGAACTAGAAGCTCCGTCGATATACAGGGACCAAGGCTTCTCTGGAGCTTTTTCAACTTCTTCCATTCCTTTATCTTCCGGAATCTCAACTAAGAAATCTGCTATTACCTGCCCTTTCAACGGACCTTTGGTTCGGAAGGTGATATTGAATGCGCCCAACTCGATCGCCCATTTTGCCATTCGACCCGAAACTTCAGGCCGTCGGAGAACGTGCTGGATTCTCTGATCCGTTCGTACTTCGATTGGGTAGGCTTGAAAGTATCGGCGAAGTCTTCTCGAAGCATGGACTAGTGCCAGGGCCAATTTTTCCAAGTTTGAGTATCTTGTTTCGTAATCTTTTAACATTCGGCTTACGTAATAAATGGGGATTTGCTTCCCGGTACGGTGAGCAACTAGTACTGCACTGATAGCTCCAAACGACGCGGCTAAGTATACCGTTAGTACCTCATCTTCTTCCGGTACGGTGAGAGTTGGCAAAGCGCCCAGACAGGTTTTAAGCTCTTCAAAAGCTCGTGCGGCTTCTTCCGTCCATTTAAACTCCGATCTAAATCTTTTTCTGAGAACATCCATGAACGGGAGCGACCTGTCTGCTGCTTTTGACAAGAACCGATGGAGAGCAGCCAACCGTCCATTTAAGGACTGAATCTCTTTAACCGACGTCGGAGGCTTCATTGTAAGAACAGCGTCAATCTTGTCTGGATTGGCCCGCAAGCCTTTTGACCCAACCATGACTCCCAGAAACTTACCTTCTTCTACCCCGAACGTACATTTTTTGGGGTTTAGCTTCATGTTGATGCTTCGGAGTCGGGTAAACATTTCAAGTATGTCTTTTAGCATGGTGGCCTCATCGTGACTTTTGATCACGATATCGTCAACATATACTTCTACGTTTCGCTCAATCTGATCTTTGAAGGCTTTGCTCATCAAACGCTGGTACGTAGCACCGGCGTTTTTCAAACCGAACGGCATCTTAGTAAAACAATACACTCCTTCATTGGTGACGAAGGCTGTCTTATCCTCATCTTCGACCGCCATTTGTATCTGATGGTATCCCTTGTAGGCATCCAAAAAACACTTCAACCTGAACGTGGCGACGAAATCAATCTTCTCATCGATCTCCGGTAAAGGAAAACAATCTTTCGGGCACTCATCGTTTAAATCGGTGAAATCAATGCACATTCTTCATGAATTATCTTTTTTCCGTACCAAAATGGGATTTGACACCCATGTTTGATACCGGACTTCTCGAATGATTCCGGCGTCTAGGAGGCTCTTAACATCTTTTGCAATTGCTTTGGCTCGATCCGGCGCCATGTGCCTTTTCCTTTGTGCTATTGGTTTGATTGATTCTTTTATGTTCAGGTGATGTTGTGCCATAGATCTGGGGACTCCTTGCATATCGGAGTGCGTCCATGCGAAAACGTCTATCGAATTGCTTAACAATTCCCACAGGAGCTTCTTTGTTCGTTTTGGGAGCTGAGCACCGATAGCTACTTGCTGTTCGGGAAAATCCGGATTGATCGCCCAAAGTTCGGTAGGTACTTCGGACTTTTTGGAGCTCGTTTCCGCTGCATGTCTTACTTCGGCAACAAACGAGTTTGATTATGAGAAAATAGTGGCAACTCCGACCTCAGTGGGGAATTTTATAGCTCCATGTATTGTCGAGCTGATCGCTCCGAGAGCTCGTAACCCGGGTCGTCCAAGTATTATGTTATGCGATGAATGAGTACCAACAACTAGGAAAGTTAATTGGACAGTCCTGCTTTTATCACCATCTTTGAATGTGGTCGGAAGAGTAATCTGTCCTATCGGACGAACCACCTCTCCGGAAAAACTGATCAGAGGGGTGGAGACTTCAATCAACCTCTTCTTTACTTGGGGGTTCAGCTGCTGGAAACACTGTAGATACATGATCTCAAAGGCGCTTCCTCCGTCCACGTAAATTCGTCGGACCAGGTGTCCGGCGATGACAACCGAGATTGTAATTGGTCCGTCCCGAGCATCATCGGGATCGATCGGAGGGAAGTACGTTGGTTGATGCATCCATGCTGCCATATGTTGGTTCGGCCGCTTTACCCCTCTTGATTCGGTTGACCGGATCATATTGATTCTGGGCTCGGTGTTCGGATTATCAATTGCTGCTGCTGATTTCTTCCCATCTTTCACTTCTTTCACAAGGTGCGAGAGTTTACCGGATCGTACGGCCTTTTCGATTTCTTGCTTCAGAGCCCAACATTCATCAGTTGTATGACCCTTGTCTCGGTGATATTCACAATATTTCTTAGAGTGCCTATCCGAGGTAGGTCGTTGCTTCGACAGTGTAAGGAACCGAGTAGTCTCTGTACTGAGAATTTCGCTTGGCGATTTGGTGAGTTCGGAAAAGGTGTTGAAACGTACGTTCCCTGTTCGGAAACTGCTTCGATCTGACTTCTGATACGGGCCACGATTTCTGTTCCAACTGCTGCTTCTATCTTTTGGTGGTGACGCGTTGCGTCTCCACGATGTGGTTCGGGCCTTGGCATTTCTTGTTGTAGTTTCGTTCGGCTGACCGCAGGCACTCTTTCCCCGAACGAAGGCTCGAGCTCTCTCCATAAGCGTCTCCATAGTTTTTGGGAGATCTTCATGGAGTTTCTCCACAACCTGATTGTTCCGAACTCTGTGGCAGAACCCAGAGACTCGGAGCTGGTCAACCGCTCCACTTATCTGCATGCTTTCTCGATTGAAACGATCGATAAAATCTTCTACAGACTCCCCGTCGCGGCGCTTTATATGGTGAACCTCGGTAATGTCTTTCTTGCAGCGTCGCTGCTGACAGAAATTTTGTAAGAAAATACGCCGGAAATCCTCAAAGTGGTAGATCGACCCCTCTAGCAATCCATCAAACCAAACCCTTGCCGATCCGGTGGGAGTTTGGGCGAACATAAGACACCAAGCCGGCAGAGGCCACTGCTCGACCTTAGCCGCTCCGGCAAACGCGAACATATGGTCATCCGGATCGGACGTACCATCGTAAAACTTCAGTGTGGGAGGCATCTTCAGCTTAGCTGGGAGTGGGGCATTGACGATCCGTAACGTAAACTTTGATTGGGAAGTCATAGACATGGGGTGGTATGGCATGAGCAGCTCTTGATCTTGGGGGTTTAAACCCATAGATCCCTGGAGAAACAGGTCGTTTAGACCGTTATTCATCGGAGCACTTGTAACCGAAGAAAATTGTGTAAAATGTGTTATAGGAGTGGAGATCATAGAACTTACCAGAGATCCGGAAGCGAAGGGTCCAACGGAGACGGGGTTTCCCCTGGATAGACGTTGTTAAACAAGTTTGCTCGGAGACTTTGCAGCATCTCGTCTCGCTGTTGTTGCTGCTGTAACTGACGCAATAGATCGGCATTTCGCAAAAGGAAAGCGTTATCGAAGTTAGGTAATGGCGTGGCGACCGGGGCAGTAACAGACAGCGTGGTGATAGAACTTCCGCCTACAGAGTTTGCAGCTGGAGGAGCCGACGCGGATCCTATTGAAGCTGCTGAGGCAGCAACTGCTGTTGAAGCAGTTGTGGAGGCAGCACTTCCTTCCCATATATCATTGTAAGATGGGAAAGTGTTGGTGGAGACTGCTGTCGTTGATTCTGCCATGATCTCAAATGAACAAAAACAAGGAAACGAATTATGTGAATTCGAGGGGATGGCGCCACTGAAGACTCAAAACCAGTTGGTACGACCAGGTTAGAGCAGAGCTTCAGATGACCTAGCAAGGAACCTGCAAGATCACAAGAAAACAACCACACCGTTAGCCTCGTCACAGGGAGGGGGGCCTCTCTGTGACCAAGCTCGGGTGTGAGAATAAGTATTTGTGAGGAGGAAATAGGTCAGGGAGAGAGAGAGGAGAGTTTAGAGAGAGAAAGTAGCTATTACCCCTTGCTGGAAGTTTTGGCGGGGTATTTATAGCTTTTGGGTGTGCTGATGTGGCAAGTTAGTTAGGGCCAGACCAGTCACTATCATGGCGGTTATGAAAGTGGGGCCTAGTTAGTTATGCCGCACCAGCGTATCTGTCCATTCTGTCTATGGTGCGAGGCGCGGTCCGACCTTGATGTGCCATGGTTCGGTTCTGCTTATGGCGGTGATTCGGTCCGGTCAGGGACGTATCCTCATCAATGATGATGATAATTATGAAGGTGATGTTGAAGAATGACGGAACAGAATATGAGGAAAAGATGAATGTGATGATATCGGATGAAAGAATTGATGATTTCGGATGAAATCAGATGAAGATTGTTGATCCGAGATGTTGTTGAATGTCCGAAAGGACGATCCCGGATGATTTCGGATTAAACGATATGATTCCGGATGAAATGATTATCAAGGAGATCCGAAATGATGAAACTGACAGTTGATGATGTACGATGATTTGATGATGTCGGATGTCAGATGATTTCTTTGATGATGATGAGCTAATGATGATGAATTTTTTTGATTTTTTTTATTTTAAATAAACCTTTAACACCTCTCAAAAAGATCAAAAGAGCAAACTATAACGATTTTTTAAGAACACGATGAAGATCACGAAGAACACGATGAAGATCTTCAACCAAAAACCAGAATTTCTTGAATGTTTGATATCTAACTGGCTCTGATACCAATTGTTAGTCCCGAACAACCCGTGATATCACTCAACGGTTCGATCGAACGCGGAATATAAGATCAAACCGTATGAACAAAAAGAAAATTTTCATTACAAATCTTAGTTTCGTTGCTTAGATCGCACACAGTCTCAAGGATTGTCTGGTACGATCTTCGAGAACCTTGCACACAATCCCTAGGATTGTCTGGTACAAGGCTCTCTATTTGGGGTTACATCATTACAATGGAGAGCTCTACTACAATAACCTAGATAGGACTATTTATAGGACCCTCTACCATATTGGCCCACATGGCCTAGCCCAAGCCCAAAACCTAATCTAAACCCAATTAATACATAAATTAATACAATAAAGATAAGCGTAAAACTTCTGGACCTAACAAACCTAATCGATTCCACCATCATCATCATCCTCATCTTCATCCTTCCACCTTCACCTTCAAACCTAACCTCCACCACTCCTCAAACACTCAAAGGTCATGGCTCGGTGTTCGCGCTCATTGCCCGGTGATCACGTCCATTCAAGCATGAGCGGCTAGTCTCTCCGGTTTCACCCCGGTATAGATTGTTGTAAGCTCTCTAGGGTTTGTGCATTTGTATTTTGATTTGATTTTGTGACAAATTGTTTAGTATTTGAACCTTTAATAATTGTCTTGCATTAGTTTTGAATTTGTAAATTGTCAAGTGATGATAAAATTTGACTTTACGAAATGGCTATGTGCAATCATGCCATATCTTAGGTTAGGATTTACATGTTCGAGGTAAGGAAGTGTGTTGTGGTCCGTTGTCTATGACGTTGATAACAATTGGCACCTAAGTCTCGTGATAGAAATCTGTTAATCACTATATGCAATTGAATCAAGTTAAAACATGTAAGAACCCTAGGTCTTGCAATAATCGAACCGGGTGTGATCCATATTCCTGATTCTTGTCTTCAATTAAGTAACTTAGTTTTGCAATCTTAGTTAGTAAACAGTTGTTTTAGATAATAGTCATTTGTCGGTTCACTCTGATTTCTTTTCAAATCCTATAAACTTATAAAAATTAGCAAACATCATAATCACATTGTACATTTTTGTAACTAGTCTAACTAGCCGAACAGGTCGTGCGATACTGACCACATACTCTTCGTGGATATGATACCCGACTTACCCTAGCTACCTAGGTTTAATTGGGTTTTTGACTATTCGGGACGACACGGTCACGTCAGTTACCTGTAATTATTTCTTCAAAATTAACTAGTTTAGAAAAAGAAAAATTAATCACGCTTTTGAAAAAACACAAAAACGTGATTGCATGGAAGCTTGTATATATAAAAGGAATAAATCCTTCCATGTGCACGCATAAAATTTTGATGAATGATGAATATAAATCGGTAATACAACCATAACGTAGAGTAAATCCAAATGTTCAAGAAGTGGTTAAAAACGAAGTCATCAAACTACTTGATGCCGGAGTCATCTACCCAATTTCCGATAGCCCTTGGGTAAGTCCAGTTCAAGTAGTTCCCAAAAAAGGACGTATGACGGTGTTCACTAATGAAAAAAAAAGAATTAATACCAACAAGAACCGTCAACGGATGGAGAGTTTGTATAGACTATCGTAGATTAAATGAGGCAACGAGGAAAGACCACTTCCCCTTACCTTTTATTGATCAAATGTTAGATAGATTATCCGATAGCTCCCGAAGATCAAGAAAAAACAACAGAACTTTTGCTTATCGACACATGCCTTTCGGTCTATGTAATGCCCCCGCAACCTTCCAACGTTGCATGATAGCCATCTTCCATGATATGATAGAAAAAACCATGGAAGTTTTCATGGACGACTTTTCTATCTTCGGATATTCATATGACCAATGCCTCGATAACCTTGAACGGATGCTATCCCGATGTATGGAAACTAACCTCGCCCTTAATTCGGAAAAATGCCATTTCATGATAACGAAGGAAATAGTACTCGGTCACAAAATCTCAAGCGAAGGAATGGAGGTTGATCGGGCTAAAATAGACACCATCTCCCGATTACCACCTCCATCCTCCGTTAGAGCTATCAGAAGTTTCCTAGGGCATGCCGGATTTTATAGATGATTTATCAAAGACTTTTCGAAAATTTCAAGACCTTTAACAAAATTACTTGAAAAAGATGCACCATTCATCTTTGACAAGGATTGTAACCAAGCATTTTTAACATTAAAAGAAATGCTACTCAAAGCACCAATCATGATAGCGCCTGATTGGAAATTAGCTTTCGAAATCATGTGCGATGCAAGCGACTTTGCAGTTGGAGCTGTCTTGGGACAACGAAAAGATAAGCATTTTCACCCAATATACTATGCTAGTAAAACACTCAATGATGCATAAGAAAATTACACTACAACTGAAAAAGAGTTACTAGCTGTAGTATTTGCTTTTGATATATTTCGTTCTTATCTTGTTCTTTCTAAAACGATAGTTTATACATACCACGCAGCCATTCGATATCTCTTTAAAAAAACGTGATGCCAAGCCGCGTTTAATCAGATGGATTCTACTCCTCCAAGAATTTAACATTGAAATAAAAGACAAAAGAGGAGCTGAAAACACCGCTTCCGATCATCTATCCCGCTTGGAGGATCTAGCTTTGCAGGAAACTGGTGACGAGCTCATCAATGAAAAATTCCATACGGAATCATTAGAAATAGTGGAATACCGAGAAGAACCATGGTACGTCAACTACGCCAACTACTTAGCTAGTGGAGTAGTCACGAAAGGATGGTCACATCATCAAAGAAAAAAAATTCTTTGCCGATGTAAAACATTATTTTGGGAAGATACTTATCGTTTCAAAATTTGTGCTAACCAACTTATCCGACGGTGCGTACATGGTAGCGAAGCAAGGAAGATTCTCCGCCATTGTCACGAAGCTCCGTACGGCGTACATCATGGAGCCACTAGTACCACACGAAAGGTATTTGATTCGGGATTCTATTGGCCAACCATTTATAAAGACTCCCAAAGTCTTAAAAAGACATGTGATGCATGCCAACGATCAGGTAATATTTCTTCCAAAAACGAAATGCCACAAAATGGCATTCTTTTTTGTGAAATTTTTGATGTGTGGGGACTAGACTTTATGGGACCTTTCCCACCTTCAAAAGGAAACAAATATATACTTGTGGCCGTGGATTACTGGTCAAAATGGGCCGAAGCCGAAGCTCTTCCAACAAATGATGGAAGAGTTTTGGTAAGATTCTTGAAACGACTATTTTCTCATTTTGGTACTCCAAAAGCATTAATAAGTGATAGAGGCACCAATTTTTGTAATCATCAACTTGAAAAACTTTTAACAAAATATGGGGTCTATCATTGGATCTCAACCGCATATCACCCTCAAACAAATGGACAAGCCGAAGTGACTAATAAAGGTTTAAAAAGAATACTTGAGAAAACCATTGGATTAAATAAAAAAGAATGGGCCGATAAATTAGACGACGCTTTATGGGCTTTTCGAACCGCGTATAAAACAACAATAGGAACCACCCCATATAAGCTCGTCTATGGAAAAAGTTGTCATTTGCCAGTAGAAATAGCAAATAGGGCTTAGTGGCATTAAAAAAAGTAAACTTAGACCATGAAACCGCCGGAAAGAATCGATTTTATCAATTAAAAAATTAGACGAATTAAGAAATCAAGCATACTCTAACTCCGAAATTTATAAGGAACATATGAAAAACTTACATTACAAACATATCAAACCCAATGAATTTCGAGTAGGAGATCAAGTGCTATTGTTTAATTCACGACTTCAATTATTTCCCGAAAAATTAAAGTCTAGGTGGTCGGGACCTTTCTCCATCACCCATATTTTTCCACACGTTGCAATCGAGATTAAATTTCAAAATGGTATTCCATTCAAAGTCAACGGGAAAAGGCTTAAGCTCTATCAAGGATTTACTGAGGATGACGAGAAGGAGATTTCACTTCAAGCGGTCGAGGTATGATTAAACGAAGGTTTATGTATATATGTAAACTAACATCATGTCTTGTAGGTAATGGACTTCGGGAAAGCTTCAAAAATTCGGTAAGGTAACTAAACCAGTTTCGGGAAAACAGGTCTCTCACACGAGCACTAAAAAAAGCTAACCACGGGGCCGTGGCTGCTAGCCACGGGGGCGTGGTCGGCCTGCAGACAAGGAAAAAACCCTTGTTCTTCTCATTTCTACACTTCACCACGACCTGTTTCCCCGAAAACTCTTTGGTTCCTCCGTGATTTCCTGCAAATTTCTACGTTTTCCTACCGTTCAACATCAACAAGATATGATTCTAACATCTTCTGTAGTTAGTTTAACGATTTGCATGTAGATTAACATCAAAAATTTGGTGAAAAATCTAGGGTTCTTGAACTTGAACCGAACCAAACCCCAAATGTTTACTTAGATCTAGTAGTAGTAGTTTAGAAACTTGTTATAGGAAGTAAATCAACCATTATTGTTCGTAGATTTGCCCGATTTCAAGCAAAAACCATAAACCCTTGTTCTTGAACAAAAAAAAGTTAAAACTGATGGGGTAAACGGTTTGTTGTTGGGAAAATGGCACTTGGGCTTTCATTTTCAGGGGAAACCGCCCCTACTCAACTAAAAATTTTCAAGTTTCCGAAACCAGGACGAAAAATGAAAATTTGAAGTAACAGAAGCCTGACCACGGGGCGTGGTCAGCAAGCACGGGGCATGGCCAGGGATTGTTGCTGAACATGGTGCGTGGCCAGTGGCCACGGGGCCGTGTCCAGTTCCCTGTTTTCAGTTTTTTTTCGAATTTTTATCATAACGCGCTGACTATTTTGTGGTTCTCTTTTGCAGCAATGGCCAGCAAGTTCCTCAAGTTCAAGTAATCAGAATGGGGGTACCAAGCTCGCTATGACATACTCCAAACTAGGCCGGAAGAAGCACCGAAACAAGCATGTTATGAAACCCTGGAAGCCGTGGGGCAACAGGACCGGTACGACATGCTAGTCACTGGACCACTCTGGGTGGCTCTTGGCACAAAATTCCATTCCGTCATTGAATACAATATGGAGTTCTATTGCACTTTCAAATTTAAAGCCAAGGCAAAACCGTTTGACGAAGAAGGGGTTCAATTCAGATGCGATGGGGAGGTATTCTCCTTTTCCATAGCCCAGTTTGGGGTGAATGTGGGTTTATTCACCAAAGACGAGTCTATTGAAGAGGAGTTCATGGGTGGTCTCTGTGAAATCCCGAACAACATGTGCCAAACGGCATGGGCTCAAATTGGAGAAGGGCCTTATGATCCAAGCGTAACAAAGAGCTCCCAGTTGCGCGACCCCCTCTACCACTACATCCACCGGGTCCTTAGTAACTCCGTATGTCAAAGGCGTGATAGCTCGAGTGTGGTGAACCTCCATGATCTTACCGTCCTTTATTGCATCCATAACCGCGTACCTCTCGATGTCACCCACCTACTCCTCCAAAACATGCACCTAAACCAGTTAGCCTCCTCCCCGATACCAATCTTTTTTGGGGGATGGATCTACCGCCTCTACAAGACCTACGTCCAACGCATGCCAAAGTCATTCCACAGCGGTCCAAGGTCCGGAAAGGTTATGTTTTTACAAATTTACAACCGATAGCATCGTGATAAAAAGAACCAAATAAGAAAATTATGAAAAAGGCATGACAAATCTAATTAAAATTTGATTATATAAACTTGATCACATTATAAACCCATTCCCACAATAAGTGAGTTTTGAGCCTTTATTGAGCATGTATGCGTACATCTTTAAACTAAATGCTCATTTTTTGTTTCTTGTGTGAATAGCCGCTTGGTTCTTACGACTCTAGAACTTGCCAAGACGATACATTTCCGGTCCTTACCAACTTAAACCCAAGTACGTAAATGATGGAGGCATTAGGACTAACCCATTTTCCTTTCAAAACCATTATTTTTCCTTTTCTTTTACACCACTACCCAAAATCTCCCTAGTTAACCCCTTTGAGCCTAAAGCATTTCATTTCAACCCGAAAAACAAACACCCATTACCCACCAAACCTTTTTCTTTTCAAACCCATGTGTTTTAGTAAAAAGCTCGGTTATCTTGTGACATGAAAAAAATGGAAAAGTTGCAATAACCAAACAAGTTCCTCAAAGAAATCTTGTTTGAATATGTTTAGTTTGAATAAATGTCACAAAAAACAAAAAGTTTTATGACAACCAACGCTTTTTACGCTTTTCTCCATTTTACTAACCACTAACCAAAAATCACATACCCTTAGCCCAAGCCTAACCCTTTCCAAAGTCCTCTTGATATTTACAAAGGTTTATAGTTAAAAAGGAGGAGGTTTGATCGCTTGGCAATCATATGGTAGAAGTAAGTTCCACGCCGGTATCGAGTGTTTAACAAAAATACACAATCGGCCGAGTGTTGAGTGATCTCCCGTGAGGTATGTGAACTTGTATACAAATGGAATTTTAAAGAGGCATGTTATGCCCAAATAAATAATTTTTGTTAACAAGTGTTCTAAATAAATCATGACGAATAGGATTGTAAATAAAATAAAAACTAAACTTAATAAAGATCTTAGATTCCCGACACTCAAGATAAGCCACAAACTTCTTCTCTACCTCTTCCATTTGGGTGTGTAAGCCACATATTAAAGAGTTTTGCTTGAGGACAAGCAAAGATTCAAGTGTGGGAGTATTTGATGTGTGCAAAATGAAACATATAAATTACATTAAATAAGGCATAAAACTAACCTTTTTTTAGTACTAATGTTGGAAAAAGCGCGTTTCTTTCTTCCTTTTGAATTTACAGGACTAAACGAGCTTAAAAGAACAAAAGGAAGAAATAAGTAGCCAAAACCAACATAAATACAAGAAGAAGGAATAAAGTGACATGCCCGACCCCTCGGCAGCATCTCCCAAAGCAAACAAATAAGAAACAGAACCTGACCACGGGGCCGTGCCTAGCTGGGCATGGGGCGTAGTCAGGACCCTTCACAACAAGACAAACCTGCAGAAGCTTCCACGCCCACCCCGGGGCCGTCCCTAGCTCTACATGGGGCGTGGTCAATATAAGATTTGCAGAATCTTGATAGTACAACAAAGAGTTGACCACGGGGCCATGCCCAGAAGACACGGGGTCGTGTGGGGCCCTCTGGTGACAATTTCAATTAATAAAGGAAGAGAAGATAATGGCCACAGGCCGTGTTGGCTGGACACGGGGCTGTGGCCAGGGCTCTGTTCAGACTATAAATAGAGGTGCTTGGTTCACTTCAAAGGCATCCCTTGGTAAACCACTTCGCTCCCACTTTTCCACCACGACAACACCAATACCCACCATCATCATCCATCATCCATCTTTAGAGTGTGTAGTAGTCTCGAGATCCAAGATTGATCGTAAGAGCTTTTGTCAATCAATGGCCATGTTTGGCTAATCTCTTACATCACTTGGTGAATACAAGTCTTTTATGTATTACTTCTGATTTTTAATCTTTCGGCGCTTTTTGATTGGGTTTGTATTAATGACTTTAATAACTAGTTTCGTATGTTGAAAGTGAATTTTCTTCACCATTTCTTCATGATGTTTTTAATTTGCTCATTCATGTCTTTACGGTCTATGTAAAGTACATGATGTCATTAATTTACATCATTCGCATCTTTACAGTCTATATAAAGCGCGTTAATTACCTGGAAGGGGGTTAGGATGGTGGTTTGGTAAAGTTCTTGTCTCATTCAGTGTATAGTTCATGCGAGGACTTGGTTCAAGCTTACTAGGACCTCCTTCAATGCCCAACGGTATTGGATGGATGGGGTGCGAATAGCTTGAACCCCTCATATGTAAACTACTATTAATACTTTAAACCGGCTTCTTGGGATTGTATACTTGCTAACTCAAACCACTTAGCCAAGGATAACGTCACCTTCAAAAGAGGGGCCTACCACTTTTCGCATTAATAACTAACTTAATTCTCTTTCAATATTCTGATCATTTGGGATTGTATCCCTGCTGACTCAAACCACTAGGTTGAGGGTAACGTCACATTCAAAAGAGGGGCCTACTACTATAACCAAGATAATCTCTTAAAAAGTCCGAAAGTGCGAAAATCATCAAAGGATACGTTAAAGACAAGTTGGATCCAAGTGATTCTATCTTGCTATTTGTTTTTCATGTAATTTATCTTTACATTTTTAGTTTTATTTTCATTCTTTTAAAACTCTTTTCTCAAAAATTGGACCGATTAGACGTCGACGCTAAACCGTCGACGCTAAACCGGTATTAAAAGCTCTTGTACCCTTGGACAGCCTCGGTATCTTACCAACACTATACTATGCTCGCGATGGGTGCACTTGTCTAAGTGTGTATTTAGTGTTAGTATAATATCGTGTTTTGTAAATTTAAAACTTGACTAATGTGTAAAATGGGCTTAAAATATTAATAATATTATATCACGCTTAAAGCCCACCTTATATCGACACGTGTTTTACTTCGATAAAAAACCATAAATATGAATATTTATAACGTTCCCTATAATACCGATATAGGTACCAATGTTGTTCATTCAAAATCGTTTCATCTTGTCACAACTTCGGTACGGTATCGACATCCCTTATAGTTTACGATAAAAAACTCTATATTGTATACAACTCCATTTTCAACATTGTTCGGGTGAAATCGACACATTACGCTACGCGATGAGAACATTATGGGTTTTGATTTGGTTCGTTAAGGTTAAGGTATTGACACTCGCAATTGCAATAGCAATAGCAATAGCAATCGAAAGGGAAACCCCAAAAATAATCTCAATAGAAAACCATAAAAAACAATACCAGTATCAGCTCCCATCATATCGATACAAGTAACAATAATACAAATATTGGTACCAACGAACCCTCGTATAACTTACATACTAGATTGTCAAGAGAAAAATTAAACACATTCACGACAGGCTTTCAGTGATTGTCAGTCAATTTGTTATGGTAGCGGTACGATACTGTCACCCAATATAGCAACCGAAAGAGATAAAACGAATACTAAATTACCAATACTAATGGACAACATTAGTTGACACCGACATTTGTTATAGCTTACGATACCAAAAAGATATTCTTTTGCGAATACAATTCTGTTTCTATGAGACTTTTACCGAAAACCATAAAAATAAATAACATACCATACAAAAAACTTCACTACATGTATGTTACGACAAAGAACAATGTCAATTATATTCAACTCGTTCGACTTTTAAACATAACTTTTATGAATGCGTAGATAAAAATAAGCGCGTTGCACCGATATATTTAAAAAGGGTAAACAACGTTTAGTAACATTCGGCCTAGTGTACCATCAAAATTTTCCGCTTTCCCCATGCAGAGATCACAAATTTATTTTTGGTTCTCGGGTAGAGACTTCCTAGGAAGTGACACATCCTGGTACTACTTCCACTTGAGCAAGTTTAGCTATTGAGCTTTTCATCTTCTCCATAACCAATAAGCCCAAAACGTGTGAGTGTTATTTGAGACATGGCATGTCTTATGAACCCACCACCTCTCATGTCAACGGCCGATATGAGATTTGCCTAAGGTATTGCACACTAGTTTATATAAAATTACTAAATGGGATGTCCTTTTGATAGCATGTACGGTTGTGCTTTGACTTCTTGTAAGACTACTAACAATTTGGTTTTGAAAATATTTATATAGAGACGTAGATAGAAGTACGCATGTCACAACGGCATACTCGAACTTTATAAAACAAAATATCTTAGAAACTATAAGAAAAAAAGATATTATGCTTAAAATTACTTATTATAACAAAATAATAAAAAATAGTAATACTATTTACTAATTACTTAAAATTACTAATTATTATAATATTAGTAATATTCAGTTACAAACTATTTACTATAGAGTTAATTCTACAATAAATCTTCATATTTCAAATTTGTTTATTCTTAAGATGATAAGTCCACATCAAATTAAATCTGACTAAACCTTAACCTTCGGTATAACTAGGGCAATAACGTATTCAATCACATATTTCAAATTTTGAGTTAATTGCCAAAATCATCCCTCAGGTTTGGTCAGGTTTGCCATTTTCGTCCAAAATAACACTTTTGTACCAAATTGCCCCCAACGTTTGTAACTTTTTTCTATTTTCATCCAAATCACTAACTTAGTTTATTTTGTCACACTCCTTTCTAAGGCGGAAGCACGAGGTGTGATCCTAAAAGGTTCTCATTGCATACGAATGATAAACATACTACATGATCATAAAACAAACTCCATAATGCCATTGATATTAAATATCCAAAACATAAGTTAAGTTAAGGGTTTACATCACATGAAAGATAATTGTTTGAAAGGTTTACAACTTTATTTCAACAACAAACATCAAGGTTTTGATCATTATATACCTACATGAGGTGGAATATAATAACCAAATCCCACAAAAGAGGCATTGGAGTCCTGACATGACATAACTAAAAACATAAATGACATCCTTGAGCAGGAAAGACCGCACGTACATCCACTTAGTTACCTGAAATACATGTAAGTTTTGGTAAATCGTCAACAAAAGTTGGTGTGAATTCATGCAGTTTTTGTGTAAACATTCAAGTATTGTTGTAAAAATCATGGTATGCATTTGTACTTGAAAAAGTATTCTGTAAATGTAAGCGTAAGGAATACGAGATCGCTAATGGTTCGCGAGGCCACTAACATTAGATCTAAGCTTTTGTTCCGCGGTCAAGGACTTACATTGATTAATGGTGCTTATGACACCCTATTCGTGACATGATCTATAAAGTGATTCCTTAGTTTGTTTTGTCATACCATAGTACATGTATTTTCCCCAAATTTAGAAAACAAGAAAAATGTTTAAAAGCGGGACATGAACTCAAAATTTTGCGTAACCTGCGTTGTAAACTTCACCGGATTTGCTTCGTGAGCGTCGTGACCTATACGTGTCTCTGTGTATGTTAGTCACCAGACTTGTAACACACAAGTACAAGTCACCATCTTTAGTTTATATATTTGTTCTTTGTATGTTCATTCTTTGTGAGGGTCGTGCCCTTGGTTTGTCGGGTCTTTCCCGTACGTTGTGTATTGCACTTTGAGTATGCATTGTCTACTGTAAATATATATTTTACTTTTTCAAAAAAATATATATATATTTATTCAATTAGAATTTGTCAAAGTAATATGTGTTAAAAATAAACTTTATTTTTAACTTGTCCATGTAAGTTTCTTGTATTATTTCTCCAAAAATAAATATAAGTATTTTGTGAAATAATGTTCTCAATATTATTTTTGTACAAGTATACCTAGGAAGGTATTCTTGTATTTTATGTAAATACTTGTGTATTTTGTATTATTCACCAAAAATCAATACTTTGATTTTTATTACTTTCTGTAATTGTATTTCTTAAAAATAATGTATTTTTAAGTCTTATGTGGAATATATATATTTTGTCATGCTTTATAAAAATATATATTTATTTTTGTTACTCATCCGATTTTTGTATAATTTCCATTACTTGGTAATGGTTATATATTTGTCCAAATATATATAGTTATGTCCAAGAATTGTCTAAAGTCCAAATATTTGTGGAATATATTTTTTTATAAGTATATTTTCTTGTATTGTCCAAATACTCTTTTTGAGAGGTATTTTATAGGCTCAGGATTTAGAGTAAACGCTCAAAAGTGTGAGAATGGAGAGAACTCTTATGGATCGTCAGATCAAAACAATCTATGGACTAGATGACGCGGTGGCATTTTCTTACATAAAATCACTTTTATTAATCTGGCGCACTTCATTAAGGGTAAAAGGGTCTTTTGACTTAACATAAAACGCCAAACTCACGCTATTAAAATCCCGCCTCAACACACATAGCACCATTCATCATAATATAACGCCATATATATAAAACGCCAAACTTTGTTTTTAACCGATAAAGCTGAACAAACAGTACTAAAACGACGGAACTTTATTACTAGCATTTACTGCAATAAAAATCGCGCCTAAAATATGCGCCAAAAACTTCCTATATAAACAAACTCTCAGAATTACTAAAATCCACACCAAAACCACAAAAAACTTATATTTTCCTCTATACCATTCATCTTATATACGCCAAAAAAAACAAAATATCAAAGATTCAAATCCATGTTTCTTTGATATACACTATTTTCTCAATAAACTTTCGCTCTATATAATGAGCAAAATCCTCAATATAAACGCCAAAACATACAAAAACCACAAAACTTCAAAAAAGCCATTTCATGGATATTCGGTTTTTGTTCTCTATAAAGTTTAGCTAAACGGGATGGATAACATTGTTACACATCATTCCTGACTGAGGATTAGCAATGTTATCCATTTCGTTTAGCAAAACATTATTGAGTTTAGCACGACCAAAATTAGAAGTTTATGGAAGGTTTATTTAGTGGCGTTATTGTTTTTTTTTTTGGCGTTTGATTTCCTTGCCCGATCTTATATGTTTGTTATTTAACTTCGAAGTAGCATGTTATAAACAAAGAGATAGAAAAAAGAAAAAGATGAAAAAAAAGATTTAAAACGCCAAACTGAGAAATGTTTGTGTTCTATAGGATTGAAATAAAAAAAACGCCAAACTACTCTACACTGGCTCTCAAAGACCATCTGTATGTGTTCTGTAAGAATGACAAATACAAAACGCCAAACTACTCTTCACTGGCTCTCGAAGACCTTGTCGATCTTCTTTTAATTACGGCCTTTTTTCATGTTGATGCGTAGTGTCCATAGGCTTTGCAGTTTTGACATTGTCTTTCTTTGGCCCCGGGTTTCGACTTTGATTTCTTTTTGTCGATTGCTATATCCTGTTTAGATTTCAGGCGCTTCAGAGAACCAGAACCTTTGGATTTATAACCTACATGGACTCTTATCGGATTCTTGTTGTTTTTATATTGACCAGTTATCTCGGCAAATCTATCCCTAGAACTAGCGGGAGGAGCAACAATGTTCATATCTTGAACCTTCTTCATATAAGATTGAACATGATCCTTGTATAAGGATAGCTCCTCTTTATTACCAGATAAACGGTTCAAAGTGTATTATGTTGAATAAATAATATCTCGCATCATACTTTGCACATCAGGATCAAGCTCGGTCATATATTCACGACTAATTAAGAATTCAGGAGAGCAGTTTGGGGAGGCCTCTTTGCGCCATCTATTCAGAATGTATTGTTTTCGAAATTCCCTAATGTCCATAAGTCTCAAAACATAGAATATATGTCTAAATAGCAAACCAAACTGTTCAAAACGTCTGCATGAGCAACTGCATGTGCAATCAGACTTATGGAACATTACCTGAAAAACGCCAAAAACAATATCTCTATAAGGCCATGCATAGAATGTTTGTCTAAAAAAGAAAAGAACACATTGCATATGATAAAACACCATAAAAACCAAAATGCCATAAAAACCAAAACGCCATTATTTACCTCAAATAAGGACGTACAAAGCTGTTGGAAGTCATTTACGTAAAACTTAACAAACCCATCAGGCTGATCTTCGTAACGTTGATTTATGCAATCTGCAACTCCAATAAGCTCAGCTTGAACATCATAAAAAAATACTTTTTGTGTATATATCAACAGCTTGCCCTTCCAACAATTTGTAACTACTCTTCAACTGGGGTCTTTTATATCGAGATTCATGTGTGACGCTGAGCTTCTATTGAAGTCTCATAATGCGTCATGAACTCAACAAGAGTAGCTTTCGAATTGCACACTTGACCAAAAAAATGATTCTCACTCTCCGACCTGGATGTCGTTCGTATAAGACCAGACATATGCTCCATTCTATAGTATGCAGGGATCCAAGATTCCCTAAGTGCAACATTATCAGATAGCCAGTCATTATCTTCTAAATTGAATTCTGCAATAACCGCTTCCCATTCTGATTCAAACTCTTCAGGTGTGAGAATATCCGTCCACACAACACCACAAATACGTTCTTTAAAATTGGTGGAATTGCATAGCCTAACACCAACCTATAAATAACACAAAAACGCCATGCATAAATAATAAAAACAAAAGAAAAAACTTAATTAAAAAAACAGTAACAAGGTACAAAACACCATGTATTTTAAAAAGCATAACAACCTTCAGAGAAAGTTTATGCATCACATGCCACATGCATAACCGATGCCTTGTGTCAACAAATACAACAGAAATAGCCTTCTTCATCGCTGGATCTTGGTCAGTGACAACAACTTTTGGTTGAGAACCAACAGCTTTTAGAAAAACTCTTAACAACCAAATATACGTATCAGCAGTTTCCGACGCCAACAATACTGCACCAAATGTAACATTGCAGTGATGATTGTCTATACCAGTGAACGGTACAAACACCATAGAGTATCTGCATATGAAAACGCCATAAGAAATGAAACAATAATAAAACGCCATTGAATGTAAACTAGTAAAACGTCATTGCATGTAAGCTAATAAAACGCCATTGCGAGTAAAATATAAAAATGCCATTGCATGTAAATTAATAAAACGCCAAAAACAAAGAAGTTGAATTATAAAAAAATTACTTGTTGGAACGATATGTGGCGTCAAACGAAATCACATCACCAAACACGTGGTAATTACGTTTGGCTTGATCGTCACACCATAAAAGACCCTTCAAACGATTCTCTTCGCCTGTGATGTAATCATACGAGAAATTAGGCTGGGAATGTTTTTTTTCATTCAAATGTTTCACAACCATATCGGCGTCATATTCCCCTATGAACAAGTTAATTTGCCTCTTATAGTTCTTAAATTCAACTTTGCTTGCACCCACGTCTTCAAAACCGCCAAAACAAGTCTTCATAACATTAAACGCCTTGACAGGACCCAAATTCAGCTTAGACATGCTGTGTATGACATGCTTCTGGAGCTGAATGAGGTGTCGTTCATTTGGAAGAAAATGCTTATCAGGATGTTCAACATGTTCATGATTATGCTCCTCGACAAACTTATACACCTTCCAAAATCCATCCTCAAAAAGTACACATAACAGTGCACCACAATCAGTCCTCTTTGAAAAGTTAGATCGCACTACTCACTCCTTTTGATTGGGGTCCAACGTATCAACATTCTTCTCCTTATATACCCCAGCCCTCGTACACAAGAAATACTTAATATGTAAGACACCTTTAGAGTTTGTCTTTGTAGTCCCTTTCCTGATTCAAAACCCACACTCCTTGGCATACTTAATATACATTGAGTAACAATCATCAAGGCTTGAGAATAGAATGTCCTTTCTGGGCTTTAATTCTTCACTGACGTCAGGAATGATAAATGGTAATCCAGTTTTGGGGCAATGCCTTTGACTAAAGGAAGAGACTTCGTCTGAGAAAACACATGGAGGAACAGAAAAATCAGAAAAACAGAGTGATGTCTCGTAATAACATTATACATTAAAACACCATTAATTGAATAATAAACAAGACATAATAAACACATAATTTAAAAACAACATTATAAAAAAAGCCATGAGATGAATAATTAAAAACACTTAACAACATAAATAATTAACAAAATATAACATCATAATGAAAATGCCAAAATTAACAAAACTAATGTTTACACAAATTAACAAAATAGTAATAATTGATATTCACAAATACTACTAAATAAAATTCAAAACTAATCAAATAGACGAAAAACGCCAATGATCGTAAAAACATAAGAAATACACTAGAACGTAAACGACAATTAAAATTAATATCGAAAACTCCAATTGTAGTTCTTAATAATAGATTAAATATCAATTAAAACGCGATTAAATTGCATAACTGAATAATGCTATTGAAAATCATACAACACATTATAAAAATAATAAAACAAAAAAACTCCATAGAACAATGATAAAAGAACAAAACGCCATATCTGTTGCATGATTTGCTGGAACGAAAAATAGAAAACGCCAACGAATTTTACTTTGTCGAACAGAATCCATGTTAAACGCCATAAATCTGAGAAAGCTTGCAAAGGAGGTAACAACTAACAATAAATCTTTGGAGTTTTAATTTGAAAGAGATTTATAACGCGAATAAGGAGGGAACGTATAAAAGTACAATCGTACCCCCACATAACAATTAGGGCCCCCTGCCACGTGTTGGGCCAGGATCCGTTCTCACCGTTCTCACACTTTTCACCATTCTCTCCTGAACCCGTTTCGTATTTTATATATTTGAATACTTTGGTATTCTCATGTATTTGTATGTGTATTTTGGTATTTATACTCCTTGGGAGTATTTAGTATATTTTCAAGTTCTTAATACACTACTACATATAATACACATTATATACACTTAGCACAAAATTTGGTGATCACTAAATATATACATTTTTCCTAAAATATACATACTTAATATAAATTATAACTTGAAGAAAACATCATCTTTTAACTTGAAATTTCTTACAAAAATTAGGAAATCTTGGTAAATATTTTTAGGTGAATTTTTGGGGATTAAGTTTCACCAAAACTTATATTTTTCTAAGTGTCAAAATTTTATAAAAATTTTGACATAGTTTCCCCTAAAAATGGATATTTCATGTTTTCAAAACATGTGTTTATTTTCTTTTTATCACCAAAATCAATTTTCAACAATAACATACACTAATTTCTTCATATGAAACATTATGGAGAACTTGATTCTTGTTAAAAAAATGTGTAGTCTTTGAGATCTACACTTAACGTACTATGATTTTTCCAAAAACAAGTGTTCTTGAGAATTTTAAACAAACTTTTATGAACCTTTAAGTTACTAACAAAACCATTCATGAGTTTTGTGGTTTCAAAGTCTAGTAAATCATGTTCTAAAACCATTTTTATGTTCACTAGAAAGATCTTTATGTTTAACATCATGTTTCTTCATGGATCTTTCAAGATCCATACTTTACATCTTTAGATCTTGCTTAAACAAGGTTCTTGAAAAATCATTAACAAGCTTTTCATAGATTTTAGTTTCAAAAGTTAGTTTAATACACACTTTGTTACTTCAAGATTACAAGTTCATACTTAAAAAATTCATTTTTCAAGTTCACATAAGTGTTTCATATGTTCATCTTCAAGTTTAACCATGGATCTTTCAAGATCCATGCTTAAACTTGTCAGATCTAAGCTTCTAACATGCTTAACATACTAGATCTAAACATACACACAAGATTTAACAACATCAACTTCATTACATACACCAAAAATTACTAAAATCACTTGTTTTCTTCATGATTATGATAGATCTTCTCATTTTCATTTTTAAAAGTTTAGTTATTTAGATGGTGAGACTTGTACATAACATAAACATTAACTAAATTAGTGATCAAGAGGCTTACAACTAGCTCTAATGCCTAGGGAAGTGGCACAAGAAGGAAGATGATGAAGAATGATGAATATGTGAGGTTAATAGCTCCACAAAGAGGTCCTTCAAGTTCTTGCACTTCAAGCCTTCCTAGTTAGCCTCCATACACCTTGTAGTGACCTTAGATTGCCTTGAAATGAATTGAAAATGGTGGTTGTTTTTGGTGTGTGTGTGAGCCGAGACCAAAGTAGAAGAGAGGAAGGAGATGGTGTTTTCAATGTGGTGAAATGGTAAAGTTAACTTACTTGTGGTTACTTATAATAAATTTCCAACAAGCTAATATCTTTTAGATCTTATGCTCAATATCAAGGAGACATGGGAGATTAAAATATTTAAAAGATATATGGGGCCCTTTGGGGTGAAAGATATATGGGGCCCTTTGGGGCCGGTTATGGGTGAAAGGGGAGGGGGTAAAGTGTCAAGTTTTGGAAGTTGAGGGTTTAAAGTGCAAACTAGAATGTTTAAGTTAGTTTAAGTGTGTTTTGGTGTTTTTATGATTTTTAAGGTGTTCTATCCCCATAACTACCTTAATATCATAAAAACATTGCTTCTAGTCAAATTTTGATGTTCCGGATAGTGTCCGGTTATTCGTTTCGTTACGATGCGTTAAAGTGCTAAATTGAGCAGTTTCACTAAGTATGAAGCACCTTTTGTGACAGTTTCAATTCCTGACACTTTGTAAGTTATTCTGGACACTAAAACATAAATTCTGCACAATATTTCGGTGTTAAATTGTTGTTTTTAGCTGAATTTCTGCAGAATTCAGCATTTAAAGTGAGTTTCGGGTGTCTTTTAGTGAATAGTTTAGCTTCCGGAAAGTTTATATGGTAACCCTTATTTCCATACTTGGGTTTTAATGTATCATAGATGTTGGACCTACTCCTAGGCTCTAAATCTATTATCTGACTGCTTTATGCAGAATTGCTGACACAGTGTGTCTTACCGGTGAGTTTACTAGTCTTTCTGACGCAACGCTTAAAGTAATGCACAAGGCAATATTTGAAGTATAAAACATGCAAGAATTCATATGTAAAGCAAGTAATCACATAGTGTTGATGTTTAAGCACATAATTACAATTAATAAATAATATTAAAATAGTACGAAAATTACCGGTTTGGTGCCAGTTGTCACAGTCTCCCCCTGTTAAAAGAATTTCGTCCCGAAATTCAGGCTGAGTTATCTCTCGCAGGAGCTTTCTTGAAAAGGTGGGGGTATTTGGCTTTGAACTGGTCTTCGCATTCCCATGTGTATTTGTGTCCATGTTTAGAGTTCCAATGTACCTTGACAAGTTTAATGTGACTCCTTCTTGTTTTCTGGATCTTCCAATCCATTACCTCAACGGGCTGTTCTGTAAATCGAAGTTTGTCGTCGATATGCACCTCATCCGCATGGATGATAACTGTTTCTTGGGTTGGACTCTTTTTAAGGTTTGACACATGGAACGTATCATGTACACCATTCAGTTCTTCCGGAAATTCTAATTTGTACGCTACGGTACCAATCTTTTCCAAGATCTTGAATGGCCCAATGTATAGTGGATTCAACTTTCCACGTTTTCTGAACCTTGCCACACCTTTCCAAGGTGAGACTTTCAACAAAACCTTGTCTCCCACCTCGAAATCCAAATGTTTCCATCTTCAATCGGCGTAGCTCTTTTGTCGATCACGAGCCGCCTTGATGTGTTCTCGGATCTGCATGATTTTGTCGGTTGTTTCTTGAACAAGTTCAGGACCGATCAACTGCTTATCTCCAGCGTCTACCCAACACAACGGTGAGCGGCACTTACGGCCATATAGAGCTTCGAACAATGTGGCTTTTATACTCGTATGGTAGTTGTTGTTATAGGAAAACTAAACTAAAGGTAGATGAGTATCCCAACTGCCGCCTAGGTCCATAACACATGCGCGAAGCATATCTTCCAGTGTTTGTATGGTCCGTTCGCTCTGACTGTCTGTTTGCGGATTGAAGGCCGTGCTTAGATCCAATTGAGATCCAAAGGCCTCTTGAAAGGATTTCTAGATCCTTGATACAAATCGCCCATCTCTGTCTGAAATTATCGAGATAGGCACTCCATGACACGCCACTATCTCCTTAAGGAATAGTTCAGCCAACTTTCCAGTGCTATCTTTCTCTCGAATTGGCAGGAAGTGTGCAGACTTCGTTAATCGATCCACTATTACCCATATCATATCTTGTCCTCTAGGATTCCTGGGTAATTTCGTTATGAAGTCCATCGAAATTTGCTCCTACTTCCATATGGGAATTTCAGGTTGCTGCAATAGACCGGACGGTTTCTGATATTCGACATTGACCATAGCACAGGTTAGACACTTCCCCACATAAACAGCAACATCGCTTTTGAGTTTTGGCCACCAATAATATTCTTTCAAGTCTTGATACATTTTGTCTGATCATGGGTGGATCGAGTATCTCGACTTGTGAGCTTCGTCAAAGATAACCTCTCGAATACCGCCATAGAGCGGAACCCAAATGCGTCCCATAAAGTATAAGGTTCCCTCTTTATTTGGCACCAATTTCTTCTCCATACCTCGGAGATATTTAGCTTTAAGATTTTCCTCCTTAAGGGCTTCTTGTTGGGCATCATGAATGCGTGAAGTGAGATTCGTCCGAATCGTCATTTCTAAAGCTCGAACCCTTAGGGTCTTAACCCTTTCCTTTCAACTCAATGCGTCTGCTACCACATTTGCCTTTCCAGGATGATACTTGATCTTACAGTCGTAATCATTCAGCAACTCAAACCATCATCGCTGACGCATATTTAACTCCTTTTGATCAAATATGTGTTGCAGACTCTTGTGATCTGTGAAGATAGTACATAGAGTACCATATAAGTAATGCGCCAAATCTTCAAGGCAAATACCACCGCGCCTAATTCCAGGTCCTGGGTGGCATAATTCTTCTCATGTACTTTCAATTGTCGTGATGCATAAGCGATGACTTTTTGGACCTGCATGAGCACGCAACCCAATCCCTGACGCGAAGCGTCGCAATATACCACGAAGTCTTCAGTGCCTTCGGGTAGAGATAATATCGGTGCATCGCATAGCTTGTTTTCGAGTAGCTGGAAGGCTTCTTCATGCTTGTCTCCCTAGTCGTACTTCTTGTCTTTCTGAGTAAGGGAAGTCAGCGGTTGAGCCATCTTGGAGAAATTCTTGATAAATCTGCGATAATAGCCTGCTAATCCGAAGTCGAACTTCAGTCGGTGTCTTGGGAGCTTCCCAATTCTTTATCGCTTCAATCTTCGCTGGATCCACATGGATGCCATTCTCGTTCACCACGTGACCAAAGAACTGTACTTCACGAATCCAAAATTCGCACTTTGAGAACTTTGCATAAAGCTTCTTTTTTTTCAGTAGTTCCAGAATGGTTCTAAGGTGTTGCTCGTGCTCTTCCTTCGTTCGTGAATAAATCAATCACAAATTTATCGAGATATGGCTTGCAAACGCGATTCATCAGATCCATAAACACTGCTGGTGCGTTCGTCATTCCAAACGGCGTCACAAGGAACTCGTAAGGCCCATAACGAGTCCTGAACGCAGTCTTTGGTATGCTCTCCTCTTGAATCCTTAACTGATGATAGCCAGACCGAAGGTCAATCTTGGAGTAATAGCTCGATCCTTGCAATTGGTCGAATAAGTCGTCAATCCTCGGTAATGGATACCGATTCTTAACAGTGAGCTTATTCAACTCTCTGTAATCAATACACATCTGCAAGGTTCCATCCTTCTTCTTTACGAACAATACTGGAGCTCCCCAAGGCGAGAAGCTCGGCCTTATGAATCCTTTATCCAACAACTCCTGGAGTTGTGTAGATAATTCTTACATCTCAGATGGCGCAAGTCGATATGGTGCCTTGGCTATAGGAGCGACGCCTGGAATCAAGTCAATATGGAACTCGACTTGTCTTTGCGAAGGTAGTCCTGGAAATTCTTCGGGAAAAACATCAGGGAATTCCTTTACCACAGGAATGTCTTTGAGTTTCTGCTCCTCGGCCTTCTTATCTCGTGCGCCAACAATGCAACACATCCTTTTCGCAAGCATTTCTACGCCTTCATACAGTTGATGATCCACAAGGGCGTGTCTCTTTTCTCTCCATGGACTATGAGCGTTTCATCATTCGCAAGAGGGATGCGAATGATTTTCTCATAACAAACAACTTCAGCCTTATTCTTGGACAGCCAGTCCATTCCGACTACCACATCGAAGCTACCCAACTGAACAGGTAAGAGGTCGATACTAAACCTTCGCTCACCAAGTTCTAATGTACATCCCCTAACAACTTCGCCCGATTCAACGAGTTTACCATCGGATAGTTCTATTGTTGGACCGTTGTACGACCTCTAAAAGTCAGTTAAGGCGTTCATCTTTGAATACAAAGGCGGAATCAATGTATACAAAGTCATAACATCTTTGTTCTCTTTAATTTTCCTTCTATTAATCACTTCTGAGTCTTTACAATGATTTTCTGACAAAAATTCAGCAGCACCTTGACTCACATACAATCACAACTCCTTCGCTTCAACTAACCTAACCACCTATTTATAGAGTGTATGATTTCGCTTGAGGCTCAAGCGAAATCTCTTGTGCTGATTTCGCTTCAAGCAATCACATATCCTCTCAAGCGAAATCTTGTATGTTTAATCATAAAAACCCTAACTTAAACCCTATTGTGTGATCATTCAAACAATCCTAGACACAAGACTTGATAATGACGTAATCAGCAGACATTTAGTGCACCAACAGACTCCCCCTTGGATGTTGATGAAGTCTTTGGCTTCAAGTCTTTGTCTTTAACAATCTTCAAACATTGTAAAAACTCTCATCAATCTTTATCTTCAATCTTTAAACTTTAAACTTCAATCTTCCCTTTGACTGTTGATCCAGACTTCCCCTTTCACAGACTCCCCCTCTCGATATGCTAGAATCTGAGAAATCTGGTTCAAGCTTTAACATTTAACTTCCATGGGAATGATAAAGATCAAACCTGTTACTCAACCAACAAACATAACCATTCTATCTTTTCAACAATAAAACACAAACTCAATCAGCTTTAATAATCCACTCAAGTATTCAGGTCCAAGTTAATGACCCTAATTACTCAATTAATCTACCAAATCCAAATTAATGACCTTGGTTGATCTTTTGACGAATCAAAACTGATTTTAAAACAACATTTTAAAAAAAATTTCTGAAAATAACAAGTATCAAGTTAATGAACTTGTTTTTGTCATTTCAAACAATTCAAACTTCTTCAAAGTAAGCTCTCCTCATTCTTCAGTCCAGAATCTCCTGCATCTGCTTCAAACATCTGAGAATCCAACAATCAACTCTCCACTTTGGTTTGTCAAAAAATAAAGCAGAACTAAAATCTTTTTGGATTTTATCAAAGTGTTCTAAACTAAGAAATGAAATACAGAAAACTTAAATTGCAGAAAGTAAACAAAGTAAACTATTTACAAACATATTTTTGGTGAGCGTGTCAGGGAATCATATCAGCTTTTCAGACAAATCACAAGTACCGTTAAGCTACATTTCATACTCAGACTTAAACAATTTACCTCGATTGTCGATATACTGATCCATCTTAAATTCTCATACAAAGTTCAACTTATTCAGGATACGATTTAGATGAATTAAGAACTCAAATAATTCATGTGTCCCACCTCTTGAATATACTCCCGTATCCAGAATCTCAATAATCAGTCTTACAGGTGAGAATACTACAATGATATCTGTATATAATTTAGGTATGCGAGGGCCGAGGGATCTCAGATCGATACTTCCGTATACGCAGAGAGATATCAGCTTCGACTTTCCGGTGTGTCCCCTTTAGAGGATCTTTTTGCTTACAACAGCAGCATATATCAATTTTAATTGTTTCAGCATGCTGAGGGTTTAATGCTGTGTTTCAAGCATTGCAGCAAGTATTAGCCAGGGACTAGGTCAGAACTACCGTTCAGCAGAAGTCCCGGAATAATACCCCAGATATCATAGAGTATAAAGACCTAGTATATCAGATTAAGAGACCTTTCAAACGAGATTTCAGGGGTTACCTATATATCCAAGTAGTGTTCCCCACGAATTCACAAGTTTGAATTTAGGTTTATATCCCAAATAAATCTACTAAATGTACAAAAACCTATCGACACATCATCAGTAAGATTATTTAACTCTTTTATACTTTTCAAATCTTTAGCATACTGTAATTGTCTAGCTGATGTACTATCATTTTCCCTATATACACAAGCTCTTTTTCATTTTATCATGTTTTTGTATTTTTGCATTTTTTACTGTTTTTGTATTTTCTGAAAAATAAACTATGTACAAACATCTACTCCCCCTAAATACCAAAACAAGTAAAAATTCGACAAACCATTGCAGATTGTTTCTCGTCTTCATCCGCAACAGTACTCTCATCAACGCCAATAATGCCATCCGACACCGACAGAAGCTTCATACCATTCAGTTTTAACAAATATTTAAACCGATTTTTATCAAAAGCTTTGGTATGTAAATCAGCTTTCTGTTCGTCAGTGTGGATTTTCTCAATTCGTATCAACTTTTTCTCAAAGCAATCACGAATAAAGTGATGACGAATTTCTATGTGTTTAGTTTTAGCGTGATGTACTGGATTTTTAGTTATATTAATTGCGGCCTCATTATCAACAAAAAGAGGTGTGTTAAGAAACTGCAAACCGTAGTCGCGCATCTGTTGCTGTATCCACAAGATCTGAGAGCAGCAACTGCTAGCAGAAACGTACTCCGCTTCACAAGTAGATAACGCCACAGACGTTTGTTTCTTACACTGCCAGGTAACCAATCTAGGACCAAAGAACTGGCATCCTGCAGTTGTTGATTTTGAATTGACTTTGCAGCATCCGAAATCCGAATCAGAATACCCTTCGAGCGTAAAATCGCCTTTTCTAGGATACCACAACCCCAATGAAGGAGTTCCTTTCAGGTAGCGCAATATCCTCTTCACAATGATCATGTGCGATGCTCTCGGGTTAGACTGAAATCTTGCTACGAGGCACGTTGGGTACATTATATCAGGACGTGAAGCAGTTAGGTACATTAAAGAACCTATCATGGATCGGTAAAAAGTTTCATCAGCCCTGTCTCCAGTGAGATCTGGGTGAATCCCATGATTTGTTGCAAGTGGGGTAGCAGCTGGAGTAGAACTTGACATCCCAAATTTCTCTAGAATATCATGAACATACTTTGACTGATGAATGAAAATTCCTTCAGGAAGTTGTTCAACCTGTAAACCCAGAAAGAATTTCATCTCCCCCATTGATGACATTTCAAACTTCTGCTTCATCACTGTTTCAAAATCTTTACAAAGATTTTCATTTGTCGACCCAAAGATTATATCGTCCACATAAATCTGAACTATCAGAAGATGACCATCGACTTCTTTAGTGAAGAGAGTGGCATCCACTTTTCCACGAATGAACTTGTTGGCTAGTAGGTGTTGAGACAAAGTCTCGTACCAAGCTCTCGGGGCCTGGTGTAAACCATACAGCGCTTTGTCCAATAAGTAGACCTTGTTTTTGTGGATTGGATCGGTAAAGCCCGGCAGCTGACCGACATAAACCTCCTCTTTAACCTTCCCATAAAGAAACGCCGATTTAACATCCAACTGATATACTTTAAAGTTCTTCCAAGACGCAAATGCTAGGAAAATTCTGATCGCCTCTAGTCGTGCTACAGGAGCATAGACTTCGGTAAAATCAATTCCCTCCTGTTGACTAAATCCCTGAACAACGAGTCGAGCTTTGTTCCTTACGACAATTCCTCTATCGTCTCTCTTGCACTTAAACACCCACTTAGTGTTAATCTTTCTCTGACCATCCGGCAAATCAACTAACTTCCACACTCCCAATTTCTCAAATTGACTAAGTTCCTCCTGCATAGCATTGACCCAAGAGTCTTCAGTAAGCGCCTCTTTGTAAGTTCTTGGTTCAATCTGCGAGATAAAACAACTTAATGAAAATTCAGTTTGCAAAGAAGCAACTTTTGTATAAAAACAAGTAAGCCCTTTATCAATCTGATTTCGAGTGCGAACACCAGCTTGCAATTCTCCTATAATCAACTCCTCTGGATGATATGAGAAAGTTCGCGGCATCACTTCACTCGGAACCTCTACATTTCCCTCCAGATTAGTAACATTCTGCTCTGCATCTTGTTCACCAACTTGGTTTGTTTGACCTGAAATCTGAATTTGCTCCCCCTCAGAATTTGAATCTGAATCACCGTGATCAAAAACTGGCATGTTTTCAGCTTCTAGATTATCATTCTGAGCCGACTGATTATCCTGAGCAACTTCATTCTGTTGGACATCATCATGTTCACCAGCATTACTTGGACCTGCTTCATCATCATTTGAAGTTTCCCATGGTCTTCTCGAATACTCAGCTGGGAATCTTAACTGTGACTCATATTCACGTAAAATATCCAACTCATCAAAGAAATCTTCATCATCCTCTGATTCTTCTCTTATGTCAAACGAATCCCAAAGTTTGTCATAATGATAACGCCATGAATCACCAGGATTCTGCGGCGGCATAGTATAACCTTGACATTCAACATTTGCAGCTTCAATAATCCGCTTCTCACTTGGAACGAAGACACGTCGCAATGGATTTGAATAACCAACAAATATTCCCTCAATGCACTTCGGACCAAACTTTCCAAAAGGTTCTATAACCGTACAAGGTGACCCGAACGGTTCTAGATACTTCAAATTCGGTTTGCGGTTATTGATTAACTCAAAGCATGTTTTGTTGAACTTCTTAACAGTAAGAACCCTGTTGAGCGTATAGCATGCGGCGGAAACAGCTTCAGCCCAAAAATTAATTGGTAACTTTGAATCTGCGAGCATAGTTCTAGCCGTCTCGATTAGTGTCCGGTTTTTGCGTTCTGCAACTCCATTCTGCTGCGGAGTGTACGGAGCACTAAACTCATGCAAAATACCTCTTTCATCACAAAATTCTTCCATCTTGCTGTTCTTGAATTCAGTACCATTATCACTTCGAATTCTCTTGATACGCCTTTGGTACAAATTCTCAATCTTCCTGAACAGACAAATGTTTCATCTTTCGTCTTCAAGAAAGAAACCCACGAAAATCTGGAATAATCATCAGTAACGACCAAACAATAGTAATCTCCTGTAATACTTTTGACATTCACAGGACCAAACAAATCCATATGAAGTCTTTCCAGAGGTCTCGAAACTGAATTGACTTTCTTTGTAGGGTGTGACTTTTTCTTCTGCTTGCCTTTGACACAGCTAATGCACTCCCCTTCCAGATGAAAACCTTTGATATTAACTCCCAATACCAAATCATTGTGCACCAAGTGATTCATCTTCCTTAAGTGAATATGCCCCATTTTGCGGTGCCACAATCTTGATTCTATCTCAGTTGCTCTAGACACGAAACAATGTGCTTGACCAGTAGTTGTAGTTGCTACAGACATATCTAACACATATAAATCATTCACTCTAGGTGCCCTCATAATAATCCATTCTTCAGGGATAACAAAACCAGGTTTCAGAATCAAACATTCCTTATCAGTGAAGTGAGTAGTGTACTGATTGTCACAAATCTGCGAGATACTAAGCAGATTGTTCTCCAGCTCAGTGATGTAGTTAACTCTCTCAAACGTCACAATCCCATTGGATAACGTTCCTTCACCAACAATTCTACCACCTTCATGACCAGCAAATCCCACATAACCACCGTTAATATTCTTCACATCATACAGTAATGCAGTTTTTCCTGTCATATGTCGAGATGCGCCACTATCCATGATCCATCTTGAAATGGCTCTTGGAAGATCCTGCATATACCACAAGTTTATTTTAAAACACTTCAATAAAGATGCCGATTCATGCTTCGCGATCCAGGAAGCTCCGGCCATTCAAACTGCTTATTCGAACATGGTGTCCACCCAGGCTTCATCAGCCTTAGGTGTAACCTTGACTCTAGCAATTTGAATTTTAAAATTTTTAGCCTTCAAAGATGGAAAATTTGCATCATAATCAACCGTAATTGATTCTTCAACCTTTTTCACTTCAGAAGTTGAACTTTTCATTTCAGTTTTTGGTTTCCAAACTTGTTGAGATAATGCAACCCGCTTGTAAAATTTGTCATTTTTAGTTACCATTTTCTTTACAGATTCATTTTTCACTTTGATATTGTCATTTTTAACTTTTTGATTCTCAATAACTTTCTTCTCAACATACATTGGTGATTTACCCTTCACATCAACTTTCTTTTGTTGAATCTTCACAGTTTCAGTCCTAGGCTTCACATATGTACACTTTCATGCAATATGACCAACTTGTTCACATCTAAAACAAGTACGAGTATCAGTTACTCGACTTGTGCCTTCAGACTGAGCCTGCGAAGCTCTCTTCTCAAAGAACTCTTCATTCGATTTTGAAAAAATCTCATTTTCCTCATCAGAAAGTGAATTTGAACCATTTACAAACACCTTCTTTTCAGCAAACCTCTTGTTTTGAAAACTCTTTTTCTGATAACTCTTACCACCTCGATAACCACCTGACCAATTGTTTCGATTGTTATTATAAAAACGTAGTGGAACAATAGGCTTTTTGTAATAAGCTTTATCTTTCTCAAAATTCATTTGCCTTTTTGTTTGTTTCAAACTATTCACTTCTGACAACTCAACTTCAACCAATTTGAAAACATTTGTCAGCTTGTTCATGTTAACATTCTCAATGGGAAATTCAGAATCCGAAAACAACTTATCAGATCCAGCCATCTTGTACATTACAAGACCCGGTTCATCACTTAAGTTGTTTTTGGACTTTGATTTCTGAATGTATTTGTCCAAGAAAACCCCATCCTCCTCAGAAGTGTCACAATCCGGTTTAAGCACTTTGTCTACCACACTTTTCACCACATCACTTTGGACACCCTCGTCATTGGAAGATGTGAACGTGACATCAATGTTTTCAGGAAGTTTAACTTCACTTTCTTCCTCAATTTCCAACAAACTAGACTGCTTTTTCGTGTAGTTGTCTAAAATTGGCGGTGGAACTTTGTGAAAACCTACACCCGTTCCATCAGAAAACACATCCTCGCCATCTTTGTTTTTCCCTATAGGTTTAGGAACAATATGCTGCAAAACAAAGCTTGCCGATTTATAGCTGTTAAGCTTCAACTGGATTCGTTCATTCTCAATTTCAGCTTCTTGAACTTTAAGTTTCAATTTAGCAATTTGATCCAGTTGTTCATTAATCGATTCTTCTTTTAATCTCAAAACAGCTCTTAGATGTTCATTTTCTTTAAATGTTTTGCCATTACGATCATCACTATCTTTAACAATGCTTTTCAATTTCTCAAACTTTTCAGAAATCTGACGGTTTTCAAGAATTAACTTTTCATTTTCAGATTTTATTTTCTCACGTTCAGTTTTATCATTTTCAATTTGAGCCGTTAATTCCTTGATCCGTTCAGTTGAAGCTCTTACACTTTTGTCACGATCAAGAATCTGATTTTCAACATTTCTAACCTTTGTTGTCAGATTCTGGATTTTCTCATTGTTAAGATACGTGACAGTGTTACAAAAATTGCATTGTTTGGTGCAATTTTTGCAATCAACATTCCCTTCAAACTTGTTACCTGACGCATTTGTTGACACACTTTGACTGACCGATTCCTTTGACTCAGTAGCAGAATTAGGATCTACCTCAAGTGCTTTTGCAGCTAGCACTTTGTCAGCCATCACTCCCAGGTTTTCAGCTGTCAACTCTTGCGTAGTATCAATTATGCCTGTATCAACTTGCTTTTCTTTCTTCTCTTTTTCCTCTTTCTCCTTTCTCTCTTTCTCTTTCTCTTCTTCAATCATTTTCGAAGTTGGAGTTCCCCACCACTTGTGTTGCCAATATTCATCTTCTTCTTTGTACTCCTTGATGATGGCTTCGATATCAAGTGTACTATCATCAATTGCAATATTACCATACTCATCAAGATAGCACTCTCTATCTGGATCCCATCTATTGGCTCTCCTTGCATTCAGATAGATACGAGAAAGTCTGATAATCTTTGTTTCAGCAACCATCTTCCGGTAGTGATACTTCTGTTCTTCAGTACGATCATCTTTCCATGGCTTAGGTTCATCATTGCTTGCCATGAATGCGTAACCCACCGCATCTTCTTCAGGTAGAACTTCTTTACTCCAATCATACCCCTCATCATCATAAATCACAGCAAGAGCCCTTGATTTGTCTCTGTTGTCTTCAACCTGCTTCAATCTAGGCGGCTCAGATTTATTCTGATGGTAGATTGCCTTTTTGTAATAATCATCTCTGAAAGGGTTCTCCGACTCATCAGCATAAGCGTTTCGGCATTCTCGTTTGAAGTGACCCTTCTGTTTACATTTAAAACAAGTCACCTTCGATTTATCGAACCCCAGCTTGGTAGAAGCACCACCAATTGTTTTTCTTCCTGTAATCTCCATGAAGCGTTGTGCACGTCGAACTGCACTTGCCATTGCCCATCGAATGTCTATCAGCTCCATTTCTTCAGGATCTATCTGATCGTAGTCTTCTTTCGTCAGATTTGTATTCCCGATTTTTCCAGCCACCAATCCTTCGTAGGATTCCAAAACAGATGCCAAAAAGACCATTTGTTGCTTGGCCGACTCCGCATCAAAATTCTGTGCGTTCTTCAGATCTATCGCGATATTGCAAGAAAACTTCGCATCAGAATGATTTGCAGAAGATGTAGATCCACTGTGATAACCACTATGGCCTCCACTGCTTTGATCATTTTGACTTTCTTTGTCGGCTGTCGACACATTTTCAGCAGAAAATGCAGTCTTTGGAGAAGTAGCTTTCGGCATCATGCTCTTTGGATAGTATAGATCCAGATTCTGTTGATAAGATGAATGATTAACTTTGTAAGTCTTCTTCAATTCCAGTTCATGACTTTCCAGTTTCTCAATCACCAGATCTGGTTTCAACAAATCAGAAGGAATAGTGTTCTTAAGCATGAGAGCATAATATCTCCACTCCATCTCATCTGGCAATGCATCGAGTAACTTGTCTACTTGCTCATCATCAGGATATCTGATATCATGTCTTGCTAATTCCAGCTTCAGATGACCAAACCTTTCGATCATTTTACATACTGACTCATTTTTAAGACAACTAAACATATCAAACTCTTTCCTAAGAAGTTTCTTTTTATTTTTTATAATCTCTTTGCTTCCAAGACACTTCTTTTCGAGTTTTTCCCATAAGTCTTTAGAATTTGAGTAATCTATCAGTGAAATGATGTCTTCACGCACCGATTGAAACAATAATGCCACACATTTTTGCTCAGCCACAAAATTATCAATCTCTTCAGCTGATCTTAATGCTTCACCATTCTTCTTTCCTTGGGCAAAACCATTTTTCATACTTTTCCAGCAAGGAAAAGCAAATGCCATCAACCAATCTTCGAACTTTGTTGCCCACCTGCTATAATCTTCTATAGCCATCAGCTTAGGAGGTTTGTTAAACGTTCCAAATGCGCTTTCGGACTCCCAAGTTTCCTTCTTTCTTTCTTTCGGTGGACTTTTGTTTGCATCGCTTGAAGAAGTATCGTTGTTTCCTGAACTGCCTGTGAATGCGTACATATCACTAAACGGGTTCAAGAAAATATCATCCATCGTGAACGTACCTGAAAAATCAGTCAAACACTTAGAAAATTTTTTAGGTTTTGAAAAATTAACAAGTTCAAGCGAAATACTTGAAGTTATCAGCTTCAAGCGAAATCAGTACAATAATACTGTTTAAGCGAAATCAGTCAGCAAGACTGATTCAAGCGAAATCTGCTATTTCGCTTCAGCAATACAATCGAAATCCAAATATGTTTCAAGCGAAACTAACTATTTCGCTTCAGATGTTTTCAAGCGAAAACCAGAAGAAACTTTTTCAAGCGAAACCCTGTTTTAGGTCAATTTTATCATGTTTTAATCTGAATTTCAGTCCGAATCTTTGTAGGCTTTGTTAATACTACGTTTTACACGTTATACTCAAAAATCAGACCATTTCGACCGTTGGAACTTGTTCAGATCTGAAAAATGTAAAAAGAAATGAGTAGAAAGAAGATAATCCGCTGCTATGGTATGAACTCCTCGTCCTGAGCTCTGATACCACTTGTTGGACCGTTGTACGACCTCTAAAAGTCAGTTAAGGCGTTCATCTTTGAATACAAAGGCGGAATCAATGTATACAAAGTCATAACAGCTTTGTTCTCTTTAATTTTCCTTCTATTAATCACTTCTGAGTCTTTACAATGATTTTCTGACAAAAATTCAGCAGCACCTTGACTCACATACAATCACAACTCCTTCGCTTCAACTAACCTAACCACCTATTTATAGAGTGTATGATTTCGCTTGAGGCTCAAGCGAAATCTCTTGTGCTGATTTCGCTTCAAGCAATCACATATCCTCTCAAGCGAAATCTTGTATGTTTAATCATAAAAACCCTAACTTAAACCCTATTGTGTGATCATTCAAACAATCCTAGACACAAGACTTGATAATGACGTAATCAGCAGACATTTAGTGCACCAACATCTATGGAATAAGGAATGTCTAATCTACTAGATTCTATTCCAAGCATACGTTTAAATTCCACAGACATGAAACTATAATCGGCACCAGTTTCAAATAGTATGGATGCAAAGTGATTGTTAACAAGAAACGTACCGGTGACCACATTAGGGTCCTCGTGGGCATTCCTTGCTCCTATCACAAATGCTCGAGTTTGAGCGTTGTTTTCCCTTGGGCAATCCTTCTTGAAGTGCTCTTTGCTACCACAACCAAAGCATCCTTGGTTTTTCCAAGTTCCGTTACCATTTCTATTACCAGTACCATTACCATTCCCGTTACCGTTCCCATTACCAATGCCACTTCGGTCTCCATTCCCATTTCTATTACCACTTCCACCTCTTTTTCCCTAACAATCTTCGGTACGGTGACCCAATTTTCCACACTTATCAAACTTTGGAATGCGACAGACTCCATCATGGTGACGCTTGCACTTGTTACATTTGGGCAGAGTGCCCTGGTATCCTCTAGTTGCAGCGTCATTCACAGCTGCAAAGGTTTTTGTCTCCTTGGGTGGATTGGGGTCACGTTTCTTGTTGTTGGAACCCTTGTTGTTATTACGCGTTGTTTGAATCAAATTCAAATGCTTCCTTTTCTTATCACCAGACGACTCAGCATGCATCTTGGTTTTCTCATTAGGTTTCAACGATAACTTTTTCATATGGACAGCATCTTCAGTGAGGCTGACAGCCAGAGTTACAGCCTGAGTGATCGTTGCTGGTTCTGTCGCAGTCACCAAGCTACAAAATTCCTGAGCCAATCCCTAGATGTAGCGCTCAATGCGCTTAAATTCGGGAGTCATCAGATAGGGGATCATTCTTGACAGATCATGGAACCTCTGAGTATAACCAACAATGTCCGCACCAACCATGGACAGGTTCCAAAACTCAGTCTCCAGCCTTTGGAGTTCAGCACATGAGCATTACCTTTCGCTCATTCTTTCCTTCAACTCATCCCAAGTCATTCCATACGCGGCATCATCACCCCGACTTTGGACTTGCAAATTCCACCAAGTCAAAGCTTCGTCGACGAACAACCCAGTAACAAAACTGACTTGCTGGTCTGCGGTGCACTTGGTCATGCGGATTGTGGAATCAGTTTTCTCTGTCCAGCGCACGAAAGCCACTGCACCTCCAATGCCGTCGTAATTCAGTGGCTTGCAGTGGAGAAACTGCTTCTAGGTGCAGCCTGGAATTTATCCAACCAATTCACAAATGAGCAACCAATGAAACAATGAAACAAAAATCGTTCACAGATTTCATCAAGTTATAGCAAATCAACTTAAGGTTACCTTGAGTCAGGGTTCCTCCAGATGAATCTCCATTTCCATTTTGTCTAGTACCGCCTGATCCTCCGCTATGCTCAGTATGGTTCGCCTCGTACTGGGCGATAGCTTTGGAAATCATTTCTTCCAGCAGAGAGTTCAATTCCTCAGCAGTCCTCGGCATTTGAGGAGGAGGGGGTTGATCAGAATCTTGAGTGTTCACAGCTTTCCTAGGTGCCATGTTCTTTCAAAACACAACCCAATAGAGTTAGTCATTTGTCTGATGCCATCATACGTATGCATATACACACATAAGTAACATCAAATAATCCGCCAAACATATAAATCAATTCATACAGCAACAAGCATGCATAAACAGATAAATATTGATGTGTCATAAGATATTCACCGAGTTTTTATACATATCAGGACAACTTGTTGCATCATTGTTTGCGAAGAAAACAAAATGCATAAGGGTTACATCACCCCATAGTACAAGTTTAATACATATAAAAGAAAAAATATCTTTCTCCACATTGGCGGTCTTTGTCTTCAAGTTGTACTCAAAACTCGGTCGTAGTCTTTAATCCCAAAAATACTGCTCCATCAAAGTACCTGCAAAGAAAAACCTAATGGGCAGGTGGAGAGGGTGGGGGCGTAGGGAAGATTAAACTACGAAGATGAGCTACTTCATCCTCGAGCTCATGAACTCGACAGATAAGGGAGTTGGCCTGAGTAGGAGTGTGGGGAGGTGTATGAGTCGGTGTAGAGACATGAACAGGAGAAGATGGTGCAACAGACATAGCGTCATCATCATCACCAGTCGAGTAAGTTCTCAGTCCAGTAGCAAAAAGGGCCGAAGATGTCACTGAATCAATGGAATATGCGTCAGACTCAAGATCAGTGTCAGAAGAAATATCGCTAACGGACACAACAGGAGACGCTAAATCTAGGATAGTGAGGTCGTACACTTCTCCATCGCCAAAATAGTCTTCGAGGTGCTCCACCTCAATCACGGGGATGTCAACATCATCATCCAGATCAACAGCGAAAGGCCAGTCCTCGGCGGGGGTGGCAGCAAGAGGAATAGCATGGATGGAAATAGGCTCAACGAGATGCTCACCATCAGGATGTCCGATGATAAGCTGGTCATGGAAGGGGAGAGGTAAGGCTAAGACATCGTCGATAAAAGGGACATCGTCACCAAAGTCTTGTAGGGCGAAAGGCTGAAAATCATCGAGATCCTCATCATCTGATATCATCTCAGGGTCGGTCTAGGAGTCAGATGTGAAAACCTCAGGAGCTGAAGCAATCTTGTCGTCAAAGACAATCTTCATCGGGTCACGTTCTTCAGATAGGCCGCTGCTTTTAGACGAAGACATGTGTACCTGAAACATATTATTCATGGTATATGTATATATTAATTACTACTACTTAATTAATATACAAGTAATTGTACACATTGTTGCAAGTAATTCCTAGTTGAAGATAAGTGCTACTCCAGTGCACCCTAAATCTCGTAGTGTCCTTACTTGACTCTTGAAAACAAGTTCAGGTAGTGGATGTCGTGGAAAGTTTTATGCAATGAAAACTTTTTGAAAAAAAAAATTGTTTTCGTGAGAGGATCCTAAAGATTGTAGTCTGGACTCGAGAAGGAATCCTGGTTCACTACCATCGCAGGTCTGATACCAATCTGTCACACCCCTTTCTAAGGCGGAAGCACGAGGTGTGATCCTGAAAGGTTCTCATTGCATACGAATGGTAAACATATTACATGATCGTAAAACAAACTCCATAATGCCATTGATATTAAATATCCAAAACATAAGTTAAGTTAAGTGTTTATATCACATGAAAGATAATTGTTTGAAAGGTTTACAACTTTATTTCAACAACAAACATCAAGGTTTTGATCATTATATCACCACACGAGGTGGAATATAACAACCAAATCCCACAAAAGAGGCATTGGAGTCCTGACACGACATAACTAAAAACATAAAAGACATCCTTGAGCAGGAGAAACAGCACGTACATCCACTTAGTTACCTGAAATACATGTAAGTTTTGGAAAATCGTCAACAAAAGTTGGTGTGAATTCATGCAGTTTTTGTAAGTATTGTTGTAAAAATCATGGTATGCATTTGTACTTGAAAAAGTATTCTGTAAATGTAAGCGTAAGGAATACGAGATCGCTAATGGTTCGTGAGGCCACTAACATATGTAACAACATAGGAAGCATCCAAACCATAGGCATTTTAATTGTCGATTCACGACTAGAGACACGAAAGCACTCTCGGTAAAAGTGTGGCCAAGAGTGTGGCTGCCTGAACCCATTAGATCTAACCTTTTGTTCCGTGATCTAGGACTTTCGTTGATTAATGGTGCTTATGAAACCCTATTCGTGACATGATCTATAAAGTCATTCCTTAGTTTGTTTTGTCATATAACAATACATATATTTTCCCCAAATTTAGAAAACAAGAAAAATGTTTAAAAGCGGGGACATGAACTCACCATTTTGCGTAACCTGCATTATAAAATTCACCGGATTTGCTTCGTGAGCGTCGTGACTTATACGTGTCTCTATGTATGTTAGTAACTAGACTTGTAACACACAAGTACAAGTCACCATCTTTAGTTTATGTATTTGTTCTTTGTATGTTCATTCTTTGTGAGGGTCGTGCCCTTGGTTTGTCGGGTGTTGCCCGTACGTTGTGTATTGCACTTTGAGTATGCATTGTCTATTGTAAATATATATTTTACTTTTGAAAAAATATATATATATATATATTTATTTAAGTAGAATTTGTCAAAGTAATATGTGTTAAAAATAAACTTTATTTTTAACTTGTCCATGTACGTTACTTGTATTATTTCTCCAAAAATAAATATAAGTATTTTGTGAAATAATATTCTCAATATTATTTTTGTACAAGTATACATAGGAAGGTATTCTTGTATTTTATGTAAATACTTGTGTATTTTGTATTATTCACCAAAAATCAATACTTTGATTTTTATTACTTTCGGGAATTGTATTTCTTAAAAATAATGTATTTTTAAGTCTTGTGTGGAATATATATATTTTGTCTTGCTTTATATATATATATATATATATATATATATATATATATATATATATATATATATTTATTTATTTATTTATTTATTTTTGTTACTCACCCGATTTTTGTATAATTTCCATTACTTGGTAATGGTTATATATTTGTCCAAATATATATAGTTATGTGCAATAATTGTCCAAAGTCCAAATATTTGTGGAATATATTTTTTATAAGTATATTTTCTTGTATTGTCCAAATGCTCTTCTTGAGAGGTATTTTATATATTTGAATACTTAGGTATTCTCATGTATTTGTATGTGTATTTTCGTATTTATACTCCTTGGGAGTATTTAGTGTATTTTCAAGTTCTTAATACACTACTACAGATAATACACATTATATATACTTAGCACAAAATTTGGTGATCATTGAATATATATATTTTTCCTAAAATATACGTACTTATTATAAATTTTAACTTGAAGAAAACATCATCTTTTAACTTGAAATTTCTTACAAAAATTAGGAAACCTTGGTAAATATTTTTAGGTGAATTTTTGGGGATTAAGTTTCACCAAAACTTATATTTTTCTAAGAATAAAAATTTTATAAAAATTGTGACATAGTTTCCCCTAAAAATGGAGGTTTCCCATGTTTTCAAAACATGTGTTTATTTTCTTTTTATCACTAAAATCAATTTTCAACAATTTTCAACAATAACAAACACTAATTTCTTTATATGAAACATTATGGTGAACTTGATTCTTGTTAAAAAAAAATGTGTAGTCTTTGAGATCTACACTTAACATACTATGATCTTTCCAAAAACAAGTGTTCTTGAGAATTTTAAACAAACTTTTATGAAACTTTAAGTTACTAACAAAACCATTCATGAGTTTTGTGGTTTCAAAGTCTTGTAAATCATGTTCTAAAACCATTTTTATGTTCATTAGAAAGATCTTTATGTTTAACATCATGTTTCTTCATGGATCTTTTAAGATCCATACTTTACATCTTTAGATCTTGCTTAAACAAGCTTCTTGAAAAATCATTAACAAGCTTTTCATAGATTTTAGTTTCAAAAGTTAGTTTTATACACACTTTGTTACTTCAAGATTACAAGTTCATACTTAAAAAATTCATTTTTCAAGTTCACATAAGTGTTTCATATGTTCATCTTCAAGTTTAACCATGGATCTTTCAAGATCCATGCTTAAACTTGATAGATCTAAGCTTCTAACAAGCTTAACATACTAGATCTAAACATACACACAAGATTTAACAACATCAACTTCATTACATACACCAAAAATTACTAAAATCACTTGTTTTCTTCATGATTATGTTAGATCATCTCATTTTCATTTTTAAAAGTTTAGTTATTTAGATGGTGAGACTTGTACATAACATAAAAATGAACTAAATTAGTGATCAAGAGGCTTACAACTAGCTCTAATGGCTAGGGAAGTGGCACAAGAAGGAAGATGATGAAGAATGATTAATATGTGAGGTTAATAGCTCCACAAAGAGGTCCTTCAAGTTCTAGCACTTCAAGCCTTCCTAGTTAGCCTCCATACACCTTGTAGTGACCTTAGATTGCCTTGAAATGAATTGAAAATGGTGGTTATATGTGGTGTGTGTGTGAGCCGAGACCAAAGAAGAAGAGAGGAAGAAGATGGTGTTTTGAATGTGGTGAAATGGTAAAGTTAACTTACTTGTGGTTACTTATAATAAATTTCCAACAAGCTAATGTCTTTTAGATCTTATGCTCAATATCAAGGAGACATGGGAGATTAAAATATTTAAAAGATATGTGGGGCCCTTTGGGGCCGGTTATGGGTGAGGGGGGGGGGGAAGTGTCAAGTTTTGGAAGTTGAGGGTTTAAAGTGCAAACTAGAAGGTTTAGGTTAGTTTAAGTGTGTTTAGGTGTTTTTATGATTGTTTTAGGTGTTCTATCCCCATAACTAGCTTAATATCATAAAAACATTGCTTCTAGTCAAATTTTGATGTTCCGGATAGTGTCCGGTTATTCGTTTCGTTACGGTGCGTTAAAATGCTAAATTGCGCAGTTTCACTAAGTATGAAGCACCTTTAGTGACAGTTTCAATTCTTGACACTTTGTAAGTTATTCTGGACACTAAAACATAAATTATGCACAATATTTTGGTGTTAAATTGCTGTTTTTAGCTGAATTTCTGCTGAATTCTGCAAAATTCAGCATTTAATGTGAGTTTCGGTGTCTTTTAGTGCATAGTTTAGCTTCCGGAAAGTTTATATGGTAACCCTTGTATCCATACTTTGGTTTTAATGTATTATAGATGTTGGACCTACTCCTAGGCCCTAAATCTATTATCTGACTGCTTTCTTCATAATTGCTGACACAGTGTGTCTTACCGGTGAGTTTACTAGTCTTTCTGACGCAACGCTTAAAGTAATGCACACGGCAATATTTGAATTATAAAACATGCATGAATCCATATGTAAAGCTGTTAGTCCCGAACAACCCGTGATATCACTCAACGGTTCGATCGAACGCGGAATATAAGATCAAATCGTATGAACAAAAAGAAAATTTTCATTACAAATCTTAGTGTCGTTCCTTAGATCGCACACAGTCTCAAGGACTGTCTGGTACGATCTTCGAGAACCTTGCACACAATCCCTAGGATTGTCTGGTACAAGGCTCTCTATTTGGGGTTACATCATTACAATGGAGAGCTCTACTACAATAACCTAGATATGACTATTTATAGGAGCCTCTACCCTATTGGCCCACATGGCCTAGCCCAAGCCCAAAACCTAATCTAAACCCAATTAATACATAAATTAATACAATAAAGATAAGCGTAAAACTTCTGGACCTAACAATCTCCCCCTAGTTTTATGCTATCTTTATTGCGGTTTAGATGGTCTCCAGTCTTGGGTCTTCTCCTTTTAGCGGCCCAGCACTAAGCATCTACGTATCTCGGATGAAATGAGGCTTGATCTCGGATGGATGGCGGATGAAAATGATGTCGAATGGAGTTGTGATGATTTCGGATGAAACACAAGTATCTTTGATGTCGGACGATGTCGGATAAAAATAAAAGGTGCATCTCGGATGAAAAATATGCGATGAAATTGGATCCGAGATGTTTAATGTTTTATCTGAGACTGTTCGAGATGCTGGGCTCCTTCCTTTAGGCCTTGGCTTGAACAGCCGGCTTCAAAACAGGCCCAGCATTAGCATATCGAGTGTTGATGTAGCAAGATCCAGCTGTTGGGCTTCTACTAGAAGCTGGGTCATAAAATATTTGAGAGCTTTTGGGCTTCAATATCGTGTACCTGGCCTCCTTTCTTTTTTTTTTATAAATAAACTAATCAACCTTAGAAGCTTCTTGGCCTTTTTGACAATAACTAGTAAATTTTGCCCGCGCGCGTTGCGCTGCGGGTTCGTCAGAAGGGTCACGTCCTTTACGTGTTGGATGATCACGTTCGTGCGGGTTCGTCGAATGATCCCGTGCGTTGTGCCGCAGGTCTGTCGGATGATCACGTGCATTGTGGATCACGTTCATTGTGTGGCACGCTCACACACTTGCATCCCTTGACGTCTTACGATGTCATGTTACATCTCAAGACGCAAGGTAAAGTGCATATTATTTAATATATTAACTCTTTATTTCAAGTATTTACATTGGAATCTCTATATTAGTAAGTAAAGTAAACCTCTATATTTAGAGGCTCATATCCATGCGTCTATATATTATTGTGAGTGTGTAGAAAAGAGAAAAAATAATAAAATAAATAATTATGCGTATGATAGAGAAATAGATAGAGAGTAACGTGAAAGGTTTTTGAAAAGTAAACTTAATTTAGAGAAAAATGTGTTTTTTACTAAATTTTATAGACAGAGATAGAGGCTCCAATGTCAATGCTCTTAATCGCTTAATTTAGTATACAGTTAAGTTATTCATACTATTGTAATTTTTAAAATCATTTGTGTTGTTATTTATTTAAAATTATATATCAAATATTATGTTCGATACACGTATTAATGAAGTTATGACTGATAACAACTGAACTCATCTTATTTAGCCAAAGACTTGCATTTTATTTTCAGCCAACCAACCTGTTGATATTATTCAATATTTTTAATTCTTTAAAGTTCTAAATCTCAGTCTAATTTCAACTATGTAAAATCAATGTAGATAGGTGTGTGACAGTTAAAGAAAAACACATGGAAAAAACAAATCTAGCTTGGTTTTAAGCAACACTGTATATTTTCCTTTCGCAAAAAGGAACTTAAAAACCTGCAAATTGATCAAAACAAATATCACCAATCAAAATGAATAACACTGTATTTCCCGTAAATTGCAGACCAAAGGAGCCATAACTTCTTTTCAATCTCACTTGATTAAGAGATCTTTTTTTTTTTTACTTTTTAAGGCTCAGAGTTGGCAAACATTGTAGCTGCAAACCGTGAATGTTTAACATCCCGGTTGCCATGCCTTAACAACGAATTAGATACATTTTTATGACTTCATCATAGCCTCCATCCAACCTTTGAGATCGGATTAATATCATTTCTGGCAAAAGGCACAGGGGTAATACCAAGTGTCAGATTACAGATTCAAACAACTCTCCAATCACCCAATGGTCATCGTCCTCAACTTCGCATTCACTTTTCTTCATCATTAAGAGATCACATATCGATACAACTCTCAGATGAACCTAAAGTCATCATTAGAGTTTGCAATAAACTTTCTTCACTGGCATACAAAAATTATGGTTTATCAAAGCTCGAAAAATACTCTCAGTTGAACCTATGGTCACCAACATCATCGAGTTTGCAGTTAACTATATAAGATTACCAACGAAAATAAATGTTCGTTTGATCAGAGCAAACAACCACCATCATCAAGGCAACAAATAGCATATATTCCAGAATTGGATCTTAGATGAACCATCATCGACCTACCGGGCTACCGGCAAAAACAAACGTCTTCAAGATCATATTTCAGATGATCTAACACCAACGCTAAAACAGAAAAACCCAAAAAAATGATGAACAACGGAAATGACGTGGATCTCCGGCCCAAAGGCGCTGAGAAACATGAAAACATCATTGGCGCTGAAACCGAAGGAACATGAAAACATCATTGGCGCTGAGAAACATGAAAACAATTATTTGGGGTTCTTTGGCCAGAATGTAAGAAACAAAAAGAAAACAAACGAAAATTACCTTCCGTTGTTTACGTGCGGGATGCAATACGCCAAACTTCGGAAGTTAAATTTCGTACATGCAAACAACCAAATAGGCACTGACACGAACCCGGAGAAGCACAAAACGGAGAACACAAACACAGGATGGCCAATTACCTTAGGTCCGATGCAACGTACACCAGCTTAATATGATACGCGAAGCATTATAGCATTTTCTTCTTCGTCTTGATTTGGGAGAACACTGGGCATAAGAAAGTAGATAAAAAGTAAAAAAGAAGTATGTTAATAATGCACAGGGACCTAAGCATACAAAAAGTAAAACCTGAGGAGCAAAGAAGAGGGCAGTTTTGTCTGTTGTCGGTGGCTGTGCCACCGACTTTGCGATTTAAGATGTTACAAGCTAAATAACTTACTTGTTAGTCGGTAGATAATGCCCGATTTCTCCGGATTAGCGATCGAATCTATTGAGATCACCGGAAGCTTCGCCAGAAAACCGATTAAATCGGGTTGCTTCTAGTCGCCAATTTAATTACGCGATGCAACTAAAATCTCGTCGGCCACCACCACCACCAAGATCAGCCATTCAGCCGAACGCCATAACCCAAGTTTTCACATCAGACAACCTAAATCACCGCCCTAGGGTACCAGAACCAGTAGGATGAAACTCTCAACTTTAGCCCTTGAAGATATGCACCTTCCAAACAATCTGAACTTGGATTTCTAGCGTGAAAATTAAGAATTTGAGCACCATAGCAGAAGATAAAGTATAAACGAAGCTGGCACAAATGCGATTCACAATCATCAATGATAAATTCATACAATCATCAAACAAAAACCATATGAACTCAATAACCTCATTCGGATAAAGACAAAATTAAGGTTCAAACACCTCTCTCTCTCTCTCTCTCTCAACACACACCAGCTCTCTCTCTCTCTCTAATCGCCAGACCACCACCGCCGGACTGACAACCACCGCCATACACCTCACCATCCCCCAACTTCCTACTACTTCGCCCCGAACCTGGCTCGTTCGTCTCCCAAACCACACACGCTGTCTATCGATGAATTTCCGGACTGTCTACTGATTTCTGACGTCACCTGGTGCGAATCGAAAGCGGAAAACACGAGATCCGGTGAGTCGATTACGGCGGTTACTCGAAGTTTGGGGCAAAACACGCCTTTCGTCTAAGAACGAGGGTTTGGGGCAAACAATACAACCAAGAAATGAGGCAGCGGAGGGAAGGTTTCTGAAGGGTGGTCGCCGCCCTACGCCGCCGATGACTTTCGATTTGCCCCCAAATCGACAACCCTTTTCTCTGTGTGTGTGTATATACAACGGATTTATCCTCTTTGTTTTGATTCTTTACAGATCTGAGCCTCTTTTATACTCTTTATTGTTGGGTTTTTGGTTCATGTGTGTAGTTGGGTTTTGTTGGAGTAAAGTTGTTTTGTATTTACAGAAATAGGGGAGATGGAGGTGGGTCTTGAATTTAATGGAGTGTATGAGAAAGACTTATCTTGATTTGGGTTTTTGATTTTATGTGTGGTTTTGTTTAGATATGAATTGGCTTTTGATTTGGGTTTTTTATTTGGGTTTTTGATTTTGTGTGTGGTTTTGATTCTGCGTTCAAAGAGAGAGAGAGAGAGGAAGATCTGAATTTTTTATAATTTTTTTAGTATTTAGGGTAAAATGACCAATATACCCTCATGTGCTTCTCACATGACCTAACTTAACTGGGAAAACAAACAAGGTTTAGGGTAAAGGACATAACTTGATTGGTTTTTCAAACATTAAGGATGTTTTCTGAGGTTATTAAAGACAAAGGACATACTTTGATATATTAGACATACATAAAGGACGAACTTTGAAATTTACTCTTTTTATTATATATGTAACAAAAATAATGAAATAAAAGAAATTAAAAAGGCTTTGAGTAAATTGCCAAAATCGTCCCTGTGGTTTTATATTTGTCAATTTCATCCAAATATCCTCAACTTAACAGAAAAATAAACTATGTTAGTGGATTGGATGAAAATGGCAAAAAGTTACAAACGTTGGGGGCAATTTGGTACAAAAGTGTCATTTTAGACGAAAATGACAAACGTGTCCAAACCTCAGAGAGGATTTTGGCAATTAACTCTTTAATTTTTTATGACTAAGTTTGATAAATCTACAAATTTGTTTATGTTTAAACAACCCCATCAACAATAACTAAACAATCAGCTTAAATTTGTTGTGGATTTGTTAAAAAATCATATTAGAATCAGTTAGCATGTTTTCTAAAACTTACCCAATAAAAGGCTCCATGAACTATTAAAAGAAATCTTTTAAATGAACCAAACACACTCTAATAGAATCATTAAGAGACTAACAAACAGTCCCCTACTCGACCCATATTATGCTCTCCCTCTCGCACACTCTTTTATTTAGTTAGTACAATTAATATTTTTATTTTAAAACAAATACTTACTAAATAAAAATAAAGTATAAATATAAGATTGGTAATAGCTAAAACTTTTTAAAAGATTAAATAACACAAAAAAGGTTTATTTTGAAAACAATACCGTTTTCACTAAATCGCTTACGAGATCAAAATATATTTTATTTGAAAATAACTTGGTTTTGTTAAGTTTACATCGTCAAAAAAAATATCAAATAATACTATGTATTTATTTTTTTTGTTTTTAAGTTAAATATTAAGAGTTATTAGAAAAAAAATTTCTCGTAAAGTCCCTTCAATTTTTTTCAAAAAAAACCAACATAATTTCTTTTCTTTTTAAGAAAAGTCCCTTAACAAATTTTCACACAAAATTTCTTTTCTTTTTAAGAAAAGTCCCTTAACAAATTTTCACACAAAAAAAAAACCAACATACTTTCTACTATTTATCATACAAGTACATTAAAATATTAAATCTAAACAAGAAAAAACTCTTAATGATGATCAGATAAAATCTTGAAAGCATTATTTGTCATTTATTTATATTTGCGATAAAGATGATTTGTTTAAAACTTTTTAACGATTTAAATTTATAACTGCTTTTTTATATGGTTTTTTGGTTTTTCCTTTGTCTCGAGTTATGTCATCCACACTCATGTATTTTTATTATATTGTTTCTATAAGATTATTTATGTGGAGGGTTCAAATGAGAAGAATTTTTTTGTAAGAAGAAAAAAGAAGAAGTTTCAACCAATAAGAATGCTTCATTTTACTTCATTTAATATTTTCATTTAATTTTAATATAAGGGTATATTGGTAAACTTACATAAATCATTAATTTGTAATTTTCCCCTTTAATAACTAACTAAATTAAATTTGTAATTCCTTTTCAAAATATATACTTTATCCAAATTAAAAAAAAACAAGTTAATTTAAAGTGTAGAATAAATTAATAGTTGTGTAGGATAAATTACGAGTTGTGTAGGATATATTTCGAGGTGTGTAGGATAAATTTTGACTATGTAGGATAAAATTCTCTAATGTGTAGGGTATATGTAGAAAAATTTTGATATGTGTAGGTTTGTAGATTATATGTAGAATAATTAATGATTAGTTGACTAATTAATTAAATAGAGAAAAATTAATGATATGAATTATAAATGAAATAGTATTTTACTAATATACCCTTTTTTCTTTTTCTTCTCACAATAAATTTCTTCTCAAATGAACATTCCCCGATTATTTATTATGATCAACTTATTGAATTTTAAATAGAAAAGAAAAGTCAAAACATTAAACAAACATTGGTTTATCATATGTCCAATTTAAAACATTAATTTATCTTTCATCTTTTTCACCTGCTATTAATAAGTAACAAAGTTATTCATAATTTTGTTCAGATTTAACATTTGGAGGGACTTCTGTATGTAAAAAGTTATTAAGGGACTTTTATGAGGAAAAAAAAAGTATTTTGTTTTTTCATGTGCAAAAAAAAATTCGAAGGACTTTTATGAGAAAAAACAGAAAGCATGCTGATTTTTTATGATATTTTCCTAACAAATTATTTATAATAAAAAATTTTAATTCAATAGTTACAATTTCACACTAATGAGTGGGCTCATGAGTAAAGTAACTAACTTGACATGTATATGTTTATATTATATAATAACTAGTGGATGCTCTGCCCGCGTTGCGGGGCGATGGCCGAATAATGAGCGAGTGTTAGGCAGCTCCTGACACGAAAAACAATTAAATCGAGTCAACCAATTAAACAAAACACTTTTATAGTTTTGATAAAAACAAAAAACAAAAACAATGGCAATATTGCAATTTTTAGCTGAGGGACAGTTGTATTTTTTGACTCGGTAAAATCATAACTTGGCAAAAACTAAAGTGATGCCAGTACTGTAAATTTGAATCAGAGGCAAAATTGTAAATTTTCACAGGGGCAACTTCGTAATTTTGAAGTTGGGGTAACAGCGTAATATAAATTTGAACTAAGGGCACAACCGTACTTTTAAGTTGGGGGCAAAACCACAATTTTATTTTGAACCGAGGGCAAGATCGAAATTTTGAGTTGGAGGCAAAAGCATAATTTTATTTTGAACAGGGGAAAAAACGTAATTTTGAACTAAGAACGAAATCATATTTTTTTTAAACGGGGAAAATTCACATTTTTGAATAGAGGGTAAAATCGTATTTTTTAGCTGGGGCAAAAACATAATTTTATTTTGAACTGGGGGGCGAAAAGGTAATTCTGAGCTGAGGGCAAAACCATAATTTTATTTTGAATCGAGGGAAAAATCGTTATTTTGAGCTGGGGACAAAAGCGTAAATTTATTTTGAGCTGAGGGCGAAAACGTAATTTTAAAATGGATATAAAATAATAAACTGGTTGGTCCAATGGGGGAGCGCCAGACAAAATCATAATTTTGAATTGAGGTCAAAATCATAATTTTGAGATGGGGACAAAAGCGTAATCTTATTTTGAGCTGGGGGCAAAACGGTATTTTTAAATAGAAGCAGAAACGTAGTTTTAAAATGGATATAAAATAATAAATTGGTTGGTTTAATGGGAGAGTGTCAGGCAGGTAGGCAAAATCGTAAATTTGAGATGGGGACAAAAACGTATTTTTTTTAGCTGGGGGGCAAAATGGTAATTTAATACAGAAGTAAAAACGTAATTTTAAAATGAATATAAAATAATAAAACTGTTGGTCCAATGAGGGAGTGCCAGCAGCTGCCTGACACTATTCCCCCATCTTGAAAATGTATGTATAGTAAATAAGATAGTTTTTCAACTCTTTTCCATCACTTTTAAAGGTTATAGTGGGGAACCCGCGCGTTGCGGCGAAGTCAACAATTTGCAATGTTGTTCTCATTTTCCATTTGTTTATTAGTAATAACACCCCGCACGTTGCGACGGATCAAGCCTAGTTAACAACACACATGGAATTTTAGGATACTAAAGGCATAGCTGGTTTAAATTTTAGGATACTTGTAGCAAATTTTGAAATAAATGTAATAGGTAATAGCACAGAGATACTTATGCTAGAGGGTGTGGGATAACCCCTTGGGGCTTTATAAGCGCCACCTCAGCGCCACATAGGCGCCACGTCAGCCAAGTGGGCTTTATAACCCCCCTTTAATTTGCAGGGTGTGGGATGGAGCCCCGTCATCATTACCTAATTATTTTTTATTTTTACATTTTACTTTTTTAAATTAAATGACCATTTTATATAACTAGAAAATTAAAAAAAAACATAATTTCATCCTAAAAAATATAAAAAACATCACAAAGTCATTAAAAAAAATAAGAAGGTACTAGAAAAAAAAAACTACATATATTTCGCCCTAATTTGATTCTTGCGAGCCTCCATAATGCGTTGATCCGTCTCCGTTAGATGTGAGAAATCTTTCGCTAGAAAATCCAAGTCTTTCTGAATTTGTTTCTCCCTCTTCATTTCTTGGTCCTTTTCCCTGATCGAGATCATTTTGTTGAGACTTGTATGGAACTCGCCCAACTTTGACGGCTCATCCGATGACGTTGAAGTACCCTTTCCTCGTGCCGCTGCCTTACTTTTATCCCGACCCCTTGGTCGAGGCAGCTCCTCTGGTTGTTTGAACTCCTCATCATCGTCGTTAAGATTAATTGTCGTACGAGCATCGGACCCGGATGGTTCCGTTGTGGATGTTGATTTGGACTTTTTTGACCGAGGGCGGGTTGGGTCGAACGGTGCCACAAGATGCCACTTGGGAGATTTGCGAAGAAGCTCCCACGAATTTACATGCGTAAAGTGATGACCATGGTACAACCTATAATCGGCGTGGGCTTGGGTCATCACGTCCACATCGCTCGAACCGCTTTGCCTTCTCTTGTTGTTGACGAGATTAGTATGTATGTTGTTAAAGTTGCTAACCTTCGTCCTCATTGTGCCCCATTTTCCCGAAAGAGAGTCAGGCCGTCGATATACGCCGCGACCCATGGCGGTGAAAAACTTGTCACGAATACGGTTCCAAAAAACCTTTATGTCTTGGTCGTCACCTATAAAAAAATATATTTATAAAGGTATATGTTTGATTTAAAAAATAAGTTTACAAAACTATATATTTACCAACAATCGAGTCCTCCGATACGTCGAGCCATGCTTTTGCCAACTCGAACTCTTCCGTAGGCGTCCAATATTCGACCTTTTTGGTAGCACGTTTCTCGGACTCATCCTTCTTTTTATGGTTTCTTTTTTTTTCTAGAAGAGGGTTCGACTTGGGTTTCGGGAACGGATTGGGTTTCGGGAACGGATTGGGTTTCGTGTATGTTTTGAGGAATGTGTTGGGGTATGTTTGAGGGAAAAAACTGGGGTTGAGAATAATACCCAAAAAAACCGGGCATCGGTTGAGTGATGGGATGAGGAGAAGTTGGGGTTGTTGGTGGCATTGGGTAATATCCAACATCACCCGTACGCGAGTCTCGGCGATACCGGTCCTCTTGCTCGTTGTTTTGCCAGTACGGATTGTTCGGGTCCCATGGGTTTAGGTTGTTGGGAAACATTGTAGATAGGGGTTTAAAAAAAATTAACCAACTCTATAAAAAGTTGAGAGAAAATGGGTGGAATTAGATGGAGAAAATGGAGGAAATGAAGAGAATTTATAAACTTTGAAAACAATTTTTTTTTTTAAACATGACGGTCAAAACAATTAAAGGTGCCTCGATCAGTGTGATTTTTGCTCGTTATCATGTTCGCGAGGATGCTATAGCGCCCCAACTTAATTCCACCGGTGTGGGTGTATGGCGCCCACGGCGCTATAGTCGCTGACAGGGCGAGGGTGGCGCCCCCCCACACCCTCCGGCCTTACAGTCGTTGAGGGGGATTATATATAACAACAATTACAACATCTTTGACTTATGATTGGTTTAATTCTCGCCAAGCCAGCATGTACCAAATAAGTATTTATTTTAACCCTTCACTGCATCAGATCCACCCAATTTTCCAATTTAGAGATATAAGATTCAAGACCTAACAAAGTAAGATTGGAACCTCGGTAAGGTCTGACAAGGGGCGGGGTCTGAAGTCGTTGATAGAAACAAATCAAAATTCAAAATACTCAAAACAAACCTGCACGATCATGTAGCCCCAACGCAGGTCTTGGCTTCTCAAACAAATGTTTTCTCCTTGAATCACACTGAATATACTCCAAGCAATACGCGATGCATGCGGGTTCAAATCACTATTACGCCACGCCTAATTATCTTTCCTCAACATTTTTTATTTTCTAATCCGAACTACCCTATACGCTCGTTTCTTGTTCGTTAAAGCTCTTTCATAAGTTCACCTACAAAATACCAAATTATATAAGTACACACTATAAACGACCAAAAATGACACCGAAACTAATAAAAACTATAAAAATACATAAGAACACAGTGCAACACATCAATACCTTACTACTTTATGATCATAAATAGTGGTGTCCTAAATCACTCCAAAACATCAACAAGACGGTGCATTTTTTTCTTCTTTTCAAGAAATGTATAGGTCAAATGTATACCTCGCAAAGGTAAACCGTAAACCTAATTTCGGTCATCATGGGTCATTAAAGTGACCTCCTGGGTCATTTCGAGTCTGAGTAAAATTAAGGATGGGTCTGGATTAAAACAAGGAAATTTAGAATCGGGTTAGAATGGGTTGTTCTGGAATTGCGGAAGGGTTAGAATGGGTTGTTTAGGAAGTTAAGAAAGGGTCAGAGCGGGCAATATCAATGTCCAACCATTCATGAAACCTCATAAATCAAGTCACCACCACAACCTGATCACGGCATGCTTTTTTCATGCCTCTTCTTCCGACTTATCTTGAATCACACTGGTACACACAGGCCTGATCACGGTATGCTTTTCTCATGTCTCTTCTTCCAACTTAAATTGTTGACTCCGCCGCAACGCGCGGGTAACCCGATAACATGCCGACCCATGACCTGTTTTCTATTAGGTGACACATTTAAACAAAACCGGTAACCGATTTGACCCGTACACTACTCGAAACAACCCGAAACATCAAGATTAACCCACCAATGTTAAGATATATTTCTAAGATGCATTTCCACCGCTTCTATTCTTTAATCTTTACGTTAAACAAGCGAAGCAAAGATTAATAACCAAAACAGTTCTGTAAGAATTTAGGAACAAACCTTAAACAAGTCATCTAGTGCTGTACCTAGGGTTTATGATTTCAAGATTCAAAAAATATGATCTGGAAAACTAACCACACAACTGGTATCAATGGTTGTACGAACAGTTCCATCTTTCATCACCGGAATAGATTTTGCGTCTCACACTACAAATTTCAACAGGAATAACAACAAAAACTAAAGCAATAAATCATGTAACCCAACCAAACCACCCAAACATGTCACCAGACTAATAAGCTATGATAAAAACTAAATCTTTGGTTAATCATTTTGCCGAAGATAATCTTAACTTTTTTTGTTTCAGATCGTATATGAAGAATGGTTAGATTTAGTAGATAATAAAAATTATTAGTTTCTTTTGGAATGTTCGTATTGCATAGATGTAGTTTTCTACGGGATAACATAAACTAAAATTTGAGTGGTTATTACCTGGGGCTGAAAAACGAAAGGCTGCTGATGCTATAGCCAGTGTGTCAGGAGAAATGGCAATGCTTTTGAGGCTGGTGTTAACAGAATAAGCCGTTGTGATTCTGTTAAAATTTTAAATTGAGTTAATACTAAAATTAGGATCAGTAAGCATTATGTAAGCGAAAATTAAGCAAAATGATTTCTTACCTTAGCTACGATATCGCCTGCAATCAATGTACTGGTCTCTCGTGTGATGGTAATGGGATCGGAAACAACTCATTAGTTCTATCCAATATCCTAAATAATTTTTCTACAACATTCAAATCCAAAATGGATGGTCAGTTTTCTCAAAAATAAAATAAAAATAAGTATGTGTAGAATCTCATCCTTAGCGTCGTAAATGTACATTTGTAAGAAGCGAGGTCGTTCACCAGATGGTGGGCACAAAGAACCAATGTGATGACAAAACTAACCGCTTACTTTAAATACGTATGGACCAGACCCAAGCTTAATGGAGTTATCTACAAATGCACCAACAACAAATTAAGTAACAAGTATCAGGTCAAACTAAGTAACAGGTATCAGGTCAAATTGTTTAAAACTGTGCAGATGGATGAGGTCAGGATAGTAACAGCAATATGACACTGGTGAACGCCATAACAGCCAAGATTCGGAAAACGACATGTAACACTTATTGGCACTAATGGTGGCACCCTTGTGGCTCCATGTTGATCTGGTGTCACTTGATTTAAATGGTGGTGCTGATGACCTGTTCACGAGACAATGATTCAACAAAATTAGAGCAGAAAACAAAATCAAACATCCGTACCGATGTATTTTATGACATGTCATGATCATTCTTTGATAGATATGTTATGGGTTATACAATTAAAGGCACTTGGAAACATGTCGATGTGTGTGAAGTGCGATGAGAGATGATCGTACAGTGGGAATTCGGTCGTTATCCATCGGTTCATTACGATACCGATACGATAACGACACTCGGTATAGCAACCAAAAGGATATGTCGTGTTTATTCATAAGGTCACACCTGATCAACAAAATAATACCAAGAAAATCCAACCTGCAATATTACTTCCCCTCCTGCACCAAACGATCAAACAAAATCTCAGATTATTATTCAGAGGCAACAGATTAGAAAAGTGTTCACTTATAAAAGGTACAAATGATCATTATTTACTGTTAATTGCCTTCATTTAAGCAAAGGCAGTATCAATGAAGTGGACATTGTGTTCAATCCAGCATCAAATTGGTGGGGATTCCCAGCATCATGTTGACTATACATATCATCTAGAGCTCTATCATTGAAACACATTTAAATAAAACTAAACTGGACCAGTTTTTTAGTATGGTTTCATACAATAATTTATTGAAAGAAGATCATAAAATTCAACTTGCTAAAATTGTTTAGAGATTTATTAGGGGTAACTTATGAAGCCAACAGTATTCTATAAAATTACATGAATTATAACAAGTTAATAACAAGTGAAGAAAAAGAAACCTGAGTTCCGAGAAGATAGGGAAGAGATGAAACCCTAGATCTGAACACCGTGAGTTATCTTCATGATGGGGATGCTTTTGTTACAGAGGAGAAGGGAACGATTGCTGGAGCAATTCAATACAATTGATTACCTTAGCGATTCGTATACTCTCATCATGATGATTCACAGTTACGGTTTGATGATTCGTATACTCCAATTCGTTCTGCAGCTGATTGATTATTGTACATCTAATAATTGCTCGGACTCTTTGGCGACTGAGAATGAATTGGGGGCAAATTTGGGAGAAACAGATGAAGATTAGGGTAAGAACTCCTGTTGCTTCGTCTGTCGTCTTAAAAATTGCGTAGGAAATTACATTTCAGTACATCTGAAATGCTATCAAAGAGAAAATAACTGGATTTCCAAAACTGCTGGAAATTACATTCCAGCACTTTTGAGAACTGCCGTCTTAAAAATTGCGTAGGAAATTACATTCCAGCACTTTTGAGAATTGGTTCTTTTTGTCTTGTGTTGACTTGTTGACTTAAACTTCTGGTCTTCAGCCTTGAATTTTTTTACTCGACTATTGACTGTTTTTTACTTGACTATTGACTTGTTGACCCAACACTTTGTACTTGTCTCCGACTCTCCGTATTTGTTTAATGCAGGTGGAGTCGAGAGTGCGTTGCGGCGGAGTCGAAAACAACATGGTGGAAACATGGGCATTATGATGGGGTTGTAAGTTTTCCCTACATTTGCTCTAGCTTTGACATGTACCCTACTTACCAAGTCAGGCTGAAGGAAGATCCGACCCTCATACAAATTCCACAAGTTGATTGACTTAAACTTTACGATGACAAAGAAAAATAATACCTGAAACATCACATTTATAAAAGCATATAACTATTGTATGCCAATATGATATAGTTAAGAAACACAATACACAACACAACCAAGAGTAAGCTATTTCAATATTAGCTAAAGCCTATTAGGAAACAAAAACAAAATTTAATATTTTCTAGCATCAAAGGATAACCACCAAAGCTAGAAACCCAAACTTAGCCAGAAGTCAATATTAAAACCTCATTTATTTGTGTTTTCTTCTTTTAACAACATTTGTTTTTAAATAAATGCAAGTTTAAATTTTGACTTCTCGTTATCATAATGCAACCTCCCTAAGCTACCAATTTTTACTCTTGCATCATATATATGCTCTTCAACACCATATAAACATTTTATGTTTGATCATGTCACAACAACCTCAACACGTCTTAATTCTCCATTCGCACTTCGTACACTTGAATGTTTCGAATCACTATCATAAACTTCAAAACTCGAGTGTTCTGATTCACCATCAATGGCACTGTCACTCGTTCTAATGCTTGGTTCTCTTATCGGACACAACTGGGCCACCTTCTTTACCTCTTTGCCTTTGCCCCATAATACGGCATATAATCCAAATATTATCAATATCGCACCCAACACACTGTAACAAGAATGAAACCAACCCCTTTTTAATACAACTTTAAAATTGTCTAGTGCAATTAAACAAGATTTAAATGACCATATTTACCTTCCTAAGTGAAGGCTTTCATTCAAGACCAATGATCCAGCTATCGCCACAAGATCAAGCAAAAGAGGATTAAAAGCAGATACGAATAGTGGACCTCTCATTTGCACACACCATGTGACGAATGTAAACATTAGTCCAGAAGCCAACATGCCCTAACAAAATATTTGTATATATCAGTTTTTAAATTATATGATTTTATATATCATGTGTAGAAAATGTTGACTTATTCGGTATATATAGGATACTTCTGACATTCAGGTATGTATAGCACAATGATTGTGTTTAAGTACATACTGAATAAGCTACCGTTAGAAGTCTAACATTCCAACCGAGCTTCCAATCACCCCAATGTCTTTCGGTGCATAGCCAAAACACGAGTGCTTGAACCGCACCCATGGTCGATGTGATAGCAGTTACCGAATACGGGCAACGGTATGTTTTAACCATATTTGTCAGTTCAAATTACAACACACAAAAACTATTATATATAAAATCCTTGTTGTCAAAATGGAAACAAAAACTGTATAATGTCAAGTTTTAACTAACCTGAATGATCAACCAGATAGAATAACTTATGCAACTACCGATGGCGAATAAGGAACCCATGACTCTATTGCTTGAATATAGAACATGTGATGAATGATGATGACCATTTAAAAGGTTAACATTGGTTTTCCACAAGTGAATGTCAACTCCCTTGTAAAAGGTCAACCACATGGCCCCACCAACCCCTAACGCAGTTCCCATAATCTTTGCTGAACCAGGGGTTGTCTTCCAACCCAGCCTTTCCATCCTGAAACAACATTCATCAATTTCAAATTTATTGATCACCTTCAAAAGAAAAGATAGCATAATATATTGTATTACAATTAAAGCACTATGCATATAATGTATTTAATTTAATTCCCGTATTTTACTACTTAAAATTGGTTTGAAACACCTGCATATAAGAGTTGTATACTTATATGATTATGATGATGTTTCACAATTTGTAGACAATGTTATTAGCGAAAGTTTTTCATAATCTTGATAATCTTAATTATGAAAAATTGAATAAATCAAAGCACATAAGAGACATACATATTTGGTGTTGCATTGCAGTTGATGTTTGATCCCAATATGTACATCTTTATAAAGTATTGCATCAAAACAGTCAGCAAATCCTATATAAACTCATAACAAACAGGTCTAACAAATACGATACAACACTGGATCATAAAAACACACTTACAGTCTTCTTTCCAGAAACCATTGTAGCTCCTGATAAGAAAGTACAAATTCAGCATAAAAGTCAGACCAAAAGAATAAAATTGCCAAAGTCTATTACTACAAGAGTAACAATTCATCCAAATTGAGCATTGCAACTTTCAAATTACATTCATAACGTATTATACACGATACAAAGTGAATGATCAATCTGTTATTCACTTACTTGATGATTGTTGTTGATGGTCTGTTGTTGCAATCGTCTGATGCCTTGAAACCAGAGAAAAACTAAAATCAAACACCAAAACCAAGAATCAAACAAATGCAAATAAAATTACACAACTGTAAATCATATCTTGATAATCTTAATTAGAGAGGTGGCTGGCGGAGGAGACGTACCGGAAAGAGGGAAGAGGCCAAGGAGAAACAGGGGTGATCGGAACCCTAACCGGAATTCACTATTGTCATCGAGAATGTCCCAAAATTTTAGTTGGGTGATGAAAGCTATTACTTCGAAAGTTAATTTCTACACCGTTGCCGGTGTAGCGGCGACCGACGAAGCGGGGTGCAGGCGTGCAACGCCCGGTGTTTTGTCTGGCATCTGAGCGTCTCTCTCTCCCCCTCCGTGAACGGCAGCGATAATTGCTCATATATAGGCGCAAATCTACAACGGAAAACGGGTCATTGAAGGGTGCTAGCCTGCTCATGGGGAGGGTAAAGGGAACGACTGGCCGTTCAATTTCACATTCAATTTCAATGGAGGTTTCATATCTAACAGGGGATGTAGGGGGCAGAATGGGAAGAAAAAGGAAAAAATATAGGTTTTATTTAAGCCTTTTAGTCTGCCATCTTAAAAATTAGGGGTTAAATTACTATTTTAGACATGGAAAATGCTTATATATAGTACATAGATAGTTATTAAAAGCATAAATTAAATAATTAAATTACTTAAAGGTGTAGAATATAAGTATAACTTGATAGCTTTATAATATACAGGAACCTTGTGTTGTGGTAGGACCGTTAAACCAAACAAAAAAGTAGACGTATAAATGTTAAATCACGCACGTTACAGCGTGTTAATTCGTAAAATTTTACCCGAGACGTAAATATAAAAGCATAACTAAATTAAAACGTTAAAAACATTATTCAAGTGGGGGTTTGAATTAATATCATAATAATAATAATAACAATAGTAATAATAATAATAATAATAATAGTTAAATAAATTTATAAATTATAGTGTTTAATAAAGTTAAAAATAATCCATAAGCGTGATCTTATACTTTTATTAATACGTTAAGAGAAGAAAATAAAAATATATCACATGCAAGAAAATGTTGTAAATTTGTGAGTATGTATCATGGTATTGGTATTGATTGACATTCAACCACTCGTGTATCAAATTGAATAATAAAATTGATAGTACAATCAATTTTGATAATTAATACTTGGTTAATATTAATTTGGAAAAGGTAAACTACCAAAAAACTACAATGCATAATTCTAAACTAGTAGAATTTCATATCGTTTTGTGGGAGAAATTCAGTTGGTATCAGTTCGGTACATTATGATACGATACAAAACTAGTTAATAATACTGAAAGAGAAAACCCCAAAAAAAGAAAGTTGTGGTATGTACAAAAGTATGTCGACACGTGTTTTACATCAATAAAAACCATAAATATAAATATTGATAACGTTTCCTATAATACAGATATAGGTACCAATGTTGTTCATTCGGAATCATTTCATCTTGTCACAACATCGGTACGGTATCGACCTTCCTTATAGTTTACGATAAAAAACTATATATTGTATACAACTCTGTTTTCAACATTGTTCGACTGAAATCAACACATTACGCTACGCGATGAGAACTTTATGGGTTTCGGTTCGTTAAGGTTAAGGTTAAGGTTAAGGTTAAGGTACTGACACTCGCAATAGCAATAGCAATCAAAAGAGAAACCCTAAAAATAATCTCAATAGAAAACCATAAAAACAAATACCAGTATTTGTTCCCATCATATCGATACATGTAACAATAATACAAATACTGGTACCAATGAAACCTCGTATAACTTACATTCTAGATTGTCGAGAAAAAAATTAAACAGATTCGTGACAGGCTTTCGGTGATTGTCAGTCAATTTGTTATGGTAGCGGTACAATATCATCACCCGATATAGCAACCGAAAGAGATAAAACGAACACTAAATTACCAATACTAATGGACAATATTAGTTGACACCGACGTTTGTTATAGCTTACGATACCAAAAAGACATTCTTTTGCGAATACGATTCTGTTTCTATGAAACTTCTACCGAAAACCATAAAAATGAATAACATACCATACAAAAAACTTCACTACATGTATGTTACGACAAAGAACAAACAAAGTCAATTGTATTCAACTCGTTCAACTATGAATGCATTAATAAAAATAAGCGCGTTGCATCAATATATTTAAAAAGGGTAAACAAAATTTAGTAACATTCGGCCTCTTGTACCATCAAAATTGTCCGCTTTTCCCATGCAGAGATCACTAATTTATTTTTGGTTCCCCGGGTAGAGACTTCCTAGGAAGTCACACATCCTGATACTACTTCCACTTGAGCAAGTTTAGATATTGAGCTTTTCATCTTCTCCATGACCAATAAGCCCAAAACGTGTTGGTGTTATTTGAGACATGGCATGTCTTACGAACCCAACACCTCTCATGTCAACGACCGATATGAGATTTGGCTATGGTGTTGCACACCAGTTTATATAAAAATACTAAATGGTTGTCCTTTTGATAACATGTACGGTTGTGCTTTGATTTCTTGTAAGACTACTTACAACTTGGTTTTGAAAATATTTATATCGAGACGTAGATAAAAATACACATGTCACAACGGCATACTCGAACTTTATAAAACAAAACATCTTAGAAATTATAAGAAAAAAGAAAATATGCTTAAATTACCTATAATAACAAAATAATAAAAAATAGTAATACTATTTACTAATTACTTGAAATGACTAATTATTATAATATTAGTAATATTCAGTTCCAAACTATTTACTATAGAATTAATTCTACAATAAATCTTCATACTTCAAATTTGTTTCTCCTGAAGATGACAAGTCCACATCAAATTAAATTTGACTAAACCTTAACCTTCGGTATAGCTAAAGCAATAATGTATTGAATCACATATTTTAAATTTTTGATGGCTAAGTTTGATAAATCTACAAATCTGTTTATCTTTAAACAAACCCTTCAACAATAACTAAACAATTTTTATTGCTGAAACTTTCCCAGCTTAAATTTGTTGTGGATTTGTGAAAAAAATCATATTAGAACACATAAAAGAAAATTACATGATAATGACAGGTAAACGGGCTATAAGTTACACCGCAACCCTCTTTTAAATAGCAAATCCAATTCTACTGAAAATAAAACCTTGGTTCCTCGACGTTGAGAAATTTTTGTACACGACCTTTTGCACTCTTTTCAGGAACTGGCAGCTACAGAAGTAGAAGTAAGGGAAGCAAATGTATCAAAGGCAAATGGAATGAAGACATCTTGATTCTCGGCACAAGCTTTTTCATGTTTAGCATTTTTCCCTTATTATGTCTTCAAAACAACCTGGCTAGACATGAAACGGTTTTCGCTGAGCCCAACAAAGGGGGATACTCCAATAACGTCCACAAAAACGTGTTTCTCACATGCCTAACCTAACACAAGAACATCTGCTAGTCTAAGAGTGGACCCCCTTCAAAAGGGTCTATTAGGAAATTCACAGGGGCCTTTTTTGCGGAGATTCATGCTCACTTAAGCACACCACTTAAGACATCACTAACCAAGTCATGTCTGTATTTAAAGCCTTGTAGCTCCTTGCAATGGAATGCTTGCCCCCCCAAAATTATCCAAACATATGTTAGGATACACTATGCAAGATTCATCAACTAGAAACAAAGGGGCCATTAACTAGTATTGAAGGATGGCTCGATACTCCACCGCTGACATGTGTTGGCCAAGCCTTTCCATGGGGATAACAGGTAGAAAATCTTGAGCATGAGGGCCCCGTAAACACTCTAACACCCCTTTCTGTCGTAGGGAAAAGTCAAACTTCACTCATAAACTTTGAGCGGATTTACTATATAGGGCCATCGCCAAAGTTTTTTTATGCCTTTGGAGGTGAGGTGTCCTTATTCGTGAACCCGCCAAGGTCAAGATCTGGAAGGGACTTGTGCAGGCTACCCAACTCACACCCATAATTGGCGTCAAATCCATCAACACCACTGTATCACAGAATGTGGTCCCGTAGACTCCAAGATTGTGCTTTCAAAACCACAAAGCATATGTTGATAGATCTTACACTGAATAAGATGAGATGAGATAAGAACTTGAACAATGTACTAGATACATATTGGAGGAGTGATAGTATTAGATGATCGATCGATGATTTTACATGCACATTATGAATTTAGAACAAGATAAAATTAAACAAAAATTTATTAGCAACACTTATGCTCCTTTCTACAAAAAAGATATATAACTGCAAGGGTGGCTCAATCGGGAGTGAAATAAACTAAGGGGTTTCGACCCGCACTTCCCTAAGCCCCCATATTCTACAAAAACAAAAAGAAAGGATATCTCGGTAATTTAGGATTTGAGATTGTTGACCGTGAGCTTTGTGGTCTATAATTATATATATACACATACGATATAGGAATCAGAAGATTGATTTTTTTAATTATATTAAGGGATTCAATTTTATGATCCGCTTTAAACCACAAAAAAGCTTAAGTTGGCTCTGAGTCTGTCACTTAGGTAATCCATTCTCCCAACACTTCGTATACTTATTCTTTGAATTATGATTATACTCTTAAAATTTTATTAAGCTTTATAAGAAATATTCAAAGTGATAAGTGTGACTATATATATTAATATATCAATGAAATAACCATGGCTTCTCTATAGTAATGTCCAAAATTGTTGGGATTGAACCCTACCAGAGGAACAGATGATGTAAAGTCAAAACCAGGTCACAACAGTGGATTCATAATAAGCAGCTATTTGCATTAAGCTTTCCCCTTGACAGTGGTTATCTGGCAACTGACAGACTTCAAAGCACTGCTCAAAAGACAACTGTTACTAAAGTACTGATGAAGATTGAAGACTGAAGCTCAATCTACTGACGGAATCCAAGCACTGCTGAAGAGTTAAAGCACTGCCCATTCAAGGTCTGATCACCCTTTGAAGAAAGCACTGATGCTCAACATCAGTGGTTGACTACATCAGTGGAATGAAGAATCAGTGTTTATACATCAGTGCTTAGAATGTAATCAGTGTCTGTATGGTCAGTAGTTATAGATCAGTAGATAGAGTTTGTTAGGTTGTTAGATGTCACTTTCATGGTGATGTCAGATGAGATGCTCAGTGGTTTGGTTTGCCTATAAATGTAACAGTACCCTGTACTGTTACATTTGATTGACTGAGCGAGTTCTTCTCCTCATGTCTAATCCTTTCATCTTGTGCAATCAACCATGGAGTATCAGGCTGAGGGGGAGTTTAGTTCTGTAAGCATGCTTTGTAAGCTTTTCATTTGTATTGTAATCATTCGACTCAATATGAAGCATGTGTTTATCAAAACTATTTTCTCCTTTGATTGTGTTTACAAAGTTTGTTTCATTTCCGCTGCATTTAAATCTCAATTCATATCTAATGATTTGTTCAAATCACACAAACAAACACAATCATGAGAGCTTTCGATTCTAACAATTGGTATGAGAGCCTGGACAGTCAAATTCGATCTAACAATCAATTTGACATAACAGTTCAGTTCAAAAATTCATTGATACTAAGGTTGGTCGTATTTAGTTGAAAAAAGAGTAACGATTAATCACGTCCAAAGTTGATAATTCAAAAACTCTGTAAAACAACCAAGATGTCATCTATCACATAGGATTCACGTAACACTGATAATCTGACATAAACTACCGATGATTGTTAAAGTTGGTAAAATTTGATAATCTCGGAGTGGATTCAGTTCTTCATAGATCTATGAGTGTTTGTGATGTAAACTATGTTTGGATCCATGATTGACTGCTGCTAAGGGTTTATCTTATGTCATTAAAGACCTATGTTCAGAAAATTGGCATCCATGTTAATGGTAACATAGAAGAGATGAACAAAACCTTAGGAACAAAATCTTATATGTGAACGAACAATTTTGAAAAATCCTTCAAAAGTTAAAACAAAATTGTTTAACATTTAGATAAAAATCAGTAGTCTCAAAAATTTTGTATCAGATATAACCATGGATCAACTCAAAACTATGATAGTAAAATATCAGTGTTGTAAAGAGTTTGAAATCAACCCAAATCTCTTGTGAGAAAAAGGGTGAAATCCTACAAAGGTTATATGTTTGATGTTTAGTAAAACAGATCATAAAGTAATGTGAAATTTGGCATAAGCATGTGCAAAAATGTCCAAATCTCTCAAAACATTGCTGAAAATGTTTCTGGATCAAATATTCTTTCCTTAAAACCTTTCTAGTGAATATTACAACATTTATCTATGGAAAGGGTAAAAAGGAAAAGAAGAAAAATTACAAAAACTCAAAAGTGTGTTTATCTCAAAACTTTTGAAATCAAAAGAAAAGAGTATAAATATAAAACACTTAAGAGTTCACAAATTGGGTTAACAATGGTCATCATTCAACTGTGTGCATTCACTGACTTAGGGAAATTCAGGTAACAGTTTTGAAGCATAGTTGTCAAGATTCATGTTGTTCAAACTGAGCACAAACAGCAGATGTTTCCACAATCACAGTTTTGAAGAAGACTATGTTGCTGCTGCATAATGAGAAACTAACTGTTTGTCTCTTCAAGATATGATATTTGATTTTGATATAATTGCTCGAAAGACTTCTTTTATGCATGATTGTCAAACAGCTGAAATATATCATCAAAAATCTTATATCCCATTCGTCCATCATCACTCATCATCAGACATCACTTTGTGAGGGATTGCTATAAAAAGGTTTGATTTCATCTTTAACATGTCCATCCTAAAGATCAGTTAGTAGATGTACAAACCTAAGAATTGGATTCATCTACTGTTGAAAAACTTGATCCCTAGGTTTGGAGTGCTAAACATGGATTAAAGGAAGCTTTCTTGTGTTCCATGTGTAAATAGCATAAAAATGTTTTTAGAAAAATAAAAATCACCTTAAAAATAGTTTAAAATTGAATTTTTCAATAAATCCTCAAAGTCTGTTCAAAGCACTGAGGGCATTAAGACTCTGTTAAATAGTAAAATCTATCCACTGCCAAAGTGTATCATCTGTTAGTGCAAAACACTGATTTACAACAGAGGTTACACGTGGACAGATGTTATTCAACAGTTGTGTGCATCAGATGCCATGATCACTTTTTCATATAAATGGCCTTACACCTGAAACATTTACAAGGCTATCAAAAATTTCCAAAACAAAAGCAGAGGTTCTTGAGCAGACTTTAGCAGCTACCACTGCTCCTCAGGCACCTACTGCTGAGCCCACTACTCAATGTGATCACAGTAGTAACACAACTGCTGTGAAACCCACACCTAAGACCACCAAAAAGACAAAAGAGTTAACTGCCATTTTCGTCCCTGTGGTTTGGTCACTTTGGCCATTTCAGTCCATTTTTAAAAAATGCGCCATTTTCCTCCCCGACGTTCTGGAAAGGTGCCATTTCAGTCCAAAAATCATAACCCAGTTAAGTCGGTTAGTAAATAAGGACTAATTGTGTAAATTTGTAACATAAAGGACTGATTGTGTAAATTTGTAACACCACCACCACTAGCCCTGCCATCACCACCACTCCGCTGCCACCACCGCCACCACAGCCACTGCCACCACCACCACCACCGCCACCGCCACCACAGCCACCACCGCCACCACAGCCACTGCCACCACAGCCACCACAGCGTGAACGAGGGTTGTCGGAGAGGATGACGACGATGAACGGAGGTGAACAATGGTGGTGAACGATGACCGGAGTGAGGTTCAGGTTAAGTTCAGGTGGTTATCGGGCACGGTGGTCTCGAGAACTCTGAATACAGCGGTGGTGATGTGCTTGGTGATCGTTGACGGAGATGATGACGATGATGAACGGTGACTGTTGATGAACCACTTTCATCGATACACCCACCATTCCGACCTACACCACCAGAAAACCATTTTCATCGATACACCCACCATTCCGACAGTTGAAATTTTACCGATTGAATCAGCGAGAGATTGTTTTAGGCGGTTTAATACGACAGTTGAAAACAATACGCCAGAAATTTACACGTAATTGAATAGTCTCGGCTAGTTAACACTCCTAAATGAAATCTGAAAAAAACAGGGTAAAAAACTCATAAGTCATACCCTGTAATTTGCTCTTCTTGATCGTTGGGGTTTTCAGTGATAGGCAATTGAAGTTGGTTTTCAACACTGAGAGATCTAAACCTGCAAACAATAGATCTTCCAACCATCATCTATCTATTTATCTACCCATATGTGTACCAAGATCAGTCCTCTGTTTTAGTTACAACAAATTAGTAAGTTAGTAAAAGTGTGTCAACTGAGTAAAACATAAAAAAACATGAAATATAATAAAACAGGGGATCAAATTCATACCCTGAAATTTGCTCATCCTGATCGTTGGGATTTTCAATGATAATGAATGACAATTCAACTTGGTTTCAGACAAACCTACAAATAAAGCATCAGCCAATCATAATTTCCGGTGTATTGTTTTCAACTGTCGTATTTGTCGGCAACGTGTAAATTTCTGGCGTATTGTTTTCAACTGTTGTATTAAACCGCCTAAAACAATCTCTCGCTGATTCAATCGGTAAAATTTCAACTGTCGGAATGGTGGGTGTATCTATGAAAGTGGTTTTCTGGTGGTGTAGGTCGGAATGGTGGGTGTATCGATGAAAGTGGTTCATCAACAGTCACCGTTCATCATCGTCATCATCTCCGTCAACGATCACCAAGCACATCACCACCGCTGTGTTCGGAGTTCTCGAGACCACCGTGCCCGATAACCACCTGAACTTAACCTGAACCTCACTCCGGTCATCGTTCACCACCATTGTTCACCTCCGTTCATCGTCGTCATCCTCTCCGACAACCCTCGTTCACGCTGTGGTGGCTGTGACGGTGGTGGCTGTGGTGGCGGTGGTGGTGGCAGTGGCTGTGGTGGCGGTGGTGGTGGTGGTGGTGGCGGGGTGGTGGTGGTGGCAGCGGAGTGGTGGTGGTGGCAGGGCTAGTGGTGGTGGTGTTACAAATTTACACAATCAGTCCTTTATGTTACAAATTTACACAATCAGTCCTTATTTACTAACCGACTTAACTGGGTTATGATTTTTGGACTGAAATGGCACCTTTCCAGAACGTCGGGGAGGAAAATGGCGCATTTTTGAAAAATGGACTGAAATGGCCAAAGTGACCAAACCACAGGGACGAAAATGGCAGTTAACTCAAGACAAAAAGACATCATCCAAAAAGCCCACCAAACCCATCAAAAGGTAACTCTGGAAGATGAGATCCCAGAGCAACTGCCAGTGACAACACAAAAGTCACTAGAAACCACTGCTGCTACTTCCTCACAGCAGATGGTAGAAAGATCTCAACTCTTGCCTAAAACTCCTCCTGCATCCTCACAAAAGGATCAGGTTGTAAGCACAGGGACACCACCTTATGAAGCAATGGATTAACTTGAATCTATCTTCCACAGCCCTGCTCCCGGGGCAAATTCTCCTTCAACTCCCATCATCACTTCACAAATACCACCATAAATAATGACCTTGTTGCATGCTTTGGATATAACTCAGACATAAATTAGTTCTTCTTAAGCACCTATCACTGAGAGTACACTCCAACAAGTGACTGAGTCTGATGCTTATACCACTGCTATCCCAGCAACAACTGAGGAGATTACACCCCTTGAGTTACAAGTAACTCTTGGTGGTAGTTCAAGTGAAGCAGCTACTACAAGTGCTGAACCCACTGGTTTGTACTTGGACAGTAGTTTCATCAATAAGACTTCCTTGAAGGCAATTTCTTCACTGAGAACTCTTGTGTATCCAGTCTTCACTGGTTCACTAAAAAGCGTTTCTCATTTTGAAGGAAGAAGTCCCCAGTACCAAGAAAAAGGGGCATCAGTGGATAAAGTTTGGAGTACACTCCCTACATCAACCACTGATAAAACCACTGCTAGTGGGAAATTAGATGACCCCATTAAGTTGGGTGATGGTTTAATGTACCAAGAATTGACGGCTAGAATTGATAAACTGGATACATCTGTTGCAGAAAACAAAGACATGCTGCAACCGTTGTTGAAAGCACAAAGGGCACAATCCACTGTTGCACCGCCTCCAACAGCTACTCCATCATCTGCTCCATTATCTAATGAGCTGTGGAGTTTATTTCAACCATTTCTCCAACATCAAAAAGAACTAGCTGATCAGAAACATGAGATACAAGTTCAAAAGATCAGAAATCTCTTGGAAGCAAGGTTCAAGGATACACAGGCAGATATTCAGGCAATCAAGGCCCATTTATTACAAACCACTGACACTACCCCTGCACGTATCTTCGAAAGAGTTGATGATGCCAAAAAGGGGGAGAAAAATGACTCGGAGGAAAATCTTTCAGTAACTTCTGCTGGAACATCTGTCAAAGAAAAGGAAAAGGGAGGTGATGAAACCCTGAAAATTCAAGCAGATGATGAAGATACACAAATGAGGATTGTTCAAAGTCAAGTCAATTCAACTGGTCTCAAAACCACTTCTGATATTAAAAGGGTAAGGGATGATGAGAGCAGAGCTTTGGTTGAGAAAACGATAGTTCTGCAAAAAGAAAAAGAAGAGGTTGGTACTTCATTAAAGAAGTGTCCTGTTAGAAAAACAAGGCAATCAACCACCACAGCTTCTAAAACTAAGCCAGTTACTACTTCAACCACAACTTCTGTTCCCACAAAATCACTTACACCTCCACCATTAACAACATCTGTCACTCAAACAACTACCACCAATACTACATCAACACACACTTCAACCACTTCTTTCCCCATTTCAACAACAACTATCCAATCCACTGCCCCACCAAAAACATCCTCACCACCACCAACACCACCTGCTGCTGCCATCCTTTATCAAAAAAGGAAACAAAACAGATGGATGCATAAATACCAAAAGAAGACCAAGATTCAGAAGAATATATCATAAAGATGGTTCTTCAGACACTTAGAGCAGAACAACAAGAAACAACAAAATCTCAAGACACTGCTCAAGTTGTCATCACCAGGCCTCTATCTCCAAACTCGTCAGTGAATAAACCTCTCCCAAGAAACCCATTGGGTTCAAAAATACTAAAATGGATGTTTGATCAAAAGACCCATGTATTGACTATGATCAGATCCAATGGTGAAGTGAAGTACATAACAAGGAAACAAGCACTAGGCCTTGGTGTTGAAGATCTACAAGATCTCCTTGAACTTACACTGTGCAGGGATGAGGATGACTCAAGTTCCAAGGACTTTGAAGTGGAATTTAAAAGACAAGCTAAGGAACTTCTGATGAGAAAATAAAGATTCAGAATAATGAAAGGTTTTGGCATCATCTGTTCCAGGGGGAGATTGTTGGGATTGAAGCATACCAGAGGAACAGATGATGTAAAGCCAAAACCAGGTCACAACAGTGGATTCATAATAAGCAGCTGTTTGCATTAAGCTTTCCCCTTGACAGTGGTTATCTGGCAACTGACAGACTTCAAAGCACTGCTCAAAAGACAACTGTTACTAAAGTACTGATGAAGATTGAAGACTAAAGCTCAATCTACTGACGGAATCCAAGCACTACTGAAGAGTTAAAGCACTGCCCATTCAAGGTCTGATCACCCTTTGAAGAAAGCACTGATGCTCAACATCAGTGGTTGACTACATCAGTGGAATGAAGAATCAGTGTTTATACATCAGTGCTTAGAATGTAATCAGTGTCTGTATGGTCAGTAGTTATAGATCAGTGGATAGAGTTTGTTAGGTTGTTAGATGTCACTTTCATGGTGATGTCAGCTGAGATGCTCAGTGGTTTGGTTTGCCTATAAATGTAACAGTACCCTGTACTGTTACATTTGATTGACTGAGCGAGTTCTTCTCCTCATGTCTAACCCTTTCATCTTGTGCAATCAACCATGGAGTATCAGGCTGAGGGGGAGTTTAGTTCTGTAAGCATGCTTTGTAAGCTTTTGATTTGTATTGTAATCATTCGACTCAATATGAAGCATGTGTTTATCAAAACTATTTTCTCTTTTGATTGTGTTTACAAAGTTTGTTTCATTTCCGCTGCATTTAAATCTCAATTCATATCTAATGATTTGTTCAAATCACACAAACAAACACAATCATGAGAGCTTTAGATTCTAACAAAAACACTATGAAATGACGAATGAAACAACTGTCATATAAAACTAGCAACACGAATAACTACAATACATATTTGTTACGGGACTGTCAATTCTGTCACAAATTCGTTGGTAAATTTTCTTATCGACGTAAATCCATCGTTTTTCATTTGCTCTAGCATCACTCAAACTCTTTTGTTCTGAATCCGATTCAGCCTCGGATTTAGACTCTTGCTTACTTAATGGATCAACAATCAATGGAGTAGTTGGAATGAAATTTGCAATTTCAGGATCAATTGACGGTGTCGATGTATAGTTGTGGTTAATAGGTGGTGGAACCTTATTGTAACCAACACCAAACATCTCATCTTCCGAATTTTTGAAACGAAGACTATTTATACAAAAAATCATCACTTCTGATGAACTTTCGAATTTCTCAAGTTTTCGTTGCAGATCTAGAATCAAGTTATCTCTGTCAAAAATTATATTATTCTTTTCCAAAATAGTGTTTTGACAAGTTTCAAGTTCAGATTTTAGATCTTGATTCTTTACTGTCGCTTGAGCCAGACGTCTCTCAAACTCAGTGATGTCCTTTTTTAAGGCAATCACCCTACTTCTATGTTCCTTATTGGCACTAGAAAGTCGCGACAATTAACTCTCTAGATTTCTCCAGATCAGTAATCAAATTACTGTTATGGAGTGCGTATTTGTCACACTTAGCGACAAAGTCTACGCATCTAGCACATCTTTTATCAGTAGGTTTAGATTGTACCTCGATGTTAGCCATAAAAGCTTGATCCGAGCTTTCTGATTTTCCTGCTTCCTTCTTTGCCATTTCTTCATCAGCAAAGCGTTGCATTTCTTCATTCGTGATCTTGAACTCAAACCGATCACTTTCATCTTTCATTTCTTCTTTCCTCTTCCTCATTCTCCCTTCTCTTGTTTTCCTCAGCTTCATTAATTTTATCCATTTCCAGATTTTCACCTAGAGCTTCCGCCACCACAGTCAATTCTTCCAGATTTGCCTTTCCGAACAAATCTCCAAACCCTTCTTCAACGATCTCTGCAATGAACGATTGTGAAACAATAGCCGTAACTTTTTCTTCCCTTACAATCCCCTAGTCATGGGGATCATTAATGGCCTCAAGGGGTTGAACAACCAATGCATTGTGTGGATTAGGAGTAAGGTTATCAGATGAGGTTGTTGTAGAAGTGGTAGAAATTATATTGGATGAGGCTGGACTATTGTTGGATCTTGCTGAGTTTCCTTGACCATTGTTGCCTTCTCTATTCTGTCTTTCTATATTTGGTTTTCGGCATTTTCTTGCATAATGACCATAGATACCATAGTTGTAGCATTTAACTTTGGTCATATCAATTCCCATACGGGTCTTTGTGTTATCACCAATGAAATTCTTTCCCGCTCGCTGAAGATATTTCTTTACTCTTCTAACCAATAACGCCATATTTAATTGAAAGTCGAGTTCTTCCATTTCATCTTAATCAATTTGGTCAAGATCTTCATCGAGACTTGATGGTTCAACTAATTTTCCAAGCGCAAAGTTCTCAAATGCCGTCATGAACGATGCTAGACGTCCCATGTTTTCTTCTATGAGTTTTAGACAATGTGAATCAATTTTAGGAACATCCAAGCTTTATGAACTTGATCTAGCATTTAAAGACGAAGTTCCATGAGTTCCTCCAGTAACACTTCCACTATTGCTACCAATGAAGGAACTTCAGTTCATAAAATCCCCTTGAGACGTTTCTTCTGAAAGAAGAGAAACACCCGTACTACTCCCCTTTTCAATTTGTTTCCCTCGATACAAAGCGGGATCTTGAAGCTTCTCAAAATCAGACTCTTGATCTTCCAAGGTCCATGCATAACCTTTCATTTTCTGAATTGCTTGATCAAGAGTAAGTTCTTCGTATTGTGGACTTTCTTTGATTAAAGCTGTAAGCATGTTCTATTGCTTCGGGAAACAATTAAGGAACTTTTCCACTTTTTTAAATTCAGTATGCAACCCTGGTTGACTACGATCCAACTCACTTAACAAACGGTAGAATCTATTAATCAAGTCATCTAGAGATTAATTTTTCATGGCTTTAAACACTACAAACTGAGTCTTGAGTCGATCAATTCTTATTTTCTTAAACAGGTCATTCCCTTCGTATCTATCGCCCAAACTGTCCCACATTTCCTTTGACGAGTTTTTGTTTCTAAACGTGTGAAGTATCGATTGCGGTAAAGACATTGTGATCAAAGACATGGCTTTTTCCTCACATTCATAATACTTTATCTGTTCGTCGGTTAATTCCATTTAAGTTGCAATCGTTAAGCTTTTGACAGGTCGTTCACCATGACCCGATGTCATGCAAAACCAGTCTTTAGCTTTGATGCACCTCTCAAAACGTCCTTTCCATTCTGGATAGTCTAATTTATTTAACAACACGGGAGGTTTATCGCTACTTCCGACTTCATTGTTGTGTTTTATATTTTGAACTACAGTGGTTAAGTTGTTTGCCATGTTCACAAATTTTAGTAACAATAGGTTTTGGTTTCAGAAACAGTTAACACTTTCCAAGAATCTCTCAAGTCTAGAGAGAAACAAATACTTACTGAAAACCCGTATCAATAACCTGATGAACAAATACTGATGAAACCTCAACACCAGAACAAATTCGGACCAGACACTAACTAAACCAACAAATTCGGATTCAAAACAAACCCTGACACAAGGTAAGACAACAAATTCGGACTAAGCGGTTAGAACCAGCAAATTCGGACACCACACAAATCCTGACAAACCTTCAAATTTGGACTAGGAGGTCAAGTGAACAAATTCGGACAGGAAGACTCAAGCATATTCGGACATGATATTTGAACGAATTCGCACAAGGAATTTTGAACAAATTCGGACGTAAACCCACAAATTCTGACAGGGTTATATCCAAATTCTGATCAAAATCCGAATAACCAGCTTCTAAATTTATTTCCCAAGCGTGACTTCACACTAGGTCATCAATAAATACAGAAGTAACAAATACGAATAAATATGTAAAATTGAACAGTGTAAAAATCCAAAAATAGATCTGATGAATGATGATTGCTTACCTCAGCAATCTTATTCACCTTTTCAGCAAAAACCCAGAGAATTTGCAGGAACTTTTAGATCTAACACTCTCTGAACACAATCTCAACAATCCAATCAAAGACAAACACTCAGAACTAAAACATAATCACCATCCATCATGAAAAATCAAGAAATAGATGAAGAATCCATGAAAAACATAAGAAAAGATGGGAAACCCTAGAAAATAAAAAACCCTCTAGAACAAACAAAACCGATCTATAAATCTAACCTCCAACACGAAACGTACAGCGGTAAGAGCACTCTCTATACAGAGTTTGCTCTGATACCACTTGTAAGGTCGCCTATCGAACCTCGAACAGGATCACTATACACGAAACACCAACTCACGCGGTGTGCGGAATCCACCACGTGATGCAAACCGCTGCGAAAGTCATGATGTAGAAGGTGTAGAAGAACAAAGATGATGATTGACAATCTATGAATCCACAAAGTATTCACAGGTTCCTAATGCACAAGAACACACAGTTGATGGGGTTTTTCTTCACACACAGATAGTAAACTTGCACAGAAGGATATTTCACCAAAAGTCCGATCTTGCATTCATTCACTAAGTATAAATACAAGATTATGTTCGGACACATAAGTCTTGACAGTAACAAAGATCTAGTCCGAATTTGTGATCACCAAACTCGGACTCTATACAAAACATATTAATAAATTCAGACACAAGACCTAACAACCAAAGCCATCTGAATTTGTTCATCAACATCACAAATTCAGACCCTTAGTATCACATACTCCGAATTTGTAATACAAAAGACATAAACATAATAATCAAATTACAATTAAGACCCTGGAGAATCTTCATGTAGCAGAATCCAACATTTATCATCCACATGTGCACTTACAAAACATATTAGAACTAACTTTATCTAAATGAAGATTATATTTATGTATTCTTCAAGGTATGATACCTTATAGCTTCATAGTTACAACGTATAGCGGGTCTGGGCTTGAAGTTATACCAAAAATGGGATGAGATAGTCATTTGAAAATGAGAAAAGAAAAGAAGGGTGTCAAGACATCTATATGACCAAGATGGCCATTACAAAGGACCATTTAAGGCCTTAAGCAAGTCCTGAGAGCTTGTTTTATAAACAAAAGAAACACCTTGCTAATTAATTTATCATTGGTTAAAATTGTGTTATACCAATATGCATTATATGAAGTTAAAATTATGTTATACCAATATGCACTCTAGTATTATATGAAGAAGTATTGGTTAGTTTAAGGGGCTGTTTGGTAACTTCTGAAATGGTTAAGTGTTGAACCAGTAAGAGGTCTGAACCATTAAGTGCTGAACCAGTAAGAGGTCTGAACCATTAAGAGTATGTATAATGCTTAACCGTTCAGAGGCAAATGTCTGACTAATTCAGATTAGAGGTCTTAACCATTCAGACTCTGTATAAATCTTAACCATTCAGAGGGAAATGTCTGAACCATTCAGACATCTGCTCGTGTAACAAACTGTTTGAATCATTAAATGTTGAACCAGTAAGAGGTCTGAACCATTAAGAGCCTTATTAAGCGGTAAACAAACAGCCCCTAAGTGGTGGATCTAGAAAAAAAATCAGCAGTATCCTAATTTTTTTTTGCCATTGTAAAAGAATGAACCCGAGAGGGTCAGTACTTCTACGATGATGAACGGCCACACCTCGTCTTCTCCACTTCATCCTAGACCTGTAAACAAGAAGAGAGAAACGTGGGGAAAGTAGAGACAGCCGGTAGAGGAAGAATCCCCTATTTCCAGCTACAAAAGTGTGTTGCCCTATATCTTATGCCCTAATAAGGAGGTGGAGACCTCCTTATATAGGAGATATGGGAAACCCTAACCTCAATGGGTCAGGCCCAGTTAGGGGTTGTCTCTACGAGCCCACAACCTAGTGTAGTTTAAACTACAACGCGCTAGGCTTCGCGGGATAGTACGCAATAATAATAAACATTAATATAAAAGGCGTTAAGTAACGTGTACCCATTTGCGCTGGGTCAAGTACCTTACCTCGTCATGTCCCACAAGTCTAGTTTTGCTCCCGCGTGCAAGCGTTGGGGATAGCACTGGACCTATTAGGAGCTCGGGAGTGAAGATCACTAATTTTAGGCTTACATGACGTCCGGGTGCAAGAAAGTTTATGGCCACGTTTTTTGTGGTTGTCGTTAGCTGTGAGTGGAGATAATGGGGCAGTGAATATCCTGCGATTGTTCATCATGGAAATTGGCTGGGCAAACATGGCGCACGCTGATTGGTTGTAGGCAGTTGCCATTTGTATTGGTGCATTACCATGAGCTTGTCTAGGTTGTGCGTACGTAGTTAGGTCTCATGCATGAGTCTTGAAACAGGCTGAGATTTGGTGGTTAAGTGCCTCGCCTTTGGATGGTTTTTTCAGGTGTGGCCCAGCTTTAGCGGTGCGGCCATAGTCATGTGGGCTGCTTTAAAATATTCACCCTTTGATGTGACTTTTGTTGGTTAGCATATGGTGCGCTAACGACGTTCAACCTATTGAAAGAGTTGATGTTAATGTGATGACGATCCCTACCACACGTCCGTGTCACCAGGATCTCCGTTGTCGTAATGTGCGACCATCGGTGGTCGTAGACGCATATGCGGGTGTTATGCCGCCTTAGGCGAATGTAGAACCGCTGGTGGTTGTACCAGTCGTTGTGGTTATGGAAATCATCGTTGCAGTCCCCCTGCAAAAGTGCTTGCTATGCTTAGTGACCTCGGAAGGGTGCTTAGAGCGTTATTTATGTTCCCCACAATGTTTTTATAATTGTGGTACAAGTACTTAGTTTTTCATCAGTGGTTGTGCATCTGTTACCAAGATACCCACTGGAGTAGTAGTGGGGCAGGACCTTATGGGAAAAAGATTAAAAACCAAAAATAAAGAAAAGGAAAAGAGCTTGGAATTATTCTGAGATATACATTATTTAAAAACTTTTTATCCTAAATCTAGATTTTCAGACATGGGACACAAATTTTTACATATACATCAACTGGCAGGCTTAATCAACACAAGATCAGCACATGCCTATACCCTAAAAACGCCTTTTCCTTGGCTAACAAACGGGTTACCATAATTCGACCACTATGCTGATAATCTGCCTGTTTAGTATATAACCAGTCTGAAACTATCCCGACTTAAGTTGAATTTTTTTTTAATTTCCAGACTTTTTTTTTTTAAGTCATGGATTATAATCCAATCATGATAGGATTCAACACCAAGGTGATTTTTAGCCTGTTATTAGGCTAATGAATATAAAAGAAATTTTTAAATAAGATAAATAAAGAAAATGAATACTAACCTTTCAAAGGAATACCAGAATTATGAAAGCCTTTAGTCGGCACATATTTTTATTAAAAGAAAATATTTTACAAGAGTAGAGGGACTAGGAAGTAGAAGGATTTTTTTCCTCCGGTCTGCCTCCCTATTAAAACTTGAGCTCCTTATATAGGAAGAGTGTAGGATCGTTTTGGGACCCAAACGAGTCGTTCAGAAGAGGTCTTCACCAATACAAAAGGCAGAAACAGATGTATCGATGTTATTTCAGCTGAATTGCACGAGAAATCACTTTAAACTGTCTTTAGATTGATATTAGATCGATTACAATGCTGTAGACACTTCGGCAGAGCTTCGCTACAGAAATCAGAATCGTTACAACTGAAAAAACACGACATGTATTTATAGGCCAGCTGATTTCGCTTGAAATAGGTTCAAACGGAATCTAATTCCGCACGGAATTACCCAAACGGAATCAGCATGTTGATTTCGTTTGAAATGACCCATGTGTCATTTCAAGCGAAATTACCTATAAACACATTTCCTCGTTTTTCGTGCCCTGATCTATTTATACAAATACAAGACTCGATACAAAACAAAGTCGACAGACGGATGCACCAACAGACTCCCCCTCGGATGTTGACAAAGTCTTCGGTGTTGAGTCTTCAGTTGTCAAACCTTCAGCCTTTATCAGTCTTCTTGCTCTCTCCAAAGATTCTCCATTGTAAGCATCCTCGATCAATCTCTTTTCTTTTTCTCTCAGAATATCAACCTGGAACTATACTCCTCTAGATCAGGTATCTTGATTCTTTAAGATCATCAGCATCAGCAGCTAACTTCTTCAATTCCAGGATCAGAATTTGGCTCTCAGAATCGTAACCCTGGCTCACATCCTGCTCCGGATCGAAACCTGGCTAACCTGCATAATCTCTACCATAAACATAAGTTTCACAAATTTAAAATTTTGATAAAATTATGTCATTTGCAGGTATTTATCAGAATGATTTATCAATTAAAAGCTTCTGATGATCACTTGTAAGCAAACATTCTTCATTTTAAAAACACTTCTCCCAAACCTGTTGTTCATCATGATTAGCACTCGGAATTTTGAAAATCAGTTCTTCAACATCAGTTGTCGAAAATCTTTTTGAATTTTTCAAAAATTTTATGCTAAAACACACTAAAAATCTTTTTGGAATTTTTGATTTTAACGAAATGCAATAAAGAAATATTTATAAACAATATTTTTGTGAGTTTGTGTAAGAGGATCATATCAGTTTTTGGAGACAAATCACCAACACCGTTAAGCTTTAAACATTTTCAGTTCTAAACGATTCACTTAGATTGTCAGTATACTGATCCACTTAAATTTTCACACAAATTTCAACTGTTTCGAGATACGAGATTAATGTTTTAAGCACTTAAACTTATTCGCGTGTCCCACCTCAGAATATACTCCCGTATCCAGATCCCAATATTCAGTCTTACAGGTGAATATACCACAGATGATATCTGTAAAGGGTTAAATTGCGAGGGCCGTGAGAGCTCAGGCTATTGCTTCCGCAAAATCAGAGAGATAACGGCTTCGACTTTTGGTGTATTCCCTTTAGAGAATCTTTTCTTCAACAACACATGATTAGCATTTTGCAATGTTTCATCATTTTTGTACTGAGGGCGATGCTATATTTCAAGCAAGCAGAAAGTATTATACAGGGACTAGGCCATTGCTTCCGCAAAATCAGAAGTCCCGGGATAATACCCCATATATCACTGAGTATAAAGACCTAGTATCTCAGAAAGAGGGACCTTTCAAACAAGATTTCGGGGGTTACCCATATATCCAAGAGATGTTCCCCACGATATAAGTAAGTTTGAAATTTAGGTTTATATCTCGACACAATCTACTAAATGTGTAAAACCCTACTAGCATATCAATAGTGAGACCGTTTTTCACATTTTTCTTTTCAATTCTTTAGCATCCTGTGATCGTCCACTGATGTACTATCATTTCCTCTTGTTCACAACAAAACTCATTTTTGATTTTATCATGTTTTTGGCCTTTTCAATTTTCTAATGTTTTTGGATTTTCTGAAATTTCTTACTCCCCCTAAAATTCAAAATCATTTAAAGGAAATTTGAAAACAAACTGTACAAGTAAAATGACAACTGATATCAAATCACTTCAATTCGCCATTCACTTGGCATAAACAATCAGAACTCCCACTCACAACAAACTATTTTCCCATAAAGATTTCAAAACACTTAAGTTTGTTTTAATCAAAATGGTTTTTCCGGAAAATAAGTTTTGTTGATTTCATAAAACCACTTGTAGGTTAGTGGATTCATTCATCACTTTGTTTTTCAAAATACCACTTGTATAAATGGTCCAATCAAGTTCAACCTAATGACCTTGATTAACCACTTGTAAGATCATATTCCCTTTTTCAACCACATGGCTTACCAACCAATACCATTTGTAGGTTGAAATCTCAAGATGCCGATTCCTACTCCACACTTACCAACCTGGGAGTTCCGGCAAGTCATACTTCTACAAAAACAATTTTCATAAACAAAGAATGATGCCGATTCATGCTCCGAGATTACCAACTTGGGAGCTCCGGCAAGTCAGGTTTTTCAGTTAGAGAGATTCTCCCAAGCCTGATGGTCCTTGGTAGATTCCGAGTTACCAACACTCGGTTGCTTACCTGCCATCTTTTTCTCATAAAATTCTTTAACCCCCTTTACATTCCCATCAATCATTTTACCAAAAATGTTTTGCACTGTGGGGTTAAAAGCTTTTTCAACAACAAATTCTTTCTTTTCAGGAAAGAATTGATTTGAAATTTCAATTTTACCAATTTTAGATTTGAAATTTTCAGTCCGCAATGGTGGAAAATTTGCATCATCCAAAGGCAGAACTGACTTCTCTTCTTTCACAACAACTTTTGGTTCCTCTAATTTTGTGGAATCAGATTCATCACCAGAACTTTCACTTGAATTCTTAACAACCCATTTTTGGTTATTAAGTTGCTCCTTTCTTTTGTAAATATTTTTCGAACATTCACCAACCTCAAAAATTGAATCTTTAAAAATTTTAAATCTGTTTGTTGGTGGTTCAGTTTTCTCAACAATCTTTCCTTTCAGTTTACCAGAGACTCCCTGTTTTGTTTGTATTGCCTTTGGATAGTTTCTGGCAATGTGACCAACTGTTTTACATTGAAAACAGGTTCTCGTCTCTATCTTCTTCTGAGTAATACTTTTCTTCATTTCCTCTTGCTTTTTGGCAAGGAATTCATTGTTGGATTGCTTTCTGAACACTTGCTCTTTTTCTTCTTCGGATGTTTTTCCTGTAACAAAAATAATTTTGGTTTATAATCTTTCTTATTTTTATGATTTTTCGGTGGAATAAAACCAAGACCTTTCTTTTTGTAATTACCATTATGGTTTGGTTTCTTTTGAAAACCAGAATTGTAACCCTTTTTCTTATTTAACCTTTGTTGAACTCTTGAGGTGTAAGATTTAGGTTTTCCAGAAAGATTTGCATCTTTTATTTTAGAAATATTAATTTCTGTTAGTTTGAAAACCTTTTTGATCATTTCAGTTTTAACACCTCTTATTGGAAATACCTCATTAGAATATAATTTGTCAGAATCTTTCAAAGTATATGCTACTTTGATCGGTTCGTCATTCAAATTAGATTTTGATAACAAAAATTCTTTATTATAAACCTGTTTGTCCTTTTTTACTATTGACTTTGACATATTGAACTCAGACTTTGACTCTGATTTGGACTCCTCCGTTTCATCCTTATCTAACACCTGATCGACCACTTTCTTTATTAACTAAGACTCATGATCAGTGTCAGACGATGTGAACGTGACATCAATATTTTCTGGCAAGTTATCTGAAGACTCAGATTCCCACTGTAAGTTTGTTGTCTTTTTGACTCTTTCCGAATTTGGATTTCGAGGAGAATATCCATTTTCGACCGGGGGTGGACATTTGTTATAGACAACACTTGGTTTCTTACCAGAAATCTTTACTTCATCATCTTCTTTTGTTTCAGAAATCTTCTCTTTAGAAGTCTTTTCTTCTTCAAACGTCTTCAATCCTTCTACTATCGGGTAAATCCTGTCAACCACAAAAGTAGAACATGAGTAACTTTTCAACAAACTGTTTATTCTCTCGGTTTCTATTCTCTGAGTTTCCAACTTCAATTCAAGCTCAGCACACTTCTCGGTGTAATAACTGACATTATCAAGCTGTCTCATGTATGCTCCTTTGAGTGTATTCATTGCTATAGCTTGTTCACTGCTCGACTCATTGTATTTATTCATGGCTTTGTTCAAGACATCATATGATTCTTTCAGCCTTTTTATGTTGTGTAGCAATTCGTTGTTTTGCTTTATCAGAGAATCACAATTCATACACTTCTCAGAAACCTTGACTGCATCAGCATCTGTTTTAATTTCAAATTCTGGAATTTCTTTGACTACTCTCACTTGAATTTCTTCTTCAACTTCCTTCTTTTTCTCAGTTTCAGCATTTAAACATTTTCTGACTTTTTCTGCCCAATATTCATCAGTATAATCATTGATAACCTGAGCAACAACAGCTTTAGCTTTTAAAATCTCTTTGTCTGGACAAAACCTGTCCCAGCTAAAGTTTTCCCAGCTAAATCCTTCTGGTAATCTTTCATCATCTTGATTTATCAGACATGCTTTATTATCAGCTGGAATATATTTATCCCAACTAAAATCTTTTGATGAATTTCCATCATTTTTATTGACCAGACACGCTCTCTTTGAATCTTCAATCTCTTTTCTAGCATGTGCAGTTTGTGGCTGTTGTTGTTGATATGGTTGTTGAGAAACTTGATGATAAATCGCCTTTCTATAGTAGTCGTTATTTCCGAAAGGATTTTGAGCTCCGCTTGCTTTGCGATTTGTACATTCTCTCTTAAAATGCCCCTTTTTCCTGCAACGAAAATAAGTGACTTTAGATTTATCAAAACCTAAAGTAGAAACATTCGCATCACGGAAATCATTTCTTCCCGTAATTTGTTTAAACTTTTCAGCTCTTCTCAACACGCTCGCCAAGCACCACTTTATATCCATTAACTCCATCTCCTCAACATCAACTTGATCGTAATCCTCTTTTGTAAGCATTGGATTCCCGATCCTCCCTGCAACCAAACTACCATAAGATTCAAGCACAGCTACTAATAAAGACATATGGCTCTTAGCTACTTCCTCTGAATAATTTTGATCATTTTCCAGATTTAATGTAATGTTGCATTGAAGAACTTTGCCACTCTTTGTTGCTGTAAAATGTGGATCAAACGATGGAAATGAAGTAAATCCCATTTTGCTACTTGATCCTTGGGATGACTTTTCAGAAGAACCCCTTGCATTGAAAGCAGTTTCAACTTTTGGTGAAAAATTGGTCTTCTCACTAACACCACTTTTGTAATACAAACCAATGTCTTGTTCTCCATCATAGTTCTTCATTCTAGCAATTTTCCTTTGTTCCATCTCTTGAGCTTCAAGATGTTTAATAAACTCGCTTAATGTGATTTTGTTAAAATCTGTTTTATTCTTCAACATCATCAGATACGTGCCCCACTCATCATGTGGTAACGCATCAGCCAGCTTCTCAATCAACTCATCTTTATCTTTATTGATACCCAATCTGTTCATGTTCTTCAATAAATTGTAGTATCTCTCAATGATCTGCTTGGTGCTTTCATTTCTTAAACCACGGAACAAATCAAATTCCTTCTTCATAAGTGACTTTTTGTTCTTTAGCATATCATCACTTCCAAGAAACTTTGATTCTAATTCATTCCATATCGAACATGCACTTCCATTGTGTTGAAGTAAGATCAAGATGTCTTCTTTAATCGCTTGCTGCAACAAACTAACCATCCACTTCTCATCTTTATACTTCTTTTTCTCCTCAGCACTCCATTCTCTAATCGGTATTTTCACATTGTTGTTCCCGACTGGTCTAGTATATTGAACTTCAGTATGTTCCCATGTATCTAAGTGATGGGCTTCCACCCAGTTACCAAACCGTTCAGCCCATCCACTAAAATCATCAATGTCCAAAAGCTTAGGCGGTTTTTGTGTTGTTCCTGTTTCATTTTCAAGTAATGTACTCTGAGAAATTGTCATCGGACTAGCAAAGGCATTATAAAACTCGTTCTCCATGATTTAGTTTTCAAAAGTTCACCACCTGTCAGTTTCAAACGAAATAACCTTCTCACACGAAATCAACCTTCCACACGGAATCAAGTTTTCAAGCGAAATTAAACTTCTTTCAAGCGGAATTAGCTTTTCAAGCGAAATCAATATATTCTTCAAGCAGAATTAACTTTCACACGAAATAACTGATGTGTTCAGAATTATATACATCTTTTATATCAAATTATCCCTAATTCAGAGAAATTGTGTGCGTTTATCCGTTGTATTTGGCACTGATTCGATAAATTATGAATCTGCAGGAATCGGTGAAGTATCTGTGAATTATGCGAGAAAACGGTACAAGATCGAAGAAGGAAACAAAACATCGGGAAACATGTCGAAGAAAATCAAGAATTTGACCTAGACCAACCCTTGCGCACCGTAAGGATCATAGCCTTACGGTCCGTAAGGGTAAAAGATAAAAGAAAAATTAGTTACAAAGCTTACGCACCGCAACGACAAAAGTGTAACGGTGCGTAAGTACTTTTCTGAGTGGAAGTTAGGTCAAAAGGCTTACGCACCGCAACAAGAACAGTGTAACGGTGCGCAAGGCCTTTTTGATAGTGGTCGAATTAGGTCAAAAGTTCTTGCGCACCGTAAGCCTTTTTGTGTTACGGTGCGCAAGCGATGCACAGTTGCTGAAATTCTCAACTATAAATAACCATGCAATCTGCTCGTATCAACACACCTCAAAATCGCAAAATACATCGCAAAACACCATCTCTACTCCGAAATCTCTGTTCTAAGTCAGTTTGTAGTGGAGTTTTACCACCTGGAAGTGCCGGTGAAGTACCTCGGAACTCTCGAGAAGTCTGGAGGCCGTCGGTTCTAATCCTAATCGACCCGAGTCGGTTAATTCTCCAAATTTCCATTCTAGTAAGTGTTGTTATTATGTTTTCAGTAGTTGTAATGCTTGTTGTAAGTGTGTTATTGTATAATATGTGTAGCTAAACTTATAAACTACCTGGGTTATGATGAAATAAAGGATTGTAATGCTTGTTTGATGTAATTTCAGTTATTTTATGTGATTTACAGAATTTAATCTTTGAAATTAATCTTGATATTGCATGTTGTTATAATTTTGATTTAATTATTTGTTGATAAATTCACCAAGTTTATAACATGAAGAAATTCCCTTTAAACTTAGAATTTAATTTAATTTGTTTATCTTTCAATTTACGGGTTAAATATTGTGTTGAGAAATTGACCAAGTCTAACAATAATTCAAGTCAAAATAATAAAACATGCATCTTTACCTCATGATTAGAAATATGATTAGGGTAAGCCAGGTTATTAGCTAATCATTGGTGGGTAATTTGGGTAATCGATAACTCGAACTCTTTTATTACATCGTGATTAAGGTTTCTTGGGATTTTAATTTTCAAAGATTTGTTCGCTTTACGGGTTTAAAAGATCGTCTCACAACATAGTCTCTGAGGTTCCAACGGTTGGATTCACGTAGGATTTGGTATCGATAGCTCGAGCCGGTTCGTTCTAGCATTTCACATTTCGTCTTTATCTTTTGTTTAAGTTGCATCTCTAACGGGGGATTAATCAATTTAAAAAGATATTTAACTGTTATTATTATCAAACTAGCATTGCATGATTTTAGGGATTCTAAAACCCAGGTAGTCTGTTTATTATATCTGTAATTCCAATTATTTGTAATACGTTGTAATTGTTACCTGTTGATTGTTTAATTGTTATTGTTGTTTGTTTAATTGTTAAATTGTGTTTGTATACTGTTTTATTTTCCCGTGAGTTTTATTTTATCAATGTTTGTTTTAAGTTAATACAAATTCATTTTAAATTAATATTTTTTTATAAAGCCAAAAATCACAAATCAATCTTTAAATCAATTTTCCTAAATATTCAATAAAGGTTACTTTCAAGATTTTTCGCAATAGTGTCCACGGATTGACATCCGGGCTTGCCAACAAAACTACACCGCGACCGGTGCACTTGCCGTTTGTGTGTGGTTTAGCTAGCAATTCCCATTTTAAAACTTGTAAGCAATTCAATCAATGATGTAATTATATCACGCTTTCCAACGCTTAAAACATATTTTGGAAATTATAATTACTATCAAATTCGCAACCACTCGCTTCACATCAAGTTTTTGGCGCCGTTGCCGGGGACACTAAGAAAAATTTTGAAAATAACACAAGTTGTTTATTTAGTTGTTTATATTTTTTTAGTTGACTTGTTTTATTAGAATTGTCATTTGCCTTTAGGTGCCTTTGCTTCAAATTTGTGCCTTTAGGGTTAGATTTTCTTTAGTAATTTTAGTACTTTTATGCACAACACTCGTTCAAAAGGGCTAGCTTTAATTGTAATTTCGCCTGAGCCCGAACGAGACGTACACGAGCGCCTACGAAATATCCAAGACAGTAAGGAAAAAATGGCTGAAAACGATCCACCAATTAGGAGAGTTGTTGCTGACTACGCCAGAGCGAATGCGGGAAATGGCCGATCCAGTATCTCTCGACCTGCTATTGAAGCCAATAGGTGGCAAATTCCACCTCAAATCATTTCGATGGTTACAAATACCATTCAATTCCACGGTTTACCTTCCGAGGACCCAAATGTTCACCTTTCACGCTTTTCGGCTATCTGCGATACATTTCAGGAGATAGGTGTTAGCGAGGACGCATGCAAATTGCGCCTTTTTCCATTCTCACTTGCCGATCGAGCTCATGCTTGGTTAGAATCCCTTCCTGCGGGATCAATCACCACTTGGGTCGGTATGAAAGAAAAATTCTTAGGAAAATACTTTCCTCCATCCAAAACTGCTCGTCTGAGGAGCATGATTCAAGAATTTCGCCAAAAAGAAGGAGAGTCTTTCTACGAGACATGGGAGCGATTCAAGGAGCTGCTACTCAAATGTCCACACCACGGATTCGAGGATTGGGCCTTAGTAGAATAGTTCTACCATGGAGTGACGCCTGCCACACGGAACATGCTGAATACCACTGCTGGAGGAAATCTGATGACTGCTAAAACGCCAGAGGAATGTACTGAGATGTTTGAAGACATTGCAATGAGTAGCTATGAATTTCCTGATTCTAGAAACTCAACCTCTACACACAGAGGAGTGCATAAAGTGGACGATACCACTCTAATGCAATCACAGATCGATGCTCGAAAGAAGAAGCTGAACGATATGGAGCTAAAGAAGGAACAATTGTGCGAGATATGCACAGGGAGGCATGACACAAACTCGTGTCCCATTGCCCCTACGGAGACAACAGAGCAGGTGGATTTCATAGCCAACCGAAATCAGACTAATTTCGGAGGAGGTTACAATACGAATTGGAGAAACCACCCAAACTTTAGCTGGAGGAACAACAACCCACCAGGGTTTCAGCCACGTCAAAATCTGTTTCAAGACACGGGAGCAGGACCAAGTTCAGGAACAAAGAACACAAACATAGAGGATATGCTGAAGAAAAGTCAGGATACACTATCTCAACAAATGCAGTTACTTACACAGTTCATCACGCAACAAGAAACTCGATATCAAGAAACACAGTCGAAGTTCTTGGAAAATGATGCTTTCATGAAGAACCAAGCTACTGCACTACAGAACTTGGAGAGAACAGTAGGTTCACTGGCCGATCAGTTGAACCAGAGACCTCAAGGAGGTCTCCCGAGCAATACTGTTGGAAATCCTAATGCCACTGCAAAAGCTGTTACTACAAGAAGTGGTAGAAGAGCTGTAGAAATTGAAAGAGAAGATGATGAAGATCCAGAGGTTGATGAAGAGATAGAAATGGAGACACCATCTGGAAATGTACAATCTAGGCTTCGCCCAGAAAGTACAGTACAACCTAGTAAATCTCCAGAGGAGAAGAAAGAAGAGAAGAAAGAGCCGATAAGGGTGTACAAACCAACACCACCTTATCCTGGGAGATTGATAAAAACAAAAGATGCGGAACAGTTTAATCAATTCACAGCAATGTTGAAGAAACTGCATATTAACATCCCATTCGTTGAAGCTTTGGCCAAAATGCCAAAGTATGCCAAGTTTCTAAAGGATCTCCTAACAAATAAAAGGAAATTAGAAGATCTTTCAACCATTACTCTGAATGAAGAATGTTCTGCAGTCTTGCAGAATAAATTGCCAGCAAAGATTGCTGATCCAGGGAGTTTTACCATTCCTTGTTTGATAGGAAATCTTACTGTTAGCAATGCACTTGCCGACTTAGGAGCCAGTATAAATCTTATGCCTTACTCAATATTTGCAAAGCTTGACTTGGGAGAACCGTCTCCTACAAGAATGAGTATTCAGCTTGCAGATAGATCGATAAAATACCCAAGGGGCATTGTAGAGAATATGCTAGTTAAAGTTGACAAGTTTGTCTTTCCAGTTGACTTTGTTATCCTTGACATGGATGAGGACTCTGAAATTCCGTTAATTTTAGAACGTCCATTCCTTGCTACTGCACGTGCAATCGTTGATGTGTATGATGGCAAGTTGACTCTCCGTGTTGATGAAGATGAAGTCACATTTGACATTCAAAGATCAATGAGACACACTGAACAACATGACGATACTGCTTACTTTATTGATACTTTCATAACACAAGTGGGAAGTTTTCTAAATAAGGTATGTGAGAGTAATACTGCTGATATTTCTGAAGATTTAGAAGATACACCATCATCTGATAGTGAATCTTCCTCTGAGTCTAAAGATTGTGAAGTATTTGAAGTTATCGATAAAGACAATCCAAAAGAAAAACCGTCAGTTGAAGTACCGCCAACTTTGGAGCTAAAGAAGTTACCGTCTCACCTAGAATATGCATTCTTAGGTGAAGAATCACAATTACCCGTCATCATCGCTACAAATTTGACGGAGGATGAGAAGAAAGAATTGATGAGCGTTCTTAAAAAGCATAAGAATGCTATTGCGTGGAAACTCATGGATATCAAAGGCATAAGCCCGTCTTTTTGCACGCATAAAATTCTGATGGAAGAGGAGTATAAACCGGTGGTTCAACCACAGAGAAGGTTAAACCCAAACATGCAAGAGGTTGTAAAGAAAGAGGTAATTAAGTTACTGGATGCAGGGCTTATTTATCCAATTTCTGATTCATCATGGGTAAGTCCTGTATAGGTAGTTCCTAATAAAGGAGGAATGACTGTTATTGTCAATGAGAAAAATGAATTGATACCTTCCAGGACTGTCACCGGTTGGAGAGTCTGTATAGACTACCGCAAGTTGAATGATGCCACGAGAAAGGATCACTTTCCTTTGCCATTCATCGATCAAATGTTAGAACGATTATCAGGGCAACAATTTTATTGTTTCCTTGATGGCTTTTCTGGTTATTTTCAGATTCCCATTTCACCTGAGGATCAAGAAAAAACCACATTTACATGTCCCTACGGTACTTTTGCGTATCGACGTATGTCGTTTGGATTATGTAATGCTCCAGCCACGTTTCAACGTTGTATGATGGCCATATTTCACAAAATGATCGAGGACTCCATGGAAGTTTTCATGGATGATTTCTCTGTTCTCGGGAGTTCTTTCGACATTTGCTTGCGAAATTTGGATCGAGTACTGACTCGATGTGAAGAAACGAACCTTATGCTAAATTGGGAGAAATGCCACTTTATGGTTCGTGAAGGAATAGTTTTGGGACACAAGATCTCACAAGAGGGGCTTGAGGTTGACCAAGCCAAGATTGAAATCATTTCCAAGCTTCCGCCGCCTACTTCAGTAAAAGCAATTAGAAGTTTTTTAGGACATGCAGGATTCTATCGAAGATTCATTCGTGATTTTTCTAAAATCGCTCGTCCTATGACTCAACTTTTAGAAAAAGACAGGCCATTTGTGTTTTCTGAAGAGTGTTTTAAAGCTTTCAAGTTATTGAAGGATAGATTAGTTCAAGCACCTATTCTAATTTCTCCAGATTGGAGCATTCCATTCGAAATCATGTATGATGCAAGTGACTTTGCAGTCGGTGCAGTGTTAGGGCAGCGTAAAGAAAAACATTTCCATCCGATATATTACGCTAGTAAAACCCTAAACGATGCACAAGAAAACTACACAACAACTGGGAAAGAGTTACTTGCAGTTGTGTTTGCATGTGATAAGTTCCGTTCTTATCTTGTGCTTTCAAAAACGATTATCTTTACTGATCATGCAGCCATTCGGTACTTATTTGCAAAGAAAGATGCTAAACCGAGGTTGATTCGTTGGATCTTATTACTTCAAGAATTTGATCTTGAAATCAAAGATAAGAAAGGAGCTGAGAACGTTGCTGCTGACCATCTGTCCAGATTGGAGAACCCTGAGTTGGAAAGAACTCGGGAGGAAAGAATCAGGGATGAGTTTCCCCATGAATCGTTGATGTTCATAGAAACTAAAGGTTTTCCTTGGTTCGCAGATATTGCAAACTACCTTTCAACAGGAGATCTTCCAGCTGAAATGTCTTATCAACAAAAGAAGAAATTCTTTTCTGATATTAAATTCTACATTTGGGAAGATCCTTTCTTGTTCAGGTTAGGAGCGGATCAAATTATCAGGAGATGTATAACTGCACCAGAAACCATGAATATCCTTAAACACTGTCACGAAGGACCGACAGGAGGCCATTACGGAGCAAATTTCACTGCCAAACGAGTGTTTGATGCAGGATTTTATTGGCCCACCATCTTTAAGGATACTCATGAGTATGTTCGTGGTTGTGACGCATGTCAAAGAGCTGGAAACATTTCATCCAGAAATGAAATGCCTCAAAATCCCATCCAAGCTGTTGAAATTTTCGACATTTGGGGCATTGATTTCATGGGACCTTTTCCAATGTCACGAGGAAATAGGTACATCCTAGTAGCCATTGATTATGTGTTGAAATGGGTGGAGGCAAAAGCCTTAGCCACTAACAGTGCTAAGGTTGTAGTAAAATTCCTTAGAGAACTGTTTGCAAGATTTGGAACACCTAAAGCGATCATCAGCGATCGAGGTACACACTTCTGTAACTCGTCAATGGAGAAGGTATTGAAACGATATGGGGTAACCCATAGACTTTCGACTGCTTATCATCCACAAACGAGTGGACAGGTGGAGAATGCAAACAGGGGTATTAAACGCATTTTGGAGAAAACTGTCGGACAAAGTCGCATTGACTGGGCTGATAATCTAGATGATGCACTTTGGGCTTTTCGCACCGCATATAAGACTCCTATAGGGACCACACCCTTTAGGATGATTTATGGAAAAGCGTGCCATCTTCCAGTCGAACTAGAACATCGAGCATATTGGGCTTTACGAAAAGTAAATCTTGATATGGATGCAGCAGGCAAGAAACGGTTTCTTCAAATACATGAACTAGAGGAACTTCGGGACATCGCATATGAAAGATCCTGGGCATATAAGGAAAAAACAAAGCAATTGCATGATCACCACATTAAGAATTTGAAAGAATTCAAGTGTGGGGAGAAAGTATTGCTTTTCAATTCTCGTTTGAAGATGTTTCCAGGAAAACTCAAATCCCGATGGACAGGGCCGTTTTTGGTCACACAAGTTTTTCCATATGGAACGGTAGAGTTGGAGAATGAGGATGGGCAGAAGTTCAAGGTTAATGGTCATCGTTTAAAGCATTTCATTGAAAGACCAAATCCTGAACTGGTGGAGGAGCTGGACCTCCCTTTAGTAAAAACTTGAAAGACAAATGGTAGGTAGGTAGGACGTGTAAATATTAGGTTTTACTGTTTGATATGTGTGAATGTGTGGATTGCTCTAGATAGTTTGTTATCAATTCTACGCTGGGGTTTTGCTTGTTTGTGCGTATGCAGGTTTGGATCGTACCACCAGTACCCAATCTCCATTCGGGTGATTTCGGAACTGCTTACAATCTCAGTAACATTTCCTAAGCGTAATTTAGGTTTAAAATGCATCCGTTTGATCTTAATTTACTTTGTTGTTTAGAATTTGCAAAACCAGGATTACCTGCAGAAATTAAGGAGAAAATCTTTCTCCTGAGTGCTGGGGTAAGGAAAGAATGGCGTATTCAAGAGCAGGTACCCCCATTTTGTGAAACATCCAAGAGTGCAATGAAACGGAGAGCAAAACGCTACGAAAAATGCATTGGATGTGGAAACTGGGCACACACTGGAAAATGTAGACAAAGTCAGACAGAATTCCAAAGTGAGTACATTCAACTAATGAGGGTGGGCGCTATTAGGCTCAATGCCGAACGGTCCATTAGAGTTGGTAGTAATGTACACTACAGGGTAAAGGAAGACTTTATGCACATTAAAAACAAAACTGGTCTTGATAGACGAACGCTACAGAAATCCCTGGGTTTGTGAATAATTTTTATCGCGTGTTTGTATATAAATAAATTATTAGATTAAATTTTGTATAATAAATATTTATATATATATATTTTTTTATAAAATTAAAAACTAAAAAAAAATATATAATAATAATAATAATAAATTTTAAAAATAAAAGGCTTGCGCACCGCTACAAAAAGAGTGTAACGGTGCGCAAGAAATAGGTCGGTTTAACAAATAATGATTCCTTGCGCACCGCTACAAGAATAGTGTAACGGTGCGCAAGGGTTTGGGCGGGTAAAAAAATAAAAACCCCCCTAAGGGGTGTCTTCTTCCCCAAACAAATAAACACCTCCCCTCTGCATTACGATCGCCACCACCGCCTTCATCACAATCCGCCGTCAAACACCACCGGAGACACCGCCATTACCACCGCATCACCACCCACTCCTTTCTCCACCCACCTCTGACCACATTCCACCTTCACCATCTCCGTCGCCCACCACTGTTCGACACCGTCACACACCAACGAAACCACCCGATTCCACCTTCGACCGCCCCATTTCGGTCATCGAACACCGCCGCCCCCTCACTGACCACCTCGGACCACCATTACATTCAGGTAAGATTTTTTTTAGATTATTTTCGTTTGGGTTGAGTTGAATCAGTTTCGGATTCGGGACGGGTGTACATTCGGGACAGTAGGTTTAGTTTTTGGTTTAAATTGTGTCGAATTAATTTGTGATGTCAGTGTATTGCAATGTTTCGAGTCGGGTACGGTTCAGTTTTGGTTTGGTTTGTTTCGGGTCAATTGTGTAGGGGGGTATGTCGAGTCGGGTTTGTTTGGTTCGGGTTCTGCTATGTTGTTTGGTTCTGGTCGGGACGGCTGATTTTTCAATTTAAATTTTGTTATAAGTCGAGTTGTTATATATTGTAATAATCTTGTTAGTGTTATGTTTAGTTTAGTTTCGATTTAAGTAATTATGTCGGATAGTGTATGCTCGGGACGGGTCATGACAAGTTGATATTGTTCGATTCGTTAGTCGAGTCGTTTGAGTAGTAAGACGAGTCGTTATGCTTGGTATATAAGTTTAGTTTAGCTTTGAATAGAACTATTGTTTGTTTCAAGTTTGTCTAGTCGTATAGGTGTTAATGTTATAGGCGAATCAAGTGTTTGTTTTGTATATATGCTAATGTTGGATAGTCGAGTAGTTTTGTATGTTATTTTGTTTAATTTCAAGTTAAGTATCGAGTCAAGTTTAGAATTGAGTCTATTATGAATAATAGAGTCATTTATTTTTATATTGTCATTAAAAATTTTATTTTGATTCAAAGTCGTATAAGTGTCGTCTAAAGTATAGATTGTTAATATGGTAAATTTTATTTAGTTTTATGTAGAGTAAATATTAAGTGTCGTTATATATTGTTAATATTACTTTGTTTTATTTCGTTTAATTAAAACTGTCATAATTTTATTACAAGTCTTGTTGAATTGGAAGTTAATATCATTTAGTTTAGTCGAGTGATGTCACTTTATAAATAAATATTGTTATAGTTTTGTTTTAGAATAGTTATAAGTGTTGTTTTAGAGTTAATTTTTGAATTATTAATGTAATGTTAGTTTTAAATCTCATAGATTAAGCGTATTTATTGTACTTATTTTTTCGACGCACTCGGAAATTGAATCGGTTTGAATTATAATTGCGTTTTACTTGCAGGATTCGCCGCCTCGCTCGTATTTAATCTAAATACGAGCGAGGATTGGTGGTTTTCTTGTAAATACGTCGAGGTGATGCCGAAATTTTTAAATTTTTTTTTATATATTATTTAATAATTAGCGACCGCGAATGTAATGCTATACGGTCGCAACATCCGTCCCTAACACAATAAAAACACGTTTTTCCGTAATATTAAAATATTGTATATACATATTAAAAAAAAATTAAAAAAAATATAAAAACATTGAAAAACGTGTTAGGGTACGGTAATCTTCATAAATCTTGAAAAGCTAACTGTTACATTTTAATTACAGATATGGCATCTTCCTCACGAGCCTCCCGCAAGCGGGGACGGACTGCTGTTCAGCCACAGGAGGAGATAGTACACGATGAGCCTCAACTACAGCCTCAGATTGAGGACGATGAGCAGCAGCAGCAGCCTCCTAGGGTCATTCACTATGACACTGCAGCAGTACTACCAGACCTACAGGAGCCGATTCCGTCACCACTGCCACCGATCGACGAGAGCACGCTCCTAGATTTTCAGACAGGATCAGAGGAGCGTAGGATGATGGAGAGACTGATAGGTCGACGTCTTCATGTAGCGAGGACGATAGACTGGCCACTGATGGGTGTTATGGAGGCCAGAGAGAGGTTAGAGGGGTTGCTTACATCTAGATGGAGGACGTTGTTGAATGAGAGGTGCGAGTCTTATCTGGAGCTCACTATTGAGTTCCTGTCTACTTTTTCACTCGATACAGCGCGCCTCTCATCCCCTTCAGCAGTTAGTTTTGCGTTGGGACGGCAGACACACATCATGTCTATCGCTCAGTTTGCCGTCCACGCGGGTTTGTATACTCAGGAGGAGACCACACAGTCGGTCTTCACTGATAGTTTGATGGGGTGGTCGGACCTCGAGCTACCTCGCTGTGTCACTAAGACACAGTTGACAGCTTTCTGGTCCACCATCGCCGATGGAGGATTCACTTCAGGGATCCCTTCTTCGCAGATTCGTGATCTCGTATATCGATTCATTCACAGGGTTCTCACCTGCACAGTCTATTCTCGATTCATGAGCATCGAGAAAGTCACATACTCTGAGTTATTTGCGATATATTGTATTGTGCGGCGTGAGGAGCCCAACCTTGCGATGGTCCTACTCTTCCCATTCTTGAGAGAGAAAGGCCGAGGGCAGGGATCACGGATCTGTATGGGCAGTTACGTCACTGTCCTGGCGCGAAGTCTGGCCGTTTTTGAGATTTTCCCGAGTGGATGGCTGCATAAGGTGCGACGAGGCAACCTCATCAGGAAGTCAGACATGCGCCAGATTCCAGAGCTGATGACACGGGAAGATCCTCCACGTTTCTTAGAGCCACGAGCTGTTCCGGAGGACGCCCCGGTAGTTGCACCACGTCATCAGGTGCCGGAGAGAGAGAGGGTAGGACAGCCCAGAGCCCGACTCACCGTTTCAGATCGTTTAGATACTATTGAGCAGAGTGTGGAGGAGCTCAGACAGAGGCAGGATGCTATGGCCCGTACACAGGATGAGATGAGGGCAGAAATGAGGAGGATGCTTCGGAGCATCATGGATCATCTTCAGATTCCCCCTCCACATGATCAGCCTCCGCCACCATAGTCTATCTTTATTTTCTGTATTTGACATTAGTACACTATGTTTGTATATATATTTACTTTTGGCTTGGTGTGTTTATGTTTAATTATGCTTGTTATGTTTATTTCTTATGATGCGTTGACTTATTATTTTGCAAGCGTCGTTAATAGGAAGTGAGACAAAATTGATATAATGCGACGAGGCAACATATATTCGGAAATTCGGCAGCACATCAGGGAAGTAACATTTTATATTTCAGTGTGCAAGTATGTTTAATTACATTTCTCATTTTCACACATTGAGGACAATGTGTCTTTCAAGTGTGGGGATGAGGAATTTTGTATAATATTTGTATAATATTATAATATTTAATATATACACAAAAAATAATAATAATAATAATAATAATAAATAAAATTACTGTGATATATTTTCATATTTTCTTGTTTATATTCTCAGTTTTTAAATATTTAGTATATACTTTTTCTTTTTCATATTTTCTTGTTTATATTCCCAGTTTTTTAAGTTAAAATTACTGTGATATATTAAAACCAGTTTTTAAATATTTAGTATAAAGAGTGAAGTTTTTTTTAACGGTTGAACTAACAAACTAAAACTTCATAAATTATTCTATTCTTGTCCCGATCCTTTAAACACATTTAAAACTTGAACATTTTGCAAAAACGTTTATAAAAAACAAATTTAAATATTGAACTTACAAAATTTGAAAATACATGTTTCTTTAAGTTGCGGGATAGTAGGTTGTTTAAATCAAGTTTTTGTGAAAATTTTTGCGAGATACTTAAGATAATTTTTCTAACTTTAAAGTAAATCAACTATGCAATAACAAAACCTATAACCCTTACATTACCACATGACGGTAAGATTTGAGCCTAAAAGTGTTTAATACATAAACACTACCTTCGTTTCATGTGTGTTTACCGACTTGTGGCATTACTTTAGAACTTGTACGTTTTGATACATTTCGAAACCTTTGGTTTAAATGTTGATACAAAAATTCATAAGAGGCTTTAGGATCACCATTTCTTTGTAAAAATTCACCATTCTCCTTTAGACATCATTTTGTACCTATTACCTTCGATTGTTACCCTTTGTAAACCGGAACGTTTATTCTTGTAATATTATTGTTAATTTAAAAAAAAATACAAATAAAAAAAATATAGAATAAAAGTTATGATCAAAAGACCAAAGCATTGCATATTCTTTTCTTGTATTTTTCCGGTTTATTGTAAAATCTCTTGTTAACCCTTATCCACCCAAATTCAGTCCTCTACATTTGTATCAAATTTTAACAATTAGGTAGAGATTTGATTGACGTACAAGCTTATAATAGTCATGCTTCACAGTCTGGTTTTGAGAGTTCACTTGAAATTATATATATATTATCCAAGAGAAGAGTGAATTCAGTGAGTGGTATTGTTTTTGCATAATTAATTACTTAAAAGTAAGAAAAATTTTGATTAAGTATTCTCGGTTTCTCGTTTCATTTTCTTGATTTATCAACCTTTTGAACGCTGTAAGTCTTGTGAAACCTCTGTGTTTAAAAATTTTGTAATTCGTATCTAAATTTGTTCGAAACATACGTTATTGTTTAAATGTTTAAGTTTGACATGTTGTTTAGGATTTTGCTTAGGGACAAGCAAAAGGTTAAGTGTGGGGATATTTGATGTGTTCAGAATTATATACATCTTTTATATCAAATTATCCCTAATTCAGAGAAATTGTGTGCGTTTATCCGTTGTATTTGGTACTGATTCGATAAATTATGAATCTGCAGGAATCGGTGAAGTATCTGTGAATTATGCGAGAAAACGGTACAAGATCGAAGAAGGAAACAAAACATCGGGAAACATGTCGAAGAAAATCAAGAATTTGACCTAGACCAACCCTTGCGCACCGTAAGGATCATAGCCTTACGGTCCGTAAGGGTAAAAGATAAAAGAAAAATTAGTTACAAAGCTTACGCACCGCAACGACAAAAGTGTAACGGTGCGTAAGTACTTTTCTGAGTGGAAGTTAGGTCAAAAGGCTTACGCACCGCAACAAGAACAGTGTAACGGTGCGCAAGGCCTTTTTGATAGTGGTCGAATTAGGTCAAAAGTTCTTGCGCACCGTAAGCCTTTTTGTGTTACGGTGCGCAAGCGATCCACAGTTGCTGAAATTCTCAACTATAAATAACCATGCAATCTGCTCGTATCAACACACCTCAAAATCGTGAAATACCTCGCAAAACACCATCTCTACTCCGAAATCTCTGTTCTAAGTCAGTTTGTAGTGGAGTTTTACCACCTGGAAGTGCATGTGAAGTACCTCGGAACTCTCGAGAAGTCTGGAGGCCATCGGTTCTAATCCTAATCGACCCGAGTCGGTTAATTCTCGAAATTTCCATTCTAGTAAGTGTTGTTATTATGTTTTCAGTAGTTGTAATGCTTGTTGTAAGTGTGTTATTGTATAATATGTGTAGCTAAACTTATAAACTACCTGGGTTATGATGAAATAAAGGATTGTAATGCTTGTTTGATGTAATTTCAGTTATTTTATGTGATTTACAGAATTTAATCTTTGAAATTAATCTTGATATTGCATGTTGTTATAATTTTGATTTAATTATTTGTTGATAAATTCACTAAGTTTATAACATGAAGAAATTCCCTTTAAACTTAGAATTTAATTTAATTTGTTTATCTTTCAATTTACGGGTTAAATATTGTGTTGAGAAATTGACCAAGTCTAACAATAATTCAAGTCAAAATAATAAAACATGCATCTTTACCTCATGATTAGAAATATGATTAGGGTAAGCCAGGTTATTAGCTAATCATTGGTGGGTAATTTGGGTAATCGATAACTCGAACTCTTTTATTACATCGTGATTAAGGTTTCTTGGGATTTTAATTTTCAAAGATTTGTTCGCTTTACGGTTTTAAAAGATCGTCTCATAACATGGTCTCTGAGGTTCCAACGGTTGGATTCACGTAGGATTTGGTATCGATAGCTCGAGCCGGTTCGTTCTAGCATTTCACATTTCGTCTTTATCTTTTGTTTAAGTTGCATCTCTAACGGGGGATTAATCAATTGAAAAAGATATTTAACTGTTATTATTATCAAACTAGCATTGCATGATTTTAGGGATTCTAAAACCCAGGTAGTCTGTTTATTATATCTGTAATTCCAATTATTTGTAATACGTTGTAATTGTTACCTGTTGATTGTTTAATTGTTATTGTTGTTTGTTTAATTGTTAAATTGTGTTTGTATACTGTTTTATTTTCCCGTGAGTTTTATTTTATCAATGTTTGTTTTAAGTTAATACAAATTCATTTTAAATTAATATTTTTTTATAAAACCAAAAATCACAAATCAATCTTTAAATCAATTTTCCTAAATATTCAATAAAGGTTACTTTCAATATTTTTCGCAATAGTGTCCACGGATTGACATCCGGGCTTGCCAACAAAACTACACCGCGACCGGTGCACTTGCCGTTTGTGTGTGGTTTAGCTAGCAATTCCCATTTTAAAACTTGTAAGCAATTCAATCAATGATGTAATTATATCACGCTTTCCAACGCTTAAAACATATTTTGGAAATTATAATTACTATCAAATTCGCAACCACTCGCTTCACATCAATAACCCTTTAGAGCGGAATCACCTTCAAACGAAATATCTAATTTCGTGTGAAATCAACTGATGCTCACTCTCAAGTGGAATCACCTTTGAAGCGGAATCACTAATTTCGTGTGAAATAATGCAATGTTCAAATGAAATTATATCAATCTTTCAAGCGAAATTACACTTTCGGACAGTTTTTTTCAAAAATTGATCATGTTTTACTTCGAATTAGAGTTTGATTCTTTCTAGGGTTTGTTAAAACACTGTTTCGCATATAATGTGAAAAAAATCAAGCCATTTTAACCGTGAAAAGTTTTTTAATTGTGAAAAGAAGGTGTAGAAAACAGATTTTGCAGCTGAAATGGTTAGAACTCTTCCTCCTGAGCTCTGATACCACTTGCAGGATCTTTTTGGGACCCAAATGAGTCGTTTAGAAGATGTCTTCACCAATACAAAAGGCGGAAACAGATGTATCGATGTTATTTCAGCTGAATTGCACGAGAAATCACTTTAAACTGTCTTTAGATTGATATTAGATCGATTACAATGCTGTAGACACTTCGGCAGAGCTTCGCTACCGGAATCAGAATCGTTACAAATGAAAAGACACGACAGGTATTTATAGGCAAGCTGATTTCGCTTGAAACAGGTTCAAACGGAATCTAATTCCGCACGGAATTACCCAAACGGAATCAGCATGTTGATTTCGTTTGAAATGACCCATGTGTCATTTCAAGCGAAATTACCTATAAACACATTTCCTCGTTTTTCGTGCCCTGGTCTATTTATACAAATACAGGACTCGATACAAGACAAAGTCGACAGACGGATGCACCAACAAAGAGTCTCATGGTACAAACAAAATAGAAACAGTAAAATACAATTATTTTTCAACAATAATTCTTTTGAAATTTTCAAAAGTAGACATTATTATGTCTGCGCGTGTATTACTTTAATAATTGCTCTATCCCACTGACATGATGTCGTGGTCACAATCAAATTTAATCCAAATACAACTAAATAGTCAGCGGTAAGTGGGTATCGAACACAGGGAGTTTGTGGAATGTATGTTATCTAAGTGTATATCTAACTTGACTAAATTAATCTAATTGCAAATAAAATAAATTCAAGAGTGGGTTTGATTGGTTGATTTTTAAAACTAAGACTACTATTCTAATTGCAAAATGGAAGTGTTTTGGTTGTAAACAAATTAGAGACGAATGACCATCTTTAGTTTCCGGTTTGCTTCAACATTTGTGCTATCATTCACTAGAAAGAACTACATAGACATAGTTCATGTGCAATTACTTGTTGTGATAAAAGGGAACTAAGTACTCAGATTCCTAGAACGTGAGGTTGTTACCCGATGACCAATTGACCCTTACCCGATCCTAGTTCTACCCATGATATCTCGATTGCCAACGGCACCAAGAACGTATGGTTTCAAAATAGAATAATTACAAGCAAATAAGAACACACCATGATAAATAAAACATAAATTCAATTTACCATTCTAGAAATATGAAATCAAGCACAATTGTCTCTACAAACCTTCAACTAAAGATGACCATAAAGAGTTTAGCCATTCATGGCTAGAACAACCATCTTCACAATTAGTTCAATGTTCATATGGATTAAAAACACTAACAAGATGTTTAGAAATTGTTTCAAGCCCTCAAGAACACCCAAAATTCGTCTCTAAAGTGTATGTAACTGAATGGGAATCATTGGTACTCAAAAGACATCATAAAATGCCAATAAATGGGGCAGTTACAACTTTTACGCAGGTCAGAGGCCGTAGGTTACGGTCAATAAAACTCTTACGGTGGGCCAGAACTGAGCTACGGTGGACCAGAAAACACAACGGCGACACCAGATTTCGTTTTCTTGTTTTCTTCATAACTTTCTCGTTTCAACTCCGTTTTCTTCGCCGTTTTTGCCCACGTTCATGTAATTTCATCCTCTATCATGTGATATTCTTAGTTCTTCAATTCCAATATTTTATTTTTTATTGATGCTCCAAATTCCTTCCCTTTTAAGCTCCATTTACACCTGCACGTCCAAACAACTAGTAGTTACCAAGTTCAAACAATTAAACGTGTAAAGCATGGGATTTTAATCTTTTTAAGGTACTTAAGGGTTGTCCTAAGGACCACCCGTCACATCCCCACACTTACTCGTTGGTTGTCCCAAGCAACCTATTAAAAAACCATTTCAAAACCACAAGCGATCAACATGCAAATCAAGCTAAAATGTATCGTCCTTTTACTAACTTTTTATCACACCACAAGACACACCCCTCACAACAACTCTCGGTGACAAGAAATATTAGCACATTATGCTAAAACACTCAATGCACGTGTGTGATTGTGCGACAATAAGCTTGTATACAAATCAAATCTCCTCCTATCAAATATTTAGCATGCTTATGAATCAAAAGGACATTCGGGTTGTAACGGGGCTATGTGTAAAGGTAGGAAATAGTGGGAATGTGAAAGTAGCTCATTGATTCGACCCGGTTTTTATTTCTACTACTAAACAAAGCAAACATCAACTATATACACAACTTCATCAACATTTTCAACTACTATTGCAACTAAATCCTTCTTTTTTTTTGTATTTTTCTCATATTTTTCTCTTTCTTTTTTTTCTTTTCTTTCTTTTTTTTTTATTTTTTTATTTTTTACATAACACATAAAACTCAACAATATATACAAGAACATCAACACTACATACTAAATCTCCTAAACCAGGTCGTCTCAATAGGTAAAATTTTGTAGGAAGTAGGTTTGGGTCACAACCGAATGGTATAAGGCTCAAACATGGCTTTCTAAAGACCAAACCCCCACCCCTCACAATACCAAGCTCATATATGTAACGTATGAGGTCCAACCCCCAATTCCCACACTCTCACACATCTAGACGAGGCTACCTAAAAGTCCCCTATCATTTTCACAAGCATGCTAATCCTGGGCTTCAACAAGAATTCGTACACAAGTTCTATTAACACAATACACACACCGCCACTCAAAACAAGGAAAGCATATTTAATAATCATACGTGGCTCAAAAACTCACCATGAAATGACTAGAAATGGGTGTCGGTGTGTCATGCGGAACAATGTCAAGTGTTCAAATTCCAACAACTTTTCGTTTGGTTTCACAAATTTTTAAAAAATTCTCAAAATTTTCCCCTCATCCCCACACTTGGGATACATTATCCCAATGTATGGTTTTGAAGGGAATATCGCTTTCAACAAAAACACCAACATTTGCTTATACTCTCAAACCCCAAATTTCTTTTTGTATTTTTTAAACAAAAGCAAACAAACTAACTACCAATATTTCAAAGCTAAAGAACATATCAAGACTAAGGAAAGAGTACATGACCTGGTGAAGTTTGACAAAACAAATGTTGTAGATAATCCGACTTTCTATCACCACCTTCACACAAATGTCCGTACATCCTCCCCACACTTGAATGTTGCCATGGCCCTGAAACATAGAAAGATATAAACAGCAAGATCAATATAAAACCCCGGGTTGCCTCCCGAGCAGCGCTAAGTTTCAAGTCTTTAGCCAGACCATGCCACCCCCGTTTATGGTGGCTGAAAGAGGCGGTTCCTGCCATCTCCATCACTTCCTTGTGCCATTGAGCAAAATGCATCCATCTTGTTTTGACTCGGTGGGTTATCAAATACGCTCTTGCTTGAACCCATATGCTTTTCTTCACGATCCGGTGGGTGATTTCTTCTCATTCTTTGAAACACCTTTTCACTAAACCCGCTATCCTTCGCCACAACAAAATCGTAACTAATCATCTTAGTCTGAACATCAAATGACAACTTACGGTTCTTTTTGGTCATAGTAATGATTCCTCCTCTACAATCGATTTGAGCATTTGCCGTATAGAGAAACGGTCGACCCAAAATCACCCTTTGTTGTGACGCCATCATGGTAGTAGCATAATCTAAAACTAGAAAATCCACCGGGTATTCGAATTCTCCCAACCGCATCATAACATTCTTAACCATTCCCAATGGACGCCTCCAACTCTCATCCGCCAAGCTCACCATGGTGTCTACATCTTCAAGCGGACCGAAATCGTACATGTCATATAGCTCACCCGGTAACACACTCATGCTCGCCCCATAATCCAACAATGCATGAGGAATTTTTAGTTTCCCCACTCGGATAGACACGATTGACGCTCCATACTCTTTATCATTCTCGATTTCGGCATCTTTTTCCAAACCCGCATTCACTTGATACGAAGAAGTTAGCAATGTTTCTTTAAATTTTGTACTAGGAACGGTGCTTACCACATTGATGTTAACACTTTTAATGTTTTTGGGATTTATCACCGCGTCACTTGGTAGCTGGCCTTTTGCTTTCTTCAATATCGCCACTTCACTTGCAAGTTGATCCATTTGGGTGGTCAAAGTTTGAATCGCTTTATCACGGGCCTCGTCCTTTTGCATCCGAACCTCATCACGTTGATTCATTCGTTGCATTTCAACTTGCATCGCCTTCAACATCTCCATTACTTCGTTTCCACCCGAAGAGCTTTGACCCGTTTGATATTGCCTTTGAAATCCTTGGTTTCCTTGGAAATTCGGGTTAGCTTGATTTGAAGGGTTCCCATACCGAAAGTTTGGGTGGTTCCTTAAACCGGGGTGGTAAGTATTAGAATTCATATTGTTGTAATTTCTACCACCCCCTCCTTGACCTTGTACTGCATGAACTTCTTCATATTGTCCTTCTACCACTCCTTGGCAATTTTCAGCCGCATGACCTATTTCATTGCAAATAGCACAAACATCATAAATTTGATTAGAGGTTTGAACATTACCATCGTCAACCACATGCACTTGTGTTCGGGTAACGGCCGGTCGTGCTCTCCTCGATGCTTGAGCTTTCCTCTTTGATGTAATTGCCATTTGCTCCAAAAACTCCCAATCGTCTTGCTCATAATTTGTACCAAAAGTGCCACCAGTAATAGACATTAAGTCTCTAGCATCTTCGGCACTCAACCCCTCGTGGAAAGCATTCATTAATTCCCAAAGTTCAATTCCATGGTGAGGGCAATTCTTGATCATCATATTGAAACGCTCAAAGGCTTCATGAAACATTTCGCCTTGTTGTTGTTGAAAACTCCTCAACCCCTTCCTAGCATCGTTGGTCTTTTGAGCGGTGTAAAACTCGTCTAGGAAAATTTGTTGCATCTCCGCCCAAGTGTAAATAGATGCTGAAGGCAAAGTGTAGAACCACTTCTTTGCCTTGTCCTCTAACGAAAATTGAAACAAGACTAACTTGACATCATCGGCCGAAAAACCTTGACTCCCAAGAGTATTGCAAATTGAGTCATAGGCCTCCAAATAGAAATAAGGCTCCTCCGTTGCTAGACCCTTATATTTCGGCAAACTTTGCAAAGAATTTGTTCTCACTTCAAAAGTTCTCCCTTGATCATTGTGAGGAATAACTACCGGTGAAGGATTTTGAGTGATTACCGGCCTAAAATGCGCTTCAATGCCTCTTGCATGATCTCTAAGATGCCTTCTTGGCACACCCACCCGAACCCTTGGTCGAATAGGACCCATTGGTCTTTGCATAGGCCCTTGTGGTACATAGGGTTGAAATTGTTGTTGTGGCATCAGTGGGTGTTGAATTGACCTTTGGAATTGTGGTTGTACGTTTTGCGGACGAACTTGTTGCAATGGTATAGGGCGTTGCATTTGTGGCCCTTGTGGCCTTGGCCGAATGTGTTGTGGTATAATTTGTTGTTGTTGAAACCCACCAACACTTGGCATTCTCTGAGTTTGCCCTGGCACATAAGTAAGTTCTCCTTGTTCCCCATCACCCATATATGCATATCCTTCGTCCTCATAACCCTCAAAATCCTCATATCCTTCTTCATATCCATCTCCTCCTATACCTGATGGTTGCCCAAATGGAATAGTCGAATATTGAAAACCCAACTGGTTCGATGGTCTAAATGTAGACGTAGCATGAATGACAGTTGAACCTTGTGGTAATGTATAGGTTGAGGATGATTGACCTGAAACTGGGAAAAAATGAGTGAGTGGTGGAATTGTAGTAGAAGGGTTAAAGGTATGTGTAGGTTCTTCTTGAGTGGTAATGGGTTGGGTGGTGTTAGCTGGTATTGCATCAACGGATGAAATAGGATTGGTAGTGGTGTTTGGTATGGTAGTGTTTGGTGAAGGTTGAGTGGATGATGGTATGAAAGGTGGTATAAGTTCACCCGTAGTGGGTGGTGGTTGTGGTGGATCCATGTATCGAATTGGTGTGATCGGTGTAGTTGGTGTTGTTGGTGAACCACTGATTCTGTTCTCTCTTAGCAAAATTATGTTTCCTCTTAAAGTCCGTTCAATCTCTGGATCGAATGCCAATGGTGATAGCTTGTGAGAGCTTCTAGTACGCATGCACCTGTAAATACCTGCACACTAACACACCCAGCGTAAACCAGAAAAATAACAAACTAAAAAGGATAAAAAATAACACACGTTGCGCACTACTCCCCGGAAACGGCGCCAAAATTTGACGTGATGTCGTGGTCACAATCAAATTTAATCCAAATACAACTAAATAGTTAGCGGTAACTGGGTATCGAACACAGGGAGTTTGTGGAATGTATGTTATCTAAGTGTATATCTAACTTGACTAAATTAATCTAATTGAAAATAAAATAAATTCAAGAGTGGGTTTGATTGGTTGATTTTTAAAACTAAGACTACTATTCTAATTGCAAAATGGAAGTGTTTTGGTTGTAAACAAATTAGAGACGAGTGACCATCTTTAGTTTCCGGTTTGCTTCAACATTTGTGCTATCATTCACTAGAAAGAACTACATAGACATAGTTCATGTGCAATTACTTGTTGTGATAAAAGGGAACTAAGTACTCAGATTCCTAGAACGTGAGGTTGTTACCCGATGACCAATTGACCCTTACCCGATCCTAGTTCTACCCATGATATCTCGATTGCCAACGGCACCAAGAACGTATGGTTTCAAAATAGAATAATCATAAGCATCAACAATTTACAAGCAAATAAGAACACACCATGATAAATAAAACATAAATTCAATTTACCATTCTAGAAATATGAAATCAAGCACAATTGTCTCTACAAACCTTCAACTAAAGATGACCATAAAGAGTTTAGCCATTCATGGCTAGAACAACCATCTTCACAATTAGTTCAATGTTCATATGGATTAAAAACACTAACAAGATGTTTAGAAATTGTTTCAAGCCCTCAAGAACACCCAAAATTCGTCTCTAAAGTGTATGTAACCGAATGGGAATCATTGGTACTCAAAAGACATCATAAAATGCCAATAAATGGGGCAGTTACAACTTTTACGCAGGTCAGAGTCGTAACCTACGGCCCTCCGCCGTAGGTTACGGTCAATAAAACTCTTACGGTGGGCCAGAACTGAGCTACGGTGGACCAGAAAACACAGTGAGGGCCGTAACCTACGGCCAGGAGCCGTAGGTTACGGCGGCACCAGATTTCGTTTTCTTGTTTTTTTCATAACTTTCTCGTTTCAACTCCGTTTTCTTCGCCGTTTTCGCCCACGTTCTCGTAATTTCATCCTCTATCATGTGATATTCTTAGTTCTTCAATTCCAATATTTTATTTTTTATTGATGCTCCAAATTCCTTCTCTTTTAAGCTCCATTTACACCTGCACGTCCAAACAACTAGTAGTTACCAAGTTCAAACAATTAAACGTGTAAAGCATGGGATTTTAATCTTTTTAAGGTACTTAAGGGTTGTCCTAAGGACCACCCGTCACCCACACGGTAGACAACTTTTAACTTTTGTCTTCTTCTCCCGCCTTGGATGCTGATTTTTTGAGATCTTCTACCATTGTCTCGATCTCTTCTGGAATGATTTCTTCATCCTCTAATCCATATGGATCTTGGGATTCCCCTGCTAGAACATTTTCTTCCTCTTCTGGGTAGTTAGATAGAGACATATCTGATGTATGCTCTATCTGGGCAATATTGTTTTTAAGATTTTTCATTAAATCTTTCTCTAATTCTTTAAAGTATATAGCCAATATTTCTTTTTTAGAAATATCGCTTTCTCCTTTCATCCTGAGCTTTCTGGTTATTTCCTGGAATGGACTTGGAGATTCTCTCTGGGCTTGTAGTTGAATTTGTTTAGAATATAATTCTATGGTGTCCTGGATTTTTTGTAGTGTTTCTTGTTCTTCTGGAACACCATCCTTATCAAGTTTTAACATCTTTTTCCAAAATTTTGTATAAAAAACTCTTCTAAGACAAGGAATTTGTTGGTGAGTATAACCTACTTCTGGAGACCATTTCCAGATCCATGGTATTCCAAATTGAATAAAAAAAGTGGCATAAAGATAATCCTTCTATTAGGATTCTTTGATGTTGTAAATCAATTAAAGTGGGAGATATTTCTACCCATGTATTATAACTTTCTTTTAATTTTTCCGGTAGAATTTTTACCGATGGGCCATATGATAGCCATCACTTGTATACCCAATTTGGGATGTCCCGTTTGTAAACTTCTGGACAAATTTTGAAGAACCATGAATGCTTCTTCTTAGAGTTTTCATATAATAATGCTTTATTAAATGCCTCAATATAATCCCAGTAATTAAATTTAATAGGGACCCTTGTGTCGGGATGGTACATCTCTTTTTCTTTCAAAGGAGATGTTCCCCATTCTTCCACAGATATTATCTGCTTTATGATTATTTTACTGAAACTGTATTCCTGGGTATTACCAGCCATATAATGATGAATATCACAAGATTCTGTGACTTTGGGAATATTTTCATAATAATGTCTTTGCTTATATGAAGCATTCGGATATGACCCTGTGTCAAGGTACCTTGTAATTAAGGTCCATGGCTGATCTTTCCATTTAAGATCTTTAAATTCCAGGAGTAACAATATCTCCTTGTTTGGATTTTGTTCATATATAACCCATCATCAGAATCTTCTGTTACAATATTAACATAGGATGAATTATTATTTCCTTCAGTTTTAGCTTTATAAGCTAAAAATTCTTGGAATAATTTGTCATCATCATTATTTCCTCTAGTATTACTGGAGGATGATGCAGTATTTGCAATATTTGCGGCTATTAGCCTTTTATGAGCAATTTGCCCAAGAACTCTTTCATCACCATAAGGTCTTGATTGACCTCTGCTTCTTCCTCTTCCTTTATTAGGAAGGGGATGTTTTCCTCTGTCTTGAGGATTCATTCCTGAAGATATAAAATCAGGCAGAAGAGATTATTTTCTCATTTTCTTTAAGAATCTTTATTTGATTCTTAAAATAATGTAATTTGGTAAATTCTTCTGAAAGCATATTAGCTTTATCGGCTGGATGAATACTATAATTATTCATTAATTCTATAGAGAGTAACCCTTATTAGGGTATTATAATCATCAATTTCAATCCACATATTGTTATAAACTATCTTTAAAGGTCCTTTAATTTTCTTCATCAGACCTGCAAACATCCATAAGAAATCTAATTTCCATTTATTAATTTTTATTGAAAAATACGTATGATTATTCATTTAAATATTCTCTTGTTAGAAAATCTGATAAACTATTATCAGTTCCCTTTTTATAAATTATTTCAAAATCAAATGGAGCAAGATAAGATTGCCATCTAGCAAACATTTGTTTTGAAACATCATGTTTAAAGTCTTTATCAAACATGTATATCGCTGCTTGACAATCAGTTTTTATTAAAAAATTTTGATTATATAACTCATCTTGGAATTTTAAAACACATCTAACTATTGCCAAAATTTCTTTTGCAACAGTGGCATAATTCTTTTGACTATTATTCCATTTACCTGAATGAAATCTTATCAAAAATTCTTGTTTATCAATAGGATATATCTGTGTCAAAATCCCACCATATCCAATATTACTGGCATCTGTTTCAATAATTTTTTGCCAATCTGGTTTTGGTAACATCAAACAAGGAAGATTTTTGACATTTTGCTTAATTTTTTTGAATTGCCTTGGTATGACTATCAGACCATGGCGGAGGACTCTTTTTTAATCTGTCATATAAAACAGCTGTATCTTCTGCTAAATTTTTATAATAAGGTGAGATATAATTTAAACTTCCCAAAAATCTTTGTAACTGGGTTTTATCAGTTATTTCATCAGGGAATTTAGAAGCGAATTCAATACTTCTATTTTATGACCAAAAAATCTTACACTAGTTTGGAAAATCATCATTTTTGGTCTAGATATTACTAAACCATGCTTTATAGTTATGGTTTTAAAGATGTCTAAATGTTTAAAATGAGTTTCAATATCTCTTGAAAATACCAAGATATCATCAATATATACTATTATAAATTCACTAAAAGGAATGAAAATATCATTCATGATATTTGAAATTCACTTGGGGCATTTTTGAGCCCAAAAAGGACATTAAAATTCCATTCATAATGACCAAAAGGTATTGTAAATGCAGTCTTATATCTATCTTTTTTATTTATCTGAATTTGCTAATATCCAGATTTTAAATCAAATTTTGAAAATATGATAGCATTATTTAGTCTATGTAACAAATCTTTTTATTAGGTATAGGATACCTAATCCATTTTAAAACTTTATTTAATGGTTTATAGTTTATTACTAATCTTGGAGCTCATCTTTCTTGCTCTGAATGTTTATTAACATAAAAGGCTGTACATGACCATGGAGACTTTGAAGGTCTTATTAAACCTTTATCTATTAAGGTTTTTATTTCTTTTTTTACATAAATCTAGATATTCTGAATTCATTTGACATGGTCTTGCTTTTGTAGGTATTTGGCGTTCATTAAAGTCATCTTCATAAGGAAGAGAAACATATCTTTTTTTCTATCCCAAAAAGCATTAGGATGATCATTACATATTTGTAAAGAAAATTGATTTTGTATTAATTTTATTTTTTCCTGTAATTTAGGATTTTTAAGCTTTTCTTCTATTGTAAAAAAGATTAATTTCTTCTTTAAGAAAATTAATTTAAGATTCTTTAGCTTGTATCAAGGAATCTTTAATATCATGAATATATCTGGTGATTGGTTTATGAACAAAAGGAAAGGTTATATCTTTTCATTTGTAAGTTCCTATGATGAAATTTTCATCAATATGCCTTATTGGAAAAATCTTTTACCAAAAGGGTGAGCCAAGTATAATCTGGCTGGTTAGATTTTTAACTAACATAAAACTATTTGGAATACAAACTTTGTCCTGACAAATATATGCCTGTGGTAATTTATAACTTATACCTAGTGGTTCTCTATTAGCAGAACTAACTCTATGAGTCGTTTTATGAAAATATTTTGTGGGAATAATTCCTTCTTGGATGCAATTTAGAACTGCTCCACTATCAAGCAAAGCAATTAATTCCATTGAAAATTTATTGTCTATTAACAACTTAATCTTAATGTACCATTTATGAGAAGTTACTATCTCATATATTGATAAAAAAAATTCATCTTTCAATATTGATAAAATATTATCAAATGTTTCTGGATTATCTTTTCCAGATGTCTCAGGGTTTTCTATATTATTTTTCCCTTTTTCTAAATTTCTTATTCTTTCCTCTAAAGTTTTGTTATTTCCTTTTAAATTTTTTATTTCTATTTTTAGGTTATCAACTTCCAATTTTAATTCTTCAATATTAACGGGTTTTCCCTTTAAATCCCTTTGATTTAATTGTCGTTTAACTTCACTTAGGTGCTGTTTGTTTTTGCAGACATAAACTGTCTGCAAGCTGATTTCATCTGTTTTTATGTCTGCAACTAAAGATGTGGTCTGAAGATCTGCAAGCTGAAAATATAAGGCTGTTTGTTTTTATAAGTTGATACTGTCTGCATAAACTGAAAATATGTAAACTGTCAAACTTATTTCACTAGATAGAAGTCATTTAACATACAAATTACATAAAAATATAATAATAAAACCAAGTTTAAAAACACAAATAGTGAAATAAACTCAAAGTACATTGTTTTGCATTAATTCTTGTGCTATCTGATCTCGAAGTTGACTCATGAATTCACGGTCCGCTGCACTTCCATGGTAAGCTACTTCTTCTTCACCAACATCTTGTGCATGTTCATCTCCGTCTTGAAGGCGTACATTTGGGTGATCATATTCATCAAAAAAGTCATCACTTAAGCCCTCTTTCCGTATAAAATTGTGAAGCGCAAAACATGCAATCGTAACATTTCGTTGTGTAAGCAACGAGAAGGGGGCCATTTTTTTAATATTGGAAAACGTGCCTTTAATACCCCATAAGAACGTTCAATAACATTTCTAAGTTTTGCATGTGCGTGGTTGAATTTTTCTTTGTCGGTCAATGCACGACTATAACCCAAGACTCCCTGCATAAGCTTTGTCCATTTCTACCTATCCTCCCTATTTCTTCAAGACATGTTTCTAATAAGCATTTAACAGCCTCATCCGTCCATTGTTGTCGACCATCATTAGTTTCCATCTATAATTGAATCACACATAACATACAAGACAATCAAGAATCACAATATGTATATAACATGCTGTCAAAAACTGCATAAAAAGTGCAGCAATTTGCTGTCAAAAACAGCTCAAAATCTGCACAAAAACAGCAGCAAAACAACAGCAAAACAACTCTAAAAAACTGCACAATAACTACAGCAAAACATCAGCAAAACAGCTCTAAAAAACTGCACAATAACTACAGCAAAACAGCTCTAAAATCAGCACAAAAACAGCTCAAAAAACTGCACAAAAACTACACAAAAAACTGCACAAAAACTGCACAAAAAAAGCACAAAAACTACACAATAACATCTACTTTATGTTCAACATTCAAGAACCTTATGTTCATCAAGTCCAACATTAATGTAATTATCTTCTATGAAATATAAACACCAATGAAATATAAACATTCAAGAACTTTAACACCAATTTTTTGTATGTATCAAGAAGGAAAATTAGGTCTAAGAAATTAGGGCTAACAAACTAGAAGCAAAAAAGAAGCTTCAAGAAGCAAAAATTAGGTCTAATCAAGAAGCAAAAAAGAAGTACCTGGTCGAAGGAGAAGAGGGAGGTCACCGGAAAACTGGTCGGAGGAGGAGCGGTGTCTGAGATGGGAGATGTGGGAGGAGCTGATGTCTGTGTGCGTATATGATATGAGGGAGGAGTAGGGTTTTTGTGAAGATGTTATAAGAATGAGATCTGTGTCTTATTTTTTAAGATGAAAGAAGCTGACTTCAGATCTTAAAAAAAAAAACAGTCTTCAAGGGTAACGCCTGCGCGCCTGCAGACATTAGCTCCCTTGAAGATGTTTGAAGAAAAAACAAACACCCCCTTATAGTGTAGGGTTTGAATTCATGATGAACCATTGAGGTTGAAGCTTTTTCTTCTTTAATTATTTTAGAGATAATTTCTTTTCTAATTTTATCATCTTCCACAGCTTTTAGTAATTCTAAAAGGTCATTAGAAATAACATTTATTTCCATATTCTCAAATTGAGCAATTATTTGATAAATATCATCTTCATTTTCTGTATCAGAATTATTTTGACAACATTTTTCTCCTTTGCAAGGAAAACATTCTTCATCAGACGATATGATTTCTTCATTTTCTAATATATTTATATCCTCATTATAAGAATTTTCTGATTCAGATTCAGTCTCAGAATTTATTAGTATTTTAGATAATGTATCTCTTAATTGTTCATCCTCAATATTATTGAGTTTCTTTTTTACCCAACAAGTTTTTGCTTTATGACCCTGACGACCACACTTCTTACATATAATGTAAGGTTTAAAAGATTTATATTCTTGTTTTCTTTTACGTTTTCTATCTTCTTTTTTCTGTTTTCTTTTTTGAAATTTTTTATATCTAGGAGATAAAACTCTCTTCTTTTTCTTAGGATCATTTTCCCTAAAATTATCCATACCAAATTGACCGTAAAATTGACCTAATTGTCTCTTTTCATTAAGAGAATGCCTTTTAATTTGTTGATTAAGTTTTATCTCATTACATAAGGCTAAACCTTCTTGGACACAAGTTCCTATTAACTTGCCATAAGTATAATTTTCATAGTTGATACTTACTTCTCCTTTTCTAAGGTTTTTCCTAACCCTTTCAGCAAATAAAGGAGGTAATCCATCAATAAATTTAGATTTCCAGTGAGAACTATTAGACTCAGGAAGTTCCATTACTCTACTTAAAAAGGTGTCTTTATACCATCTAAAAGATGTAAGAGTTTTACATCTTAGATTTTGTAATAAAGTTCTGGTATTTTCAGAATTATCAGACCATCTGCCTGTAAAATGATCAACAATATTTGTAGCACCTGTGCCTTCACGGCTATCAAACAAATACCGAACCAATGAAATATTATATTTCATACCTGGGATTTGTAAAAATATGTGTATCATTTGCACATATCAATTTTTGATCAATTCCAAACTCTAAATCGCTTTCTGGAAGGTTATACGCGCACCGATGCGTAAATATAACCAGTTTAATGCAACAAACACTCAGGAATAGTGACATAGGCTTAACATACCTTAAATAACCTTTACATAACTTAGAAATAAGTTTTGAAGGCTTTGGTATGGCAAAAACAAGCTAATTCGCTTACAGGGACTAAACTTGACAAACTGCGAAAGTATGCCAATTTGAACTGTAACGAACATTCCGGAACATGAACATAAGTTAAACACACCTTAAATATCATTTATATAGCTTAGAAAAAGGCTTTGAGGGGTTCGGTGTGCTAAAATAAACTTTTGGGTCATTCAGGGACTAAAAGTGTCAAAAAGTGCACAAGTTTGCATTTTCGCGCATAACTTACGTTCTGAATACATCCGGACATCCAAAAATTTATGTAAGCACTAAAATATTTTATTTTAGTGTTTGGCATAAGAAAAATCCATTCGTTGCGTCATTTGGATCGTTTTTCGCGCTTTTGCGCATTCCGTCGTAATTAAGCGAACATCGCGTTCGTACGACCAAATGAACTGACATCCGACATATTTTTGAGCATGTTTCATGTCCACAATGTTTAGGCATCATTTTAGGGCCTTAAAGTTGGCTTTACGGGCCTTAGAAGTGTCGGGAATGGCCTTAAACACGTGCAGGGGCTGAAACTGTCATTTTTGAAAGTTATATGCTGATCAGAAGGGCCATGCGGCCCGCATTAGATTTGTCTGATCCTGAAGCGGGCCGCCTCAGCTTCCCAGAACAGATCAGAATGAACAGTCAGCATATTCCAGCTGTTTTAACCACAACCACACACTCACAACTGCACATTCAGCTCATTTAGACCCATTTTTAGTTACCATGAGATTCCGACAAGTGTACGCATGAGATTCGAGCACGGTTTCCATGAAACGATCTTAACGGTTACCCGAAAACTATAAATACCCCACCCACAACTTCAAAAACCACTAGAATTTTGATCTTAGAAACTCTAAGTTGAAACCATTGTTTCATACCTGAGATTCTTGGATCGAGATTAGCATTCGGGGACCCTTCGTAAGTATTCTTTCGTTCTTTTATTGCTTTTCGAGTCTTTTCGAGTCTGAAAGTCAAACTTTGTTTGACTTTCTGCGTTGACCAGTTTATGGTCAATGCGAAGTTCGTTTGAACTTCGCAACGTGAGTGTAATCACGTTGGTTATAGTCCCTTGGGACTATGCCTACTGATTACCACGTTGTCTAGGGTCGTAGGGTAAGCGATCTGATAAATCGCTTATACCTTCGAACCCGACCCATTTGGTCGATTATTAGGATCCGACCAAGTACATTAGGTGACCATAGTATATAGGGAATAACCTTCCGAGGTTATACCTTATGGTCGCTTCGTTTAAGTAGTTGTATGATAGGTAGTTTATATGCCTTAGGTAAATTACCAGAATACCTTTTTCATGTATAATTGGTAATTAAGCATATGTAACCTAAACTTTTGTCACATAACTGATTATGTAACATGTTTAGGCATATAACACTTGTCATAGGACTAGTTAGGCGGTCCGAACGCGTTTCACGCGAACGACTCGTTAAAGTAGCATAAGCTACCTAAACGGGTCATAATGGGTCGTAAACACTTAAGTTAAGTTTCGTTTTAGTATGTAGGCTTTGTTAAACCATATTACACGAGTCTCCATACTCGTTTGGTTTACAAACCCTCATTCTATCCGATCTTCCGATTTAGGTCCGGTTTATTAATGTAGTTACCTATATTAGGTGCCGTTTGATATCCGTGATCTCTAGCATTGTTTGGTTGTTACTCAAGGACTACTAAGCAATCTCAAGTGAGTACATAGACCCCTCTTTTACTGTTTTCCAAACTGTTTTGGGGTGGAACACATGTGCCTACTTGTTACTTTCATGCTTTCCTGTTTTCACATCATATACCTGCTATGTTCGTTAGTACATTATAGTACATCGTTTTACATTGACATTTTATGCTATGTATGTCCATTGCGTGCATACTTAGTACATCGTTTTACATTTACATTTTATGCTATGTATGTCCATTGCGTGCATACTTAGTACATCGTTTTCATCACATGCTTACATTTTGTTATGACATTTGGGTTGTTTACAATGGAACAATACATTCATTAACATTAGCTACGCCGTTCGTTAGTAGGTAGTGGTACCATAGGAATTGACAACTCCCGTTCCGGACGTTCTGGGTATGGGGACGAAAGGAATGACCGAATTCGATATACATAATTTAGATAAACCTTTAAGTTGTTTAAGGGTTTATCGCCGCAGTCTCAAGGCTTGGATGTATGCATTTTCACAACACCGCATAGATGTTCGTATCAGTATAGCATGCATTTCACTAGCCATACATATCATTTTGGTTACATATTACATGATTTACATTGATCATGCATTTACACAAAACATAGCTTTGATTTAAACCAAGTTTTACTTCAATACTATGTTCTTGTGCATATGGTTTAGTTGATGCATTTCACTAGCCATACAGATCATTTTGGTTACATATTACATGATTTACATTGATCATGCATTTACACAAAACATAGCTTTGATTTAAACCAAGTTTTACTTCAATACTATGTTCTTGTGCATATGGTTTAGTTGATGCATTTCACTAGCTATACATATCATTTTGGTTACATATTACATGATTTACATTGATCATGCATTTCCACAAAACATAACTTTGATTTAAACCAAGTTTTACTTCAATGCTTTGTTTTGTGCATTTCATCTATGGTTTAGTTGATGCATTTTCACTAGCCATACATATCATTTTGGTTACATATTACATGGTTTACATTTGACACATAAACACTTTTGACATTGGTTATACATTACATGATTTACATTAGACATGAACATTTTACATTGTTGGTTTGGTTTTAGTAAGTGATTAAGTAACGATGCGTGTGTAATATGATACAAGCATGGTGGATACGCCGCTGGTACTTCCTATATATAAGTGTTTGTATGGTATTACATATCGTAGCGTTATTTGAATCATTTCAGTTTATGACATATAACATTCTATACAAATAACATACTTTTCACAATATATTGTTTTACAAACAACTTAACTTATACAAACTCATTTTACATGGTTATTCATTTAACCATGCATTATTCTCTTATTTATACGTATCATCTGAACTTATTGTTTTTCAAATGATTTACAAAGACAAATCAAATTACAAGGTTCATGACTAAACATTTTCTTAAACAGAAGTCATGAATCTTATTTTCACAAAAACCTATGTACTCGCCGGCATTTTTATGCTGACGTACCTATTTTCACATGTGTTTCAGGAAATGAAGCATAGGATTGATCAAGATACACTTAGGCGAACATGGGCCTTAGTGACAATAAAAGATGCAGACTAGTTATTTATGTTATGTTTCTTTGATTGTTAAGACATTGTAACTATTTTATTCAATAAAACAATATTTCAATTTCCATGTGTTATGAAACAATGATTCTGTTACGACACTCCCCGATGTTTCCGCCACGTTTTGTATGTTCCACGTGGTCGGGGTGTGACAATATTAACTATCAGTGTATAAACTGCATTAGGAGTTTGTCTACCTTCTTCTTCTTTGATAGTAGTTAGAATTCCATTCCTATCAGTTTCTGATAAATAATTATCCCACCAGCCTTTTAATTGACCAGTAAAAGCTGCTATAATCATTTTAGCAATGTTTTCATCTGATTTATCATTACTCTTGCAAATCGTACTATACATCACCATTCTGTGTATAGTATTGTATATTTGTCCTTCAGACAGACCATCTATGTTCCATTCATAGATGTGTTTACCATGATAAGAATTATTAATAACATACTCTTGTTCTTCTATTAGAACATCTTGTGGAGTTGGCCTAGGATAATAATACATCCGTTGAGTTGGTTTATTAGCAAACTTATCCAGTTTTCTTATTTCTTCATTAATTCTTTCTTGATAATTGTCTTTATCTAGAGAATTTACAAATTCTTTTGTTAAAGTATTTACTCTTAAATTTGAAAATTTTTCATTTAAAATGTTTAATTTTTTATCTAATAAATCTGCTATTTCAGTGTCAGATTTTAACTTAAAATCTTTTATATCAGGAGGAGGTTGTATAGTTGGAATAGCAACAACTTCCTTTTTCTCCTCTTGTCTCATAGGAGAGTTTCTTAAAATTTTTATATGATTAGTTAATTCGTTTATTCTATCATTTATTGAACTCAATTGTTCCCCTAAACAAATTAGATAAATATTTGTGTAATTTTGTTGTTTAAAAATATTGTTTATATGTGAAATAGTGATTGGTAAAGTATCTTGTTCCAACAATTTTTGGAAAGCCTGGTAATACCTGGCTTCATTATCCTTTTCTATTTTAAAAGGTTGATGTGGAGGAAAAGTTGTTTTTAAAATTCTTCCATTAATATTATATTCTCTTTGTATAACAGAAATCATGCTGTTAGTATATTTGTTTATAAACCATGGAACAAAAAGTATAACTTTATTTTCTTCTGAAAGTTCTTTATAAAAAACTTCTTGAAATATTTTAGTATCTTGGCTATCAAAATTTTTGAAAAACCAATCTCTAAACAATTTCCATTTTTCTTGTTTAAATTCTTCACTAATAATTTTTCTTGCCAGAGAACCTGGACTAGAATCAATTTTTTCTTTTTGATCCATTAAATTGAAAAATTCATTTCTGACTCGGTTAATTCCGGTTCATTTGGCTTATATACGCCTCTTACAATATTATCAGAATTAATTGTTAATTCTTCAACCCTATTTTCAGGTAATTCCTCTCTTAATTGGGAAGTAGAAGCTCGAGAAGGACTTCTAACAGTATATCCTATGGGAGATATGTGATAATTTGAAGATCTAGAAGACATAGATCTAAATATTCTAGGTTTATATTGATTAAACTGTATCTGAACAGATCCTTCAGATGTTTGTATAATATTTATAGGATTATTATCTATATATTGTTGTTTCGGAGTACAGTTATTTAGTACCCAATTTCTGGAAATTCTATTTCTTCCCACTTTATCTTTCTTCTAGTGGTAATATTTGACTTACCAAAATTAGTTTCTATGACTATCGTTTCATTTAATGGTTTATCTACTATTTTACACTGAGGATTTAGTGTAAATAAATGTTTATAATATATTCTATAACAGATACATATAACCTCTGATCCTGGAATATAATTATATCGATGAGTTTTAGTATTTAATGTTAGGGCATCTGTTATATTAACATCAGTCAAAGATAATTGTAAATTTGGATAAACATTAAAATAGACTGGACCATGTGCCAGACTAGACTGAACTATCCCTATCAGGGACTGTTTATAATCCCGATTTCTACCGTCTCTTAAAGCTGCTATAAAGCTTTCTGGTAGACCTTCTAATGTTAAAGGTTTGAATGCAATTTGCACAACACCAATATGAATAAATTTATATTTATCTTTTTTATACCTTATCAACTCATTATTATTTAAGAGTTTCAAAACCATTTCTTCTTTATTAAGAGCAATTGTTTCTTCAGTAGTTTTTACTACTTGTTTTAGACCAATTTTTTCAAAGGTTTCAAGTTTATAAACTTGTTTATAATCAATTTTTGGAATTGTCCATTTGTTTAGTAAATCTAAATTATGAGGAATATCATATTCTTCCTCAATACTGTTTTTAACAGTATCTTTTCCCTCTAATATATTCATTTTATTTTTATTTCGGTGTTGAATCTTTTCATAACTTAATTATCTTCTATGGCTCTGATACCATAAGGGGCAAGACCTTATGGGAAAAAGATTAAAAACCCAAAATAAAGAAAAGGAAAAGAGCCTGGAATTATTCAGAGATATACATTATTTAAAAACTTTTTATCCTAAATCCATATTTTCAGACATGGGACACAAATTTTTACATATACATTAACTGGCAGGCTTAATCAGCACAAGATCAGTACATGCCTATACCCTAAAAACGCCTTTTCCTTGGCTAACAAACGGGTAGCCATAATTTGACCACTATGCTGATAATCTTCCTGTTTAGTATATAACCAGTCCGAAACTATCCCGACTTCAGTTGAATTTTTTTTAATTACCAGACGTTTTTTTTACATCTATTACCAAGATGCCCACTCTTAGCGCACTGTATGTTGTGAGTAATACTATTTTGTATGTGTAGGTATTTGTATTAACTACGTTACATTTAGTATTGTCGTTTTATGCTTTACCGTATTGTGCAGTTCAGATGCGATGGTATGTTGTGTTTACAAATGTTTATATGAACACTTGTAGATATCAGAAAGTGCTTTATAATGCGTGTGGCATTAATGAACACTTGAACAACAAAGTGCTTTCTACGTGCTTGGCATGAATGAACACTCATTGATATAATAAAATGCTTTATACGCACTAGGCGTGAATGAGCACTTTATGTAAGCTACTACGTGCTTTTCCCGGACGAGCATTGGCGTGGGAAGCACTTATAGTAGGTGGCATGTCTGTTTAAAATACCTCGCCGACTATGGCGTGAGGGTTTTCTGTTATCCATGCCACATATTGGCATGGAGAATACACATCCGAATAAGTATTTTTCCTGTCGCATAGCGTGTGGAATACTCATTTAGACAATCAAGTATCTTGGTTTTGTGCGTTTGTCTTGACTACCAAATTGCATATGTTGTGTCGAGTGGTATAGTTGTAGGCCAAATGATGTGAGAAGTATAAATATCATCTGGCGTATTGAAACACCCACATTATATAAGAATCGATGCGGGCTAATGTGCCGTGGATATCACCTTAATGGGCAGCCTGAGAGAAGATTATCACTTTTAAGGCGTAATGGCGTTATACCCTGCTAGTCCCCCAGTTCAATGCTGCTAAAGTATGTTAGTAGGTTTGAACTTGATAGGTACTAAAAAGAAATCGGCAAGTAAACATGCAGTATATACGGACCATCATATAGAGATATATGTATATAGTCAAGAATGACCAGAGGCATGCAATGAGATGTGAGGCGCGTTTGAACAAATGAAGGTGCATTGCGCCACTAAATAAACAATAAAAGAGAATTGTACCTGGAATTGCGTTCCTAAATATGTAGCTTAACATAATGAACTCCATCTTAGGTATATTTTTACCAAAGTATAGCTTGGTGAAGGCGTAAACGACGACGAGGACCAACCTACAAGTAAGAAGATTTGACAAGAAGTTGTCCAATCGATATCGCGTTGTTGGAGAAGGGTTTTCAGGTGCGTAAATCGAATGCTCGAACCAAGGCCTTTGGTCTTGATGACTACGTTCTGTAGTGCTTGTAGTGTTACACTGTTCTTATCCCACTTACGAGAATCATGTGCTCGATGTGACATGTTGTAGACGGCGAGGACATTATCAGTAAGATTATCCTGCTTGAGGATGTCAATTCCTACCGATGTGCCGCTCGATTTTACTAAGTGTCAGCTTTCAAGACTTAATTGTAGCTGGGGCGTGAGTGGTTAGCCCGCTGTGCTAGTCTCCCAGTCTATTGTTGCTTAAATAAACATTAGTAGCATTGAAATAACAAGGTAGGAAATTGCATTACTTGTATAGAATCGACATGTATACATAAGTTTTACCAAAACGCGTCCTAATTAGACAAGGACTATTTTGTGTACAAGTCGAGATCATCGAGCTTAGTTGTTGTTTTTAACATATCTTGCCCACGGTGGTATTATACTGCTACAATAGTATGTAGTTTCGATCATTTTGAAGAAAATGATTTACACATGCCCTTGTTGATGGTGGGGATGATCTATGCCACCAAATTTCGAGTACCGGCTTTGCGGATGTAAAAGATCTCATGTTAGTTAATATAAATGCATGTCCACGATGTGGAAGATGATGTGGATGTTGGGGGGGGGGGGGGGGTTACACGACACCCCATAGTCTTAGGTAAATGAACATATACTCATATATGTTTAAAGGTAATGCAACAACAGTTGTACGATCTCGTGCTATAAAGCATCGGCAGGTGTAAAATGTGGTGTAGTATAAAGAGAAAAACATTGGACCATTATAAGTGATCTTGTTCCGCTAAAAACTCAAGCAACACCAATTAAAGTGACACGCCAGCGTATGTGCGGCATACACGGGTGTAGGAGTGGCGACGTAGGCGCTACCAAATGCGCCACAACTCCATTTATAATAATAGGCAAGAAGGTTAGAAGGTATATCTTCTGCATGACAGCTGAGAATTTCCAACATTTATAAAAAAAAATGAGTGAGTTGGTTCACATGATAGACCGAGTCAACACAACTCGGCCCAAGATCAATCATTTGGGTTATAGTTTGACAAATTCGTCTATTTATTAAAGTAATATATTAATTTAAGAAGATAGTAAAAGCATGGCACGTGACAAAGAACGTGCACCCATGTGACCAGATTGGGTCCACAGTTACATACAGGTCAACATCTGACTTTCCTTCACCTTGAAGATGACCCCTATTGCATTTATTAATTTGGTCTGCCCCCTTGCTTGCTATGCATGTTTGGTTTCAAATTAACTATGAATCATTCATATTAATAATTAACCAGTTTTGACTTTCTGTGTTAAAATATAAAAAGTAGGTAATTCATGAGTTCATATATGTATTTTCTTAACTCTTGATATCTATAGAGAAAACTTACATCATGTATAGATTGGTAGATACTATTAATATAGCATTTATAACGTATATAATATAATAATAACAATAAAAATAATAATTGTTGATTGATTAAGATGCTTTTGATGCATAATCACTCAATAAGAAAATAAATATGGAAGGCAATCCCATGTGGTTTGGATTGGGCCGGCTTCCTCCTTGGAGGTCGCCGGTTCGATCCCCGGGAGGTGCAACGGGGGGTGGGACGTCCCGATGATGGACCGTATCCTACCGAGGCATGGTGCGGTCTTGAGGGCAACCCGGTTTTACCCAGCTGTTACCCCAGCGAGTCTCTCGTGTGGGGGCAGTATGGTTTCCGGGCGGAAGTCAGCTTGCGCGGCGGCCGGGGCCCGATCGAACATCGCGCCCGAGAGTGTGGGGCTGACGGGGGAGTGTCTTTGACATGAACCCGGCGACCAATAGGTCAAGTACATAGAAAGTCGTCTTCCAAAAAAAACACTGGAAGTAATAATGGCATTGCTAGCAACAAACACCTTAATATATATATCTATAGGGTGGGGTTCTAGTGCGAACACTAATGTATTTGCGAACTTAGTGACAGGATCTCATCATCAAATCGTAAAATACACTAGTGTATTTCAACATCAAATCCTGGCCATTGATCTACAAACGTGTATGGCCAGGATTAGTTCACTCAGTTCGCAAGCTACACTAGTGTTCACTCTTGAAACTAATCATATATATATATATATATATATAGGGTAAGGTTCTAGAGTGAACACTGGTTTATTTGCGAACTGAGTGAACAAATCCTGGCTATTGATCTACACACATGTATGGCCAGGATCTCATTATCAAATCGTAAAATACACTAGTGTATTTCAACATCAAATCCTGGTCATTGATCTACACACATGTATGGTCAGGATTAGTTCACTCAGTTCGCAAGCTACACTAGTGTTCACTTTTGAACTTAATCCTATATATATATATATATATATATATATATAATATTCAGTTGGAACAAAACACTCTAGCATATTTGAGCCTGAGCTTTTCTAGCAAAGGTATCATCACAATTCAACACTATTTTTAATCTACTAAAGCATAGTAAAAATAAAAAGATCAAAAGATAATTGTTGATTGATTAAGATGCTTTTGATGCATAATCACTCAATAAGAAAATAAATATGGAAACATGGGAAGTAATAGTGTCATTGTTAGCAACAAGCACCTTAATATATATATTATATATATTCAATTGATAGCCATCCAACAAGGGGGAATAAAATACTCTAGCATATTAAAGCCTAAGCTTTCTAGCAAAGGTATCATCACAATTCAACACACTATTTCTTAATCTACTAAAGAATAGTAAAAATTAAAAGATCAAAAGAAAATGGAAACCAAAAATCAAGAAATAAACAAGCCAACACACATCACATGTAGGGGAGATATCTAATGCTCCCATGAACATCACAACATGAACTGAGGTGGAAAAACTCGGTCCCTTTGATTTCGAGTCAACTCAGTGGTGTTGCGGAGGAGGCAATGCAGGCTTACATTGGTAGCACTTGGCAAATAACCCAAACGTATCAATTTGTCTCACGAAGTTGGTCATACTGGCCCATCCACCAAACCCAAACCCGACCACTAGAACCCATATGACTACAAACACGTTTAGCACGTACATGGCTGACCAACTCGGTAGGAAGCGGGGAGGTTTCTCTGCCGCATTCTGCATACAAAATTTCATTAGATTCAAGTCTAAGAAAACCTGAGGGACTAGTTTTGCTATTCAAGTATAGTTAAGGGACTAGCCAGCTCATCTCCGACATAGTACAACACCAAAGTATGGCATATAACTAGATGGAAAAGGACTTGCAAACTATGTATGCCTACTATTTATCTATATATTTATCTATATATTAAATCACAAACCTTGTGAATAGTGATTTAATTATTTAAAATTACAAAATTACTTTTATTGTTCACGACTCATAACTACAGTTTGTTTAACCTTTAACCTCAGGTACGAGGACAAAACCGAGTGGGGTGACCGCGTAGGTTGGATATTATCAGTATTTTCCAAATCTAGACTTAAATGTACTTGTACAATAAAAATAGTTTTAAAATATTTTTCCTTACAAATATAAAAATATATATTATTCCAAAGTTTTTATTGAAATTACTGAATATTTACTAATCGTACCTCTTTTCATTTTAAAGTTGTTAAATCATTTTATTAATATAATTAGGCTCAAATTATCTACACATAGCCACCTCCAAAAGGTGTTTTTTGTCATATATGCACATCCTGGAGTGTCGAGCTGTGGTCAAAGCGCGGCGTTTTGGTCCGGTCAACCAGACAAAAGACTGACGGGTCTGTTGACCGGACCAAAACGCCGCGCTTTGACCACAGCTCGACACTGCAGGGTGTGCATATAGGACAAAAAACACCTTTTGGTGTGTAGATAGCCAATGTGGTGTGCCAATAGGTACACCCAATAATTAAGCATGGATTTCACATTTATAAAAAATAAGTGCCTGTCTAAATCAAAATACCTGTTACCGGAGGAAAAGTGCCACTTTATTGTCATGGACCATTATACCCTTTCTACATTAGGATAATTACCATATGCTACTAAAGAAACTAAATACAAACCATCATGGATATTAACAGAAGTATAACTTGTAACTGTGAATTTTATACCTGACGAGCCGAGGCCTTTCTGTATGTGAGCATATGCGCAAGAGCGGGGATAATGTAAACTGTGAAGCTAACCAAGAGAGCACCAACTGCGGAATTGATAGGCCCGAAGAAAGGGAAAATGATAGCCAAGAACCAAATCGGTATCACCACGGGTAGCCTTGCTAGTGCCCGTAAAAATATGCTCTTTGTATCGTGCATCCCGATCACCTTCTCCCACACAAAGTATAACGGTGTGCATGCGAATCCAAATGTAATAAACTGTTCCACATTTGTTATAAAACCAATTATGTTATCATACATTATAGTTAACAATTGGATATAGTAGAATTCAAAGATATTTGCCCGACCTGATGAATAAGCATTAGAATGACTGCGGCATCACGCCAACGGGTCTTGGGAAGGAGAGAGAAGGCGTTTGAGTGGTTAAGAAGTTCATCACCAAACGCCCAATAAACCGCGGAAGCAGAGGGGAGTGTCAATGTGAATACATATAGAGTGGCAATTAAGTAAATATACTTGAATTTTCGCGGTTTCCACATAGCATGCATAATCTCCCTGAAATTAAAATATAAATCAAATAAAATAGACACAACCAAAAATAGTTATACTTTCTAGAGGGGACATGTTATCTGATGATTCAAATGCCAAGAACATGAAGTGTTGGATCAAACAAAAAAGTAAATGACCATATTACCCTCCTAGAAAGAAGATCCAAATAGAGATATCAAGTCCACTCTCCATGTGCATCTCTTTATGTTAAAGCTCATTACTTTATTGATTAAAAGATTTAGTTTATACTAATAGTCAATAAACACGCATAATTAAACAATTTCAATAAGCAAGATCCCATCATTATGAACACAAAAAAAGGTATCATTTTTAAATAAACAAAAACGTAAATTTAAACTTTTTTGCTACAATATACAATCTTTTTCAGGTTCATACATAAGTGGCCGGCAAAAGCTGCAAAGAGAAGCTGCGTAGAAGAAGGAAGAAAGGGTATCTTTTTACAAAAGTTGTATAAATCAAAATCAATTTTATAATTTATAATTTTATCCAAAGTGAAAGCTTACACTGTGACAGCATGCCCTCCAAATGTGTATAAAATATTTGTAGCTCCTGTAAAATAAAGCACCAGTTTTTTTGGCCCAGAATGTTGAACCCCATCAACCTGCAATAATAACAGTCACTTGTAATTTTTTTTTTTTTCCAAATTAAGCAAATACCCATATGAGATCCGGATTTAAAAACACTGAAATCATGGTTTCTTTCTAAAAATAGTATGTTTAATGTTTTAATAATATTGTAATACCTGGCCATGAATTAAAGCTGCAATAGCCATGTACCATGCAGTGTAAGTGGTCATCCCAAGGCCAAGAAAAGACCAAATTCTGTAATTGTGGAAAGATGGAATGAACACAGTGGTGGCACAACATGCTCCAAATATGTATGTCCATGTCCTTTTGTCCAGATGATCATTTATGTAGTAGATGTTACTGTCAGTTTTTATAAAAACAAAAAAAAAGTGTCAATTTTTTTGCACATATTTAAGGATATTAAGAATACCCATTTGGTATATGGAGTCAAAAACAAACCTTGCACAAGCTATAAGTTGTATCACAGATCCAAACAGAAGAAAAGTACAGTTGAATGCCAGACCTATTGCTTTCCAGTAAGGTCCCAATAATCCATCAAGAACTTCAAACCACTACAAATTTCCAAAAAATATGGTTGTTAAACAAATTAACTAAATATGGTTTTCTTAAATAGGATATAAATTCATTTGTGTGAAAAACTAGTGAAGAATGTCATGGATGAGCTCAGTATCGAACTGTACCGGTACCCAAAGTACCGATCCAGAAAATCACAAAAAATGGTATTGGTACCGAAAGTGTTTAGTACGGTACGGTATTAGAAGATCAATCAACCCAAAATACCGGTACAGTACTGAACTAAAAGTAGAGATCACAAAAAAAAGCAAAAAGCGTGTACCAGATTGGTACCGAAAATGGTTCGGTACTAGAAAATTCAATACCGGTAGCGGTTCAGTTTCGATACCCGTACTATTTGTTCATCCTTAGTGAAGATAATAATATTAATAAAATTAACTAAAATTAGTCAAATGGTATAATAGTGATTTGAGGGTATTAAATACTGTTGACAACGTTTTAATTGGTTAAGCAGAAAATTAAATAATTATTTTGGCCAATTAGATTATCTTTTTTGTATAAGAAGTTAAAGAAACGAACCTGTATGACATGGTTCTTGAAGCTGACACCTTCTTTCTCTTTTCTGTTTCTATACTCAATGTAAAGAACACTGATGAGATAAGCTGTCCAGCTGCCAAGAAGCCCATAGAATATTTGAAGTACAATTCCTGAGACCATACCCAGTTGAGAGAAAGAGTATGGTAGTGTTAAGAGCACTTGTGCCACCTGCATAAACACATGTAAATTCAACACTCAAAAAAAAAAAAAAAAATAGTATGATCAGTGTGGTTTTTTTTTTTTTTTACTTGATTTGAAGAACAACTAAACCAAGCATCCCAAGCAGACCCTCCATGCCAAAGAGCACTTTTCATGGAGAAAACTGAGTGATCTTCTTCTTCTTCTTTACCCACTCTTTCATGCTCATTTTCATAGATATTTGATGATATTATGGAGTCCTCTGCTTGTTTCTGGCCTGACATTTTCTTGGATTACTACTGCTAAAACTTCTCTTTTTTTTTTTTTTATCTTTTCTAAAAAGATCTGTCAACACATGTAACAAAAAACATACAAGAATTAACAAAAACACATAAATATCCAAAGATCAATGCCAATATATAAAAAGATTACAACTTTATAACAAAATAAACACCTCTTTCACCTTTAACAACTCTCCATCACAAAACCCCGATGTTAGAAGAAACAAAAATGATATAGAAGTTAAGAAATAATTGAGGAAACAGGCAGAAAGAAGAGCTTAAAAGAAGGTGGAGAGAGAGAAAGAGATGAAGAAAATGAAGGGGTTTTAATGGGGATTGAAAGTGGACATATATAGAAACCAATTTCTACCTTTTCTAGGAGGATTTTATCTTGGAAATTTTGATTATTTTATTGAGTGTGAGGAGGAGTAAGATTCACTGTATGTATGTGTAAGCAGCTGTTGAACAAATGCTGTTTGGTTTGGAATTTATAGAGAGAGAGAGAGAGAGAGAGAGGGGGTTGTAGTGGATACATAGATGTATGTTGAGCTCTTCTTTATACTGCAATCATAAACCATTCTAAAGATTCTCTGAGATTTGTTCTTCTTAATCATCATGAAATACTGATAAAATGGAATAGAAGTTGGTAATAAGTTAAATCCAAACGATTTTGTGTATACCTAATTAATTTTTTAAAAATTGTATATATATGGTACGCGTACGGGTAAACGAGTTGAGCTGAGTTTGAACTCGTTTGAGTTTGAGCTTGATTCGTTGCACATAACATAAGGCTATACGGTGTAGTTCAACTGAAAAGTGTAATAACGTCATGTCACATAGAGAGAGCACTTTACTAACTCATTCTTGACAAACGCATTGTGGATTAACTAGAACACTAAATAAAATAAATAAATTAAAAAAAATGTGTGTACATGTGATTGGTGGAATGTAGTTAACCCCACTTACCTTTTGTGTTAACGCCCCCCTTTAACCACCATGTTTTGGTGTTTGACGCCTACCCCCCCTTGGCGTCCCCTTTTAGCCACCCAACAACAACCAGATGAAGAGCATTTGGTAAGTGCTAGTGAGTAATTTTTCAAATTTGATCTTACTTCATTTATGTATGTTAATTATATAACTATTACTTTACATGCATATATGAATATTTAACTATATCTATACTTTCTATAAAAGGAGAAATCCCAATGACATAAGAAAAGCTGATGTGTCAGCTGGAGAGGCTGTCCAACAAGGCTTTTCTTATGTCATTATTACATCATAAAGCCTAATACATAAAATCATTTAAAATTCTGTCTAAACATCTGCCCGGGTAAACATCTGTTGACTTTACTTTAATACCTAGCAACAGTTGTTGTTATCCTCCGTAATGCTTTTAGATTAGCAGATGTTTAAGGCTAATTACCAGGAAATTCAAATTCAAAAATGCATGGGAATAAGTAATTAGCAATTAATGCATGTCAAAAAGAAACTCCTGTCAATCATTCTTCTTATATAAGCGTTTTCTTCTCATTTCCCTCTTCATATTTCATCACGCTTTCATCTTCTCTGATTTTGAAATTTGAAATTTAATCACAATCCGAATTCCGAATTAGAAGCATGTCAATATCAGTTGACAGTAACAATCTTAGTTTTGTTAACGATTTGAATCCTGGGAAAGATATGTGGAACATGAAAGCGAGAATTATTCGAAAATGGAATCAGGGTTACAAGATGGATCTCATCTTCATTGATGAAAGTGTAATTTGTATCTCTGCTTTTCCGTTTTATTAGAGAATGTAGTGGTGTATGCTAAGAAGATACTTTCTTTAAATGTTCTTCAGGGTGCTAAGATTCAAGCAGGTATTAAGACTCATTTGATACCTGTTTTTGTTGGACAGCTTCAAGAAGATGCTGTTGTGATTCTGTCGAAATTTGGTGTTGGTGAGAATAAAGATTTATATAAAGTAGTAGTGCAGCCTTATAAAATCAATTTTTATAAATGCACAACTGTTACTCATGTGAGAGATTGGCAAGGTGTTGAGTATGGTTTCAACTTCAGAGCTTATGAAGATATTCTTCAAGGAGAGGCGTTAAACGCTTTGAGTGTTGGTAGTGTATATTTTTGTAATCATGTCTTTCTTGTATAATATTAGAGAGTTTTACTTATATTCTTGTATAATGTGATCATATAGATGTTGCTGGATCTGTGATTTCTTGTGGAGATCTTGAAATCTTTGATCGACCTCCAAAGCAAACTAAGAAGATGAATTTCGATATTGAAGACTTGGAGTAAGTTGTTGTTACATGTGCAGTCATGTACTGATCATTGTTTGTATTTAATGATGTTAATAAATAAGATGAAGAATGTTGGTATTTAATGTGGGATCATGGTAATGTTAATAAATGAGATCTATAGTGTTTGTATCTAATGCTGAATCATGGTAATAAATGAGGTCTACAGTCTATTCTTAGTGAATATGGTAGTTAATTTATGGCTCATTTGCTACTTTAATAAATGTCATAATTTTCCTTTGATTTTCTGTTTTTATTCATTCAATGATGTTTTGATATTAGAGATTTGTAAAGAAATGGTCATAAATTAGTCTTTTCATGTAGGGGTAAGGTTTTGCGGTGTACAGTGTTGAATGATTATGCTCTGCAGATTAAGGACTTCATTCTAAAATCCCACCTCATGAGCATGTGATGTGTGACAACCCTAAAAATTTCAGGTATCCGTACAATTACTTTATATTTAATTTGTGCTTAACGACTGTGCTGATTACAACTGTTGATTTAACTGCTTACTGTTTACTGATACATACATACAAATGCATCACATTTTATTACTGTCACTCTACTCGTTACACAAACAATAGTGACAAACTTGATGCACAAAAGCACAGCTAGCACAGTGAGCGGATAACCCAGTATACATGCTGACATTGCTAGCACTAGACAGATATTGTCTCTGAGGCCAGTATGAGCCGGGAATAGATTACTACACTAGTATGGAGTGTAGGGAGGTGAGAATTGTAAAACTACGTCACTAGGTGATAATTATAGTGCCAGGAAGTGCTTAAAACATACTTAAAATGCAGAATTCTGCACTAGTAACCAAAATTCAGCTTTTAACAAAGCTAGTAAAGTGCAAAAACTTGGTAAAATAATTCTAGACACTTTCCAAAGTGTTGGTAAATTATTGTGTCACTAAAAATAATATTAAAGACACTTTAAATACTTATTTAGCACTTTAACGGATCGATATCCAACCGAACAACCAGACTTTACCCGGAACACAAAAATATTGTCAATGATATTGTTTTACTATCTTTGGCTAGTCATGGTCCCCGTTTGCCATAACACCCATTTAAATTCAATCTACTACACATAAAGGTCCATACTTACAACTTAACTACTAGTTACACTCTAGTTGCAAAATGTTTACCTCAAGACCCCCCCCCCCCCACCGAATTTTCGGTCCTAGATGGACCCCACCATATATTTTCACCATGCTCCATATATTTGTTTTGATTTCTTGGCCATTATTTATTTGATCTATTACTTGTGTAAGTAAACATAATATTGGAATGATTATAAGAGTATGGAGCCTTAGATATTCATCATTCCACCAAGATTACCCTCTCACTTCACTTCTCTCTCTCTCAATTCGGTTCCCCCATAACCGAACCCACCTCCATCACCTTCACATCTTCATCTTCTTCATTACAAGTGCCATTCAAAGCTTTGAAGCTCATCTATGGAGGGTGTATCTTGAAGGAGCTTCATAAGGAGCTCTGTTCTAGCTTGATTCATCATCTTTGCACTAGAATTCTACCCTAGCCTTGTGCTAGTGGTAAGTCTCGGATTCACTCTTGTTTATGTCTATTTTGAGTAGTTGCAAGATTATTTTATGATGGGATCATGTGAAATTACAAGAACCTCTAAAAACATAAACAAGATCATGAACATAAGAACTTTACATAAAGGTTATGAGATGAAAGATAATAATACATTGTAAATCTGAAATAAACAAACCATAATCTGCGGTAACAGGCTTATGATCTGATTTTAATCGTATTAGAAAGAATGGCGAACGTATGTGTGCGTTTTAGTAACATTTAACCTTTAAATAGCATGCTGATTCGCACTTTCAGCCGACTTTAACTGGCTGTAACAGGACCTTAATAAAACGAAAAATGTGTTTTCTGAAGTCTAGGTTTATGTATTATGAAATACGGTTCTAATGGCACCGGAATCATAATTTTTGGACTTCGTTTACTATTTTTAATGACCCGTTTCGTAACAGCAGCTAGTGCTGAGTTTTTACTGCAGAAAAAGTGTGTTGTATTCGGAGTCATAACTTGAAAACAGAGTAGAATTAGCTCATGGAATTTTTACTGTAGATGGTCACTGTTGTTGCCGTAATTCTCCCTCTGGAATTTCGCCAATCGGACTTACGATGAATTTTTAATGAATTATTTCGTAGACTGCAGTCAGAAAGTGACAATTCTGATTGCAGTCCGGAAAATGATTTTCTATAAAATATTGGTGATGATTTGGACCCCGATATTTTTACACAATAATTTTTGGATCAAATAAGACATTCTGTAAAAATTTGGGAATTTTTGGAATAAGATAACTATTTTATTAAAATACCCGAAAACAGCTCGGTTTTGTGTATTAAAACTGAATCGATATAAGTGGTATTTTGCATGCCTAAATGTCGGGTTGGTTATTTGAAAGTGATCTAACATGTTATATGTTAAAGAAAATGATACGCTAGTAAGTGTGGGCGCCTCCATTTACAAAGGAAACTCTGGCGAATTTTTCTAAATTCCAATACTTAGAAAATATTTTTCTAAACAAGTGTTACTAGTATATCTTATTTAAGTTACACAAGTAATGTTATATTACGAAACGTTGGAACGTAACTTACGAAATTGTTCAGAAAGTCCCTTTACACATATGTTTTTGGTGGAATATTATTTTGGAAATCAAGGAAGTAAAAATATATTATTTTTGGGAAAAATACATATATTTTGGAAATAAGTTATTTTGGACAAATGCGTTAAGTATATTTTCTAAGTGGGACTTAAAATGTATTTTCAGAATTATAAAGCATACACGTATTAAAAACCCCATCCCTGGGAAGGAAATACGAATACGAATACTTGAAAAGTATTAATACAGAAATATTGTATAAACAATTATTCCAAAACTAAACATAACTATTATAACTTGGAATAATACCAGGATCGTAACTCAAAAACATACATGCTTAAACAAGGCACTACCCGTTCATCTAATAGACGTTAGACCATTGTAGGTAGTCGTGTTTGCCGCGGAGATTTGGGTTACACATACTGAAGACGCAATACTGTGAGTTCATGTTCCCCCCTTTTCTCTTAACTGTTTTCAGTTTTATACTTCGGGGGTGAAATACATGTTACTATGATTACGAATACTTTTTACATGGTATGGTTAGCTTAAGGAGGGTTTACTACTTAGATCATGTGAGTGGGTAGGCGGGAACTGGAGGCCATTAATCCTCATTGTAGGACCGAGGGACATTGGTGATAGATCTATTTGGGTGTAGCGAACCCTCACTCCTGAGTCCGCTGAATGGGCCAGGTGGTGACTATGAGTTTCCCGACGCATAAATCCGCTAGGTTTGAGTCTTCCTACATCACTTCGCACATATCATTGGCTTTGCAACCCAAAGGTGATCTCTTTTTCCTTAATTGCTACATACCAGGGATTTTCATACATACAAACCTATTACAAAGGTTTATACATACTCACTTACACATGAACTCGCTCAACTTTATGTTGATTTTTCAAACTACATGTATTTCAGGAAACTAATGGATCTGGCACGGTATGCATATTTTTCAAGCTGCGTTTGAATAAAGAAGTCATCCAGAGTTGTAGGGTTTAGAAGGTGTAACCTCTTCCTGGACGGGTTACATATCCCTAAACCTAGTATTGTTTAAAGTCTTTTGCTAAGTCTTTACGAACTCAATTAAATCAAGTTAAGGTTTGTAACTTATTTTGTGATTGTTGAAAATGGGATTTTTCTAAACTTTATTAATGGATGAATATCTCATGTTTTTATCATATAGCATTGTTATGATTTTTGCTATGGTATTAAGAAGTCACACCAAATAAACCCACGCTTCCGCAAAAGCCAGGGTGTGACAGCTTGGTATCAGAGCCTCGATCGTAGCGAACTAGGATTCTTTCTTGAGTCTAGACTACGATCATTAGGGCTCTCACGAAAATGTTTTCACAACATGTTTTCATTGCATACACAAAACGCCCAAATCCAGGGAAACATACATTTTTACAAACAAAAAGGCACAAATACATGTTTCAGAATTTATGATTATAGTTTAGTCGGGGAGACTGAGGGAATTCAGCCCTAAAGGCTGGGGAAGTTCAGTCGGGGAGACTGAGGGAAGTTCAGTCAGGGAGACTAAGGGAGTTCAGTCGGGGAGACTGAGGGAATTCAGCCCTAAAGGCTGGGGAAGTTCAGTCGGGGAGACTGAGGGAGTTCAGTCGGGGAGACTGAGGGAATTCAGCCCTAAAGGATGGGGAAGTTCAGTCGGGGAGACTGAGGGAGTTCAGTCGGGGAGACTGAGGGAGTTCAGTCGGGGAGACTAAGGGAGTTCAGTCGGAGAGACTGGGGGAGTTAGTCAGAGAGACTAGGGAGTTTAGTCTGAGAGACTGGGAGGATAGTCTGGGGAAGACTAGGATGAATACATGCTTACATTGTTATTACTTACATGCATAATTGCTGATTTTTGATATACGTGCATATGAATATATGCATACACTAATTGTTAATAATTACTATGGGTATACATGCTATGACTATTATGAACCGGCACACACGCCACATTAATTAGAAAGCGAGCTATCAGGCATTGATAACCCTACGGCCGCTGTCACAAATGATGAGACTGCATCTGCGCCAGAGACATTTACGTCAGGCCATGAGAGTGGTCCAGAAATGCTGACCAAGGACGAGGACGACTTCCAACAATCCGCGCTACCAGATTATGGTGATACTTTACCCTTTTGAGGGTGGTCTCTCTGACAAGAATCCTTCCGTCACTCTTATTACAGTCCATAACCCCTTCGTCACTGGACATCCCAATGATGAGCACACCATGGCTCCGATCCTAGACAATGCGCCTCTTGTGGACATTCCTTTCGAAGGTTGATTACTCGGTGAACAATTTATAACAATATCGACGTGATATTGATGATCCTCCGATAACGCCCATGATAAGGGAACGTTAGATGAGAACATTATTACTGATTGCACATTTTGAGATCCCTGTTGTCAAGCTATCCTCTGATTCTAGTATACACTCGGTTTCAGACTCCTTTGAGTCTGTGACATTTGCAGCCTTACAGATGACCGGATTACATCTTTCTACTACTGACGCAGACGACGACGCCACTTTGAATGCCGCACTAACACCTGTTCGAGGCACCACACCGTTAGACGCCCCTGAGCCTGCTCCAGAGCTAGCTTCTGCACCTTTTGTGTCCGCTTGACGCTGCAACTGCTGGTCCTGCACACTTGCTTGATTATGACCCTATTTTCTTTTGGCATTACCAGACATTGCATCCTTATACGTGACCCATTACCTGCATCTGATGATCTTCTTATTAGTTGAAACGTTAGTTTGTGCACCCATAACCACTAATGTTGCTCCTTTCCCCTGTGAAGACCAACGCCCATTGCGTCATCATGCCTATCACTTTCTTTCAGGACATGCCCGCACCCCGGAAAGGTACTCCAGGTCAGTACCCACGTAACCAGTGTTGTAAGAATCGCTAGGCGCTAGTCGGGCGGTGGGGTACAGACTAGCGATTAATCGAGATTAATAGGGATTAATCGGAATTAATCGGATTGAGATTTTTATATGTAATTGTTAGTTACATATATACATACGCATTTTTATGTGTAGTTTTTTAAAGTAGACATGTTTTAACCCCTCATTAACCCATTTTTTTAAGTAATTGGAAGGAATTTATATGGTTTGGTCAAAATTTGGCCGGCATCTAGCCAAAATTTGGCCAGAATAGGACCGACATTGACTGCCTAGCTATTAATCGGCCATTAATCGGTGAACCTCCGATTAGTGATTAATCGGCGACTAATCGGAGACTAGTCGGGATTTTTACAACCATGCACGTAACGATCCTTTTTGCTACAGCAGCATTTTCTACGACCTCACAGGCCGCACCGTCTGATGCATTCATCTCTACATCGCTGGACAATCCGTTTCGATGGTTCCTATAATGCACTATGCTAAATTTTCGACCCTTACCATCCCACGCTTTATGGAGGCCACACACGGGATGAGTACACCAGTCACATCAGCTGCAGTTTGAGGATATGAGTCGCAGAATGTTGGAGATTAAGCTGACACCACAATTGGTAACTTCAAATGCAAAACATTACATAATCGAAAGCATGATTTAAGGGTCTACATCACAAGACAACATTTTGTCAGAAAAGTTTATGTAAGACACCACGTCCTCCACCCTGTCTATTGTCAGCATACTTTGATTCGCCACATACATCAAGGTTCCTTTTGCGCTCTCGACCGTTGCTATTACACCGCTCCCAGGATTCTGATACTTATTTCTTTACTATCGGGCGGTAGATTAGTTAACTACTTCGATATATATACAAGCTCGAGGAGGATTTTACACATGCTAGCAGTCACTTTTCTTTCCTCCTCCACCTCATTCACCAGTATAGTTGGTTTCTGGATTATGCGGATTGCATTACACTTGGGTAAGGACATCTATGATAAGCCGAGATTGTGGAGACTTTTGAAGGCTACATCTGACTACATAATTTTGATATGTTTGTTGGGCAAGGGTAGGGTGACCCTGTGTCCCTTTTGATATAATACACTTCGTAAGACAATGCAATTGCGGTCGGAGGATAAGAGCCAATTATCAAACTTGCGACAACACTTTGTGGCCAATAACCAATGAAAACTCAGTCGCTAGGTCTTTGCTAAGCACGTTATTGATCTATGTGTGGGTGCTATAATTATAATACTACGTGCTTACTTGCTATGCTCTCATTAAACTTAATTACCAAATTACTTGGTTATACTGTGATTATACTATTACTCGATCGGTTGGTATAATAACCTGTTATGTGTTAGTACTTATTACCACTAAATGACCGAATGCACTCACTAAGCAAATAAGACTTGACCTAACCAACCTTCTTTTCAGAAGATGTCAATGCGGGGAAACGTCGATACCAACAACCCTCCGCCCACATCGACGACACGACTACCAGAACGCATCTCGCAAGTCATCGCATAACTCGAGGCCCTTCACTCTGAACAAACCAAGGGCTGCACCTACAAGCAGTTCTTGGGCCACAAACCTCGAGAGTTCGACGGCACTGGGGGTGCCTTAGCCTTCGTGCGCCGGGTTGAAAAGACGGATTCTGTTTTACGATTGAGCAAATGTGACCCCGAACATCAGGTCGTGTATATAGCTGGACTATTGGTAGATGAGGCTCTGTCATGGTGGAACCTTCAAGTTCAGACAATGGGCGAGACCGCTGCGAATGCTTTGACGTGGGATGAGCTGAAGGAACTGATGCGTAAAAGATATTGCTCTAGGGCAGAAGTCCACAAGTTGGAGTCTGAATTGTGGAACTTGAAAATGGAGGGACCAAAGATCGCTGAGTATGTGCAGAGATTTAACGATTTATCACAAGTTTCTACGCTTCTGGTGGGACCAGAGTTTAAGAGAATTGAACGTTTCATAGGGGGACTGGCACCTCAGATTCTAAGCCTCGTAACAACATCTAAACCTTCAACGATCACCGAGGCTATCAACATAAGTGTGGCGCTCACGGAAGAAGCAGTTAGACGAGGAGAATTTTCCACTACGGAGGAGAAAAAGGAGACTCCGGTAGAGTCATCTGGGGATAACAAGAGAAAACTCGCAAATCTCAAGGTGGTTACTCGGGGGAGTAACGAGAAGAAAGCCAAGAAGGGAAAAGATTATATGGGCATCCTACCTAAATGTGAAAATTGTCTACGCTATCACGTTGGGCGATGTAAATATGGAAAATGTGATAACTGTGGTAAGAGGGGACATCCCAAGGAGACTTGTAGACAAGGTATTGAAGGTGGAAATAAATGTCAAGATGATAGCAAGAATCACGGAGGAAACAACAACAACGACGAAGGCAGGACGAGTGACAAACAAAAACGTGCTGAAGTTTGTTTTAACTGTGGAAGCAAGAAGCATTTCAGAAAATACTACCCTAAGAAGAACCGGGCACAAGGATAAAAGCTTAAGAGCTAGGAAAGCACGCCAAGAATTCAAGCATGATTATCGGTACGTCGCATATTACTCAACATTATGCATCTGTGCTGCTAGATACTGTTGCAAATTTTAGCCTCGCATCTCTAGAGTTGAGAGTATGCTTGGTTTAGTAACAAGTAAATAATCCGCACACGATAGTACTAGCTAACGGAAAACTAGTGGAAGCCAACGAAGTGATTGGAATCGATAGGATAGAACCCTGATAACGTAAGTTTATGCTTGATCTACTGCCAGTGAATTGGGAGACTTCAACAAGGTAGCTGGAGGGATTAGTTGACAAATGATCAATAGGAGATTGATAACCGCACCACGATGGCGACGAAGAAGCGATCTTGACTCACGAAGCGGGATACGCCTTTGCAAATTACAAAATTGCTTGAAGGCACGAAGAATATTGCATAGAGGATGTGTTGCATTCTTGGCTCATGTCGGGGACAGGAGGAGCCGAAGAATCAAAGCGTGAAGATATTCTCATGATAAGCAAATATCCTAAGGTCTTCCTCGAAGACTTGCCAGGATTATCTCCTCAACTATTAGTCGAGTTGCGCGTCTATCTGATTCCAGGCGTCGCGCCTGTAGTCGATGTATCTTAGCGACTTACATCTTCGGAGATGCAAGGATTGACAATGTAGTTTCAGTAGTAGATAGAGAAGGAAGATAACAGACCAAAACTTCTGTTTTGGATAACCTCAGTTATGCTCGTAAAAAAAAGGACTATGACTTTCAAATGACTGGGAGTCGAACGAGCTAGCCAACCAGAGTCGGTGGCTTTTGCTAAGGATTAACGAATTACTCATTTAACTAACGGAGAGGATCCAACTACTCCTACATGACTGATCAACGATCGAGTGTCTTTAGTTGCGAATTCAGGAAGGAAGCATACCGAGGAAATTGTGGGACAATAATTTGTTTTAACGTACACAAGAGTGGTGATTCCTACACGACGCACAGAACAATTACACACCGAATACGAAAGTTTGAGAATCTAGAGAACATGTACTTAGGACCTTTGGGAACCCAGGTCCAAACTCGTAAAGGTTGTTACTTAGGAACCACATCTGTTAACTCAAGCAGACACCATTAACCTGACATATATGTCAGTTCTGTTGACCAAACCGGAAGTACTTGAATTTCTTTTACTTCTAGCGAGTAGACGTTTGCATCTCTACTCCCCTTAATGGTAGTTGCATCACATTAATTTTCTTCGCTGAGAGAGAACACACATTTGTTTCGATACTTGGTCATTTCTTCATTTTAGCAAGTACTCATTGTTTCAGTACTCGGAAACTTATCTGACGTACATGCATCATTTGCTACGCATGTGGTTTCGTCTCGAACAAACACTTCATTGAAATTCACATATTATTTTGCTAAACCAAATTACTGAACTCATGATTCGAATGACCTACATTATTGTTATTGTTGGCTCTTTTGTTACCAAGTCAATACACTCTCCTGAAACTTCTTTTATGTCAAGCTACATTCATGGTTTATTTTTGCTACCATGCCGAGATTCCTTCATTGATATATACGTTTATTGTCGGGTTACACTGAAAACAAGTTCAATTGCTTGAACTTATCCATTTTACATGTTTGATTTGAGACGCTATATGATGTATTGAGAGCATCACATTCAAATATCTTTGCAGAGATCCTTTTCATCACGAGTCGTAGTAGATTCGGTTGGTTTACGACTCCACTAAATCATTTGATTGATTTCGATACATTGCGGTGATACTTTCACAAGATTGAAGCTTGCGCTAATTTGGTTACTCACTTCATACACAGATTTAAATTATTTGCTAATTTTCTCTAAATCCGTCTTGTTTATTTCAATTAAAGCAGACTCTACACAGTTGTGTGTTAAGACAAAGGTACATAGACTCATTTAATATCACAATGTACCTCCTAACGATTTTTTTCATGGTCGATCGAAAGCCTTGCGATACATATTTACTTTTCATCTTCGATCGAAAACAGTGATTCTTTGATGTTCCGTGTTCAACTAGAAACCTTACGGCATTGTATAAATCAAGTTTTTTTTTGGACTGTTTCAGGACACTTTCATTTGACTTCGGGCACGGTGAACTTGTTCGGTCACCACTATTATCGAATCTCGTCATTTCAACACCTTGTGGTGTCATTACCTTGTGCTAATCATGGTCAACTGTTTCACACGAAACTACATATACTTTGGTTTGACTTGTCATTTAAACGGTTCTGATGCAACTACGAATCAAGTCAATGATACACCAGATTCACTTGTATTTCATTCGCCGTACTTTCGCAATTCAAAAATGTTGACACACTAAACCCCCTCCATTCAATTATTCAGGAGTTGACAAATCATTTTACTATTACGTTTGAGTTGTTGATTTTGAGTTCATATAGCGTGTGCTATGGTTTGTGAAAACTCGTTTGCATATTGCAACCGATCATTTAAAAAATTTATTAGTCAAAACTCCACTTTTGTGGAACCCCCTGCTAGCTGTATTACACTAGACTATACGTCGAATACGTCTTGTACATTTGACATCTAATGCTAAAAACACATACCTTTTAACCCTAGGATTCGGGTTGTTATATAGTCTTGGACTCACCTGATGTGAGTAAGGTTTGATTCGGTTTGATGATTATCTACCTCGATATTATTTATATACATACACGTGTGACGAAACCATAAGGGGTTAAGGTAGTACAAATTTCGAGGACGAAATTTCTTTAACGGGGGGAGAATGTGACAACCCTAAAAATTTCAGGTATCCGTACAATTACTTTATATTTAATTTGTGCTTAATGACTGTGCTGATTACAACTGTTGATTTAACTGCTTACTGTTTACTGATACATACATACTCATGCATCACATTTTATTACTGTCACTCTACTCGTTACACAAACAATAGTGACAAACTTGATGCACAAAAGCACAGCTAGCACAGTGAGCGGATAACCCAGTATACATGCTGACATTGCCAGCACTAGACAGATATTGTCTCTGAGGCCAGTATGAGCCGGGAATAGATTACTACACTAGTATGGAGTGTAGGGAGGTGAGAATTGTAAAACTACGTCACTAGGTGATAATTATAGTGCCGGGAAGTGCCTAAAACATACTTAAAATGCAGAATTCTGCACTAGTAACCAAAATTCAGCTTTTAACAAAGCTAGTAAAGTGCAAAAACTTGGTAAAATAATTTACCAACACATTAATTCTAGACACTTTCCAATGTGTTGGTAAATTATTGTGCACTAAAAATAATATTAAAGACACTTTAAATACTTATTTAGCACTTTAACGGATCGATATCCAACCGAACAACCGGACTTTACCCGGAACACAAAAATATTGTCAATGATATTGTTTTACTATCTTTGGCTAGTCATGGTCCCCGTTTTCCATAACACCCATTTAAATTCAATCCACTACACATAAAGGTCCATACTTACAACTTAACTACTAGTTACACTCTAGTTGCAAAATGTTTACCTCAAGACCCCCCCCCCCCACCGAATTTTCGGTCCTAGATGGACCCCACCATATATTTTCACCATGCTCCATATATTTGTTTTGATTTCTTGGCCATTGTTTATTTGATCTATTACTTGTGTAAGTAAACATAATATTGGAATGATTATAAGAGTATGGAGCCTTAGATATTCATCATTCCACCAAGATTACCCTCTCACTTCACTTCTCTCTCTCTCAATTCGGTTCCCCCATAACCGAACCCACCTCCATCACCTTCACATCTTCATCTTCTTCATTACAAGTGCCATTCAATGCTTTGAAGCTCATCTATAGAGGGTGTATCTTGAAGGAGCTTCATAAGGAGCTCTGTTCTAGCTTGATTCATCATCTTTGCACTAGAATTCTACCCTAGCCTTGTGCTAGTGGTAAGTCTCGGATTCACTCTTGTTTATGTCTATTTTGAGTAGTTGCAAGATTATTTTATGATGGGATCATGTGAAATTACAAGAACCTCTAAAAACATAAACAAGATCATGAACATAAGAACTTTACATAAAGGTTATGAGATGAAAGATAATAATACATTGTAAATCTGAAATAAACAAACCATAATCTGCGGTAACAGGCTTATGATCTGATTTTAATCGTATTAGAAAGAATGGCGAACGTATGTGTGCGTTTTAGTAACATTTAACCTTTAAATAGCATGCTGATTCGCACTTTCAGCCGACTTTAACTGGCTGTAACAGGACCTTAATAAAACGAAAAATGTGTTTTCTGAAGTCTAGGTTTATGTATTATGAAATACGGTTCTAATGGCACCGGAATCATAATTTTTGGACTTCGTTTACTATTTTTAATGACCCGTTTCGTAACAGCAGCTAGTGCTGAGTTTTTACTGCAGAAAAAGTGTGTTGTATTCGGAGTCATAACTTGAAAACTGAGTAGAATTAACTCATGGAATTTTTACTGTAGGTGGTCACTGTTGTTGCCGTAATTCTCCCTCTGGAATTTCGTCAATCGGACTTACGATGAATTTTTAATGAATTATTTCGTAGACTGCAGTCAGAAAGTGACAATTCTGATTGCAGTCCGGAAAATGATTTTCTATAAAATATTGGTGATGACCGATATTTTTACACAATAAATTTTGGATCAAATAAGACATTTTGTAGAAATTTGGGAATTTTCAGAATAAGATAACTATTTTATTAAAATACACAAAACAGCCCGGTTTTGTGTATTAAAACCGAATCGATATAAGTGGTATTTTGCATGCCTAAATGTCGGGTTGGTTATTTGAAAGTGATCTAACGTGTTATATGTTAAAAGAAAATGATACGCTAGTAAGCGTGGACGCCTCCATTTACAAAGGAAACTCTGGCAAATTTTTCTAAAATTCCAATACTTAGAAAATATTTTTCTAAACAAGTGTTACTAGTATATCTTATAACTTGTGTTTCAAATACAAACTTCGCCATAAATTTTGTTACGAAATACAAAGTATCGGAGGTTGGTTTTCGCAAATAAAAATAGGTAAACATATATTTAGAATATATATTTTATGCTGAGACATTGTGTGATTGTTTGTTATTTTGGGTACTAGATATATATTATTTTTTTTAGAGTAAAAATAATATAACTTGAAAATACCATGAAAGTACGATTCCAAAATAATACCAACGCTCTCACAAAAATAATTATTTAAGTTACACAAGTAATGTTATATTCCGAAACGTTGAAACGTAACTTACGAAATTGTTCAGAAAGTCCCTTTACACATATGTTTTTGGTGGAATATTATTTTGGAAATCAAGGAAGTAAAAATATATTATTTTTGCGAAAAATACATATATTTTGGAAATAAGTTATTTTGGACAAATGAGTTAAGTATATTTTCTAAGTGAGACTTAAAATGTATTTTCGGAATTATAAAGCATACACGTATTAAAAACCCCATCCCTGGGAAGGAAATACGAATACGAATACTTGAAAAGTATTAATACAGAAATATTGTATAAACAATTATTCCAAAACTAAACATAACTATTTTAACTTGGAATAATACCAGGATCGTAACTCAAAAACATACATACTTAAACAAGGCACTACCCGTTCGTCTAATAGACGTTAGACCATTGTAGGTAGTCGTGTTTGCCGCGGAGATTTGGGTTACATATACTGAAGACGCAATACTGTGAGTTCATGTTCCCCCTTTTCTCTTAACTGTTTTCAGTTTTATACTTCGGGGGTGAAATACATGTTACTATGATTACGAATACTTTTTACATGGTATGGTTAGCTTAAGGAGGGTTTACTACTTAGATCATGTGAGTGGGTAGGCGGGAACTGGAGGCCATTAATCCTCATTGTAGGACCGAGGGACATTGGTGATAGATCTATTTGGGTGTAGCGAACCCTCACTCCTGAGTCCGCTGAATGGGCCAGGTGGTGACTATGAGTTTCCCGACGCATAAATCCGCTAGGTTTGATTCTTCCTACATCACTTCACACATATCATTGGCTTTGCAACCCAATGGTGATCTCTTTTTCCTTAATTGCTACATACCAGGGATTTTCATACATACAAACCTATTACAAAGGTTTATACATACTCACTTACACATGAACTCGCTTAACTTTATGTTGATTTTTCAAACTACATGTATTTCAGGAAACTAATGGATCTGGCACGGTATGCATATTTTTCAAGCTGCGTTTGAATAAAGAAGTCATCCAGAGTTGTAGGGTTTAGAAGGTGTAACCTCTTCCTGGACGGGTTACATATCCCTAAACCTAGTATTGTTTAAAGTCTTTTGCTAAGTCTTTACGAACTCAATTAAATCAAGTTAAGGTTTGTAACTTATTTTGTGATTGTTGAAAATGGGATTTTTCTAAACTTTATTAATGGATGAATATCTCATGTTTTTATCATATAGCATTGTTATGATTGTTGCTATGGTATTAAGAAGTCACACCAAATAAACCCACGCTTCCGCAAAAGCCAGGGTGTGACATGATGGCTGTTATACAGCATGGAAAGTGCAAGGAATAGAAAGGTATTTTTGTTACTTTCTGCAAATCAGTCTTAGAATGTTTATTTCTGGCAATATAAAGACAGGTATACATTAAATATCTATATACTTTTCCATGTAGGTGAATATACTGTTCAAAGTGATAAGTTTGCAACACGAATTTTTCTGAATGAAGAAATTCATGAAATTAATGAGCTAATTTGTCAATGTAATTTCTCTTGTATATAGATGTTCAAGTCAAATACTTGGTTTCATGCTATTTGTATACTAATTTTAATCATTTGTGGTATTCAAAAGGCTTTTACTGAAGTTTGGACAAGGGAGTGGTTCTACTTCTCAAACAATACTATCGTCTCAAAGTGTTTTTCCATTGCATAAAGAATTTGTAACTGATGGTGTGAAGAAACATGTTGATGAGATTAGTGAGATAGAAAAGGTTTCACATCTTTTTATATACTTTGGTTATTTGTTTGGTTTGTCATCTGCATGTTTTTACAGGAGTTGTCTTGTGTTTTTACAGGAAATGTCTTGTGATGTGGTTGCGACAATTAAGATTGTGCAAGAAGAGTATGGTTGGTTTTATGTTGCCTGTCGTAAGTGTTTCAAGAAGGTGATGGGTAAAAGTGAATACTTGCAGAATGTTGAAAATGTTTCAGATGATATTGTTCGATTGCCTGCGACTTCTTTGGTTTGTCCCAAATGTCATAGTGAATGTACATCGATCACCACAAAGTAAGCAATGATGATTATTTAGCGTTATATTTATATAAGTAGCATTCTAAGACTGATATTTGAATATTTTCAATCTTAAAAATGACTATCGTGTTTATACTGTGCAAAAAAAAACATGTGATGATCCAGTAATAATTGCTGAGTTGGTTGGTGGAGATGGTAATGGTGATGAAAATACTGATGAGGTAGCATATAAAATTACTCTTTCAATCCATTTATTTTTCTTTTGGGTTTTAAACACTGGATTCTGCACTTTTTTATATGATATCATATATTATGATCTTTTAGGTTACTCAATAGGTAGCTGACGTTAAAGATGTTAACCTTTCAGAATCTTCCCAGGTGTTTGCTGAACGAACTTCAAGGGTGAGTATTTATTTTTAAAGTATGTATAGTATGTTTAAAAAGAGTTCATTATTTTATTAAAAGAGATTAATAGTTGTTTTGTGATCTGTTGCAAGGATGATGTCTCTGTTACGGCCGACTCTTCAGTCGTTGAAGTTGAAAAGGATTCTGGATCAAGTCCCAATGGAAAGCTGATGGCTCAAGATGCTGATGTTGTCAACGTTGGTGAGTTATCCACTAATGTGAGAAGAAACCGGAAGAAGCTGACAAAGCTTAAAAATTAGATGCTTATGAAAAAACATTTCTTATGAGAGATAAGTAGAAACCACTTATTTTTGAAGAATCCTTGTGGTTTTTATTTATGTCTGTTAACTGTTGTTTTAACAAACTGTGGTTAAAAGTTTTGTTTGTAAGGGCTACAATGATGAATATGGTATGTAATGTCTACGGTTTGAATATCAAGTAAGGTTAACCTTTTGTTTGTTATATAATATTGTTATTATACAATACATACATTTTTGGTGATATTGATGGACTGGATAAGTAGTAGGGTTGTATATTATTGTTAGATTGATGAATGAAAATTTAATCAATTGGTTAGTCGGAAAACTGTTGGGGTCTGAGATACATTAACATCTGTTAGAGGCTAAGCTCTGTTATAGCGTGCTAACATCTGTTAACCCCTAAGCACTGTTAAAGATCTGTTAAAGGCTAAGCACTGTTATAGCGTGTTTCAACAGACTTTATGAGCTGTTGATCATCATCTGTTAAAGATCTTATATTATAGATCTTCTGTTGAATTGTGTAATATATGTTGGTGCATAGCAGAACTTAGGTTCATCATACATTTTGCTTCATCATATATGTTGAATTGTGTAATATATGTTGGTCAAGTCTGAAGAAGAAGAAACTGTAAATTTTTTTCGCCGGAGAAGAAGAGGTGAGATTGTATTGGGATTGTTGAAAATAAGATATTTATCTATTAACTTGTAATTGTTTATTTATTTAACTTATAATAATCTTTAATATTGAGATTTAAAAAACTATTTTTAATTATATAAATATATTAAATTAATAGATAAGTTTTTCGTATTTAACATTTTAAATTTATACTCAAGCAGTGGTTACTGCTGTGCAAAAATTGCCCTGTTTTAATGTAAAAGGGGGTAAAGTATAAATTTTACAAAACTTAATTTCAACCAACCAGTGTAAATGTAACATCTGTATTAACTCCATTTAATATACTTTTCGTCTCCATTATTGAATATAAGCTCCAAAAAACATATTCGGAAGTTTTCTCAAATAACTTTCTTAACAAAATCGGTTAGGTTCTATTGCATAATATAGATTACACGCTATAAAACCAAGTATTGTTTCTTTGAATTTATTGTTTGTATTATAAATGTTAGATTAATCATTATTTGATGTTATGAGTATGTATTTGTCAATGACGGCGTTTCATATTCTTTCTTGAAGCAAATAATAGTTGCTGTAATCCGGTGTATTTTTATCGATTAAGTACTGCATTAACTTAAATGAAGTTACTGATAGCATTCTCTATCATAATTTGTGCATGCATCTTCGTGATGTTGTTTTCTACATTACGATTGATAAATCAACCATATAATTTTTGGTTGATGCTCATTTGCTTAAATGTTGTGAGAGATAATTATTTTCGTTTCGTGCTTTGTTTTTATACAAATAGTCCGGTTAACATTTGGTACTTTTGTTTTTTAAGTGCTGAGTTAGTTTAAGGGATGTTAGTGATGTCTATTTTATAATGTTGTTTGTCTATGACTTTTGTTGGATGTTGTTCATCTTTATAACTTATAAGTTTAAATTGTTTATTGCAGATATGAATCTATCCAATCAAGCACCATCCTTTTTACAATTCCTTAATGAAGATGATTTTATATTTTTGGTATGTTTTTTAACATTCTTGCTACTATTAGGATTCTACGTTAATTTTTGATGTAAGATGTTTGTTAACTATTGTTGAAGAATATACCACTTGATTTTGAGAATCTGTTGTATGGCAAGGATGTCCCGTACGGTCCAATTGTAGAGTTACTTGATGGTGACAAATCATGGTTAGTACATGTAAGGAAGAAAGATGATCATTGTATATTTACAGATGGATGGACAAAGTTTGTTAGAGAGCATTGTTTGAAAAAGAAAGATGTGTATTGGTGAAAGCTATTGGACGTTTGTCATTCGTTGTCTCATGTTTTAAAGAAAATGTATACGAGAACTCTTACATTTCAGCAAATATTATACCTGAATGTGGCATGACTGTAAGTAACAATATATATTATTTTGTTACTATAAACATTTTTTGCTAGCTCAACAACTTGCTAACATCTGTTTGCCCTTTTAACGTCTGTTTCCTTATAATCGTAGCATCTGTTGACTAACCTTTTTAACTTTTGTTGACTAAGTCTTTTAACGTCGGTTGACTAACATCGGATACTTAAGATCTGTCCACGTTGCAACCTCTGCTGGACATAATGGATGACAGTTGTTACGAAACCTCTGTTGGACAGCAACAAAGGTATGTAATAGTTGATAGCTAAACAGTGGTTAGGTTGTGTGTAAATACTTTAACTACAGTTGACTAACCCTATTGAGTAATTCTCATTTTAACTTTTGTTGACTAAATATTGTATCTCAACAACTTGCTAACATCTGTTTGCCCTTTTAACGTCTGTTTTCTTATAATCTTAACATCTGTTGACTAACCTTTTTAACTTCTGTTGACTAAGTCTTTGTTGGTGCATCCGTCTGTCGACTTCGTCTTGTATTGAGTCTTGTTTGTATATAGATAGACCAGGGCACGTTGTACGAAAAAAATGTCATTAATAGGGTGAGAGGTAATTTCGCACGGAATTAACATTTGTAATTCCGCTCGAAATCACCAAGTCAAGTTCAAATGAAATCAGTGATTTCGCTTGAATGTGATTTCGCTTGAGGCAGTTTCAAGCGGAATTACCTCACTATATATATGTGCATTCTGATTTCGTTTGAGTTAGTTCTAAGATTCCGGTTTGAGCCACGAAGTGCTGCCAAAGTGTCTACTCGCTGTAATTCTTTGTCAAATCAATCAAAAGACAGTTTAAAGTGAATATCTAGTTGAATTGAACTTGATACGTCTGTTTCCGCCTTTCGTATCGAGCAAAAACTCTTCTGATCGACTCGTTTAGGTCAGAAAACGATCCTACAAGTGGTATCAGAGCTCAGGAGGAAGAGTTCTTACCAATTCAGCTGCAATTTCTGATTTCTACACCTTCTTTTTCAAAATTAAAAACTTTTCACGGTTAAAATCGGCTAAATTTCTCACATTATGTTCATAATTGTGTTTTAACAAACCCTTGAAAGTTTCAGATCTTAAAACGGTTTAAAACTTGATCAATTTGACAAAATTCAGCTCGAGTTGATGACATCAGCATAATTTTGCTTGAAATAGCATCTTGATTCCGCGTGAAATATGCTATTCCGCACCAAATCGTTATTTCGCTTGGGTGATTCCATTTGAAATTACTAATTTCGCTCCAATCCGTCATTCCGTTTGAGCATTTCACACGGAATTAGTGATTCCGTTTGAAAGGGTATTCCGCTCCAAAGGGATTTCGTTTGAAAGTGTCGATTCCGTTTGAAGTTGTTATTTCGTTTGAACAGGGATTCCGTGTGAGATTGGTATTTCGTTTGAAAGACTGTTTTTGTGTAATTTTTTAAACTGAATCATGGAAGAGGAATTTTACAATGCATTTGCTACTCCGAGTACCCCGATTACTCTTGCACAGAACACAATGTTAGAAAATGAAACGGGCACTATGCAAAAGCCGCCAAAGCTTATGAACATTGAAGAGTATAAAGGATGGGAGGAACGATTCGAAAATTGGGTGCAAGCAAATTATTTGGATGCTTGGGAGTGTGTTTAAACAAAGTATGTTAGACCGACGAATGATGATGAAGAGGAGATTGCTATTAAAGATCTAAGTGCCGATGATAGAAAGAAATACAAAAATGAAAAGATGATGATTAGTCTATTGCATCAAGCAGTTAAAGAAGATATCTTGATCTTACTGCAACACAATGGAAATGCGTATTCAATTTGGAAAGCATTAAGATCAAAGTTTGTTGGAAGCCAAGAGATGGTTAAGAACAAAAAATCGCTTTTGAAAAAAGAATTTGATTTATTCCGGGGTTTAAAAAATGAAAACACAAAGCAGATCATAGAAAGATATTGCAATCTATTAGCAAACATGAAGAGATTGAGCATCACAAAAGATAATGAAGAGTTGATTGAAAAGCTGGCTGATGCGTTGCCACATGAAACTTGGGGCACATATCTTATGATGATAAGGAACAAGAAAGGGTTTGGCAGTTTAACACTCAGCAAGTTTATTGAAAAGATTGAAGCTCAGGAGATGGAACAAAGAAATATCTCAAGAATGAAAGATTTTGATGGTGAACAAGATATTGGATTGTATTACAAAGGAGGAAGCAGTGATAAAACCAATATGTCACCAAAGATCGAAACTGCATTCAATGCTAAAAATTCATCTGGTGGATCATCTCAAGGATCAAACATCAAAACAGGATTTTCTCCATATCCATCATTTGATCCAATTTTTTCTGCAACAAAGAATGGCAAAAGATTACAATGCAACATTGTTTTAAATCTTGAGAATGGTGAAAATTTCTCGGAAGAGATTGCTAAAGGTCACATGTCGTTGTTGGGAACCGTTTTGGAATCATATGAGAGTTTAGTTGCAGGTCGGATCGGGAATCCAATGTTGACAAAAGAGGATTACGATCAGATTGATGCTGAAGAGCTGTAATTGATGGATATAAAATGGTGTTTGGCGAGTGTGTTGAGGAGAGCTGAGAAGTTTAAACAAATTACGGGAAGAGATGATTTCCATGATGCAAATTTTTCTACTTTTGGATTTGGTAAATCTAAAGTTACTTGTTTTCGTTGCAGGGAAAAAGGACACTTCAAGAGGGAGTGCAAAAACCGCGAAGCAAGTGGAGCTCAAAATCCATTTAACAACAATGAGTATTATCGGAAAGCAATTTATCATCAAGTTGCTCTACAGCCACATCAACAACAACCACAAACTGCTCATGCCAGGAAAGAGATTGAAGAATCATCTAAGAGAGCATGTATGGTGAATCAGGATGATAAAAAGTCAACAAAAGATTTCAGTTGGGATAAATATATTTCAGCTGATAATAAAGCATGTCTGATAAACCAAGATGATGAAAAATTACCAGAAGGGTTTAATTGAAATAATTTCAGTTGGGATAATTATGATCCTAACAAGAAGTCAAATCATAAAGCTTTTGTTGCTCAAGTTGTTGAAGACAGTGATAATGATGATGATTATTATGCAAGAAGAATGGAAAAGCACTTAAAAATGATGGAAGAGAGTGACAGTGATGATGGAAAGGTTCAAAAGAAAAAGAAAGAGAAAAAGATTAAGAAAACTGTCAGCAGTGATGATGAAGAAGTTCCTGTGATAAGGAAAAAGGTAAAAGACATTCCAGAATTCAAAGTTGAAACAGAAGCTGATGCACAAAAGATTCCAGTGATATGTGAAAACTGTGAAGCAGTGAAGAAGCAGAACAGTACTTTGATTCATAACATGAACAGATTGAAAGAATCGTATGATGTTCTAAACAAAGCAATGAATCAGTACAACCAATCAAGTGATGAACAAGCAACAACCATGAAGACACTTCAAGGAGCTTTCATGACAAAACAAAAAGTCGTCAACAATTACATTGAGAAGTGTGCTGTGTTAGAACAAAAACTGGAAACACAAAGGATTGAAACAGAAAGCGTAAACCGTTTGTTAAAAAGTTACTCATGTACTTCTTATGTTATTGACAGGATTTATCCAACAGTGGAAGGCATGAAGGCGTTTGAAGAAAAAGAAGAATCTGATGAAAAGATTTCTGAAAAGAAGAAGGATACTGAAGTGAATGACTTTGGTAAGAAACAAGGTTTCTGTTACAACCGGTGTCCACCCCTGCTTGAAAATGGATATTCTCCACGAAATCCAAATTCAGAAAGAGTCAAAAAGGCAACCAATTTACAGTGGGAGTCTGAGGCTACAGATAATTTGCCAGATAATATTGATGTCACTTTTACGTCATCTGACACTGATCATGAGTCCGGGTTAATAAAGAAAATGGTCGATCAGGTGTTGGATAAAGATGAATCCGAGGAGTCAAAGTCAGAGTTAAAGTCAAAGTCTGGGTCTGAAAATTCGAGTTCAACTGACAACAGTCCAAAATCTTCGGTTAAAAGAGTTTACAATAAATAATTCATGTTATCAAAATCTAATTTGAATGACGAACCAGACAAAGTGGCATATACTTTGAATGATTCAGACAAATTATATTCTGATGAGGAATTTCCAATAAGAGGTGTTAAAACGGAAATGATTAAAAAGGTTTTCAAACTAACAGAAATTGATATTTCTGAAATAAAAGATTTAAATCTTTCTGAAAAACCTAAACCTTACACCTCATTAGTTCAATAAAGATTAAATACGAAAAAGGGTTACAGTTCTGGTTCTGGGTTTCAAAAGAAACCAAACCATAATGGTAATTTCAAAAGAAAGGGATTAGGATTTATTCCACCAAAAAATTCATAAAAATGAGAAAACTTATAAACCAAAAACTGTATTTGTTTCAGGAGCATCATCTGAAGAGGAAAAGGAGCAGTTTTTCAGAAAGCAAACAAACAAATAATTCCTTGCTAAGAAGCAAGAAGAAATGAAGAAAGAAGTTGCTCTGAAGAAAGAGACGAGAACCTGTTTTCAATGCAAAACAGTTGGTCATATTGCCAAGAATTGTCAGAAGGCAAATCAAACAAAATAGGGAGTTTCTCTTAAAATGAAAGAAAAGATGGTTGAGAATGAACCACCAACTAAACAAATCAGAGTATTCAAAGATTCAAAATTTGAAGTTGGTGAATGTTCAAAAAGGTTTTATAAAAGAAAAGCAAACCTTGACAACCAAAAATGGGTTGTTAAGAAATTTGATGAAAGTTCTAGCAATGATTCTGATTCATCGAAATCAGAGGAGCTATCTTCTGGCGATGAATCTGATTCCACAAAGTCAGAGGAGCCACAAGTTGAGTTAAAATTGGAAACATCAGTGCCGCCAATGGATGATGTCAATTTTCCACCATTGCGGGCTGAAAATTTTAAACAAAAAATTGGCAAATTTGAGATTTCAAATCAATTCTTTTCTGAAAAGAAAGAATTTGATGTTGAAAAAGTCTTTAACCCCAAAGTTCAAAACATTTTTGGAAAAATGGTTGACGGGAAGGTCAAAGGGGTAAAGGAATTTTATGAGAAGAAAATGAAGAAACTAGGTAAAGGTAAGACATCCCAGGTTTGTGATTGGGATGGAACCTACTATGATGATTAAAACCCTGGACTTGCCGGAGCTCCCAGGTTGGTAAGAGTGGAGCAGGAATCGGCATCTTTCTTGAGAAATTCACATTTGTGATATTTCGATTTACAAGTGGTAAATCAGGTATATTAAGTTGTACTTGATTTTCTACAAGTGATATTGGTTGTTTTGAATTTAAAATTGTTATATTTTTCAAAAGGTTGAAGTTGAAAAACAAAGTGATGAACAAAACCCCATTTTTACAAGTGGTATCAACAAAACTAATTTTCCGGAAAAACCATTTGATTAAAACAAACTTAAGTGTTTTGAAATCACAATGGGAAAATAGTTTGTTGTCAGGGGGAGTTCTGATTGTTTATGCCAAGTGGATGGCGAATTGAAGTGATTCGATAACAGTTGTCACTTTTCTTGTATAGTTTGTTTTCAAATTTTCTTTAAATGTGTTTGAATTTTAGGGGGAGTAAAAATTTTCAGAAAATCCAAAAACATTTGAAAATTTGAAAAAGACAAAAACATGATAAAATTCAAAAATGAGTTTTTGTTGTAAAAATAGGAAATGATAGTACATCAGTAGACGATCACAGCATGCTAAAGAATTGGAAAGTCAAATGTGATAAACGGTCTCACTGATGATGTGCCAGTAGCATTTTACATATTTAGTAGATTGTGACGAGATATAAACCTAAATTTCAAACTTACTTATATCGTGGGGAACATCTCTCGGATATATGGGTAAACCCAAAAATCTTGTTTGAAAGGTCCCTCTTTCTGAGATACTAGGTCTTTATGCTCAGTGATATCTGGGGTATTATCCCGGGACTTCTGATTTTGCGGAAGCAATGGCCTAGTCCCCGTATAATACTTTCTGCTTGCTTGAAATATAGCACCACCCTCAGCATAAAAATGATGAAACATTGAAAAATGCTAATCATGTGTTGTTGAAGAAAAGATTCTCTAAAGGGAACATACCAAAAGTCGAAGCCGTCATCTCTCTGATTTTGTGGAAGCAATAGCCTGAGCTCTCACGGCCCTCGCATTTAACCCTTTACAGATATCATCTAGGTATACTCACCTGTAAGACTGAATATTGGGATCTGGATACGAGAGTATATTCTGAGGTGGGACACGCGATTAAGTTCAAGTGCTTAAAACATTAATCTCGTATCTCGAAACAGTTGAACTTTGGGTGAAAATTTAAGTGGATTAGTATACTGACAATCTAAGTGAATCGTTTAGAACTTAAAATGTTTAAAGCTTAATGGTGTTAGTGATTTGTCTCAAAAACTGATATGATCCTCTTACACAAACTCACAAAAATATTTTTTGTATATAGTTCTTTATTGCATTTCATTTAAATTTAAAAAATCCAAAAAGATTTTCAGTGTGTTTTAGCATAAATTTTGAAAAATACAAAAAGATTTTCGACAACTGATGTTGAAGAGCTGATTTTCAAAATTTCAAAAGCTAAACATGATGACAATTGGGTTGGGAGAGTGTGTTTTGAAAAGAAAAATGATATTTCTTCAAGTGGTTCATCAGAGATTAACATTGTAAAATCATTTTTTGAATATCTTATTCACAAGAGGTCATCAGAAATGTTTTAAATGTTAAATCATTTTTGAGATTAATATCTGCAAGTGGTAATTTCTAAATTTGTCAAATGTTAAAATTGTGAAATTTATTGTGAGGTAGAGTTTGTGCAGGTAGGCCTAGTTACGATCCTGGAACTGCTGATTCTGATGAATTTAAGGAATCAAGAGATCTGATCAAGAGAATTAGAAGACTCAAGAGCCAGATTGTGATTCTGGAATTGAAGATTAGATCAACATCCGAGGGGGAGATAAGTTGATAAAGAGAAGAGAGAGATGGAGGATTCTTACATTGTTAGATACTTTGGAAGAGAGGTCGAGAAGACTGATAAAGACTGAAGATGCGAAGACTCGACACCGAAGACTTCGTCAACATCCGAGGGGGAGTCTGTTGGTGCATCCGTCTGTCGACTTCGTCTTGTATCGAGTCTTGTTTGTATATAGATAGATCAAGGCACGTTGTACGAGAAAAATGTCATTTATAGGGTCAGAGGTAATTTCGCACGGAATTAACATTTGTAATTTCGCTCGAAATCACCAAGTCAAGTTCAAACGAAATCAGTGATTTCGATTGAATGTGATTTCGCTTGAGGCACTTTCAAGCGGAATTACCTCACCTATATATATGTGCATTCTGATTTTGTTTGAGTTAGTTCTAAGATTCCGGTTTGAGCCACGAAGTGCTGCCGAAGTGTATACTCGCTGTAATTCTTTGTCAAATCAATCAAAAGACAGTTTAAAGTGAATATCTAGATGAATTGAACTTGATACGTCTGTTTCCTCCTTTCGTATCGACCAAAAACTCTTCTGATCGACTCGTTTAGGTCAGAAAACGATCCTACAGTCTTTTAACCTTGGTTGACTAACATCTGATATTTAAGATCTGTCCACATTGCAACCTCTGCTGGACATAATGGATGACAGTTGTTACAAAACCTCTGTTGGATAGCAACAGAGGTATGTAATAGTTGATACTTAAACAGTGGTTAGGTTGTGTGTAAATACTGTAACTACTGTTGACTAACCCTATTGAGTAATTCTCATTTTAACTTTTGTTGACTAAATATTGTAGCTCAACAACTTGCTAACAGCTGTTTGCCCTTTTAACGTCTGTTTCCTTATAATCTTAACATCTGTTGACTAACCTTTTTAACTTCTGTTGACTAAGTCTTTTAACGTCGGTTGACTAACATCTGATACTTAAGATCTGTCCACGTTGCAACCTCTGCTGGACATAATGGATGACAGTTGTTATGAAACCTCTGTTGGATAGCAACAGAGGCATGTAATAGTTGATAGCTAAACAGTGGTTAGGTTGTGTGTAAATACTGTAACTACTGTTGAGTAATTCTCATTTTAACTTTTGTTGACTAATCCGTTGTAACTTCTGTTGCTCATTAGTTCATATCAAATTTGTAAGTCCGCACTAAATATTCTTTTGCTTCTTCTATAGCTAATTGCTGACAAATTTTGGAAACAATTCTATGGTAAAAATTACGATTATGGGATGGCAACTATCTATGTTGGCGAAAGGTTTTGGAATGTGATGATGAAAGGATGGACTGATGGATGCGGATTTACTGATGGATGGTTAAAATTGATTGAAGAAGTTCCCATAGCAGTTGAAACTTGGTTGGTTTTCACCATTATTGCATCTAAAACGTTTGAGCTTTTCGTTTTCCATTTCGAGACTGGAACTGAGGTTTCCTTCAAGAAAGCTGATGTAGTTGTTTTGGATGATTCAGTTTATGGAGATGATGGGTTTGATTTAGTGGTTGCGGTATAAAATTTTGATGATAAAATACATTGTTTGATAACATGACGATGATAAGTAACTTTTATTATATTATGCTAATACCTTTTGAAATCTCATTTTGTAGGCTAAACACAAACAGTTCTGGATTCCGGGGAAGTTGCTTTAGATGTTGAGGATACTGGAGCTTCGGTTGGTAATTCTAAAGATTTTCCTATTCGTGACATTTCTGCCTCTTCAAGTGTTGTATCTAATGTAAGTGTTTATTAGTTTTATACTGTCTATTTTATTATTGTCTGAATATATTCATATTCTTCTGTATGATTGAGCCTTAAACTTCAAAGCTGAGTTGAGAAGATAGTTTGTGTTGATAAAGAAAGTTATAAAATTTCAAGAATTTAGAGTTGTTATATTCTAAATTAATTTACTTAGGTTGAAACGATGCACAAACTTCGTGGCAAGACAATTGTACAGGATAACCAAGCTGTTGATAGACCGTGTAAAGTTCAAAAGGTTCCTAAAGTATCATCCACTTCAGAATCAGTCTTACACTTCACCACACATGCCGAAGACAGACTTGTATGCTTTTGCAGTCATTGCTTTGTTTCGTTATTTCTACAATTTCAGTTATATATCAATATTTTATAAAATTCACTATTCAATTTTCTGTTTTTTAGCATCTGCCATCAGATGTTTCTTCTGTGTTGGATCTGCATACTGATAATCCTAAGCCTATCAAGATCCAGAATCTCAAATGTGAGGTCCAGGAACTGTTTACAACATCTCAAAAAACAAATACTCGATTCAACTACGCTGTTGTTGGATGGACTTCTTATCTGAGATCTTGCAATATTGCTTTTGGTGATGAACATTCGTTATAGTTTCACAAGTCTACTCAATTGCTGAAGTTAAAAAAAGTTGTGCATATCGTGACAAAGATAAAGTCCTCTTAGTTTCATGTCATGATTGTTTGTGGTTGTACATTTGGTTCATTGGTGTTACTAATTTTGCTTCTTAGACATGTTATATATGTAGTTATGTCTATAAACAGGTTTCATTGTCAATGGGTGGGTGCTACTTTTTTTTGTGGATAACACAATGGAAATACTCATATGTATCTTATATATCAACTGATGATGCATGTCTATAGTTGTCTTTTAGCTATAATAGATAACACATTTTGGTACAATATCTATACACATATCTATATGTTCTGTTAATATGTGTTATGCATGGCTGTCTAACAAACGACCCGAGTTTGTAGCTCTCATTTTTAATGAGAGTACTAAATTCTTTGTTAATAACATTATTCTCTTAACATCTGTTTACTAACCTTTGTAATTTCTATTGACTGACCTTTTTAAGATGGGTTGACTAACATTTGATACTTACCATCTATCCATCTGGCAAGCTCTATTGGAGATAATGGATGACAGTTTTTAAGAATGTCTGTTGGAAAGCAACAGAGGTTTTTAACAGTTAATAGACAATAGTGGTTTGCTATCAACATAATGGAATTGCTGTTGAATAAACATATTGACCATTAGTTTATATCAATTTTGTAAGTCTGCACTAATTATTTTTTTACTCTCTGTCAATATGTGTTATGCATGTTTTTCTAAGAAACGACCCGTGTTTGCACACGGGTCTTACCGCTAGTATATTATAATAGTTGAGAGCCCGCGTGATGCGGCGGAGTGCAAATCACCCCATAAACTCGATCAACCTATAGTTTCATCGCATATATGCACACACCCATATCCCACACCTCATGCAAATACACTCACGCATAAACATCTGGACGTGGTGGAGTGTGAGTATAATTTTTAGTATACTTTTAAGCACTTTTACTCATTTATCAAGCTTTAAATTTATAAAACACGATATAACACAATCACTCTCAACAACACGCTAGGGCAAGTGCACCCATCGTTGGTGTAGTATAGCGATGGTTCAATACCGAGGTCGTCCAAGGACACAAGAGCTTTTAATACCGGAATATCGTCAACGTCTAATCTAATCAAATTTTTAGGAAAAAGATGTTTAGAAAATAAAAATGAAGAAAGAAAATAAAGTATTAAAAAGAAACAATAGACAAGCTAGAATCACTTGTTTCCGACTCTTCATTTATGTATCCTTTGATGATTCCGCACTTTGGGTTTTTAAGAGATTATTTAAGTTATATTGGCTCCCTCGTTTGGAGGCAACGTTACCCTCGGTCGTATTGGTCTGAGTCAGCAGGGATATAGTCCCGTAAGGCCATAATATTAAAAGATAAGTAAGTAAGTTAGTAATGCAAAATGTGGCACGTTCCTCTTTTGGAGGCAACGCTACTCTCGGATATATTGGTCTGAGTCAATAGGGATACAGTCTCACAAGGCCGTTTTAAAGTTTTAATATTAGTTTATTTATAAGGGATTCAAGTCGTTCTTACTTCCCTTGATTTGATGTTATCTGCCTCAAGAGAATTCCTAATAAGCTTGAATCAAGTCCCCGCAGTATCTATACACTGAACGAGGCAATAATTTTACCCAAATCACCCTTCTAACCCCCGTCCAGACAGTTAACGTGCTTTATATAGACCGAAAGAAACGGATGAGTGAATCAGAAAAACATGAAGAGATGATAGAATAAAGTTCACTTTCAATATAAAAAACTAGTTATTAAAGTCATTAAGACATACCCAATTAAAAAGTTAACCAAAGCTTGGAAATCATAAGTAATAAATCAAAGATTTATCTTCACCAAGTAATGTAAGAGATTACCCAAGCATGGCCTTTGTTTGACAAAAAAAAAAACTCTTACAATCAATCTTGGATCCTGAGACTACTACACACACTCTAAAGATGGATGATGAAGGAATGTGGCGGATGTTAGTGGTATTGTGGTGGTTGAGTGGTGGCAGGTGTGAGAGAAGTGGTTTGCCAAGGGATGTATTGCAAAGGAACCAAGCACCCCTATTTATAGCTGGAAACATGCTTCTCACAGCCCTATGCCCGAAGTGAACGACCCCGTGTCTTCTTCTTCACTGTCTTCATTTAATGAACTGTGTCAGTCCGTATGCTCACACGGGCCCGTCGTCTTGAACTTGCTGTACTATAGGAGATTTTGCATATATGGGAGTTGACCACGGCCCGTGTCCATGGGACACGACCCCGCTGTCACAGCTCAATAGATACGGAAACAACGGAGTGAGATGAAAACGAGATTGCAAGAGATTTGATAATGACTATTTGCGATAAGTATTTGATAAACAAGATTTCATTTCATTACTAAGGAAAAATACATTGTTTTGAAACATATGAAACAAGTTGAACAAAGAAACAAAATACAACAACAAATACTTAAATTAAAATGGGTTTCTAGTCATCCTACTAGATTCTGTTCATTGTCATCATCATCAATTTCCTGCAATACGTATTAAAGTACATGTCAACACATAAAGTATTGGCGAGCATACGAGTTTGAGTACTAACATAAGTATAAAAGTTTTAAACAAATCCACATGGCATAAACGTGAACTAAAACTTAACATAACAATACTAGCATGCAACTTAGAATTGTCAACCCAAAGTTTCCCACTAGCGTAATCGTATCGTAGTAACGATAAGACCATTTTGTTGAACTTAACATGACCTCAAGAATACAGGTGGTGTATTAATCCTATAGCGCTATACATGTTAAGGGAGGCTCGCATGAAGTTAATGACAAGTATAAAGCAAATAAGTAATCTAGCATGTATGAGTTCTAGTATCACATATCAAGCATGTATATTGGATTGTTTGTTAGTGTCAAGCATGTTTGTAAGTGTATGTGCGAGTTTGATGAATTATACGTATTGCACCCAAAAGTGTTAAAAAAAGGACATGTACACTCACGGTTTTGCTAAGCATTTCGATTAAATACTAGTTGACGAGTTGATGAGAGTGGAGCACCGAAGTTACCCTACATTGGGGAAACGAAGGTGTATGAGTATTCGTAGTTTGTGGATAGTTTGGATTCGGAATCAAGTATAAAAAGTATATGTACACAAAAATATATATTATCCAAATACTCGTTTGGACACTAAGTTTTCATGTGTATTCATGGGTCCTAACTTGCCCATTAGAATCACAAACGAGGAGTTTAGAACAAAGATAATATAACCTAAGTTCATGGCATCTAACCATAATCCGGTTAGTATCAAGAATTCGGTTAAATATATATTATTTATTTTAGGGGAATTGGTCTGTAATAATCCCACCTACACCTTTTTGGCCATTAATAATCCCACCTCCGAATATTCCCTCCACCAGTCCCACCTTTCACATATTTTTCCCACAATGGTCCTCCGTTAAAAATCCCTAACTTAGTTAGTTAAATGGCTGATGTGGCAGCTGACTAATGGATGATGTGTCAAAAAAGATTATGTGGCAGATGATTATTATTTTGATTATTATTCCCCTGATCTTTTACAACTTAAAGCATTTATAACCCACATTTACTCTTTAACAAACCCTAAATCATTATCCCTTTCACCAACCACAGGCGATCATCAACTACCGGCGATCCATAGGCGATAATCAACCACCGTTCAAGACCAACATCAGCAAATCCATAGGCGATCATCAACCACCGTTCAAGACCAACAACAGGTATGTGATTGATTTTATGATTCTCGAATTTCAAGTTTTAAAACCTATATTTGTAGTTAAAGATTTCATAAAATAAAAATGTAGTGGGAAATGGCTGAATCTGTGCTTGTGAAAGCTTGGCATGATGGCAAGCTTAACAAACAACCAAAATTGTACTATGAAGGGGGTGAATCTGATATGTTCCAAGTTGAAGTTGATAAAATGTCATATTATGAGCTTTTGGATTTTGTAATGGAGCATGGTTCATAGAAAAGTAAGGACTTTGAAATGTATTACTTAGTTCCCGGAATGAAGTTTGAAGATGGCCTTATGAAGTTGAATAATGACAACGATGTTAACGAGATGATGGTGAAATTGGGGGGGTGATGTCAGGCATATTCTCCATCTTTACTACCAAAAGCCACATATTAAGCCTATTCTGAGAAAAAAAAGGCCCAACCCACTAACACAGAAGCTCAGCAAAACCCTACACCCTCACAAGACTGAAAACAGTTGCTAGTTTTATTAAGCCTCCATGTTTTGGTAAACCATCTTCAAGTACAATCCTCAAAACACCAAACAAAACTTCTGGTTTTACGAAATCATCTGCTGCAAGAATTCCCACACCTACCAAAACAGTTACAATATCTGAACCACCAACTAGTACACCAATTGTTAATAGTCCTAAACCTCTAAAAGAAACAGTTCAAATTTCTGAACCTGTAAAAGACTTAGCTATCATTCCTGAACCCCAAACAGGATCTGATGGTGAAGATGGATCTGATGCTAGGAATGAAGCTGATGATGGATCTGATGAAGACTGGATAGCAGATGATTTAAATGCTTCTGAGTCAGACAGGGATGATGAAGAATGGGTAGCATCAAGAAAACCTATAAAGCATAACAGTCAGTTGTCAAAGAAAGACTTGCTTTTAAACTTATTGAAGGAACTTAAAGTGAAACCAGTTGGTCAACACAATACTGCAGAGGAGGAAGAACATAGTGGTGCAAGTAGCTATGAAGATTCTGAGGGGGATGTTCCTTCACCAGGAGAGAGTGGAGAAGATGACATAAGGGGGAAAAAGAACAAGGTTACTGTCCCAGTCATTACTTCATATACAGATTGGAGTAAGTGGAATTGGGTGGTTGGTACTAGGTTCCCTTCAAGGGAAGCTTTCAAAAAAGCAGTTACAAATTATGCAGTTACTAATGGGAGGGATTTGTGGATATCAGTTAGTAACAAGAACAGACATGGCAGAATAGGTGCTAGCTGTGTAATAGGGTGTCCATTTAATGTGTATTGTTCCTATCACCCTAGGAAGGGATGTTATATGGTTAAATCTATAAAGACTATTACCCTAGGAAGGGATGTTATATGGTTAAATCTGTAAAGAAGGAACACACTTGTCAAAGAAATATGTCAAAGAATAGGCAACTCACTACTGAATTCATATCTGACCAGTTCTTGACATTATTTAAAGTAAACCCAAATTGGAGTGCAAAAGATATCCAAGACGCAGTGAAAGAGAAGTATAAGGTTATCATTACAAAGTGGTTGGCCTATAAGGCAAAATGCAAAGCTTCTGGGAAACTGCATGGATCAATGAAAGAACATTACAGTAAACTGGGATCATATTTGGAAGCCTTAGGGAAGCAAATCCTGAGTCAACTTTTGAACTTGTAACTGTCCCACTAGAATACTATGATATGCAAAGTAGTGCAGAAGTCTTCTTTAGGCTCTTTATTTGTTTTGGTGCTTTGAAGAAAGGTTTTTTAGCAGGGTGTAGGAGACTTTTATGTCTTGATGATTGTTTTCTAAAAACATTTCTAGGAGGTATGTTACTGGTTGCAGTGGGTAGGGATGCAAATAATCAAATGTATCCAGTAGCATGGGCAGTGGTAGAGGGTGAGAACAATGACAGTTGGACATGGTTCATGACTGAGTTGAAGAAGTATTTAGAACTACTTGAAGAAGGGAAGGGGTGGACACTTGTTTCTGACCAACAAAAGGTATGTTATGTTCTAATATCTGTTATATATTGTCATGTATATGTTATTTTGAATCTGATAGATGGTGTGCTTTTGAACCTGATATCTGTTATAACAGGGTTTACTAAATGTTGTTGCTTTGGTTTGGGCTAATGCTGAGCATAGGAACTGTGCTAGGCACATCTATGCAAATTGGCATAAGAAATTCAAGGGTGATGACTTAAAGGAATTGTTTTGGAGAGCTGCTAGATCCTACAACATACCTGATTACAAGATGGCAATTGCTGAGATGAAGGAAATGGATGAAGAAGCAACAGAAGCATTCATCAGTTAGAATCCTAAATGTTTTTGCAGATGTTATGTTAGTACTGAAGTCAAGTCAGATGTTATTGTGAACAACATGGCAGAGACCTTCAATGGTTATATTCTGCAGACTAGATCAAAGCACATCATCAATATCTTAGAGGATATAAGGGTTGCAATCATGAGCAGGTTAGTTACAAAGCACAATGAAATGTCTGAAAAAGTGTCGTTGTTTGCCCTAGGATACAGAAGAAACTTGACAAAGAGAAGGATTGGGCTTACAAATGCACTGTATACCCTTCAAGCAATAAACTATTTCAAGTTAAGTACTTTGATGATGTTTCTGTTGATATCAAGCACAAAAGATGTAGCTGTAGAAAATGGGACTTAACTGGTATACCATGTCAACATGTATGTGCAGTTGCAGGTTTTCTTCATAGAAATGCCGAGGAGTTTGTTCATCCTTCCTACACCAAGGACATCTATCTCAAGTCCTATCAGTTTACAATTCCACCAGGCACTTCAGATAAGTGCTGGCCATCTGTTGAATCACCCCTAGAACCTCCACCAGTCAAAGTTGGTCCCGGCAGACCTAAGAAAAACAGGAAGAAAGATCCTCATGAAGTCCCCAAAAAAGGTAAACTTAGTAGGCATGGTATGTTTATGAGATGTGGCAACTGCAAGGCCAAGGGTCATACTAAGAAAGCTTGTACTGAAGCCTCATCAGAATCAAGTAAGCAAACAAAGAAAAGGGGGAGGCCCAAAAAGAATCAACTTGCTTCATCGTCGGCCACAGTAGTTGAAACTGGCAGTCAACAACAGTCTCAGCATTCACGTGCAACTCAAAAATCCAGGGGAAGACCAAGGAAGGTTGCAAAAACAACCCCAGAAGCTTAAACCTGCTGATATGTCTTTTGTTAGGATTATGAAACTCTTATGCTTTAAACTGGTTGTCTTTTGGTAGGCTTTATGTCGTCTTTTGTTAAGGTTAAACTGGTTGTCTTTTGTTAGGCTTTATGTCGTCTTTTGTAATCGTCTTTTTTTGGGTTCAAAACTTTATGTAATGGTTAACTTGGTTATGGTGATTATGTAATGGTTAGTAATGGGTATTATGTAATGGTTAGTATGTAATGGTCATTATGTAAAAGCAAAAGTGCATAAAGTGCATGTGTAGCTAATGGTTAACTTGTAATGGTCATTATGTAAAAGCGAAAGTGCATAAAGTGCATGTGTAGCTAATGGTTAACTTGTAATGGTCATTATGTAAAAGCGAAAGTGCATATAGTGCATGTGTAGCTAATGGTTTGACAAACAACAACAATCTTCTTTAATCGAATTTCATTCCAAACTGCCATTCCAAGTCATAACATACAAAACACTACACAATCTATTTCATTCCATATTGCCATACAAAACACTACACAACCTTTACTACTGATGCAATCAAACCTAAAACCAAAAAACAAAACCTAAAACTAGTGCTGCAATCAAACATCTTCTGCTTTTAACATTACGACCAACCTTTTTCCTCAAATTTTTGTTCTCTTCCATAAGAACCATCTTGTCAATTTCTAAGTTTGCAATCTTCATTGGTAGTGACTTGTTTATTTCAACCAGATTATTGGTGCCATCAACATCTTCTTTCCAAACAAAGAACTTGCAAGCCGAATTCTAACAAATTAAATCACAAAATGAGGAAGCTTTCAAGGCATAATTATCAACATACAAACTAATTTTACTTACAGGCCATAAAGGGCATCCATAAAACTCCTTCCCTTGTCTAGAACTTCGAGAACCAGCAACTCGCTTCACTGCTACCATCTCATGATTACAATAAACATTCCCATCGGTCCCAATCCTATAGATTCTTGGTTTATTGTTTCGAGAGCACGAAGAAGACGAAGACAACTCATCAATATCCCCTAATTGAATCACGAGGGAGAAATCCTGTGAACTAGGTTTTTTTTTTGGGTTTCAGTTGATAAAAAGAGGCTAGGTATTTAAAAAGGATCAGGGGAATACTAATCATCTGCCACATAATCTTTTTTGACACATCATCCATTAGCCAGCTGCCACATCAGCCATTTAACTAACTGAGTTAGGGATTTTTAACGGAGGACCATTGTGGGAAAAAAATATGTGAAAGGTGGGATTGGTGGAGGGAATATTCTGAGGTGGAATTATTAATGGCCAAAAAGGTGTAGGTGGGATTATTACAGACCAATTCCCCTTTATTTTATAGTATAGTCCATCATGTAATATCATATAAATCATGTAATTCAAGCATGGAGGTGGGATGATTCCATCCGTTAAACCTCTTTGTATGATTCACCAAAGCATAAGTTTATCAACGTAGTTGATAAACCGGTTGGTCATGAATAAAAATAAAAATATAACTAACTTGTTCGCCAATGTTGGGATTGAACCCTATCAGAGGAACAAATAATTAAAGCCAAAACTGGATCAGAGCAGTGGAACCAGAATAAGCAGATGATTACAGTTGGTTCATACAAATCTCTCCCCTTGAAAGTGGTTTCATATCTGCTGACCTCCTATCTGCTAATCTTACTAAGTGCTGACCTACAACTGCTGCCTTGCATCTACTGCCAAATGTCAAAGACTGATGGAAGACCAAAGCTCTGCTGATTCAATCTACTGCCTTGAGTCAAGTACTGCTGATCCGGACAAGCACTGCTGGGTTCACAACAGTGGAAGGAAGCAGCATCTGTTTAAGTGTTTTTATGTAATAAATTGTAATAGCAGTTGTTAGTACATCAGTGTTTGTATAGATCAGAGGTTAGAGTTTGTTAGGAGGTTAGATGTCACTTTCATTGTGACGTCAGCTAAAGATGCTCAGTGGTTTGCAAGTGCCTATAAATAGTTCAGTACTTTGTACTGTTCTATCAGCTCTTTTGCAACATCGTCTTCTTTGCACGAACAAACTATAGAGCTCTGGCTGAGGGGGAGTTTGCATTCATTCATCAATCATTGTAATCGTTGTTGAAATAAATTCAATCTTTCGATTCATTGTGTAAAGATGTTTGATTAAAGTATTACTCTCGTTTGATTGTATGCAAAGTTTGTTTTCATCTTAATTCCGCTGCACAACTCTTTCATTTCCATCTTAATTTCAAACGAAAATACAATCAGAAACAAACTCAGATCCAACAATTGGTATCAGAGCTTGGACAGTCAAATTTGATCTAACAATCATTTTGACGTAAATAGTTCAGCTCATAACAGTTGATACTGATCGTTTGTTCGTCCGGTGAAAAACAGAGCAAGGATTAATCACCACTAAAGTTGATTTCTCAGTGTCTGTAAAACAACAAGAATGACGTCACAATCTCAGGATGATAAAAACAACATCGGCTCGCTTTTTAAACCACCTATGCTAAAAAGAAATGAGTACAACATCTGGCAGAGAAGGATGGGTCACATCCTTGCTCAACAAAGCACAGGTTGTTGGAGGTCTGTCACTTTTGGTCCCCATGTTCCTTCAGTGCCAAGCGCTGAAGATGTTAAAAAGTTCGTTCCAAAACCAGTTGAAAATTATACCGAAACCGACTTTCAAAAGATCGAACTAGATGCTAAAGCGTTTAGCATCATAGCATCAGCGCTGCCCAATGAGATATATGCTGGACTGTTACACTGTAACAGCGCCAAAGAGTTGTGGGACGCACTTAAGGAACAGTTTGGGGGAACCGAGGAAGTCATAGAAAACAATAGGGAAATCCTGAACCAACAGTATGAAACATTTTGTTACGTTAAAGGTGAATCACTAACGCAACAATTTGAGCGTTTCAGTTGTCTCATCAGTGAACTGAGGCTTGTTAACACCACTTTTACAAACTCAACTCAAAATAGCAGGTTCCTCAGGTCACTGCCAGAAAAATGGGACACCATAGCTTTTGTCACCCGAAACTCACCTGAGTTCAAGGATCTGACCTTGACCCAACTCCATGGTCGACTACTGACCTACGAAAGGGAGTTGAACCAGAAAAGGAGGTTACAAGAGTCAGGAAAAGTTACTGATGATTACACTTTCGGTAATACTGCTCTTCTGGGTCAAGAAGAATCTGGGAGCAGTGGTAAGGATCAGGGTTATGATCACTTCATTGACATAACTGCTGGTGCAAATTTTAACAACCCTGATCCTCACTCTGCAAGTTATGCATTCACTGCAAACGAAAACCAGATGTCAGATAATCTAAGATTTGAACTCAATGATTTACAACATTTCGATCCCACTGACTTAGAGGAAATGGACATCCTGCACCAACTGGCCTTGCTAAGTGTTAGAACTAGCAAATTTTACAAAAGAACACGGCGAAAATTCCCAGGTTTGCATGGGAATCTAAGGGTTGGGTTGGATAAATCAAAAATCAAGTGCTACAAGTGCAATAGGTTAGGGCACTTTTCTAGGGAGTGCAGAAGTCAAAACACTGGACCAATAGTTACTCATCCTAGCTCTAACCCTAGACCACAAAGTCAAAACACTGTGCACTATACCCAATATACCCCTGCAGCTCAAGTGAACACTGCTCACTATGATGCTGCCCCTGTGCCAGTGCACTATGTCCAAACTACTGTTCCACAGATCCAATATGTTCAAACCCCTGCTCCACAGGTACAAGTGCAACCTGTTGCACCTCAAACCACTGCTCCAGCAGCAGTACAACCAGACCAACAAAGTTTTTTCACTCAAGGGTTTGTTGACTGGAGCAGTATGCCTGAAGACCTTAGTGATGAAAATTTTGCACTCTATGCTTCTAATGATTCTTCTCATGATGAGTTTTGTTTGATGGCATTAGAGTCAATACAGGAGGGGGTTGAAACTGAGGAGGAACAGCTGAGTATTGAAACAGTGGATGAGGTGACTGAAGCAGTGGTTACTGCTGTGGCTGGTGAACTACTGATTGGAGAAAGTTCAGGTACCCTGATTGAACCAATGACAGATCCATGGTCCGTAGAGGACAAAGAAGAAGAGAAAGAAGAAAAGGCTGGTGAAAAGAAGGTGAAAGCTGATGATGAAGAAGATCATCAATGTGATTGTGCAATGATGGCAGCTGCCAAGGTATCTCCTCAAGTTCTTGAAAAACTGTGTTCTGACAATTGCATAATTGCTTTTGCTAACATCAAAGAGGTGAATGAAAACCTTCGGGATAAAATCTTGACTGATGAGGTCAAATTTGAAAAGTCTTTAAAAGAACTTAAAAACAAATTGACTGAAAAGGAAAAAGAAATCAGCTGTCTAAAAGAAGAGCAAAGCATCACCAAAACCCAACTTCAAACTATGGTAGAAAAATACCAAGTTTGCAAAAAGGAGTTGGAATCCACCCAGATTACTTGTGAAAGATGGGTGGAATCCTGCAGAGGATATGAGGTGATGCTTGCTAAACAGATTGAAAGTAATGTGAAATTTGGGGTTGGTTATAGAAAATATGATGATGAACATATTGCTTTTGAAAAATCTGTCCAAACCACTGATGAAGCTACTGAGCTCATCCCTACAAACAAGAATGGCCAAGAAGTGAAAATTACTGACAAACTTGGTAACAAAATCACACTTACCAGACCAATGGGATCCTCCACTTTCAAGGAGCTTGAAGATCATCAGTTTAAACCAAAATGGTCTGATGAGTGTGATATTCTTGAAAATTTCAAGCCAATAGACTTTACATCAACTGATGGTGCTAAGGCTCCAAAAGCTAAAGTCATACCTCTCAAGGACATCCCAGCAGTGGTTAAAACCTCTGCTGCAAAGGAGTCTGAAAAGAGAAAGAAGAAAGAAAAAATTGATAACTTGTTTTGTGAATTCTGTGAGAAAAGGAATCATCTAACAAAAGATTGTTTCCACTTGAAAGCTTATGATTTAAACAAAACAAGTGTCATTGTTTCAGCTGAAAGTTGCATTGTTTGTGGTAAAACAAACCACAAAACTCAAGCATGTGTGTATCTCAAAAACTTTGATGTGAAAAAGAATGAGTACATTGCTAAAACATCCTTGAGTCCATCATCATCATCAACATCTGTCAAATTCACCAAGAAACAACCACTGTTTGTGCCAGTCCAAACAGCTGTTACAAAACAGCTGAACCAAACATCTGTCAAAAGAGATGTTCAGGTTACTGATGCACCCCCTGCCAATCAGTTCAGAAAAGGCAAGGAAAAACAGTCTTACCAAAGGATTCCACACGTTTATGAGGCCTACAAAAGGCCCTCTAAACCCAAAGTGAACAGGCATCCTTTTGGTTACCAGCAGATGATTGGTCAGGACCCACAACAGTGGTTAGAGAAACACTGTGCTAAAACAGTTCAAACCCCTGACCTAACCACTGTCCACCATTCTGCATCCATCCCAGACACTGTTGAGACCCCATCCAAAGCCCTGCTGGCTTTGGAGACCTTAATGAACTAATCCTTTTACTTCATGTGCAGGGAGCTTCTGCATGCTTTGATAGTCTTTGGTATGTAGATAGTGGAGGCTCCAGGCACATGACAGGATGTAAAGCCCTCCTCAAAGACTTTAAAATCCATGGAGGGGGTGATATATCCTTTGGGAATAATAGTAAAGGGAAAGTTCTGGGGTCTGGTACAGTGCAGTCTGGAAAAGTAAAATTTGAAAATGTCAATCTAATAGACAATCTAAAATTCAACCTTCTGAGTGTGTCCCAAATGAGTGACAAGGGATTTGGGTCATTCTTCACAAAAGACTGTTGTAGGATTGTTGGACCAGAAATGGTAAAAAAGATTGAAGCAATAATCAAAACTGGTCAAACTAAACTTGTTGCTCAAAGAAGTGGCAATGTTTATGTTGTTGACATGTCAAAAGAGTGTCCCAGAGCTGATGCCTGTCTGTTCTCAGCTGCCTCTAACAAAGAGACAGAACTTTGGCACAGAAGACTGGGGCACACAAATCTTAAGACAATCACAGAAATTTCAAAAAATGGGTTGGTGAGAGGCCTACCACAAAAATTGTTTTCATGTCCTGAACATTGCATTTCCTGTTTAAAAGGAAAACAGCATAAAAGTTCTTACAAGTCCATTGAAGAGTCCAAAACAACCCAGTGTTTGCAAATGCTACACATGGATTTGTTTGGCCCAGTTCAATTCATGAGCCTCAAAAAGAAAAGATATTGTTTGGTTATTGTTGATGACTTTTCTAGGTTTACATGGACTTTCTTTTTACACTCAAAAGATGAGACTGCAGGCATTTTGCAAGACTTTATAACACAGGTTGAAAAGCAATTTGACCTTCCAGTGAAAAGCTTCAGGAGTGACAATGGCACATAATTCAAAAATAGGGAGTTGGTTGCCTTCCGTGTGAAGAAAGGGATTGTAAGGCAGTACAGCATCCCTAGAACACCAGAACAAAATGGGGTAGTAGAAAGGAAGAACAGAACTTTGATTGAGGCTGCCAGAACCATGCTTGCAGATTCAGGTTTTCCATTAACTTTCTGGGCAGAGGCAGTAAACACTGCTTGCTATGTTCAGAACAGAGTTTTAATAAACCCCAGGCACAAAAAGACTGCCTATGAAATTCTGTATAAAATTAAACCACTGATTTCATACTTCAAGGTGTTTGGCTGCCCATGCTTTATTTTGAACTTAAAAGATTCCATTTCAAAATTTGCAGCCAAAATTGATTGTGGTTATCATTTGGGATACTCAACCACTGCCAAGGCCTACAAAGTGTTCAATACACGGACCAAGGCAGTGGAGGAGACTTTGAATGTAAAATTCAATGAACTTTCATCAATGAAAATCCCAGCAAACCCTGCAGATCTGTTTGATCTTGAAAAATTTACTTTTGAAAATACTGCTGTCAAGACTAACAGTGCAGGTCCATCAGAGGATACAACCCCAGACTATGGGTATGAAATCATCATCCCTCAAAGGTCTGCCACAAAGGGAAAAGCACCAGCTGTTCAAAACAGTTGTCAAAGCTCAACCATTGCTACCTCAACAGTTGTTGACCAAAGTAGCCCATCAACCACTGCTTCCACATCCTCAAACACTGCTGACAAAAGTCCTCAAACAGTGGATAAAAGTCAGCAGTTGTCCACTTTATTACCTCCTATTCCACCACCTTTTGAAGCCACTGCTGGATCATCAAAGTCCCCAGCAGTGGTTAGCTCAGATGATACACATTTGCAGCCTTCACCAACCAATGCCATCATACCATACCAAGGAGATTTAATCTTCTTGCGATCTCATCCACCTGATCAAATTATTGGCAACATAAATGAAGGGGTGCTCACAAGAAGCCAAACCCAAAACATTTGTCTTTTTGCTGGTTTTCTATCACTCCATCAGCCAGTCAAGTACCAAGAGGCACTGAAAGACAACAGCTGCGTAGAAGCCATGCAAGAGGAGCTCCAACAGTTTAAAAGACAACAAGTATGGGAGCTTGTACCACTGCCAGAAGAGGTTAGTCCCATTGGCACAAAGTGGGTCTTCAAGAACAAAACTGATGAAAGGGGTATTGTTGTCAAGAATAAAGCCAGGCTTGTGGTTCAAGGTTACAGACAGGAAGAGGGGATTGATTATGATGAAACATTTGCCCCTGTTGCAAGATTAGAAGCAATTAGACTGTTCCTGGCCTTTGCTGTCAACCACAATATGAAGGTGTTTCAAATGGATATCAAAAGTGCTTTCCTCTATGGTACAATTCAAGAAGAGGTGTATGTTTGTCAACCTCCAGGTTTTGAGGATCCATTTTATCCAGATCATGTCTACAGGCTAAACAAAGCCTTGTATGGCTTGAAACAAGCACCAAGGGCCTGGTATGAAACTCTTTCCAACTTCCTACTCTCAAATGGTTTCAAAAGAGGTACCATTGATAAAACACTGTTTTTAAAATGGAGAGGGAAGGATTTAATGATTGTCCAGATTTATGTGGATAACATTATTTTTGGAAGCACATGTAACTCAATGTGTGAAGAGTTTAGAGACCTCATGACAGCTGAGTTTGAAATGAGTGCAATGGGTGAGCTGCAATGCTTTCTTGGTCTCCAAGTACAGCAAATGCAAAATGGAACTTTCATTCATCAAAGCAAATATGCTAAAGAACTTTTAACCAAATTTGATAAGAATGATTGTAAACCATGCAGCACACCCATGGCAACAAATAAGCTGGTCATGTCTGATGAAAAGGATGAGCTGATTGACCAAACACTTTATAGAAGCATGATTGGGTCTTTACTGTACCTAACTGCATCTAGACCAGACATCATGTTTGCAACATGTGTCTGTGCAAGAAGTCAATCAGCTCCCAGAAAATCAAATCTCATTGCTGTAAAAAGGATCTTCAGATACATAAAAGGTGCTCCCACACTTGGTATCTGGTATCCAGCTAATGGGAACATCAAGCTTTCAGGTTTTTCAGACAGTGACTTTACTGGATGTCACACTACAAGGAAGTCAACATCAGGAGGGTGCCAGTTTCTAGGTGATTGCTTAGTCTCATGGCAAAGCAAAAAGCAAGCAGCTGTTTCAAGATCCACTGCTGAAGCTGAATACATTGCTGCTGCAAGCTGTACAGCCCAACTCCTGTGGCTTCAAAATCAGTTACTGGATTTTGGTATCACTGCCTTAAAGACACCACTCATGTTGGATAGCCAGGCAGCAGAAAATATCATCAAAAATCCAATTTCCCATTCAACTACCAAACACATCGACATCAGACATCACTTTGTGAGGGATTGCTATGAAAAAGGTTTGATTTCTCTGCATCATGTCCCAACTAAAGATCAGCTGGCAGATGTGCTCACAAAAGCACTTAATACAGCCACTTTTGAAAGCTTGGTCTCTAGAATTGGGATGCTGAACATGGAATAACAAGCATCATCTTGTTTTTTTCTATGAATAAAAGCAACAAAATGTTTTCAGAAAATCAAAACTCCATCCTTAAAAATAGCTAAAAATGATATTTTTCATTAAAATCCTTAAAAGTCTGCCATTAACCACTGATTGTTCAAAAGTCTGCTCTACTTCAAAAGTCTGTCCACTGCTGAAAATCAACCCCTGTTCTCTCATTCCTTTGATAAACTCTGTTGTTCAAAAGCAGTGTATTATCCACTGATATGCTATCCACTGATAGTGAAAATCATCCACTGCTTTCATACCACTGCCTTCATTAGTCACTTTCATAAAAGTACTGTCCTTCATTTTCACCAGGGGTTGTCACGTGGGCAGTACATAGTGGTCAGACCTTTTGTAACGGCTGCCACCTCAGCATTCACTTTCTTCCCTATAAAATCCCCCATTCACCACCAAAACAGGGTTTTACTGTCGAATTGAATTCTTAAAAATTCTCTCTCAAAACAGTTTTTCATCTCATCTTCCAAAAATTTCTTCGATCATTCATCTTCAAAATGACAAAATCGAATTCATCTTCAAAACCCTCATCCAAATCATCATCGAAAACAGCCTCTCAAAAGGCAATCTCCACTGAAATCCCATATAAACCATCTCACAATCTCCTGGGTCTTCTCACAAAACCAGGAACCACCAGAGTTTTCGATTCCATCATTGACATCATGGCAAAATCAAAGTACAAAACTTTGTTCACCGTCGATGCACCAATCTATTTGGCGACCCAAAGAGAGTTCTGGAAGAATGCAACCCTTGAAAAACAAGGAGACACTACAATCACCATAAACTCTTCTATAAAGGGTAAAGCTGTCCAAATCACGCCACAATTCATTTCAGAGGTCTTTCAACTCGGTGATCAGGAAGGTAAAATTTCTTTCACTAAAAACGAGTTACAAACTGACTTCATTGAGAGAGGGTATGAAGCCACAATGATGAAGAAAATTACCTTAGAAAAATGTTATTTTCCTTCTGCAACCAGATTTTTATTTCATACTCTCCTACTATGTGTTTCAAACAAAACCACTTCTTTCAATGAAATCCCTTTAAAGATTCAAAATCTGGGATATGCTATTCTTCAAGGAGAAAATTTTAACTATTCTCGGGAAATTTTTAAAGATTTGGTTAATAATGTTGAAACAAAATCATTCTTACTGTTTCCAAGGTTTTTGAGTTACTATTTTGAAAAGAAATTCAGTAAGGATGATTTCGCTGTAATAAACCAAGGTGATTCTACTCAAATAAACAGTTTAACAACTGAAACTTTTTCAAGAATGTTAGCACCTTGCAAAACACAAGCAGAGGTACCTGAGCAGATTTTAGCAGTTACAACTGCTCCTCAGGTATCTGCTGCTGAGCCCACTGCTCATGGTGATCAAAGTGGCAGCACAACTGCTTTGAAACCCACACCAAAAATCACCAAAAAGCCCCATAAAAAGAAAAATCAAAAAACCCCCAAATCCATCAAAAAGGCAACTCTGGAGGATGAGATACCAGAGCAAATGCCTGTGACAACACAACAGTCACAAGAAACCACTGCTGCTTCTTCCTCACAGCAGTTGGTACAAATATCTCAACCCATAACCGAAACTCCTCCTGCTTCTTCACAAAAAGAACAGGTTGTACAAATAGGGTCTCCACATCATGATGCTCTGGAAACACTTGTTTCTATCATCCACAGCTCAATACCCGGGGCAAATCCATCTTCTACACCACCCTTCACATCCACAATTCCCACACCAACTAAACTGCTGTTGGATGCAATTGATTTGAACCAGGCATTAACCAGTCCTTCTCAATCACCTATCAATGAGAATATACCTCAACAACTGACTGGGTCTAATGTATCAATCTTTGCTAACCCACCAACACAACCTGAGGAGGTTAGACCCCTTGAGTTACAAGTAACTCTTGGTGGTAGTCCAAGTGAAGCAGCCACTACAACTGTTGAACCCACTGGTTTACAGTTGGACAGTGGTTTCATTAATAAGACTTCCTTGGAGGCAATTCCTTACATAGCACCTCTGCCAACCACCAGTGGATTTATTTATCCTACTGGAAACATCAAAAGGTTTTCAAGTGTTGAAGGAAGAAGACCCCAGTACCAAGAAAAAGGGGCATCAGTGGTAGATGTTTGGAGCACACTCCCTACCTTAACCACTGATAAAACCACTGTTAGTGGGAAATCAGATGATCCCATTAAATTGGGTGATGATTTAAAATATCAGGATTTGACGGATCGTATTGGAAAGCTTGATAACTCTGTTGCAGAACTCAAAGATATGCTACAACAGGTGTTACAAGTACAAAAGGCACAATCAACTGCTGTTCCATCTCAAGCACCTGCTCCACAAAGGGCACCTGGTACAAATGAGCTCTGGAACTTGTTTCAACCTTTTCTCCAACAACAAGCACAATTAGCAGATCAGCAACATGAGAAACATGTCCAACAGCTGAGAAATGCAATGGAGTCAAGGTTCAAAAACACTCAGGCTGATTTAAAGGCTCTCAAAACTCAGATTCTGCAAACCACTGGCACTGCTCCTCCAATAGTACTTTTCATTGATCAACTCCCAGACGATAATGCCAAAAAGGGGGAGAAAATTCAGGAGTGGAAGAAGAAAGGAATAGATGATGGTCTATACATTGAACCTGAAAAGGATGCTATGACCAGAAAAATTCATGTGCCAGATGGTAGTAAAAAGGTTGATGCTACTCAAGAAGTGTGACAACCCGCACTAAACCAGGTATCCGTACAACTTAATTAATGATTAATTACTGCTTAATTACTGTGCTTGTTTGAACTAGCTGATGAGCTGCTACTTGAATACTGATACTTGAACGTACTTGCATCATACTTGCTTGCTGTCACTACATTATTTACATGCTGAACCCTAGTGACAAACATGATTCACAAAAAGCACAGTAGCACTAAACGGATACACAGTGAACATGCTGATATAACCAGCATCAGGCAGATACTGCCTCTAAGGCCTGTTAAGAGCCTCAAATATTTTGGCTACACTGGTAGTGAGTGTAGGGATATAAGGGTTGTGGTACCGCGTCTCTAGGAATGAGATACACTGATTCGGATGTGCCAAAAACGTACTTTAAGTACCAAACACAGCACTTTAATAATTAATCCAGCTTCTAGCTGACTAGTAAAGTGCCAAAACATGGGGAAAGTAATACTAGACACTTTCTAAAGTGTTGGAAACAAAATATGTCACTAAAAATAACAATAACGACACTTTAAAGCTTTTGTAACACTTTAACGGATTGCTATCCAACCGGACACCCGGACTTTACCCGGAACATGAAAATATTACTATTTTCACTATTTATATTTTTCTGAGCCAGTTAGGGTCCCTGATCACCCTAACACCCGTCATAACACGCTATATATTACTAACAAGGTTAAATATTTAACTAACCTACTTAACACCACCACCACCCTAACTAATCTAGTTTGGATCGAACTAACCCCCCCCCCCCATTCTCATAACCGGCCCCAAACTAGGGGAACACACAAGTACAAGGGTGATTAACTAAATCTAGTTTGTGTAATATCTAGGGGACATATTGACCATTGGGTAATAACACTTAAAAATTGCCTATAAATACACTTAATCACATGATAATCTTTCATCACAAATCACCAACATTACTCTCCCTCTCTCTTGCCCTCTAAAACTTACGGCCAAACACCCCATCCACCTACATCCATTTTTCGATTTGGTTCTTCACACTCCAACATCATACAAACATCAAGGGTCACGTATTGGGAGGTTTGGAGCAAACGGGACGCGAAGGACCTCGCTACTTTGCTTTTATCCACGCGTTTTTCATCAAGAATCTTCCCTAGCCTTGAGCTAGAGGTATAACCCTTAAAACTTGTTTTTAAGCTTATCTAAGGTGGTTAAAAGGGTTCGTGTCGGTTAAATATCGATAACTTACATTTTGAAAGCTTTAAAGTCTAGTAAAAACACTAAAATGATGGTTAATAGCTTGTAACTTGTGTAAAGGATGTAGTATTTGGGATTTGTGATTATTGAGGCCCGATCTATGATGTGGTAGCTCGGATCATCGTTTAACCCGACTTTGTAAGATCATGGATCTTCACATAAGCTCGTTTTTAGAAGAAACAAGGGTTAAAAGGTGAAACTCTACCACACATGAAACATGAACTTGTGTAAAAATGCTTTACTCGGGTAAAAGTGTTTTAACGTGTACAAAAGTTGTTTTCTTGTTTAACCCGCTAATCGGACACTTATAACACGATTTAATAACATCTAAACCGCAAAACAGCAAGCTGAGTCACTGTTTCAGCCGCCTTCATCAGGCTGTAAACGGACTTTAAAAACTCGAAAAACGGAATTTCAAAAGCCTAAATCGTGTCATTTCGAAAAACGAAGAAAATGGCGCTGGAATCGTATTTTTCTGATGTCGGTTACTATTTTAAAAACCTGTTTTCGTGACAGCAGCTAAGGCTGTTTGTTACTGCAGTGATTTGGGCTGCGCGTTTTCAATCACAACTTAAAACCTGAACCGAACCAGCCCCTGAAACTTTTATCTAAGATGGTCACGGATGTATTTGTGACCCTCAAACTGGAATTTCGATAAACGGACATACGAGGAATTTTTGACGAATTTTTCCACAAACTGTGATCAGAATGTGACAAATCTGATCACGGTTCGGTAAACGATTTTCTATAAATTATTGATAAGAAACTGGACCCCGATATTTTTATACAATCATTTTTGGGTCGATTAGGACGACCCGTAAAAATTTGGGAATTTTTGGAAAGGGTTAAGTATTTTATTTAGTCGTCCGAAAACAGTCCAGTTTCCACATATTGAAACTGAAACGACAAGGGTAGCGTTTCGCGTGTTAAAACGTAAGGGTTGATTGTTGATAATCATGGGTTGTTTTCAAAAAGAAAATGATACGCTTGGAAGCGTGGCCACCTCCAGTTACAGAGGAAACTCTGGCGAAATTTTCTAAAAACCTAACACTTAGGCTTATTTACACAACAAGTGTTAGAACTATTTTCGACATATTTTCGAAACATAAATTTCGCCAGAACTACGTTTTACTAAATATTCGGAGGTGGGATTTTCACAAGAGTTAACGTGATAAATATATTTTGTCACCACACTGTTTATGATTATTTTGTGAAAGTACATAAATATTATTTTAGAGTAAAAATAATATTTACATGCGTTAATGATTCCAAAACTTTACGAACGCTTCCACATTAACATATAAGTTACACCGGTAATTATATTACCACTCGATTATTAAAACGTAACTTACGCACATGTATTGTATCCCCCATCCTTGGGAAGAAGTATAACTACCAAGTGTATACAGAACATAAACACGAAATAGTTGTCTAACTATTTCCCAAAGACTTAAACAATAAAGCTAAAGCACGGCCGTCCGTCTAATAGAATTAGCACTTGTAGGTCGTTGCACAGCTTACTGTATTGGAGACACTTGGTAGAGACGCGCATTCACTGTGAGTTCATGTCCCCCCTTTTCTCTAACTGTTTTCAGTTTTCTTAACTGCGGGGGTGAAATACATGTTACTTTGTTTACAAGTACTTTATACACGGTATGATTAACGTAAGGAGGTTTTAGATCATGTGAATGGGTAGTTAGAACACCGAGGGACTTAAGCGGTAGATCTATCTGGGTGTAGCGAGCCCAACCCCTGAGCCCGCATAATGGACCAGGTGGTGACTTTGTGCCCCAACGCCAAATACGCTAGGTTTGTATCTTCCTACTTGCATTTCACAACATGCTAATGGCCTTGCAAACCATTGGTGATCACAAGTCCTCTTACACTGCTACATACCAGGGAACTTTTATACTTACAAGTGTTTTTACTTACTCACTTGCACATGAAAACATTTTTCTGCATACCACTTAAGTCCAGATCCACACTTTTTACAAACAAATGTTGAGCACATTTTATTAATTATAAGTTCAGCTTGGAGGGCTGAGGATCGATCTGGAGGATCGAGGTGATCGAGATAGTTGAGCACGTTGGTTTGTTATAGGATCGATCTGGAGGATCGAGGTTTGGTTTAAGTGAAGGATAGAGCAGTCTTGTAGACTGGATGAAATTGGCTAGTAAGACTAGGAGAAGTATGTGATACCTTACTTGGTGACTTATGTGATTAACTGATTATATGATTGATTATTATACGTATATGTGTTTGTGTTACAAACGTTATGCTTTCATCAAGTACTAGAAAGATGGGCACTACGAACCCCATGACCATAGTATCAGACGACATAGTTCAACGAAGCACGAGGTGTACATTTCTGATACTACCGGCACAGACAATGACGACTTTCAGCCCTTTGTGCACTGCCTGAAGTCGTAGCAAAGCCTACTGATGGCCATCTTGATGGGAATTTACCACTGGCGGTGATCCCTGCTCCTGTGCCCCTTGCCGCTTATCTTGTTGTTGATATGCCCCCGACGTTGTCTCTGAAGACGATGTCGAACGATTAAGAGGAGAACCCACTTGAGGGCAAGGCCCTCTCGCTGCTAGCATTAGACTACTGCATGCGGACGCTCCTGTAGGGGAAACTCCTTCCCCTATCCCAGACTCATTTGAGTCTCTGACATCCGCATCTTCGCACATACAGGGAATGCAGCACCACTTACACGACGCCGACCCTGATATGGCATCACCAGCTGCACCGGATCCCGCACACAGTTTTGAGTTTGATCGCGATATTGAGGACAATCCTGTTTTTCCGCCTGGTGTTGATCCAGACCATGACATTGAGTTCATGCACTTAGACCAGCCCTTGGGGGATCCTGTAGCCCCTGTCAACCCCTGTGTTTGATTAATCCAACTGATTTTGAGATAGAGTTTTTGATTCGGAGCTAGCCGTGGCCCCTGAGCCAGGCGTTGCTCCTGACCCCGCATTGGAGCATGACCCTGTTCATGCCGATGCACCTGCTGTTGCTCCTTGATTGATCATCTGCTTGGATGAGAGAAAATTTGGGGTAACTGTGCAAGACAATTTATTATTACGGGGGCCCACGTAATAACGACTTGTAGTGCACAGGAATCCTGGTGGACTCTGCGGGTCAAGCTAATGGTAACCCATGCAGCAGGAAATAACCTAAACACGAATGACCAAGGCGATGTAGCCTCGAGTTCATTCTATTACAAGCAACAAGCCAAATTGGCAAGCCTATGTGAAGGCTCAGAAATTTACTTCCCCACACATACAGTGAGTATATGTGCGTGTGAAATTGGGTGATTACATGATGACTTATGTTGCTATATATACCTCATAGAAAATTGGAACGTTGTCCAACCCGCTTCACACTATTTCGTCATAAGGGAATGTCACCCAGACGTGACACAAACACCAGTACGTTACCAAGGACAGAAGCCGAGCTGCAAGAACGCATCTCACAGATAAATGCACGACATGAAGCCCTCCACTCTAAGTACAACGATGGCATTACTGGAGATAACTCTCCAACTGGCTGCACCTATAAACAATTCCTGAACTGCAAGCCTTTAAACTTTGACGGAACAGGAGGCACCGATGCATTTGTTCATTGGTCCGAAGAGACCAACTCCACTCTAAGAACGGGTAACTGTTCGCCCCAACGGAGTGTTACCTACATCTCGGGGATATTTCTGGATGGCACCCTCTCTTAATGGAACCTCCAGGTTCAGACCCTTGGCACAGACGCTACTTATGCACTGAGCTGGGACGAGCTCAAGGAAACGATTGAGAAGAAATGTTGTTATAGGACTGGAATTTAGAAGCTTGAGGTAGAGTTCAGGAATTTGAAAATGGACGAACCAGAAATTCCTGAACTTGTCCAGCGATCGCACGACTTATCTAGGGTCGCCCCCCCCCCCTACTTAGTCAAACCGGAGTTCAAAAGGATTGAACGATTCACTTGGACACTTGCACCCCAGATCAGGGGTATGGTTACTACCTCGAAGCCTCGACCATTACAGAGGCTAATTTATTTATAACATGAGGTGTTATGTGGATGAATCATTGATAGCATGAGATGTTATGTGTTGATATTGTTAATGCATACGTGCATTTTGGTTGCGATGACCTAACCTACGTGAAACATCTTTTAGGAAATGCCTCCAAAACGGGGTGTACGCATACCCACCAACGAGGTGGAACTTCAGGGAATCATTGCTGCAGTCATCGCACAATACGAGGCCCACCACTCCGAGCTCAACGGAGGTACCTCAGGAAATAACCCACCCAACGGCTGCACCTACAAGCAATTCTTAGACCACAAACCTCGAGAGTTCGACGGCACCGGGGGTGCCTTAGCCTTCGTACGCTGGGTTGAAAAGACAGATTCTGTTTTACGATTGAGCAAATGTGACCACGAACACCAAGTCAAGTATATAACTGGGCTATTGATGGATGAGGCTCTGTCATGGTGGAACCATCAAATTCGGACGATGGGCGAGACTGCTGCGCATGCTATGACGTGGGACGAACTGAAAAATTTGATGCGTGAAAGATATTGCTCGAGGGCAGAAGTCCAGAAATTGGAAACAGAACTGTGGAACTTGAAAATGAAAGGACCAAAAATAGCAGAGTATGTGCAGAGATTTAACGAATTATCACAAGTTGCCATACTCCTGGGGACACCAGAGTTTAAAAGAATTGAACAGTTCATAAGGGGATTGGCACCTCAGATTCTAAGCCTGGTAACAGCATCAAAACCCTCAACGAACACCGAGGCTATCAACATAAGCATAGCACTCACGGAAGAAGCAGTTAGACAAGGAAAATTTTCCACTGCGGAGGAGAAAAAGGAGACTGCTATAAAGGCATCTGGGGATAACAAGAGGAGGCTTGCAAATTTCAAGATGGTTACTCGGGTAAGTAACAAGAAGAAGGCCAAAAAGGGAAAAGATTACAAGGGTATCCTACCTAAGTGCGACAATTGTTTACGTTATCATATCGGACGATGCAAATATGGAAATTGTGGTAACTGTGGCAAGGTGGGACATGTCAAGGAAACTTGTTGGCAAAATACCGAACTCAGTAATGGGGGCCAAGACGGTAGTGAGAATCACGAAGGGGACAACGACAATGATAATTGTCAAGGCAGAATGAGTAATAAACAGAAGCGTGCTCGAGAATGTTTAAACTGTGGAAGCAAAAAGCATTTCAGAAGATATTGCCCGAAAAGCAATCAGGCGCAAGGATGAAAGCTCCCCATCGGAGCTAGGGAGGCACGTCAGAGATCCAAGCATGGATAGCGGTACGTCCCACAGTACTCAATATTATGCGCTTGTATTGCCAACTACTGTTGCAAATTTTACGATTCACGATTCTAGTATTCAAGGACATATTTGGTTTACGTAGTGAGTGAGTAGTTATTCCAGTACCCATTAGAACTAGCGTAGGGGGAAGCTAGTGGAAGCCAACGCAGTAACTGGAATCGGCACGATAGAACCCGGAGAGCGTAAGTTTACGCTAGATCTATTGCCAGTTGAGTTTGGAAGCTTCGACGTGATGAACTGGTTGACGAACAACCATGCGGAGATTGTCATCCGCGCCCCGACAACGAACGAAGAAATGATCGTGACTCATGGAGCAGGATACGCTCCTACGGATTATCAGACTAAGAAGACCCAAAAATTCTCGCACAAAGGATGTGTTGCATTCTTGGCTCATGTTATGGAAAAGGAAGTCGAAGAACCAAAACTCGAAGATATCCTTGTGATGGGAGAATACCCTGAAGTCTTCCTCAAAGACTTGCCGAAATCATCTCCTCACGATTAGTCGAATCCCGCGTCGATTTAATTCCGGGCACTGCACCCGTAGTCGATGCATCATAGCAACTTACATTTTCGGAGATGCAAGGATTGACAGAGAAGTGTTGGCAATGGTTAGAGAAGGAAGATAACAGACCAAAATTCCCTTTTTGGGTAATCCCATTTTTACCCATCAAAAAGAAGGATGATGATTTTCAAATAAACATCAACTACATAGAACTGAACGAGCTAACGATTAAGAATAGATACCCTCTGCCAAGAATCAATGATCTGTTTGATCAACTGCAAGGCTCAAGCTTTCATTCAAAGATCGACTTACGATCTGGATACCATCAGTTAAGGATACAAGAGGAGAGTATCCCGAAAACAGCCTTCCGAACTCGTTATGGACACTACGAGTTCCTCGTTATGCCGTTTGGTCTGACAAACGCACCTGCAGCCTTTATGGACTTGATGAATAGAGTTTGCAAGCCATACTTAGACAAGTTCGTGATTGTGTTTATTGATGACATCTTGATTTACTCAAAGACGAAGGCTGAACACGAACAACATCTTAGAGCCATTTTGGAGCTGTTAAAGAAGGAACAACTGTACGCCAAATTCTCCAAGTGCGAGTTTTGGCTACGCGAAGTCCAATTCCTTGGGCACGTGGTGAATGGAGATGGAATCCATGTTGATCCCACAAAGATCGAGGCAATCAAGAATTGGGAAACGCCTACAACGCCAACCGAGATTCGACAATTCTTGGGTTTGGCTGGCTACTATCGAAGGTTCATCGAGGATTTTTCGAAAATCGCTCAACAGTTGACGCTCCTCACCCAGAAGGATAAGACGTTTGATTGGGGAATCAAACAGGATGAAGCATTCCAGATACTGAAGGATAAGCTTTGTAACGCGCCAATCTTAGCTCTACCAGAAGGTACTGACGATTTTGTGGTATACTGCGACGCATCGCGTCAGGGATTGGGTTGTGTGTTGATGCAACGCCAAAAGGTCATTGCTTACGCATCACGCCAACTGAAAGTGCACGAAAAGAACTATACCACCCACGATTTAGAGCTTGGCGCGGTGGTTTTCGCTTTAAAGATCTGGAGACACTACCTGTAGGGCACGAAGTGCACAATCTTCACAGATCACAAAAGCCTACAGCATATATTCAACCAGAAGGAGTTGAATATGAGGCAAAGACGATGGGTTGAGTTGCTAAACGACTACGACTGCGAGATAAAGTATCACCCAGGGAAGGCGAATGTAGTCGCCGATGCCCTAAGTCGTAAAGAAAGAATCAAACCCATAAGGGTTAGAGCTTTGGAAATGATCATACGAACCGATCTTTCCTTGCGCATTCGTGCTGCACAAAAGGAAGCTCTCAAGGAGGGAAACCTTGGGGAAGAATATCTCCGTGGAATGGAAAAGCTTTTGGTACCAAACGAGGAAGGAACATTATGTTTTGAGAAAAGGATTTGGGTTCCTCTGTTTGGTGGATTAAGGGAAGTTATTTTCGACGAAGCGCACAAGTCACGGTACTCTATCCACCCTGGATCGGATAAGATGTACCAGGACCTCAAGGATTATTATTGGTGGCCTAGGATGAAAGGCGATGTTGCTGTTTACGTGAGCAAATGTTTAACGTGCGCTAAGGTTAAAGCGGAGTACCAGAAGCCTTCAGGGCTACTGCAACAACCTGAGATTCCCAAGTGGAAATGGGAACAAATCTCCATGGATTTTATTACAAAACTGCCCAGAACGCCAAGAGGCCATGATATGATTTGGGTGATTGTTGACCGCCTAACAAAGTCCGCACACTTTCTGCCAATCAAGGAGAAAGACAGTACAGGTAAACTTGCGGAAATATACATGAGAGAGATTGTCGCACGCCATGGAGTACCTCTCTCAATCATCTCTGATAGAGACGGAAGGCTTGTGTCAAGGATATGGCAATCCTTCCAAGAAGCCTTTGGCTCACAATTGAATCTGAGCACTGCGTTCCATCCGCAAACTGACGGCCAGAGCGAGCGAACGATACAAACTTTGGAAGACATGCTGAGGGCATGTGTTATGGACTTGGGCGGTAGCTGGGATAAACACTTACCTTTGGTCGAATTTTCATACAACAACAGCTACCACACCAGTATTGGTGTCGCGCCATTTGAGGCCCTATACGGACGCAAGTGCCGATCACCACTATGTTGGTCTGACGCAGGTGATAGGCAGCTTGCTGGTCCCGAAATCGTCCAAGAGACGACAGACAAGATCGCACAAATTCTTAAACGCATCGAAGCTGCTCGCCACAGGCAAAAGGCCTACGCGGATCCAAACCGGAAGCATGTGGACTTCCAAGTCGGAGAAATGGTGTTATTAAAAGTTTCACCCTGGAAGGGGGTGGCACGCTTTGGAAAGCGTGGAAAGTTAAATCCGCGCTACATTGGTCCCTTCAGAATTCTGGAAAGAATTGGGACAGTAGCATACAAGTTGGACCTACCTGCTGAACTGAATGGTGTTCACGATACATTTCATGTATCCAATTTAAAGAAAAGTCCAACTCAAGTTGACGTTGCCATTCCCACCGACGAGATTCATATTGACGACACGCTCCACTTTGTTGAAGAACCTGTCGAGGTCACGGATTGGAAAGTTAATAAGACCCGCCGGAGCAGTGTCAAACTCGTCAAAGTTCGTTGGAATGCCAGACATGGTCCGGAATTCACCTGGGAACGTGAGGACCGGATGAAAGAGAAATACCCCCACTTATTTCCTAAGAACTCTGCATCTACGAGCAGAACTTAAATTTCGGGACGAAATTTATTTAACGGGGGGAGAATGTGACAACCCGCACTAAACCAGGTATCCGTACAACTTAATTAATGATTAATTACTGCTTAATTACTGTGCTTGTTTGAACTAGCTGATGAGCTGCTACTTGAATACTGATACTTGAACGTACTTGCATCATACTTGCTTGCTGTCACTACATTATTTACATGCTGAACCCTAGTGACAAACATGATGCACAAAAAGCACAGTAGCACTAAACGGATACACAGTGGACATGCTGATATAACCAGCATCAGGCAGATACTGCCTCTAAGGCCTGTTAAGAGCCTCAAATATTTTGGCTACACTGGTAGTGAGTGTAGGGATATAAGGGTTGTGGTACCGCGTCTCTAGGAATGAGATACACTGATTCGGATGTGCCAAAAACGTACTTTAAGTACCAAACACAGCACTTTAATAATTAATCCAGCTTCTAGCTGACTAGTAAAGTGCCAAAACATGGGGAAAGTAATACTAGACACTTTCTAAAGTGTTGGAAACAAAATATGTCACTAAAAATAACAATAACGACACTTTAAAGCTTTTGTAACACTTTAACGGATTGCTATCCAACCGGACACCCGGACTTTACCCGGAACATGAAAATATTACTATTTTCACTATTTATATTTTTCTGAGCCAGTTAGGGTCCCTGATCACCCTAACACCCGTCATAACACGCTATATATTACTAACAAGGTTAAATATTTAACTAACCTACTTAACACCACCACCACCCTAACTAATCTAGTTTGGATCGAACTAACCCCCCCCCCCCCATTCTCATAACCGGCCCCAAACTAGGGGAACACACAAGTACAAGGGTGATTAACTAAATCTAGTTTGTGTAATATCTAGGGGACATATTGACCATTGGGTAATAACACTTAAAAATTGCCTATAAATACACTTAATCACATGATAATCTTTCATCACAAATCACCAACATTACTCTCCCTCTCTCTTGCCCTCTAAAACTTACGGCCAAACACCCCATCCACCTACATCCATTTTTCGATTTGGTTCTTCACACTCCAACATCATACAAACATCAAGGGTCACGTATTGGGAGGTTTGGAGCAAACGGGACGCGAAGGACCTCGCTACTTTGCTTTTATCCACGCGTTTTTCATCAAGAATCTTCCCTAGCCTTGAGCTAGAGGTATAACCCTTAAAACTTGTTTTTAAGCTTATCTAAGGTGGTTAAAAGGGTTCGTGTCGGTTAAATATCGATAACTTACATTTTGAAAGCTTTAAAGTCTAGTAAAAACACTAAAATGATGGTTAATAGCTTGTAACTTGTGTAAAGGATGTAGTATTTGGGATTTGTGATTATTGAGGCCCGATCTATGATGTGGTAGCTCGGATCATCGTTTAACCCGACTTTGTAAGATCATGGATCTTCACATAAGCTCGTTTTTAGAAGAAACAAGGGTTAAAAGGTGAAACTCTACCACACATGAAACATGAACTTGTGTAAAAATGCTTTACTCGGGTAAAAGTGTTTTAACGTGTACAAAAGTTGTTTTCTTGTTTAACCCGCTAATCGGACACTTATAACACGATTTAATAACATCTAAACCGCAAAACAGCAAGCTGAGTCACTGTTTCAGCCGCCTTCATCAGGCTGTAAACGGACTTTAAAAACTCGAAAAACGGAATTTCAAAAGCCTAAATCGTGTCATTTCGAAAAACGAAGAAAATGGCGCTGGAATCGTATTTTTCTGATGTCGGTTACTATTTTAAAAACCTGTTTTCGTGACAGCAGCTAAGGCTGTTTGTTACTGCAGTGATTTGGGCTGCGCGTTTTCAATCACAACTTAAAACCTGAACCGAACCAGCCCCTGAAACTTTTATCTAAGATGGTCACGGATGTATTTGTGACCCTCAAACTGGAATTTCGATAAACGGACATACGAGGAATTTTTGACGAATTTTTCCACAAACTGTGATCAGAATGTGACAAATCTGATCACGGTTCGGTAAACGATTTTCTATAAATTATTGATAAGAAACTGGACCCCGATATTTTTATACAATCATTTTTGGGTCGATTAGGACGACCCGTAAAAATTTGGGAATTTTTGGAAAGGGTTAAGTATTTTATTTAGTCGTCCGAAAACAGTCCAGTTTCCACATATTGAAACTGAAACGACAAGGGTAGCGTTTCGCGTGTTAAAACGTAAGGGTTGATTGTTGATAATCATGGGTTGTTTTCAAAAAGAAAATGATACGCTTGGAAGCGTGGCCACCTCCAGTTACAGAGGAAACTCTGGCGAAATTTTCTAAAAACCTAACACTTAGGCTTATTTACACAACAAGTGTTAGAACTATTTTCGACATATTTTCGAAACATAAATTTCGCCAGAACTACGTTTTACTAAATATTCGGAGGTGGGATTTTCACAAGAGTTAACGTGATAAATATATTTTGTCACCACACTGTTTATGATTATTTTGTGAAAGTACATAAATATTATTTTAGAGTAAAAATAATATTTACATGCGTTAATGATTCCAAAACTTTACGAACGCTTCCACATTAACATATAAGTTACACCGGTAATTATATTACCACTCGATTATTAAAACGTAACTTACGCACATGTATTGTATCCCCCATCCTTGGGAAGAAGTATAACTACCAAGTGTATACAGAACATAAACACGAAATAGTTGTCTAACTATTTCCCAAAGACTTAAACAATAAAGCTAAAGCACGGCCGTCCGTCTAATAGAATTAGCACTTGTAGGTCGTTGCACAGCTTACTGTATTGGAGACACTTGGTAGAGACGCGCATTCACTGTGAGTTCATGTCCCCCCTTTTCTCTAACTGTTTTCAGTTTTCTTAACTGCGGGGGTGAAATACATGTTACTTTGTTTACAAGTACTTTATACACGGTATGATTAACGTAAGGAGGTTTTAGATCATGTGAATGGGTAGTTAGAACACCGAGGGACTTAAGCGGTAGATCTATCTGGGTGTAGCGAGCCCAACCCCTGAGCCCGCATAATGGACCAGGTGGTGACTTTGTGCCCCAACGCCAAATACGCTAGGTTTGTATCTTCCTACTTGCATTTCACAACATGCTAATGGCCTTGCAAACCATTGGTGATCACAAGTCCTCTTACACTGCTACATACCAGGGAACTTTTATACTTACAAGTGTTTTTACTTACTCACTTGCACATGAACTGTTGATTTTTCAACTTACATGTATTTCAGGAAATTAACGAGATCTGGCACGGTATGGCATGTTTTCCGCTGCACTAGTTTCCAAGGTCATCCGGGGTTTAGGGGATGTGTCTCTTTCCTGGACAAGACACAGTCCTTAAACCATGTTTATGTTATGTTTCAAGTTGTAACGTCTGTTGGACAAGGTTATGGTTCTTGGTTAAAACAATGGTATTGTGTTTGGTTTTCAAAACTTAATGGATGATCTTGCATGTTTTTAACTCATATAGCTTTGGTATGATTAAGCTATGGTATTAAGAAGTCACACCAAAATTAACCACGCTTCCGCAAAGCCAGGGTGTGACAAGAAGCACTTGATGAAGGAGTAGCAAGTGTAAAAAGAGATAGAATGGCAAAGGATGTTTCAAGGTGGAATGAGGAGAAAAGAGCCTTCATGGAGCTGTATGAGCAGGGTTGTTCTGGTTCTAAAAATTCTAAAAATCCGAAGACAAAAAGAAAACCTAAGTCCATCCCATCCAGATTTCCAAAGCCTCCAAAACCACCATCCAAAAGCCATCAGCATAAAACCTCCACTCAAACAGCTGGTGTAACTCCTGCTATATCAACTCCTGCTGGTACTTCAGTGGTTTCAACATCTGTTCCCACTTCAACACACACTACTTCAACACACACCACAATTACTACATTACCATCACCACTGTCACCACCAAAAACAATCTCACCACCACTTCCACCTGCTGACAAAAAGCAGAAGACAACAGATGTCATAACATCTGCTGTAATGGCAACAGTGGTTGAAACACCAGTTGTTTCAACAGCTATTAGTCAGACACAAACCACTGTCACTCAATCTACTACCACTGTTCCATCTCAAACATCATCAGTCTCTCCTAAACCAAAAAGGAGAAGGCTAATTTTAAAAGATGATGACACATCTCCATCACCAACATCTTCAAAATCCCTGTCACTTGTCACTATTCTAAAACCCATACCTCTCTCTTCAGCTCAAATTTTAAAGACATTACCTCCTGCTGGTGTCTCATTTCCTCTGGAACTCATTGCAGTCAGAGAAGAAATCAAATCTTTTTATTATGAAGATGACCCAGCCAAAAGGAGTTTGCCATCAATTGCAGGATATCCCAGGCCTAATAATATTGAAGAATACTTGAAACTTAAGGCCAAACAAGCAAAGGATATTGCAATCAAAAATAGAAAAGGGAAATCTGATAGAGAATTTCAACAAAACTATCAGTTTTTACTCTCACAGGTCAATGCTATGGAGCGATTTGCTAAAAATGTATGTCAGAAAATTTCAGAAAGGGCAGATGAGTCCTTGAGAAAAGACTACATTGAGAACATCATGACCTACAAGAAATACAAGGGGGAGAAACACATGTACAAAAACTGGACCATTCCTGAGCTTGAAAAAGAAGCAGCCAGGATTCAAGGAATGATTAAAACTAAGGTCAAGCAGACTCCTCCTGAAAAGTTTAAACAATTTGAAGCTGAGAAGATGTTAGAGTTGAGGAGAATGAAAGAGGAGCTGATTGCAGCTGATTATGGGTCAAAGAACTCTGTGACAAAGTGGGGAGAAGATAGAGTCAGGGCAACCTATAAAAGATTAGAGGAACTTAGAAAGAAAGATCCAAGAGTTCCACAAAAGCATGACTATTCCAAAGCAGAGGTCTCAAAAAGACCACCAAAGCTGCAAGTCAAAAGAACCGCTGCTCCAGCTGGTGCTGCCATCTACAAAAGAAGGAGCAAAAACCAGTTTAGTATGGAAACAATTCAAGATCTATTAGCTGGAGATGCCATTGTAAAAGCAGGCACGGAAGTAATGATAAAAGAAGATCTTGAATTGGAACAATCTGCAAGTGCTGCTCAGCCAGTCATGAACAGGCCAGCCTCACCAAATACTTCTGCAAATAAACATCTCCCAAGAAACCCACCAGGCTCAAAAATACAAAAGTGGGAAACTGACAAACAGACCTGCGTATTGACTTTGCTCAGGTCTGGTGGAGAAGTGAAGAAAATATCAAGGGAACAAGCTCTTGGCCTGAGTCTTGAAGATTTGCAGGATCTCCTTGATCTTCCACTTAGCAGGGATGATGAAGACACAGATGCCCTGGACTTTGAACTACAATTCAAAGGTCAGATAAGGGAACTGTTAATGAGGCAATAAAAGATTTCCACAAATAATGAAGAGTTTTGGCATTATCTGTTCCAGGGGGAGATTGTTGGGATTGAACCCTATTAGAGGAACAGATAATTAAAGCCAAAACTGGATCAGAGCAGTGGAACCAGAATAAGCAGATGATTACAGTTGGTTCATACAAATCTCTCCCCTTGAAAGTGGTTTCATATCTGCTGACCTCCTATCTGCTGATCTTACTAAGTGCTGACCTACAACTGCTGCCTTGCATCTACTGCCAAATGTCAAAGACTGATGGAAGACCAAAGCTCTGCTGATTCAATCTACTGCCTTGAGTCAAGTACTGCTGATCCGGACAAGCACTGCTGGGTTCACAGCAGTGGAAGGAAGCAGCAGCTGTTTAAGTGTTTTTATGTAATAAATTATAATAGCAGTTGTTAGTACATCAGTGTTTGTATAGATCAGAGGTTAGAGTTTGTTAGGAGGTTAGATGTCACTTTCATGGTGACGTCAGCTAAAGATGCTCAGTGGTTTGCAAGTGCCTATAAATAGTTCAGTACTTTGTACTGTTCTATCAGCTCTTTTGCAACATCGTCTTCTTTGCACGAACAAACTACAGAGCTCTGGCTGAGGGGGAGTTTGCATTCATTCATCAATCATTTTAATCGTTGTTGAAATAAATTCAATCTTTCGATTCATTGTGTAAAGATGTTTGATCAAAGTATTACTCTCGTTTGATTGTATGCAAAGTTTGTTTTCATCTTAATTCCGCGGCACAACTCTTTCATTTCCATCTTAATTTCAAACGAAAATACAATCAGAAACAAACTCAGATCCAACAGCCAAGTAGACAAGTAAGATCAACCTGGGTGTTCCATACCCATCATGGCAAACATTGGAGGTGCGGCGGGGTTGTGTTATGTGACACCTGTGTCACTTCAACCATCAAACAAAGGCCAAACCAATGAAATATTGTATTTCATACTTGGGGTTTGTAAAAATATGTGTATCGTTTGCACATATAAACTCTTGTTCGATTTTAAGCTTTAAATCGCTTTCTGGAGGGTTATACGCGCTCTGATGCGTAAATATAACCAGTTTAATCCAACGAACACTCCAAAATAGTGAAATAGGCTTAACATACCTTAAATAACCTTTACATAACTTAGAAATAAGTTTTGAAGGCTTTGGTATGACAAAAACAAGTTAATTCGCTTACAGGGACTAAACTTGACAAACTGTGAAAGTATGCCAATTTGAACTGTAACAAACATTCCAGAACATGACCATAAGTTAAACATACCATAAATATCCTTCACATAGCTTAGAAATAGGCTTTGAGGGGTTCGGTGTGCTAAAATAAACTTTTGGGTCATTCAGGGACTAAAAGCGTCAAAAAGTGCACAAGTTTGCACTTTCGCGCATAACTTACGTTCCGAATACATCCGGACATCCAAAAATTTATGTAAGCACTAAAATATTTTATTTTAGTGTTTGGCTTGAGAAAAATCCATTCGTCGCGCAATTTGGATCGGTTTTCGTGCTTATGCGTATTCCGTCGTAATTAAGCGAACATCGCGATCGTACGACCAAACGAACCAACATCCGACATATTTTTGAGCATGTTCCATGTCCACAATGTTTAGGCATCATTTTAGGGCCTTAAATTTGGCTTGACGGGCCTTAGAAGTGCCGGAAATGGGCTTAAACACCAACAGGGACCAAAACTGTCACTTTTGAAAGTTGCTGCTGATCAGAAGGGCCAGGCGGCCCGCCTACACTTCTGGTGATCCTTATGCGGGCCGCGTCAGCCTCCCAGATCAGCAAAACCTGTTTTACAGCCTGTTAACAGCTGTTAATCCCTTCAAATCCACTTGCACATGGTATTGGGCAATACTAGGGGCTCACATGGTTTTGTAAAACCATTATCTTGAGGTGTATGGCCAAGATCAAAGCACGGTTTCCAAGAAATGATCCTAACGGTTCGGGAAACACTATAAATACCCAACCCCTTTTCTTTCAAAAATCCACAAGAATCCTGATATGAGAAGCTCTAAGTTGAAACCTTTGTTTCATACCTGAGCTACTTGGATCGAGATTAGCATTCGGGGACCCTTTGTAAGTTTTCCTTCGTTCTTTTATTTCTTTTCGAGTCTGAAAGTCAAACTTTGTTTAACTTTCTGCATTGACCAGTTTATGGTCAATGCGAAGTTCGTTTGAACTTCGCAACGTGATAGTAATCACGATGGTTATAGTCCCTTGTGACTATGGCTACTGATTACCACGTTGTCTAGGGTCGTAAGGGTAAGTGATCTAATAAATCGCTTATACCTTCGAACCTGACCCATTTGGTCGATCATTGGGAACCGACCAAATATATTAGGTGACCATAGTAAATAGGGAATAACCTTCCGAGGTTATACCCTATGGTCACATCGTTTGAGTAGTTGTATGATAGGTAGTTTATATGCCTTAGGTAAATTACCAGAATACCCTTTTCATGTATAATTGATAATTAAGCATATGTAACCTAAACTTTTGACACATAACTGACTATTTAACATGTTTAGGCATATAACACTTGTCATAGGGCTAGTTAGACGTCTCGAGTGCGCTTTTGCGCGCAAGACGCGTTAAAGTAGCATAAGCTACCTTAATGGGTCGCGATGGGTCGAAAGCACTTAGGTTAGGTTTCATTTAGTATGTAGGCTTTGTTAAACCATATGACACGAGTCTCCATACTCGTTTGGTTTACGAACCCTCATTCTATCTAAATCCTCCGATTTAGGTCCGGTTAATTAACATAGTTACCTATATTAGGTGCCGTTTGATTCCGTGATCTCTAGCATTGCTTGGTGGTTATCTTAGGACTTCTGAGCAATCTCAAGTGAGTACATAGTTCCCCTCTTTTATTGTTTTCCAAACTGTTTTGGGGTGAAGCATGTGTACCTATGTGTTATTTTCATGATTTCAAAGTATAATTGATTATACATGTTATTACTTATCATTTGACAAACTAAATGACTATCTATGGTTTAAACACTGATTTCTCAAAGAACATAAAATAAAAATGTTGAATTGTACTTATTTTATGTTCACCAGACCGATTGTTAGTATGATATAGCGCTATAGGATTAGACACCCCATTCCTGTTGTCATGGAATGTCTGAAACCAATTTGTTTCTCCATCCAAATAGGGATTTCCTTTGTGGTATCCCTATAGTCTCAAAGGTGTATTTTGATGCACTAGGTCTGAATGAATTCTTAAATCACACTTTTAAAGTATAGTTTGATATACTCTCATGTGTGGTATTGTACAAAACCAACATATATTTTGTTAATCATCCAAAGCATATTTTGATATGTTATTTACAAAACCAAAACATAGTTTAATATGTTATTTATCACATCCAAAGCATATTTCGATATGTTATTTATGAAACCAAAACATAGTTTAATATGTTACTTACAAATCCAAAGTATACTTTTGATATGCTACTATAAGGTTATTCGTTTAACCTTACATTATTTTAGAGAGCATAACTTTTGATTTATTCAACCACTTTGTTTTGTACATTTTTACTTATGGTTTAAGTAGTCTCATTTTACTTACCATACATAACTTTTGTTTACACATTACATGGTTTACATTTAGCTTGGGTTATACAATAATATTGGACTATTGGTTTAAACATGAACATTCTATATTGGTGGTTTGGTTTGAGTAAGTGACTTGAGTAACGAGGCGTATGTAATATGATACAAGCATGGTGGATACGCCGCTGGTACTTCCTATATATAAGTGTTTGTATGGTATTACATATCATAGCGTTATTTGAATCATTTCAATTTGGACTTATACATTTTACACAAGTAACACGATTCTCTTACAAGACTTTGGTTTACAAACAATTTACTTATACAACTCATTTTACTTGGTTATACATTTAACCATACATTATTCTCTTATTTATACATATCATCTGAACTTATTGTTTTTCAAGCGATTTACAAAACAAATCAATTTACAAGGATCATGACTGACTTTTGTTAAACAACATTTTCTAAACTTATAAGTCATGAATCCTATATTCACAAAACCTATGTATCTCACAGGCATTTTTATGCTGACGTACCTATTTTTACATATGTTTCAGGTGCCGTCTTATGATGATTGTTGATACACGCTACAGTTAGGATGGACTCGTGCCTTAGCGACTTTAAAACTTGGAAGATCATAGTTGTACTTATTTGATTGTATTAAAACAATGAGTTCATTTATTCAATAAAACGAAATTATTTATGCCATGGTTATGAAACAATAATTCTGTTACAACACTCCCCGACGTTTCCGCCACGTTTTGTATGTTCTACGTGGTCGGGGTGTGACAGAAAAGTTGGTATCAGAGCCAATGGTTATAAGGAATTAGGTTATTAGTAATGCTTTGACCTAGACTATAACCTTCCTAGGACCCTAACACAAGTTTTCTTGTGTTTAGTTTTAAAACAATACCGTCACTTATTCTTAGGTGACAACCACAATAAGAACACAAATTTCTATCCCGCTTTGAAAACTAATCATCTGTTCTAGGATGATTTATTATATGGTTTTGAACCCTCTAAGTTTTCAAATCCCGTCAAAGTTGGTATAAATAATGTGAACACGTGCAAACTGGAAGGGTGGGTGCCTGTACCCTGAGTTTTCTGTCTAAGGCTAGAGTGTTCGTACAAATCCACATAATCGGACCAGTCAATCTTACCTGGGAACTCTTGGGGTGAGTGTCCACTTATAGGCGAGCATGTCTTCGCGATACATTATTTTTGACCTAATTACTTTGATAAATCACCGGGGTCGTTTGTTGCTTTGTAGTAACAAACAAACGACCACTATCCTTGCTTTCATCAGATTTGTTTCATCTCATTATTTTCGTCTAATTCTCTCACTCGTTTCCTTTCATGTTTCCTCTTTTAGAATGCCTCCTCGACGCGACAATCAGATGGCTAATGCCGAACTGGCGGAAATCATCACGCAACAAATGGCTGCTGCCTTCCCAAATCTTTATGCTCAAATGATGCAAGCCATCAACAACAACAATGCTCCATGCAATTTCAAGAATTTTAACTCGGCTAAACCACTCAAGTTTAGTGGTTCTGAGGGAGCAACTGGGCTTCTTCAATGGTTCGAGAGCATTGAGAATACTTTCCGTCATGTTCAATGTCCTGAAAATCGCAAGGTCGAGTTTTCTTCGAGTGTGTTTCAGAAGAGGGCTCTTACGTGGTGGAACGGGGTTATGAGAGACCGCGGTGCTGAGGTTGCATTAGCACAGACTTGGGCTGAGCTTAAGGCTCTTATGATGAAGGAATTCTGTCCTCGTCATGAGCTAAGGGCTCTAGAAAGGGAATTTGATGATTTGATGCAAGACAGTGGGGAACATCGAGCCTATACTGACCGCTATGAGGAATTGAGCTTGTTATGCCCTACTATGGTTACGCCTCTGGATAAGGCGATTGAGAAATACATTGATGGTCTTCCTGACGTAATTCAGGATATTGTTACTGGCAGCAACCCTACTACTGTCAGACAAGCCATTGAATTGTTTGCCACTCTGACTGAATCCCATATCAGGAAGCGCAAGCTATTTCGGAAGGGCGACTCAAGACCATCTGACAAGACTGCTCAAGTGGAACCCAAGGAAGAACATGCTGAGGTGTCCAAGAAGAAGAAGCGCAAAGCCTCTCAAAACTACGCTGTAACTGCTCAAGACAAACAGGTTGCACCAAACCAGCCAGCACAACCTCGCAAAAGGCAAAACTACGTTGGTACCGCACCTTTGTGCAACAAGTGCAACCGTCATCATCTAGAGCAAGAGCAGTGTCACAAATATACCCACTGTGGGCGGTTGGGACATTTGATCAATGTTTGTCGTTATGCAAATCAAGCTGCTGCAAACCCTGCTGCTGTTCAAGCAAGGTTCCCTCCGGGGTCATGTTATAACTGTGGTGACCTTACCCACTACAGGAACAATTGCCCAAGACTTGTTAACATACCTCCAGCGCGTGGACGAGTGTTTAACATCAATGAGGCAAACATGAACAATGATGCAGCAGTGAACAATTAGTGTTTTGTATTTTCCTTGGTTGTTATCTTTTGACACTTCAAGACCATTCGGTTGTTACATAAATAAAGATTTGTTGTTCTTATTTCTACAAAATTTATGCGTTTATATGAATGATTGATGCAACCTTATGATGTCAACCCAAATACAAACTACTCGTGTGGTTCTGTCATTTTATGATCACTTGTGATCTCCCTAAGAACCTTAAACACTCGTTTCCTTTAAGAAACAAAGCCAAACTCTTATTGAAAATCCTTCTATCTTTATAGATGGATCCTTGAAAATGATTAATGTGCCAAATAAAATCCATTGATTGGATTCCTGGTGTGTTTTAAATGTCCATACCTAAAGATAACAAATTAAAGAGTCAAGTTAACTAATTTTGTGCTTATGGGTTTTCTTACATGTTTTGTGGTTGTATGTGATCCATCCAAATCCTCATAGAATCTTTCATATCTCATACGAGAGATTCATAATAGGATATCCAAAGTTACTATCTTAAATCCTAAATGGACTTCTACGTTGTAGTCAAGTCCCTTGGATTTTAAAGTACTATTCTATAATTGGACCCCTTGGGAGGTCTAGTTAAACAGATTGATTTGAAAATCTGGTTAGAAATATCATGTGATGATATAATTGAAAAGATCCCTTAAGTGGTCTATTTAAGGAGATCGTACGACGGTCTAGTTAAGAAGGTCATGTGTTGATCTAGTTAAAAAGATTGTTCGTTGATCTAGTTGAAAAGATCCTTTGGTGGTCTAGTCAGGTCATTTCATGTTTATTCAGTTGATTTTTTTTCCTCTACGCATTATGAAATGAACTGTGCGGACTGTGCATGGGATTACGTAATTATGGAGGCCTACATAATAATGGAATTCAGTGCACAGAAACCACAAGAAGTTTTGTCATGTGTTAAGACCTATAGTGACGAGAATAATGATACGGTTGAAGTCTTGGACCTTGACCGATGTCATTTTATCCTACACTCCCCAATTCTGATTTCAAGCACACACAAGTTTCCTATGATAAGTCTTCATAAGAAACGTTCTTCTGTCCGTAGTTCAAAATTCCATGTTTTACTACTACAAGGAATTCACTTTGAGGGTTAACAAATTCGCTAAGAGTCCTAACATGGCCCAGAGTTTTACTTAAGGTTTCAATGGATCTCTTAGAAGGCGAAACCGTCACAGCTGTCTTCACAAGTTTCCTCTAGAATTAAATTTCGGGACGAAATTTCCTAAAGTAGGGAAGACTGTGAAACATGTGTCACTTCAACCATCAAACAAAGGCCAAACCAATGAAATATTGTATTTCATACTTGGGGTTTGTAAAAATATGTGTATCGTTTGCACATATAAACTCTTGTTCGATTTTAAGCTTTAAATCGCTTTCTGGAGGGTTATACGCGCTCTGATGCGTAAATATAACCAGTTTAATCCAACGAACACTCCGGAATAGTGAAATAGGCTTAACATACCTTAAATAACCTTTACATAACTTAGAAATAAGTTTTGAAGGCTTTGGTATGGCAAAAACAAGTTAATTCGCTTACAGGGACTAAACTTGACAAACTATGAAAGTATGCCAATCTGAACTGTAACAAACATTCCGGAACATGACCATAAGTTAAACATACCATAAATATCCTTCACATAGCTTAGAAATAGGCTTTGAGGGATTCGGTGTGCTAAAATAAACTTTTGGGTCATTCAGGGACTAAAAGCGTCAAAAAGTGCACAAGTTTGCACTTTCGCGCATAACTTACGTTCCGAATACATCCAGACATCCAAAAATTTATGTAAGCACAAAAATATTTTATTTTAGTGTTTGGCTTGAGAAAAATCCATTCGTCGCGCAATTTGGATCGTTTTTCGTGCTTATGCGTACTCCGTCGTAATTAAGCGAACATCGCGATCGTACGACCAAACGAACCAACATCCGACAGATTTTCGAGCATGTTCCATGTCCACAATGTTTAGGCATCATTTTAGGGCCTTAAAGTTGGCTTGACGGGCCTTAGAAGTGCCGAAAATGGGCTTAAACACCAACAGGGACCAAAACTGTCACTTTTGAAAGTTGCTGCTGATCAGAAGGGCCAGGCGGCCCGCCTACACTTCTGGTGATCCTTATGCGGGCCGCGTCAGCCTCCCAGATCAGCAAAATCTGTTTTACAGCCTGTTAACAGCTGTTAATCCCTTCAAATCCACTTGCACATGGTATTGGGCAATACTAGGGGCTCACATGGTTTTGTAAAACCATTATCTTGAGGTGTATGGCCAAGATCAAAGCACGGTTTCCAAGAAACGATCCTAACGGTTCGGGAAACACTATAAATACGCAACCCCTTTCCTTCCAAAAACCCACAAGAATCCTGATTTGAGAAGCTCTAAGTTGAAACCTTTGTTTCACACCTGAGCTACTTGGATCGAGATTAGCATTCGGGAACCCTTTGTAAGTTTTCCTTCGTTCTTTTATTTCTTTTCGAGTCTGAAAGTCAAACTTTGTTTGACTTTCTGCATAATGCGAAGTTCGTTTGAACTTCGCAACGTGATTGTAATCACGATGGTTATAGTCCCTTGTGACTATGCCTACTGATTACCACGTTGTCTAGGGTCGTAAGGGTAAGCGATCTAATAAATCGCTTATTCCTTCGAACCCGACCCATTTGGTCGATCATTAGGATCCGACCAAATATATTAGGTGACCATAGTATATAGGGAATAACCTTCCGAGGTTATACCCTATGGTCACATCGTTTGAGTAGTTGTATGATAGGTAGTTTATATGCCTTAGGTAAATTACCAGAATACCCTTTTCATGTATAATTGATAATTAAGCATATGTAACCTAAAATTTTGACACATAACTGACTATTTAACATGTTTAGGCATATAACACTTGTCATAGGGCTAGTTAGACGTCTCGAGTGCGCTTTTGCGCGCACGACGCGTTAAAGTAGCATAAGCTACCTTAATGGGTCGCGATGGGTCGAAAACACTTAGGTTAGGTTTCATTTAGTATGTAGGCTTTGTTAAACCATATGACACGAGTCTCCATACTCGTTTGGTTTACGAACCCTCATTCTATCTAAATCCTCCGATTTAGGTCCGGTTAATTAACATAGTTACCTATATTAGGTGCCGTTTGATTCCGTGATCTCTAGCATTGCTTGGTGGTTATCTTAGGACTTCTGAGCAATCTCAAGTGAGTACATAGTTCCCCTCTTTTACTGTTTTCCAAACTATTTTGGGGTGAAGCATGTGTACCTATGTGTTATTTTCATGATTTCAAAGTATAATTGATTATACGTGTTATTACTTATCATTTGACAAACTAAATGACTATCTATGGTTTAAACACTGATTTCTCAAAGAACATAAAATAAAAATGTTGAATTGTACTTATTTTATGTTCGCCAGACCGATTGTTAGTATGATATAGCGCTATAGGATTAGACACCCCATTCCTGTTGTCATGGAATGTCTGAAACCAATTTGTTTCTCCATCCAAATAGGGATTTCCTTTGTGGTATCCCTATAGTCTCAAAGGTGTATTTTGATGCACTAGGTCTGAATGAATTCTTAAATCACACTTTTAAAGTATAGTTTGATATACTCTCATGTGTGGTATTGTACAAAACCAACATATATTTTGTTAATCATCCAAAGCATATTTTGATATGTTATTTACAAAACCAAAACATAGTTTAATATGTTATTTATCACATCCAAAGCATATTTCGATATGTTATTTATGAAACCAAAACATAGTTTAATATGTTACTTACAAATCCAAAGTATACTTTTGATATGCTACTATAAGGTTATTCGTTTAACCTTACATTATTTTATAGAGCATAACTTTTGATTTATTCAACCACTTTGTTTTGTACATTTTTACTTATGGTTTAAGTAGTCTCATTTTACTTACCATACATAACTTTTGTTTACACATTACATGGTTTACATTTAGCTTGGGTTATACAATAATATTGGACTATTGGTTTAAACATGAACATTCTATATTGGTGGTTTGGTTTGAGTAAGTGACTTGAGTAACGAGGCGTATGTAATATGATACAAGCATGGTGGATACGCCGCTGGTACTTCCTATATATAAGTGTTTGTATGGTATTACATATCGTAGCATTATTTGAATCATTTCAATTTGGACTTATACATTTTACACAAGTAACACGATTCTCTTACAAGACTTTGGTTTACAAACAATTTACTTATACAACTCATTTTACTTGGTTATACATTTAACCATACATTATTCTCTTATTTATACATATCATCTGAACTTATTGTTTTTCAAGCGATTTACAAAACAAATCAATTTACAAGGATCATGACTGACTTTTGTTAAACAACATTTTCTAAACTTATAAGTCATGAATCCTATATTCACAAAACCTATGTATCTCACAGGCATTTTTATGCTGACGTACCTATTTTTACATATGTTTCAGGTGCCGTCTTATGATGATTGTTGATACACGCTACAGTTAGGATGGACTCGTGCCTTAGCGACTTTAAAACTTGGAAGATCATAGTTGTACTTATTTGATTGTATTAAAACAATGAGTTCATTTATTCAATAAAACGAAATTATTTATGCCATGGTTATGAAACAATAATTCTGTTACAACACTCCCCGACGTTTCCGCCACGTTTTGTATGTTCTATGTGGTCGGGGTGTGACATGTTACTTTGAATCTTGGAAGCTACTTGGTGTATGGAAAGTGTGAGTGAGGTTTTGTGGAACTTATTTGGATAGCCAAAGCTTCCATGTTCACACACAACTCATGCACAAGACTTTCAACATAGAAGGTTGAAGCTTGGATGGTTTTCAATCAATTTAAAGTAAGTTTTAAGATTGTTTCTTGGTGGTATTTATCCACAACTATGAACTTAGTTGGGAGCTTGGTGGGTACAAGTTTACACCAAGTTTTAACTAATATAAACAAGATATGAGAATGTAAATTCAAAATAGTAAGTTTTATAACTACCTTAGACCTTAATGTGGGTTCCACATTAGTTTGCCAAGGCAAACTTGTGGAAATCTTCCTAGAGGTTATCCAAGAAGTTTAGTGAAGAAAAGAGAAAGAAAAAAGAGAAAAGTGAGTAGAAACTCACTGTGAACAACTAGGGAGTTCACTGATGTAACGCCTTGCTTTTTCATACTTTCCATAATTAGAAACCCTTGCTTGTATTTCTATTTTTTGGAAGTCTTGTATTCTTGTAATCATCTTTTCGTTGTAACCGTTGTAAAATCCGAGACTTGGATCATAATGAAATTCGTATTTTCTTTACATTCATGTTATACATGTTTCATACTTGTTCATACGCTTGGATTGATTAAACATGTGACACTTTATTCATACTTTGTGATAAATACGTCAAACTTGCAAACACGTGATTATATGTTCAACTTACGCGAATACGACACTTATTTTCGACAAAGATACATGTTTATACTTTTTTAGGTTGGTTTTATAAAATAATAAAATAACATACCCTTATATATGATCCTTTGTGCTTAAAACACCTAAAATATACTTGAAACAAGCATTTATGGAAGTATAGGGGGTGTAAGTGTCCAAAAATCAAACTTGAACCACAGCCCGGGCGGCTCACCGGCCACGACCCGGCCACCCTATGTGGGTCGCTCCCCATGAGTGGGTTCGATCCGCAGAAACATTGAACAACTCGTTTTATTAGCGGGTTTTGGTGTTTTTATTAAGTTTAAACTTGTGTTTCTTGCAATTAATGTCACCTAATCAACCCTAATTCTTTCCCCTATAAAACACAAGCCTCCTCCACACTTTTTCCACTTTACCACTCACTTGAACACTCTCAATTCACTCTCAAATCAGCTGTTAATCAGAAGCAAGATCAGATTCGTCACAAGTTGCTATAGTGAGCATAACTCCTTCATTCTTCAACCTTTTTCTTTGATTCTTCTTTCTAATCACTTGGAACAACCTTAGGTATGTTTCCACAGGTTTTCCATGGAAAACTAAGGTCTGGAACATCACCAAAACAGGCTCCAAAGTGAAGTAAAATTTTTGTTTTGATTTAAACACTTGTTAAACTACTTAAACTTGAGGTTTCTTATACACATTCCTATGTCCTTATGCTCGTAATCAAATCTATGGTTAGTTTGGCTTAAAAACAAGGTCATGACATGTAAAATCAGAGGTTTAAACCTCATAAACATTCTGTTTTGGTTAGGGTTTTAACCCACAAGTGGTGTACAAGCTTAAAGCTTGTAGTTCGATGATTATAAGGTTAGCTTGGGCTATCCTACTTGAAAATCCACACATCACTTGATGTTTTCTTAGATTAGTTGTAGTTATTTCATTTCCTATTGTATGGTCATGACCCTCCTTGTTGTCTATGACAACATGTGTAGTGGTGGACACCAAAGAGGTACCTAAATGGAAGACTTGTCTTTCCTACCTCATGCATGACTTATGTGAAATACAAAAGAGGTTCCTAAATGGAGGATTCATCCTCCTACCTCATGCTTGACTTATCTGACATTATGATATCTATATAACTTATATAATATTCAAGTAACCAAACTTTTGATGATGAACTAGTGGTCATTTGTCAAGATAGTGGGTTGCATCATCTAAGACTTTAATAACTTGTTATGATTCTAATGGGTAATTTGACCCATGAAAGCATTCTAACCCTTTTGGGTTCATAGTGTCGAAACAAGTATTATAAGACTAGATGATTACTTTCCTTATATGTCTATTTTCATATGTTTTTAAACTCCGAATCTTAAATTCTGTTAACTACCCATACTCAAACACCTATGTTTCTTTGTGTAGAAGGACACGATGTTCCACTCTAATCAACCAACAACTCTCGCGGGATTATCAAGTGGAAAGCTTGCAAAACCGTGAGTATACTTGAACCCATTTTACTTTTAATCACTTGCAACATATATGTTATACAAAAACACACTTCACATGAAACTATTTTAATCACACTCTATCCATGCTTTAACATGAAACTATATGATGCTTGTTAGACTTGTATGTTATGTAAACTTTTCGTGTCGATATACGCTCATTAACTTTGCTAGCCTACCTTAACAATTATAACCTACCTTAACAATTTAGGTGGACTTAGATACACACCTAGATTAATTTATTAATTTAATGTTATGTATTGAAACAATGTTGTTCTATTTTGAATCTTTGTATGACAATTTAGTATTGCAATGAAATTTGAATTTAAATTATATTGTCACATAGTGTTATGAAGTTTTAAGCAATTTGTTCATCTCATCCCGATGTTTCCGCCATCGGTTGGGGTGTGACAACTGAGTTGCTGGATATCTTTGAGAGAATTGAGAGTTTGTGGTGTGTCAACTCTAGTGGACCCTCGTCAAAGTGTCAAAATTTAATTTTGATACGAAGAGTACCAACCACATTAGGGTACAAAATTGTCAAGTTAGGGGTGAAACCCGCATCTTGTCGATTAAGTCCCATTCTTCGATTTTCAATCTCGCCAAGGTCCCGATTGTTTCAATCGATTAGAGACGTGTAGTAACTGAAGGGTAAGATACCGTTAATCTCTTCTTATCTATAGGCCAAAGCACGTTTCTCTAATTCAAAGGACTTTCGACCCACTTTGGAATAGTCGACGTTTCTCTACCTGAAACAATCCGATGTTTTATGAGCCTCTCTTTTATGATATGTCAATTTATATGTGATTTTTATACTTGTTACCTTGTTCATTTCAAAACCGTTAGACAATTCGCACGTTTCTCGCAATAAAAACAATAATAATCTATCGTGAACAAAATAAAATTACGATACCTTCATTATATATGTTATGCTATGTGGAATCCATGATTATACTATGTGAAACAATTTGAACCTTTATGTGCGATGTGACGCATTCATGAAAACGATTTTTTTTCTTAAAATAAACATTATGATCAAGTCTCACCTATTTGTTCTTTTGAATCTTAGATGTCTGGCAAACTCTCCAACTCGACAAAGAAGTCTAAGACCAACTCCAAAAAGAAAATGATGGCTTTCATGGCCGATCAGATTGCTTTCATCGTCCCAAAGATTGTTACTGAAATTCAAGCTAGCTCTACCCCAAACTCCTCCATTGATTCGAAGGTTGAAGTGCGCAAGCCCGTGTTGTTCAATTTTAAGCACTTCTCATCTTGCAACCCTAAGTCGTTCACTGGCAATAAGGGGTTGACTGCTATGCTTGAATGGATCGACAGCATAGAGGTCGCACTTATCAACATTGAATGTCCTGAAGAGCTCAAACGCGTAGTGCTACTAGGGTCTTCCAAGATATGGCCTTGGAATGGTGGACCAGCGAAAGGAACACTCGTTCAAACGAAGATGCCTATGCTCTACCTTGGGAAGAAGTTAAGGAACTTATGATGGAAGAATTATGTCCGCCGCATGAGCAACAAAAGCTCGTGGAAGAATTCTGGGTGCTTAAACAAGTTGACGACAACAACTTAGCCTATACCACCCATTTCAAGCAACATAGTTTCATTGTTCCCCGCCTTGTTTTGACCACCGAACGCACGATTCGAAAGTTCATCAATTGTTTTGATGTGTGTAAAATGCAACATATAAATTAAATCAAATGAGGCATAAAACTAACCCTTTTTTAGTACTAATGTTGGAAAAAGTGTGCTTTTGTCTTCCTTTTGTATTTTAAGGACCAAACGAGCTTAAATGAACAAAAGGAACAAATATGCAACAAAAACTAATATAAATATAAAGAAAAGGAATAAACGTGGCATGCCCAACCCCTCGACTGCATCTCCCCAAGCAAAAACAAGAAACAGAAGGCTGTGTCTGCAGAAATGGACAAAGCTGTATAAGCTGCTATTCCCACCACGGGGGCATGCCCAGCTCAGCACATGGCGCTGTCAACGCTAAGATTCACAGAATCTTGCAAATCTTGATAGTACAGATACACTTCTTCACACGGGGCCGTGCCCAGCGAACACGGGCCGTGTGGAGCCTAATGCAGACAAGAGCAATTAATGAAGGAAGAGAAAGTGGCTGGCCACGAGGCCATGTCCAGCGGACACGGGGCCGTGGCCGGACTTCTGTTCAGGCTATAAATAGGGGTGCTTGGCTCACTTCAAAGGCATCCCTTGGCAAACCACCTCACTCCCACTTTGCCACTACTCCACCACCACTACAACACCCACATCCACCATCATCATCAATCATCCACCTTAGAGTGTGTGTAGTAGTCTCGGGATCCAAGATTGACAATAAGAGTTCTTGGCAATCAAAGGCCATGTTTGCCTAGGTCTCTTACATCACTTGGTGAACACAAGCATTTAATGTAATACTTTTGATTTTTAATCTTTTCGCACTTTTTATTTGGTTTTGTATTAATGACTTTAATAACTAGTTTCTTATGTTGAAGGTGAAACTTTCTTATCATTTGTCCGTGGTGTCTTGGCATTACTTTACTGTCTATATAAAGTAAAAGATTTTCACCATTCATATTTCTACGATCTATATAGATATATGTTGGCTACCTGGTCGGGGGTTAAGGGAATGGTTTGGTAAGGTTCTTGCCTTGTTCAGTGTATAGATCCTATAAGGACCTGGGTCAAGCTTACTAGGACCTCCTTCAATACCCACTGGTACTGGATGGCAGGGGTGCGAATGGCTTGATCCCCTCATAAGTAAACTACAATTAATACATTAAACCGGCTACTTGGGATTGTATCCCTGCTGACTCAAACCACTTAGCCGAGGGTAACGTCGCCTTCAAAAGAGGAGCCTACCACTTTTCGCATTAATAACTTAATTAATTATCTTCCAATATTCCGACCCTTTGGGATTGTATCCTTGCTGACTCAAACCACTGGGTTGAGGGTAACGTTACCTTCAAAAGAGGGGCCTACTACTATAACTATGATAATCTCTTAAAAAGTGCAAAAGTGCGATAATCATCAAAGGATACATTAAAGGCGAGTCGGATCCAAGTGATTTATCTTGTCTATCTGTTTTATTTTTATTTTTATTTTCAGCATTTTAGTTTTTGTTTTTTTTTTCATGTTAAAACATTTCCTAAAAATTTTGATTTGATTAGACGTTGAGGATAAACCGGTACTAAAAGCTCTTGTGTCCTTGGACGACCTCGGTATCTTAATAACGCTATACTACGCTCACCATGGGTGCACTTGCCCATGTGTCTGTTTGGTGTTAGTAGAATATTGTGTTTATAAATTTAAAACTTGACTAATGTGTAAAATGGGCTTAAAATATCAATAAAAACATAACACACCTTACACACACCAAGTTTTTGGCGCCGTTGTCGGTGACACAAGGATTTTAAAAAAGTTAGGAATCAACAGCCTAATCGTTTTTCTTATTTTTCTATTTTTTAGGATTTTTCTAGATTTTTCAGCTTCTGCAGACTTCAGCACGGGACCGTGCCTGGTCAGACAGGGGTCGTGCCCAACATCCTTATTGGCAGTTTTTGTTTTCTGAGTTATAGAAAGGTGACCACCGGGCCATGCCGGTGCAGTACGGGGCTGTGTTGAACTTTCCAGTAACAGGGATCCAAAAAACAATCACTGTAACCACGACCATGGGGCCGTGGTGAGACTTCTGACCAACAATCTTTTCTGTTTTTATCGCAGGACTTGAGACCCAGGTGCAACACCTGAACTTCCTACGAAGTGCATGGGCTCCATTTCCAATAAAGACATAAAAGAACCTCTAGACGAACCCGAACGCTTTATAAGAAAAAGACATAAAGCTAAAATCCAAGAGAAAGTTTCGGGGGACCTACTTCCAATGGCGGATCAACATTCCCTAATGGATTACCTACGGCCCATAGTAGGTAATCTTGGTGCCGCTATCAATGCACTGAATGTCGATGCCAACAACTTCGAGCTTCGGCCGCATTTGATACAAATGCTCCAAAACTCCGCAACTTTCCATGGGCTTGCGGACGAAGATACCCATTTACATATTACCAACTTTTTGGAAATATGTGATATTTTTGGATCAACGGGGCATCAAACGACGCCATCCGCCTTCGAATGTTCCCATTTTCATTAAAAGACCGAGCTAAGGCTTGGCTTAACACCCTCCCAAGTGGTTCTGTAAATACTTGGGAGGAACTCGCCCAAAAGTTTTTATATAAGTATTTCCCTCCTTTTAACGGCTAAATTAATGACTGAAATTAATACATACTCACAAGAGGACGGGGAATCCTTATATGAAACTTGGGAAAGATTCAACGAGGTATTAAGAAAATTCCCTCATCATGGTCTTGCTATATGGCAACAAGTATCCACTTTCTATAATGGATTGTTGCCACACACAAGACAAACACTTGACTCTAGCTCCGGGGGACTTCTAGGTAATCGTCGCCCAAACGAAATTTATAATCAAATTGAGGAAATTGCTCAAAACAATTTTCAATGGCACACTCCTCGAGGGACAAAATCTATTGCCCCGGGCGCCCATAAGGTAGATGAGAACACTTCTTTACAAGCCCAAATCGAGGCCCTCTCTTCGAAAATCAAAAAGTTAGAAATGGAAAAAACGGCTTCGGTTATGGCTTGCGAAGGGTGTGGTGGGCCACATGAAAATTGGAGTTGTATGAAAGAAATGGATAATCAAATGGAAATGGTAAACTACATTGATAATAGACCTAGGCCGTCAGATCCTCCAATGGGTACCTATAACCAAGGATGGCGTAACTACCCTAACCTTGGTTGGAGAGAACCCGACAATAGTAGTAATCAACAAAACCAAAACCAACGAACAAACTTTCAACAACCAAGAAATGAGTCACAAAATTTCTCTCAACAACAACAAGGGGGACGAAAGAGGCTTGAAACACTATCTCACGCCTCATCTCCGACACTGAAAAGAAAAACTCGGATCGATTCCAACAGATGGAATCGAGGTTTAGAAATCAACAAGCTAGTATTCAAAACAATGAAAAACAACTAAATCAACTAGCTCAAAATTTCTTTGAGAGACCACAAGGCGCGTTACTGTCACAGCCCTATATTTCCACATATTACCGGTAGGCCCGGTGGGGAGTATCGTGAGGCAGTTGATATCATCATAGACAATTGATCACAGTTTAATGCACAGCAGAAGTCTAAAAATAATATTACAAACCGAATTTGAAAAGTAACATAAAATATTACACAACGGTTGTAAGTGGATCCAAAGGCGGATCTAAAACAGAAAGTAAACATAGTTCAACCGACTTAAAGTATTTAGAGCTTGCAAGACTCTTTAAGAAATACTCAGGAGTTCCAGCCCATTTCGTGTAGTACCTACACTTAATCTTTTTGAAAAATACGTCAGTTTACACTGGTAAATACAATTAACTGACTCTTTTGAAAAGTGTTTATAAAATTGATTTGGATGCACAAGGCATAAAATATATTATAACTTGGGACAATTATTAAAATAATCTTGTATACAGATTTATATGTTTGTCGTCCATTCAGGCCCGGTTAGAAGAGCCGAGACAAGATTAATAGACACACCACTAGTATAAACCCACAAGAAGTTTCCTCACGAGTGAGATACCGTTTTACATACGCAACTGTCAGGTGTATGCCTACACCCCGTGCCTAAGTCATGGCCATTTCAAATGAATGAGCCGAGGATATATCCAGGACACGGTCATTAACCCCCCAAAGGCTTTGTATCAAACAAAACAGATTAAAACGGGTTATGCAATTTATTAATCACAATCCGATTAAATGATTTCATACCCGACCAAGCGGTATTATTATAATACAGTATCCCAAGCCCGTATAAGGGAAAATAAGTTAAAAGTATTTACCTGAGCTAAATGAAATGTACTCTCAGTTGTATTTTCTAATCAGCAAGTATAGGGAGCTTTTACTGGGCTCCTAATCTGGAATGAAGGTTTTAATAACCTATTAGATTCCTAACGGGTCTTATTTAAGTTATAACTTAGACCGGTTAGTTTTAAAGAAAGGTTTACGGTTCAAAACGCAAGATTAAGCGAAGACCGGATCAGAATGTGACTTTGACCCGATAAGTATGCAGACTTGTAATAAATGGGTAAACTAATCATATTCTGGATTTTGAAGTAAAAATGATAAGGTTTGACCCGTTTCGGCTAATTTATGCAAACTAGTTACATAAACCGTACCGAACGCGTATATGCATAACGGGTAACCGAACGAGTCATGAACAAGTTCTATAAGTTATTATGCTTAAAATGTGTTATGATATCAGTAGTATATCTTCCATTATGCCCAAAACGAATTTAAAACTAAATAAAGCCCCATAAGGGTATTTTGGTCATTTTATAGTTTATAAAAGAGGTTAAATAATAAAATGAGGTTCTGGTCTAAAAATGTTAGTAAAACATTTATTTTATCAAGTTAATTCAGCGAGATATCATACATATGTGAGGTTTATCATTTATGGCCAAACTATGCATCGTAGGGGCATTTTGGTCATTTCACATATGCTTTTAAGGTTAAATTTGGAAATCTGAGTTCAAGACTTATACTTACTGTTAAAGTATAAAAATTTGTTTATAACATCAGTAGGTAACAAGTCTTAGGCATTAAATATGGTTTTAAACCATACTATGCGCTTAATATGCGTAAAAGTCAGTATTTGACGATATTTGAAATATTTATAAAATTTTGAAGTCCTGATCAGTTTCTAAAGCTTAAAATATTTTACTTAACATATGAAATCATTAGGAAAAGGTTTGGTACCAAAATGATATGTAGAACTCATTTTATTAGCGAAAAGGGCATTATCATCAATACCGAATTTGCACTAGAACTCTATGTTATGATTAGTATAAAATTTGAAAAAAAATTTCAAAAATCCCTAAATATTATATCATAACAGTAGGTAGCAAGTTTGTTGCCAAAAATTGGGTTTAAATATGATTTATGCCAGAAATGTCATTTAATTAATAAAAAGCTTTAGTTTTACGATATCTTGCATAACTTTCATTCTAAACCAGAAACGGACGTCAAATTTTTAGGACATACCTATAAATCAGTAATGAAGATTTTTGTCCACTCACATTTCCAAAAATTTCATTTTTATATCAAAAGGGCAAAATGGTCAATTTTAAGCGAATAACGGAACATGCATGTAATCTATGATTTCTAAGGAACCATGTAGTATAACTTCAGAGAGTTATACTAACATGTAATATGGTCCCAAAGGAACCCTAAGGCATAACTAAACTAAGCTAAATCGGGTGAGAACTGAAAGTCAAAGCAAAAGTCTACTTTTGCGACTTTCGGTTGCGAACCGAGCCTAAACTCAGAATTGTCGGGTTGAACATGCCTAAACATGTTCTTATATTATTTACCAAGTTATTTAAGTGTTAAAACATTTTTCATAACTTCTACATTATCAGTTATGAACTATTTTGTAAAAACTGACTTGTTTGACTTTTTGTTAAGTAGTTTGACCCGACAATTGACCAAGTAAATGTGATAATTAGGAGGTGCCCTTTTAAGGTTTTATTACCTACATAATTACCAACACATAGCCACTTTCAATTCGAATAATGGCTGGACCGTTAGTGATTAATCACAAAGTCAAAGCATCATTATGATAACTTTGACTTTCGGTCATTAAGCTAATGAAAACTTAACTATGGAAGCTAAGAACACTTACAATAGTCCTTAGCACGAAATTTGAACTAAAGAAAACTTCCTAGAAGACCAGGAGAAAGAGTTGTGAAGTAAAAACTTCAAGTATGCATGAACAAATGAAAACTAAGGCTCTTATATAGGAAATTGGATGCTCTTGGATCATTGCAGCTGTACCTAGGGGGTTACCAGATGTTCACAAGTGTCCCTAGGGCAGTAAAAACTAGTTTCTCAGTCCCTGGTATCAAAAACAAGCATGCAATGGCGGTGGAACAGGCTGCAACATGCAGCTGTCCATTTCTTGGTCGCTGGCAGTTAGGGGTGCAAACGAGCCAAGCCGAGCCCGAGCTTGACTAGGCTCGAGCTCAAGCTCGATTAACTTATGTGAGCTCGGGCTCGAGCTCGGCTCGATTCGAGCTTTGTTTTCAAGGCTCGAGCTCGGCTCGTTTGTATTTTTACAAGCTCGAGCTCGGCTCGTTTATTATCTATTAATTAATATAATAAATAAAAATAATATAAATATTAGACTTTTTAGGCTCGCGAGCTCTGATCGATGTCGTTTGGTCGGTCAAAAAATATTTATAAAAAGTTCCTAAATACCTTAACTAGTTAGGGTAAGTAGGGTGTCGGTCCACGAGGAGTATGTGGTCAGAATTGGTTTTCTATCTACATTAACTAAATAAAATAATTAATTGATTGGTTTGGTTGTTTTTTAGAAAATAAAGTCTAAACTAATGTGATTTAGAAAACAATAGTGGTCAAGGTAACCTCCTCCAAACTTCAAGTTCTAGGTTTACAAAATCTCAGTTTAATTCAATAATTGACACCACATAGACATAGTGTGGGAAAGTTGATTAGTTTGATTGGTTACTGAAAACGGGTCTTTGTCATCAGATCTCTTATAAGTCAATTAACCCTATTCACTAGCGTGAATCAACCTACTCTATGTCACCCAATCCGCTACAAGGTTTTGTCATTAACCGAACAAATTGTAAAGTAAGGACTCAAAAACACAAGCAAATAGTTCAAACAAAATCAACACATCAAATTACTTATAAAGGTTTGTCAATCCAAAAGTAATTCCAAACATGAATAAAACTGGAAAGAAATAAAACCTAACTGAACCATCTGTCTGGAGGATGCCACGTATGATTTAGCTGCTCATGGTTTGAGCCACCATTGTAGCAAAATAAGATGAAATTGTTTAATACAATCAAAAGCAACAATACTAGATGGATAGTAGATGATAAGCCCCCCTTTTCTTCACTCCAAGTCCCCAAATTATATTCCCCACTCGTTCCTAGCAGGTTGTAACCGAAGAAGACATGATTAGACACCTTAATTTCCCATAAAAAGGCCTTTAAATGCAGATGTTACAAGTTGAGATCAGTAGGTTACGGCTGTCAGCCGTAGGTTACGGCTGTCAGCAAGTCCCAAAGTCAACATAGGGCCGTAACCTACGGCCCTCAGCCGTAGGTTACGGCAGTCAGCATTCTTTACGGCTAGGGGCTCCTGTTTTACGGCGGAAACTTTTGGCATTTGGTGGGAGCCGTAACCTACGGCTGGGAGCCGTAGGTTACGGTTCTGAGTGACTTTCTTCTCCTTATTTCTTCATCAATTTTCCATTTCCTCACTTCTCGATTTCGCCAACTTCCACCATCCTTCTAATCTTTCTAAATCCCTCATCTTGAGTACTTTAACACATGCACATCATTTCATCTAGTGGTTACCAAGTTCAAGCAAATAACCGTGTATAGTATGGGATTTTAATCATTTTAAGGCTCTTTAGGGTTGTCCTACGGACCACCCGTCACATCCCCACACTTACCCGTTGCTTGTCCCAAGCAACTCATTCAAAACGATTCAAAACCACAAGCGATCAATCATGTAAACCAAGCTAAAGTGCCATCCTTTTACTAACTTTCAATCATACCACAAAACACACCCCTCACACAAAATCTCTCGGTAACAAGAATTACTAGCATGTAATGCAAAACCACTCAATGCGTGTGTGTGTGTGCGACAATAAGCTTGTATAAGAATCAAGTTTCCTCCTAACAAATATCTAGCATGCTTATGAATCAAGAAGGACTTACGGGTTATAACGGGGCTATGTGTAAAGGTAGGAAAATGGTGGAATATATATGCGAGAGCTAATTGACTTTACCCGGTTTTTATTTCTACCACTAAACAAAGCAACCATCAAATATATACACAACTTCTTCAACATTCTCAATAACTATTGAGACTAAATACCTTTTTTTTCATATTTTCCTCTTTCTCTTTTTTTTTTCTTTTTTTTTTCATCATTTTTTTTCATTTTTTTTTCATAACACATCAAACTCAACAATATATACAAGAACATCAATACTACATACTAAATCTCCTAAACTGGGTCATCTCAAAGGGTAAAAATTTTTAGGAAGTAGGCTTGGGTCACAACCGAATAGTCAAAGGCTCAAACATGGCTTTCTAAGGACCAAACCCCCACACCTCACAATACCAAGCTCATATATGTAACGTATGAGGTCCAACCCCCAATTCCCACACTCTCACACATCTAGACGAGGCTACCTAAAAGTCCCCTATCCTTTTCACAAGCATGCTAATTCTAAGATTTAACAAGAATTCGTACACAAGTTCTATTAACACACGAAACACACCGCCACTCAAACAAAGGAATATCAATAACAATAATATGTGGCTCAAATTCTCACCAAGAAAAGACTAGGAATGGGTGTCGGCATGTCATGCGGAACAATATCAAGTGTTCAAATTTCAACAATTTTTCGCTTGGTTAACAATTTTTTCAAAAATTCTCAAAATTTTCCCCTCATCCCCACACTTGGGATACATTGTCCCAATGTATGGTTTTGAGAGAAAGATCGCTTCTAACCAAAAACATTAGCTTTCGCTAATAATCTCAAATCCCAAATTTCTTTTTTTTATATATTTTTTTTATTATTTTTTTAAAAAAAAAATTTTTATGAAAATTAAAAAACACACCACCACTAGCACAACCCACCAAACAAACAAACACATCAAAACACCACCCAACCGCCCAACCAAAAACTTAAACATGAATATATACAAAGGTGCACAAGATGAGAACAAGAGACGACCTGATTAGTAAAACAACAGTGTTGGTAGTGATGCAGCTGCGGTAATCGGACCGGTTCAAAAACATCTCTTAGATTCGCCGATATCTCAACAGGGATGTTGCCAAACATCCCCACACTTGAATCATTGCATCCGCGAAGGTTGAAACGTAATAACCTGCCAAAACACAAACACACCACCAAAATAAAACCAAACAAAGCAAAACAAAACAAAACAAAACACAAATACAATACTCTACATCCTCGGGCTGCCTCCCGAGAGCGCTAAGTTTAAAGGTCTTCAGCCAGACCATACCTGATATGCGTTATGGTGGTCTTAATGCACACTTACCCGCAGCATTTCCAACAAATGCCCGGAAATTTACATGCCATCTCCATAGATTTATCAGTATATTTGGCATGATAAAGTTGCTCCTGCGGGCTTTTCTAGTCCACTTCATGACATATACCTTAATGTCTGATAGTTTCACCCTTCTCATCTTGTTCCTCGAACCCTCTTCCCCACACTTATTAATTTGAATCATTGATATGGGAAGAGATTCGGTACACATATCCATCTCATCAGCCTGCTCTACCTCATAATCTACACACATCATCTGATCTACAAGTGACTCTTCATCAGATAAAGGACTCATTGGTGTGGTATTATCCTCCACAACCTCCTCCTTCATGTGAGAATAATCTCTAATATCGTCAGGTAATGGTGAGAGGCGTTCTTCTATCTCTATCTTCAATTTTAAAGTATGACACTTAGAAACTAAGTAGCTGATTCGGTCTTCATCGGACAAGTTGGGTGTTGCTAAATTTTGCTCGAGTTTGGACAAAGTTACTTCCAATACAGCAAGCTCTTTCTCCTCCTCGGTCTCATAAACATAAACACCCTCGGGCTCAGAATATTCTTCGGGATGATATTGTCGATATCCCTGATACGGTCTATAGATGCGCGCTTCCATCATCTTTTTATTCCAATACTTCGGGTTTTCCGAATACACCGGGCACACATCATAATCATAAGTGTGATCGCGACCGCAACAAAAACATAGACCATCCATCCTTTCCTCATAATAAACTTCCTCATCCCGATCGTATCCCTATGAATAATAGTCATCGTCCATTTCTGATTCATAATCATCAACGTATGATGGAGGTGGAAGCTGTGAAACATAAGACACCGGTTTTCCATGTTCCCTCCTGTAGTAAGCCTCGTGGCAACCAATACATGGATGTCGTGGACCCCCGCACAATCTACACGTAAATAAGCTGAAATTTGTGTAATGCCCTGTCATCCTGCACAACACAACTCAACTACCAAGTGTAAATCATGAACATAAAAGAACTCTTTTTTTTTTAAATTTTGAAAGAAACTAAACTAAACTAAAAACCAAAACTAAGCGCACTAACTCCCCGGCAACGGCGCCATTTTGATCGATGTCGTTTGGTCGGTCAAAAAATATTTATAAAAAGTTCCTAAATACCTTAACTAGTTAGGGTAAGTAGGGTGTCGGTCCACGAGGAGTATGTGGTCAGAATTGGTTTTCTATCTACATTAACTAAATAAAATAATTAATTGATTGGTTTGGTTGTTTTTTAGAAAATAAAGTCTAAACTAATGTGATTTAGAAAACAATAGTGGTCAAGGTAACCTCCTCCAAACTTCAAGTTCTAGGTTTACAAAATCTCAGTTTAATTCAATAATTGACACCACATAGACATAGTGTGGGAAAGTTGATTAGTTTGATTGGTTACTGAAAACGGGTCTTTGTCATCAGATCTCTTATAAGTCAATTAACCCTATTCACTAGCGTGAATCAACCTACTCTATGTCACCCAATCCGCTACAAGGTTTTGTCATTAACCGAACAAATTGTAAAGTAAGGACTCAAAAACACAAGCAAATAGTTCAAACAAAATCAACACATCAAATTACTTATAAAGGTTTGTCAATCCAAAAGTAATTCCAAACATGAATAAAACTGGAAAGAAATAAAACCTAACTGAACCATCTGTCTGGAGGATGCCACGTATGATTTAGCTGCTCATGGTTTGAGCCACCATTGTAGCAAAATAAGATGAAATTGTTTAATACAATCAAAAGCAACAATACTAGATGGATAGTAGATGATAAGCCCCCCTTTTCTTCACTCCAAGTCCCCAAATTATATTCCCCACTCGTTCCTAGCAGGTTGTAACCGAAGAAGACATGATTAGACACCTTAATTTCCCATAAAAAGGCCTTTAAATGCAGATGTTACAAGTTGAGATCAGTCGGAGGCGTAACCTACGGCTCCCAGCCGTAGGTTACGGCTGTCAGCAAGTCCCAAAGTCAACATAGGGCCGTAACCTACGGCCCTAAGCCGTAGGTTACGGCAGTCAGCATTCTTTACGGCTAGGGGCTCCTGTTTTACGGTGGAAACTTTTGGCATTTGGTGGGAGCCGTAACCTACGGCTGGGAGCCGTAGGTTACGGTTCTGAGTGACTTTCTTCTCCTTATTTCTTCATCAATTTGCCATTTCCTCACTTCTCGATTTCGCCAACTTCCACCATCCTTCTAATCTTTCTAAATCCCTCATCTTGAGTACTTTAACACATGCACATCATTTCATCTAGTGGTTACCAAGTTCAAGCAAATAACCGTGTATAGTATGGGATTTTAATCATTTTAAGGCTCTTTAGGGTTGTCCTACGGACCACCCGTCAAGCTCGATAAGTGAAGCTCAGGCTCGGGCTCGTTTACTAAATAAGCTTATTTTTAGGTTCGAGGTCGGATTGTAAACAAGTTTGAATAAGCTCGGCTCGACTCGGCCCGTTTACACTAAGGCTCGATAAGGCTCGATGAGCCTAACGAGCTTCATATGCGAGGCTCAAGCTCAGGCTCGATAAACAAACGAGCTTTATTTTAGGCTCAAGCTCGGCTCGAACTCGATAAGCTTAGCTTGTTTCGAGCTTTTTCTCAAGCCGATCTCGAGTATCTCGCGAGCCACTCGGCTCGTTTGCACCCCTACTGGCAGTCCTCTCGCTGCCCGCGTAGACAATCAAGAAGATCTTCGTGGCCCGCGAGGATCCTTGATTCCGGTAAAAAGTTTATAAATTTTGCAATTTCAGTCCCTGGTCCATTTTAAGTTTAGATAACTTTCTTTTATTGCACTAATGACCCCCATAGTTAACTTTCAAGTGCCTTGGGTCATAAATTAACTTCGTTAAGCTCCCGGTTAGTTACTAGACCACCCGAAATGTACTTAAGTGCATCGAAACTTCACGAAATCATTATCCATTATACATGGGAGCATAATGAAGTATTACAAAGCCTCAGGATTGTTTAAAAGGTCACTCAGAGGTAAGAATTAACATGTTGACACGTTTAACCCTTATGCTTTGTAAACTTTTGATCTTTAAGCACAAACGACTTTCCACGTTCGATAATTTATTTATGAAAGAATACGAACGTTGTGTGAGGTCATTCAGAGGCTCAAGTTTGGCATGTTGACACTTTGGATCCTTCTACACACATACTTTCTTGGTTTGCCAACTTTAGTCCCTCGAATTCAAATCATAACACCTTTAAAGTTCATGACACGTGTCTTTATTATATTGGACATGATTTTTGCGAGGTGTTACAGTTACCCAGCAGTACCGAAACCAACCTAAAGGCGCAAGTACATCTCATCACATTGAGAAACCGTACCATAGGTCCCGAGGAGGCTCCGTTACCTCCATCCGACAAAAGTCCATCCAGTCAAAACATGACTTCACCAACACCCCAAAAAGAAACAACTCCTCTACTAAATCACAAACCTACAAAGAATCCCTTGGTTCCCCACCCTGGACGGTTACTTCGCCAAAAGATCGATGAGCAATTCACAAAATTCGTAAACTTACTAAAACAATTGCACATCAATCTTCCATTTGTGGAAGTCCTCACTCAAATGCCTAAATATTCAAAATTTATGAGATACTTTCTCACTCACCAAAGGAAAATTGAAACACTACAATTAGTTAATTTAAGTGAAGAAGGCTCCACCGTACTGCTCAATAAACTCCCACAAAAGAAAATCGACCCCGGAAGCTTCACCATCTCTTGTTCCATTGGGGGATCACCTATACGCAATGCGCTAGCCGACCTTGGGGCTAGCATCAATCTCATGCCCGCATCAATGTCTGACCGACTCAGACTAGGTAAAACAAGCCCCACAAAGATGAGCATACAACTCGCCGATAGGTCTATCAAATATCCACAAGGTGTCGCTGAAAATCTATTGGTAAAAGTCCGAGACTTTGTCTTCCTGGCTGACTTTGTCATACTCGATATGGAGGAGGACACCGAAGTACCACTCATTCTAGGAAGACTATTCCTATCCATCGCTCACGCAATGGTGGATATGAGTGGAGGGAAGTTAACATTGAGGGTCGGAGACAAAGAGATGGAGTTTGGGGTTGGGAAAAGAGTAGAAGACGACGACCCGGTCAATTACATGGACGTCATAGACTCAAGCTTGGATGACGCTCTCCGACGGTGCAACATGGGATGCATAACATCCCACTTGGGTATCATATGACTGAATTTGGTTCTAGCCAAGGACCCTTATAAACGTGGCGCACCACGGAGGCATTCCGCTGAACTATCCTTAGTTTTAGTTTAGATTAACTTTTATGTTTTCTAGTTTAGCTTTACTTTTCAGGAATAAAACACACTCGAAATGGAGGAGGTTACTAAGGGAACCTTGAACCCTGAATCCACACCCCATGCACAAAAACAGAGCCTCTCGACAATTTTCCTTCATTACAGCAAGTTCAGCACGGGGTCGTGCTCAGCCCAACACGCCCCTGTCACACCCCAACCGATGGCGGAAACATCGGGGCGCGGCACTGAGAGAAATAGATTGTCCAAGAGATTCCATAACAACTATAATTACCAAATATTTAATCATTACGTCCCATACCGTAACATATAAAGTAACAGAGTTATTACAGACAATTTGTTCTCAAAGACAGATAAAACTGTTCCGACAACTCATAAATTGTTTAATTCGTTTCTAGACTCCCCTAGCTTGATTCCACAAAAGCTAGCATAGCACAGCATCCTAAACACTGGTCACATATGTTAAAATAGAAGTCAATCCACACATAGTGTAAAGGTAAGCATACAAGTTTGATAGTATAATAGTAGTGAAAGCGATTTACGCATAACCAGCATGTAACATGTATAATGTGAAGCAGGTAGGTTATCGACAATGAAATATGCACAGACGTGACTGTGAGTTGTTGAATGCGCAACACATATCACCACTGTGACACGTGAAGAAAAGCCCTTAACAACCTCTGTCCACGACAGGTGTTGAGTCCAAACTATAGTACTATCGTTGCTAAGGTGTCAGGCAACACTCACTGTGTAAACATAACATACTAGCATTCATCGAATAACATGTATAACATGCAGAGCGGTTAGCGTATAAAAGTGTTTGCGTTGTGTGTCGATTGTGATTTGATTTACATAACGTATGTAACACCCAAAAGTGCTTAAAGCTAAAAAGCGATCGAGTATACTCACAGATCGTGTTTAACGAGTAAACACAGTCTTGGATTGAAGGGAGCGTTGAGAAATTAGCCTGAACACAGTACGACAGTATGAGCGTTGAACAGTGCGTAAAATGGTGCGTCGAAGTGATGAGAGACGGATGGTGATCCGATCGGATGACCATCCGGATAGATGGTCATCCGGACGGATGACCATTCGGTCGGTGGGTTATCCGTTTAAGATGGATGTGTTTGTGTATGATGGAACTTTGAAGTTTTCGTTGTAGCATTTTAAAAGTCATGGAATGTCTCTACCCTTCAGGTCGTCCGGTCAGACGGTTATCCAGACGGATGGCCGTCCGCTCGGATGGCAATCAGAGTGGAGGTTTAACACACATTTGAAAGTTGTTTAAATGTTGAACATCACAAGTCATCCGGTCGGATCGTCGTTCGATCGGATGGCGATCCGATCGGACGGTGACTCGTTCGGAGACCTGTTTTTTTGCAACTTGTAAAATTTGCTAAGTTTTGAAAGTCGTGCAATTGAACCAAGACGGTATGGCTACATGTTAAACAACAGAAACCCCAGCAAGCTTACTCATCTGTTCGGATGGGGATCACCCTGCTCGTTCGGTGACTGTTCTTTACGGGATTTCATGTTCAACCCGTGAATCGGTCGTCTCTTCACTAGGAATCCATTCTCAGTCCGGGTCTACACTAGAGAATGAGTAGTGAACCCGAACTAGTCCAGATTCTAACGGTTTTGAGTAAAAAGTTAAGAAAGTTGAAGAAAAGCTTGAAACATTAGAAAAATGTTTAGATCTAGATGAAATAAGTATTTAAACATTGTGGAAATCCTTTAGATTTGAGTTGTTCTTGGTGGAATGAGGTCACACTTTGGTGTTCATGAACACCCATGGTGACGTCATCCTAGAACAGCCCGAATCAAGCAGAAATGATGAGGTTTGTTGGTGGAAAAGATGAAGTAGTGTGGATAGATCAAGAAAGTACAAGATTTGGGATGAAAACTTACAAGAATCGTGAGGAATCGAGATAAAATAGCCTAAGAACGAGCTGGGTCGGAGGAGAGTTGTCACAGCAGTGAAAAGCTGATGTGACAGGTGCTATTTATAGGCAAAAGGAGAAGAAAGACTATGTAGGTGATTCGGTCGGAGGGCCTTCCGATCGGATGTCCGATCGGATGGCCATCCAAACGGATGCCCATTCGATCGAATTGTCCTTTGATCGGATGACTTTTGCCAATTGGTTTCCGACTTTTCGTTTCGTGTGTTGAGCGTTGTGATGCGATGCATTGCGAGTAAGCGATGCGATAGTATTACACATTAGTTACACAAATAATATAACTACCAATAACCACAAAAGTAAACCTTAGATTTCGAGTTCGCGATGAGATTGTGTTATGATAGAGTTGCGATTGTGTTTTCGAATAATCACCATGCCTAAGTAACACATAATAGCACACACACGTAAAACAATATCCATAACCTATAATTCGAGTTGCGATGCGATAGCGATGTGATAGCGTTTAGTAGATTAGCGTTAGTTATCTTTATCGCATTGTTACTTCCCATATTAACTAATCGTAAAACAAAAATTAGCATCAAGCGTATGTCGATAATCGATTCAAAGTGTACAAGTAATAACTAAGCAAGGAATGACAGATCCAATTAGCAATTTTTTCTTAATTTGTCTTTGACTTTGACTTTGGAAAGTCAGGTGGTTACAACCTCCCCTACTTTAGGAAATTTCGTCCCGAAATTTAAGGCGTAGGCGTAACAAACAGTTGTGGATACTTAGCCTTCATATCACTCTCGAGTTCCTAGGTGGAATCGGCGCTGCGTTTGCCTTCCCAACGAACCTTTACGATGGGAATGCGTGAGTGTCTGAGTTCCTTGGTTTCTCGATCCATGATCTCGACTGGTTTTTCCACGAAGTGTAATGTTTCGTCAACTTGTAGATCCTCAAGAGGGACATGTAAATCCTGGTCGGCTAGACACTTTTTGTGGTTCGAAACAAGGAAAGTCGGGTGGACGTTACTAAGTTCCTCTGGTAGTTCGAGTCTGTTGGTCACTTTGCTAATTCTTTCCAGAACTTTGCCAATTCTTTCCGAATCTGATCACCCCCTTCCAGGGTGCAACCTTTAGGAGTACATGATCGCCAACGTCAATTTCAAAGGGCTTGCGGCATCTATCGGCGTAACTCTTTTGACGACTCCGAGCTTTCAATAGATTGTCTCGTATTTGAAGGATTTTGTCAGTCGTTTCTTGCAATAACTCAAGACCGGTAATTTGTGCATCCCCGATCTCGTGCCATACAATAGGCGATCGACATTTTCTTCCGTATACTGCCTCAAATGGTGCCATTTGAATGCTAGAGTGATAAATGTTATTGTACAAGAATTCGACTAAAGGTAGCTGTGAATCCCAATTACCACCGAAATCTACAACACATGAACGAAGCATGTCTTCGAGGGTACGATTCATGCGTTCAGTCTGACCGTCGGTCTGGGGATGGAAAGCAGTACTAAGATTGACAGTAGTACCGAGAGTAGATTGAAAAGTTTCCCAGAGGCGCAAAGTGAATCGACCATCACGGTCAGAAATGATGTCACGAGGTGTCCCGTGTGGAAAAATGACTTCGTCGGTGTAGATTCGTGCTAATCGTTCTACCTTGTAGTCTTCCCGTATTGGTAGAAAGTGGGCAGATTTAGTGAGACGATCAATGATAACCCAAATGCTATCATGACCTGACGGCGTGCACGGAAGTTTCGTTATGAAATCCATGGCTATACTCTCCAGTTTCCACATATGGACCTCGGGTTGCACGAGTAAGCCAGAGGGGCGCTGATGCTCAGCCTTGACCTTCGAGCAGGTTAGGTACTTCGAAACATAGATAGCGATATCCCTTTTCATGCCCGGCCACCAGTACCTGTAGCAAAGGTCCTTGTACATCTTATCGGCACCGGGATGAATGGAATATCGAGACTTGTGGGCTTCGTTTAGCAGAATCTCTCGTAAATTTGTGCATTTGGGAATCCAAATTCGGTCAAGATAATGGAATATACCATTCGATTTATTCACCAGTTGTTTGCCATTATTGATAATCCTTTCCTTCTTCAGAGTGCATTTGGTAAAACAAGCATGTCGGGCGTCGCAGATGAGAGCTTTAGATTGTGCTGGGCTTGGGTTTTACGAACGCTATGCAAATAGCTTCATCGACTAAGAGCATCGGCAACAACATTTGCTTTGCCTGGATGGTAACGAATCTCACAGTCATAATCGTTGAGGAGTTCAACCCATCGGCGTTGACGCATATTCAGTTCCTTCTGGTTAAAGATGTGATGTAGGCTCTTGTGGTCGGTGAAGACCGTACACTTGGTACCGTAAAGGTAGTGTCTCCAAATATTTTACGCAAAAACAACTGCACCAAGTTCGAGATCATGGGTTGTGTAGTTCTTCTCGTGGATCTTGAGCTGACGAGAGGCATACGCGATAACCTTGTCCCGTTGCATAAGAACACAACCGAGACCGAGGTTAGAGGCGTCGCAGTAGACTATGAACTCATCATTTTCGTCGGGTAATGAGAGCACGGGAGCGTTGCAAAGCATAAGCTTTAGAGTTTGAAAGGCTTCCTCCTGTTCAGTTCCCCAAACAAAAGGTTTGTCCTTATGCGTAAGCAAGGTGATAGGGACAACGATCTTCGAGAAATTAGCGATGAATCAACGGTAGTAACCTGCCAATCCGAGAAAGGAACGAACTTAGGACGGGTTCTTTGGTGTAACCCAACTCTTAACTGTTTCAATCTTCACAGGATCGACATGAATACCTTGACTATTGACAATGTGACCGAGGAATTGAACCTCCTCAAGCCAAAATTCACACTTGGAGAACTTGGCATAGAGGCGGTTTCCCTGGAATAGTTCAAGAACCAAACGGAGATGTTGCGCGTGTTCGGATTTTGACTTGGAATCGATCAGGATATCATCTATAAACACGAAGACGAAGTGGTCTAGGAAGGGTTTACACACGCGATTCATTAGGTCCATAAAGTCTGCGGGGGCGTTGGTTAAACCAAAGGGCATAACAACAAACTCGTAGTGGCCGTATTGGGTTCGAAAAGCGGTTTTGGGTATGTCATCTCCTTGATTTCGTAACTGGTGATAGCCAGAGCTTAGATCAATCTTTGAGAAACACGTAGCGCCTTCTAACTGATCAAACAAAACATCGATTCGAGGTAAGGGATAGCGATTCTAAAAGGTAAGCTTATTCAATTCCCTGTAGTCGATGCACATCCTGAACGATCCGTCCTTCTTTTTAACGAAAAGGACAGGTGCGCCCCATGGAGAGGTGCTAGGGCAAATGAAGCCTTTACCAAGCAATTCTTGGAGCTGACTCGAGAGTTCGCGCATTTTAGATGGAACGAGACGATACGGGGCTCTAACGACATGATTTGCTCCAGGAATGCGGTCAATATGAAAATCGATATCACGAGATGGCGGTAAACCAGGTAAATCATCAGGAAAGACAACAGGATTTTTCCATTGCCTTCTCTTTCTTTTCCTTCTCCGCTACTATGATGTGTGCTAGGAAAGCTTGGTATTCCTCACGGAGATGCTTGCTAGCTTGGACACACGACATGATTTGTAATTTCTTCGAAGCAACTTCGCCATAGACACACAATTTGTCGCCGTTTGCGAGAGAGAAATGAATCATTTTATCGAAACAAACAATTTCAGCATGATTCTCCTAAAGGAAATCCATGCCTACTATGACATCAAAGCTACCGAGCTGCATTAGGATAAGATTTATTGGCAAAATGTGACTATTGAGTTCAAGAGTACAGTCACGCAGAACGGAACTAACAGTGACAGTTCTTCCAGTGGCAACTTCTACGTCGAATGTTGATGGGAGGTTAACGTGTTTACGGTTTAGGAGCCTTTTGAATTCGAACGATACAAAACAGTTATCGGCTCTAGTATCAAACAAACACGAAGCATATATACCATTTACGAGGATCGTACCATTAATTACGTTGTTGTCTGCCTGAGCCTGACGGGCATTGATGTTAAAGACTCGCCCACGGGCTGCTTGCTGAGCTGGCTACTGTTGTGGCTCTTGCTTCACCACTCTGTTCGGTCAGACATTTGCGAAGTCGTTGGGATCACCACACACATAGCAGGCTCTTGCATGAGCAGGAGCTGCTTGTTGTCCTTGAGGTACTGGTAGAGCAGGAGCTTGGACTTGAGCTTGACGGGGACCAGTACGGCAGTTGGTAGTAAAGTGGCCGTAAAGGTTACAGTGAACACAAAATTGACATGCAATCCCAACAGGACGGTGGTAAGTACAGGTAGGGCACAGTGGGTGTGGACCAGTATATGCACGCTTGGCCGGCAGTGCATTGGTCATCGGTGCTGCTACCTGGCGGTTCTGGTTTTGCTGTTGGACAAGAACAACATTGAGAGGAGCAGTTGTGACAGCACAGTTCTTGTTGTTGTTGTTCTTGCGCTTTCGACGTGAAGAATTCGAAGCTTGCGGTGCGGCGGGTTCAGCGGTGGGAGCAGCGGTAACTTGATGAAGACTTTTGGTGGTTTTATCAAGTAACCAGCCCGAACTCGTTTATCGTTAATCTCGGCAGCGAGCAGATAAGTCTCTTCGATGGTGGTTGTCTTGGCGTCTTGCACGAAATCAGCTACACAATCCGGTAAAACACGGATGAATTTCTTGATGGTGATGTCCGGAGTAGAGACTTGGCCAGGACAAATGATGCTTAGCTGCTTAAAGCGGGCAGTTAGACCAGCATTGTCACCACCCTCTTGCTTAATGTTCCAAAACTCGTCCTCCAGCTTCTGAAGCTCGTGGGGAGGGCAAAGTTCCTTCGTTATGATCTCCTTCAACTCCTCCCAAGTAAGCCCATAGGCTGCATCATTCCCTCGCCTGTTCCTTTCGGCAGTCCACCAGTCCAGAGCCCTGGACTGGAAAACGCCAGTTGCGTTGACAGTGCGGAGGTTTTGAGGACAACTGCTTTGGCACGGAGTGACTTCAATTGCATCGAACCATTGAAACATGGCAGTAGGCCCGTCTTCTCCGGTGAAGTCTTTAGAGCCGCAGGCCATAAACTGCTTGAAGCTAAAAGTAGAGCGGGGAGAGTCGGTCCTTGATTCCTCGGAGGACTTGCTAGTGTTTTCATTAAGTTCGCTGAAAATTTGCGGAATAACCTTGGCCATCTGCTTGGCCACTAGCGATGCGTTTGTCAGCTTGATTGCGGCGCGCGGCGCGGGAAGTGTGAGATCCGAATGACGACATTGTCTGCAATAGAAATCGCCATAGGACTCAGACGCGTTTTAAGTATAGTCTAGCGTATCACCAAAAGCTACTTACTTAAAGAACTGGAACACATCAATTCACTTAGACACGTAATCACATAGGCACAAAGTCCACCTAAACACTGTGTAAACACACAAGCACGTAATCCATGTAAGCACGTAATCCATGTAAGCACATATTCCACTATATTTTGCACGTATTCACCTATATATTTTTCACATATTCACCTATCTTTCACAACTGTGAATAGCGATCGAGAGTTACGAGTGTGATTAGCGAGTAGCGATTGCGAGTAACGTAAGCGATTTGTCAACGTTTTGAGATAAATGCATGAAGCGAGTTGTGTATGTTTATCGAAGCGAACAGTGAAAAGCGTATAAATCTCCAAGATCAAAACACATAAGCATGAAAACCACATAACAACACATAAATTTTCACATAAAATCGAGGAATCAACGGTTGTGAGTCCAAAATCGAAGCACATAGAAGCGATAAAGCGTAAAAATCAGCGAAAATCAGAATGTCTTGGGTGTGCTAGACTTTGACTACCCAAAGTGATTCGACTGTTCTCATGGACTTCGAGTACACGTGTTCGCTTAATAGACTGTGCTCTCGCCTCAATCCGGGCGATCGGCACGTATCCTTTCGGCCATTACGTGACTCCAGTCGTTGGAATCCATCGAGACCTTGGTGAGAGTTTTGTAAAGCCAAAATATAGAGCGGAACAAGTCATTAAGGTGCGGGTTTCACCCCTAACTTAACAACTCCATTCCTGTTTGTGTGATAGAATCACGAGATAGATAGGCAGATTCACGTCGAAGTACGGATTTCACTCCTGATTCAACGCAAATTCTCGTGTTTAAAGTAAAAATGTGCGTCGAATGAGCGATTCCATCGAGAGTTTACAGTTTTCACACCTAGTCTCGACCAATTCTTTCGTTTGTTTTGAAAATTGTGTGTGTTGCCAGCGTTCCTTTCCTAAGGCTGTAGTAGGCAGTGTGAGTTTAGTGAGTACAATGAGAGTATAAAGAGTTAGCTCGCGCAGAACCCATACCAAGTTCACACAAGTCGGTTTCTTGGTACTTAGACTCTAGACTAGGTCAATTCTAAGACACCGACCCGGACTAGGTCGAGTCTTGCCTAATTCCCTATAGTTATGGCTCCGATACCAATATGTCACACCCCAATCGATGACGGAAACATCGGGGCGCGGCACTGAGCGAAACAAATTGTCCAAGAGATTCCATAACAACTATAATTACCAAATATTTATTCATTACGTCCCATACCGTAACATATAAAGTAACACAGTTATTACAGAAAAATTGTTCTCAAAGACAGATAAAACTATTCCGGCAACTCATAAATTATTTAATTCGATTCTAGACTCCCCTAGCTTGATTCCACAAAAGCTAGCATAGCACAGCATCCTAAACACCTGTCACATACGTTAAAATAGAAGTCAATATACATAGTGTAAAGGTGAGCATACAAGTTTGATAGTATAATAGTAGTGAAAGCGATTTACACATAACCAGCATGTGACATGTATAATGTGAAGTAGGTAGGTTATCGAAAATGAAATATGCACAGACGTGACTGCGAGTTGTAGAATGCGCAACACATATCACCACTGTGACACGTGAAGAAAAGCCCTTAACAACCCCTGTCCACGACAAGTGCTGAGTCTAAACTGTAGTACTATCGTTGCTAAGGTGTCAGGCAACAATCCTGTGTAAACATAACATACTAGCATTCATTGAATAACACGTATACCATGCAGAGCGGTTAACGTATAAAGTGTTTGTGTTATGTGTCAATTATGATTTGATATAGGTAACGTATGTAACACCCAAAAGTGCTTAAAGCAAAAAGGGATCGAGTATACTCACAGATCGTGTTTAACGAGTAAACACAGTCTTGGATTGAAGGGAGCGCTGAGAGATTAGCCTGAACACAATACAATAGCATGAGCGTTGAACAGTGCGTAAAATGGTGCGTCGAAGTGATGAGAGACGGATGGTGATACGATCGGATGACCGTCCGGATGGATAGCCATCTGGACGGATGACCATTCGGTCGGAGGGTAATCCGTTTAGGATGGATGCGCTTGTGTATGAGGGAACTTTGAAGTTTTTGTTGTAGCATTTTAAAAGTCATGGAATGTCTCTACCCTTCAGGTCGTCTGGTCGGACGGTCATCCGAACGGATGGCCGTCCGCTCGGATGGAATCCGAGTGGAGGTTTAACACACATTTGAAAGTTGTTTAAATGTTGAACATTACAAGTCATCCAGTCAGATCGTCGTTCGACCGGATGGCGATCTGATCAGACGGTGACTCGTTTTAGGAGACCTGTTTGTTTTGCAACTTGTAAAATTTGTTAAGTTTTGAAAGTCGTGCGATTGAACCGAGATGGTATGGCTAGGTGTTAAACAACGGAAACCCCAGCAAGCTTAGTCATCCGTTCGGATGGGAATCACCCTGCTCGTTCGGTGACTGTTCTTGATGGAATTCCATGTTCAACCCGTGAATCGGTCGTCTCTTCGTTAGGAATCCATTCTCAGTCCGGGTCTACACTAAAGAATGAGTAGTGAACCCAAACTAGTCCATATTCTAAAGGTTTTGAGTAAAGAGTTAAGAAAGTTGAAGAAAAGCTTGAAACATTAGAAAAATGTTTAGATCAAAATGAAATCAGTGTTTAAACATTGTGGAAATCCTTTAGATTTGAGTTATTCTTGGTGGAATGAGGTCACACTTTGGTGTTCATGAACACCCATGGTGACGTCATCCTAGAACAGCCCGAATCAGACAGATTTCATGGTGAAATGTTGAGGTTTGTTGGTGGAAAAGATGAAGTTGTGTGTATAGATCAAGAAAGTACAAGATTTGGGATGAAAACTTACAAGAATCGCGAGGAATCGAGAGAAAATAGCCTAAGAACGAGTTGGGTCAGAGGAGAGTTGTCACATCAGTGAAAAGCTGATTTGACAGGTGCTATTTATAGGCAAGAAGAGAAGAAAGGCGGTGTAGGTGATTCAGTCGGAGGGCCTTCCGATCGAATGGTCCGTCGATCGGATGGATTTTGCCAATTGGTTTCCCACTTTTCGTTTCGTGCGTCGCGCGTTGTGAGTAAGCGATACGATAGTATTACACATTAGTTACAAAAATAATATAACTACCAATAACCACAAAAGTAAACCTTAGATTTCAAGTTCGCGATTAGATTGCGTTGTGATAGAGTTGCGATTGCGTTTTCGAATAATCACCTCAAGACAAACATAACATGCACTAGTAACACATAATAGCACAAACACGTAAAACAATATCCATAACCTGTAATTCGAGTTGCGATGCGATAGCGATGTGATAGCGTTTAGTAGATTAGTGTTAGTTATCTTTATCGCATTGTTACTTCCCATATAAGTATCGTAAAACAAAAATTAGCGTCAAACTTGTGCCGATCATCTAGTCAAAGGGTACAAGTAATAACTAAGCAAGGAATGACATGTCCAATTACCAATATTTTCTTCCTTTGACTTTGACTTCGGAAAGTCGGGTTGTTAGAGCCCAATGCCCAAGTTTCTACAGAAAACGCCCAGTTCAGGTAACTGGACATGAGGCCGTGTTCACTGAACATGCCCCCGTGCCCAGTCTTCTGTTTATTATGATACTGGCGATCTGAGCACCTGGCCGTGCCCGGACCAACACGGGCCCGTGTCCAGACGCCCAGTATCATAAAACTTTATTTTTAAACACCTTTTTACACATTCAATCAACCTAAAAACTTATTTTTGGGACACATTGAGGACAATTTGTAATTTAAGTGTGGGGGGGATGCTAAAACCTTGAATTTTGCAAGTCCTAATAACAAGCCTTACACAAAACTCTATTGGAACCGCCAATCACCCAAATTTTTTTCAAAAAATTTTCATTTTTTTACTTGTCTTGGTTTAATTTGTGAATAACAAGTTCCAAAAGGTTATATTTTTACAAATTTACAACGATAGCGTCGTGATAAAAAGAACCAACATAAGAAAATTATGAAACGACATAACAAAACTAGTTAAAATTTGATTATATATACTTGATCACATTATAAACCCATTCCCACAATAAGTGAGTTTTGAGCCTTTATTGAGCATACAAGCATACAACTTTAAATTAAATGCTCATTTTTCATTTCTTGTATGAATAGCCGCTTGGTTCTTACGACTCTAGAACTTGCCACAACGATACATTCCCAGTCCTTACTAACTCAAACCCAAGTAAGTAAATGATGGAGGCATTAGGACTAACCCATTTTCCTTTCAACACCATTATTTTTCATTTTCTTTATCACCTACCCAAAATCCCCCTAGTTAACCCCTTTGAACCTAAACCTTTTCATTTCTAAACCCACAAAACAAACACCCTTTACCCACCAAAACCCTTTTTCTTTTCAACCTTTTATTATAGTAAAAAGCTCGGTTTTCTTGTGATGCTTCTTTATAAAAAAAAAAGAAAAAAATGAAGTCTAGCAATAAACAAACAAAGTCCTCAAAGAAACTTTGTTTGAAAATGCTCAGTTTGAATAAAAGTCACAAAAACAAAAAGTTTTATGACGACCAACGCTTTTTTACGCTTTTAGCCCTTTTTACTAACCACTAACCCCAAACCACCTACCTTTAGCCCAACCCTAACCCTTCCCCAAGTCCTCTTGATATTTACAAAGGTTTATAGTTAAAAAGGAGGAGGATTGATTGTTTGGCAAGCATATAGTAGAAGTAAGTTCCATGTCGGTCTCGAGTGTTTCACAAAAATACATCTTCGGCCGGGTGTTGAGTGATCTCCCGTGAGGTATGTGAACTTGTATATAAATGGAATTTTAAAGAGGCATGTTATGCCCAAATAAGTAATTTCTCTTATGAAACGTTCTAAATAAATCATAACGAATAGGATTGTGAATAATATAAAAGTAAAACCCAATAAAGATCTTGGATTCCCGACACTCAAGACAAAGGCCAAAACTTCTCTTATACCCATTCCATTTGGGTGTGTAAGCCACATAATAAAGAGTTTTGCTTGAGGACAAGAAAAGATTCAAGTGTGGGGGTATTTGATGTGTGTAAAATGCAACATATAAATTACATCAAATGAGGCATAAAACTAACCCTTTTTAGTACTAATGTTGGAAAAAGTGTGCTTTTGTCTTCCTTTTGTATTTTCAGGACCAAACGAGCTTAAATGAATAAAAGGAACAAATATGCAGCAAAAACTAACATAAATACAAAGAAAATGAATAAACGTGGCATGCCCGACCCCTCGACAGCATCTCCCCAAGCAAAAACAAGAAACAGAAGGCTGACCACGACCCTTGCCCAGCGGACACGGGGGCGTGGTCAGGTGTCTACAGAAATGGACAAAGTTGTAGAAGCTTCTATTCCCACCACGGGGGTGTGTCCAGCTCAGCACGGGGCGTGGTCAAAGCTAAGATTCGCAAAATCTTGCAAATCTTGATAGTACAGATACGCTTCTGCACACAGGGCCGTGCCCAGTGACCACATGGCCGTGTGGAGCCTAATGCAGACAAGAGCAATTAATGAAGGAAGAGAAAGAGGATGGCCATGTGGCCGTGTCCAGCGGACACGGGGCCGTGGCCGGGCTTCTGTTCAGGCTATAAATAGGGGTGCTTGACTCACTTCAAAGGCATCCCTTGGCAAACCACCTCTCTCCCACTCTGCCACCACTCCACCACCACTACAACTCCCACATCCACCACCATCATCCATCATCCACCTGAGAGTGTGTGTAGTAGTCTCAGGATCCAAGATTGATAGTAAGAGTTCTTGTCAATCAAAGGTCATATTTGGCTAAGTCTCTTACATCACTTGGTGAAGACAAGCGTTTAATGTATTACTTTTGACTTTTAATCTTTTCGCACTTTTTATTTGGTTTTGTATTAATGACTTTAATAACTAGTTTCTTATGTTGAAGGTGAAACTTCCTTGTCATTTGTATGTGGTGTCTTGCATTACTTTTCTGTTTATATAAAGTAAAAGATTTTCTCCATTCATATTTCTATGGTCTATATAGAGATATGTTGGCTACCTGGTCGGGGGTTAAGGGAATGGTTTGGTAAGGTTCTTGCCTTGTTCATTGTATAGATCCTGCAAGGACCTGGGTCAAGCTTACTAGGACCTCCTTCAATACCCACTGGCATTGGATGGCGGGGGTACGAATGGCTTGATCCCGTCATATGTAAACTACTATTAATACATTAAACCGGCTACTTGGGATTGTATCCCTGCTGACTCAAACCACTTAGCCGAGGGTAACGTCGCCTTCAAAAGAGGGGCCTACCACTTTTCCCATTAATAACTTAATTAATTATCTTCCAATATTCCGACCCTTTGAGATTGTATCCTTGCTGACTCAAACCACTAGGTTGAGGGTAACGCCACATTCAAAAGAGGAGCCTACTACTATAACTAAGATAATCTCTTAAAAAGTGCAAAACTGCAGAAATCATCAAAGGTTACATTAAAGGCGAGTCAGATTCAAGTGATTCATCTTGTCTATCTGTTTTATTTTTATTTTCAGCATTTTAGTTTTAGTTTTTTTTTTCATGTTTAAAACCTTTTCTAAAAATTTTGATTTGATTAGACGTTGAGGATAAACCGGTACTAAAAGCTCTTGTGTCCTTGGACGACCTCGGTATCTTACCGACGCTATACTACACTCACGATGGGTGCACTTGCCCATGTTTATGTTTAGTGTTAGTAGAATATCGTTTTTATAAATTTAAAACTTGACTAATGTGTAAAATGGGCTTATATATCAAAACAAACATAACACACCTTACACACACAAGTTTACCTTCCGCAATGCGTGATACCATCGAGGCAGCCAAACTCGATAATATTGAAGCCGTTTATCGCCTTGCATCCTCCCTAAACAACAATCGCATTCGCGATAAGCTAGCTGCTGCTCCCGTTTCTTCCAATCCAGCTAATCAAATCACCCAACAATCGAATAGCAACAAGGGGAAGAAGCGAAAGCATCAGAACCCTGGTTGCAACGCGATTGTACCAGCTGTTAACCTGAACCCTGCTACACCTGCAAACGATCGAAAACCATACACTAGGATTCATCCCAAGTGTGCCACTTGCAACTATCATCACCCTGCCAATGTCAACTGTCGTCATTGTACCACTTGCAACCGTTTTGGCCAAAACACTGCTTACTATCGTAATAACCCTGCACCACAAGCTCAACAAGCTCAACCAGCTCCTCAAAACGCCAAACCAGCTCGAGCCTGCTACAATGTGGTGACACAACTTATCTCCATCCTCAATGTCCTCAACTAAATCAGGATCAACAACAACCTCCACGAGGACGAGCTTTCAACCTCAATGTAAATCAGGCGCGCAACGACAATGAAGTTGTTAATGCTACGTTTCTTGTTAATAATCTTTATGCTTCGATATTATTTGATACTGGTGCGGACAAAAGATTTGTGTCCGTTGAATTTGAACCTTTGTTAAATTATACACGCTCTAAACTGCCTAAGTCGTTTTCCATCGAAGTTGCCAATGGCAAATCCATCTTAGTCGATTCCATTCTTCTTGATTATCTTCTTACTCTTAACGAACACGTTTTTACTATCGATATTATACTCATGCAACTGGGTAGTTTCGACATCGTCATAGGCATGGATTGGCTTCAAAAGAATCGTGCTGAAATCGTTTGCCACGAGAAGTACGTTCGTTTGCCTCTTCCATCTGGTGACACTCTACATGTGTATGGAGACCGACCTTCAAGAGGACTGAAATTGATGTCCTGCACACAAGCGAATAGATATTTACGCCAACAGTACTTTTCCTTTTTAGCCCACTTTGTGGAAGAAAAGGGCAAGGGAAAAAGCGTAAATGATGTTCCAGTGGTGCTCGACTTCCCTGAGGTCTTCCCTGAAGATCTGCCTGGTCCTCCTCCACCTCGATCTGTTGACTTTCGTATTGACCTCGTACCTGGTTCAACTCCTGTTGCCAAAGCTCCTTATCGTCTTGAACCCTCTAAGATGCAAGAGTTATCTACGCAACTTCCAGAACTCCTCGATAAGGGCGTCATTCGTCCAAGTACCTCACCTTGGGGTGCTCCTGTGCTTTTCGCCAAGAAGAAGGATGGCTCGTTCCGCATGTGCATCGACTATCGTGAGCTTAACAAACTCACCATCAAGAATCGTAATCCTCTTCCGTGTATCGATGATCTCTTTGACCAACTTCAAGGTGCAACTTGCTTCTCCAAGATCGATCTTCGATCTGATTATCACCAACTTCGTGTTCTCAAAGAGGACATTCCCAAAACCGCTATTCGCACTCGCTATGGACACTACGAGTTCGTGGTTATGCCTTTTGGTTTGACCAACGCACCTGCTGTGTTCATGGATCTAATGAATCCTGTTTGTAAACCTTACTTGGATCGTTTTGTAATCGTTTTCATTGATGATATTCTCATTTATTCTAAAACACAAGTTGATATACTCGAACTCTTACGTGGTGAACGCTTATACGCGAAGTTTTCTATGTGCGAATTCTGGATCAAAGAAGTCCAATTCCTTGGACACATGGTTAGTGAAAAAGGAATCCATGTTAATCCTTCCAAAATCGAAGCAGCGAAGAATTGGACCGCCCCTAAAACTAATTCTGAAATCCGTTTCTTCTTATGATTGGCGGGTTATTTCCACCAATTCATCTCGAACTTTTCAAAAATCGCCGTTCCTCTCACCTCATTGACTCAAAAAGAGAAACCTTTTGCTTGGGGTCTTGAGCAAGAGGAATCTTTTCAAACTCTTAAGAATTTGCTTTGTAACGATCCTATTCTTGCTCTCCCCGATGGGAATGATGATTTCGTCGTATATTGCGATGCCTCGAACCGTGGTCTTGGTTGTGTTCTCATGTAACGAGACAAGGTCATTGCTTATGCCTCTCGTCAACTCAAAATACATGAGAAAAACTATACTACCCACGATCTCGAGATTGGCGTAGTTGTTTTTGTGTTAATGATTTGGCGACACTACCTAAATGGTATGAAGTGTGTGGTTTTCACTGACTATAAGATCCTGCAACACGTCTTTAACCAAAAGGAACTAAACATGCATCAGCGGCGTTGGGTGGAAGTACTTAATGACTACGACTACGTGATTCGCTACCATCCTTGTAAAGCGAATGTCGTGGCCGATGCTCTTAGTCGTAAGACTCATGTTAGCAGTATGTGTTGTTTTCACATCTCTAGCAATTATATGTCGTCATGGTATTCCTCTAGACATCATTTCTGACCGTGATGGTCGTTTCACTTCACGTCTTTGGCAAACTTTCCAGTCCGCTATAGGTCTCATTTAAATCTCAGTATGGCCTTTCATCCTTAAACGGATGGACAAACTGAACGTACTATCAAACCCTAGAGGACATGTTCTGTTCTTGTGTTATCGACTTTGGTGGTAGTTGGGATGTGCATTTACCATTAATCGAGTTCTCGTACAATAATAGCTACCACTCCAGTATTCAAATGGCTCCTTTCAAGGCATTGTATGGTTGCAAATGCCGATCTCCTATTAGCTAGCATGAGATTGGTGATAAACAATTTACTAGCCCTGAGCTCATACAAGAAACAACGAATAAGATTCTTCAAATCCGTGACAACTTACTCAAGGCTAGAAGTCAACAAAAGAGCTATGCTGACAAGAGACGCAAACCATTGGAGTTTAATGTTGGTCATCATGTACTACTCAAGGTATCTCCTTGGAAAGGAGTAGTTCATTTTGGTAAAAAGGGAAAACTTGCCTCTCGCTATATTGGTCCTTTCAAGATACTCGAGAGGATTGGCAAGGTGGGTTATCAACTCGATTTACCTAAAGAACTCAACAACGTTCATCAACGTTTCATGTCTCGAACCTCAAGAAGTGTCTAGCTGAAGAAGGACTTCAAGTTCCTTTCGAAGATCTCCAAATCAATAACAATTTGCATTTTGTGGAGAACCCCATCGAAATCATGGACCGAGGTGTCAAGAAACTGAAGCGTAGTCAAATTCCTATCGTGAAGGTTCGATGGGAAGGAAAACGTGGCGCTGAATTTACTTGGGAACTCGAAAGTGATATAAAGACCAAGTATCCGCAACTTTTCGTTACCTCTTTCAAAATTTCAGGATGAAATTTCCTAAAGGAGGGGAGATTGTAACGCCCTACTTTTTCATACTTTCCATAATTAGAAACCGTTGCTTGTATTTCTATTTTTGGAAGTCGTGTATTCTAGTAATCATCTTTTCGTTGTAACCATTGTAAAATCCGAGACTTGGACCATAATGAAATTCTTATTTTCTTTACATTTATGTTATACACGTTTCATACATGTTCATACACTTGGATTAATTAAACATGTGATACTTTATTCATACTTTGTGCTTAATACGTCAAACTTGCAAACACGTGATTATATGTTCAAGTTACGCGAATACGAAACTTATTCTTGACAAAGATACATGTTTATACTTGTTTTAGGTTGGTTTTATAAAATAATTGCATAACATATCCTTATATATGATCCTTTGTGCTTAAAACACCTAAAATATACTTGAAACAGCCATTTAGGAAGTATAGGGGGTGTAAGTGTCCAAAAATCAAACTTGAACCACAGCCCGAGCGGCTCACCGGCCACGACCTGGCCACACTATGTGGGTTCGCTCCCCACGAGTGGGTTCGATCCGCAAAAACATTGAACAACTCGTTTTATTGGAGGGTTTTGGTGTTTTTAAACTTGTGTTTCTTGCATTTAATGTCACCTAATCAACCCTAATTCTTTCCCCTATAAAACCCAAGCCTCCTCCACACTTTTTCCACTTTACCACTCACTTGACACTCTCAATTCACTCTGAAATCAGTTGTTAATCAGAAGCAAGATCAGATTCGTCACAAGTTGTTATAGTGAGCATAAGTCCTTCATTCTTCAACCTTTTCTTTTGATTCTTCTTTCTAATTATCACACCCAGACCGCGTTAAAACAACGAAACCGTGACGGAAACGTCGGCGAGTGGAGCAACAGAATTATTGTTTCACAACCATGGATTCAAAAGTTTTGTTTTATTGAATAGTTAAACATTTACATTGTCTTAAAGATTAGAATAAACAAGTTAAACATAGTCTATCATCGTTATTAAGTCACTAAGGCCTTGTCCAGTCCTAAGTGAGCATGCATCCTAGTCGCATTCGACATCATTCAACACCACCTGAAACATATGCAAAAATAAAGTAAGCAAAGAAATGCCGGCGAGCACATAGGTTTTGTATGAGTGTCAGATTCATGCCTCGTTTACATGTTGAAATAACTCGTACAACTTCGTTAATCGATATTGGAAAACCTTGTTTTGTAAAACATTTGTATTGTAAAATGAATAACCAAGTCAAACAGATTGGTTATAGTTTATAAAACCTCGATGCCATGAATCTTAACTCAAAATATTTGTTTATGTAAACCCAAATCGTAAATCGTTCTCATAAAATAACTCGTATGGTTTATATCGTTTAGTAAACATCGTTTGTGTGACATTGTTTCAAATCGTTCGCCCAAGTGAACTAAATAACACCACGGAATGTAATATGATAAAAACACTCATATATAAGAAGTACCAGCGGCGTATCTACCATGCTTTTATCACATTACTCCCGCCCCGTTATCTAAACACTAACCAAAAACCAATCGTTCGTTCAATTCGTTTAACTTGTTCAAATCGTTCCAATCGTTCATTTGTTTCAATCGTTAAAAATCGTTCAATCGTTCGTGTTTTAATCGTGAAAACTACTTTTGGTCGTCTCGTGAAATACATTCAAACCTTCGTAACTTGTCCATCGTTCAACTCGTATTAACAAACCACCAAAGGGTAAGTTAACAACTAACAGGTTCAGTCGATGCCCACATAACCCCAATACATAACCATGGGTGCAGTCCGATAACGGGATTTGTCATATCCTTTGGTACCATAACCTAATACTGCTCGGCTTGATCAATGTTAATGAATGTTATTCGTTATGTAAATACGTCCATCAAGTTCGTTCACATTATCGAAATCGTTTATTGTTTAATATAAACCATAGTATTCGTTTTTTGAAACCATCGTTGATAGCATCGAAATCGTTTAACACATATGAATCACCCCAAAACAATTGAAAACAGAAAAATAGGGGAACTATGTACTCATATCGAAGTGCAAGTATCCTTGAGTAGATGAACTAGCAAAGCCCGAGTAAACCAAGGAATTCAAGTAGCACCCAGTAATCGGATTGCTAAGTTAATAAATTGACACCTAAGTCAGAAGATCGGGTAGAATGAGGTCTTGTAAACCAAATGAGTATTGGAACTCATGTGACATGGTTTAACAACACCTACATTCTAAATCGGAACCTATTCTAAGTGCTTTCGACCCGTTATGACCCATTAAGGTAGCTTATGCTACTTTAACGCGTCGTTCGCGCAAATGCGCGTTCGAGACACCTAACTAGTCCTATGACAAGTATTATATGCCTAAACATGTTTAAATATGTTGCATAATCAGTTAAGTGACAAAAGTTTAAGTTACATATGCTTAAAATCCAATTATGCATGAAAAGGGCATTTTGGTCATTTTCCTAAGGCATATAAACTACCTATCACAACAACTAATTAAACTAAGTGACCATAAGGTATAACCTCGGAAGGTTATTCCCTATACAACTATGGTCACAAAATAAGCTTGGTCGGATCCTAATGATCGACCAAACGGGTCGGGTTCGAAAGTCTAAGCGGTTGTTAAGACCGCTTGACTTACGACCTTATACAAGCACTAGACTATAAGTGACGAGTTAAACATGTTAAAACATGTTTAACTAAGTTAGAAAACAAGTTTGATATCAAAACAAATTGTTTTGATACCCGAAAATAGCTTCAATGCAAAATACGTATAAACACGTATTTTGACCGAAACTTTGACTCGTCACTTCGACTAATCGACGTGGAAATCAGTAGGCATAGTCACAATAGACTATAACCATCGTGATTACGCTCACGTTGCAAAGTTCAAACGAACTTTATGTTGACCAATTCATGGTCAAAGCAGAAAGTCAAACACTATTTGACTTTCATGCTTGAGATAAATGAACAAGCATGAAGGAGACTTGCAAAAGGTCCAAGCAATGAAGATTTGAACTCAAAATTCTGAGGTATGAAGCTTCACAAGTGAGAGCTTAAACTTAGAGAAGGAATTGAGATCAAATATGAGGAAAATGATGAACTCAAGTGGGTTTATATAGATTTTCCACAATAGTTAGGATCGTTCCTTGATTTTGAGCTTCAATCTAAACCATCCAAGTGTTACCCATTGATTTACAATGCTATGGGTGTCCAAAAGCAGCACAAGGTATTGCAAATGTTACACAAAAGACCCTGAACTTCAAGTCGGTTGTTGAAAATAGGCCTGCTATTGCTGAAAATGATTTTTCTTCCCAGATGAGGGGGTGGCATGCCGTCACAGCAACACCCATATGGGGTCGCGCAACGCCACCACTACCTAGCTCCAGAAAGTTTGAGAAAATGGAAAAAATGGTCCCTGCAGCTCCTTTAAGCCATTTTCGACGCGTTTAAACCTCATTAAACTATTTTCAAGGATCTACAAGGATGTTAAAGCATAGGGGACTTGAAACATGCTTGAAAATATCTCAGATGTCGGTTCGTTTGGTCGTACGGTTGCGTTATTCGGTGAATTACAACGAAACACGAACGGACGCGAAAACGATCCAAATTACGATCTGTCGCGTAATTTTTCATTCCAATCACTAAAATAAAATATTTTAATGATTACAAAAATTTTTGGATGTCCGGATATGTTCAGCACGTAAGATATGCGCGAAAATGCAAACTTATGCACTTTTTGACGCTTTGAGTCCCTATTGATCAAATAAGTTTATTTTTGCGCACCAAACACCTCAAAGCCTATTTCTAAGCTATGTAAAGGATATTTTGGGCATGTTTAACTTATGATCATGTTCTGGAATGTTCGTTACTATACGAATCGGCATACTTTCGTAGTTTGACACAAATTGTCCCTGCGATCGAATCAAATCGTAAAATCATCAAACACAAATACACACATAGGAACACCAAAACACATTGATAATTGATATTGTTTTACATCGTACATCGTTTACAGAGCACAGTTGTCACAGTCTCCCCTACTTTAGGAAATTTCGTCCTGAAATTTTAACTAGAGGAAACTTGTGAAAACAAATGAGGATATTTCGCCTTCATTTGGTCCTCACGTTCCCAAGTAAACTCTGGGGCACGTTTGGACTCCCAGCGAACCTTGACCAATCGTATTCGTTTGTTCTTCAACTGTTTGACTGCACGGTCCACTATCTCCACAGGTTTCTCGACAAAGTGCATTGTTTCATCAACTTGAATTTCATCAAGTGGAATATGAAGATCAGTATCTGCTAAACACTTTCGTAAATTGGCCACGTGGAATGTTGGGTGAATATTCCCAAGTTCAGGAGGTAGCTCAAGTCGATAGGCAACCTTTCTTATTCTTTCAACAATCTTAAATGTTCCAACATATCGTGGTGCAAGTTTTCATTTCTTTCCAAATCTCACCACTCCCTTCCAAGGGGATACCTTGAGTAGGACATGGTCTCCAACTTGAAATTCCAAGGGCTTGCGTTGTTGTCGCAACCCCCGCCCCCTATCTGTCCCAGGAACGGGGGGCCGCGAACATCATTTGTGGTGGTATCATTTTGTTTATTAATTTCGCAGCGGAATTTCATCAGGACTGTAGTTAGGAAATGTTTATTAGAGTAAAACCACCTTCTTTTATATTAATAACCACATGGGTAAAACCCAAGTTTCTTATTACAAGATAGGGATAAACCCTATTTTATTGAATTTAAAACATCGTCTTTTAGGTAACTTTTATAGCCACATTTTTCCAAGCCGTCAATGCTCTTAAGCTGGCTTTCTTCTAATTTGCCTGTAACATTTTGTTACCTGAAACGCATTTTAAAAACATTTGTCAGTGGGAAATACTGGTGAGCGAATCCTAGTTTAATCAAGAAACATTTTAGAAATTAACACAGTATTAAGAGCTATCACATTGTTTATTTCTACACAATTACTCATTCAGTATTGTCAATCCTGACTGGTGGGTCATATTACCCATTGGCTAACTCGTTGTCCAATGGTAACGTGTTCCACATTTTGTATAGAAAACCCCTACATACCGGCAGTAATTGAAGAACTACAAAGACTCATCACTGCTTAATTACATTGTAAAACATTTTAGGTTTTGTAAAACAGTTCAAAAAAAGGTTTACAAAAAGAGGATACACTCACATTGTTGTCTTAGACTTCTTTTAGGGTTTCCTGGTGATTTATCTATAGTTTACACAAATGTATATATGTTAGTATAATAACCCTTTATGTATATTAACGATACCCTCCCCGAGACGGCATTCCAACAACTACGTCGGGCAGAACCACGACAGACGTTACGGAACCCTGGATCAATCGGGCAGCGTATCTAATATGTAACCGGGGTTATAATACTTACAATGGGGCAGAACTCCATTAATTAGGGGGTATTATACTCGGAGATTATGCCTATTACTTCAGAAATTCATAAGAAAGAAAAGATTTTGAACGAGCAGACTGAAGGCCCGATGCCCTCTATTTATAGGGCTGATTTTCAAGTCTCTCGCGGCCCGCGTAAGGTAAGGCTAAGTCCTACGCGGCCCGCATAGTAGGGTGTTCTAGGCGTAGGTGATCCGGGTCATACGTATAGGTTCAACACGCGTTTGACACGTGTCAACACCGGGGCTCGCCTGATCTTGTAGCTGTCGCAGCCCGTGTAAGCTCAAGAGGTGGCTTACGCGCCCCGCGTAAGTCTCATTTTTCTTGTTTTTTAATTATTTTTAATGCTAGATCGTATTTTGGGCTCGGTTTTTACATATGGGGTGTATTTTAAGACATATAGGGATATTTAAAAATATATTTGGGTGTCAGAAAAATTTCAGGAGGGTTGTTATAGTCGCATATCCGCATAACTCTTTTGACGGCTTCTAGCTGTCAAAAGGTTATTGCGAATCTTCTTGATTTTATCTGTTGTTTCCAGAACGAGCTCGGGTCCAGTAAGCTGAGCTTCACCAATCTCATTCCAACAGACAGGTGAACGACATTTTCGACCGTATAAAGCTTCGAACGGTGCCATATTAATGCTAGCATGATAAGTGTTGTTATAAGAGAACTCGATCAACGGTAGATGAGAATCCCAATTACCACCAAAGTCTATCACGCATGCTTTGAGAATATCCTCTAATGTTTGTATTTTTCTCTCGGTTTGTCCATTTGTTTGGGGATGATAAGCAGTACTTAGATTTAGTTGGGTTCCCATAGCATATTGCATGGTCTTCCAAAAATGGGATGAATATCGAGCATCACGATTAGATATGATATCCAAAGGAACACCATGTCGAGATACAATCTCATCAACATAAATCTTTGCAAGTTTATCAGCAGATAGATCCTCGTGAATCGGTATAAAGTGAGCTGACTTCGTTAATCGATCGATAACAACCCAAATATAGGGATATTTTGGGCTCGGTTTTCACATACGGGGTGTATTTTAAGACATATAGGGATATTAAAAAATATATTTGGGTGTCAGAAAAATTTCAGGCGAGTTGTTATATCCTCCCCACCTTGTTTTAGAGCTCTTCCTCTAGGTCTACTGGAACAAGTGTGGATATTTCCTTTGCATTTCTGATTTAAGCTCCCATGTGTATTCTGGTCCTCTTTTGGAGTCCCACTTCACTTTGACTAGAACCAATCTCTTGTGTTTGAGATTCTTGACTTTCCTGTCTTCAATTTGTAGAGGTCTTTCTACAAATTTTAACTGTTCATTTACCTCTATATCCTTAAGAGGTACTATCAATGATTCATCAGCTAAGCATTACTTGAGATTAGATATATGAAATACATCATGTATTCCTGCCATTTTGTTGGTGCACTACATCTGTCGACTTCGTCTTGTATCGAGTCTTAGTATTAGAATGTTAGATTAGGGCACATTGTACGAGATTTCCCGAGAAAGTTGATTTCACATATATGGACATGTCCATATGTGGGAAACCACATGTCCATATGTGGGAAATCACAAAGATGTCCGTATGTGGGAAACCTAGAGGATGGTTTTGCTTATATGTACAATGGGGGGTTTTGCTTTTATGGACATATCCATATGAGCGAAACCTAGTCCATATATATACCCTAGGAGCGAAATTATTTGTAACATTGTACAATTCCATACCGAAGTGTTGCCGGTGTGAAGAACTACTTATATTCGTGTTATAATCAATACAAACAGTAGTTAAAGTGAAGAATCAGCTGTATCTACCTTTGTTTCTTGTTATTCCGCACCTGAAACAGAGAAGAACACCCCCTGCTCTATAAATAGGTTACATGAGCGAAACCACATATATATGTCCTTGTTATCCATACCGAAGTGCTGCCGGTGTGAGATTTGGCTGTAAATGTGGTTATATCAATCAGAAAGGTGATTTAAGTGAAGATCTAGCTGTTTCTACATTGATTACTTGTTTTCCGCACCTGTAATTGATCAAAACTCCTCTGATAGACTCGTTCGGGTCGAAACACGATCTTACAAGTGGTATCAGAGCTTCAGGAGGAGGAGTTCTACAGAGATTTGCTGGATTTCATCATATATTCTTACTTCTACACCTTCTTTCATCATTTCAGAAAGATTTACCGGTTGAAACTTGTTCAAATTTTCACAGACTAAAGGAAGTTGATTATAAACTAATCCCTGAAAGTTTGAGCCTGAAATTCGAACTAAAAATGGTCCAAAATACCCTCCGATTAGGTTTCGCTCTTTTGAACATTCATGAGATTTCGCTCTTCTGATCAACATATTTCGCTCCAAAGGACCTCCCAAGTGACTGGTTTCGCTCATAGGACCACTAAGTGACTTAGTTTCGCTTTTGTGTCATCTTTAAGTGACTAGTTTCGCTCCAAAGGACCTCCCAAGAGACTAGTTTGGCTCATAAGTGTATACAAGTAGTTTCGCTCATAAGGACCTTGACCTATTTCGCTTTTAGGGACATCTTAACCCTGATTTCGCTCAAAGGGACACTCCGTCTCTTGGTTTCACTTATTTGTCACTAATTTTGAAAAACGTGCATTGAATAATGTATACCGAGTTCTACAACGCTTTTGCTACATCTCCAACAAGTCCATCCGACATTACTAAGACCATGACAATGGAAATTGAAACTGGAACAATGCAAAAACCCCCGAAACTTATGGGAATTGAGGATTATCACGGGTGGAAGAAACGATTTGAGAATTGGGTTCAGGCGAATCATCTAAAAGCTTTGGAGAGTATCGAAACTGAATATGAGAGGCCAAAGAATTCAGTGTGAGTCGGTAAAATCATTTCAGAATTCACGGAGCAAGAAAGAGAGAGTTACAAAGGAGAAAAGATGATGATCAATTTGTTAGAACAAGCTGTTAAAGAAGATATATTTGTGTTGCTTCAACATGATGAAAACGCTTATTCTACTTGGGAAGCTCTTAGAAAGAAATTTACGGGAAGTACTGAAATGCTACAAAGTAAAGCAGCTTTGTTGAAAAAGGAATTTGAACTATTTACGTGCAAGCCTGGTGAAACAACAAAGAGTCTTATTGAAAGATACTGTCATCTTGTACGCACTATGTCACAGTTGAAGATTACAAAAACTCCAGCAGAATGGGTTGAAAAGCTTGCTGATGCGTTACCACAACCGGAATGGGGTACATATCTGATGATATTGAAGAATTCCGGATAGTTTAGCAGGTTATCGATTGCACAGTTTATAGAGAAGTTGGAGGCACATGATCTGGAGCAGCAGAAAATTGTTGAATGAACAGTTCTACTCATCAACAAGATATTAAATTGTACTATAAAGGAAATGTTCAAACTACTGAAGCAAGTCCAAAGATACAAACTGCATTTAGTGCTGGAAATCAGTCTACACCTAGTAGTCAAAGATCAGTCAACACTAGTGGGTTCTCAACGGTGAATCCTCCAAGTGTTCAAAGTGCATCTGCTGGAAATGGGCATTCAATTCAGTGTAATGTAGCTCTACATCTTCAAAATGGTCAAAATTATTCAGAAGAAGTTGTAAAGCATCATATGGGATTATTGGTCACAGCATTAGAGTCTTATGAAGGGTTGATTGTCGAAAGAATTGGTAATCCGATGCTTACAAAGGAAGATTATGACCAAATCGATGCAGAGGAGCTAGAACTGATGGATATTAAATGGGCCTTAGCTAGTGTTTTGAGGAGAGCAGAAAAATTTAGATTGGTTACAGGAAGAAATGATTTCTTGGATGCAAACCTTTCTAATCTAGGATTTGATAAATCTAAAGTTGTCTGTTTTCGTTGCAGGGAGAAAGGCCATTTTAAAAGAGAATGCAAGAATCAGGAGCCAAGAGGAGCAAAGGAGTCGTCTGGGAAAGATGATTATTATAGGAAATCCATTTATTAGCAAATCACTCATCAACCGCATCAACAAAAAGAAGCTCAAACGGCACATGGAAGAATGATCGAGGATGCAAACAGAAAAGCTTTTTATGGCATTGTTGATCAAGATGATGAGAAAATGGCTGAAGGTTTTAGCTGGGACAAGTTTATTCCAGCTGATTCAAATGTTCAAGCGTTTATTGCACATATTGTTCGAAAGCCAGAAATGTTGAAGGAATGGATGGAGGTGTTATCTGATGAAGAGAAAAGTGAAGATGAAGGATTTGTTTCATCAGAAAACAGTTCATCAGAAACAAGTGATAGTGATGAAGAGATGGAACAGATAAATCTTGGAAAAACGCATTTATCTTCTAACATTTTTGAATTTTATTTTGCAGAAAAATTGAAGAAACTGAAAGAAAGGAAAGCTGCAAAAGATTTAAAAGAAGTTAAAGTGATTGAGAAGATTGTGGAAGTTGAAAAGATAGTTGAAGTCGAGAAGATCGTTGAAATCACAAAACCATGTCTTACATGTTTAGAGTCTTGTAAACAATGTATAGAGAAAGATGAGAGGTTTAGTGAGTTAGAAAAGTTGAAAGAACAGTTGTTGTTTGATGTAAAGAATTTGAAAAAGTCATATGATGTATTAAACAGAAATGTGAATAGTCTGGAGAAGACTAACCCTGAAAGAGAGAAAGCTTTGAAGATGATGAATGCTACCATGATGACAAAGCAGAAAGAGATCAACTTGTACATAGAAGAATGTGCAAAGTGGAAGAAAGAGTTGGATAGTGAAGCAACTGAGAATGAAAGAATCAGAAGATTGCTGCGAAGTTACAAAGGTTGTGACTACATAATTGATAGAATTTATCCAACAGTTGAAGGATTTGAAGCGTTTAAAGGTGAAGAAACAAAGCCAAAGAAGAAAAAGGATACTGGTAAGAAACAGGATGTCTGTTATAACAAGTGCCCGCCTCCGATTTGGGAAGGGTACTCACCTAGAAAACCTAATGAAGAAGAACTAAAACAGGCGGTCAATATTAAGTTAGAATCCGAGATAACCGATGTTTTACCGGACAATATTGACGTCACGTTCACAGCGTCCGACACAGATCATGAGTCAGAACTGATAAAAAGAGTGGTTGATCAGGTGTTGGATAAGGATGAGGAGTTAGAGTCAAAATCCAAGTCCGAAAGTTCGTGTCAGTCAATCGGGAGTTCGAGTTCGTCCGAAAAGAGTTTAAAATCGTCGGGAAAACGGGTTTATAGTAAAGAATTTTTGTTGTCAAAATCTAATTTGAATGATGAAACATTTGAAGTTGTATATACTTTGAATGATTCTGACAAATTATATTTTGATAAAGAGTTTCCAATAAGAGGTGTTAAAAATGAATTGATTAAAAAGGTTTTCAAACTTACAGAAATTAATATTTCTGAAATAAAAGATGAAAATCTTAATGAAAAACTTAAGCCTTACACCTCAAGAGTACAACAAAGACTAAACAAGAAAAAAGGTTACAACTCTGGTTCTGGTTTTCAAAAGAAATCAAACCAAAATCGTAGCTACAAAAAGAAAGGTCTTGGTTTTATTCCACCTGAAAACTATAAAAATGAAAAATTTTCTAAAACAAACACAAAATTTGTTTCAGGACCGTCTGCTGAGGGAGAGAAGAAGAGCTCATTCTGGAGACAATCAAATCAAGAATTTCTTGCTGAGAAAAAGAAGAATGAAGTTCAGAGAACAGAAACCAGAACCTGTTTTAGATGCAACGAAGTTGGACACATTGCATGGAATTGTCCTAAATCGACCAAAACAAAACAGGGAGTTTCTAGAAAACTGAAAGAAGTTATTGTTGATAAAACCGAACCACCAACTGAAAAATTTAAAGTTTTCAAAAATTAAACATTTTAAGTTGGTGAATGTTCGAAAAGATTTTACAAGCGAAGTGTGAAACTTGACAACCAAAAATGGGTTGTTAAGAAATCAGAAGTAAAATCTGGTGATGAATCTGATTCCACAAAATTAGAAGAGCCACAGTTTGATGAGAGTGATGAAAATTCAGTTCCTTCAATGGATGATGAGAACTTTCCACCATTGAGGACTGAGAATTTTAGAAGAAGAGTTGGAAAGACTGAAAACTCAAATCAATTTTATTCTGAGAAGGATAATTTTGATGTAGACAAAGCTTTTAATGGGAATGTAAAGAAAATTTTCAAAAAAATGGTCGATGGGAAGGTTAAAGGAGTTAAAGATTTTTACGCTACAAAGAAGGCAACTTATACTCCAACTGAATCTGAATTGAAAACACCCAAGGCTGGTCAGGCTTGGGTGGATATTTTCTTTCATTGAAAAACCTGACTTGCCGGAGATCCCAAGTTTGTAATCGTGGATCAGGAATCGGCATCATTCTTGTTAAACTTGTTTTTGTGAAAAATTTTAAAATTGTCTAAATTTTTACAGATTGAGGAATTCCCGGAGCTTCCAGGTTGGTAAGTGTGAAGCAGGAATCGGCATTTTTATTGATAAAATAGTTTTGTGTAGATGAGGTATTCCTACAAGTGGTTGATGGAAATTTTCACTTCCAAGTGGTAAATCAGGGACATTAAGTTGTATCTGATTTTCTAAAAATGATTGAGGAAAATGTGATGAATCAAACCCCTATCTTTACAAGTGGTAAATTTAACAAAACTTATTTTCCGGAAAAATCATTTTGGTTAAAACAAACTTAAGTGTTTTGAAATCATAATGAGAAAATAGTTTTGTGTAAGGGGGAGTTCTGATTGTTTAAGCCAAGTGGATGGCGAATTGAAGTGATTTGATATCGGTTGTCAATTTTCTGTATAGTTTGTTTTCAATTTTTTATAATGTGTTTGCATTTTAGGGGGAGTAAAAATTTCAGAAAATCCAAAAACATTTGAAAATTTGAAAAATACAAAAACATGATAAAATCAAAAAATGAGTTTTGTTGTGAAATAGAGGAAATGATAGTACATCAGTAGACGGTCACAACATGCTAAAGAAATGTAAAGTTAAATTGTGATAAACAATCTCACTACGGATATGCCAGTAGGTTTTTGCACATTTAGTAGATTGTGACGAGATATAAACCTAAATTCAAACTTGCTTATATTGTGGGGAACAACTTCTTGGATATATGGGTAACCCCCGAAATCTTGTTTGAAAGGTCCCTCTTTCTGAGATACTAGGTCTTTATGCTCAGTGATATCTGGGGTATTATCCCGGGACTTCTGATTTTGCGGAAGCAATGGCCTAGTCCCCGGAGAATACGTTCTGTTTGCTTGAAATATAGCGCCACCCTCAGCAAATTGATGAAACAATAAAATTGATAGTCATTGTTGTTGTAATACAAAAGATCCTCTAAAGGGGACACACCAAAAGTCGAAGCCGTCATCTCTCTGCGTATACGGAAGTATCGACCTGAGCTCTCACGGCCCTCGCAATTTAACCCCTTACAGATATCATCTGTGGTATACTCACCTGTAAGACTGAATATTGGGATCTGGATACGGGAGTATATTCAAGAGGTGGGACACATGAATGAGTTTAAGTTCTTAAAACATCTAACTCATATCCTGAATCAGTTGAAATCTGTGTGGGAATTTAAGTGGATCAGTATATCGGCAATCTAAGTGAATTGTTTAATTCTTAATGTGTAACTAAGCTTAACGGTACTTGTGACTTGTCAAAATCTGATATGATCCTCTTACACAAACTCAAAAATATATTTTCTGTAAATATTTCTTTACTGCATTTCTTTATATCTCTAAGTTCAAAAAGATTTTTAGTGTGTTTTAGCATAAAGTTTCAGAAAATCCAAAAAGATTTTTGACGACTGATATTGAAAAGCTGATTTTCAAAATTATGAGTGCTAAACATGATGAACATAATTTGAGGGGGAGTTTGTCTTTAAAACTGATTATTTTTGTTAAATCTTGAAGTGGTTCATCAGATTGTTCTGAAAATCATTTTGTTTGGGTTTTGAAAGTGAGTCTGACTTAGTGCAAGGTTATATGTTTGAAATATGTATGTGAGAGAAATTTACTTTGAGGTAGAGTTTTTGCAGGAAAGAATGAGCCAGGGTATTCGTTCCGGAGATCTGAACTGGATGAAAGTCAGGTTCCGATACCTGAGGACTCTGATTGGAGGAAGTCAGGCAATGATCTTGAGACATGAAGAGTCAGGCTGATTGATATTGAGAAGCTGTTAGATGGAAAGCCGGACAACGATCCTAAAGCTGATGATGCTGATGATTTGAAGAAATGCCAGCATATCACTAGGGGGAGTCTGAAGACTTGCAAGAAGAGATTGAGAGAGTGAAGCCCAGAGACAGATCAAGACTGAAGATGCGAAGACTCGACACTTAAGACTCGTCAACATCTGAGGGGGAGTCTGTTGGTGCACTACATCTGTCGACTTCGTCTTGTATCGAGTCTTAGTCTTAGAATGTTAGATTAGGGCACATTTTACGAGAAAATAGGAAGTGTATTGTGTCTAGTGTTGAGGTTTCGCTCATAGGGCATTTAGGAGAAGGTTTCGCTTATTTGTACATGACAGGTTTCGCTTATATGGACATCGTGTCCATATGAGCGAAAGCCCCTGCTCTATAAATAGGTTACATGAGCGAAACCACATATATATGTCCTTGTTATCCATACCGAAGTGCTGCCGGTGTGAGATTTGGCTGTAAACGTAGTTATATCAATCAGAAAGGTGATTTAAGTGAAGATCTAGCTGTTTCTACATTGATTACTTGTTTTCCGCACCTGTAATTGATCAAAACTCCTCTGATAGACTCGTTCGGGTCAGAATACAATCCTACACATTTCCTCTGGCAGTTGTAGCTGATAGGCTACAGGTTCTATTCTTCTAATAATCTTAAATGGTCCAACATACCTGGGGCTTAACTTTCCCCTCTTGATGAATCTTACTACTCCTTTCCAAGGAGAGACTTTTACTAATACTTTATCTCCTACTTGAAATTCCAACGGCTTTCATCTGTTATCAGCATAACTCTTTTGTCGATCACGTGCTGCTTTCAGTTGTTCCTTAACTTGAATGATTTTGTCTGTTGTTTCTTGTACTATCTCAGGTCCAGATAGTTGCTTTTCTCCAATTTCTGCCCAATAGACTGGCGTTCGGCACTTTCGTCCATAAAGTGCTTCGAATGGTGCAGCATTGATACTTGTATGATAACTATTATTATAAGAAAATTCTATCAAGGGTAAGTAATCATCCCAATTACCTCCGAAATCAATTACACAATCTCTAAGCATGTCTTCCATGGTCTGAATTGTCCTTTCGCTTTGTCCGTCCGTTTGAGGATGATAAGCTGTGCTTAGATTTAACTTGGTTCCCATTGCTTTTTGGAAACTTGTCCAAAAATGAGAGGTAAAACGACTATCTCTGTCAGAAACAATTGATAGAGGAATTCCATGTAAAGAAACTACTTCATTTACATATAATTTAGCTAATTGTTCCATACTAAAAGTTTCCTTCATTGGTAGGAAATTAGCTGACTTGGTTAGCCTGTCTACAATCACCCAGATTGTATCATTACCTTTTCTTGTTTTGGGTAATTTAGTAACAAAATCCATTGTTATTAATTCCCATTTCCAAACAGGCATTTCTAATTATTGCAATAAACATGAAGGTTTCCGATGTTCAGCTTTGACTTGTGAACAAGTTAAACATTTTGCAACATATGCTGCTATATCGTTTTTCATTCCTATCCACCAGAAATTCTTTCTTAAATCCTGATACATCTTATCAGTTCCAGGATGCATCGTATATTTGGATTTATGGGCTTCTTCTAATATACGGTGACGTAGGTTTCCTAATTTAGGTATCCACATCCTTTTCTTATGGAATCTCCAAATTCCATCTGTTCCTTGTTCTAATTCCTTAATCGTTCCTTTTAACTTCTCAGAATCATCCTTGATTACTGATTCTTGTGCCTTTCGAATCTGTTCAGTTAAATCTACTTGCAGATTTAATTTAAGTGAACGTACTCTTTTTGGCTTTTCATGATACTTTCGGCTTAAAGCATCAGCAACTACATTTGCCTTTCCTGCATGATACTGGATATCACAATTATAATCACTAAGTAATTCCATCCAGCGTCTTTGTCTCATATTCAACTCCTTTTGCCCGAAGACATACCTTAAACTCTTATGGTTTGTGAAAATGGTAAACTTACTACCATATAGGTAATGTCTCCAAATCTTAAGGGTGAAAACTATAGCTCCTAATTCTAGATCATGGGTTGAATAATTCTCTTCATGGTTCTTAAGTTGTCTAGAAGCGTAAGCTATAACTTTTTGACATTGCATTAATACACATCCATAACCTAACTTAGAAGCGTCGCAATAGATTACAAAATCTTCAGTTCCTTCTGGTAACGCTAGTATGGGTTCATGGGTTAATCTTTGCTTAAGGATTCTAAAGGCTTCTTCTTGTTTTGGTCCCCATTCAAACTTAACGGATTTACAGGTCAACTTAGTTAAGGGAATAGCTATTCTAGAAAAATCTCGAATAAATCTTCTATAATAACCGGCCAATCCTAAGAAACTTCTAACCTCAGTTGGTGATTTAGGGGTTTTCCAATTGGTTATCGCCTCGATCTTGGTGGGATCCACATGAATTCCTTCATGATCAACTAGATGTCCAAGAAATTGTCTTGTTCTAACCAAACTCACAGTTCGAAAACTTAGCATAAAGCTTCTCATTTCTCAATAAACTTAGAAGTGCGTGCAAATGCTTTGTATGTTCCTCTTTGCTCTTAGAGTAAATGAGAATATCATCTATAAAGACAATTATGAATTTATCCAAATATGGCTTACATATTCGGTTCATCATGTCCATGAATGCAGCTGGGGCATTGGTTAAACCAAATGGCATGACAGTAAATTCATAATGGCCATACTTTGTTCTGAAAGCGGTCTTAGGAATGTCCTCTTCCTGTACCTTTAATTGATGATATCCTGACCTTAAATCGATTTTAGAGAAAAATCATGCTCCTTGCAATTGATCAAACAGATCATCAATTCTTGGTAATGGATATGGATTCTTAATTGTGACCTTGTTCAATTCAGGGTAGTCAATGCACATACGCATTGATCCGTCCTTCTTTTTAACAAATAAGATCGGTGCTCCCGAGGGTGATGAACTTGGCTATATGAATCCTTTCTCTAACAATTCATCTAATTGTTTCTTTAGTTCCTGCATTTCTGCGGGTGCCAAACAGTAAGGTGCTTTGGTAATTGGTGTTGTTCCTTGTATAAGGTGGATTCTGAATTCAACTTCTCTGTCTAGAGGTTGCCCTGGTAGCTCTTCTGGGAATATATCTGAAAACTGGGATACTACTAGAATATTCTTTAATTCTTTTTCTTTAGTGTTAGTGATTATGGAAATCAAATACACTAATGACCCTTTTCTTATGCAACTTGTTGTTTTCATCACAGAGATGAACTTTGTGGATTTAAGGGTTTTATTTCCTTTAACTGTGATCTTTTCACCCCTTGGTGAATTTACTTGAATTGACTTTTGGTCATATAAAATACTGGCTTTATTGGCTATTAACCAATCCATTCCTAACACAACATCAAATCCTGCCAGATCTATGGGGTAAAGGTTTGCAATAAATTTCTGATTTAAAATTTCTATTCTTGCTCCCTGCAAGATTTCAGAAATCTTAATAGTTTCCCCATTTGCTGTCTCTACAAGACATTCTTGTGGAAGTTTCGTTAATGGTTGATTGAATAATTTGCAAAATGAAGTATTAATAAAAATTTGGTTTACACCAGAGTCAAATAATACTTTAGCAAAAACATCATTAACTAAAAACGTACCGGTGATCACATCCGGGATCATCTTTGCTTCTTCTGCAGTCAGAACAAATGCTCTAGCATTTTTAGTATTCTTGGTGTTCGTAGCTGTAGCTAGCTTTGGACAGTTAGGTTTGATGTGGCCTTTTTCTCCGCAATTGTAGCATATCCTATTGCTAATCTTTTTCCTGCAATCTACCTCCTTGTGTCCCGATATTTTGCAGAAGTTACAGTATATGGAGCATCTTCCGGAATGCTTCCTTTTGCAATTCTTACAGTAGGGTGTAGAGGTAGAGCCTACATTTCTCCCACGGTTAGAATTTCCAGAACGAAATTCTTGTGTAAGCTTCTGGGTTAGGTTCCTCCTTTGATCCTCTTCTCGTGTACGGACTAATTCATCTGTCAAGGTATTAACTAGTTCTACAGTTTCTTCTATAGTTTGGGGTCTAGCTGCCTTGACTACGTGCCTTATCTCTCCGATTAATCCCCAGATGTAACGGGAGATTAATACTGGTTAAGGTGAAGCAAGGGTTGGCACTATTCTAGCATATTCAAAGAATAACTTAGTGTACCCCTTACTATCCACACCAGTCATTCTAAGGTTTAAGAACTTGTTTGCTATCTGTTCTTTTTCATTAGGAGGGCAAAATTTCCTTTCTACCATGTTTTTTAAACTCCTCCCATTCCATATTGTAAGTTTTATCACTTCCTCTAGTATGGAGGATAGTGTTCCACCATTCTAGTGCTGAATTCTTAAACAGATTGGAAGCAAACATTATCTTATCCTCTTCCGCACATTTACTTATTCTTAAGACTGCCTCAGTCTTTTCTATCCAACGTAGAACTGCAACGGCCCCTTCATTACCCGAGAATTCCATTGGTTTACAAAACCAGAATTCTTTGTAAGAACAACCGTAAGACACGGTTCTTCTTCTTTTGGGAATGGGCACTTGAAGTACGGGTCCATTGTTTACGCTGTTTGCAGGTTCAGAGGGTTGCTTGCTATCATGTTTACTTTTATTTTCGGCTTCCCTAACCGTTTGAAGAATATATGGCATTGCATCTATTATTCATTGTGCCACAATGTGTTGGATGGCACTGTTATCCATTTGGTTTCCATTATTGTTGTTTAGATTCTCATTATCCAGGTTAATGTTACTCTGGTTATCGTTATTCTGGTTTTCCTGGTTTACCTCGTCGTCCATCTGGATTTTAAACATTTACCAATTATTAATATCACAAAATAATTAACAATTTGAGTAACAACCACACAACACACATATGAACCAAAAGCGTCGAGCATTGCGACTTTACTCTTTCTATTATAGTATGCGTCAAATACACACTAAAACTGGAATTAAAATTACAACACTACTATGCATCGCTAACCACATAGTGGTCTATACTACAACATATATTATTAATACACATATTATTATTATTATATAATTTTTTTTTCATAAAAACATATTATTTATTATTATATTATTATTATTATCATCAACTCCATCGTCATCATTACTGTTCTGGATTCATCCAGTAATCCATATTGCGCTCGTCATATTTCCAGACGAGTCGCTCTCCTACCTGCCTCATTTTCTCACTACTCTCTAAGATATCTTCTCCGAAAGTTCGGAGCTCATGCACATTTTCTGCACTCATTGGGGTGTAGGTGCTGGTACTGGGTCTGGGTACTGGGGCATGGGATTCTCCTGAGGGTACGGATTCTCTAAAATCTCTCTAATGTATTCATCGTTGTCATAGTAGGGATCTAGAGGGTCCAGACCTGGATATGTTGCTAAGTTCGGCATGGTTTCATCGTTTAGGTGATAGTGTGGCACATAATCCCTATGATCATCGAACCATGGATCATAATTTGGATCTAAGGGATTAGGGGCTGGTATCCTAGGTATCTCCTCATGGTTGAAATCATGCATTTCTATCTCCATCGGCTAAGTGGGGAATAAAGGTAAGGGTTGTGGGGCTACTAGTTGTTCCAGATTTGGGTCGGCAGCAGTTGTTACTAGCATATTAAAATTAGCTAAGCTCCTATTAAGCATATCATGTGTATGGGCATCTGACTCTCGCTTAGCGGCTGCTAGGACTCTTTGCTGTTGCAACTTTCGCATTCTTTTCCTACGCTCGAATGCTCCCTTATTGAACCATCCTCTCTTTTTCTGAGGGAATGGCTCTTCAGACTGATCAGCAGAATACCCTTCTTCCTGATCAGCAGAATACCCAGAGAGGGTAGGCTGGGAAGAAGTTCCTTCACTCCTAGGTGAATCAGACAACTGACGATACACGTCTGAGGGTCCTTGATCACTCATACTGTAAACTAACAAATAGTCAAATAACACACAACAGTAAAATACAGATATGCACATATTTTCATAATTTATTTCCTAACAATTTGAATAATATATTGATGTCAGCAGAACACTTATATGGCTGAATCAGTGGCTTAGCTCTGATACCACCTTCTGTCGCAACCCCCGCTCCCTATCTGTCCCGGGAACGGGCGGCCGCGAACATCATTTGTGGTGGTATCATTTTGTTTATTAATTTGGCAGCGGAATTTCATCAGGACCGTAGTTAGGAAATGTTTATCAGAGTAAAACCACCTTATTTTATACTAATAACCACATGGGTAAAACCCAAGTTTCTTATTACAACATAGGGAAAAACCCTATTTTATTGAATTTAAAACATCGTCTTTTAGGTAACTTTTATAGCCACATTTTTCCAAGCCATCAGTGCTCTCAAGCTGGCTTTCTTCTAATTTGGCTGTCACATTTTGTTACCTGAAACGCGTTTTAAAAACATTTGTCAGTGGGAAATACTGGTGAGTGAATCCCAGTTTAATCAAGAAACATTTTACCAATTAACACAATATTGAGAGCTATCACATTGTTTATTTCTACACAATTACTCATTCAGTATTGTCAATCCTAACTGGTTGGTCATATTACCCATTGGCTAACTCGTTGTCCAATGGTAACGTGTTCCACATTTTGTATACAAAACCCCAACATACCGGCAGTAATTGAAGAACTACAAAGACTCAATCACTGCTTAATTACATTGTAAAACATTTAAGGTTTTGTAAAACAGTTCACAAAAAGGTTTACAAAAAGAGGATAAACTCACATTGCTGTCTTAGACTTCTTTTAGGGTTTCCTGGTGATTTATCTATAGTTTACACAAATGTATATATGTTAGTATAATAACCCTTTATTTATATTAATGATACCCTCCCCGAGACGGCATTCGAACAACTACGTCGGGCAGAACCACGACAGACGTTACGGAACCCTGGATCAATCGGGCAGCGTATCTAATATGTAACCGGGGTTATAATACTTACAATGGGGCATAACTCCGTTAATTAGGGGGGTATTATACTCGGAGATTATGCTTATTACTTCAGAAATTCGTAAGAAAGAAAAAATTTTGAACGAGCAGACTGAAGGCCCAATGCCCTCTATTTATAGGGCTGATTTTCAAGTCTCTCGCGGCCCGCGTAAGGTAAGGCTAAGGCCTACGCGGCCCGCATAGTAGGGGGGTTCTAGGCATAGGTGATCTGGATCATACGTATAGGTTCAACATGCGTTTGACGCGTGTCAACACCAGGGCTCGCCTGGTCTTGTAGCTGTCGCGGCCCGCGTAAGCTCAAGAGGTGGCTTACGGCCCCGCGTAAGTCTCATTTTTCTTGTTTTTTAATTATTTTTAATGCTAGATCGTATTTTGGGCTTGGTTTTCACATACGGGGTGTATTTTAAGACATATAGGGATATTTAAAAATATATTTGGGTGTCAGAAAAATTTCAGGAGGGTTGTTATAGTCGCATATCCGCATTACTCTTTTGACGGCTTCTAGCTGGCAAAAGGCTATCGCAAATCTTTTTGATTTTATCTGTTGTTTCCAGAATGATCTCGGGTCAAGAAAACTGAGCTTCACCGATCTCATTCCAACAGACAGGTGAACGACATTTTCGACCGTATAAAGCTTCGAACAGTGCCATATTAATGCTAGCATGTTATCTGTTGTTATAACAGAACTCGATCAATGGTAGATGAGAATCCCAATTACCACCAAAGTCTATCACGAATGCTCTAAGCATATCCTCCAATGTTTGTATCGTTCTCTCGGTTTGTCCATCTGTTTGGGGATGATAAGCAGTGCTTGGATTTAGTTGGGTTCCCATAGCAGATTGCATGGTCTTCCAAAAATGAGATGAAAATCGAGCATCACGATCAGATGTGATATCCAAAGGAACACCATGTCAAGATACAATCTCATCAACATAAATCTTTGCAAGTTTATTAGCAGATAGATCCTCGTGAATCGGTATAAAGTGAGCTAACTTCGTTAATCGATCGATAACAACCCAAATAGCATCGTGACCTCTAGATGTACGCGGTAACTTTGTGATGAGATCCATCGCAATGTTCTCCCACTTCCAAACCGGTATTTCTGGTTGTACAAGCAAACCAGATGGTCGCTGATGTTCAGCCTTGAATTTGAGACAAGTTAGGCATTTCGATACATACAAGGCAACATCCTTTTTCATACCAGGCCACCAATACCGAGTACGAAGATCCTTGTACATTTTGTCAGCACCAAGATGGATAGAATATCGAGACTTATGAGATTCGTTCATCACTAAAGTGCGAAGATCGTCTTGTTTTGGAATCCACAAACGATCCTTGAAATAGAGTAACCCATCGTCTTTCGTTTCGAGTTTAAGCTCAAGTTGAAGTGGTAGATCATATTTCTACAAACCTTTGGTTACACAAGATCGTTGTGCTTGAAGGACATGTGATTGAATATTAGATAGAGTTCGAACAAAATGAAGCTTGGCTCGTTCCTTTTGGACTTAGTGCATCGGCTACGACATTCGCCTTACCAGGATGGTAGTGAATCTCGCAATCATAATCGTTCAAGAGTTCAACCCAGCGTCGTTGTCTCATGTTTAGTTCCTTCTGATTGAGAATGTGCTGGAGGCTTTTGTGGTCTGTGATAACCACACACTTCGTTCCATAAAGATAGTGTCTCCAGATTTTGAGTGCAAAAACCACAGCTCCCAACTCAAGATCATGAGTGGTGTAGTTCTTCTCGTGTATTTTCAATTGTCTCGGGGCATATGCTATGACTTTGCCTCATTGCATGAGAACACAACCAAGGCCTAGATTCGATGCATCACAATAGACAACGAAATCATCGTTTGCATAAAGACAAAACAGGAGCATCACATAGTTTTCGTTTAAGCGTTTGGAACGCTTCTTCTTGTTTAGGTCCCCACTCAAAAAGCTTATTCTTCTAAGTTAAAGCAGTGAGTGGAACCACGATCTTTGAGAAATTCGAAATGAATCGTCGATAATAACCAACAATACCAAGAAAAGAATGAACTTCTGTAGGTGTCGTAGGCGTATTCCAATCCTTAATAGAAGCTATTTTAGAAGGATCCACATGAATACCCTGCTCGTTAAAAATATGACCCAAAAACTGAACCTCCTTAAGCCAGAATTCACACTTAGAGAATTTGGCAAAAAGCTGTTCCTTCTTTAGGAGTTCCAGTGTCAGACGAAGGTGTTGTTCGTGATCGGCTCGAGACTTCGAATAAATGAGAATGTCTTTAATGAACACAATGATGAACTTGTCTAAATAAGGTTTACAAACCATATTCATTAAATCCATGAAGATAGCTGGGGCATTCGTCAAACCAAAAGGCATGACAGTAAACTCGTAGTGTCCATATCTCGTGCGGAAAGCAGTTTTGAGAATATCTTCTTCGAGTACACGAAGCTGATGATACCCAGAATGCAGATCGATCTTAGAAAAACATGTAGCACCTTACAGCTGTTCAAAGAGATCATCGATTCGTGGTAGGGGATATTGATTTTTGATGGTAAGCTTATTAAGCTCACGATAATCGATACACATTTGGAAAGACCCATCTTTCTTTTTCACAAACAGGACAAGAGCGCCCCAAGGTGAATAACTCGGTCGGATGAATCCTTTATCAGATAACTCTTGAAGCTGTTTCGATAATTCTTGCATCTTAGATGGTGCAAGATGATAAGGTGCTTTCGCAATCGGGTTAGCATTGGGTACAAGATCAGTATGGAACTCGACTTGACGAACTGGAGGCAAACCAGGCAGTTCATCAGGAAACACCTCTAGATAATCTCAAACATTTGGAATGTCTTGAATACACTTACTCTTGCCTTTCTCCTCGGTTCCATCTGCTAGAAAGGCGACATATCCTTTTCGTAAATAACTTTGGGGTTTCGTACACGACATGAGTTTCAAACCACCAGATGGTTTCTCGCCACGAACTTCTAGAACTTCACCAGACGAAAGAGGAATACGGACAATCTTATCGAAACAAACCACCTCATCATGATGTTTAGTTAACCAATCCATTCCTACAATAATGTCGAAACTCCCAAGTTGCATCGGTGTGAGGTCAATAGGAAAAAGATGGTTATCGAGGTTTAATTGACAATCGCGAATAACATAATCGAGTACGAGAGGTTTACCAGTAGCAACTTCGACAGATAAGGGTTTCCTCAGTTTAGTTCTAGGTAATGCAAGTAAAGGCTCAAAAGATAACGATACAAAACTTCTATCGGCACCAGAATCGAAAAGAACAGATGCAGGTCGATGGTTAACAAGGAACGTACCATTGACAACCTCGTTGTCAGCTCAAGCCTCATTTGCATTCAGATTGTACGCCCGTCCACGAGCGGGATTCATATTTGCATTCGTGTTCACCAATCTCGGGCAGTTGTTGCGGAAATGAGCCATTTCACTGTAGTTGTAACATGAACCAGGTGGGAATCTAACAGCATTTCCCTGAACCTGTGCTGGATTCTGTGCAGCTTGGATCTGACCCAAACGACAGATGTTGGCTGTGTACCCAAGTTTACCACAAGTAGTACACTGTTTACAAGCCTGTTGGGTCGCATGATGACCATTGCACCGATTGCAATGAGGTGCGGTACCAGCATACGCTTTCTTGGCAGGAGGTTGTGCTGGTGGGTTCTGAGCGTTTTGTGCAGTTACAGCAAAATTTTGGGAAGCCTTTCGCTTCCTCGACCTCCTAGAAGACTCACCTTTCTTACCCTTACCCTTACCTTTACCCTTGTCTTGAGTTGCATCAGCTGACTGCTTTTTATCACCCTTGCGGGTCATTTTACCTTTTCTGACTTGAGACTCAGTCAGATTAGTAGCCAATTCAATTGCTTGACGAACAGTGGTAGGATTACTACCAGTTACAATATCTTGCACAGAGTCAGGCAAACCATCGATATACCTCTCAATAGCTTTCTCCAACGGGGTAAACATAGTAGGACACAACAACCTGAGCTCTTCATAACGATCCGTATACGCACGGTGTTCTCCCCCATCTTGTTTCAAATCGTCAAATTCTCGTTCCAAAGCCCTAATCTCGTGACGGGGATAGAACTCTTTTATCATGAGAGCTCGAAGCTCTTCCCACGTTTGTGCCATCGCCACATCGGCACCCGTATCACGCATCACACCGTTCCACCATGTTAGAGCACGCTTCTCAACCTTACGCTCATTCGGACACTGAACATGTCTAAATATGCTTTCCAGACTCTCGAACCATTGTAGGAGCGCAGTTGCTCCTTGAGACCCAGAAAACTTCAAAGGTTTAGCCGAATAGAAATTCTTGAAACTACACTGAGCATTATTGTTATTGTTGTTCGCTTGATTAATCTGGGTTACTAGGTTCGGAAGCACAGCTGCGATTTGCTGAGCGACAAGGGCTGCGATTGCAGCATCCTGTTCAGGATCGCGTCTAGGTGGCATATTCTAAAAAGAACAAAGAAACATGAAAAACGAGTGAGATCGACAATCGGATAAACAAAAGAGGCATTGAAAACATCGACAAAACATAAGGAAGGTGACCATTCATTTGTTACCTCGAACAAACAAATGATGCACAGTGACTAATCAAAGTAAATGGGTCAATATAATGTATCGCGAAGACCTGCTTTAGCCTATAAGTGGACACTCATCCCAAGAGTTCCCAGGTAAGAGTGACTGGTCCAATTATGTGGATTTGTACGAACACTCTAGCCTTAGACAGAAAACTCAGGATACAGGCATCCACCCTTCCAGATTGCACGTGTTCACATTATCTAGACCCAAACTTTGACGAGATTTTGAAAACTTTGAAGGTTCAAAACCTTATAATAAATCATCTATGAAGAGATGATTGGTTTTCAAATTGGATTTGTTATTGTGTTCTCGTTGTGGTTATCACCTAAAGATAGGTGACGGTATTGTTTTTAAAAAATCTAAACGCAAGAAAATCTGTGTTAGGGTCCTAGAAAAGTTATAGTCTAGGTCAAAGCATTACTAATAACCTAATTCCCTATAACCATTAGCTCTGATACCAACTCTTCTGTCACACCCCGACCGCGTTAAAACAGCGAAACCGCGGCGGAAACGTCGGGGAGTGGAGCAACAGAATTATTGTTTAACAACCATGGATTCAAAAGTTTTGTTTTATTGAGTAGTTAAACATATACATTGTCTTAAAGATTAGAACAAACAAGTTAAACATAGTCTATCATCGTTATTAAGTCACTAAGGCCTTGTCTAGTCCTAAGTGAGCATGCATCCTAGTCGCATTCAGCATCATTCAACACCACCTGAAACATATGTAAAAATAAAGTCATCAAAGAAATGCCGGCGAGCACATAGGTTTTGTATGAGTGTCAGATTCATGGCTCGTTTACATGTTGAAATAACTCGTACAACTTCATTAATCGATATTGGAAAACCTTGTTTTGTAAAACATTTGTATTGTAAAATGAATAACCAAGTCAAACAGATTGGCTATAGTTTATAAAACCTCGATGCCATGAATCTTAACTCAAAATATTTGTTTATGTAAACCCAAATCCTAAATCATTCTCGTAAAATAACTCGTATGGTTTATATTGTTTAGTAAACATCGTTTGTGTGACATTGTTTCAAATCGTTCGCCCAACTGAACTAAACAACGCCACGGAATGTAATATGATAAAAATACTTAGATATAAGAAGTACCAGCGGCGTATCTACCATGCTTTTATCACATTACTCCCGTCCCGTTATCTAAACACTAACCAAAAACCAATTTTTTGTTCAATTCGTTTAACTTGTTCAAATCGTTCCAATCGTTCAAATCGTTCCAATCGTTCAAATCGTTCATTTGTTTCAATCGTTCAATCGTTCTTGTTTTAATCGTGAAAACTATTTTTGGTCATCTCGTGGAATACATTCAAACCTCCGTAACTCGTCCATCGTTCAACTCGTATTAATAAACCACCAAAGGGTAAGTTAACAATTAACAGGTTCAGTCGATACCCACATAACCCCGATACATAACCATGGGTGCAGTCCGATAACGGGATTTTTCAGATCCTATGGTACCATAACCTAATACTGGTCGGCTTGAAAGTTAATGAATGTTATTCGTTATGTAAATACGTCCAACAAGTTCGTTTACATTATCGAAATCGTTTATTGTTTAATACAAACCATAGTATTCGTTTTTTAAACCATCGTTGATAGCATCGAAATCGTTTAACACATATGAATCACCCCAAAACATATGAAAACAGTAAAATAGGGGAACTATGTACTCACATCTAAGTCCAAGTATCCTTGATTAGATAGACTAGCAAAGCTCGAGTAAACCAAGGAATTCAAGTAGCACCTAGTAATCGGATTGCTAAGTTAATAAATTGACACCTAAATCGAAAGATCGGGTAGAACGAGGTCTTGTAAACCAAATGAGTATTGGAACTCATGTGACATGGTTTAACAATGCCTACATTCTAAATCGGAACCTATCCTAACTGCTTTCGACCCGTTACGACCCATTAAGGTAGCTTATGCTACTTTAACGCGTCGTTCACGCAAATGCGCGTTCGAGATGCCTAACTAGTCCTATGACAAGTATTATATGCCTAAACATGTTTAAATATGTTGCATAATCAGTTAAGTGATAAAAGTTTAAGTTACATATGCTTAAAATCCAATTATGCATGAAAAGGACATTTTGGTCATTTTCCTAAGGCATATAAACTATCTATCACAACAGCTAATTAAACTAAGTGACCATAAGGTATAACCTCGGAAGGTTATTCCCTAGACAACTATGGTCACAAAATAAGCTTGGTCGTAACCTAATGATCGACCAAACGGGTCGGGTTCGAAAGTCTAAGCGGTTGTTAAAACCACTTGACTTACGACCTTATACAAGCACTAGACTAAAAGTGACGAGTTAAACATTTTAAAACATGTTTAACTAAGTTAGAAAACAAGTTTGATATCAAAACAAAGTGTTTTGATACCCGAAAATAGCTTCGATGCAAAATACGCATAAACGCGTATTTTGACCGAAACTTTGACTCGTCACTTCGACTAATCGACGTGGAAATCAGTAGGCATAGTCACAAGGGACTATAACCATCATGATTACGCTCACGTTGCAAAGTTCAAACGAACTTTGTGTTGACCAATTCATGGTCAAAGCAGAAAGTCAAACAATGTTTGACTTTCATGCTTGAAATACATGAACAAGCATGACGGAGACTTACAAAAGGTCCAAGCAATGAAGATTTGAACTCAAAATTCTTAGGTATGAAGCTTCACAAGTGAGAGCTTCACAAGTGAGAGCTTCAACTTAGAGAAGGAATTGAGATCAAATGTGAGGAAAATGAGTGAACTCAAGTGGGTTTATATAGATTTTCCACAACCGTTAGGATCGTTCTTTGATTTTTGAGCTTCAATCTGAACCATCCAAGTGTTACCTAATCATTTACAATGCTATGGGTGTCCAAAACCAGCTCTAGGTATTGCAAATGTTACACAAAAGACCCTGAACTTCAATCGGTTGCTGAAAATAGGCCTGCTGTTGCTGAAAATGATTTTTCTGCCCACATGAGGAGGTGGCGTGCCGCCACAGCAACACCCACATGGGGTCGCGCGACGCCACCATTACCCAGCTCCAGAAAGTTTGAGAAAATGGTATAAATAGTCCCTACAGCTCGTTTAAGCCATTTTCGATGCGTTTAAACCCCGTTAACTCATTTTCAAGGAACTACAAGGATGTTAAAGCATAGGGGAGTAGAAACATGCTTGAAAATATCTCGGATGTCAATTCGTTTGGTCGTCCGGTTGCGTTATTCGGTTAATTACGACGAAACACGAACGGACGCGAAAACGATCCAAATTACGATCCGTCGCGTAATTTTTCATTCCAATCACTAAAATAAGATATTTTAATGATTACAAAAATTTTTGGATGTCCGGATATGTTCAGAACGTAAGATATGCGCGAAAATGCAAACTTATGCACTTTTTGACGCTTTTAGTCCCTGTTGATCAAATAAGTTTATTTTTGCGCACCAAACACCTCAAAGCCTATTTCTAAGCTATGTAAAGGATATTTAGGGCATGTTTAACTTATGATCATGTTCTGGAATGTTCGTTACTATATGAATCGGCATACTTTCGTAGTTTGACACAAATAGTCCCTGCGATCGAACAAACTTGTTTTTGACACACCAAACCATCCAAAACTTATTTCTAAGTTATGTAAAGGTTATTTTAGGTATGTTAAGCCTATGTCACTATTTCGGAGTGTTTGTCGCGTTAAACTGACTGCGTTTAAGAACCAGTTTGCGTATAACTTTCCAGAAAGCGATTTAAAGTTTGAAATCGAACTCGAATCAAATCGTAAAATCATCAAACACAAATACACACATAGTAACCCCAAAACACATTGTTTTATTGATAATTGATATTGTTTTACATCGTACATCGTTTACAGAGCACAGTTGTCACACTAATCACTTGGAACAACCTTAGGTATGTTTCCACAGGTTTTCCATGGAAAACCAAGGTCTGGAACATCACAAAAACAGGCTCCAAAGTGAAGTAAACTTTCTGTTTTGATTTAAACACTTGTTAAACTACTTAAACTTGAGGTTTCTCCTACATATTCCTATGTCCTTATGCTCATAATCAAATCTATGGTTAGTTGGGCTTAAAAACAAGGTTGTGACATGTAAAATCAGAGGTTTAAACCTCATAAACATTCTATTTTGGTTAGGGTTTTAACCCACAAGTGGTGTACAAGTTTAAAGTTTGTAGTTTGAGTGATTATAAGGTTAGCTTGGGCTATCCTACTTGAAAATTCACACATCACTTGATGTTTTCTTAAATTAGTTATAGTTATTTCATTTCCTATTGTATGTTCATGACCCTCCTTGTTGTCTATGACAACATGTGTAGTGGTGTACACCAAAGAGGTACCTAAATGGAAGACTTGTCTTTCCTACCTCATGCATGACTTATGTGAAATACAAAAGATGTTCCTAAATGGAGGATTCATCCTCCTACCTCATGCTTGACTTATATGACATTATGATATCTATATAACTTATATAATATTCAAGTAACCAAACTTTTGATGATGAACTAGTGGTCAATTGTCAAGATAGTGGGTTGCATCATCTAAGACTTTAATAACTTGTTATGATTCTAATGGGTAATTTGACCCATGAAAACATTCTAACCCTTTTGGGTTCATAGTGTCAAAACAAGTATTATAAAACTAGATGATTGTTTTCCTCATATGTCTATTTTCATACATTTTTAAACTCCAAATCTTTATTCTTCCGTTAATTACCCATACTCACACACCTATGTTTCTTCGTGTAGAAGGACACGGTGTTCCACTCTAATCAACCAACAACTCTCGCGGGATTATCAAGTGGAAAGCTTGCAAAACCGTAAGTATACTCAAACCTATTTTACTTTTAATCACTTTTGGATGCAACATGTATGTTATACAAAAACACACTTCACATGAAACTATTTTAATCACACTCTATCCATGCTTTAACATGAAACTATATGATGCTTGTTATACTTGAATGCTATGTAAACTTTTCGTGTCGATATATGCTCATTAACTTTGCTAGCCTACCTTAACAATTATAGTGCTATAGGATTAACGTACCGCCCATTAGTCTTGGGGTATTGTTAAGTTAAACATGTTAACCTCCCGTTATTCTTTGGGATAGGCAAAATTAAAACGTTGTATACTTAGGTTTGAACATATAGTACACCATTTCAGCATATTAGTAAACTTGCATATTGGTTATTCATGTTGGATATGAGACTTTAAAATTTTTATTCTATATTATGTTATGTATGAAAACTTGTATACTCTCCAACTTTTTGTTGATATATTTTAATACATGTTACAGGTTGATAGACGTGATGATGTTGTGAGATGAAGCAAGATTTAGGTGGACTTAGATACACATCTAGACTAATTTATCATTTTAATGTTATGTATTGAAACAATGTTGTTCTATTTTGAATCTTTGTATGACAAATCAGTATTGCAATGATATTTGAATTTAAATTATATTGTCACATAGTGTTATGAAGTTTTGATCAATTTGTTCATCTCATCCCGATGTTTCCGCCATCGGTTGGGGTGTGAAAACTGAGTTGCTGGATATCTTTGAGAGAATTGAGAGTTTGAGAGAGTTTGAGGTGAGTGGAAAGCATTTAAAGTGAAGGGAGGCTGTTATTTATAGGATAATATTAGGGTTTATGCATTTAATATGGTTGGTGATAGTTACAGTTGAAATGGAACTTAAAAATATCTAATTGTGACAATTGCGTGTAACATGTCTGTCTGCAGATCAAATAACACGAGGCCACCTTATTTACATGAAGGTGGTGCCTTCGTGGGGGTTTGGGATGACACAAAATTGGGAAGGGAGACACGAAGGCTAAAGCCTTCATGTGTGGTGTTTCGCGGCAAAAGGGGAATGGGCCACGAAGGCCACCTTTAAGGTGGTTTCGTGTGTGAGTTGAAGAAAGGTGGCCTCTTGGGCTGCCTTTGTGTGTCTTCGCTCCGAAAGCTATGGGTTGGGTTAGTTAATGCCAGTTTTTCCTATTTAGTCCGTTTAAATATATTAACATGTAACCACGTATTCACTAGAAATAATGCTCATATAAATTATAAATGTAACTGTCTCAAGTATCGGTTGCGAGTATAAATAAGCACCCAAGATTGAGAACGTATAACCCAAGTATTATGTCACACCCCCAAAATCCACAAGCGGAGTATCACCGCTTGGAGGCGAGACATGACCAGGATCAAGCCACCAATCATATTGAACATGCATGTAAGTAATTATAAAATCCAACACAATACAATTGGTGTCCAAACAAAACATAGTTTAAGTTGCAAGCGGAAGCATAATGTCTAAAACCAAAGCATAAGTTAATAATGTTTAAGTTATCATGAACACTCAATGTCCATGCTCCACAACGACTCTCCCCCATGCAAGCTCCTGCTAAACCTAGTGACCTGCAAAGCATGTACTAACGAGTCAACAACAATGTTGAGCGAGTTCACAGTTGGGTGTTGGTTTAAGTTATTCCAAAAACGTAGTTTCCTTTAACTGGCATCCTCGCCGTGGGGGTTACCCCATAGTTGAAAACGTGTTTTGTTTAATCCCGTTTACTCTGGCAATCCAACCGTGGGAGCTACCCCATGTTTATACTACTAGACTCGTTACCATATCGACCACTGACTTTAGTCATGTTTATGTGCCCTTAGCGTCAATGTCTATCATCATTGATGTGCCCAGATCCATTAGTTCACGCCCGTCCTCTGCGGCACGGTGTGAGGCTTGTCAGACCTAAATAGCGCTATCTAACTAATGACCCGCTCGCCATTGGCCCGGCGATTAAGTCGATATAAAAGGAGGGACTTCGTGATAGAGTTTTGGTCTAGTGAAATTTAAACTGTCCAGGAGGACGAGGAAATATATTCCTTAACCCGTACTGTCCTACCCAAAGAGGACGAGCAATCCATATTCCTTTACCCATTCCCAACCCCTGGGAATCCCATGCTTTGTAAAAAGTGTGAACTCACCTTAGGTTAGCTCGGCAGATAAGTAAAGGTCGATTGAGCTCCTAGTGGTCAACCACGTCCTAACATGGTTACCATACAATTCAGGTCTAGGTTCAAGTAGTGCACGTATGTTTACACAGATTTAGCAAATCAAGAACACGTAACGATCATGGCATACACATTGAACATGTTAAACAAATCAGTTAAACTCATATAACCCAAACTTGTACGATCATGATGTATTGGGCTGAAGTAACAGTGTAAGCCCAATAACATCTTGTGCGATTGGGCAGTTGAAACCCAACAACTACCCGACCCAACATGTTTTGCGATCAGCATAACCTTGTGCGATCCACAGCATGTTGTGCGATCCAGTTAAACACCCGGCTCAATTAATAAACAGATCCAACATGCATACGGCCCAAACAAGTAAACATTATTCAATTTGTGCGGTCCAGTGGGCCTTGTGCGACCCGGGACATCTTGTGCGACTGGATTTGGGCTTTAAGGCCCAACAGCATATAAGGTTCAATATATGTGTGTGGCCCAGGACTTGTGCGATCGGCACTGTCTTGTGTGATCCACAAGGTCTTGTGCGATCATGCATAAACTAAACAGTACTCTGAGCTTAGACGGTTGTACCTAGCTTGTGCGTTTGGCTCTTGTGCGATCAGATCAGATCTTGTACGATCTGATCTTGTGCGACCAAGGAGTCTTGTGCGATCAGTTATGATTTCCGAATTTCATGCAATCAGTTTTTATTGTTTCCATTTATCTTGCAAGATTAACTCTAACAGTTACCAACCACAACATATTCGATCAAACCAGGGTTTTAACATCAATTCTTATGAACCCTAAACATAATAAAAACATGAACAATAATCATAACACTTAAACATATTAACGTGATTCATATTCTTGATCACTAGCATACATCCTATTATGACAACACAATAAATCATCCTAAAGTAAACATATCACAGCCGATTATCAAGCATTCGGTTTTCATTCATCATCAACAATTCCAATTCATACTAACACGACCAAACCATTCGGATCCAAACACACATATGACCGATTTCGTTCACCCATGATCAATCACATATCATTCATATCAACATAACAATACATCATCAACCGAATAAAAACACATATCATGAAACACTAACCGATTAGAGATGGATGAGGGTGATCCGAATCAAAAGCTTCGATGGGGATGGGGTGTTGTTTGGCGTCGACTTCGAGAAAAGAGAAGGAGGTCGTAGGGTTTGTGTGTGTGAAGAGGTTTGCAACTAATGAGGAGTATACACTCTCCTCATGAAGTTATGCGACACAAGGGAGTGGGCCGAACCCATCATGGGCTGCCCATTTGTTTCGGATACAAAGAGTGTAGCCCGAATAGGCTTGTGCGATCGGGTTGTGTTGTGCGATCGGTTCATTCATATACATACATTTGTTTCACATAAACACATATCAAACATACGTTACATTAACACAAAGATAGGTTTTGAAATACGAGTTGTCACATTATCCCCAAGTTGAAAGAAATTTCGTCCCGAAATTTAGCACGTACTCACTGAGGAAGCTAGTTAAGTTTCATGGTTTTCCTGGGGTGTCACATCCTTCCCCCGTTGGTTTGGAATTTCGTCCTGAAATTCCGCAGTAGCTTCAGCCTCAGTAGTGGTTGTACTGTTGTCGAACAATTGGGGATACTTTTGTTTCATCTGATCTTCGCGTTCCCAGGTGAACTCTGGGCCACGATGTGAGTTCCAACGAACTCGAACAAGAGGAATTCTAGTGCGCTTGAGAATCTTCACATCTCGGTCAGTAATCTCTACTGGTTCCTCGACGAATCGTAGCTGATCGTCGATAGTGAGCTCCTTCAAAGGAACTATAAGGGTCTCATCTGACAGACACTTCTTCAGATTCGACACGTGGAAAACGTTGTGAACTCCACTGAGTTTTGTTGGTAGGTTCAGTTTGTAGGCCACCTTGCCTATTTTCTCTATGATGTCGAATGGTCCAACGTATCGTGGGTTAAGTTTGCCTCGTTTACCAAAACGAACCACACCCTTCCAGGGTGAAACTTTGAGTAGCACTCGATCCCCAACTTGGAACTCGAGCGGTTTCCTGCACTTATTAGCGTATGCTTTCTGACGGTCGCGAGCTGCCGCCATGCGTTGTCGTATCTGAGCAATCCTTTCTGTAGTATCAACTACGAGTTCTGGGCCAGTGATTTGGCTATCGCCAACTTCTGCCCAGCAAAGAGGTGATCGGCACTTATGCCCGTACAGTGCCTCAAATGGAGCGGCTTGGATGCTAGTGTGGTAGTTGTTATTATACGAAAATTCCACTAGTGGGAGATGCTTTTCCCAGCCGTTGCCAAAGTCAAATACACATGCCCTAAGCATGTCTTCAAGGTTTTGGATGGTGCGTTCAGACTGCCCATCCGTCTGTGGATGATAAGCTGTGCTCATATCTAAACGTGATCCAAAGAACTTGTGCATAGCTTGCCACAGTTCAGAGGTAAAACGTGCATCACGATATGATATGATAGAGGTTGGCACCCCGTGCCTCGAAACAACTTCTCTAAGGTAAACGTCTGCTAAGGTGGAGAACTTATCCGTTTCCTTGATAGACAAAAAGTGTGCAGACTTTGTGAGTCGATCCACGATCACCCAAATAGTATCATTTCCACGTTGAGATCTAGGCAGGCCAGTAACAAAATCCATGGAAATTTGCTCCCATTTCCATTGTGGTATCTCTGGTTGTTGGAGTAGGCCTGATGGTTTCTGATATTCAGTCTTGACTCTTGCATAAGTCAAGCACTTGCTAACATAAGTAGCTATGTGAGCTTTCATGCTAGGCCACCAATACGTAGTTCTTAAGTCGTGGTACATCTTATCTGAACCAGGATGTACTGAGTAACGGGACTTATGCGCTTCATCCATCACAAGATCGTGTAAGTTTCCATAAAGTGGGACCCAAATGCGTCCTGTAACGTAGTAGGCGCCGTCTTCCTTTTGTTCTAACCGTTGCCTTGAGCCGCGTAGGGCTTCAGCCCTGACGTTTTCTAGTTTCAATGCTTCTACCTGAGCATCTCGTATCTGTGCAGGAAGACTAGACTGGCTGGTAAGTTGTAGTGCTCGCACGCGCTTAGGTATGGTGTCTTTTCGACTGAGGGCGTCGGCCACCACATTGGCTTTGCCCGGATGGTATCTGATCGAGCATTCGTAATCATTCAGTAGCTCGACCCATCGACGTTGTCGCATGTTCAACTCCTTTTGTTTGAACATATGCTCGAGACTACTGTGATCGGTGTAAATGGCGCACTTGGTACCGTACAGGTAATGTCTCCATATCTTAAGTGCAAAAACAACAGCTCCCAGCTCTAAATCGTGTGTAGTGTAGTTCCTTTCATGAACTTTAAGTTGGCGTGAGGCGTACGTAATAACTTTATCCCGTTGCATCAATACACAACCAAGACCCTGAATTGATGCGTCGCAGTAAACCACAAAGTCGTATGTGCCTTCTGGCAATGAAAGAATAGGTGCGCTGCAAAGTCTATCCTTTAGGTGCTGAAATGCCGATTCTTGTGCATTACCCCATCGATAAGTAATGCCCTTCTGCGTTTGTGAGGTGAGAGGTTGTGCAATCTTGGAAAAATCCTTAATGAACCTCCTGTAGTAACCTGCCAAACCCAAGAGTTGGCGAATTTCTGTTGGTGTGCGAGGTGCAGGCCAGTTCTTAATCGAGTCTACCTTAGATGGATCAACATGAATCCCATCCTTGTTCACTACGTGGCCTAGGAAATGGACTTCGCGAAGCCAGAAGTCGCATTTCGAGAACTTGGCGTACAGCTGTTCTGCTCGAAGGAGTTCCAAAATGAGTCGTAAATGCTGCTCGTGCTCCTCCTGACTCTTCGAATAGATCAGGATGTCGTCGATGAAAACAATAACAAACTTGTCCAGGTAAGGCTTGCACACTCTATTCATAAGGTCCATGAAAACCGCAGGTGCATTTGTCAGCCCAAAAGGCATAACCAAAAACTCGTAGTGTCTATAACGAGTTCTAAAGGCTGTTTTGGAGACGTCCTCTTCTCGGACTCTCAGCTGGTGATATCCCGATCTCAAATCAATCTTTGAATAGTAGCTAGACCCTTGCAGCTGGTCGAATAGGTCATCAATACGTGGAAGAGGATAGCGATTCTCCACAGTCAGTTTGTTGAGTTCGCGATAGTTGATGCACATTCTGAAGGTACCGTCTTTCTTCTTCACAAGCAACACTGGAGCTCCCCAGGGCGAAGAGCTAGGACGAATGAAACCCTTGTCCAAGAGTTCTTGTAACTGCGCAGATAATTCTTCCAATTCTGATGGAGCCAGACGATAGGCGCTCGAGCTATGGGCGCTGCTCCAGGAGCTAGCTCGATTTGAAACTCGACCTGGCGATGAGGCGGAAGACCACGTAATTCCTCAGGGAATACCTCAGGAAAGTCACGTACGATCGGAAAATCTTCTATCTTCTTCTCTTTCTTCGAGGTGTCAGTAACGAGAGCCAAAATAGCAGTGTGGCCCTTTCGCAAACACTTCTGGGCCTTAAGGAAAGAGATGATGCTCTCAACAGCACCCCTCTTGTCACCACGAATCATGAGAGGTTCATCGCCTGAACGAGGGATACGGACAATCTTCTCGTTGCAAAGAATCTCTGCTCGGTGTTGGGATAACCAATCCATCCCAATGACAACGTCGAAACTACCCAGAACGATAGGAATGAGGTCGATAGAGAAGGTCTGATTAGCAAGAACAAGGTTACAACCCTTGACTACGTGTGTGGCCTCTAAACTCTTACCATTAGCTAGCTCCACAGTGTGCTTGGTGTTCAAAAGTGTTGGGGCACGCTTAAGCATTTGACTAACTTTTAAGGATACGTAGCTAGTATCGGCACCCGAATCAAATAAAACTGTAACATAAAAGTCGTCGAGAAGGAACTTACCCCTCATAACATTGGGATCATTCCTCGCTTCACCCTGGCCAATTACGAATACACGACCCCTTGCACCATTGCCGCTGTTACCCCCGTTGTTTCCATTCCCCTGGTTATTATTGTTGTTGTTCTGATTCTGGTTCTGATTCAGTTGGGGACAATCACTCTTGAAGTGGCCTTCAGCTCCACACTGAAAGCACCCTCTATTGATACCTTGTTGCTGCTGCTGGCGTTGATTTTGTGTGGCCTGTTGTTGCTGACGATTCTGATTCGCGGGGTGTAAACTTCTGCAATCTTTTGCGGCGTGGCCTGGCTTGTTGCATCGATGACAGTTACTTCTGGTGCATGGCCCACTGTGGTGTAGGTTACAGCGATTGCATTTGGGGTGAACTCCCCTGTAGCCTCCTTGACTTTGACTACCAGATGATTGCTGACTAGGGCTCTTGTAGTCGTCAGTCCTTCTCTGCTGAGACTGAGATTGAACAGAAGTTGAACCTTTGCTTGAAGCTCCATCCCATTTTCGCTTGTTGTCACTAGGAACATCTGAAGTAGTTGTATTACTAATACGCCTTGGTAGCCTGTTCTGCTCCACCGCCTGATCAGTGAGACGATGAGCCAATTGAACAACTTGCTGGATGGTGGCGAGGTTAGCTGAAGTCACATGACTTTGAATCTCTGGCACAAAACCCTTGAGGTACAGCTCAATGCGCTTGATGGGAGGATCCACCATGGTAGGATACAAAATATCCAGCTCGTTCGATCTTTTTGTGTATGCTTCAATTTTTGACCCCGTCATCTTTAGGTTGAAGAACTCTACTTCCATCTTGTGGATGTCACCATGATTGCAATATTCCTCTTTGATTAGATCCTTGAAGTTGTTCCATGGGGTGGCATTAGCAGCAACCAACCCCAACATTTGGACTTGAGCGTTCCACCACGTGAGAGCTACACCCTCGAGAGTACCAGTAGCATACTTCACCCTGCGAGCCTCGGGGCATTCACACATCTCGAAGACAGATTCGAGTTTCTCAAACCAGTGGAGGAAAGCTACAGCTCCTTCGGTACCACTGAAGGTACTAGGTCGACAGTCCATAAAGGTCTTGAAAGTGCACACAGGAGGCTGTGCAGGTTGACCTCCTGCCTGAGCGGCTGCAAGTGCCGCAGCAACTTGTTGGTTAATCAAAGCCGTCAACTGGGCTTGAGTTATGTTAATGCGTCCAGCCATGATCTTCATATCAAGGGAAACATGAGTGAGAGGGGTTCGCGAAAGTGCGATGACAGAAGAGAGTAAGCACACACGTGTTTTCAAACAATAGTTGTTGCGTTTATCTAACCATACCATAAGCAAAGTTCTATGCAATCTTGCAAGTAGGCAATGTAAACATAAATCATATCACCTAGAATGTCGAGTCTTGCACGTGGAGTGAAGCGTCGTTGTGGATCGTTGAGCACTGTTCAGGTTATAGTCTGGTTTTAACAAAAACTTTTTTCCCTTATTAAAACCAAGTTCGCTATAACCAATGGCTCTGATACCAATCTGTCACACCCCCAAAATCCACACGCAGAGTATCATTGCTTGGAGACGAGACATGACCAGGATCAAGCCACCAATCATATTGAATATGCATGTAAGTAATTATAAAATCCAACACAATACAATTCGTGTCCAAACGAAACATAGTTTAAGTTGCAAGTGGAAGCATAATGTCTAAAACCAAAGCATAAGTTAATAATGTTTAAGTTATCATGAACACTCAATGTCCATGCTCCACAACGACTCTCCCCAATGCAAGCTCCTGCTAAACCTAATGACCTGCAAAGCATGTAGTAACGAGTCAACAACAATGTTGAGCGAGTTCACAGTTGGGTGTTGGTTTAAGTTATTCCAAAAACGTAGTTTCCTTTAACTGGCATCCTCGCCGTGGGGGTTACCCCATAGTTGAAAACGTGTTTTGTTTAATCCCGTTTACTCTGGCAATCCAGCCGTGGGGGATACCCCATGTTTATACTACTAGACTCGTTACCATATCGACCACTGACTTTAGTCATGTTTATGTGCCCTTAGCGTCAATGTCTATCATCATTGACGTGCCCAGATCCATTAGTTCACGCCCGTCCTCTGCGGCACGGTGTGAGGCTTGTCAGACCTAAATAGCGCTATCTAACTAATGACCCGCTCGCCATTGGCCCGACGATTAAGTCGATATAAAAGGAGGGACTTCGTGATAGAGTTTTGGTCTAGTGAAATTTAAACTGTCCAGGAGGACGAGGAAATATATTCCTTAACCCGTACTGTCCTACCCAAGGAGGACGAGGAATCCATATTCCTTAACCCGTTCCCAACCCTTGGGAATCCCATGCTTTGTAGAAAGTGTGAACTCACCTTAGGTTAGCTCGGCAGATAAGTAAAGGTCGATTGAGCTCCTAGTGGTCAACCACGTCCTAACATGGTTACCATACAAGTCAGGTCTAGGTTCAAGTAGTGCACGTATGTTTACACAGATTTAGCAAATCAAGAACATGTAACGATCATGGCATACACATTGAACGTGTTAAACAAATCAGTTAAACAGATATAACCCAAACTTGTATGATCATGATGTATTGGGCTGAAGTAACAGTGTAAGCCCAATAACATCTTGTGCGATTGGGACCCGGCCCAACATGCTGTGCGATCAGCACAACCTTGTGTGATCCACAGCATATTGTGCGATCCAGTTAAACACCCGGCTTAATTAATAAACAGATCCAACATGCATACGGCCCAAACAAGTAAACATTATTCAATTTGTGCGGTCCAGTGGGCCTTGTGCGACCCGGGACATCTTGTGCGACTGGATTTGGGCTTTAAGGCCCAACAACATAATAAGGTTCAATATATGTGTGTGGCCCAAGACTTGTGCGATCGGCACTGTCTTGTGCGATCCACAAGGTCTTGTGCGATCATGCATAAACTACCTAGCTTGTGCGTTTGGCTCTTGTGCGATCAGATCAGATCTTGTACGATCTGATCTTGTGCGACCAAGGAGTCTTGTGCGATCAGTTATGATTTACGAATTTCATGCAATCAGTTTTATTGTTTCCATTTATCTTGCAAGATTAACTCTAACAGTTACCAACCACAACATATTCGATTAAACCAGGGTTTTAACATCAATTCTTATGAACCCTGAACATAATCAATACATGAACAATAATCATAACACTTAAACATATTAACGTGATTCATATTCTTGATCACTAGCATACATCCTATTATGACAACAAAATAAATCATCCTAAAGTAAACATATCATAGCCGATTATCAAGCATTCGATTTTCACTCATCATCAACAATTCCAATTCATACTAACACAACCAAACCATTCGGATCCAAACACACATATGACCGATTTCATTCACCCATGATCAATCACATATCATTCATATCAACATAACAATACATCATCAACCGAATAAAAACACTTATCATGAAACACTAACCGATTAGAGATGGATGAGGGTTTATGCGAATCAAAAGCTTCGATGGGGATGGGGTGTTGTTTGACATCGGCTTCGAGAGGAGAGAAGGAGGTCGTAGGGTTTGTGTGTGTGAAGAGGTTTGCAACTAATGAGGAGTATACACTCTCCTCATGAAGTTATGCGACACAAGGGAGTGGGCCGAACCCATCATGGGCTGCCCATTTATTTCGGATACAAAGAGTGTAGCCCGAATAGGCTTGTGTGATCGGGTTGTGTTGTGCGAACAGTTCATTCATATACATACATTCGTTTCACATAAACACATATCAAACATACGTTACATTAACACAAAGATAGGTTCTGAAATACGAGTTGTCACATATTATAACACGTATAAGTATATGAAAAAGTATTTCATTATGATCAAATTCTTGGATACAAGATTGGAAATAAAATACGAACACGATACAATTACAAGTTTCCAAAAATAGAAATACGATTACACTTTCTAAATAAGGAAAGTACAAAAGTGCGGAGCGTTACAGTCTCCCCTACTTCATATCACTCTCGAGTTCCCAAGTAAATTCGGCGCCATGTTTTCCTTCCCATCGAACATTGACTATGCGAATTCGATTGCGCCTAAGCTGCTTGGTTCCCCAGTCCATGATTTCGACCGGTTTTTCGACAAAGTGTAAGGACTCATTAATTTGTAGATCATCAAGTGGAACTTGAAGTCCTTCTTCGGCTAAGCACTTTTTGAAGAGTACGTGATTAGCAACATTGAATTCCAAAGGTTTGCGTCTTTTGTCAGCGTAACTCTTTTGTCGACTTCTTTCTTTGAGTAGGTTATCACAAATCTGCAAGATCTTGCCTGTCATCTCTTTTATGAGCTAAGGACTGGTGATTTGAGCTTCTCCGATCTCATGCTAACAAATAGGCAAACAACATTTATGACCATACAAAGCTTCGAATGGATCCATCTGAATACTATCGTGATAATTGTTATTTTATGAGAACTCTACCAAAGGTAAGTGTATATCCCAGTTGCCACCAAAATCGATTACGCAAGAATGAAGCATATCCTCGAGTGTTTGGATAGTACGCTTGGTTTGACCATCTGATTGAGGATGAAAAGTCGTACAAAGGTTGAGGTGAGTACTAAGAGCGGTTTGAAAGGTCTGACAAATACGTGAGGTGAAACGACCATCACATTCAGAAATGATGTCAATCGGGATACCATGATGACAAATGACTTCATTCGTGTAGATACGAGCTAATATCTCAACTCGGTAATCTTCACGAATAGGGAGGAAGTGAGCGGATTTGGTTCGAGGTTCGAGGGAGTTCGGTGATGAAATCCATAGCTAAACTCTCTCATTTCCTGACTGGAATTTCTGGTTGTTCGAGTAAGCCAGAGGGACGTTGATGCTCGGCTTTGACTTTGGAACACGTGAGACATTTTGAAACGAAGGTGGCGATATGCTTCTTAATACCGGGCCACCAATAAGATGTCCCAAGTTCTTGGTACATCTTTTCGGCACCTAGATGAATAGAGTATCGTCACTTATGTGCCTCCTTCATTATGAGTTCACGAATGTCGGTTCGATACCCAATTGTGATCGAGGTAGTAAAGGATACCATTGGATTTGGACAAGAGTTGGCTTTCGGCACCGCACTTCATCTCGTTGTATAAGTTATCCTCATTAACAGATGAGTAGTGTGCCTCGCGAATGCGATCTTGAAGGTCATTTAGGATTTGGAAACAACGAATACTCTTTATGTGAGTTTTTCGACTAAGAGCGTCAGCCACGACATTCGCCTTACCAGGATGGTAGCGAATCTCGCAATCGTACTCGTTGAGCAACTCTACCCATCGGCGTTGACGCATGTTAAGCTCTTTTTGGTTAAAGATGTGCTGGAGGCTCTTATGGTCGGTGAAGACCATACACTTAGTACCGTAAAGGTATTTTTACCATATCCTTAACGCAAAAATAATCTCACCAAGTTTAAGGTGTTGGGTAGTGTAGTTCTTCTCATGTATCTTGAGTTGTCGTGATGCCTACGCGATAACCTAGTCTCGTTGCATAAGAACACAACCGAGACCTTGGTTAGAAGCGTCGCAATACACATAAATCATTGTTACCATATGGAAGAAAGAGAATAGGAGCATTGAAAAACATGTCCTTAAGCGTTTGAAAAGAATCCTCTTGTTCGGAACCCCAAACAAAAGGTTTATCTTTTTGAATCAACGAAGTGAGTGGAACGATGATTTTCGAAAAGTTGGAGATGAACCAACAGTAATAACCCGCCAATTCAAGGAACGAAAAAATTTCGGATGGAGATTTCGGTGCAATCCAGTTCTTGACGGCCTCGATTTAGCAGGATCCACGTGTATGTCTTTCTCGTTCACAACGTAGCTGAGAAATTGAACTTCTTTTACCCAAAATTCACACTTGTAGAATTTGGCGTATAGTTGTTCGGCATGTAGAAGTTCGAGGTTTAAACGCAAGTGTCACTCGTGTTCGGCTTGGGTTTTAGAAAAGATAAGGTTATCGTCGATGATAACGTCAAAAAGCGATCCAAGTATAACTTACACACACGGTTCATAAAATCCATGAAGACCGCGGGTGCATTGGTTAACCCGAAAGGCATGACTATGAATTCCTAGTGACCGCATCTAGTATGAAATGCAGTTTTAGGAATGTCCTCTTCAAGGACTCGACGTTGATGGTAGCCAGAACGAATGTTGATTTTGGAAAAGCACATCGCGCCTTGGAGTTGATCGAACAGATCATCAATGCGAGAAGTGGGTAACGGTTCTTGACGGTGAGTTTGTTAAGCTCAAGATAATTGATGCAAATTTGGAATGATCCGTCCTTCTTCTTGTCAAAGAGGATCAGAGCGCCCCATGGAGAAGTGCTAGGGCGTATGAAGCCTTTATCAAGTAATTCTTGAAGTAGGCCTGATAGCTCTTGCATCTCCGATGGTGCGAGACGGTATGGAGATTAAGCAACGGGTGTAGCGCCAAGAATGAGGTCAATACGAAAATCAACAGAACGAGGAGGAGGAGGACCAGGTCGGTCTTCAGGAAAGACGTCGGGAAAATCACAAACGACAGGAACATCACTCCCGCCTTTTCGTTGTCCTTCTTTTCCATAACGTGGGCAAGAAAGGCAAAGTACTCTTTGTGCAAATATTTGTTTGCTTAAGTACACGACATAAGTTTGAGACCCTTTGAGCGTTTCTCACAGTAGTCGTGTAACGAATCACTGGATGGAAGGGGAAGACGAATAAACTTCTCGGAACAAATAACTTCGGCACGGACTCTTTGAAGCCAATCCATGCCTACTATGATAACAAAGCTACCCAGTTGCACGGGTAAGAGATTGATCGAGAATTTGTGCTCGTTGAGGTTGGGGGTACAATTAAGAAGAACATAATTGACGGTTATAGATTTCCCGTTAGCGACTCCGACATCGAAAGATTTTGGCAATCTAGAGTGTCTAAACTTAAGCAATTGTTCAAATTCTACGGATCCAAAACTTTTATCCGCACCAGTATCAAATAAACAAGAAGCATAAACATCGTTTACAAGAAACGTACCATTGATGACGTCATTGTTGCTTTGGTTTTGGGTGACGGTTTGGAAGGTGTGGGTTCGGCAATTGATTCAGATGTGGCTTGGTGGACGGTCTTGGTAGGACCCTTTTGTTGAAGGTTCCGTCCAAGATCCTATTGTGGTTGAACTTGGCGGCTAAACGGAAGGTTACTTCGAGGGTTTTGGGTTGGGCGGACTCCGCAAAGTTTGAAACAAAAGGTGGAAGGGCACGGATGTATTTGGCTATGGCCTTTTCGGTGGAATCGACTTAGTCAGGACACAAGGCGCTAAGTTGTTTGAACTTAGCGGTGAGGCCGATGTTGTTAATAGTATTTAGGAGTATGTTAGTTTGCCGTTAAAAATGGCGGAGGATGATACCCATAAACTGAAAAATGAAAGAAATTAGATGTGGAGATTTTTGCTTATCTGGTTACGTCACATGTTACAATTCGGTGAAGTCAAGGGTTTTTTTCCCCAATTCTCTTATTTCCCCCTTCATATTTTATTTATTAACTAGTATTATGACCCCCGCGTTGCGGTGGGGACGTAAAATCGTGACAAATAGCACCAAGGCCACAACACCGCTAGTGACCACCAACACTGAAGTTGGGACGTCTTAATGCGGAGAAATTAGACCAAACCATAAAACATAGAAAATAATAACTAAGTCGATTTAGGATTTGTGCGTCACGATGAACCTATCAAATGGGAAAAAATAGACGATCATAAAAACATTGAACCACACATGCACGTTGCGTAATGTTAACTCGCGAAATTTAGAACGAAGCATAAAACAAAACGTAAAAACGTTGAACCACATATGAACGTTGCGTCGTGTTAACTCGCAAAATTTAGAACAAAACGTAAAACGATTTTTTGCGAAATATGAAAAGTATATGGTACCAAAGTTGAAAGTAAAAAAGTTCTTAGGTTAAATTGACAAAGGTAAAAAGCGTTGGGGTTAAAAGTAAAAAAAACAAAATAGTTTTAGGTTAAAAGTGTAATTATATATATATATACATATATATATATATATATATATTGAAAATTTCCCTAAACATAAAGTACAACTACTCTATGCATTAGCATGTTGCTAATTTATAATGGATAAATAAATAGGTTGATTAAACAATTTAATCATATCTTATCTCAAATTATTTTTTTTTTAATTCTTAATTTTTATTGTTAACTATTTAATATTTTCTTCATTCGCCTCATCTAATACAATTTTAATTCTTAATTTTTATTATTTACCATTTAATATTTTCTTTATTCACCTCATCTAATACAAAAGTTTCAAACAAAATTTAGGAATATAAAATGGTTGTGTTGTGAAATCATAAGCATTAGATGAGTAGAAGAATATGTTTTCGGAAAGACCAACCATCAAAATATTTTGTGTTAAATCTTTTACACATAAATTACACCTTTAATCCTCATTCACTTGTTTGAAACAAGTTTGGTCCTTAAAATAGATTTCATTTGTTTTTTTTTTTTTTGTGTGTTAAATTTTAAAAATACCTATTAAACTCTTTTATTAAAAAAATAAAAAATGTACAAATTCAATACCCATGCAAGTCATATTCTATTTTCTTTTTATTGTCTTCTTCTTCCTTATGCACCTCTAGAGTCATCTCATAGCATCTTTCATCGTCATTGTCGTCTCATTTCCAACCTCGCTCACCCATAACCACAACACTTCCATCAACCATCGTCTTTTTAAGATTAGGAGTTGGGGTTCCCACAAATTTTTTCTTTATCAATCCCTTATTTGTGGTGGCTTTGGTTTGGTTGATTTATGTAGTTCCACTAAACAACAATGTTAATTATAATATACAATTTCCCATTTCAGGGTACGTTCCATACAAAATCAGATTGCCTCTCTTAGCTTAGTACCTTTAGATTCTTTTAGAACGACCTCTGATTTACTCATAGTAATCACATATATTCGTACCTTGCAGAATTTGAACCCTTCACCTCTTGAACAGAGGAGAGTCACCTAACCACCTTGATGTCCCTTGAGGATGTTAGTACTTTTTCATAGCAATCAAACTATGCAAATACAATCTCAGTTCTAACACATTTTCTTAGTACATTTTCATAGCAATTACAAAAATAAGAAACCCAATCCAGCATAAAATCAAGTACTTCTTCAAATTTCATATTTTGCTTCACTGATTATATATTCTCCTTGTAGGGATCCGTTCGTGTAAAATTTAAATAAAATTTTATTAACTAAAATTACAAATACAGAACAGATTTACAACTGAAAGAATACGATTACAACAGAAATAAAACAACAAGAACAAGAAAATCCAGAACAGAAAAACTGTTCTTGGTTGAGGATCGTGTTAGACACGGGTCCCTTAAAACAAATTTCGAGTCTCCCGAGAGAACTCGTTTGTTTCCAGGATACAACAGCCGCAAGCAGTTGCACTGCCGGCCTTGACTCCAACCCGAAAGTGTACCTAGAACGCTTGAAGAAGATGAAGATTTCTGCAGAGAGAGATTGAAATGCTGTTGTTTTTGGTGTGTCTCATCTGGTGAAAGGAGCCTCCTATTTATACACCAGGTTGAACTCGAAACTGAAAAATAAATTAAATGGGAGAATTAAACTGCATTAGACGTCTTTAATCCACTTTAATTCGTCACTTAATTCTCAGTCAAACACATTAACTTTGTCAGTTTCGAATGCTGAAACGTAACTGCACATCATTAACTGCTGTTGGAAGCTTCTGCGCGTGCGCGCCCGCAGGTCTGCACCCTCATGCGCGGTGCGTCCATTTGGCTCATTGCCATGCGCGCGTGCGCCTCAGTCCCATGCGCACCTGCGCGCGTGTGCCACGTCACCTGTAAGCCTCTACGAGCACGCCACACAATCGCGCCGTTTTGGCTCACTTTGGTGCGCCGTGCACGTCACCTCAGTGCCCATGCACCATGCGCAAGCACGCGCCCCCATGCCATGTGTACTCGCGCGTGCATGCACATGACTGCCACGTCATGCGCCACATCACCTACCACTACCACTTGGTCCTTGCAACCCTTGTGCTCCACCACGCGCACGCGGTAAAAAATACAAAGGCGGCTCTCAAGCGGCTCGCGGCGATGCGAGCGTGCAAAGTGCGCCATCAAAGCGCCACATTGCGCCTCATCGCCCACGCCACGCGCACTCGCGTGTGCGTGTGAGAGTGCGAGTTAGGGTGCTCCGCACCCTTTATGAGTACACTAGTAAGTGCTTCCATGAAACAATAAGGATGGAGAGTTCCCACTTAAATACCCCTTTAAGTTTCAACTCTCATCCGATGTGGGACAAGGTGCCACTTTCCCACTTATTTCAGCATTCAAGTTTCAAACACCAAACTTTGAGCATCGATATCTCATTCATCTTAGCTCCGTTTTGGACATGGTTTAGTTCGTTGCGAAGCTCTTCCGACATAGAACACAAACCCACAAATAAATATATAAAACCCACTCATTTTATTATATTTATTTCTAGTCCAAAATAGGAAAAAATCATTTTCCTATATTTGTGAAAAATGCTATTTTCACAATTTTTCCAACAATCCCGCACATGAATAGAAATCGATCTATCAAGTTTCAACGATACAAGTTCAACAGTTGAGTATTGCAAGATAGATAGGTGTAACCTTTGAACCTACTTTTGTGAAGCATACTTAGCCTCCTAGGGTCTTGTAGACGCGGTGTCTTTGAACAATCCCCCATTTATGTAGGCGACAATATACATTCACACAATACTCTCCCTAGTCGAGTCAAGTCCTCATGGTTGTGTCCGTTTATGGTCATGGAACACGTTCCTGGTTCTGCGAGAGCTCTAGGATTTGCGCCTCCCCATAAATCCATTCGAAGCGACCCCACTTCTCTCTAACATAGGTGATTCCTCTGAATCATTAAAAGCATCATGGTTAATTTGGATTTCCTCAAAATCCTTAACCTCAACATGCTTAACCTTTCCTTCATGTCACTGATTGGAATGGACTAGGAAGTATACAACTCCCTTTATTGATTTTGGGGCACCCCCCACAGTGAGTCCCCTTGGGTTTATGATTAAGTTTGCCTATTGAACCTAGATCTTGGGATCTCCAGTCAACTAAGTTAGGTTTCCCTCATATTCCCTTCATATATGGGCTTTAGTCCCATTCCTCTTGACAACCTATACACCTTATCTGTGCTTAAGCCTTTTGTTAACGGGTCCGCAATGTTCTCATTTGACCTCACATAGTCAACTGAGATAACACCCGTTGAGATATGTTGTCGTACCGTGTTGTGTCTACGTCGAATGTGCCTTGATCTGCCATTGTACATCATGCTTTGTGCTCTAGCAAGAGCAGGCTGATTGTCACAATGTATGTAGATCGTCGTTAACGGCTTTGGCCATCTTGGAATATCTTCCACAAATTGAAGTAGCCACTCTGCCTCTTCCCCGCTTTTATCTAAAGCGACGAATTCGGATTCCATCGTGGATCTAGCTATAACCGTTTGCTTGGAAGACTTCCAAGCTATAGCTGCGCCAGTAAGTGTAAACACGTAACCACTTGTTGATCTGTGATCCTTTATATCCGATATCCAATTCGCATCAGTGTATCATTCGATCACTGCTGGATCACGGGTATAATGTAATCCATAGTCTCTTGTGTATCTTGTGTATCTAAGCACCCTCGTGATAGCTTTCCAATGATCCTCGCTTGGATTACTGGTGTATCTACTTAGCCTGCTCACAGCATATGCTAAGTCGGGTCTAGTACATGTCATTAGATACATGAGACTACCAATGATCCTTGAGTACTCTAACTGAGAAACACTCTCGCCTCTATTCTTCCTTAGGCGTTGGGTATTATCATTTGGAGTTCGAGCTATACTCGTATCGTCCGAATTGAATTTCCCAAGGATCTTTTCCACGTAGTGAGACTGACTCAACACAAGACCATTTTGGGTTCTAGTGATTTTAACTCCTAGAATCACGTCCGCGAGACCCATGTCTTTCATGTCAAACCTCGCTTTCAACATCTCTTTCGTTGAGTTGATCATCTTATCATCACTCCCAATGATAAGCATATCATCTACATAAAGACATAGAATCACATAACCTCTTGGTGTGTCTTTAAAATAAACACACTTGCCGCACTCATTTATTTTGAAACCATTGTCAATCATGACATGATCAAACTTTTGGTGCCATTGTTTTGGAGCTTGCTTCAAGCCATACAAAGACTTGACCAATTTACATACTTTACCCTTGTTTCCAGGGGCGGAAAACCCCTCAGGTTGTTCCATGTAAATTTCTTCTTCTAAATCGCCATTTAGAAATGCGGTCTTTACATCCATTTGGTAAACTTCCAAATTTCTTAGAGCCACAATTGCAAGAACCAATCGTATAGAGGTTATTCATGTTACAGGCGAGTAATAATCAAAGTAGTCTAGACCCCCCTTTTGTCTAAATCCCTTGATCACTAACCTTGCCTTGTATTTATCAATACTTCCGTCGGCTTTCATCTTCCTTTTGAATATCCAACGATATCCAAGTGGTTTACAACCAGGTGGAAGATCTACTAACTCCCAAGTATGATTTTGCAATATAGAATCAATTTCATTCTTAATTGCTTCTTGCCATTGAGGTCCTTCCGCGGAGGTAACCGCTTCGCGGTAGGTATTGGGCTCACCCTCAACCATATAGCTTATGAAGTCTGGACCAAAGTATTTTTCAACCCTTTGTCGTTTACTTCGTCTAAGCTCACCCTCCTCAACCTCAGGTCGTTCATGTCTTTCATCTATCCTCGTAGATGAACTTGGTCCTGCTTCATCTAACCATGTAGACGAACTTGGACCTGCTTCATCAACCGCTCTTGATGAAGGCGCATGTGTTTGTCCTAACATAGGAAACACATTCTCAAAATATGAGACGACATTAGGATTTGCCTCTATGATAGTGTGTTTGTGTACATCGGGATTCTTGGACTCATGTACAAGAAAACGATGTGCGCTACTTTGATGTGCATATCTAATGAAAATGCAATCAACAGTTTTGGGTCCTATCCTAAGAGCCTTAGGAGGTGGTACAATCACCTTAGCTAGGCACGCCCACACTTTCAAGTATTTGTACGAAGGCTTCTTTTTTCTCCATAACTCATATGGAGTTTCGTCCCTATTTTTCAAAGGTATCTTGTTCAAAAGATAGTTTGCTGAGAGAATGGCGTCCCCCCACATTTCTCGGTTCACTCCCGAGCTTATCAACATGGCGTTCATCATTTCTTTCAATGTGCGGTTCTTTCGTTCCGCGACGCCATTTGATTGTGGAGAATAAGGAGGTGTACACTCATGTACAATGCCACTTTTTGCGCATAAATCCGCAAAAGGTGCAACATATTCACCTCCTCGATCGCTTCTCAAAGCTTTTATCTTCTTTTTAAGTTGATTCTCAACTTCATTTTTGTACAAGATAAATTTCTCTATTGCTTCGTCTTTACTTTTTAGTAAATACACATAGCAATATTTCGTACAATCATCAATAAACGTGATGAAGTACTTATTTCCTCCACGCGTGGGAACCGCTTTTAAATCACACACATCGGTATGAATTAAATCAAGGGGTTCGGTTATTCGTTCAACTGATTTAAATGATGATCTCGTAAGTTTGGATTCAACACATGTCTCGCATTTGTGATTGGACTCGATATGGAATGTTGGTATCAAGTTTAATTTAATTAAACGTCTTAATGAATTAAAATTTACATGTCCTAGTCTACCATGCCAAACATAAGAAGACTCAACCATGTAAGTAGAAGTAGAAGATTCATTCAAACTTTTGTTTTGGTTTACAACCATTACATTCATTTTAAACATACCATTAAGGGCATAGCCCTTTCCAACAAACATTCCTCGTCTAGACAAGACAAAATTGTCCGATTCAAACACTAGACGAAATCCAAACTTGTTGAGCATCCATCCCGACACGAGATTCTTCCGTATCTCTGGGACATAAAGCACATTTGTTAAGGTAAGCTCCTTGCCCAAAGTCATCTTCAAGACGACCATGCCTTCCCCCTTGATACTTGCGGTAACTTTATTTCCCATATAAAGCTTTTCTTCACCCGAAGCTTCCTTGAATGTAGAGAAAAGAGCCATGTCTCCACAAACATGGCTGTCAAACACCAAACTTTGAGCATCGTATCTCATTCATCTTAGCTCCGTTTTAGACGTGGTTTAGTTCGTTGCGAAGCACTTCTGACATAGAACACAAACCCACAAATAAATATATAGAACCCTTGAACTCAGATCGGGGATCTGATGTGTGAGATGATGAATTCTCTACCATGCGAAACAGAGAATAAGACAACTGAATCGAAACGAGACAAAAACTGAAAAAACAGAGGAATCGGTGGGCGCCAATGAAGAAACACTAGATAAATGGTCGGAACCGAGATATCTAGGGGGTTTGAATCCGCATAAAAAGGTGGGTTTTCTCTCGTTCGATTAGGGTACAACTGATCTCCTTCTCCGGTAACTCTGCAAAAAAGAATCACCGTTAGCCTCGCCAAGGGGAGAAAAGGGGTTCTCTCCTTGACCCGACTCTGGTGTGAGAATAAGTATGGGTTATGAAGAAGAAGAAGAAGAAGTATTTTAGAAGTGTGTGTAACTTGAATTCATACCTGGGTTGTTTCTCATATTTATAGCCGGGAGTCTTTTGGGCGGGAAAACCCGTTAGTGAAAGGTTAACGGAATATGCTAACCCCGTAAGCGGTTACATTTCCTTCCGTCAAGCCTTCTGGATCCGACGTGAGAGCACACGGATCGTGGCTCAGATCGAAGGCTGGGGATTTGCCACGTGTAAAGTGATCAAGTGGAGATTACTCTCCAATTACATGCTTTCGTTGTGATTTCAGGGATGCCTGAGATGGTGACACGTGTCCAGACGGTTATAACCGTCTTGGTGGTGCACGATTGTATTTCTTCTAGAAGATTACTGCTGTAATCTGGTGTGGCACCTTATCGTGTGGAGACAGCCGCATAAATAAATCCCAAGTCTGGGTACTTAAGCGGAAGTGTTTTCTTCGGGATTTTCATCCTTTGTTTTATGGGAGAAAGCGCAAGGATTTATGATTTCCTTTGGGCGCGTAAGTGTTGATTGTTGACTGTTCTTTAGGCCTTTCTTTTGTGAGACCAGTGCGCGGCCGCGCAAGATACAAGACTGAATGGTAAGGTTGTGGTATGGTCCCAAGTACTTATTATGAGGTTTTTGGGACCTTACCCCTTCAAAAATGAAGAAACACTAGATAAATGGTCGGAACCGAGATATCTAGGGGGTTTGAATCCGCATAAAAAGGTGGGTTTTCTCTCGTTCGATTAGGGTACAACTGATCTCCTTCTCCGGTAACTCTGCAAAAAAGAAGCACCGTTAGCCTCGCCAAGGGGAGAAAAGGGGTTCTCTCCTTGACCCGACTCCGGTGTGAGAATAAGTATGGGTTATGAAGAAGAAGAAGTATTTTAGAAGTGTGTGTAACTTGAATTCATACCTGGGTTGTTTCTCATATTTATAGCCGAGAGTCTTTTGGGCGGGAAAACCCGTTAGTGAAAGGTTAACGGAAGATGCTAACCCCGTAAGCGGTTACATTTCCTTCCGTCAAGCCTTCTGGATCCGACGTGAGAGCACACGGATCGTGGCTCAGATCGAAGGCTGGGGATTTGCCACGTGTAAAGTGATCAAGTGGAGATTACTCTCCAATTACATGCTTTCGTTGTGATTTCAGGGATGCCTGAGATGGTGACACGTGTCCAGACGGTTATAACCGTCTTGGTGGTGCACGATTGTATTTCTTCTAGAAGATTACTGCTGTAATCTGGTGTGGCACCTTATCGTGTGGAGACAGCTGCATAAATAAATCCCAAGTATGGGTACTTAAGCGGAAGTGTTTTCTTCGGGATTTTCATCCTTTGTTTTATGGGAGAAAGCGCAAGGATTTATGATTTCCTTTGGGCGCGTAAGTGTTGATTGTTGACTGTTCTTTAGGCCTTTCTTTTGTGAGATCAGCGCGCGGCCGCGCAAGATACAAGGCTGAAAGGTAAGGTTGTGGTATGGTCCCAAGTACTTATTATGAGGTTTTTGGGACCTTACCCCTTCAAGTCCCCCCAGTCTAGTGTTGTACTTATGCAAGTAAGTGGAGCACTGGACTTTATAAGAGGGAAAGTTTTTTGGCTCGAAAATGTGGAAACTTCTATGGGAAGATTCATTATAAAGGTTTTTTGGGAGAAAAAGCGATTTTTTTCTCTTGAAAATTGGATCTTTTGTAATCATGATCTGACGTTTGATGACGTCAGTTTGTTAATGAAAAATTCGTTTTTGCGAGAGTTTGTCTTCTTACATTGGGATACGTAATGGCGCTTTGTCAGACTTCATTAATGTGGATATGACTCTAGTCCCTGTAGCGCCGTTTGGATGTGATGTTTTTCTGAGAGTTGATCATGATGATTAAGTTTCTCTTTTCTCGAAGTTGGGTTCCTCTATATATATGCACATTCAAGACGTCTTATCTTTTTGTTGGTTTTTCGCAAAGAAGATGAAACGCTCTTACCATACTCGTCTTTTGTTGGATGTTCTTAGGGTTTACGAGGCCGCTGAAGGCCTCATGCTTCTTTCCGGCTCACCATCTTTAGCTGCTGTTACAACAAAAGGTCCGGTCAATCCTGTTTCTCCGGTGGCTGTTGGTTCCAACTGCAAAGTTTTCCGGCACAAAGGTGTCGCTGATGATGGTAGCACTGTGCTGGATGCTGATGGCTTGATAGCTCGCTTTCCGATGATCAAAAAAGGAGGATGCCGGTTGGTGTATCAACGCCGGAAGACTCGCCGGTGTGGGAAGGTGTCTACTATCAGTGATGGTCCCGATGCCGGTTAAGTGTTTAACCTTGGGGATAGTTCTCTTTAATGTTTTTTGTAAATTTGCTAGTTCTGGTACTGAACATTTTTTGAAGATCCTTGCTATGATCTTGTTAAGTGTTTATGCTACACTTTGATGATATATATACTTTTGGTGCACTACTATCCCTGTAGGGTTTGTTTTTGTATGTTTGGATTACAATATATTGCATGAATTTTAATTACTTTGATCAGGTAGAGCGAATGAGAGATGGTATTGTGCTCATGTGCGAACGTTTGTCCAGAATATGCGCTTTTGTTGCGCTTTTTTCAGACTGTTCATGAGGTGTACAATGTTTACCATATTGTTTTCGCGCAAACCAAAAGAATTTCATGCAATTTGTAACAAACAGTAACAAGTATGCAAATAATGTTTGTATTAATAAGGCGCAAGGCTTATAATACAAGGGTAAATAGGAAATACATTGCCTGTGAATGATTTGTCCTATATGTAACACCTGCGCAGCTGTTGCGCGTTCCAGGTGCGGGGAACTAGAGTCCCATCAAGTCTTTTTAAGGTGTATGCCCCTTTGCCTAAGACTTCATTGATGATGTATGGTCCTTCCCATTTTGATGCTAATTTGCCTGGTTTCTCTGCGTTGGGAGCTTCGTTGTCGCGCAAGACAAAATCACCAGGAACAAATGTGCATACGCGGACGCGCGCATTGTAATACTTTTCGAGTTTGGATTTGTACCTGGCCTCTGTGATGGCGGCATTCTCGCGCCTTTCTTCGAGGAGATCTAAATCCAGTCTTCGCTCTTGCTCATTGTTTTGTTTTTCCATAGCTAACATGCGCGGCGATGGAAGACCAATTTCGGCTGGGATTACCGCTTCAGACCCGTAGACCAGGCTGAATGGAGTTTCTCCCGTGCTAGTCTTTGGCATTGTACGATGGGCCCATAGGATGCTGGGAAGTTCGTCAACCCATCCCCTGCGCGCTGTGCCTAGTCGCGCTTTAATGTCGTCAACTATCTGTTTGTTGATGCTTTCAACTTGACCGTTCGCTTGCGGGTGTGCCACAGAAGCAAAATTGTACTCAATCTTCATTTCTTTGAACCATTTCTGAAGATCTTCTGAGGCAAAGTTTGTGCCGTTGTCGGAGATAATGCGCAATGGTAATCCGAATCTACAAATAATATGTTCCCATATAAATTTGCGAATTACCATTGCTGTTGTTGAGGCTAGTGCTTTAGCTTCGGCCCATTTTGTGAAATAGTCAACAGCTACAATGATGAATTTTACCGCGCCTGGCGCGTCGGGGAATGGACCAACGAGATCGATGCCCCACTGTTGAAAAGGCCAAGCGGAGGTGACTGGTACGAGCGGGTTCTTTGGTCGAAGTGTTTTTGGCGCATGGCGTTGACAGGCTGCGCATCTCCTTAATAAGTCTACTGCGTCCACGTGCATTCCCGGCCAGTAGTATCCCGCGTTCATTATTTTTGCCACGACCATGCGCGGTCCTGCGTGTATTCCGCATAAACCCTCGTGGATTTCTCTAACCAGGTATTGGGCATCTGTTTTATCAACACAGCGTAGTAATGGTCCCATAAATGACTTCCGGTATAGGACACCATCCGCCATTTCATAGTTTATTGCTTTGTGTTGGAGTTTTCGGGCTTCTGTTTTTCCTTCCGGGAGCTTTCCGTGTTGTAGGTATAAGATGATCGGAGACATCCAGGATGGATTTCCGACTTCTATAATGTTTACTTGCTTGAGGTGAACCGAAGGGTTAGACAATACCTCTATGCGCACTTCTTTTGCTAAGTGCTTGAAGCTCGTAGCGGCTAATTTGCTTAATGCATCTGCATGCTTGTTTTCGCTTCTGTTTATATGGTTAACCTTGAATGTCTGGAATTGGCTGATTAATATTCGTGCTTGTTCGAGGTACAATGCCATAGCTTCTCCTTTCGTGTCATAATGGCCATTAACTTGCTCGGCCACCAATTTTGAATCGACGTTGGCTTCGAGGTTTCTTGCCCCCATTTTAAGCGCTAAACGAAGGCCTGCTAAAAATGCTTCGTATTCTGCTTCGTTGTTGGTGCTTCGGAAGTCTAGGCGTATGGCATATGTGAGTTCGTGATCGTCCGGACTGACTAGCCGGAGACCTGCCCATGCTCCGTCATCATTGGAAGCGCCGTCTGTGTGCAAGGTCCAGACTCTGTCGTCGAAATCGGGTACAGGGTTCTGGATTGCCTCACACTCTTGAACTTTGTCGATGGGAACTTCGGTGGCAAAGTCTGCTAGAACTTACCCTTTGATTGCTGGTCTTGGCCGATAGAAGATATTGTATCCTCCTAGCTCGATAGCCCACTTAGCCAGTCATCCCGCCACGTCGGGTTTAGATAAGATCTGGCCTAAGTGGTAATTGGTAAGAACTGTGATGACGTGGCCCGAAAAATACCTACGTAGGCGTCGTGATGCATGTACTAGTGCTAGGACCAATTTTTCTATCATTGAGTAACGAGTTTCCGGACCGGTGAGCATCTTGCTGATATAGTAGATTGGAGTTTGAACATTTTCTCGCTCCACCATTATTACTGCGCCAACTGCTACTTCCGCAGCAGATAAATACAAGATTAATGGTTCTTTTTCTCGTGGTGTTGTTAGTGTTGGCAACTGAATTAAACATTCCTTCATTTGTTTGAAGGCTGCTTCTGCTTCAGGTGTCCACTGAAAGTGAGTTTTCTTCGCACAGTTTCGTAGCGTGCTGATGAATGGATAAGATTTTGCCGCATGATTAGCTAAAAATCTGTTCAAGGCTGCTAAGCGCCTGGTGAGTCTTTGCATTTCTTTTATTGTTTCAGGTGATGGCATTAGCTGGATGGCCTGCACTTTTTCTGGATTTACTTTAAAACCGTCTCTTGTGACTATAAAGCCCAAAAATTTCCCCTCCTCCATGCAGAAGGAGCATTTTGTTGGATTGAGTTTCAAGTTTACGCTGCGCAAAGAGTCGAACGTGCGCTGAATATTGTTGAGCATCGTGTCTTCTTCGTGGCTCATGATGACGAGGTCATCCATGTACACCTCGACTGTCTTGCCAATGTCACCTCTGAAAACTGTGTCCATCAGGCGTTGATAAGTTGCGCCTGCGTTGCGCAGGCCAAAGGGCATTTTAGTGTAACAGAAGATGCCCTTATCTGTGCGGAATGCAGTTTTATCTTCGTCTTCTTCCTTCATCTGGACCTGATGATATCCTTTGTAACAGTCGAGAAAACACTTCCATTTGAATGACGCTAGAGAGTCGACTTTCTTGTCTATCTCTGGAAGCGCGTAGCAATCTTTTGGGCACGCTTTATTCAGGTCTTTGAAGTTGACGCACATTCTCCATCCGCCACTGTGTTTCTGTACCATTACTGGATTGGCAACCCATGTATGGTATTTTACTTCGCGTAAGATTCCCGCGTTGAGTAGCTCTGTCACTTGTTCGTCAATTGCTTTCGCTTTTTCTTCGCTAAAGCTACGCCTCCCCTGAGCAACAGGTTCTGCTGATGGTTTAATATTCAGGCAATGTTGCGCTATGTCGCGTGGAACCCTAGTCATGTCTGTTGGGCACCAAGCGAATATATCTTTGTTGTTGGACAACAATTCTTTTAATTGTATTCGTGTTGCCGGTGAAATGGCATGTCCTAGCAGGATGGTCTGCTCTGGATATTCGTTGTTCAGGACCCATTTCTCCGGTTCATTTGATGCTGAAGGTTTGACTACCTTTGCCGGTGGCTCATCATCCACATACATGACTTCTTTGCTTGAGTATAGAATTGCAACTCCGGTTTCCGTTGGAAATCCACATGCTGCGTGTGGGATAGAAGTGATCATGCTGAATTCTCTTTGTGATCTTCTTCCGAGCAGGACATCATGGCGTGATGTTGCCGGCATGACCATGAAGTTTACGGTGACTGTTCGTGAATGCTCACCATCAGACAGAGTCACAGGGAAAGCTATTTGCCCTAATGGGAATACAGCTTCATTGCAAAATCCGGTGAGGGGAAAATCGACTGGTTCCAGACGTGCTTTGTCTTCTGGGTCAAGTTGTTTGAAGCATTGCTCGTATATGATGTCCATTGAGCTTCCCGGATCTATAAACATATAGTCCGTCCGATAATGGCCGAAGATGCCAGTAATAATTACTGGTCGTTCTTCCTGAGGGCCTCCAGGAACAACAGGAAACACGACTTGTTGTTCCCTCCAATGTTGATCATGGGTTCGTTTATTTGGTCTTCGTGACGGACCTCCTTGAACCATGTTTATTTGTTTTGGTTTAACTCTCTGATGACTGCTACTTCTGGATTGTATATCAATATTACGACTAGATTGGATGTCCCCCCGACAGGGTGTTGGTGGGTCCAATACTGCAGTGTTAATTTCTTCACCAGATCTGAGGTTTGGGAACTCGGATCTGGCGATTTGCATAACGATTGTGTGTAAAGCAGTCTGGCATCTGTTAAGCCAATATTCTGAGGATCTCTCAATGATTAGATCTGAGAAAACCTTTCTGCCTGAATGACCGTTTTTTTTGTTTGCTCCCATAATTCCGTGAATCTGGGTGTTTTGGGTTGTAGAACCCTTGAACTCAGATCGGGGATCTGATGTGTGAGATGATGAATTCTCTGCCATGCGAAACAGAGAATAAGACAACTGAATCGAAACGAGACAAAAACTGAAAAAACAGAGGAATCGGTGGGCGCCAATGAAGAAACACTAGATAAATGGTCGGAACCGAGATATCTAGGGGGTTTGAATACGCATAAAAAGGTGGGTTTTCTCTCGTTCGATTAGGGTACAACTGATCTCCTTCTCCGGTAACTCTGCAAAAAAGAAGCACCGTTAGCCTCGCCAAGGGGAGAAAAGGGGTTCTCTCCTTGACCCGACTCCGGTGTGAGAATAAGTATAGGTTATGAAGAAGAAGAAGAAGAAGAAGAAGTATTTTAGAAGTGTGTGTAACTTGAATTCATACCTGGGTTGTTTCTCATATTTATAGCCGGGAGTCTTTTGGGCGGGAAAACCCGTTAGTGAAAGGTTAACGGAAGATGCTAACCCCGTAACCGGTTACATTTCCTTCCGTCAAGCCTTCTGGATCCGACGTGAGAGCACACGGATCGTGGCTCAGATCGAAGGCTGGGGATTTGCCACGTGTAAAGTGATCAAGTGGAGATTACTCTCCAATTACATGCTTTCGTTGTGATTTCAGGGATGCCTGAGATGGTGACACGTGTCCAGACGGTTATAACCATCTTGGTGGTGCACGATTGTATTTCTTCTAGAAGATTACTGCTGTAATCTAGTGTGGCACCTTATCGTGTGGAGACAACTGCATAAACAAATCCCAAGTCTGGGTACTTAAGCGGAAGTGTTTTCTTCGGGATTTTCATCCTTTGTTTTATGGGAGAAAGCGCAAGGATTTATGATTTCCTTTGGGCGCGTAAGTGTTGATTGTTGACTGTTCTTTAGGCCTTTCTTTTGTGAGACCAGTGCGCGGCTCCGCAAGATACAAGGCTGAAAGGTAAGGTTGTGGTATGGTCCCAAGTACTTATTATGAGGTTTTTGGGACCTTACCCCTTCAATAACTTTTTCACACTTAAATTTATCGCTTTACCCTCCATAGGGATATTTCCGACACGTCCACATCGCTCCACTTATAGTTTAAATAGAGTAAACTGCTATTTTTGTCACTGAGATTTGGTCATTTTTGCAACTTTAGTTCAAAACTCAAATCTTTTGCATCTGGGTCCCTATTGTTTCAGTTTTATTACCATTTTGGTCCAAAAATGAAATCAGCTCAGATTTCTCAAATAAAATCATTGTTTTTTTGTTATTTTCCTCTGTTTAATGAAGGGCAAAATGATCATTATAAGCTTTCTCTCTCTACCCTAATTCTCTCTAGCCATCACTCCAAACTTGGATTAAACTCTCCTAAGTTCATATATTTTCATGTTGTGTGGAATTCATATATTCATGCTTGCTATTGTGGTATTAAAGCCTTTGAATTCGTTATCTTTCCTGCGGTTATGAGGATCCAGCCCTTAACTTGGATTAAACTCCCTTGAGTTCACAGTAATAGGAGGTATGTTGTAACCCATCCGATACTGTAGTATCAACATTGTTATTCATGTCCATCTCAATATCTAAATTGGAACTAAGATTTTCAACAAGATTTAGACTACTCGTGGGTTGGACAGTCAACAACAAGGAGTTATCACAGTACTCAGAATTGGGATTCGGCATATTACTAGGGTTTGCGTCTGAGGATGTAGAACATGGGAATCCACTCCCTGAATTAATCCCTGAGTTCCATTTCCTGCTTCCGTCACATACAAGCCCTCAGATTGCTTGTTTCCTTCAGACATACGCTTCACCCAGGACCCAAGGGTCGCAACGAAGTTGAAGCTGGCCAGTTCATGGTCCGATTTGTGTAGGGCAGAGGAATCTTTCCCCAAATTCAAGTTGAAATCCTCTAGATTGAGGTTAACAACCATTCGATTGTTGGATCTCGGTTGCTGATTGGATCCAATTTCAAGCGTATCATTGTCTTGCAAAGGGTTTTAAGTGCGACTGGAGGTTTCAAAATGAGGAGATTTAGCCGGGTTTGGGAGATGAGGGGAATCGGGGGGCTTAGATGGTGGGGTGAGCTCTATTTTCTTATGGAACTGTAATTTGAAGTGAATTAGGGTTAGGGTTTTGGGGGTTCTTGTTGAAGAAGATAAGATGATAATAGAGCTCACCCCACCATCTAAGCCCCCTATTTCCCCTCATATCCCAAACCCAAAATCTAGGGTTTTGGGTGTTCTTTGGATTATTTAATTTTATTATTTTAATTAAGAAAAAATAAATTGACTATTTTACCCCTGAGAAAAAAGACAAAATAACATGATTTTATAAGACAATATGACCTGATTTCACTTTTGGACCAAAATGACAATAAAATTGAAACCACAGGGACCTAGATACAAAAGCTTTGAGTTTTGGACTAAAATGACAAAAGTGACCAAACCTTAGGGACCAAAATGGCAGTTTACTCGTTTAAATAAGTTTATCTCGTCTACAGATGAATTACTGAATTTTGATAATCCCAACTATTTGTCGTTGGCCGCCAATAGTCCTAACTTCAAAAATAACCACCGGTAGTCTCAACTATTAACATATTGGTCTCCAATGGTCAGCTTCGTTAGTCTCCGGTTGCCGAAAAAACGTTTTTAGCCAGAAAACTCAACCTTTTCGTCCCAACCTCTTTGTAACCTTATTATGGACCTTTAGGAACGTTTTTCTAGTAAAAGCTCCAATTATTGAGATCACCGGAAAACTCATTTTTTTCGTTGAAAAACTACTTTTTAGTCAGAAAATTCAACTTTTTGGCCAGAAAACTCAACATTTTCATCCTAACCCTCTTTGTAACCTTATTACGGACCTTTAGGAACCTTTTTTCTAGTAAAATCTCCAATTATTGAGATCACCAGAAAACTCCGTTTTTCGTCGAAAAACTACTTTTTGGCCGGAAAATTCAACTTTTTGACCAGCAAACTCAACATTTTCGTCCTAATCCTCTTTGTAACCTTAGATTAGACCTTTAGGAACCTTTTTCAGTGATTAGAGACTAACGGTGTTGGGGTTCTGTTAGTCAGAGTCGATTGGAGCCCAATATGTTAATAGTTAGGACTGTCAGTGGTTATTTTTTAAGTTAGGACTGTTGGTGGCCAATAACAAATAGTCGGGATTGTTAAAATCCAATATTCCTCTACAAATAGTAGAAGCATTACTAGTTGCTAACAAAAAAACTGGTTCAATAAAATTTCCAAGTGGTTTTCGCCTTTCAGATCTGACCCGGATTTAATAAGAATAGCCTGGTTATGTGAGGGGCGGTTTAGTGGGTGGATGACATTGGACCGGCACCGCCGGTTCCTGGTTTAACCGTCATGACTGGCCAGTCTAATTCGATTTTGTTAACAAATAATGTTACATTAGTATAGCTAGTGATGATTAACTGATAAGAATGTGTTTTAATAAGTAGCAAATTGCTACAAAAGTGATCACAGTAAAAGTATTTGTCATCAATCACTTGTAAGAAAATTGTTGGTGAAGTAAAAATGGAACATTTGTTACCTTAAATTGCTACTGATTTAAAAGAAAATTGTTGTAACCAGATTGGCCATTACCATACCATAAAACTTAATAATTTGCTTTAAAAGGTTTTGGATTGAACGAGGAGATTTTGATCAGTTGATGCGTAACAACAATAGTTGTGCCGCGTCAAATAATATAGGTTAACATGTAGACCCATGAAATCGACCATCTTTAATAACGATAGAGGTTAACATGTGGACCCTTGAAATCGACCATCTTTAATAATTCAAATAAAAGGTCCCTCCTTGCCAATATTCTTATTTAAACTAAGGTCGAGAGAGGCCGATCTTTTATATCCGTCTCATCTCTAACAATCTCTCTTTCACACTAGCAACAGATCATTTTTGCTTTTTCTTGTTTATCCCTAACTCATCCTTTACCCTATAAATAATCACTTCATTGATCTATTACTAAACCAATTCCTGATAAAAAGTATTAAACAAATAAAACTACTACAAAAATAAAAATAATTTAAAAAATAGAAAACTTGTAGACATAACATTTCATTAACCAAAAAATACAAGATACTAACATAGTGACAAAATAACATTTCTGTCTCAACCCCAATGTTGTGTTATTTCACACTTGGTCAAGTTATCATGCATGTTAGAAAGAATTGCATCCATATTTTTATCCATTTGTTTCGGCTTTAACACATTTTCCTAGTATTTACTCAAGTTAAATACATAGAAGTGGTATAAAATAAATAATAATATAAGATTGTTGAGGGAGAATGGGTAATTATGATGTCAAAAACATGAAGATGTTAAATGGTATTTATAGGGTTTTTTTTTTTGTTAATTACAAAATAATAAGGGCGCTTGCAGCGATGTTTCTCGCAGGTACCAACTGGTCTTTCCTCCCTTCCCGCTTTCTCATTTGTCCACTAATGACGGGTAGCCCAAGACTAAATAAAATGACTTAGACACATAAATGCTTAAAAGGTTAAAGGGTTAAAAGGTTCAAACCCCGCGAACCCGGGTGAGCAGCAAAAAGGACGTGAACAGTAAACCATCACTTCACTGATTGCTTGCTCAGCCTTCTCACAGCCGCAAAAGAGAACGTGTGGACAGAGTGTAGGCTTTTATCCGCATGTCCAAACGCTTCAACCCCTAAAAGGGTAAGTCCCCCAATACAAGCATGTTTCACTAGTCAATGGTTTCTTCTTTGGTCGATGTCCTTCCCTATAAAATGACACTTCATTTAGTGCTAAGGGACATTCCGATCAGCTCTGATTCCATTGGGATATCTGGTCTATACTTTCGAGTACTTGTTCCATGCAAGTATCTCTTCTTCACATTCAACACACACATTTCCATTGCTCCTACATCCGAAGCTGAACACACTTTAGCGGAGGATCTTGAGTAAACAACAAAACTTAACTAGTGAACCTCTCTCCACGTCTTGCAAACGTGGGAGGACCCCACGACCTGCGTTAGGCAAACCGGATCCCTCCAACCCTTTTGCCTAACCAGCCCAGCTACTACCATCGGTCTAGTATTTGTTGCATCAACAAGTTGCCGCCCACCGTGGGGCTACGCCACTAATTTTCTTCAAAAGACCTAGTAGTGTAGCTCCATTCTCTCGAAATTACCATGTCGGAAAGTGAATCTCCAGGAGAGGTAAATCAAGTCCCGAATACCTCTACCCCAAGCACTAGCCAAGCTCATGTGGCTATACCGACGTCCTTCTCAACACCAGGGAGCACTCCTACTGGAGCAACATACCCCGAGTTCCTCACTTTCCAGACACCAACTCCGTCTAGATCAGGGGTTCCATCCCCTAATGTCAGTGTCTCTAACACCCCCCTCACGTGTTGACCTTACTCCTGAAGGGGTCGCCAATAACTTCTTAGAGTTGAGGTCTCTCCTCAACCAATATGTGAATAGGGAAAGAGACAAGGGAGTGAGGATTCGTCTGGATTATGATGAGCCAGATCCATCACTATCTCCTGGACCTCCCATTCCCCATTTTGCAAGCTCACAACCTACTGTGTCCAGGAATGAGGCTGGTCCCAACAATCCTCCTCCAAACCCTAACCCATACTTGTACACGAGGCCAGATCCGACAACATTTCCTCTCTTTTCTTCCCAACCAGCTGCAACCGGTGCTCCACTGGGACACGAGCTGACTTTGGATCAACTCCTACAATCTCCAGTATCAAGCCTTCCACCCTCAGCAACTACTACATGGGAACAAGCTTTGTCTGTGCTTCCCTTGGCACGAAGTGCCGTTATGAGCACTCCTTTAGGGGTAAACTACCCAGTTGCACCTAGAACCCTCCAAGGCTTCAACCTTATGCCTCAGATGATGGCTCAGATAATGGCAAGCTTCCCGTGGCAGCACTTCATTAATTAAGTGCTGGCCACTCAAGGGAATAACAACAACAACACGGGTGCAAGGGCAGAAGAGGATTTGGCCAAACCATACAAGCCAAGTAATCTTTCGTGCTTCTCACAGCAAATAGTCGATTATGATTTTCAAACGAAGATCAAATGCCATCCCATATCAAGACATACGACGGAACCGAGGATCCAGAAGATCACCTTTAGATCTTCACCGGTGCTGCTAGAATTGAGAAATGGTCAAATGCTGAATGCTGCCTCATGTTTATGCAAACCCACGTCGGATCAGCCCGGATATGGTTCAACGATTTACCAGCCATAAGCGTTCGAAGCTTCGATAATATGAGCAAAGGGTTTCTAGCCAATTTCTCACAACAAAGGTGGTACGTCAAAGATGCTACAGTAATCTTTTAGATAAAACAAAGGGATGACGAAAGCCTTCGACAATTCATAGAAAGGTACAAGAAAGAAGGTCGCACGTATGTAGGGGCAGACGAAAAGATGAGAGTGGTTGGTTTTATGAACGCCATTACATCCAAATATCTTACAAGAGATTTCAACAAATCCCTGCCTAAGACCTTGGAAGAAGCTCTCGAAAGGGCTGAATCCCACATCAGAGGAGAGGAGGTTGTAGACATCAAAGACCAAAGAAAAAGGGGATTGAGCATGCGAGGCAACAGTCCAGCTAGAAAAAAGGGAAACTTTCATTCCTATGACAGACGCCAAAGGGGTTCAGAGCAACGAAGGCCTGAAGGCCGGAACCCCTCCAGCAGGGAGAAGGGCATGAACTTCACACCCCTCACCAAGACCCCTCAAGTGAAACAAAGCTTCCGATGTGACAAACCGAGATTTCAAGGTCCTTTTCCTACGAATAACTTGTTTCATAATCATGTTTTTTATTTCAATTTGTCTATGTGATGCTGTGTGTAGTTATTTGAATGTTAAATGTTAACGTGTAAAGCTGGGTTGTTAAATGTGAAAATATTAAATATAGTTTATTTAATGTTTTTCGCCGCAAATCTCACTAAACGAAGAAAGGGTTCTTCGCCATCTTTCGTCTCGACGAAGAATGGGTTCTTCGTCGAGCAGGTTCTTCGCCGAGAAGGGGCTTCGGCCCAGGTCGTTCGAGACCCAGAATGGGCTGCTGTTATTTTATAACTCATCATAATCTGCGAAACTGAGAACAAACGTAAAACCCTAGAGCTTTTCTCTCCTTTCCTTGCACGCGACGGCTGCCATAGTTCTTCCTTGAAGTTTTTCGTGATTTTCGTCTTATCCATCTCGGTTAGTTGTCGTTATCACTGTTTTACTCGATTCTCTAATTATATGTGATTATATGGTTATATGATAGGGTGTTAAATCATATCTATACACGATGAAGTAGGGTTGTATGTTAATAAGAATTATCAATGAAACCACTTGGGTTTAATCTAAAGGAACGTTTGTTATTGAGTGCTCATGAAACCGTCCGGCTGATTGTATTCTGTGTTGATTTGATCTGATTATCGGGTACATATATGTTATAATCTGGATCGTATATAGTTATCTTATGATTTAGGGCATGTATTAGATGTTAAATGTTGTGATGTTATTAGAGTGTTGATGAATAGCAATTATGGTTTGTTGAATTTGGAAAATAACTGTTGTTTGATCCGATGATCATGCCTAAGGAATTGTTAACTGTTGTTACGGGATTATAAGGGAATGTAACTGACTGTTGTAGGCAGCGACGAAAGACGCCCCGACGAAGAACACGGGTCGACGAAGAACATGGTTCTTCGTTGACTGGATGTTGACGAAACACTAGGGTCTTTCGCCATATGTATCCTCGACGAAGGATAGTTCTTCGCCGAGAGGGTCTTTTGCCGTAATGATGCACCACGAAATATGGTTCTTCTTGGAAGATGTTACATGTGAACAAATGAACAGAAAAATTTATGCAGTGTATATGTGTATGATGATGAATGTATGAGGATGAATTTATGCTATGTGATATGTGATAATCTTTGAGATGAATGCAAGCTGTGAAATTACGTGATTTGAACGATTATGAAACTGACTTCACTTGGTAACCACGGTAGGGTTGGTTGGCTAACTAGAACGAGTAACTTTTTATACCGCGCAAATCTAAGGTGAGTTCACTGCTCTTTTCCCAAGAATGCGTCCCGGGGAGGGACATCTGGTAAACGTTCCGGGGAGGAATGTCGGGTATTTGGGTTTGACTGGAATGTTAAACCTGGGATGTTGGTTATTACACTCATTTCTATCATTAAGTCCCATCATATACCGATTGGTTACCGGGGAGGCAACGGGGTTATTAGTTGATAGCGCTATTAGGTTTGGCACCCTCACACCGTACCGGGGAGGACGGTCGTGAACTAATTACCTTAACCACTTGACCAATGTCTGATAGAGCATTAGGGTTTGGGCAAATAATCTGGAGCCATCTGCGGTAATCGAGTTAATAACAACATCAAATCTCTGAAATGTTTTATACTTATATCTGGTAACTAAAACGTGTTAACAAACTTTGAACTCACCAGCGTTGTCTGACACACTTGTCTGCATGCTTGCAGGTCGTTAGATTCACGGATGGAACTTGCTATCTGGGAGTTCTGGAGTGGTCATGGGTCGCAGCTCTTGGATACATGTTTAATTGGTTTTGCGCAATTGTTTTGAAATACTTGAATAACTATTTACATTATGCTTCCGTTGAACGTAGTTGTTTTAGATTGTGCTTTGGAATTACTTGATGAAATAAATGGAAACTTTTATTTAATACTATGCTATGGTTCAATGTGATTGGTGGCTGGATCCTGGTACGTTACACTTCTCGCGGTATTTCCGCATGTGGTATTTTGGGGGTGTGACAATTTGGTATTAGAGCCACTGGTTATTGTGAACTAGGTTTTAAAACGATTTTATAAAACCAGACTATAACTGAACAGCTTCGAAAATCGACCATGACACTCAGCTCCAGATCGCAAGGTTCGTATCTCGTTTACTCATTGCATAGTATATCTAGTATACATTCATGTATAATGTTGCATGTGATTGCACACTTAGCACTACAGACTGAAATCATATGTATTTGCCTAGGTTATAGAGTCACAATATGATATCATGTTAGACTTTCATGACTTATGTTTTGTGGTGTCATCTGATTTGCTACTCGAACGTGAGGAACCTTGTAGCACGAGTTGGGAGGAGCTGAGATAAACATGCAAATTCCATTGTTATTATGGGTGCACACATAATAATAATGTGGGGTGCATGTGAGTCCCAGTGAGTCTTAACGAGTGTGAAAAGGGTTCCGCTCTGTTATTCGATGTAAACTTAGTAGTCTGTAGAAGTCATCGTGAGGTTTAACTCCTACCTTATCTCGACTCTTAACCAGTTCCCTTTTCTTATATAGAATCATGAGCGGACGAGGCCATGGGCTTGGTTATATTGCGATGACACAGGCCGAACTAACAAATCTGATAAACACACATGTGGCTGAGGCTTTGGCAGCCTACCAAGCTGGTACGATATGTGCCAAATACTCTTTATTCATGTGTCGCGAACTCAACTCTTACCTGTGTACTGTATTTCCTTTCGTCCTTAGGTCAACAAGCGCATCAGAATCAAAAAAATCCGCCTGCTTGTACGTTTAAGACGTTCATGGATTGTAAGCCACAGACATTCAGTGGGACTGAAGGAGCTGTGGGGCTACTTCGATGGTTTGAAAAAGCTGAGTCAGTGTTTGCTATGTGTAACTGTCCCGTGGGGGACCGGGTGAAGTATGCTACAGGCACTTTGGAGTACGATGCCTTAACTTGGTGGAATGCCCAGGTGCAAATGTTGGGCATCGAGATGGCTAATGCAACTACTTGGGATGATTTCAAGGAGTTGATGCGGGAGGAGTACTATCCTCGTGACGAGATTCAGAAGCTCGAGAATGAGTACTACAATCTGAAGATGGAAGGGTCCGAAATTGAAGCATACACGAAGAGGTCACATGAGTTAGCAAACATGTGCCCAAACTTATCTCGACCCCCACCTCGAAGAATTGAACTGTACATCAAGGGCCTAGCTCCATCAGTAAAGACTTTGGTCACTGCGGCAAACCTTAACAATATGCCTCAGATCATCCATTTAGCACACAAGATTACCGACCAAGAGGTCGAGTGTGGATCGCTACCGCCCCGTGTTTCTGCTACTACGCCTGCTACTACAGCTACCATACCTGCTAGTGATAACAAGCGTAAATGGAACGATGCTGACAAAACAACCAGTGCAAGTCAATCTCAGAAAAGGCCTGACAACAGCAATAACCGTAGTTTCAGTCAATCGTCCTCAGTTAACCAAGGCCAGAGCAGCAATCAGAGCCAAGGCTCCTACGTTGGTAGGAAGCCAAAGTGCAACAAGTGTGGGTATCATCATCATGGACCGTGTGTCTGGGCCTGCCATAGGTGCGATAAGGTGGGCCATATGGCAAGAGACTGTAGAGATCCGTACCTAAAGCAGCAGCAGAATCAGCATCAGCAACAACAAAGGCAGTAGCCCCATCAGAACCAAGGCTTTAGGAAGGGGTGTTTCCAGTGGGGGACGAGGGTCACATTAAACAGGATTGCCCTCAGCTAAATCAGAACGCCAATGATAACAACAACCGTCAGAATAACAACAACAATGCTGGGAACAACAATAACGGAAACAATGGGGGCAATGGAGCTTGTGGGAGGGTACTAACGATTGGTGCTGGTGATGCTAGGAACGACGGCAATGTCGTGACTGGTACGTTTTCTGTGAACAATCTCTTTGCTTCTGTGTTGTTTGATTCCGGTGCCGATTGGAGTTATGTGTCCTTAGAGTTCAGTCAACGATTAGGGTTAACTCCAACACCTTTAGAAGCTAAGCATGTAGTAGAATTAGCTTATGGTAAAACAATTGAAGCCTCACACGTTCTTATGGGATGTAAACTAGACCTTGTGGGTCAAATGTTTGATATTGACCTCCTTCCTGTTACCCTCCTTAGTTTTGACGTAGTGGTTGGTATGGACTGGATGTCCAAGCACCGTGCCGACATCCTTTGTAAAGAGAAAATCGTATGTATTCCCCTCCCCAGTGGAGAATCTCTATCGGTTCAAGGGCATCGCAATGGTGCGATGGTTGGTATCATCTCAGCTATGAAAGCTCAGAAGTGTCTACGAAAGGGGTATCCTGTTATTCTAGCACTTGTCACTCATACTCCGTCTGAAGAGAGGAAGATCAAAGACATACCAGTTGTTCGTGAATTTTCTGACGTATTTCCTGAGGAACTTCCTGGTTTACCTCCTCACCGTCAAGTGGAATTTCATATTGATCTTGCACCAGGAGCAGCTCCGATTGCTCGTGCTCCTTATCGTCTTGCACCTGAGGAGTTGCAAGAGCTGTCTAACCAACTTCAGGAATTATTGGATAGAGGTTTTATCCGAGCCAGTTCTTCGCCTTGGGGAGCCCCAGTTCTGTTTGTAAAGAAGAAAGACGGGTCCTTTCATATGTGTATTGATTATAGGGAACTCAACAAGGTGACTGTCAAGAACCGTTATCCTCTGCCACGCATCGACGATATGTTTGACCAGTTGCAAGTGTCAAGTTTTTACTCAAAGATCGATTTAAGATCGGGCTATCATCAGATGAGAGTCCGAGAGGAGGATGTACCAAAAACAGCTTTTTGAACGCGGTATGGCCATTATGAGTTTCTGGTTATGCCGTTTGGGTTGACGAAGGCACCAGCGGTCTTCATTGATCTCATGAACCGTGTGTGCAAGCCGTATCTTGACAATTTCGTTATCGTGTTCATCGACGACATTCTGATCTACTCCAAGAGCAAGGAGGATCACGAGCGACACCTGCGTCTTATCTTGGAGCTGCTGAGGAAGGAGCAACTCTACGCGAAATTCTCTAAGTGTGACTTCTGGATTCGAGAGGTACACTTCCTTGGCCACATTGTGAATGAATCGGGGATACACGTGGATCCTGCTAAGATTGATGCCATCATAAATTGGGCGGCACCGAAGACTCCTTCAGAGGTGCGACAATTTCTTGGTCTTGCTGGGTATTATCGAAGATTTATCAAAGACTTCTCGAAGATCCCTCAACCTCTTACCTCGTTAACACAGAAAGGTGTTGTATACTTATGGGGAACGAAATAAGAAGATGCTTTCCGGTTGTTGAAACAAAAACTCTGCAGTGCACCGATCTTGTCTCCACCTGAAGGTACAGAAGATTTTGTGGTATATTGTGATGCTTCGATTCAGGGTCTCGGTTGCGTGTTGATGCAACGCGAGAAAGTGATAGCCTACGCCTCTCGACAGTTGAAGGTTCACGAGAAGAATTACACGAATCACGATTTAGAGTTGGGAGCCGTGGTTTTCACGTTGAAAATCTGGAGGCACTATCTGTACGGTACCAAATGCACCATCTACACCGATCACAGGAGCCTCCAGCATATTTTCGACCAGAAGGAATTGAATATGCGGCAGAGTCGCTGGGTAGAACTCTTAAATGATTACGATTGTGCCATCAAGTATCATCCAGGCAAAGCTAACGTTGTAGCAGACGCTCTCAGTCGAAAGGAATCGAAACCCAAACGTGTTCACGCCTTGCAGCTCACTATTCACTCAAATCTTCCTGATCAGATTCGTTCGGCTCAGGCTGAAGCATTGAAGGAAGAAAACATTTAAGCAGAGTACCTGCGAGGTATGGAAAAACGACCTGTAGAGAGATCTGATGGTATACTCTACTTCATGGAACGGATATGGATTCCCTTGTTTGGTAACCTTAGAGATCTTGTGATTGATGAAGCACATAAGTCTCGATACTCTGTTCACCCGGGTTCGGATAAGATGTATCAGGACCTCAAGGTCATGTACCGGTGGCCCAAGATGAAAGCTCACATCGCGACGTATGTGAGTAAATGCTTGATTTGTTCAAAGGTCAAGGTAGAATACCAAAAACCGTCTAGATTGCTTCAACAACTAGAGATACCCATGTGGAAATGGGAGCAGATTGCCATGGATTTCGTCACTGGACTACCTAGAACTCAAAACGGGAACGATACCATTTGGGTGATCGTCGACCGTCTCACAAAATCAACACACTTCCTCGCGATCAAGGAAACTGATAAGTTCTCTCAACTTGCTGCCGTTTATCTAAAGGAAGTGGTTTCTAGGAACGGGGTGCCGACCTCTATTATCTCGGATCGTGACCCGCGTTTCATTTCGGATTTGTGGCAGTCAATGCACAAATCGTTCGGCTCGCGTCTTGACATGAGCACTGCTTATCACCCGCAGATGGATGGTCAAAGTGAACGAACCATCCAGACACTTGAGGACATGCTGAGAGCGTGCGTGATTCATTTTGGCAAGGGTTGGGAGAAACATTTGCCTTTGATAGAGTTTTCTTATAATAATAGTTATCATACCAGTATCCAGGCAGCTCCATTCGAAGCATTGTACGGACGAAAATGTCGTTCACCTCTCTGTTGGGCTGAAGTGGGTGACAGCCAGATCACAGGCCCGGAGCTTGTACTCGTATGGCGACAGCGCGCGACCGTCAGAAAAGCTACACTGACAAGCGTAGGAAACCTTGGAATTCGTGGTAGGCGATCGTGTCATGTTGAAAGTCTCACCCTGGAAGAGTGTGGTACGATTTGGGAAACACGATAAGCTTAACCCACGTTATGTCGGGCCATTCAAAATTCTGGAGCGAATGGTAAAGTGGCCTACAAGTTAGAGTTACCTGCTGAATTGGGTAACATGCATGATGTCTTCCACGTGTCTCAACTAAAGAAGTGTTTGTCCGATGAAACACTTGTGGCACCGCTTCAAGAGCTGAAAATTGATGACAAGTTGCAGTTTGTTGAGGAACCTACCGAAATTATCGACCGGGAAGTTAAAGTCCGCAAGCATAGCCGAATTCCGATTGTGAGAGTTCGTTGGAACACAAGACGTGGACCGGAGTTCACATGGGAACGCGAAGATCAGATGAAGCTCAAGTATCCTCACCTATTACCAACCGACCAATCTAATTCGGATGCAACTGGTGAATTTCGGGACGAATTCCCTTTCAAGTTGGGGATGATGTGGCACCTGGGGAAAATCCACAGTCATCCTGATCTAACACCTTGCTGTTTTGGGATTGTTTATCAAATTTCGGGACGAAATTTCATTCAAGTTGGGGATGATGTGACAAACTGAGATTTCAAGGTCCTTTTCCTACGAATCACTTGTTTCATAATCCTGTTTTTTATTTCAATTCATCTATGTGATGTTGTGTGTCGTTATTTGAATGTTAAATGTTAATGTGTAAAGCTGGGTTGTTAAATGCGAAAATATTAAATATAGTTTATTTAATGTTTTTCGTCGCAAATCTCACTCGACGAACAAAGGGTTCTTCGCCATCTTTAGTCTCGACGAAGAATGGGTTCTTCATCGAGCAGGTTCTTCGCCGAGAAGGGGCTTCGGCCCAGGTCATTCGAGGCCCAGAATGGGCTGCTGTTATTTTATAACTTCTCATAATCTTCGAAACTGAGAACAAACGTAAAACCCTAGAGCTTTTCTCTCCTTTCCTTGCACGCGACGGCTACTATAGTTCTTCCTTGAAGTTTTTCGTGATTTTCGTCTTATCCATCTCGGTTAGTTATCGTTATCACTGTTTTACTCGATTCTCTGGTTATATATGATTATATGGTTACATGATAGGGTGTTAAATCGTATCTGTACCTGATGAAGTAGGGTTGTATGTTATTAAGAATTATCAATGAAACCACTTGGGTTTAATCTAAAGCAACGATCGTTATTGAGTGCTCATGAAACCGTCCGGCTGATTGTATTCTGTGTTGATTTGATCTGATTATCGGGTACATATATGTTATAATCTGGATTGTATATGGTTATCTTATGATTTAGGGCATGTGTTAGATGTTAAATGTTGTGATGTTATTAGAGTGTTGATGAATAGCAATTAGGGTTTGTTGAATTTGGAAAATAACTGTTGTTTGATCCGATGATCATGCCCAAGGAATTGTTAACTGTTGTTACGGTATTATAGGAGAATGTAACTGACTGTTGTAGGCAGCGACGAAAGACGCCCCGACGAAGAACACGGGTCGACGAAGAACATGGTTCTTCGTTGACTGGATGTTGATGAAACACTAGTGTCTTTCGCCATATGTATCCCCGACGAAGGATAGTTCTTCGCCGAGAGGGTCTGTCGTCATAATGATGCACCACGAAATATGGTTCTTCGTGGAAGATGTTACATGTGAACAAATGAGCAGAACAGTTTATGCAGTGTATATGTGTATGATGATGAATGTATAAGGATGATTTTATGCTATGTAATATGTGATAATCTTTGAGATGAATGCAAGCTATGAAATTACGTGACTTGAACGATTATGAAACTAACTTCACTTGGTAACCACGGTAGGGTTGGTTGGCTAACTAGAACGAGTAACTTTTTATACCGAGTAAATCTAAGGTGAGCTCACTGCTCTTTTTCCAAGCATGCGTCCCGGGGAGGAAAATCTGGTAAATGTTCCGGGGAGGAATGTCGGGTATTTGGGTTTGACTGGAATGTTAAACCTGGGAAGTTGGTTATTACCCTCATTTCTATCATTAAGTCCCATCATATACCGATTGGTTGCCGGGGAGGCAATGGGGTTATTAGTTGATAGCGCTATTAGGTTTGGCACCCTCACACCATACCGGGGAGGACGGTCGTGAACTAATTACCTTGACCAATGTCTGATAGAGCATTGGGGTTTGGGAAAATAATCTGGAGCCGTCTGCGGTAATCAAGTTAATAACAACATCAAATATCTGAAATGTTTTATACTTATATCTGGTAACTAAAACGTGTTAACAAACTATGAACTCACCAGCGTTGTCTGACAAACTTGCCTGCATGCTTGCCGGTCGTTAGATTCACAGATGGAACTTGCTATCTAGGAGTGCTGGAGTGGTCATGGGTCGCAGCTCTTGGATACATGTTTAATTGGTTTTGCACAATTGTTTTGAAATACTTGAATAACTATTTACATTATGCTTCCGCTGAACGTATTTGTTTTAGATTGTGTTTTGGAATTACTTGATGAAATAAATGGAAACTTTTATTTAATACTATGCTATGGTTCAATGTGATTGGTGGCTGGATCCTGGTACGTCACACTTCCCGCGGTATTGTTAGTGCATACGTCTTGTATCGAGTCTAGTATTAGAAGTGTTAGATCAGGGCACGTTGTACGAGTAAATAGGTGATTATAGGGTTTGTTTAAGTTGATTTCACTTGAAGTACCTTATTTTGCTTGAAATGTAACTAGTCACTTTCAAGCGAAATCAAGTGTGTTGATTTCGCTCGAACTGACATCTAGACAATTTCAAGCGAAACCCCATCCCTATAAATACCCTATGAGCGAAATTAGTTGTATCTTTTCATCATTCCGGTACCGAACTGCTGCCGAAGCGTCGTTTGATCTGTAAACTGATTTTAATCAATATACAGGATGATTAATTGTGAAACAAGCTGTTTTTCACGTCTGTTTCTTAGTTTCCGCCTCTGAAACAGATTAGAGCTCTTCCTATTGACTCGTTTCGGTCATAACTCGATCCTACAAGTGGTATCAGAGCTCAGGAAGAAGAGTTCTTGCCAAAACAACCGTTTTTCTGATTTCTACACCTTCTTTTTGAAATTGAAACAGTTTTCACGGTCAAAAAGTTTTGAATTTCACATATTGCGGTCGAAACTGTGTTTTAAGTAATCCTTGAAAGAATTGGACATTAATTCGGCTTAAAACTGGTAAAAATACGTTATTTCGCTTGAAAAGAGATCGCTAAAATGACATCAGCAGCATTTCAGGCGAAATCAGAAGGTTGATTTCGCTTGAAAACGTGGTTTCGCTTGACATTTGATCTTATTTCGCTCGAATTTGTGGTTTCGCTTGAAATTTTATCAGATTTCGCTTGGAAAGTCATTTGATTTCGCTTGGATATACTTAATTTCGCTTCTAGGGGTGATTTCGCTTGAGTACATACTGTTTCAAGCGAAATTAGTTATTTCGCTTCAGGGTATTTCGCTTGATTGTAGTATTTCGCTTGTAATTGTGTTTGTGTGAAAAAAAAATTCCGAAACATGGTCGAGGAATTCTACAATGCGTTCGCAACACCAGTTGCACCTGTTACTGCTGCTGAAACATTGTACAGTGAGAATGAAATGGGAACTCACCAGAAACCGCCAAAACTTATGTACATAGAAGATTTTAAAGGATGGCAGAGTCGCTTTGAGAACTGGGTGCAAGCTTACAAGTTTGATGCATGGTGTGTGTTGGAGAAAGATTACGAGAAACCGAAAAACAAACGTGGGCTTGAAAATGGATTTTGTGATTTTACGGAAGCTGACAAATTGAAATATACAAGTGAGAAAATGATGATCAGTATTCTTCAACAAGCAATTAAGGAAGATATTTTTGTTTTACTTCAGCATGAGGGTACTGCTTGATCGATTTGAAATGCATTGATTCAAAAGTTTAAAGGAAGTGCAGATATGATCAAGAACAGAAAAGCATTGCTGAAGAAATCATTTGATATGTTTGTAGCCTTCGATCACGAAACAACGAAGCAGACTATTGGTAGATATTGTCACCTGGTTTTGGAAATGGGAAGATTGGGTATAAAGAAAGATGATGAAGAATGGGTGGATAAAATTGTTGATGCATTACCACAGCAGAAATGGGGAACATATTTGATGATTGTGAAACACATGAGAAAGTCTGAGAATATGAATCTGGCACAGTTTATTCAGAAAATTGAAGAACACGAGTTGGATATCCAAAAGACGGCTATCATGACAAATCCAAATGCTAAACAGGATGTCAGTTTGTATTATCGAGGAAACAAGTTTGAGGCTAACCCCAGTCCAAGTCCAAAGATTAGTATTGCTTTTAGTGCTGATGGATCGTCTAGTCCGAATGTTAGTAATACAACTCATAGTGGTAGATATTCTTCATGATTTTCAAGTTTTGATCCAAACAGCAGAACATCAAATCCTCAACAACAAAGTTCTACAAATCTTCAATGTAATGTGACTTTGAACATTCAAAATGGTCAGAATTTGTCTCCAGAAATAGCCAAGCAACACATGGCATCACTTGTTGCTATGCTAGAATCGTATGAAGGTTTGATTGCTGGCAAGATTGGAAATCCAATGCTTACAAAAGAAGATTATGACCAAATTGATGCAGAAGAACTTGAGTTGATGGATGTGAAGTGGTGTTTAGCCAGTGCTTGTAGGAGGGCAGAAAAGTTTCAACAAATTACTGGTAGAGATGAGTTTCGAGGATTGGCTACTTCTCCATTAGGTTTTGACAAGTCAAAAGTAACATGTTTTCATTGCAAAGGAAAGGGACACTTTAAACGAGAGTGTAAAAACCAAGAGGCAACCGAGAATCAAGAAAAGAACAATTATTATCAGAAATCAATTTTCCATCAGATTGTTCAACAACCGCAAACTGCACCTGCTCGTGCTATTGAAGATGGAAAGAAGAAAGCTTTACTTATTCATCAAGATGATGAAAAAGTTGCAGAGGGATTTAGTTGGGACAAATACATACCTGGTTCAGCTCTTGTCGCCAGAGTTCTGGGTGAAGATGAGACTAGTGAGAAAAGAATTCCGATTTTTCCAGATCTTGGAAATGATATTGATACTGATGATGAGGAAGAACATCTCAACAAAGCTAGAAAAGGAATAGATCCTACTAGTTTTAATTTGTTTTTTGCAGATAAAATGGAGATGCTGTATCAGAAGAAGATTGCCAGATTGTTGAAAGAACTGGAAGCAGCAAAAATTCTCAGTGAAGAAAAGGAAAAGACAGAAGCTGGAAAAGTTAGTGTTGAACCAGGAACTGAGAAAATAGTTGAAAAAATTGTTGAAGTGGAGAAAGTGGTGGAAAAATTAATTGAAGTCGAAAAAATAGTCGAGGTTGAAAAACTTGTTGAAGTAGAAAAAATTGTTGAAATAGAAAAAAATGTTGAAGTTGAGAAACTCGTTGAAGTTGAGAAGACTGTTGATGTTGAAAAGATAGTTGAAAAAGTGGTTGAAGTTGAAAAACCATGTTCTAAGTGTTTAGAGTCTTGTACACAATGTGAGGAGAAAGATAAGAAGATTGCTGATATGGAGAAGATTAAAGAAGACTTACTGTCTGATGTGAAGTATGTGAAGGAGTCGTATGATGTTCTAAATAGAACTGTTGATAGTCTGAAAAAGACAAATTTAGAAGTTGAAACTGCTCAGATGAAGATGAATGCAACATTAATGACAAAGCAGAGCGTTATCAATGAATATATTGAAGATTGTGCAAATCTGAAGAAGGAGTTGGAACTTGAAAAGATTGAGAGTGAAAGGATTAAACGATTGCTGTTGAGTTATACTACTTGTGATTATTTGATTGATCGTGTTTATCGTACTGTAGCAGGTCTTGAGGCATTCATGGAGAAAAAGACTGAAGATACTGATACTGGTAAGAAACAAAGTGTTAAGTATAACAGATGTCCGCCCCCGATCCATGAAAGTTATTCTCCCAGGAATCCTAACGAGGAGCGTCTAAAAAAGGCAGTCAACATCAAGTTAAAGTCTGAAATCATTGATGAATTACCAGACAATATTGATGTTACATTCACAGCGTCTGACACTGATCAAGAGTCTGAGTTATTAAAGAAAATGGTAGATCAGGTGTTAGATATGGATGAAGAGTCAAAGTCGGAGTCTAAGTCTGAAAGTTCGAGTTCGTCAGAAAAGAGTCCGAGTTCACCGGTTAAAAGGGTTTACAATAAAGAATTCTTGTTATCAAAATCTAATTTGAATGATGGATCGATCAAAGTGGCATATACTTTGAATGATTCAGACAAATTATATTCTGATGATGAATTTCCTATAAGAAGTGTTAAAACTGAAATGATCAAACAGGTTTTCAAATTAATAGAAATTAATATTTCTGAAATAAAAGATTTAAATCTTAATGAAAAACCTAAAAAGTACACTTCAAGAGTTCAACAGAGATTGAACAAGAAAAAGGGTTACAGTTCTGGTTATGGTTTTCAAAAGAAACCAAACCATAATGGAAACCGGGAGAGACCAAGTGATGGTCTCTTCCCCAAATCTAAAACCTTGGTTTGCAAATGACATAAGAATAAGTATATATAGGTCCACCACCTTCACTTGGAAATTCACATTCACTTGGAAATCCACTTTCACTTCGATTTCACCTTCACTCGGAAATTTCAAACTACAGTGGACTGTTACTTGCAAACATACAAAGTCAAACGAAAAACCCTTTCTAGGGATGATATTTTTTATCGAAATACCGGTACCGTACCGGTACCATACCGGTACCGTACCGTACCGATCATAAACGGTACCGGTATCGGTAATAGATTTTTCGAAATTCGGTATCGGTAAAAAACGGTATCGGTACCGGTATTTTATGGTAAATACCGGTATTAATACCGAATTTTATAATCATCGGTAAAAAGCATGGAATCCATTGAAGTAAGTTAATTTCTTAATGGTTTGGTTATAAATTATCAATATATATTTGGCAAATTGGAATTAAATAATCCTAACTCACTGTTATTGGCCAATAATAATCCCAACTCATTTAATCACCAATAATAATCCGAATTATTCATTTTTGTTTGTAAAATACTCCCACTTTAAAAAAACACTAACTAGGTTAAAATATTGCTGATGTGGCTTAACATGTGTGGACTGACGTGGCTGGTTAACTAGCCTCTATCAGCAAATGAGGCTGATAATCATTTTATACACAGGTAGGATGTTAACCAGCCACGTCAGTCCACACATGTTAAGCCACATCAACAATATTTTAACCTAGTTAGTGTTTTTTTTTTTTTAACGTGTGAGTATTTTACAAACAAAAGTGAATAGTTCGGATTATTATTGGTGATTAAATGAGTTGGGATTATTATTGGCCAATAACAGTGAGTTGGGATTATTTATTTCCAATTTGCCTATATATTTTCTTATTTTTAGATTTTTAATATCTTTGTGTTTGGTTGTGTACGGAGACCACACTATTGTTGAGGAAACACCTTTTGTCGAACTTGATGGTGACTCCGAATTGGGTAAAAGTCGAACCCATGGATTTTAATACATTTACCTTTTTTTTACATTCCTCTATATATTACTCTAGTTCAGTTAATAATGGATGGATGGGTTGCACATGATATTTTTTTAGGTAAAACAATGAATGACACCAAAGCGGTACCAATATGGTAAAGTACCGAAATACCGGTACCGATACTGGTACCATACCGGTACCGAATCTATAAATACGGTACGGTAATCGGTATCCACATTTCCTCAATTTCGGTAACGGTATTTACGGTATCGGTACCGGTACGGTACCGGTATCGTACCAATCTCATCCCTAACCCTTTCAATTCGTTTGACCACTTCAAACGAATGGGTCTAAACACATTCGTTTGACCGTTCACTAACTATTACATAATCAACATAAAATGTAAACTAATTTATTCGCACAGCACAAGACACAAAAACCGCACTAACAATTACGTAAAGGAGATAGAGAGAGAAAATATAAATTCATTTAATTATTATTTTAAAATTTTAAAGTCATTTTAGTCTTTTCATAAAAAACTTAACATATTTTATTAACGATGTTGTAAATTTGTACTTAAATAGTTATAAATCGAAAAGACAGGAACTCAGTTAAAAAAATTATTTTAAACTCAAATGATTAAAACATCTAAAATAGACTTTCATGATTTAGTCGTAAAAAAACGTGAATCATTGTACGTGAAAACACTTTTGACTGTCAATTTTAAATTCTGTTTTATATTTGTGTTTCCAATGTTGGTAAATGGAATTCTAGACCGAGATGGATTGGAATTCTGTATATATATTTAATAACCCTGGAGTATAAACTTTGAAGCTAAGCAAACAGTCTACAGAGCAGAACCTTGTTACTGGTATGCTGGACCATTGTTTTATGAAAAACAAGCCGGTATAGAGTTGTTAATACCTCCGGTGTATTATATACCTTTCTTTAAATTTCTTGTAAAACTAAAAATTTGTATTACAAACTAATTTGGTAGATTGTGCCCTTTGGATACATTTAAACATGTTTCAATATATATATTTAACATAATTAAGAAAAATACATGAGTTCTGGTTTCCGGTTCTCATAAGTTATTAATTCGATAAAACTGTTAGACTATACGGCGTGGAGGGGCTTGAAGGAAGGGCGTGGAACGACATGTGGCAACCACGTCAACATGGTGGGGTGGAGAAAAAAGCACGGGGTAGAAAGTGGCGTAGAAGAGAACAAAAAGAAATTTAAAAAGAAAATAAACATCAACTAATCAAAACAAACATAAACTACATCCACCAATCAAGAGCCTCCACCTCACCCACATATTTGCCCCCACGTCGGTTGAAATCCTCAAGCCCCAAGCACAACGCCGTTCACAACGCGGGGCACGGGGTGGTTTTGTAGGCGTGGACTGACAACAACGCCGTGTTTCCACACCCACACCGTATGGTCTTATAATTTTTTAAAGATCGACGCATACTTTCTAACTCTACATCACCTAAAATATTGAGAAAATCACATTGTAAATACTAAGATAAATCCTTTGATAAGATTTAGTTATTATTTCGGTTATTTGTACATAACACGATCTCAAAAAAAATTATATCGATTCAACCAATTAACACAAAATACTACCACGTAATTTTAAAACGATGGAAATACTATAATTTTAAACTGGGGGCAAAATCGTAATTTTTTAGGACAAATGAGCGTATACCAAGCAGCCGTCTAACACGAATAAAAATTACACCGAGTTAACTAACTAAAACAAAACACTACCATAGTTTTGTAAAAAAGACAAAACAAAACACTAACATAGTTTTGTAAAAAAAAAGAAAAAAAAACTAAAACGATGGGATGACTATAATTTTACACTGGGGCAAAATTGTAATTTAACAGTAAAAAAAACAAAAAAGATAGGAAAACTATAAATTTGAATTGATGGTAAAATCGTAATTTGGCTGTGAAAGAATAAAAATAAAATCAATGATAAGATTGTAAATTTAAACAGAGCCAAATTGTAATTTGGCTGGACTAGTAAGAAAGTGTCAGGGAGAACTGCCTGACAATTTCCCTCCATCATGTATTGTATATTGTAGTATATATAAAACTAGTTGATGCCCTGCCCGGGTTGCGGGGCGATAGCCGAATATTTCTCAATCAATTAAAAAAACACTATTATAGTTGTTAGGAAAAAAACTAAAACGATGACAAGACCGTAGTTCTGAGCTCAGGGCAAATCTATAGTTTGTTAGGATTAATGAGCGAGTGTTAGGCAGCTCCTTGACATAGAAAAAAAATAAATCCACTCAACCAATTAAAAAAACACTTTTATAGTTTTGCTAAAAAAACTAAAACGATAGCAATACTGTAATTTGAACTGAGGGCAAAGTTGTATTTGTTGACTTGGGTAAAATCGTAATTTGCCAAAAGTTAAAGTGATGGCAATACTATAAATTTGAACCAAAGACAAAATCGTAATATAACTATGCACTAAGGATAAAATCGTAATTTTAAGCTGGGGACAAAACTATATTTTTAATTTGAACTCTGGCAAAATCAAAATTTTGAAATGAGGGCAAAATCGTAATTTGAATTGGGGGCAAAAACATACTTTTATTTTGAACCAGGCAAAAACATAATTTTAAACTTAAGGCGAAATCATAATTTTTGAAAGGGGCGAAAATGCGAAATCGTCATTTTTAGTTTGGGGCAAAAGCAAAAATTTATTTTGAACTGGGGCCAAAATTGTAGTTGTAATATGGGGATAAAATCATAATTTTGAACCGAGGGCAAAATCGTAATTTTGCGCGAGGGACAAAAACGTAATTTTATTTTGAAGTGTGGGCGAAAACATAATTTTTTTTTAAATTAAGGACGAAACCGTAATTTTAAAACGACTTTAAAATAATAAAACGGGTGGTCAAATAGGAAAGTGCCACACAGCTGTGTGGCACTATTCCCCTAAGTTCCTTTTGTATATGTAGAAATTTGTACTATATATAAAATTACAAAGTGAAGTACACGGATTGTCCCTGTGGGTTACCAAAATTTTGGATTTGGTCCCTAGCTTTTCAAAAGTACACGGATGGTCCATGTGGTTTGTACTTTGTAACGCATTTGGTCCCAAGCCAACAAATCTAAAGGCTTTAACAATTCTAAGTTAGGGACTAAATGCATTACAAAGTGCAAACTATAGGGACCATCCATGTTCTTTTGAAAAAAAGATGAGGACTAAATGTGTTACAAAGTACAAACCACAGGGATCATCTGTGTACTTTTGAAAACTCAGGGACTAAGTCCAAAATTTTGAGGAACCATAGGGACCATGCGTGTAGTTTACTCTAAAATTACATGTATGAACTAGCATATCCCAAACCCTTTCTTGATCACTCCATCACATAAGAAAGATTTTTTTCTAAATGCTCGTCAAAAATATATTATTTTATATAATTTCAGGAACACATATATGGTTACTCCAACCTTTTAATTATTATGTTTCATATCGAGTATAAAAGGTTTAAAAAAGGGTAATAAAAACAATAAGGATGTTTGGGATTAAGTGAACAATTGAGAGTTGTTTGGCTTTATGTTTACATTGGCATGTGAATCATAATCGGGCTTCGCATGGAGTTCCCACTACCTATCTCACCATCATCAAAATTTTATACAAGTGTTGCCTTGTTTCCGGTTATAATTATTTGGATCATGCACATATTTCTTTCTCAAACTTCGGTTAAGTTTATCAACTTTTAATTTAAATTTTTTAAGGTTTTTTTTATTTTTTTTTATTTTGTATGCATGGTGTAGAATTTCTAGCAAGTAGCGTGGGGATCGTTGATCATTCGTTTGGCACATTTTGCTACTAGTGTATCGTCGATTTCTTATAGTTTGACTCTATTTTCTTAGTTATCAATTTGTCATAAATAAAACAATTGAGACGAATGTAACATAAATACTAACTATTCGTATATGTAAAACACAACCATCATACTAATCATTCTTGTTTAAGTCACAAGAAATTTAAGTTACCAATAGTTATTTATTTATGTAATTATGTTAACTATAAGTAAGTGAGAAATCAGAAATGACTCGAAGACCACTAAAAGTTCATAATAACGACTCTAATAATAATTAGAAATTAAAAGATATGATTATGAATTTTATTTTAAGTATTTTTTATTACCTATAAATTATGCAATAAATACATGGCATATTGTTATTATATGAGTTACTCTTAGTGGAATTCAGCATCACTACTAGAAAACTGCTGCTATTCCCACGTCAATTTCCGTGGGAAATCCGTGGGTAACGGCGTTTACCCACGGATTTCCCACGAAAATGGGCTGTGGGAATTATGCTCGTGGGTGATTTTTTTCTGACGCATTTCCTACGGCTTCTCCTACTCATTTCCCACACAAATGTTTCGTTAGAATTCTCCCACTTATTTCTCACGGAATTAATTTTATTAACTTTCCGACGCATTTCCCACGGAATGTTTATTTTTTAAAAATTTGTGTTTAAATCAATTATATTTATATTTATTATATATATTTTAATTTTCTTACCCAATTCCTACGGAAATTTTTTTTTCTTCCTACACAATTCCAACGGAATGTATTCGTTTTTCCTACATAGTTCCTACGGAAATATTTTTTTTTTCCTACACAGTTCCAACGGAATGTGTTCTTGATTCCTACACAATTTCTACAAAATTAGTTTTTTTCCCACACAATTCCAACAAAATGTATTATTTTTTCCTACACATTTCCTACGAATTTATCTTTGTTTCCTACAATTCTAACGGAATGTGACGAAACTTGTTTATTCTTTTTCCTACATGTTTCCTACAGATACATTTAAAAACAAAATAAAAAAAAACAAATTTTTTTTAGCTTTTTCTTGCTGACAAAATGCATAATGATAAATATGATTCGGTACATAAATTTAACAAAAACAAATAACATAAATTCGAAGCACGTTTAAATTACAAAATCGTCACTATTCACTAATGAATGCTAATCGATGCTCCTCCAAAATCCAGCACGCGCGAATCCTTTACAGCTTCGGTGCAATTCTTTAATATAGCATGTAGAGTTTTAACAACTTAAAATTAGCATCCAAGATAACATATCAGTATCAAATTGTTTTCTATCTCTAAAGCGCATTACCTGTAAGGATTGATGAAGCAGCAGCAGGGGTGGCTGCATGACTGCCAGCTGGCAATGGAGAGTACTGGTTTTTAGAGCTGGGGTCTTCGGCCCATGATCTGAACTATTGTCGTGAGAGAGCGTTTCCTCGACTTAATCCAGGACTGTAGCTACCTGTTAAAAATACCTATGTAAAACAACACACTTTCAAATTTTTAGCATATAAGATGAGTAACCTTGGTTGCAATCAGCGGTTTTCTGGTTTAGAGCCTTCAACAGCATTTTCTTTATTAATAAGGACTTCATATCTTGCCTGTATGAGATGTTCCATAACATGTGAAAAGTAAACATATTAAAAGGCAAAAAAGCTACACCAGCAATCCAAAAAATGGAGAAGATAATAAGACAAAACAATAATGTCAAGTATCTAAGTGCTTACCTTGACTTCAGAAGGTTTTCTGGACAACTGTTGCGCCAGTAAATCCAAGACAACAATAGACGACCCAAGCTGTTGGATGGTCTTTCTGGAACAATTAAAGGTATGATGAGAATGCAGTAATATTATTCTATACACGACTAGAAATTGATGCTAATATGTAGCACACATCTAGAAAGTATAATATCAAAGAACTTCAGGTCGGCAAAAAAGAAAACTTTATGCATATAACAGAAAACCTGAACACAGAGACCATATATATATACTAAACCAAATTAAATGTCAAACAACTGTGAGTAGATAAGACCATATAAACATATAAAATAAAGAACACCAACCGAATAATATAATCTTCAGGGTCAACAAACTCTCTCTTTTCCTCTTCTTCAACAATTGCTTCCTCTTCACTGTCACTCGCAATTAGTGTTCACCGCCATTTTGATCATAGTAAATTCTCCTGCGACCTACTACAGACTGGTTAAATAATAAATGAGCCGAGCTTGAGGTCGAGCTTTCTAAAGTTAAACAGGCTCGGGCTCGAGCTCAAGACCTATCAAGCTCGGACTCGGCTCGACCTGTTTTCACCCCTAAGTTTAAGTGATAACAATGGCAATTAAACCAAAAGAATAATAATAATAATATATATGTTAACTGTACAAAAGTTTTGGTTGTGAAAGTGTCTAACCTCATAAGTTATGTATAGAACCATCATTGGCCTTTGTTGTGCATATAATAAATTGTATCTTTGCTACAATATCCTGCAACAAACCTTAGATTAACTCACCAACAGAGTATATAAATGTCCAAATAGTAGACTTGAATTTCAGGTAAAAACATGGTAACAAACATGTAAAGTTTCACAACCAGTTTGGATGAAAATAACCATGATTCCCCTTTTGAATTCAATCAATCAACTAAGTATCTCATTTCAAATCCTGTTTGAAATATACAAAGTAAACTAACCGCTACCGCCACTTATGAACCTTAATGCATAGGGAATGGGGTGCAAACGAGCCGAGCCGAGCCAAGCCCAAGCTTGACCAGGCTCGAGCTCGATTAACTTATGCGAGCTCAGGCTCGAGCTCGGCTCGATTCGAGCTTTGTTTTCAAAGCTCGAGCTCGGCTCGTTTGTATTTTCTCAAGCTCGAGCTCGGCTCGCTTATTATCTATTAATTAGTATATTAAATAAAAATAATATAAATAATAGACTTTTTAAGCTCGCGAGCTCGATAAGTGAAGCTCGGGCTCGTTTACTAAATAAGCTTATTTTTAGGTTCGAGGTCAGCTTGAAAACAAGTTTAAATAAGCTCGGCTCGACTCGGCTCGTTTACAGTAAGGCTCGACGAGCCTAACGAGCTTCACACGCGGGGCTCGAGCCCGGGCTTGATAAACAAACGAGCTTTGTTTTTAGGCTCAAGCTCGGCTCGGGCTCGATAAGGCTCGACTCGTTTCGAGCTCTTTCTCGAGCCGATCTCGAGTAGCTCGCGAGCTGCTAGGCTCGTTTGCACCTCTAATAGGGATCACCTGCAAGGAATTAATTTCCCCATTATGTTTTTCTAATTATTATTATTTATTTTTATTTTTTGTAACATGGGTTCAAATGGAAATTTTAATTAACCCATAGAAAACAAAAAAGAATTTAAATAATGAATATGTGATCTCAAAAGGCATGATCAGATAAAGATAATCAATATACAACGATAAGTTTATGCTCTCATCTTTAAGTTAAAAAAGTTGGTGTAAAAAAAGGGCGAAAGAAACAAGCACCGCCACGCCCCAACATCGATTAAAGAGGGCTTCAACCTGGCTCACAAACTGCAAAAAAAATACTGGTTTCAACTGAAAAAGAAAACACTTACACCCACAATCACAAACAATGTTGCCGATTCAAAATATACCAAATATTCACCAAGACGTTTTAGCATACAAGTGGAGTGCATGATGGAATCAAGCCTAAAAAATACACAAAATGTTTATCAAAACAGCCCCTAAATTACACACAGTAAACAGTATTCATGCCATGTTATGAAATTTACATCAAAAGACCAAAATAAATTATATGGGTCATTCATAATCATACTACCAGTCGTCCATTCATGTCTATTACAATAACTTATAGAACCAAAAGTCAGATCATCATGAAGCCATTCGATTCTGGTTTGATTCCAAATAGTGCCAATAAACAGAGCACATAATAAAACATAAATTAGAAACAACAATCTGAGAAGATTTAAACTAATAAGAGTTTTGGTACCTGTAAATTCGCTGCAAATATAGAGTTATACATTCAACTAATCATAGTTTTGAGCACATGATTTTGGCATTTCAGCACCCTTAAAAATATAAATCGAAAACTAAGATTGTAGTTACTTCATACTGCGTAAAATTCTAGACCAAACTAAAAGAATATACATGTGTAAAGAATTTTGGAATGTGTTAAAGAATTAAGTCTGTGAGGCACAGTAAATAGTGTGGGGTTTCATATTTGTTTTCATTGCTAACGATTGTATTACTCAAATTCAAACAAAATAAGCCCTAATTTCACATGAAACATATCCAAATCAGTAACTATGAACTTACCTACCACGAATCGCTCTACAATTCACTGATTTCCACAATCTACAATGTGAAACACTAATTTGAACAAAATTAAAACGAGTATAACTTAGGGTAGAAAATTTACCTCGTTTTACAATCTACAATCTTACCGATTTCCACGTCCGTACACCACCGAGCACCAGGGGACCTCGCCGGAACCAGAACCACCGCAGACGACGACGGCGTCGTCGCTCTTCGTCTTTCGCTGTCGATCAATCGAGCAGATGGGGGGGGGGGGGGGGGTTGAGTAGGTGATAGATAGTACAAGGGAGGTGTCAAGAGGATGTTGTGCTTGCCGGTGAAGGAACCGGCGTCGGCCAGGGTTGCTCCGGTGAAGGAACCGGAGAGGAGAAGGGGGTGTCGGCTGAGAGAGACGAGAGGGTGAGGGGGGTTTGACTGTTTGTCGGGTGTGGGTGTTTGTAGGTGAAATCAAGATGGATGGAGTGTGCAGATGTATGATTTAGTGGGTGTTTAGGGTTTTTCTAAGAAGGAATGAAGAAGAGGAGCAGGTAAGTTCTTTTACCAGATCTCGGGATGAATTTTGAGAGAAAAATTGATGTAGGTCAAAGAAAACAAAGGAGGGAAATTAGAAATTTTTTTGAGGTAAAAGGTGGGAGAAAATGAGTGGGAAATTAGACTTTTTTTTTTTGGTAAGTGGTGGGAGTAAAATTAAAGTTAATATTTTTTATCTTTTATAAAAAAATAAAAAAGGGGTTTTAAATCAACCCCCGGGAACGTGCATGCTTGGGATCGAACTCGGGACCTATACGTTATAATCGAAGTGTCTTAGCCAGTTTTTCCTCCAGGCAGGAGCTGATATATTCTAGATTTTAATTCTTATATATAGACTTTAGATGAAAACGGATTCCGTAGGAGATCGGTCGGAATTTTCCTACACTTTTCCTACGCATAACAATTCCTACGAATTTCCGACTAATGGTTAAAATGAAAACGGATTCCGTAGGAGATCGGTCGGAATTTTCCTACACTTTTCCTACGCATAACCCATACTCAGTTCAACAAAACCCAAAATTCTAATGGCAAATTTCCCAGTAGCACATGCTGAATCCTCAACCGCAGCGGGAATTCATCCGTTCCTTCGGTTTGCTGAGTTACCCACTCATGGGAAGTATCAGAAACTCAAGGACCTTGAAGTTTTTACCATCAGCGGTATTGATTGGCAACGAATAGGAAAGGTTGACCCTAGTGGTTCGATCACTGTTAATATTACTATCACACAATACACCTTGGCGCCGTTTCTTCGACATCCTAGAGCCATCATATGGTTCGATCACTGTCAATATTACTATCACACAATATTACTAACACATATTACTAACACCAACTCAACCATCTCAGTCGGAGGGAACTCCATTTGTCTTAGACAGCACCCCCACACAAAATCTACAACAATCATTGCTGCAATTTCCTCCATCATCATTTTATCGATATGATATGCAACCACGGCTGCCATACATACAAGAGCATATTCCAATTAACCCATCCCAACCATTAACACCAAACGTCTCACAAGGCCTCTCACCGATAGTCCTCGAGGAGGATCCAACGACGCAAGATGAATTGTTTGATGAAAGCATGATGATGTAAGACCAATTAGGATCGGAACCATTTTTGCAATCACCGTTACTGCCACAGTCCTTTCTGTCACTGTTGAACGAAGTGGAACAACTACCACCAACTGATATAGCAGGCCCAAGTACGGTGCCTCAAATGGGTTTACATCCAGACCAAATGGTACTTGAAATGGCTAGGTTGAACAATCAGAACCAATAATTGCTACGACAAGTACAATGGTTGACAGAAAGAAATCAATGGTTGGAAAGCATGCTAGCTGCTCGTATGCAACTGGATCCACTACCTCCACTACCTGATAGTTTTGAGTCTGGAATTGATCCATTACATGACATGTTTCAAATGTAATTTGCATGATAGATCGTCGAACAAACAATGCTATCTATGTTTTGATTCAATTAATGTTGTGTTATATTGATGCTTATTTGATTTAAACGATGCTTCAATCTTATTTGTTTTCCTCGCTTAACTAGAAGTGCTATGTGGACCATCTGACGAAGCGCGTAATTTTGGGTGCACACTTAATTACGAGGTTCGACGTATGAAAATCATAGTAAGCCTTGTTAAGTAAGGTGGTATACAAAAACATTATGTGGTTATGTGTGTTAGTGTATACGTCTATAGTTTCCGTTACCATCTAGTCATGTTTTGTGTATATGTGTCTTTATAAACAATTGCGTATTGTATGTGTGTAGATAGATCAACAAATCAGGAAACGGGGCTTTACTGTAAAGTATTGACTTTTGTTAATCAGTGTCATCCGATCGGATTGCCATCCGATCGGACATCACTCATCCGATCGGACAGCACGTTATCCGTTCGAACAGAATGTCATCCGATTGAATAGCTTGTTGTCCGAGCAGACAACACTCACCATTTCCTGATGTGCCTTTAATACCCCGTCCGGGTATCACTTTAGACACTTTTGACTTATCCATTATTTGCTTATTTGTACACACACTTGTTTACATAATGTTTACATTACAAATTCAGCATAACATAGTGCCATGCAAAATGATTTGTACACACACTTGTTTTCATTTTATTATGAATTTTTTTTAATGATAAATTGGATTCCTACGCATTTCCTACCGATAATTAAAATGAAAAAGGATTCCGTAGGAGATCGGTCGGAATTTTCCTACACTGTTCCTACGCATAACAATTCCTACGAATTGCCGACTAATGGTTAAAATGAAAACGGATTTCGTCGGAGATCGGTCTGAATTTGCCTACACTTTTCCTACGGATATAAATAATTTTATTTTAAAAATAACATATATTGTTATAAATAATAAAACTTTATGTTTTAATATCAGTAATTTCATTTTATTATGAATTTTTTTAATGATAAATTGGATTCCTACGCATTTCCTACCGATAATTAAAATGAAAACGGATTCCGTAGGAGATCGGTCGGAATTTTCCTACACTTTTCCTACGCATAACAATTCCTACGAATTTCCGACTAATGGTTAAAATGAAAACGGATTTCGTCGGAGATCGGTCTGAATTTTCCTACACTTTTCCTACGCAAACCAATTTGTCGTTCTTTTGTCGCTTTTTTTGTCACAAAACTAAGATCCTTTTTAATACGTCGGAATTTCGTAGGAAATGTGTCGCCATTTTCGTTCGTAGGAAATGCGTAGGAAATTTTGGTAGGAATAATAGCAGTTTTCTAGTAGTGCATGCACCATAAATAAAGGAAAACAAGCCTTGGGCATGCATCCAAACATCACGACTCCGAGAAAAATGAAGAAATATGATTTTGTGGGAAAGTGCAAGGTATGATTTATGAATTGTTTAAACCTCACACATTATGCTCCTATACGTCACACTAGCTCATACTTTACGTTTGAAAAAAAAAAAAAAAACCAAAACAAAACAAAAGAGTGCAGCCAGGATCTTGCATAACATGCGAAAAATGTTATACAATCTCCTAGGCTTTGTAATTCGGAATAGGATGGATATCTCTCTGAATCATGTATGATCATTTTTAAACTAAAGTATTTCAATAATATTTTCAAATATTTTGAAGGACAAGTATATTTTTTTTTCTACTAAACATTTGTGTTTTATAGTTGAGGACCATCACAACTTATGGTTAAAACAACACATGAACAATTCATGAAAGAGTGTTTTAGTTGACAGTTAGTCGGTTACATAGTTGAAAGTTATTCCGCTACCATCAGCGAATATTACGTTGGACACTAGGAAGTGGTTAATTGCTACTAAGGGGGCGTTTGGTTCCACTTGGTAATTCCGTGAAAAGTTGATTGTTGAGGATGGAATACCGAGTCACCCTACAAGGGTAAACGAAGGTGTGTAAGTTTCATGGATTAAGAATGAGTGGAAGGATTCGGACATGGAATTTAAAGTAGTAAAAGTATGAATATATGAAAATAACATCTAAGTTCTAAGAATTTGTTTATGACACCATATCAAGTGGTTTCATGGGTCCCAAATTGCCCATTGGAATCAAAACAAGTACTCTAGAATCTTGAGTAAATTGCCATTTTAGTCCCTGAGGTTTGGTCTAAATTATCATTTTACTCCAAATAGTTTTTTTTTCTCCTCTGAGTCCTTGACTTTTCCATTTTCTTGCCATTTTGATCACATTGGCTAACTCAGTCTAAAAGTCTGCTTATAACCAGAGGTATTTTTGGCATAATTGTTGTGTGGTGATAACCAGAGGTAGTTTATAATATAATTTATAAACCTCAATTTAATGCCAAAAAAAACCCCTGATTATAACCTGGTTTTTAGATTAAGTTAGACAATTTGATCAAAATGACAAGAAAAAGGAAAAGTCGGGGACCCAAAAGAGAAAGAAAAAATATTTGGACTAAAATGACAATTTAGACAAAAACTCAGGGACTAAAATAGCAATTTACTCTAGAATCTTTGATATGTTAGGCTTAGGTTTATGGTGATTAATCATAGTTTGATTAACACCACAAACTCAGCCATGTTTATATAATAATATGTATATTTATAAGGTATTAATATAACCTAAACTATGTCCAATCAAGTATTATCATGTAGCATCATGTATGTCAAGCATGGAGGTTAGAAAACCTCATATATGATTCACCACTACACACACCATCATGAAGATGGTGGGAGGGTCATGAATAATAAGAAAGCAAATCTAATCTATCAAGTCATAAAAGTGTTCAAATGAAGGAGTGGAACTTAGTTTGGAAAGCCAAAGCTTCCATTTGTTCACACTTCACAAGTCACAAGTTCATCATATGGAAGATGATGACTTGTGCTTGTTTTAATCATTCGATTATCAAGTATAAACAGAAATAAAGTGAGTGTTTGAACTCATAACTTTGATGGTAATCACCCTAATACAAACCCACAATCATAGACTTGATTGTGAGCATGATGGGAATGAGATTCCATCAAGTTATTAATGAAAACAAGAACATGCAAAAATTTATATCAAAACAAAAAGTTTATGGTACTTTGGACCTCAAAGTATATGGGTCATGAATATACGATATGTATTCATAAGTTGAACACATGTTTACAAGATTCACGAATAAGACATCAAATGTATAATGAATCGAAACGTATAAGTATGAATGAATAAGCAAAGTATAATATGTTTGAATTAGGAAATTTTATTACGATCAAAGTCTCGATTACACAACGATACAACGAAATACAATTACAAAGAATACAAGCTTCCAGAAATAGAAATACAAGACGGACTTTCTAAAAACGGAAAGCTACGAAAAGCGAGGCGTTACAGTCTCCCCTCCTTTAGGAAATTTCGTCACGAAATTTAGGAAGATGCAACAAACAGATGCGGATACTTAGCCTTCATATCACTTTTGAGTTCCTAAGTAAACTCAGCGCCACGTTTTCCTTCCTATCGAACCTTTACGATAGGAATTCGACTGCGCCTTAATTGCTTGACTTCTCGGTCCATTATCTCGACAGGTTTCTCCACGAAATACATAGTCTCGTTAATTTGAAGATCTTCAAGTGGAATTTTAAGTCCTTCTTCAGCTAGACATTTCTTTAAGTTGGAGACGTGAAATGTAGGATGTATATTGTTGAGTTCTTGAGGTAGGTCCAGTCGATAAGCAACATTGCCAATCCTTTTGAGAATCTTGAAAGGACCTACGTAGTGCGGTGCGAGTTTTCCTTTCTTACTAAAATGAACTATGCCCTTCCTAGGGGATACCTTGAGAAGTACAAAATCACCTACTTTGAATTCCAAAGGTTTGCGACGCTTGTTAGTGTAACTTTTTTGTCGGCTTCTTGCTTTCAGCAAGTTGTCTCGAACCTGTAAAATCTTGTCCGTCGTATCTTGTATAAGCTCGGGACCGGTGATTTGAGCTTCTTTGTCACACCCCGATATTTCCACGTATTACCGGTGGGCCCAGCGGGGAGTATTGTGACGTAGTTGATATCATCATAGTCAAATATTCACAGTTTAATGCACAACGGAAGTCTTGGTAGAGAATAATATTACAAACCGAAATTCAAAGTATAAATAAATATTATACAAACGGTAGTAAGGGGATCCACAGTCGGATCTAAAACAGAAATACAAAATATTGTTCAACAGACTTTAAGCGTTCAGAACTTGCAAGATTCTTTATTAACGCCCAGAGCTCCCAGCCAATTACGTACAGTACCTGTCACTTAGTCTTTTTGAAAAATACGTCAGTTTACACTGGTAAATACAATTAACCGACTCTTTTGAAAACATTTATGAAAATTGATTTGAATGCACAAGGCACAAACATTTTATAACTTTGGACAATTATATTAATAAAAATCTTGTATCAGATTTACATGTTTGTCCAGCATTTAGGGCCGGTATAAATAAAACGAACATGATTAAACAACACACCACGAATATAAACTCACGGCAGGTCACCCCAGCAAATGAGCATATCTTTTACATACGCAACAGACAGGTGTATGCCTACACCTCGTGCTTAAGTCGTGGCCATTTACGCTTTTTAAATGAGCCAAGGATATCCAGGACACGGTCATTAACCCCCAAATGCTTTGTGTCAAACAAGACAGGTTAAAATAGGTTCTCTCAATGATTTAACCACTAATCCATTAAATATTCAATACCTGACCAAGCGGTAATAGTTTACCGTATCCCAAGCCCGTATAAGGAAAAATAAGTTAAAAGTATTTACCTGAGCTTAAATTGCAAGTTTAGTATTCTCAGCCGTATATTCTACTCAAACAAGTGCAAATAACTTCTACCGGGGCTCTTAATCTGGAACGAAGGTTTTATTAACCTATTAGATTCCTAACGGGTCTTATTTAAGTTATAAACTTAGACCTGATTGGAGTGTGATTTAGACCCGACAAGTATGAAAACTTGTATAAAATGGGTAAACTAAATACATTCAGGATTTTGAAATAAAAATGATAAGGTTTGACCCATTTCGGCTAATTTATGCAAACTAGTTACATAAACCGTACCGAACGCGTATAAGCATAACGGGTATCCGGATGAGTCATGTACAAGTTCCGTAGGTTATTATGCTTTAAATATGATATGACATCAGTAGGATATCAACAATTATGCCCCAAAAGAATTTAAAACCAAATTAAGTCCCGAAAGGATAATTTGGTCATTTTAAGGTTTATAAAAGAGGTTTAATAGTAAAATGAGGTTCTGGTCTAAAACATTCTGTAAAAACATTTATTTTATCATGCTACATCAGTAAGATATCATACATATGTGAGGTTTACCATTTACGGCCAAACTATGCATCGTAGGGGCATTTTGGTCATTTCACTTATGCTTTTAAGGTCAAATTTGGAAGTATGAGTTCAAGACTTATACTTACTGTTAAAGTATTAAAATTTATTTTTAAAATCAGTAGGTAACAAGTCTTAGGTATTAAGTATGGTTTTAAACCATACTATGCACCTAATTATCGTAAAAGTCGGTAATTGACGATATTCAAGATGTTTAAGGAATTCTGAGATTTTGATCGGCCTTAAATATTTAAGATATTTTATTTAACATATAATATCAGTAGGAAAAGGTTTGACATGCTAATCATATGTTAAACTCATTTTATTAACAAAAAGGGTATTATCGTCATTTATCGATTTATACGAGAACTCAATGACATTGTTAGTTTATAATCTGACCAAAAATTTAAAAAATCCCTAAAAATAATATCAAAACAGTAGGTAATGAGTTTGGTGCCAAAATTCGGGTTTAAACATGATTTATGCTAAAAATGTAATTTAATTAACAAAAAGTTTCATTTTACGCTATCTTGCATAACTTTAGTTTAAGACCAGAAACTGATGTCAAATTTATATGACATACTTATATATCAGTAATAAAGCTTTTTGTCCTCTGACATTTTTAAAAATCTCGTTTTATAACATAAGGGCATATTAGTCAATTTTTAAGCAAATAACGGAAACATGCAATGAACTATGATTTCTAAGGGACCATAAATTATAACCTCAGAGGGTTATTCTAACATATAACAAGGTCACAAAGGAACCCTAAGGCAAAACTATGCTAATTCGGGTCAGAACTGAAAGTTATAGCAAAAGTAAACTTTTGCGACATTCGGTTGCGAACCGAGCCTAAACTCAGAATTGTCGGGTTGAACATGCCTAAACATGTTCTTATAATATTTACCAAGTTATTAAAGTGATAAAACGTATTTTATAGCTTCTACATTATCAGTTATGAATTCTTTTGTAAAAACTGACTCGTTTGACTTTTCGGTTTATTACTTTGACCCGACAATTGACTAAGCAAATGTGATAATTAGGAGGTGCCCTTTTGAGGGATTAACACCTACATAATTACCAACATATAGCCACATTCGTTTAGAATTATGGCTGGACCGTTTAAGATTAAACTATTAGTCAAAGCAGAATTACGCTATCTTTGACTTTCGGTCCTTAGACTAATCAAAACTTAACTACAGGAGCCAAGAACACTTACAAGGGTCCTTAGCACGAAAATTTGAACTTAGAGAGCTTCCTTTTAGATCAGGATGCTCCAGAGAATGCTCCAAAAGCTTGAGCAAGTGAGATAGGAGAGTTTAGAGTGAAGGTGCAAGGATTATGGCTGCCCAAAGGGCCTTTATATGGTGCATGGAGCCTCCTTTGGATCATTACAGGTGTCTAGGGGTGTTGTAAGATAGCTTTAGGTGTCCCAAGTGGTTTTTAAAACCATCAAACAGCCATAGATTTCGAATTAGGTTGGTTTGGAGCACAAGGAAGAAGATACCTGCAGCTGTAAGTGAGTTTTTGTCCAAACTCACCCGTCGCGTCACGCCACAGCAAAAGGGGAGGGCTGTGGCGTCGCGCTACCACCCCCATCTCAGGAAACAAGTTTTTAAACTTGTCACTTTTAGTCCCTGAACCTTTTAATGCATAATATCTTTCATTTTAGGCACTTTTAACCCTCCTAGTTAGTTTGAAATTGATCTAGGGAGTATAACCAAACACCGTTGGGCCCGGTTTCGTTAATTGGTCACCGAAAACACTATTTTCTGCTCGTTGACGCTTTTAACCCTTATTCTTGGAATTTATAACTTTAATCATTTATTTGCATCGAAACTCCACGAAATCTTTATCCGATAATCGTGAGAGTATAATAAAATATTACAAAGCCTCAGGATCGTTAAAAGGTCACTCAGAGGTAAGAATTAACATGTTGACACTTTTAACCCCTGTGTTTTGTAAATTTTTGGTTTTAAGCACAAACGGCTTCTTGTGTCCGACAATTTATTCAATAAAGAATACGAACATCATATGAGGTCAATCAAAGGCACAAGTTTGGCATGTTGACACTTTTGGTCCTTCCACATACATCTTTACACTGTTTGACAACTTCAGTCCCTCAAGTTTACTTTTAACATGATCAGGGTTTATGACTCGTGTCATCATTGTATTGGACATGATTTTGCGAGGTGTTACATCCTCACCCCCTTAAAAGAAATCTCGACCTCGAGATTTACTGAAATAAATGAGGGTATTTTTGTTTCATCATGGATTCAACTTCCCACGTATATTCTGGGCCTCTATGGGCATCCCATTTAACTTTTACAATTGGCACACTCTTTCTTTGAAGCTTTTTAACCTGTCGATCCTCGATCGACAAAGGTTTTTCAACAAACTTCAAGCTCTTGTCAATCTGCACGTCCTTCTGAGACATTCCTAGCGACTCATCGGCTAGACATTTTTTTTTAAATTGCAGATGTGGAACACATTGTGTATTCTGTTAAGTTCTTCAGGAAGATCTAGCTTGTAGGTCACGCTCCCGACACATTCGATGATCTCGAATGGTCCAATATATCTTGGGCTCAGCTTGCCCTTTTTACCAAATCGCATCACCCCTTTCCAGGGTGACACTTTGAGTAGTACTTTATCACCTACCTCAAATTTTAGAGGTTTGCGCCTCATATCTGCGTAGCTTTTCTGCCTATCCCTGGCAGCTTTCAGAAGATCACGGATCTGAACAATCTTGTCCGTCATCTCCAGGACTATATCAGGTCCTGATAATTGGGTTTCTCCGACTTCCGCCCAACAAACTGGCGTTCTGCACTTCCTTCCATATAAGGCCTCGAAAGGCGCGACTTGGATGCTCGAATGATAACTATTGTTGTATGAAAATTCAATCAAAGGAATATGGTCATCCCAACTTCCACCCAAATCAATAACACACGCCCTGGGCATGTCCTCAAGTGTTTGAATCGTACGCTCGCTTTGCCCATCCGTTTGAGGATGATAAGCAGTATTGAAATTTAAACGAGTGCCTAAAGATTGCTGAAAGCTTTTCCAAAAATGAGATGTGTATCTTGTATCCCTATCAGAGATAATAGATACTGGCACTCCGTGGAGAGATACAATCTCATCCACATACAGCTGAGCTAATTTGTCGGATCTATGCGTTTCTTTAATGGGCAAGAAGTGAGCTGACTTGGTCAGCCTGTCGACTATAACCCATATTGTATCATTCCCGTGCTTCGTCCTTGGCAACTTAGTAATAAAATCCATAGTTACCATTTCCCACTTCCGGGTGGGAAGTTCAGGCTGTTGCAGCAAACCTGACGGCTTTTGATGCTCGACTTTAACCTGTGCGCATGTCAGAAACTTCGCTACATAGGTGGCTATGGATTTCTTCAAACCTATCCACCAATAATTTTTCTTTAGATCTTGGTAGATTTTATCACTGCCCGGATGAACTGAATATTTAGAACTGTGAGCTTCTTGGAGAATTACATCTTTAAGCCCTCCATGAATTGGAACCCAGATTCGACCATTCAATCTAAAGATTCCATCTTTGCCATAAGACAATTGATCAGCAGTTACACCTAACTTCTCATTCGGAAAGTTAGCTTCTAATGTAGCTTCCTTTTGGGTAGCTAACAATCTTTCATTCAAGCTATTCTTTAGTTCAATGCTTTTGGCGTTGATCCTTATAGGTTTGATCCTTTCTTTCCTGCTCAAGGCATCAGCTACCACATTTTCCTTGCCAGGATGGTATCGTATTTCACAGTCATAATCGTTTAATGTTTCCATCCAGCGTCGCTGCCTCATATTAAGATCTTTCTGGTTAAACAGATGTTGAAGGCTCTTGTGATCTAAATAGATTACACACTTGGTTCCACGTAGGTAATGCCTCCAAAGCTTTAGTGCAAATACAACGGCACCCAATTCCAAATCATGGGTGGTGTAGTTCTTTTCATACACCTTCAGTTGACGAGAAGCGTAGGCAATGACCTTACCTCTTTGCATAAGCACACAACCCATACCAGTGTGCGATGCGTCGCAGTACACAACAAACTCTTCAATCCCTTCTGGCAATGTCAACATAGGAGCATTGCTTAATTTCTGTTTAAGAATCTTGAAAGATTATTGTTTCTTGGGACCCTAATCAATCTTCACATTCTTGCGAGTTAGCGAAGTCAAAGGTGCAACAATTCTTGAAAAGTTTTCAATGAAACGTCTGTAATAACCTACCAAACCTAAGAAGCTACGTATTTCTGTGGGCGTCTTAGGTGCTTTCCAATTCATAATTGCTTCAATCTTGGCGGGATCCACCTGGATACCACGCTCACTTACTACGTGTCCAAGAAATTGGACTTCACGGAGCCAGAACTCACATTTGGAAAATTTGGCGTAGAGCTTCTCTTGCTGCAGAAGTTTATGGATACACCGGAGATGTTTTTCATGATCGGCTTGGCTCTTTGAATAAATAAATATGTCATCAATGAAAACAATGACAAACTTGTCTAGATACGGCTTGCAGACGCGATTCATGAGATCCATGAATGCAGCAGGTGCATTAGTGAGCCCGAAAGGCATCATTAAGAACTCGTAGTGGCCATATCTTGTTCTGAATGCGGTCTTGTGCACATCTTCGGTTCTGACCTTCAACTAATGATATCCTGACCTCAAATCGATCTTTGAAAAGAAACTTGCTCCTAGAAGCTGATCGAACAAATCGTCGATCCTGGGCAATGAATATATGTTCTTGATCGTAACTTTGTTCAGCTCGCGATAATCAATGCATAGACGCATTGAGCCATCTTTCTTCTTCACAAATAGAATAGGTGCTCCCCAAGGAGACGAGCTAGGTTGAATAAAACCCTTTTCCAATAAATCATCTAACTGAATCCTTAATTCTTTCATTTCAGTCGGTGCCAAATGATAAGGAGCTCATGCGACTGGTGCTGCTCCTGGAATGATATCAATTCTGAATTCTACTTGTCTGTCTGGATGTAAACCAGGTAATTCTTTAGGAAAAACATCTGAGTATTCAGAAATAACAGGAATATCTTCTATCTTGGGCTTTGGCTCGTCTATCGTCACCTGGGCCATGAAAATGACACAACATTTCTTTAAACACTTAAATGCCTTAAGCATAGATACTTGTTTAGGCAATCCATACTGTGTATCTCCTTGAATTGTAAATGATTCACCATAAGGAGTTTTGATAACCACTTGCTTCTTATCACATGCAATTTGAGCTTGGTTAATAGATAACCAATCCATGCCTATAACTATATCGAATCCTAACAATTTCATTGGCAACAAAGATAACGGTAAAGAGTGATTCCTAATGGATATGAAACATCCATCTAAGATTGTTGAAGCAGTCTCTATGGTACCATCGGCCAATTCTACCTCATATTTTACGCTTAGAGTTTTAACAGGCAGATTTAACAGTTTACAAAATTTATTGTCTACAAAAGACTTATCTGTGCCAGAATCAAACAAAACTCTAGCATAAACATCATTGATGAGAAAAGTACCTGTTATAACATTAACGTTCTGTACTGCCTCTTAGGCATTCATCTGAAAAACTCGAGCATTGGTCTTCTTGGCCTCCTCAGGCTTCTTTGCAAGTTTGGGGCAGTTGGTTTTGATATGCCCTTTCTCGTTACAGTTGTAACAAGTTGCATTCTTCAACTCCCTGCATTCTAAGGTTTTATGACCTTTTGTTTTGCAAATCCCGCAAAGTTTAGCATGCGGTGTGACACCTGTGCCTCCACGACCATCAAACAAATATTCAAATCAATAAAATAATGATATTTGATCCCATTGTTTGTTTATTTATGTTTGACATTTTGCATGTTTTGATTTTTGTTAAATTTCAAACTCTACATCGCTTTCTTGAGAGTTATACGCCAACTGGTGCGTAAACGTAATCCGTTTAATACGACAAACACTCTGGAACATCAACATATTCTTAACATACCTTAAATCACCTTTACATAACTTAGAAATAAGTTTTGAAGGCTTTGGTATGGCAAAATCAAGTTAATTCGCTTACAGAGACTAAATTTGACAAACTGCGAAAGTATGACGATTTGTACTAGAACAGACATTCCGGAACATGACCATAAGTTAAACATACCATAAATATCCTTTACATAGCTTAGAAATAGGCTTTGAGGGGTTCGGTGTGCTAAAATAAACTTTTGGGTCATTTAGGGACTAAAAGCGTCAAAAAGTGCACAAGTTTGCATTTTCGCGCATAACTTACATTCTGAATACATCCGGACATCCAAAAATTTATGTAATCATTAAAATATTTTATTTTAGTGATTGGCATGAGAAAAATCCATTCGTCGCGCAATTTGGATCGTTTTTGTGTCCGTTACGACTTCCGTCGTAATTAACCGAACAACGCAATCGTACGGCCAAACAAACCGACATCCGACATATTTTTGAGCACATTTTAAGTTCCCTATACTTTAACTTCATTTTAGAGCCTTGAAATGGGGTTAAGGGGGCTTAAACGTGCAAGAAATGCATTAAAATGCATGATTCTCAAGTGCAGGGGCTAAACTGTCAACTTTTGAAAGTTGCTGGTCTGCAGACCACATACGGTCCGTAAGGGATGGACCATACGGTCCGTAAGGCATCCCCAGACCAGCAGAAAGCTGTTTCCAGCCAATTCCAATTCATTTCTCTCTTGCACATGGTATTTCAAGATACTAGGGGCCATTTTGATGTGCCCATGGTATTGCAAAACCATGGGTACACATGTAAGGATGAGATTGAAGCTCGGTTTTTGATGAACGATCTTAACGGTCCTAAGAAATCTATAAATACCCCTCAAGATCACAACTCAAAACCCACACCTTTGAATCTGAATTTGTTCTCTAAGTTGATGTGTTTATCACTTCATACCTGAGAATATTCGGATCAAAACTTCCGTTCTTGGACCCGTTGTAAGTCCTCTTTCGTTCTTTTAGCGTTTTCTGCGTTGACCAGTTTATGGTCAACACGAAGTTCTATTGAACTTTGCAACGTGAGCGTAATCACGATGGTTATAGTCCCTTGTGACTATTCCTACTGATTACCACGTTATCTAGGCTTAGTGACGAGTCGTAGTTTCGGCCAAAATGCGTATTCTTGCGTATTTTGTAACCAAACTACTTTTAGGTATCAAAACTGTTTGTTTTGATACCAAACTTATTTTTCTAACTTAGTTAAGCATGTTTTGACATGCTTGGCTCGTCACTTATAGTTTAGTGCTTGTATAGGGTTGTAAGTCAAGCGGTCTAAACCACCGCTTAGACCTTCGAACCCGACCCGTTTGGTCGATCTCTAGGATCCGACCAAATACATTAGGTGACCATAGTTGTATAGGGAATAACCTTCGGAGGTTATACCTTATGGTCACGACGTTTAGTTAGTTGTATGATAGGTATTTAATATGCCTTAGGTAAATTACCGAAATGCCCTTTTTACGCCAAAATTCATTTTAAGCATATGTAACATAATTTTGATATCTAAACTGATTTGGCAACAATATTAGACATGTTAAGGCATATTTTACTTATCATAGGACTAGTTAGGCGATCCGAACGCGTTTTACGTGAACGACGCGTTAAAGTAGCATAAGCCACCTAAACGGGTCGTAATGGGTCGTAAGCACTTAGGTTAGGTTTCATTTTAGTATGTAGGCTATGTTAAACCATATCATATGAGTTCCAACACTCATTTGGTTTACGAAACCTCATTCTATCCGATCTCCCTATTTAGGTCCGGTTATTAACATAGTTACTTATATTAGGTGTCGTTTGATTTCCGTGATCTCTAGCATTGTTTGGTTGTTACTCAAGGACTTCTAGGCAATCTCAAGTGAGTACATAGACCCCTCTTTTACTGTTTTCAAACTGTTTTGGGGGTGAAACACATGTGCCTACTTGTTACTTTCGTGATTTCCATGTTTTTATATCATATGCTTGTTATGTTCATCAGTACACATATAGTACATGATTTCATGCATTTCACACCATGTATGTCCATTTGGTGCATACCTAGTACATTGCTTTACATTACATTACATTTCACGTTATGTATGTTCACTTAGCATGCTAGCACCTTGTTTTACATTACATTTTGTTGTATATGCTCATCCAGCATATGGACACACTGTTTTACATTACATTTTTGTTGCATATGCTCATCCAGCATATGGACACATTGTTTTACATTTTGATCCATTTGTAACCATTTGATTGTATGAAACATTTGTAACCGTGTTACATTTATGTGAACCATTTGTAACTGTAACCATAGGACTTGACAACTCCCATTCCTGAAATCCTGGGTTTGTTTGGACGTAAGGAATGACCGGATCCGAAAACATTTTTGATAACCTTTACTTTAAGGTTATCCTACTGTCTCAAGGCTTTGATGTAGACGTTTAACTTACCGCATAAGTGTTTGTATCAGTAAAGCATGCAGTTATTTTGCAAAACATGACTTTTGATTATTCAAAATACTTTGTTTTGTACATCTTACTTGTGGTTTAAGTAGTCTCGTTTTACTTACCATACATAACATTGTTTACACATTACATGATCTACATTTGTCAATAGACATTTGACCATACATAAACATTTCTACAATTGTTAAACATTACATCTTGGTGGTTTGTTTGGGAAAGTGATTTATATAACGAGGCGACGTGTAATACGATAAAAACATGGTGGATACGCCGCTGGTACTTCCTATATATAAGTGCTTTTATGGTATTACATATCGTAGCGTTATTTAAACCATTTCAGTTTAGACATATTACATTTACAACACATTTTCAATTAAACATCGTTTTACAAATAACTTAACTTATACAAACTCATTTTTACTTGGTTATTCGCTTAACCATACATTATTCTTTTATACATATACATCATTTGGTTTATTCATCACTTTTCAATTGATTAATGAAAGGAAACACTCAACAAGATTCATGACTACTTTTTATTAAACAGTTTCTTAAACTCAAGTCATGAATCCTATTTTCACAAAACCTATGTATCTCACAGGCATTTTTATGCTGGCGTACCTATTTTCACATGTGTTTTCAGGAGCTGTTGCATAGGATGATCAAGTCAAGCATAGGCGGACCCGTGCCTTAGCAACTTAAAATGAAGCTAGAACTAGTTTAATTATGTTATGTACTCTTTGTTTCTTGTTTTAAGACAATGTAACTCTCTTGTTTGATAAATAAAACGTAACTTTAATTTCCATGGTTGTGAAACAATTAATTCTGTTACAACACTCCCCGACCTTTTTCGCCACGTTTTGTTGTTTTACGTGGTCGGGGTGTGACAGAAAAGTTGGTATCAGAGCCAATGATTATAGGGAATTAGGTTATTAGTAATGCTTTGACCTAGACTATAACCTTTCTAGGACCCTAACGCAAGAAGATTTGCGTTTAGATTTTTAAAAACAAAAAAACCGTCACCTATCCTTAGGTGATAACCACAACGAGAACATCAATTTCGAATCCGCTTTGAAAATTAATCATTTGTTCTTGGATGATTGATTACTAGGTTTTGAACCCTCTATTGTAAGGTTTTGAACCCTCTGTTATAAGGTTTTGAACCCCTTTGAGTTTTCAAAATCTCGTCAAAGTTTTGGGGCCTAAATAGTGTGAACACGTGCAAACTGGAAGAGTGAATGCCTGTACCCTGGGTTTTCTGTCTAAGGCTAGAGTGTTCGTACAAATCCACATAATCGGACCAGTCACTCTTACCTGGGAACTCTTGGGGTGAGTGTTCACTTATGGGCGAGCATGTCTCGCGATACATTATTTTTAACCCATTTACTTTGATTAGTCACAATGTGTCGTTTGTTTGCCTTGTGGTAACAAACAAATGACCGCCATCTTTGCTTTTGTCAAATTTTATATCACCTCATCCTTTTCATCTAATCATCTCGCTCGTTTCCTTTCATGTTTCCCTCCTTTTAGAATGCCTCCTCGATGCGACAATCAGATAGCGAATGCCGAACTGGCAGATATCATCGCGCAGCAAATGGCTGCTGCTTTCCCAAATCTTATTGCTCAACTGAACCAAGCCAACAACAACAATAATGCTCCATACAATTTCAAGAATTTCAATTCGGCTAAGCCACTCAAGTTTAGTGGTTCTAAAGGAGAAACTGGGCTCCTACAATGGTTCGAGAGCACTGAGAGTACGTTTCGTTTCGTCACGTTCAGTGTCCTGATAATCGCAAGGTCGAGTTTGCTTCCAGTGTGTTTCTGAAGAGGGCTCTTACATGGTGGAACGGGGTTATGAGAGACCGTGGTGCTGAGGTCGCTTTAGCACAGACTTGGGCCGAACTTAGGGCCCTTATGATGAAGGAGTTCTGTCCTCGTCATGAACTGAGGGCTTTAGAAAGGGAATTTGATGATTTGAAGCAAGATAGTTGTGAGCATCGGGCTTACACTGATAGGTATGAGGAGTTGAGTCTGTTATGCCCGAACATGGCTACGCCTTTGGATAAGGCAATCGAAAAATACATTGATGGCCTCCCTGACTCAATACAAGACATTGTGACTGGTAGCAACCCTACTACAGTTAGACAGGCCATTGAGCTATCTGCAACCTTGACTAAATCTCAGATCAGGAAAGGTAAACTTTTTCGAAAGGGTGACAAGAAATCGATCGTGGAATCGAAACCAAAGGATGAACAGACTGAATCCTCCAAGAAGTTAAAGAAGCAAAAGGTTTCTCAGAACTTCGCGTTAGTTGCTCACAATGATCAAGCCATCCCCAACCAACCAGCTCAACCCCCTGCTAGAAAGCCATACAACGGAACTGCACCCTTGTGCAATCAATGTAACCTTCATCATCATGCTGGTGTGAAGTGCCGTAAATGCCAAATTTGTGAACTTATAGGTCATACAACAAGGGTTTGCCCAACCGCAGCTGCACCAAATCAAGCTGGCAACAATCCTGCTCAATCTCGTTTTCCACCGGGGTCTTGGTGCAACTGTGGCGAGATGGGCCATTTTCGTAGGAATTGCCCAAGGCTTACTAATGCCAACCCAGCGCAAGGATGAGTATCTGACCGACAGAAGACAACGCTGTTTAGAAAATAATCAAGCCTTGTGTATTATTTTCTTTTGTTGTCACGATCTATGAAACAGTTGTTGTTGTTGTTATTGTTTAAAAATAAATCCTTTATTTACATTGCAATGTACAATTGTGGTTGCATGAATAAACGACATATCCCCTACGATACCGAAAATCAAGAAACCGCATTCCTCCCATCTTTTGATTTCTTGCAATTTCCACGAAGAAACTAAGTACACATTTCTTCCAAAGAAACAAAGTACAAGGCGCAAGTTACAACACTGGACGAATACCCAATATACCACTATAAATCCTTAATAGGATACCTAAGGGTATTTCCGTAAGTCCTTAATTATTGTGTACCTTAATTCGAATGTTATAATTCCTGGTAATCAGAAATCAAATTTTTGGAAGATCACCCTATTTTCAGATAGATTCTTGAGGACGTTGAAGTCCATCGACTGGGTTCCTGGTGTACCTTGAATACCCATGTTCATATCGACATCAAGTTAATAACAATTAATAACAAGATGATAACAAAATATATATCCAAGAAAACAATTATGTGCTTGTGTGTTGCTGTGTTGACCTAATCATAAGTTGTCTCGACCTTGTTCAAATTCTATCCCCTTCACATTATAAAACAAACCGTGATTACTATGCAAGAAATTACGTAATTATGGATGCATACATAATTATGGAATTTAGTGAACGGAAATCACAGCAAGTTCTGTCATGTGTCTAGAGTTAACCATATTCATTTCCATTTCTGATGAAGCATCCGTTGAGGAAAAATGAACTAGCTATTCATTTTTCACTTTTGAAAGAATATCCGTTGAGGGAAATGAATATCCGTTTGTTTAATCCTTCATTTCCAATTCTGAAGAATACCCGTTGAGGAAAATGACTCCGTTTGTTCATTTTCGTTCTGATGAGTATACGTTAAGGGAAATGAATATCCGTTTGTTTAATCCTTCATTTCCAATTCTGAAGAATACCCGCTGAGGAAAATGACTCCGTTTGTTCATTTTCGTTCTGAAGAGTATCCGTCAAGGGAAATGAATATCCGTTGATTATTCCTTCATTCTCGTTTCTGACGAAGAACCCGTTGAGGAAAAATGAATCATCCATTCATTTTCACTTTTGAAGAATATCCGTTGAGGGAAATGAATATCCGTTTAGTTAAATCCTTCATTTTTCATTTCCGAAGAACCCGTTGAGGAAAATGACTCCGTTCGATCATTTTCGCTTCTGAAAAATATCCATTGAGGAAAATGACAAGATTATGCCTTGCATATCTTTGATGATCATTTAACACAAAGTCACAGACAGACTCCTACGAATAAATTTCGGGACGAAATTTCCTGAAGTAGGGGAGACTGTGACACCTGTGCCTCCATGACCATCAAATAAATATCCAAATCAATAAAATAATGATATTTGATCCCAATGTTTGTTTATTTATGTTTGACATTTTGCATGTTTTGATTTTTGTTCAATTTCAAACTCTACATCGCTTTCTGGAGAGTTATACGCCAACTGGTGCGTAAACGTAATCAGTTTAATGCGAAAAACACTCCAAAACATCAACATATGCTTAACATACCTTAAATAACCTTTACATAACTTAGAAATAAGTTTTGAAGGCTTTGGTATGGCAAAATCAAGTTAATTCGTTTACATGGACTAAATTTGACAAACTGCGAAAGTATGACGATTCGTACTAGAACAGACATTCCGGAACATGACCATAAGTTAAACATACCATAAATATCCTTTACATAGCTTAGAAATAGGCTTTGAGGGGTTTGGTGTGCTAAAATAAACTTTTGGGTCATTCAGGGACTAAAAGCGTCAAAAAGTGCACAAGTTTGCATTTTCGCGCATAACTTACATTCTGAATACATCCGGACATCCAAAAATTTATGTAATCATTAAAATATTTTATTTTAGTGATTGGCATGAGAAAAATCCATTCGTCGCGCAATTTGAATCGTTTTTGCGTCCGTTACGACTTCCGTCGTAATTAACCGAACAACGCAATCGAACGGCCAAACGAACCGACATCTGACATATTTTTGAGCACATTTTAAGTTCCCTATACTTTAACTTCATTTTAGAGCCTTGAAATGGGGTTAACGGGGCTTAAACGTGCAAGAAATGCATTAAAATGCATGATTCTCAAGTGCGGGGCTAAACTGTCAACTTTTGAAAGTTGCTGGTCTGCATACCACATACGGTCCGTAAGGGATGGACCATACGGTCCGTAAGGCATCCCCAGACCAGCAGAAAGCTGTTTCTAGCCAATTCCAACTAATTTCTCTCTTGCACATGGTATTTCAAGATACTAGGGGCCATTTTGATGTGCCCATGGTATTGCAAAACCATGGGTACACATGTAAGGATGAGATTGAAGCTCGGTTTTCGATGAATGATCTTAACGGTCCTAAGAAATATATAAATACCCCTCAAGATCACAACTCAAACCCCACACCTTTGAATCTGAATTTGTTCTCTAAGTTGATGTGTTTATCACTTCATACCTGAGAATATTCGGATAAAAACTTCCGTTCTTGGACCCGTTGTAAGTCCTCTTTCGTTCTTTTAGCGTTTTCTGCGTTGACCAGTTTATTGTCAACACGAAGTTCTGTTGAACTTCGCAACGTGAGCGTAATCACGATGGTTATAGTCCCTTGTGACTATACCTACTGATTACCACGTTATCTAGGCTCAGCGACGAGTCGTAGTTTCGGCCAAAATGTGTATTCTTGCGTATTTTGTAACCAAACTACTTTTAGGTATCAAAACCGTTTGTTTTGATACCAAACTTATTTTTATAACTTAGTTAAGCATGTTTTGACATGCTTAGCTCGTCACTTATAGTTTAGTGCTTGTCTAGGGTCGCAAGTCAAGCGGTCTAAACCACCGCTTAGACCTTCGAACCTGACCCGTTTGGTCGATCTCTAGGATCCGACCAAATACATTAGGTGACCATAGTTGTATAGGGAATATCCTTCCGAGGTTATACCTTATGGTCACGACGTTTAGTTAGTTGTATGATAGGTAGTTAATATGCCTTAGGTAAATTACTGAAATGCCCTTTTTACGCCAAAATTCATTTTAAGCATATGTAACATAATTTTGATATCTAAAATAATTTGGCAACAATATTAGACATGTTAAGGCATATTTTACTTATCATAGGACTAGTTAGGTGATCCGAACGCGTTTTACGCGAACGACGCGTTAAAGTAGCATAAGCCACCTAAACGGGTCGTAATGGGTCGTAAGCACTTAGGTTAGGTTTCATTTTAGTATGTAGGCTTTGTTAAACCATATCATATGAGTTCCAACACTCATTTGGTTTACGAAACCTCATTCTATCCGATCTCCCTATTTAGGTCCGGTTATTAACGTAGTTACCTATATTAGGTGCCGTTTGATTTTCGTGATCTCTAGCATTGTTTGGTTGTTACTCAAGGACTTCTAGGCAATCTCAAGTGAGTACATAGAACCCTCTTTTACTGTTTTCAAACTGTTTTGGGGGTGAAACACATGTGCCTACTTGTTACTTTCGTGATTTCCATGTTTTCATATCATATGCTTGTTATGTTCATCAGTACACATATAGTACATGATTTCATGCATTTCACACCATGTATGTCCATTTGGTGCATACCTAGTACATTGCTTTACATTACATTACATTTCACGCTATGTATGTTCACTTAGCATGCTAGCACCTTGTTTTACATTACATTTTGTTGCATATGCTCATCCAGCATAGGACACACTGTTTTACATTACATTTTTGTTGCATATGCTCATCCAGCATATGGACACATTATTTTACATTTTGAACCATTTGATTGTATGAACCATTTGTAACCGTGTTACATTTATGTGAACCATTTGTAACTGTAACCATAGGACTTGACAACTCCCATTCCTGAAATCCTGGGTTTGTTTGGACGTAAGGAATGACCGGATCTGAAAACATTTTTTGATAACCTTTACTTTAAGGTTATCCTACTGTCTCAAGGCTTTGATGTAGACGTTTAACTTACCGCATAAGTGTTTGTATCAGTAAAGCATGCAGTTATTTTGCAAAACATGACTTTTGATTATTCAAAATACTTTGTTTTGTACATCTTACTTGTGGTTTAAGTAGTCTCGTTTTACTTACCATACATAACATTGTTTACACATTACATGATCTACATTTGTCAATAGACATTTGACCATACATAAACATTTCTACAATTGTTAAACATTACATCTTGGTGGTTTGTTTGGGAAAGTGATTTATATAACGAGGCGACGTGTAATACGATAAAAACATGGTGGATACGCTGCTGGTACTTCCTATATATAAGTGCTTTTATGGTATTACATATCGTAGCGTTATTTAAACCATTTCAGTTTAGACATATTACATTTACAACACATTTTCACATAAACATCGTTTTACAAATAACTTAACTTATACAAACTCATTTTTACTTGGTTATTCGCTTAACCATACATTATTCTTTTATACATATACATCATTTGGTTTATTCATCACTTTTCAATTGATTTATGAAAGGAAACACTCAACAAGATTCATGACTACTTTTTATTAAACAGTTTCTTTAAACTCAAGTCATGAATCCTATTTTCACAAAACCTATGTATCTCACAGGCATTTTTATGTTGACGTACCTATTTTCACATGTGTTTTCAGGAGCTGTTGCATAGGATGATCAAGTCAAGCATAGGCAGACCCGTGCCTTAGCAACTTAAAATGAAGCTAGAACTAGTTTAATTATGTTATGTACTCTTTGTTTCTTGTTTTAAGACAATGTAACTCTCTTGTTTGATAAATAAAACGTAACTTTAATTTCCATGGTTGTGAAACAATTAATTCTGTTACAACACTCCCCAACGTTTCCGCCACGTTTTGTTGTTTTACGTGGTCGGGGTGTGACATGCGGGTCAATAGTGCATTTTCCTGAGTGGTGCTTTCTGCAGTTCTTGCACATGGGTCTGTTGTCTGATTGATTTCAGTTTTTTCTGAAACTCAGAACCTTTCTTTTGCTCGGAATTTCCTTTCCGTTTCTTGTCGGAGTGATGTGAGCTCTCATATTCTCCCTTCCTCTTTCCCTTATCAGAAGCCTTAACAGACTTATTCCTTATTGCATCGAGTGTGAGGGATAAGGACAAATCTACCACAACCTATAAGTGGTAGGCCTGGAGGCTTTAACATTTCCTTTTATTTCAGGGGCCAGGCCTCCAATGAAGCGTGCTATGCGCTTAGGTTCGGGGGTAACCAAATAGGGTACAAGTCTGGACATGGAATTGAAACTTGTGATATAAGCTTGGCAATCTAAATTCTTCATGACCAGAGTCAAGAAGTCTGTTTCAATCTTTTCTACCTCATGCTGAGGACAGAGGTTTTCTTTTATCAGTGCCACGAATTTCTCCCATGACAAGTTATAGAGTGGGATTTTCCCCGTGGCTTGGATTAACGATCTCCACCAAGCTAATGCCTCCCCTTTAAACGACTGTGAAACAAACTTTAGAATATCCTGCTCTGCACAACCACTAATATCCACAATGGTATCTGATGTGTTCAAAATGCAACATATAAATTTCATCAATTGTGGCATAAAACTAACCCTTTTTTAGTACTAATGTTGGAAAAAGTGTGCTTTTGTCTTCCTTTTGTATTTTCAGGATTAAATGAGCTCAAATTAACAAAAGAAGCAAAAAGACATCAAAATCTAACATAAATACAAGAAAAGGAACAAGACGTGACATGCCTGACCCCACGACAGCATCTTCTCAAGCAAAACAAGACATCAGAAGACTGAACACGCCCCGTGCTCAGCCAGCACGGGGGCGTGCCCAAGTGTCAGCAGAAAATACAAAGTGGTAGAAGCTTCTATTGCTCACCACGGGGCCGTGCTCAGTGGACACGGGGTCGTGGTAAACTATAAGATTCGCACAATCCAGGCAAATCTTCATAGTACAAAGATTTTTCTACACACGGGGTCGTGCTCAACGGACACGGGGGCGTGGTCAACTAATAAGACAAAGCTGCATTAAATGAAGAAAGAGAGGATGTGGACACGGGGCCGTGCCCGAGCTTCTGTTCAGCCTATAAATAGGAGTGCTTGGCTCAAGCTCAAACCATCCCTTGGCACACCACCTCTCTCACACTTCACCCACCACCCACCACCACCATAACACCATCATCCACCACCATCATCCATTGTCCATCATAGAGTGTGTGAGTCGTCTCGGGATCCAAGATTGATCGTAAGAGTTCTTGACAATCAAGGCAATGTTTGCCTAAGTCTCTTACATCACTTGGTGAAGACAAAGTGTCTAGTGTAATACTTTTTATTTCTAATCTTTTCGCACTTTTTACTTGGTTTTGTATTAATGACTTTAATAACTAGTTGCTTATGTTGAAGGTGATCTTTCCTTATCGTTTGTCCGTGGTGTCTTGGCATTATTTTACTGTCTATATAAAATAAAAGATTTTCACCATTCATATCTCCACGGTCTATATGGAGGTATGTTGGCTACCTGGTCGGGGGTTAAGGGAACGGTTTGGTAAAGGTCTTGCCGTTGTTCAGCGTTTAGAGGTCCTGCAATGGACCTGGGTCAAATTTAGTAGGACCTCCTTCAATACTTAACGGTATTGGATGGCGGGGGTCCAAACTCTTTGACCCCCTCATAAGTTAACTACTATTAATACTATAACCCGGCTATTTGGGACTGTATCCCTGCTGACTCAGACTACTTAGTCGAGGGTAACGTCACCTCCAAAAGAGGGGCCTACCATAATTTGCATTAATAACTTAATTAATTATCTTCCAATAATCCACCCTTTTAGGATTGTATCCTTGCTGACTCAAACTACTGGGGTGAGGGTAACGTCACCTTCAAAAGAGGGGCCTACTACAATAACTAAGATAATCTCTTAAAATAGTGCAAAAGTGCGGAAATAATCAAAGGTTACACTAGATACGAGTCGGAACCAAGTGATTCATCTTGTCTATCTGTTTTTCTTTTTATTTTTATTTTCAGCATTTTAGTTAGTTTTTACTTTTCTTATTTTAAAACATTTTTCTAAACTTTTTATTTTTGATTAGACGTTGAGGATAAACCGGTACTAAAAGCTCTTGTGTCCTTGGACGACCTCGGTATCTTGCCAACACTATACTACGCTCACGATGGGTGCACTTGCCCATATGTGTGTTTAGTGTTAGTAAAATATCGTATTTTATAAATTTAAAACTTAGCTAAAAATAAGTGTTAAAAAGGGCTTAAAATATACACCTAATATATATAACACTTCACACGCATCAAGTTTTTGGCGCCGTTGCCGGGGACACAAGGATTTTAAGAAAGTTAGGAATCAGCGGCCTAATCGTTTTTCTTATTTTTCAATTTTTTTAGAATTTTTTTTTAGTTTTTCTGTTTCTGCAGAGCTCAGCACGGGCCGTGCCTGGTCGGACACGGGCCGTGCCCAGCATCCTTACTGGCAGTTTTTATTTTCCGAGTTACAGAGAGCTGAGCACGGGGCCGTGTCGGTGCAACACGGGGCCGTGTCCAACTCCCAGTAACAGGGATCCGGGAAACAATTACTGTACCTCTGACCACGGGTCGTGTTCAATGAGCACGGTGCCGTGGTGAACCTTCTGACCAACGTTCTTTTCTGTTTTTATTGCAGGACTTGGAACCCAGGTGCCACATTTGAACCTCCTACGTAGTGCATGAGCTCCAGTTCTAGTAGAGACATAAAAGAACCTCTAGAAGAACCCGAACGCTTTCTCAGAAAAAGACTTAAAGCTAAAAATCAAGAGAAAGTTTCGGGGGACCTACTTCCAATGGCGGACCAACGTACTCTCATGGATTACCTACGGCGCACCGTAGGTAATCTCGGCGCCGCTATCAATGCACCGAATGTCGAAGCCAATAACTTCAAACTTCGGCCACATTTGATACAAATGCTTCAAAACTCCGCAACCTTCCATGGGCTTGCGGACGAGGATCCCCATCTACATATTACTAATTTCTTAGAAATATATGATACCTTTCGGATCAATGGAGCATCAAATGACGCCATCCGCCTTCGAATGTTTCCATTTTCACTAAAAGACCGAGCTAAGGCTTGGCTTAACACCCTCCCAGTTGGCTCGGTAAACACCTGGGATGAACTAGCCCAAAAGTTTCTATATAAGTATTTCCCTCCTGCTAAAACGGCTAAATTAATGACTGAAATTAATACATACTCACAAGAGGATGGGTAATCCTTATATGAAACTTGGGAAAGGTTCAAGGAGCTACTAAGAAAGTGTCCTCATCACGGTCTAGCGGTGTTGCAACAAGTATCCACTTTCTACAATGGGTTGTTGCCACACACAAGACAAACACTCGATTCTAGCTCCGGGGGACTTTTAGGTAATCGTCGCCCAAATGAAATATATAATCAAATTGAGGAAATTGCTCAAACCAATTTTCAATGGCACACTCCCCGAGGTAATAAATCTATTGCCCCGGGCGCCCATAAGGTTGATGAAAGCACCTCTTTACAAGCCCAAATCGAGGCCCTCTCTTCGAAAATCAAAAAGCTAGAAATGACAAAAACGGCCTCGGTTATGGCTTGTGAAGGGTGTGGTGGGCCACATGAAAATTGGAGTTGTATGAAAGAATTAGATGAACAAACAGAAACGGTAAACTACATTGATAATAGACCTAGTCCGTCAGGTCCACCAACGGGTACCTACAACCAAGGATGGCGTAACCACCCTAATCTTGGTTGGAGAGATCCCGACAATAGTAGTAACCAACAAAACCAACGAACTAACTTTCAACAACCACAAAATTTCTCTCAACAACAAGGTGGATGAGAAAGGCTTGAAGATACTGTATCTCGCCTCATCTCTGACACCGAAAAGAAAAACTCGGATCGATTTCAACAATTGGAATCGAATTTTAGAAATCAACAAGCTAGCATTCAAAACATCGAAAAACAATTAAATCAACTAGCTTAAAATTTCTCCGAGAGACCACAAGGCGCGTTACCTAGTAATACCGAAACCAACCCAAAGGCACAAGTACACATCATCACATTAAGAAACCGAACCGTGGGTCCCGAAGATGCCCCGCTACCACCGGTTGAAGGAAGTCAACTCAGCCAAAGCACGACTTCACCCACACTTCAACCAGAAAAGGCTTCTCCACCAAATCAAGAGCCCGCCAAAACTCCTCCAATTCCGTACCCCGGTAGGTTAAATCGTCAAAAGACCGATGAGCAATTCGCAAAGTTCGAAAATTTACTAAAACAATTGCATGTTAATATTCCTTTTATTGAGGTCCTAACCCAAATGCCTAAATATACAAAATTCATGAGGGATTTCCTCACTAACAAAAGGAAGATTGAATCATTGCAATTAGTTAACTTAGGCGAAGAATGCTCCGCCTTAGTACTCAACAAGCTTCCACAGAAGAAAATCGACCCCGGAAGCTTCACAATTCCTTGCTCGATTGGGGAATCCCCCGTTCGTAATGCATTAGCCGATCTTGGGGCTAGCATTAACCTCATGCCCACATCAATGTTCAAACGACTCGGCCTAGGAACAACAAGCCCTACAAAGATGAGCATACAACTCGCCGATAGATCCGTCAAATTCCCACAAGGTGTCGCTGAAAATCTATTGGTAAAAGTTGACAACTTCGTTTTCCCAACCGACTTTGTCATCCTAGACATGGAAGAAGACACCGATGTCCCTCTCATCCTCGGGAGGCCATTTCTAGCCACCGCCCAAGCAGTGGTGGATATGAATGACGGAATGTTAACATTGAAGTTTGGGGACAAGGAAGTGAAGTTTGAATGTGGAAAAAGAGTAGAGGACGAAGACCCGGTCAACTACATAAAGGTCATAGACTCAAGCTTGGATGACGCTCTCCGACGGCGTAACATGGGATGCAATACATCCCACTTGGGTAACATATGACCAGGCTTTGGGTCTAGCCAAGGACCCTTATAAACGTGGCGCACCACGGAGGCATTCCGCGAAACTATCCTTAGTTTAGCTTAGATTAATTTTTATGTTTTCTAGTTAGTTTTAATTTTCAGGAATAAAACACACTTGAGATGGCAAAGGATACAAGGGAAACTTGAACCAGCACCCCATACAGGAAAACAGAACCGTCCGACAAATTTCTTCGTTTACAGTAAGTTCGGCACGGGCCGTGTCCGCCCAACACGGCCCCGTGCTGCACAGTCTGCAGAAAAAGACCCGGTTCAGGTAACTGGACACGATCCGTGTTCACCCAACACGCCCCCGTGTCCAGGCTTCTGTTTCTCTTGTTTTAATTTTGTTACTGGCACTTGAACACGGGGCCGTGCCCGGACAATACGGGGCCGTGTTCAGCGCCCAGTAACACAAAAATTTTGCTTTTTACGCATTTTTACACATTCAATCAACCTAAAAACTTATTTTTGGGACACATTGAGGACAATGTGTAATTTAAGTGTGGGGGGATGCTAAAACCTTGAATCTCGCAAGTCCTAAATACAAGCCTTACACAAAACTCTATTGGAACCGCAAATCACCCCAAATTTTTTTAAAAAATTTTCAATTTTTTTTACTTGTCTAGGTTTAACTCGGGAAATTCAAGTTCTCAAAATGGTTATATTTTTACAAATTTACAACCGATAGCGTCGTGATAAAAAGAACCAACATAAGAAAATTATGAAAAGGCATGACAAGCTTAGTTAAAATTTAATTATATATACTTGATCACATAAAAACCCATTCCCACAAAAGTGAGTTTTGAGCCTTTATTGAGCAAACACTTACATATCATTTGACTAAATGCTCGTTTTCGTTTCTTGTGTGAATAGCCGCTTGGTTCTTACGACTCTAGAACTTGCCATGACGATACATTCCCGGTCCTTACCAACTTAAACCCGAGTAAGTAAATGATCGAGGCATCAGGACTAACCCTTTTTATTTCTACACCATTATTTTCTTTTTTTACCACCTACCCAAAATCCCCTTAGTTAACCCCCTTTGAGCCTAAACCTTTTCATTTCATAACCCAAAACAAACACCCTTTTACCCACGAAAACCTTTTTATTTTTAACTCTTTGTTTTAGTAACAAGTTCGGTTTTTCGTATGACTTTTCAAAAAAAAAAAATTTGTGTTGATGATGAAGCAAAAGAAAATAAACAAACAAGTTCATCAAAAATAACTTTGTTTGAATAATAGCTTCATCAAAATAAAAGCTACAAAAATAGAAAGTCTTACGAAAATCGACATTTGTTACGCTTTTCGCCTTTTTCTAGTAACTACTAACCACTAACCCAACCACCTACCCCTTCACCCAAAAAGTCCTCTTGATATTTACAAAGGTAAATAAGTTAAAAAGGAGGAGGATTGATTGCTTGGCAAGCCTATGGTAGGAGTAAGTTCCATGCCGTTCTCGAGTGATCCACATAAATACATTTTCGGCCGAGTGTTGAGTGATCCCCGTGAGGTATGTGAACTTGTATATAAATAGAATTTTACAAAGGCATGTTATGCCCTAATAAGTAATTTATCTTATGAAAAGTTTTAAATAAATCATGACAAATAGGATTGTAAATAAAAAAAAATAAAACTAAATAAAGAATCTTGGAAAACCCGACACTCTATGACAAGCCCAAAACCTTCTTTTCTACCCATTCCATTTGGGAGTATAATAGCCACATATTAAAGAGTTTTGCTTGAGGACAAGCAAAGATTCAAGTGTGGGGGTATTTGATGTGTTCAAAATGCAACATATAAATTTCATCAATTGTGGCATAAAACTAACCCTTTTTTAGTACTAATGTTGGAAAAAGTGTGCTTTTGTCTTCCTTTTGTATTTTCAGGATTAAATGAGCTCAAATTAATAAAAGAAGCAAAAAGATATCAAAATCTAACATAAATACAAGAAAAGGAACAAGACGTGACATGCCCGACCCCACGACAGCATCTTCCCAAGCAAAACAAGACATCAGAAGACTGAACACGCCCCGTGCTCAGCCAGCACGGGGGCGTGCCCAAGTGTCAGTAGAAAAGACAAAGTGGTAGAAGCTTCTATTGCCCACCACGGGGCCGTGCTCAACGGACACGGGGCCGTGCTCAACTATAAGATTCGCACAATCCAGGCAAATCTTCATAGTACAAAGATTCTTCTGCACACGGGGTCGTGCTCAGCGGACACGGGGGCGTGGTCAACTAATAAGACAAAGCTGCATTAAATGAAGAAAGAGAGGATGTGGACACGGGGTCGTGCCCACTGGACACGGGGCCGTGCCCGAGCTTCTGTTCAGCCTATAAATAGGAGTGCTTGGCTCAAGCTCAAACCATCCCTTGGGACACCACCTCTCTCACACTTCACCCACCACCCACCACCACCATAACACCATCATCCACCACCATCATCCATTGTCCATCATAGAGTGTGTGAGACGTCTTGGGATACAAGATTGATCGTAAGAGTTCTTGACAATCAAGGCCATGTTTGCCTAAGTCTCTTACATCACTTGGTGAAGACAAAGTGTCTAGTGTAATACTTTTTATTTCTAATCTTTTCGCACTTTTTACTTGGTTTTGTATTAATGACTTTAATAACTAGTTGCTTATGTTGAAGGTGATCTTTCCTTATCGTTTGTCCGTGGTGTCTTGGCATTATTTTACTGTCTATATAAAATAAAAGATTTTCACCATTCATATCTCCACGGTCTATATGGAGGTATGTTGGCTACCTGGTCGGGGGTTAAGGGAACGGTTTGGTAAAGGTCTTGCCGTTGTTCAGCGTTTAGAGGTCCTGCAATGGACCTGGGTCAAATTTAGTAGGACCTCCTTCAATACTTAACGGTATTGGATGGCGGGGGTCCAAACTCTTTGACCCCCTCATAAGTTAACTACTATTAATACTATAACCCGGCTATTTGGGACTGTATCCCTGCTGACTCAGACTACTTAGTCGAGGGTAACGTCACCTCCAAAAGAGGGGCCTACCATAATTTGCATTAATAACTTAATTAATTATCTTCCAATAATCCACCCTTTTAGGATTGTATCCTTGCTGACTCAAACTACTGGGGTGAGGGTAACGTCACCTTCAAAAGAGGGGCCTACTACAATAACTAAGATAATCTCTTAAAATAGTGCAAAAGTGCGGAAATAATCAAAGGTTACACTAGATACGAGTCGGAACCAAGTGATTCATCTTGTCTATCTGTTTTTCTTTTTATTTTTATTTTCAGCATTTTAGTTAGTTTTTACTTTTCTTATTTTAAAACATTTTTCTAAACTTTTTATTTTTGATTAGACGTTGAGGATAAACCGGTACTAAAAGCTCTTGTGTCCTTGGACGACCTCGGTATCTTGCCAACACTATACTACGCTCACGATGGGTGCACTTGCCCATATGTGTGTTTAGTGTTAGTAAAATATCGTGTTTTATAAATTTAAAACTTGGCTAAAAATAAGTGTTAAAAAGGGCTTAAAATATACACTTAATATATATAACACTTCACACGCATCAGTATCCATTTCATCAAGCCATTTCATACAGTCTATGTCACCTTTTTCACCCGTAAAGGCCCTTGGCTTGCAAGAGACAAAGTATTTGTAAGAACTGGTCTTTGAACGCGGTTCCTGATTAAGCACAATTTGTTTAGACGGTAAACTTTTCTGATTTGACGAATACCGAGAATCGTCTTTATGAGACGTATGTGTTTTGGAAGGAGGTTTTGTATGAGGTATAGATTGGGTCCTAGTGCGAGTACCACTTGGTTCTTTGAACTGTCTGTCAATGGCTCTAGTGACAACATTATCTATTATTGCTTGTAGATCTGCACCCGTTACATTCATTCTGGTGTTGTCATTCCTCACATTGGGATGACTATTAACCTTGTCTGATTCAGGCATGCTGAGGCTTGTTTGCTATAAAATAATTTACAATAATTTTTTTAGAAGTCTATTATGGAATCATCATTTTCGGTGATTAATTAACCATAGTATAAATAGACCATAATTGGTTAATTTGATAGTCAGATTTATTTTAAACTTTTCATTGTAGTTATTCCCAGTCATAAATTCATTTAGGAATTTAAAGTGGCACAAAAGGCCTTGTCTCAAGGACAGTTTAGAATTTATAAGCCATGATCGTATAGGATCGAGGCATTAAGGTTTGAACATAGTTCTTCACCTTTCTTGACAGGGAGTCATAGACTACAACTGTCATTTGTCTTTTGGACAATGTGTGTAGCCCGTAGGCATTTCATCACTAATGGATGTTTATAATGTGATCATCTTATTTGATGATATAAGCCATGATTTCTATATCATTAGGCTGAATAAGGAATTGGAAGAATCCAATATAAGGATGACTAGTGTGATTTTCTCGAACCACATTTGTCAAGAGTGATAACACGTTCTTAGGCGTTAACAAGGATTTATTATCTTAAAAAGGATTTACCATCATGGCCATGTCTAAAATGACATATTGGCTAGGTTATACCTTCAAGATTTTCTTTTGATATTTTAAAGGCAGATCAATCATAAAAATGATATTTTGATTTTGGGATATAGTATATATATATATGTTTAATGCCAAAAGTAATTGTAAAAAGGAAATTCTCATAAATGATCCTAAGAATTACAATAATTGCCCTAAACGGGTCTTAAACAAATAAGTTCGTCCACGCAGGGACTTAAAAGATAAATATGTCCTTATAGGGACTACTAGAGAAATGAAATACAACAAAAAGGAGTTTCTTCTTCATTTTATTTCTGAAGTTTTCTCCTTGGTTCACTGTGTGCGGTACGGATACTGAAGGTTTTGGTGGATAGTCTAAATCTTCCATATTAGGAACCTTTGCAAAAGTAGAATCCAAGGATTCTATGGTTAATGAATAATATGGATCATGAATAGGGTTAGGACTGGTATAATCCAAGTTTGGGATTCCAAGACTTGGAGGTAAGAAATGTGGATCATTTGAGTCCATAGGTATCATCTTTGAAGTGGGAGCCTCAGGGACTGTTGGTATGTACTCCTCCGATGTAGGCTTCTCATTTGAAGTTTCAAAAGTCTCAGGTACAGAATTTGCAATACGGTTAATGGTTTCAACTGGTTTGATTTTGGGAATGGGTCCAAAAAGGTTCTTTCTCCATACTGGTCGTACGCTTATTCCAGCTGTGGTACGAAGCTTAACATTCTTAGACTTCGGGGTTAGAGAGCTTCCACCAATGACAGCTTTACTCGGCGACATGTTTCTGAAATTCATAAATATCGAAAACAATGTATATTTAATAGGGATGAGATCATTCCTAGTTCATGTCTAGACTCGGAAGTCAAGGAATGTGCAACTGTGTCATTGAGATTAAACACAAAAAGGCTAGTGCTTAATTCACTCAAATGTTGGCTCTGATACCAACCTGTCACACCCCGATATTTCCACGTATTACCGGTGGGCCCGGCGGGGAGTATTGTGACGTAGTTGATATCATCATAGTCAAATATTCACAGTTTAATTCACAGCGGAAGTCTTGGTAGAAAATAATATTACAAACCGAAATTCAAAGTATAAATAAATATTATACAAACGGTAGTAAGGGGATCCACAGGCGGATCTAAAATAGAAATACAATATATTGTTCAACAGACTTTAAGCGTTCAGAACTTGCAAGACTCTTTACTAACGCCTAGAGCTCCCAGCCAATTACGTACAGTACCTGCCACTTAGTCTTTTTTGAAAAATACGTCAGTTTACACTGGTAAATACAATTAACCGACTCTTTTGAAAACATTTATGAAAATTGATTTGAATGCACAAGGCACAAACATTTTATAACTTGGGAAAATTATATTAATAACAATCATGTATCAGATTTACATGTTTGTCCAACATTTAGGGCCGGTATAAATAAACCGAACAACATTAAACAACACACCACGAATATGAACTCATGGAAGGTCACCCCAGCAAATGAGCATATCTTTTACATACGCAACAGACAGGTGTATGCCTACACCCCGTGCTTAAGTCGTGGCTATTTACGCTTTTTAAATGAGCCAAGGATATCCTGGACACGGTCACTAACCCCCAAATGCTTTGTATCAAACAAGACAGATTAAAACGGGTTCTCTCAATGATTTAACCACTAATCGATTAAATATTCAATACCCGACCAAGCGGTAACAGTTTACCATATCCCAAGCCCGTATAAGGGAAAATAAGTTGCAAGTTTAGTATTCCCAGCCGTATATTCTACTCAAACAAGTGCAAATAACTTCTACCGGGGCTCTTAATCTGGAACGAAGGTTTTATTAACCTATTAGATTCCTAACGGGTCTTATTTAAGTTATAAACTTAGACCGGTTAGTTTCAATAAAGATTTACGGTATGAAACGCTAGATTAAGCGGTGACCGGATTGGAGTGTGATTTAGACCCGACAAGTATGAAAACTTATATAAAATGGGTAAACTAAATAAATTCTGGATTTTGAAATAAAAATGATAAGGTTTGACCCATTTCGGCTAATTTATGCAAACTAGTTACATAAATTTTACCGAACGCGTATAAGCATAACGGGTATCCGGATGAGTCATGTACAAGTTCCATAGGTTATTATGCTTTAAATATGATATGATATCAGTAGGATATCAACAATTATGCCCCAAAAGAATTTAAAACCAAATTAAGTCCCGAAAGGGTAATTTGGTCATTTTAAGGTTTATAAAAGAGGTTTAATAGTAAACTGAGGTTCTGATCTAAAACATTCTGTAAAAACATTTATTTTATCATGCTACATTAGTAAGATATCATACATATGTGAGGTTTACCATTTATGGCCAACTATGCACCGTAGGGGCATTTTGGTCATTTCACATATGCTTTTAAGGTCAAATTTGGAAGTCTGAGTTCAAGACTTATACTTACTGTTAAAGTATTAAAATTTATTTTTAAAATCAGTAGGTAACAAGTCTTAGGTGTTAAGTATGGTTTTAAACAATACTATGCACCTAATTATCGTAAAAGTCGGTAATTGACGATATTCAAGATATTTAAGGAATTCTGAGATTTTGATCAGCCTTAAATGTTTAAGATATTTATTTAACATATAATATCAGTAGGAAAAGGCTTGACATGCTAATCACATGTTAAACTCATTTTATTAACAAAAAGGGTATTATCGTCATTTATCAATTTATACGAGAACTCAATGATATGGTCAGTTTATAACTTGACCAAAAATTTCAAAAATCCATAAAAATAATATCAAAACAGTAGGTAATGAGTTTGGTGCCAAAATTCGGGTTTAAACATGATTTATGCTAAAAATGTAATTTAATTAACAAAAAGTTTCATTTTACGCTATCTTGCATAACTTTAGTTTGAGACCAGAAACTGATGTCAAATTTATCTGACATACTTATATATCAGTAATCTTTTTGTCCTCTGACATTTTCAAAAATCTCGTTTTATAACATAAGGGCCTAATAGTCAATTTTTAAGCAAATAACGGAAACATGTAATGAACTATGATTTCTAAGGGACCATGAAGTATAACCTCAGAGGGTTATTCTAACATATAACATGGTCACAAAGGAACCCTAAGGCAACACTAAACTAAGCTAATTCGGGTCAGAACTGAAAGTCAAAGCAAAAGTCAACTTTTGCGACCTTTGGTTGCGAACCGAGCCTAAACTCAGAATTGTCGGGTTGAACATGCCTAAACATGTTCTTATAATATTTACCAAGTTATTAAAGTGATAAAACGTATTTTATAGCTTCTACATTATCAGTTATGAATTCTTTTGTAAAAACTGACTCGTTTGACTTTTCGGTTTATTACTTTGACCCGACAATTGACTAAGCAAATGTGATAATTAGGAGGTGCCCTTTTGAGGGATTAACACCTACATAATTACCAACACATAGCCACATTCGTTTAGAATTATGGCTGGACCGTTTACGATTAAACTATTAGTTAAAGCAGAATTACGCTATCTTTGACTTTCGGTCCTTGGACTAATCAATACTAAACTACATGAGCCAAGAACACTTACAAGGGTCCTTAACACGAAAATTTGAACTTAGAGAGCTTCCTTTTAGATCAGGATGCTCCAGAGAATGCTCCAAAAGTTTGAGCAAGTGAGATAGGAGAGTTTAGAGTGAAGGTGCAAGGATTATGGCTGCCCAAAGGGCCTTTATATAGTGCATGGGAGCCTCCTTTGGATCATTACAGGTGTCTAGGGGTGTTGTAAGATAGCTTTAGGTGTCCCAAGTGGTTTTTAAAACCATCAAACAGCCATAGATTTCGAATTTGATTGGTTTGGAACACAAGGAAGAAGATACCTGCAGCTGTAAGTGAGTTTATGTCCAAACTCACCCGTCGCGTTGCGCCACAGCAACAGGGGAGGGCTGTGACGTCGCGCTATCACCCCTATCTCAGCAAACAAGTTTTTAAACTTGTCACTTTTAGTCCCTGAACCTTTTAATGCATAATATCTTTCATTTTAGACAATTTTAACGCTCCTAGTTAGTTTGAAGATGATCTAGGGAGTATAACCAAACACTGTTGGGTCCGGTTTCATTAATTGGTCACCGAAAACACTAGTTTCTGCTCGTTGATGCTTTTAACCCTTATTCTTGTAATTTATAACTTTAATCATTTATTTGCATCGAAACTCCACGAAATCTTTATCCGACAATCGTGCGAGTGTAATAAAATATTTAAAGCCTCAGGATCGTTAAAAGGTCTCTCAGAGGTAAGAATTAACATGTTGACACTTTTAACCCCTGTGTTTTATAAATTTTTGGTTTTAAGCACAAACGGCTTCTTGTGTCCGACAATTTATTCAATAAAGAAGACGAACATCATATGGGGTCAATCAGAGGCACAAGTTTAGCATGTTGACACTTTTGGTCCTTCCACATACATCTTTACACTATTTGACAACTTCAGTCCCTCAAGTTTACTTTTAACATGATCAGGGTTTATGACACGTGTCATCATTGTATTGGACATGATTTTGCGAGGTGTTACATTCTTCGATCTCGTGCCAAAAAATAGGCGAACGGCACTGTAGGTCCCCTAATCCGTATGGATCGTCACAGAATCGTCGATCAAACCTAGAGTGCGGAATCCTCTAGATCAGATTTTAACAGAAATGAGTGGAAACAGAAAACTTCACAAACCCGATCTTTATTAATTATCTATCAAACGATTACAATTAATCAAGATCTCCAATTCGTCCAAGCCTCTTGCTATTACGAATTCTCTCTCTATAAGTGATTAAGGTGATTAACCTAAACCCCAATGCTAAGCTTTGATTATATAGTACAAGCTTGCACATGGGTTAGGTCATGGGCTAGACCCATGTCGCCTATCATTCCCCGAATGAGGGTTTGGTTTGGCCCAATCACTCTTAATTAACTACTACAAATCTAAACCCGCTAACCATTTATCATTTTACCAATTACAAGATATCAAAAGACCAAATCTAAAAGCCATTGTCACAAATATGCACCAACAAACTCCCTCTTGCCAATAGCTTCATGAAACAACTTTGTCTTCAGCCATCTTGCACTCTTCATGTAATCTTGTATTGTATTTGGTCTTTGGATAGCCTCAACTTTAATGCTTCTGTCAGCAAAAGACTCCCCCTAAGCTGGTGCATCCAATCACCAAATCTTCAAAATCTTTAGCACTTGAGTAAACTCCATTTCAGCATTTGTATAGCCATCTTCAAACTCTTCAACTTTGATTGCAATGTAGAAAGGAGGTTCTACCATGCATCTAAATAAACTCCTCTTCATAGCACATTAACTTCTCAGCAACACACTTCTTCAATCTGTATACTATAAAATAAACATCTCGAGAAACCATAAAAATTTTTCAACAAAGTTAAGCAAATTATTATTATTCAAGATATGGTTAAACTGTATCACATATTAAGCATTTCTAATTCATCACCAACACGCTAATCTTTTATCTAACACCCTAGAACCTGCATGATTTAAAAATTTTGAACTCACTTTCTAACACCGTCTCCCCCTATCGGCAAAAATTCCTCCAAGAATAACAGTTTTCCATACGTTAAGAATTTTAAATGAAAAAAACACTATTTTTAGATTTTTATATTTTCTGAAAGCAAGTAAATAACAAAAGCAATAAACACTCTATTTTTGTGAAAATCACCGGTAAGAAGACCATATAAGCAAAATCAAACTGTTTTCACACTATTAGATAATTCTTTATATAATTTTCGTGAAAATCAGTCCAAGACGATTACAAGTATTTTTATCCACTTAAACAAAATGCATGAACATTTCAAGTACCATTACCATATGATATGTTAAGGTAATATTATACTAATATACTAGTGTGCCCCACTTCAGGACATACCCCCACGATCAAGGTATGCACAAAGATTCCTCATAGTAGGTGAGTATACTGAATTCATCCGTTTTGTTTTTTCAACGATAGATAATTGGTGACCAGGTCAGTACTTTCGTACATCAAAGATACTAATATCTAACGGGGGCTAAGACAAATAACATTTTTGGTACGAATTATGCAGTTTGCACATTTGAATGACTCTCTAGGAGAGCTTCTTCATTTATGGGTTTTGGCATTTTTAGCTCTTTTAAAATATCCTGGTTGTGTCTAGGTCAGCATGTATCTAGATGCAGCAGAATGACAACCCTGATACCCCCCAGATGAAATAACATTATAAAGACCAAAAAACTAAGATTTTGGCAATCTATCAACGCAAGATTTAAGGTCATTAAACCATACGCCACTGATGTGTTCCCCACTCATACTCAGTTTGTTAGGTTTATATCACATTGGTAAGTTGATTATTTCATGTTTTTTGCCTACTGGTACATCATATGATGAAGCTGCTATCACACTTAAGCATTTTAATTCATTTTCAGTGTGACAGCCTAACTTGCTGATGTACTATCATTTCTTCTCTTTCACACAGTGATAACTCATTTTTGATTTTCTATTTTTTTTATGTTTTTCATTTTTCAATGTTTTTGTATTTTGTGGTTTTTAAGAAAGCAGTAAAATATTTACAAAAACATTCTTATGAAAAACCAGTTATTCAGGATTCCTCATCCCGTTGAGTTCGACTAAATGCTCAAAGCGAGTTCTATCAAAAGCTTTCGTGTAAAGATCAGCTAGATTATCTAGTGTGTCAACTCGATGAAGTTCAATTAGTTTCTTTTCAGCACAATCCCATATAAAATGATAACGAATGTCAATATGTTTAGTTCTACTGTGCTTTACGGGATTGTTTGTGATCGATATAGTGGCATTATTATCTATCATAATAGGAGTACGAGTGAAATCCAAATCGCAATCGCGCGTCTGCTGTTGAATCCAGAGAACTTGAGAGCAGCAGCTACCTGCAACAATATATTCAGCTTCACACATAGAGGTAGACACACAAGATTGCTTCTTGCATTGCCAAGACACAATCCTGCCTCCTAAGAACTGACAACTACCTGTGGTAGACTTTCTGTTAGACTTGCTTCCTCCAAAGTCTGAGTCAGTGTAAGCAACAAACTTCAAATCACCGTCAGTTGGATACCACAACCCAAGTTTAGGTTTCCCTTTCAATTAACGAAGAATACGCTTCACCGCCTTCATGTGAGACTCCTTTGGATTAGCCTGATATCTGGCACACAGACATACAACAAACATGATGTCGGGTCTTGAAGCAGTCAAGTACATTAGTGAACCAATCATTGCCCTAAATTGAGTAGGATTAACATCTTCAGAACTTTCATGATCTGGGCCAAGATTGTGATTCTCGAAGATGGGTGTGTTGAAAGTAGCGCAATCCTCCATTTTGAGTCGAGACAAAATGTCATACACATACTTTGTTTGATGAATAAACGTCCCATCCGTCTTCTGGTCAACTTGTAATCCCAGAAAGTAAGACAGCGCACCCATAGCGCTCATTTCAAACTTGCTCTTCATCACTTCTCGAAATATTGACACATGTTTTCATCTGATGACCCAAAGATGATGTCATCCACGTATACCTGTACCAGCAGAAAATCTTCCTTCTTTCTCTTGATGAATAGTGTACTGTCAATCTGACCCCTTTTAAAACCATTCTTTATCAGATGTGTTGACAGTGTCTCATACCAAGCCCTGGGTGCTTGATGCAATCTATACAAAGCCTTATCAAGTTTGTACACACGATCCGGATAGTCTGGATCAACGAACCCATCTGGTTGTGAGACATACACCAGTCCTTGGACTTTCCCGTAAAGAAATGCACTCTTCACGTCTAGTTGGTAAACTTTGAAGCCCTTGAAGGATGCAAAGGCTAGGAACAAACGAATTGCTTCCAACCTTGCCACTGGTGCAAACACTCCATTGTAATCAATCCCTTCTTGCTGATTGAAACCTTGGACAACCAATCGAGCCTTGTTTCGCGTTACGATTCCTCGATCATCTTTCTTGCACTTAAACACCCACTTAGTGCCAATCTTTTTTTCACCTATAGGAAGGTCAACTAACTCCCAAACCTTCATCTTTGCAAACTGAGCTAATTCCTCTTGCATTGCTTCAACCCATGAATTGTCTTTCAGAGCCATATGAATGTTTTTCGGCTCCTCTTGGGAAATAAAGCAGCTATGCAAGCACTCGTTCACAATCCAAGTCTTCCCAATCATAGCATACAGACCTGAACTCTCTGCAATGCTTCTCCTTGTCTGAACACCTGCAGTAGGACCTCCAAGTATCAAGTCAACTGGATGATCTCTATTTGCTCGTGTAGTAGCAACGGTATCCACTTCTAAATTATCACCCAGGTTTGATCTGACCTCCCCCTGAATATTCTAATTTGTAAATGGATTAGTGAAATCCTCCCCCTAAATAGGTTCAGAGTCACTATCGCCTGAATCAAGATCAGCAGCACTTGAGGAAGTTCCAGGATTATATGTCATTGAGACACTTGATCTAGGCATGAATTCAGCCTCTTCATCCTCACTGATCATAGTCTGAATCAACTGAGAGTCATCTGCATTTGAAAACTCAGGAATATTAAATGATTTAAGCACACTTTCATAATCATATAATATAGCTGGACCACTCATTGATTGTTGAGGTTTATATGTAGTAATTTCAACATTAATCACAACCTCAATTTTATCAGTTTTTTGATTAAAAACCCTTTTATTCTGTGTGCCAGGAACTTAACCTAGAAAGTAACCTTCATCAGCTACCTCACCAAAAATTTTTTATCTTTGTTTCGCACAATTGTGTAGGGTAATCCAAAAGGTTCAAAGCCTGTTAAGTTTGGTTTTTCGTTAAACATAAGTTCATGACATGTTTTGTTAAAACGTTTAACGATTAACACTTTGTTTAGGACATAGCAAGCTGTATTCACAGCCTCTCCCTAGAAAAGAACTAGAAGCTTTGAATCTGAAAGCATAGTCCTAGCGGCTTCAATCAATGTACTGTTTTTTCCTCTCAACAACTCCATTCTGTTGAGGTGTATAAGGAGCAGACTATTGATGTTCTATTCCCTTTCGAAGACAGTAGAGATCCAGAATCCGATTCTTGAACTCCGTGCCATTATCACTCCTTATCCTCTTGATCCTTGCTTCATGGACGTTTTCCAATTTCGTAAAAAGATCTATCAGCACCTCCGTTGTCTCATCTTTTGTACCTAAAAAGAAAACCCATGAATAACGTGAGTAATCATCTATGACAACAAGACAGTAGTACTTTCCACCTATGCCCCTTACATTCACTAGACCGAATAAATCCATGTGAAGTAATTCATAAGGGGCATCTATGGAATTTACTGTTTTGGATTTGTGAGATTTCTTGTGTTGTTTTCCCTTTTGACATGGAAGACATTTATCTTCCACATGAAACCTCTGCAATGGCACCCCTTTCACTAGCTCATTTTTAATAATAAAGTTCATTTTGCGATAGTGAATATGGGCCATGCGTTTGTGCCACAACATTGATTCAGCTTTAGATGCTTTAGACAATAAACACGCCACCACAGCAGACGGATCCTTGGCACCCATGTCCATGACATAAGTATCATTTCTACTAGGTGCACGCATCACTATCCAATCGTCCGGAATCACCAAGACCGGTTTCAACACCAATGCTTCAGACTTGGTAAAATGGACCAAGTAACCCTTGTCGCAGACTTGTGACACGCTCATCAGATTGTGTTTAAGCTGCTCAACATAGTTCACTTTGTCCAGTGTGATCCTTCCTGTTGGTCACTTTTCCCCGACATGTAATTCGACCACCTTTCGCAAAGTAAAATTCACATGTCCTCCATCATAATTTTCAAACTCTGTCAGCAATCTAGCATCCCCCGTCATGTGCCTGGAGCAGCCACTATCAACATACCATAAGTTGATAATCCTCCTTAGCAGCTCCTGCACAACCCAACAAATAATTAGTAAGATTGGGGGACCCAAGCCTTAATGGTCTTGGGTCTTCCAGATTCATCAACTATAGGAACATCCATCCAATATCCATCACTCCTAACTGGAGTCTTGGATCCAGGACCTGTTGATGGAAATGGGGTTTGATTTCCATGAGGTCTCTGGTCCTGGGGATTCCTATGCATGTTTGGACTTTGTGACCGTTGGAAAAATTGATTTTGAGACCTTAAGTTTTAACCAACATATCCTGAGTTCGAATGAACTCTAGATTTACTCGTCGAAGATTGATTGTGGTAGTTTTTAAAGCCATTGTTGTAAAAAGTTCGACCACCATTATTTTGGTATCGAGTTTGATATTGACCTTGACTTCTGAAATTATTTGAATTATAATTGTTCATTCTTGGTGAACTGCTTCTAGGTCTCTCATATCTGCCTGATGTAGATTCAGGCTGAAATCTTTGTTGATTTCTTTGAAACCGAGGAACTTGTTGATCTCCTTTTTCAGCCTTATCTACACCAACAACAACACCCTCTTGTTGCTTAGGAGCAGATTTCTTTGGAGAGTTAGACACTCTCTCATCTTTATCACCACTCTTCTCTGGTGATTTCCCTCTCTGTTTCTCACTAATTTGTGCTACAGTCTTTTTGTTAGGACAACAACTTGCTACATGTCCTTTTATGTGACATTTGAAGCACGATCTTTTTGCCGAAGACTTCTTTACAGAAGTTTTTGAACTAGATCCTTCATTTGATGATGATGCCTTAGAAGGACCTTGTTCAGTTTGCCTAGATTCAGATTTTTCTACGCTTTTTATTTTTTGCAAACTCTACATTTGATTCGTTTTCAATAACAGTGGTTTCGTTTTTCATATCACTTCCCTGAACGAAAGTAACATTTTTAACAAAAGTTTGGTTTTTCTATTTTTTGGAGGTGACTTTTTCTTTTTCAAAATAGATTCCCCATTATTTTCCTTCTTAACATCATCATACTCTGACACATCACCCTGACTTGATGTGGAACTACTTGGAGATGTTGACACAAAGTCTGTTAACTCATCTTCATCAAGTAAGAAAGAATAGTCCTGACAAATAGGAGGTGGAAATTCATTAAGCCTTTGAAGCCCACACTAGTTTTGTCATTACTTTTCTTCAAGCCACCCATCATGTGTTTCATGACAAAAGTTGAGTCTCTAAATTGACTCAATTTCTTTCAAGTTCAACAATTTTTAATTGCGCTTCAGACAACTCCTTGCACTTTTCAGAAACCTCTTTTGTTTTCTCACTCATCGTATCATGAGCAAAGTCTATAATCTGAAATTTTTCGTTTAATTTGCAGGTTAAAGCTTCAATTTCAGTTTCATAACCTTTTATCTTCTTCAAATATAAAGACTCGTTTCTTTTAACAAAAAAGTTTGATTCTTTTATGTTAGACATCTCATTTACCAGACTTTGGTTTTGTGTTGACAACCTGTCAACCTCACCAAACAAACAGAAGTAGCAAAATTAGAACTTACCTCTCCTGTTGGTTTGTCTAAGTTGGCCATGAGAGCAGCAAGTTCAGCTTCCAATCTTTTATATGCAACATCATTTTCTTCAGCTTCCTTTTCATCGTCAGACTTTAGCTTTTCTTCTTCAACTTCAGTTGTCTGATCAGCCTTAGTTTCTACAACTTCAGTCACCTTCTCTACTTCAACATCCATATTTTCTTCAGCGTCCACCTTTGCTTCAGCATCTTCTGGGACTATCTCTGCCATGAATGCCTGTGTGACATTTTCATTACCTTCCAAATGAACGCTCCAGTCATACGAAACCTCTCATGCTATAGAGATCAAAGCTCTTGAGCTAGAGTTATTTGTTGCATTCCTGTTATTAGAACTCTGACTCAAAGACTCTGTTTTCGGCCTTTGACATTCCCTAGCAAAATGTCCGTAACTCTGACAGTTAAAGCACCTCACTTTGGTCTTGTCAAAACCAACACTCTTTCCCACGAACTTCCTTCCTGTCCTATTCATAAACCTCTTCACTCGTCTAGAAATCATGGCCATTTGCCATTGTAGATCCATTTCTTCTAGGTCATCTGGGTCAGTCTGATCATAATGTTCATCAAAAGTGGCAGGATCAGATATCTTACCATGAATGTAGTTCTCATAGGAAGCTACGAATGAAGCGAGTAACGCGAAATGTTCTTCTGCAGACTTCACACACATAGGCATAGATTTGCTACTGCCACTCTGATTAGTAGTTGTTTGTCTCTTAGCTCTAGTTGATCCTCCTGAAGCAGCAACAAAACATACATCACCCTCTGCATTATTGGTAACCTGCTCATTCTCACACGAAAGGAACGCCGTTGCAGAATCACTAGAAGCGTTGTGAGACAAAGAAGATGGAATGCCTTTGTAAATCCCTGGATCTTGAACCTGATCGTATCCTGTTTCCTTCTTCTTCATGTTGAGTTCATAAGCTCTCAGCTTACCAACAACTTCTTCCAATTCCTTAGTCTCATAATCAGCTTCCCCGTTGATCATGAGAGTATAGATATCCCACTTGGCAGGTAAAACATCAAGCAACTTATCATTTATCTCGATGTCAGTGTAGCCTTCAATGTCATAATTGTCCATTTCTAACATCAGATGATAGTATCTAGTGACGATATCTTCGAGAGACTCATTTCGCATGCCTTTAAGGATAGCAAACTGCTTCTTCAGTAGGTCTACATTGTTCTTTTTCACGTCAGCATTTCCCTCAAATCTTTTCTCTAATGCATCCCACATCTCTTTCGAGGTAGTGTACCTCTTGAAAGTATGTTTAATGCCATCAGGAAGTGACATCTTTATTGCAGCAAGAGCTCTCTTTTCTGCTTCATACATTTTCTTATGTTCAGCGTCCATGTTAACATAGGCAGTTACCCGTTGTCTGCCCTCAAACTCATGAGTTGGGTTCTCGTACCCATCTTCAATACAGATCTACATACGAGTGTCCTGATATTCAGCGAAGGACTGAAACCTATCTTTCCATGTAAGGTAGTTTTCTACCTTCATCATCTTGGGAGGTTTGTTCGTTGTCCCAACCTCATGCTCCATCCTTATCAACTCGTTTAGGTTCGACATGTTCAAAATTTAATGAAGAAGAGACAAACCAATACAGGTCCGTGCCAACCCAACATGGGGCGTGGTCAACTCTAAGATTCGTAGAATCTAAGATAGTACAGCAAGTACAAGTGCCACAGGCCGTGCCATTGACACACGGGGCCTTGTTAGTACAAGACCTGACACTTCAGTTAATGAAGAAGAGAGAGAATGAAGGCCATGGGGTCGTGCCAGGAGGGCACGGGGCCATGTTGATGCTCTATTTTTAGCTATAAATAAGGGTGCTTGGTTTCATTCCAACTCATCCCTTGGTAAACCACTTCTCTGACACTTGCCCCCAGTCCACCACCACAACAACACCAGCACCCACCACCATCATCCATCTTCCATCTTTTAGAGTGTGTAGTAGTCTTGAGATCCAAGATCGATCGTAAGAGTTCTTATCAAACAAAGGCTACGCTTGGCTAAACTCTTACATCACTTGGTGAAGACAAATCTTTTATGTATTACTTTTGATTTCCAATATTTGGCTACTTTTTATTTGGGTATGTATTAATGACTTTAATAACTAGTTTTCTATATTGAAGGTGAATTTTACTTAAACATTTATTCATGTTTTGTTGATTTACTCATTTGTGTCTTTACGGTCTATATAAAGCACATTAACTGCCTGGAAGGGGGTTAGAAGGGTGGTTGGGTAAGTTCTTGCCTCGTTTAGTGTATAGATCCTGTGAGGACCTAATTAAAGCTTAGTAGGACTTTCACGAGAGGCTGATCTTAATCACCTTGGGGGAAGTAAGAACCGCTTGAATCCCTTATTTATAAACTACTATTAAAACATTAAACCAACCTTGCGGGACTGTATCCTTGCTGACTAAGACCAATAGGTTGAGGGTAACGCTGCCTGGAAGGGGGCCTACCACTTTTCGCATTAGTAACTTACTTAATTATCTTTCAATAATCCAACCTTACGGGACTGTATCCCTGCTGACTCAGACCAATAGGTTGAGGGAACGTTGCCTGGAAGGGGGCCTACTACTATAACTTAAAGATAATCTCTTAAAAAGCCCAAAGTGCGAAAATCATCAAAGGATACATAAAAGAGGAATTGGAACCAAGTGATTCCTTTTGTCTATTTGTTTTCCTTATATTTTATTATTTTAATCTTATAGTTTATCTTTTTATAACTCACAAAACTTTTTATCAAAATTTGGTTAGATTAGACGTTAACGATAAACCGGTACTAAAAGCTCTTGTCATTGGACGACCTCGGTATCTTACCATCACTATTCTACGTCCGCGATGGGTGCACTTGCCCTAACGTTTGTAGAGTGATAGTATTATATCGTTTTTCTATAAATTTAAAACTTGATTAGCGAGTAAAAGAGCTTAAAATATATCTAAAAATTATACACACCCGCACACAAGTCAAGTTTTTGGCGCCGTTGCTGGGACACAAGGACTTTGAGAAAGCTTAAAATTTAACGGCCTAATCTTTTTTATCTTTTCTTTTTAGGTTTTTCTTCTTTTTCTTTAAATTTTTCAATTTTTGCAAAAGTGATAAGGGGCCGTGTGTGATCTACACGGGGCTGATGTGTGTCGATGTGAATATATTTTTTATGTATTTTAAGCCCTTTTTAACACTTTAGTCAAGTTTTAAATTTATAAAACACGATATTTTACTAACATTAAACACACATATGGGCAAGTGCACCCATCATGAGCGTAGTATAGCGTTGGTAAGATACCGAGGTCGTCCAAGGACACAAGAGCTTTTAGTACCGGTTTATCCTCAACGTCTAATCAAATCAAAAATTTAGAAAAAAGGTTTAAACATGAAAATAGAAACTAAAAATGCTGAAAATAAAAATAAAATAAAAACAGATAAACAAGATGAATCACTTGGATCCGACTTGCCTTTAGTGTAACCTTTGATGTTTTCCGCACTTTTGCACTTTTTAAGAGATTTTCTTAGTTATAGTAGTAGGCCCCTCTTTTGAAGGTGACGTTACCCTCAACCCAGTAATTTGAGTCAGCAAGGATACAATCCTAAAGGGTTGGATTATTGGAAGATAATTAATTAAGGTATTAATGCGTAATGTGGTAGGCCCCTCTTTTAAAGGTGACGTTACCCTCGACTAAGTGGTTTGAGTGGTTTGAGTCAGGGATACAATCCCAAGTAGCCGGGTTAATGTATTAATAGTAGTTTACATATGAGGGGATCAAGCCATTCGCACCCCCGCCATCCAATACCAGTGGGTATTGAAGGAGGTCCTAGTAAGCTTGACCCAGGTCCTTGCAGGATCTATACACTAAACAAGGCAAGAACCTTACCAAACCATTCCCTTAACCCCCGACCAGGTAGCCAACATATCTCCATATAGACCGTGGAGATATGAATGGTGTAAATCTTTTATTTTATATAGACAGTAAAATAACGCCAAGACACCACGGACAAATGATAAGGAAGTTTCACCTTCAACATAAGAAACTAGTTATTAAAGTCACTAATACAAAACCAAATAAAAAATGCAAAAGGATTAAAAAAACAAAAGTATTAACTAAATGCTTGTCTTCACCAAGTGATGTAAGAGACTTAGGCAAACATGGCCTTTGATTGTCAAGAACTCTTACTATCAATCTTGGATCCCGAGACTACTACAGACACTCTATGATGGATGATGGATGATGGATGATGGTGGCGGATGTGGGTGTTATAATGGTGGTGGAGTGTGGGTGTAGTGGGAGAGAGGTGGTTTGTCAAGGGATGCTTTCGAAGTGAACCAAGCACCTCTATTTCTAGCCTGCACAGAAGCCCAGACACGGCCCCGTGTCCACTGGGCATGGCCCCATGTCCATCCACTTTCTCTTTCTTCATTTAATGCAGTTTGTCTGTATTAGTTGACCACGCCCCCGTGTCCGATGGGCACGGCCCCGTGTGCAGAAGCGTATCTGTACTATCAAGACTTGCTTGGATTCTGTGAATCTTAGCGTTGACCACGGCCGTGTGGAGCTGGGCACGCCCTTGTGTTGGGGAATAGAAACTTCTACGCTTTTTTCTTTTCTACAGACACTTGGGCACGCCCCCGTGTCCTCTGGGCACGGGGCGTGTTCAGCCTTCTGATGTCTTGTTTTTGCTTGGGAAGATGCTGTCGAGGGGTCGGGCATGCCACGTTTATTCCTTTTCTTGTATTGGTGTTAGATTTAGCTGCATTTTTGCTTCTTTTGTTCATTTACGCTCTTTTAACCCTGAAAATACAAAAGGAAGACAAAAGCACACTTTTTCCAACATTAGTACTAAAAAAGGGTTAGTTTTATGCCTCATTTGATGTAATTTATATGTTGCATTTTACACACATCAAATACCCCCACACTTGAATCTTTGCTTGTCCTCAAGCAAAACTCTTTATAATGTGGCTTACACACCCAAATGGAATGGGTAGAAGAGAAGTTTTTGGGCTTGTCTTGAGTGTCGGGATTCCAAGATCTTTATTAGGTTTTATTTTTATGTTATTTACAATCCTATTCGTTATGATTTATTTAGAACATTACATAAGAGAAATTACTTATTTGGGCATAACATGCCTTTTTAAAATTCCATTTATATACAAGTTCACATACCTCACGGGAGATCACTCAACACTCGGCCGAAGATGTATTTTTGTGAAACAGTCAAGACCGGCATGGAACTTACTTCTACCATATGCTTGCCAATCAATCAATCCTCCTCATTTTTAATTATAAACCTTTGTAAATATCAAGAGGACTTTGGGGAAGGGTTAGGCTTGGGTTAAAGGTAGGTGGTTTTGGGTTAGTGGTTAGTAGAAAAGGGTTAAAGGCGTAAAAAGCGTTGGTTTTCGTAAAACTTTTTGTTTTTGTGACTTTTTATTTGAATGAAGCATTTTTCAAACAAAGTTTCTTTGGAGGAACTTGTTTGTTTATTGCTAGACTCCATCATCATTTTTTTGGATAAGGAATGTCACATGAAAACCGAGCTTTCTACTAAAATAAAGGGTTTAAAATGAAAATTGGTTTTTGGTGGGTAAAGGTTGTTTGTTTTGTGGGTTTAGAAATGAAAAGGTTTAGGCTCAAAGGGGTTAACTAGGGGGATTTTGGGTAGGTGGTAAAAAAAAGAAAAATAATGGTGTTGAAAGAAAAAGGGTTAGTCTTAATGCCTCCATCATTTACTTACTTGGGTTTAAGTTGGTAAGGATCGGGAATCTATTGTCGTGCCAAGTTCTAGAGTCGTAAGAAACCAAGCGGCTATTCACACAAGAAACGGAAAATGAGCATTTAGTTTAAAGATGTGTATATGTATGCTCAATAAAGGCTCAAAACTCACTTTTTGTGGGAATGGGTTTTTAATGTGATCAAGTATATATAATCAAATTTAACTAGATTTGTCATGCCGTTTCATAATTTTCTTATGTTGGTTCTTTTTATCACGACCCTATCGGTTGTAAATTCGTAAAAATATAACCTTTTTAGAACTTGTTATTCCCAATTTAAACCAAGACAAGTAAAAAGTAAAAAAAATGAAAAGTTTTTGAAAAAATTTGGGGTGTTTAGCGGTTCCAATATAGTTTTGTGTAAGGCTTGTAATTAGGACTTGCAAAATTCAAGGTTTTAGCATCCCCCCCACACTTAAATTACATATTGTCCTCAATGTGTCCCAAAAATAAGTTTTTAGGTTGATTGAATGTGTAAAAGGTGTGTTAAAAACAAAAATTTATGTTACTGGGCATCTGGACCCGGGCCGTGGTGTCCGGGCACGGCCCCGTGTTCAGATTGCCAGTAATAGAAAGTAACAAAAAGTAACAGAAGGCTGGGCACGGGGGCGTGTTCAGCGAACACGCCTCTTGTCTAGTTACCTGAACTGGGCGTTTTTCTGCAGAACCTTGAGCACGGGGTCGTGTTGGTTGGGCACGGCTCGTGCTGAACTTGCTGTAATGAAGAAAAATTGTGGTGAGGCTCTATTTTCGTGCATGGAGTGTTGGTTCAAGTCTCCCTTAGTATCCTTCACCATCCCGAGTGTGTTTTACCCATTACAACATCATCCAAACACCAAATAATTTGAAAACCATCATTCATTAAAGAGTGGATTACAATAAGTTCCTAATAAAACATAAACTAAAACTTAGATAAGTAGGTCAAGAAACACAGGAAATCTAAAACCGCAAAAAAGTCCTAGCCTATAGTTTATTTTAAGAGCAAAATTTCTGATAAAGATAATTCTCTCGGTTGAATGAGGCTTGAAGAACTTCTCCTCCGGGAATGGTCCCTCACACGTCGTTGAGCCATTCTTCTATCTTCCTAGGGAGAAGAAAGGCGGGCTCATTGGCATCATCATTTTGAGGGGGTGTATCTTCCACCGGAACTTCTTGTAAATTGTCAAGAGGAGGTTCCGCGGGGATGTCATCCCATCCGGTGGGGTTATTGACTCCAAGTGCTAGGTTCCAATCTTCTTGGGGAAGGATTGGTTCCATGGGAGGTGTCACCAGTATGTTCAACCTCCGGTGCAAGAGGTTGATTTCTTGGAAACTATTTTCTAGCCCCCACCGTCAGATAATTTATACGGTCGATCAGGACCTCTTCTACGGATGTCATTTCGTCGAGAGCTTCTCGTAGTGCCATCACATAGCGTACAAGAGTCGCCTCGATTGAAGGCCTTCGTTCCCTTCGACTGTTTCTGGAATGTGCTGAAGAGGTTCCACTGTTTTGTCTTGACATTCTAAGAAAACAGACCGAAAAGAGTTCATTTTAGTGCAACAGTACCCCGAACACGGCCCCGTGTTCACCTCTCTGCAAATTTTTGGAACAAGGAATCTTGGAGCTTTAAATTATTTTTCTGACTTTTGAAGCATTTTTAAGCAGAAATAACTTAAAACAGTGTTGTAAAACTAATTTTTAACAAGATTCCTTGAATATAAATCTAACAAATATCATAATAAAGCTTGAAACCATGGTGATTTCAAGCTCTAATGGAGGTGTTGAGGGAAAAATGAAGAAGAAGGTAATGGACAAAAGTAGAAAAGACAAGATGGTTGTTGAGAACCTTCTATAGAATATACCTAGTATGGTATGTGTGAAGATCCCACCAAATCTCTGTCTTTGGAATGGTCCAAATGTGCAGGAATCTTTGCTGCATTTATAGAAAACGACAGCACGCTGGACACGGCCCCGTGTCGGCTGGACACACATACCATACTAGGCCGTGTGCAGACAAGATTCTGACACTTTTTGTCCGTATTCTGACCGAAAGTCAGACGAGAATCTTTTGGTGGACACGGGGGCGTGCTGACCTAGACACGGCCCCGTGCCCAGAAGCTGTTTATGAAGTTTTGTCTATTTTTAAGGAATTTATCCGGATCGGGTGGTTCCTTACTGGGCGGAACAACACCAAAGTGCCTAAGATACCTAAGTTGCCCTTGTTTTAGACGAGAATGCAAGAGGTTATCGGAAAGGGTGATTCCTATGCTAAATGTAGGTGGACAAGTCCAACCATTATCCGGGCTCTCGTTAAAGAAGGTGTATGTCGAATCGCTCAGGTCTATGTATGCATCGACGGAGGTCGATGGAGAGTCCTTCATGGCACAATCGACACAGGGACGACTATCGCTCAAGTCTTCACTAGAGTTAGAGGTGATTTCGGGAGCGACGATGTTGTTTTTATCCGAATACGATCTCAATAATTCTTCGTGGGTGTTGTCTTGAGATGAATTAGTTATGTCCATCTCAAGCTCTTTTATCCAATTAAGAATTAGATCTTCTAGTTGAAAAAATTATTCAAGAAGCATTTCATCTAGAAGGGATGATTAAGAGCATTCGAGGGAGAGATAGGGATTATTTTTACTTTCACTCATCTTAAGGCTACAGGAAAACAATGGGTCTATATAGTGGGGAGTATAATTTAAAAAATAACATTTTAAATCTTCATGAGTTCCACCACATAATTGACACCACGTACCATAAGAGGAGTGAAAGTAAAAATGATCAGTATCACTCATGATTGCGTTAGAAATTACCAGCCATCGGGATCTTACGGCTCTGTTTTCAGTATCTGAAGCTTGGGCACGGGGCCTGTTCAGTGGGCACGTCCCCGTGTTCAGCTACTGTCTGACTTAAGACAGGATTGCCAGTACCAAAGATTGGGCACGGGGCATGTTCAGCGGGCACGGCCCGTGCTGAGCTCTGCAGAAGCTGAAAATTTAAGAAAAATCCTAAAAAAAAACAGAAAAATAGTAAAAACGATTAGGCCGTTGATTCCTAACTTTCTTAAAATCCTTGTGTCCCTGGCAGCGGCACCAAAAACTTGATGTGTGTCGGTGTGAATATATTTTTTATGTATTTTAAGCCCTTTTTTAACACTTAAGTCAAGTTTTGTAGGATCGTGTACGGACCCGAAACGAGTCTATCAGAGGTGTTCTACACAATATGAAAGGCGGAAACAGACATATTGTGTGTAATTCAGCAAGATATTCACTTATAACTGTCTTTTGATTGATATCTGAGCAATTACAGATCTGTAGACACTTCGACAGAGCTTCGCCATCGGAAAACACTATTCTAATTCTGTTTCAAATGAAACGGTCCAACCTCTATTTATAGACTACCTAATTCCACGCGAAACATGCTTCAAACGATATTACATAGAAGCGGAATTAACAACTCAAGCGGAATTAACATCTTCACACGGAATTACATTGTAATTCCGTGTGGAATTACTTGAAGACTTCTTCAAACGGAATAAGCCATCTCAAGCGGAATTAGCCACTTGACTTGATTTCTCGATCTTCGTGCCCTGAATAATGCAAGACACTTAAGATTCGTCAACATTCGAGGGGGAGTCTGTTGGTGCATGCGTCTGTCGACTTTGTAGGATCGTGTACGGACCCGAAACGAGTCTATCAGAGGTGTTCTACACAATATGAAAGGAAGAAACATACATATTGTGTGTAATTCAGCAAGATATTCACTTATAACTGTCTTTTGATTGATATCTGAGAAATTACAGATCTGTAGACACTTCGACAGAGCTTCGCCGTCGGAAAACACTATTCTAATTCCGTTTCAAATGAAACGGTCCAACCTCTATTTATAAACTACCTAATTCCGCGCGAAACATGCTTCAAACGATATTACATAGAAGCGGAATTAACAACTCAAGCGGAATTAACATCTTCACACGGAATTACATTGTAATTCCGTGCGGAATTACTTGAAGACTTCTTCAAACGGAATTAGCCATTTCAAGCGGAATTGGGCATTTGACTTGATTTCTCGATCTTCGTGCCCTGAATAATGCAAGACTCGATACAAGACGAAGTCGACAGACGCATGCACCAACAAGTTTTAAATTTATAAAACACGTTATTTTACTAACAATAAACACACATATGGGCAAGTGCACCCATCGTGAGCGTAGTATAGCATTGGTAAGATACCGAGGTCGTCCAAGGACACAAGAGCTTTTAGTACCGGTTTATCCTCAACGTCTAATCAAATCAAAAATTTAGAAAAAGGTTTAAACATGAAAATAAAAACTAAAAATGCTGAAAATAAAAATAAAATAAAAACAGATAAACAAGATGAATCACTTGGATCCGACTCGCCTTTAGTGTAACCTTTGATGTTTTCCGCACTTTTGCACTTTTTAAGAGATTATCTTAGTTATAGTAGTAGGCTCCTCTTTTGAAGGTGACGTTACCCTCAACCCAGTAGTTTGATTCAGCAAGGATACAATCCTAAAAGGTTGGATTATTGGAAGATAATTAATTAAGTTATTAATGCGTAATGTGGTAGGCCCCTCTTTTGAAGGTGACGTTACCCTCGGCTAAGTGGTTTGAGTCAGTAGGGATACAATCCCAAGTAGCCGGGTTAATGTATTAATAGTAGTTTACATATGAGGGGATCAAGCCATTCGCACCCCCGCCATCCAATACCAGTGGGTATTGAAGGAAATCCTAGTAAGCTTGACCCAGGTCTTTGCAGGATCTATACACTGAACAAGGCAAGACCTTACCAAACCATTCCCTTAACCCCCGACCAGGTAGCCAACATATCTCCATATAGACCGTGGAGATATGAATGATGTAAATCTTTTATTTTATATAGACAGTAAAATAACGCCAAGAGACCACGGACAAATGATAAGGAAGTTTCACCTTCAACATAAGAAACTAGTTATTAAAGTCATTAATACAAAACCAAATAAAAAGTGCGAAAAGTTTAAAAAAACAAAAGTATTACACTAAATGCTTGTCTTCACCAAGTGATGTAAGAGACTTAGGCAAACATGGCCTTTGATTGTCAAGAACTCTTACTATCAATCTTGAATCCCGAGACTACTACACACAATCTATGATGGATGATGGATGATGGATGATGGTGGCGGATGTGGGTGTTATGATGGTGGTGGAGTGTGGGTAAAGTGGGAGAGAGGTGGTTTGTCAAGGGATGCTTTTGAAGTGAACCAAGCACCTCTATTTATAGCCTGCATAGCCTGGACACGGCCCCGTGTCCATACAGTTTCTCTTTCTTCATTTAATGCAGATTGTCTGTATTAGTTGACCACGCCCCCGTGTCCGCTGGGCACGGCCCCGTGTGCAGAAGCGTATCTGTACTATCACGATTTCCTTGGATTCTGCGAATCTTAGCATTGACCACGGCCGTGTGGAGCTGGGCACGCCCCCGTGTTGGGGAATAGAAGCTTCTACGCTTTTGTCTTTTTTGCAGACACTTGGGCACACCCCCGTGTCCGCTGGGCACGGGGCGTGTTCAGCCTTCTGATGTCTTGTTTTTGCTTGGGAAGATGCTGTCGAGGGGTCGGGCATGCCACGTTTATTCCTTTTCTTGTATTTGTGTTAGATTTAGCTGCATTTTTGCTTCTTTTGTTTATTTTACGCTCTTTTAACCCTGAAAATACAAAAGGAAGACAAAAGCACACTTTTTCCAACATTAGTACTAAAAAAGGGTTAGTTTTATGCCTTATTTGATGTAATTTATATGTTGCATTTTACACACATCAGGGCCGTGTCTTACCTCCAGTAACTTTAGAACTATTTTTTGCCAGATACAGACTGCAGAACGAGGCCGTGTGACCTTCACACTGGGCCGTGCCAGATCAACAGTTTGTAAGAAAATAGTAACCTCTTGATCCCGACGGTTAAAAAAGAACTTTCTGGAAAACATGGATTTTTATGATTATTTTTACCCTCGCCGCTCTTATGGTGAATAGTGCGAGTTATGTGGTGAAATGCATTAAAAATTAGAATGTGGCATTCTAAACTTCACCCCCACTACTTAGCCCCATCGTTTTCCTATAACAATCACCTTAAAATGGGCAGGAGTAAAAATGATAGTAACGTCCATCCAACTTAACCCCATCAACCCTCTTACCTAGAAGACTTAGAAGATATCAGTCAAATAGAAAAGTGGATTCTCCAAAAACTCAAAGAAATAGAATCCATGATGAAGGCGCGATGTTCATCAAGGAATTTAAACGAAGGAGAATCGATGGAGGAACCATCAGGTACAAATAACACCGTGACCAACAAACCTACCCTAGACACGTGCGAAGACGAGGGAGATAGTCGTCCCCATTTCGACCTCGCGATGACAGTCCCCTTTACAGTGTGTGAGTTTCACACCGACGGTTTGGGTAGGAGCGAGCCAACTCACACCTTCTTTAACAAGAGCCCGGATAAGTTAAATAAGGGAAGGTTCCGTTTTCCCATTTATAAGTTAGGATTTTATCTTTCCGACAACCTCTTGCGTTTTCGCACCTCTCGTCGGAGCCTAAGGTATATCCGGCAATACGGTGTTGTTCCAACTAGTAAGAAACCACCCGATATCGGAAAATTACTTAAAAACCTTAGACAAGCTTCATAAAAACCCTGAAACACGGGGCCATGTTCCTCGAAACGGGACCGTGTCCAATTTTCTTCAAAAACATGGGGGCGTGTTGTATAAACACGGGGCCGTGCCCCTCGTATTTCGCAACACGGGACCGTTTCACCTAGACACAGGTCGTGTCTCACTAACAGACAACGTTCTCTGACTCATGCAGGTGACACGAGGCCGTGTTGCCCAGGCATGGGGACGTGTCAACGTGCTGTCACTGTTTATAAAGTCAGCCTTGAGGAGAATGTTTGGAGCCATTCCACAAAGGCCAAGATCATGCAGATCTTTCACATATACCCAAAAGGGTATGTTCTTGAAAAGGTTTCATATAACCTTCTTGTCTTTACTTGTTATAGTCATTTCCTCTTCTTCCTTCCACCAAACCTCCATTGAAGCTTGAAGCTTCAAGCTCAAAATACTTCAATTAGAGGGTCAAAAGCATGATTTTTAGCTCAAGGTTTTTTCAAATCTACTATAGTAAAACATTATTTTAAGTTATTTACGTCAAGAAAAGTAAGAAATTAAACACATCTAACTTAAAATAAAATTTCTTGAGCTAAAATATCAGAGCTGGTGGTGCAGCACGGGGCCGTGCTAGTTCGTCCCATATTCCAAAGTCGTTAATGGTTTCTCATATTTTCTAGAATGTCAAGCCAACATAGTGGAACATCGTCCAACAACTCAGAGAATAACCGCCGAGGAAGGAGGCTTTCTCTTGAAGCTACTCTCGTTCGATATGTGAGTGCTTTAAGAGAATCTCTTGAGGAGATGACCGCGGTAGAAGAGGTTCTAATCGACCGAGTGAACTACCTCTCTATAGCGTTGGAAGATTGCTTCAGGGAGATCAACCTTTTACATCAAAGGTTGAACATCTTGGTTGTGCCTCCAATGGAACCAATTTGGCCTCAAGAGGATTGGAATCTTGCTAACGAGGTCATTCAACCCACCGGATGGGATGTCGAGATCCCGGAACCTCCTGCTATCAATGTCGCCTTTGAAGTTCCGATCAATCCCGCTCCCCTACCTAAAGAAGAGGTCGATGAGGAACCTTTTATCTTCCTTCCGAGGGAGATAGAGGAAATGCTCAATGACCTCTAATCGGGTATTTCCGGGAATATCTTAAAGCCCTCCGAAGACTAACATTCTTAGATCTAGGAAATAACTATTAGGGATTTGAAATAAAATCTCACGGGGGCATCTCTCAAGACTCTTTCTATCTAATTTAGGATTGTAATTTTTATTTCTACTTGTATTTTCTTTTTAATGAAATGGAAGTATCTTTGATGGTGATAACAATAAATGTGTGAAAGAAGTTTAAAAAAAAACAAAGGGATGTTGAAAAAAAGGGGACCCTATGCACGTAAACCAGAGCCTCCCGCTTCAAAAACTGCAGATCAGAGTCTCCAGCACGGGGCCGTGCTCAACTGTCTGATGTCAAAAATTTTCTGCCGAGAAGGTGACACGGGCCGTGTCTACTCAGCACGCCCCCATGTCCACCATACTATAAGTATTATGTTTCATTTTGTTACTGGCACTTTGGCCATGGGACCGTGTCCACCTAGCACGCCCCCGTGCTGCAATGCCCAGTAACAACAAAATTGTTATTTTACCCACTTTTTGCACATTTAATCAAACCAAATCCTATTTGGGACACATTAAGGACAATATGTAATTTAAGTGTGGGGGATGTTAAAACCTTGAATCGTTTGTCCTAAAAACAAGCCTTACACAAAACTCGCCTTGGAAAACCGCTAATCACCCCAAACTTTTTTTTTTGTCAAATTTTTTCATTTTTTTACTTAAATTGGTTTAGTTGGGTAAAATATGTTTTAAAAAAATGTTTTTACTAATTTACACCTGATAGCATCATGATAAAAAAACCAATTAAGAAAATTATAAAAACGGGCATAACAAATCTTAAATTTGATTATATATACATTTTTACACTATAACCTCTTTCCCACAAAAGTGAGTTTTGAGCCTTTACCGAGCATACAAATACACATCTATACTAATTGCTCAATTTTTCGTTTCTTGTGTGAATAGCCCGTTTTGTTCTTACAAATCTAGAACTTTCTAAAGCGATACATTCCAAATCCTTACCGACACAAATCCAAGTAAGTAAATGATAGAGGCATTAGGACTAAACCCATTTTCATTTTAAACCTTTATTTTTCCTTTCATCCTTTACCAAAAACATCCCCTTAGATAAACCTCTTTGAGCCTTAAACCTTTCATTTCTAAACCCGCAAAAACATGTACTTATGCAAAAACAACCACCCACATCCACAAACCTTTTCATTTACACCCTTTATTTTTGTAAAAAGTTCGGTTATAAAAATTACAAGTATGGCTCAGTTTCAACTTTGGATTAAAAAAAACCAAAGTTTTTTTTTGCTAAACCATAAAGCGATGGAAAAGCCGATACCTTTTACGCTTTTTCGCCATTTTTACCGAACATACCTACCCGAACCACAACCTACTCTTTAAAGCCCTCTTGATATTTACAAGGATTTAAAGTCAAAAGGGAGGAGGTTTGATCATTTTTCAAGCCTAAGTAGGAGTAAGTTCCAAACCGAGGACGAGCGTTTTCACTTAAACAACTTCGGCCGAGTGTTGAGTGACTATTTGTGAGGTGTGTAAATTTGTATATAACTAAATTGAATTTTATAAAGGCATGTTATACCTAAAACAAACAATTTTTCTTAAGTTGTGTTTTAAATAAATCATGTATTGTAAATAAAATAAAAACAGAATAAATTTAGAACTTGGATTCCAGACACTCTAAAGATAAGCCCAAAACTTTTCTTTTACCTATTCCGTTTAGGTGTGTAGTCCACGATATAGAGTTTTACTTGAGGACAAACAAAGATTCAAGTGGGGGGTATTTAATGTGCGTAAAATACAACATATAAATTATATCGAATACGGCGTAAAATCAACCCTTTTTGGGCAATAATGTTGGACAAAGCATGTTTCTTTGTTTCTTTTTAATTTACAGGATCAAAAGAGCTTAAACGCACAAAAGGAACAAATTAACAGCAGAAAACAACATAATTGCAAAGAAGAAGGATTGACACGATTCGCCAAGCCCCCATCCACATCCAAACCAACAAAAATAACAAGAACAGAAGCTTCAGCATGGGGTTGTGCCCACCAGGCATGGGGCTGTGCTCAGTCAAGATTCTCTACAGAAAAAGAAAAGAAGAAATGACAAACCAACACGTGGTCATGCCAACCTAACACGGGGTGTGGTCAACTCTAAGATTCGTAGAATCTGAGATAGTACAACAAGTACAAGTGCCACGGGTCGTGCCGTTGACACACTGGGCCATGTTAGTACAAGACCTGACACTACAGTTAATGAAGAAGAGAGAGAATGAAGGCCACGGGGCCATGCCAGGAGGGCACAGGGCCGTGTTGATGCTCTGTTTTCAGCTATAAAAAAGGGGTGCTTGGTTTCATTCCAACTCATCCCTTGGCCAACCACTTCCCTCACACTTGCCACCAGTCCACCACCACTACAACACCAACACCCACCACTATCATCCATCTTTTAGAGTGTGTAGTAATCTCAAGATCCAAGATCAATCGAAGAGTTCTTGTCAAACAAAGGCCATGCTTGGCTAAATTCTTACATCACTTGGTGAAGACAAATCTTTTATGTATTACTTTTGATTTCCAAACTTTGGCTACTTTTATTTGGGTATGTATTAATGACTTTAATAACTAGTTTTCTATATTGAAGGTGAATTTTACTTAATCATTTTTTCATGTTTTGTTGATTCACTCATTCGTGTCTTTACGGTCTATATAAAGCACGTTAAGGGGGTTAGAAGGGTGGTTGGGTAAGTTCTTTCCTATTCAGTGTATAGATCCTGTGAGGACCTTATTTATGCTTAGTAGGACTTTCCCTAGAGGCTGATCTTAATCACTCGGGGTAAGTAAGAACCGCTTGAATCCCTTATCTATAAACTACTATTAAAACATTAAACCAACCTTGCGGGACTGTATCCTTGCTGACTCAGGCCAATAGGTTGAGGGTAACGTTGCCTGGAAGGGGGCCTACCACTTTCGCATTAATAACTTACTTAATTATCTTTTAATAATCTGACCTTGCGGGACTGTATCCCTGCTGCTGACTCAAACCAATAGGTTGAGGGTAATGCTGCCGGGAAGGGGGCCTACTACTATAACTAAAAGATAATCTCTTAAAAAGCCCAAAGTGCAGAAATCATCAAAGGATACATAAAAGGGGAGTTGGAACCAAGTGATTCCTTCTTGTCTATTTGTTTTTCTTATATTTTTATTATTTTTATCTACTAGTTTATCTTTTTATAACTCTCAAAACTTTTTATCGAAATTTGGTTAGATTAGACGTTAACGATAAGCCGGTACTAAAAGCTCTTGTGTCCTTGGACGACCTCGGTATCTTACCATCACTATACTACGTCCGCGATAGGTGTACTTGCCCTAACGTGTGTAGAGTGATAGTATTATATCGCGCTTTATAAATTTAAAACTTGATTCACAAGTAAAAGAGCTTAAAATATATCTAAAAATACACCTGCACATACGTCAGATACCATTTGGTATAATTAAAAATAAATTGGGGCAAACTATATCTCTTGTTAGCAATTTTACATGCTTGTCAATACAGTCGGGGACCCGAAATCGTATGCTGGTACATGATTAATAGACACGACACATTTTTTTATATTCATATATATATATATATATATAGGGTGGGGTTCTAGAGTGAACACCAATGTATTTGCGAACTGAGTGAACAAATCTTGGCCATTGATTTACACACATGTATGGTCAGGATTTCATCATCAAATCCTAACCATTGATTTACACACATGTATGGCCAGGATTAGTTCGCTCAGTTCGCAAACTACACTGGTGTTCACTCTTGAACCTAATCCTATATATATATATAGCATTAGTGTCTTTCAGGTGTATGCCTACACCCAACGCTCTAGTCGTGGCCATTTGCAATTAAACGAGTTGGGACTCAAGGACACTGTCGTACTAACTCCCAAGTGTTTAAGTCATCAAGCAAAACGGATTAAAATGGGTTATTTGCATTTCTATAACAACATTCTTCATTTTGTAATACCCGACCAAGTGGCTAATGCAATATCCCAAGCCTTTATAAAATAAAAGGGCAATTGCATATTTCCCCTTAAAAAAACTACTTAATTGCGTATTTACCCAACTTAAAATTAAAATTGCATATATCCCCTTCCTTAACTAATAAAATTGAAAATTTACCCATTTTGATTTATTTCATTAAAAACAAGTTATATAATGACATTTTTACCCTTGTTTTTACTAAAACTTAAAAAAAATACATATTTATTCATTTTTACTAGTTTTTGTAGATTTTTTACTAGTTTAGCGGTTTATTTCAGTGTTTAAGTTTTAGTAAAAATGAATAAATATGTATTTTTTTTTTTTGAAGAATTGTTAAAAATCCACAAAGACTAGTAAAAATGAATAAATTTGTATTTTTTTAAGTTTTAGTAAAATAAGGGTAAAAAAGTCATTATATAACTTGTTTTTAATAAAATAAATCAAAATGGGTAAATTTGCAATTATATTAGTTAAGGAAGAGGATATATGCAATTTTAATAGTTAAGGAAGGGGATATATGCAATTTTAATTTTAAGTTGGGTAAATACACAATTAAGAAGTTTTTTAAGGGGAAATATGCAATTGTCCCTAAAATAAAATAGGCTAAGAGTATTTACGTGTGCTAGTCTTTAATAATATCAATATTTAGCACAGCCGTAATTCAAAACAACTTAAACTTAAGCGCAATTTACTGCAGGCTTCTAGTCTGGAATGAACCAAAATATTATCTATTAGAATTTTAACGGGTCATTTATAAGTCTTTATCTTTGACCGGTTAACTTAAGGATACGCTGGGTTCGCTAGATTAAGCGTTCATCGGATAAAATGTGGTTCATACCCTTCCGAGTGCAAGGACTCGTACAATATGGGTTTAATAGCCAAACATTTTGATTAAAAATGGTTTTGACCCGATTCGGCTAGTTTATATATTTTATTTTATTTAAACTAGCCATACGCGCATATACGGTATCGGGTGATCGAATAGGTCTATGATGAGTTCATTATTCCAAAACATATTTCATAATGTTATAAAATCGGTTTCAAAGTCCGATTATAAGTCTCATTGGTTTTAAAACCATTTTTATGCCATAAGGGCATTTTTTGCACTTTTAAAGTATATAATGTTGACTCGTCAATCGAACCATTAAACGGCATGACCAAAAGGTATAATCTCAGAGGGTTATTCCCTAGAATATCTTGGTCACATAAAAAGCCTTAATCGGGTTCTAAGTTTGACCAAACGAGTCAGAATCGAAAGTTAAAGCAAAAGTCAAACTGTTTGACTTTCGACTACGAAATAAGCTCTAAATTGGAAATGACTAGTTGAACCTGATAAAAAATGTCCTAATATGTTATATAAAATATTATGATGTCAAATCTTGGGTTTTGATACTTAGAAATTCATTTATCTTAATTTGCAAAATTTACGTTTTAGACTTTTATTTTATATAAGTTTGACTCGTCAATTCTCCTACTTAATATGATTATCAGAGGTTGAAATTGCAAGGGATTGGCATCTTCATTATTACAATAACGTTGTAAAGTTCTTTTTGAACTTTGACTTGACCAAAATGGTCAGAATCGAAAATCAAAGAAAAAGTCAATTTGCTTGACTTTCGCCTAATAACTACCCAAATAATGGAAAAAGACTAAGGAAGAACACTTACAAGTGTTCAAGGGAAGTTTATAATTTCAGGGAGGAGGCCTCTATGAAGAGAAGCAGCTCTAAAGTGATATAGAGAGGAAGAAAAGAATGGTGTGAAGAATTGTGTACTAACTTAGCCTATTAATACTAATCTTCACAAGAGGAAAACATTACAAGTGTCCCTAATGCTCTAAGATGTTGATTAGTGGCATGAGAGATGTCAACACCAGATTGCAGGTGGCAAAGATGGTGTTTATGTGTCAAGATTGTAGAAAAGACTGCTGCCATCGATTACTCTACCGTCTCAGCGCACCTCTTACGAACCGTAAGGGGGTACGGACCTGGCGCGTAGAATGTTTTAGATACCCCTTACGGACCGTAAGGGGTTACCTAAAACGGTCCGTAGGGACCTCTGAAAAAAATTAATTTGCCTTTAAGGAAGATTTAGCCCCTCAACTTCGAATTGATATTATTTTCATGATTTTTAACCCTTTTTAACATTATAATTTCTCATATCTGAATTATACGGAGAGATATTACACACGTGTCACGCTAGGATTCGATCTAAATATATTGGGGTGTTACACTTAAGCTCGGCTTGTTTAACATATAGGAGCTCGAGTTTGGTTTGGTTTAGTTTGTTTTGAACTGTATTTTTAGAGCTTAAGTTCGGTTTGTAAGTAGTTTTCCAAGCTCGAGCTCGACACGTTTATTATTTTTTTATTATATTTTAATTTATTTGTCTATATTTATAAATTTTGTTTATAATTATTAATTATAACTTTTATTATAAGATTGTTATATAGTTATGTTAGGATCGGAGGCTACTCATGATTGTGTTAGTTTGTATAACTTAGACAAATCAATCGAAATGAACAGAGTTTAAGTGCAACGGAAATGAATAACAAACTTTGTAAACACAATCATAAAGGGAAATAGATTTGATAAACACATGAATTGCATCAGTCGAAAGATAACAAAGTAAATTGTCGCAACCCCCGATCCCTTATCTGTCCCGGGAACGGGCGGACGCGAGCTCATATTTTCGGTGGTATCAGGTATTTAATCTTGCAGCGGAATTTACATCAGGACCGTAGTTAGGAAATGTTTATAAGAGTAAAACCACCATATTTGATATTAATAATAACATGGGCAAAACCCAAGTTTCTTATTACAATACATTTATAGGGACAAACCCTATTTTATTGAATTTAAAACATCGTTTATTAGGTAACTTTTATAGCCACATTTTTCCCAAGCCTTCAGTGCTCTTCAGCTGGCTTTTCACTAATTGGCTGTTCACATTGTGTTACCTGTAACGCTTTTTAAAAACATTTGTCAGTCAGAAATACTGGTGAGTGAATCCCAGTTTAATCAAGAAACATTTTATCAATTAAAACAGTATTGAGAGCGATCACATTGTTTATGTCTACACAATTACTCATTAAGTATTTGCCACTCGACTGGATCTGTGGCTATGGTCAAATTACCCATTGGCTAACTCGTCGTCCAATGGTAATGTACTATCATTCCGACTTACTACTACTACTCGAAGTAATATAAATTTTGTATACAAAACCCCATAATAACGGCAGTAATTGAAGAACTACAAAGACTCAATCACCGCTTAATCACATTGTAAACAATTAAGGTTTTGTAAAACATTCCAAAAAGGTTAACAAAAAGAGGATAAACTCACATTGCTATCTTAGACTTCGTGTAAGGGTTTCCTGGGTATAATCTATAATTTATACAAATGTACATTGGTTAGTATCATAACCCTTTGAAAATATTAATGATACCCTCCCCGAGACGGCATTCCAACAACTACGTCGGGCAGAACCACGACAGTTGTTACGGAACCCTAAATCAATCGGGCAGCGTAACTGTTACGAAACTGGGGTTATAATACTTACAACGGAGCAGAACCTTGTTAATTAGGGGTATAATACCCGACTATTATAACTCTTCTACAGAAATTGAGATTGAGAATTGAGATTGTGAGCGACGGAAAACGAAAACTGATGTGTTCTATTTATAGTTGCTGAATTCGACTCTCACGCGGCCCGCGTAAGATAAGGCAAAGCCTTACGCAACCCGCGTTAACATATGGTCAACGCGTAGCTTAGCTGGGTCAGCTTGTAGGTCCGCCACGATGTCGACACGTGTCAGCTCAGGATGTCTCCGCGTTGTAGGTCTCTCGCGGCCCGCGTTAACTTAAACGGGGTCTTACGCGGCCCGTATGAACTAAAGAAATCAACGATATCAGGTTTCCACCCTGATACCGCCCGCGTGAATGGTTGGGGTGGGTCTACGCGGCCCGCCTCAACTTACTATTTCTTGTTTTTAATTTATTTTATAAACTATAACGTATTTCGGGCTTGGTTTTCACGTACGGGGTGTAATATAAGACTTATTGGGACATTCTAAAATATACTAGATTGTTAGACACATTATAAGGGTGTCGGTTTTACCAAGGATTGTTACATAAATCAAAAGATTACAAAGCATGCTTACAAACAAAACTCCCCCTCAGCCTGATGCTCCAAGGTTGATTGCACAAGATGAAAGGATTGGACTAGAGGAGAAGAACTCGCTCAGTCAATCAAATGTAACAGTACAGAGTACTGCTCCATTTATAGGCAAACCAAACCACTGAAGCATCTCAGCTGACGTCACCATGAAAGTGACATCTAACAACCTAACAAACTCTTTCTACTGATCTATAACTACTGACCATACAGACACTGATTACATTCTAAGCACTGATATATAAACACTGATTCTTCATTCCACTGATGTAGTCAACCACTGATGTTGAGCATCAGTACTTTCTTCAAAGGGTGATCAGACCTTGAATGGGCAGTGCTTTAACTCTTCAGCAGTGCTTGGATTCCGTCAGTAGATTGAGCTTCAGTCTTTAATCTTCATCAGTACTTTAGTAACAGTTGTCTTATTGAGCAGTGCTTTGAAGTCTGTCAGTTGCCAGATAACCACTGTCAAGGGGAAAGTTTAATGCAAACAGCTGATTATGATGAATCCACTGTTGTGAACCAGTTTTGGCTTTCATTATATGTTCCTCTGGTAGGGTTCAATCCCAACAATCTCCCCCTGGAACAGATAATGCCAAAACTTTTCATTATTTGTAGATCTTTATTGCCCCATCAGCAGTTCCCTTATTTGCCCTTTGAGTTGCAACTCAAAGGCTAAGGCATCTGTGTCATCATCATCCCTGCTAAGTGGAAGATCAAGGAGATCCTGCAAATCTTCAAGACTTAGGCCAAGTTCTTGTTCCTTTGATATTTTCTTCACTTCTCCACTAGACTTGAACAGTGTCAGTACGTGGGTCTGTTTGTCAGTTACCTACTTTAGTACCTTTGAGTCTAGTGGGTTTCTTGGGAGAATTTTATTTGCTGAGGAATTTGGTGATGCAGGCCTAGTGATGACTGTTTGAGCAGTGCTTGCAGGTTGATTCAGGCCAAGAGTTTCAACTATCATCTTTTTAATACCTTCCTTTACAAGCTCATCTCTTGCCATTAATTCTGCCACGGTTTCAGTATCCAACTGTTTTTGTTGCCTTCTTTTAAATATGGCTGCACCAGCTGGAGCAGTGGGTCTCCTGATTTGCATCTTAGGTGGTCTTTTTGAAACCTCTGCTTCAGGGTATTCAGGTTTTTGTGGAACTTTAGGATCTTTCTTCCTTAATTCCTCCAACCTTTTGTAGGTGGACCTGACTATGTCTTCTTTCCATCTTGCTACTTGATTTTTGGACCCATAGTCAGCAGCAACTAATTCCTCTTTCATTCTCTTCAGCTCTAGTGTCTTCTCAGGCACATTCTTTTTGTACTTTGACCAATTTGGAGGAGTGTTTTTGACCTTATTCTTTATCATTTCTTGAATCCTGGCTGCTTCTTGTTCAAGCTCAGGAATGGTCCGTCCACTCCTTGTACATATGCTTTTCTCCCTTGTACTTCTTGGTTGCCATGATGCTTTCAATGTAGTCTTTTCTCAAACTTTCATCTGCTCTTTCTGAGATTTGTTGACAAACATTTTTTGCAAATTGCTCTAAGGATCTAACTTGAGTAAATAGAAATTGGTAGTGCCTTTGAATTTCTTTGTCAGATTTTCCTTGGGAGTTTCTTTTGGAAATATCCGCTGCCTGTTTAGCTTTAACTTTCAAATATTCTTCAATGTTGTTAGGCCTTGGATATCCTTCAACTGATGGCATCTTCCTTTTAGCAGGGTCATCCTCATATTAGAAGGATTTGTTGTTGTACTGGAGCTGATGAGAGAGGAACAGGTTTTGGAATTAGTGCAAGTGATTGTGAAGATGTTGTTGGTGGTGATGGAGAATCATCATCAGGTATGAAAATCCTTCTCCTTTTTATTGAAGGAGAGGCTGATGATGTCTTGGGTGGATTAGTGGTGGTATTTTGAGTGGTGGATGATGGCTGACTAACAGTTGTTGAAACAACTGGTGTTTCAACCACTGTTGCCATTACAACAGATGTTGTAACATCTGGTGTCTTCTGCTTTTTGGCAGGAGGTGATGGTGGTGAGGTTGTTTTTGGTGGTTTTATTTGTGGAGTGATTTTTGGTGGTGGTGGTAAGGCAGTGGTTTTGGTGTGTGTTAAAGTGGTGATTTGAGGTTTGAAGCCTTTAGTAGGTGGTTTAGAAGCATGCTTTTTAGATTGCCTCACTTGTCTAGTGGGCTTCTTCTTTTCTTCCTTGGGATTTTTATCATCCATAGGTTCAGAAGGACCTTGTGCATTTAACTTCATGAAGGCTCTCTTCTCCTGTTCCCACCTGGCTTTATCCTTAGCCTCTCTATCCCTTTTTACACTTGCTTTTGCTTTAGCTAGTGCATTTTCAGTAACATCAATCTTTTTACTACCATCTGGCAAGGGAATATTTTTAGTCATGTTTTCCATTTCGGGTTCAATATAAATACCATCTTCAATTCCCTTCTTTATCCACTATTTGATTTTCTCCCCCTTTTTGGCATTATCTGCAGGAGGGTTATCAACAAAGAGAACAGGGGAGGAGCAGTGCCAGTGGTTTGCAGAATGTGGGCTTTTAAAGCCTTGATGTCAGCTTGGGTATCTTTAAACTTTGCTTCTGTAAGAGTTCTGATCTTTTGAATTTGGATCTCATGTTGCTGATCAGCTAGTTCTCTTTGGTGCCGGAGCAATGGTTGAAATAAACTCCACAGCTCATTGGATAATGGAGCAGCTGTTGGGGGTGATGCAGCAGTGGATGTAGACTTTTGAGAATTTAACACCTGCTGCAACATTGTTTTGATGTCTGCAACAGATGATTCAATTTTGTCCACTCTCTTCGTCAATTCTTTATATTTTAAACCATCACCCAAATGAATGGGATCATCTGATTTCCCACCAGTAGTGGTTGTATCAATGGTAGACTTAGGGAATGTATTCCAAAAGTCATCCACTGATGCCCCTTGTTCTTGGTACTGGGGACTTCTTTCCTCATTTGTGGACACTTTGAACAGCTCACCAGTGGTTGCCCTAGTTGTCACTGAAGAAATTGCCTTCAAGGGAGTCTTATTGATAGAAAAACTGACCCAATGTAGACCAGTGGGTCCAACACTAGTAGTTGCTGCTCCATTTGAACTACTGACAGGAGTTACTTGTAACTCCTGCAGTGTAACCTCCTCAATTGTTGCTGGGATAGCAGAGGTATAAGCATCAGACCCAGTCACTTGTAGGAGTGTACTCTCATTGATAGGTGGTTGAGAGGAAGTGGTTTGTGTCTGAGCTATATCAACTGCATGCAACAACGGTAGCATGGATTGTGGTAATATGATTTGTGAGGGTATGGGTGTTGAAAGAGACATGTCCTTGGGATCAGGACTGAGGAAGATGGATCCAATTGGACCCAGAGCTTCATAATGTGGGGTCCCTGTGCTTACAACTTGATCCTTTTGTGAGGATGCAGGAGGAGTTTTAGGCAAAGGTGGAGATCTTTCTACCAACTGCTGTGAGGAAGTAGCAGCAGTGGTTATTAGTGACTTTTGTGTTGTCACTGGCAGTTTCTCTGGGATCTCATCTTCCAAAGTTGCCTTTTTGATGGATTTGGGGGGCTTTTTGGATGTTTTCTTTTTGGTCTTTTTGGTCAGTGTAGGTGTGGGTTTCAAAACAGTGGTTATGCTGCCTTGATCACCTTGAGCAGTGGGCTTAGCAGCAGATACCTGAGGAGCAGTGGTAGCTGCTAAATTCTGCTCAGGCACCTCTGCTTGTGTTTTTGTAGGTTTTAACATTCTTGTGAATGTTTCAGCAGTTAAGCTATTTATTTGAAAAAGAGGACCCTGTACAAGTACATGGGCATCCTCTTTTGAAATCTTTTTATTAAAATATTAACTCAAAAATCTTGGAAATAATAGAAAAGCCTTTTTCTCAACATTTTTGACCAAATTATCGAAGATTACCTGGGAATAATTAAAATTTTCACCTTTAAGTATAGCATAACCCAGGTATTGTATCTTCAATGGAATTTCATTGAAAGCAGTGGTTTTGTTAGAAACACACATAAGGAGGGTATGAAATAAAAACCTTGTAGCAGAAGGAAAACTGCCCTTTTGTAAAGTATCTATTTTTATTTCTTCTCCATACCCTCTTTTAATGAAATCTCCTTGGTACTCTGTTTTCGGAAAAGAATTTTTACCTTCCAGATCATTGAGCTTGAATACTTCTGATATGGCTTGAGGTGTGATTGAGATTTTTACACCTTTTATTGTGGAATTGATGGCAACAACCTTTTTGTCCATCTTCTCAAGAGTAGCATTTTTCCAAAATTCTCGTTGAGTAGCAAGGTAGACGGTTGCATTGTAAATGAGCAAAGTTTTGTACTTTGTGGAGGATAATGTGTCTATGATGGAATCGAAGATCTTTGTTTCACTGGGTTTTTCAAGTATACCCAAGTAATTGTGAGACCATTTGTATGGAATTTCAACCTCGGTAGGCTCCTTTGTTTTGGATTTGCTTGCCTTTTTCACCATGATTGAAACAGAGAATGGGAGAAATAAAGTGAAGAAGATGAAGATTGTAGGAGAATTTTTGTGGAAAACTGTTTTGAGAAAAGAATTTTGAATTCGATTCGACGGTGAAAACCCTGTTTGGGGGTTTAGGGCAGGGTTTTATATGATGAAAAAGTGAATGCTGACGTGGCAGCAGTTACAAAGATCTGATGGATAAATATTGACCACTTGTCAACCTCTGATGAAAGGATGAAATAATGGAGGACAGTTGTTTGAGAAACCACTGATGAAGCAATACCAGTGGTTCACAATGGAAAATGAAAACAGTGGGTGACTTTTACTATCAGTGGATAGCTTGTGTCAATGGTTTTAATACACTGAAGTGTGACATCAGTGTTTACCAAGGAAAATGAATAAACAGAGGTTGACTTTCAGCAGTGGATAGCAAATAACAAACAGATGTTTGAAACAGAAACAGTGGTTATGGGCATGAATCATGAAATTAAAATGTTGTTTTAATTTTTATCCATTTTTTATGGACATTTATCAGCAGTGATTGATATTTTAAGGCTAAATTGGTCTGTAACTGTTGATTTATCTTTAACAGCTGTTTTGTACACCCGCTGTTTTGCAGAATCTGCAAAATGATATTCTTTGCAAAACATATTTTAGATGCATATTGTCAAGATTAACATATCAGCAGATCATTACATTCAGGATTATAAACAGTGGTTTGATATCCCTGATGATGAAAACCTTTTATATTGACCACTCATTTTTAGTTTTAATCTTTTGAATAAACCATGAGTTAATCAAGTATTTTAAGGTCAGTTAGCAGTCAACCTTTTATCTATGATGACAACTTGAGTTTGAAATGACCTTATCTATTTCACCATTACCTTTTGAGCTATTTTTCAAGGTAAGTATCACCAAAAAAAATAATGGTTCTACTACCTGACAGGAGTTGAGACTTTTACTATCTAAAACAAGTAAAAGTACAAAATATATCATTCTCTAAAAGAAATCAAGAATAATATATCCTGTTTTATTGGAGAAAAACCTTTGCAAAAACTATAAAGGCTTTCTGAAAACAACAACAAGATCTGGTGAAATAAAATTTATATATGATTATCACATCATTCTCAAGTTTAGGAGTATGGTCAGTGGTTTGAAATACATTTTAATCACCTCTTGCTTTGAGACCATTTCCTTATCAGTTGATTTCAACTATGAGGAGACATGTTCACATTAGTTTTGAAAGCCCTTTGATAGTCCTTCTTACCATGTGATGATTTTGAAAATTTTTGTCCAGTCCTTTTGTAAGGTTGATCACTAGTGATACTTAAGTTACCTAAATTTCCCTGAATCAATGAGTACACACGGTTGCTTGATGACCATTTTTAACCCAAATTTTGAACTCTTAAGTGTTTTGTATTTATATTCACTTCTTTTGACTCCAAAAGTTTTTGAAATAAACACACTTAAGGTTTTGTGATTTTTCTTCTTTCCTTTTTGTCCTTTCCATTAATAAGTTTTAAATACTTACTGGAAGGTTCTAAGGAAGGAATACTTTGATTCCAAAATCATTTTACAGCAACGTTTTAAGAAATTTGGTCATTTTTGCTAATGCTTATGTCAAATTTCACATTACATATGATCTGGACATTGTGACTGCTGATTTTCTTAATGTATTCTTAACAGAGGTGATTTGGTCCTTTTCAACAGGATTCCTAACCTGTTTTTCAACACATAAGATCTTGTAACTAAAGTTTTAATTTCCCTCTTTTTATGTAGACACAAACACTAATGTTTTATGAATATAGGTTTTTGTCGACCTGAGGTACATACTTTAGCTGTAAACATGATGGATACAACACAAAACTTCATAACAACAATTGAAATCAATTTTGTAAAAAGGATAATTGTACCATAGTTAACAGATATATTTTCAGATCTGAAACCTATAGGTGATTTATGTATGAAATCACTTGTTGTGTGAATTTTGTGTGTCTTATGACATCTTGGTTGTTTTACAGAGTTTTTTGAAAAGCAATTTTGAACGTGATTACTTGTTACTCTGTTTTTCAACTGAATACAATCAACCTTAGTATCAATGAATTTTGAGCTGAACTGTTATGTCAAATTGATTTTTAGATCGAATTTGACTGCCCAAGCTCTGATACCAATTGTTAGGATCGGAGGCTACTCATGATTGTGTTAGTTTGTATAACTTAGACAAATCAATCGAAATGAACATAGTTTAAGTGCAGCGGAAATGAATAACAAACTTTGTAAACACAATCATAAAGGGAAATAGATTTGATAAACACATGAATTGCATCAGTCGAAAGATTACAAAGCATGCTTACAAACAAAACTCCCCCTCAGCCTGATGCTCCAAGGTTGATTGCACAAGATGAAAGGATTGGACTAGAGGAGAAGAACTCGCTCAGTCAATCAAATGTAACAGTACAGAGTACTGCTCCATTTATAGACAAACCAAACCACTGAAGCATCTCAGCTGACGTCACCATGAAAGTGACATCTAACAACCTAACAAACTCTTTCCACTGATCGATAACTACTGACCATACAGACACTGATTACATTCTAAGCACTGATATATAAACACTGATTCTTCATTCCACTAATGTAGTCAACCACTGATGTTGAGCATCGATACTTTCTTCAAAGGGTGATCAGACCTTGAATGGGCAGTGCTTTAACTCTTCAGCAGTGCTTGGATTCCGTCAGTAGATTGAGCTTCAGTCTTTAATCTTCATCAGTACTTTAGTAACAGTTGTCTTATTGAGCAGTGCTTTGAAGTCTGTCAGTTGCCAGATAACCACTGTCAAGGGGAAAGTTTAATGCAAACAGCTGATTATGATGAATCCACTGTTGTGAACCAGTTTTGGCTTTCATTATCTGTTCCTCTGGTATGGTTCAATCCCAACAAGTTATTTTTTCTATAAATTTTATCAATAAATCTTATCTTAACATGTATTTAATATATTAAATTAATATATTCATACAAAATAATAAACTTGTTTAAGCTAGGAAACCTACTCAAGCAAGATAAGTGAAGCTCGGGCTTCAACTCTTTTATTAAACGCGCTTGTTTTAGGCTTGAGAACGCGGTCGGGCTTCTTGTGAAGCTCTCAACAAGAATGCAAACCCATAAATTATTAATTATATAATACCATATATATGTGTGTGATTGTGTGGTATGTAATTAATGTAAAGTCGCTAATCTTTTCTAAAAAGATGTTTTAACTCACACCTTGAATCAGTTCATCTTAGCGCTAATGTTTTTTTAATAAACATAAAAGAATACCCTTGGTTGCATAGAGGCCTAAACGAGCTGAGTCGAGTGTGCGGTTGTGTAAGCTCGAGCTTGGCTTGTTTAATATATAAGAGTTCAAGTTTGGTTTGGTTTGTTTTGAGTTCTATTTTTAAAGCTTAAGTTCGGTTTGTAAGTAGTTTTTCAAGCTCGAGCCCGTTTATTATTTGTTTATTACTAAGTATAACTTTTATTATAAGATTAAACATATTATTTAGTTATTTTTTATATAATTTTTTTATCATAATAATAAATCTTATCTTAATATGTATTTAATATATTAAATAATATTCATATAAAATAATAGACTCGTTTAGGCTAGCGAATCTACTCAAGCACGATAAGTGAAACTCGGGCTTCGGCTCGTTTAATAAACGCGCGAGTTTTAGGTTTGAGTTCGTGGTCGGGCATGTTTAAGCTTGGCTCAACCTTAAAACAAACCGATTTAGGGGGTGTTTGGTGTTGCATTTTCAAAATAGATTTTGCGTTTTCAAACCTGCGTTCTGAAAAAACATGTAGGTACATGTTTCTCCAAAACTGCGTTTTGGAGGCAGATAATCATTTTTTCATTCAAACACTTTTTTAGATTATTTATATTTAAAAGCGCAATAATCAAATAATCATTTCAAAACATAATCTCAAACACCATCTTAGTTTGGGGTTGAGTTTTGAAGGAGATTTTTATATTATTGAGTTTTGAAATCGTAAATAATCAGTTTTGAGTGTTTGGGTAAAAAAATTAAAAAATTGATTATTTGCCTTTAGAAAGTTACAAAAAGCAGTTTTTCAAAAGCAGTTCCCCCCTACTACAACAAAACGCAGTTTTCCAAAAATTGATTATTTGCGTTTAGAAAGGATTTTCACTTGTTTATATTTTTTAATATATATTTGCCAAACACTCAAATAGTTGATTATCTGATTATTGTGATATCAAGCAACATAATCAAATCCAAACACTATCTTTCAACATCATGTTTTGTTACAGTTAATTATCTGATTCTTATTATTCAAAACACATAATCTATTTTCAAAACTCAACCCCAAACACATAGCTTAGGAGCGACTTGTCTTATTTAGAATATAGCTCGGGTTGGAATGAAAACTCCAACAAAGAGCAATGGTGAGCTATGGTGTTTTTCAGACAGGATTTTTTGGACCTAGTGTTTTTCTTTTTATTCGTTCATGTAATATTTTATGAATATGAAAAATTAAATAACTTGTTCACTATTAGATTTAACTTGATAACTATAGCTTATAGGGTCTTCTTAGAAGCAACCTCTCTATTCATACCGGGTAAATATAACGTCTATGTCTTACACTTTTTAGACCCTACCTTAGCTTTGTTATTGATGAGATTTACTGAGTATGATTATAATGATAATTAAATATTAATATTTTACAAATCATGATTTATGAAGTTTATACGAGTTAAATTTCATTCGCTTAACATGCTATTTTTTTTCTCAAAGTAAACTGAAAAACCATTTATAAGATATTATATGTTACACTTTGATTGAATAAATATAAGTTAGCAACACCAACTTAGGATTGAAGTGAAGCCATTGTCGAAACTAGGGGCAATGACCCACTTGGGGGAGATATTTTAGAATAATGGATTGAATGGTGAGTTTGCCTGCACGACGCCAGTGCTCTCTCTCATCATTATAACTTGGTCGTAAGAGCACCCGTAGTGGGACGTTTTTTTTTTTAAATTGAAAAAAAAAACGCCCAGAAACGCCCGGACCCCCATTACGGCCGGCGTTTTCCGGCGTTATTTTTCAAAAAAAACGTTTCCGGCGTTTTATTTAAAACGCTGAAGTGGTGGGCTGGTGCATTGGGCTTGAGACTAGAAGTTTGACTGGCCAATCACATAATGACTAGTAGTTTCCTTTTTTTTTTTAATTCTAAAATTTACACACACACACGATTGAACGGGGGTTATTGGCATAATGCCCCACTACGCCACTTTTGCTATAATGGCCCATCGCTGACTAGGAAGCCACGTGTCAGATAATGCCTCATGGTGGGGGCATTATAACCCACTACCACTACACATGGTCTAAAGGGCTCCATTTCCCACACTCTTAGGAACAAGGACCCATTCCTAATTTCCACATATGCCACAAGACTATATAATGTATATGAGTTTAGCCTATCTTTGTGTAGTGAGATGTGAAAGCATGCTACATCACCTCTTTCACACTTTGGATATTTACCGAAGGGAATTCAGGGTATAATTTTTTTTTTAAATCTGGTTCATATATGTATATATTTATTGGTTACAAAGATTATGCAAAACACTTTTGACAAATATGTATACATATATATATGTTAGTTAAAATAAACTTTAACTAGTGGAATATATATATAGGGGTCCGCTAGAATGAGAACCACCTCGAGTTGTAAGAAGCGTGATAACTACATCGTAGGGGGCGCGGTGGACCAATATTTTTTTCCATAAACGTAGATGCATGTATTATAACAACATTTGTAAAAAAAATTAAAAAAAAATGTCGTGGGTGTAATTTTTTGCACCACAAGTTTGTGTTTTTTGGTACCGTAAAAATTTACGGTACACTTAAACACAAACTTGTGGTGCAAAAAACTACACCCACGACATTTTTTTTTTTGAATTTTTTTTTTACAAATGTGTTTATAATATACGCATCTACGTTTATGAAAATTTTTTTTTGGTCCAACTGGCTCCGGATCAAGTAGTTCTCACGGTTCTTACAACTCGAGGTGGTTCTCATTTTAGCGGATCCCTATATATATATATAGGGAGCCGCTAGAATGAGAACAACCACGAGTTATGAGAACCACGAGAACCGCGCCCCGCGGGTGGCCGTCGGCGACGAAATTTTTTTTACACCTAGATCCATATATTTTAGGGGGGGGTGTAAATTTTCGGTTCAAACGGCGCGCCCGAGGGGGTAGTTTTTTACGCCCAAAGTTTGGTAAAAAAAAGAAAAATTAAAAAAACCCAAACTTTGGGCGTAAAAAACTACCCCCTCGGGCGCGCCGTTTGAACCGAAAATTTACACCCCCCCTAAAATATACGGATCTAGGTGTAAAAAAAATTTCGTCGCCGACGGCCACCCGCGGGGCGCGGTTCTCGTGGTTCTCATAACTCGTGGTGGTTCTCATTCTAGCGATCCCCTATATATATATATATAAGCAACGGAAGTATAGGTAACAATATATAAATAATACGAACACTTTTATACAAAGGAGTACCCACAATGGAACAAGGTCACCGACATGTAAACACGAAATAAAAACACAAACCATAGGAGGTTTAGGTATACCTTCGGTTAGTAATTAACCGGTTGAGACACCGAGCTTCAATGAACGTGTGCTAGTTACACGAACTAACGAAACGCGAGTATAGGTCGGGTAGCGGCAGACAGAGGCGGAAGGGTGTTATGAGAGTTCTTTTATGCAAGTTGTCTAACCCCTAATCGAACCTTATGCATCCATATATATATAGAGTATGGAGATGCATACATGCTTGCCAAGTGGCGGACATGCATGCACAAGTTGGACAAGTGGCGAGAAGTTCATGCATGTGTGACAAGTGGCGATGCAAGAGTGCATGCGCGACAAGTGGCTAGGAGTTGATGCATGTGACAACTCGTGTTTTGCAGCCCTTTTATGCTCTGCTTTATAGTATAACTTACGACTAACGGGTACGGTATGTGAATCGTTATGTTCAATGATAATTAAGTGATGGTGATATGTTAGTGTATTATGTGGATAGTTTGTGATTGAGTAAAGGCTTATTCGTTTTATAAATTTTGATCGCACAAGCTAGGGAACCGTACACACTTGTCCCTTAGAACATACACATAACCGATGTGGAGGTTGGTTTCCATAATCTTGCAATAACCCAAAACAATCAGAAACCCTAGCTTTGCTACCTCTCTACAAACTGACGGCAGCCTCCTTCCCCCTGTCGTTCGAAGCCCTACCTTCTCGTTCAAGCGCAATCATCCCACTCTAAATCGACCGGTTAGTGTGTTATCCATAGTCCGATCCTTGTCTGATTTGATGTTCTATGATTTCATGTGGTTGTGCTTTGATTGTTATTTATGTGAACAAGCATGAGATATGGTTTATGATCTAATGTCGTTAAGAATTCTGTTAATTTAGTATGCTAAGAAGTGTTGTTAAGGGCCGTATTACTAGCACTTGGATGTGTATGTTATCTGTGAATAAACATATATGCTTGGATTGCATGAGTAATTTTGATAACTAGAGCCGTATGGATCTCGAGTTCCGATGATTAGATGGTAAATGGTTTTTGAACAATGTGTACATGATGATCATAGGTCTGTTCTGTTGGTTGTGATGCTTATAGTAATAATCAATTTGATTGAATATGAACGATGATGATCGATGAAACTGTTAAGGTACAACGATGAAGGACTCCTCACGAATACACCTAAATCGACGAAGAACTGATTCTTCGCCGACTGACCTTTGACGAACAGCCATGATTCTTCACCGACTGACCTTTGACGAACACCCACGATTCTTCGCCGATTGACCTTTGACGAACAACCATGATTCTTCGTCGAAGCACTTCTAGACGAAGTATGGACCTTCGCCGAGGGGATCCTTCGTCGTGAGAGTATTCCACAAAGAGTGTTCTTCGTCGAGAATATTCTTCGTCATGAGGACATCCCATAAAGAACTGGTTCTTCGTGGGGATGCAGCAAGTGTGGGACATAACAGTTTGAACAGTAGGTTTCAAATTGTTTATGACGTGTATTTTATAAAGTTTTATTTGATGACTGTTAATAATATTAATTATGACTGGGTAACCTGATTTGGTTTTGTGAGTAGCAAACCTAACTATTTAGTACTGTTATGTAACATACACGTGAGGTGTGGACTTGGATGAGAACTAAGTACTAGCTATGTGATAAACGGTAATCTTGTGATGAATGAAAACTGTGTAAAACACGTGACTTGGTTGATTATGAAACTGATTTTGATTGGTAACCACGGTAGGGTTTGAGTTGACCAACTTGGAACGGTGAAGGGGTAAGGTCCCAAAAACCTTGCTTCAAGTACTTGGGACCATACCATAACCTCATCCTCCTAAACCTCTTTAGACCTTGTGCAGCCGCGCACTGGTCCTACAAAGAGAACTTAGAAAGAAAAAAACAAGCAACACCTGCGCGCCAAAAGGAAACTAACAAATCCTTGCGCCAATCTCCATGACAGATAAGGATGAAAATCCTAACAAACACTTCCGCATAAATGATATCCAGACCTGGGTATTATTTACTTTACTGATACCATACAATAAGAAGCCACATAGGATTACAGCCGTATTCTTCTAGAAGGCTCCATCGTGCACCACTAGACGGTAATAACCGTCTGGCCACGTGGCATCATCCCAGACTCCCTTGAAGTCACGATGATGGCATGGAATTAAAGAGAGGTTTTCACTTGTCCAATTTCCACATGGCAATACCCCAACCGTTGATCAAGATCGCGATCCATGTGCTTTCACACTCGTTAATGATTAACGGAGGGAAAAGTAACCGCTCACGGAAATAACATTTTCCGTCAATATTTCACCAACAGGTTTTCCCGCCCAAACTTCGGCTATAAATAGAAGGATAATTCAGGTATAATTCTCAAGTTACATTCACTTCACTTTCACTTCTTCTTCATAAACCCTGTATTATTCTCACGCCGGAGGGTGGTCACGGAGAGAACCTCCATTCTCCCCGTGGCGAGTCTAACGGTGGTTGTTTTGCAGTAATTGTGAGAAGAAGGAGAGTTGTTACCCCCAAACCGAACGAGGAAAGATCAACCCTTTTATGCAGATTCAAACCCCCTGGTTCAGTTGATTCCAGTCAATAAAACCAGTGTTTCTTCATTGGCGCCCACCGATTTCTCAGTTTCATTTATTTCTTCTCGTTTCGATTCATTTTTTTTTCATCCTCTGTTTCATATGGCAGAGAATCCGTCATTTCACCCATCAGGTCCTCGATCTGAAGTCGAGGGTTCTGCAACCCGAGATACCCAGATCCACGGAATCATGGGCAACGAAGAAAGCAGCAAAGGTCATCTGGAAGAAAACGGCCCCTGGTACAAATAGGAGTTCGTAACCGTCCAGATCTACTCCTGGAGAAAACTCCAGAGCACTGGTTTGCCAGGTTCCAGATCGCCATGAACCAAATTTTTACACAAAACGTCAGATCCGAGTTGTTAAAAAACAGATCTGATATTCAAGAAGGAAATAAGGAAAAATTTGGCACTACAGTGTTGGACCCATAGTTAGCTTGTTAGTGGGACATCCAATCCAGTAGTCATAAAGAGATGGTACGAAAAGCAGAAGATACCAATCACCAGAAAGCCAAACCAAAGCAGATAAATATGGTACAAGGAGGTCCCTCACGAAGGCCAAACAAACGAAGCCATAATCAGCATTGGAGAGAGCAACAGGTTGTATTCCCTGTCATCCCCGGAGGTCCTCAGGAAGAACGTCCAGTAATTATCACTGGTATCTTCGGCCATTACAGAACTGATTATATGTTCATAGATCCAGGAAGTTCGATGGATATAATCTATGAACAATGTTTCAAGCAACTTGATCCAAAAGATAAAGCACGCTTAGAACCAGTTGATTTCCCTCTCACTGGTTTCTGCAACGAAGTTGTTTTTCCGCTGGGTCAAATCATTTTTCCTGTGACTCTCTCAGATGGCGAACACTCGGGCACTGTCACAGTGAATTTCATGGTTATGCCAGCAACATCACGCCATGATGTACTGCTGGGAAGATGATCTGACAGAGAATTCAGCATGATTACCTCCATACCACACGCTGCTTGCGGCTTTCCGACGAAAACTGGGGTAGCAATTTTGTATTCCAGCAAGGAAGTCATGTACGTGGACGATGAACCACCAGCAAAGGTTGCTAAACCTTCAACATCAAACGAACCGAAAAAATGGGTTCTCAATGAAGAATATCCAGATCAAACCATCTTGTTAGGGCACACCATTTCACCGGCAATACGGATACAGTTGAAGCAACTACTTTCCAATAACAGAGATATCTTCGCCTGGTCCCCAGCGGACATGCCGGGAGTACCGCAAGATATAGCGCAACACTGTTTAAACGTTAGACCTTCAGCAGAACCCGTCGCGCAAGGAAGGCGCAGTCTCAGCACAGAAAAGGCAGAAGCTATGAACGAGCAAGTTACAGAGTTACTTAACGCTGGGATCCTGCGCGAAGTACAGTACCAAACCTGAGTAGCCAACCCAGTAATGGTTCAAAAACACAATGGCGGGTGGCGCATGTGTGTCGACTTCAAAGACCTCAACAAAGCCTGCCCGAAAGATTGCTACGCGCTCCTGGAAATAGATAAGAAGGTTGACTCTCTAGCATCCTTCCGCTGGAAGTGTTTTCTAGACTGTTATAAAGGCTACCATCAAGTACAGATGAAAGAGGAAGATGAAGACAAAACAGCCTTCCGAACAGATAAAGGTATCTTTTGCTATACGAAAATGCCTTTTGGTCTCCGCAACGCAGGGGCTACTTACCAGCGCTTGATGGATAGAGTCTTCGGGGAAGACATTGGTAAAACAGTGGAAGTTTATATGGATGACCTTGTCATCATGAGCCAAGAATAAGAGACCATGCTCGCAAACATTCAGCGTACGTTTGATTCTTTGCGCAACGTCAATTTAAAGCTTAACCCAACGAAATGCTCCTTCGGAATGGAGGAGGGTAAATTTCTAGGGTTCATAGTAACCAGAGATGGTTTTAAGGACAATCCAGAGAAAGTACAGGCCATCCAACTAATTTCCGTCACCAGCGACAGTTAAAGAGATGCAACGACTTGCGAGACGATTAGCAGCATTGAACAGATTCTTAGCAAACCACGCCGTGAAATATTATCCGTTCATTAGCACGTTGCGAAATTGCGCCAAAAAGAGCCATTTTCAGTGGACACCAGAAGCAGAGAGGAATGTCTGATCTAGTTACCAACTTTAACAGCGCCACAAGAGGAAGAACCGCTAATCTTATATCTTTCAGCAGCAGAAGTTGCGGTTGGCGCAGTGTTAATGGTAGAAAGAGATGGCGTCCAAACTCCGATATACTACATTAGTAAGATGTTAACTGGCCCAGAGACACGCTACTCGATGATAGAAAAGCTCGTCCGCGCACTGGTACACGCATCACGAAGACTACGCCGGTATTTCTCTGGCCACGTTATTACAGTACTCAGTAATTATCACCTAGGTTAAATCCTGTCTAAACCCGATGTCGCCGGGCGATTGGCCAAATGGGCCATTGAGCTAAGAGGATACAATATTCTATACAAGCCTCGACCGGCAATCAAAGGGTAAGTACTAGCAGACTTCGCCACCGAAGTTCCCGTAGACAAAATACAAGAATGCGAGGCAATCCAAAACCCTATTCCAGTCTTCGATGATTGGTTAGCCCAGATGAACACGAGCTCATATACGCAATACGCCTAGATTTCAAGAGTACAAACAACGAGGCAGAATACGAAGCATTTCTTGCGGGCCTCCGTTTGGCACTTAAAATGGGAGCAAAGAACCTCGAAGCTCATGTCTACTCAAAGCTAGTGGCTGAACAAGTTAATGGTCATTACGACGCTAAGGGAGAAGCCATGGCCTTATATCTGGAGCGAGCACGAATGCTTATCAGCCAGTTCCAAACGTTCAAGATTGTCCATATAAACAGAAGTGAAAATAAACATGCGGACGCACTGAGAAAACTGGCCGCCACCAGTTTCAAACATCTAGCAAAAGAGGTCCGCATTGAGGTATTATCCAATCCATCCGTCCCTCTAAGGCAGTTAAACATCATCGAGGTCGGCAACCCATCCTGGATGTCCCCGATCATCATGTACTTGCAGCATGGCATACTTCCAGAAGGGAAAGCGGAAGCTAGGAGGATCCATAACAAAGCGTTGAAATACGAAATGGAGGACGGTATATTATACCGAAAATCATTCACGGGTCTATTCCTGCACTGTGTCGAAAAAACAGATGCGCAGTACTTAGTCAGAGAAATTCACGAAGGATTATGCGGAATTCACGCTGGACCACGCATGGTAGTGGCAAAGATAATGAGCGCGGGCTATATTGGCCGGGGATGCATGTGGACGCAGTGGAACTATTGCGCAAATGCGTAGCATGCCAGCGCCATGCGCCAAAAACCCTCCGTCCAAAAAATCCTCTAGTACCGGTCACCTCAGCCTGGCCTTTTCAACAATGGGGTATCGACCTCGTTGGTCCTTTCCCCGACGCGCCAGGCGTAGTTAAATTCATCATCGTGGCAGTTGATTACTTCACTAAGTGGGTGGAAGCTAAGGCATTAGCGTCAACCACAGCCATGGTAATCCGCAAGTTTATATGGGAACATATTTTTTGTCGGTTCGGGTTGACATTGCGCATCATTTCAGATAACGGCACAAATTTGCCTCAGAAGACCTCCAGAAGTGGTTTAAAGAAATGAAGATCGAGCACAGCTTTGCCTCTGTGGCGCACCCACAAGCAAACGGGCAGGTCGAAAATGTAAATAAACAAATAGTTTATGGCATCAAGGCAAGATTGGGAACTGTGCGCAGAGGATGGGTAGATGAGCTCCCTAGCATCATATGGGCCCATCGCACCATGCCAAAAACTAGCACAGGAGAAACCCTATTTAGCCTTGTATATGGCTCAAAGGCAGTAATACCAACAGAAATTAGCCTCCCATCACCGCGCATGATAGCCATGGAGAAGCAAGATAATGAAAAAGAACGAAGGATGGATCTAGACCTTCTCGAGGAAAGGCGCGAAAACGCAGCCATCGCAGAAGCAAGGTATAAATCCAAATTAGAAAAATACTACAGCGCGCGCATCCGTGTGTGCACCTTCGTCCCAGGAGATTTCGTCCTGCGCGACAACGAAGCGTCCAACGCGGAGAAGCCAGGAAAATTAGCACCTAAATGGGAAGGACCGTACATTATCAATGAGGTCCTGGGCAAAGGAGCGTACACACTAAAAAGACTCGACGGAACAACCGTTCCCCGCACCTGGAACGCGCAGCAGCTGCGCAGGTGCTACATATGACCAAGTCAAACTATTCGCCACAAAGGTCCAGACTTAAACAGGCAATATATTTTTTCCATTTCACTTTGTATCATCGGCCCCGCGCCTTATTAATACGAAGATTATCCTTACATATGTTATTGTTTGTTACAAATTGCATGTAATTCCTTTTGGTACACATGAAAACAATATGGTGAAACATTGAAAACCTCATGAATTGTCCAACGGGCATAAATCCCGCACACAGTCCAGACCTACGTTCACACATGAGTTCAATACCATTCTTATTCGCTTTACCTAAACAAAGTAATTATACACATGCAACATATTGTAATTCAAACACAAGACAAACACAAAACATATATGCATAACATTGCAGCAAAAAGAAAAGTTACTAGTGCAACAAAGCACTTCAATAAAATTTACAACACACAGCAGTGTTCAAAACATTAGTTACAAATCAAACAAACTACACACCAAAACATACCCAACACACCCAATGGAGGGTACAGAACTTCACCATACTAAGAAAAAGGATGGGGTTTAGCAATCCAGGGATTTTACACCTTCCCCATCATCCGAAGAAAGAGAAACCATATTCACACCGGTCTGAATCTCGGCCGGAGAAGCTAAAGAAGAGCCACGACGGCGCCGCAGGTAAACGATCGAGCAACCGCCCCTCCAATCAGCCGGAAATGATCGGGTCACGACATAGGCCGACAGCTTGGTTACCCCCTCATTATTATCTGTAGGGCAAGAGAGGGTAAGTTCCTTTGAGGACTCAGGAAGAAATACTTCACGAACACCTCCATTCCCGACACCAGCTCCGATTGACAAACTGGAGAGAAGTAGCAGAGCATCGGCAGTGTCAAAGACCTTTAGAATTTCAGAGATTCTCCAGCGTCGAATCCGTCGCTTAGTCTTCATTTTCCCCAAATTTGGAAAATATCTACACACTCAAAAGGAATATATAGGCCGGGATGAATAACCTCAGCTTTGAAAAAAGGGAGACTTGTGATGATTAAGTGTCAAATCACTCCCCTTAGAAACGGCGCTGCCAGTACAATCATCATATCACATTAAATGATCTCTGACAAACCCGCACATATTCCCATGGCTACAGTTTAGTTAGAAGACGAAGAGGCAATAGAAATTACATTTTTACAATGACGTAAGCAGCAGTCAGCTCATAATTAAAGGAAAGCTCCTCTCCTAAGAGAACAGTTCAAAGAAAGATACAAAATATCTTTCTCCACAAGATTTCCATTCTTCCAGAATTAAGATTTTTAAAAATCAGAATAAAGAGCAAGAGTATCTTTTTCCAAAAGATTCTCCACTCTCCGCGCCAAAAACTCTACAGCAAAAAAAAAGCACCTTTCTCTCATAGTCCAGTGCTCCATTTATTTGCATAAGAGCAACACTAGACTAGGGGGACTTAAAGGGGTAAGGTCCCAAAAACCTTGCTTCAAGTACTTGGGACCATACCACAATCTCATCCTCCTAAACCTCTTTAGACCTTGCGCAGCTGCGCACTGGTCCTACAAAGAGAACTTAGAAAGAAAACAACAAGCGGCACCTATGCGCCAAAAGGAAACTAACGAATCCTTGCGCCAATCTCCATGACAGATAAGGATGAAAATCCTAACAAACACTTCCACATAAACGATATCCAGACTTGGGTATTATTTACTTTAGTGATACCATACAATAAGAAGCCACATAGGATTACAGTCGTATTCTTCTAGAAGGCTCCATCGTGCACCACTAGACGGTTATAACCGTCTGGCCACGTGGCATCATCCCAGACTCCCTTGAAGTTACAATGATGGCATGGAATTAAAGAGAGGTTTTCACTTGTCCACTTTCCACGTGGCAACACCCCAACCGTTGATCAAGATCACGATCCGTGTGCTCTCACACTCGTTAATGATTAATGGAGGGAAAAGTAACCGCTCACGAAAATAACATTTTCCGTCAATATTTCACCAACAGGTTTTCCCGCCCAAACTTTGGCTATAAATAGAAGGATAATTCAGGTATAATTCTCAAGTTACATTCACTTCACATTCACTTCTTCTTCATAAACCCTGTACTTATTCTCACGCCGGAGGGTGGTCACGGAGAGAACCTCCATTCTCCCCGTGGCGAGTCTAATGGTGGTTGTTTTACAGTAATTGTGAGAAGAAGGAGAGTTGTTACCCCTGAACCGAACGAGGAGAGATCAACCCTTTTATGCTGATTCAAACCCCCTGGTTCAGTTGATTCTGGTAAATTAAACCAGTGTTTCTTCAAACGGGTAATGTAACGTTCCCTACCGAGCAAATCTAAGGTGAGTTCACTGCTCTTTTTCAAGCATGCGTCCCGGGGAGGGACATCTGGTAAATATTCCGGGGAGGAATATTGAGTAATGGGTTTGACTGGAATGTTAAACCGGAATGTTGGATAATACACTCAGTCCTATCACCTTAAGTCCCATCTTCTACCGAAAAGGTTGCCGGGGAGGCAACGGGGTTATTAGTTGATAGCGCTATTAGGTTTGGCACCCTCACACTGTACCGGGGAGGACGGGCGTGAACTAATTACCTTAAATTATGACCAATGCTTTGATAGGGGTATTGGGGACGGTAAAATAATCTGGAGCCATCTTGTACAGTATCGAGTTATTATCAACATTGTTTTTGGAAATGCTTTTGAACTGAACTAAACTTTTGGCAACAAAACATGTAACACGATTCTCGGTAACCAAAACTGTGAATTCACCAGCGTTGTCTGATACACTTTTCTGCATGCTTGCAGGCCTATAGGTACATGTCGTTGGAACATGCTGTCTGGGATGCTGGAGTGGTCATGGGTCGAGATACATGGATTCACGAGACACATCTAACGGCTTACATACACATGGATTATGAAAAACATAACAAATGATTTATGCTTCCGCTGAACATGTCAAGTTTAATAAATATTTTGTAACACTTTATTTTAATGAATGCAAGTTTTTATTTGAAATATTATTATGAGTTCAATGTGATTGGTGGCTAGATCCTAGTACGTCACACGCCTCGCGGGGGTTTCCGCATGTGGTATTTTGGGGGTGTGACAGTTTGGTATCAGAGCCACAGGTTATAGTGAACTTGGTTTTAAAATGTTTTTATAAAACCAGACTATAACCGAACAAGTTCTGAATACGCCCATGACACTCAGCTCTAGACTGCAAGGTTCGTCTCTCGTTTACTCATTGCACTGCATAACTAGTGAACACTTACATATGATATTGCATGTGATTGCACGTTTAGCACAACAATATGAATTCATGTATTACTTGCATGTGTTAAGTGATTGATAGTGTGGTGTTTCCCTAGACATTCATGACCCACGTTTTGTGATGTCCTTTTCTTGCTACTCGAGTCTGAGGAACCATTTAACACGAGTTAGGAGGAACTGAGACGAGCATGCAAATCATATTATTATTGTGGGTGCACACATAATAATAATGTGGGGTGCATGCGAGTCCCAACGAGGCCTAACAAGTGTGGAAGGGGTTCCATTCCATTATTCGACCAAATGAGAAACACAACGATCCATAGGGGTCATAGCAAAGATTGTCTCCTGTTTGAACGTGGTCCTTTCACTTCCCTCTGAACCCTTACGAGTCTCGATGATATTGAGTGATACCTGAACACGTAACTAAACGTATAACGAGCCGTGTAGAAATGTTAGGTGTTAGTGCGAACGTCTTTGTGACAGATGTCGAAACGTTAAATGATTGGTCTATACTTTCTCACTTTTCTCGTTTACTTTGACGCAACAAATTGACACCTTAAATTCAGAAGAATGGACACCTCTGTGATTCTCTAACGATTTACCATGCGCTATCAACTTGCAAGACCGATGGACAAGAAGATGAATGTGATGCATTACCAACCCTAGTGTTAGGGTGACCCTGCTCTCTGACAACGACCATCAGTAGGATGACTTCAATCGAGTCCCTAACCCTAGTAAGCAATGTCTGGGAGCCAACTCTTACGAATCAATCGGGGCATAAACGCTGGAAACCGACTGGAATATGGGAGGTGTAATTACTAGCACCATGGGCAGTACCCTAGGATGTGACAAGAACAACGGGATGGTGGACCCTAAGGGAAAAAGATCGCAAGGATTTGTTTTCAAAGCAACAACACTAGAGGCAATGGCCACGGCGACAACAAGGTACTCGCAAATCATAACTTTCAGTATGGAAATGAAGGTGACTTTGACAAGGATTGGGCATTGTTAAGTCAAGACGTCAATAACCCAGGGAACAATGACAGTATTGGTTATCCTCGTAACAGTAACAACAACATTGGAAGTGGTGCTCGTGGAGGGGCATTTAGGATTGGCGTAGGTGATGTCAGGCATAATAGCAACATGGTAGCATGTATGTTTTTGGGTAACTAATCACTTTGTCTCTATTATGTTTAACCCTGATGCCTCTTAAAGACAGACACGTTGTGGAAGTGGCTGATGGCAAGCCAATTGAAGTCTCACACATTCACCTAAGGTGCAACCCAATCTTATAGGTCACGAGTTTGACATTGACCTTTCCCCTGCTACTGTTAGAAGCTTCGGTGTAAGTCGATAGTATGGACCGGATGTCCAAGCCTCAAGCAGAAATCTTCTGTAAGGAGGAAATCGCATGTATACCTCTTCATGGTGGAGATTCACTGATTGTCAGCATCACTTCGGTGGTGGGAGCCCAGAAGTGTTTCGCCTACCCTACTACCCTATCATTGATTACCGGTGCGTAGCCCGAAGAACTTCCAGGTTTTTCCCCCCGCATTGTCAGGAGGAATATCAGATGTGTATCATGCCAGAAGCAGTCCTGATTTCTGGTACCTCTTATCGTCTTGCGCTTGTAGGGTTGCAAGAACTGTCCAATCAACTTCAGAAACTACTGGATGGGAGTTTTATCGATCTTGCTTCTCGTCTTGGGGAGCCCAAGCTCTATTATGGAAATGAAGGATGAATCCTTTCGTACGTGTATGGACTACCACAAGGTGGCAACCATAGACCGTCACCCTTTATCTCACATCGACGACCTGCTTGACCCGCTGCAATGATCAAGCTTCTATTCGAAAACCGACTTAAGATCGGACAGTCACCTAATGGAAGACCAAGGGGAGGATGATTCCTAACACGGCGTTACGGACACAGTATGGCCACTATGATTTTCTGTTCATGTTGTTTAAGTTATCCATCTGCCTTAGGGATCCCATGAGTAGTATGTGTCAACCTCATCTCGCCAGATTCGTCAACCGTGTTCATCTTTGATGTTTTGAATCACTTCCAGGAGAAAGGAACACCATGAATGGCACTTATATTTTCATCTTAGAGCTCCTAGGGGAGGAGCAACTCCATGCGAAGTCTACCTAAGTGTAGCTTCAGGATTCGATAAGTACACTTTCCTGGTCATCTAGTCAACGAAGTAGGGATACACGTGGATCTCGCTAAGATCCATTTTATTAGAAATTGATCGGCACGAAAGATTCCTTCGGGGATACAAAAATTTCTTGGTCTCGCTGGATACTATCGCAGATTCATCGCGGGATTTTCGAAGATCGTGCAACTTTAATCTCTTTAGCATAGCATGGTGCTGAGTATTCGTGGGAGATAAAACAGGAGGACGTCTTTTCAGCTTTTGAAACCCAACTCTACAATGCACTAAGCATCGCCTTTACCCGAGGGTACAAGTGATCTAGTGGTATACCATGATGGTTCGAATCAGAGTCCAAGTTACACGCCGATGCAACACGAGAAGGTGATGGCTTACGTAGTGGATTTACAAGAAGAATTGCACTAGTCACAACCTGCGTTGGACGCCATGCTCTTTGGATTTAAGTTGGAGGCATTACTTGGACGGTGCCAAATGCACTACTTAGACCGATCACAAGGGTATCCCGTGTACCCTTGTTTCGAAAGAGCTAAACAGGTGATGCCATCGCTGGATGGAACTTTTGAATGATTTCACTGTGAAACCTAAACGTGTACAAGCGTCACAACACACCATCGACTCTAACCTACCTGATCAGATCCGTTCTGCTCAAACCGAAGCGTTGAAGGACGAGAACCTCCCAGCTGAATCCGTGCGGGGCATGGAAAAACAACTTGTAGCTAAAAATCGAACGGCATTCACTACTTCATGGAGCGAATATGGGTCTTGCTATACAGCAATCCTAGGGAACTTATGTTGGGCGAAGCACACGAGCCTCGATATTCTATTCGTACTGGTTTTGATAGAATGTCTCAGGATCTAAGGACCTTGAACTAGTGACCGGACGTGAAAGCCCACATAGCAATGTATGTTAACGATGTTTAACTTATGCGAAAGTCAAAGTGGAGTATCAGAAACCTCCTGGGTTGTATCAGCAACCAGAAACTCCCATTTGGAAATGGGAACAGACTGCCACAGATTTTGTCACTGGTCTACCTAAAACTCAAAACGGAAACAATATCACCTGGGTGATCGTTGATTGTCTCATGTAATCAGTACACTTTCTTGCAATCAAGGTAAATTGACAAGTCTTCGTATCTTGTGAGTAATTACCTGTGAAGGGCAGTTTCTAGGCACGGGGTGCCAACTCCTGTTACCTCAGATTTTGATCTTTACCTGATTTATGACATGCAATACACAACACCCTTGGCTTACGTCTAGGCATGAGCATTGCTTATCACCGTAGGACAAACGGTCAGAGCAAACGAACCATCCTGACACTCGAAGACATGCTGCGAGCATGTGTATGATTGACTTTAGTAAAATTGGAAGAACAATTACCTTTGGTTAAGTTCTACTATAGCAGTTACCATTCTAGTATTCAGACGGCTCTGTTTGAGGCATTGCATGGACGATAACACCGACCTCCTTGTTGGATTAAGGTGGGTGACAACCTAATCACAGGTCCAGGACTTGTACATGAAACCTCTGAGAAGATTGTTTAGATCGGGAATCATATGGCGACAATGCGTGACCACTAGGAAAGCTAATAAGCTTAGGAAATGCTGGGAGTTCACTGCAGGCGAACGTGTCATGATTGAAAGTTTCACCCTGGGAGGGTGCGGTGTGCTTTGGGAAGCATGGCAAGATGAATTTACGTTACGTTGGGCCATTCAAAATTCTGGAAAGAATCAGTGACATGGCCTACAAACTCGAGCTACCTGACGAAATGAGTAACGTTTGCGATGTCATTTAAGTCTCGAACCTAAAGAAGTGTGTGTCCGGTGAAACGCTTGTGATACCCTTGCTAGAGCCTAAAATTCACGAGAAGTTGCAGTTTGTCGAGGAATCCATCGAAATCATGGATCGGGAAGTTGAGGTTTCTAAGCAAAGTCAAATTCCAATCGTGAGAGTTCATTGGAACTTAAGACGTGGACCGGAGTTCACGTGGGAACGTGAAGATCAGATGAAGCTCAAGTATCCTCAACTTTTCCCAACTGACCAGTCTAATCCGGATGCAACTGGTCATCTTGACCTGCCAATTTTAATATAACTTCACACCTCTCAGACTGTTTATCAAATTTCGGGATAAAATTTCTTTCAAGTTGGGGATGATGTGACAACTCGTGTTTTGTAGCCCTATAATGCTCTACTTTATAGCATAACTTACGACTAACGGGTACGGTATGTGAATCGTTATGTTCAATGATAATTAAGTGATGGTGATATGTTAGTGTATTATGTGGATAGTTTGTGATTGAGTAAAGGCTTATTCGTTTTGTAAATTTTGATCGCACAAGCTAGGGAACCGTACACACATCTGCAACCGCACACCTTATTCGTGATGGTTTATTCTCAACCCAAACCTATGCCAATTGTGTTATGATAGTCGGCCCAAGTGGAGCCCTGGGCTAGGCCCGACTTGTCTCTTAGCGCATACACATAACCGACGTAGAGGTTGGTTTCCATAATCTTGCAATCATCCAAAACAATCAGAAACCCTAGCTTTGCTACCTCTCTACAAACTGACGGCAACCTCCTTCCCCTCTCGTTCGAAGCCCTACCTTCTCGTTCAAGCACAATCATCCCACTCTACATCGACCGGTTAATGTGTTATCCAATGTTCGATCCTTGTCTGATTTAATGTTCTCTGATTTCATGTGGTTGTGCTTTGATTGTTATTTATGTGAACAAGCATGAGATATGGTTTATGATCTAATGTCGTTAAGAATTCTATTAATTTAGTATGCTAAGAAGTGTTGTTAAGGGCCGTATTACTAGCACTTGGATGTGTATGTTGTCTGTGAATAAACATATATGCTTGGATTGCATGAGTAATTTTGATAACTAGAACCGTATGGATCTCGAGTTCCGATGATTAGATGGTAAATGGTTTTAGAACCGTGTGTACATGATGATCATAGGCCTGTTCTGTTGATTGTGATGCTTATAGTAATAATCAATTTGATTAAATATGAACGATGATGATCGACGAAACTATTAAGGTACAGCGATGAAGGACTCCTCACGAATACACCCAAATCGACGAAGAACTGATTCTTCACTGACTGACCTTTGACGAACAACCATGATTCTTCGCCGACCGACCTTTGACGAACAACCATGATTCTTCGCTGACTGACGAACAACCATGATTCTTCGTCGGAGCACTTCTAATGGACCTTCGCCGAGGGGATCCTTCGTCGTGAGAGTATTCCACGAAGAGTGTTCTTCGTCGAGAGTATTTTTCGTCATGAGGACATCCCACGAAGAACTGGTTCTTCGTAGGGATGCAGCAAGCTTGGGACAGAACAATTTGAACAGTAGGTTTCAATTTGTTTATGACGTGTATGTTTATAAAGTTTTATTTGATGACTGTTAATAATATTAATTAACCTGAGGAACCTGATTTGATTTTGTGAGTAGCAAACCTAACTGTTTAGTACTGTTATGTAACATACGCGTGAGGTGTGGACTTGGATGAGAACTAAGTACTTGCTATGTGATAAACGGTAATCTTGTGATGAATGCAAACTGTGTAAAACACGTGACTTGGTTGATTATGAAACTGATTTTGATTGGTAACCACGGTAGGGTTTTAGTTGACCAACTTGGAACGGGTAATGTAACGTAACCTACCGAGCAAATCTAAGGTGAGTTCACTACCTTAAGTCCCATATTCTATCGAAAAGGTTGCCGGGGAGGCAACGGGGTTATTAGTTGATAGCGCTATTAGGTTTGGCACCCTCACACCATCCCGGAGAGGACGGGCGTGAACTAATTACCTTAAATCATGACCAATGCTTTGATAGGGGCATTGGGGACGGGTAAATAATCTGGAGCCATCTTGTACGGTATCGAGTTATTATCAACATTGTTTTTGGAAATTCTTTTGAACTGAACTAAACTTTTGGCAGCAAAACATGTAACACGATTGTCGGTAAACAAAACTGTGAACTCACCAACGTGGTTTGATACACTTTTCTGCATGCTTGCAGGCCTATAGGTACATGTCGTTGGAACTTGCTGTCTGGGATGCTGGAGTGGTCATGGGTCGAGATGCATGGATTCACGAGACACATCTAACGGCTTACATACACATGGATTATGAAAAACATAACAAATGATTTATGCTGCCGCTGAACATGTCAAGTTTAATAAATATTTTGTAACACTTTATTTTAATGAATTCAAGTTTTTATTTGAAATATTATTATGAGTTCAATGTGATTGGTGGCTAGATCCTGGTACGTCACACGCCTCGTGGGGGTTTCCGCATGTGGTATTTTGGGGGTATTACAATGCATGTGCGGCAAGTGGCAATGCAAGGGTGCCTGTGCTACAAGTGGCGTAGGATGGGTGCATGTGCGACAAGTGGCGAGCTGAGTATACCTGTCTCACCCGGTCCATGTACCCGTTTCTCAGTTAATACCCGCAACAAGTTTATAGTTAGGATAAACAATTATATTATTAATAACGATTATTAATAACATAAATCCGCTCATGATCATAAATATAATTATGATCCATTTCGCATATCGTTCGTAATTAACAGTTAAACTAGTTAAGTGGATTTTAGTCTGTTGCCCATGGGGTAACTCTTACGGGTCAAGACCCGATCGGTAGCGTTAACTTATCTAACCGGACATAAATATCCAACAGCTCCCACTTGGACAGTCTTCGATAAGATCTCAATGCAGACAGCCAACGGTGCTCTAGCTACACATAGCTGCCCCCAACAGGTCATGTCACTTTAAAGTCACTAACCAAGGTATCATCCCATTAGCAACGTCTTGCTACTTGAAGACAGTAGACTTATGGCAATCGTTGTCATCTATCCTTTTTGTAAAAGACATCATTTGAAACTATAAGACATGGATCAATTCATTATCATATTGTATTTCAATTATTCTTATTCTCGATCCAGATTCATAGTGGTCCAATCAAACACACAATCAGTTTTGGTAAGGCCTTACACTTCTCCAGTATGAATCAACGAGGGTGCCTTGATGCCTAGCTATTACATTTTAATGTAAGAGTACGGAATTCCCTATTGATTACTTACAACTCCAACTGAACTTAAGATCCATTCCTAACTAAAGCCTTTATGACTGGCAGTTACGGGACAACGGTTGGTAGTAATCAAAGAATGGTTCTTTGTAAACGGAAGTTCTAATATGTATCTCAGGTCATAGGATACCAGATGAGTATGCATTTGTCAAAACATCTTATGACTGAATCCAATAAGATGATTTGACGCGAGTTACATCCAGCGTCATTCACAATGAGGCCTGTGAATTTGGAAGTCAACCACTTGAGTCCAAATTCAGAAAAGTCTTAATTCAGAATCGTTCCCACCAGTCTAATCGACTTCGGACAATTTAGAATATATGATTCATGGATTAAGCGTATCAAATTCGAACACAGTTGTAGGATTCAAGAATTGCATTTAACTAGTAAATAAAAAAAATAAAATAAATGCAAGGGTACAACTGTTTGATGTTTGTACATCCATATACTAAATCAAAAATATCACTAGCTAATGTAAGCCCAATACCGTCCATGTGACGGTCATGTTTTTATTGAGTCATTGGCTTAGTAAACGGGTCAGCTAGGTTTTGATCGGTGTCAATTTTGCTTATAACGATGTCTCCACGTTCCACAATCTCACGTATGTAGTGAAACTTTCTCAAAATGTGCTTGGCTTTGTGATGAGATATAGGCTACTTGGCTTGAGCAATAGCACCTGTGTTATCACAAAATATCTGGATGGGTTTCATGATACTTGGAACCAAATCGAGATTGGTTATGAACTTCTTCATCCAAGCAGCTTCCTTTGTGGCATCTGATGCGGCAATGTACTCAGATTCCGTGGTGGAATCAGCCACAACACTCTGCTTGGAGCTTTTCCATGAGACAGCTCCTCCGGTGAGAGTGAACACGAAACCTGTTTGTGAGCGAGAGGTATCTCGGTCAGTTTTGTCACACCCTGATTTTTGTGGAAGCGTGTGATGTGTGACTTGATCAATATCATTGCATTCAATTATAATAAACAACTATATGATTAAAACATGATGTTCATCCATTCATAAGTTTAAAATGTTACAAACATAAGTCATTTAAGTTTCAACCAACATATCCTCAAGTTATGTTACAAACCAACAAAAGTAGATGACATCTAAACTTGAAATTTTAATCTTGAAAACAACACCAGAGCCAAAGATCCATCTTGTTTCCTAAAATACATGTAATTTTGAAAACATCAACAAAAGTTGAGTGAGTTCATGTGTTTTTGTATGAGTTCCAATAACTTGTAAACATTTGTAAGTATTCCTTTGTAATCCGGTATGAAAGCGTCTATGAACATATCAATTAATGTTTTGCAAGGACATTAATATGCGGGGTGCGTAGGAAGTGCTCAAACGTAGCGAATTTCCTCCGGTCCATCCGGCAGGAACGACATAGTCACCACATGCGGCCACACAAGGACCCATGGGTGGGGCTCGCTACACCCAGATAGATCTACCACTCATGCCCCTCGGTCTATACTAGATTAATGGCACTTAGGAGAGATACTACATCATTCACGTGATCTAACAGTTCATTCCTTAGCTAAACCATACCATTGAAACATTTGAAACATGTATTTCACCCCCGATATTTATAAATCCAAAAACAGTTAAAAGAAAAGGGGGACATGAACTCACAAATTTGCGTCCGCAATCCTGTAACTCAAGGATCCTCCTCACGAGTCGTACAACTACCTACACATGTGCTATGTTTTATTAAACGTTTAGGTTGTGTAACGACTCTTAGTCTAATTTATTTATTAAGACTTATTTTTTTTGGAATTCTGGTATACTTTGAGTTACGCGTTTGATGTACCTTATATAATTCCAAATTATATAATTATTAGTTAAACTAAGGATATTTTAACTTAAACTATTTTTATCCAATTATTTGGAATATTGTTAAAATAATATATTTTTAACTTGGTTTATCATGCATTTCTCACATATGTATTTTCGAAGTATAGGTATACTTGTATTTGTGTATTTTGCCAAATATTGGTAGTGTATTCCGGTATGTATTTACACGTATAGGAATACGTATTTTCTTGTATTTATTAAGTATTTTATACTTAATTTGTGTATTATTTTCCGGAATATTATTTTCATACAACTAAAAATCACCAACTTTTTATTCTTAAAATATACATATTTTAAGAGAACTTTTATAGAAAAATATCTATAAATTTTACTTGGCAAAAATAAGTATATCTAAAAAATAATATATTTTTAAGATTAAACTTAGAAAAATATATATTTTTAGTTTTCACCAAAATAGGATACACTTTGTAATATTTGTAAAAATTCATATTTTACCGTTTCTTCGGTTTTAAAATACCGTTTATCACTTTTGTCAAGTTACGAGTTTATTTCCGTAATATATATATATTTATATATATATATATATATATAAGTGACTGCTAAAATGAGAACCACCTCGAGTTGTAAGAACCGTGAGAACTTTTTGATCCGGGGCGAGGTGGACCAAATTTTTTTTTCATAAACGTAGATGCGTGTATTATAAAAACATTTGTAAAAAAAATTCAAAAAAGAATGCCGTGTGTGTAGTTTTGAGCACCACAAGTTTGTGTTTACGGGTACCGTAAATTTTTCGGTTAAATTTACGGTACCCGTAAACACAAACTTGTGGTGCTCAAAACTACACACACGACATTTTTTTTTTGAATTTTTTTTACAAATGTGTTTATAATACACACATCTACGATTATGAAAAAAAAATTTGGTCCACCTCGCCCCGTACGGTGTAGTTCTCACGGTTTTTACAACTCGAGGTGGTTCTCATTTTAGCAGTCCCCTATATATATATATATATATATATATATATATAGGGGAGGATTATCTTGAGAACGCTAAATATTGCGAGAACCGTGAGAACAAATGAGAAAACCAATCAAAACCATTTTTTTAATACAAACCTCATTGTAATTAAGATACAACATCAAAAAAAAGAATTTACAACATCAAATAATTCATTTCTCCTTTCAAAATCACTATTTTTAGATTTTTTACAATGTGTATATATAACAGATTTACACATGTGTAAATGGCAAACTTACACATGTGTAAATTTTCTTTATTTACAAATTCACGTAAATTTCAACGTGTAAATTAAATTTCTAACATTGTATTCGAATAACAATGATAAGTGTAGAAAAAAAAAATTTGAATTGTTTTTTACCAAGTTCTTGCGGTTTTTTCATTTGTTCTCACGGTTCTCACAATATTTAGCGTTCTCATTTAAACCCTCCCCTATATATATATATATATATATATATATATATATATATATATAGGGGAATGCTAAAATGAGAACCACCTCGAGTTGTAAGAACCGTGAGAACTACACCGTAGGGGGCGCGGTGGACCAAATTTTTTTTTCATAGACGTAGATGCATGTATAAAAACACCATTTGTAAAAAAAATTCAAAAAAAAAATGTCGTGTGTGTAGTTTTGAGCGCCACAAGAAACTTTTGGCAGCAAAACATGTAACACGATTGTCGGTAAACAAAACTGTGAACTCACCAACGTTGTTTGATACACTTTTCTGCATGCTTGCAGGCCTATAGGTACATGTCGTTGGAACTTGCTGTCTAGGATGCTGGAGTGGTCATGGGTCGAGATGCATGGATTCACGAGACACATCTAACGGCTTACATACACATGGATTATGAAAAACATAACAAATGATTTATGCTGCCGCTGAACATGTCAAGTTTAATAAATATTTTGTAACACTTTATTTTAATGAATTCAAGTTTTTATTTGAAATATTATTATGAGTTCAATGTGATTGGTGGCTGGATCCTGGTACGTCACACGCCTCGTGGGGGTTTCCGCATGTGGTATTTTGGGGGTATTACAATGCATGTGCGGTAAGTGGCAATGCAAGGGTGCCTGTGCTACAAGTGGCGTAGGATGGGTGCATGTGCGACAAGTGGCGAGCTGAGTATACCTGTCTCACCCGGTCCATGTACCCGTTTCTCAGTTAATACCCGCAACAAGTTTATAGTTAGGATAAACAATTATATTATTAATAACGATTATTAATAACATAAATCCGCTCATGATCATAAATATAATTATGATCCATTTCGCATATCGTTCGTAATTAACAGTTAAACTAGTTAAGTGGATTTTAGTCTGTTGCCCATGGGGTAACTCTTACGGGTCAAGACCCGATCGGTAGCGTTAACTTATCTAACCGGACATAAATATCCAACAGCTCCCACTTGGATAGTCTTCGATAAGATCTCAATGCAGATAGCCAACGATGCTCTAGCTACACATAGCTGCCCCCAACAGGTCATGACACTTTAAAGTCACTAACCAAGGTATCATCCCATTAGCAACGTCTTGCTACTTGAAGACAGTAGACTTATGGCAATCGTTGTCATCTATCCTTTTTGTAAAAGACATCATTTGAAACTATAAGACATGGATCAATTCATTATCATATTGTATTTCAATTATTCTTATTCTCAATCCAGATTCATAGTGGTCCAATCAAACACACAATCAGTTTTGGTAAGGCCTTACACTTCTCCAGTATGAATCAACGAGGGTGCCTTGATGCCTAGCTGTTACATTTTAATGTAAGAGTACGGAATTCCCTATTGATTACTTACAACTCCAACTGAACTTAAGATCCATTCCTAACTAAAGCCTTTATGACTGGCAGTTACGGGACAACGGTTGGTAGTAATCAAAGAATGGTTCTTTGTAAACGGAAGTTCTAATATGTATCTCAGGTCAGAGGATACCAGATGAGTATGCATTTGTCAAAACATCTTATGACTGAATCCAATAAGATGATTTGACGCGAGTTACATCCAGCGTCATTCACAATGAGGCCTGTGAATTTGGAAGTCAACCACTTGAGTCCAAATTCAGAAAAGTCTTAATTCAGAATCGTTCCCACCAGTCTAATCGACTTCGGACAATTTAGAATATATGATTCATGGATTAAGCGTATCAAATTCGAACACAGTTGTAGGATTCAAGAATTGCATTTAACTAGTAAATAAAAAAAAATAAAATAAATGCAAGGGTACAACTGTTTGATGTTTGTACATCCATATACTAAATCAAAAATATCACTAGCTAATGTAAGCCCAATACCGTCCATGTGACGGTCATGTTTTTATTGAGTCATTGGCTTAGTAAACGGGTCAGCTAGGTTTTGATCGGTGTCAATTTTGCTTATAACGATGTCCCCACGTTCCACAATCTCACGTATGTAGTGAAACTTTCTCAAAATGTGCTTGGCTTTGTGATGAGATCTAGGCTACTTGGCTTGAGCAATAGCACCTGTGTTATCACAAAATATCTGGATGGGTTTCATGATACTTGGAACCAAATCGAGATCGGTTATGAACTTCTTCATCCAAGCAGCTTCCTTTGTGGCATCTGATGCGGCAATGTACTCAGATTCCGTGGTGGAATCAGCCACAACACTCTGCTTGGAGCTTTTCCATGAGACAGCTCCTCCGGTGAGAGTGAACACGAAACCTGTTTGTGAGCGAGAGGTATCTCGGTCAGTTTTGTCACACCCTGATTTTTGTGGAAGCGTGTGATGTGTGACTTGATCAATATCATTGCATTCAATTATAATAAACAACTATATGATTAAAACATGATGTTCATCCATTCATAAGTTTAAAATGTTACAAACATAAGTCATTTAAGTTTCAACCAACATATCCTCAAGTTATGTTACAAACCAACAAAAGTAGATGACATCTAAACTTGAAATTTTAATCTTGAAAACAACACCAGAGCCAAAGATCCATCTTGTTTCCTAAAATACATGTAATTTTGAAAACATCAACAAAAGTTGAGTGAGTTCATGTGTTTTTGTATGAGTTCCAATAACTTGTAAACATTTGTAAGTATTCCTTTGTAATCCGGTATGAAAGCGTCTATGAACATATCAATTAATGTTTTGCAAGGACATTAATATGCGGGGTGCGTAGGAAGTGCTCAAACGTAGCGAATTTCCTCCGGTCCATCCGGCGGGAACGACATAGTCACCACATGCGGCCACACAAGGACCCATGGGTGGGGCTCGCTACACCCAGATAGATCTACCACTCATGCCCCTCGGTCTATACTAGATTAATGGCACTTAGGAGAGATACTACATCATTCACGTGATCTAACAGTTCATTCCTTAGCTAAACCATACCATTGAAACATTTGAAACATGTATTTCACCCCCGATATTTATAAATCCAAAAACAGTTAAAAGAAAATGGGGACATGAACTCACAAATTTGCGTCCGCAATCCTGTAACTCAAGGATCCTCCTCACGAGTCGTACAACTACCTACACATGTGCTATGTTTTATTAAACGTTTAGGTTGTGTAACGACTCTTAGTCTAATTTATTTATTAAGACTTATTTTTTTTGGAATTCTGGTATACTTTGAGTTACGCGTTTGATGTACCTTATATAATTCCAAATTATATAATTATTAGTTAAACTAAGGATATTTTAACTTAAACTATTTTTATCCAATTATTTGGAATATTGTTAAAATAATATATTTTTAACTTGGTTTATCATGCATTTCTCACATATGTATTTTCGAAGTATAGGTATACTTGTATTTGTGTATTTTGCCAAATATTGGTAGTGTATTCCGGTATGTATTTACACGTATAGGAATACGTATTTTCTTGTATTTATTATGTATTTTATACTTAATTTCTGTATTATTTTCCGGAATATTATTTTTATACAACTAAAAATCACCAACTTTTTATTCTTAAAATATACATATTTTAAGAGAACTTTTATAGAAAAATATCTATAAATTTTACTTGGCAAAAATAAGTATATCTAAAAAATAATATATTTTTAAGATTAAACTTAGAAAAATATATATTTTTAGTTTTCACCAAAATAGGATACACTTTATAATATTTGTAAAAATTCATATTTTACCATTTCTTCGGTTTTAAAATACCGTTTATCACTTTTGTCAAGTTACGAGTTTATTTCCGTAATATATAATATATATATATATATATATATATATATATATATAAGTGACTGCTAAAATGAGAACCACCTCGAGTTGAAAGAACCGTGAGAACTTTTTGATCCGGGGCGAGGTGGACCAAATTTTTTTTTCATAAACGTAGATGCGTGTATTATAAAAACATTTGTAAAAAAAAATTCAAAAAAGAATGTCGTGTGTGTAGTTTTGAGCACCACAAGTTTGTGTTTACGGGTACCGTAAATTTTTCGGTTAAATTTACGGTACCCGTAAACACAAACTTGTGGTGCTCAAAACTACACACACGACATTTTTTTTTTTGAATTTTTTTTTACAAATGTGTTTATAATACACACATCTACGATTATGAAAAAAAAATTTGGTCCACCTCGCCCCGTACGGTGTAGTTCTCACGGTTTTTACACCTCGAGGTGGTTCTCATTTTAGCAGTCCCCTATATATATATATATATATAGGACAAAGATCCGTTAGGAACCACCTCTTATTGCGAGAACCGCGAGAACCAATGTGAACGCAACAAAAAATGCCTAAAAATAGCTAAAAATCACACAATTTTTTTTTTTTTAATATTTTTTTATAACAAAATCGGTACTTTTCGTAGCAAAAAAAAAAAAAAAAAAATTTTTTTTTAAATTTTTTTTTAAAAAAAAAAAAAAAAATTTTTTTTTGGCTTCTAAAAGTAGCGATTTTAACATAAAAAATATTAAAAAAATCAAAAAAAAAATTTTAGATTTTTTTTTTGATTTTTTTTTGATTTTTTTAGGTTTTTTTGGGGTTTAGTTTTTAGCTGGGGGGGGGGGGGGGGTGGGGGGGGGTTTAGGTTTTTGGGGTTGGGGGGGGGGGGGGGTTAGGTTTTTTTTAGGTTTTTTGGGGGGTTTAGTTTTTAGCATTTAGCTTGAGGGGGGGGGGGGGTTAGCTTGGGGGGGGGGGGGGGTTAGGTTTTTTTTTTTGGGGGGGGAGGGGGTGGGGGGGTTTAGGTTTTTGGGGGGGGGGGGGGGGGTTAGGTTTTTTTAGCTATTTTAGGTTGTGTTCACATTGGTTCTCGCGGTTCTCGCAATAAAGGTGGTTCTCGCATGAACCTTACCCTATATATATATATATATAGGGGAGGATTATCTTGAGAACGCTAAATATTGCGAGAACCGTGAGAACAAATGAGAAAACCAATCAAAACCATTTTTTTAATACAAACCTCATTGTAATTAAGATACAACATCAAAAAAAGAATTTACAACATCAAATAATTCATTTCTCCTTTCAAAGTCACTCTTTTTAGATTTTTTACAATGTGTAAATATAACAGATTTACACATGTGTAAATGGCAAACTTACACATGTGTAAATTTTCTTTATTTACAAATTCACGTAAATTTCAACGTGTAAATTAAATTTCTAACATTGTATTCGAATAACAATGATAAGTGTAGAAAAAAAATTTTGAATTGTTTTTTACCAAGTTCTTGCGGTTTTTTCATTTGTTCTCACGGTTCTCACAATATTTAGCGTTCTCATTTAAACCCTCCCCTATATATATATATATATATAGGGGAATGCTAAAATGAGAACCACCTCGAGTTGTAAGAACCGTGAGAACTACACCGTAGGGGGCGCGGTGGACCAAATTTTTTTTCATAGACGTAGATGCATGTATAAAAACACCATTTGTAAAAAAAAATTCAAAAAAAAAAATGTCGTGTGTGTAGTTTTGAGCGCCACAAGTTTGTGTTTACCGGACCCGTAAATCTGGTCGGAAAATTTACGGGTCCCGTAAACACAAACTTGTGTTGCTCAAAACTACACCCACGACATTTTTTTTTTGAATCTTTTTTTTACAAATGTTGTTTTTATACATACATCTACGTTTCTGGAAAAAAAAATTTGGTCCACCAAGGCCCGGATCAAAAAGTTCTCTCGGTTCTTACAACTCGCGGTGGTTCTCATTTTAGCGTGATCCTATATATATATATATATATATATATATATATATATATTGTCCACATGTCCTTTGTCCGATATTCGGGTATAAGATATATATTTATTTTCTTGTGAATTTGGTAATATTTCTTATTACAATTTTTGGTATTTTGGTGTGGTGTTTTATTTTCAAGGCCTAATTTTTAATATAACTAATACAATCAATATACAAGTAGCACATGATTCTTGTGACAGCTAAATATATATATATATATTTTCCTAAATATATATACTTAGTCATTTTTATTATCAGAAAAACCAACCTTCATTATTTGTAGTTTTTGTAATAAAAATTATGGCAAATTTTATACTTATAACCAAGATCTAAAAGTACTTGTAAACACTTGTTTAAAAATATTTTTCTAGGTGTTTAATTTTTACAAAAATTTTGCCATAGTTTCCCATTAAAATGGAGATTTCCATGCTTATTAGCATATCATTTTCTTTTAAAAATTCATTATCAAACAACAACAAGTTTCACACAACTTAACATGAGCCATAAATATGCATTTTCACAATATGTCATGAACTTGAAGTTTAACAAAACCTTGTAGTGTTTTAACATGTTGTTTTGTAAGGTCTATTAACACTAAATCTATGGTTTTTGTTTCATAAAACTCATTATTATAAAATTTCATCCTTTACAACTTGTAAAGTGATTTTACAAAAATCAATCTTCTTGCTTTTTTCATGTTACATACACTTTACTAGTTCTATTTCAACTGTTAAAACATGATTATTTTCCTTTAGAACCAAATCATGTTGAATCTAGTAGTAAACATTTAGTTTCTTTAGATTTTTATTTTTGAAATCCTTTACTTTCAAGACCTACATCTTGTAGGGTTCATCATCCTACACAAAAACAAATTCATCTTCAAGTTCATGGTTCACTTAAAGGATGATCAACATGTATTTTTCATGATCCATCCTTATACTTGCTAGATCATGTGTTAATCATCATCTAGCATGCTTCATATGGTGATCTACACCATTTACACAAGAAATCAACAAACAAGTTTAATACATACACTTAAACAACTTTGATCTTCATGTTTTTAAGCTTTATGTTCACGTTCATCTTTATGTTTTCTTGAGATTCTTTAGTTTATCAAGTTACATTATACTTTAACCACTAAAATTAAGTGTAATAACTAGATCATAGAGGCTTACTACTACCACTATGGCTAGGGAAGAATCATGTAGCAGAGTGATGAAGAAAGGTGGTGGATAAAAGCACTCCAAGATGGTCCTTCCACTTCCTATGCTTGCAACCTTCTTAGTTAGGCTTGAAACACCTTGAGAACACCTTAGAATGTATGAAGAAGCACTAGAAAATGGAGGTTATGGTGATGGTGCTTGGGCCGTAGGTAAGGGAGAAGAAGGAGAGGAGTTGTGGTGAGTTATGAGGGTTAGAATGTTAGAGAGTTTAAGACTTGTGGTTTTATTAAACAATCTTCCAACAACACTTTTTTCATGGGGTAATATGCTTCATATCAACTAAACATATCTTATTATTTATTCAAAAGAAATCAAGGTATTCTGGACCATTAAACCATAATTCTGCATTATATTTTGATGTTAGAATGCTGATTTTTGCTGTTTTCTACAGAATTCTGCAGTTTTAGTGTGTTTCGGGCACTTTTTGGCACTTAAATCATCACTCGGAAGACATTTTTATGACCCCTACTTTCCTACATACTATTCTAGTGTAACTCTTGATTACGGGGCTCATTCTGTGTCTTAACATCATGTCTTTCTAAGTACTGAACTCCCGTTAATACTTCTAGTTTATCTATTAACTATGCTAACTTTGTTCTGTGCACTAATTGAACCACACCAGGTTGTATGTAATAATGATAAGCAATCATGCAACATGTAATGCACTTGTATGTATATGACAGTAATCAGAAAATCATTCATCTCATTAGTTCTATCACGCACAATTATTAAGGTACATATTACTTTTTATATTGTACGGAATACTTGGTAAAGTGCCAGTTGTCACATTCTCCCCCCGTTAAAAGAATTTGTCCCGAAATTCAAGCTGTGCCATCGGTTGCAGGGGAGTTGTGAAACAAATGTGGATATTTAGACTTAATTTGGTCTTCACGCTCCCAAGTAAACTTTGGGCCATGACGTGAATTCCAACGAACCTTAACAAGTTTAATGCGACTTCTCCATGTTTTGTGGACTTTCCAGTCCGTAACCTCAACAGGTTCTTAAGTAAATTGGAGTTTGTCGTTGACGTGAATCTCATATGCGGGAATGACGATTGTTTCTTGAGTAGGACTCTTCTTGAGATTAGACACTTGAAACATGTCGTGGACACTGCTAAGTTCCTCTGGAAGTTTTAGCTTGTATGCAATGGTTCCGATCCTTTCTAGGATATCGAAGGGTTCAATGTACCGTGGGTTCAACTTTCCACGTTTACCAAACCGTACTACGCCTTTCCAAGGCGAGACTTTCAACAAAATCATATCTCCAACCTCAAATTCCAATGGTTTCTACCGCTTGTCGACGTAACTCTTCTGTCCATCACGTGCTGACTTGATACGATCACATATCTGAGCGATCTTGTCTGGAGTTTCCTGAACCAATTCTGGACCAATAAGCTGTTTATCTCCGGTCTCCGCCCAACACAACGGGGACCGACACTTACGTCCATATAAAGCTTCAAACTGGGCAGCCTGGATACTGGTGTGATAACTATTATTGTAGGAAAACTCCACTAAAGGTAAGTGAGTATCCCAACTTCCAACGAAGTCCATCACACAAGCACGTAGCATATCCTCCAAAGTCTGTATCGTCCATTCACTTTGGTCGTCTGTCTGAGGGTGAAATGCGGTACTGAGGTTCAACTGAGATCCAAAAGCTTGCTGAAACGATTGCCAGATTCTCGACGCAAAACGACCATCCCGGTCGGATATGATGGACACAGGCACTCCGTGACGTGCCACAATCTCTCTGAGGTATATCTCTACTAATTTCTTTGTGCTATCTTTCTCACTGATCGGTAAAAAGTACGCAGATTTCGTGAGTTGATCGATAATCACCCAAATCATATCGTGTCCTCTTTGGGTTCTTGGTAACCTGTAATAAAATCCATTGAGATATGTTCCCACTTCCAGACGGGAATCTCCGGTTGTTGCAGCAACCCTGACGGTTTCTGGTACTCTGCCTTAACTTTGGCGCAAGTGAGGCAGTTACCCACATATATAGCGATGTAGACTTTTATCTTGGGCCACCAATAAAAATCTTTCAAGTCTTGGTACATCTTGTTAGATCCAGGATGGATCGAGTACCTTGACTTATGAGCTTCGTCCAAAATAAGTGCTCGTAGATTGCCGAAGAATGGTACCCAAATTCGTCCCATGAAGTACAATGTTCCATCTTCCCTTGGCAACAATTGCACCTCCATTCCACGTAATGCTTCTGCTCGTAGGTTCTTTGGCTTAAGTGCTTCTTGTTGAGCTTCGCTAATTCGAGTGGTGAGATCAGTGTGTATAGTCATCTCTAAGGCTCGCACCCTTAGAGGTTTTGCACGTTCCTTGCGGCTCAAGGCGTCTTCTACAACATTCGCCTGGCCCGGGTGATATTTGATCTCACAATCATAATCATTCAATAGTTCAACCCATCTACGTTGCCTCATATTCAAATCCTTCTGATAAAAAATCTACAGTAAACTTTTATGGTCCGTAAAGATCATGCAGCGTGTTCCATACAAGTAATGACGCCAAATCTTCAATGCAAAAATCACATCTCCTAACTCAAGGTCGTGTGTTGTATAGTTCTTCTCATGCACCTTTAACTGACTTGACGCGTAAGCGATGACTTTGTCTCGTTGCATCAACACGCAACCAAGACCTTGTCGTGAAGCATCACAATAAACAACAAATCCATCGGTACCGTCAGGTAAAGATAAGATAGGTGTGTCGCAGAGTTTATCCTTCAACGTTTGAAAAGCTGTTTCTTGTTTCTATCCTTAATCAAACTTCTTATCCTCCTGGGTTAGGGACGTTAGCGGCTGAGCAATACTCGAAAAGCCCGCTTTGAATCGTCTATAATAGCCTACTAACTCCAGAAATTGTCGTATCTTAGTTGGCGTTTTTGGGGCTTCACAGTTCTCGATTGCCTCAAACTTGGCAGGGTCAATGTGAATTCCATTCTCATCTACCACATGAGTAAGGAATTGCACCTCGCGATCCCAAAATTTTCACTTCGACAGTTTCGCGTACAACTTTTCCTTCTTCATGAGTTCTAGGATGGCTCACAGATGTTGCTCATGTTCTTCCTTGGTCTTCGAGTATATAAGGATGTCATCAATGAACACAATCACGAACTTATCCAGGTATGTCTTGCACACCCGATTCATGAGGTCCATGAATACTGCTGGTGCGATCGTTAGGCCAAACGGCATGACAAGGAACTCATAATGTTCATAGCGAGTCCTAAAGGTTGTTTTAGGGATACTTTCTTCTTGTATTCGCAGTTGATCATATCCCGATCTCAAGTCGATCTTCGAGTAGTAGCTAGAGCCATGCAGTTGGTAGAACAAGTCATCAATTCTCGGCAAGGGATATCGATTCTTGATGGTTAACTTATTCAACTCCCTATACCCTATGCACAATACTAAAACTGTTGTCCTTCTTTTTAACCAACAGTACTGGAGCTCCCCAGGGTGAGAAGCTCGGCCTGATAAATCCTTTTTCTAGCAGCTCTTGTAGTTGAGTCGAAAGTTCCTGTATTTCGAACGGAGCTAGTCGGTATAATGCCTTTGTCACTGGTGCCGCTCCTGGCACTAGATCTATCCAAAACTCCACCCGTTGCTGTGGAGGTAGCTCAGCTAAGTCTTCGGGGAAGACTTCTGGAACTTCCTTCACATCGGGGATGCCTTCTAGTTTTGGCTCCCTGGTCTCCTTGTTGACCACATGAACAAGGAAAGCCATGCAGCCTTTTCGGAGGCACTTATGCACCTTCATAACCAATGTAGGATGTCACAATCCACCGCCTTATGGGCCCAGCGTCCTCTCATCAACTGCGTGAAGGCCGAGTACTATAAGTGTTTTCATCATTCGCAAGAGGGATCCGAATGATTTTCTCACGACGAACAACTTCAACTCCTTCCTTGGATAGCCAATCCATGCCGACTACGACATCAAAACTACCTAAACCAACTGGTAGGAGGTCAATAGAAAATTTCCGTTCCCCAAGTCCAAGTATACAATCCTTGATAACTTTATACACTTCGACAAATTTCCCATTTGCCGATTCTCTAGATTATGGATCGTCTAGTTTACTCGTTTCCTAGTCAAGTGTATTCTTAAGTTCTATAACTTTAAAACTAAAGTCGGTGTCAGTATCAAATAGGCGGATGCAAGGTGTCGGTTTATAGGGATCGTACTTATAACTACGTTCGGGTCCTGGCGTGCCTTGCGTGCTCCTTTCGTGAAAATACTCCCACGAGCTTGATTTTTCTTCGAGCCGCCCTTTCGATAATGTCCTTTGTCGCCCCTTCCGTAGCAACCTTTACCCTTGCCATTTTCTTTTATTATTGTCCTGAATTTCACTCACATGCCCCATACCAGACTAGCATGCTTCCTTGCTATGCCCAGGTCTTGCCACAATTTCCACACCTACGAGTCCTGCACGGACCCGTGTGATGATAACCATCCCCACCACACTGTTGTAGTTTTTCCCTAGTAGCGTTTATCTCATGTTTTAGTTATGGCAATGAATACCTTGACTTTCTTTGTTGCAGCGGTTCCCTTATGTTTGCTGCTTGATTTAAAGCCTTGCTTGGAATGCGTATACTTCCTCTTATTTCTATCCGAAGAAGTCTCCCCATGCATCTTCTTTTCACTGGACCTTTATTCGGTTTTTCCATCGTTACTCCGCCCTCGGCAGGACCTAGGGCAAGAGTTGTCACCTGAGCGATTCCCAGTATGGTTCCTCTTATTTCGCCGTTATTTGCAGTACTAATTGCTTCGTATTGGACGATTGCCTTAGCGATTTTCTGGTTCACTAGAGCTTCGTGCTCAGCTCTTGATGCAGGTAAAGGTCCTGATTAGGCTTGAACAACGTTTCCTTCGCTGTGGTTCCATGAGCTTCACATGTCTAAAACTTATTGACGAAATTAGACATTTATTTTGGAACAAACTTTGTCGTTTATAAGTGAAAGCAAATCTCATTCGGCGTGCACTATGTGTATAAAGGTAAGGTAATTCCTAATGATGCTTATGCAAATCGTCCCACCATAATCACCTCATCATTGTAATGAGGCAAAATGAGTTACACAAAGTCTTGCTAAAGATATACCAGCTTTCTTATATACCATGTCGACTTGTTACAATTAGTTTTGTGAAGAAAACCCGCTCGGAGTCACCTCACTCCGGTTGATGCAAGTCATCCAGTGCTATACAAAATACGGTAAGGTCTTCCCTTAACCTTGTTTATTCCTCAAGTCTTAGACTCTTCCATAGTCTTTAGTTTTACGAAAAAGGGTATGCTTCCCATAAGATGGGGGTTGTGCATTGCTACCACGTGTAAGGGGGTGATAGTGAAAATGCATAAATAAGGTCGTGAGGGTACATGACTTCTTCCTCGGAACCGAACTGTGCCTTGTAGCAACCGTAGAGCAGTTTCCAGGGCACGAATTCACTACCCAAACTATGGGGTGCACTAAGGGATAGAGAGCGTGGAGGTACTGATAGGGGTGTTGGTGGTGGTGATATAGTTAGTGGGTGGTAGAGTGCATGTGGGGTGAAGGACGAGAAGAATCCTCTTGCATGTGGCATCCATGTGCCTAAATGGAATGGGAGTCTGTTGAGAAGGTGAGAATCGAGTGGTCGCTTCCGTACTTATACAGGTGTTCTATACTTCATGGGCCTCGATTTTTTGACGTAGGGAGGACCCCTTTTCCACACTGGACTGTGCGATGCATACATTGATTTTGCTTTGGCTCCATGAATGCCTAATGGAGTGCGGTAAATGGGTTACACTGCAGCTCGTGCCATGCTACCTCCTTGGGGTAAAATGGATGTCAAATGTTGGGGTTTATCATAGCAACTACAATAGACAAGTTGGGGTGTTGTAGGCTCCCTACAAATTTAAACATAAGAATCCCAAAGTGTGGGTAAGAATCTTTTCTTCGTGTTAACCCTCTTCACTTGCTTAGATACCGGGTCCCAAACGACTCGTACTACAGGTAGAAGTGTAGGTGCGAAGTAGACAAAGGCAAACTTCCTACTTTGTAGAGTGCTATAGTAACTATCTCGGTTAGTGTTTTATTAGATGGAGGTTTGAACAACTTAGGAATTTCGAATGTGTGATGATCATTAGCTTGACCCGCAGAGTCCACCAGGATTTCCATGCACTACAAGTTGTTATTACGTGGGCTCCCGTAATAATAAATTGTCTTGCACGGTCAGCCTAATCTTCTCTCATTCAAAGCAACCGATTAGTCAGAGAAGGGACACTACTGTCTTCATATCTTTGACATAGATGGGACCTTTATGATGGTCCACGCACCAATGTTCATTGTCGTTATGCGCGAAATGGCACAATGCTAACCAAAGTGAGAATAAAAAGTATTTCCTAGCAAAGGTAGTTGGAGGGGCACCATCAAGATGAGTACCTCATCTTCCTTCTCTGGGCACAAGTGTCGTCAATCATGTTTCGTCAAAGCCACAGGGACCTTGTCCCACTGATAAGGTTGTTGCCCAATGTTACCACCTCCGCCTCGTCGTCACTGCCGTAGTCAGGCACCTCCACGTTCGAGAGGGAAGAACAACCATCTTCTACGGAATCAAGATTAGGGTCTCGTATGGTAACTACATCAGCCATAAGCTCCGCAATAAACGCGAGGTCGATAGTCTCATTGTGCGAGTCAAGAACAATAATAGGATTTGAATTCGAAGGTATCTCGTTCCCGTCAATAATTATCCCATACACATATATTCATATATATTAATGTATAATAATGTTACTTAGTATATACGAGCAAATAGACGCAACATATCACATATAATTCTCGTGTGTTCTTTTTGGGGGTCATTTCGTCTTTGGCAAGTCTATCCCACAAGGACTGACGATACCTCAATTGGCACATTAGTCGGGGTATTCTCCCTCCCTACTAATGTCCTTGCTTTGTCTTTCCTTTGAAAAATGTTTGATTCATGGATCTTGGCGCTTTTGTAAATGCAATGTAAAACCTTTTTGTAAAAATTGTTTTCGTGAGAGAATCCTAGTGATTGTAGTCTAGACTCGAGAAGTAATCCTAGTTCACTACAATCGAAGCTCTGATACCAACCTGTCACATCCTGACTTTTGTGAAAGCGTGTGATGTGTGACTTGATCAATATCATTGCACTCAATTATAATAAACAACTATATGATTAAAACATGATGTTCATACATTCATAAGTTTGAAATGTTACAAACGCAAGTCATTTAAGTTTCAACCAACATATCCTCAAGTTATGTTACAAACCAACAAAAGCCGATGACATCTAAACCTAAAATTTTAATCTTGAAAACAACACCAACGCCAAAGATCCATCTTGTTTCCTGAAATACATGTAATTTTGAAAACATCAACAAAAGTTGAGCGAGTTCATGTGTTTTTGTATTAGTTCTAATAACTTGTAAACATTTGTAAGTATTCCTTTGTAATCCGATATGAAAGCGTCTATGAACATATCAATTAATGTTTTGCAAGGACATTAATATGTGTGGTGCGTAGGAAGTGCTCAAACCTAGCGAATTTCCTCCGGTCCATCCGGCGGGAACGACATAGTCACCACATGTGGCCATACAAGGACCCATGGGTGGGGCTCACTACACCCGGATAGATCTACCACTCATGCCCCTCGGTCTATACTAGATTAATGGCACTTAGGAGAGATACTACATCATCCACGTGATCTAACAGTTCATTCCTTAGCTAAACCATACCATCGAAACATGTATTTCACCCCCGGTATCTATAAATCCAAAAACAGTTAAAAGAAAATGGGGACATGAACTCACAAATTTGCCTCCGCAGTCCTGTAACTCAAGGATCCTCCTCACGGGTCGTACAACTACCTACACACGTGCTATGTTTTATTAGACGTTTAGGTTGTGTAACGACTCTTAGTCTTATTTATTTATTATGACTTATTTTTTGGAATTATGGTATACTTTGAGTTACACGTTTGATGTACCTTATATAATTCCAAATTATATAATTATTAGTTAAAATAAGGATATTTTAACTTAAACTATTTTTATCTAATTATTTGGGATATTGCTAAAAATAATATATTTTTTACTTGGTTTATCATGCGTTTCTCACATATGTATTTTCCAAGTATAGGTATACTTGTATTTGTGTATTTTGCCAAGTATTGGTAGTGTATTCCAGTATGTATTTACACGTATAGGAATACGTATTTTCTTGTATTTATTAAGTATTTTATACTTAATTTGTGTATTATTTTCCGGAATATTATCTTTATACAACTAAAAATCACCAACTTTTTATTCTTAAAATATACAGATTTTAAGAGAACTTTTATAGAAAAATATCTATAAATTTTACTTGGCAAAAATAAGTATACTTCCATATATATCTCAAAAATAATATATTTTTAAGATTAAACTTAGAAAAATATATATTTTTAGTTTTCACGAAAATATTATATTTTTGAATTGCTTAAGAAAATATATATTTTTCTCCACTTAAAAAATAATGTATTTTCTACTTTGACAAAATAGCATACATTTTGTAATATTTGTAAAAATTCATATTTTGCCGTTTATTCGGTTTCAAAATACCGTTTATCACTTTTCTCTAGTTACGAGTTTATTTCCGGAATATATATATATATTCTCCACATGTCCTTTGTCCGATTTGTCCGATATTCGGGTATAAGATATATATTTATTTTCTTGTGAATTTGGTAATATTTCTTATTACAATTTTTGGTATTTTAGTGTGGTGTATTATTTTCAAGTCCTAATTTTTAATATAACTAATACAATCAATATACAAGTAGTACATAATTCTTGTGACATATATATATATATATATATATATATATATATTCCTAAATATATACTTAGTCATTTTTATTATCAAAAAAACCAACCTCCAATATTAGTAATTTTTGTAATAAAAATTATGGCAAATTTTATACTTATACCAAGATAAAAAATTACTTGTAAACACTTGTTTAAAAATATTTTTCTAAGTGTTTAATTTTTACAAAAATTTTGTCATAGTTTCCCCTTAAAAATGGAGGTTTCCATGCTTATTATCGTATCATTTTCTTTTAAAAATTCATCATCAAACAACAACAAGTTTCACACAACTTACCATGAGCCATAAATATGCATTTTCACAATATGTCATGAACTTAAAGTTTAACAAAACCTTGTCGTGTTTTAACATGTTGTTTAGTAAGGTCTAGTAACACTAAATCTATGGCTTTTGTTTCATAAAACTCATTCTTATAAAATTTCATCCTTTACAACTTGTAAAGTGATTTTACAAAAATCAATCTTCTTGCATTTTTCATGTTACATACACTTTCCTAATACTATTTCAACTCTTAAAACATGATTATTTTCCTTTAAAACCAAATCATGTTGAATCTAGTAGTAAACTTTTAGTTTCTTGAGATTTTTATTTTTGAAATCCTTTACTTTCAAGACCTACATCTTGTAGGATTCATCATCCTACACAAAAACAAATTCATCTTCAAATTCATGGTTCACTTAAAGGATGATCAACATGTATTTTTCATGATCCATCCTTATACTTGCTAGATCATGTGTTAATCATCATCTAGCAAGCTTCATATGGTGATCTACACCATTTACACAAGAAATCAACAAACAAGTTTAATACATACACTTAAACAACTTTGATCTTCATGTTTTTAAGCTTTATGTTTATGTCCATCTTTATGTTTTCTTGAGATTCTTTAGTTTATCAAGTTATATTATACTTTAACCACAAAAATTAAGAGTAATAACAAGATCATAGAGGCTTACTACTAGCACTATGGCTAGGGAAGAATCAAGTAGCAAAGTGATGAAGAAAGGTGGTGGATAAAAGCACTCCAAGATGGTCCTTCCACTTCCTATGCTTGCAACCTTCTTAGTTAGGCTTGAAACACCTTGAGAATACCTTAGAATGTATGAAGAAGCACTAGAAAATGGAGGTTATGGTGGTGGTGCTTGGGCTGTAGGTAAGGTAGAAGAAGGAGAGGAGTTATGGTGAGTTATGAGGGTTAGAATGTTAGAGAGTTTAAGACTTGTTGTTTTATTAAACAATCTTCCAACAACACTTTGTTCATGGGGTAATATGCTTCATATCAACTAAACATATCTTATTATTTATTCAAAAGAAATCAAAGATTGTGGGGCCCATGTTGGACCGTCTACAATGAGGGGGGGGGGGTCTATTGGGTCTTGATTCCTAGTTACTTAATCTAGTTACATATTAAGTGATATGTTTAGGGATTTTAAGTGTTTAAGTGTTTTATGATGTAATATGAGGTTTGGTGATCATAACTAGCTTTATAACATTAAGACAATGTTTCTAGTTAAATTTTTGTGTTTCGGGTAGTGTCCGGTTGTTCGTTTGGTTACCGATTCATTAAGGTGCTAAATTACGCAGTTTAGTGTGCAATATGATGTCTTTTATGACAGTTTTGATTCTCGACGCTTATCAAGGTATTCTAGACCATTAAACCATAATTCTGCATTTTATTTTGATGTTAGAATGCTGATTTTTGCTGTTTTCTGTAGAATTCTGCAGTTTTAGTGTGTTTCGGGCACTTTATGGCACTTAAATCATCACTCGGAAGGCAGTTTTATGACCCCTACTTTCCTACATACTATTCTAGTGTAACTCTTGATTCCAGGGCTCATTCTGTGTCTTAACATCATGTCTGTCTGAGTACTGAACTCCCGTCAATACTTCTAGTTTATCTGTTAACTGTGCTAACTTTGTTCTATGCACTAATTGAACCACACCGGGTTGTATGTAATAATGATAAGCAATCATGCAACATGTAGTGCACTTGTATGTATATGACAGTAATCAGAAAATCATTCATCTCATTAGTTTTATCATGCACAATCATTTAGGTACAGATTACTGTTTATATTGTACGAAATACATGGTAAAGTGCCAGTTGTCACAAGTTTGAAAACTAGCATCAGTGTAACATTTTACAGTGAGCTCCTCGTTGACTCCTCCCCCAAATATCAAGAACATATCTTTTGTCCTTATCAAGTACTTAAGGATGTTCTTAACTGCAGTCCAGTGGGCAATACCAGGGCTCTGCTGGTAACGGCTAGTCATGCTCAAAGCATACGAGACGTCCGGTCAAGTATATACCATAGCATACATGATAGAATCAATCGCGGAAGTATATGGAACTGTTTCCATTTGCTTTATCTCACGGTCCTCAGAGGGAGCTTGTGATTTGTCTAAAACGGTTCTTTTAGTTATTGGAAAACCTTCTTTCTTGGAGTTTCCCATCTTAAAGCGTCTTATTACTTGATCTATGTATGTGCTCTTAGTTAGCCTAGGAAGTCGCTTAGATCTATTCCTATAGATCTTGATTCCCAGAATGTAAGCGGTTTCTCCAAGATCCTTCATTGTGAAACAAGATCCTAACCAATGTTTAATTTCCTTACGCATGGGGATGTTGTTTCTAATGATCAATATATCATCTACATACATGATGAGAAATGATATAGCACTCCTACTAGCCTTTTTGTAAACACAAGGTTCATATTCGTTCTTCACAAAACCAAACTCTTTGACTGTCTGGTCAAAACGAAGATTCCAGCTCCGAGACGCTTGCTTGAGTCATAAATGGACTTGTTTAGCTTACATACCCTATTAGTATATTTTGGATCGATAAAACCGTCAGGCTGAACCATATAAACATATTCAGAAAGATGTCCATTAAGAAAGGCGATTTTAACATCCATTTGCCAACTTTCGTAATCATAGTACGCAGCTATGGCAAGTAATATCCTGGTCGATTTGATCATAGCTGCGGGCCAGAAGGTTTCATCATAGTCAACACCTTGAGTTTGAGTGAAACCTTTCGCTACTAGCCGTGCTTTATAGGTTTGTATATTTCCATGCATGTCAGTTTTTCTCTTGAAAACCGATTTGCTCCCTACAGCCTGAGATTCGGGGGGTAGCTCAACCAAGTCCTAGACTTGATCATCACACATGGATTGCATCTCGGCTTCCATGGCCTCTAGCCATTTCGCAGAGTCTAGATTAGAAATAGAAGATTTGTAACTAGTAGGCTTATCATCAGACTCGGCTACTGTTAGGACTTCAGAACCCTCAATATGCCAAAGGTATCTATCGGGTTCTTTACGATCCTGATGCTCCTGCGAAGGCTTGTGTTCAAGTCTGATTTAGTATCAACAATTTGTTGTGGTTCAGACGTTCCGATGTGAGTGCATTATGTCTATTGCCTCTGTCAATGTATCGAGTCATAGTTAAATGTATAGAATTACGTGTCGGAAGAATCAGAGTTGTAAATTTAGGCCTCTTTGCATGAAGGGATCCTCTTGTTTAAAGGCCTTTCACATGGAAGGACCTCTCGTTCCAAGTGGTTTCACATGGTTGGTCATCACTATAAATAGGGATGTTGAGAGTTGTCATTTAGAACTTTTCAGATCTGGTAGCGAAGCTCTGTCAGTTTGGTTTCGTGGAGTTGTAACATCAAATATTCAATAGAAACCAGTTTAATTAGGGTCTTCTTGTGTTTGCCATCATCATATATGGATTCCGCACATGATATGGTGAATATCTGATTGATCGGAGCATTTGAAGAACCGAAACGGTCCTAACAAGTGGTATCAGAGCTTGGAGGCCGGTTTCAGTGACAGAGGGCACAAGAATTCAGCCGAATTGAGCAGAATTGAAGATTATTTAACATCATTACACTTCTATCTTCTACACTTTCTTCTTAAACTTCAAATTGACAACGAATTCATGGACAAAATTACCTAAAAATTGACGATATTGTGAGAATTCACATAATAACAAACCCTTGAACATTTCAGACCTTAAATCAATCAAAATCAGTGAAAAAATTGCAAAAAATGTCAAAGAAACATAACCTGATTTTCGAGAGGAAGGAACTAATCGTTTGAAAAACACTCCTTTCGCATGAAAGGATTAAACTTTGTTGTTTAAAAAATAACCTTCCGCACGAAAGGCAATACCTTCCGTGTCAAAGAAACAAATTCATTTGTTTTTCAAAATCTGGACCCTTCGCACGAGTGGCAATACCACTCGCACGAAAGGCATTAGTTCCATTCGCTGGTAAGAAAGTTTGACGAAGTGTTTGACTTTTTAGGTACATTTTCACGTAATTCAAGTGTTTGAAGATGGATTCGAAATTTTAGAGTTAACTGCCATTTTCGTCCCTGTGGTTTGGTCACTTTGGCCATTTCAGTCCATTTTTAAAAAATGCGCCATTTTCCTCCTCGAGGTTCTGGAAAGGTGCCATTTCAGTCCAAAAATCATAACCCAGTTAAGTCAGTTAGTAAATAAGGACTGATTGTGTAAATTTGTAACATAAAGGACCATTTAAGTAAAATGTATAAATATTAATATAATTATAAAATATAATATATATATATATATATATATATACAATGTATACACACCGGGAGAGGGAACCGGAGCTCCGGTGGTCACCACCGCCGCCGGAACCGGAGCTCCGGTGGTCACCACCGCCGCCGCCGGAACTGTTGATGAAGATGATGAACGGTGTACGGTGAACGGAACTGTGGCTGAAGATGGTAACGAACAGAGAAGGCGAACGAAGGTGAACAAGATGGTCGGAGAAGATGATCTGAAACGGAGATGGAGTTAATGGTGAAGGTGGTGATCGACGGTGGTCACCACCACCGCCGCCGGAACCGGAGCTCCGGTGGTCACCACCGCCGCCGGAACCCGTGTCCGCCGACCACCAACCTACGATCCCCGAAGCCGACGTCGCTACCTGCAACAACTCCGACGAACCACCTCCGACACATTTCAATAACCACCTTTGTTCTCCGCCATAACCACCACCCTCCTTAAATTCCGTCATCATCTCCGGCTGTTTTCAACACATCACCACACCATCACCTTCAACTTGTTCGACCACATTCTCCTACCACCAACCTCCTGTCATCATCTTCTTCACCGTTCAACGCCGTACATCATCTTCATCTCAGGTCATCATCTCTGTTTTTCTCCATCATCATCCTCACCGTTCAACCTCGTCGTTCTTCGTCTCGGTCTGTATCTCCATCATTCATCATCTCACCACTGAGTCCTCTGATCACCTTCAAAAATTAAACGAACAGTCGGAACAGACCTGATGTTATGTTCTGACTTCTGAAAGTCTGAATTCTGGAACTTCTAAAATCGGAAATTCAATCAGATTAATTTATCAGAATCAAAGTTTCACAATAATGCAATATGATGATGATGAAATCGGAAATTCAATCATGAAATCAAAGTTTCAATACTCAATAGATTAACAGACCTGTGTTGAGTGACTGAGTGTGTTCGACTGTTCGTTCCCAGCAATCCAGAATGGCAGAATCGCCTTCAATCGAATTGACCTTCAAACGTTCAATCGTCCTTCACTCCTTCAATCGTTCTGCACTTCTGCCGTATGCGCGTGAATACTTCAATCGTCATTTCAGTTTCCAGGCTCCACGTCTGCGCGTGTATACTTCCGACGCATTTCAATAACCACCATCGATCACCACCTTCACCATTAACTCCATCTCCGTTTCAGATCATCTTCTCCGACCATCTTGTTCACCTTCGTTCGCCTTCTCTGTTCGTTACCATCTTCAGCCACAGTTCCATTCACCGTACACCGTTCATCATCTTCATCAACAGTTCCGGCGGCGGCGGTGGTGACCACCGGAGCTCCGGTTCCGGCGGCGGTGGTGACCACCGGAGCTCCGGTTCCCTCTCCCGGTGTGTATACATTGTATATATATATATATATATTATATTTTATAATTATATTAATATTTATACATTTTACTTAAATGGTCCTTAATGTTACAAATTTACACAATCAGTCCTTATTTACTAACTGACTTAATTGGGTTATGATTTTTGGACTGAAATGGCACCTTTCCAGAACCTCGGGGAGGAAAATGGCGCATTTTTGCAAAATGGACTGAAATGGCCAAAGTGACCAAACCACAGGGACGAAAATGGCAGTTAACTCGAAATTTTATAACATATTTGCAACGACTCCTAATTGGGTGGCTCAGAGTTTAAAGTTAGAGAATGAACTTGGAACACAACATAAACCGTCGAGGATGATGAGAATAGATGAATTCAAGAGTTGGGAAGAATGGTTCTATAATTGGATTCAAGCATACCATTTATATTGTTGGTATTCAATCATATTTGAACATTCAGAACCAGTAGCAAATGATCGTCAAAAGAAATCATTAATGCAATTTGATGAGAGTGAGAGAATTAAATTCATCAATGAGAAGAAAACAATAATTTTTTTACAACAATCAGTAAAAGATAATATTCTCACCCTCTTACAGCATAATGGAACAACATTTTCAATCTAGAAAGCTTTAAAATCGAAGTATGAATGAAATGAACAGATGATGAAAAATAAGAGAGCATTAATGAAAAAGGAATTTGAAAAATTTGCAAGTCTAAAGGATGAATCAATAAAACAGCTGATTGAGAGATATTGTTATTTGGTGAAAGAATTAAAAAGATTGGGGATTGAAAAAGATAAAGAAGAATTAGTTGATAAGTTGGTTGATGTGTTGCCTAGGGATGGAGATTGGTCAACATATCTGATGGTCTTGAAAAGTGGAGAAGAATATTCTGGTCTTGATTTGGAAAAATTTATTGAAAAGCTGGAAGGACACGAATTAGAGCTGGGAAAACCAACAAGAATGCAGAGTTCTAACACACAGCAAGATGTGGGTCTATATTACAAGAGTAGTAGTTTATCGAATATTCAGAGTCCGAAATACAGACAGCATACAGTGCAGACAGCTCAACGAGTTTTTCTGGTTTTTCTTCAAACACTTCAAACAGTAGTGGATTCTCGACATTCTCAAGTTTTGATTCAGATTTCTCAACTCCTATTTCCAAATCATCACAAGACTCTAATTCAAATTCAAATCAAAGCAATCCAAAGTCTCATGTACTACAATGCAATATAGCGGTTAATCTGCAAAATGCTCAGTGTTTCGATAAATCCACTGTAAAACAACATATGGGTTTTCTGGCATCAGTTCTTGAGTCATATGATAGTTTAGTTGCAAGAAAAATAGGAAATTATAATATGAAAAAAGAGGACTATGATCAGATAGATCAAGAAGAGCTAGAACTGATGGATATAATGTGGAACATGGCAAGTATTATGAGACAAATGCAGAGATTTATGGCAATCAGAGGGAGAGATTGTAGTGTGAATCCTGATTCTAAGTTTGGTTTTGACAAATCAAAGGTCACATGTTTCAGATATATACAGCGAGGACATTTTAAAAGAAAATGTTCGAATCAAGAAAATTAGAGCAACGTCAATCCTTTTTATAATGACTACTATACACAAGTTAAATATCATAAGCCACAACCAAATAAAACAAATCTTCAGATTGAAGGCGGTTCATCTAAAGAGAGGAAATGGGCTTTGGTAGTTACTCAAGAGGATGAGAGATTTGACAGGGTGATCTTATACCAAAAGAAAACGGTTTTGCGATGCTGGCCGAGATAATCAAAGAACTTGAACAATCAGATAAAGAAGAAATGTGCTTAGATGAAACTTCTGAAAATTTTGATAGACTTTATGCTTCCACTGATGAAAAGATGCAAGAATGTTTAAAATCTATGATGTTTCCTAATATGTATGTTTGCAGGTTGTTTCAGAAGCAGCTAAGAATCATGTGGAGAGCAAAAAGAAGAAGAAAAGATAGAATCCGAAGAAGAAAATGTAACCAGCGTAGCAGAAAAAGCTATGATGGCTCAGGTTGAAGAGGAAAAGAAAAGAGTCGAGACAGAGAAGAAAGATGAATTGGTTGATGGACATATGAAAATGAAAAGATTGAGAAAAAACTAAGTGGAAAGATAGAAAGTGAACAAGACGATGAGAAAATTGAGACTGAACCATGCGAATTTTATGTTGAAATAGAAGAATTTTTGAAACAAAAAGGCACGGAACTTACTAAAAAGGACGAATTTTTAAAACAAACTTACTCAGAGGTTGTTGAAAAAGAAGAGTTTTGAAACGAAAATGCATAGAAATAACTGAAAAAGACAAGTTTTTTTAAAACGAACTTACTCAGAGATAGCTTCAAAAGAAATGTTTTTACAACAAAAATGTGCAGAGATAGCTGATAAAGAAGAAGTTTTGAAACATAAGTGCAAGAAACTTGATGAAGCAAATGAAATTTTGAAGCAAAAATGTTCAGAAAGTGCAATGAATGTTTTCAAAAAGACAAAATTTTCAAGAATTGCAAAAACAAAATGATATTTTGAAATACGATTACAATCAAATGAAAGAAGCATATGACAAGATGAGTAGCAAAACTAAATAATTTGTTGACCTTATCCGTGAAATGATGCTACTATAATGATGCTTAAAGCTACTTTGATAGATAAATAAATAGCAGTTAACATTCATCTTAATAAAATTGATGAGCTGAAGTAAGAATTAGAAACAACTCGAATTAAAACGGAAAGGGTCAATAAGAAATTGTTTAGTTACTCAACTTCGTCATATGTGCTTGATCACATATTTCAAAAACAACCAAAAGAAGATGAATATGAGAAAAATGTTGTTGAGAATGAAAAATGATAAGGGTATCATCGTGTTCCACCTCCCTTTAGGGAAGGTTATTGCAAGAAAAAACTGGGGGTGGAAAAGGCGCTGAGCATTAAACTAAAATCTGTTGAAAACCAAGTTGATCAGCTACCCGATGATATTGATGTGACATATACCAAATCGGATGATTTTTATGAATCAAAGTTGGTAAATGATGTGATTGAAAAAGTTTTTGAAGAAGAAAAACAAAGTGATTTCATCAAGAATGAAAATTCAAAATCATAGTTTGAAGATGAGGAAAGTTTTCATAAGAATTATTTTTCGAAATCTGATTCTAAAATGAATGGGATCCAACAATAGTGATGTACAAAATGTTAGGATCTAAAAATTGTTTTCAGATGATGAATTTCCTATTCAAAACCTGAATTTGAATAAACTTGAGAAAGCGTTTAAGCTGGTGGAAATTGGGGTTTCAGAAATTGAGAATCTTGCACCAGATGCAAGAAATTTGAATTTCAAGAGAGAAAAATCTTCTTATACCAAACCAAGAAACTCATATTATGAAAAGAATTTTTTTTTAAAATGAAAGAGGTAGTTTAGGTTATAAAAAGAAGAAAAAGCAAAAGCCAAATTTTGTGAAAAAAGATGAACTTTGTTCGTGGAAAAAGTTCAGAAAGTGACAAAGAATCCCAATTTAGTCAATAGACCAATGAGGAATTCTTTGCACAAAAGAAGCAAAAATAGGCTGAGGGATCCATTGTTAAACATGACACTCGGACATGTTTTAAATGTAATCAAGTTGGACACATTGCTCGAAAATGTCCACAACAAAATCCTAAGTTTCTTTATGTTGAGAAGAAGAAATTAGAAGATGATAAACAAAATTCACCAACTTTTGAACCGAAATGGATTTAAAAAAGAAACAATGATTCTTTGAACGGAAATCGTCAAAATAATTCAAATATGTATGTAAAGGACATTGTTTCAAAAGGTCAAACTTGGTGATTAAAAAGAAAGAAACTTCTGATGACAAGAAGAAACTTGAATCAACTAAAAAAGTTGAAGTCAAGAAACAAGATGATGTTTTTGAGAAAATTGAAAAAGATTTTCCAAGCTTGAATGAAACTATTCATGTTACCTAAGTCCAAGCAGGCTTAGGTTGCATTATTCAAGTGATTACATTGGTGCATGTGCAGGTGTTTCCAAGGTCAATCAAAGTGCATCATGAACAACGGGACAACGTAGCACATGAAAAGGAGAAAGCCTGAATTTTCAGAATAGGCTAAGATTGGTTTGATCAAAAAATTTATAAGTTTTGAAAATATTTTGAAAAGTTGAGAGATAATTCACAGAACCCTCATTGCTGAACAACTAAATTGATAGAAACAGATTTGAAAATGTTTTATAATCAGTAAATATCAATGTTTTGTCATCATGAAGGGAGAAAGTTTAAATAAAGAACGTAAAGCAGAAACGGATGGCGAGATAAAGTTGAACACATCGGTTTGTCAAATTTTTGTTTTAAAAATGTTTTGAATTTGAGGGGGAATACTAGAAATTTAAAAAATTCAAAAACATTCGAAAATTTTGAAAATGTACAAAAACATAGAAAAAGACAAAAATAGCTTAGTGTAAAAAGAGGAAATGATAGTACATCAGTGGACGGTCATAGCACGCTAGAAAAATGTAAAGTTAAAAAGTGATAAACGGTCTCACTGATGATATGACAGTAGGTTTTTACGCACTCAGTAGATTGTTTTCGAGATATAAACTAAACAAAACTTCTTATTATGTGGGTAACAACTCTCGGATATATGGACTTAGTACTCCGAAATTTCGTTTGAGAGATTCCCTTATTCTGAGATATTAGGTCTTTATATAGAATTGATATCTGGGGTATTATACAAGATCTTCTGATTTTGCGTCAGCAATGGCCTAGATCTTGTAGAATACTTTCGCGCTTTAAACCCAAAAAAAACTGCACAAAATTGAAAACGTCAAAAGATATTACAATTGCATTCAAAAGATTCCTAAGTGGAACACACCTTTAAGTCGAGTCTTCATCTCTTTATCGGTACGGTGGTACTAACCTGAGCTCTCAAGGCCTCGCACTAACCCAGAGATAGATATCAATTAGGTATATTCACATGTAAGACTGAATCCAGAGAGTCTTGATACAAGAGTATATTCTGAGGTGGAACACACTGTTAAGATAGTTCCTAAAACACTAATCTCGTATCTTGAAATAATAGAAGTCTGTGTATAAATTTAAGTGGATCAGTATACTAACAATCATGAATTGTTTAAAGCTTAAAGTTTTAAAAGATCAATGGTGTTAGTGATGTGTCGTAAAACTGATATGATCCTCAAACACAAACTCAACAAAAATATGTCTGTAAATATTTGTTACATTTCATTTCAGATAAAAATCAAAAAGTTTTTGTGTGTATTTTCGCATAAAGTTTGTAAAATACAAAAAGATTTTGTTTCATCTTTATGTTTCCACAACCGATGTTTGGAAAGCTGAGTTTCAAAATCTGAATATGCTAAACATGGTTTTAAAATAATTGCAAGTTCATTAAATTGAAACTTGAAATTTGAAAAACGAAAATCTAAGTTTGTTTGATATTGTCAACCAAGGTCATTAATTTGGACTTGGTAGATAATTTGGATAATCAAGGTCATTAATTTATACTTAATTATCTGAGAGGGTTATTGGTATTAAAAATGTTTAAAGTTTGAAAATGTTGTTAGATGTTTGATTTGGAAAAATCTCACAAGTGGAATCTAAAATGTTTGGTTGAATAATAATTTGACGTGTCAGAAAACTGAATGTTAGGGGGAGCAGAATGAAAAGCTGACTGATAGGGGGAGCTGGATATAACGTTGAATAGAGAAAAGGAAGCTCAAGCTAAAAAGAAGATTGTTGAACTGAAATGTTAAATGAAGATTGCTAAAGCAAGGGGGAGATCATAAACGGGAGTCAGTGATTGTTAAACTTATTAAAGTTTGAAAAGAATGAAGATTGACAGTGACAAAGATTGACTACGACAAAGAATGACTACAACAAAGATTGACTGCGGCAATATCCAAGGGGGAGTCTGTGAGTGCATTATGTCTAATGCTTCCACCAATGTATCGAGTCATAGTTAAATATATAGGATTACGTGTCAGAAGAGTCGGAGTTGTAAAGTTTAGGCCTCTTTGCACGAAAGGACCTTTCGTGCAAAAGGGATCCTCTCGTTCAAAGGCCTTTCACACGGAAGGATCTCTCGTTCCAAGTGGTTTCGCATGGTTGGTCATCACTATAGATAGGGTGTTGAGAGTTGTTATTTAGAACATTTTAGATCTGGTAGCGAAGCTCTACCAGTTTGGTTTCGTGGATTATAACATCAAATATTCAATAGAAACTAGTTTAATTAGGAAATTCTTGTGTTTTTCATTGTCATACATGGATTCCGCACATGATATGGTGAATATATGATCGGTCGGAGCATTCGAAGAACCGAAACGGTCCTAACATCCGACCTCCTCAATGATTGTTTGTGGTCCTTGAACTTCTTCAAGATCCACTAAGTTACTTACAGTTCCTCGACTAAGAAGTTCATCTTCAAGGAATCTTTTAGTCTTCGTTTTGATGGAATTCATATTTGCATCAGGATGGTAGAAGTAATAACCGCTTTGGGTATAGTATCCGACGAAAACAACCTTTTCGCCTCGAGGGTCGAGCTTGTCATCAGAATCAGTTGTGATGTAAGCATCACATCCCCACACTCTTAGGTAACTCAAACTTGGCTTACGCCCATGCCATATCTCATATGGAGTCTTGTTTACCTTTTTGGTTAGCGCTAGATTTACGAGTCGAGCAGCAGCCATAACAGCAAAACCCCAAAATGAGTGAGGCAAATTTGTTCTACATAGCATCAACCGAATCATATTCAGTAGGGTTCTGTTTCTCCTTTCACACATGCCATTAAGTTGGGGTGTGCCTGGTGGAGTGGGTTGTGAAACTATTCCACGTTCCATTAGATGATCGAGAAATTCTAAGTTGAGGTATTCACCACCTAGATCTGAGCGAAGCATTTTAATCTTTCTATTAAGTTGGTTTTCAACTTCGTTCTGAAACTCTTTGAACCTTTCAAAGGTTTCATGCTTATGCTTCATGAGATAGACGTAAGCATATCAACTATAGTCGTTGATGAACGTAACGAAGTATCTCTCGTGATTCCTAGTCATAGTTCTAAAAGGACCACATACATCTGAGTGTATGAGTCCTAGGAGATCACTAGCTCGTTCACCAACATGGGTAAAGGGATCTTTGGTGAGTTTGCCAGTTAAGCATGACTCACAATCATCAAATGAGTCCGCTCTAGTGGATTCAAGAATCCCCTCAGATTGTAGCCATTTTACGCGTGCCTTGCTTATGTGGCCAAGTCTACAATGCCATAGGAATGAATCACTAGTACCATTTTTCTGACATTTAGAAAGGTGATATATGTTACTGCTAGGTTGAACATCAATTTCATAAATACCGTTTCGAGGTTTAGCCTCAAATTAGTAAACACCGTTTAGATAAGCAGAAATAGAACATCATTAAAAACATATCTAAATCCTTCTTCAAAAAGCAACGAAACTGAAATGATGTTCCTGGTCAAACCAGGTGCAAAAAGACAATTGTTCAAAGCAACAACAAGACCAGAAGGACATGTCCCCTGGTTTCAGTTTCTTCCACTTCTCAGGCTCCTGCAAGACATTAACGACGTGATAGCCACATCCGGTATCAAATACCCATGTGTTGCTAGAAACGGTGAAAAGCTCAATAATATATATTAGAATACCTGAAGAAGTGTCTTCTCCATTAGCCTTCTTCAAGTTGAGCTTAGCAAGATACTCGGGGCAGTTACGTTTCCAATGCCCCATCTTATTACACTCAAAGCATTGCCACTCTTCTGGAGGAGGGGCTCTCACAGCTTGTATACTCATGTTGGTGGCAGGTTTGGTAGCAACGAGAGTTTTGCCTTTACCTTTGGTGTTAGAATTCTTCTTCTTTGCTTTGGGCTTCTTAACACCACCTGATTGAACCATTAACACTTGGTTTATTTTGTTGGAAATGTTCATCTCTGCTGTTTTGAGCATCCCATATAGCTCTGGCACTGTCTTTACACAGTCATTCATGTTAAAGTTCATAACAAATTGATCATAGTGACTGGAAAGAGAGTTGAGAATGAAGTCAACAACCATCTCATCTTGGAGAGGATAACCAAGTTTGTTTAATTGGTCGATGTAGCCTTTCATCTTGAGGATATGAGCACTAACTGAGGAACCCTCTTGCATTCTACAACTTATGAGCTGTTTCATGGTGTCATAGCATTCATGACGGGCTTGTTTCTGAAACATGTCTTTGAGTTGCTCAATCATGTCAACAGCATTCATGTCTTCCATATTCTTCTGAAGATCTGGAGACATAGTGGCTTGCATGAGGCAAACAACTTCTAAGGCATCTTCTCTATGTTTATCGAAAGCCTTCTTTACAACCACAGTATTGTTTTCATGTGTGGTTGGGTTGGGGTTTCCAAAACATAAAGCCTTTTTGCTATTTTGAGAACGATTCACAAGTTGCGGTACCATTCAAGAAAATTGGTGCTATTCAGTTTATCTTTCTCAAGTATGGACTTGAGAGCAAAAGAGGAGTTGTTTTTAGATGACATTTGTTTAGCAAAATTATTTAATCAGTATTTTTAATGCATTTTCCTTATTTAGTGAGGTGAGATGATAAGGAATGAGAATCCGGTTGGAAGCTCTTTCTAAAAGGCAGCTATAGCACGCAAAATTAGCAAGAGGATCAAGCGGACAGACAACGATTGTCAATTGTGAGAAAAGCACAACTCCCGGGGTTTATGAGGCTGCGAGGACAACCTTTTTCCCTGGCATTGATATGTTTCGCCTCAACTATGCCACTTTTGTTCTCGAGACATCTGTAGCATGTAACACGAGAAGAAAAGTAATAGTCAACCTAAAACGTTCACATGTGGAAGGGTCGGATGTGTCGACGAAGCCCTTGCACCTTGGAAGGATAAACTAGACACCAAGTGTCATGATGTGGCTACAACACTGATGGTTCGCATTATGCCCCAAGTGTACTAGTAATAGTATGTCATAGACCATTGATTTTAATTTTTACCAAATAGGGTTGTTATAGTCAGTTTTAATTTAGATATTAAATATGTGACTATACCAAAAGGACCCTTTCACCTCTCGCGACAATTAGTTTTAGATAACCTATAAAACTAAGTTTGTCGCGACTTGAAATAACCAATTAAAGTTAATAATGAAGACTATTAAGTTTTTGAGTTTTAAAGATGTGAGAAAAAAGGTTTCAAAACTCTAGTGGTTATTAAAATTTACAAGTTGCTAGAACTTGCTTTTCTTGATTTTATTTTTTAAAAAAAACTTTTAAGAATGCATTTTGGTATTAGGTTGATGTGTAATAACATTTATTAAAGGCAACTATAATAGCAAAAATGAATATGTAAATCATATGGGCATGGTTATGATCTTGCATGTGTCACACCCTGTCTTTTGCGGAAGCGTATGGTGTGTGACTGGTTTAATATCATTGCATTCAATCGTAATAAACAACTACATGATCAAAACGATGTTCATCCATTCATGAAAATTTGAGTATTACAAACACTTGTTATTTAAGTTTTAAAAACACAACCTTCGTCTAGGTTACAATTCAACAAAAGTGGATGACATCTAAACTTGAAGTCTACTTCTAGTTACGACACCCGCGCCCAAGATCCATCATGTCACCTGAAATACATGTAATTTTGGAAAACATCAACAAAAAGTTGAGCGAGTTCATGCGTTTTGCATACCTTGTATAAAACATGGTATGTATTTTGTATAAATAAAGTATTCTTGTAAAATAAAGTATTCTTGTGATACAAATCTTGTACAAATAACGTATTCTTGTGAATCTTTGAGAGACTTTAAGGCATGTGAGGACATGGGGAGTACTTGTTATGACTCCTAGTGAGCATTCGTAATGGCTCATAGGGAGCACTCGTAATGGCTGCTACCTTTGTCGATTTTCCTCGACAGTGTCAATCAACATCGACTGTGTCAATTTCCCTTGACTGTGTCGATTACCCTCGACTGTGTCGATTAACCTCGACTGCGTCGATTAACCTCTACTGGGACTCCGAAGCACTATTAGGTACTAGTTTTGACCATGAGTGGGGCTCGGCCATACCCGTTAGATCTAACCCTCGTCCCTAATTAATGAATGTTTTTAATGGCTTGGTACTAGTTTTCACAAAGACTTTATGGCATTTTTAGTATTAAGTCTATGCTCACATGATCTAGTATTTCATAGGCATTTCTTTAAACGCATCATACTTGGTACTCGTTCTCACCAAGAGTGCTTCTTGTATTTTTGTATTCTCAAATTGCATCATACTTGGTACTCGTTCTCACCAAGAGTGCTTCTGGTTATCATACCATTTGTAAATATTGTAATATTTGTAACATGTATTTCACCCCCGAGAGTTATAAAACCAAAAACAGTTAAAGAAAAGGGGGAGCATGAACTCACTACTTTGCGTTCATGCGTCGTAAACTTCACCGGATTTGCTTATCTAGCGTCGTGACCGAAACATGTTTATTAACGTTAGTCACTAGACTTGTATCGCACAAGTACAAGTCACTATCTTTTGTAAATGTGTTCTTGTGTTAAAAAAATAATTTATATTTTTAACTATGTGTCTTACTTATATTATTTTCTCAAAAATAAATATAAGTATCTTGTATTTGTCTAAGTATGTTGTATGTGTATTTTTGTGTCTTCATTCCTTAGGAGTATTTAGTGTATCTTCAAGTTCTAATACACTATCAAGTATAATACATACTACATACACTTAGCACAAAAATTGGTGATAAAATATATATATATATATATGTATATATTTTTCTCACAAATATACATACTTAATATCCATTTTTGTTTTTAAAGAAATCCTCATTTCTTAACACAAAAGTTGGGGAAACCTTGGTAAATGTTTTTAGATACATTTTTAGGGAATAAGTTTCTCAAAACTTACATTTTTCTAACTGTCAAAATTTATAAAATTTTTGGCAGAGTTTCCCCTAAAAATGGAGGTTTCCCATGTTTTCAAAACATGTATTTATTTTCTTTTAAAATCATCATCAATCAATCATCAACCAACAATATGCAACTTCTACTTACCAATTTGTCAAGAACAAGCATAAACTTTAAACCCATGAACTTGAATATTTATGAAAATATGTAGTAACTTACTAGCATACTTAGTAAGTCTTGTTACCTTCCAAATTGTGATTAGTTCTTTAAAAACTTTATTTTTGAAGAATTTAAGTGTTTACAACTTCAAATCATACTTTCTAAAAATATTTCTTTGTGAACTTTTCTTATTACACAAGTGTTTCTACACTTGTTTATTCACCAAAAATGTGATTAGTTTATGTAAGATCCAAGTTTTAGTGAAACTCATATTTTAACTTGGTTCTTTTGAAAAACCACTCATAGATTTTTAGATCTATGAGATTATAACCCACTTTGATCTTTATTTTTCAAGAAAACTTTCTTTTATTCAAGTTCATAGTCTATGTGTGGATGATTTCATTATCCTACACATCTTTACTTTCACATCTTGCTAGTTCATGTCTTTAAACATGATCTAGCAAGTCCATGTGATGAACCATATCATTTTAACTAGCATACAACAAACAACAAGCATAACAACACAAGAATAACATGATTTCTTTATTATTTTAACCATACTTCATCACTTTGTTAGTTTATGTTTCAAGACTTGATTATGTTCTTAGTGTTTCTTGATATTTCACCATTCTTTTCACTATTAACCATCAAAAATATGAAGAAGATGAAGATCTAAGACACTTACTACTAGCACAAGGCTAGGGGAGTTTCAAGTATGTAAAAGTGATGGATAAAAGAAAACGAGAGAGGTCCTTGAGCTTCCGAACACACCAAGCTTGCATGTAGGATCTCTAACACCTTCGGTTCACTAGAGATTGCTTGATGGAGTCTTGAAGGTGATGGTGAGGGTGGTGGTGGCTCTCGGCCGACCTAAGGGAAGAGAGGGAGAGGTGGATGGTGTTGTTGATAGTTGAATAATCATAATGTGGGTTGTTCTAGTGGTTAAATAAGATATTTCCCAACACCCCTTTATCCATTAGGTCTAATGCCCCCCATAAGTACATACAAATCCATTAGTTAATTCAAGAAAATCAAGTGGGTGTGCCCCACTTTACAACCGGTTTTGGGGGGGGGGGGGTTGGTCTAGTTGAAATGTAATGGTAAGTTAACTTTGTTAACTATAAGGTTAATTGTTTAGTTAGTGGTTTAGGTGTTTTATGGAATATATAGTGTGTTTGGGTGTTCGGGGACCCTAACTAGCTTAGAAAAATAAAAACAATGTGTTAGACAATATTTTTGTGTTCCAGGTAATGTCCGGTTATTCGGTTAGATGCCGTTCCGTTAAAGTGCTAAATTGCACTGTTTAGTGTCTTTTTGTGTTCCGGGTAATGTCTGACTGTTTTCTGCAGTTTTGTTGACACAGAGTGTCTTACCAATGAGTTTACTAGTATTTCTGACGCAACGCTATCATAAGGTAATTCTTGTAGTATAACACGTGCATGAATTCACTTGCATGGAATTCAAAAATTAATTTGTCTGGTAAACCACCTCACGCACAGTCATTAAAGCACAAATTACTATTCATTTCGTGTACGGAATGTACAGAAAAGTGACGGTTGTCACAGTCTCCCCCCGTTAAAAGAATTTCGTCCCGAAATTCAAGCGATGCCATTGGTCGCAGGGGAGTTGTGAATTGAATGTGGTCACTTAGGTTCATGATTTGTCTTCATGTTCCCATGTACTATGGGTCATGTTATGGATCCTATCGTACTCAAGTAAATCAATTGTGTCTTTTCTGTGTCTTGTGGACTCTTGGTCCGTAACCTTAACAGGTTTCTATAGTATTGTGGACTCTTGGTCCAAAACCTTAACAGGTTTCTATAGTATTGTGGACTCTTGGTCCAAAACCTTAACAGGTTCTATAGTAATTCTTGTCGTTTGTCATTGACGTGAATCTTATTTATAGGAACAACGACTGTTCCTTGAGTCATACTCCTCTAAAGACTAGACACATGAATGTGTCGCGATCACTACTGATCTTTTTCGGGAAGTTTCAACTTGTGAACAATGGTTCTGATCCCTACACCGGGGATTCAACCTTTTCGTTTTCCAAATCACACTACGCCCTCTCTAGGTGAGGCTCTCAATTTAGTCATACTTCTTGTCTCAAATTCTTATGATTTCTGCCGCTCATCGGCGCAATCTTTCTGTATCATGCGGGCTGCCTTGATATGTTCACATATCTAAACGGTTTGCCTCTTGTTTTCCTGAACCCACTCGGGCCAGTAGATTGTTTATTCCCGGTCGCTGACCAACACGACGGGGATCGATTTATTATGTTCCATCTAGAGCTTCACACGAAGCGGTTTAAACGGCGGTGTGATAAATACTGTTGTAGGAAAACTCTACTAAGGGCGAGTGAGTTTTCCAACTTTTTATCAAAGTTTATCACACAAGCACGTATCGTATTCATACAGTCTGCATCGTTCAATAGCTCCGTTTATATTCAAGTTCTTACGATCAACGGTGTGCTGCAACCCTTGTGTTCAGTAAAGGTCGTGCAGCGTTTTCTTTCAGGTAGTGACGTCAAGTTTTGCGGCGCGCAATTACTGTATCTAGCTCAAGGTTTCTTCTTATGATTCCTTAATCAATGTGCCGCGTGTGCAATATTGTGGTCTCGTGTCATCGATGTACAATCGAGACTTTGTCGAGAAGCGTCACATAATTGTAACTCTAGTTCCTTAGCTCTTGGTTGCATGGTTGGCATGATTTTCGTTCTTATCCACCATGTATCTTAAAGTTCTCATTTCTTGAATTCGAAATCCGCTTTTCGTCATCATAGCACATACTGTTCTTTCTCTAAGAGTTGCAAGGTAAATTGCAGTTGTTGCTCACGACCTCCCTTGGTCGTTGGCCATATAAGAATGTAGTCAATAAATGTAATCATGATCTATCCAGGTATGGCTTACACGTTCGATTCATGAGGTCCAAGAATATTTTCGATGCATGTGTTAAGCCTAATGGTATGACAAGGAACTCGTAATGCTCGAAGCGAGTCCTAAAGATCGTTTTAGGGATATTTCCTTCTTGTATTCCCAGTTGAGGACATCTTGTCCTCAAGTCGGTCTTTGAGTAGTAACTATAACCTGACGATTTGTATGTTATCAGTCCTTGGCAAAGGATTCTGATTCTAAATTCTCTGAAATTTATGCAAAATGTGACTGTCAACTTTCTCCTCGTGTACTTAACTAAGGATGTCGTGTCTTTAATTTCCCTCTGTCAAGCAGCTCTTGCAGTTATATCGGGGGCTCATGCTTCGCGGACAAAGCTAGTCGGTAAGGTGTCATTCGGCACTGGTGCCGCTCCTGGCACGAGATTTATCCTAAACTCCTCTTGGCGTTGTGGAGGTATTCCTGGTAAGTCTTCAGAAAAGGCTACTGGAATTTCTTCCATACGGGGAGGTTCTCAGGCTTTTTACTTGGATATCCAATCCATGCTGTCTATCATATCATGACTTCTCAAGTTAACGGTAACAGAAGGTTCCGGTCTTCTGAGTTCCTAGAATATAATTCCTTAATCGCTTCGTCTGCTTAAATTAGCCTTCTATATGCCCATTTCTAAAGAATACGGGACGTCTATTTTACTCGAAACTAGGCCGAGCAATTTCTTAAGTTCTAAGCATGCAAGGTTAAAGTTGATGCCAGTATTAATCAAAAATAGATGCATAAGGTTGGTTAATAGGGAACGTACCTGTAACCGCATCTGGATCCTGGCGTGCTTCACGAATTTCGATCGTGAAAACCCTTCCTTGCTTGATTCTTCCTAGGACAATCTTTCCTAAAGTGTCCTGCTTCACTACATCTGTAGCAACCTGGTATTCTCTTATTTCTTCCATCTGGGTCCTTCACCCAACAGGCATCCTTGCTGTGCCCTTCTTTTCCACACTTTCCGCACTTAGGCCTCAGACATCGACCTTCATGGTGAAAATTGCATTCCCCGTACCTTGGCTTAGTCCCCGAGTAAATTTTACCACCGGCCTTTGTAGCGGCTCCGCCAGTTTTTTTGCCATGCGGCGGATTTACTTTCTTTCTTTTGTTTGCTTTACAGCTTCCATAGCTGACTTGTGTGCCCACCTTTAGGTTCGAAGGCTTCCTTTTTTTATTACCTGATGACTCCTCAGGAGTCTCTTTCTTGTTATCCTCAGATTATGAAAATTTTCCCGCACGTAGAGCTTCTTCAGTAAGTGTAACGCTTAAATCGATGGCCTCTGCGATGGTTGGAGGCCTTGAGGTAGTAACCAAGCTCCTAATTTGAGGTGCAAGTCCCCAAATGAATCGTTCAATTCTCTTGAATTCTGGCTTGACTAAGTAGGGGACGACCCTAGACAAGTCGTGAAATCGCTGGACGTATTCAGGAATCTTCGGTCCGTCCATTTTCAAGTTCCAGAACTCCACCTCGAGCTTCTGGATTTCAGCCCTAGAACAGTATTTCTTTTCCATCATTTCCTTGAGCTCGTCCCAGCTTAGTGCATAAGCAGCATCCGCACCAAGGGTCTGAACCTGAAGGTTCCACCAGGAGAGTGCGCCATCCAAGAACAACCCTGAGATATAGGTAACACTTTGTTGGGGCGAACAGTTACTCATTCTTAGAATGGAGTCAGTCTTTTCTGACCAACGAACAAATGCAACGGCACCTCTTGTGCCATCAAAATTCAATGGCTTGTAGTCTAGGAATTGTTTATAAGTGGGCCCCCGTAATAATAAATTGTCTTGCACAGTTACCCCAATTTTCTCTCGTCCGTGCAGATGATCAATCAAAGAGGGGACACTACTGTCCTTATACCTCTGTCATGGAAAGGACCTTTGCGATGGTCCACGCGCTAACACTCGTTACGCGCGTATAGGCACGATGATTAGATGAAATAGGAATAGAGATAATTCCGAGTAGTTGGAGGGGCACCTTCAAGATGAATACTTCATCTTCCTTTTCTGGTCAAGTATGTCGTCAATCTTGCTTCACATAAGCCGCAGGGATCTCGTCCCGTTGATTGAGAATTCGTTCATGGTTGCCGCCTCTGCCTCGTCATCATCACCGTAGTCAGGCACCTTCACGATCGGGAGGGAAGAGCAGCCATCTCCTACGGAAGCAAGCTCAGAGTCTTGTTTAGTAATCACTCTAGCCATGAGCTTTGCAATGAACGTGAGGTCGATAGCTTCATCGTGCGAGTTACGTACAGTAATAGGAGTCGGAGTCGAAAGTATCTTATTCACGTCAATAATCATTCCGTACACTTATTTGTATGTATGTATATCAATAACAAATATGCTACTTAGCATAAACAAGCAATTTATATCACGTATAACTCTCGTTTTTCGGGGGGTCATTTTTCTAGTTGTCGATTTACAACAAAAACACTACTTGGTACTAGTGGTTTCCAAGAGTGTATTTTATCTTTGGCAAGTCTAACTTGTGTAGACTATGTCTTATTTGGCACCTTATCTTGAGGGTATTCCCTACTAATGTCCTTGCCTTGTCTCTTTTTGAAAAGTGTTTGACTCGTGGATCTTGGCGCTTACGTGAATGTAATGAAAACCTTTTCGTAAAATGTTTTTGTGAGAGAACTCTAGTGATTGTAGTCTAGACTCGAGAAGGAATCCTAGTTCACTACAATCGAAGATCTGATACCAAACTGTCACACCCTGTCTTTTGCGGAAGCGTATGGTGTGTGACTGGTTTAATATCATTGCATTCAATCATAATAAACAACTACATGATCAAAACGATGTTCATCCTTTCATGAAAATTTGAGTATTACAAACACTTGTTATTTAAGTTTTAAAAACACAACCTTCGTCTAGGTTACAATTCAACAAAAGTGGATGACATCTAAACTTGAAGTCTACTTCTAGTTACGACACCCGCGCCCAAGATCCATCCTGTCACCTGAAATACATGTAATTTTGGAAAACATCAACCAAAAATTGAGCGAGTTCATGCGTTTTGCATACCTTGTATAAAACATGGTATGTATTTTGTATAAATAAAGTATTTTTGTGTATTCTTGTAAAATAAAGTATTCTTGTGATACAAATCTTGTACCAATAACGTATTCTTGTGAATCTTTGAGAGACTTTAAGGCATGTGAGGACATGGGGAATACTTGTTATGACTCCTAGTGAGCATTCGTAATGGCTCATAGGGAGCACTCGTAATGGCTCCTACCTTTGTCGATTTTCCTCGACTGTGTCGATTAACCTCGACTGTGTCAATTTCCCTTGACTGTGTCGATTACCCTTGACTGTGTCGATTAACCTCGACTGCGTCGATTAACCTCGACTGGGACTCCGAAGCACTACTAGGTACTAGTTGTGACCATGAGTGGGGCTCGGCCGTACCCTTTAGATCTAACCCTCATCCCGAATTAATGAATTTTTTTTAATGGCTTGGTACTAGTTTTCACCAAGACTTTATGGCATTTTTAGTATTAAGTCTATGCTCACATGATCTAGTATTTCATAGGCATTTCTTTAAACGCATAATACTTGGTACTCGTTCTCACCAAGAGTGCTTCTTGTATTTTTGTATTCTCAAATCGCATCATACTTGGTACTCGTTATCACCAAGAGTGCTTCTGGTTATCATACCATTTGTAAATATTGTAATATTTGTAACATGTATTTCACCCCCGAGAGTTATAAAACCAAAAACAGTTAAAGAAAAGGGGGAACATGAACTCACTACTTTGCGTTCATGCGTCGTAAACTTCACCGGATTTGCTTATCTAGCATCGTGACCTAAACGTGTTTATTAACGTTAGTCACTAGACTTGTATCGCACAAGTACAAGTCACTATCTTTTGTAAATGTGTTCTTGTGTTAAAAAAAATAATTTATATTTTTAACTATGTGTCTTACTTATATTATTTTCTCAAAAATAAATATAAGTATCTTGTATTTGTCTAAGTATGTTGTATGTGTATTTTTGTATCTTCACTCCTTAGGAGTATTTAGTGTATCTTCAAGTCCTAATAAACTATCAAGTATAATACATACTACATACACTTAGCACAAAAATTGGTGATAATATATATATATATATATATATTCCTCACAAATATACATACTTAATATCCATTTTTATTTTTGAAGAAATCCTCATTTCTTAACACAATAGTTGGGGAAACCTTGGTAAATGTTTTTAGATACATTTTTAGGGAATAAGTTTCTCAAAACTCACATTTTTCTAAGTGTCAAAATTTATAAAAATTTTGGCAGAGTTTCCCCTAAAAATGGAGGTTTCCCATGTTTTCAAAACATGTTTTTATTTTCTTTTAAAATCATCATCAATCAATCATCAACCAACAATATGCAACTTCTACTTACCAATTTGTCAAGAACACGCATAAACTTTAAATCCATGAACTTGAATATTTATGAAAATATGTAGTAACTTACTAGCATACTTAGTAAGTCTTGTTACCTTCCAAATTGTGATTAGTTCTTTAAAAACTTTATTTTTAAAGAATGCAACTTCAAATCATACTTTCTAAAAATATTTTTTGTGAACTTTTCTTATTACACAAGTGTTTCTACACTTGTTTATTCACCAAAAATGTGATTAGTTTATGTAAGATCCAAGTTTTAGTGAAACTCATATTTTAACTTGGTTCTTTTGAAAAACCACTCATAGATTTTTAGATCTATGAGATTATAACCCACTTTGATCTTTATTTTTCAAGAAAACTTTCTTTTATTCAAGTTCATAGTCTATGTGTGGATGATTTCATTATCCTACACGTCTTTACTTTCACATCTTGCTAGTTCATGTCTTTAAACATGATCTAGCAAGTCCATGTGATGAACCATATCATTTTAACTAGCATACAACAAACAACAAGCATAACAACACAAGAATAACATGATTTCTTTATTATTTTAACCATACTTCATCACTTTGTTAGTTTATGTTTCAAGACTTGATTATGTTCTTAGTGTTTCTTGATATTTCACCATTCTTTTCACTATTAACCATCAAAAATATGAAGAAGATGAAGATCTAAGACACTTACTACTAGCACAAGGCTAGGGGAGTTTCAAGTATGTAAAAGTCATGGATAAAAGAAAACGAGAGAGGTCCTTGAGCTTCCGAACACACCTAGCTTTCTTGTAGGATCTCTAACACCTTCGGTTCACTAGAGCTTGCTTGATGGAGTCTTGAAGGTGATGGTGAGGGTGGTGGTGGCTCTCGGCCGACCCAAGGGAAGGGAGGGAGAGGTGGATGGTGTTGTTGATAGTTGAATGATCATAATGTGGGTTGTTCAAGTGGTTAAATAAGAAATTTCCCAACACCCCTTTATCCATTAGGTCTAATGCCCCCCATAAGTACATACAAATCCATTAGTTAATTCAAGAAAATCAAGTGGGTGTGCCCCACTTTACAACCGGTTTTGGGGGGGGGGGGGGTTGGTCTAGTTGAAATGTAATGGTAAGTTAACTTAGTTAACTAGAAGGTTAATTGTTTAGTTAGTGGTTTAGGTGTTTTATGGAATATATAGTGTGTTAGGGTGTTCAGGGACCCTAACTAGCTCAGAAAAATAAAAACAATGTGTTAGACAATATTTTTGTGTTCTGGGTAATGTCCGGTTATTCGGTTAGATGTCGTTCCGTTAAAGTGCTAAATTGCACTGTTTAGTGTCTTTTAAGTATTCTCTTGTGACACTTTCAATTTCCGACACTTAGGGAAATATTCTGGATGATAAATCATAATTTCTGCATAATATTTCAGTGTCATAATGTTGATTATAGCTGAATTTAAATAAATTATGCACTTAAAGTGCGTTTCGGGTGCTTTTTAGTGCGTAATTTAGCTTCCGGATGGTATATATGTAAACCCTTGTATGTATTCTTGGGTTTTAATGTATTCTTGTTGTTGGACCTACACCTAGGCCTCAATTCAAATATCTAACTGCTTTCTGCAGTTTTGTTGACACAGAGTGTCTTACCGGTGAGTTTACTAGTATTTCTGACGCAACGCTATCATAAGGTAATTCTTGTAGTATAACACGTGCATGAATTCACTTGCATGGAATTCAAAAATTAATTTGTCTGGTAAGCCAGCTCACGCACAGTTATTAAAGCACAAATTACTGTTCATTTCGTGTACGGAATGTACGGAAAAGTGACGGTTGTCACAGCAAGAGCCAAGTAGCAAGATCAAAGGGGTCACGGTCACAACACTCAAAACAACCACAAGGATAGACTTGAGTGCATCTTATTGTCTTGAGCGACTCCCACTAACTCCAAGACTCCTCTTGGCATTTGGTTTTGCTTCGGGTTTGCTACGGGTCTCCGTATTAACAATATTTAACAAGTAAACATAATAAAGACAAAAAACTATCTATTACAACTTTGAACCACAAAATGGGCTAAAACCATAAACTAGTCTATTACAACTTTGAGCTGTAAAATGGGCTAAAACCATGAACAAAACCAAACATAAAACACAACCACAAGGTCAGGCCCGATTTACATATTCAACATAACCAAAATTTTGTTTGCGCAAGTTTTGTTCAACCAAATATAAACAATTAAAAATATGACCAAAATATATATATTGCCCAAAATAAAAATAAATAAAAACTTTAGACTTTTAAAGTTTGTGACTTATTATTCCGGTGAAAAAAACGGTTCCGATATGCATGTGGTGAGTATCGGCTCTGATACCACTTAAGGGAATCCGGGGTATAAATTTTTTTTTAAACCCGGTTCATATATGTATATATTTATTTGTTACAAAGATTAGTCAAAACACTTTTGACAAATATGTATGCATATACATATGTTAGTTAAAATAAACTTTAACTAGTGGAAATATATATATATATATATATATATATAGGGGACCGCTAAAATGAGAACCACCTCCAGTTCTAAGAACCGTGAGAACTACACCGTACGGGGCGAGGTGGACCAAAATTTTTTTTTCATAAACGTAGATACATGTATTATAAACACATTTGAAAAAAAAAATTCAAAAAAAAATGTCGGGTGTGTAGTTTTGAGCACCCAAAGTTTGTGTTTACGGGTACCGTAAATTTTGTAAATTTTATTTAAAATTTACGGTACCCGTAAACACAAACTTGTAGTGTTCAAAACTGCACACACGACATTTTTTTTGAATTTTTTTTTATAAATGTGTTTATAATACAAGCATCTACGTTTATGAAAAAAAAATTTGGTCCAACTCGGCCCGGATCAAAATGTTCTCACGGTTCTTACAACTGGAGGTGGTTCTCATTTTAGCGGTCCCCTATATATATGTATATATATATAAGCAACGGAAGCATATGTAACAATATATAAATAATATGAACACTTTTATACCAAGGAGTACCCGCACTGGAACAAGGTCACCTACATGCAAACACGAAATAAAAACACAAACCATAGGGGGTTTAGGTATACATTCGGTTAGTAATTAACTGGTTTAGACACCGAGGTTCAACGAACATGTGTTAGTTACACGAACTAACGAAACGAGAGTATAGGCTGGGTAGCGGCTGCGGAAGGGTGTTATGAGAGTTCTTTTATGCAAGTTGTCTAACCCCTAATCTAACCTTACGCATCTATATATAGAGAGTATGGAGATGTATGCATGCTTGCCAAGAAGCGGATATGCATGAACAAGTTGGACAAGTGGCGAGAAGTTCATGCATGTGCGACAAGTGGCGATGCAAGAGTGCATGCGCGACAAGTGGCTAGGAGTTCATGCATGTGCGACAAGTGGCAAGGGTGCATGTGCGACAAGTGGCGAGATGAGTATACCCGTCTCACCCGGTCTATATACCCGTTTCTCAGTTAATACCCGCAACAAGTTTATTAGTTAAGATAAATAATTATATTATTAATAACGATTGTTAATAACATAAACCCGCTCATGATCATAAATATAATTATGAACTGTTTCGCATATCTTTCGTAATTACCAGTTAAACTAGCTAAGTAGATTTTAGTTCGTTGCCCATGGTGTAACTCTTACAGGTTAAGACCCGGTCGATAGCGTTGACTTATCAAACTGGACATAAAGATCCAACAATTACACCATTGCTAAAGGGGGCACTAAGTAGCCTATCATTACCATACTAATGGGCATTAAAGGGAGGAGTGTGAGGCCAACCCAAAACCAATAATCACACATTTTAATTTTGTTTATATGTGTTTGTATAATTTATTTTTTAGGTAAAGGCAATGCTACACCATTGTGAAAGTGTGGTTTAATTAAAGGTTTCTTGCTTACATAGCGCGAAGGTAACACTTTAACTAGCAACTTTAACACTCCCCACTACACATAGTCTAAGGCTATGTGTTTTGTTTTCACTAGTTTTTACTACCAAGTCAAAAAAAATTGTCACATCACTTACTTATATTCACTTTTTTGTGTAATTGTTTTGTTACCCACAACCCAATAGAATAATATTTAAATTAGATAAATTAAAAAAAAATTAAAAAGTCGGGTGTTGTTGGTTTGTGATTGGTTGAAAGCATGAGCTCTCCATCTCATGCCCATGATCCAAGTCACACCACCTCCCATTCATGCCCCTCATGTCAAGGTCAGGTGGTTAACGCCGGCAACACGGTAAATCTTCACGTTGGCAAGGGCGTGAATGCTTAATGGATGCACTAAGGATGAAAAAAATCTACGAACGTGTTCTGTATATGTTTTTTTTTTTGAATGACTACATATATTAACAAGGCCCTGCTAGTAAACAACTAGCAAAAGGCAAAAACAAAATAGCTATAACAAGCACGAAAAGAACAAGAAAGACAAAGTATACATAAAAGGATCTCCACTTGCTCCGATCAATAGCCAAAGTCTTAACCGATTATTGTCACACCCCGACCATGAAAAACAACAAATCATGGCGGAATCGTCGAGGAGTGTTGTAACAGAATCATTGTTTCATAACACATGGATTGAAGTTCTGTTTTATTAAATTGAATGTATTACATTGCATTGAAATTAGAAACAAAACATGAACAAATAGTCTTTCATTGTTATTAAGTCACTAAGGCCTCGTCCGTTCCTATGTGAGCATGCATCAATATCATCATCAAATATCACCAACTATGGTACCTGAAACACATGTGAAAATACGTCAGCATAAAATGCCGGCGAGTACATAGGATTTTATGAGAGTTACAGATTCATGGCTCGTTTATGTTTTGAAAATATAACTTAAACACCTTTGTAAATTGATAATTAGAAAACCAAGTTTTGTAAAATGTTTGTATTGTAAATTGAAATAAATAAGTCAAAACATATTTGTTTTATAAAACCTCGATACCATGAATCTTGACTACAAAACATTTGTTCATAGAAACCCAAATTGTAAATCGTTTTTGAAATAAAACTCGAATGTTTTATATTGTTAGAAAAACCTTGTAATATAACTTTGTTTTGATAAACTTGCCCAAGTGATCTAGATAACACAACGATATATAATGTATTAAAAGCACTTATATATAGGAAGTACCAGCGGCGTATCCACCATGCTTTTAACACATTACACCCGCCCTGTTACCTAATCACTTCCCTAACCCAACAGTTCAAACAATACCAAACGGTTCACATAATCAAACAGTTACTAACGGTTATCAAACAGTTACAAACGGTTCAAAATGTAAAACAATGTGTCCATATGCAGAGTGAACATATGCAACAAAATGTAATATACAAAAATCAATGTGCTAGCATGTTAAGTGAACATACATAGCAAAACATAATGAAATCATGTACTATATATGTACTAATGAACATAACAAGCATATGATATAAAATCATGAAAAACACGAAAGTAACAAGTAGGCACATGTGTTTCACCCCAAAACATTTGAAAACAGTAAAAAAGGGGTCTATGTACTCACTTGAGGATGCTTAGAAGTCTTGACTAACAACCAAGCAAAGCTAGAGGGATCACGGAAATCAAACGGCACCTAATATAGGTAGCTATGTTAATAAACGGACCTAAATCGGAGGATCGGATAAAATGAGGTTTCGTAAACCAAATGAGTGTAGGGACTCATGTAATATGGTTTAACAAAGCCTACATTCTAAAACGAAACCTAACCTAAGTGCTTACGACCCATTACGACTCGTTAAGGTACCTTACGCCACTTTAACGCGTCGTTCGCGTAAAACCGTTCGGACCGCCTAATTAGTCCTATGACAAGTATTATATGCCTTAATGTGTTTAAAAATGTTTCCTAATCAGTTTAGATGCCAAAATTTATGTTACATATGCTTAAAATGAATTTATGCGTAAAAAAGGGCATTTTGGTCATTTTCCTAAGGCATATAAACTACCTATCATACAGCTAACTAAACGAAGTGACCATAAGGTATAACCTGGGAAGGTTATTCCCTATACAACTATGGTCAAAATAAATGCTTGGTCGGATCCTAATGATCGACCAAACGGGTCGGGTTCGAAAGTCTAAGCGGTTGTTTAGACCGCTTATCTTACGTCCGTATATAAGCACTAAACTAAAAGTGACGAGTTAAACTTGTTAAAACATGTTTAACGAAGTTAGAAAACAAGTCTGATATCAAAACAAAAGGTTTTGATACCTAAGAATAGTTTGATTGCAAAATGCGCATGAATACGCATTTTGACCGAAACTATGACTCGTCACTACACCTAATCAACGTGGTAATCAGTAGGTATAGTCACAAGGGACTATAACCATTGTGATTACGCTCACGTTGCAAAGTTCAAACGAACTTTGTATTGACCATGACCTGGTCAAAGCAGAAAGTCAAACACAGTTTGACTTTCATGCTTAAAAACGCATAAAAGCATGAAAGAAACTTACAAAGGGTCCAAGCTAGGAAGAACTTGATCTAAATACTCAGGTATGAAGCATAAAGCTTCAACTTAGAGCATAAAATTAGATCAAGGTGTGAGGAAAATGGAATGAGAGCTTGGGTATTTATAGATTTCGGAGAACCGTTAGGATCGTTTCTCGCATTTCGTGCTTCGATCTTGGCCCTCCACTTGAGCACATGGTTTTCAAAACCATGGGAATACTTAAAACCATCAAATTCCAGCCCATAGAGTGCAAAACCTTGGGTTAAAACCATCAAAACCTCAAAAATGGACCAAGTTCAATGTATCTGCTAGAAATTTCAAAAATGGTCTCTGCACTGGTAAAACTTGATTTTTGGCACTTTTAAGCCCCGTTAACCACATTTCACGGCTCTAAAATAAAGTTAAAGTATAGGGAACTTGAAATGTGCTCAAAAATATCTCGGATTTCAATTCGTTTGGTCGTACGGTTGCGTTGTTCGGTTAATTACGACGGAAATCATAACGAACGCAAAAACGATCCAAATTACGCGAAGAATGGAATTTTATCATGCCGATCACTAAAATAAAATATTTTAATGATTACATAAATTTTTGGATGTCCGGATATAATCAGAACGTAACATATGCGCGAAAATGCAAACTTATGCACTTTTTGACGCTTTTAGTCCCTATTGATCAATAAAGTTTGATTTCGGCATACCAAACCTTCCAAAACTTATTTCTAAGTTATGTAAAGGTTATTTAAGTTATGTTTAGCCTATGTCACTGTTCCGGAGTGTTTGTTGCATTAAACTGGTTATATTTACGTATCAGTTCGCTTATAACCTTCCAGAAAGCGATTTAAAGCTTGAAATCGAACATGAATTGATATGTGCACATGATACACATATTTATACAAATCCCAAGCATGAAACACAATATTTCATTGATTTATATTTTTTTGATGGTCGTAGAGGCACAGGTGTCACAGTCTCCCCTACTTTAGGAAATTTCATCCCGAAACTTATTCGTAGGAGTCTGTCTGTGACTTTGTGTTAAATAACCACCAAAGATATACAAGGCATAATCCTGTCATTTCCTCAACGAACATTCTTCAGAAACGAAAATGAACGGACAGAGTCATTTTAAACGGGTGCTTCCTTAGGAATGGAAATAATGGAATAAACAAATGGATATTCATTTCCTCAACGGACATTCGTCAGAAACGAAAATGAATGGACGGAGTCATTTTCAACAGTTTCTTCATCAGAAATGGAAATGAAGGAGTAATCAAAAGGATATTCATTTCCTCAACGGACATTCTTCAGAAACGAAAATGAACGGACGGAGTCATTTTCAACAGGTGCTTCATCAGAAATGGAAATGAAGGAATAATCAAAAGGATATTCATTTCCTCAACGGACATTCTTCAGAAACGAAAATGAACGGACGGAGTCATTTTCAACAGGTGCTTCATCAGAAATGTAAATGAAGGAATAATCAAAAGGATATTCATTTCCTCAACGGACATTCTTCAGAAACGAAAATGAACTGACGGAGTCATTTTAAACAGGTGCTTCATCAGAAATGGAAATGAATAGAATTAACTCAAAAGTATATTCATTTCCCTCAACGGACATTCTTTAGAAACGAAAATGAACGGACGAAGTCATTTTCAACAGGTGCTTCATCAGAAATGGAAATGAATAGAATTAACTCAAAAGGATATTCATTTCCCTCAACGGACATTCTTTAGAAATGAAAATAAACGGACGGAGTCATTTTCAACAGGTGCTTCATCAGAAATGGAAACGAATAGAGTTAACTCTAGACACATGACAAAACTTGTTGTGGTTCTGTGCACTAAATTCCATAATTATGTATGCATCCATAATTACGTAATTCCTTGCACAGTTCGCATAGTGCATTTCATAATGTGTAGGGGAAGAAAAATCAAACATGTGATGAGTGTGACTAGACTACCATAGGGTCCTTTTAATTAGATCGACAAATGATCTCTTTAAATAGACCACCAAAGAGTCTTTTCAGCTATATCATCACATGACATTCCTAACCAGATTTTTGGATCAATCTGTTTAACTAGACCACTCAAGGGGTCTAATTATGGAATAGTACCTTATAATCCAAGGGTCTTAACTTTTACGTAGAAGCCCATTATGGATTTGAGGTAGTACCTTTGGATATCCTACTATGAATCCCTTATACGAAGATATAGAAGATTCTACGAGGATTTGGATAACGAAAAATTCGGATCACGCAAAAACATAAAAGAGAACACATAAGCACATAATCACATAATTGTTTAACTTGACCTTTAATTTGTTATCTTTGGACATGGATATTTAAAGCATACCAGGAATCCAAACTGTGGATTTCATTTGGCACTTTAATCATTTTCAAGAATCTATCTATGAAGAAAGGATGATCTTCCAAAAATTTGATTTTTTGATTACAAGGAATCATAACATTCGAATTAAGGTACACAACAATTACGGACTTACAGAAATACCCTTAGGTACCCTATTAAGGATTGGGTATTCGTCCAGAGTTGTAACTTGCGCCTTGTACTTCGTTTCCTTGGAGGAAACGGGTACTTAGGATTTTCGTGGAAAACGCAAGAGATTATTAAATGGAAGAATTTTGGGGGTAGTCTATTCTTCAATGAATATGATTCCTTGATTGTCGATATTGTAGGGGATATGTTGTTTATACATGCAACCACATTAATACATTGCAATGTAAATAAAAGATTTATTTATAAACAACAACAACAACTGTTTCATAGACCTTGACAACAAAAGAAAATAATACATAAAGCTTGATTATTTCTAAACAGTGTTGTCTTTCAGTCAGTCAGATGCTCATCCCTGCGCTGGATTCGCATTAGCAAGCTTTGGGCAATTTCTTCGGAAATGGCCCATCTCGCCACAGTTGAAGCAAGATCCTAGTAGAAAACGAGCTTGAGCAGGATTGTTGCCAGCTTGATTTGGTGCAGCTACAGTTGGGCAAACTCTTGCTGTATGACCAATAAGTCCACAAATTTGGCATTTGCGGCACTTCACACTAGCATGATGATGAAGGCTACATTGGTTGCACAAAGGTGCAGTTCTGTTGTATGGCTTCCTAGAAGGGGGTTGAGCTGGTTGGTTGGGGACAACTTGATCATTGTGAGCGAACACGGCGAAGTTCTGAGAAGCCTTTCGCTTCTTTGACTTCTTGGAGGATTCATTCTGCTCATCCTTCGGTTTTGATTCCTCGATCGGTTTCTTGTCACCCTTTTGGAAAAGCTTACCTTTCCTGATCTGAGATTCAGTCAAGGTAGCGGATAGCTCAATGGCCTGTCTAACTGTAGTGGGATTACTACTAGTAACAATATCTTGAACTGAGTCAGGGAGGCCATCAATGTACTTTTCGATTGCCTTAACCAAAGGCGTGACCATGTTTGGGCATAACAGGCTTAACTCCTCATAACGGTCCGTGTAAGCTCGATGCTCACCGCTATCTTGCTTAAGATCGTTGAATTCCCTTTCCAATGCCCTAATCTCATGACGAGGATAAAATTCCCTCATCATTAGTGCTCGAAGCTCTTCCCAGGTTTGAGCCAGTGCTACCTCGGCACCCCTATCTCTCATCACACCATTCCACCATGTCAAAGCTCGTTTCTCAAAGACGCTGGATGCGAACTCTACCTTTCGCTCGTTCGGACACTAAACATGTCTGAAGGTGCTCTCTAGACTCTCGAACCATTGCAGAAGTGCAGTTGCTCCTTGGGACCCAGAAAACTTTGATGGCTTGGCAGATTTGAATGTCTTGAAGTTGCATGGGGCATTATTATTGTTGAGGGCTTGGTTACATTGAACAATGATGTTTGGGATTGCAGCAAACATCTGCTGCGTAATGATAGCTGCCAGTTCTTCATTGGGTACCTGATTGTCGCGTCGTGGAGGCATTCTAAAAGGGGAAACAAGAGAGCAAACAAATGAAATGGCATTGGGTAAGGATGCTACAATTTCTGACCAAAAGGCATGGGTGATGGTCATTTGTTCGAACCACGAAGCAAACAGACGACACACAAAGGCTGAATCAAAGTAAATAGGTCCTCATAATGTATCGCGAAGACATGCTCACCTATAAGTGGACACTCACCCCAAGAGTTCCCAGGTAAGAGTGACTGGTCCGATACTGCGGATTTGTACGAACACTCTAGCCTTAGACATAAAACTCAGGGTACGGGCACCCACCCTTCCAGTTTGCACGTGTTCACATTATTTAGACCAAACTTTAACGAGAATTTGAAAACTTTGAAGGTTCAAAACATTATAATAAATCATCGTAGAATAGATGATTGGTTTTCAAAGCAGATTCGAAATTTGTGTTCTCATTGTGGTTGTCACCTAAAGATAGGCGATGGTATTGTTTTATGACTAAACGCAAGTAAACTCGCGTTAGGGTCCTAGGAAGGTTATAGTCTAGATCAAAGCATTACTAATAACCTAATTCCCTATAACCATGAGTTCTGATACCAACTTTTCTGTCTCACCCCGACCACGAAAAACAACAAATCGTGGTGGAATCGTCGGGGAGTGTTGTAACAGAATCATTGTTTCATAACACATGGATTAAAGTTCTGTTTTATTAAATTGAATGTATTACATTACGTTGAAATTAGAAACAAAACATGAACAAATAGACTTTCATTGTTATTAAGTCACTAAGGCCTCGTCCGTTCCAATGTGAGCATGCATCAATATCATCATCAAATATCACCAACTATGGTACCTGAAACACACGTGAAAATACGTCAGCATAAAATGCCGGCGAGTACATAGGATTTTATGAGAGTGTCAGATTCATGGCTCGTTTATGTTTTGAAAATATAACTTAAACACCTTTGTAAATTGATAATTAGAAAACCAAGTTTTGTAAAATTTTTGTATTGTAAATTGAAATAACTAAGTCAAAACAGATTTGTTTTATAAAACCTCGATACCATGAATCTTGACTCCAAAACATTTGTTCATAGAAACCCAAATTGTAAATCGTTTTTGAAATAAAACTTGAATGTTTTATATTGTTAGAAAAACCTTGTAATATAACTAATGAACATAACAAGCATATGATATAAAATCATGAAAAACATGAAAGTAACAAGTAAGCACATGTGTTTCCCCCCAAAACATTTGAAAACAGTAAAAAAGGGGTCTATGTACTTACTTGAGGATGCTTAGAAGTCTTGACTAACAACCTAGCAAAGCTAGAGGGATCACAGAAATCAAACGACACCTAATATAGGTAACTATTTAAATAAACGGACCTAAATCGGAGGATCGGATAAAATGAGGTTTCGTAAACCAAATGAGTGTAGGGACACATGTAATATGGTTTAACAAAGCCTACATTCTAAAACGAAACCTAACCTAAGTGCTTACGACCCATTACGACTCGTTAAGGTAGCTTACGCCACTTTAACGCGTTGTTCACGTAAAACGCGTTCGGACCGCCTAATTAGTCCTATGAGAAGTATTATATGCCTTAACATGTTTAATAATGTTGCCTAATCAGTTTAGATGCCAAAATTTATGTTACATATGCTTAAAATGAATTTATGCGTAAAAAAGGGCATTTTGGTCATTTTCCTAAGGCATATAAACTACCTATCATACAACTAACTAAACGAAGTGACCATAAGGTATAACCTCAGAAGGTTATTCCCTATACAACTATGGTCACAATAAATGCTTGGTCGGATCCTAATGATCGACCAAACTGGTCGGGTTCGAAAGTCTAAGCGGTTGTTTAGACCGCTTATCTTACGTCCCTATATAAGCACTAAACAAAAAGTGACAAGTTAAACATGTTAAAACATGTTTAACGAAGTTAGAAAAAAAGTTTGATATCAAAACAAAAGGTTTTGATACCTAATAACAGTTTGGTTGCAAAATACGCATGAATACGCATTTTGACCGAAACTACGACTCGTCACTACACCTAATCAACGTGGTAATCAGTAGGTATAGTCATAAGGGACTATAACCATAGTGATATGCTCATGTTTCAAAGTTCAAACGAACTTTGTGTTGACCATAACCTGGTCAAAGCAGAAAGTCAAACACAGTGTGACTTTCGTGCTTAAAAACGCATAAAAACATGAAAGAAACTTACAAAGGTTCCAAGCTAGGAAGAACTTGATCTAAACACTCAGGTATGAAGCATAAAGCTTCAAATTAGAGCATAAAATTAGATCAAGGTGTGAGGAAAATGGAATGAGAGCTTGGGTATTTATAGATTTCGGAGAACCGTTAGGATCGTTTCTCGCATTTCGTGCTTCAATCTTGGCCCTCCACTTGGGCACATGGTTTTCAAAACCAAGGGAATTCTTAAAACCATAAAATTCCAGCCCATAGAGTGCAAAACCTTGGGTTAAAACCATCAAAACCTCAAAAATGGACCAAGTTCAATGTATCTGCCAGAAATTTAAAAAATGGTCCCTGCACTTGTAAAACTTGATTTTTGGCACTCTTAAGCCCCATTAACCCCATTTCAAGGCTCTAAAATAAAGTTAAAGTATAGGGAACTTGAAATGTGCTCAAAAATATCTCGGATGTCGGTTTGTTTGGTCGTACGGTTGCGTTGTTCGGTTAATTACGACGGAAATCGTAACGAACGCAAAAACGATCCAAATTACGCGACGAATGGAATTTTATCATGCCAATCACTAAAATAAAATATTTTAATGATTACATAAATTTTTGGATGTCCGGATATATTCAGAACGTAAGATATGCGCGAAAATGCAAACTTATGCACTTTTTGACGCTTTTAGTCCCTATTGATCAATAAAGTTTGATTTCGGCATACCAAACCTTCCAAAACTTATTTCTAAGTTATGTAAAGGTTATTTAAGGTATGTTAAACCTATGTCACTGTTCCGGAGTGTTTGTATCATTAAACTGGTTATATTTACGTATCAGTTCGCTTATAACCTTCCAGAAAGCGATTTAAAGCTTGAAATCGAACATGAATTGATATGTGCACATGATACACATATTTATACAAATCCCAAGCATGAAACACAATATTTCATTGATTTGGTATTTGTTTGATGGTCGCAGAGGCACATGTGTCACAGTTATTAATCCAAAGGAAGCTCAACGATTTGATTTTACCGATAATTTTCTCTATCTTAACCTAAACATTTGAGAAACTCCATTTGCTTCGAGCACGCCATATACTCTAACAAGTGACCAAAATAATGGACTAAGCAATTCTTCTTCTATGAGATGCAACTGGAATAGTCATATGAAGCTCATACAAATCATGGACCGCAAAAACATAAATCACGGTAATTTTGCACCACTTACTAATATTTTCCATAACACCGAGACTAAAAAACAAGATGTAAAGATATCATTAGGCGATTTATATATTGACCTGCATAAACAACACAAATATGAACCATTGTATATGTTGGTCCCAGTTTTGACTTAAAACCTTCTTTTCACGTAATATGGCAAGTGATTTCAACAAATGTGAAAATAGTGTGCGGAAATAGAAATCAGACTTTCAAGAAACAAGACCTATAGAATTTCCAAGTTTATATCACTTTGAAACAAAATGGTTTACAAGGTGATTGTAAGATTATTATCTATTACAAATGAATACTTGTGAATTCTGAGGTGAAAGTACAATGGAGTTTGTAGTATGTATTGAATGCTGGGCTTAACTCATTGTTCTCTGCTTGATGAGCCTTCTATTTATAGATGGCTTTGATACATGAATAAACATTTGTTTATTCATCTCTATGTCCTGCAAAAACTAGCTTCTTAACATATTCATTGAATCCAATAATCAAGTTTCCTTTGTCATCAAGATATCCAATAATGTTAACTTGCTTCGGTTATTGTGGCAGGATAGAACTGATTTTTAGACAAGTGTGGTTTTATCATAATTTCTGATAACCACTTCATCAAAAATTCTGGTGAACAAACCATCAGAAAGTCTGATGATCAGAATCACCAGAAACTGAAATATCATCAGATCCATCAGAAAATCCTTCTCTGATAATCTTCTTCAGTTCTTGTTCAACTTATGATTCTTTGAAGTAGATATTCTTCTGTTCAGTTGCCCTATCCGGTTTTCCTTTTGTTGTTTTGATCTTCAGGACTTTTGTCTTCTTCATAGATCAAGCTGAACTTGATTTTCTTCAATACTTACAAATAAAGTTTCCTAATAGTATATTGATTAAAGCACTAAGGGTTAGAATGTTGTCCAAAAGAACCGTCCACCCAACCACATTAACCTTTAATGTGACCTATATGTTCCCCTCGAGGATATTTTTTAGTCGGACTAGGTTCAACAGAAACCAACAACCTCTTCAGTGAGGCCATTGATCAGAAACCACCCATGCTATCTCCTAGTCAAGCACATTCATCGTTCTCGTCCATAAACCGAAGTTGTTGCAATCTATCCAATAATTCATCCAGTTTCATGATCTCCTCAATTCCAATTTGACAATTGTTTTTTCTTCACTCCCACACACCTGACACAATCCCATCCTACACATGACAACGATTTGCCACTGAACATACTTTATTTAGTTCTAAACCAAAGAGACAAAGGGTAAAGGTTCTTTAATTGCTTATATGCAATCTAAACACCTAACCAAAACCTTATACTATCACCCTTACCAACCATGCTGACGTGCTTAGATAGTAACAAATAATTTGAAGACGAAACACAGACGAGCTTTAAGGTAAAAAACCAAATAACTACTAACTACACACGTAACAGGCAAGCGTACATATCAGAATATAGTATAGTTTAGGTAAGTTACCGAATATCAATCCTAGGACACAAAATCTATTGATTGAAACACAAAATCTATCAGAATATAGTATAGTTTGGGAGCTCTAGAAGCAGGGATTCCTGGTGATTAATCAGTTGCTGGAATTGCTGGTATTTCAGTTATTTGTACATGTGGACCCCTTTCAATGGATTGAAACAGAGCTCGGTTGTGTCCATTAAGGAAACTGACCATCTTGATTTTCCATTGTGGGTATTCCTCTCTGACCAAGGTCGGAGGTTTAGACATAGAACCAATATTGAAAGCATTATTCCATGTTTGAAAGTTTACCATGTTTAGAGAAAAGAAGATGAGCGATTGATCGTTTGAAAATGAGTTATTCAATCTGCTCTAATACCAATTGTTGGTCCCAGTTTGGACTTAAAAACTTCTTTTCACGTAATATGGCAAGTGATTTCAACAAATGTGAAAATAGTGTGCGGAAATAGAAATCAGACTTTCAAGAAACAAGACCTACAGAATTTTCAAGTTTATATCACTTTGAAACAAAATGGTTTACAAGGTGATTGTAAGATTATTATCTATTACAAATGAATACTTGTGAATTCTGAGGTGAAAGGACAATGGAGTTTGTAATATGTATTGAATGTTGGGCTTAACTCATTGTTCTCTGCTTGATGAGCCTTCTATTTATAGACGGCTTTGATACATGAATAAACATTTGTTTATTCATGTTTATGTCTTGCAAAAAGTACCTTCTTGACATATTCATTGAATCCAATAATCAAGTTTCCATTGTCATCATGATATCCAATAATGTCAACTTGCTTCGGTTATTGTGGAAGGATAGAACTGACTTTTAGACAAGTGTGGTTTTATCAGAATTCTGATAACCACTTCATCAGAAATTCTGGTGAACAAATCATCAGCAAGTCTGATGATCAGAATCGCCAGAAACTGATGATATTTCATCAGAAATATCATCAGATCCATCAAAAAATCCTTCTCTGATAATCTTCTACAGTTCTTATTCAACTTATGATTCATTGAAGTAGATATTCTTCTGTTCAGTTGCCCTATCTGGTCTTCCTTTTGTTGTTTTGATCTTTAGGACTTTTGTCTTCTTCATAGATCAAGATGAACTTGATTTTCTTCAATACTTACAAATAAAGTTTCCTAACAGTTTCCCCCTAAGTATTGTAAGAAAATGAACTATCTATATCAAACATGAACAGATTTCAACCAATCCTTAACAAAAGGAGTTCAAACAACTAAATGCAGAAACATGAAACAAAACAAATCAACCATTGTTCAAAACAAACAGAAAAATAAAATATTGTTTCTCAAAACAGAAATTTTAAACTCATGAATTCATCAATTGATCTTCACTCCACCTCTGAACTTGTCTCCTGGTTTCAACCTTTTCTGGTAATTGATTTCCTTTTGAGTTGTTTTGTAGAGCTCTTTGTACCATCCTCTAGCTTCCATCCAACTTTCAATGTTCTTCCCCTTTTGAGTTGTTTTGTAGAGCTCTTTTCCTTCCTCAGCTGTTCATTGTTCTCCCCCTTCTTCTTGAGCTGCTCTTGTTTCTCATTCATGCAATTCTTTATATATTTCAGAGTTTGATTGGAATACCTGTATATTTCACTGACTCTGAACAGAGCTTTCTCATTATAGGCATCTTTGAAAACCACACACATTTCTGGTTTGTCAAAGATAGCTCCAGTTCTTACTTTGTTGAGAGGAATTTCAGCTGGAATGGTGTTGTTTGGAGGAGGTGTTAATACCTTTTTGCTATACTCAAAGTTGATACACAGGTCAAAGTCTGTCAGTGCAGCCCTTTGATATAACTTTTCTCCTGCTTTCTTGATGCTGTCAAGAGCTCTTCTGATGACAACTGCGGAGCTTCTCTCTTTATCAATAAGTTGCTTCAACTTTACTAAACTCATTGGGTGAAGATCATCAGCCAGGTCTCCATCAGTAACAGTTGTATCGCTATTATCTTTTCTGATCAAGGTGTATTTGTTCTGTCCACCAGTACCTAAGATACCTCCTGGAGCATTAATAGTGATAATTCTTTCAATGGAAACTATTGGATTTGTAATTGGTTTGTGCAACATTTCCAAGTTTCCTGCATCTCTGACTTCAACAATATTTCTGCTTAATGGAGAGAGCGGCCTTTCAAGTTTATCTTCTTGTTTGTTCTAGTAGTAATGCTTCAAGTGTTCTTCAGGGTACATAATTGTATGTAGATCACCTTTCAGCACTTCGAATTCTTTGAGTTTTCCATCTGAATCTTCTCCAATCACTTTTCTTGGCCTTTTTGAGGATGTTACTTCATGTTCCATTCTTCTCTTCTCTTTTGTATTCAACTGTTTGTTGAATTCTGTTTCTCCTGTGAGAGCTATGGAAGATGATTGAACTAGAATAGCTCCTTGCATAGGCACTTTTGATGTGTCTGGCTTTGGAATATTTGTTGGAGGACCCATGAGTAACTTTGGCATACAAGGAGGAGGACCCATGGGTTGCTTCTGTTTTTGTGTTGATGAAGCTTCTGTTTACCTGGTTGGTTTTTGTTGAGTGACTTCTGGTTGTTTGAATTGTTGTTGAGGAGTTTCTGAGTCCCCTCTTGGTTTTTCTTGTGGAATTGGAGCTTTCAGTTCATGAAAATCAACTTTTACCAGTCTGAAAAAATTGTACTACAACCTCTTTACTAACAGATGAACATCAGCAAGAGTTTGAGCATTTGTTTCTTCTTGTTTCTTCATTCTCTGAAACTCCAACTTATCTTGATTTTTCTGTGTAGTAAATTCCACCATCAGTTTCTCAAAAGCCTCAGCCATGCTGCTGTTGTTGCCTCTGAGGAACTGAATTTCTTCAAGGATTCTTCCAGAACTTGAGCTTTCCCCTACACTTGCAACTTCTGGCATCTTTGTCTTGATTTCTTGCAATTCTTTGAGAGCTTTCTTGAATTTTAATGAATTCTCTCTATTTTATGATGACTCTTGTAGTTTGTTGAGGGATGTAGTGTTATCTACTGTTTGTTTCTGTACAGCTTTGACAGTTTCTGATAATACTTTGATGTCTGACTTTTGATTTCTGATCTCTTCCAGTATTAGATCAAGCTTTTCTTTTGTGGCTGTCTTGCCAATACAAACAGCAGTTATATCATGAAGTTCCTTGTGTAGTTGCACTGTTGACATAGATTGATGTTCTTGGGTAACAGGAGGAACAACAAATGTTCCACCTATAACACTAGCAGAAAACACATTCTCTGCTGTTCTAAGGTTAAGAGGTGTTAGTGCATATGTCTGTTGACTTCGTCTTGTATCGAGTCATGTAACTAGAATAGATAGACCAGGACACGTTGTAAGAGAGAAAAGGGAAACATACCTGAACCAGCCACCCCTCACGAAGTGGCTAGGCCACCTCGCACGAGGTGACCAAGTTCGTGCGGTCTGGCCAGTTCGTGCGACCTGGGCCAGCTCGTGTGGTCTGGTTCATGGGGTCTGGCATTCCTATAAATAGGTGAGTCCAGGTCTTCATTTGGAACTTTGTGATTTCGGAGACGAAGTGCTGCCGAAGTGTCGAACGATCTGTAAACACTATCAAATCAATACAATCGACAGTTAAAGTGATTCTACGTGTGAATCTAGCTGTTATAACATCAATACGTCTGATTCCGCCTTTCGTATTGATCGAGAACTCTTCTGAACGAATCGTTTGATCGAATCCCGATCCTACAAGTGGTATCAGAGCTCAGGAGGAAGAGTTCTTACCATTTCAACTTGTTTTCAAGGATAAAAACTGCTTTCTACTCATTTTCTACACTTTCTCTTCAAAATCAGAAAGTTTTCACGGCTAAAATGATTTGATCTTGACAAATAACACGTAAAATACTGTTTTGAACAATCTTTGAACTAATTTGACCGTAAAATCAACATAAAAACTAATCAAATTTGACAAAATCATGAAATTTTGGACTTTGGATTCTCAAACGGTGTGGATTTCTATTCAAATCATTTGAACATTGACACAGATCGCTTGATTCTTGTTCAAATCGCGTGAAAAACCCTTCAGATTGTTTGAAACTGGTCAGGTCATTTGAAAAGTTTGACCAAACCATGTGAAACAAACATCAGATCGTGTGAAACCCTTCAGGTCGCTTGAAAATCACCATTCGTTTGATATATATCCTTCAGGTCGTACGGTGTGGTTAAAAGGTCTTCAGGTCGTTTGAAACTATGTTCAGATTGTTTGAAGTCAGACCAGATCGCATAGTTTGATCTGATCGCACGGATTGATTCACATCACATGGTTTTAACTCAGATCGTTTGAAGGTTACGAGACCGCATGAAATTCAAATCGTTTGAAGTATCAAACACTCAGATCGTTTTATCTTGTCAGACCGTTTGTGAATTCCAGTTCGTTTCAAAACGTCAGATCATTTGAACATTGTGTATTTGTATACCTTTTACATTGAAACATGGACAACGAATTTTAGAATGCATTTGCTACTGCCCTGATCGCTCCAGTTACAGTTGCTGAAACTGTCGGTATCGAGAATGAAACGGGAACTTTCCAAAAGCCTCCAAAGCTTATGTACATTGAGGACTTTAAAGGGTGGCAAGACCGTTTTGAAAACTGGGTACAAGCAAACAAGTTTGATGCATGGGTTTCTTTAGAGAAAGATTATACTTTACCGAAAGATGAACTTGGAAATGAAAAACAATTAAGTCAATTTTTACCGGATGAAAAATTAATATACACCAGTGAAAAAATGATGATTAGCATTCTCCAACAAGCAGTAAAAGAAGATATTTTTGTTTTGCTTCAACATGAGGGAACCGCTAGATCAATCTGGAGAGCGTTGATTAAAAAGTTTAAGGGTAGTGCCGATATGATCAAAAATAAACGAGCATTACTAAAGAAATCGTTTGATATGTTTACAGCTTTTGAAGGTGAGACGACTAGGAAGATTATCGAGAGATATTGTCATCTAGTCAAGGAGATGAAAAGATTGGACATCAAGAAAGAAGATGAAGAATGGGTTGATAAGCTAGCCGATGCGCTACCACATAATGAATAGGGAACATATCTGTTGATTTTAAAGCATAACCGACAATTTGAAGATATGAATTTAAGTAGGTTTATCCAGAAGTTGGAAGAACATGAGCTATCAATTCGAAAAACTGCTACAATGAGAAGTCCGGGTGCTCAACAGGATGTTAGTCTGTACTACAGAGAAAACAAGATTGAGACTACTCCTAGTCCGAAAATTCAAACCGCATTCAGTGCTGAAAATTCTCCCGGAACAAATGCAAGCAATACAAATCAGAGTAGCAACACATGGCATCTCTTGTCACTGTGTTAGAGTCGTATGAAAGCTTAGTTGCTGGACGAATCGAAAATCCGATGCTTACTAAAGAGGATTATGATCAGATTGATTCTGAAGAACTTGAGTTGATGGACATCAAGTGGTGTTTAGCTAGTGTTTTGAGAAGAGCAGAAAAGTTCAAACAGATCACCAGAAGAGATGATCTTCGTGAAGCTGCAACATCTCAGCTAGGTTTTGACAAATCGAAGGTTACTTGTTTTCGTTGCCGCGAAAAAGGACATTTTAAACGAGAGTGTACAAACAGAGAAGCAACCAGAAGACAAGATCCTTTCGGAAACAACGATTATCATAGAAAATCAATTTATTATCAGGTTGCTCAACAACCATATCAACAACAATCTTCACACTCACGTACTATTCCGATTGAAGAATCAAAGGGTAAAGCTTGTTTTGGTCTGGTAGACCAAGAAGATGAAAGGATTCCGAAAGATTTCAACTGGGATGATTATGATCCTTCTAGACTTTCAGTTTCTAAAGCATTTGTTGCTCGAATCTTTGAAGATTCAACCTCGGAAGAAGAATCAATCAAATCTAAGAACAATCCTAGAAGACAACAGATTTTTAAGTCTTCAGGAAGTGATGAAAACACTGATGATGAGGAAGAGTATATTAATAAAGCTAGAAAACAATTGGATCCTTATAGTTTTGATTTGTTTTTTCAGATAAAATAGAGATATTGAAAGAGAAAAGGGTTGCTAGACTGAAGAGAGAAATGGTAGTGAGAAGGGTTGCTGAAGAAAAGACTGAAGTTAAGATAGAATCTGATAAGGCAAAAGTTGAAGAAAAACCGACAAAGAAGGTTGAGGTTGAAAAAAATGAAGTGAAGATAGAAGTTGAGAAAGAACCGATTGTGATTGAAAAGGTGGTGGAGAAAATAGTTGAAAAAATAGTTGAAGTTGAAAAAATTGTTGAAGTTCAAAAGATTGTAGAGGTTGAAAAAACTTGTGCAAAGTGTGTAGTACCTTGCAAAGATTGTGCTGAAAAAGATAAAAAAAATATGCTGAATAAGAGAAGCTCAAAGAAAATTTGCTACACAATCTGAGAAGCATAAAGGAATCATATGATCTCTTAAGCAGCAAAGTGAACTTGTACAAAGGAGCTAGTGATGAGGATATCCAGATGAAGAATCTTCTGAAAGAACAGTTCTTCAAAAGCAAACTACAATCAACAAATACATTGAGATTATTGCAGGGCTGAAACAAGAATTGGCAGCGATGACGATTGAAATAGAAAGAGTGAATACTTTACTTCGAAGTTATCAAAGTTCGGAGTATGTTATTGATCGCATCTATCCTACCATTGTAGCTTATAATTTTGCAGATGATGAAGAAAATTCTGGTAAGAAAACTGGTTTGAATTATAACAGAGTACCAAATCCAATGTGGGATGGCTATACCCCCGACACTTTGAAAAGGTGGCTGAAGCACTTAATTTGAATCTGAAATCTGAGTCTATCGATGGATTACCAGATGATATTGATGTCACCTTCACAGCGTCTGACACTGAACATGAGTCTGAGTTAATTAATAAAGTGGTCGATCAGGTGTTGGAGAAAGATGAAGAGTCAAAGTCAGAGTCTAAATCTGAAAATTCGAGATCATCAGACAAAAGTTCGAGTTCACCGGTCAAAAGGGTTTACAATAAAGATTTTCTGATATCAAAAAATAATTTGAATGATGAAACATTCAAAGTAGCATATAATTTGAATGACTCCGAAAAATTATATTCTGATGAAGAATTTCCAATAAGTGGTGTTAAAACTGAAATGATTAACAAGGTTTTCAAATTAATAGAAATTAATATTTCTGAAATAAAAGATGTAAATCTTACTGAAAAACCTAAAAACTACACCTCAAGAGTTCAACAAAGATTGAACAAGAAAAAGGGTTACAGTTCTGGTTCGGGTTATCGAAAGAAACCAAACCATAACAGTAATTTCAAAAAGAAAGGATTGGGTTTTATTCCACCCGAAAATCATAAAAAAGAGAAAATTTATAAACCAAAAACTAAATTTGTTTCAGGAGCAAGTTTAGAAGAGGAGAAGGAGAAATCTTTCTGGAAACAGTCAAACAAGGAGTTTCTCGCCGAAAAGCATAAGAATATGTTGAAGGAATCTGAACCGAGAGTTGAAAGAAGAACATGTTTCAGATGCCGAGAGGTTGGACATATTGCTTGGAATTGCCCAAAGCCCACCAACACAAAACAGGGAGTTTCATCTAACTCTAAGTTGAAAGAGAAATGTGTTGATAAAAAGGAACAACCAATAGAAAAATTTAAGGAGTTCAAAAATTCGACTTTCGAAGTTGGTGAAAGTTCGAAACATTTTTACAAAAGAAGAGCCACTTTAAACAAACATAAATGGGTTGTTAAGAAATCAGAGGTTGTTTCTGGCAATGAATTAATTCGTCAAAGTCAGAGGAGCCACATGTTGTGCTAAATGATGAGAATTCCGTTCCAACAATGGATGATGAAAATTTTCCACCATCGTCAAACGGAAACTTGAAATCAAAAATTGGTAAAATTGAGATTTCAGATCAATTCTTCTCTGATAAGAAAGAATTTGATGCTGAAAAAACATTTAATGGTAAAGTGCTACATATTTTCGGTAAGATGGCTTATGGGAAGGTGAAGGGAGTGAAAAAATTTTATGAATCGAAAGTTGTTAAACCAAATGATAATGGTTCACCCATGATTGATCAGGCATGGGTGAGATTCTTTAAAAAGTAAAATCCTGACTTGCCGGAGCTCCCAAGTTGGTAATCGTGGAGCATGAATCGGCATCATTATTGAAAAATGTTTTTGTGAAACACCTACAAGTGATAGTTTTTACAAAGTGGTTGAAAGAACAAAGTCATGAATGAATCCCCATGATGTGTGAAATCAACAAAACTAATTTTTCGGAAAACCCATTTTGATTAAAACAAACTTAAGTGTTTTGAAATCATAATGGGAAAATAGTTTGTTGTCAGGGGGGTTCTGATTGTTTAAGCCAAGAGAATGGAGAATTGAAGCAATTCACATCAGTTTGTCATTTTATTTGTACAATTTATTGTTTTTTTTTTTCAAATTTTCCCGGAAATCAAAAATTGAAACATATTTTTGATTTTAGGGGGAGTAAAAAATTGAAATTTTGAAAATTTGAAAAATCCAAAAACATGATAAAATAAAAAATCCAAAAACATCGAAAAATCAAAAATTAGTTTTGTTGTGAAAAAGAGGAAATGATAGTACATCAGTAGACAATCACAGTACGCTAAAGAAATGGAAAGTCAAATGTGATAAACGGTCTCACTGATGATATGCCTGTAGGTTTTTACACACTTAGTAGATTGTTTTCGAGATATAAATCTAATTATAAATACTTACTTATCACGTGGGGAACATCTCTCGGATATATACGTAACCCCGGAAATCTTGTTTGAAGGGCTTTCTATTTCTGACATACTAGGTCTTTGTGCGTGATGATATCTGGGGTATTATTCCAGGACTTCTGATTTTGCGAGAGCAATAGCCTAGTCCTCGTTTAATACTCTGCACTGCTTTAATCATAAAGCCCACCCTCAGTATAAAAAATGATGAAACATTGAAAAATGCTAATCATGTGTTGTTGAAGAAAAGATCCCCAAATGGGACACACCTAAAAGTCGAGCCATCATCTCTTTGTCTGAACGGAAGTTCTAACCTGAGCTATCATGGCCTCGCATTACCCATTTACACATATCATTAGTGTACATTCACCTGTAAGACTGATGTGCGCAAAATGCAACATATAAATTACATCAAATATGGCATAAAACTAACCCTTTTTTAGTACTAATGTTGGAAAAAGTGTGTTTTTGTCTTCCTTTTGTATTTTCATGATTAAATGCGCTCAAATAAACAAAAGAAGCAAAAAGGCAGCTAAATCTAACATAAATACAAGAAAAGGAACAAACGTGGCATGCCTAATCCCCCGACAACATCTTCCCAAGCAAAATCAAGAAGACAGAAGGCTGAACACGCCCCGTGCTCAGTGAGCACGAGGGCGTGCCTAAGTGTCAGCATAAAAGACAAAGCTGTAGAAGCTTCTATCACCCACCACGGGGCCGTGCTCAGCGGACACGTGGCCGTGGTCAACTCTAAGATTCGCAGAATCTGGGGAAATCTTGATAGTACAGATACGCTTCAGCACACGGGGGCGTGCCCAGCGGACACGGGGGCGTGGTCAACTAATGCAGACAAACTGCAATAAATGAAGAAAGAGAAGGAGGATGGACACGGGGCCGTGCCCGAGTTGCTGTTCAGGCTATAAATAGGGGTGCTTGGCTCATTTGCAAACCATCCCTTGGCACACCACCTCTCTCACACTTCACCCACCACCTACCACCATCACAACACCATCATCTACCACCATCATCCATTGTCCATCATAGAGTGTGTGAGTCGTCTCGGGATCCAAGATTGGTCGTAAGAGTTCTTGACAATCAAAGGCCATGTTTTCCTAAGTCTCTTACATCACTTGGTGAAGACAAGTGTCTAGTGTAATACTTTTTATTTTTAATCTTTTCGCACTTTTTATTTGGTTATGTATTAATGACTTTAATAACTAGTTTCTTATGTTGAAGGTGATTCTTCCTTATCGTTTGTCCGTGGTGTCTTGGCATTATTTTACTGTCTATATAAAATAAAAGATTTTCACCATTCATATCTCCACGGTCTATATGGAGATATGTTGGCTACCTGGTCGGGGGTTAAGAGAACGGTTTGGTAAGAGTCTTGCCTTGTTCAGTGTATAGATTCTGCAAGGACCTGGGTCAAATTTAGTAGGACCTCCTTCAATACCTACCGGTATTGGATGGCGGGGGTCCAAACTCTTTGATCCCCTCATTTGTACGCTACTATTAATACTTTAACCCGGCTACTTAGGACTGTATCCCTGCTGACTTAGACTACTTAGCCGAGGGTAACGTCACCTTCAAAAGAGGGGCCTACCATAATATGCATTAATAACTTAATTAATTATCTTCCAATAATCTGACCCTTTAGGATTGTATCCTTGCTAACTCAAACTACTGGGTTGAGGGTAACGACTCCTTCAAAAGTGCAAAAGTGCGGAAATAATCAAAGGTTACACTAAACACGAGTCGGAGCCAGGTGATTCATCTTGTCTATCTGTTTTTACTTTTATTTTATTTTTCAGCATTTTAGTTAGTTTTTATTTTTTCTAGTTTAAAACCTTTTTCTAACTTTGGATTTGATTAGACGTTGAGGATAAACCGGTACTAAAAGCTTTTGTGTCCTTGGACGACCTCGGTATCTTGCCAACACTATACTACGCTCACGATGGGTGCACTTGCCCATATGTGTGTTTGGTGTTAGTAAAATATCGTGTTTTATAAATTTAAAACTTGACTAACGTGTAAAAAGGGCTTAAAATATACTTAAATATATATCACACCGCACGCACATCAAGTTTTTGGCGCCGCTGCCGGGGACACAAGGATTTTAAGAAAGTTAGCAATCAGCGGCCTAATCATTTTTTCTAATTTTTCTATTTTTTTTAGGATTTTTTCTTAATTTTTCAGTTTCTGCAGAGCTCAGCACGGGCCGTGCCTGGTCGGACATGGGCCGTGCCCAGCATTATCACTGGCAGTTTTTATTTTCCGAGTTACAGAGAGTTGAGCACGGGTCCGTGTCGGTGCAACACAAGGCCGTGTCCAACTCCCTAGTAACAGGGATCCGGAAAACAATCACTGTATCTCCGACCACGGGCCGTGTTCACCTGAGCACGGGGCCGTGGTGAACCTTCTGACCAACGTTCTTTTCAGTTTTTATTGCAGGACTTGGAACCCAGGCGCCACATCTGAACTTTCTACGTAGTGTATGAGCTCTAGTTCTAGTAGAGACATAAAAGAACCTCTAGAAGAACCCGAACGCTTTCTCATAAAAAGACTTAAAGCTAAAAACCAAGAGAAAGTTTCGGGGGGCCCACTTCCAATGGCGGACCAACGTACTCTCATGGATTACTTACGCCCCACCGTAGGTAATCTAGGCGCCGCTATCAATGCATCGAATTTCGAAGCCAATAACTTCGAACTTCGGCCACATTTGATACAGATGCTTCAAAACTCCGCAACCTTCCATGGGCTTGCGGATGGGGATCCCCATCTCCATATTACTAATTTCTTAGAAATATGTGATACCTTTCGGATCAATGGAGCATCAAACGAGGCCATCCGCCTTCGCATGTTTCCATTTTCTCTAAAAGACCGAGCTAAGGCTTGGCTTAACACCCTCCCAGTTGGTTCGGTAAACACCTGGGATGAACTGGCCCAAAAGTTTCTATACAAGTATTTCCCTCCTGCTAAAACGGCTAAATTAATGACTGAAATTAATACATATTCACAAGAGGACGGGGAATCCTTGTGTGAAACTTGGGAAAGGTTCAAGGAGCTACTAAGAAAGTGTCCTCATCACGGTCTTGCGGAATGGCAACAAGTATCCACTTTCTATAATGGGTTATTGCCACACACAAGACAAACACTCGACTCTAGCTCCGGGGGACTTTTAGGTAATCGTCGCCCAAATGAAATATATAATCAAATTGAGGAAATTGCTCAAACCAATTTTCAGGGGACACTCCCCAATGCAATAAATCTATTGCCCCGGGCTCCCATAAGGTTGATGAAAGCACCTCTTTACAAGCTCAAATCGAGACCCTTTCTTCAAAAATCAAAAAGTTAGAAATGGAAAAAACGGTCTCGGTTATGGCTTGTGAGGGGTGTGGTGGGCCACATGAAAATTGGAGTTGTATGATAGAATTAGATGATCAAACGGAAACGGTAAACTACATTGATAATAGATCATCGGGTCCTCCAACGGGTACCTACAACCAAGGATGGCGTAACCACCCTAACCTTGGTTGGAGAGAACCCGGCAATAGTAGTAACGAACAAAATCTAAACCAACGAACAAACTTTCAACAACCACAAAATTTCTCTCAACAACAAGGCGGACAAGAAAGGCTTGAAGATACTGTATCTCGCCTCATCTCCGACACCGAAAAGAAAAACTCGGATCGATTTCAACAATTGGAATTGAATTTCAGAAATCAACAAGCTAGCATTCAAAACATTGAAAAACAATTAAATCAAATAGCTCAAAATTTCTCCAAGAGACCTCAAGGCGCGTTACCAAGTAATACTGAAACCAACCCAAAGGCGCAAGTACATCTCATCACATTGAGAAACCGAACCGTGGGTCCCGAGGAGGCTCCATTACCGCCAACTGAAAGAAGCCAATCCAGCCATACCACAACTCCAACCACGCCCCAACCAGAGAAGGCTTCTCCACCAATCCAAGAGCCCACTAAGACTCCTCCGGTTCCATACCCCGATCGATTAATTCGTCAAAAGACCGATGAGCAATTCGCAAAGTTCGAAAATTTATTAAAACAATTGCACGTTAATATTCCATTTATCGAAGTCCTAACCCAAATGCCTAAATATTCAAAATTTATGAGGGACTTCCTCACTCATAAAAGGAAAATTGAATCATTACAATTAGTTAACTTAGGCGAAGAATGCTCCACCTTACTACTTAACAAACTCCCGCAAAAGAAGATTGATCCTGGAAGCTTCACGATTCCTTGCTTAATTTTTGGAATCCCCCATTCGCAATGCACTAGCCGATCTTGGGGCTAGCATCAACTTCATGCCCGCATCAATGTTCAAACGACTCGGCCTAGGAAAAACGAGCCCTACAAAGATGAGCATACAACTTGCCGACAGATCCGTCAAATATCCACAAGGTGTCGCTGAAAATCTATTGGTCAAAGTCGACAATTTCGTTTTCCCGGCCGACTTTGTCATACTAGACATGGAAGAAGAAGCCGAAGTCCCTCTCATCCTAGGGAGGCCATTTCTAGCCACAGCCCAAGCAGTGGTAGACATGAATGACGGAACACTAACATTGAAGTTTGGGGACGAAGAGGTGAAGTTTGGAGTTGGAAAAAGAGTAGAAGACGAAGATCCGGTCAACTACATGAAGGTCATAGACTCAAGCCTGGATGACGCTCTCCGACGGTGTAGCATGGGATGCAAAACAACCCACTTGGGTAACATATGGCCAGGCTTTGGGTCTAGCCTAGGACCCTTATAAACGTGGCGCACCACGGAGGCATTCCGCGGAACTATCCTTAGCTTAGTTTAGATTAATTTAAATGTTTTCTAGTTTAGTTTTAATTTACAGGAATAAAACACACTCGAGATGGTGAAGAATAACAAGGGAAACTTGAACCAGCACCCCATGCATGAAAACAGGGCCATCCGACAAAAAATTTCTTCATTACATCGAGTTCAGCACGGGCCGTGCCCGCCCAACACGGCCCTGTGCTGCACAATCTGCAGAGAATGCCCAGTTCAGGTAACTGGACACGGGGCGTGCTCACTGAACACGCCCCCGTGCCCAGGCTTCTGTTTCTTTTTACAAACTTTTGTTACTAGCAATCTGAACATGGGGTCGTGCCCGGTCACCACGGGGCCGTGTCCAGACGCCCAGTAACATAAAATTTTGCTTTTTCACACCTTTTTACACATTCAATCAACCTAAAAACTTATTTTTGGGACACATTGAGGACAATGTGTAATTTAAGTGTGGGGGGGGGGGATGCTAAAACCTTGAATCTTGCAAGTCCTAATTACAAGCCTTACACAAAACTCTATTGGAACCGCTAATCACCCCAAATTTTTTTCAAAAATTTTTCATTTTTTTTACCTGTCTTGGTTTAATTTGGGAATTTCAAGTTCTAAAAAGGTTTTATTTTTACAAATGTACAACCGATAGCGTCGTGATAAAAAGAACCAACATAAGAAAATTATGAAACGGCATGACAAGTTTAGTTAAAATTTGATTATATATACTTGATCACATAAAGAACCCATTCCCACAAAAGTGAGTTTTGAGCCTTTATTGAGCATACAAATACATATCTTTAAACTAAATGCTCATTTTTTGTTTCTTGTGTGAATAGTTGCTTGGTTCTTACAACTCTAGAACTTGCCACGACGATACATTCCCGGTCCTTACCAACTTAAACCCGAGTAAGTAAATGATGGAGGCATTAGGACTAACCCTTTTTATTTGTACACCATTTTTTTTTACCACCTACCCAAAATCTCCCTAGTTAACCCCTTTGAGCCTAAACCTTTTCATTTCTTAACCCAAACCAAACACCCTTTCACCCACCAAAACCTTTTTTATTTTTAACCCTTTGTTTGAATAATGGCTTCATCAAAATAAATCTCAAAAAAAAAATAATAATAAAAAGTCTTACGAAAACCGACGCTTTTTAAGCCTTTTCGCCCTTTTACTAACCACTAACCCAACCACCTACCTTTAACCCAAGCCTAACCCTTCACCCAAAAGTCCTCTTGATATTTACAAAGGTATATAGTTAAAAAGGAGGAGGATTGATTGCTTGACAAGCCTATGGTAGGAGTAAGTTCCATGCCTCTCTCGAGTGATTCACTAAAATACATCTTCGGCCGAGTGTTGAGTGATCCCCCGTGAGGTATGTTAACTTGTATATAAGTGGAATTTTAAAAAGGCATGTTATGCCCTAATAAGTAGTTTATCTTATGTAATGTTTTTAATAAATCATGACGAATAGGATTGTAAATAAATAAAAATAAAACTTAATAAAGAATCTTGAAAATCCCGACACTCTATGACAAGCCCAAAAACCTTATCTTCTACCAATTCCATTTGGGAGTGTAAAGCCACATTATAAAGAGTTTTGCTTGAGGACAAGCAAATATTCAAGTGTGGGGGTATTTGATGTGCGCAAAATGCAACATATAAATTACATCAAATATGACATAAAACTTACCCTTTTTTAGTACTAATGTTGGAAAAATTGTGTTTTTGTCTTCCTTTTGTATTTTCAGGATTAAATGAGCTCAAATGAACAAAAGAAGCAAAAAGGCAGCTAAATCTAACATAAATACAAGAAAAGGAACAAATGTGGCATGCCTGACCCCCCGACAACATCTTCCCAAGCAAAATCAAGAAGACAGAAGGCTGAACACGCCCCGTGCTCAGTGAGCACGGGGGCGTGCCCAAGTGTCAGCATAAAAGAAAAAGCTGTAGAAGCTTCTATCACCCACCACGGGGCCGTGCTCAGCGGACACGGGGCCATGGTCAACTCTAAGATTCGCAAAATCTGGGGAAATCTTGATAGTACAGATACACTTCTGCACACAGGGGCATGCCCAGCGGACACGGGGGCGTGGTCAACTAATGCAGACAAACTGCAATAAATGAAGAAAAAGAAGGAGGATGGACACAGGGTCGTGCCCGAGCTGCTGTTCAGGCTATAAATAGGGGTGCTTGGCTCATTTGCAAAGCATCCCTTGGCACACCACCTCTCTCACACTTCACCCACCACCCACCACCATCACAACACCATCATCCACCACCATCATCCATTGTCCATCATAGAGTGTGTGAGTCGTCTCGGGATCCAAGATTGATCGTAAGAGTTCTTGACAATGAAAGGCCATGTTTTCCTAAGTCTCTTACATCACTTGGTGAAGACAAGTGTCTAGTGTAATACTTTTTATTTTTAATCTTTTCGCACTTTTTATTTGGTTATGTATTAATGACTTTAATAACTAGTTTCTTATGTTGAAGGTGATTCTTCCCTATCGTTTGTCCGTAGTGTCTTGGCATTATTTTACTGTCTATATAAAATAAAAGATTTTCACCATTCATATCTCCACGGTCTATATGGAGATATGTTGGCTACCTGGTCGGGGGTTAAGGGAACGGTTTGGTAAGAGTCTTGCCTTGTTCAGTGTATAGATCCTGCAAGTACCTGGGTCAAATTTAGTAGGACCTCCTTCAATACCCACCGGTATTGGATGGCGGGGGTCCAAACTCTTTGATCCCCTCATTTGTAAGCTACCATTAATACTTTAACCCGGCTACTTAGGACTGTATCCCTGCTGACTCAGACTACTTACCCGAGGGTAACGTCACCTTCAAAAGAGGGGCCTACCATAATATGCATTAATAACTTAATTAATTATCTTTCAATAATCCAACCCTTTAGGATTGTATCCTTGCTGACTCAAACTACTGGGTTGAGGGTAACGTCACCTTCAAAAGAGGGGCCTACTACAATAACTAAGATAATCTCTTAAAAAGTGCAAAAGTGTGGAAATAATCAAAGGTTACACTAAACACGAGTCGGAGCCAAGTGATTCATCTTGTCTATCTGTTTTTACTTTTATTTTATTTTTCAGCATTTTAGTTAGTTTTTATTTTTTCTAGTTTAAAACCTTTATCTAACTTTTGATTTGATTAGACGTTGAGGATAAACCGGTACTAAAAGCTCTTGTGTCCATGGACGACCTCGGTATCTTGCCAACACTATACTACGCTCATGATGGGTGCACTTGCCCATATGTGTGTTTGGTGTTAGTAAAATATCGTGTTTTATAAATTTAAAACTTGACTAACGTGTAAAAAGGGCTTAAAATATACTTAAATATATATCACACTGCACGCACATCAAAGACTAAATATAGGAGTCTGGATACAGGAGTATATTCTGAGGTGGGACACTCGAATAAGTTTAGTTTTTTAAAACACTAATCCATATCTCGAAACAATTGAACTTTATGTGAAAATTTAAATGGATCAGTATACTGACAATCTAAGTGAATCGTTTAGATCTTAAAGTGTTTAAAGCTCAACGGTACTAGTGATTTGTCTTAATCTGTTATGATCCACTTACACAAACTCACAAAAAGATGTCTGTATATAGTTTATTTCCCAAAATCCAAAAAGATTTTCAGTGTGTTTTAGCATAAAATTTTGAAAAATCAAAAAGATTTTATTTCATCTTATTTTCGACAACTGATGTTGAAAAGCTGATTTTCAAAATTCCAAGTGCTAAACATGATGAACGACGGTGGGTTGGGAGAGTGTGTTTGAAATGAAAATTGAAGTTAAAGTTTGAGATAATTTGAGGAATGTTTTAAGATAATCTTGCAAGTGATGTTTTAGAGGCTGATTTTACTGTTAGTTAATCAAGGTCATTAATTTGAACTTGATATAACTATTGTTGATGTTGAATGATATTTACAAGTGGTTTCTAAATTTGTTAAATTTTAACAATTATGAAATTTACTTTTGGGTAGAGAATTGTACAGGTTACCAGGTTCCTGATCCTGTTGCTACGGAGAGCCAGGAGACGTTCCTGAACCTGTGAAAGCTATAGAGCCAGATCCCCAATTCTAAGCCTGAGCAGAGTTTGAGCCAGGACACAATCTTAGAACGTGTGCTATGTCAGATTGCGATCCCCGAATAACTTAAGGGGGAGTCTGTTAGCAAAGGGGAGTCTGTTGATTGGAAGATTTCAGAGTAAAGAAGGAGTCTGAATGCTAGAGAGCCAGTCTGCTATTCTGGATCGGTGTTCAAGATAGAAGCTGCTAATGCTGATGAGTGTAAAGAATCGAGAGATCTGATCAAAAGAGATTGAAAGATAAAGATTGAAGGATGCTTACAGAGAAAGATACTTTGGAAAGAGTGAGAAGACCGATCAAGACTGAAGACTCAATACACTGAAGACTCGTCAACATCCAAGGGGGAGTTTGTTAGTGCATATGTCTGTTGACTTCGTCTTGTATCGAGTCATGTAACTAGAATAGATAGACCAGGACACGTTGTACGAGAGAAACGGGAAACAGACCTGAACCAGCCACCCCTCACGAAGTGGCTAGGCCACCTCGCACGAGGTGACCAAGTTCGTGCGGTCTTGCCAGTTCATGCAACCTGGGCCAGCTCGTGTGGTCTGGTTCATGGGGTCTGGCATTCCTATAAATAGGTGAGTCTAGGTCTTCATTTGGAACTTTGTGATTCCGGAGACGAAGTGCTGCCAAAGTGTCGAACGATCTGTAAACACTATCAAATCAATACAATCGACAGTTAAAGTGATTCTACGTGTGAATCTAGCTGTTATAACATCAATACGTCTGATTATGCCTTTCGTATTGATCGAGAACTCTTCTGAACAACTTGTTTGATCGAATCCCGATCCTACAAGAGGACTGAAATATTCCATATTCTCTATACCCTTACCAGAAAATTGAAACTCATTCAAATTCTGGTATTCCTCATATCCTTGAATCTTTTTAGATTCTCCATGAGTTGTTTAGAAACTCTTATTTTTCTCAACCAGGTTTCCTTGATCAGTAGACTGATCTCCACCTGTTGCCACCACATTCTCCTCCTCATAATCTGATTCAGATAATGGGTCATTTGTTTTACTCACATCTTGATTTTCAGAAATAGTGCCTATGTGTGAAATTTCATAATTTCCTTGAATTGAATCATCAGAATCACTCTCAGAATCATGAACAATATTAAGTTTAGAGTGTTGTTCACCTGTTTCTCCAATATGTGAGATTTCTACATGATGTTCTTCTTCCACAGGACTCATGTACACATCTTCATCAGCTTGATGAGGTTCTGATTCACCCTGCTGTTCTATTATTGGTGTACTGGATTCTTGTGCATCATGCTCCATAGGGGACATACTATCAAAAACTTCTTTATTTTCTGGCTTCTTGCTTAACATCCTTAGATATTCTGCTCTGTAAGGTGAATTTTCTGGTATCAAATTCATCATATTTTCTGACAGAACATGTACATCATAATCTGACTTCCAAGACCCAACTGCAGTCCAAGGTCTCATGATTTCTGTACTCCACATGTTTTCTGATGCAGGAATTTCCATGTTCCTTTCAGAGAATGCATCAGAAATTATGATTGACAGAAATCTGGGAAAAGGTAGATGTGAATCTATCCTTCCAGTGTTGGTCAGAATTGATCTTCTGATCAGATTAAATATCTCTGTTCCATAATCAATGTTCAACCCACTAATGAGGCTGAACATGATTGTCAGAACATTTTTATTTATCTGATCTGTACCCCCAATTTTTGATGATAAACACTTGTTCATGATTTCCATTAACACTTGCCAGAAGGCAGGCATCTGATTTCTCTTGAATTCACTGATCTTTGAGATCTTTGTCTTGTAACCTATTACAACATCAAGTAGTCCCAACAGATCTTCCTTTTCTGGTGCTTCTTCATAATTTTGGCTTAAGGGTAGTTCCAAACATTCCCTTATTTTCTCTGGTGTGATTGTAATGAAAATATCTCCCCATACATGTGCTGTAAGCTTGTTTGGATTTGAGAGATTGAGTGTCTTTACAACTTGTTGTATAAGTCTTTCTGGCACCTCTCTGGTCTTTGTGAGAGCTTGAGATATAGGACATCTGGTCAGAAATTCGATCAAAATTTGGCACTTTGTATCATATTCTTCAATGTTGTCGTTCATTGCTTCATTGTTGCTCTTTAATGGTAGGAATTCAGCTTCAGTGATGAGTTGAACAGAGTGTTCAACTGGTGGTATGTTGATGTTGATAGAAGCCATGGAGAATTGAAGTTTTTGTTTCGGAAAAGGGTTTTTAGGGTTTGGCTTTTGAATGTGAAGGTTGAAGATGGAAGTCTCTGTTTTTGAATGAGGTATTTATAGTGTTTTGAGACAGAGATCTTTGATTGTTTTTCGTGGGTTATTTATATTTAAGGTGGTTTATGACACATTAAAGATGTTTTAATCTGTTTAATAAACAACCATTTAACAAAAACTTTTGGTTGATCTCTAATTTAATATATATCTCTTATTGAGAATCGGGGATTCCAAATATTTAGTAGATAAACACTAATGTCCAACTTGCACTTTTTCTTCATGTGAGACCCTTTTTGTTGTAAAAGGTCCAATAAAAACCTTTTTGAGATTGTATATCTTCCCAAGTTTTCCTTTTGATGATGTATATCAGAAAATATTTGAATAAACCTTTGAGAGTTGGATTTTCTTCATACTTCATCAGAATACATTTGATTCATTTTTGGAGATTGAATCACCATTTTTTTTTTTTTTTTGAGATGAGAAGGAATAAGTAGGGTTTCAAGATTTCACTTACATAGCATTTCTGAACTTCACATCTTTGTTCTGATCTTCAAGAAGTATTGTTGTGCAAACGATTACATCTTGTTCCATTCCTTTTTGAAGATAGATTACCAAGAAAAGTTTTGATTTTGATAGAAACCCCTTTTTTTAAATTGTTATTTTGTCACAAGTTCCTCTGAATCTGGTTTAAAGCAATGTTCCCTGATATTTCTTCTCATTTTCTGTTGATTTATTAGTCTTCCTGGTTGTATTGACACTTTTCTGATGTACAATCAGATTTTCTGATGAATCATCAGATTTTCTGATGCCTTATCAGAATTTCTGATGTTTCACCATATTTATCAGATTTCTTTTGAACTTCACCAGATTTTTCTTATTTTTATCAGATATGCAATTTTAGTTCCCCTAGATCTATTGTGATGTTTGTGAGAAAATATAAATCAAAGATATACTATATTAATCAAGACAAAAAAAATACCACTAAACAACAAGAAAAAAAACAAAAACTACTCATCCTTGAGCCCATTGTACATGCTCTTCACATACAACCAGAGGTAGGTTATATGACCACTGTGATTTGTTGAAGGGACAAGGGTTGGATCACTTATGTTCTCTTGTAGCGCCATCTAGGTCCTTGGATACCAGCTCCTTACTCCTCCGAAGTCCATCTGACTGGTTATCACCTTGGTCACAAAGCGAGGGTAGATCAGAAAAGGTTGACGGGTGTGCAGGTTTGCTTCCAAGTCTCTCATGACAAACTTAGAAAAGTTGTACGGTTTCTCCTGTACAACTGCATGAATCACCTCCATCATCCTGTTGGACAGCTCGTTGAAGTGTCCAATCTTCTTAGAGAAGCAAACACTGAGCTGTGTCACCAAGTACTGGAATGGTGGTATGAAACCAGACTTGCTGATCTACCTTGACACGTTGTATGTTTGATAGCCCATATCCCTCAGAGTTTGTCCACCATGGTGATTTTGAACCCCATAACCTTACTTTCTATCCACATGGTGGTGCCACTGAAGATGATTCCAGCATTCCACTAGAATTCTTGAAGAAGATCTGGGTAGATAGTGACATGTGTAGATACAGGATAGCCCAAGGGACTTTGCATGATCATGTTGTACACATACCTGCAATCTTCCCATGCAGGACCTTCCAGATTAGACCTAAGTCTAAGGTTATGATGTTTGTGAAGAGGGAGAGGAAAGTGTACTTGTTTCATTGCTTTTGGGGAAGCCATTTTTTTAAGGTATGAAATTTCTGATAAGGTGCTTTTGAAGAGAATATTGTTTGAGATGAAGAAAGTCTTTTTCAAGCTGTTAATATTTATAGATGAAAGTGAGAGTTATGCCATAAGTGGTGTGACAACTCGTATTTTAGAGCCTTTCATCGTACCCGGATGTAACCTATACGAACTTTATGTGACTAGTTAATGTATTAATTTATATTGAACGTTTATGAGTTGTTTATATGTGATATGTGAAACTTGTTAAATGTAAATGCTATTGGGTATGTCTCTTATGTTAAACTTGTAAACAAAACTTGTTAGTGATAAACGCATCGGACACATGGGTTGGGTCGTACAGTGATGGGTTTTACGGCCCAAAGCATTTATAAGCACTTGGGTCGCACAAGTGGTAAGCACACATTACGTTGAGTTTGAGCCCTTTTTGCTTTCGGCCCAGTTATTTGAGTTTGGTAAGCACACATTACATTCCCCTGAGCCCAACCGATCCCAGCCCACTTCCCTCTTATTTTTGTATGCGTGAATGGGTGGTAAAAGACACATAACCTCTTTGCAAAAATATTACAAACCCTAAACCCTATTTCTTGTTCATTGAGGTCGACGGCAGTAGGTCCCATCAACGAGACATCATCCTATTCAGTGGCCTTGGTTAGTGGATTTACTATTATGTTGTTTTTTTAATTGTGTGAGCTTGTTATGTGTAAAATATGAGGAACTTGTTGCTATGTTGAGTCATGTTCTTGCATGTTAAATTTATGTTTAGGGTCACGTGATATTAGAAACCTTGATGAGCATCTTTTAAACCACTAATAAATCTGCTATAATATTGAATTGATGTTGTGACTTGATATAGGTGTTTCAAGAATTATGAATGAGTATGGTATGTGAGCCGATTATATGTTGGTTACAAGTGCTAGATCTTATGGATGTTAATAGTATTGGTTAATGACACAAAGAACACTATGACAGGTAGTTGATGAATTTTGCTAGTATTAGTAGTAACAGTAAGAACATGCTAACAATTGTTTATGGATTGAATTGGGATAAATGTGATTAGATACGAACTGTTATCAAGGGCAAACTTGTGATATTGTGTTGCAAGATTAGGTTGTTGGATGTGTATGATATGCATGTAATTTGCAATCAGTAGTTGATAATTGGACTCATGAACCTCAATAATGGAACGGACTAATTGAGTAAATTATGGAGGGATGCGGCAGGCCCGGGGATCATTGGGCTGTGATGTGTGGGCTTGTACCTTGATCCACGAGCAATAAGGTGAACTGGTCAAACCTCGGCCCAAACGCACATGTGAACGGGCCTGGAACTGGTCTGGGCCACGGGTTAGACCTGGGTCGCACCGTTACCTGGCTACCATCTCGTTAGGCCTGATCCGCATGGGCCGCGCACTTACGGGAATAATGTGCTGAATCGTAATTGTTTATTTGGGCCATGAAATTGTAATGTGAACTCGCGTACCTGCTAGATGTTTACACTATGGCAATCGGCTTGTTATGTGCATGATTTCTTGTTATGATTAACATGGGTACTTGAAGGTGAAGTGAACCATTTAACATGTGCTTTGGTGTAACATGAACTTGTGTCGTAAATGTACTATGACCCGGATGGTTGTTATGACATACGTGATGATATGTGTTTGGTTGTTTATTACTTGAGTAATGCGTGCGATGAATACATGAATAATGAATACATGGAACTGACTGTTATTGGTAACCACACTAGGATTTGGTTGATCAACTTGGAACGAGTAATGTAAATTAACAATCCTAGCAAACCAAGGTAAGTTCACACTCTTAAGGCATGGGATTCCCGGTGGGTTGGGAATGGGATTAAGAAGCTAAGATGAAACCTGTATATTCACACTAATAGACTACATTTAATCCTGCGTATTCTCGGATTGGGAAGAATACGTACTTCCGTCCTCGGATTGGGAAGTACGCCTACACTAAACCTGCGTATTCTCGGATTGGGAAGAATACGTACCTCCGTCCTCGGATTGGGAAGGACGACTACATTTAACCTGCGTATTCTCGGTTGGGTAGAATACGTACCTCCGTCCTCGGATTGGGAAGGACGCCAATATATATAACTAGTCTAGTGGTTTACAACATGGGGTAGCCCCCGCTGGTTATGGTTTGGGAAACAATGGATTCGATAACTCATGGTTTTTGAATGAACTCGTGGTTTTTGTAACAACTATAAAATGGACAACCAACTGTGAACTCGCTCAACTTTGTTGTTGATTCGTTGTTACATGCCTTGCAGGCCTTTAGGTGCATATTGTTAGAACTTGTTGTCTGGGAGGCTGGACTGGTCATGGGTCGAGATACATGGAATCGCAAAACACAAGACTAATGGGTTTATAAACACTTAACAAATGAATTATGCTTCCGCTGTATACTGTGAATTATTTGTAACGTTATAACACTTAATGTCAATAAATGAAAGTTTTATTTAATTATATTATGCGAAGTTCAATGTGATTGGTGGCTTGGATCCTGGTACGTCACACGCCCCGCGGTGATTCCGAATGTGGGATTTTAGGGGGTATGACAAGTGGTATTAACAACAAAATATTTTCTTTTTCATTTCAATCTCTTCATTTAAGATGATATCTGTTGCAGTGAGTATATGGCAGTCTTCGAAGCCCCAAGTTGTGAGTAAGCATTGAATAACTAGGCGGCTATTTTCATAGCCCTTAATCATTTTTATGCCCTCGTGTCTCTCTAATTCCTTATGAAAGATGACGTTGCATGCATTGGAAGTATAAGAAAATTTCAATTTTCTGCAAAAATTTTTCCTGTGATGGTTGATTTTCTCTACTGTGACTTTGAATTTATCTTAATGCATGTTACTTTCCCCCTTTTTGAATTTTTTTTAAATAAACAAAAGAAAAAAAAATTCAAAAACAGACTATCTATAGTTATGAGTTTATACACATATGAGATATGAATAAAGATGGTAACTTCATAAAATTTTCTGATGATCAGTGATTATTCTGATGTTTTAACACAGTTTCTGATATTTTTATCAGAATTTCTGATGATTCGTCAGATTTTCTTATAATTCTTCAGATTTTCTGATAAATCATCAGCTTTTCTGATAAACTGTCAGATTCATTGATGATTTATCAGATTTTCTGATGTTGCATCAGATTGATGGACTTCTTGATCAGAAACCTGTCGAATCATTCTTTGATTATCAGAATTTTCATCTTGATGTTCATCAGGTTGGTTTTCAGGTTGTGACTTTTTATTTTCTGAAACGTCCTCATCTTTTATGTTAACCATGCCAAGTTTGCTGATTAGAAAATTGTGTCTTTTTTGATCAAGAGGTTTTGTGAAAATGTCAGCAATTTGGTTTTCTGTTGGAACAAAGTACATTTCTATGTTACCTTTTTCAACATGATCCTTTATGAAGTGATATCTGACATCTATGTGCTTGGTTCTAGAGTGATGAACTGGATTTTCTGTTATTGCAATTGCACTCTTTGAATCACATAAAATGGGTATCTTTGTCAGATTTACTCCATAGTCCTTCAGCTGAGTTTGCATCCATAGCACTTGTGAACAGCAACTTGCTGCTGCTATATATTCTGATTCAGTTGTTGATGTTGCAACACAATTTTGTTTCTTACTTGCCCAACATACCAACTTTTCTCCCAAGATTTGACATGCACCTGATGTGCTTTTTCTGTCAATCTTGCATCCTGCATAATCTGCATCTGTGTATGCAATTAGTTCAAGATTCGTATCCTTAGGATACCAGAGTCCAAGTTCTGATGTGCCTTTTAGATATTTAAAAACCCTTTTAACTGCTTTTAGGTGTGATTCTTTAGGATTGCATTGATATCTGGCAAGAAAGCATCTAGCAGACATAATATCTGGTCTGCTTGCAGTTAAGTATAACAATGATCCTATCATCCCCCTATAGGTTTTAATATCTACATATGTTCCATCTTTATCAGAATCAAGTTTGTTCCCTTTTGCCATGGGAGTTTTTGAAATTGAGCAATTTTCAAGTGAGTATTTGTGCAAAATTGTTTTCACATACTTAGACTGACCCAAAAATATTCCATCAATTCTTTGTTTGACTTGTAAACCTAAGAAAAAGGTTAACTCACCCATCATGCTCATTTCAAAATGGCTGGTCATTAACTTTTGAAACTTTTTACAGAACTTTTCATTTGTTGATCCAAATATAATGTCATCAACATATATTTGGACTAACAAAGTGTGACCCTTGTGTGTTTTAAGAAAAAATGTTGTATCAATAGTACCTTTTGTGAAGCCAGAATTAAGTAAGAAGTTTGAAAGTGTGTCATACCATGCTCTTGGAGCTTGCTTCAAACCATACAAGGCTTTGTTTAGTTTGTAAACATGGTTTTGAAATTTTGGATCAACAAAGCCTTCAGGTTGATGCACATAAACTTCTTCCTCAATCTTACCATTCAAGAATGCAGATTTCACATCCATTTGATATACTTTGAAGTCTTTGGATGCAGCACAAGCAAGAAAGATTCTTACAGCTTCTAATCTGGCCACTGGTGCAAAGGTTTCATCATAGTCAATACCTTCTTGTTGACAATAACCTTTGACCACTAACCTTGCCTTATTCCTGGTTATTATGCCATTTTCATCTGATTTGTATCTAAATACACATTTTGAGCCTATGACTGATTTGTCATTTGGCTTAGGAACCAGATCCCATACCTTACTCTTTTCATACTAATCAAGCTCTTCTTGCATAGCTTGAATCCAGTCTGAGTCATTAAGAGCTTCTTTGACAGTCTTGGGTTCTATCTTGCTTAGAAACCCAGCAAATGCACATTCATGTGTTGTTGCAGATCTTGTTTTTACACCATCTTCTGGATTTCCAATTATGTCAGAATGAACATGTCCTTTTATCTATCTCAACTTGTTATGAAAGGTTGTTGGTTTTGATGGATTTGAAGTTTCCCTCTGAACAGTTGCCTCAGTTGTATTGTTTGTATCAAAATTTTGATTGTCAGAAATATTTTCATTGTTCTGATTCAAGATTTCTGATGTATTTTCCATTTGTTCTGCAGGGTTAGCACATGAATTATCTATTGATTTGTTTGTAAAAGATTTATCATGTTCTAACAAGTCTTCTGTCATCATTTCAAAAAGATGTTCATATTTTTCTAGTTTATCAGAAAAGTTTATTTCCTTCATATATTCATCAGAAACTTCTGTTTCTGATGAGTCATCAAAATATACATATAAACTTTCTCTGATTGTCTTTGTGTTTAGAATAAAAATTCTATAAGCTTTTGAGGACAAAGAATAACCAAGAAAAATATCCTTTTCTGTCAAATTTCTCAAGGTTTTCAAAATCATTGAAAACAAAACATCTACAACCAAATGTGTGCAAAAATTTTACACTTGGAATTCTTCCATTTATAATGTTGTAGGGTGTTTTGTTGATTATGGACCTGTTTTGGGTAAAACAAGCATTTCCTATTGCCTCTGCCTGAAAGTGAGTGGGCAGTTTTGCATAAGCAAGCATTGTTCTGGCTGATTCCACTAAAGTTCTATTTCTTCTTTCTACCACTCCATTCTGTTGGGGTGTTCTGGGAGCAGAAAAGTCATGAGAGATTCCTTTGCTTACAAGGAAGCTCTCAATTTTTGAATTTTTAAATTCTGTTCCATTGTCTGATCTGATCCTTCTGACTATTAATTTTAATAGATTTTCAATTTTCCTGATAAAATTAATGATCAGATCAGAAGTTTCACTTTTCTTTCTTAAAAACTCCACCCATGTGTATCTAGAAAAATCATCTACAATTACAAGTATGTATTTCTTTCCAAAAAAGCTTTCTGTACTTATGGGTCCACAAAGATCCATATGTAAAAGTTCCAAATTTTGTGTTATAGAAGATTAAAAAATTGCTTTGTGTGAGCTTCTTTTGGATTTACCCATTTCACAAGCTTCACAATTTTTTTCCTTCTTTGAGGATATGAAAGGTAATCCTTTTACCAGGCCTTTGCTTGCTAATTTGCTTAAATTTTTGAAGTTTAAGTGGGCTAACCTTTTGTGCCACAACCAACTACTACCTTTGTTGATTTTTGAAAATAAACATAATTTTAGATGTTCATTTTCTTCTTTGAAATCAAAATAATAGATTGATTGTCTTATCCTTTTTCCACTTAAATAAATTTTATTATCATCCATACCTATTAACAAGCATTTTTCTGGTAAAAAGGTTACCTGAAAACCTTTATCATAGAATTGACCACAACTCAGCAGATTGTACTTTAAGCCTTCTACATAGGCTACTTTTTCTATGGTCAAACATCCATACCTTATGCATCCATATCCCAAAATCCTCCCTTTTACTGCATTCCCAAAATTTACCAATTTACCCAGTTTTGAAACAAAGTTACTGAGTAAGCTCATGTCGCCAGTCATGTGCTTGGAGCTTCCAGAATCGCAATACCAGATCTGCTGCACATGATGGTCCTGAAATGGAAAAATTAGAGGGTTTCTGGTACCCAGGCTTGCTTGGGTACTTTTTCTGATGAGATTTTAATCAGATTGTTTTCTTTTGATGGTCTTTCATCAGAATATCTATTACATGCTGAGCCATGAACAGATTTTTCACTTTTCTTTTAGAGATGGTGTTGAACAAGCTTCAGTATGTCAACACACATACAAGATTCTTTATCAGAATTTTCTGATTTCTTTTCTTGTGATGGAATGAGTGGATAATTTTGAAACAATGAGTGAACTACTTCTGGAGTATTTAAAGATTTTTGTTTGGAATCACTCCTTTTTTCTTTCAAGTTGGGTTTTGATATTTCAAAAGAGTTCTCAGAACTGGTTGATTTACAAGATTCAGAATCAGATTATGATGTATATTTATCAGAAATCTGATGTGTTGCTTTTACAAAGATGGTGGGTTTAATTTCACTTGTTTTTACATACCCTAAACCCTCTCCTTTGTTCTTTGGTGTAGATTCAATAAAGTTAATGAATTCCTTAGCTTGTTGAAAACCTTTTATATTTATTTCCTTATCATGAATTTTCTTGTAAAGACCTTTTCTTTCTTTTTCATAAAATTCAATTTTAGCTCTGTGATCTAAGCTTTCTTCTATTAGTAACTGGTTTTCAAGTATAACTTTATTCATGGTCTTTTGCAACTCATCAGATTTTTTACTATCTGATTTCTGTTTATCTTGCAGATTTAGAAAATCTGACATGAGCTTGTTTAACTTGTGTTCAAGATCAAGATTATCTAAATTTACCTTCTGTTCTGAAGTTTCTGGTAGTTCATCAGAAAGTGCCATAAGGCAGAAATTAGCCATCTCTTCTTCTTCATCAGAAGAATCACCAGACAGCCATGTATTTGTCCTTGCAATCAAACTGACTTGTTATTGCTTCTTTGCTTCTTCTCATAATGTGCAACATCCTTCAGTTTCTTGGTTTTGCACTCTGAAGCATAGTGACCCTTTTGCTTGCATTTGTAACACACAACTTTAGCCTTTCCCTTATCCTTTGATCTACCTTCATCCCTAGATCTTCCTTCCATCCTCCCTCTGTCACTTTTCTAGTATCTTTGGCCTCCTCCCCTCAACCTCTGCTCAAAGGTTTTAGTGAGCAGTGCAATTGCTTCAGCAAAAGCTGAAAAATTTGATGATGTATCAGAAATTTCAAGATTTTGACTGTTTGAAGGTTGTGGATCATTGGTAGGTGTTCTTTGTGAGTTTGAGATTAAAGCTAATGATCCCCCTCTTTGAACTGATTCTTCAAATATTTCTTCTTCTCTGGGGATCAGAATGTTGTATAAGTCATGAAGACTCATATTACCTAGTTCTAAGGTTGAAGACAAAGTCATGGTTAGACTTCTCCATTCTCTAGGTAAAGCATCCAGAAATTTTATGTTTCTTTCATCATTTGATTTTATTATCCCAAATTTCTTTAGCTCATTCAAAAGTTTTGTAAATCTTTGATATGTTTCATTTAGTTTTTCATTTTGTAAGCTTTTGAATCTCTCATATAAGGAAACATTATTTGTTCTTTTGTTTCTTTTCATCCGTTCTCCTCCTTCACAAAGATTTTTTAACTGATCCCATATTTCCTTGGCTGATGCAAATGCATCAACTTGAGAAAATATGTCATTAGGGAGAGCCATTATTAAAAGTGACTTTGCCCTTTCATCTGCAGCCACCAGATCCTTGTCTTCTTGGTTTCAAAGTCTTTCACTTTTGGGAGCTCTAGAAGCAGGGATTCCTGGTGATTGATCAGTTGCTGGAATAGATGGTATTTCAGTTATTTATACACGTGGACCCCTTTCAATGGATTGAAATAGAGCTCGGTCGTGTCCATTAAGGAAACTCACCATCCTGATTTTCCATTGTGGGTATTCCTCTCTGACCAAGTTCGGAGGTTTAGACATAGAACCAATATTGAAAGCATTATTCCATGTTTGAAAGTTTGCCATGTTTAGAGAAAAGAAGATGAGCGATTGATCGTTTGAATATGAGTTATTCAATCTGCTCTGATACCAATTGTTGGTCCCAGTTTGGACTTAAAAACTTCTTTTCACGTAATATGGCAAGTGATTTCAACAAATGTGAAAATAGTGTTCGGAAATAGAAATCAGACTTTCAAGAAACAAGACCTAAAAAATTTTCAAGTTTATATCACTTTGAAACAAAATGGTTTACAAGGTGATTGTAAGATTATTATCTATTATAAATGAATACTTGTGAATTCTGAGGTGAAAGGACAATGGAGTTTGTAGTATGTATTGAATGTTGGGCTTAACTCATTGTTCTCTGCTTGATGAGCCTTCTATTTATAGACGGCTTTGATACCTGAATAAACATTTTTTTATTCATGTTTATGTCCTGCAAAAAGTAGCTTCTTGACATATTCATTGAATCCAATAATCAAGTTTCCTTTGTCATCATGATATCCAATAATGTCAACTTGCTTCGGTTATTATGGCAGGATAGAACTGATTTTTAGACAATTGTGGTTTTATCATAATTTCTGATAACCACTTCATCAGAAATTCTGGTGAACAAATCATCAGAAAGTCTGATGATCAGAATCGCCAGAAACTGATCAGAAATATCATCAGATCCATCAGAAAATCCTTCTCTGGTAATCTTCTTCAGTTCTTGTTCAACTTATGATTCTTTGAAGTAGATATTCTTCTGTCCAGTTGCCCTATCCGGTCTTCCTTTTGTTGTTTTGATCTTCACGACTTTTGTCTTCTTCATAGATCAAGCTGAACTTGATTTTCTTCAATACTTACAAATGAAGTTTCCTAACAGTATATTGATTAAAGCACTAAGGGTTAGAATGTTGTCCAAAAGAACCTTTCACCCAAACATATTAACCTTTAAAATGACCTATATGTTCCCCTCGAGGATATTTTTTAGTCGGACTAGGTTCAATAGAAACCAACAACCTCTTCAGTGAGGCCATTGATCAGAAACCACCCATGCTATCTCCAAGTCAAGTACATTCATCGTTCTCGTCCCTAAACCGAAGTTGTTGCAATCTATCCAATAATTCATCCAGTTTCATGATCTCCTTAATTCCCATTTGACAATTGTTTTTTTTTCCCACTCCCACACACCTGACACAATCCCATCCTACACATGACAATGATTTGCCACTGAACATACTTTATTTAGTTCTAAACCAAAGAGACAAAGGGTAAAGGGTCTTTAATGGCTTATATGCAATCTAAACACCTAACCAAAACCTTATACTATCACCCTTACCAACCATGCTGACGTGCATAGATAGTAACAAATAAATTGAAGACGAAACACAGACGAGCTTTAAGGTAAAAAACCAAATAACTACTAACTACACACGTAACAGGCATGCTTACATATCAGAATATAGTATAGTTTAGGTAAGTTACCGAATATCAATCCTAGGACACAAAATCTATTAACTTTAATCTTGTGAATAATATCTAACCTATGTGACTTTAAAATATGAAATAATGAGAAAAACCGAAATACTAAAAATAAGTTTTAGAAATCAAATATAAAAAGAATAACCTATTAGGATCGAAATCCTCCTAATACTTTTATAAAGTCTTTTGGTTATGAATTTATGAAAAGCTCCTTATAGTAGAAACTATTAGTGAGGTGTGAAGTGTTAAATAGTCATTACCCTCTCTGATTGACCACATAACCCCGAATACTCAAGCTATAGACACACCTAACTATATGGTTTTAAGTAACTAAGTAATTTACTTATCCCTTGTGATTTAGAGCTTCTTTTATTTTTTAGTCACACACATTCACGAACTGGGCGATTTACTATCCATGTTACTAAATTTTAAGAAAACCCTAACAAAATTCCAAACTCTTTTAATCAAGTTCTTCCCATAGGTGACCCATATGCATTACCAACCAACAAGTTTATCCATTACCTATTAAGTATCAAGCCCTAACCTAACAGTCAATATATAATTCAGAAATAGATAAAACAGATCAAACATGCAAAACTTCAAAGAAAGATCCAAATTACCCACATAAACTCATTCAAAGATCAATACTCAAAATATTGATTAACACGTCACAAGATCAATGATAAACACTTATCTAAAATCACACTTTCATAAATAAAATCATCCAACTTCGCGAAGTATTAAGATTCATCCTACCTAACCAGCTATAAGGTGGTTAGCTAGTCATACAAATAACTAAACACAAGATTTCATCGAATACATGATAAAGACTAAGGAAAAACAGAAATACAAAGGCTCTAACTCGGTAAGAATCAATAGATTGATCTCCTGTATGATAGATCTTCACGAACTCTCTTCCATGGATCTTTTGGATTGATTAAAAAACCTTGAATAACCCTTTTTCACTCTTTCAGTCGATTTTCTTTACATCCTAGGGTTTCTTGGACATCTTATTTTATTTACAAGTTCCATGTACGTTCCAGGCCGAGTACAACCCATACGTTCCAATCGAATACGACTCGTACTTATCCACATCAGCAACTCAACCCACTAGGGTTTTAAACTTCTAAGGTGGTGCAACCTAGCTCCAAACCTAACGACCCGTACTCTTCTGATCAGGCTCGTACCGAACTCGGTCCAACTACCTTTATTATTTCTTTAGTTAAGTTTGTATTTTAACCCGTAAATCCATCTTTCTAACTAAAAACTTGCAAAACACAAATTCGTAAAAATTTAACCAATTCAAGGTGAAATAACCCTAAACAACTACTAAAATTGGGGGGGGGGGGGTAGACATTAAAAACTATGTAGTCTTTCAGACACAACAGTTGCCATTGATAAAGTTACCCATAGAAAAATTTAAGGTCATGAAGAAATTTTCCAGTCTGGCAACAGTACCCCACAAATGTATATTAAACAAAAAATATAACAATACTCATAGCAAGTCTAAAAAAAATACACATGTGTATCATTCATCGCAAACACACATTTATCCCTTTTCGGTTTCGAATGAAATTGTACATCGCAATCTTATGACTTTTACCCAAATCATTATCAATCATCAAAATTCACATGTTTACCCAAGTCATTATCAATTAGCAAAATACACAAGTGTATACTCATCGCAATCACAAATCTATCCCCTTTTCGGTATCAACGGAACATGTACACTCAAAATCAACATGATCGAAACCAATATTTGCAAAATAATTACATTAAATAAGTTAAAACACAACCCTAATACACCAGAAAATCAAAAAAAAATTGTTTTGAAAGAAAATACAAGCTCTAGTAGTGTTGTACTTAGATTTATAGTATTACTTACGAAAGAAAAACACGGTCATTCTCAAATCATATCAAGATTTATAGTTCATTAGTGTGTACCGTGGTTGCTGAATATCGTAGGAAGTTTCCAACGACTCTTAATCTTTGTTGGGAATTCTTCTGGCTTTTGTTTTCAAGGATGATAATGATAGAGAGAGAGAGAAAGAATGATTTTGAATAAAAGTTGGTGTCACACCCTCAAAATCCACACGCGGAGTACAACCGCGAGGCGTGTGACTGACCATGATCCTAACCACTAATCATATTGAACTATCTACGTATGTTATTATTTTTCCCAATTAACACGATTAGTTTCTATGTTTAGATATCCAAAAACGCAATTTAATTTAGCAGCGGAAAAGTAAGGAAAACCCACCATAATTTAAAACCACAAGTTCTTTAATTGTACATTAACATGAAACTTACAAACCACGCACACCAGCTTATTGCAATGTCCGTCCAAAGTTGTAACGAGCAACCTGCAAAGTATGCAGTAAGGTGTCAACATAAAGTTGGCGCGTTCACATGTTCACAGTTTTCCAGTTTTATTTCCAAAAACTTTTGTTGTTTAATTACTCATTTATACCATGCCATGGGAAGCAACCCCATATGTAAGCTACTAAACCCCATAATCATACCGAAACTATCGCACTTGTGTTGTTGGTACCACGTTTGTCAATGTTTATCATCATCGACCGTTGCCGAGGACTATTAGTTCACGCCCGTCCACTCAAGGCACGATGTGAGGTTAGGGAGACCTAAATAGCGCTATTTAACTAATATCCCGTTCGCCAGGCCAGGCGACTAATCGGTACTTTAAAGTGGGGACTTTGTGATAGAGTTTCGTTTAGTACGCTTGTTGCATCTAATATAAATAGTAATTAACTGAATGTCCCACACAAGGGGAAAAAGGTTACCCGTATCCCACACAAGGAGATAGTAATACCCGTATCCCACACAAGGAGATAATGTAGTTTGTATCCCACACAAGGAGATAGTGTTTTTCGTTTCGCTTCCCAACCACCGGGAACGCATGCTTTTAGAAAAAGTTGTGAACTCACCTTTGCTTTGCTCGACAGATAATTTACTTGTGTTAGGTTGGTCAACCATACCCTATTATGGTTACCAACATTTGTTAGGTTCATATGCAAGTAACATCACGTATTATTTACACGTAACTAACAAGTAGTACACACGGTATCACATATAACCTTACGCGTATATATATATCATGCAATTTAAATCATCACGTAACATGTAACATGTAGAGCATATGGGCCATAGTTAAAAGCAAAAGCCCAAGTACGTACAGTCGAAACCAAAGGATCCCGAGTCGAAACCAAGGGATCCCAAGTCGAAACCAAGGGGTCTCGAGTCGAAATCAAGCGATTTCGAGTCATTAAGCTTCAGTTGAAACCCTGAGGTTTCGAGTTAGCTTTAAGTCAGAATCAAAGAGGTCTAGACTCGCAACAGGATAGGTTTCGATTCCCTCGAGTGTGTGGCGTCACGTTTCAAGTTGGAACCAAAAAGATATCGAGTCGTAACCAGACAGGTTTCGACCCGCAATCTCAGTCGGAACCTCATAAACCTTTCTACATATAACATATCCAATAATTTGTGAGCATTATATCATACGTCATCCACCACTATCACTATGTTGATCCAAATAAACATATCTATGTTTTAATACCATCGGTAATTGTAAAATCCTATCACTTTAGCATCATACCAGTAGATCCATTATCATTTCCACACTAATCAAACGACAGATTTTTAACCGAATAGATAGAACAACAAACATGTGTCTTATATGTACAATTACCCTATAGTAATTATAAATATTCAGTCATTTAAAAGGAAACATGTTTAAATAGTAAACATCATACTCTCTTTCTAATCACTCTATTCACAACAGTTTGTATTTAACATTCCCAAAATACAATTACACCATTTCTAGTATATACCAAAACTCAAATGCAATAAGAAAGGCAATCGTTACATGATTCAAATTTATCATCTTCCCAGCCAATAATCAAACACATAGGAGCACATTCTTTCATTACATGATTCAAAACCACAAAATATAAAAGATAGTCACTAATAGGCATAAACTAACCGAGAGACCATGAGGTGAAAAGGGGGTGTAGGCTGCCATGCTCCCTCTCCTGATTCGTCACGACCTCCGGCACCACCACAGCACCACTGCTGCCTTGTGGTGGTTCTACCATCAACCATTACCAGCCCAGAGAATGTTCACCAGAAACAAAACTGTTTACCTAAGAGATTGGAGACGGCCACCGTGTGAAACCAGCCAAGCACCGCTGCCTTTGTTACTATGTCGTAGTCCTTCGTCGGCCGGAGCTGGTCTCCGCTGTAGACATCCACCACCGCCGTCACAGTGCCAACCCTGCACCGCTCCTACCGCCGCTACTGTACCACTGCTTTGCTGGCACCACTGATAATTGAATCTAATGTGAAACCCCCTCACCTCCTCTGCCTTGTTCCACCACCATCTTCTGACGCCGAAGCCATGTGCCGCCACCAATGGATGGTGGTCGGTTGTTTCTTCATCAGAGAGAGTTTGGGGAGGGGAGATGGACATTTTAGTTGTTGGAAGTGACTCATCGGAAAGGCGGCGCCGGAAGACTCGCCGGAACCTTAATCCAGTGGCCGGAATTTAGAGGGAAGGGGGAAGTGCGGCTGAAGTTGTTGGGTGTGTGTGTGTGTGTGTGTGTTATAACAGGCCTCGAAAATGCCCTAATATACCCCGTATACACATAACCGGACCCGTATAACCTTAGTTTTATTAAAAATAAAATAAAATAATATTTTTACACCACTCGCAGGCCGCGACAGGGAGACCCCTATGTCTCGTCAGGCGCGACAAGCCCATGTTATGCCGAACCTCCTGAGTGCCACGTGTCTGGTATTGTGTTAAACGTAGGTGATGAATGGTCAAACCTAGCCGTAGCTAGGTTTCTCTCGCGGGCCGCGAGAGAGTGACCACAGCGGGTCGTGGGGCGCGAGCAAGTGCCGAAATCACCTATAAAAGGAGCTTCAGTTCAACTTTCAATCCTTGCTCATTTCTTTCTTTCTAAAACACGAAGCACTACCTCATTGTAAGTATTTTAACCCCGATCACTAATTCGTTACCCTACCCAATTGATCTTGGGCCCCGTAACACATGTCGAGGCTCTGCCTGACTAAGTTCGTTGGGGTTCTGTCTCGTGTTGTATGGCTAATGTGATTTGGGTTATCTTACTAACACATGTGCATTGTATGTTTTTAATAGAAAATAATCAGGAAAATCAACAGGAAGCTGTAGAAATACATAAGTCTACAATGTGAGTAATTCTCTTTTCTACCAAACTGTGTTACAAAATATCAAATATTTTCAGTTATATTTACAGTGATTGAGTCTTTGTATTCTACAATTGTTGTCGGTATGTGGGGTGTTGTATACACTACTAGTCAAGCGTTGCTATTGGACAAAGAGTTAGCCAATAGTAATATGACCACAGTCATGGAACTTCCAACATGACAAATACTGAATGAGTAATTGGATAAATATAAACATTGTAATCGCTTTCAATACTGTAAAGTTATAAACGCTTATTTTGATTAAACTAGGATGCACTCACCAGTATTTCTTGCAGATAAAATATTTTTAAAACGCGTTTCAGGTAACTTAATGTGAAAGCTATTTGAAGCCAGCTATGGAGCACTGAAGGCTTGAAGAAAGTGGCTATAAAAGTTACCTAAATAAAAGAAGTTTATGTTTTCAATACTTAGGGTTTTATCCCATTTTGTTGAATAATAAAGTTTGGTGTTTTGAAACTCTGAAATTTATTTCCTAACTACAATCCTGATGTCTCATTTCCGCTGCCAAATTAATAAACACCGATACCACTTGACTGGTTCGCGGCTCCCACTCCCGGGGTAGGGGTCGGGGCTGCGACAGAAGGTGGTATCTGAGCCACTGGTTTAAGCCATTTAGGTGTTCTCTTAATACCTAAATTTTAACCAATTGTGTTAGGAAATAACCTATGTGGTATTCTGTGTAAATATATATATTATTATTTTATTGTTATTTTGACAATTTTCTAGTTTACAGTATAAGTGATCAGGGTACTTCTGACGCTTACCGTCACTTACCTCATTCTCCAAAGAATGAAGGAACATCCCAGCCAACCCAATGATACACCACTGATTCTGAGGATGTCTTTGTTTTCAAAGCCAAATCCGAAGAACCTTTTCCCCCTAAGAAACGAGGGTCGTTTAGTAAGCCAACTTATGAAAGGAGGAAAAGAATGAGAAAACTCCAACAACGAAGGATAGCAAATAGAGAGAGAAATACCCGAAACCAGGAAGCTACACCCTTTTGGGTGGAAGAATTGGATAGGAAACTAGCTGACTTTCACATGTTTGGAAATGTAGAAGGAGGAATTAATCTCAACCAAGTAGCAGACCCACAACTTCTACCATTGTTTCCTGACCAACCCATGGAACTAGAACATAACCAGGAGAACCACCTACCAATCCCAGCCTTTGATCCAAATGAGATACCTAGAATTCCAGCACCAAACCCTTTGGACTATGATCCGTGGTGGGACAACAACCGGTCAATTATGGAAATATTGAATAACCCATATCCTTACGGAGAATCAATACCACGTTACACTGAACCAGTGCCAGCCCCACTATCGCCAATGAATCAAGAGAATGTGGAAGAACTTCGCCAGTATGGTGAAGAGTTAGTTGAGGAGGGAAATCGGATTGGCCAAATAGGAGAAAAACTTGTCTGGAAATATGATGAGCGTGAAATGTAGTTCTAGAAAAGCCAACACCTAATATATATATATATATATATATATATATATATATATATAGGGGAAGGTTCTATGCAGAACACTAATTGTTGCGAGAACACGCAGAACAAAATGAATCACCCATTTTTTCAATCCTAAAAACCTAAAAGTAAAGGGAAATGTTACAAATGGAAGATTTATTGTTTCTCTTACTAGAATTTAAAACAAAATATGAAAATTTTTCATTTTTTTATATAACCTACACATATGTGCATTCTGTGTAGGTTAAATTACCTACATGTATGTAGGCTAAGTATAGGTAAAAATATAAGGTTTTCCATGCATATATAATATACATACGAATGTAGGAAATATAAAATTTAAAAAATATGAACTTTAAATCATAAAATCTAGTGATTTAGAGTTGTTCTTTTTGTTCTCGCAATAATTAGTGTTCTGTAATGATCCTCATCCTGTGTGTATTTTGATACTTTGAAAAAAAGTAAAATATATATATCAACTAAAATAAATATAAATCACCTATATAAATAAATTGATGCATAGTTACTATTATTTAAATTCCAGTTGTAATAGATGCATATATAGATATATAAAAAGTGTAAGTTGTAATGATCAACGTTTTTGGTTAAATGTGCTTGAGCATTTGTTTGTTTAAATTCTGTGATATTAATACCAGATAAATGTTTATAATTCAAATGTCAAACGAAGTAAATCAGGAAATCCAGAATAACAATAATAACGGAAACCAAGTGGATAAAAGTGCTATCGAACACATAGTAGCCCAAGGAATGATAGATGCTATGCCATATATTATCAACACTATTAAAAAGGCAGAAAATAATTCTGTAATTGGAAGTAAACGTGCACCCACTGAACCAAGTCATAGCGTGAATGGAAATCACGAACCACTTATCCAAGCACCAACCCCAAAAAGAAGAAGAACCATTTCATCTTGTTGTTCTTATAAAGAATTATTGGCTTGTAAACCAATAGAAGTCTCAGGCAATGAAGGAGCCATTTCAGCCTTGCGCTGGATAGAAAAGACAGAAGTAGTCTTAAATATAAGTAAATGTGTAGATGAAGATAAGATTATGTTTGCTTCTAATCTTTTTAAGAATGCGGCATTAGAATGGTGGAATATCATTCTCCAGTCTAGAGGAAGTGACAGGATTTATAACATGGAATTGAACAACTTTAAGGAGATAGTTGAAAGGAAATTATGTCCTCCTCATGAAAAATGAACAGATTGCTAATAAGTTCCTAAATCATAGAATGGTTTGGAGTAGATTGCAGGGAATACACTACCGTATTCTTTGAATGTGCTAGGATAGTACCAACATTAGCCTCACCAGAAACAGTATTAATCTCCCGTTACATCTGGGGATTAATCAGTGAGATCAGAATTGTAGTCAATGCAGCTAGACCACAAACCATAGAAGAAGCAGTAGAACTTTCCAACACTTTGACCGATGAATTGGCGCGTACGCAAGAGGAAAACCAGAAAAAGAACCTAGCTCAAAAGATTACCCAAGAATTACGTTATGGTAATTCCTACCATGGAAAGGACCAGGTTCTTCCTCTTTACCCAACTGCAAGTATTGCAAAAGAAAGCACTCAGGGAAATGCCCGATATACTGCAAATTCTGCAAAATATATGGACATAAGGAAGAAGATTGTAAGAAAAAAGCTAGTAATAGAATGTGCTACAATTGTGGAGAAGCTGGTCATATTAAACCGAATTGTCCGAAACTTGCCCTAGCAGCAACCAACAAAGCTAAGACAACCGAAGAACCCAAGAAGAATGCCAGAGCATTCGTTTTGACTGCTGAAGAAGCCAAGATGATTCCGGATGTGATTGTCGGTACATTTTTTATTAATGATGTTTATGCTAAAGTATTATTTGACTCTGGTGCAAACCAAAGTTTTATCAATACTTCTTTCTGCAAACTTCTCAATCAACCATTAACTAAAATTCAACAAGATTGTCTAGTGGAAACGGCAAATGGAGATTCCATCATGATAAGTGAAATCCTGCAGGAAGCAAGGATAGAAATTTTAAACCATAACTTTACCGCTAACCTTTTTCCAATGAATCTAGCCGGATTCGATGTCATACTAGGAATGGATTGGTTGGTAGCCAATCATGCCCGTATTTTATGTGATCAAAAGTTTGTACAAGTCAGTACACCAAATGGTGAAAAGATCACAATTAAGGGAGATAAGCCAAAAAAAAACCACAAAGTTCATCTCTGTGATGAAAGTTGCAAGTTATGCAAGGAAATGAGGAATGGTGTATATAATTTCAGTAATCATTAACACTAAAGGAAAAGAACTAAAAGATATTCCCATAGTATCTAAATTCTCAGACGTTTTTCCAGAAGAATTACCTGGATTCACCTAATACCGGGAACGACACCAATTGCCAAAGCACCTTATTGACTAGCACAAACAGTGTGACAACTGGCACTTTTCCATGTATTCCATACAATATAAACAGTAATTCGTACCTTAATGACTGTGCATGATTGAGCTATGATAAGAATGATTTTTTGATTACTGTCATAAACATACAAATACATTACATGATTGCAAGATATTTAGGAATGTTAAATGCAACATGAGACAGTTGAATTAGTGCACATAACGAAACTAGTATATTGATCAGATAAACTAGAAGTACTGATGGGAATTCAGTACTCAGACAGACATGTTGTTAGAACACAGAATGAGCCCGGAACCAAGAGTGTTAGGATCGGAGGCTCTAATGATTGTGTTAGTTTATATAAATTGAACAAATCAACAGAAATGAACAAGGTTTAAGTGCAGCGGAAATAAATAACAAACTCTGTAAACACAATCAAAGGAGAATATAGTTTGATAAACATTTTCTTTTCATAGAGTCGAAAGATTACAATTCAAAGCAAAAGATTATAATGCAAGCTTACAAACTAAGCTCCCCCTCAGCCTGATACTTCATGGTTGGTTGCACAAGATGAAAGGATTGAATTGAGGAGAAGAACTCACTCAAGATGATCAAATGTAACAGTACAGAGTACTGTTCCATTTATAGACAATCCAAACCACTGAGGCATCTCAGCTGACGTCACCATGAAAGCGACGTCTAACAGCCTAACAACTTGTATCTAATGTTCTTATACAAACACTGCTAATCTTAACCACTGGCTATACATAAAACAGATGACACACTAAACTACTGCTCTCTCTTTACATCAGTGCTTTCCTCAAGGTTGATTAGTCCTTGATTTGGCAGTGCTTTGTCATCAGTTGATTATACCAGCAGTGCTTAGTTCTCAGTAGTATTCTGGGCTTCATCAGTAGTTTTGAAGAACAGCAGCAGTTGTATCCGGGCAGTGGATATAAGACCATCAGCTGTTATAATCACTTTCAAGGGAGAAGACTTAGTGTAGACAGCTGCTTATTATGAATCCACTGTTATGATCCGGTTTTGGCTTTCATTATCTGTTCCTCTAGTAGGGTTCAATCCCGACAATCTCCCCCTGGAACAGATAATGCCAAAACCACTCATTATTTTGGATCTTTATTCCTCATCAGAAGTTCCTTAACTTGTCTTTTAAATTCTGCTTCAAAGTTTTTGGAACTAGAGTCATCCTCATCCCTGCACAGTGAAAGTTCAAGGAGATCCTGCAAATCTTCAACACTAAGGCCTAGTGCTTCTTTCCTTGATATGTACTTCACTTCGCCATTGGATCTGACCAGGGTCAATACGTGGGTCTTTTGATAAGACATCCACTTTAGTACTTTTGAACCCAATGGGTTTCTTGGGAGAGATTTATTTTCTGATGAGCTTGGAGATTTTGGCCTTGAGAAAAATTGTAAAGCAGTATCCTGAACTTCAGACATTCTTTTGAAAGCTTCTTCTATGACTTCATTTGCTGCAGCTATGTCTTCTGCAGCTTCTTGTTCAATCAGCTCTTGCCTTTTTATTTGTTCAAGTTCAGTGTCTGTGATATCTGCTGCAGGTTTGGTTAATACCTTTTTGAAAAGGTTTTGAAGGCTCACTGAACTATCTTCTTTTAGACCCATTTTCTTGATGGCTTCTGTGAAGTACTCAGCTTCCTTTTCTTTTTCTTCTTCACTGGTCAGCAATTTTCCTTTCTCTTGGTTTGTCACAAGACTCGGGTCAACTGTTGATGTGATCAGTGTTTTAAGAGCATCCAGTTGTTGTTCCATCTTGTTGTAGTCTGGCTTTTTAGAAGTGTATGGGACTGTTGTCCTTCTTTTCTTCAGCCTTTCATAAGCTTCGTCGGTATACTGCTTTGTAAATTTTGCTATGGCTTCAGCAATATCCACCTTAGCATCCACCAGCTCCTATTTTTTCTTTTTGTACTCGGATGTAAGATCAGCAATGAGCTTTTTATATTTGTTCCAATTTGGAGCTGTCTTCTTCTTTCTTGGATCATTTTTAATCCTTTCAATTCTATTTGCTTCATGCTTTAAGGCAACCATTGGCCATTCTTCAAATCGGTGTTCTTCAGCTTGATAGAATTTTTCTTTCATGATGTATGCAAGATAACTTTTCCTCATTTCGTTTCGTTGGTCTGCTTTTTCTTTGCTCAGAGCTTGTGCATAGTTTTCCATCAGCTTGACTTTTGTGAGCAAATATTCCAATTTTTCAGAAATGGCTTCACCACCTTGATCTTTGCATTCGAGTTTAGCTCTAATCTTTGCTTGCCTTGCTTTCATCTCGAGATATTCATCCATGTCTTCTGGGACTATGAAGCCTATGAGAGAAGGAAATCTTCTTTTTGAAGGATCATCCTCAGTGTAAAATTGTTTCATCTCATTTTTGACAGCTTCTAGTTCCAATGGATATTTAGCAGCAACAGGATCATACTTTTCATCAGTAGCCTGAGTTGTTTCTCTTTTTCTTTTGTGAAGCTTTTGTGGAGGTACTTTTGGTTGTGATGTAGGAATGATGAGAGCAGTGGTGGATGGTTGACAAACAGCTGTTGAAACAACTGGTGCTTCAACCTCTGTTGTCATTACAACTACTGATGTGTCAGTAGATGTCTTCTGCTTTTGAGTAGGGGTTGAAGATGGTGAGGTAGTTTTTGATGGTGGTGATGGTGGTGGTGAATCATCAGGTATGAAAATCCTTCTCCTTTTCATTGTAGGAGAGGCTGATGATGTCTTGGGTGGATCAGTGGTTTGAGTGATGGAAAGTGTCTGACTAACAGGTGTTGAACAACTGGTGTTTCAACCACTGTTGTCATTACAACAGATGTTGTAACATCTGCTGTCTTCTGCTTTATGGCAGGAGGCGATGGTGGTGATATGATTGTAGATGATGATGGTGGTAGAGCAGTGGTTTTGGTGGTGTGTGGTGAAGTTGTGTGTGTTGATGAGATGACAGCTGTTTGACTAGCAGTTTTTGAAACCACTGGTGTATCAGCTGTTTGGATGGAAATATGAGATTTTGTGGTTTGAGATTTTGAACCTTTTGAGGATTTAGATGTCTGTTTTCCTTGTTCTGGTTCAACATATAGACCATCTTCAATTCCCTTTTTTTTCAACTGCTTGATATTCTCCCCCTTTTTGGCATTATCTGCAAGGGGTTTATCCATGAAGAGGATAGTAGATGGAGCTTTTCCAGTGGTGCTTTGAATGCTGGCCTTTATAGCCTGAATGTCTACTTGAGTATATTTGAATCTTGATTCCACCATGTTTTTCAGCATTTGTACATGTATTGCATGCTGCTGATCAGCCATTTGTTTTTGTCTTTCAAGCAAGGGTTGGAATAAGTTCCACAACTCATTTGCAGCAGGTGCAGGTTGTGCAGATGCTTGAGCTGGAACAGCAGTGGATTGTGTCACACCCCGACCACGTAAAACAACAAAACGTGGCGGAAACGTCGGGGAGTGTTGTAACAGAATCATTGTTTCATAACACATGGAAATTTGAATATTGTTTTATTGATTAAAAGTGTTACAATGTCTTGACAATCAAAGAAACATAACATAAATAACTTGTCTTGCATCTTTTATTGTCGCTAAGGCCCAAATCCGCCTAAGTGTATCTTGATAAATCCTATGCATCATGTCCTGAAACACATGTGAAAATAGGTACGTCAGCATAAAAATGTCTGTGAGATACATAGGTTTTGTGAAAATAGAATTCATGACTTATGTTTAAGAAAATGTTTAGTCATGAACCTTGTAATTTGCTTTGTCTTGTAAATCATTTGAAAAGTGATAAATAAACCAAATGATATTTATGTATAAAAGAATAATACATGGTTAAGTAAATAACCAAGTAAAATGAGTTTATATCAGATAAGTTGTTTGTAAAACAATGTATTGTGAGAAGTATTTTATTTGTATAAAATGTTATATGTCTAAATTGAAATAATTCAAATAACGCTACGATATGTAATACCATACAAGCACTTATATATAGGAAGTACCAGCGGCGTATCCACCATGCTTGTATCATATTACACACACCTCGTTACTTAAATCACTTACTCAAACCAAACCACCAAAGTAAAATGTTTATGTATAATCAAATGTCAAAATGTTTGTGTGAAAACCATGTCTAATGTCTATGTCTAATGTAAATCATGAATTGTGTATATCAATGTCAAAATGTTTATGTCTAATGTAAATCATGAATTGTGTATATCAATGTCAAAATGTTTATGTTTAATATAAATCATGAATCGTGTATATCAATGTCAAAATGTTTATGTCTAATGCAAATCATGTAATGTGTATCCAAAATATCGTGTATGGTAAGTGAAATATATCAACTAAACCATATGTAAAATGCACAAAAACAAGGTATTGAAGTAAAACATGGTTTAAATCAAATTTATGTTTTGTGGAACAAATGCATGCTATACTGATATAAATATCTATGCGGTATTTGTGAAAATGCATACATCCAAGCCTTGTGACTGTGGCGATAGACCCCTAAACGAATTTAAAGGTCTATCTGTGTTATGTTTATCGAATTCGGCCATTCCTTCCAACCAAACATACCTAGGATGTCAGGAATGGGAGTTGTCAATTCCTATGGTACCACTACCTACTAACGAATGGCGTGACCAATGTTAATGAATGTATATTGTCCCATTTAAACAAACCAAATGTCATACCAAAATGTACGCATGTGATAAATAACAAATGTACTAAGTATGCAACAAATGAACATACATAGCATGTGATGTGAAATGTATTGTAAAACAATGTACTAAGTATGCACACAATGGACATACATAGCATAAAATATATTGTAAAACGATGTACTAAGTATGCAACAAAGGACATACATAGTAAAAACATAATGAAATCATGTACTATAAATGCACTAATGAACATAACAAGCATACGATATGAAAACATGAAAGGCACGAAAGTAACAAGTAGGCACATGTGTTTCACCCCAAAATGTTTGGAAAACAGTAAAAGAGGGGTCTATGTACTCACTTGAGATTGCTCAATAGTCCTAGGATAACCACCAAGCAATGCTAGAAGATCACGGAATCAAACGGTACCTAATATAGGTAACTACATTAATAAATCGGACCTAAATCGGAGGATCGGATAGAATGAGGGCTCGTAAACCAAATGACTATGGGAACTCATGTAATATGGTTTAAGAAAGCCCACATACTAAGATGAAACCTAACCTAAGTGCTTACGACCCATTACGACCCGTTTAGGTAGCTTATGCTACTTTAACGCGTCGTTCGCGTAAAACACGTTCTGAACGCCTAACTAGTCCTATGACAAGTAAAATATGCCTTAACATGTCTAATATTGTTGCTAAATCAGTTTCGATGTTAAAAGTTATGTTACATATGCTTAAAATGAATTTTGGCGTAAAAAGGGCATTTTGGTAATTTACCTAAGGCATATAAACTACCTATCATACAACTACTTAACGAAGCGACCATAAGGTATAACCTCGGAAGGTTATTCCCTATATACTATGGTCACCTAATTTGTTTGGTCGGATCCTAATGATCGACCAAACGGGTCGGGTTCGAAAGTATAAGCGATTGTTTAGATCGCTTACCTTACGACCCTATATAAGCACTAAACTAAAAGTGACGAGCAAAGCATGTTAAAACATGCTTAACTAAGTTTAGAAAACAGGTTTGGTATAAAAACAAACGGTTTTGATACCTAAGAGTAGTTTGGTTACAAAATACGCAAGAATACGCATTTTGGCCGAAACTACGACTCGTCACTGAGCCTAGATAACGTGGTAATCAGTAGGTATAGTCACTAGGGACTATAACCATCGTGATTACGCTCACGTTATGAAGTTCAAATGAACTTCGCATTGACCATAAACTGGTCAATGCAGAAAGTCATACAAAGTTTGACTTTAACGCTAAAACGAATGAAAAGAATGAAAGAACACTTACAAAGGGTCCCCGCAAGTTTGATCTTCCAAGTAATCTCAGGTAGGAAGGGTGTAACCACAACCACTTAGAGAAAAACTCAGAATTCAAGTGGGTTTTGCAAGTGAATCAAAGGGGTATTTATAGGATTTGGACCACCGTTAGGATCGTTCCTCGAATACCGTGCTTCGATCTTGTCCCTACACTAGTTGCAATCCTAAGGTAACTCAAATTGGCCCCCCATTATCAGGAAGAGGCAAGTGCAAAAGGGATTAGGAGTGGGTAACAGCTGTTTAAACTGAATCTGCTGATCTGGGGATGCCTTACGGACCGTAAGGGTGATGGCTTACGGTCCGTAAGCCAGCAACTTTGCAGAATTGACAGTTTTGGTCCCTGCAGCTCCAAACTTGGTTTTCGATGCATTTTCGACACGTTTAAGCCCCGTTAATGCCATTTCAAAGCTCTAAAATGAAGTTAAAGTATAGGGAACTTAAAATGTGCTCAAAAATATCTTGGATGTCGGTTCCTTTGGCCGTACAAATGCGTTGTTCGGTTAATTACGACGGAAGTCGTAACGGACGCAAAAATGATCCAAATTACACGACGGCTGGATTTTTCTTATGCCAAACATTAAAATAAAATATTTTAGTGCTTACGTAAATTTTTGGATGTCCGGATGTATTCAGAACGTAAGTTATGCTCGAAAATGCAAACTTGTGCACTTTTTGACGCTTTTAGTCCCTGAATAACCCAAAAGTTTATTTTAGCACACCGAACCCCTCAAAGCCTATTTCTAAGCTATGTAAAGGATATTTATGTATGTTTAACTCATGGTCATGTTCCGGAATGTCTGTTACATTTCAAATTGGCATACTTTGACAGTTTGTCAAATTTAGTCCCTGTAAGCGAATTAACTTGATTTTTGCCATACCAAAGCCTCCAAAACTTATTTCTAAGTTATGTAAAGGTTATTTAAGGTATGTTAACCCTATGTCACTGTTCTGGAGTGTTTGTTGCATTAAACTGGTTATATTTACGCATCGGTGCGCGTATAACCTTCCAGAAAGCGATTTAGAGCCCGAAATCGAACTAGGATTGATATGTGCAAATAATACACATATTTATACAACTCCCAAGTATGAAATACAATATTTCATTGATACAGTATTTGTTTGATGGCCGTGGAGGCACAGGTGTCACAGTCTCCCCTACCTTAGGAAATTTCGTCCCGAAATTTTATTTAGAGGAAACTTGTGACAGTTTAAAACATGAAGTTGAAAAGATCGAACAACACTGGTTAGAGTTCTTGTACCTGTAGTAACTTTAAATAAAATCATGCTTACCATGTAGGAGGGACACTTATATACAAGTCTATTAAGCGTTATTGGTAAGTCCACCGTACCTCCTATACATTGTTCACATTTCGTTATTGTTGCCACTATCGGTTTTTTTTTACACATAATAAATATTTTTGCGGTTTCCGTGCACTGAACTTCGAAATTATGTATGCATCCATAATTACGTAATTCCTTGCATAGTCACGTAGTGCATCTTAAAAATGTGTAGGGGAAGAAAACAAACGAACGAGCCTGTGATGATTGTGACTAGACCACCATAGGGTCCCTTTTATTAAATCAATAAATGATTTTAATAGACAACCAAGGAGTCTTTTCAGCTTATATCATCACATGTCATTCTTAACCAGATTTTTTTGAATCAATCTTTTTTACTAGACCACTAAAAGGGTCTCTTATGAATCATGGAATGGTACTATATAATCCAATGGTCTTAACTATTACATAGAAGCCCATTAAGGATTTAAGGTAGTACCTTTGGATATCCTACTATGAATCCTTCATATGAAGATATGGAAGGTTCTACGAGGATTTGGATAACGAAAATAAAACCACAAAAGGAAATAAATAACACAAAAACACATAACCACAAAATTGTTTATCTTGATCTTTAATTTGTTATCATTTTGTTAATTGTGCACATGCATTTAAAGCACACTAGGAATCCATTCCGTGGATTTCATTTGGTACTTTAAACATTATCAAGAATCTAACTATAAAGATAGAAAGATTTTTAAAGAGAAAATTCGATTTCGATTGTAAGGAACCGAGATGTTCGAATTAAGGTACACAAGGAATCCAACTAAGGATTCTGATTTGTATGATAATCATCCACAAAGGTCTAATTGTGGAGATAAAAAGATCCCATAAGGATTTTAGAAGTTGAAGATGTTTTGAAACCTTGCACTGGACGTGTTTAAGTCAAAACATGAAGTAAAATGCTTATGAGGATGAGATGCTCGATATGCCAAGGCGACATATGAAGCGGAATTTGAAAGTTAAGTCAATGTATGAGGAAAAATATTTTTGAAAACTATGCATGGGGTTCATAAAAAAAATGTGTTCAATGTTTCTGAAACCTTATGTATAATACTTTTGAAATCATAAAGTAGGTGTACTAGGTAGGTATATTTATAAAATGTTTTAAAATCATGAGTTGAATTTTGAAAGTATGTAAAAGGTTTTTGGAAAACATGAATGATGCTTTGGAAGTTACGCACTTGATATAAGTAATTATACGGTATTAATAACATTTTGAAATCATGAAGGTTGTTTTGAAAACTTATGTTATGCATGTTGAAAAAATCAGAACGTAATGGGTATGAGATTTGAAAATATCCTTAGTTATCTAACCAAGGATTTCAAAGGCACAGGTGTGCAAAAGCACGATCACTCGTAATGTCACTTTATTTTATGTACTTTGTTTCTTAGAGTGAAACGAGTACTTAGAATTTTCCAAGGGAATCATGAGCAAACACAAGAATGGGAAAATTCGCAAGAGTAGTTTGTAAGAATGTAGTTCCTCGTCGTAGGTATCATAGGGAAATGCCATACACTCATGTAACTACACTTGTATATCAGCATTGTGAACAACAATTTATTTATAAACAAAACAGATTGTTTCACATTACAGGAAAATAGAAGAAACAAAAGCATAAGACAACAACATCTTCTAATCAGCCGACTGCTCATCCGTGGGTTGGATTTGCCTTAGCAAGCTTCAGGCATTTATTCACGAAATGACCCATCTTGCCACAGTTGTAGCACGATCCAGGCGGGAAGCGAGCTTGAGCAGGATTGGCTTGTGGTTGATTTGGACCACCTTGGTTCGGGTTACATCGACAAGCACTTGCCAGGTGACCAACTCGCCCACATGATACACACAGACGACACTGTAAGTGAGCTTGGTGATGCCCATTACATTTGTCGCATATTGGTGCCATTCCCTTGTATTGTTTCTTAGCAGGTGGTGTTGCCACCCGGATGGGTCCTGCTTGATTTGGTACAGCTGCAGTTGAGCAAACCCTTGCTGTATGACCTATAAGTCCACAAATCTGGCATTTGCGGCACTTCACACTAGCATGATGATGAAGGTTACATTGGTTGAACAAGGGTGCGGTTCCATTGTATGGCTTCCTAGCAGGGGGTTGAGCTGGTTGGTTGCGGACGGCTTGACCATTGTGAGCGACCACGGCGAATTTCTGAGAAGCCTTTCGCTTCTTTGACTTCTTAGGGGATCCAGTCTGTTCATCCATGGTCTTTGATTCCTCGATTGGTTTCTTGGCTGGTGGTGCTGGCTTGACTTCTGCTTCCTTTGGTGGCTCTTGAGTGGCTTCTTTGTTGAGACGAGACATGGCAATGCCTAATTCAACAGTCTTCAGGATTACTTCGCCTATTCGCTGGGCAAATTTGGCAGTCTGCTCGAATATCAGCGCATCGTTGCGATGAAAAGACATTCTGGAGGAAATGAAGGATATAGGAGGAAACAATGAAATGTTATCGGAAAATAAAACAAAACAGAATGGCAATGCATAAGAATTTGCGATCATTTGTTTGTTACCTAAGGCAAACAAATGAGACGGTGACAAATCAAAGTAAGCGGATCATATTAATGTATCACTGAAGACATGCTTGCCTATAAGTGGACACTCACCCCAAGAGTTCCCAGGTAAGAGTGATTGGTCCGATACTGCGGATTTGTACGAACACTCTAGCCTTTGACAGAAAACTCAGGGTACAGGCATTCACTCTTCCAGTTTGCACGTGTTCACATTATAAGACCCAAACTTTGACGAGATTTTGAAAACTTAGAGGGTTCAAAACCTAGTATTCAATCATCCTAGAACAAATGATTGGTTTTCAAGGTGGTTTTGAAATTTGTGTTCTTGTTGTGGTTGTCACTTAAGGATAGGTGACGGTATTGTTTTACGACTAAACGCAAGTAAACTCGCGTTAGGGTCCTAGGAAGGTTATAGACTAGGTCAAAGCATTACTAATAACCTAATTCCCTATAACCATGGGCTCTGATACCAACTTTTCTGTCACACCCCGACCACGTAAAATAACAAAACGTGGCGGAAACGTCGGGGAGTGTTGTAACAGAATCATTGTTTCATAACACATGGAAATTTGAATATTGTTTCATTGATTAAAAGTGTTACAATGTCTTGACAATCAAAGAAACATAACATAAATAACTTGTCTTGCATCTTTTATTGTCGCTAAGGCCCAAGTCTGCCTAAGTGTATCTTGATAAATCCTATGCATCATGTCCTGAAACACATGTGAAAATAGGTACGTCAGCATAAAAATGCATGTGAGATACATATGTTTTGTGAAAATAGAATTCATGACTTATGTTTAAGAAAATGTTTAGTCATGAACCTTGTAATTTGCTTTGTCTTGTATATCATTTGAAAAGTGATAAATAAACCAAATGATATTTTTGTATAAAAGAATAATACATGGTTAAGTAAATAACCAAGTAAAATGAGTTTATATCAGATAAGTTGTTTGTAAAACAATGTATTGTGAAAAGTATGTTATTTGTATAAAATGTTATATGTCTAAATTGAAATAATTCAAATAACGCTACGATATGTAATACCATACAAGCACTTATAGGAAGTACCAGCGGCGTATCCACCATGTTTGTATCATATTACACACGCCTCGTTACTTAAATCACTTACTCAAACCAAACCACCAAAGTAAAATGTTTATGTATAATCAAATGTCAAAATGTTTGTGTGAAAACCATGTCTAATGTCTATGTCTAATGTAAATCATGAATTGTGTATATCAATGTCAAAATGTTTATGTCTAATGTAAATCATGAATTATGTATATCAATGTCAAAATGTTTATGTCTAATGTAAATCATGAATTGTGTATATCAATGTCAAAATGTTTATGTCTAATGCAAATCATGTAATGTGTATCCAAAATATCGTGTATGGTAAGTGAAATATATCAACTAAACCATATGTAAAATGCACAAAAACAAGGTATTGAAGTAAAACATGGTTTAAATCAAAGTTATGTTTTGTGGAACAAATGCATGCTATACTGATATAAACATCTATGCGGTATTTGTGAAAATGCATACATCCAAGCCTTGTGACTGTGGCGATAGACCCCTAAACAAATTTAAAGGTCTATCTGTGTTATGTTTATCGAATTCGGTCATTCCTTCCATCCAAACATACCTAGGATGTCAGGAACAGGAGTTGTCAATTCCTATGGTACCACTACCTACTAACGAATGGCGTGATCAATGATAATGAATGTATATTGTCCCATTTAAACAAACCAAATGTCATACCAAAATGTACGCATGTGATAAATAACAAATGTACTAAGTATGCAACAAATGAACATACATAGCATGTGATGTGAAATGTATTGAAAAACAATGTACTAAGTATGCACACAATGGACATACATAGCATAAAATTTAATGTAAAACGATGTACTAAGTATGCAACAAAGGACATACATAGTAAAAACATAATGAAATCATGTACTATAAATGTATTAATGAACATAACAAGCATATGATACGAAAACATGAAAGGCACGAAAGTAACAAGTATGCACATGTGTTTCACCCCAAAATGTTTGGAAAACAGTAAAAGAGGGGTCTATGTACTCAATTGAGATTGCTCAATAGTCCTAGGATAACCACCAAGCAATGCTAGAAGATCACGGAATCAAACGGTACCTAATATAGGTAACTACATTAATAAACTGGACCTAAATCGGAGGATCGGATAGAATGAGGGCTCGTAAACCAAATGAGTATGGGAACTCATGTAATATGGTTTAACAAAGCCCACATACTAAAATGAAACCTAACCTAAATGCTTAAGACCCATTAAGACCCGTTTAGGTAGCTTATGCTACTTTAACGCGTCGTTCGCGTAAAACACGTTCTGAACGCCTAACTAGTCCTATGACAAGTAAAATATGCCTTAACATGTCTAATATTGTTGCCAAATCAGTTTAGATGTTAAAATTTATGTTACATATGCTTAAAATGAATTTTGGCGTAAAAAGGGCATTTTGGTAATTTACCTAAGCCATATAAACTACCTATCATACAACTACTTAACGAAGCGACCATAAGGTATAACCTCGGAAGGTTATTCCCTATATACTATGGTCACCTAATGTGTTTGGTCGGATCCTAATGATCGACCAAACGGGTCGGGTTCGAAAGTATAAGCGATTGTTTAGATCGCTTACCTTACGACCCTATATAAGCACTAAACTAAAAGTGACGAGCTAAGCATGTTAAAACATGCTTAACTAAGTTTAGAAAACAGGTTTGGTATCAAAACAAACGGTTTAGATACCTAAGAGTAGTTTGGTTACAAAATACGCAAGAATACGCATTTTGGCCAAAACTACGACTCGTCACTGAGCCTAGATAACGTGGTAATCAGTAGGTATAGTCACTAGGGACTATAACCATCGTGATTACGCTCACGTTATGAAGTTCAAACGAACTTAGCATTGACCATAAACTGGTCAATGCATAAAGTCAAACAAAGTTTGACTTTAACGCTAAAACGAATGAAAAGAACGAAAGAACACTTACAAAGGGTCCCCGCAAGTTTGATCTTCCAAGTAATCTCAGGTAGGAAGTGTGTAACCACAACCACTTAGAGAAAAACTCAGAATTCAAGTGGGTTTTGCAAGTGAATCAAAGGGGTATTTATAGGATTTGGACCACCGTTAGGATCGTTCCTCGAATACCGTGCTTCGATCTTGTCCCTACACTTGTTGCAACCCTAAGGTAACTCAAATTGGCCCCTCATTATCAGGAAGAGGCAAGTGCAAAAGGGATTAGGAGTGGGTAACAGCTGTTAACAGCTGTTTAAACTGAATCTGCTGATCTGGGGATGCCTTACGGACCATAAGGGTGATGGCTTACGGTCCGTAGGCCAGCAACTTTGCAGAATTGACAGTTTTGGTCCCTGCAGCTCCAAACTTGGTTTTCGATGCATTTTTGACATGTTTAAGCCCCGTTAACCCCATTTCAAAGCTCTAAAATGAAGTTAAAGTATAGGGAACTAAAAATGTGCTCAAAAATATCTTGGATGTATGTTCGTTTGGCCGTACGATTGCGTTGTTCGGTTAATTACGACGGAAGTGGTAACGGACGCAAAAATGATCCAAATTACACGACGAATGGATTTTTCTTATGCCAAACATTAAAATAAAATATTTTAGTGCTTACATAAATTTTTGGATGTCCGGATGTATTCAGAACGTAAGTTATGCTCGAAAATGCAAACTTGTGCACTTTTTGACGCTTTTAGTCCCTGAATGACCCAAAAGTTTATTTTAGCACACTGAACCCCTCAAAGCCTATTTCTATGCTATGTAAAGGATATTTATGGTATGTTTAACTCATGGTCATGTTCCGGAATGTCTGTTACAGTTCAAATTGGCATACTTTCGCAGTTTGTCAAATTTAGTCCCTGTAAGCGAATTAACATGATTTTTGCCATACCAAAGCCTCCAAAACTTATTTATAAGTTATGTAAAGGTTATTTAAGGTATGTTAACCCTATGTCACTGTTCCGGAGTGTTTTGTTGCATTAAATTGGTTATATTTACGCATCGGTGCGCGTATAACCTTCCAGAAAGCGATTTAGAGCCCGAAATCGAACTTGAATTGATATGTGCAAATAATACACATATTTATACAACTCCTAAGTATGAAATACAATATTTCATTGATACAGTATTTGTTTGATGGCCGTGGAGGCACAGGTGTCACAGATTGTGCTTTTTGAGCATTTAACAGCTGTTGCACCATATCCTTTATTTCAGCAACTGATGTTTCAAGTTTTTCAACTTTGCCCGTCAATTCCTGATATTTTAAATCATCACCCACTTTAATGGGATCATCTGATTTCCCACCAGCAGTGGTTGTACCAATGTGTGACTTAGGAACTGAGTCCCAAAAATCACTCATTGTTGCCCCTTGTTCTTGGTACTGGGGATTTCTTTCTTCAGCACTTGATAATCCTTTGATGGTACCAGTGGTTAGAATCAACTCACTGGTGGTTACCGAAGGTGCTATAGAAGAAATTGCCTTCAAGGGAGTCTTATTACTGAAACAACTGTCCAAATGCAGATCTGTTGATCCATCACTTGTAGTTGCTGCTCTGCTTGAACTACCACCGAGAGTTACTTGTAACTCAGGGGATGTAACCTCCTCAGTTGTTGCTGGGATAGCAGGGGTAGTAGCATCAGACCCAGTCACTTGTGGGAGTATACTCTCAGTGACAGGTGATAGAGAGGAACTGGTTTGTGTCTGAGCTATAGCAACTGCATGCAACAAGGGTATTATTGATTGTGGCATTATGATTGGTGAGGGTATGTGTGTTGAAAGAGACATGTCCTTGGGATCAGGACTGAGGAAGATGGATCCGATTGGGTCCAGAGCTTCATATTGTGGGGTCCCTATGCTTACAACCTGATCCTTTTGTGAGGATGCGGGAGGAGTTTGAGGTAAGGGTGGAGATCCTTCTACCAACTGCTGTGAGGAAGTAACAGCAATGGTTTTTAGTGACATTTGTGTTGTCACTGGCAGTTGCTCTGGGATCTCATCTTCCAGAGTTGCCTTTTTCTTGGGTTTGGTGGGCTTTTTGTAAGACTTCTTTTTGGTCTTTTTGGTAATGTCAAGTGTGGGTTTCAAAGCAGTGGTTGTGCTGCTATGATCACCTGGAGCAGTGGGCTCAGCAGCAGATGTCTGAGGAGCAGTGGTAGCTGCTAAATTCTGCTCAGGCACCTCTGCTTTTGTTTTTATAGGTGCCAACATTCTAGTGAATGTTTCAGGTGTTAAACTTTTTATTTGAAAATAAACACCTTGTTTTAGCAAATTTTCATTTTCTTTTTCATTTTTTTTTTTAAATAGTAGCTTAGAAATCTTGGAAAAAGTAAAAATGCTTTGCTATCAACGTTTTTTACCAAGTCATTAAAGATTTCCTGGGAATAATTGTAATTTTCATTATTTAAAATAGCATAGCCCAGACATTGAATCTTCAATGGTATTTCGTTAAACGTTGTTGTTTTATTTGAAACACACATCAAAAGTGTGTGAAATAAAAACCTTGGTGCAGAAGGGAAATAACCTTTTTGTAAGGTATCTACCTTTGATTGTTTTGCATATCCTCTCTTCAGAAAATCAGTTTTCATCTCGTTTTTGGGAAAGGAAGTTTTACCTTTCTGATCATCGAGCTTAAAGACTTCTGAAATTGATTGTGGAGTGATTTGAATCGCTTTACCCTGAATCGAGGAGTTTATGGCTATGACTTTATCATCTTGTTTTTCAAGAGTAGCCTTTTTCCAGAACTCTCTCTGGGTTTGTTGGAAAATGGGAGCATCTGCTATTAACAAAGTTTTGTACTTTGATTCAGATTGGGTGTTGATGATGGAATCAAAGGTGTGGTTGTTTGTGGGTTTTGTGAGTAGACCCAAATAGTTGTGAGGGGATTTGTATGGTATGTCAATGGATTCAGCGGTCGTTTGATCGACCTCTTTGGAAGATGATGGTGATTTTGGTTTTGATTTTGATTTTGATTTTGATTTCGTCATTTTGAAAAGGAAGAAGAAGAACAGAGAATGATTTGGGATGGAGGGTTGAAAACTGCTTTGAGAAGAGAATTTTAGAATTCAATTCGACAGTGTAAAACCCTGTTTGGGGGTTTTGATCAGGGTTTTATTAAGGGAAAAATGAGTGCTGATGTGGCAGCGGTTACAAAGATCTGAGGGCTAAAAACTGACCACATACCAACCTCTGATGAAGTGGATGAAGAGCGAAGGACAGTTGCTTTGAGAACCACTGATGTACCAAGCCTCAGTAGTTACAACGGTAATAATGTGATAACAGTGGATGATTTTTACTATCAGTAGATAGCATATCAGTGGACAGGACACTGATTTTGAACATCAGTGCTTGCCAAGAAATTGAAGGATCAGTGGCTGACTTTCAGCAGTGGACATTATTTAGGAAACAAATGTTTGAGCAAAACAGTGGTTAAGGGTAAGATAATGGTAATGATTTGAAAGACTAGTTTGTCTGCAACTGTTTTGAGAATTTTCATTCAAGGTTTTGCCACATGTCATTTACACATTTTGAAGCTTTTACAACTCCTTGACAGTGGTTTAGTACCCCAGATGATGTAAACTTTTTACCAAGGCTACTCATTCTTGCAATAATATTTAAATTAAAACAAGAGTACCCCAGTATTTCAAAGTCTTTTGACAATCAATCTTTGATCAGTTTTAAGACAAACTTGAATTAGATATGCCCTTGACACTTGTACCAAATTCCTTTTTATCTGTTTTGAGGATAATATAGCCAACAAAAATAAAGGTTATACATCCTGACAGGTGATTGAAACCTTTACTATCAAAAACCAGTAAAAGTTCAAAATATATTAAACTTAAAAAAAATGATATATCCTGCCTTATTTGAGAGAATCCTTTTTGAAAAAAAATAAAGGATTTTCTTAAAACAACATAAAAAAGAATCTGGTATAATTTTCCACTGGAACTCCTAATCATATCAAACTCAAGCTCATGAAAATGGTCAGAGGTTTGACAACAGTGGTATGAAATTTTAAATACATTTTGACCACTGTTTGGTACCATTCTCTTGTTGATTGATTGACAACAGAAAAATGAGGACACAAGATCACATGAGTTTTCGAAAACCCTGGTGTAGATTTTGTTACCATGTGATTATTCTGAAAATTTGTCTAGTCCATTTGAAAGTTTATTCTCTGCAAATACTATCGTTACCTGAACTTTCTTGAACCAATAGTTGCACATAGTTGCTTAATGACCACTGTTACCCCAAACTTTGACTCTTAAGTGTTTTATGTTTATACTCTTTTCTTCTGATTTCAAAAGTTTTGAGATAAACACACTTCTGAGTTTTTGTGAATTTTCTTCTTCCCTTTTTACCCTTCCCATTCATAAGTAATGAAATACTTACTGGGAGGTCTATATTGAAGGAATACTCAATCCAGAATCATTTTGCAGTAATGCTTTAAGAAGATTGGCCATATTTGTACAAATTTTTGACCAAACTCACATTACATATGATCTGGACATCGTTTACCCCCGATTTTCTTAATGTAATTTTAACAAGGTTGGTTTGTTCCTTTTGAGGATCTCAACCTGTTTTTCATCACATAAGATCAAGTGACTAAAGTTTTAATTTCCCTCTCTTTTGTTAGCAAAAACACTAATGTTTTTATGAACATGGGTTTTTGTTAATCCGAGGTTCATTACTTTAGCATCTAATATAATGAAAGCATCACAAATTTCATAATAGCAGTTGAAATCAATTTTGAAAAGACGAAACAATATCATAGTTTAACAGATATGTTTTCAGATCTAAAACCATGAGTGTCTTGTGCATGATATCACTTGTTGTGTGAGATTTGTGTTTCTTATGACATCTTGGTTGTTTTACAGAGTATTTTAATAGAAACTTTAAGCGTTATCACTCGTTACTCTGTTTTTCAACTAAATACAACCAACCTTAGTATCAATGAATTTTGAGCCGAACTGTTATGTCAAATTGATTGTTAGATCGAATTCGACTGTCCAGGCTCTGATACCAATTGTTAGGATCGGAGGCTCTAATGATTGTGTTAGTTTGTATAAATTGAACAAATCAACATAAATGAACAAGGTTTAAGTGCAGCGGAAATAAATAACAAACTCTGTAAACACAATCAAAGGAGAATATAGTTTGATAAACATTTGCTTTTCATAGAGTCGAAAGATTACAATTCAAAGCAAAAGATTATAATGCAAGCTTACAAACTACACTCCCCCTCAGCCTGATACTTCATGGTTCGTTGCACAAGATGAAAGGATTGAATTGAGGAGAAGAACTCACTCAAGACGATCAAATGTAACAGTACAGAGTACTATTCCATTTATAGACAATCCAAACCACTGAGGCATCTCAGCTGACGTCACCATGAAAGCGACGTCAAACAGCCTAACAACTTGTATCTACGGTTCTTATACAGACACTGCTAATCTTAACCACTGACTATACATAAAACAGATGACACACTAAAATACTGCTCTCTCTTTACAATAGTGCTTTCCTCAAGGTTGACCAGTCCTTGATTTGGCAGTGCTTTGTCATCAGTTGATTGTACCAGCAGTGCTTAGTTCTCAGTAGTATTATGGGCTTCATCAGTAGTTTTGAAGAACAGCAGCAATTGTATCCGGGCAGTGGATATAAGACCATCAGCTGTTATAATCACTTTCAAGGGAGAAGACTTAGTGTAGACAACTGCTTATTATGAATCCACTGTTGTGATCCGGTTTTGGCTTTCATTATCTGTTCCTCTGGTAGGGTTCAATCCCAACAAAGAGTTACACTAGAATACAATGCAGGAAAGTAGGGGTCATCAAACTGCCTTCCGAGTGATGATTTAAGTGCCAGAAAGTGCCTGAAACACACTTAAACTGCAAAATTCTGCAGAAAACAGCAAAATTCAGCATTTAAACCTCAAAATATAATGCAGAAATAAGGTTTAATGGTCCAGAATAACTTGATAAGAGCCGGGAATCAAAACTGTCATAAAAGACATCACGTAGCACACTAAACTGCGCGATTTAGCACCTTAACGAACCGGTAACCAAACGAACAACCGGACACTACCCAAAACACCAAAATTTAACTAGACGCATTGTTTTAATGTTACAAAGCTAGTTATGATCACTAAACATCACATTACTACTTAAAACACTTAAACACACTTAAACCCCTAAATTAAACACTTAACATGTAACTAGAAGTTGTAACAAGGAATTGAAATGGAACTAGAGACCCCCCCCCCCATTGTGGATGGTTCATAAGGGGCCCCACACATGGATTTTCTTTCAATATTTTATATGATATGTATAGAAGATTTGAAACATATGATCCAATGTACAAAGTGTTGTTGTAAGAAGATTATTAAAACCACAAGTCCCTAAACACTTAACCATTTCAACATTCAAACAACACCATCTTTTCTTCTTCTTCCTTCTAAACTCACGGCCCAAGCACTACCATCTATACCTCCATTTTCTAGTCCATTTCTAAGCAATCAGAGGTTATCTAAAGTGTCTCAAGCATAACTAAGAAGGTTGCAAGCATAGGAAGTTGATGGACCACTTTGGAGAGCTATTAACCACTTCATTTCTCATCATCTTCCATCTTGATTCTTCCCTAGCCTTAGAGCTAGTAGTAAGCCTCTTTCATTTTGTTTTTACTCTTAATTTTAGTAGGTAAAGTATGAAGTAACTTGGTAATCTAAAGAATCTCACCAAAACATAACCATGAACATGAACATAAAGTTTAAAAACATGAAGATCAAAGTTGTTTAAGTGTATGTAGTGAACTTGTTTGTTGATTACTTGTATATATGGTGTAGATCACCATATGAAGCTTGCTAGATGATGATTTAACACATGATCTAGCAAGTATGAGGATGGATCTTGAGAAATTTAAGTTGATCATCCTTTATGTTGAACATGAACTTGAAGATGAGTTTGATTATGTGTAGGATGATTATTCCTACAAGATGCAAGTCTCAAAAATGTAATATTTCAAAAATAAAATTTTCAAGAAACTAAAGATTCATCAAGATTCAACATGATTTGGTTTTAAAGAAAATAACCATGGTTTAAGCGTTAAGATAAAGCTAGTAAAGTGTATGGAACATAAAGGAATCAAGAAGATTAATTTTTATAAAAATGATTTACAAGCTGTAAAGATGGAAATTTCAAAAGAATGAGTTTTATAAAATAAAAACCATGGATTTAGTGTTGTTAAAACATATTAAACATCATGTTAAATTACTACAAGATTTTACTAACTTCAAGTTCATGTCATATTGTAAACATGTATATTTATGGCTTATGGTAAGTTGTATGAAAATTGTTGATGAATGATGATGAATTTTTAAAAGAAAATGATATGCTATTAAGCATGGAAACCTCCATTTTTCAAGTGAAACTACGGCAAATTTTTTGTAAAAATTAAACACTTAGAAAAATATTTTTAAACAAGTGTTTACAAGTAATTTTTGGTCATGGTTTTTAATATAAAAATTTGCCATAATTTTTGTTATAAAAATTACAAATATTGGAGGTTGATTTTTGATAATAAAAATGACTAAGTATATATTTAGGAAAATATATATTTACATATCACAAAATTATGTGCTACTTGAATAATGATTGTATTAATTATATTAAAATTAGAGACTTGAAAATAATACACCACACCAAAATACCAAAAGTTGTAATATAAAATATTACCAAAATCACAAGAAAATAAATATATAATTTATACCCGAATATTGCACAAATCGGACAATGGACATTTGGATATATATATATATATATATAGGGGAAGGTTCAAATGAAAACCACTAGTTAACGCGAAAACTCGAAAACTAACTAAAAAAAGCCTAAAAAACACACAAAATTTTTTTTTTTTTTTTTTTTTGCAAAACCAAATTTCGCAGGTTTTTATATATAAAAAAAAAATTTCAAAAAAAAAAAAAAAAAAAAAAATTTTTGTGTAGTGCACATGTGTAATACTACACATGTGTATCTGTACTACACATGTGTATTATTACACATGTGCACTACACAAAAAAAAAATTTTTTTTTTTTTAAATTTTTTTTTTTTTTTATATATAAAAACCAGCGATTTTTATTAAAAAAATTAAAAAAAAAATTTGTGTGTTTTTTAGGCTTTTTTTAGTTAGTTTTCGAGTTTTCGCGTTAAAAGTGGTTTTCATTTGAACCATCCCCTATATATATATATATATATCTGTGTGTGTATGTATGTATGTATGTATGTATGTATGTATGTATGTATGTATGTATGTATGTATTCCGGAAATAAATTCATAACTTAACAAATGTGATAAACGGTATTTTTGAAACCGAAGAAACGGCAAAATATGAATTTTTACAACTATTACAAAATATATCATATTTTGTCAAAAAAGAAAATATATTATTTTTGAGTGGAGAAAAATATATATTTTCTTAAACAACACAAAAATATATTATTTTGGTGAAAACTAAAAATATATTATTTTTTAAGATATATTTGAAAGTATACATATTTTTGCCAAGTAAAATTTATAAATAATTTTCTATAAAAATTCTCTTAAAATATGTATATTTTGAGAATGTAAAGTTGGTGATTGTAAATTATATAAAATAATATTCTGGAAAAATATACCAAAATTTAGTATAGAATACTTAATAAATACAAGAAAAATACGTATTCCTATACGCATAAATACACACCGAAATATACTAGAAATACTTGGCAAAATACGTAAATACAAGTATACCTATACTTGGAAAATATTTATGTGAGAAATACATGATAAATCAAGTCAAAAATAAATTATTTTTAACAACATTCCAAATAATTGGATGGAAAATAATTTAAGTTAAAATATCCTTATTTTAACTAATAATTATATAATTGGGAATTATATAATTTACGTTGATCGTATAACTCAAAGTATACTAAATCCTAAAAATAAGTCTTAATAAATAAATAAGGCTAAGAGTCGTTACACGACCTAAACGTCTAATAAAACATAGAACGTGTGTAGGTGATAGTACGACTCGTGGAAAAGAGACTTTGAGTTACGAGACCACTACGCAAATCTGTGAGTTCAAGTCCCCCTTTTCTTTTAACTGTTTTCGGATTTATAACTTTCGGGGGTGAAATACATGTTTCAAGCATTTACAAATGATATGGTTAGCTAAGGAATGAACTGTTAGATCATGTGAATGGGTAGGCGTAGGACCATTAATCTTTGTATAAAGACCGAGGGGCATGAGCGATAGATATATTTGGGTTGTGACAACCGGTGATTTACGGCTCCTACTTACGTGATTAACAGATGATTAACGCGATAATAAATAGTGATTAAGATGAAGATTGACTTAATTAGGCCTTTGGAGTGCCTAGGAACGTTTATACGACTTTACAGTGCCCGAACGGTGGTTTACAAAGAAACCTGCTGAATATTACGCGACGACGAACTGATACCGTACAAAATACTGACCACGCCGACAAATACCGATTTTCTACGAATATTCTATATTTATGAAATTAAATTTTGTGAATTTATTTGGGCTTCCGTGCGACACAAAAACGTGAACTAAAAACGCGATAGTAGGAAACGCATTGGCAACGAGACGGAAGCGACGAAGACGCCTGTCACCTTCGAAACTTACATTTTACGCTATATTTAGCTCCATAATGAAATTTTAGTAACTACAGTTGAAACCGGATTAGAAAACGCATTAAAGCAACGACAACACGGTTTTACGCGATTTTCACCGTAATTGACGAACGAACACGACAACCGGCTACTGGCATACATTTTACGGGATTTCGGCTATATAAACATACGTCATTAAATTTTATGGAGCATGAGTGTGTTAACGGGTCTCGTAGGAATTACGGGCCACTTAAACACGGGGATTAAGCTTGTGGGCCCTGAGCCCAAGCCCAAAACCCACAAGCCTAAACCTGCACATAAAATATTAGAGGATTGTACCAGCAGTGCTTAGTTCTCAGTAGTATTCTGGGCTTCATCAGTAGTTTTGAAGAACAGCAGCAATTGTATCCGGGCAGTGGATATAAGACCATCAGCTGTTATAATCACTTTCAAGGGAGAAGACTTAGTGTAGACAACTGCTTATTATGAATCCACTGTTGTGATCCGGTTTTGGCTTTCATTATCTGTTCCTCTGGTAGGGTTCAATCCCAACAAAGAGTTACACTAGAATACAATGCAGGAAAGTAGGGGTCATCAAACTGCCTTCCGAGTGATGATTTAAGTGCCAGAAAGTGCCTGAAACACACTTAAACTGCAAAATTCTGCAGAAAACAGCAAAATTCAGCATTTAAACCTCAAAATATAATGCAGAAATAAGGTTTAATGGTCCAGAATAACTTGATAAGAGCCGGGAATCAAAACTGTCATAAAAGACATCACGTAGCACACTAAACTGCGCGATTTAGCACCTTAACGAACCGGTAACCAAACGAACAACCGGACACTACCCAAAACACCAAAATTTAACTAGACGCATTGTTTTAATGTTACAAAGCTAGTTATGATCACTAAACATCACATTACTACTTAAAACACTTAAACACACTTAAACCCCTAAATTAAACACTTAACATGTAACTAGAAGTTGTAACAAGGAATTGAAATGGAACTAGAGACCCCCCCCCCCCCCCCCATTGTGGATGGTTCATAAGGGGCCCCACACATGGATTTTCTTTCAATATTTTATATGATATGTATAGAAGATTTGAAACATATGATCCAATGTACAAAGTGTTGTTGTAAGAAGATTATTAAAACCACAAGTCCCTAAACACTTAACCATTTCAACATTCAAACAACACCATCTTTTCTTCTTCTTCCTTCTAAACTCACGGCCCAAGCACTACCATCTATACCTCCATTTTCTAGTCCATTTCTAAGCAATCAGAGGTTATCTAAAGTGTCTCAAGCATAACTAAGAAGGTTGCAAGCATAGGAAGTTGATGGACCACTTTGGAGAGCTATTAACCACTTCATTTCTCATCATCTTCCATCTTGATTCTTCCCTAGCCTTAGAGCTAGTAGTAAGCCTCTTTCATTTTGTTTTTACTCTTAATTTTAGTAGGTAAAGTATGAAGTAACTTGGTAATCTAAAGAATCTCACCAAAACATAACCATGAACATGAACATAAAGTTTAAAAACATGAAGATCAAAGTTGTTTAAGTGTATGTAGTGAACTTGTTTGTTGATTACTTGTATATATGGTGTAGATCACCATATGAAGCTTGCTAGATGATGATTTAACACATGATCTAGCAAGTATGAGGATGGATCTTGAGAAATTTAAGTTGATCATCCTTTATGTTGAACATGAACTTGAAGATGAGTTTGATTATGTGTAGGATGATTATTCCTACAAGATGCAAGTCTCAAAAATGTAATATTTCAAAAATAAAATTTTCAAGAAACTAAAGATTCATCAAGATTCAACATGATTTGGTTTTAAAGAAAATAACCATGGTTTAAGCGTTAAGATAAAGCTAGTAAAGTGTATGGAACATAAAGGAATCAAGAAGATTAATTTTTATAAAAATGATTTACAAGCTGTAAAGATGGAAATTTCAAAAGAATGAGTTTTATAAAATAAAAACCATGGATTTAGTGTTGTTAAAACATATTAAACATCATGTTAAATTACTACAAGATTTTACTAACTTCAAGTTCATGTCATATTGTAAACATGTATATTTATGGCTTATGGTAAGTTGTATGAAAATTGTTGATGAATGATGATGAATTTTTAAAAGAAAATGATATGCTATTAAGCATGGAAACCTCCATTTTTCAAGTGAAACTACGGCAAATTTTTTGTAAAAATTAAACACTTAGAAAAATATTTTTAAACAAGTGTTTACAAGTAATTTTTGGTCATGGTTTTTAATATAAAAATTTGCCATAATTTTTGTTATAAAAATTACAAATATTGGAGGTTGATTTTTGATAATAAAAATGACTAAGTATATATTTAGGAAAATATATATTTACATATCACAAAATTATGTGCTACTTGAATAATGATTGTATTAATTATATTAAAATTAGAGACTTGAAAATAATACACCACACCAAAATACCAAAAGTTGTAATATAAAATATTACCAAAATCACAAGAAAATAAATATATAATTTATACCCGAATATTGCACAAATCGGACAATGGACATTTGGATATATATATATATATATATAGGGGAAGGTTCAAATGAAAACCACTAGTTAACGCGAAAACTCGAAAACTAACTAAAAAAAGCCTAAAAAACACACAAAATTTTTTTTTTTTTTTTTTTGCAAAACCAAATTTCGCAGGTTTTTATATATAAAAAAAAAATTTCAAAAAAAAAAAAAAAAAAAAAATTTTTTGTGTAGTGCACATGTGTAATACTACACATGTGTATCTGTACTACACATGTGTATTATTACACATGTGCACTACACAAAAAAAAATTTTTTTTTTTTTAAAATTTTTTTTTTTTTTTTATATATAAAAACCAGCGATTTTTATTAAAAAAATTAAAAAAAAAATTTGTGTGTTTTTTAGGCTTTTTTTAGTTAGTTTTCGAGTTTTCGCGTTAAAAGTGGTTTTCATTTGAACCATCCCCTATATATATATATATATATCTGTGTGTGTATGTATGTATGTATGTATGTATGTATGTATGTATGTATGTATTCCGGAAATAAATTCATAACTTAACAAATGTGATAAACGGTATTTTTGAAACCGAAGAAACGGCAAAATATGAATTTTTACAACTATTACAAAATATATCATATTTTGTCAAAAAAGAAAATATATTATTTTTGAGTGGAGAAAAATATATATTTTCTTAAACAACACAAAAATATATTATTTTGGTGAAAACTAAAAATATATTATTTTTTAAGATATATTTGAAAGTATACATATTTTTGCCAAGTAAAATTTATAAATAATTTTCTATAAAAATTCTCTTAAAATATGTATATTTTGAGAATGTAAAGTTGGTGATTGTAAATTATATAAAATAATATTCTGGAAAAATATACCAAAATTTAGTATAGAATACTTAATAAATACAAGAAAAATACGTATTCCTATACGCATAAATACACACCGAAATATACTAGAAATACTTGGCAAAATACGTAAATACAAGTATACCTATACTTGGAAAATATTTATGTGAGAAATACATGATAAATCAAGTCAAAAATAAATTATTTTTAACAACATTCCAAATAATTGGATGGAAAATAATTTAAGTTAAAATATCCTTATTTTAACTAATAATTATATAATTGGGAATTATATAATTTACGTTGATCGTATAACTCAAAGTATACTAAATCCTAAAAATAAGTCTTAATAAATAAATAAGGCTAAGAGTCGTTACACGACCTAAACGTCTAATAAAACATAGAACGTGTGTAGGTGATAGTACGACTCGTGGAAAAGAGACTTTGAGTTACGAGACCACTACGCAAATCTGTGAGTTCAAGTCCCCCTTTTCTTTTAACTGTTTTCGGATTTATAACTTTCGGGGGTGAAATACATGTTTCAAGCATTTACAAATGATATGGTTAGCTAAGGAATGAACTGTTAGATCATGTGAATGGGTAGGCGTAGGACCATTAATCTTTGTATAAAGACCGAGGGGCATGAGCGATAGATATATTTGGGTTGTGACAACCGGTGATTTACGGCTCCTACTTACGTGATTAACAGATGATTAACGCGATAATAAATAGTGATTAAGATGAAGATTGACTTAATTAGGCCTTTGGAGTGCCTAGGAACGTTTATACGACTTTACAGTGCCCGAACGGTGGTTTACAAAGAAACCTGCTGAATATTACGCGACGACGAACTGATACCGTACAAAATACTGACCACGCCGACAAATACCGATTTTCTACGAATATTCTATATTTATGAAATTAAATTTTGTGAATTTATTTGGGCTTCCGTGCGACACAAAAACGTGAACTAAAAACGCGATAGTAGGAAACGCATTGGCAACGAGACGGAAGCGACGAAGACGCCTGTCACCTTCGAAACTTACATTTTACGCTATATTTAGCTCCATAATGAAATTTTAGTAACTACAGTTGAAACCGGATTAGAAAACGCATTAAAGCAACGACAACACGGTTTTACGCGATTTTCACCGTAATTGACGAACGAACACGACAACCGGCTACTGGCATACATTTTACGGGATTTCGGCTATATAAACATACGTCATTAAATTTTATGGAGCATGAGTGTGTTAACGGGTCTCGTAGGAATTACGGGCCACTTAAACACGGGGATTAAGCTTGTGGGCCCTGAGCCCAAGCCCAAAACCCACAAGCCTAAACCTGCACATAAAATATTAGAGGATTGTACCAGCAGTGCTTAGTTCTCAGTAGTATTCTGGGCTTCATCAGTAGTTTTGAAGAACAGCAGCAATTGTATCCGGGCAGTGGATATAAGACCATCAGCTGTTATAATCACTTTCAAGGGAGAAGACTTAGTGTAGACAACTGCTTATTATGAATCCACTGTTGTGATCCGGTTTTGGCTTTCATTATCTGTTCCTCTGGTAGGGTTCAATCCCAACAAAGAGTTACACTAGAATACAATGCAGGAAAGTAGGGGTCATCAAACTGCCTTCCGAGTGATGATTTAAGTGCCAGAAAGTGCCTGAAACACACTTAAACTGCAAAATTCTGCAGAAAACAGCAAAATTCAGCATTTAAACCTCAAAATATAATGCAGAAATAAGGTTTAATGGTCCAGAATAACTTGATAAGAGCCGGGAATCAAAACTGTCATAAAAGACATCACGTAGCACACTAAACTGCGCGATTTAGCACCTTAACGAACCGGTAACCAAACGAACAACCGGACACTACCCAAAACACCAAAATTTAACTAGACGCATTGTTTTAATGTTACAAAGCTAGTTATGATCACTAAACATCACATTACTACTTAAAACACTTAAACACACTTAAACCCCTAAATTAAACACTTAACATGTAACTAGAAGTTGTAACAAGGAATTGAAATGGAACTAGAGACCCCCCCCCCCCCCATTGTGGATGGTTCATAAGGGGCCCCACACATGGATTTTCTTTCAATATTTTATATGATATGTATAGAAGATTTGAAACATATGATCCAATGTACAAAGTGTTGTTGTAAGAAGATTATTAAAACCACAAGTCCCTAAACACTTAACCATTTCAACATTCAAACAACACCATCTTTTCTTCTTCTTCCTTCTAAACTCACGGCCCAAGCACTACCATCTATACCTCCATTTTCTAGTCCATTTCTAAGCAATCAGAGGTTATCTAAAGTGTCTCAAGCATAACTAAGAAGGTTGCAAGCATAGGAAGTTGATGGACCACTTTGGAGAGCTATTAACCACTTCATTTCTCATCATCTTCCATCTTGATTCTTCCCTAGCCTTAGAGCTAGTAGTAAGCCTCTTTCATTTTGTTTTTACTCTTAATTTTAGTAGGTAAAGTATGAAGTAACTTGGTAATCTAAAGAATCTCACCAAAACATAACCATGAACATGAACATAAAGTTTAAAAACATGAAGATCAAAGTTGTTTAAGTGTATGTAGTGAACTTGTTTGTTGATTACTTGTATATATGGTGTAGATCACCATATGAAGCTTGCTAGATGATGATTTAACACATGATCTAGCAAGTATGAGGATGGATCTTGAGAAATTTAAGTTGATCATCCTTTATGTTGAACATGAACTTGAAGATGAGTTTGATTATGTGTAGGATGATTATTCCTACAAGATGCAAGTCTCAAAAATGTAATATTTCAAAAATAAAATTTTCAAGAAACTAAAGATTCATCAAGATTCAACATGATTTGGTTTTAAAGAAAATAACCATGGTTTAAGCGTTAAGATAAAGCTAGTAAAGTGTATGGAACATAAAGGAATCAAGAAGATTAATTTTTATAAAAATGATTTACAAGCTGTAAAGATGGAAATTTCAAAAGAATGAGTTTTATAAAATAAAAACCATGGATTTAGTGTTGTTAAAACATATTAAACATCATGTTAAATTACTACAAGATTTTACTAACTTCAAGTTCATGTCATATTGTAAACATGTATATTTATGGCTTATGGTAAGTTGTATGAAAATTGTTGATGAATGATGATGAATTTTTAAAAGAAAATGATATGCTATTAAGCATGGAAACCTCCATTTTTCAAGTGAAACTACGGCAAATTTTTTGTAAAAATTAAACACTTAGAAAAATATTTTTAAACAAGTGTTTACAAGTAATTTTTGGTCATGGTTTTTAATATAAAAATTTGCCATAATTTTTGTTATAAAAATTACAAATATTGGAGGTTGATTTTTGATAATAAAAATGACTAAGTATATATTTAGGAAAATATATATTTACATATCACAAAATTATGTGCTACTTGAATAATGATTGTATTAATTATATTAAAATTAGAGACTTGAAAATAATACACCACACCAAAATACCAAAAGTTGTAATATAAAATATTACCAAAATCACAAGAAAATAAATATATAATTTATACCCGAATATTGCACAAATCGGACAATGGACATTTGGATATATATATATATATATATAGGGGAAGGTTCAAATGAAAACCACTAGTTAACGCGAAAACTCGAAAACTAACTAAAAAAAGCCTAAAAAACACACAAATTTTTTTTTTTTTTTTTTTTTTGCAAAACCAAATTTCGCAGGTTTTTATATATAAAAAAAAAAATTTCAAAAAAAAAAAAAAAAAAAAAATTTTTTGTGTAGTGCACATGTGTAATACTACACATGTGTATCTGTACTACACATGTGTATTATTACACATGTGCACTACACAAAAAAAAAAAAATTTTTTTTTTAAAATTTTTTTTTTTTTTTTATATATAAAAACCAGCGATTTTTATTAAAAAAATTAAAAAAAAAATTTGTGTGTTTTTTAGGCTTTTTTTAGTTAGTTTTCGAGTTTTCGCGTTAAAAGTGGTTTTCATTTGAACCATCCCCTATATATATATATATATATATCTGTGTGTGTATGTATGTATGTATGTATGTATGTATGTATGTATGTATGTATTCCGGAAATAAATTCATAACTTAACAAATGTGATAAACGGTATTTTTGAAACCGAAGAAACGGCAAAATATGAATTTTTACAACTATTACAAAATATATCATATTTTGTCAAAAAAGAAAATATATTATTTTTGAGTGGAGAAAAATATATATTTTCTTAAACAACACAAAAATATATTATTTTGGTGAAAACTAAAAATATATTATTTTTTAAGATATATTTGAAAGTATACATATTTTTGCCAAGTAAAATTTATAAATAATTTTCTATAAAAATTCTCTTAAAATATGTATATTTTGAGAATGTAAAGTTGGTGATTGTAAATTATATAAAATAATATTCTGGAAAAATATACCAAAATTTAGTATAGAATACTTAATAAATACAAGAAAAATACGTATTCCTATACGCATAAATACACACCGAAATATACTAGAAATACTTGGCAAAATACGTAAATACAAGTATACCTATACTTGGAAAATATTTATGTGAGAAATACATGATAAATCAAGTCAAAAATAAATTATTTTTAACAACATTCCAAATAATTGGATGGAAAATAATTTAAGTTAAAATATCCTTATTTTAACTAATAATTATATAATTGGGAATTATATAATTTACGTTGATCGTATAACTCAAAGTATACTAAATCCTAAAAATAAGTCTTAATAAATAAATAAGGCTAAGAGTCGTTACACGACCTAAACGTCTAATAAAACATAGAACGTGTGTAGGTGATAGTACGACTCGTGGAAAAGAGACTTTGAGTTACGAGACCACTACGCAAATCTGTGAGTTCAAGTCCCCCTTTTCTTTTAACTGTTTTCGGATTTATAACTTTCGGGGGTGAAATACATGTTTCAAGCATTTACAAATGATATGGTTAGCTAAGGAATGAACTGTTAGATCATGTGAATGGGTAGGCGTAGGACCATTAATCTTTGTATAAAGACCGAGGGGCATGAGCGATAGATATATTTGGGTTGTGACAACCGGTGATTTACGGCTCCTACTTACGTGATTAACAGATGATTAACGCGATAATAAATAGTGATTAAGATGAAGATTGACTTAATTAGGCCTTTGGAGTGCCTAGGAACGTTTATACGACTTTACAGTGCCCGAACGGTGGTTTACAAAGAAACCTGCTGAATATTACGCGACGACGAACTGATACCGTACAAAATACTGACCACGCCGACAAATACCGATTTTCTACGAATATTCTATATTTATGAAATTAAATTTTGTGAATTTATTTGGGCTTCCGTGCGACACAAAAACGTGAACTAAAAACGCGATAGTAGGAAACGCATTGGCAACGAGACGGAAGCGACGAAGACGCCTGTCACCTTCGAAACTTACATTTTACGCTATATTTAGCTCCATAATGAAATTTTAGTAACTACAGTTGAAACCGGATTAGAAAACGCATTAAAGCAACGACAACACGGTTTTACGCGATTTTCACCGTAATTGACGAACGAACACGACAACCGGCTACTGGCATACATTTTACGGGATTTCGGCTATATAAACATACGTCATTAAATTTTATGGAGCATGAGTGTGTTAACGGGTCTCGTAGGAATTACGGGCCACTTAAACACGGGGATTAAGCTTGTGGGCCCTGAGCCCAAGCCCAAAACCCACAAGCCTAAACCTGCACATAAAATATTAGAGGATTGTACCAGCAGTGCTTAGTTCTCAGTAGTATTCTGGGCTTCATCAGTAGTTTTGAAGAACAGCAGCAATTGTATCCGGGCAGTGGATATAAGACCATCAGCTGTTATAATCACTTTCAAGGGAGAAGACTTAGTGTAGACAACTGCTTATTATGAATCCACTGTTGTGATCCGGTTTTGGCTTTCATTATCTGTTCCTCTGGTAGGGTTCAATCCCAACAAAGAGTTACACTAGAATACAATGCAGGAAAGTAGGGGTCATCAAACTGCCTTCCGAGTGATGATTTAAGTGCCAGAAAGTGCCTGAAACACACTTAAACTGCAAAATTCTGCAGAAAACAGCAAAATTCAGCATTTAAACCTCAAAATATAATGCAGAAATAAGGTTTAATGGTCCAGAATAACTTGATAAGAGCCGGGAATCAAAACTGTCATAAAAGACATCACGTAGCACACTAAACTGCGCGATTTAGCACCTTAACGAACCGGTAACCAAACGAACAACCGGACACTACCCAAAACACCAAAATTTAACTAGACGCATTGTTTTAATGTTACAAAGCTAGTTATGATCACTAAACATCACATTACTACTTAAAACACTTAAACACACTTAAACCCCTAAATTAAACACTTAACATGTAACTAGAAGTTGTAACAAGGAATTGAAATGGAACTAGAGACCCCCCCCCCCATTGTGGATGGTTCATAAGGGGCCCCACACATGGATTTTCTTTCAATATTTTATATGATATGTATAGAAGATTTGAAACATATGATCCAATGTACAAAGTGTTGTTGTAAGAAGATTATTAAAACCACAAGTCCCTAAACACTTAACCATTTCAACATTCAAACAACACCATCTTTTCTTCTTCTTCCTTCTAAACTCACGGCCCAAGCACTACCATCTATACCTCCATTTTCTAGTCCATTTCTAAGCAATCAGAGGTTATCTAAAGTGTCTCAAGCATAACTAAGAAGGTTGCAAGCATAGGAAGTTGATGGACCACTTTGGAGAGCTATTAACCACTTCATTTCTCATCATCTTCCATCTTGATTCTTCCCTAGCCTTAGAGCTAGTAGTAAGCCTCTTTCATTTTGTTTTTACTCTTAATTTTAGTAGGTAAAGTATGAAGTAACTTGGTAATCTAAAGAATCTCACCAAAACATAACCATGAACATGAACATAAAGTTTAAAAACATGAAGATCAAAGTTGTTTAAGTGTATGTAGTGAACTTGTTTGTTGATTACTTGTATATATGGTGTAGATCACCATATGAAGCTTGCTAGATGATGATTTAACACATGATCTAGCAAGTATGAGGATGGATCTTGAGAAATTTAAGTTGATCATCCTTTATGTTGAACATGAACTTGAAGATGAGTTTGATTATGTGTAGGATGATTATTCCTACAAGATGCAAGTCTCAAAAATGTAATATTTCAAAAATAAAATTTTCAAGAAACTAAAGATTCATCAAGATTCAACATGATTTGGTTTTAAAGAAAATAACCATGGTTTAAGCGTTAAGATAAAGCTAGTAAAGTGTATGGAACATAAAGGAATCAAGAAGATTAATTTTTATAAAAATGATTTACAAGCTGTAAAGATGGAAATTTCAAAAGAATGAGTTTTATAAAATAAAAACCATGGATTTAGTGTTGTTAAAACATATTAAACATCATGTTAAATTACTACAAGATTTTACTAACTTCAAGTTCATGTCATATTGTAAACATGTATATTTATGGCTTATGGTAAGTTGTATGAAAATTGTTGATGAATGATGATGAATTTTTAAAAGAAAATGATATGCTATTAAGCATGGAAACCTCCATTTTTCAAGTGAAACTACGGCAAATTTTTTGTAAAAATTAAACACTTAGAAAAATATTTTTAAACAAGTGTTTACAAGTAATTTTTGGTCATGGTTTTTAATATAAAAATTTGCCATAATTTTTGTTATAAAAATTACAAATATTGGAGGTTGATTTTTGATAATAAAAATGACTAAGTATATATTTAGGAAAATATATATTTACATATCACAAAATTATGTGCTACTTGAATAATGATTGTATTAATTATATTAAAATTAGAGACTTGAAAATAATACACCACACCAAAATACCAAAAGTTGTAATATAAAATATTACCAAAATCACAAGAAAATAAATATATAATTTATACCCGAATATTGCACAAATCGGACAATGGACATTTGGATATATATATATATATATATAGGGGAAGGTTCAAATGAAAACCACTAGTTAACGCGAAAACTCGAAAACTAACTAAAAAAAGCCTAAAAAACACACAAATTTTTTTTTTTTTTTTTTTTTTGCAAAACCAAATTTCGCAGGTTTTTATATATAAAAAAAAAAATTTCAAAAAAAAAAAAAAAAAAAAATTTTTTGTGTAGTGCACATGTGTAATACTACACATGTGTATCTGTACTACACATGTGTATTATTACACATGTGCACTACACAAAAAAAAAAAAATTTTTTTTTTAAAATTTTTTTTTTTTTTTTATATATAAAAACCAGCGATTTTTATTAAAAAAATTAAAAAAAAAATTTGTGTGTTTTTTAGGCTTTTTTTAGTTAGTTTTCGAGTTTTCGCGTTAAAAGTGGTTTTCATTTGAACCATCCCCTATATATATATATATATATATCTGTGTGTGTATGTATGTATGTATGTATGTATGTATGTATGTATGTATGTATGTATGTATTCCGGAAATAAATTCATAACTTAACAAATGTGATAAACGGTATTTTTGAAACCGAAGAAACGGCAAAATATGAATTTTTACAACTATTACAAAATATATCATATTTTGTCAAAAAAGAAAATATATTATTTTTGAGTGGAGAAAAATATATATTTTCTTAAACAACACAAAAATATATTATTTTGGTGAAAACTAAAAATATATTATTTTTTAAGATATATTTGAAAGTATACATATTTTTGCCAAGTAAAATTTATAAATAATTTTCTATAAAAATTCTCTTAAAATATGTATATTTTGAGAATGTAAAGTTGGTGATTGTAAATTATATAAAATAATATTCTGGAAAAATATACCAAAATTTAGTATAGAATACTTAATAAATACAAGAAAAATACGTATTCCTATACGCATAAATACACACCGAAATATACTAGAAATACTTGGCAAAATACGTAAATACAAGTATACCTATACTTGGAAAATATTTATGTGAGAAATACATGATAAATCAAGTCAAAAATAAATTATTTTTAACAACATTCCAAATAATTGGATGGAAAATAATTTAAGTTAAAATATCCTTATTTTAACTAATAATTATATAATTGGGAATTATATAATTTACGTTGATCGTATAACTCAAAGTATACTAAATCCTAAAAATAAGTCTTAATAAATAAATAAGGCTAAGAGTCGTTACACGACCTAAACGTCTAATAAAACATAGAACGTGTGTAGGTGATAGTACGACTCGTGGAAAAGAGACTTTGAGTTACGAGACCACTACGCAAATCTGTGAGTTCAAGTCCCCCTTTTCTTTTAACTGTTTTCGGATTTATAACTTTCGGGGGTGAAATACATGTTTCAAGCATTTACAAATGATATGGTTAGCTAAGGAATGAACTGTTAGATCATGTGAATGGGTAGGCGTAGGACCATTAATCTTTGTATAAAGACCGAGGGGCATGAGCGATAGATATATTTGGGTTGTGACAACCGGTGATTTACGGCTCCTACTTACGTGATTAACAGATGATTAACGCGATAATAAATAGTGATTAAGATGAAGATTGACTTAATTAGGCCTTTGGAGTGCCTAGGAACGTTTATACGACTTTACAGTGCCCGAACGGTGGTTTACAAAGAAACCTGCTGAATATTACGCGACGACGAACTGATACCGTACAAAATACTGACCACGCCGACAAATACCGATTTTCTACGAATATTCTATATTTATGAAATTAAATTTTGTGAATTTATTTGGGCTTCCGTGCGACACAAAAACGTGAACTAAAAACGCGATAGTAGGAAACGCATTGGCAACGAGACGGAAGCGACGAAGACGCCTGTCACCTTCGAAACTTACATTTTACGCTATATTTAGCTCCATAATGAAATTTTAGTAACTACAGTTGAAACCGGATTAGAAAACGCATTAAAGCAACGACAACACGGTTTTACGCGATTTTCACCGTAATTGACGAACGAACACGACAACCGGCTACTGGCATACATTTTACGGGATTTCGGCTATATAAACATACGTCATTAAATTTTATGGAGCATGAGTGTGTTAACGGGTCTCGTAGGAATTACGGGCCACTTAAACACGGGGATTAAGCTTGTGGGCCCTGAGCCCAAGCCCAAAACCCACAAGCCTAAACCTGCACATAAAATATTAGAGGATTTCCTATAAAATCTGCACAAGATCTCATCAAAATCTTATAGAATCCTTCCAACATCCCTACAAAATCTACACTAGATTTATAAAATCCTTATGAAATCTCAACAAAATCCACAAGATCTCTAGATCTCTTTAAATACTCAAACCAAACACCCTTTATCTTCATCTACTCACCCAAACAAATACACAGAACCCTGGCTGCCTTCTCCTCCCTTCTCGATCTCTACATATACAAACATCACACAACTTCAATAACCCCCCATGGTCTTCATCTTCGGGCATGTTTGGCTAAGCTTTTCAAAACAACTTATTGACTTATTGTCTTTTTGGAAAAGTCAGTATGGAGTGACTTATTGACTTATTGGCTTTTCCCCCTCACATACACCCTCATTGCCAAACATCATTTTGAAGCTTATGACTTTTCAAAAAGCCAATAAGTCAATAAGTTGTTTCAAAAAGCTTAGCCACACATGCCCTTCATCTTGAGACCACACTAACCAAACAAACATCTGGCCTCTCACATCCACTCCCTCATTTCCCTCTCAAGTCAGCCGACCCCCCCCCCATTACAGAATCGAACGATAACCACCACCGTCTGGTGGTGGTGCGACATCGGAACCGAGAGAGAAGGAGGGTGGCGACGAGAGAGAGACAGACAGACAAACAGAGAGACAGAGAGAGCAGACAGAGAGAGAGAGAGAGAGACCGAGGGAGTGATGGCGGAACACGGTCGCCGGCAGCGGCGGAGCCGACCGGATGTCGGCAAGACACGGCGGAGGTGCTCCGACAAACACCGGTAAGTGCCGATTCCCCTCAAGTTTCAGGAAGTTTCGTTATTTTTGCATAGTTCTGATGTGTTTTGTTTGGGGATCTCGGAAATTTTTGGTGGTGGCCGACAGTGGGTGGAGTCCGGTGACGGAGGAGAACCGCCGGCGGCAGTGGGGCCGGCCGGCGACAGTGACTGCGAGGTGATCTGACATGGTGTGGGTTTGGTTCGTGAATTAGGGTAACGGGTTCAACAGGTCAGCTTTGGTATAACTCGGTTTGACTCACTCAAACCGAGTCAACTCAGTCAATGGTCAGATTTTGGAGCTTCGGGTTTTCGGTCAACAAAAGTCAAAGGTGGTCAACGGCAAAACGGCGGTCAAAACATGGTCAACTCAGTGGTCAAAACTCGGTCAACCATGGTCAACTCAGCGGTCAAAACAGTCAACAACAGTCAACTGCCGGTCAACGGCTAATCCGAGGCTTGGTAAAATTTTAATGACGCGATTTATATATTAGATTGTTTTATATAAATATTATTTAACGCGGACCGAGCTCGAACCATCACATTTAGTAACTTTTTTCATTTGTGCAACTCGACAAAACATTATATATATATTGTTGAGTTGTTTTGTTTTGAAAATAGATCGACACTTTAGTTGTCAGGATCGTCCAAAAACAGAGGAAACTCTGCCCGTTTTTCGAGAAAATCCGTAAAATAAAATGAGATTTATTATAAAACGAAACTATCAAATGAATACATATACAAATGTATTTCACTTTCGACAACACTTTATAGCGTACAAGGAACAACGATAACACGGTTTATTTTTGTAAAAACAAATGTGGTTTATATATACATATATTTTCTTTCAAATCTACGACAATACGAACAAATCATATATATATTTGATTCGACATCAAATAATCTTACTTCTTTTTATGAAATAAATAGTTTATATATTTGTTTAAAACGACAACACTATACGACTTTCGAAAGTAACGATTCGAAAACTATTTACGACAAATAAATATAGTTATTATGTTTATTCGAAACTTTGAAACTCCGACAAATTCTTTTATAAAGGAACGTATAAATTACTTCAAACGTCAAACAATCTGACTCCTTTTCTAAAGGTAGCAATAGTTTACTTCAAATAATTCGGATTCCTGTATAAAAATAAATATAATTTATATATTTATTTCGAACATCAAATAAACTCGGATTTGTTTTATAAGATAAATGTAGTTTACATTTATTTCAAACTTTCGTACAACACGAAATCGTTTTATAAAAATAAATATATTTTATATTTATTTTCAACCACAAACAACTCAATGATACTTTTGTAAAATGAATATAACTCCTTATATTCATTTCAAACGGCATATACACATACTTTGACGAATATATTCAAGACGCAATATTTGATACAAGTTTATTTTATAACTTTCGTATGAATTTGTATACATTATAATTATGTAAATATTCCTATATACACAAACGATTTCTCGAGACGACAAGCGACCTTAACAATATATTTATATGTTTTCATATAAATATTTATTTATTTATAATATCTCGAGAATCAAGTCTTTTCAAGGCTTATTGGTTGTTATCGACAATAAATGATACTTATCAAATATGACCTAATCATTTCCGATAAGTTAACTACTTACAGTTGAATCGTTCGACTAACGATTCGGTAGAGCTCGGTGACACGTAGACTAGTTACCGCTTTTATTTAGAAACTTATAAAATATTCCGTGTTAGAAATATTGTAGAATGCACGCTAGTGAATAACGTCTTGGAAACGACATCACGAAGTCGTATATAGCTAGCTTGCACATGAATATTCAGGTGAGTTCATAACCCCATCTTTTTACGGTTTTATATTTTTATAAATGTTTTCGGGGTGGAAAGACATGCACGTTTTGCAGAAAACACACAAAGTTCTCGATGAACAAAGACTGCATATTTTTAGACAAAGCACGTCGTGCAAGAACATACAAAGCTTTTGAACGAACGAAAACTCATATTTCTAAATCATATTACGAATGGATTCGAGAAAATCAAATGGTTTACGAATGGATTATACTAAATATACCGGTTTTTACAAAACAAATGCGTATTATCGAAATGAGAATGATTTTCATGACTAGGGATGGATCATCTGGTGATAATATAGAGAGACTGGGGAGTTGGCCTTAGAGGCCGGGGAGGTTCAGCCTTAGAGGCTGGGGTAAAATACATGTTACAAAGGGATTACTTACAGTACTATTGGTATGATTAGCCTAGGAAAGAACCATAGATCATGTGATAGGGTAGGCGGATACTTGGGACCATTAATCCTCGTATCAGGACCGAGGGGCATGAGTGATAGATCTATTTGGGTGTAGCGAGCCCACACCCATGAGGCCGGGGTGGCCCATAGTGGTGACTATGTCTTCCAGCCGGGAGCCCGGTACAACTTTGCTAGGTTTGAGTCTTCCTACACCGTCACATATATCAGTGGCCTTGCAAACCATTGGTGATCTTTTCCTTGTTGCTTTCATACCAGGGTTTTACAAATTACATACCATGTTTTATACAAATTCAAAGCATAGGATTATGCGGGTGTGAAGTCAAAGTCAGGGTGGGCATTGACGGTTATACGAACATTACAAATACGAGAGTTTACAAATACATGGTTTTACGGACATAATGCGTTACAAATACAAAGTTTCCATATAACTTGGCAAGAAAATGATTTCTAAATTCGTTTTCTCAATAATATTTCACAAACCGGTTATTCAAAAGATTTATTTCAAATCTTTTACAAACAAACTATGAACTCGCTCAACTTTATGTTGATTTTTCGCATGTTTCTTTCTCAGGTTGCAATTCAGAAGTTATGGCACGGTTGGAATAGGAGAACCATTGGGATTTCGAGTACTTTGCAGGCGTTCTCTTTCTAGAAAGTCTTTTCTTAATTGCTTACGCTATGCAATGAAGATACCAGTCCAGTCACGCCAGCTCTGATAATTTTGGGGTGTGACATGGGTGTTGCGAGCCCCACCCATGGGTCTGCGAGTTGGCCGCATGTGGTGACTATGTCGTTCCAGCCGGGTGGCCCGATACGAAATCTGCTAGGTTTGAGCCTTCCTACACCATTGCACACATATTAATGTCCTTACAAAACATTAATTGATCTGTTCATAGATGCTTTCATACCGAATTACAAAGGAATACTTACAAATGTTTACAAGTTATTAGAACTCATACAAAAACACATGAATTTACTCAACTTTTGTTGATGTATTCAAAATTACATGTATTTCAGGAAACAAGATGGATCTTGTGCGCTGGTGTTGTTTCAAGATGTAAATTTCAAGTTTAGATGTCATCCACTTTTGTTGATTTGTAATTGAACCTGAGGTTATGTTGGTTGAAACTTAAATGACTTGTGTTTGTAACGTTTTAAACTTATGAATGGATGAACATCATTTTAATCATATAGTTGTTTATTATAATCGAATGCAATGAAAACTGATCAAGTCACAAGCACACGCTTCCGCAAAAGTCAGGGTGTGATAGGTTGGTATCAGAGCTACGATTGTAGTGAACTAGGATTCCTTCTCGAGTCTCGACTACAATCACTAGGACTCTCTCACGAAAATATTTTTACAAAATATTTTTCATTTCATTTACAAAATGCCAAGATCCATGGAACAAACATTTTTCAAGAGGAAAAGAGAAATACAAGCAAGGACATTAGTAGGGAGGAGAATACCCCAACTAATGTGCCAATGGAGGTATAGTCTACGTGAGATAGACTTGCCGAAGACGAAATGACCCCCGAAAGAACAAACGAGAGTTGATGAGTGTGGTGTGTTATATGTTTTAATGTATATTTTAAGCCCTTTTTACACGTTAGTCAAGTTTTAAATTTATAAAACACGATATTTTACTAACACCAAACACACATATGGACAAGTGCATCCATCGTGAGCGTAGTATAGTGTTGGCAAGATACCGAGGTCGTCCAAGGATACAAGAGTTTTTAGTACTGGTTTATCCTCAACGTCTAATCAAATCAAAAGTTTAGAAAAAGGGTTTTAAACAAGTAAAAATAAAAACTAACTAAAATGCTGAAAAATAAAATAAAAATAAAAACAGGTAGACAAGATGAATCACTTGGCTCCGACTCGTGTTTAGTGTAACCTTTGATTATTTCCGCACTTTTGCACTTTTTAAGAGATTATCTTAGTTATTGTAGTGGGCCCCTCTTTTGAAGGTGACGTTACCCTCAACCCAGTAGTTTGAGTCAGCAAGGATACAATCCTAAAGGGTTGGATTATTGAAAGATAATTAATTAAGTTATTAATGCATATTATGGTATGCCCATCTTTTGAAGGTGACGTTACCCTCGGCTAAGTAGTCTGAGTCAGCAGGGATACAGTCCTAAGTAGCCGGGTTAAAGTATTATTAGTAGCTTACATATGAGGGGATCAAAGAGTTTGGACCCCCGCCATCCAATACCGGTGGGTATTGAAGGAGGTCCTACTAAATTTGACCCAGGTCCTTGCAGGATCTATACACTGAACAAGGCAAGACTCTTACCAAACCGTTCCCTTAACCCCCGACCAGGTAGCCAACATACCTCCATATAGACCGTGGAGATATGAATGGTGAAAATCTTTTATTTTATATAGACAGTAAAATAATGCCAAGACACCACGGACAAACGATAAGGAAGAATCACCTTCAACATAAGAAACTAGTTATTAAAGTCATTAATACATAACCAAGTAAAAAGTGCGAAAAGATTAAAAATAAAAAGTATTACACTAGACACTTGTCTTCACCAAGTGATGTAAGAGACTTAGGCAAACATGGCCTTTGATTGTCAAGAACTCTTACGATTAATCTTGGATCCCGAGACGACTCACACACTCTATGATGGACAATGGATGATGGTGGTGGATGATGGTGTTGTGATGGTGGTGTTTGGTGGGTGAAGTGTGAGAGAGTTGGTGTGCCAAGGGATGGTTTGCAAATGAGCCAAGCACCCCTATTTATAGCCTGAACAGCAGCTCAGGCGCGGCCCCGTGTCCATTGTGCACGGCCCCGTGTCCATCATCTTCTCTTCCTTCATTAATTGCAGTTTGTCTACATTAGTTGACCACGCCCCCGTGTCCGTTGGGCACGCCCCCGTGGTGGGTGATAGAAGCTTCTATAGCTTTGTCTTTTATGCTGACACTTGGGCACGCCCCCGTGTTCACTGAGCACGGGGCGTGTTCAGCCTTCTGTCTTCTTGATTTTGCTTGGGAAGATGCTGTCGGGGGGTCGGGCATGCGACGTTTGTTCCTTTTCTTGTATTTATGTTAGATTAACTGCCTTTTGCTTCTTTTGTTCATTTGAGCTCATTTAATCCTGAAAATTACAAAAGGAAGACAAAAACACACTTTTTCCAACATTAGTACTAAAAAAAAGGTTAGTTTTATGCCACAATTGATGTAATTTATATGTTGCATTTTGTACACATCAAGAGTTATATGTGACATGTTGCATTTATTTGCTTGTATAAACTAAATAACATTATTATTCATTAATATATATATGCATATATACGTATGGGATAATTGTTGATGAGAACGAGATACCTTCGACTTCGAATCCTATTACTGTTCTTGACTCGCACAATGGGATTATCGACCTTGCGTATGTTGCGGAGCTTATGGCCGATGTAATTACCAAACGAAACCCTTAGCTTAATTCCGTAGAAGATGGTTGTTCTTCCCCCTCGAATGCGAAGGTGCCTGACTACGGCAGTGACGGCGAGGCAGAGGAGATAATTTTGGACAACAACCTTATTAGGGGGACGAGGTCCTTGTGGCTTTAACGAAACCTGATTGACGAGACTCTTGTCCAGACGAGGAAGATGAGGTACTCATCTTGAAGGTGCCTCTCCAACTACTATTACTAGGAACTCTCCTTATTCATATTCTGTCTAAGCATTGTGCTAATTCGCGCGTAACGACAACGGATGATAGCGCATAGACCACCATAATGGTCCTTTCCATGTTGAAGGTATGAGGACAGTAGTATCCCTTCTCTAGCTGATCGTCTGCTTTGAACAAGGGAAAATTAGGGTGACCATGCAAGACAATTTATTATTACGGGGGACCACGTAATAACGACTTGCAGTGCATGGAAATCCTGGTGGACTCTGCGGGTCAAGCTAATGATCACCACCCATTCGAAATTTCTTAAGTTGTTCAAATTTTCATCTAGTAGAACACTAACCGAGATAGTTACTATAACACTCTACAAAGTAGGAAGTCTGTCTATGCCTACTTCGCACTTAAAACTTCTACCTGTATTACGAGTCGTTTGAGACCCGGTATCTAAGAAAGAGAAGATGGCTAACGCTCAGGAAGGAATTACTTCGACACTGCAGGATTCTTATGTATGAATTTGTACAGTACTTACAACACCCCCAAACTTGTCCATTGTAGTGGCTATGATAGGCCTCAAACATTTGACATCCATTTTACCTCAAGGAGGTAGTGTGGCGCAAACTGTAGTATAACCCATTTACCGTACTTTATTCGGCATTCATGGAGACCATGCCAACCATATTGGGACTCATTGAGCCCAAATCAAAATCAATGTATGCGTCGTACAGTCCAGTGCAGCACAAGGGTCCTCCCTACATCGGACAATCGAAGACCATGAAGTATAGAACACATGTTATAAGGGAAGAAATAACCACTCGATATTCTCAACAGATTGTTGTTCCATTTAGGCACATGGACGACACATTCAAGAAGATTTTTCTCAACCTTCACCCCACATGCACTCTATTACCCACTAAATATATCACCACCACCAACACCATATCAGTACTTCCACACTCTCTATCCCTTAGGTCACCTCGTCGTTTGGGTAGTGCATTTGTGCCCTGGAAACCGCTCTACGGTTGCAACAAGGCACAACTCAGTCCCGAGGAAGAAGCCAGGTACCCTCACGACCTTACCTCTACGTTTTCAGTATTAACCCCCCCCCCCCCTACACGGGGTAGCAATGCACAACCCCCATCTTTTGGGAAGTATACCCATGTTTGGTAAAACTAAAGACTATGTAAGAATAGGAGACTTGAGGAACAAACAAGGAATAAGGTGAAGAGAAGACCTCACCAAATTTTGTATAGCACTAGATGACTTGCATCAACCGGAGTTAGATGACTCCGAGGAGGTTTTATTCACAAAAAAAATTGTAACAAGTTGACATGGTATATATGGAAATCGATATATCTTTAGCAAGGCTTTGTGGTAACTCATTTTGTCACGCTACAATGACGAGATGATTACGGTGGGACGATTTGCATAAGTATCATTAGGAATTACCTTACCCTTATACTTATAGTGCACGACGAATGAGCTTTGCTTTCACTCATAGACTACAAAGTTTATTCCAAAATAAATGTCTAATTCGTCGATAAGTTTTATACATGTGAAGCTCATGGAACCACAGCGAAGGAAACGCTTGTCAAGCCTAATCAGGACCTTTAACTACAACAAGAGCTAACCTCGAAGCTCTAGTGAACCAGCAAGTCGCTAAGGAAATCGTCCAATACGAAGCAAGTAGTACTGTAAATAACGGCGAAATAAGAAGAACCATACTGGGAATCGCTCTGGTGACAACTCTTGCCCTAGGTCCTACCGAGGGCGGAGTAACGATGTTAAAACCGAATAAATGTCCAGTGAAAAGAAGACGCATGGGGAGTCTTCTTCGGATAGAAATAAGAGGAAGTATACGCATTCCAAGCAAGGCTTTAAATCAAGCAGCAGACATAAGGGAACCGCTGCAACAAAGAAAGTCAAGGCATTCATTTCCATGATTAAAACAGGAGATAAACGCTACAAGGGAAAAACTACCAAAGTGTGGTAGGGGTGGTTATCATCACATGGGTCCGTGCAGGACTCGTAGGTGTGGAAATTGTGGCAAGACCCGGGCATAGCAAGGAAGCATGCTAGTCTGGTACGGGGCATGTGAGTGAAATTTAGGACAGTAATAAAAGAAAACGGCAAGGGAAAACGTTGCTACGGATGTGGTGATAAAGGACATTATCGGAAGGGCTGCCCAAAGAAAAATCAAGCTTGTGGGAGTATTTTCACGAAAGGAGCACGCAAGGCACGCCAGGACTCGAACGTAGTTACAAGTATGTTCCCTATAAACCGACATTTTGCATCCGCTCTATTTGATATTGGCGCCAACTTTAGCGTTAAATCTATGGAACTTAAGGATATACTTGGCTTAGAAACAAGTAAACTAGACGACCCACAATCTAGAGAATCGGCAAATGGGAAATTAGTCAAAGTGGATAAAGTTATTAAGGGTTATATACATGGACTTGGGGAACGAAAGTTTTCAATCAACCTTCTACCAGTTGGATTAGGTAGTTTTGATGTTGTAATCGGCATGGATTGGCTATCCAAGGATTGAGCTGAAGTTGTTCGTCATGAGAAAATCATTCGCATCCCTCTTGCAGATGATGAAAACACTTATAGTACACGGCCTTCATGAAGTTGATGCAAGAACGCGGGTCCTTATAAGGCGGTGGATTGTGACATCCTACATTGGTTATGAAGGCGCAGAAGTGCCTCCGAAAAGGTTGCATAGCCTTCCTTGCTCATGTGATCGAAAAGGAGACCAAGGAGCCAAAACTAGAAGACATCCCCGATGTGAAGGAATTTCCAGAAGTCTTTCCCGAAGACTTGTATGGGCTACCTCCACTGCGACAAGTGGAGTTTCGTATAGATCTAATGCCAAGAGTAGTACCAGTGACAAAGGCATCATACCGACTAGCTCCGTCCGAAATACAGGAGCTTTCGACGCAATTGCAAGAGTTGCTAGACAAGGGATTTATCAGGCCAAGCTTTTCACCCTGGGGAGCTCTAGTGATATTTGTTAGGAAGAAGGACGTCAGTTTTCTTTCGTATATGCATACGGCCTGACCTGGGAGGAAATCAAAGAACTGGTGAGGAAAAGGTATTGTTCAAGGTCGGAAATCCTGAAATTGGAACTGGTGAGGAAGAAGTGTTATGCATAGGCTACAGGGAGTTAAACAATTAACCATCAAGAATCGGTACCCCTTACCAAGAATTGATGACTTATTTGATCAACTGCAAGGTTCCAACTACTACTCCAAGATCGACTTGAGATCGGGATATCATCAACTAAGGATACAAGAAGAAAGTATCCCTAAAACGGCCTTTAGGAGTCGCTAGGACATTACGAGTTCCTTTTCATGCCATTTGGCTTAACGAATGCACCAGCGGTATTCATGGACCTCATGAACGGGTGTGTAAGCCGTATCTGGATAAATTTTCGATTGTGTTTATTAATGACATACTCACATACTCGCGAACCAAGGAAGAACATGAGCAGCATCTACGAGCCATCCTAGAACTCATGAAGAAGGAAAAGTTGTACGCGAAATTGTTGAAGTGCGAATTTTGGGTTCGCGAGGTGCAATTCCTAACTCATGTGGTAGATAAGAATGGAATTCATATCGACCCTAACAAGTTTGAGGCAATTAAAAACTGGGAAGCACCTAGAACCTCAACTGAGACACGACAATTTCTTGGGTTAGCGGGTTACTACAGACGATTCATAGAGGACTTTTCAAAGATTGCTCAACCGCTAACGTCCCTAACCCAGAAGGATAAGAAGTTTGATTGGGGTGAGAAACAAGAAACAGCTTATCAGACATTGAAAGATAAACTCTACGACGCTCCTATCTTGTCTTTACCTGACGGTACCGATGGATTTGTGGTTTATTGTGATGCTTCTCGACAAGGTCTTGGTTGCGTGTTGATGCAACGGGATAAAGTCATCGCGTACGCGTCACGACAGTTGAAGGTTCATGAGAAGAACTATACGACGCACGACCTTGAGCTAGGAGCTGTGATATTTGCATTGAAGTTCTGGCATCATTACTTGTATGGTACTCATTGCACGATCTTCACAGACCATAAGAGTTTGCAGCACATTTTTTATCAGAAGGATTTGAACATGAGATAACGAAGATGGGTCGAGCTGTTGAATGATTACGATTGTGAGTTTAGTATCACCCGGGCAAGGCGAATGTTGTAGCAGACACCTTGAGCCGCAAGGAGCGTACAAAGCCTCTAAGGGTTCGAGCCTTAAAGATGACTATACAAACGGATCTCACTACTCGGATTCGCGAAGCTCAGCAGGAAGCGCTTAAACCGGTTAACCTACAAGCTGAATCATTAGGTGGAATGGAAGTGCAATTATTGTCAAGGGAAGATGGAACAATGTACTTCATGGAACGAATTTGGGTACCATTCTTCGGCGATCGACGTGCACTTATTTTGGATGAAGCTCACAAGTTGAGGTACTCTATCCATCCTGGATCCGACAAGATGTACCAAGACTTGAAGGATTTTTATTGGTTGCCCAAGATGAAAGCCGCAATCGCTACATATGTGGGTAACTATCTTACTTGTGCTAAAGTTAAGGCGGAGTACCAGAAACCATCAGGGCTGCTGCAATAACCTGAGATTCACGTATGGAAGTGGGAACAGATCTCAATGGATTTCATTACAAAGCTACCAAGAACCCAAAGAGGACACGATATGATTTGGGTGATTATTGATCGACTGGCGAAGTCTGTGCATTTCTTACCGATCAGTGAGAAAGATAGCATCAAGAAGTTAGTAGAGGTATACCTCAGGGAAATTGTGGCACGCCATGGAGTTCCTGTATCTATCATATCCGACCGAGATGGTCGTTTTGTGTCAAGGATTTGGCAGACGTTTCAGCAAGCTTTTAGATCATAGTTGAATCTAAGTACAGCATTTCACCCTCAGACGAACGGCCAAAGTGAATGGACGATTCAGACATTGGAAGACATGCTACGTGCTTGTGTGATGGACTTTGGAGGAAGTTGGGATACTGAATTGCATTTAGTGGAGTTTTCCCACAATAATAGTTATCACACCAGCATTCCGGCCGCCCCGTTTGAAGCCTTGTATGGACGCAAGTGTCGATTGTGACAGCTCGTGTTTTAGAACCTCTCTTTGTACTTTGATGTAACGTAGGTGGAACGTTATGTGATTATGTGAACTTTGTTGATTAATTGAATGTTATGTTATGTGTTATGTGTAACGAATGTATGTATATAAACGGACCGATCGCACAACTTTAACCCGATCGCACAAGCTCATTCGGGCCACACCCTTTGAATCCGAAACCAAGGGGCAGCCCATGATGGGTTCTTCCCACCCCCTTGTGTCGCATGACCTCATGAGGAGAGTGTATACTCCTCATTAGTTGCAAACCTCTTGACACACACCAAACCCTAATCCTCTATTTTCTCTCTCTCTCCCTAACTTGACGGCAGTAACAATCCTCTCTTCCTTGAAACTTTTGATTCGGATCATCCTCATCCTACCTGTAATCGGTTAGTGTTTCACGATTTATGTTTTGTTAAATGATGATATGATTCCATGATTTGATATAATGGTTAGGGTTGTATGTGTGATAAGCAATGATGTTTATGTGATGATGTTTATGTGGATCGGATTGTGTAATATTGATCTAAGAACCAATTAGATGCAATGTAAACGGCTGTGTTGTGTGCTCGGATTAAAGACACGATCGAGTATAAAGTGTGGTATGATTTGAATTCCATGATTTAATAGTTATGTATAGGTTGTTGCTATGTTTTGAATATGACTCGAATTCATAAAGATTCTGTGATAAGAACCTTGTTTTGATCGATTAATGGATTGGTTAGAAACCTTTGATTGTGTTGATTGATAAATGGCAAATATGGAAACTGTTAGAATAGAGAAACGGATGGCATGATTTTAGGAAACCACATAACTGATCGCACAAGATCAGTCGCACAAGTGCAATCACATAAGCTCTTGAATCACACAAGAGCTCAATCGCACAAGTCATAGAGTGCAACTGATTAAACACCAGGTACAGCACCACATTGCATGATCGCACAAGACCTTGTGGATCGCACAAGACGGTGCCGATCGCACAAGGCTTGGGCCACACACACGAACGCTTGGGCTGTTGGGCCTCAAAGCTCAATCCCAATCGCACAAGGACTGGTCAGTCGAACAAGGACTGGCCAGTCGCACAAATCCATTTGAATCACACAAAGCCAATGTTTCCTGTTTATTCATTGGGCCGTATACATGTTGGACTGCTCATGTTATTTGGGCCGGATATTATTTGGCTTCCATTTGAATCGCACAAGTATGAATATGTTATGTACTTAACTGTTAACATGTGCCATGACCATTACGTGCTCGTAACCTGTTAGCTTGTGTGAAACTTATGTGCATTACTTGAAAATAAAACCTGACTGGTATGGTAACCATGATAGGACGTGGTTGACCACATATAGCTCAAGTAACCTTTTCGTGTATCTGCCGAGCAAACCAAGGTGAGTTCACACTCCTAAGGCATGGGATTACCGGTGGGTTGGGAATGGGATTGAATAACTATTTATATTATCAACACTAGTAGACTACCTACTACTGTCCTCAGATTGGGAAGGGCACGTACGTAAAACCTACGTACACTCATACTCACTACTGTCCTCGGATTGGGAAGAGCACGTACGTAAAACCTACGTACACTCATACTCACTACTGTCCTCAGATTGGGAAGGGTACGTACGTAAAACCTACGTACACTCATACTTAACACTGTCCTCGGATTGGGAAGGACACTTATGGGTACGACTAGTCTAGTAACATACAACATGGGAAGCCCCCACTAAATATCGTGAAAAGGTTTTGGGAAATTAATGATACTGGGTAATACATGGTTATGAAACGAACTTATGATTTCTGAAATGAACTCAATAACTGAACAATCAACTGTGAACTTGCTCAACTTTGTTGTTGACTCGTTGTTACATGCCTTGCAGGTCGTTAGGTATCTATGGGGCTCGCAACGGAGTGGGAAGAGTCGTTGAGGGAAATGGACAGCTGTGTGCCATGCTAAACATTTGAAACGTTTAAACTTATGATTTGGTTTTAGACATTATGCTTCCGCTTACAACTTAAACTATGTTTTGTTTGGACACCAATTGTATCGTGTTGGATTTTATAAACTACTTACATGCTTGTTCAATATGATTGGTGGCTGGATCCTGGTCAGTCACGCCTCCAAGCGGTGGTACTCCGCGCGTGGATTTGGGGGTGTGACAGGTTGGTATCAGAGCCATTGGTTACTGTGGGCAGTGTCTCTTGAAGTGACCTTCAGCGCCACACTGATAACATCCCCTGTTGCCCTATTGCTGTTGTTGCTGACGATTTTGATTTGCAGGCCGCGAGCTCCTGCAATCCTTGGCTTGATGGCCCATCTTGAGACACCTCTGACAACGTCCCCTGTTGCACTGACCACTGTGGTGCCTGTTGCATTTGTTGCACTTTGGGTGGTTTCCTCGATATCCACCCTGCCCTTGACTACCAGAAGATTGCTGACCAGGACTCTGATAGTCATCAATCTTTCGTTGCTGCACCTGGGACTGAACTGTAGTCGAACCCTTGCTGGAGGCTCCATCCCATTTTCGTTTGTTGTCACTGGGAATAGCAGAAGTAGTAGTAGCAGTAGCACCTATCCTCTTAGGCAGCTTGTTCTGTTCCACGGCCTGGTCTGTGAGACGATGAGCAAGATGAGTAACATCCTGGATGGTATCAAGGAACTGTCCAAGCAATTGCAAGAACTCTTGGATAAGGGTTTCATTTGCCATAGCTCTTCACCCTGGGGAGCTCCAGTGCTATTCGTGAAAAAGAAAGACGGTACCTTCCGTATGTGTATCGACTATCGTGAGCTCAATAAGGTGACCGTGAAGAATCGCTATCATCTTCCACGCATTGACGATTTGTTCGACCAGTTTCAAGGGTCGAGCTACTATTCGAAGATTGATTTGAGGTCCGGCTACCATAAACTAAGAGTCCGAGTCGAGGACATCTCTAAGACAGCATTCAGGACTCGTTATGGGCCTTACGAGTTCCTGGTTATGACTTTTGGACTGACAAACGCACCAGCAGTCTTCATGGATCTTATGAACAGAGTGTGCAAACCTTACTTGGATAAGTTCGTTATAATTTTCATCGACGACATTCTGATATATTCGAAGAGTCAGGAGGAACACGAGCAGCATCTACGACTTATTTTGGAACTCCTTCGAACAGAGCAACTGTACGCAAAGTTCTCAAAATGCGATTTCTGGCTTCGTGAAGTCCATTTCCTAGGCCACGTGGTAAACAAGGATGGGATTCATGTTGATCCATCCAAGGTAGACTCAATCAAGAACTGGCCTGCTCCCCGTACACCAACAGAAATCCGTCAATTCTTGGGTTTGGCGGGCTATTACATAAGGTTTATCAAGGACTTCTCCAAGATTACGCAACCTCTTACGTCGCTAACTCAGAAGGGTGTTACCTATCGTTGGGGAGATGCACAAGAGTCCGCGTTTCAGCACCTAAAGGATAGACTTTGTGGCGCACCTATCCTCTCATTTCCTGAGGGCACAGATGATTTTGTGGTTTATTGCGACGCATCCATCTAGGGACTTAGTTGCGTGTTGATGCAACACGATTTGGAGCTGGGAGCTGTTGTTTTTGCACTTAAGATATGGAGACATTACTTGTACGGTACCAAGTGCACCATTTACACCGATCACAGGAGTCTCGAGCATATCTTCAAGCAAAAGGAGTTAAACATGCGACAACGACGATGGGTTGAGCTCTTGAATGATTACGAATGTGCGATCAAATACCATCCGGGCAAAGCCAATGTTGTGGCCGACGCCCTCAGTCGAAAAGATACTACACCTAAACTAGTGCGAGCATTACAACTTACCATCCAGTCTAGTCTTCCTACATAGATACGAGATGCTCAGGTTGAAGCATTGAAGCCAGAAAACGTCAGGGCTGAAGCCCTATGCGGCTCAAGGAAACGGTTAGAGCAAAAGGAAGACGGCGCCTACTACGTAACAGGAAGCATCTGGATCCCACTCTATGGCAATCTACGAGAACTTGTAATGGATGAAGCACATAAGTCTCGTTACTCGGTACATCCTGGTTCTGATAAGATGTACCACGATCTCATAACTACATATTGGTGGCCTAGCATGAAAGCCCACATAGCAACTTACGTCAGCAAATGTTTGACTTGTGCGAGAGCCAAGACCGAATATCAGAAACCATCGGGCCTACTCCAACAACCAGAGATACCACAATGGAAATGGGAGCAAATTTCCATGGATTTCGTTACTGGCCGGCCTAGATCTCAACGTGGAAATGATACTATTTGGGTGATCGTGGATCGACTCACAAAATCTGCGCACTTCTTGGCTATCAAGGAAACGGATAAGTTCTCCACTCTAGCAGACGTTTATCTTAAGGAAGTTGTCTCGCGGCACGGGGTGCCAACCTCCATTATTTCTGATCGTGATGCGCGTTTTACTTCTGAACTGTGGCAAGCAATGCACAAGTCTTTTGGCTCTCAATTAGATATGAGCACATCATATCACCCGCAAACGGATGGGCAGTCTGAATGCACCATCCAATCCCTTGAAGACATGCTTCGAGCATGTGTAATCGATTTTGGCAATGGCTGGGAAAAGCACCTCCCGTTAGTGGAGTTCTCGTATAATAACAGTTACCACACCAGCATTCAAGCCGCTCCGTTTGAGGCGTTGTACGGGCGTAAATGCCGATCACCTCTTTGCTGGGCAGAAGTTGGTAACAGCCATATCACTGGCCCAGAACTCGTGGTAGATACGACCGAAAGGATTGCTCAGATACAACAATGAATGGCGGCAGCTCGTGACCGTCAGAAAAGCTACGCTGATAAGCGCAGGAAACCACTCGAGTTCCAAGTTGGGGATCGAGTGCTACTCAAATTCTCACCTTGGAAAGGTGTAGTTCGTTTTGGTAAACGAGGCAAGCTCAATCCGCGATATGTCGGACCGTTCGAAATCATAGAGAAAATAGGCAAAGTGTCCTACAAACTGAACCTACCAGCAGAACTCAGTGTAGTTCACAACGTTTTTCACGTGTCGAATCTGAAGAAGTGTCTGTCAGATGTCTGTCAGATGAGACCCTCATAGTTCCTTTGAAGGAGCTCACTATCGACGACCAGTTACGATTCGTTGAGGAACCTGTAGAGATTACTGACCGAGATATGAAGATTCTCAAGCGTACTAGAATTCCTCTCGTTCGAGTTTGTTGGAACTCCCGTCGTGGCCCAGAGTTCACCTGGGAACGCGAAGACCAAATGAAACGAAAGTATCCCCAATTGTTCGACAACAGTACAACCACTACTGAGGTTGAAGCTACTGCGGAATTTCGGGATGAAATTCCAAACCAACGGGGGAAGGATGTGACACCCCAGGAAAACCAGGAAAACCATGCAACTTAACTAGCTTCCTCAGTGAGTGCGTACCAAATTTCAGGACGAAATTTCTTTCAACTTGGGGATAATGTGACAACTCGTGTTTTAGAACCTCTCTTTGTACTTTGATGTACGTAGGTGGAACGTTATGTGATTATGTGAACTTTGTTAATTAATTGAATGTTATGTTATGTGTTATGTGTAACGAATGTATGTATATAAACGGACCGATCGCACAACTTTAACCCGATCGTACAAGCTCATTCGGGCCACACCCTTTGAATCCGAAACCAAGGGGCAGCCCATGATGGGTTCGGCCAACCCCCTTGTGTCGCATGACCTCATGAGGAGAGTGTATACTCCTCATTAGTTGCAAACCTCTTCACACACACCAAACCCTAATCCTCTCTTTTCTCTCTCTCTCCCTAACTTGACGGCAGTAACAATCCTCTCTTCCTTGAAGCTTTTAATTCGGATCATCCTCATCCTACCTGTAATCGGTTAGTGTTTCACGATTTATGTTTTGTTAAATGATGATATGATTCCATGATTTGATATAATAGTTAGGGTTGTATGTGTGATAAGCAATGATGTTTATGTGATGATGTTTATGTGGATCGGATTGTGTAATATTGATATAAGAACCGATTAGATGCAATGTAAACGGCTGCGTTGTGTGCTCGGATTAAAGACACGATCGAGTATAAAGTGTCGTATGATTTGAATTCCATGATTTAATAGTTATGTATAGGTTGTTGCTATGTTTTGAATATGACTCGAACTCATAAAGATTCTGTGATAAGAACCTTGTTTTGATCGATTAATGTATTGGTTAGAAACCTTTGATTGTGTTGATTGATAAATGGCAAATATGAAAACTGTTAGAATAGAGAAACGGATGGCATGATTTTAGGAAACCACATAACTGATCGCACAAGATCAGTCACACAAGTGCAATCACACAAACTCTTGAATCACACAAGAGCTCAATCGCACAAGTCATAGAGTGCAACTGATTAAACACCAGGTACAGCACCACATTGCATGATCGCACAAGACCTTGTGGATCGCACAAGACGGTGCCGATCGCACAAGGCTTGGGCCACACACACGAACGCTTGGGCTGTTGGGCCTCAAAGCTCAATCCCAATCGCACAAGGACTGGTCAGTCGCACAAGGACTGGTCAGTCGCACAAATCCATTTGAATCGCACAAAGCCAATGTTTGTTGTTTATTTATTGGGCCGTATACATGTTGGACTGCTCATGTTATTTGGGCCGGATATTATTTGGCTTCCATTTGAATCGCACAAGTATGAATATGTTATGTACTTAACTGTTAACATGTGCCATGACCATTACGTGCTCGTAACCTGTTAGCTTGTGTGAAACTTATGTGCACTACTTGAAAACAAAACCTGACTGGTATGGTAACCATGATAGGACGTGGTTGACCACATATAGCTCAAGTAACCTTTTCGTGTATCTGCCGAGCAAACCAAGGTGAGTTCACACTCCTAAGGCATGGGATTCCCGGTGGGTTGGGAATGGGATTGAATAACTATTTATATTATCAACACTACTGGACTACATACTACTGTCCTTGGATTGGGAAGGGCACGTACGTAAAACCTATGTACACTCATACTCACTACTGTCCTCGGATTGGGAAGAGCACGTACGTAAAACCAACGTACACTCATACTCACTACTGTCCTCGGATTGGGAAGGGCACGTACGTAAAACCTACGTACACTCATACTTAACACTGTCCTCGGATTGGGAAGGACACTTATGGATACGACTAGTCTAGTAACATACAACATGGGAAGCCCCCACTAAATATCGTGAAAAGGTTTTGGGAAATTAATGATACTGGGTAATACATGGTTATGAAACGAACTTATGATTTCTGAAATGAACTCAATAACTGAACAATCAACTGTGAACTCGCTCAACTTTGTTGTTGACTCGTTGTTACATGCCTTGCAGGTCGTTAGGTATCTATGGGGCTTGCAACGGAGTGGGAAGAGTCGTTGAGGGACATGGATAGCTGTGTGCCATGCTAAACATTTGAAACGTTTAAACTTATGATTTGGTTTTCGACATTATGCTTCCGCTTACAACTTAAACTATGTTTTGTTTGGACACCAATTGTATCGTGTTGGATTTTATAAACTACTTACATGCTTGTTCAATATGATTGGTGGCTGGATCCTGGTCAGTCACGCCTCCAAGCGGTGGTACTCCGCGCGTGGATTTTGGGGGTGTGACATCAATCCCCGTTGTATTGGGCGGAGACCGGAGATAAGCAGCTTATTGGTCCAGAATTGGTTCAGGAAACTACGAACAAGATTGCTCAGATACGTGATCGTATCAAGTCAGCACGTGATAGACGGAAGAGTTACGCTGACAAGCGGCAGAAACCGTTGGAATTTGAGGTTGGTGATATGGTTCTATTGAAAGTCTCGCCTTGGAAAGGCATGGTGCGGTTTGGTAAACGAGGAAAGTTGAACCCACGGTACATTGGACCATTCGAGATTCTGGAGAGAATCGGAACCGTTGCATACAAGCTAAAACTTCCAGAAGAACTTAGCAGTGTCCATGACACGTTTCACGTGTCTAATCTCAAGAAGAGTCCTACTCAGGAAACAGTCGTCATTCCCACAGACGAGATTCACATCAACGACAAACTCCAATTTACTGAAGAACCTGTTGAGGTTACGGAGTGGAAAGTCCACAAGACACGGAGAAGTCGTATTAAACTTGTCAAGGTCCGTTGGAATTCACGTCATGGCCCAGAGTTTACTTGGGAACGTGAAGACCACATAAAGTCAAAGTATCCACATTTGTTTCAAAACTCCCCTGCAACCGATAGCACAGCTTGAATTTCGGGACGAAATTCTTTTAACGGGGGGAGAATGTGACAACTGGCACTTTTCCATGTATTCCATACAATATAAACAATAATTCGTACCTTAATGATTGTGCATGATTGAGCTATGATAAGAATGATTTTCTGATTACTGTCATAGACATACAAATACATTACATGATTGCATGATATTTATGAATGTTAAATGCAACATGAGACAGTTGAATTAGTGCACAGAACAAAACTAGTACATTGATCAGATAAACTGGAAGTACTGACGGGAGTTCACTACTCAGAAAGACATGTTGTTAGAACACAGAATGATCCCCAGAACCAAGAGTTACACTAGAATACAATGTAGGAAAGTAGGGGTCATCAAACTGCCTTCCGAGTGATGATTTAAGTGCCAGAAAGTGCCCGAAATGTCACACCCCGACCGCATAAAACAACAAACCGCGGCGGAAACCATGGAGTGGGGCAACAGAATTATTGTTTCACAACCATGGTAATTAAAGTTTAGTTTAATTTGAATTAAAAATGATTGCATTGTCTTAAAACAAAGGAAACGAAGAGTACATAACATAATTAAACTATTCTTGCTTCATTTTATGTCACTAAGGCCCAAGTCCGCCTAAGTGTATCTTGATCAACCCTATGCATCAACTCATGAAAACACATGTGAAAATAGGTGCGTCAGCATAAAAATGCATGTGAGATACATAGGTTTATTGATTAAGGATGCATGACTTGTAGTCGGAAGAAATGTTTAACAAAAAGTTAGTCATGAATCTTAGGAAAATGTTTTCTTTTATAAATCAGACATAAAGCGATAAGTAAATCAAATGATATAAAAGAGTACTGCTTGGTTAAATAAATAACCAAGTAATAATAAATTTGTATAAGTTATGTCGTTTGTAAAACAATACCTTGTGAAAATATGTCGTTTGAATAAAATGTATCATGTCTTTGTTGTAATGATTTAAATAACGCTATGATATGCAATATCATAAAAGCACTTATATATAGGAAGTACCAGCGGCGTATCCACCATGCTTTTATCATATTACGCGTCACCTCGTTATGTAAATCACTTATCAATAACCACCAAAATGTCTTGTTAAACAAATGTCCAATTGTTAAGTGTAAACCATGCCTTGTATAATCAAATGTTATGTATGGCAAGTAAAAAGTAACTACTCAAGCCATATGTATAATGTTTATTTATAATCAAATGAAATGTATGGTGAATAATAGTATTACTCAACCCCATAGGTAAAATGTACAAAATAATGTATTTGAATAAATCATAGTTAAGTCAAAAATTATGTTTTGCAAAATCCATGCTTTACTAATACAAACACTTATGTGGTAATGTTTATCGCATACATTCAAGCCTTGCGACTGGGGAGATAAACCTTTAAAAAAATTAAAGGTTTATCAAAATTATGTATATCGGATTCAGACATTCCCTACTTCCAAACAAACCTAGGAAGCCGAGAACGGGATTTGTCAAGTCCTATGGTACCACTACATACTACCGAGCGGCGTGATCAATGTTAATGAACGTATTTTTGTCCCGTTAAACAAACCAAATGTCATACCAAATGTAAGCATGTTATGTAATGTACTAAGTATGCTAAATGAACATACATAGCAGAAATATGATGTAAATCAATGTGTACATATGCTGAAATAAACATATGAAACAAATGTGTTTATGAAATCAATGTGCTAGCGTGCTAAATCAACATACATAGCAAAGCATAACTGAAATCATGTACTATATGCGTACTAATGAACATAGCAAGTTTATGTCATGAAAGCATGAAAAGCACGAAAATAACAAGTAGGCACATGTGTTTCACCCCAAAATATTTGAAAACAGTTAAAGAGGGGACTATGTACTCACTTGTGATAGCTTAAAACTCTTGAAATAACAACCAAGTAACGCTTGAAAGATCACAGAATCAATCGGCACCTAATATAGGTAACTAGGTTAATAAACTGGACCTAAATCGGAGGATTGGATAGAATGAGGTTTCGTAAACCAAATGAGTATTGGAACTCTTGTGATATGGTTTAACAAAACCTATATTCTAAAATGGAACCTAACCTAAGTGCTTATGACCCGTTATGACTCGTTAGGTAGCTTATGCTACTTTAACGTGTCATTTGCGCAAAAGCGCAAACGAGTAGCCTAACTAGTCCTATGACAAGTAGTATATGAGCTAACATGTTTAATAATCAGTTTATATGGAAAAAGTTAAGTTGCATATGCTTAAAATGAAGTTATGCGCAAAAAGGGCATTTTGGTCATTTTTCCTAAGGCATATAACTACCTATCATACAACTAAGTAAACTAAGTGACCATAAGGTATAACCTTGGAAGGTTATTCCCTATACAACTATGGTCACAAAATATGTTTGGTCAGATCCTAATGATCGACCAAATGAGTCGGGTTCGAAAGTCCAATCGGTTATTTAGACCGCTTACCTTACGACCCTATATAAGCACTAGACTAAGAGTGAGGAGTTAAACATGTTAAAACATGTTTAACTAAGTTAGAAAACAAGTTTGATATCAAAACAAAGGGTTTTGATACCCAAAAATAGTTTCGTTGTGAAATACGCATAAACACGTATTTTGACCGAAACTTTGACTCGTCACTACGCCTAATCAACATGGTAATAAGTAGGTATAGTCACAAGGCACTATAACCATCGTGATTACGCTCACGTTGCAAAGTTCAAGCGAACTTTGTGTTGACCATAAATTGGTCAAAGCAGAAAGTCAAACATTGTTTGACTTTCAGGCTTGAAATGCATAAACAAGCATGAAGGAGACTTACAAAAGGTCCAAGCCTTGAAGATTTGAACTCAAAATACTCAGGTATGAAGCTTCACAAGGGAGAGCTTCAACTTAGAGTAGAATTGAGATCAAATGTGTTAGTTGAAATGAATGAAATTGGTGGGTTTATATAGATTTTCCAAAACCGTTAGGATCGTTTCTTGGGTTTTGAGCTTCAATCTTGGCCATCCAAGTGTTACCCATAGATTTAAATACAATGGGACCTTAAAAACTAGCTCAAGGTATTGAAAATGTTACATAAAAGGCCCTAGAAATCAAGCTGGTTGCTAAAAATGGAGATTCTGCCCAGGTAGGGCCGTCGTGTGCCGCCACACCACCACCATGTAGCTGTGGTGTGACGCCACCCCTTCCCAGACACAGAAAATTTCAGAAATTGGCAGAAATGGTCCCTGCAGCATGTTGAAGCCATTTTCGACCCGTTTAAACCTCGTTAACCCATTTTCAAGGCTCAATAATGAAGTTTAAGTATAGGGGACTTGAAACATGCTTGAAAATATCTCGGATGTCGGTTCGTTTGGTCGTATGGTTGCGTTGTTCGGTTAATTACGACGAAACTCGAACGGACGCGAAAAATGATCCAAATTACACGACGAATGGTATTTTAGTATGCCAATCACTAAAATAAAATATTTTAATGATTTTAAAAATTTTTGGATGTCCGGATATGTTCAGAACGTAAGATATGCGCGTGAATGCAAACTTATGCACTTTTTAACGCTTTTAGTCCCTGATTGACCAATAAGTTTATTTTCGCATACCGAACCCCTAAAAGCCTATTTCTAAGCTATGTAAAGGATATTTAAGGTATGTTTCGTAGTTTGTCGAAAATAGTCCCTATAAGCGAATAATCTTGTTTTTACCATACCAAACCCTTCAAAACTTATTTCTAAGTTACGTAAAGGTTATTTAAGGTATGTTAAGCATATGTTGATGTTCCGGAGTGTTTGTTGCGTTAGACTGATTACGTTTACGCATCAGTTTGCGTATAACTTTCCTGAAAACGATATAGAGTTTGAAATCGAACAAAAATCAAAACGTGCAAAATGTCAAACATAAATAAACAAATATTGGGATCAAATCACATTATTTTATTGATAATTAAACTTATTCAGAGTTTGTACAATGATTACAAGCACAGATGTCACACGAAACACACTTAAACTGCAAAATTCTGTAGAAAATTGCAAAATTCAGCATTTAAACCTCAAAATATAATGCAGAAATAAGGTTTAATGGTCCAGAATAACTTGATAAGTGCCGGGAATCAAAACTGTCATAAAAGACATCACATAGCACACTAAACTGCGCGATTTAGCACCTTAACGAATCGGTAACCAAACGAACAACCGGACACTACCGGAAACACCAAAATTTAACTAGAAGCATTGTTTTAATGTTACAAAGCTAGTTATGATCACTAAACATCACATTACTACTTAAAACACTTAAACACACTTAAACCCCTAAATTAAACACTTAACATGTAACTAGAAGTAGTAACAAGGAATTGAAATGGAACTAGAGACCCCCCCCCCCCACCCATTGTGGACGGTTCATAAGGGGGCCCACACATGGATTTTCTTTCAATATTTTATATGATATGTATAGAAGATTTGAGACATATGATCTAATGTACAAAGTGTTGTTGGAAGAAGATTATTAAAACCACAAGTCCCTAAACACTTAACCATTTCAACATTCAAACAACACCATCTCTTCTTCTTCTTCCTTCTAAACTCACGGCCCAAGCACCACCATCTATACCTCCATTTTCTAGTCCATTTCAAAGAAATCCAAGGGTTATCTAAGGTGTCTCAAGCATAACTAAGAAGGTTGCAAGCATAGGAAGTTAAAGGACCACTTTGGAGAGCTATTAACCACTTCATTTCTCATCATCTTCCATCTTGATTCGTCCCTAGCCTTAGAGCTAGTAGTAAGCCTCTTTAATCTTGTTTTTACTCTTAATTTTAGTAGTTAAAGTATGAAGTAACTTGGCAATCTAAATAATCTCACCAAAACATAACCATGAACATGAACATAAAGCTTAAAACATGAAGATCAAAGTTGTTTAGGTGTATGTAGTGAACTTGTTTGTTGATTACTTGTATATATGGTGTAGATCACCATATGAAGGTTGCTAGATGATGATTTAACACATGATCTAGCAAGTATGAGGATAGATCCTGAGAAATTTAAGTTGATCATCCTTTATGTTGAACATGAACTTCAAGATGAGTTTGATTATGTATAGGATGATTATTCCTACAAGATGTAAGTCTTGAAAATGTAATATTTCAAAAATAAAACTTTCAAGAAACTAAAGATTTCATCAAGATTCAACATGATTTGGTTTTAAAGAAAATAACCATGGTTTAAGTGTTAAGATAAAGCTAGTAAAGTGTATGGAACATAAAGGAATCAAGAAGATTAATTTTTATAAAAATGTCTTACAAGTTGTAAAAATGGAAATTTCGTAAGAATGAGTTTTATAAAATAAAAACCATGGATTTAGAGTTGTTAAAACATATTAAACATCATGTTAAATTACTACAAGATTTTACTAACTTCAAGTTCATGTCATATTGTAAAAATGCATATTTATGGCTTATGGTAAGTTGTATGAAAATTGTTGATGAATGATGATGAATTTTTAAAAGAAAATGATATGCTGTTAAGCATGGAAACCTCCATTGTTCAAGGGAAACTATGGAAATTTTTTTGTAAAAATTAAACACTTAGAAAAATATTTTTAAACAAGTGTTTACAAGTAATTTTGGTCATGGTTTTTAATATAAAAATTTGCCATAATTTTTGTTATAAAAATTACAAATATTGGAGGTGGATTTTTTATAATAAAAATGACTAAGTATATATTTAGAAAAATATATATTTAGATGTCACAAAATTATGTGCTACTTGTATAATGATTATATTAGTTATATTAAAATTAGGGACTTGAAAATAATACACCACACCAAAATACCAAAAGTTGTAATATAAAATATTACAAAAATCACAACAAAATAAATATATAATTTATACGAATATTGAACAAATCGGACAATGGACATTTGGACTATATATATGTATGTATATATATATATATATATATATATATATATATATATATATATATAGGGAGAGGATAATGAGAAAACTATATATAAATGAGAAAACTAGAAAACTAACTAAAAAAACCTAAAAAAAAGCCAAAAAACATACCAAAAAAAAATTTTACAATTTTTTATAAAAAAATCGCTAGTTTTTATATATAAAAAAATTTCAAAATTTTTTTTTTGTTGTACTGGACATGTGCATTATATGTGTACTACACATGTGCACTATATCTGTAATAGTGCACATGTGCAATACAACAAAAAACTTTTTTTTATTTATTTTTTTTTTTTTTGAAATTTTTTTTCCATGTATAAAAACCTCCGATTTTTTTTTATAAAAATTAAAAAAAAAATCGGTATGTTCTTTAGGCTTTTTTTGTTAGTTTTTTGGTTTCTCATTAAAACTAGATTTCTCATGATCCATCCCCTATATATATATATATATATATATATTCCGGAAATAAATTCATAACTTAACAAATGTGATAAACGGTATTTTTGAAACCGAAGAAACGGCAAGATATGAATTTTTACAACTATTACAAAATATATCATAATTTGTCAAAATCGAAAATATATTATTTTTGAGTGGTGAAAAATATATATTTTCTTAAACAACACAAAAATATATTATTTTGGTGAAAACTAAAAATATATATTTTCTAAGTTTAATCTTAAGAATATATTATTTTTAAGATATATTTGAAAGTATACAATTTTTGCCAAGTAAAATTTAAAATATTTTTCTATAAAAATTCTCTTATAATATGTATTTTTGAGAATGTAAAGTTGGTGATTTTAAATTATATAAAAATAATATTCCAGAAAATTATACCAAAATTAAGTATATAATACTTGATAAATACAAGAAAAATACGTATTCCTATATGCATAAATACACACCGGAATACACTCCCAATACTTGGCAAAATACGCAAATACAAGTATACCTATACTTGGAAAATATTTATGTGAGAAATACATGATAAATCAAGTCAAAAATAAATTATTTTTAACAACATTCCAAATAATTGGATGGAAAATAATTTAAGTTAAAATATCCTTATTTTAACTAATAATTATATAATTGGGAATTATATAATTTACGTTGATCGTATAACTCAAAGTATACTAAATCCCAAAAATAAGTATTAATAAATAAATAAGGCTAAGAGTCGTTACACGACCTAAACGTCTAATAAAACATAGCACGTGTGTAGGTGATAGTACGACTCGTGGAAAGGAGACTTTGAGTTACGAGACTACTACGCAAATCTATGAGTTCATGTCCCCCTTTTCTTTTAACTGTTTTCGGATTTATAACTTTCGGGGGTGAAATACATGTTTCAAGCGTTTACAAATGGTATGGTTAGCTAAGGAATGAACTGTTAAATCATGTGAATGGGTAGGCGCATAGTTAAAACCATTAATCTTTATATAAAGATCGAGAGGCATGAGTGATAGATCTATTTGGGTGTTGCGATCCCCACCCATGGGTCCGCGAGTTGGTCGCATATGGTGACTATGTCGTTCCAGTCGGGTGGCCCGGTACGAAATTCGCTAGGTTTGAGCCTTCCTACACCATTGCACACATATTAATGTCCTTGCAAAACATTAATTGATTTGTTCATAGATGCTTTCATACCGGATTACAAAGGAATACTTACAAATGTTTACAAGTTATTGGAACTCATACAAAAACACATGAACTCGCTCAACTTTTGTTGATGTTTTCAAAATTACATGTATTTCAGGAAACAAGATGGATCTTGGGCGCTGGTGTTGTTTCAAGATGTAAATTTCAAGTTTAGATGTCATCCACTTTTGTTGATTTGTAACTGAACCTGAGGTTATGTTGATTGAAACTTAAATGACTTGTGTTTGTAACGTTTTAAACTTATGAATGGATGAACATCATTTTAATCATATAGTTGTTTATTATAATCGAATGCAATGAAAACTGATCAACTCACACGCACATGCTTCCGCAAATGTCAGGGTGTGACAAACAGAGATGCAGGAATTGAAGAAACAGCTTAATGAATTACTAGACAAAGGTTTCATATAGCCCAGCTCATCGCCATGGGGAGCACCAGTGTTATTTGTCAAGAAGAAGGATGGATCGATGCGTATGTGCATTGATTACCGAAAACTGAATAAGGTTACGATTAAAAATCGGTACCCACTACCGAGAATCAAGGAGCCTGATTCTTTTCTAAGATCGATTTACGCTCAGGATATCATCAATTGAAAGTACAGGAAGAGGACAATCCTAAAACTGCTTTCAGAACAAGGTACGGCCATTATGAATTTACAGTCATGCCATTTGGTTTAACCAATGCCCCAGCCACATTCATGGACATGATGAACATGATATGTAAACCATACCTGGATAAATTCATAATTGTCTTTATAGATGATATTCTAATTTACTCTAAGAGTAAGGAAGATCATGAAGAGCATTTGCATATACTTCTAACATTGTTGAAAAAAGAAAAGCTTAATGCTAAATTCTCAAAATGCGAATTTTGGTTGCAAGAAGTGCAATTCCTTGGACATCTGGTTAATCATGAAGGAAATCATGTGAATCCCACAAAAATCGAGGCAATTACCAAATGGAAAGTCCCTGAGTCACCTACGGAAGTAAGAAGTTTTCTTGGACTAGCAGGATATTATAGACGTTTTATTCAAGATTTCTCAAGAATAGCCATTCCATTGACCAAACTGACTTGCAAATCGGTTAAGTTTGAATGGGGATCGAAACAAGAGGAAGCATTTAGGATTTTAAAACAAAGGTTAACCAATGAACCAATACTCGCTTTGCCGGAAGGAACTGAAGACTTTGTAGTCTATTGTGACGCATCTAAATTAGGATTTGGATGTGTATTGATGCAACATCAAAAGGTTATTGCTTATGCCTCTAGACAGCTTAAGAAACATGAAGAGAATTATACAACCCAAGATTTAGACTTAGGAGCAATAATTTTGCCCTGAAGATTTGGAGACACTATCTTTATGGTAGTAAGTTTGTTGTATTTACAGATCATAAGAGTTTAAGATATGTCTTCGGACAAAAGGAATTAAATATGAGACAGAGACGATGGATGAAAATTCTTAGTGATTATGATTATGATATCCAGGATCATGCAGGAAAAGCTAATGTAGTAGTTGATGCTTTAAGTCAAAAGTATCATGAAAAGCCAAAAAGAGTACGCTCTCTCATACTAAATCTGCAGATAGATTTAAATCAGCTAATTAGAAAGATACAGGAAACAACAATCGAGGACGATGCTGAAGGTTTCAAATGAATGATTGAGGAATTAGAAAAAGGAGCAGACGGAATTTGGAGATTCTATAAGAAAAGAATCTGGATACCTATTCAAGGAAACCTACGAAACCAAATTTTAGAAGAAGCCCATAAATCTAAGTATACAATACACCCTGGCAGTGATAAGATGTACCAATACTTAAGAAAGAATTTCTGGTGGATAGAAATGAAAAAGGATATAGCAAACTATGTTGCTAAATGTTTAACCTGTTCACAGGTTAAAGCTGAACATCAGAAACCTTCAGGGTTATTGCAGCAATTAGAGATGCCAATATGGAAATGGGAATTAATAACAATGGACTTTGTTACCAAATTATCCAAGACACAAAAAGGTAATGATACAATCTGGGTGATTGTAGACAGATTAACCAAATCTGCTCATTTCTTACCTATGAATGAAACTTTCAGTAGGGAACAGTTAGCCAAGTTATATGTAAATGAAATAGTTTCATTACATGAAATTCCTTTATCTATTGTGTCTAACAGAGACAACCGTTTTACTTCTCATTTTTGGACAAGTTTCTGATGCGTGTGAAGTGTTATATATATTAGGTGTATATTTTAAGCCCTTTAACACTTTTTTAGCCAAGTTTTAAATTTATAAAACACGATATTTACTAACACTAAACACACATATGGGCAAGTGCACCCATCGTGAGCGTAGTATAGCGTTGGTAAGATACCGAGGTCGTCCAAGGACACAAGAGCTTTTAGTACCGGTTTATCCTCAACGTCTAATCAAATCAAAAGATTAGAAAAATGTTTTTGAACTAAGAAAAATAAAAACTAATTAAAATGCTGAAAAATAAAAATAAAAACAGATAGACAAGATGAATCACTTGGTTCCGACTCGTGTATAGTGTAACCTTTGATTATTTCCGCACTTTTGCACTTATTTAAGAGATTATCTTAGTTATTGTAGTAGGCCCCTCTTTTGGAGGTGACGTTACCCTCAACCCAGTAGTTTGAGTCAGTAAGGATACAATCCTAAAGGGTCGGATTATTGAAAGATAATTAATTAAGTTATTAATGTAAATTATGGTAGGCCCCTCTTTTGGAGGTGACGTTACCCTCGACTAAGTAGTCTGAGTCAGCAGGGATACAGTCCTAAATAGCCGGGTTATAGTATTAATAGTAGTTAACTTATGAGGGGATCAAAGAGTTTGGACCCCCGCCATCCAATACCATTAATTATTGAAGGAGGTCCTATTAAATTTGACCCAGGTCCATTGCAGGACCTCTAAACGCTGAACAATGGCAAGACTCTTACCAAACCGTTCCCTTAACCCCCGACCAGGTAGCCAACATACCTCCATATAGACCGTGGAGATATGAATGGTGAAAATCTTTTATTTTATATAGACAGTAAAATAATGTCAAGACACCACGGACAAACGATAAGGAAGAATCACCTTCAACATAAGAAACTAGTTATTAAAGTCATTAATACAAAACCAAGTAAAAAGTGCGAAAAGATTAAAAATAAAAAGTATTACACTAGACACTTGTCTTCACCAAGTGATGTAAGAGACTTAGGCAAACATGGCCTTGATTGTCAAGAACTCTTACGATCAATCTTGGATCCCGAGACGACTCACACAATCTATGATGGACAATGGATGATGGTGGTGGATGATGGTGTTATGGTGGTGGTGGGTGGTGGGTGAAGTGTGAGAGAGGTGGTGTGCCAAGGGATGGTTTGAGCTTGAGCCAAGCACTCCTATTTATAGGCTGAACAGAAGCTCGGGCACGGCCCCATGTCCACATCCTTCTCTTTCTTCATTTAATGCAGCTTGTCTTATTAGTTGACCACACCCCCGTGTCCGCTGAGCACGACCCCGTGTGCAGAAGAATCTTTGTACTATGAAGATTTGCCTGGATTGTGCGAATCTTATAGTTGACCACGGCCCCGTGTCCGCTGAGCACGGACCCGTGGTGGGCAATAGAAGCTTTTACCACTTTGTCTTTTCTGCTGACACTTGGGCACGCCCCCGTGCTGGCTGAGCACGGGGCGTGTTCAGTCTTCTGTCTTCTTGTTTTGCTTGGGAAGATGCTGTCGTGGGGTTAGGCATGTCACGTTTGTTCCTTTTCTTGTATTTATGTTAGATTTTGCTGTCTTTTTGCTTCTTTTGTTAATTTGAGCTCATTTAATCCTGAAAATACAAAAGGAAGACAAAAGCACACTTTTTCCAACATTAGTACTAAAAAAGGGTTAGTTTTATGCCACAATTGATGTAATTTATATGTTGCATTTTGCACACATCAAATACCCCCACACTTGAATATTTGCTTGTCCTCAAGCAAAACTCTTTATAATGTGGCTTTACACTCCTAAATGGAATGGGTCGAAAAGAAGGTTTTTGGGCTTGTCATAGAGTGTCGGGATTTCCAAGATTCTTTATTTAGTTTTATTTTTATTTATTTACAATCCTATTCGTCATGATTTATTTAAAACTTTTCATAAGATAAATTACTTATTAGGGCATAACATGCCTCTTTAAAATTTTATTTATATACAAGTTCACATACCTCACGGGAGATCACTCAACACTCGGCTGAAGATGTTTTTAGTGAATCACTCGAGAGCGGCATGGAACTTACTCCTACCATAGGCTTGCCAAGCAATCAATCCTCCTCCTTTTTAACTATATACCTTTGTAAACATCAAGAGGACTTTTTAGGTGAAGGGTTAGGCTTGGGTTAAAAGTAGGTGGTTGGGTTAGTGGTTAGTGGTTAGTAGAAAAGGGCGAAAAAGCGTAAAAAGCATCGTTTTTTTGTAAGACTTTCTATTTTTCAACTTTTTATTTTTGATGAAGCCACTATTCCAAACAAAGTTATTTTTTGATGAACTTGCTTGTTTATTTGTTTTTGCTTCATCATCAACACAATTTTTTTTTTTTTTTTTGAAAAGTCATACGAAAAACCGAGCTAGTTACTAAAACAAGGGGTTAAAAATGAAAAAGGTTTTGGTGGGTAAAAGGGTGTTTGGTTTGGGTTATGAAATGAAAAGGTTTATGCTCAAAGGGGCTAACTAGGGGGATTTTGGGTAGGTGGTAAAAAAAAATAATGGTGTAGAAATAAAAAGGGTTAGTCCTAATGCCTCCATCATTTACTTACTCGGGTTTAAGTTGGTAAGGACCGGGAATGTATCGTCATGGCAAGTTCTAGAGTCGTAAGAACCAAGCGGCTTATTCACACAAGAAACGAAAAATGAGCATTTATTTTAAAGATATATTTATTTGTATGCTCGATAAAGGCTCAAAACTCACTTTTGTGGGAATGGGTATATAATTGAATTTTAACTAAGCTTGTCATGCCTTTTCATAATTTTCTTATGTTGGTTCTTTTTATCACGACGCTATCGGTTGTAAATTCGTAAAAATATAACCTTTTTTAGAACTTTGAAATTCCCAAGTTAAACCTAGACAAGTAAAAGAAATGAAAAAAATTTTCAAAAAATTTGGGGTGATTAGCGGTTCCAATAGAGTTTTGTGTAAGGCTTGTATTTAGGACTTGCAAAATTCAAGGTTTTTTAGCATCCCCCCCCCCCCCCCCCCACACTTAAATTACACATTGTCCTCAATGTGTCCCAAAAATAAGTTTTTAGGTTGATTGAATGTGTAAAAAGGGTGAAAAAGCAAAAAATTTATGTTACTAGGCGCTGAACACGGCCCCGTGTTGTCCGGGCACGGCCCCGTGTTCAAGTGCCAGTAACAAAATTAACTCAAGAGAAACAGAAGCCTGGACACAGGGGCGTGTTGGGTGAACACGGCCCGTGTCCAGTTTACCTGAACTGGGTATTTCTGCAGACTGTGCAGCACGGGGCCGTGTTGGGCGGACACGGCCCGTGCCGAACTTACTGTAAACGAAGAATTTCTGTCGGATGGTCCTGTTTTCCTGCATGGGGTGCTGGTTCAAGTTTTCCCTTGTATCCTTTGCCATCTCAAGTGTGTTTTATTCCTGAAAATTAAAACTAAACTAGAAAACATAAAAACTAATCTAAATTAAACTAAGGATAGTTCCGCGGAATGCCTCCGTGGTGCGCCACGTTTATAAGGGTCCTTGGCTAGACCCAAAGCCTGGTTATATGTTACTCAAGTGGGATATTTCGCATCCCATGTTACACCGTCGGAGAGCGTCATCCAAGCTTGAGTCTATGACCTTCATGTAGTCGACCGGGTCTTCGTCTTCTACTCGTTTTCCCACTCCAAACTTCACTTCCTTGTCCCCAAACTTCAATGTTAGTATTCCGTCATTCATATCAATCACTGCTTGGGCGGTGGCTAGAAATGGCCTCCCGAGGATGAGAGGAACATCGGCGTCTTCTTCCATGTCTAAGATGACAAAGTCGGTTGGGAAAACGAAATTGTCAACTTTGACCAATAGATTTTCAGCGACACCTTGTGGAAATTTGACGGATCTTTCGGCGAGTTGTATGCTCATCTTTGTAGGGCTCGTTGTTCCTAGGCCGAGTCGTTTGAACATTGATGTGGGCATGAGGTTAATGCTAGCCCCAAGATCGGCTAATGCATTACGAACGGGGGATTCCCCAATCGAGCAAGGAATCGTGAAGCTTCCGGGATCAATTTTCTTTTGTGGGAGTTTGTTGAGTACTAAGGCGGAGCATTCTTCGCCTAAGTTAATTAATTGCAATGATTCAATTTTCCTTTTATGAGTGAGGAATTCCCTCATAAATTTTGCATATTTAGGCATTTGGGTAAGGACTTCAATAAAAGGAATATTAACATGCAATTGTTTTAGTAAATTTTCGAACTTTGCGAATTGCTCATCGGTCTTTTGACGATTTAGCCGACCGGGGTATGGAACCGGAGGAGTCTTGGTGTGCTCTTGAATTGGTGGAGAAGCCTTTTCTGGTTGGGGTGCGGTTGAAGTCGTGGGTTGGCTTCTTTCAATTGCCGGTAATGGAGCCTCCTCGGGACCCACGGTTCGGTTTCTCAACGTGATGAGATGTACTTGCGCTTTTGGGTTGGTTTCGGTATTGCTCGGTAACGCGCCTTGTGGTCTCTCGGAGAAATTTTGAGCTACTTGATTTAATTGTTTTTCAATGTTTTGAATGCTAGCTTGTTGATTTCTAAAATTCGATTCCAATTGCTGAAATCGATCCGAGTTTTTCTTTTCGGTGTCGGAGATGAGGCGAGATACAGTATCTTCAATCCTTTCTCGTCCACCTTGTTGTTGAGAAAAGTTTTGTGGTTGTTGAAAGTTAGTTCGTTGGTTTTGTTGGTTACTACTATTGTCGGGATCTCTCCAACCAAGGTTTGGGTGGTTACGCCATCCTTGGTTGTAGGTACCCGTTGGAGGACCCGACGGCCTAGGTCTGTTATCAATGTAGTTTACCGTTTCCGTTTGTTCATCTAATTCTTTCATACAACTCCAATTTTCATGTGGCCCACCACACCCTTCACAAGCCATAACCGAGACCGTTTTTGTCATTTCTATTTTTTTTTATTTTTGAAGAAAGGGCTTCGATTTGGGCTTGTAAAGAAGTGCTTTCATAAACCTTATGGGCGCCCGGGGCATTAGATTTATTTCCTCGGGGAGTGTGCCATTGAAAATTGGTTTGAGCAATTTCCTCAATTTGATTATATATTTCATTTGGGCGACGATTACCTAAAAGTCCCCCGGAGCTAGAATCAAGTGTTTGTCTTGTGTGTGGCAACAACCCATTGTAGAAAGTGGATACTTGTTGCCATACCGCAAGACCGTGATGAGGACACTTTCTTAGTAGCTCCTTGAACCTTTCCCAAGTTTCATATAAGGATTCCCCATCCTCTTGTTAATATGTATTAATTTCAGTCATTAATTTAGCCGTTTTAGCAGGAGGGAAATACTTATATAGAAACTTTTGGGCTAGTTCATCCCAGGTGTTTACCGAGCCAACTAGGAGGGTGTTAAGCCATTCCTTAGCTCGGTCTTTTAGTGAAAATGGAAACATCCGAAGGCGAATGGCGTCGTTTGATGCTCCATTGATCCGAAAGGTATCACATATTTCTAAGAAATTAGTAATATATAGATGGGGATCCTCGTCCGCAAGCCCATGGAAGGTTGCGGAGTTTTGAAGCATTTGTATCAAATGCGGTCGAAGTTCGAAGTTATTGGCCTCGATATTCGGTGCATTGATAGCGGCGCCGAGATTACCTACAGTGGATCGTAGGTAATCCATAAGGGTACGTTGATCCGCCATTGGAAGTGGGTCCCCCAAAACTTTCTCTTGGTTTTTAGCTTTAAGTCTTTTTCTGAGAAAGCGTTCGGGTTCTTCTAGAGGTTCTTTTATGTCTCTACTAGAACTGGAGCTCATGCTCTAGGTAGGAAGTTCAAATGTGACGCCTGGGTTCCAAGTCCTGAAACAAAAACAGAAAAGAACGTTGGTCTGAAGGTTCACCACGGCCCCGTGTTCAGTGAACACGGCCCGTGGTCGGAGATACAGTGATTGTTTTCCGGATCCCTGTTACTGGGAGTTGGGCACGGCCCCGTGTTGCACCGACACGGCCCCGTGTTCAGCTCTCTGTAACTCGGAAAATAAAAACTGCCAGTAACAAGGCTGGACACGGCCCGTGTCCGACCAGGCACGGCCCGTGCTGAGTTCTGCAGAAGGTGAAAAATTAAGAAAAATCCTAAAAAAATGAAAAATAAGAAAAAACGATTAGGCCGTTGATTCCTAACTTTCTTAAAATCCTTGCGTCCCCGGCAACGGCGCCAAAAACTTGATGCGTGTGAAGTGTTATATATATTAGGTGTATATTTTAAGCCCTTTAACACTTTTTTAGCCAAGTTTTAAATTTATAAAACACGATATTAACTAACACTAAACACACATATGGGCAAGTGCACCCATCGTGAGCGTAGTATAGCGTTGGTAAGATACCGAGGTCATCCAACGACACAAGAGCTTTTAGTACCGGTTTATCCTCAACGTCTAATCAAATCAAAATTTAGAAAAATGTTTTTAAACTAAGAAAAATAAAAACTAATTAAAATGCTGAAAAATAAAAATAAAAATAAAAACAGATAGACAAGATGAATCACTTGGTTCCGACTCGTGTATAGTGTAACCTTTGATTATTTCTGCACTTTTGCACTTATTTAAGAGATTATCTTAGTTATTGTAGTAGGCCCCTCTTTTGGAGGTGACGTTACCCTCAACCCAGTAGTTTGAGTCAGCAAGGATACAATCCTAAAGGGTCGGATTATTGAAAGATAACTAATTAAGTTATTAATGCAAATTATGGTAGGCCCCTCTTTTGGAGGTGACGTTACCCTCGACTAAGTAGTCTGAGTCAGCAGGGATACAGTCCTAAATAGCCGGGTTATAGTATTAATAGTAGTTAACTTATGCGGGGATCAAAGAGTTTGGACCCCCGCCATCCAATACCGTTAAGTATTGAAGGAGGTCCTACTAAATTTGACCCAGGTCCATTGCAGGACCTCTAAACGCTGAACAATGGCAAGACTCTTACCAAACCGTTCCCTTAACCCCCTACCAGGTAGCCAACATACCTCCATATAGACCGTGGAGATATGAATGGTGAAAATCTTTTATTTTATATAGACAGTAAAATAATGTCAAGACACCACGGACAAACGATAAGGAAGAATCACCTTCAACAAAAGAAACTAGTTATTAAAGTCATTAATACAAAACCAAGTAAAAAGTGCGAAAAGATTAAAAATAAAAAGTATTACACTAGACACTTGTCTTCACCAAGTGATGTAAGAGACTTAGGCAAACATGGCCTTGATTGTCAAGAAATCTTACGATCAATCTTGGATCCCGAGACGACTCACACACTCTATGATGGACAATGGATGATGGTGGTGGATGATGGTGTTATGGTGGTGGTGGGTGGTGGTGGGTGAAGTGTGAGAGAGGTGGTGTGCCAAGGGATGGTTTGAGCTTGAGCCAAGCACTCCTATTTATAGGCTGAACAGAAGCTCGGGCACGGCCCCGTGTCCAGTGGGCACGGCCCCGTGTCCACATCCTTCTCTTTCTTCATTTAATGCAGCTTGTCTTATTAGTTGACCACGCCCCCGTGTCCGCTGAGCACGACCCCGTGTGCAGAAGAATCTTTGTACTATGAAGATTTGCCTGGATTGTGCGAATCTTATAGTTGACCACGGCCCCGTGTCCGCTGAGCACGGCCCCGTGGTGGGCAATAGAAGCTTCTACCACTTTGTCTTTTCTGTTGACACTTGGGCACGCCCCCGTGCTGGCTGAGCACGGGGCGTGTTCAGTCTTATGTCTTCTTGTTTTGCTTGGGAAGATGCTGTCGTGGGGTCGGGCATGTCATGTTTGTTCCTTTTCTTGTATTTAGGTTAGATTTTGCTGTCTTTTTGCTTCTTTTGTTAATTTGAGCTCATTTAATCCTGAAAATACAAAAGGAAGACAAAAGCACACTTTTTCCAACATTAGTACTAAAAAGGGTTAGTTTTATGCCACAATTGATGTAATTTATATGTTGCATTTTGCACACATCAGTTTCCAAAAAACAATGCGAACTAAATTAAATCTAAGCACAGCTTATCATCCTCAAACGGACGGACAAAGCGAAAGGACAATTCAGACAATGGGAGATATGCTTAGAGCATGTGTAATTGATTTTGGAGGAAATTGGGATGATCATTTACCTCTCATAGAATTTTCTTACAACAACAGCTATCATACCAGCATCAATGCTTCACCATTTGAAGCCCTCTGTGGACGAAAATGCCGAACTCCAGTCTGTTGGGGAGAGATTGGAGAAAAGAAACTATCTGGACCAGAGATAGTATAAGAAATAACTGACAAAATTATTCAAGTCAAGGAAAGACTAAAAGCAGCATAAGATCGTCAAAAGAGTTATGCAGATAACAGACGAAAACCATTGGAATTTCAAATTGGAGACAAGGAATTGTTAAAAGTTTCTCCATGGAAAGGCATTGTCAGATTCGGTAAAAGCGGAAAGCAAAGCCCAAGGTATGTTTGGCCTTTTGAGATTATCAAAAGAGTAGGACCAGTAGCTTATCAGCTACAATTTCCAGAGCAGATGGTAGGAATACATGATTTATTTCATGTATGTAACCTCAAAAAGTGCCTAGCAGACGAATCATTAGTAGTACCTCTTCAGGACATAGAGGTAAATGAGAAGCTTAAGTTTATAGAGAAACCACTTCAGATTGAAGATAGAAAGATCAAGAATCTCAAGCACAAGAGATTAGTTCTGGTCAAAGTAAAATGGGATTCAAAGAGAGGACCAGAATACACATGGGAACTCGAGTCAGAAATGCAACGAAAGTATCCACACCTAGTCCACTGAATCTAGAGGACGAGATTTAAAACAAGGTGGGGAGGATATAACAACCCTCAAAAACGCCCTAATATACCCCGTATACGCATAACTGGACCCGTATAACCTTAGTTTTAATAAAAAATCAAATAAAATACTATTTTTACACCACTCGCGGGTCGCGACAGGGAGACCCCTGTGTCTCGCGGGGCGCGAAATGCCCATGTCCTACTGAACCCCTGAGTGCCACGTGTCTGGTATCATGTTAGACCTAGGTGATGAATGGTCAAACCTAGCCGTATCTAGGTTTCTCTCGCGGGCCGCGAGACAGTGACCACAACGGGTCGCGGGGCGCGAGCAAGTGCCGAAATCACCTATAAAAGGAGCTTCAGTTCAACTTTCAATCCTCGTTCATTTCTTTCTTTCTCTGTCTATATAATAGCTCGGTATTATACCCCTAAAACACGAAGTTCTACCTCATTGTATGTATTTTGAACCCCGATCACTAATTCGTTACCCTACCCGATTGATCTAGGGCCCCGTAACGCATGTCGAAGCTCTGCCTGACTAAGTTTGCTGGGGTTCTGTCTCGTGATGTATGGCTAATGTGATTTGGGTTATCTTACTAACACGTAGGCATTTTGCGCCCCGCGACAGGGAGACCCCTGTGTCTCACGGGGCGCGAAATGCCCATGTCCTACCGAACCCCTGAGTGCCACGTGTCTGGTATCATGTTAGACCTAGGTGATGAATGGTCAAACCTAGCCGTATCTAGGTTTCTCTCGCGGGCCGCGAGACAGTGACCACAGCGGGTCGCGGGGCGCGAGCAAGTGCCGAAATCACCTATAAAAGGAGCTTCAGTTCAACTTTCAATCCTCGTTCATTTCTTTATTTTTCTATCTATATAATAGCTCGGTATTATACCCCTAAAACACGAAGTTCTACCTCATTGTAAGTATTTTAACCCCGATCACTAATTCGTTACCCTTCCCGATTGATCTAGGGCCCCGTAACGCATGTCGAGGCTCTGCCTGACTAAGTTTGTTGGGGTTCTGTCTGGTGATGTATGGCTAATGTGATTTGGGTTATCTTACTAACACGTGTGCATTGTATGTTTTTAATAGAAAATAATCAGGAAAATCAACAGGAAGCTGTAGAAATACATAAGTCTACAATGCAAGTCATTCTCTTTTTCTACGAAACTGTGTTACAAAATCTCAAATATTTTCAGTTATACTTACAGTGATTGAGTCTTTGTATTCTACAATTGTTGTCGGTATGTGGGGTTTTGTATACACTACTAGTCAAGCGTTACTATTAGACAAAGAGTTAGCCAATAGTAATATGACCACAGTTATGGAACTGCCAACATGACAAATAATGAATGAGTAATTGGGTAGATATAAACATGGTAATCGCTCTCAATACTTTAAAGTTATAAAAGCTTATTTTGATTAAACTGGGATGCACTCGCCAGTATTTCTTGCTAATAAAATATATTTAAAACGCGTTTCAGATAACTTGATGTGAAAGCTATTAGAAGCCAGCTATGGAGCACTGAAGGCTTGAAGAAAGTGGCTATAAAAATTACCTAAATAAAAGAAGTTTATTTTTTCAATAATTAGGGTTTATCCCTATAAAGATGTTATGAATAAAACATGGGTTTTATCCCATTTTGTTGAATAACAAAGTTTGGTGTTTTGAAACTCTGAAATTTATTTCCTAACTACGATCCTGATGTCTCATTTCCGCTGCCAAATTAATAAACACTGATGCCACTTGACTGGTTCATGGCTCCAGCTCCCGTGTAGGGGTCGGGGGTTGCGACATGTGTAGAGTTTATTTCTCTTTAAGGGAAAAGTGAGAGAAGGTGGGTTTATGTTGAATATATATAGGGTAGGGTTTATTTCCGACTCGTGTATAGTGTAACCTTTGATTATTTCTGCACTTTTGCACTTATTTAAGAGATTATCTTAGTTATTGTAGTAGGCCCCTCTTTTGGAGGTGACGTTACCCTCAACCCAGTAGTTTGAGTCAGCAAGGATACAATCCTAAAGGGTCGGATTATTGAAAGATAATTAATTAAGTTATTAATGCAAATTATGGTAGGCCCCTCTTTTGGAGCTGACGTTACCCTCGACTAAGTAGTCTGAGTCAGCAGGGATACAGTCCTAAATAGCCGGGTTATAGTATTAATAGTAGTTAACTTATGAGGGAATCAAAGAGTTTGGACCCCCCATCCAATACCGTTAAGTATTGAAGGAGGTCCTACTAAATTTGACCCAGGTCCATTGCAGGACCTCTAAACGCTGAACAATGGCAAGACTCTTACCAAACTGTTCCCTTAACCCCCGACCAGGTAGCCAACATACCTCCATATAGACCGTGGAGATATGAATGGTGAAAATCTTTTATTTTATATAGACAGTAAAATAATGTCAAGACACCACGGACAAACGATAAGGAAGAATCACCTTCAACATAAGAAACTAGTTATTCAAGTCATTAATACAAAACCAAGTAAAAAGTGAGAAAAGATTAAAAATAAAAAGTATTACACTAGACACTTGTCTTCACCAAGTGATGTAAGAGACTTAGGCAAACATGGCCTTGATTGTCAAGAACTCTTACGATCAATCTTGGATCCCGAGACGACTCACACACTCTATGATGGACAATGGATGATGGTGGTGGATGATGGTGTTATGGTGGTGGTGGGTGGTGGTGGGTGAAGTGTGAGAGAGGTGGTGTGCCAAGGGATGGTTTGAGCTTGAGCCAAGCACTCCTATTTATAGGCTGAACAGAAGCTCGGGCACGACCCCGTGTCCAGTGGGCACGGCCCCGTGTCCACATCCTTCTCTTTCTTCATTTAATGCAGCTTGTCTTATTAGTTGACCACGCCCCCGTGTCCGCTGAGCACGACCCCGTGTGCAGAAGAATCTTTGTACTATGAAGATTTGCCTGGATTGTGCGAATCTTATAGTTGACCACGGCCCCGTGTCCGCTGAGCACGGCCCCGTGGTGGGCAATAGAAGCTTCTACCACTTTGTCTTTTCTGTTGACACTTGGGCACGCCCCCGTGCTGGCTGAGCACGGGGCGTGTTCAGTCTTATGTCTTCTTGTTTTGCTTGGGAAGATGCTGTCGTGGGGTCGGGCATGTCATGTTTGTTCCTTTTCTTGTATTGAGGTTAGATTTTGCTGTCTTTTTGCTTCTTTTGTTAATTTGAGCTCATTTAATCCTGAAAATACAAAAGGAAGACAAAAGCACACTTTTTCCAACATTAGTACTAAAAAGGGTTAGTTTTATGCCACAATTGATGTAATTTATATGTTGCATTTTGCACACATCAGTTTCCAAAAAACAATGCGAACTAAATTAAATCTAAGCACAGCTTATCATCCTCAAACGGACGGACAAAGCGAAAGGACAATTCAGACAATGGGAGATATGCTTAGAGCATGTGTAATTGATTTTGGAGGAAATTGGGATGATCATTTACCTCTCATAGAATTTTCTTACAACAACAGCTATCATACCAGCATCAATGCTTCACCATTTGAAGCCCTCTGTGGATGAAAATGCCGAAATCCAGTCTGTTGGGGAGAGATTGGAGAAAAGAAACTATCTGGACCAGAGATAGTATAAGAAATAACTGACAAAATTATTCAAGTCAAGGAAAGACTAAAAGCAGCATAAGATCGTCAAAAGAGTTATGCAGATAACAGACGAAAACCATTGGAATTTCAAATTGGAGACAAGGAATTGTTAAAAGTTTCTCCATGGAAAGGCATTGTCAGATTCGGTAAAAGCGGAAAGCAAAGCCCAAGGTATGTTTGGCCTTTTGAGATTATCAAAAGAGTAGGACCAGTAGCTTATCAGCTACAATTTCCAGAGCAGATGGTAGGAATACATGATTTATTTCATGTATGTAACCTCAAAAAGTGCCTAGCAGACGAATCATTAGTAGTACCTCTTCAGGACATAGAGGTAAATGAGAAGCTTAAGTTTATAGAGAAACCACTTCAGATTGAAGATAGAAAGATCAAGAATCTCAAGCACAAGAGATTAGTTCTGGTCAAAGTAAAATGGGATTCAAAGAGAGGACCAGAATACACATGGGAACTCGAGTCAGAAATGCAACGAAAGTATCCACACCTAGTCCACTGAATCTAGAGGACGAGATTTAAAACAAGGTGGGGAGGATATAACAACCCTCAAAAACGCCCTAATATACCCCGTATACGCATAACTGGACCCGTATAACCTTAGTTTTAATAAAAAGCAAATAAAATACTATTTTTACACCACTCGCGGGCCGCGACAGGGAGACCCCTGTGTCTCGCGGGGCGCGAAATGCCCATGTCCTACTGAACCCCTGAGTGCCACGTGTCTGGTATCATGTTAGACCTAGGTGATGAATGGTCAAACCTAGCCGTATCTAGGTTTCTCTCGCGGGCCGCGAGACAGTGACCACAACGGGTCGCGGGGCGCGAGCAAGTGCCGAAATCACCTATAAAAGGAGCTTCAGTTCAACTTTCAATCCTAGTTCATTTCTTTCTTTCTCTGTCTATATAATAGCTCGGTATTATACCCCTAAAACACGAAGTTCTGCCTCATTGTAAGTATTTTGAACCCCGATCACTAATTCGTTACCCTACCCGATTGATCTAGGGCCCCGTAACGCATGTCGAGGCTCTGCCTGACTAAGTTTGCTGGGGTTCTGTCTCGTGATGTATGGCTAATGTGATTTGGGTTATCTTACTAACACGTAGGCATTTTGCGCCGCGCGACAGGGAGACCCCTGTGTCTCACGGGGCGCGAAATGCCCATGTCCTACCGAACCCCTGAGTGCCACGTGTCTGGTATCATGTTAGACCTAGGTGATGAATGGTCAAACCTAGCCGTATCTAGGTTTCTCTCGCGGGCCGCGAGACAGTGACCACAGCGGGTCGCGGGGCGCGAGCAAGTGCCGAAATCACCTATAAAAGGAGCTTCAGTTCAACTTTCAATCCTCGTTCATTTCTTTATTTTTCTATCTATATAATAGCTCGGTATTATACCCCTAAAACACGAAGTTCTGCCTCATTGTAAGTATTTTAACCCCGATCACTAATTCGTTACCCTTCCCGATTGATCTAGGGCCCCGTAACGCATGTCGAGGCTCTGCCTGACTAAGTTTGTTGGGGTTCTGTCTGGTGATGTATGGCTAATGTGATTTGGGTTATCTTACTAACACGTGTGCATTGTATGTTTTTAATAGAAAATAATCAGGAAAATCAACAGGAAGCTGTAGAAATACATAAGTCTACAATGCAAGTCATTCTCTTTTTCTACGAAACTGTGTTACAAAATCTCAAATATTTTCAGTTATACTTACAGTGATTGAGTCTTTGTATTCTACAATTGTTGTCGGTATGTGGGGTTTTGTATACACTACTAGTCAAGCGTTACTATTAGACAAAGAGTTAGCCAATAGTAATATGACCACAGTTATGGAACTGCCAACATGACAAATAATGAATGAGTAATTGGGTAGATATAAACATGGTAATCGCTCTCAATACTTTAAAGTTATAAAAGCTTATTTTGATTAAACTGGGATGCACTCGCCAGTATTTCTTGCTAATAAAATATATTTAAAACGCGTTTCAGATAACTTGATGTGAAAGCTATTAGAAGCCAGCTATGGAGCACTGAAGGCTTGAAGAAAGTGGCTATAAAAATTACCTAAATAAAAGAAGTTTATTTTTTCAATAATTAGGGTTTATCCCTATAAAGATGTTATGAATAAAACATGGGTTTTATCCCATTTTGTTGAATAACAAAGTTTGGTGTTTTGAAACTCTGAAATTTATTTCCTAACTACGATCCTGATGTCTCATTTCCGCTGCCAAATTAATAAACACCGATGCCACTTGACTGGTTCATGGCTCCAGCTCCCGTGTAGGGGTCGGGGGTTGCGACATGTGTAGAGTTTATTTCTCTTTAAGGGAAAAGTGAGAGAAGGTGGGTTTATGTTGAATATATATAGGGTAGGGTTTATTTCCGACTCGTGTATAGTGTAACCTTTGATTATTTCTGCACTTTTGCACTTATTTAAGAGATTATCTTAGTTATTGTAGTAGGCCCCTCTTTTGGAGGTGACGTTACCCTCAACCCAGTAGTTTGAGTCAGCAAGGATACAATCCTAAAGGGTCGGATTATTGAAAGATAATTAATTAAGTTATTAATGCAAATTATGGTAGGCCTCTCTTTTGGAGCTGACGTTACCCTCGACTAAGTAGTCTGAGTCAGCAGGGATACAGTCCTAAATAGCCGGGTTATAGTATTAATAGTAGTTAACTTATGAGGGAATCAAAGAGTTTGGACCCCCCCCATCCAATACCGTTAAGTATTGAAGGAGGTCCTACTAAATTTGACCCAGGTCCATTGCAGGACCTCTAAACGCTGAACAATGGCAAGACTCTTACCAAACCGTTCCCTTAACCCCCGACCAGGTAGCCAACATACCTCCATATAGACCGTGGAGATATGAATGGTGAAAATCTTTTATTTTATATAGACAGTAAAATAATGTCAAGACACCACGGACAAACGATAAGGAAGAATCACCTTCAACATAAGAAACTAGTTATTCAAGTCATTAATACAAAACCAAGTAAAAAGTGAGAAAAGATTAAAAATAAAAAGTATTACACTAGACACTTGTCTTCACCAAGTGATGTAAGAGACTTAGGCAAACATGGCCTTGATTGTCAAGAACTCTTACGATCAATCTTGGATCCCGAGACGACTCACACACTCTATGATGGACAATGGATGATGGTGGTGGATGATGGTGTTATGGTGGTGGTGGGTGGTGGTGGGTGAAGTGTGAGAGAGGTGGTGTGCCAAGGGATGGTTTGAGCTTGAGACAAGCACTCCTATTTATAGGCTGAACAGAAGCTCGGGCACGACCCCGTGTCCAGTGGGCACGGCCCCGTGTCCACATCCTTCTCTTTCTTCATTTAATGCAGCTTGTCTTATTAGTTGACCACGCCCCCGTGTCCGCTGAGCACGACCCCGTGTGCAGAAGAATCTTTGTACTATGAAGATTTGCCTGGATTGTGCGAATCTTATAGTTGACCACGGCCCCGTGTCCGCTGAGCACGGCCCCGTGGTGGGCAATAGAAGCTTCTACCACTTTGTCTTTTCTGTTGACACTTGGGCACGCCCCCGTGCTGGCTGAGCACGGGGCGTGTTCAGTCTTATGTCTTCTTGTTTTGCTTGGGAAGATGCTGTCGTGGGGTCGGGCATGTCATGTTTGTTCCTTTTCTTGTATTTAGGTTAGATTTTGCTGTCTTTTTGCTTCTTTTGTTAATTTGAGCTCATTTAATCCTGAAAATACAAAAGGAAGACAAAAGCACACTTTTTCCAACATTAGTACTAAAAAGGGTTAGTTTTATGCCACAATTGATGTAATTTATATGGTAATCGCTCTCAATACTTTAAAGTTATAAAAGCTTATTTTGATTAAACTGGGATGCACTCGCCAGTATTTCTTGCTAATAAAATATATTTAAAACGCGTTTCAGATAACTTGATGTGAAAGTTATTAGAAGCCAGCTATGGAGCACTGAAGGCTTGAAGAAAGTGGCTATAAAAATTACCTAAATAAAAGAAGTTTATTTTTTCAATAATTAGGGTTTATCCCTATAAAGATGTTATGAATAAAACATGGGTTTTATCCCATTTTGTTGAATAACAAAGTTTGGTGTTTTGAAACTCTGAAATTTATTTCCTAACTACGATCCTGATGTCTCATTTCCGCTGCCAAATTAATAAACACCGATGCCACTTGACTGGTTCATGGCTCCAGCTCCCGTGTAGGGGTCGGGGGTTGCGACATGTGTAGAGTTTATTTCTCTTTAATGGAAAAGTGAGAGAAGGTGGGTTTATGTTGAATATATATAGGGTAGGGTTTATTGCACAGTGGAGTGGGAGTTGGGCTCGACCCGCGTATATGGATCCACTGAATGTAATGTGTCTCGCCCACCAATTGTTCGTTTTAAAATCATCAAGTGAATATATAGGTTAATATACATGTATACGTGTGTGTTAAATTAGAAACACTTGGTTCGATTTATTAGTTTAAACAGCATGTTTCTCTCCTCGCGGTTTATTATTTAATAAATAATAATAATAATAATAATAGCATTAATAAAACACCTTTCTTTCGATGATCAGGGTCAAGGGTTCGAGTTGTCATAGTTGAAACCTAGGGCTAATTTAACTGAAACTGCGATTTATTAGGTGTTTGATATATTCGAGAAGGAATGGAAACTATTCAGTTTCCCGGGTTTGAATTTTTGGAGTGTGTAAGTACAAAATTACCCTTGTTACTTTAATTAAATAGAGAAAATTAACCTCATAATTACGGTCATGCCAATGTATTAAAATCTCAAGATGATGTAAATCAAGGGTCCAGTTAAGTTCATACGGTTCACTTTCTACCTAGTGTTTACTCTAGAACCCTACCCAATATATATAAGTATATATATATAGGGAGCCGCTAGAATGAGAACCACCACGAGTTATGAGAACCACGAGAACCGCGCCCCGCGGGTGGTCGTCGGCGACGAAATTTTTTTTACACCTAGATCCGTATATTTTAGGGGGGGTGTAAATTTTCGGTTCAAACGGCGCGCCCGAGGGGGTAGTTTTTTACGCCCAAAGTTTGGTAAAAAAAAAAAGAAAAATTAAAAAAACCCAAACTTTGGGCGTAAAAAACTACCCCCTCGGGCGCGCCGTTTGAACCGAAAATTTACACCGCCCCCCCTAAAATATACGGATCTAGGTGTAAAAAAAATTTCGTCGCCGACGGCCACCCGCGGGGCGCGGTTCTCGTGGTTCTCATAACTCGTGGTGGTTCTCATTCTAGCGATCCCCTATATATATATATATATAAGTCAAATAAATAACAATACTCTTACAACTTGCATCAAACAAATTTAACATTACATTTATGTTTCAAAAGTCTTCATATATATAGGATAAGGATTCGTTAGGAACCACCCTTTTATTGTGAGAACCAAGTGTGAACACAACCAAAAAATACCTAAAAAAATAAAAAAAAAAACTCAAAAAAGAATTTTTAACCATTTTTTTATAAAAAAAATCGCTATATTTCGTCACCCAAAAAAAATTTTGAGAAACAATTATCCATGCACATGTGCATATGCATCATTTCTTGGACAAATTCCGTAATACATTACTAATATCAGACAATTGCACTTTCATTTACAGTATCATTCATAATACACTACTTTTTACATTAACAATATTAGAAATGCAAGTGTGCATCTATATGTATGAACTTGTTATAACATTAACAACACTAGAAATGCACATATGCATATATATGTATGAACATGTTATAACGTGTTTTGGTACACCACTTTGAATAGACCTTCCCTTTCATCTATCATACCATCCTTAATACACTACCATTACCTCCTACCATCCGTAATACAATGCCATTGCCTCCTACCATCCATAAGACGGTACTATTACCAATATTTCACTTTATTACATGTACATCAACACCCTTTATACCATCCAAACAACATATTACATCATAAAGTGACAAATATAATCAAACCAACAACCACTAGATATAACTAACCAAAACATATGTATATGGGCCTAATTCATCATTTAAAATCACAAACTTTTTGTAACAAAACACGTTATATGATGGTTATACATAATGATGCACATGCGCATTCTTAATATTGGTAATGTAAAAATTAGTGTATTGCAGATTGTAATGTAAATGAAATGCATTTTTCTACTACTGGTAATACATTACGGAATTTGTCCAAGAAATTATACAAATGCACATGTGCATCTATAACTGTTACTCGGAAAAAAAAAGTTTTTTTTGTAACGAAATATAGCGATTTTTATTAGAAAAATATTTAAAAAAAAGTTGTGTGTTTTTTGGATTTTTTAGGTATTTTTTTGTGTTCAAATTGCTTCTTGTGCTTGTCACAATAGGGGACCGCTAAAATGAAAACTACCTTCAGTTGTAAGAATCGAGAGAACTAATTTCTAGCCACTATATTAACAAGATGGATAAACAAGATTAAAAATAATTAAAAATAATATTAAATAAATTTTGCCTTATTATGTTTTTAATATTTTAATGCAAAAGGGTAGTTTAGTAAAATTACTTTTTTTGTCTTTTTATATTTATTATTTTTTATTACTTTTTTGTATTATTATATTAGTTTTTATTTTTTAAACAAAATTTTTTATTAAAAGCTTTTTAAATTCAGATTTTTTAAACTTTTTACGATTTACGTTGTACGTTAAAATTTTTACGTTTAACGTTAAACTTTTTACGTTTTCCGTTAAACTTTTTACGTTTTACGTTAAACTTTTTACGTTTTTACGTTTTACGTTAAACTTTTTACGTTTTACGTTAAACTTTTTACGTTTTACGCTAAAAAATTTACGTTTTACGTTAAAAAGTTTACGGTTTACGTGAAAAAGTTTACGGTTTTAACTTTTACGTTAAAAACTTTACGTTTTACGTTAAAAAATTTACGTTTCACGTTAAAAAGTTTATGGTTTTACCTTTTTTTTCAAATACTTTTTTACACAAAACGAACAAACCCAGAAATCGCTACTCGGTAGGTGTCTCAGATAGATTGTTATCATCATCGACTGGGAAAAAATAACAAACCAACAACAGAAATCAAAACAATGTTTAGATTCTTGAAAAAAACGGGGTTTGGCTCAGATTTTTCCGATAATCAGAGGCTGCAAAGTGGGGTTGCAGGTTCAAAAACCTACCCTCCACCATCCTTGTCGCGCCATCGTCATAAAAAATATGTGTTTTGTTCCATCATCACCGCCCAAATCCAAACATCAAACCTACATAATTCACTGTTCAAACTTTCAAAAAAAGACACCCAAAGATCAAGAAGGTCAAAACCACAAGTGTGCAACGATACAAAGCAAAAAATCTGAAGATGAACACATGAAGAACACCAAGATCAAACAAGTACTAACAGATCAAACAAACCACACAACAACCCCCCCCCCCCTTTCACCCACCCCAAACCCACCACAACAACCCCTTCACCCACCCCTAACCCACCTGATTTGCCCATCCTAACAGATCAAACAAACCACACAAGATCCAGGGCTCAAACAAAGATTAAAAAAATCCAAACATGTCACCGGACGCCGTCAGATCACCCACCCCCTTCACCCCATCATTCGCCGCCACCACCGCCGACCAACCACCTCCCACCACCGTCTTCTGCCGCTGACCAACCACCTCCTCACCGCCGATCAAACATCTTTTGGATTCCTTGAGGAGATGAGAGATGGGTTGCAGGTCTAAGGGTTGTCAGATGTGACAACTCGTATTTCCGAACCTATCTTTGTACCTTGATGTGATGTAAACACTATGTGACTATGTGAATTGAATGATTAAATGGAATGTTATGTTATGCGAATATGTGTTGTGCTAGTATATATTTAGATGCTTTCTATCACGAATGAAACCAAACGCACAACACCACTCGATCGCACAAGGCCATTTGGGCCACAACTTGTATTCGGATCAAGGGGAGCCCATGTGAAGGGTTCGGCCCACCCATCTCACACGCATAACATTAGGGTGTTGTAACCGTTCTACACTTTACCAAAAACACACACAAGTTTACAAACCCTAGAAGCTCTCTCTCTCTCTCTCGTTTTTCTTGGAACTCGACGGCAACAAGGAGCCTCTCACTCGAAGTTCCATCATTCGGATTAACCTTCAATCATCTCTAATCAGGTTGGTGTTTGAGTTATCGTATATATGTTTGATGATGTTGTGATATTTATGCTAATATAGTTGCAAGATGATCTAGGGTTTCGATTAACATGATAGATTACGAATATATGAAATTGGCTCGCATGTATATTGTTGTAAATCGATTTCAAGTTGTTAATCACATGAGGTAGTTGATGATTTAGAATCGGATGAGTATGGTGATGATAATCGGCTGCATGTTGTTGAAATCGGGTTAGTCGTAGGGTAGATCATGGGGTGTTATATGATGGCTTGAAACCTTGGATAAGATATGTTTATGTGTTTTGATGTTTGTTCATGATTATGTTCATACTAGGGTTCATAAAAATTGTTTAGAACATGCTCAGTTGATCGAGATTATTAGCAATAGATAGTTGGAAAGATTGTTAATTGATAAAAAGTAAATAAGGAAATCATTGAATGATTGTAACTGAGTGTCATAATTTTCGGATATTTGAACCAATCGCACAAGATCTCTTCGCCGCACAAGAGGTCCACTCGCACAAGGGGTTTAGTCGAACAAGTCATCTGGTCGCACAAGATGATCTGATCGCACAAGTTATTCCAGGTCGCACAAGGCGGTTGGGCCGCACAAGATGTGTGAGTAATTAACTGTTGGGCTGGTTGTTTATGTTGGGCCGGGTTGGTAATCGGATCACACAAGATGATTTCTTGTTTATTGTTATTTGGGTCGAATTAACACAACCGCACAAGAATACTTAAATCGCACAAGGTTATTATTTATTTGTTTGGGCCGTGTTATGCTTACGGATTTATTTGGGTTACATGCTTTTGGGCCGGGTAGTAATGGGCTTCGACGAATGACTCGCACAAGGTCATTAGACTTGTGCGAGCCCAATCACTTAATGTCAATATGTCTTATCTGTTGAACGTGATGTTGCCATGATCTATACGTGCTTGAAACCTGTTAGTTATGCGTAAACCTATGTGCATTACTTGAGTCAAAACCTGACTTGTATGGTAACCCTATTAGGACGCGGTTGACCACTCATAGTTCAAGAAACCCTTTTGTATATCTGCCGAGCAAACCAAGGTGAGTTCACACAGCCAAGGCATGGGATTCCCGGGTTGGGGATTGGGGTTAGATTATTTGAAATGGATAACTACTCGTACTTACGCTATCGCTAGACTATATACCATCGTCCTCAGGATAGTCAGGACACTTACGTAAAACCTACGTAACCTAGTATCTACCATTGTCTCCCGGGTCGGGAGGACACTTACGTAAAACCTACGTAAACTAATACCTACTACTGTCTTCCGGGTCGGAAGGACACTTACGTAAATCCTACGTAAACCCCACACGTACCACTGTCCTCGGGGAAGGGCACTCACGTAAATCCTACGTGACCTTGTACGTATTCCTGTTCTCGGATTTAGAAGAACACATGGTTGCAAATAGTCTAGTAAGTACAAACATGGGAAGCCCCCATTAGTAAAGATAAACGTGGGAAACCCCCACCAGTAATACATATGACCATGGGAAACCCCCACTATTAGCACATACCTACATGGGAAGCCCCCCACTAAATGCATATATGATTTGTTATAACGAACTTATTAACTGTGAACTCGCTCAACTAGTTGTTGACTCTCTGCTGCATGCCTTGCAGGACCTTAGGTACATATGGAGCTTGCACAGGGAGGAGCAGGTCGTTGTGGGCATGGATCTTGAATGCTTAATGAAACACCTATGACATTTCTTACATTATTATTTGTGTTGGGTTTACTTACATGCTTCCGCTACTTAAACAAAGTTGGTTTTGAACCTCAATCATGTCGTGATGAATTACATTATCTACTTTTATTATTAAATGCTATGTTCGATATGATTGGTGGCTTGATCCTGGTCAGTCACGCCTCCAAGCGGTGATACTCCGCGTGTGGATTTTGGGGGTGTGACATCAGAGAAGCGAGGGAACGCAGTAACATCATCAGCCAATACCGCTCACACATGAGTGAAACCCACCTGTGCGGCGACGGCTACGATCGGAGACGGAGAAGGAGGGGGGGTACAACGGGGACTAGGTGCGGCTGCAGATTAAGTGGGAGGGGGGATCGGAGAAGATGAAGATGAAGCTCTTGTTTGGTTTTTAAAGATGAAGCTCTGGTTCATGAACAAATGAAGAGAGAGGAAAATGAAAGGAGGCAAAATGAGGAGAGAGGCATGTCTGGTAGATTTAAATGAAAAGAGATTGTAAGATTTGACATTTGGGGTAAATGATCAAACTACCCCTTTTTCTGGTAGATTTAGCGGCTCCCTATGTATATATATATATATATATATATATATATAGAGAGAGAGAGAGAGAGTATAATGTACAAAACGCCTTAACGTACATTAACGTACGCGACAACATATATAACTTGCGTGATTTTTTTTATCAACTTTAACGTGCGTGATTTGTATCCCGTGCGTGATTATAGGGCTCCCATGCGTGATTTTGTACCCCCATGCGTGATTATCACACAACCAACTGATCCATGCGTTATTAAGCCCTGATCTGATGGTTATGCCTGTCGCGTACGTAAAGTACGATAAGGCGTTTTGTAAGTTAACCCCTCTCTCTCTCTCTCTCTCTATATATATATATATAGGATCACGCTAAAATGAGAACCACCTCGAGTTGTAAGAACCGCGAGAACTTTTTGATCCGGGCCTTGGTGGACCAAAATTTTTTTTCAGAAATGTAGATGCATGTATAAAAACAACATTTGTAAAAAAAAAATTCAAAAAAAAATGTCGTGGGTGTAGTTTTGAGCAACACAAGTTTGTGTTTACGGGACCCGTAAATTTTCCGACCAGATTTACGGGTCCCGTAAACACAAACTTGTGGCGCTCAAAACTACACACACGACATTTTTTTTTTTTTTAATTTTTTTTTACAAATGGTGTTTTTATACATGCATCTACGTCTATGAAAAAAAAATTTGGTCCACCGCGCCCCCTACGGTGTAGTTCTCACGGTTCTTACAACTTGAGGTGGTTCTCATTTTAGCATTCCCTTATATATATATATATATTGTAAAACAAGCAAGTGTGTTGATGTATGGTTTTGGGTTGAAGTAAAGTGTAATGGCATATACAAGAATTTTTTTTCCAGTGAGTTTCTACATAAGTTAGTTTCTACATAAGTTTTCAAAAAAAAAAAAAGTCTTTTTCATATATGTTCTCACTACCGAGTGGGTTCTTAGAAACCCAGTCTTTGAATGCTAGATACGCCTTTTGATACTAGGTCCTCCCCTGACTAAGTGAGATGCATATTGCAAGAGATAAACAAGTTAAGATGATGTAGACATAGAAGAAGAGGGGCCAAAGTTAAGGCATACAAATTATAAAGAAAGCTAGGTAGTGATGGGCTTCCACATGTGAAGTTAGTCATGTAGGCTCACTACATAACAGACCCACGAGCCCTCGTCTTCTTCTGTCCCTAGCTCCTTTGGAACTTAGCGCTACTTAATTGTATGGACATATATGCCATATACATTACATCAAATAAATAGTAAAACAACCCCTTTTATATATATTGATGTAGATCGAAATATATAGTAGTTATAGATGAAAGTAACATATATTAAATATGAAAACCTAATACATCCACATTTGTACTCACTATAGCTACAACTCATCTGGTACTATGCATATATATAGTCACACTATGATATACATATAAATGGTTACCTCTTTAATACAAATATATTATTATTAACTTATTGCATACTTTTATAGTATATATCTTGTCTTTTGGTCAAGTACATTGCATTAGAAATGATCGAACTTACGACGTGTCTTGTCTTTTATAGTTGCTACATAATTTTTTAACATTTAAGTCGAACACCAAACTCTCATTTTCTATAACGATCCAAGTCTATTTAGTTATATTCCAAAACGACGAATTGTAACATATTAATTAAGCTTTTGTGGTATATAGGGTCCATACATATATATGAATTGATTTGGACGATTGGTAGATGTGACGCGTTTATATCATGTTTATAGTTTACAATTATTATGGTAGGGTTGCGAATGGACGAGTGGTAGATGTGACGCGTTTATATCCTGTTTATAGTTTACAATTATTATGCTAGGGTTGCGAAAAATACAGATTAAATCAAGACGTTAAGGGTTGTGTTTAAAAGTAACGAAGATATGTAGACAATATATGTTATGTGAACCACAAATAAATTATCAATCTGATTTAAAATCTTGGTCGTGACAAAAACATTCATGATCATCATGTACGTTCGTCTAAGCAATTGCCGACACGGACACATATATATGCATCAAGTGCCATAAATATATATAACCTTTCGTCTTTCAGAAAAATTACTTTACAAGTTATGACTCGAATTGAAGAACAAACATATAAACTCATAAATAGAAACATTTTTTTGAGAAAATATTATTTCTGAACTAATAAACATTAAACAAACTTCTTATTCTTGGGGTCATGGTTAAGACATGATTCGACATGCAGGAACATAAATAAAAGACTACCCCCCCCCCCCCCCCGGTAATGATGCATGGTAGTTGTCATGGATTGAACCACGATTACCATGGGCCACCTTTTTCCATTTTCCAAGATTTTGACACTTTAAAAAATAAATTAAAATAGATACTAGTTTGGGTCATGACTATACCCTTAGGATGGGGGTTTTGGATGGTGGATTAGACTGAAGGATGTGGGGGTCATGGTTGGGACATGATGTGTCACATAGGAACATGAATGGAAGGCTACACCACCTCCCTCAATGATTCATGGTGGTTGGCGTGGATTGAACCACGGCCACCTTTTTCTGTCTTCCTAGATTTTGACACTTTAAACAATAAATTGAAATTATAAAGTGGATAGTGCTTTGGGTTATGACCACACCCATAGGGTAGTGGTTTTAGATGGTGGATTAGAGGTGGGTGACATGACGACTATGTGAAAGGTCATGGTGGTCGGAGGGTTATGACCACACACTTAGCTTTAGATGTGTGTGACATGACGTCTATGTGGAGGGTCATGATGGTTATAAGGGTAATGACCACACCCTTTAACCTTATAGTGGCTTGTCAAATCTTGATGAATAACAATTATCGGAATAAAAATTGAAGTGATCGAGAGCAAATAAATATGTTCACCCAATGATTCATATGTTCCTAAAAGAAGGTTAATTATGTGAAAATCCTTAAAGTTAAACTCAAGACTGTCAAGAAAGATAATGTGGGTTAGATGGTCGAGCAAACCACGTAGGAATATGGCTATTGTTGTCTGTAATCTTAGAAGCAGAAGTCGTAAGACGGTCTCAGGTCGGTCGACTTAGGAGTTACAAGTATTTGTCTTTGACCAGGGGCACAGGATTGAAGGGGCGGGGAGGGACGCCTGACCCCCCGAACTTTTCACGCAGTAGTGTTAGGTATGTACTTTTCGTATAGAAATTTTTAGGTATATACGTTTTCGACCCCCGGTTTAAAAAAATTAGGTATATACGTTTTAGACCCCCCGGTTTTATAAAAAAATTATTTATATAGCCCAAATAAAATATTTAATCACTAGTACATAATTGATCAAAAGATGCTATGGGTATTTTCAAAAGATGCGGTTCCCCTCTCTAACCGCATCTTATGGGTATTTTGAAAATGATTTATGTATGTTTCAAAAAAAAAACATGGGCCAAAAGATGCGGTTCTTATGGAACCACATCTTATAGGAGTTTTGAAAAAAAAAATCAAAAGCCAAAAGATGCGGTTCTAGAACCGCATCTCTTGATATAACGGTAATAAACAAAAACTAATAATAAAAAAATAAGAATATATATTAGTTGTATACGTATGATTGAATATTTTTTTATTAATGATACTAAATAACAAATATAAAGAAAAATGTTTTCATATATAGTATTAATAATAATATATGAATAATTTTCTTATGATAAACTAATTACTTTTTTAATGATTACAAATATTTATTTTATTTATTTATTGATTTATTGTGTATGCATGTAAGTACTTATATAGTAATATGTATGTGTTAATGTATGTATATGTGTACATATCGATGTATCGTTAAATGATTAATAAAATGGGGTTTAAACATATATCGACAATCGTGTGTATGTTGTTTAAACATATAGCGACGATGGTCAACTAAGGTTCTTCGTGCTACATTATTGTCAATAAAGACCGTTTAGGATGATTAATGGTCCATTAAGATGATTGTTATGTCAAGTAGGGACAATGGTGCTCAACTAGAGTTGTTCATGCTCCGATTTTGTCAATAAAGGGCTTTAAGGGTCATCAGTTGTCTATTAGGGAGATTAATGGACCAATTAGGCTAGTAATGGTCAACTAGGGTTGTTTATGCTACATTGGTGTTAATGAAGCTTGTTTAGGATAATTAATGGTATATTAGGATGATCGATATATCAATTAGAACAAAGGTGATTAACTAGGGTTGTTCATGCTACATTTTTGTTAATGAAGGACGTCTAGGATGATTAGTAGTCCATTAGGATGATTGATAGGTTAATTAGGGCCAGTGGTTGTTAACTAGGGTTGTTCATGTTCTATTTATTGTCCATAAAGGGCGTTTCAAATGATCAATGGTCTATTAGAATGATTGATGGGCTAATTAGGGCCAGTAGTGGTCAACTAGGGTTGTTCATGCTACATTAGTGTCGATGAAGGTTGTTTAGGATTATTAATGGTCCATTAGGATGATTGATAAATCAATCAGTGACAATGCTGGTCAACTAGGGTTATTCATGCTGCATTTTTGTTAATGAAGGAAGTTTAAGATGATTAATGTTCCATTAGGATGATTGATAGGTCAATTAGGGCCACTTGTGGTCAACTAAGGTTGTTCATGTTCCATTATTGTCAACGAAGGGTGTTTAGGACGATTAATGGTCCATTAGGATGCTTGATGGGCCAATTAGGGACATTGATAGTCAACTAAGGTTGTTCATGTTCCATTATTTTCAATGAATGGCGTTTAAGATGATCAATGGTCCATTAGGATGATTGACGGGCTAATTAGGGCTAGCGATGGTCAAGTAGGGATGTTCATGCTAAGGGCGTTAAGAATGATCAATGGTCCATTAGAATGATTGATGAACCAATTAGGGCTAGTAACGGTCAACTAGGGTTGCTCATTCTACGTTAGTGTCAATGAAGGTTGTTTATGATGATTAATGGTCCATTAGAATGATTGATAAATTAATTAGGGATAGTGATGGTTAACGAGGGTTGTTAATGCTAAATTTTTGTTAATGAGGTTGTTTAGGATGATTAGTGGTCTATGAGGATGATTGATAGGTCAATTAGGGCCAATGGTGGCCAACCGGGGTTGTTCATGTTCCATTATTGTTTCATCCAATCATCAAACAATACATTCTAGTCATCACTCTCTCATTCTTCCCCTTCTCTCTGACTCTCCTCCCTTCTCTCTTAGAATTGCCACCATCACTTTGTCATAGAACCACCACCTCACCGGAACCCAACCAACATTCAAGCGAAGCTCGAAACCTAAACCACCAACACTGCCATCAACATTGAATCGAAGCTCGAAACGTAAACCACCAACGCCGCCATCAACTTATGCATTGCACTTACACATTTAAAACGCTTAAAACCGACAAAACGCGCATAGCCTACAAACTTGAATTTCGAACAAAAGGGGAACGCCCCTCTCGTGCGAAAGGCCCTCTCTCACAAGAGGCCCCTCTCGTCCATATTCCCTCTCGTCCCAAACTCCGCGTCAGCCTATAAATACCAACCCACTACTTCATTTTTCCACTTCCACAACTTCGAAATTCTCTTTAAATTTCTGATTTCGCACTTTCCAGCTGAGCTTGTTCCAGCAACACTCTAAGTGAGTTTTCAACTCACAAACACTCTACTTTCCTTTACAATCTTCTACATTTCTATCTTTTTGCAAGAACTCCATATCAAATCAGCTGGTACATCAGATTTACCTTGGCAATCTGATAATAACTCTCACTATCTGGAGGACCAAGCTAAGATTGGAGTTTAACTTTCAAACCTTTAAAAAAAACAACTTTATGATATTGAACTTAGCCGAATTAGAGACTCTCTGAGCTCATAAGCTAAGTTCATAGCTGTGGATTCATGTTAGAGTCAATTCCAGCAGAGAAGATGAACAATTCAACCAAAACCGAACTGATTTTATCTCGAAACATTGGTCGTCGCCCGAAAGGCAACCCTCTCGCACGAAAGGTTAACCCTTTTGCGCATCAGGAGCCTTCCTCTCGCATTCAAATGGATTCGTAACTGACCGAAAACTAAGACATGTGGCGGATTCCCCTCACTGGAGAACCATTGATAACAAGTATCCTGAATTTGTGAAGGATACGAGAAACATACGATTTGGGCTAAATTCAGACGGGAATATTCTATAATTGATGACGTAAAACTCTTTGGAATTCAGGTGTAGATGTACCAAGCCAATAAGAAAGAACTCTTTAGGATTTGGGTGTAGATGTATATAATAAAAATACAAATTAGTTTTTTAAGTTAATACTATATAACGAAAACTAAAATACTAAAATGTAATTCTGAAATATAATATAAAGAATTATTATTTTAAATAATCAAAATTTAATTTTGTTCTCTCACCTAAACTCAGATCTCCCACGATTACTTTTATTTCCCTCTCTAATTTTCTCCAAATTTAAAATTTCCCGCCTAGAACTTTCATCAAATCCTTTTTGATTCTCACATCTGTCACACATATACATAATTAGGCTTCAATAGAGTAGAATCGAAAGTAAACGAAGAAGAATGAGAGAATCCTAGAGCATGCTCATTTCAAACGAGTTGATCTTCCATCGTCGACGAAAAATGGAGTTAACTTCCGGCCTCCATGCCGCTGTTGTCGTTTCAGACGAACAAAACAAACCCAAACGATGAAACTATTCGATTTTTGATGTCCTATTGAATTTTTTTGGTTCATTCTGTTTAATTGAATCGTTTTCTCTCTGAACGCACTATAACCACCAGAAATATTTCATTATTTCAGATGAAAGTGAGTTGGCAAACGAAAAGATTACCGGTTATAGTGAAAGACATGCGTGTATCACGTGTAAGTACAGTTTTGATTCACTTCATAACCAGCGGTCTCCTTTCAATTCCGATTTTCATCGATTCAATGTAAATTTAGTTAACGTAATTGTAATTAATTTGATTATTTGTTGTTCATCGAGTATTACTGGTCTTTCTTTATAATATAGCTATTTAATATGTACCAGCCAGTTTATTGGTTTAATTTAGATATCTATGTGTGTGTATTTGTTTTAGAACTCCATTTGATCCTCCAAAATGCAGGAATAGTGTCAAGTTCTCTTCTTTTCTTCTTAGTTTTTATGCCTTTAATTGAATGCAAGAATGGCATAAAGTTCTGGAAACACCATTCGGGCTTTTGGTGCTTGCCTAATTCTTCAATTATCTGAATTAATTTTGATCTGTTGTTATAATGTACAATCTCTCACTGTAATTTTTGATCTGATGTTATAATTTTTTATCTGAATTAATCCTAAATGGTTTAACAAGCATCTATGTGTCTCTTCAATCTCCCACTGTAGGCATATGTGTATGTTTATGTTTTGGACTTAATTGAATTGTTTAAAATTTAATGTTGACTTATTCTTTTTTTACCAGGATGGTGATCTGATCAAATGGGACAAGGCAAAAATTGGATACCATGTAGGCATTGATATAGCAGAGGGCTCGGTAAATTTGCTTTAAATATATTTATCATTTGTATTAGTTATGAAAGTTTTAAGCATATATATCGAAAACTTGTGACCTTAACTCTTTTGACATTTCAACATGGTCAATTTCTTATGACAAATCCCACCAATTTAAGTTAAACACTTGCACTTGGGAATTCAGTTTGGTCAATTGATAAGTAAACAAAACAACCTATTTGTGGAGCATATTCATTGTCACAAAATTACATAGCCATCAATTAAAATATAGTGGATTTTAGTTCTGTGGTGATTTTCATATTCACAACCACATTAAAATATGCAAATAGAAGATTGTCGCACTTGTTAAAATATAGTGGATTTTGATTATCACATAAGACATAAAACATGTATGTTTTTGCATTAGATGAATGCCTTTTGCATTGTTTGATAAATGCTTTTTGTATGGTTTGTGATTAATGATTTGGTAGACTTATTGGTTTTGTAATATTGTCTGACTTGTAGGTCATGGATTTCAATCTTCATGTAGAGTAGATTTCGAACTACATGTCTTATGTGTATGCATGTATGATAGTATTTAATGTTTGAATTTAAAGATTGCATTTTATACATATGTACACTTGCGTATACATTTAATCTTCATTATATTAATTTAACGTTATGTTTTGTTAGAGAATTTCTACGGTTCCGATTGCATGTATGGATTGAAGACGTTGGTTTGGGTTGAAAGTATGAAGACATTGGTTCGGGAAGTTATTGCATATGTATTTTTGTTACCTTAAAACTTTTGTAATATTGTGTTACTTTGAAACCTTTGTATTTTATATTCTTGGGGTTATATTATATTGGTTCTAATTTAATTTTGTTGTTTTTCTATATTTTATCTAATTTTAGGCAATTTGTTAATCATAGGAATTTATTTGAAAATTTTCATAAAATTTCATGGAAATTAACAATATATATGTATATAATTTTACCCTAAACACCAAGAGATGTGGTTTTAGAGCCGCCTTTCATATGTACATTAGGAAAAATTAGTTTTTTGTTAATATATCAAAAGATGCGGTTCTAGAACCCCATCTTTTAAGTATATTAGGAAAAATTAGTTTTTTGTTAATATATCAAAAGATGCGGTTCTAGAACCCCATCTCTTGAGTATATTAGGAAAAATTAGTTTTTTTTTAATATATCAAAAGATGCGGTTCTAAAACCGCATTTCTTGGACCCGCATTATTTGGCATATAGCCAAAAGATGCCTTGCCATAAGATGCGGGTCTAAAACCGCATCTTATAGCCAATTTAACCACATCTTTTGATCAAATCTGTAGTAGTGAATAAAAAACCCAAAAATCAGATCTGTTGAGTCCAAATCATATTACTATGTTTATTATAGCCCAAAAATCATTATATAAAATCCAAATTAAAAGCCCAACCTAACATTGTATCAAAAAAAAAAACCCAAATCGGTAGATTTGGGGATTACGAACAATAAAAAAAAACAAAATAACTAGCGTCATTTAGCTGAGAACAGAAGAACAAAAGGGGCTAGATGGCTGGTGGTGTTGTTCGACTTCGAGGAGACGAGGAACAAAAGAACAGAAGGGTTGCGCTACTTGTGGTCTTGTTCGACTTGTTCAATTTTCAAGGTATGTGTTTTTTATCTTTAGGTTTAATTTAGAGCTTCAATTTATGTGATTTAGGTTGAAATTTGGGGTGAAATTGGTCTGATTTTTTTCCCTAAACTTGTTGAATCTTTCTGTAACTATTAGAGTTTGAAATTTAGGAGAACCCGGTACCCACCGTCCTCTCGCCTTTTTAATATTTTGGTATCTTTGTTTATTTGTTTGTTAAACAATGTTTGACCCGACCTGAATCGAATCACCGACATCCGACCCGAACATACACCTCGAAACTACGCAATATATTTTTTTTTAGGTTCGTTACCTTCCGACCCCCAAACTTTTTTTTCAAGCTTCGCCACTGTCTTTGACGGAGAGTACTCGGACACCATAAATTTTAAAGAAATTAACTTGTGGAAAATTATATATATGTCAAATATCATAAATTTACTAATATTTATAACAAAAATACGCGAATATCACTATAATTAAAAGCTATATGTTCAAATAATAAAGTATTTCAAAACTTGAAATACATTCATTAATATTATCAACAAAGAAATTATGTTTTATTTATTATTTTAAGTCAAACTCATCCTGATTTGACCGACTAATTTTGAATCTGGTTGAGGTTGATCATTTGTGATCGATTCTGAGTAATTAGGTGAAGTTGAAGAAAACCTCCTCAACGCTTAGCGTACTTGTAGCGATTACTCGGCCTTCAAGACTTAGTTTTACAACATTGTTAGCAACTAGAATGAATCAGGATATTCAAAAAAATAAACCCATTCTAGCTAATTTCTTTTATCATATCTGAGCTAGTCAATTAATCGTTTTATTTATAATTACAAACTAGTGAGATTCCCTTCTCGCTTTGCGGCAGGAGTTCGGTCGGTATCTGTTCGTTTTGTTACAGTACTTGTACTTGCAATAGCCTATAGTGATCAAAAGAGAAAACCTTACATCGTTCGAAAACAAAAAAACTAATATCGATACTGGGACCTATGTTGTTCAGTTAATATCGATTCGATTGGTTTGCGTTCTGTGTTTATTTATTTTTTCAAAATTGCGATATACATTTTTTTGATAACGAATATTGTGCCGCAATCATACCAAACCGAACCGGAACCGACTTAACAACATTTGTATCGGTACCAACATTTATTTATTTTCATTTTCTTTCTGATTAATTGACACTGTAACGCTACAATCTTGTACCCAACCGAAGAACATCATTTTCGGTTTAGGAATTTATTTATATATTTTTTCTTTCGATAAACTGACATCGTATTGCTACCCTACCATACCGAACATCAATAACGCTACCAGTACCGTGACACTCTAAACCGATCGGTGTCGTACGAACAACATCGATGCTAGTACCGATGTTTGTTTTTATCGTTTTCAGCAATGTAAAACATGTGTTGATTTCTATACCAAGTGCATGTATCGTTTTGGTACAGTAACGAACCGAACCGATTCCGATCTAATGAACGCAGTAACATACATCACAATGCGTGGGCAAATAACTTGAAATGTTAAAAAATAAATAAACATAGACACGGATTTATTTATTTATTTATTTTGTAAAAACTTAACACAAAAAAGCAAATTAAATAGTCAATAAAATATAACCAATAAAAATGCTTAAAACTTATCTATTACTATTTATTACTAAAAATAACACATAAATATTTAAAAATTGTGATCTACTTTTCATCACAAGTTTTAATCAATATGTATAATTTTGAGGACTTCCTAGTGACAAATGTTTCAAAGATTGTACTTTATAATACAAATGTTGTGTATGGCATGCCCATGCGCGCACAGAACCATACCCACTCTTAATATACAAAATACCCAACTAGTTCCAAGGTTCCTACGCAGGACACACTTACGGACGCGTAACCATGACAACTCATAAAGCACACTTAGTATAAGTGGCAGCAGCCTGCAACCAATCAGTGTACGCCAGACTCTGTCTAGAAGATCTCCACGATGATTAATCATGCAGGGGACAAGCAGTACAAAATGATACTGACGTGTAGCCAATCAACAGACGCTATTCACTGCTCTACAATCTCCACTAAGAGCCGATGACAATCACGACAACAAGTACTTTGATAAGTGACGTGCAGCCAATCACGATGCGCGAGCATACCATCACCTCTGCAGACACTACATGTTGTGTCGGAGGAGGAGACCAAATGGATATTCCATAAAAGCAACATCCAGCCCATGGGCCATCAGCCCACATTCTTCTCCAAACTCTTCTGCTATAAATACACGTCTCCTCAAAAGGTTCAAGTTTCCTATTTCTCACCGTCTCACTCTAAACACACACATTGTTTTCCCTCTCTAAATGGTTATTTATTCTTACGTCGGAGCCTGGTTAAGAAAGAACCCCCCCCCCCCTTCCTTTAACGAGCTAACGATGCTTTTGTTTTCAAGATCATTCTACTTAGTTGTCTGAGTTAAAGAAGAGATAAAAGATAATCCCTTGTTGAAATACCACCTTTAGGTTCTATTCCTATGGATTTGAATTGATGTTTCTTCAACATACTTTACATTTTTAATGCATGATTGCTAATTGTGCAACAGTTTAGTTTTTTTTTTTTTTTTTTTTTTTTCAAGTTTCTTCTAAACTTATTAATTTGATTTAGTTAGGTTATTTCTAAAAACTATAGAATTGGTGGCGATTTAGCAAAAGAGTTCATTGTCAATTAATTAATTTAATCATTTTAGATTTCAAAAGAAATATTTATCAAATTTCAAGTGTGAAGTCGTTTATAAGAGCGATCGAACTTGTTTTGTTATTATTGTTATATTTCATTTTTCGCTTTTTAGGTATTTATCACATACACAACTTATCTTAAGTTAATGTAGTTGCCCATGATCCGTTGCTGATCACCTACTACTAATTAAACTTTCCATTTTTTATATGTTTTTTATGAGATCCATCGCTCATCCCTCGGTAACTACTGAAGGAAGGTGTCCATCGGTGACTTGCATGAAGAAGTTAATTTTGATTTTACATAAGAAAGAGAGTTTAGTATGGATGAACGAGTAGTACAGTGGGTGAAATGAAAAGAGTTTAAATTAATATCTGAGTTTGAGTCATATAGTTTGGTTTTATGTTTATCTATTGGTTTGTTAGGTCATGTTTGGTTGACAGGAATCCATAGGATTTCAAGGGAATTGGATTTCAATTCCAACAAAATCACTTATTTAATAGAATTCAGATTCCTTCTAAATTTCAAAGGAAAGTTTAAAAAACCACGGGAATGTTTCCAAAGTTACGGAAATAACCCCTTCCTCTTTCATTTTTATCTAAAAACCAAAAAATAAAAAAAAAATCAAAAAAATTCTAAAAAATCCAAAAAAAAAAATAAATAAATAAAAAAATCTAAAAAATAAAAATCCAAAAAATTCTAAAAAATCAAAAAATAATAAAAAATCCAAAAAATTCTAAAAAATCAAAAAAACACTAAAAAATGAAAAAAAATAATAAAAATCTAAAAAATAAAAAAATAATAAAAAATCCAAAAAATTATAAAAAAATCTAAAAAGTCCAGAAAATAAAAAAAAGCAAAAAAATTCGAAAAAATCAAAAAATAAAAAAAAAATCTAAAAAATAAAAAAATAATAAAAAATCTAAAAAAACCCAAAAAAATACTAAAAAACCAAAGAAAAATTTAAAAAATAAAAAATATCTAAAAATAATAAAAAAACCAAAAAATAATAAAAAATCCAAAAATTTATAAAAAACAAAAAATTCTAAAATATCCAAAAAATTCTAAAAAATCAAAAAAATAATAAAAAATCTAAACAAACCAAAAAAAATTCTAAAAACAAAAAAAAATTAAAAATCAAAAAATCAAAAAAATAATAAAAAATAATAAAAAATCCAAAATATTCTAAAAAATAAAAAATTCAAAAATTCAAAAAAATAATTTTTTGGATTTTTTCAATTTTTTAGAATTTTTGGATTTTTTAAGGCTTATTGGCCTGTAATAATCCCACCTACACCTTTTTGGCCAATAATAATCTCACCTCAGAATATTCCCCACACCAGTCCCATTTTTCAGATATTTTGCCCACACTGGTCCCCAGTTAAAAATCCCTAACTCAGTTAGTAAAATGGCTTATGTGGCAGATGATGTTTTAAAAACTGATTATGTGGCAGATATGTGGCAGATGATGTGTTAAAAACTGATTACCTGTAATAATCCCACCTACACCTTTTTGGCCAATAATAATCCCACCTACACCTTTTGGCCAATAATAATCCCACATAAGCCATTTTACTAACTAAGTTAGGGATTTTTAACTGGGGACCAGTGTGGGCAAAATATCTGAAAAATGGGACTGGTGTGGGGAATATTCTGAGGTGGGATTATTATTGGCCAAAAAGGTGTATGTGGGATTATTACAGGCCAATTTGCCTTTTTTTAATTATTTTTTAGATTTTTTTGGATTTTTTTTATTTTTTAGATTTTTTTTATTTTTAGGATTTTTTTTATTATTTTTTTGATTTTTATGAATTTTTAGGATTTTTAGGATTTTTTTATTATTTTTTTTATTTTTTAGAACTTTTTGGTTTTTTTATTATTTTTTAGATTTTTTTTGAATTTTTAGGATTTTTTTATTATGTTTTAGAATTTTTCGATTTTTTCGATTTTTTAGAATTTTTGGATTTTTTATTATTTTTTAGAATTTTTTGGATTTTTTATTATTTTTTAGATTTTTTTTTTTTGGTTTTTTGGATTTTTTGGACTTTTTGGATTTTTTTTATTACTTTTTAGAATTTTTTTGAATTTTTAGGATTTTTTAGAATTTTTTGGATTTTTTATTATTTTTTAGATTTTTTTTGAACTTTTTGGATTTTTTTATTATTGTTTAGAATTTTTTGGATTTTTTATTTTTTTAGATTTTTTTTGAATTTTTTATTATTTTTTTGAATTTTTATAATTTTTTGGATTTTTTAGAATTTTTTGAATTTTTATCTAAGTTAGTTGTTTTTAAAACTTTTGCCAATTGTTTATAACTAGGGGTAATTTTTTCTTTTTAGGTATTTTTAAATTCTAATTCCATTAATAGATTTATCAATCAAACACATCTATGGATTTCAAAGGAATTCATCAAATTCCAATTCCTATAGGAATTCCAATTCCAATTCCTACACATTCCGCGAACCAAACGCCCCCTAGTGTTAGAACATAACTAAAAGTTGTATTTGAGTAGGATTAGAACACTTATTTAACAAGGTTTATTTTAGCATAAATAGATAGGTTATGAGGAGTTTTTATATGTGCCATGAATTATAGTAAACAAAAAGAGTCGATCCTGGTTGAGATCAAATTCTGTATTTGTATTCTTGGCCCTGATTTCCATTGTCTTACATTACAACAATAACATCAACTTATATTATAAACATAACGTTTGTGCTTGTGTTTGTTTTAAAATATGGAACTTTATGCCATCCCTTATCCGATGCACATATAATGTGAAAACTTAAAAGTAGAGATTAGTTTGCAGGTTTTATGCAGTTTGCACGAATGGGATGTAGACGTTGTGGCAGACATTAAGGAGTCCACACAATTGGCAAGTAGTCAATAACAGATTCCATTATTTTCTTAGTGGATTCCCCTTCACTATGACCATACCATACCATGTTCTCACAACTTTATTCCTAATAAAGATGCGTTATGTGTCAATATTCTCACTAATAGTAAGGGTTATTTGTTTAGCTCTTAATGGTTCAGCGTTTAATGGTTCAGACTGTTTGTTTTGCGAGCAAATGTCTGAATGTGAAGAAACACCAAACTAATCTAGGGATTAGTTTGTCGTTTGTGCCTCGACAAATAAGGTTAATTTTCTTTCGTCTCGTCGGAAACAGCTGTGATGATCCTACAAAATAATCAACACACCGTAAGCTCGTTACAAGGAGGAGAATAGGGGGTTCTCCTTGTAACCACCCTCCGGCGTGAGAATAAGTATCGGTTTTGAGGATAATAGTGTCTGTATTATGTGAGAAAGCAAGAGAGTGATCCTTAAACCTTAAACCTGGAGGTGAAGTTCTCTATTTATAGCCGAGGTGGTTCGTGAAGAAGATGGGATGATGGGCCTTGGGCCTGTAGACGACAACAAGGAATATCCACTATGTCCCCTCTGCCACGATCGCTAGTGATTCCAGGCGAGAGGGTAGCTGGCACATGCTGAATGGATCCACGTGTCCTGACGATTGTCCTTGTTGTCTGGTCTGTTATCAGCAGCTAAGTGGAGATCGTGGAGCAGTGGTCGGCGCACGGTGATTGTGCCATGTATACGTCCTTGTATACCTTTTTGTCTCCTATACGTCCTTGTAAGTTGTGAGAACGTGGCGGATCTAAAAAATCCGCATAGGGGTAACGTTTCAATAAAAGGGGGTAACGAAATCGAAAAAACGTCAAATTTTTCCAAAATTTACACTACCGTCAGAGCGTCACCGGAGCGTCAACGGGCAACGGAGGTTACCCCTTCTATCATTCTAGGCCTGCCCCTGCGATTGTCCATCGTGCGGCACAATCAGGTACAGCCTGTTGGACGCTTATTGGCCCACTACTCTGGCAATTGTACCTTTTGTACTTGTCCGATGTTTACTTGCACTTCTTACCTATGCGCGAGTCTAGGTATCATCTGTGCAGTCGGCGCAAGGTCAAGGAAGGCAGGTGTTTTACCCAAGGAGTTAAGTTGTAACACCCCGTGTTTTCACGAGTGAAAGTCAAAGTCAAGGTCAAGGTCAACGACCGATTTCCCGCGATGTGACTCGTAGAATTGTTTGGATTATATTTAGGTTATGTGGAGTAAATGTCGTACATTGCAATAATCAAGTCATGCTAACCGTATTTCAATCGACCTACGACTGTGAACGATAGGAAGTAACAATGCGATAAAGTTAATCAAGCAAGCTAATCAAATCGACATCGAATCGTAACTCAAACTGTGTATTTTACTTGTTGTTATACGTGTGTGTGTGCCTTACGTGTTACCTGTGCATGTTTATTTTATGTTATGTTATGTGTGATAATCAAGCGAACTCAAGCGAACTCAATCGAACTCGAAGTCCAACTCGAATGTAATCGAACCCGAACCCGAATTCCGAGTCGAACCACGTAAGAAGTAGTTGGGACTGAAAGTAATTTGACTAGGAAACCCTATCGGATCGCTCGAAAATCGAAACCAAAGCAACATCGCACCGAACACACCTATTCAGGCGACATCCGCACGGATTGTCAATCGGCACGGATTGCCAATCCGCACGGATGACCAATCCGGGCGGATAACCTATCCGGGTACGTGCCATCCGCACGGACTACCCCTTTCCCCTTTTGGCATCCTATAAATACACGGGTCACTCTCCACTTTTTCCACTTTTGGCAAGTGACGTCCGAACCACACGCATTCTTCACCTTTTTCTCAGATTTCTCCTAATCCAGGTAAGATCTTGCACTAATTCTTGTACATCTTTGATCACTACACGATTCTACACATTTCCATCTTTCAAATCTTCACTTTTAACCATGAAATCATCCGGATTTGAGGCATTCGCGGGTGACGTCATCATGAAGTTCTTAGGAACTTCAAGCTTGACCTCATTTCACCAAGAATAGCTCAGATCTAAACGATTTCTACAAGATTTCATAATAACTTCACCTAAATCTAAACTTTTCAAAGGATAAAAGAGTTGAAAGAAATAAATCTAAGTTTTCTCCTTCTTTTACCCTTCTAAATTGGTACAGATCTAATCGGTTCTAGTCTCTACTCGGTAATAGTGATGCACTGGTCCTAGATCTAGATCCTACCAACAAGACACCTGATTTCGAGGTGAACCGGAATGCCGTTCTGAGCCGCCGACAGGTCTAGTTAGGGTGGTTCCTGACCGGTCTAGTCACGCGGGTGAGAACACAACTCCAAGTGGTTGCCACGTAATCAGAACGTCTCGATAAACGACAACGGAAACCAAGAGTAGACGGAAGAGACAACCAGAACGAACAGGCTGTCCGCACGGACAGGCTATCCGGACGGATTGTCACCCGGACGAACTACCCTTGGGACCCACTTTCCAAACAAGGTTTGAGTATCGACGAATGTGCAATCCGGACGGACGACCTCTGAAAGGATTACTCTTCGGTTCATGAGATACTAAGGCCTTGAACGTATCTCAACATGCTCATCCGCACGGACAGGCTGCCCGTACGGACAGCCAATCCGGACGGATTGCCACTGTCCGCACGAGTGAACTATCCGGACGGATTACTTCCATCCGCACGGATTACCCAATCCACTTAGTTACTCCGCCCTAAAGACGTCGTCCGCACGGACTGCCATCCGGACGGATTGTTGTCCGCGCGACCGGCTTGAAGGGTAGAGATACTGGGGAGTTTTCTAAATGCTACAACGAAAACTTCCAAGTACAAGCCATCATACACAAACACATCTCACACTTAGGAAGAAACAATCCACTTGGAAGGATATCTGTACGAGTAACTTGTCCGTACGGATAAGTCACTCGCGCGAATAACCAATCCGGACAGACACCCACTCGCACGGATAACCAACCCGCACGAGTAGCCAATCCGGACGGAATGTGTTGGTGCATGTTTGTGACAACAGCTTAGATTTGGTCTTTGGATATCTTGTAATTAGTTAAACGATAAACAGTTAGCGGGTTTAGCTTTGTAATAGTTAGTTATAATGTTTGGGCTAAACAAAACCCACATTGGGTGATGGGGGACGAATTGGGCCTAGCCCATGTAGCAAACCCAGCCTAATGTTGCAACCTTGTGTTATATAAACAAGGTTAGGCTTTAGGGTTTAGGTTGATCAGTGAATCAGCTAATCAGCCAAAACAGTTTGTGAGAGATAGAATTTCGTGATAGCATCTAGGGCTTGGACGAAATTGAGAGTAGTTAGGGTTTTAATTGATTGTAAACTGCAAGTTGGATAATCAATAGTAAACCAGTTTGAAAGTGATTGTTGTTTCTGTTCTTCTACTTGTTTCTGTTTTATTCTGATCAAGAGGATTCCGCACTCTTGATTGGAAAGACAATTCTGTGAAAGATCCATACGAATAGGGGACCTACAATTGGTATCAGAGCATTAGGCTCTTGAAGGCTCGGTTCGGAATTGTTGGCTGCAGAAACAGGAAGGATTTTCGAAATTTTTTTGCAAATTAGGGTTTCGAATTTTTGATATAATTTTCGAAAAAATTTTGGCTGTTTTGATCTTCTGGTTTGTTTGTTTGGTGGTTTGCAGGATTTCTGGAAAGATTCGGTTGATTTTGGAAAAGTTTTCGGGTGATAGACTTGAAGATTCGAAGACTGTTCTTCGTGTTCTTCGTGTTTATCGATCTGTTTTTCATAGTTTTCGAAATTATTTTGCTGATTTAGGTGTTTCGATTTTGCAGGATTCTGTTAGGAAAAATCTGGAAATCTTCAAAAGTTCGAAAAGATTAAGTTTCCAAGTTTACTGATCAGCGAAATTTGTGACCTGATACATCTGTGACCAGCGATTTTGTCTGGACTGTGCGAAATTAACTGTACCTGCATACGTATTGGCGAAGTAAATCCAAAGGCGACTTTGGTAACCGTGTGATTGTCCACAGCGAAATCATCACGGTTTCGGCGACGTTAACAGTCGTCGTAATAGCGAATTTAAGCAGCGATTTTGGAGGCGAAATTATCAGTGAAGTTGGTAGCGAAATTGACCTTTAAGCGAACTAAACCAGCGAATTTGGACAAATAAACTGACCAGCGAATTTAGATGCTAACCAGCGAATTTAACTGAGACCAGCGAATTTAACAGGGTGGAATTTCAGTTGCCAAGCGTCGATAAAATTTCAGTGTTTTGCAAATAGAAATTGATCTGTAGCTCGTTAGACAGAACCGTTTGGACCATTGAATTCCTCGTATTTTTAGGGTAAAAAAAAAAAAAAAAAAAAACCTCTGGAAAATCCCGAATATCTCCGAAAACATCTTAGGTACTTTCAAATTCATCATGTTTGACATTTTAACGCAAACAGACTGGTAAAACCGTACAAAATATCTCCGAAAACAGTGGTTACTTAATTACACCTTTAGAATCGTCTCGAAAAGACGAATCCAATGATATATAATGTCAAAAACTGAATTCGGGATTTTCCAGAGGTTTTTTTTTTTTTTACCCTAAAAATTAAAATGTCCTTACCTGATAGCATCAAGCATACCTTCAAAAAGTACAATAATTCAAAGGATATGTGGGATGCATTAAGAAAGAGATATCAGGGAAATGAGAGTGCCACTCAGGCATTCATGGCAGAGATAGTTCAGGTTGATGAGGCTGAAACTAATGTGAGTGATGCTGAATCTGAAGTGAAAAATGCTGAAGCTCAAGTGGAGAATGCTGAAGCAAAAGTGGATGCTGAAGTGGAGAAAGAGAGTGAAGCTGAACAGGTTGTTGCTGATGAGAATACAGAAGTTCATGAGGAAAAGGTACAATCTAATTCTGTGTGTTTAAGATGTCGTGAACTACAGGGTGAGGTTGCCAGGTTGACAACACAAAACCAAAGTCTGGTAAGCGAGATGTCAAAAGTAAAAGAGTCAAACTTTTTTGTTAAAAGAAATGAATCGTCATACTTGAAGAAGATAAAAGGTTGTGAAGCTGAAATTGAAGCTTTAACATGTAAGTTAAATGAAAAACTTCAAGTCATAGACTTAGCTCATGACATGATGGCTGAGAAAACAAAAGAGATTTCTGAAAAATGCAAAGAGTTGTCAGATGCACAACTTAAAATTGTTGAACTTGAAAAGAAATTGAGTCAATTCAGAGATTCATCTTTTGTAATGAAACACATGATGGGTGGGTTAAAGAAGAGTAATGACAAGACAAGTGTGGGCTTCCAAGGCTTTAATGAAGTTCCACCTCCTCTTAGTCATGACTATTCATTCCTGCCTAGTGAAAATGAGCTAGCAGACTTTATGGCATCTACACCTAGTAGTTTCGCATCCACATCAAGTAAAGGTGATGGATCTGAGAGTGATGATTTGAAAAGGAAAAATTCACCGCCTAAGAATAAAAATCAAGCTTTTGTCAAAAAGATTAATTTTGTTCAAGGTAGTGATATGAAAAACGAAACTGCTGTTATTGAAAATGAATCGAATGTAGAGTTTGCTAAAAATAAGAGCATAGAAAAATTTGAAATAAAGCAAACTGAACAAGGTTCATCTAAGGGATCATCACCATCTGATAAGGGATCTACCTCAGAGACTCTAGCTAAGAAGTCTTCGAGAAAGAGATCGTGCTTCAAATGTCACGTCAAGGGACATGTAGCAAGCTGCTGTCCTAATAAAAAGAGTGAAGCACAAATGAGTGAAAAACAGAGAGGGAAATTACCTGAGAAGAAAGGTGATAGTGAGGAGAAAGGATCAAATTCTCCAAAGAAATCTGCTCCTAAGCAACCAGAAAATGTTGCTGTTGGTGAAGATAAGGCTGAAAAAGGAACTCCACAAGTTCCTCATTTTCAAAGAAATCAACCAAGATTTCAGCCTAGATCTCCACCAGGCAGATTTGACAGACCTAGAAGCAGTTCACCAAGAGTGAACAACTATAATGCAAATAATTTCAGAAGTCAAGGTCAATATCAAAATCGATACCAAAATAATGGTTGTCGAAATTTTTATAACAATGGCTTTAGAAATTATAACAATCAAGCTTCTTGGAATCAAAATTCAAGATATCAAAATCAAAATTTTCAAAGGTTAAATAGTCCAAATACAAATAGGAACCCTCAGGACCAGAGACCTTATGGAAATCGAAATCAATTTCCATCAACAGGTCTGAGATCCAAGACTCCAGTTAGGAGTAATGGATATTGGATGGATGTTCTAGTAGTTGGTGAATTTGGACGACCCAAGACCATTAAGGCTTGGGTCCCCCAATCTAACTAATTTCTTAGTTGGTGTGTGCAGGAGCTGCTAAGGAGGATTATCAACTTATGTTGATAGTGGCTGCTCTAGGCACATGAAGGGGGGTGTGAGATTGTTGATATATATATTTTAATTGATTTAAATTGAAGTTCAAAGTGCTGAGTCGACACACTAGATAACCTGGCAGATCTTTATACTAAAGCTTTTGACAGGGCTCGCTTTGAACATTTAGTCGAACTCAACGGGATGAGGAATCCTGAATAACTGGTTTTTCATAAGAATTTCTGTAAATAGTTTATTGCTTTTCTTAAAAATCAAAAATAAAAAAAAATTTGAAAAATCAAAAACATAAAAAAAATGAAAAATCAAAAATGAGTTATCACTGTGTGAAAAGGAGAAATGATAGTACATCGGCAAGTTAGACTGTCACACTGAAACTGAAATTAAATTGTTTAAGTGTGATAGCAGCTTCATTATATGATGTACCAGTAGGCAAAAAGCATGAAATAATCAACTTACCAATGTGATATAAACCTAAATAAACTGTGTATGAGTGGGGAACACATCAGTGGTGTATGGTTTAATGACCTTAAATCTTGCGTTGATAGATTGCCAAAATCTGAAGTTTTGGGTCTTTATACTGTTATTTCATCTGGGATATCTTGACTGTTCTTCTGTTCAGAACTAAAATTGTACATGACCCCAGGAAAGAAAATCACTTGGAATTAGCACATTTCTATTTGAATGTCTGTATGTTGTCCCGATACACACAATTTTGATCTGATTCTGAAATCTTCTCTGAAAAAAGTCGTGTACCTCCTCTGCTGCATCCAGATATATGCTGACCTGGAGGTGCTAGGCAACGACAGCTTCTGCTGCATCCAGATACATGCTGACCTAGCTGTATGTTGTCGCGCTAAAGATCTAATACACCCGAAAGAGGCCCTCAAGTGCCCAAAAGAAACCCAATAAACCTATATCAAACTGAGAAAACTCATTTGATCTGTATATTATACCATCTATCCTAAAGATCTATTCTGTTCTCTTCTCAACCTATTCCCAGTTAAGATTTCAGAAATCTGGATTGGACTTGTGAAATATGTGGTAGGGAAGATACTTGCATGATAGAGTGTGTTGTTTATATTTCCAGGATTTGATTCATATTTATTTGGGTGTTCATTGTTAAGCAATTAAAACATGATAAAACATATTATATGCAGACCTAGACACTGTCAGGATATCTTAAAGGATGACATCAGTATACTCACCTACTACGATGAATCGTTGTGCATACCTTGATCGTGGGGGTATATCCTGAAGTGGGACACACTAGTATATCAGTAATAAAATTACCTTAACGTATCATACGGTAATGGTACTTGAAATGTTCATGCATTTTGTTTAAGTGGACACACTAGTATATCAGTAATAAAATTACCTTAACGTACCATGATCTTCGCTATAGGTACTGGTGGCCGGGTATGAAACGGGATATCGCTCTCTACGTCGGAAAATGCCTAACCTGCGCTAGAATCAAGGCTGAACATCAAAGACCCTCTGGCTTGCTCGAACAACCACCAATTCCCATGTGGAAGTGGGAAAGCATAGCTATGGACTTCGTAACCAAGCTTCCAACCACGTCATCAGGTCACGACAGCATTTGGGTTGTTGTTGACCGGTTGACTAAATCAGCTCACTTTCTGCCAATACGGGAAGACTACAAGGTGGAACGATTAGCTCGAATCTACACCGACGAGATCATTTGTCGACACGGGACGCCTCGTGACATCATCTCTGATCGTGATGCTCGATTTACTTCACGATTGTGGGAAACGTTTCAATCGGCACTCGGTACAACACTTAATCTAAGTACCGCGTTCCACCCACAGACCGACGGTCAGACTGAAAGAACGATTCGTACACTTGAATACATGCTCCGTTCGTGTGTTCTAGACTTCGGTGGTAATTGGGATAGACACCTTCCGTTAGTCGAATTCTCGTATAATAACAGCTACCAGGCTAGTATCCAGATGGCACCCTTCGAGGCCTTATACGGAAGAAGATGTCGATCGCCTATTGTGTGGCACGAGATCGGTCACTCGCAACTAACCGGTCCGGAGCTGCTACAAGAAACGACAGACAAAATTTTCCAAATTCGGGACAACCTAGCGAAAGCTCGGGATCGACAGAAAGTTCTCGCCGATAAAAAGCGCAAGCACCGTGAGTATGGCGTTGGTGACTACGTGCTCCTAAAGGTATCACCTTGGAAGGGTGTAGTCCGATTCGGCAAAAAGGGGAAACTCGCGCCTCGATATGTGGGACCTTTTAAGATTCTGGAAAGGATCGGAAAAGTCGCCTACAGACTCGAATTACCGGAGGAACTTAGCAATGTCCACCCGACTTTCCACGTGTCAAACCTTCGAAAGTGCATCGCCGACCACGACTTACATGTTCCTCTAGATGATATACAAGTGAACGAAACATTACACTTCGTGGAAAAGCCTGTCGAAATCATGGATCGCCAAACCAAAGAACTCAGGCGCTCAAACATTCCTATCGTGAAGGTCAGATGGGAAGGCAAACGAGGCGCGGAGTTTACTTGGGAACTCGAAAGCGACATGAAGGCAAAGTACCCACAGTTGTTTAACGAATGAGTACTGTTAGGCTAAGAAAGGCAAGGTGGCATGCATGTAAATAAAGAAAGAAACTAGAGAGAGAAAGTTCTCTCGTGTGATTCTCGACATTGTACACGACATCATATCAATAGAATCACGTTGAAATTGTACGTTCTTGTGTGTTCGGTAACGATAGTGCACGGATTCTGCACGTCGTACGAGTCGGATCGCAATCGAAACGGATCGACCCGGAACCTAACCAATAGAATCACAGATATATTACATTCTAGTGCGTTGATCCTCGCAACCGAGCACCTGCTCAGATGCCACTTGTAGGATCGGTTTCGACTCCGTTACGATTGCATTCAGTCACAAACGTTCGCGGATTCCGCACGATGAACGTGTTGTCACGCAATCGGACCAGAGACGAACCCAGACTTACAACAATCAAATTCCTCTCAACGACTTCGAATTCAGATTTGAACCCTTATAGGCTTTTAGATCATGTATATTCGCACACCATATCCAAAGTTCAGCAATTTTCAACCGTAAAAACCCGATTAATTCGACAATTTTTCAATGGTCCAAACGAAGAACTCTCACACGTGATTCACGAACTAGTTACAGCTTTCAGCTTAATTTCGGGACGAAATTTCCTAAACCAGGGGAGGCTGTAACACCCTGTGTTTTCACGAGTGAAAGTCAAAGTCAAGGTCAACGACCGATTTCGCGCGACGTGACTCGTAGAATTGTTTGGATTATATTTAGGTTATGTGGAGTAAATGTCGTACATTGCAATAATCGAGTCATGCTAACCGTATTTCAATCGACCTACGACTGTGAATGATAGGAAGTAACAATGCGATAAAGTTAATCAAGCAAGCTAATCAAATCGACATCGAATCGTAACTCAAACTGTGTATTTTACTTGTTGTTATACGTGTGTGTGTGCCTTACGTGTTACCTGTGCATGTTTATTTTATGTTATGTTATGTGTGATAATCAAGCGAACTCAAGCGAACTCAATCGAACTCGAAGTCCAACTCGAATGTAATCGAACCCGAACCCGAATTCCGAGTCGAACCACGTAAGAAGTAGTTGGGACTGAAAGTAATTTGACTAGGAAACCCTATCGGATCGCTCGAAAATCGAAACCAAAGCAACATCGCACCGAACACACCTATTCAGGCGACATCCGCACGGATTGCCAATCCGCACGGATTGCCAATCCGCACGGATGACCAATCCGGGCGGATAACCTATCCGGGTACGTGCCATCCGCATGGACTACCCCTTTCCCCTTTTGGCATCCTATAAATACACGGGTCACTCTCCACTTTTTCCACTTTTGGCAAGTGACGTCCGAACCACACGCATTTTTCACCTTTTTCTCAGATTTCTCCTAATCCAGGTAAGATCTTGCACTAATTCTTGTACATCTTTGATCACTACACGATTCTACACATTTCCATCTTTCAAATCTTCACTTTTAACCATGAAATCATCCGGATTTGAGGCATTCGCGGGTGACGTCATCATGAAGTTCTTAGGAACTTCAAGCTTGACCTCATTTCACCAAGAATAGCTCAGATCTAAACGATTTCTACAAGATTTCATAATAACTTCACCTAAATCTAAACTTTTCAAAGGATAAAAGAGTTGAAAGAAATAAATCTAAGTTTTCTCCTTCTTTTACCCTTCTAAATTGGTACAGATCTAATCGGTTCTAGTCTCTACTCGGTAATAGTGATGCACTGGTCCTAGATCTAGATCCTACCAACAAGACACCTGATTTCGAGGTGAACCGGAATGCCGTTCTGAGCCGCCGACAGGTCGAGTTAGGGTGGTTCCTGACCGGTCTAGTCACGCGGGTGAGAACACAACTCCAAGTGGTTGCCACGTAATCAGAACGTCTCGATAAACGACAACGGAAACCAAGAGTAGACGGAAGAGACAACCAGAACGAACAGGCTGTCCGCACGGACAAGCTGTCCGCACGGACAGGCTATCCGGACGGATTGTCACCCGGACGAACTACCCTTGGGACCCACTTTCCAAACAAGGTTTGAGTATCGACGAATGTGCAATCCGGATGGACGACCTCTGAAAGGATTACTCTTCGGATCATGAGATACTAAGGCCTTGAACGTATCTCAACATGCTCATCCGCACGGACAGGCTGCCCGTACGGACAGCCAATCCGGACGGATTGCCACTGTCCGCACGAGTGAACTATCCGGACGGATTACTTCCATCCGCACGGATTACCATCCGCACGGATTACCCAATCCACTTAGTTACTTCGCCCTAAAGACGTCGTCCGCAATGACTGCCATCCGGACGGATTGTTGTCCGCGCGACCGGCTTGAAGGGTAGAGATACTGGGGAGTTTTCTAAATGCTACAACGAAAACTTCCAAGTACAAGCCATCATACACAAACACATCTCACACTTAGGAAGAAACAATCCACTTGGAAGGATATCCGTACGAGTAACTTGTCCATACGGATAAGTCACTCGCGCGAATAACCAATCCGGACAGACACCCACTCGCAATGATAACCAACCCGCACGAGTAGCCAATTCGGACGGAATGCCACTCGCACGGATTGCTATCCGCACGGATGAGTAATCCGGACGGGCAGTTGTCCTATCCATCCTCACTTTGTATCGTTTTACACGCCACTTATCGCTATGCTATCGAATCTATTCAGGCTAACCGTACTCACTGTAAAGCGCTCCCTTCAATCCATCAAGCACTGTGAGTATACTCGAACCCTTTTTGCTTTTAGCACTTTTGGGTGTTACATACGTTACAACTATTCAAACTACAACTATCACACTACTCGAGCTATTTAAACGCTAAACCAATTATGCATGTCATACGTGGCTTATGAATGCTTGTTTGTTATGTTTACACATGGAATGCTGTCTACCTGCCTTAGCAACGATAGTACTATAGTTTGGACTCAGCACCCGTTCACCCGGGGGTTGTTAAGGATCTTTTACTTGCATGGATTACAGTGGTAATCGTGTATTGCGAACTGCCTCGGGCAGTCAACCCGCAGTTATTGGTATCGATGGATCTATGTCGATAACTAACGTGCTTCATTTCACTATGTGTACGTGCTGGTTATGCGTAAACGAATTCAAACTCTATATGCTAGTATCAAACTTGTATGCTCACCTTTACATTTTATGTATTGACATTATTTTAACGTATGTGACAGGTGCCTAGGTTGTTTATATGCTTCTCGGGCTGTGATGAAATTGAAGCTAGGAACTGGAGTCCTAGAAACCAACGAATAACTTGTTATGTTTAAATCTGAGTTGTCGGAACAGAATATTTGTTTAGTTTTTGTCTGTAATAACTTGTTTTGCTATTTGAGACATGGTATGGGACATGTTAACTTAAATTGAATGGTAATGATAGTTGTTATGGAAACTTCTGGACAATCTGTTTCGCTCAGTGCCGCGCCCCGATGATTCCGCCATCGGTTGGGGTGTGACATAAGTGTCAAAACTGATCTTGTCTTTGCCCTGACCTCGCGCGTGACTTTGAACACATCTGTTTAGCCGGCGTGAGGTCAGATAAGTTATCAGTTTGGTTTAATTTTGGTATGGTCTCGCGCACGGTCTGCGGCTGACTCGTATGGTCGGCGTAGGATTTAAGACCATACCCCCTTTAAGTCCTCCCAGTCCAGTGCTGGTTCCATGCGCAAGGCAAGTTGTTGGAGCTCTGGACTAGAAAAGAAAAACTAAGTCTGCGCTTGCACTGGTGTTCAGGAAGACATCTTTTGTGCTAGAGAAGCTGGCGCGCGTGTTTGTGTCACAACTTACACGGCGCAGCTATGTAGCTTACTTCTGAAGTCTTCTCGTTTATTTGCGTGGGAAAATTCTTGAAATTTGAAAATGTAGCGACTCCTGACAGGTTGGTGGCGAAAGCGACTGTTGAGGTGATCGCTGACACAGTGACGTCATGTTGTCACTGTGTCAGGCGCGCCGTTTCGTCTGGTGTCAGAAGAGTGAGGACCACGCACGCGTGGTAACTATCGCTCCGGTTTCCCGCCTGACGTGTCAACCTGTGGTTGGACACACACGCACGTGGCTCGGCACGGTTACCCATCGCATTAAATGCAATGGGTATAAATAGGTGATAACCTTCGCGGCAGAAAACACTTCTCTTTGAATTTCCTCTCGGTTCCTCTAAGAATTTTCAAATCTTCAAGAGTTCTTTGAAGATCATCAAGTTTTCTTCAAGTTTTTTTCCAAACTTTCTTCTGGTTCTTCATTTGTTGTCAACTTCTGATATGTTGAACACCAACGACGTCGTGGTAGTGGAAGAAACCGGTGGTGGGATGCCACCATTGAAGTGGGAAGAAGGTTTATTCGAACAGGTGGTCGGGGCCACCAGTTCGCCGTCAAGTGGGACACCCAGCACCCAGCCTAGGGGCAGACCGCTGCACCGCCGGGGTATATCTCCCTTTTAACCGATTTCTTTGGAGAGGGTAACTTCCGGTTACCGGCCACAAATTTCTTCGGTGCCATCTTGACGTTCTACCGTTTCCATGTCTTCCAATTGAGCCTTATGGGCATGGTTCGAATCTGGAACTTCGAGTTCGTTTTTTGATCTCAGGGAGAAGAACCTACAGTTGAGAAGTTTAGGGCTTTTTACCAATTTCAGAGCAATCTGGGTTTTTTCTCATTTGCCATCCCTTCAAATAAGAAGATACTGATCAACCCGCCCAAGATTAAGTTCTTCTTCATACGCGAGGAGGTAATTCCTATTGCCATGGAGTTTCGTGACCTGTGCCGATTCCCAAAGAAGTTATGAAGATACCGCCTGACGCGGGTTGGTATGAGAAGTTGTTGGCGCTGCCCAACCAGGCATTTGGGGAGCAAGTGCTTGTTGCTACGGGAATGAGCGATAAATGGCCGATCACCAGCACGAAAGTGCCTGTTATTCTTTTGGAAGGCAAGGGTAAGCTCTTTCTCTTTATTATTTCTTCCTTTTTTAAGAACTTTGTGACAGTGTCTTCTGATGATCGTTACGTTTATGCAGAGACAGAACTTTTTCAAAGCGCGTTACTGGCTTAAGCTGGTGTTATGGGCGTGTGGCCTTGTGCGAGGGTGAGGAGCTCTGGTACGAGCAAATCCGCCCAAATTTTATGTATCCAGCAGCGGAATTATTTGTTGTGCTACCGACCATGATCGAAGGTGCGCATATACCGAATCCTAGGCCATGTAGGGCTATAACTCCTGTTGGAGAAGAAGTTGTATTGCTTTCCAGCGAGGAGTCCATAGCTTCTTCGGAATATGGGTTAAAATCTCCCCCTAATGTGTTTGCAGGTATCCTGCGCTAGCTCGGGGTTGACCATGAGGAGAAGAAAACGAGAAGGGTGAGCAAGAAGAAGGTGGTAACTGTTGTTAAGGGGACACGCCCCATAAAACAAGAGGCGAGAATTGCAACTTCTGACGCTGCTTCGCGCAAAGGTATGACTCGCCCTCACCAACGCAGCTTAGATGATTTTTTCATTGTAGCGGATTCCATGGAGGAATTGTATTCTCTGGGTGGGAAGTTTAAAGCTAGCATGGCAGCCGGCGCGCGGAGTTCAGGGAGCGTGAGCTCCAAAGACCAACCTTCCGACGCGACCCCCACATTGATCCCTGTTGAAGAGGGGATAGAAACTGATGTTATCCCTGAGCTGCCTAGGAAGAATGCCTCAAAAATTCAACGCGAGGAGTCAATGTGTGATCCTGCCCCTGGAGCTCAGAAGGTTGCATCTGGCAAGCCTTTAATTGGGAAGAAGGGAAACGTCAGGTCGTTGTACACTAAAAGTTCTCCGGGTAAGTGTTCTGTGACTTAATATTGGTAAACATTTCTATGTTCTTACTTATGTATTTACATAGTATGTATCATGCAGAAACGATAACCGCGCAATCGAGGATAAAGATTATTCATCCAAAACTTGTGCCCAAAACGTATTCATCTGCCCCTATTGACGCTGCAAAGGGGGCATGGGGTGCACCTAAGGTTATTGGTGAAAAAGCTATAGAGGTTGAGAAACCTGTCTTTGAGCGAGTGGAGAAGGTTGTGCAGGTTGAAGAACCAATTAAAGCTGTAGTTAAGCAGGCTGCCCCAGTCGAAATTGAAGAACCTGTCCAAACAGTTGAAGAGCCTACTCAAGAGGTTCATGACATTTGCATCTGAATGGTTAAACATTATACTGAGTTTGAATGGTTAAGACCTCTTATCTGAATTGATCAAATATTTTCCTCTGAACAATTAAGTATTATACTGGCTCTTAATGGTTCAGACCTCTTACTGGTTCAGCACTTAATTGTTCAGACCTCTTACTGGTTCAGTACTTACTCATTCAGAAGTTGCCAAACAGCCCCTAAGTTTGCAATAAAGCTCATTGCTACGTAAAGAACATGACACTATGTTAAAAAACTTTCACTTTTTATTGGCGTAATGTTAGTATGGTTACTATCGACCAATAAGTTGTAATTTAAATTGTTAAAAATTCGGTTTTTCTTTTCTAAAACCTCTTACTATCTCATTTTATTTGTGTTGAGTTGAACAATTTTTTTCTCTTCATTATCTATAATCTTACAAGAGAAAGTCGGTGGCTATGCCACCGACAACTCTTCTACTTTTGTCTTCACATGCACATTAACATTGAAATATATATTATAGACATTGCTTTTTTTTTTCTCCCATATATAAAATTGCTTTTTTGGTCCCTTGCTTTGATTTTTTTAAATTGCGTTTTTAGTCCTTGACTTTCCAACCCAAATTTCAATCACATTACAATATTAGTCGATTGGCTTTGCTACCTTCAAGATTTAATACCTAAAATTTCTAATGTTTCAACTTTACCCCTTGTCATATATAATATACGTTTTTAACCTATTGTATTCTTAAATGATTTTCTTTCACTAAATTCTTTTTTAAAGAACTAATTTGTCTAAATTCGAATTACTTTACGCTTTGATTCAACAGTACATTGAGTTGAACTGAGTACGTCGAGACAAGCGCTTTCATATGGTTTGTGCATGACATAACACTTGGACCAATTCATTCAATATTTGTAAAGTGCTCACGACGCATCTCCTGCGAGTTGTATTATGCAAATTGCAATTTATGCGTCCGTATAAATTTGAGTTGGTCTACGCTTAGGTGTAAAATATTTTAGGGAAACAAATCAGGTAAAATATAAAACGTTTTTTTGGCTTATTTTATGTTCGCTTCCAGTTCTACATTTCGACCCCACCGTCACGCGCTAGGGGTAGAATTTATGCCCTTGATATGAAAATGTCTTTTGATTGCATGTGTCAGTTTTTTTCGTTGATACACGTATGTTCGATATTTGCAATGTACCTGCGCCGCAACACGCGTGGATCTAATTACTAGCTATATCTTAAAAAACAAAGTCGGTGGAAACCCCACCGGCTTTGCCTCCCTCCCCCATACTTTTATGATATCGCAATTTTAGCCCCTTAACTTTGGTACCTTTAAAGTTTCATAAAATGACAAATTTAGTCCCTAAACTACTACTCCATTTTACAAATAGTTTGCTTTTGACACCCCAACTTTGTGGTAGTTTCCTTTACAAAGCCAACGTCTTTTTTTCTAACCCTTTTGGCCCCTAACGTCTTTTTTCTAACCCTTTTGGCCCCTAACATTTAATGGATGAGGTTAGTGTTAGGGGCCAAAAGGGTTAGAAAAAAAGACGTTGGGTGCTCATATGTTAAAAAAAAATTGTGAGCTAAAAGGGTAAAAGTGATATAACAACAGGGGCCAAAATCGTAATTTACTCTAATGATAATAACCAGTATTTTGCCGCCCATGGTCTTCTATATCTATGATTATTCCATAAAGTGGGCTGGATTCTATTTTTTACTTAAAGATCATTTTAAATAACCAGGCTAGGCCCAATTAGTGATAAGGTTACATTAAATTTGAGAGCCCGTGTCTTTTAATGTTATGGGCATTTTATTACAAGTAAATCTTCTTCGATATCTATTTGTACATTTTTTTTATTATACCTTCCTCTAGAATGATGGCGGACCGGGTAACCAGCACCATCTATATCCGCAGACATAAATGACTTTTTGCCATTAAGTTTATATAGGTGATTGGACTTTTATTGGTCATTCAAAAAGATTCATAAATATATCCATTCAAAAAGATTCACATTAATCAACATAAAATATATAACCTAACATCTTTTATCTATATAAAACCAGGAACCCCAATTTTATAACCTAAAAGAATTACAACTCACAAGAAGAATCAATTAGTGATGAAAAAAATATTTTAGCAACGATCCAATATGGTGGGTCCCATTGTTGATTCCAACTTGCAAGTTAGAACCCATACTTTTGCAACCAAATTTACTTAAATCCAATCACTCGCAATAGGGTTGAGCAACTGAAACTGGGTATCGGTATCAAATCGGTACGGTATCGAATTTACCGAACCAGGTATATTTTTGGTATCGATTCGGTACTGACTTTTGACATTTTCGATACCGGTTTTTCACTAAAATACCGGTGCCGTACCAGTAACGAACCGTACCGTACCAGATATATTCGGTACCGGTACCCACTTTTGAAGATTTTCGGTACCGGTACTTTAGGTACGGGTACCGGTTCCGTACCGAACGGGTACCATGCTAATCCCTCACTCACAAAACCAGACTTAGAACATAAAAATTGGTTTATTTGGAACACAAAAATCGACTCGGTTTCAAAACCATAGTTGTAGATTGAACTAGATCTCAAATACGCATGTTCATCTATTGTGTATGATGTGAGTTCCAACTCATGAGGTTGAGTTAGGTGTTCAACTTTCAAGATGAACTGAAAAGATTCCCCCCCCCCCCCCCCCCCCCCCCCCCCCTCTCTCGAGGTTAGGGGTCCTCATAATGGGCAAATGTGTAAATTTAGGAGTATGATTACATAGTGTGTGAGTTAGCCTGTGTTGGAAATATAACAACTCAAATGGTTATAACACTCAATGATTATCTTAGTTATAAGTTTGTTTTTAACTTAATATGTTCTGTATAGATATGTTAATAAGAGAATAATTGAGTGGTTGTTGCAGTTTGAAAGAAAGGGGCTAAAGTTGTTCATAAAAAAAGGCTGAAGCTATATATTGAAGCTTCGCGGATGAGAATAAAGTAACCAGAACTCGTCATATACTTCGTTCATTCGTATCCACATAGCCGTTACACATATTTCTTCATGTCCTCTCAAAATCATTTAGTTGAGGGCTTAGATAGTTCGTCTTTTTAGAACTTCTATATTTGTTTCATTTCTTCTTTATCATCTTGATGATGGTTGTTTGTACTTTGAATCTCTTGTAATTTATCTTGATGAAGGTTGTTTATTCTTTGAATCTCTTGTAATTTTAGGGTTTTAATTAATGGTTTGGGTAAGTTATTTTGTTTGTGTGCTTAATATTGTGATACGTTAATAATTGTTATTAGGTATATATATATATATATTTTTTTTTGAACAGCCAACAAACTCAATTCCGAGCACTCTCGGGGCACCCACTGGACAAACGGAGTACTCCGAGAGTAACCCGAGTCCACCACCAATTCCGGGGAAAACCCGGTAACCCACCCGCCCGTAGGCACGACGGTGAAATTACCAGTAAAACCCGTTTGGCTCAAGGATCCAACCCAGGTTTCCCTGGGTCTCCTATCATTGCCCACCAGTGCCTCACTCTGCACCAAGTGGGAGTCGAACATGCATCTCTCAATAAGTTAAGTTTATTGATTATTATTAGAGTAAATTACAAAACTCGTCCTTTATGTATGTCGTTTATTACAAAGTGTGTCCTTTGTCTTCAATAATTACAGAAAACGTACTCAGTGTTTGCAAATCCCTTCACGTTATGTCCTTTATCACTAACTTAGTTATTTTTCATTGTTAATTAAGGGTAGATTGGTAATTTTACTCGTTTATTTAAAATCTATTTAATGAATAAAACAAAAAAGGATTTGTGATGTATTAAAAATACATAAGCAGATAAGTTAATCTCTCACCTCCCTAGACTCTCTTTCTATCTCTTAACTCTCTCTCTCTCTAGTTCTTGAACATTTAACAAACATCAACCTTTGATCTATGATCATTGATCTTCTGCTTCAAAGTTTTCACTTTTCCTTGAAGATTCAACAAACCCATGACGGCGCCGTCGTTCAACTGGTGGCGGAGCGACAACCACCATGAAACTCCGGCCGTGGTCAAAATGGAAAACCCTAACAACTGCTCAATGGTGGAGCTTCAATCCCCAACAGAAGATGACTTCTTAAACGACAACGTTTCAAAGGGTCACAACAAAAAGGCCAAACAACTCACATGGAACTCCGTACGCCGCCTCTCCGCCGTACACAGCCTCTCCGACAACCACCATGAAACTCCGTACGCTGCCGCCTCTCCGCGGTACGCTGCCGCACCGACGATAACCAACATCGTTCCATTTCCATTTCAGGGATTTCGAAACAGAATTTGTTGCACAGATTTGGGGGTTTGAAACAGAGTTCAGCATCATCAGATTTGGGGGTTTCGATTTGGTTTTGGGTTTCTTAGGGTGGTGTAGCGGCAACGGGCCAGAAAGCTGATTCGAGTGATTTGATTTGATCTGATATTTTCACTTCATCAGTTCAGTTCACAACAGATTTTCAGTTCATAACAGCTTTCTGTTACATTCAATTCGGTTGAATAACAATGACGGTTGGAGCAGGTATATCTGTAACTGATCGGAAGCTGAATGTGTTTGGTAATCCTGTGTTGACGGACGTACATGACAATGTTTTCATCACTTCTTCAACCGGTGACGATATGATCAAGGTTTGTTTGTCTGTGAGTGTGGTGCTCTGTGTGTGAAGAGATAAAAGAGAGGAGACAAATCGGTGGTGGTGGTGGTGGCAGGTGAAGTAGTGGTGGCAGATCGGTGGTGGTGGCAAGTGGGTTATGGTGGTGGGGGTAGGATAGTTAGAGAGAGAAGGGTAAGATATTAGATCTGTATATATTTATAACTATATATACATATATAATTTAAAATTGTTTTATTTATTGTTTTTTATAATTATTTATTTTAACATTTTGGATAAACTGACCAAAATACCCTTATGTGGGGTTGACTTAGTCAAATTTAACCTTAAAAAATAACTGTGTTAGGACTAAAGGACGTAACATGTAAGGGTTTGCAAACATCGAGTACGTTTTCTGTAATTATTGAAGACAAAGGAGACACTTTGTAATAAACGACATACATAAAGGACGAGTTTTGTAATTTACTCTTATTATTATGTTAGGGTCGTTATGTTTATTTATGTTAGCTAAAGGAGGTCAATGTGATACGTGATGGAATTGCGAGAAGAAGAAGAGAAGGAACAACCAGAATTAGCTCAAACAATCGATACCCACTACAACTGATTACAACAGTATTTAACAGTCATCAACTAACAAACTAACAACTACCCAACCAATTACAATTGTAGCCCCCCTATTATTGAATATTACAAAACAGCCCCTCTCTTATTAAAACCCACATATCAATACCCCCCCCCCCCCTTAAAAAAATTTGCCCCAAAATTTCAAAAATTGAACTGCGGAAACCTCAATTGCATCTCTTCCAAATCCTCCCATGATGCTTCAGCCAAAGGTAGTCCCTCCCACCTAATCAGAACCTGAACACCAGCCCTATTACGTTTCTTCACCGTTTTCTTTTCTATCACTGCAGCTGGATAATACTTGAAACGGGGTTGAGTCGGTAATGGTACAATCTTTGAATGATCTCCCAAGCTGATTTCAACAAAGACACATGGAAGGTTGGATGAATTTGTGACTCCTCCGGTAAGTCCAATCTATAAGCCACTTTTCCCACTTTTTCTACAATCATGAAAGGGCCATAATACTTAGGGCTCAATTTAGATTGTTTATTTGGTCTAGCTGATTGTTGCTTGTAAGGATGTAATTTTAAGAAGACATAATCACGCTCTTTAAATTCTTTTTCTGTCCTGTGCTTGTCTGCCATTTGTTTCATCCTATTTTGAGCTGTCAACAAGGATTGCCTCAACTGTTGAATCAAATGTTCCCTTTCAGTCAGTATTTGATCCACTGTTTCAATAGAACAGTCCTTAGGGATGTAAGGTATAAAAATAGGTGGTGGATAACCATACAAGGCTTGAAAAGGTGTCATCTTTAGGGTAGTATGGTAGTTAGAATTATACCACCATTCAGCCAATGATAACCACCTCAACCAATTAGAATTTGTAGCCAATGTCATGCTTCTCAAATAAGCCTCAATACACCTGTTCACTACCTCAGTTTGGCCATCAGACTGAGGATGATAGGCAGTGGACATGGATAGTTGTATACCTTGCAACTTAGTAAACTCTTTCCAAAAGTGGCTAAGGAATACAGGGTCTCTATCTGAAACAATTGTTTGGGGCCAACCATGAAGTTTAAACACATAGTCTAGGAACAGTTGAGCCACTGTCTCAGCTGAATAAGGATGACCCAATGGAATGAAATGCCCATATTTTGTTAGTCTATCTACTACCACCAAGATAGAATCTTTCCCTTGTATTTTGGGAAATCCCCCCATAAAATCCATGGAAATGTCTGAAAAGACATACCTTGGAATGGGCAGTGGTTGCAATAAGCCTGGTAAGCCACATTCTCATGCTTAGTTCTCTGGCATACATCACCGCCCCTGATCATTTGTCTGACTTGCTTATGAATGCCCTTCCATGTAAACATGGACTGAATCCTTTGAACAGTATTCAACAGATCTCCCACCAAAAGAACATTTAGACAACTTTGCATACAATTTATTGGCCCTTAAAATATGCAAAACTTCTCTCAAATGACCCATATGCTCTTCCACAGTTTTGCTATATACTAGTATAACATCAAAGAAGACTAAGACTGATTTTCTTAACAGTGGTTTGAAGGTATGATTCATGAGAGCCTGAAATGTTGCTGGGGCATTTGTCAGGCCAAATGGCATCACCATGAATTCAAAGAGCCCTTCATGAGTTCTAAAGGCTGTCTTTGGAATATCATCAAGGTACATCCTGATTTGATGATACCCTGATCTCAAATCCAATTTAGAAAAAACAGTTGATCCTCCCAATTCATCCATCAAATCCTCTATTAATGGAATAGGGAAGCCATTTTTGATGGTTGCATCATTAAGTTTCCTATAGTCTATACACATCCTCCAGCTACCATTTTTTTTCTTAACTAAGACTACAGGAGCTGCAAAAGGGGTTAAACTGTTCCTAATCACCCAGTGTCCATTAATTCCTTAGTCATTTTCTCAATAACATCCTTTTGGGCCAACTGGTATCAATAAGGCTTTTGATTTATAGTTACAGATTCATCTTTGAGCACAATTCTATGATCAAAACCCCTATGAGGTGGCAGACTAGTAGGTGTTTGAAAGATATCATCAAACTCTTTCAAAAGCTTATCAAAAACTTCAGACTTACAAGATTAGACACCAAAGTCTCATGTTGAAATTGTTTATCAATGGTCTCCATCTTCAAACTGTATACATGACCTTGAATGAAACTACCATCATTTGTTAACCACTGATGCATAACTTCCATTGAACATAATGACAACTTGTTGTTGTGACTGCCCTTTAGTTGATAGGACTTATTTCCCACCCTAAACTGCATAGTGAGATCCTTGAAGTTCCATACAATATCTCCAAGTGGCAGGAGCCATTGCACACCCAAAACCATATCATAGGTTGCCAATGATATGACTAGTACATCAGCTTTAAACCACAGACCCTGCATCTGCCATTCAAAATTTTTGCATATCTTTTTACACATTAATGGAATTCCATTGGCAACCCCAACCTTCATAGGAGTAATTTCCTCTAATTGGCAGTGAATCTTAATGGCCAACTTCTCATCCAAGAAGTTATGAGTGGAACCTGAATCAATGAGGATTCTCAAGGTTTTAGTTCCAATGTTGCCCACCACTTGCATAGTTGAAAAGGAAGGCACTCATGTTAGTGCATGAATTGAAATCAATGGATCATTGGTGGTGGTGTCAATAATGGGTTCAGAATCCTGTTGAATACCAAGATCCCCTTCCTCATCATCCTCAATTTCCAAAACATAAATTTGTTTATTGGGACACTTATGGGTTGATGTAAATTTTTCAGTGCACCAAAAGCATTCACCTCTAAGTCTTTTGGCTTCCATTTCCTTATTTGGTAGGTTCAATCTGTTTTTATTAGGATAAATTCTTTGATTCACGGGAGGTGAGGGTAGTAATGGTAAATGATTAGTGTTAACGGGTGGTTTAAGAACTGGATTAGGTTTGTAAGAAGAAACAGGTGTTGGGTTCGGATAGAATTTTCCATTTTGATTAGAATAGGGTCTGGTTTTTGGCAACAACATCTTATTGGCCAAATCTTGCTTCTTAGAGAACTTATAAGCTTCTTCCATGTTCTGGGGTTCAAACATTCTTACTGGTCCTGCCAATTCAGCTTTCAACCCATTAAGAAATATACTAACAGCATAATCTTCACAAATGGTTACCCTCAACAAATTCTCATCAAACCTTTCACAATACTCCTCTAATTCCCCTGTCTGAACAGTGGATGTCAAAATCCCCATGGTATCCCCATATTGATGTGTAGAAAACCTCTCTAACACATTTCTTGAATACTGAGCCCAAGTCACTTCTATTATAGGTTTAGTTAACTGTTTAACAAATGAAGAGTGCCATTTCATAGCCTTGCCTTCCAAATTAATTGCTGCATACCTGACTTTGAAGTTTTCTGGTGTTTCATCAACATTGAAGAAGTGTTCACATTTACAAATCCAATCTTCTACTTCTGATCCATTGAATTTTGGAAATTCTATCTTTCCCAAACGATATAAACGATCAGCCCTTGTATTGCTATTGATTTCCTCTTGTGAAGTTGAATTTTCCCCATCTGATCTTATTTGATTATTGGTCAGTTTATCAAGAATTTGTTTGATATCCGTGAAAGATTTCTCAGCTTTCTCGACAAATGCTTCGAACTTCAACAAGGACGAGCAATTATCCTTAATCACTTTTTCCAACTCAGTTTGATTTCGAGTAGCCATTTTGAATCCAGATGAATTAATTAATTCAACTGATTAATTCTGATTGAAATGAAAGGAATTGACCGAAACAATGATCAATTCAAAGATTGAAGGAATGCGGACAGAATTGATCGAACAATTGATCAATTCCTATTGTTTTGAAATGAATTCAGTCAAATTGGTTGCAGAACAGTCGAGGATCGGTGCTCTGATACCAATGATACGTGATGGAATTGAGAGAAGAAGAGAAGGAACAACAAGAATTAGGTCAAACAATCGATACCCACTACAACTGATTACAACAGTATTTAACAGTCATCAACTAACTAACTAACAACTACCCAACCAATTACAACTAGAGCCCCCTTATTTTTGAATATTACAAAACAGCCCCTCTCTTATTAAAATCCACATATCACAATGTAAGTTGGATGAACTACATCTAGTTGTTTTACATATTCAATGAAGCTTATCAAGGATCAAGACAAGGTGATTTTAGATCTCCACGCAACCCTAACTACCATGGTAAAACAACAATAACAATTGATGAAGCACTGGGAACAAATTATCGAGGCGTTCAACAAAACGAAATGCCACACCCCCGGCAAGGTAGAATCCGGGTAAAGCGATGATTGTATATCGTAACACATCAATACAAGAGAAACTAAAAATGTGTTTATTTAAAATGTGTCATGAGATACGTTATACAACAAAGGTCTACAAGTGAACAAACAACCACATAAGTGTTGATGCATGTCTCTAAACAAGTATAAGTCCAAGTCCATTGCTGACTCATTTGTCATCACCTGAAAAATATGCATAAAAATGTCAACTATAAAGTTGGTGAGCACGCAGGTTTAATAATTCGATAAAGTAATAAACTGATAAAAGACATGATATCAATCATGATCCTTGCTTGAATATAACATGCGTAATATAAGTGAAGTCATGCACTAGATGATAAAAGGTCCACAAACCAAACCTACTAACTAATGTTTAATCCGGTCAATGTCTATCACGGAACATTAAAATGAATTCTAACATTGGAAATATTCATTCAAGCGTCTGCCTATGGCATCCGTGTACTATAGTTAGCAGTACAACGACAGGAGTGGGGGTGTCAGCCCGAATAGTAATATTCAATCCTATCCACCGGCTCCCTCAAGGAGTTAAATGGTTGTGAATGATGCAGGGACTTAAGGTGTGAAAATGGAGGATATCTCATGAAATTGAGGGAGTTATACCCTTGAGAAGTTGGACTAATCCTGCTACTCGAAATCCATTTTGACCATCTGTTTTGTTTTACATGTTTGAGTATTCAAAACTTACTAAAAAAGTTATGAAACCACTTGGGTTTGATAACTTAGCTCTCCAAAATTTGATTTTAAAATCAAGAATAGTTAAGTTTTGTTACTTTTGGTCGAGTTATGACTCTCCTAGGTTGGACTATGGTTTCAGATCAGATCAGAATATGATCTTCTAGAAAAGCATTCAAATATGTGTTTTTTTACAAGTTTTAGGGTTTGTTTTTTAGGGTGTTATTAACATGTTTCATTCCTAAAACACATTTATTCTTTATTGATTATGGTTTATAGATTAATTACAAATGTGAATCTATGAAGAACATTGTATAACAAGTAAAAGAAATCATACCGCAAACAATTATTCTAGGGATGATGTTGAATCTCCACACGAAAGATGTCAACTTGATGATGATAAAGCGTATAAAGTCAGATCTAGAATAATAAGAGTGAAGGAATTGAATAAAGTTTGAAACAATTAATTAGCGATTTTGATTAAAGGTTCTTCATTCTTGAACTAGCTTCTTGATTATAGAATAATAATGGTGATTGTAGGATGTATAAGGTTGAAATCTTGAAGATATATGGGGATGGGGGTATAGTTTAGGTATGGTAGGGATAAGTGTTTGGTGTTAAGACTTGTAACACATATTAGGATAATTAGGATGTTTAAAAAACAAAGATAAGGATGGGGATGAGATTTTTAGTTTAGGGTATATTAATATGTTGTTGTTGTTGTTATTATTATTATTATTGTTATTATTTGTTTAATTAATTAATAAAAATTGCAAACCTGTAGTTATTTGTCAAAAGGTCCAACAACTTGATTACCATGTTACATTTCAATGAAGATTTCATTTAGAATTTTCAGTTAAGGATCTTTTGGATACTTTTAATTAAATTATGAATTAAAATAATACTTTTCATGTTATGTCGGTTACTATTATTTGTATATATCATATTTAGATAATTACTTGCTTGTCACCAGTGCTCATTAAATTCCTAGAAAAATCCACACAACTAATGTGAAAACTAGGGTGTTGATGTAAATTCCTATTAATTCTAGAAATCATGTTTAATGTAAAGCTAGCAAAGTAAAAGTCAAAGTCAAGGTTTGGCCTGATATAGTGATAGATGTCACACCGCATCCTCGGTCAATAGGGACCAAAGGGGTGGTACTCGGCTAATCAGGGTTGACATGGTAGAGTTCCCCATATTCAATGAAGAGAACATTGAGGGATGGATCTACCGCTATAGTCATGTTTTCAATATCGATGGGACACCCGATGCTATAAAACTACAGGACGTGGTTATCCACCTTGAAGGCGATGCCATTCAATAGCATCAATCATTTATGAAGACCTGAGGCACTACCATGGTTGAACTTTCATGGGAAGATTGCGCCCAGTCTATTTCTAGTCGTTTTTCTAATGCTATGTTTGAAGACCCGATGGAGGTGATTGCTTCATATTCTTCCATAAATGGTTCATTTCACTCAAAGCTTATTTATCTTCAATAATTGTTCCATGATCTTCTTTAGCTAGTACATAACCTTCCTTATGATCTTGAAACAAAGAATTGCATTCCATTAAGACTCATCTGGATCATAATTAACTAAATCTTCATTATTTGGATCATCATTCACTAAAATCAGTAAGTAGATCATTATTTTTGGAATATTTACTAATTGGATCATGATTATATGGATTAATAAGTGAATCATCTTTAGCCGGATTACTAGTGGAGCATCTTCAATAGCATGATCATCATTAATAGGTTCATGATCAGAGTGTCACACCCAACCGATGACGGAAACATCGGGGCGCGGCACTGAGCGAAACAGATTGTCCAAGAGAAATCCATAACAACTAAATTACCGGATAGTTAATATTATGTCCCATACCATAATCCATTAAGCAAATCAATTATTACAGACATAGATATTTCATAGACAAATAAATGTTCCGACAACTCAGATTTAAATTGTTTGTTTGTTTCTAGACTCATCCTACTTGATTCCACAAAAGAAAGCATCCTAGCATCTCAAACACCTGTCACATACGTTAAAATAGAGGTCAATACACATAGTGTAAAGGTGAGCATACAAGTTTAATAGTAATAATAGAGTTTGAAAGCGTTTAAGCATAACCATCATGTAACATGTATAATGTGAAGCTAGTAGGTTATAAAAAATGAAATATGCACAGACATGACTGGGAGTTGTAAAATGTGCAACACATATCACCACCGTGACACGTGAAGAAATAACCTTAACAACCCCTGTCCATGACAGGTGCTGAGTCCAAACTATAGTACTATCGTTGCTAAGGCATCAGGCAATAATCACTGTGTTTACATAACATATGTCACACCCCCAAATTCCACCTGCGGAGTACCGTCCGCTTGAGGGCGTGACCGACCAGGATCCAGCCACCAATTATACTGAGCATTGGATAATAGCAATGATGATCACCAACCATAATGGTTAGTAAACACCATAGTTTAAAGTTCAAATGTTTAGGTTCAAATAACAGTTAAGTAAGTAGCGGAAGCATAGGTAAAATAGTTTTAAACAAAGTTCATAGTTCAAATTATTTAGAACCCAACACGCGGGTTTAGACGACCACTACACTTCCCAAGCAGCAGCTCCTCAGTCACTGGTTACCTGCAAAGCATGCAGTAAGGGGTCAACAATAATGCTGAGTGAGTTCACTAGTTGTCCAGTTTTAATTACCAAAAACTTGTTTCACCAGTTAATTTATCCGTTTATACATGCCATGGGGAGCTACCCCAAAAGTTAGCGACTAAACTGTTTTTCCAATACCGAACACTAGGTGACCGTTGCGTATCCGCAAGAAAGTGCCCCGATGTCAATGTTCTATCATCATTGACGGATGCCTGAGTACATTAGTTCACGACCGATCCCATACCTTGGCACGGTGTGAGGTTGGTTAGACCTAAATAGCGCTATCAACTAATAACCCGTTCGCCTGGCCCCGGCGACTAATCGGTATTATGTAGTAGGGACTTAAGTGATAGAGTTTCGTTTAGTGCCGTTTGTTGCAATCCGTATAAACAGTGATTAACTAAAAAGGTTCCCAATAACAAGGGAAGAAAAGTAAGTTGTATCCCTTATAAGGGGATAGTGTTGTTTTAGTTCCGTTTCCCAAACCACCGGGAATACATGCTTTAGGTTGTGAACTCACCTTGGGTTGCTCGGTAGATTAATTACCCGGTTGATCACGTTGGTCACCACGTCCTAGCATGGTTACCAATATAGGTCAAGTTGGGGTACAAGTAAACACGTATAATCTACACATAACTAACACATAGCATGCACCACATAAAGTCATTGGGCTGGTCTAAGTTTCTTAACAGCAACAGTTAACAGTTAACACGTAGCCCAACTAAACAGTAACAAGCATGTACAGTGCATACACTTAGGCCCAATAACTAACAGCCCAGTCGAGACCAGGACACTCAGTTGCGAGTCGCAACCGGAGGTTGCGGCTTGTCACGTCTTGGTTGCGAGTCGCAACAAGTGTTTCATCCTGTTATGTCTTGGTTACGAGTCGCAACAAGGGTTTCGACTTGTCACGTTGTGGTTGCGAGTCGTAACCGGGCGGTCTCGAGTTGTCAAGGTTTGGTTGCGAGTCGCAACCGGGGGTTGCGAGTCGCAACCTCGGAAACGTGCACAAGAAACCTTCTAGAACCTGCAAACTGTACTAACCAATGATATTGCAATTTCATGAAATCAGTGTACTATACCCACTAAACATGTTTGTTTGTCTAAATTATGTCCAAAACAGATCAAACAAAGCATATTCAAAATATTTAAGTGACCTTCATGCTGTTCATCATGATATTCATACATCATTCAAGCAATATCCAACAACAACTAACAAGAGACTTTAACCGAAAATCCTTATAATCAAACGGACAATCAGATTATTCAACCATCAAGTAGTCACTTTCGTCAATACATGTTCATCAACATACAACCTACAATAACAACCTAAAATCATGCAAGATTCTCTAACCAACCCTTTATACCAACCGGATAACAATCAAGCATTTAACTCGGCTGATTTATACTCTATTTCTTAACAAAAACAACAACAACAACAATAATCAAGCATCATTTAGTAACAAGACAAACAAGCAAAACAACTATAGGGATATTCATGCTAACCGGTTAGAAGTAGTGGTCCAAGAATTCGATAAGCTAAGCTCCGAAAGATGATCTTGAGCTTGAATCCGCGAGCCTTGATGCTATGGTTGGACCCGAGAGAGATGAGATGGTGAGGAAGTGATCTTGGTTGCTAGGATTCTTAGGGTTTTAGTGAGGAAGAAGGAGTGAGTGAGGGAGAGTGTTGTAAAAATGGTTAAGGGAGGGGAGGGTTGGTTTATATAATGTCACGAGTGGGCTTAGGGGTTTCCGGGTTGGGTTCTCGGTCGCAAGGCCCTAACCGGCCCAAATTCACTGTTCACTCGAGACCATTCCGGGTCTCGAGTCGGGTTGAGGTTTCGGCCCTAATATATAACACACACATATATATCTATATACACATATACATAAGTACACATAACATGTAACAACGAATAGTTTCATGAATTTTTCATTTAATAAAACATACGTACACACACGTTACATCGAAAGGTTGTCCGGGAAAATCCGAAGTGTCACATTATCCCCAAGTTTTAAGAACTTTCGTCCCGAAAGTTAAGGCAGCCACTGTCAAGCTAGTGTAAGTGAAAGCGTTTCAATGGGGTGTCACATCATCCCCCCGTTAGTTTGGAATTTCGTCCCGAAATTCGGTTGTAACTTCAGTGCTGGGGTTTTCGTTAGGGAACAGCTGGGGATACTTGTGCTTCATCTGGTCTTCCCGCTCCCAGGTATACTCTGGGCCACGGCGTGAGTTCCAACGAACTCGCACGAGGGGTATCTGGCTACGTTTGAGGGTTTTGATCTCACGATCCGTGATCTCAACCGGTTCCTCAGTAAAGTGTAGCTGTTCGTCGATCGTAAGTTCCTTGTAAGGAATGACGAGTGTTTCATCTGACAGGCATTTCTTCAGATTAGACACGTGGAAGACGTTGTGCACAGCACTTAGTTCTTCAGGCAGATTCAATCTGTAAGCGGCCGTGCCGATCTTTTCAGTAACTTCAAAGGGTCCGACATATCTTGGATTAAGCTTGCCCCGTTTCCCAAAACGGACCACACCCTTCCAGGGTGAGACCTTAAGTAGAGCCCGTTCACCAACCTGGAACTCTTGTGGTTTCCTGTCTTTATCAGCGTAGTACTTTTGACGGTCACGAGCTGCCGCCATGCGTCGCCTAATCTGGGCGATCTTTTCTGTGGTGTCGACTACATGTTCCGGGCCTGTGATTTGGCTGTCACCAACTTCAGCCCAGCAGAGAGGCGATCGACATTTACGGCCGTATAATGCCTCAAAGGGTGCTGCCTGAATGCTGGTGTGGTAGCTGTTGTTGTAGGAGAATTCCACCAACGGTAGGTGCTTCTCCCAATTCTTGCCAAAATCGATCACACATGCCCTAAGCATGTCTTCGAGGGTTTGGATGGTGCGTTCAGACTGCCCATCCGTTTGCGGGTGATAAGCGGTGCTCATGTCTAAACGTGAGCCAAAAGATTTGTGCATGGCTTGCCACAACTCAGAAGTAAAACGCGCGTCTCGATCAGAAATAATAGAGGTAGGCACTCCGTGCTTCGAGACCACTTCTTTTAAGTATACCTCTGCAAGGGTAGAGAACTTGTCTGTTTCTTTAATAGCTAAGAAGTGTGCAGACTTAGTTAAGCGGTCCACTATTACCCAAATGGTGTCATTTCCGCGCTGAGACCTAGGCAGGCCAGTAACAAAATCCATGGAAATCTGCTCCCATTTCCATTGCGGGATCTCTGGCTGTTGGAGTAGGCCTGATGGTTTCTGATACTCAGCCTTGACCCTTGCACAAGTTAAACATTTTCTGACATACGTTGCTATGTGGGCTTTCATGCCTGGCCACCAGTAGGTAGCCCTCAAGTCGTGGTACATCTTATCTGACCCTGGATGTACTGAGTAACGGGACTTGTGAGCTTCATCCATCACAAGGTCACGTAAATTTCCATAAAGCGGAACCCATATGCGTCCGGCTACGTAGTAAGCACCGTCTTCTTTTTGTTCCAGTCGTTGTCTCGATCCTCGCAGGGACTCAGCCCTGATGTTCTCGGCTTTCAATGCTTCAACCTGAGCATTCCGGATCTGATTAGGGAGGTTCGAGTGGATAGTGAGCTGTAAGGCACGAACACGCTTGGGTTTGGTCTCCTTTCTGCTGAGGGCATCGGCTACCACATTAGCCTTGCCTGGGTGATATTTGATTGCACACTCGTAGTCGTTTAGGAGTTCGACCCATCGGCGTTGCCGCATATTCAACTCCTTTTGTCCCATTATGTGCTGGAGACTCTTGTGATCAGTGTAAATCGTGCACTTGGTGCCGTACAAGTAGTGTCTCCAAAGCTTGAGCGCGAAGACCACAGCTCCAAATTCTAAGTCATGCGTCGTATAGTTCCGTTCGTGGACCTTGAGTTGTCGCGAGGCGTAAGCAATAACTTTCTCGCGTTGCATCAATACGCAGCCAAGTCCTTGAATAGAAGCGTCGCAGTAAACGACGAAGTCGTCGGTACCTTCGGGTAAGGAGAGGATAGGAGCACTACAAAGGTTCTTTTTCAGTTCCTGGAAGGCAGATTCCTGAGCATTACTCCATTTGTAAGCAACACCCTTCTGAGTGAGTGTCGTAAGTGGTTGAGCGATCTTAGAGAATCCCTTGATAAATCTTCGATAGTATCCCGCCAATCCCAAGAATTGGCGAACTTCGGTCGGAGTCTTAGGTACGGGCCAGTTCTTAATGGACTCAATCTTAGCGGGGTCAACATGAATCCCTTCTTGATTGACGATGTGCCCAAGGAAATGGACTTCTCTGAGCCAGAAATCACATTTCGAGAACTTGGCGTACAGTTGCTCATTGCGAAGAAGTTCGAGAATAAGACGTAGGTGTTGTTCATGCTCCTCTTGGCTCTTCGAGTAGATTAGGATGTCGTCGATGAACACGATTACGAACTTATCGAGGTAGGGTTTGCATACTCGGTTCATGAGATCCATGAAGATTGCAGGTGCGTTGGTCATACCGAAAGGCATAACAAGGAATTCGTAGTGACCATAGCGGGTTCTGAAAGCAGTCTTAGAGATGTCCTCATCGCGGACTCTCAGCTGGTGATATCCCGATCTCAGATCGATCTTGGAATAATAGCTCGACCCTTGCAGCTGGTCGAACAGGTCGTCGATACGGGGAAGTGGATAGCGGTTCTTGATGGTAACCTTGTTAAGTTCGCGGTAGTCAATGCACATTCGGAATGAGCCATCTTTCTTTTTGACGAAGAGCACTGGGGCTCCCCAGGGTGATGAACTAGGACGGATAAAACCTTTGTCCAAAAGTTCTTGTAGTTGAGTAGAAAGCTCCTTGAGCTCCGCGGGGGCTAATCGATAAGGTGCACGAGCTATAGGCGCTGCTCCGGGAGCTAGCTCGATTTGAAATTCGACCTGACGGTGAGGAGGGAGTCCAGGTAGTTCCTCCGGGAATACCTCGGGATAGTCGCGAACCACTGGAAAATCTTCAATTCTGTTTTCCCTTTTCTGTGTGTCGGTAATGAGCGCTAAGATAGCGGTGTGCCCCTTTCGTAGGTACTTCTGGGCCTTTAAGAATGAAATAATGCCTGTGACTTCTCCGCTCTTGTCGCCTTGGACTATAAGAGGTTTGCCAGGGGGACGGGGAATACGAATGGCTTTCTCTTGGCAGAGGATTTCAGCTCGCTGTTTGGATAACCAATCCATACCAATGATGACGTCGAAGCTTCCAAGAACGATGGGGAAAAGATCGATACAGAAGGTCTGACCAGACAACTCTAATTTGCAGTTACGAATTATGTGTGAGGCCTCGAGGTTTCTACCATTAGCTATTTCAACGGTGTGCTTAGAGCTCAGCGGCGTAAGAGTGAGCTTAAGTTTCTTACTAATGCGTAGGGATACATAACTAGCATCTGCTCCGGAATCAAATAGCATGGAAACATAACGATCATTAAGTAGGAACTTACCCGCTACAACGTTGGGGTCATTCCTTGCTTCTCCGGCTCCAATCACAAAAGCTTTTCCTCTAGCCCCATTTCCAGCGTTGTTATTGTTCCCAGCACCTTGATTGTTGTTGTTTTGATTCAGTTCAGGGCAATCCTTTCGCATGTGCCCCACTGCTCCACACTTGAAGCATCCACGGTTGTTTCCTTGCTGCTGCTGTTGCTGTGGTTGTTGCTGATTCTGCCTAGCTGGGAACTGGCTTCGGCAGTCTTTGGCTTCATGCCCCATCTTGCTGCATCGCTGACACTGACCTTTCCCACATGGCCCACTGTGATGTCGGTTACATTTGTTACACTTAGGGTGGTTTCCTCGATAGCCACCCTGTTGCTGAGGGCCCTTGTTGCCTTCAGTCTTCCTCTGTTGAACTGGGGCCTGAGTGGGGTTAGCATCCTTTCCCTGACTTCCATCCCACTTTCGCTTGTTATCGCCAGAAGTTCCAGTAGTAGCACCAATCCTTTGGGGGCAGCTTGCCCTCTTCCACAGCCTGATTGGTGAGTTTGTGAGCAAGACGAACCACAGGCTGTATGGTATTGAGGTTGGCCGAAGTCACATGGCTCCGGATTTCTGGGACCAAGCCTTTGATGTACAATTCAATTCTTCGGTACATAGGTCGGGACATGTTTGGGCAAAGTGCAGCATAGTCGTTGGACTGCTTGGTGTAAGTTTCAATCTCTGATCCGACCATCTTGAGTGCATAGTACTCGTTCTCGAGTTTGTGGATGTCATCCCTGTGACAGTACTCCTCTTTGATCATGTCCTTGAAATCTTCCCATGCAGTAGCATTAGCAGTTTCCAGACCAAGCATCTGAATCTGTGCTTTCCACCATGAAAGCGCGTTTCCTTCAAGCGTACCAGTTGCGTACTTAACCCAGTTAGCAGGGGGACACTCGCAGACAGCAAAGACAGCTTCGGCCTTTTCAATCCAGTGCAGAAGGCCTATGGCACCCTCAGTGCCGTTGAAAGGGAGAGGCTTGCCATCCATGAAGGTTTTGAAAGTGCAAACACGTGGTTGCGCAGGCGCAGGCTGACCTGTTGTGAGAAATGTAGCGAATAGGTTTTAGAGGTGAAAAGACGACGTGGGGGTAGGATCTAAACATCCTATAGCAACGAGTTTACCTCCAGGGTGAGCTGCGAAAGCTGCAGCCACCGTGTTGAGCAAGTTGGCGAATTGAGCCTGAGTCATGTTAACGCTTCCTCTTCCGCGTCCACTCATTGTCTTCATAACCAGAAAACACAGTATGAGTGTGATGTCGTAACGTAGCGAGAATAAGATAGAAGAGAAATGTGTATCTATCTAATCAGGCACACTAGTATGTATAGTAGAGTAGTCAATACGAGATAAACAAGCAAGTAAGCACAAGTCCGAGCTATGAGGTCTAGTATGTCGAGTCCTGCCCTTGGAGTGTAGTGTCGTCACGAGTCACGGGTTATAGTCTGGTTTTTCTCAAAAAGACTCTTCTTTTTAAAACCAAGTTCACTATAACCAATGGCTCTGATACCAATCTGTCACACCCCCAAATTCCACCTGCGGAGTACCGTCCGCTTGAGGGCGTGACCGACCAGGATCCAGCCACCAATTATACTGAGCATTGGATAATAGCAATGATGATCACCAACCATAATGGTTAGTAAACACCATAGTTTAAAGTTCAAATGTTTAGGTTCAAATAACAGTTAAGTAAGTAGCGGAAGCATAGGTAAAATAGTTTTAAACAAAGTTCATAGTTCAAATTATTTAGAACCCAACACGCGGGTTTAGACGACCACTACACTTCCCAAGCAGCAGCTCCTCAGTCACTGGTTACCTGCAAAGCATGCAGTAAGGGGTCAACAATAATGCTGAGTGAGTTCACTAGTTGTCCAGTTTTAATTACCAAAAACTTGTTTCACCAGTTAATTTATCCGTTTATACATGCCATGGGGAGCTACCCCAAAAGTTAGCGACTAAACTGTTTTTCCAATACCGAACACTAGGTGACCGTTGCGTATCCGCAAGAAAGTGCCCCGATGTCAATGTTCTATCATCATTGACGGATGCCTGAGTACATTAGTTCACGACCGATCCCATACCTTGGCACGGTGTGAGGTTGGTTAGACCTAAATAGCGCTATCAACTAATAACCCGTTCGCCTGGCCCCGGCGACTAATCGGTATTATGTAGTAGGGACTTAAGTGATAGAGTTTCGTTTAGTGCCGTTTGTTGCAATCCGTATAAACAGTGATTAACTAAAAAGGTTCCCAATAACAAGGGAAGAAAAGTAAGTTGTATCCCTTATAAGGGGATAGTGTTGTTTTAGTTCCGTTTCCCAAACCACCGGGAATACATGCTTTAGGTTGTGAACTCACCTTGGGTTGCTCGGTAGATTAATTACCCGGTTGATCACGTTGGTCACCACGTCCTAGCATGGTTACCAATATAGGTCAAGTTGGGGTACAAGTAAACACGTATAATCTACACATAACTAACACATAGCATGCACCACATAAAGTCATTGGGCTGGTCTAAGTTTCTTAACAGCAACAGTTAACAGTTAACACGTAGCCCAACTAAACAGTAACAAGCATGTACAGTGCATACACTTAGGCCCAATAACTAACAGCCCAGTCGAGACCAGGACACTCAGTTGCGAGTCGCAACAAGTGTTTCATCCTGTTATGTCTTGGTTACGAGTCGCAACAAGGGTTTCGACTTGTCACGTTGTGGTTGCGAGTCGTAACCGGGCGGTCTCGAGTTGTCAAGGTTTGGTTGCGAGTCGCAACCGGGGGTTGCGAGTCGCAACCTCGGAAACGTGCACAAGAAACCTTCTAGAACCTGCAAACTGTACTAACCAATGATATTGCAATTTCATGAAATCAGTGTACTATACCCACTAAACATGTTTGTTTGTCTAAATTATGTCCAAAACAGATCAAACAAAGCATATTCAAAATATTTAAGTGACCTTCATGCTGTTCATCATGATATTCATACATCATTCAAGCAATATCCAACAACAACTAACAAGAGACTTTAACCGAAAATCCTTATAATCAAACGGACAATCAGATTATTCAACCATCAAGTAGTCACTTTCGTCAATACATGTTCATCAACATACAACCTACAATAACAACCTAAAATCATGCAAGATTCTCTAACCAACCCTTTATACCAACCGGATAACAATCAAGCATTTAACTCGGCTGATTTATACTCTATTTCTTAACAAAAACAACAACAACAACAATAATCAAGCATCATTTAGTAACAAGACAAACAAGCAAAACAACTATAGGGATATTCATGCTAACCGGTTAGAAGTAGTGGTCCAAGAATTCGATAAGCTAAGCTCCGAAAGATGATCTTGAGCTTGAATCCGCGAGCCTTGATGCTATGGTTGGACCCGAGAGAGATGAGATGGTGAGGAAGTGATCTTGGTTGCTAGGATTCTTAGGGTTTTAGTGAGGAAGAAGGAGTGAGTGAGGGAGAGTGTTGTAAAAATGGTTAAGGGAGGGGAGGGTTGGTTTATATAATGTCACGAGTGGGCTTAGGGGTTTCCGGGTTGGGTTCTCGGTCGCAAGGCCCTAACCGGCCCAAATTCACTGTTCACTCGAGACCATTCCGGGTCTCGAGTCGGGTTGAGGTTTCGGCCCTAATATATAACACACACATATATATCTATATACACATATACATAAGTACACATAACATGTAACAACGAATAGTTTCATGAATTTTTCATTTAATAAAACATACGTACACACACGTTACATCGAAAGGTTGTCCGGGAAAATCCGAAGTGTCACAACATACAAGCATTCATCGACTAACACGTATAACATGCAGTAACGGTCAACGTATAAAGTGTTTGCATTGTGTGATCGATGTGATTTAGATTAAGTAACGTATGTAACACCCAAAAGTGCGTAAAGCAAAAAGGGATCAAGTATACTCACAGTGATGGTAGTTAAAGGATTGAAGGGAGCGCTAGTGTGATTAGCCTGAACAGTTATGATAGCATAAGAGAATGAACGGTGTGTTAAATGGTGCAAGTGAACCAAGTGACGAATGGTCATCCGATCGGATGACAATCCGAACGGATGGTCATTCGATCGAATGACAATCCGTTTGGATGGTCATCCGTTCGGATGGCCATTTGATCGGATTGGCATTCGTTTTGGGATGGATGCGTTTGTGTATGATGTGACTCTGAAGTTTTCGTTGTAGCATTTTGAAAACCGAGAAGTATCTCTACCTTTCAGGCCGTTCGATCGGATGGCGATCTGATCATCGAGACATTTTCTTAGTGAGAACAAATTCACAGCAGGATTACCATTCGATCGGATGGTCTTCCGATCGGATGGCAATCTGTTATAAACTAATGATCTTTGAAAGTTGCAAAAAGTTTAAGTGTTGAAGTCCAAGTGCAATCCGATCGGATTGTCGTTCGATCGGATGGCAATCCGATCGGACGACAATCCGTCCCGATGATCTGATCGTTTTGAACTCAATGATTTTGATAAGTTTTTACGGTTTGCTTGAGACGGTATGACAACGTACTAAACAACGGAACCTCGTCAAGTCCCAAGTCGTCCGATCAAACAGGAATCACCCTAATCCGACCAGTCAGCTGTTCTTTGACGGTTTGTTCATGTTCAACCCGAAGTCGGTTGTCTCATTGATAGGAATCAGATCTGAGACCGACACTTCACTAGAGAACGAGTAGAAGGCCTGAACTAGCTCCGATTCTATCGGTCTTGAGTGTAAAAGAGTTGAAAGAAAGTTAGAAACCATATTTCAATCCTTTTAACCTTGAAAATGTTTAGATATAGGTGAAAATAGTGTTAAAACATGTGGAAATCATGTAGATCTGAGTTGTTCTTGGTGGAATGAGGCAAAAACTTGAAGTTCATAAGAACCCCATGATGACATCATCCTAGAACACCTCAAATCCGTTGATTTCACGGTTAAAAGTTAAGATTCAAAGGTGAAAATGATGAAAAAGTGTGCATAGATCGTAGAAGTACAAGATTTGAGTTGAAAACTTACAAGAATCGCGAGGAATCGAGAGAAAAGTGGGCTGGAACACTGGTCGAACGAGAGAGAGTTGTCACATCACTGATGTGATGTGACAGGGGGTATTTATAGGTTGCCAAAAGAGGAAAGTGGCACTTGGAACGGATCGGATGTCACTTCGATCGGATGGCCATCCGATCGGAATCAAGTGGCTCCGGCGAGTTTCGTTTTGATGTTTCGTTTTGCATGTTGAGCGTTGCGATGCGTTTCGAGCGAGCGATGCGATAGTATTACCCATTAGTTACACAAATAACCTAACTACTATATCTAACATACAATCACTAGAAATAACTTGCGTTTAGCGTTTGCGATTTAGATTGTGATGTGCGTGAGTGATATTAGTTTTTAATGTATATATTAAGCCCTTTTTAACACTTTTTAGCCAAGTTTTAAATTTATAAAACACGATATTTACTAACACTAAACACACATATGGGCAAGTGCACCCATCGTGAGCGTAGTATAGTGTTGGCAAGATACCGAGGTCGTCCAAGGACACAAGAGCTTTTAGTACCGGTTTATCCTCAACGTCTAATCAAATCAAAAGTTTAGAAAAAGGTTTTAAACTAGAAAAATAAAAACTAACTAAAATGCTGAAAAATAAGAATAAAAATAAAAACAGATAGACAAGATGAATCACTTGGCTCCGACTCGTGTTTAGTGTAACCTTTGATTATTTCCGCACTTTTGCACTATTTAAGAGATTATCTTAGTTATTGTAGCAGGCCCCTCTTATGAAGGTGACGTTACCCTCAACCCAGTAGTTTGAGTCAGCAAGGATACAATCCTAAAGGGTCGGATTATTGAAAGATAATTAATTAAGTTATTAATGCATATTATGGTAGGCCCGTCTTTTGAAGGTGACGTTACCCTCGGCTAAAAAGTCTGAGTCAGCAGGGATACAGTCCTAAGTAGCCGGGTTAAAGTATTAATAGTAGCTTACATATGAGGGGATCAAAGAGTTTGGACCTCCGCCATCCAATACCTGTGAGTATTGAAGGAGGTCCTACTAAATTTGACCCAGGTCCTTGCAGGATCTATACACTGAACAAGGCAAGACTCTTACCAAACCGTTCCTTTAACCCCCGACCAGGTAGCCAACATACCTCCATATAGACCGTGGTGATATGAATGGTGAAAATCTTTTATTTTATATAAACAGTAAAATAATGCCAAGACACCACGGAAAAACGATAAGGAAGAATCACCTTCAACGTAAGAAACTAGTTATGAAAGTCATTAATACATAACCAAGTAAAAAGTGCGAAAAGATTAAAAATAAAAAGTATTACACTAGACACCTGTCTTCACCAAGTGATGTAAGAGACTTAGGCAAACATGGCCTTTGATTGTCAAGAACTCTTACGATCAATCATGGATCCCGAGACGACTCACACACTCTATGATGGACAATGGATGATGGTGGTGGATGATGGTGTTGTGATGGTGGTGGGTGAAGTGTGAGAGAGGTGGTGTGCCAAGGGATGGTTTGCAAATGAGCCAAGCACCCCTATTTATTGCCTGAACAGTAGCTCGGGCACGGCCCCGTGTCCATCCTCTTCTCTGTCTTCATTAATTGCAGTTTGTCTGTATTAGTTGACCACGCCCCCGTGTCCGCTGGGCACGACCCCGTGTGCAGAAGCGTATCTGTACTATCAAGATTTGCCTGGATTCTGCGAATCTTATAGTTGACCACGGCCCCGTGTCCGCTGAGCACGGCCCCGTGGTGGGCGATGTAAGCTTCTACAACTTTGTCTTTTATGCTGACACTTAGGCACGCCCCCGTGTTCACTGAGCACGGGGCGTGTTCAGCCTTCTGTTCTCTTTTTTTGCTTGGGAAGATGCTTTCGGGGAGGTCGGGCATGCCACGTTTGTTCCTTTTCTTGTATTTATGTTAGATTTAGCTGCCTTTTTGCTTCTTTTGTTAATTTGAGCTCATTTAATCCTGAAAATACAAAAGGAAGACAAAAGCACACTTTTTCCAACATTAGTACTAAAAAAGGGTTATGCCACAATTGATGTAATTTATATGTTGCATTTTGCACACATCAAATACCCCCACACTTGAATCTTTGCTTGTCCTCAAGCAAAACTCTTTATAATATGGCTTTGCACTCCCAAATGGAATGGGTAGAAGAGAAGGTTTTTGGACTTGTCATAGAGTGTCGGGATTTCCAAGATTCTTTATTAAGTTTATTTTTATTTATTTACAATCCTATTCGTCATGATTTATTTAAAACTTTTCATAAGATAAATTACTTATTAGGGCATAACATGCCTCTTTAAAATTCTATTTATATACAAGCTCACATACCTCACGGGGAATCACTCAACACTCGGCCGCAGATGTATTTTAGTGAATCACTCGAGAGCGGCGTGAAACTTACTCCTACCATAGGCGTGCCAAGCAATCAATCCTCCTCCTTTTTAACTATATACCTTTGTAAAGGGCTAGGCTTGGGTTAAAGGTAGGTGGTTGGGTTAGTGGTTCGTAGAAAAAGGGCGAAAAGCTTAAAAAGCATCGGTTTTCATAAGACTTTTTTTTTTTGCAATTTTTATTTTGATGAAGCCATAATTCAAACAAAGTTATTTTTGATGAACTTGCTTGTTTATATCTTTTGCTTCATCATCAACAATGTTTTTTGAAAGTCATACGAAAAACCGAGCTTGTCACTAAAACAAAGGGTTAAAAATAAAAAGGTTTTGGTGGGTGAAAGGGTGTTTGGTTTGGGTTAAGAAATGAAAAGGTTTAGGCTCAAAGGGGTTAACTAGGGGGATTTTGGGTAGGTGGTAAAAAAAAGAAAAAATAATGGTGTAGAAATAAAAAGGGTTAGTCCTAATGCCCCCATCATTTACTTACTCGGGTTTAAGTTGGTAAGGACCGGGAATGTATCGTCGTGGCAAGTTCTAGAGTTGTAAGAACCAAGCGGCTATTCACACAAGAAACGAAAAATGAGCATTTAGTTTAAAGATATGTATTTGTATGCTCAATAAAGGCTCAAAACTCACTTTGGTGGGAATGGGTTTTTATGTGATCAAGTATATATAATTAAATTTTAACTAAGCTTGTTGAAGGGGTAAGGTCCCAAAAACCTCATAATAAGTATTTAGGACCATACCACAACCCTGCTTTTAACCTTCTAACCTTGCGCGGCCGCGCACTGGTCTTACAAAAGGAAAAAACAGTCAGCAATCTATAGTCGCGCGCCCAAACGAAAACATAAATCCTTGCGCCTTCCCCCGATAGCAAAGGATAAAAATCCTGAGATCAATACTTCCGCCTAAATATCCAGACCTGGATAAATACTCAGACTTAGGATTTATTCATTCAGTGGTCTCCACACAATAAGGTGCCACACCAGATTATAGCAGTAATCTTCTAGAAGAAATATAATCGTGCACCACCCAGACGGTTATAACCGTCTGGACACGTGTCATTACCACAGACGCCCCTGAAATCACAACGAAGGCATGTAATTGGAGAGTAATCTCCATTTGATCCCATTACACGTGGCAAACCCCCAACCCTTGATCTAAACCACGATCCGTGTGCTCTCACGTCGGATCAAAGAACTTAAACGGAAGGAAATGTAACCGCTTACGGGGTTAGCATCTTCCGTTAACTTTTCATTAACGGGTTTTCCCGCCTAAAACGATTCCCGGCTATAAATATGAGAAAGAACCCAGGTATGAATTCAGATTACTCACACTATTCAAATACTTCTTCTTCTTCTTCATTACCAATACTTATTCTCACACCGGAGTCGGGTCAAGGAGAGAACCCTCTTCTCCCCTTGGCGAGGCTAACGGTGATCTTTTTTTGCAGAGCTTCGGAGAAGAGGATCAGCTGTAACTGAATCAAATCGAGTGAGAGCTAACCTTTTTATGCGGATTCAAACCCCCTAGATATCTCGGTTCCGACCATTTATCTAGTGTTTCTTCACTTGTCATGCCTTTTCATAATTTTCTTATGTGGGTTCTTTTTATCACGACGCTATCGGTTGTAAATTTGTAAAAATATAACCTTTTTAGAATTTGAAATTCCCAAGTAAACCTAGACAAGTAAAAAAATGAAAATTTTTGAAAAACAAAATTGGGGTGATTAGCGGTTCCGATAGAGTTTTGTGTAAGGCTTATAATTAGGACTTGCAAGATTCAAAGTTTTAGCATCCCCCCCCCCCACTTAAATTACACGTTGTCCTCAATGTGTCCCAAAAATAAGTTTTTTGGTTGATCGAATGTGTAAAAGGTATGAAAAAACAAAATTTTATGTTACTGGGCGTCTGGACACGGCCCCGTGGTGTCCGGGCACGGCCCCGTGTTCAGGTGCCAGTAACAAAAAGTTGAACAAAAGAAACAGAAGCCTGGACACGGGGGCGTGTTGGGCGAACACGGCCCGTGTCCAGTTTACCTGAACTGGGTATTTTCTGCTGACTGTGCAGCACGGGGCCGTGTTGGGCGGGCACGGCCCGTGCTGAACCTGCTGTAATGAAGAAAATTCGTCGGATGGCCCTGTTTTTGCGCATGGGGTGCTGGTCCAAGTTTCCCTTGTTATCCTTCACCATCCCGAGTGTGTTTTATTCCTAAAAATTAAAAGTAAACTAGAAAACATAAAAATTAATCTAAACTAAACTAAGGATAGTTCCGCGGAATGCCTCTGTGGTGCGCCACGTTTATAAGGGTCCTTGGCTAGACCCAAAGCCTGGTCATATGTTACCCAAGTGGGATGTTTTGCATCCCATGCTACACCGTCGGAGAGCATCATCCAAGCTTGAGTCAATGACCTTCATGTAGTTGACCGGGTCTTCTTCTTCTACTCTTTTTCCGACTCCAAACTTTACTTCCACATCCCCAACCCTTAATGTTAGTGTTCCATCATTCATATCTACCACTGCTTGGGTCGTAGCTAGGAATGGCCTTCCTAGGATGAGTGGTACTTCGGTATCTTCTTCCATATCTAGTATGACAAAGTTGGCCGGAAAGACAAATTCGCCGACTTTGACCAATAGATTTTCAGCGACACCTTGTGGATATTTGACGGATCTATCGGCGAGTTGTATGCTTATTTTTGTAGGACTTGTTTTTCCTAAGCTGAGTCGATTGAACATTGATGAGGGCATGAGGTTGATGCTTGCCCCGAGATCGGCTAGTGCATTACGAATGGGGGATTTCCTAATCGAGCAAGGAATTGTGAAACTTCCAGGGTCAAGCTTCTTTTGCGGGAGTTTGGTGAGTAGTAAGGCTGAGCATTATTCACCTAAGTTAACTAATTGCAATGATTCAATTTTCCTTTTATGGGTGAGGAAGTCCCTCATAAATTTTGAATATTTAGGCATTTGAGTTAGGACTTCGATAAATTGAATATTAACATGCAATTGTTTTAGTAAATTTTCGAACTTTGCGAATTGCTCATCGGTCTTTTGACGAATTAACCGACCGGGGTATGGAACAGGAGGCGTCTTAGTAGGCTCTTGAACTGGTGGAGAAGCCTTTTCTTGTTGGGGCGCGGGTGGAGTGGTGGTTTGGCAAGATTGGCTTCTTTCAGTTTGTGGGAGTGGAGCCTCTTCGGCACCCACGGTACGGTTTCTCAATGTTATGAGATGTACTTGTGCCTTTGGGTTGGTCTCAGTATTACTCGGTAACGCGCCTTGTGGTCTCTCGGAGAAATTTTGAGCTATTTGATTTAATTGTTTTTCAATGTTTTGAATGCTAGCTTGTTGATTTCTAAAATTCGATTCCAATTGCTGAAATCAATCCGAGTTTTTCTTTTTGGTGTCGGAGATGAGGCGAGATATAGTATCTTCAAGCCTTTCTCGTCCACCTTGTTGTTGAGAAAAATTTTGTGGTTGAAAGTTAGTTCGTTGGTTTTGTTGGTTACTACTATTACCGGGATCTCTCCAACCAAGGTTTGGGTGGTTACGCCATCCTTGGTTGTAGGTACCCGTTGGAGGACCCGACGGCCTAGGTCTGTTATCAATGTAGTTCACCGTTTCCGTTTGATCATCTAATTCTTTCATACAACTCCAATTTTCATGTGGCCCACCACACCCTTCACAAGCCATAACCGAGACCGTTTTTGTCATTTCTAACTTTTTGATTTTTGAAGAAAGGGCCTCGATTTGGGCTTGTAAAGAAGTGCTTTCATCAACCTTATGGGCGCCCGGGGCAATAGATTTATTGCCTCGGGGAGTGTGCCATTGAAAATTGGTTTGAGCAATTTCCTCAATTTGATTATATATTTCATTTGGGCGACGATTACCTAAAAGTCCCCCGGAGCTAGAATCAAGTGTTTGTCTTGTGTGTGGCAACAACCCATTGTAGAAAGTGGATACTTGTTGCCATACCGCAAGACCATGATGAGGACACTTTCTTAGTAGCTCCTTGAACCTTTCCCAAGTTTCATATAAGGATTCCCCATCTTCTTGTGAATATGTATTAATTTCAGTCATTAATTTAGTCGTTTTAGCAGGAGGGAAATACTTATATAGAAACTTTTGGGCTAGTTCATCCCAAGTGTTTACCGAGCCAACTGGGAGGGTATTAAGCCAATCCTTAGCTCGATCTTTTAGTGAAAATGGAAACATCCAAAGGTGGATGGCGTCGTTTGATGCTCCATTGATCCGAAAGGTATCACATATTTCTAAGAAATTAGTAATATGTAGATGGGGATCCTCGTCCGCAAGCCCATGGAAGGTTGCGGAGTTTTGAAGCATTTGTATCAAATGTGGCTGAAGTTCGAAGTTATTGGCTTCGACATTCGGTGCATTGATAGCGGCGCCGAGATTACCTACAGTGGGTCATAGGTAATCCATGAGGGTACGTTGGTCCGCCATTGGAAGTGGATCCCCCGAAACTTTCACTTGGTTTTTAGCTTTAAGTCTATTTTTGAGAAAGCGTTCGGGTTCTTCTGGAGGTTCTTTTATGTCTCTACTAGAACTGGAGCTCATACACTACGTAGGAAGTTCACATGTGGCACCTGAGTTCCAAGTCCTGCAATAAAAACAGAAAAGAACGTTGGTTAGAAGGTTCACCACGGCCCCGTGCTCAGCGAACACGGCCCGTGGTCGGAGATACAGTGATTGATTTCCGGATCCCTGTTACTGGGGAATTGGACACGGCCCCGTGTTGCACCGACACGACCCCGTGCTCAGCTCTCTGTAACTCAGAAAATAAAAACTGCCAGTGACAATGCTTGGCACGGCCCGTGTCCGACCAGGCACGGCCCGTGCTGAGTTCTGCAGAAGCTGAAAAACTAAGAAAAATCTAAAAAAAAAAAAATAAGAAAAACGATTAGGCCGTTGATTCCTAACTTTCTTAAAATCCTTGTGTCCCCGGCAGCGGCGTCAAAAACTTGATGTGCGTGAGTGTTATTAGTTTTTAATGTATATATTAAGCCCTTTTTAACACTTTTTAGCCAAGTTTTAAATTTATAAAACACGATATTTACTAACACTAAACACACATATGGGCAAGTGCACCCATCGTGAGCGTAGTATAGTGTTGGCAAGATACCGAGGTCGTCCAAGGACACAAGAGCTTTTAGTACCGGTTTATCCTCAACGTCTAATCAAATCAAAAGTTTAGAAAAAAGTTTTAAACTAGAAAAATAAAAACTAACTAAAATGCTGAAAAATAAGAATAAAAATAAAAACAGATAGACAAGATGAATCACTTGGCTCCGACTCGTGTTTAGTGTAACCTTTGATTATTTCCGCACTTTTGCACTATTTAAGAGATTATCTTAGTTATTGTAGTAGACCCCTCTTTTGAAGGTGACGTTACCCTCAACTCAGTAGTTTGAGTCAGCAAGGATACAATCCTAAAGGGTCGGATTATTGAAAGATAATTAATTAAGTTATTAATGCATATTATGGTAGGCCCCTCTTTTGAAGGTGACGTTACCCTTGGCTAAGTAGTCTGAGTCAGCAGGGATACAGTCCTAAGTAGCCGGGTTAAAGTATTAATAGTAGCTTACATATGAGGGGATCAAAGAGTTAAGACCCCCGCCATCCAATACCGGTGAGTATTGAAGGAGGTCCTACTAAATTTGACCCAGGTCCTTGCAGGATCTATACACTGAACAAGGCAAGACTCTTACCAAACCGTTCCCTTAACCCCCGACCAGGAAGCCAACATACCTCCATATAGACCGTGGAGATATGAATGGTGAAAATCTTTTATTTTATATAGACAGTAAAATAATGCCAAGACACCACAGACAAACGATAATGAAGAATCACCTTCAACATAAGAAACTAGTTATTAAAGTCATTAATACATAACCAAGTAAAAAGTGCGAAAAGATTAAAAATAAAAAGTATTACACTAGTTGCCTTTATGTTAGATTTAGTTGCCTTTTTGCTTCTTTTGTTAATTTGAGCTCATTTAATCCTGAAAATACAAAAGGAAGACAAAAGCACACTTTTTTTCCAACATTAGTACTAAAAAAGGGTTAGTTTTATGCCACAATTCATGTAATTTATATGTTGCATTTTGCACACATCAATTGCGTTGCGATAGAATTGTGATTACGATTGCGATTGATCACCTCAATATAAACATAACATGTACAAGTATCACATAATAGCACACACACGTAAAACAATATCCAGAACACATAATTCGATTTGCGATGCGATAGCGATGCGATAACGATAAGTCGATTAGCGATAAAACTGCGATTAAACCTCGATTATTAACAAGTACTCCACTTAATACAACTAAAGCCAGTAGTTAAGCAAGGAGTGACAGATCGCAATTAGCAATTTTTTCTTCCTTTGACTTTGACTTTGACTTGTACTTTGATTTTCCAAAATGCGTGTTGTTACAGCCTCCCCTACTTTAGGAAATTTTGTCTCGAAATTTAAGAAGTAGGCGTAACAAACAGTTGCGGGTATTTCGCCTTCATGTCACTTTCGAGTTCCCAGGTGAACTCGGCGCCGCGTTTGCCTTCCCATCGAACCTTCACAATGGGAATGTGTGAGCGTCTGAGCATCTTGGTTTCTCGGCCCATGATCTCCACAGGATTCTCCACGAAGTGTAATTTTTCGCCCACTCGTAAATCCTCAAGAGGGACATGTAATTCCTGGTCGGCTAAGAACTTTCTGAGGTTCGAAACGTGGAAAGTCGGGTGGACGTTACTAATTTCCTCCGGTAGTTCGAGTCTGTAGGCCACTTTTCCAATCCTTTCCAGAATTTTAAAGGGTCCAACATATCGAGGCTCGAGCTTTCCTTTCTTGCCGAATCTGATCACCCCCTTCCAAGGTGCAACCTTTAGGAGTACACGATCGCCAACGTCAAATTCAAGGGGCTTGTGGCGTCTATCGGCGTAACTTTTCTGATGGCTCTGAGCTTTCAGCAGATTGTCTCGAATTTGGAGGATTTTGTCAGTCGTTTCTTGCAACAGCCCAGGACCGGTAATTTGCGCGTCTCCGATCTCATGCCATACAATAGGCGATCGACATTTTCTTCCGTATAATGCCTCAAACGGTGCCATTTGAATGCTAGAATGATAACTGTTATTGAATGAGAATTCAAGCAAAGGTAAGTACGCGTCCCAATTACCACCGAAATCTATGACACACGAGCGAAGCATGACTTCAAGGGTACGAATCGTTCTATCAGTCTGACCGTTGGTTTGGGGATGGAAAGTGATACTTAGATTAAGAGTAGTATCGATAGCAGATTGAAACATTTCCCAAAAACGCGAGGTTAACCGACCATCTCGGTCAGAGATGATGTCACGAGGCGTTCCGTGTCAACAAATGATTTCGTCGGTGTAGATTCGGGCTAATTTTTCTACCTTAAAGTCTTCTCGTATCGGCAGGAAATGAGCTAATTTGGTAAAACGGTCAACGACAACCCAGATGTTGTCGTGACCTGATGGTGTGTGCGGAAGTTTCGTTATGAAGTTCATAGCTGTACTCTCCCATTTCACATCGGGATCTCGGGTTGTACGAGTAAGCCAGAGGGGTGTTAATGCTCAACCTTGACCTTGGAACAAGTCAGGCACTTCGAAACATAGAGAGCGATATCCTTCTTCATGCCCGGCCACCAGTACTTGTAGCGAAGGTCCTGGTACATCTTGTCAACACCGGGATGAATAGAATACCGAGATTTGTGGGCTTCGTCCATCAGAATTTGTCGCAAATTGGTACACTTGGGAATCCAAATTCGGTCTAGATAATGGAATATACCATTCGATTTATTCTTGAGTTAAGCGTCGTCGTTAAGAATCCTTTCCTTCTTCAAAGTACGTTCTGTAAAACAAGCATGTTGGGCGTCGCGGATAAGAGCTTCAAGATTATGCTGGGCGTGAGAATTACGAACGCTATGCAAATAGCTTTGTCGACTGAGAGCATCGGCAACGACGTTTGCTTTGCCTGCATAATTCGAAACATAGAGAGAAATATCCTTCTTCACATTCGTAATCGTTGAGGAGTTCAACCCATCGGCGTTGGCGCATATTCAGTTCTTTCTGGTCAAAGATGTGTTGTAGGCTCCAATGATCGGTGAAGAGTTGAAAGAAAGTTAGAAACCATCTTTCAATCCTTTTAACCTTGAAAATGTTTAGATCTAGGTGAAAATAGTGTTAAAACATGTGGAAATCAAGTAGATCTGAGTTGTTCTTGGTGGAATGAGGCCAAAACTTGAAGTTCATAAGAACCCCATGATGACATCATCCTAGAACACCTCAAATCCGTTGATTTCGTGGTTAAAAGTTAAGATTCGAAGGTGAAAATGATGAAGAAGTGTGCATAGATCATAGAAGTACAAGATTTGAGTTGAAAACTTACAAGAATCGCGATAAATCAAGAGAAAAGTGGGCTGGAACGCTGGTCGAACGAGAGAGAGTTGTCACATCACTGATGTGATGTGACAGGGGGTATTTATAGGTTGCCAAAAGAGGAAAGTGGCACTTGGAACGGATCGGATGTCACTTCGATCGAATGGCCATTCGATCGGATTGGCATTCATGTGGGATGGATGTGTTTATGTATGATGTGACTATGAAGTTTTCGTTGTAGCATTTTGAAAACCGAGAAGTATCTCTACGTTTTAGGTCGTTCGATCGAACGGTCATTTGATCGGATGGCGATCCGGTAGGCGAGACATTTTCTTAGTGAGAACAAGTTCACAGCAGGATTGTCATTCGATCGGATGGTCTTCCGATCAGATGGCAATCCATTAGAAACTAATGATCTTTGAAAGTTGCAAAAAGTTTAAGTGTTGAAGTCCAAGTGCAATCCGATCGGATTATCGTTCGATCGGGTGGCAATCCGATCGGACGGCAATCCGTCCCGACGATCTGATCATTTTTAACTTGATGATTTTGATAAGTTTTTGAGGTTTGCTTGAGACGGTATGACAAGGTACTAAACAACGGAACCTCGTCAAGTCCCAAGTTGTCCGATCGAACAGGAATCACCTTAATCCGACCAGTCAACTATTCTTTGACGGTTTGTTCAAGTTCAACCCAAAGTCGGTTGTCTCATTGAAAGGAATCATATATGAGACCGACACTTCACTAGAGAAGGAGTAGAAGGCCTGAACTAGCTCCGATTCTATCGGTCTTGAGTGCATTAAGTGTAAAAGAGTTGTAAGAAAGTTAGAAACCATCTTTCAATCCTTTTAACCTTGAAAATGTTTAGATCTAGGTGAAAATAGTCTTAAAACATGTGGAAATCATGTAGATCTGAGTTGTTCTTGGTGGAATGAGGCCAAAACTTGAAGTTCATAAGAACCCCATGATGACATCATCCTAGAACACCTCTAATCCATTGATTTCACGGTTAAAAGTTAAGATTCAAAGGTGAAACTGATGAAGAAGTGTGCATAGATCGTAGAAGTACAAGATTTGAGTTGAAAACTTACAAGAATCGCGAGAAATCAAGAGAAAAGTGGGCTAGAACGCTGGTCGAACGAGATAGAGCTGTCACATCACTGATGTGATGTGACAGGGGGTATTTATAGGTTGCCAAAAGAGGAAAGTGGCACTTGGAATGGATCGGATGTCACTTCGATTGGATGGCCATCTGATCGGATGGTCATCCGTTTGGATGACCATTCACTCGAATGGTCATTCGATCGAGTGGCTCCGGCGAGTTTCATTTCGATGTTTCGTTTTTCGTGTTGAGCGTTGTGATGCGTTTCGAGTGAGCGATGCGATAGTATTACCCATTAGTTACACAAACAACCTAACTACTATATCTAACATACAATCACTAGAAATAACTTGCGTTTAGCTTTTGCGATTTAGATTGCGTTGCGATAGAATTGTTACTACGATTGCGATTGATCACCTCAACATAAACATAACATGCACAAGTATCACATAATAGCACACACACGTAAAACGATATCCAGAACACATAATTTGATTTGCGATGCGATTAACGATAAGTCGATTAGCGATAAAACTGCGATTAAACCTCGATTATTAACAAGTACTCCACATAATACAACTAAAGCGATTTAAAATAGAATATCGATTACAAGTCAAGAGACACAGCCAGTAGTTAAGCAAGGAGTGACAGATCGCAATTAGCAATCTTTTCTTCCTTTGACTTTGACTTTCCAAAATGCGGGTTGTTACAGCCTCCCCTACTTTAGGAAATTTCATCCCGAAATTTAAGAAGTAGGCGTAACAAACAGTTGCGGGTATTTCGCCTTCATGTCACTTTCGAGTTCCCAGGTGAAATCGGCGCCGCGTTTGCCTTCCCAGCGAATCTTCACAATGGGAATGCGTGAGCGTCTGAGCACCTTGGTTTTTCGGCCCATGATCTCGCCATGCTTCTCCACGAAGTGTAATTCGTCCACTCGTAAATCCTCAAGAGGGACATGTAATTCCTGGTCGGCTAAGCACTTTCTGAGGTTCGAAACGTGGAAAGTCGGGTGGACGTTACTAAGTTCCTCCGGTAGTTCGAGTCTGTAGGCCACTTTTCCAATCCTTTCCAGAATTTTAAAGGGTCCAACATATCGAGGCACGAGCTTTCCTTTCTTGCCGAATCTGATCACCCCCTTCAAAGGTGCAACTTTTAGGGGTACGTGATCGCCAACGTCAAATTCAAGGGGCTAGCGGCGTCTATCGGCGTAATTTTTCTGACGGCTCCGAGCTTTCAGTAGATTGTCTCGAATTTGGAGGATTTTGTCAGACGTTTCTTGCAACAGCTCATGACCGGTAATTTACGCGTCTCCGATCTCGTGCCAGACAATAGGCGATCGACATTTTCTTCCGTATAATGCCTCAAACGGTGCCATTTGAATGCTAGAATGATAACTGTTATTGTACGAGGATTAGACCAAAGGTAAGTGCGCGTCCCAATTACCACCGAAATCTATGACACACGAGCGAAGCATGTCTTCAAGGGTACGTATCGTTCTTTCATTCTGGCCGTCGGTTTGGGGATAGAAAGTGGTACTTAGATTAAGAGTAGTACCGAGAGCAGATTGAAACGTTTCCAAAAAACACGAAGTAAACCGACCATCTCGGTCAGAGATGATGTCACGAGGTGTTCCGTGTCGACAAATGATTTCGTCGGTGTAGATTCGGGCTAATTTTTCTACCTTAAAGTCTTCTCGTATCGGCAGGAAATGAGCTGATTTGGTCAAACAGTCAACGACAACCCAGATGTTGTTTTGACCTGATGGTGTGCGCGGAAGTTTTGTTATGAAGTCCATAGCTATACTCTCCCATTTACACATCGGGATCTCGGGTTGTACGAGTAAGCCAGAGGGGCGTTGATGCTCAGCCTTGACCATGGAACAAGTCAGGCACTTCGAAACATAGAGAGCGATATCCTTCTTCATGCCCGACCACCAGTACTTGTAGCAAAGGTCCTGGTACATCTTATCAGCACAGGGATGAATAGAATACCGAGATATGTGGGCTTCGTCCATCAGAATTTGTCTTAAATTGGTACGCTTGGGAATCCAAATTCGGTCTAGATAATGGAATATACCATTCGATTTATTCTCGAGTTGAGCGCCGTCGTTAAGAATACTTTCCTTCTTCAAAGTACGTTCGGTAAAACAAGCATGTTGGGCGTCGCAGATAAGAGCTTCGAGATGATGCTGGGCGTGAGAATTACGAACGCTATGCAAATAGCTTCATCGACTAAGAGCATTGGCAACGACGTTTGCTTTGCCTGGATGGTAACGAATCTCAGAGTTGTAATCGTTGAGGAGTTCAACCCATCGGTGTTGGCGCATATTCAGTTCTTTCTGGTCAAAGATGTGTTATAGGCTCCTATGATCGGTGAAGATCGTACACTTGGTACCATAAAGGTAGTGTCACTAAATCTTTAACGCAAAAATAATTGCACCTAGCTCGAGGTTATGGGTTGGATAATTCTTCTCAGGGATCTTGAGCTGTCGAGAGGCGTATGCGATAACCTTGTCTTATTGCATGAGAACACAACCAAGACCAAGGTTAGAGGCATCGCAGTAGACTACGAAATCGTCGTTTCCGTCAGGCAGTGAGAGCACGAGAGCATTGCACAGCATTGCTTTGAGAGTTTGAAAGGCTTCCTCTTGTTCAGTTCCCTAAACAAAAGGTTTGTCCTTATGCATCAGTGAGGTAAGCGGTACAGCGATTTTCGAAAAGTCAGCGATGAATCGGCGATAGTAACCCGCCAATCCGAGAAAAGAACGAACTTCGGACGGGTTTCTAGGTGTAACCCAACTTTTAACAGCTTCGATCTTCGCAGGATCGACATGAATTCCTTGACTATTGATGATGTGACCGAGGAATTGAACCTCCTCAAGCCAAAATTCACACTTAGAGAACTTGGGATAGAGACGGTTTCCCTGGAGTAACTCAAGAACCAAACGTAGATGTTGCGAGTGTTCGGTTTTTGAATTGGAATAGATCAGGATATCATCGATGAACACGATGACGAAGCGGTCAAAACCGGTTTACACACGCGATTCATTAGATCCATAAAGACTGCAGGAGCGTTGGTCAAACCAAAAGGCGTAACAACAAACTCGTAATGACCATAGCGGGTTCAAAAAGCGGTTTAGGGTATATCTTCTTCCTGAATTCGCAACTGGTGATAGCCTGAGCGCAGATCGATCTTCGAGAAACACGTAGCACCTTGTAACTGGTCAAAGAAATCATCGATTCGAGGTAAGGGATAGCGATTCTTGATAGTCAGATTATTCAATTCCCTGTAGTCGATGCACATCCGGAACGATCCATCCTTCTTTTTAACGAAAAGGACAGGAATGAAGCCTTTATCAAGTAGTTCCTGGAGCTGACTCGAGAGTTCGCGCATTTCAGAGGGAGCGAGACGATAAGGCGCTCTAGCAACAGGATTTGCTCCAGGAATGAGGTCGATTCGGAAATCGATATCACGAGTAGGAGGTAAACCATGTAAATCATCAGGAAATACGTTAGGGAATTCACAAACAACGGAACGTCTTTCACTTCTGTGTTTCCTTTCTTTTTCTTCTCCACTACTACAATGTTAGCCAAGAAAGCTCTGTATTCCTTGCAGAGATCCTTGCTCGCTTGGACACATGACATGAGTTTGAGACCTTTCGAAGGAGTTTCGCCATACACACAAAGTTGATCACCATTAGCGAGCAAGAAACGAATCATCTTATCGAAGCAAACAACTTCAGCACGATTTTCGCGAAGAAAATCCATGCCTCCTATGACGTCAAAACTACCGAGCTGCATCGGAATAAGGTCGATAGGGAAGACGTGATTGTTGAGTTCAAGTGTACAATCACGTAGAACAGAATTGACAGTGACGGTTCTTCCAGGGGCAACTTCAACATCGAACGTCGAGGGGAGATGGGCGCGCTTACGATTAAAGAGCTTTTCGAATTCAAACGATACAAAACAGTTATCTGCTCCAGTATCAAACAAACACGAAGCATATATACCATTCACAAGGAACGTACCATTAACCACATTGTTGTGTGCTTGAGCGTGGCGGGCGTTGATGTTGAAAGCACGTCTGCGGGCAGCTGGCTGCTGCTGCTGAGACTGCTGCTGTTGATGTTGTTGCGGCTGCTGCTGGGGCTCTTGCTTCACCACTCTGTTGGGGCACATGTTTGCAAAGTGGTTGGGGTCACCACATGCGAAGCAAGCTCAGCGACGAGCAGGTAGGTTTCCTTGATTGTGGTCGTCTTTGCAGCTTGAACAAAATCTGCAACACAATCCGGCAGAGCACGGATATACTTCTTGATCGTAATCTCGGGGGGTAGTACCCTGACCAGGGCAGATGATACTCAACTGCTTGAAGGGAGCAGTTAAACCAGTGTTATCTCCGCCATCCTGCTTAATATGCCAGAATTCATCCTCTAGCTTTTGGAGTTCATGGGGAGGACTCTTACATCATGATGTCCTTCAACTCGTCCCATGTCAGCCCAAAAGTTGCATCGTTCCCTCGTTTGTTTCTCTCGGCCGTCCACCAATCAAGAGCGCGGGATTGGAAGACGCCGGTGGCGTTAACAGTGCGAAGGTTGTCTGGACAACCACTCTGGCACAGGGTGACTTTGATTGAATCAAACCATTAGAACATGGCCGTAGGCCCATCTTTGCCGGTAAATTCTTTTGGACCGCAGGCTTTGAACTGCTTGAAGCTAAAAGCTGCTTTCAGAGTATCAGTCATGGACTCCTCCGAGGACTTGCTAGTATTCTCATTCAGCTCACTAACAATTTGTGGGGTGACTTTTGCTATCTGCTTAGCGACGAGTGCAGCAATGCACTTGTCATCCTGATTGCGACGAGCGGAGTATGATCCAAATGACGACATTATCTGCAAACAGACATCGTCACAGGACTCAGACGCTATATGTCGAATCACTCACAACATACTTAACACTTCTAAAGCTCAGTAACACGTCTAATAATAAATCACATAGGCACATAATCTACAGAAGCACGTAAGCACATAATCACAGAAACACTTAAGCATGTAGTCCACATAAGCATGGAAACAGGTATTCAACTATATGTTACACGTATTCACCTTCCTATATTGCACGTAATCACCTATCTTTCACAGCAGTGTAAAGCAATCGAGTATAGCGAGTGCGAATAACGAGTAGCGATTGCAAATAACACAAGCGACTTGTTTGCGTTTTGAGATAAATGTGCAGTGCGAGTGGTGCATGTTGATCAAAGCGAACAGCGAAAAGCGAGTAAATTGCCGAAACCGAAACACATAAACACATAAATTTCACATAAAATCGATAAATCACAGAGTTGGCGGCTGCGGATTCCAGAATCGAACATATAAAATCGAAATGTGATTGTCTCGGGTATTTTAGACATCGACTACCCAAAGTGATTCGACTATTCACAAGGACCTTAAGTGCACACTTTGGCCTTCTAGACTGTGCTCTCGCCTCAATTTGGGCGATCGGTACGCATCCTTCCAGTTACAGCGCGTCCCAAGTCGTTGTAGTACGTCGAAACTTTGGTGAGAGTTTTGTAAAAACCAAAAGTATAGAGCGGAACGAGTCATTAAGGTTCGGGTTTCACCCCTGTCCTAACGACTACATCCCTGTTTGTGTGATTGAACCATGAGATGGATAAGGAGAATAGCGTCGAAGTATGGATTTCACTCCTGATTCAACTCAATTTCTCTTGTTTATAGTAAAAATAGCGAATCGAACGGGTGATCTGGTCGGGAGTTTGGGGTTTTCACACCTAATCTTAACCAGATCATTCGTTTGTGAGCATACAATGTGACAACCCGTAACTTTGAGGTAAAAACCCGTTTGTTTCACTTTTATAAATCAAATTATACGCCCTTATTATTGATGAATTAATTCAATTTTATTCATATCACGTTGAACCGACCCGAACTGTTGAATCCCACTCACGTAGCTCGGACCTTACGAGGTCCGAACCGTAGCATAAACCCTATATCCTATACATTTATATTAGTTGTTAAGGGTAAAAAAAATATGTGTATATACAATTGAATGCAATTTGATGGTGCCTTCTCATTGGTTTCAAGTTTATGGCCAACATGCAATTTACAACCCAATATTTTGTTGATAACAGTTCACGTGAAATTCAAATACATTTTTTTAAAATGTTGAGCCGGACTTCAAGAACAAATAAATCGAATCATATTTTATACGCTTCCTTGGTATTTTTGTTTTGTTTTCACTAATATGTATTGTATCTTACTTTGCCTTTAAATAATTAAAGATAAAAAGTAAAAACATAATAAAAAGAAACACAATCTTGAATAATATTATGCAGCCATTTTCTTTTGTTGATCTTTATGCCATCTTGGGCCAAAAAAAAATTTCAGCCCACTTCCTCTAAACCGCCTCAGCCCTGAACCCTTTTGTAGTTTACGTATGCATGTTTTTTTAAGCAACACAACTTTGCAAACCCTAACAACCTACACACTCCTCCCTCACAACTTACGGCAGCAGCAGCCCCCTCTCTCTCGCATCTTCTTTCGGTTAGTATTGTCATACGTTTTGGTTTTAAGTTCAACTAATACAAGGCTGCGTTTTATTGTTTAATTGATGCTTGATGTTATGTGACAAATTGCGAACTAGGACTTGCTAGAGTTCGTGTTTCTATGGTGTTTTGTTTTATGACCAGTTCGTTAAGTTTAATAGAGATCTGATGCGTTGTCCTCTGATTGTTATCTACGTTTTTTTCTGTTCTGTTGTGTTAATAAATTAGATGGTAAAGATGATACGTTATTGTGCTATGTGGGGGTTTGGTGTCATCGAATATGTTTGCATAGACACATTTATGTGGAGTCGGGTTTAAACTCTTGGTCTTTTAGCATAATAAGCATGATACAAACAACTTATAACCTGCTGTGATTAACGATTATGTGTCGCGGGTTCTCTTGACAGTCGTTTGCGGGATCGGATAGTGAAAACAGAAAGCTGTTTGCTGTTTACAGCCAACTTCAGTTGGCTCTAACCGGGTCATAACATGTTGAAAACTGGAATCATAATTTTTCGACACCGTGTGACATGTTTAGCGAATTATTTACGAACAAACACTGAAGCTGCGAAAATCTGCAGTTAATGGATATGTTTTGGGTCATAACTTGCCGCGTAATTGGATTTTTGCTATGAAATTTGTACTGTAGATGGCCACTGATGTCGTTGTAATTCTCCAACTGGAATTTCGTCAATCCGAATTACGATGAATTTTAAATGAATTTTTCCGTGGACTGCAGTCAGAAAGTGACGAATCTGATTGCAGCCCGGTAAATGACTTTTATAAAATAATTGGTGATGAATTGGATCCCGATATTTTGACACAATAATATTTGGATCGTTTAACACATTCTGTAATTTTTTGGGAGTTTTGTTGTACACGAACTATTTCGGATAACAATCCGAAAACTGCCGAAAATGCACTATATGGCTGAATATTTATTGAAGAGTATTTTAAGTCTTTTGTGACACTTGTCTTGTCGCTAATCTATGTCATGATAAATGTATTGTATGATGTAATGTGCTACGTGCTGGATACGTGTAGGATTCGTGTTTTCGCATGACCACACCCACTAACCCTTAAACGGTAATCATGTTAGGACGTGATAGACCAGTTCCACTTCACGTATTTCTTACCATAACTTAATCTGCCGAGCTAATCAAAGGTGAGTTCACACTTTCTATAAGGCATGGGATTCCCGGTGGCTGGGAATGGGTAAAGGATTTAATCGGAAACTGCGTGACCTCCTGGTTTGGAACACGTACCACATCCTCTTTATTGAAGGGTGATAACATGTACTAAGGATTTAATCGAAACCTGCGTGATCTCCTCGCTTGGGGACATGTACCACATCCTCTTTATTGAAGGGTGATAACATTGATACTAGACCAAAATCTCTATCATGAAGTCCCTCATTTTTATATCGACTTTATCGCCGGGTCAATGGCGAGCGGGTCATTAGTTAGATAGCGCTATTTAGGTTTGACAAGCCTCACACCGTGCCGCAGAGGACGGGCGTGAACTAATGGATCTGGGCACTAGTCAATGATGATAGACATTGACGTTAGGGCACCAACTTACTTCAGTCTGTGGTCGATATGGTAACGGGTCTAGTGGATAATGTGGGGTAGCCCCCACTGCTTATGGTTTGGGAAACAAGGAACTGATTAACTACTGAATTTCAAATGAACTTATGGTTTTGGGAACAACTTTAAAATGGATAAACCAACAGTGAACTCGCTCAACTTTGTTGTTGACTCGTTGTTACATGCCTTGTAGGTCGTTAGATTCTTAGCTGGAGCTTGCATGGGAGCAGGAGTCATTGTGGGACCTGGACTGTTGAGTTCCATGTTTAACATTTGAACTTTTATACTTATACTTTGGTTTTAAAATTTATGCTTCCGCTGATAACTTGAATTTGATTAACTTGTTTTGAACACCAATTATATTGTTTGGTTGGACTTTTATTTATTTAATTACATTGTTCAATATGCTTGGTGGCTGGATCCTGGTCATGTCACGCCTCCTGCGGTGATACTCCGCTTGTGGATTTTGGGGGTGTGACAAATTGGTATCAGAACCATTGGTTATAGTGAACTTGGTTTTAAAAAGGGAAAAACTTTTTGACAAAACCAGACTATAACCTGTACAGTGCTCAACAATCCACAACGATGCTTCGCTCCACGTGCAAGGCCTAACACTTTAGGTAATGTGATTTAGGTTTATATTGCCTACCTGCTAGATCACTTTTGTGTAATGTGCTGTTTATGGTATGTCTATTTAGAATAGTAGCATGCTGCCTGTTAGCCCTACTGCGTCCTTTATGATACAGAATTGTTTAATTATTTGACAAGTGGTGGTCTAAACCCTTTCTGATTTCTCATCACCCTGCTACGACAATCGTATATGCGTTCTATCTATTCATAAGCTTACCTCGACATGACGTCGCCATTTGACCCTCCGTACATTCGGTTTGTGCGTCAACATTCGCGAAGACTAGACCTGGCTCAAACGAACTCGGGGTTAGGAGAACTATACCCACACATCCCTGTTGACGAACTTCATCATCTCCACCGGTCGTCGTTACCAGAAACGAAGCAGCCACAGTTACACGCGTTGGTCATTTTGCAACTCGCAACCCTACCAACCAAATTCTGCTCTGGACAATTGATATACTTCCATGACCATGATGCAACGAACTTCCCTTTTTGTGTCGTGCCGCCATACCTCACTACTAGAATTGCTTCTAAGCAACATGTTACTTGGTTGAATCCTTCGGTTATTGTTGGACCCCTGTTTTTGCTCGATTCTTCGTATGAACCTCATTAATTCCCTGTTTCTTCCATTGGCAACTAATTTAACGAAACGCCAACAACCATACCACGATTTTCACCAATCACAAGACTACCTTATTCCCCTGTTGGATGGGTTATCCTTATTTTACTTGATTAGCTCTCTCGTATACCTAACTTAGCGAATGGATTCCATTACTGGTGAAATAGTCTTCAGGACATTTGGGGACAGAGATATGGATCACTCAACCTACCGGCGAACATGATAATTTATACGTTTACCTGACCCACCTTACACTACAAGAGACGTACTTTAAATTTCATGATAGTTCCTTGCCCTAGCTCTTGAACCGACACATGAATATTGATTAATGGTATGTCCAATTTCTACCATTGGCTTAGACCAAACCATCACTCTCTTACCAGAGTGACATTAGATTCTCGCTACTCCATGCTGAGAATTTGAAAGGCTCGACTTTCGATCGTTGGTGATGTATTGTTGATACGATCATACTCTCTTGAGCATGTTTTCACGTCTTTCCTTTGGAACTTCACGACTACACAGACCTACCTTGGATTCATTCGCATGACCCAAGGAACTTCCCCTAACTTGGTTGCTTACTTGATGAATCACAAACACACCTAAGTTCATGAATTCAGGTGAATTGTTCATCCTTCGCATGTGGGCGAGTCCAACGACTTTTGATGGCAGTCTCAATGAATCTTAACACTATACACTTGTACGACAACCATGCTGCTATGTTGAATTCTTATCCTGGTTGGTTTAACCCCGTGACAGTTATATTCGGTCAATGACATGCTTTATCCTAACTATACCCAACTTGCGTACACCCACCTATACCTTCGACATCAGGTAAACCCCTGCTAGGGATTATTAAACGATTATTCATTGATTGCGGCTACCCTTCCTCATGTTTCCCCACCCATACACGTTATACTTTTGAACCCTACGAACTTAAAAGTGTTCCCCGCGGACACTCGCTTGGACAAGTTACGCTCTATGAACGTTACTCAGTGAGCAATGGACCATAAACATGATGTTACCCCATGTACTTTTCCTTGATCTTGATGCGGCCAATATGGATCCTCAGACACGACAGATATGTCCCTTGTTTCCTGTGACGACACCCGAATCCACTTGAAGAACTAGTAGGGAGCCGAGCAACACCCACACTTTACCATGGAGCACCTACGACACAAACAACCCCACGTTAAGTCTCCAACATACGAGTTTTGATGTCACGAAGCCCGTTTTCTTGATTATATACTCAAACCCTCACAAGGATTGCTCAGGGATCTGCGTTTCAACAGTTGAAGGCAAAGATCTGTAGCGCTCCCATTCTCTCGTTACCTGAAGGCTCAGGCGAATTCGTTGGTTATTGTGATGCGTTTATCCAAGGACTTGGTGGTGTTGAAGCAACGTGAGAAGGTCATTGCTTACGCATCGCACCAACTCAAGATCCATGAAAAGAACTACACTACTCATGACCTGAAATTGGGAGCAGTGGTGTTTGCACACAAGATATGGAGACATTACTTGGACGGTACCAAGTGCACCATTTACACCGATCACAAGAAGTCTCCAGCATATCTTCGATTAGAAGGAGTGGAGCATGCGACAGCGACGATGGGTCGAACTCCTTAACGACTATGAATGCACAATCAAGTACCATCCAGACAAAGCCAATGTTGTGACGGACGCCTTTAGTCGTAAGGAAACTAAACCTAAGCGTGTACGTGTGTTATAGCTTGCTATTCACTCCAGTCTTCCCGCCCAAATCCGTAATGCTCAGGTTGAAGCATTGGAAGAAGGGAACCTCTTAGCTGAGTCCACGCGGGGCATGGAAAAGCGACTTAAACCCAAGGAAACCGGTACCCACTACTTCCTAGAACGTGACTGGATTCCATTCTTTGGAAAATTACGAGAACTTGTGATGGGCGAAGCATACAAGTCTCGCTACTCGGTGCATCCTGGTTCTGGCAAGATGAACCAAGACCTCAGAACTCTCTACTGATGACCCCACATGAAGGCTAACATAGCGACCAATGTTAGTAAATGTTTAACATGTGCTAGGGTCAAGGTTGAATACCAGAAACCATCAGGCCTACTTCAACAACCAGAGATCCCGACATGGAAATGGGAGCAAATTTCCATGGACTTCGTTACTGGCTTACCTAGATCTCAACAAGGAAACGATACCATTTGGGTGATAGTGGATCGACTAATAAAATCTGCACACTCCCTGGCTATCAAAGGAAAGGATAAGTTCTCTACTCTAGTAGACATCTACCTGAAGGAAGTAGTTTCAAGGCACGGGGTGCCAACTTCCATCATTTCTAATCGAGATCCGCGTTTTACCTCAGATTTGTGGCAGGCGATGCACAAATCCTTTGGCTCGCATCTAGACATGAGCACGACATATCATCCACAGATGGATGGGTAGTCTGAACGCACCATTCAAACTCTTGAAGACATGCTTCGAGCGTGTGTAATCGACTTTGGTAACGGCTGGGAAAGGCATCTACCTTTGGTGGAGTTTTCGTACAACAACAGTTACCAGACTAGCATCCAGGCTGCTCCATTCGAGGCTTTGTATGGACGGAAATGCCGATCACCCTTATGCTGGGCAGAAGTTAGTGACAGCCAAATCACTGGCCCAGAACTCGTCGTCGACACTACAGAAAAGATTGCCCAAATACGAAAACGAATGGCGGCAGCTCGTGACCGTCAGAAAAGCTATGCTGATAAGCGCAGGAAACCACTCGAGTTCCAGGTTAGGGATCGAGTGCTACTTAAGGTCTCACCTTGGGAAGGTGTGGTTCGTTTTGACTAACAGGGCAAGCTTAAACTTAATCCGCGATATGTCGGACCATTTGAAATCACTGAGAAAATCGGAAAGGTGGCTTACAGATTGAATATACCCGAAGAGCTTAGTGGTGTTCACAACGTATTCCATGTGTCGAATCTGAAGAAGTGTCTGTCAGATGAGACCCTCATAGTTCCTTTCAAGGAACTCACTATCGATGACCAGTTGCGCTTCGTCGAGGAACCGGTGGAAATCATGGACCGGGAAATCATAACTCTAAGCGTAGCAAGATACCTATAGTTCTAGTATGTTGGAACTCACGTCGTGGCCCATAGTTTACATGGGAACAAGAAGACCAAATGATGCGCAAGTATCCTCAGTTGTTTAAGAAAGATGCGTCAAGTACTTAAGCTACTACTGAATTTCGGGACGAAATTCCAAACCAACAGGGGGATGATGTGACACCCCGCGAAAATGCTCAACCGCACTAGCTTCTTCAGTGAGTGCATTCTAAATTTCGGGACGAAATTTCTTTCAACTTGGGGATGATGTGACAACCCGTAACTTTGAGGTAAAAACCCGTTTGTTTCACTTTTATAAATCAAATTATACGCCCTTATTATTGATGAATTAATTCTATTTTATTCATATCGCGTTGAACCGACCCAAACTGTTGAAACCCACTCACGTAGCTCGGACCTTACGAGGTCCGAACCGTAGCATAAACCCTATATCCTATACAATTATATTAGTTGTTAAGGGTAAAAAAAATATGTGTATATACAATTGAATGCAATTTGATGGTGCCTTCTCATTGGTTTCAAGTTTGTGGCCAACATGCAATTTACAACCCAATATTTTGTTGATAACAGTTCACGTGAAATTCAAATACATTTTTTTTAAATGTTGAGCCGGACTTCGGCAACAAATAAACCGAGTCATATTTTATACGCTTCCTTGGTATTTTTGTTTTGTTTTCACTAATATGTATTGTATCTTACTTTGCCTTTAAATAATTAAAGATAAAAAGTAAAAACATAATAAAAAGAAACACAATCTTGAATAATATTATGCAGCCGTTTTCTTTTGTTGATTTTTATGCCATCTTGGGCCAAAAATTGTTTTCAGCCCACTTCCTCTAAACAGCCTCAGCCCTGATCCCTTTTGTAGTTTACGTATGCATGTTTTTTTAAGCAACACAACTTTGCAAACCCTAACACCCTACACACTCCTCCCTCACAACTTACGGCAGCAGCAGCCCCCTCTCTCTCGCATCTTCTTTCGGTTAGTATTGTCATACGTTTTGGTTTTAAGTTCAACTAATACAAGGCTGTGTTTTATTGTTTAATTGATGCTTGATGTTATGTGACAAATTGCGAACTAGGACTTGCTAGAGTTCGTGTTTCTATGGCGTTTTGTTTTATGATCAATTCGTTAAGTTTAATCGAGATCTGATGCGTTGTCCCCTGGTTGTTATCTACGTTTTTTTTTTCTGTTCTGTTGTGTTAATAAATTAGATGGTAAAGATGATAAATTATTGTGCTATGTGGGGGTTTGGTGTCATCGAATATGTTTGCATAGACACATTTATGTGGATTCGGGTTTAAACTCTTGGTCGTTTAGCATAATAAGCATGATACAAACAACTTATAACCTGCTGTGATTAACGATTATGTGTCGCGGGTTCGCTTGATAGTCGTTTGCGGGATCGGATAGTGAAAACAGAAAGTTGTTTGCGGTTTACAGCGAACTTCAGTTGGCTATAACCAGGTCGTAACATGTTGAAAACTAGAATCATAATTTTTCGACACCGTTTGACATGTTTAGCGAATTATTTACGAACAAACACTGAAGCTGCGAAAATCTGCAGTAAATGGGTCATATGTTTTGGGTCATAACTTGCTGCGTAATTGGAGTTTTGCTATGAAATTTGTACTGTAGATGGTCACTAATTTCGTTGTAATTCTCCAATTGGAATTTCGTCAATCCGACTTACGATGAATTTTAAATAAATTTTTCCGTGGACTGAAGTCAGAAAGTGACGAATCTGATTGCAGCCCGGTAAATGAATTTTATAAAATAATTGGTGATGAATTGGATCCCGATATTTTGACACAATAATATTTGGATCGTTTAACACATTCTGTAATTTTTTGGGAATTTTGTTGTACACGAACTATTCAGGATAACAATCTGAAAACTGCCGAAAATGCACTATATGGCTGAATATTTATTGAAGAGTATTTTAAGTCTTTTGTGACACTTGTCTTGTCGCTAAGCTATGTCGTGATAAATGTATTGTATGATGTAATGTGCTACGTGCAAGATACGTGTAGGATTCGTGTTTTCGCATGAGCACACCCACTAACCCTTAAACGGTAATCAAATTAGGACGTGATTGACCAGTTCCACTTCACGTATTTCTTACCATAACTTAATCTGCCGAGCTAATCAAAGGTGAGTTCACACTTTCTATAAGGCATGGGATTCCCGGTGGTTGGGAATGGGTAAAGGATTTAATCGGAAACTGCGTGACCTCCTGGTTTGGAACACGTACCACATCCTCTTTATTGAAGGGTGATAACATGTACTAAGGATTTAATCGAAACCTGCGTGATCTCCTGGCTTGGGGACACGTACCACATCCTCTTTATTGAAGGGTGATAACATTGATACTAGACCAAAATCTCTATCATGAAGTCCCTCATTTTTATATCGACTTAATCGTCGGGTCAATGGCGAGCGGGTCATTAGTTAGATAGCGCTATTTAGGTTTGACAAGCCTCACACCGTGCCGCAGAGGACGGGTGTGAACTAATGGATCTGGGCACTAGTCAATGATGATAGACATTGACGTTAGGGTACCAACTTACTTCAGTCAGTGGTCGATATGGTAACGGGTCTAGTGGATAACATGGGGTAGCCCCCACTGCTTATGGTTTGGGAAACAAGGAACTGATTAACTACTGAATTTCAAATGAACTTATGGTGTTTTGAACAACTTTAAAATGGACAAACCAACAGTGAACTCGCTCAACTTTGTTGTTGACTCGTTGTTACATGCCTTGTAAGTCGTTAGATTCTTAGCTGGAGCTTGCATGGGAGCAGGAGTCGTTGTGGGACATGGACTGTTGAGTTCCATGTTTACATTGTTCAATATGATTGGTGGCTGGATCCTGGTCATGTCATGCCTCCTGCGGTGATACTCCGCTTGTGGATTTTGGGGGTGTGACATACAAGTTTAATAGTAATAATAGAGTTCGAAAGCGTTTACGCATAACCAGCATGTAACATGTATAATGTGAAGCTAGTAGGTTATCGACAATGAAATATACACAGACATGACTGCGAGTTGTAGAATGCGCAACACATATCACCACCTTGACACGTGAAGAAATAACCTTAACAACCCCTGTCCATGACAGATGCTGAGTCCAAACTATAGTACTATCGTTGCTAAGACGTCAGGCAATAATCACTGTGTTTACATAACATATAAAGTGTTTGCGTTGTGTGATCGATGTGATTTAGATTAAGTAACGTATGTAACACCCAAAAGTGCGTAAAGCAAAAAGGGATCAAGTATACTCACAGCGATGGTAGTTAAAGGATTGAAGGGAGCGCTAGGGTAATTACCTGAACAGTAAACGATAGCATAGGCGAATGAACGGCGCGTTAAATGGTTCAAGTGAACCAAGTGACGAATGGTCATCCGAACGGATGGTCATTCGATCGAATGACAATCCGTTCGGATGGTCATCCATTCGGATGGCCATTCGATCGGATTGGCATTCATTTGGGATGGATGTGTTTATGTATGATGTGACTCTGAAGTTTTCGTTGTAGCATTTTGAAAACCAAGAAGTATATCTACGTTTCAGGTCGTTCGATCGAACGGTCGTTTGATCGGATGGCGATCCGATCGGCGAGACATTTTTCTTAGTGAGAACAAGTTCACAGCAGGATTGTCATTCGATCGGATGGTCTTCCGATCAGATGGCAATCCGTTAGAAACTAATGATCTTTGAAAGTTGTAAAAAGTTTAAGTGTTGAAGTCCAAGTGCAATCCATCCCAATGATCTGATCGTTTTGAACTCGATGACTTTGATAAGTTTTTGCGGTTTGCTTGAGACGATATGACAACGTACTAAACAACAGAACCTCGTCAAGTCCCAAGTCGTCCGATCGAACAGGAATCACCCTAATCCGACCAGTCAACTGTTCTTTGACGGTTTGTTCATGGTCAACCCTAAGTCAGTTGTCCCGTTGATAGGAATCAAATCTGAGACCGACACTTCACTAGAGAACGAGTAGAAGGCCTGAACTAGCTCTGATTCTATCGGTATTGAGTGCATTGAGTGTAAAAGAGTTGAAAGAAAGTTAGAAACCATCTTTCAATCCTTTTAACCTTGAAAATGTTTAGATCTAGGTGAAAATAGTGTTAAAACATGTGGAAATCATGTAGATCTGAGTTGTTCTTGGTGGAATGAGGCCAAAACTTGAAGTTCATAAGAAACCCATGATGACATCATCCTAGAACACCTCAAATCCGTTGATTTCATGGTTAAAAGTTAAGATTCAAAGGTGAAAATAATGAAGAAGTGTGCATAGATCGTAGAAGTACAAGATTTGAGTTGAAAACTTACAAAAATCGTGAGAAATCGAGAGAAAAGTGGGCTGGAACGCTGGTCGAACGAGAGAGAGCTGTCACATCACATAGTGATGTGACAGGGGGTATTTATAGGTTGCCAAAAGAGGGAAGTGGCACTTGGAACGGAACGGGTTTCACTTCGATCGGATGGCCATCTAATCGGATGGTCATCTGTTCGGATGACCATTCGATCGAATGGTCATTCGATCGAGTGGCTCTGGGGAGTTTCGTTTCAATGTTTCGTTTCGCGTGTTGAGCGTTGCGATACGTTTCGAGCGAGCGATGCGATAGTATTACCCATTAGTTACACAAATAACCTAACTACTATATCTAACATACAATCACTATAAATAACTTGCATTTAGCATTTGCGACTTAGATTTCGTTGCGATAGAATTGTGATTACGATTGCGATTAATCACCTCAACATAAACATAACATGCACAAGTATCACATAATAGCACACGCACGTAAAACAATATCCAGAACACATAATTCTATTTGCGATGCGATAGCGTTGCGATTAACGGTAAGTCGATTAGCGATAAAACTGCGATTAAACATAGATTATTAACAAGTACTCCACATAATACAATTAAAGCGATTTAAAAAAGAATATCGATTACCATCTAAGAGACACGGACAGTAGTTAAGCAAGGAGTGACAGATTTAGCAATCTTTTCTTCCTTTGACTTTGACTTGTACTTTGACGTTCCAAAATGTGGGTTGTTACACAGAGACTCGTTCATCTTTACCAACATGATTAGAGACTAGTTCATCTTCAACGTCATTATCTTCATTCACTTGATCATTAACCGGCTCATTTCATTAAAGTGGTAGTGGTTTCTATATGTTTAGGAGATTTTTTGTTTGCTTCTAATAGACTTAGAGGTTCTAAGCTCCTTCAACTCTTTCAACCTTTGGTGACTGTTATAAGTCTTCAACTTTGTCTCCTAGTGCTCAGTGTAAATTTCAAAAACCTTATAAATTGACACATATTGTAGTAAGTTAAGCGCATCATTACCATTACCTAAAACTCATAAACCAAAATCCAGATCTTGTTGTGGAATCCTAAAATGATAATATTGTAAGGCCATATAATTGTGTAGGTTTACGCTTATCTTTATCAAACACAAGTATAGGCTATTGGGCTTAGCTTTGTAGTGAATTCGTTGGTATTGGGATAAGCCATGTGGGCTAATTAAGTGATTTGAGCTTATTTAGTCAATAGTGTGCATGTGGGCCTAGCCCAACTTGTAATTCGGTCACCCTGTGTGTTATAAATAGGATGAGCCTAGGTTAGTATTAGGTTGCTATTCACATTCCTGTTCTTCTTATCATATTGAGTTCTTGAGTACCAGAGGGTTCTTTAAACCGTGTGCTCTTGATCATATTAATCGAATTGGTGATTTCTTGTGTTTTAGTGTTTTTCTTGAATCTCACCAAGTTTTGGATTCCGCCCATCCTTGGTGATTGTTTGATATCAATGTTAGATACGTTTTTGGGACTTACAATTGGTATCAGAGCCTTCAGAACCTATTTCTAGGCTCAGTTTGATATCAAACATTCAAGTTTTCCGAAATTTTTGAGTTGGTGTTCTTCGTGTTCTTCATGATATTCAAAGTGTTCTTCGGTTTGTTTTTAAAAATTAATTATATTTTGCTTCAGTGATTCGTTTGATAGGTGTTTAAAAGATTTTCAAAATCTTTTAAAATATTCAAATAGATAATCTGTTGCAATTTTTTTGAAAAGTTGTTTTTGGAACGATTTTGAAAGGATTTGAAAAAATTCCAAGATTTTCGAGAAAAGTTTGTTTCAATACACTACAACTTCCGTTCATCATCTTCGATACATCGTCTTTTCATCGGGCATCATATCACGTTCATCATCATCATCATCATCATCATCATCATCATCCGAAACAGTACTTCATCATTTCGAATTATAATTGTTTTTGGATTGGAGTTTTTGAGTTGATATTCGAATAGTGTTTCTAATCAACTCTGAGTTTTTGAGTTTTCCGAAACCGTGCATCACCATAAACGACCTACACCACCATCCATTTGCTCTGATTCTACAAAATAAGTGTTCACCATCATTTATCATCTCCGGAAGCAACATCAACAAAGCATTAAAGTGTGCGAGAAATTGAGTGTGCGACTACATTTCATTACTGTGCGACAAAACTTTAAGTGTACGACATAGTGTGCGACTAAAGTTGAAGTGTGCGACATCATTCATACATTTCGAAGGATTACACTGTGCGAAAACTTTTAAAGTGTGCGATTAATAAGAAAGTTGTGTGTGCGACAATCGTTAACCACCATACATCACTGTCATCTCCGACCTCAACTTCGGCTGCCTTCATCTTTCACCGTGCATCTTCTCCATCGTTAATTACCACCATCATCACCTCCGGTTTACCATCATCTTCATCACAGTTAGACATCTCATAACTAGACAAAATTTGAAAGTGTTCGGATTATATCTGTATTCAAGTGTGTGACAATATCAAAATATCATCTTCAAGTTCGAGTGTGCGACCTACTTTTACTGTGTGCGATCTTCATCTTTATCCGAATCACTCTTGATCATCATCATTATCCATCGTCACCGTCATTCATCTTCATCATCATATCAACTGTTTATTTGAAAGTCTCAAGATCTTTCCAAAACAACTTGGTTATCCGAAACACCTGCTTCATCATCAGCGTTTCACCTCCTCCGTCCGCCGACCTTCCCCACCGGTTCTGACAATCTCGACACCGCATCCACCAACGCCATTATATCATCACCTTCACTGTTAACACCTCCGTCAATCATCGTCCATCTATCGTCGTTCAAGTATCATTACTTCCTCTTCTCCGGTCACCGTCTTCATCGTAACATCAATATCCATCCTCCGTTCACCGGTAGCTGATATTTTCAAAAGAAATTAGGATTTTGGTCCAGCTGTTTTACCAAGAAGAAGGAGCATATAACAATTTCTTTTTGTGATCGTGATAAGTGACAGAATATTTATGTTTTATTTATAATAATAGTAATAATAATAATAATAAGCTAATTATTACTTAATCATTGTTTTCTTTTAATAAAAATAATAATAATATTAATCATAAAAATAATAATAACTTTTATTATTATATATAAAAATTAAAAAAAAGGTTTATTAAAATTAAAAAAGGGGGGTTTTGTTATTGTTTGGCAAAAAGAATTTTGACAGGTTTGGAGGTGTGGTACAGAAAGGCTGGTTCGTGCGTGTGGTAAGGGGTTTGAATTAAGCGAGTACACTGGTTCTCGCTTTGTCTTGTGTCTTGAGGAAATAGTATAAAGGATCCTAAGTGTACGACCTACACTAGTGTGCGGCCATGATTTTAACAGTCCAGTTCGGTAAAACGCACATTTTCGGGGGATCACATTTTCAGGGGATCACACTTTCGGGGGATCACATTTAGAAATGTCTTCTAAGAGAGAGGTGCTTAAGCAGGAATTTCAAGGATTCAGATACTAATATGATGAATCTATATAAGAACTTACAAGCCGGTTAGCTGAACTGCTCTCTAAAATGGAGAAAGCTGATTGAGGTGTCTATGTATTCGAGCAACAGAAAGCTTCTGGATGCTATAAAAAGGATTCCAGATCAGGCAAACTTTAGTTGGTTTAGAAATATTAATCAGATAATTATGACAACCGACTGCTACTGTTACAAAATGAAGCCGGATGAGCTGATCTCCCTCATCAAATCTTATGATAAGGCTGACAAGCAGAATGCTCAATGCAACACATCTGCTACAGTTTGCTCCTCCATTCCTGCTACTGTTGTTCCTGTTGTTCCTTTACTTGCTAAAGTTTGCTCATCCACCCCTGCTCCTGTTGTTCCTGTTGCTCCATTACATGCTGAAGTTTGCTCGTCTACTCCTGCTGATTCAGGATCAAACTATCGTGCAGGTTTTTCAATTTATGAAAACACTTCTTCTGAAGCTGAGGTATGTGTAGATAATATATGTTGTACTCCTGCTTGTAGGGAAAAACTTAAGGGGTTCAAAGAGCAGGCATACTAACTCATTATGCAAATTAGATTTTCAAAATCTAAGGATTATGAAAATAAAGAGAAATTAAATGGATACAAGGATACGGTGGAGGCACGGAAGCTTGATATCTGTAAGTTGCATAACGATCTGAGCGAAGCACGATGTAGATATCTCCACTTTAAGGAAATATCTGAAAAACTAACTGTTGAACTCGATAATTTAAAATCAACTTTGGAAAACACAAAGTTTAATTTTAAAAAATTTGACGTGTCTAGTGCGAAAGTTGAAAAAATGATTAATCAACAGTTGAAATATAGCAAAAAGGAAGTGAGGAACAAAGGATTGGGATTTGTATGCATACCTCCACCATATAATCACAATTACACCTCACTTCCCATGACTAAAGAGGAGATAGATAATCTGCCTAAAATGGAGTATGGAAAACCCAATGATATCAAGGTTCACTACTAGAAAAATGGGCAATTGTGACCAAAATTTGCTACTGAAAAGAAAATGGTAGCAAATTTAGTGATTGATTTGCCACAAAAATGCAAATACGTGTATTTAGTATGATACGGTAGCAAAATGGTAGGAAATTTTGCTACCGTTTACTTTCGGTAGCAAATTTGTGGAAAATATCAAATAATTTTAATAAAGATTATAAAAATGTCTCTAAATCATCCTGTAATTGCGACCATATTAGCAGTGGCAACATGAAAATTTAATTAGGTGGGATAATTTTTTAATGGACCCGCGCTTTTCAAAAATTGATTAATTAGGGTTTTAATCAAAGAACTCCTCTACCAAAATTCTAAATTGCTGCTCCCCCTCCGCTCCTTACGTCTGATTTGATTGAAGAACTCAGCCTCTTGCAGAACAAACACAAGCAATTTCACCTTTCAGGTAATCTTTTCGGTTGCCTTTTATTCAATTATTTTTTTATTTCGATTTGTGAAATTGAAGCTGGAATCATGAGTTTTATTCATTTGATGAATTGAAAGTGTGTGTTTGTATATCAGAATTAGATCTTGGTATTTTGAGTTCCCCTTCTTCTTCTTCGTCTTAGAGTTTTTAATTTGTGTCAATTTGCATTTCTTAAGCAAATTGATGCTCTTGATTGTATCTGGGGATCAGTTCTTGGTATCATATTGATATTTGAGGTTGTATGGCTAGATTAGATTTACCATGTATCTTAATACTCTCTGATTAGTGATTATGTGAAAGGTGTTTTTTTTTCTTCATTTTTGTTTTGAATGTGTTCAGGTTTTATGATTGACTTGTATACAATTGTTCAGGTACAGACAGTTCCTTTCCTCGTGGGTTTTGGCCTCACAAATTGCAAACCCTTATCATAGCGGGTTTGAAGAAGCCCATCTTGGTTTAGTCCCAATCTCACTTGTCTACCTAGGGTTAAGGTGTAGAGAGTCAAAGGAAGATGATGTGAGTAGGTGTAGTCAGTGTTGTCGTATCTTCTTCCTTCATCTCTTACACCGTGTTCCAAAGTTCTATTTAGAAGAGAAGAGATCTGAAAGGAAAGAAGAGAGTTTTGGTGTTCCAGAGATGTTTTGTAGATTGAAAAGTTGAACTTAGTTATCAAGGAGCTCGTTAGGAAAATGATGAAGAAAAAGAAAGGCTAAATGGAATTATTGTCGGGTTGTTGGCTGAAAAAGAAAAAGATAAGGTGAATAAAGATGCTATGCTCGATACGATGTCACAAATTGAAGCTATGTTAACAAGTACAATTTGAAGATAGGCTACAAACACTTGGTTTTGAATGTTTCAATGTTTATCGTATTAGGATTTTTTTTAGTTATATGATTTTTAGCTAGTATTTCTATTAGAATGTTTTATATGCTTTTGATACACATATGTTTTATATAATTTTGGGTTTTCGTGATCTTATTAGACTTTTTATACAATTTTGTAATTTTAATGATTATGTAATTTTTATGAAAAAAACAGGAAAAAATGAAAAATCAAGATGAATAAAAAAACAATATTCAAGTAATCACAAAATGGTAGAAAATAATGGTAGCAAATAATAGTAGCAAATAATTCAACAAGCTCGCTAAATACCCACCGGTTTTCAATGAAAATGGTGGTTAAATGGTGGGAAATCGGTAGCAAACATGGTGGTTAAATGGTGGTAAATCGGTAGCAAACAAGGTGGACCATAGCAAACTTTTCAATGAAAATGGTGGTTAAATGGTGGCAAATCGGTAGCAAACATGGTGGTTAAATGGTGGCAAAATCGGTAGCAAACAAGGTGGACCGTAGCAAACAAGAAGCGGTGGCAAATAATTTTGACCAATTTTGTGGTGGCAAAATACAAAAAAAGTGGCTATTTGGTGGCATTAGGGCAATTGACACGGGTGTTTTTGTCACCGCATTTTCAGTGGCGAAATGGTGACAACAGGGAAATTGCTACTGTTTTGTGACCAAAAGTTTCATGACAAAAACCCTCTTTTGTAGTAGTGGTTGAGCCGGTAAAATCAACAAAAGTTAGTATCTCAAAACCTAAAAGAAATGAAACAAATACAACTGAACCAACATCTGCACCTGTCTTTGTAAAATCAGATGATGTCTCTAAGCAAACAGAGACATTGAGTTTTGAGAAAAATGAAGAATCGGCATATAAACCAACTGAGCAAGTTGCTCCATCTGATTCCAAATGTGAATCACCTTAAGCAACTGATTCTGAGAAATTAGAATCAGTTGAATCTTATGAATCTAACTGTGAATCTTTTGGAGCAGCTGACTCAGCAGAAGAAGATTCAGTAGAGCCACTACAAAAAGAATGTAACTCAAGTGGTTTAGCTGAATCAAGCAGTGAAACAGTGACTGATCCCACAACATCTGAAATTGAAACAACAAGGCCAGTCCATGAGTTTAGTTGTGTGAATGTTACTGATGCTTCTACTTCATGTGCAGATGAGGTAATAATTGAGTATTGGGTTAAGGGGGATGATATTGTTTGCCAAGTGGCTGACGATGTTTGTTCTAAAATATTGAATTTATCTGCTGATGCTTCTCCATATTTGAGAAAGGCTGTTTCTGAGCCAGCTTTGAGAGGCCCTTCAAACAAATATGTGCCTCCAAAGCCAACAGTTAGAAATGAAAATGCTAAATCCAGTAAATGTACTAACTGTTGTAAACACAAACAAATGAAGCAGGGAAGAAAGGCTGAGCAGGCTGCAAACAAATCATCCAAAAAATGTTATAACTCATACTCAGCATCAGTTAGATCGAATGGATTGGGATATGCTCCTTACGTAAAGAAGCAAGCATGCTACAGTTGCAGCATAACTGGTCACATTGCAAGGAATTGCACACTTCGTCCCTATGTGTCATGCTATACACAACATCAGAAGGTTACATCTAGGTATAGATCTTATTCTAAGCCAATGAAGGTTGAAAAACCTAAGGAAATGATGAATAAGCATCCCCATGTTAAACCATCTGATGGGGGATTGGAATGTTGCAAAAGAAAAAAGGAAACAAGCTTTGAAACCAAAACAAGTTTTGAAAAACAAAAAGGTTGAAAAACAATTTGTTTTGCCCAAGGCACCTAAGAAATTATAAAAGCCTAAACAAGTTTGGAAGGCAAAACATAATGCAGCAACATCACCAATCCTTGAATCAAAAGGGAACATGTGCTTTCAAGAAGTGTCGTATGTTGATGCTTCATGAATTCCCAGGACCACGATGGCCTGGGTACCAATGTCTTACTAATCTCCTTACTTTTCAGGGACAACCAAGGAGGAGCTGTTGATAATCCTTGGATGTTGATAGCGGTTGTTCCAAGACATAACGGGTAACATTTCACTGTTGCAAAATGTGTGATTCTTTTACAATTGATATGTTTCGTTTGAAGGAGATAAGAGAGGTGAGACAAGATCAGCAAAAAGGTACAAATTTGAATTTCATATTCTAACTTCGATAGTGATTAGTCTTAAATCTTATGATGGAACGGTTAGGCAAAAACAACAAAAATATTTATTTTTTTCTTTTGTGTTTCTCGTTGTATATACGTTTTCGTTGTTAGGTAAATTTGCGCATAAATTTTATGCACAAATTTAGGGGGATATCTTAGAGAGACATCTGTAAAATGAGAAAATGTGAAAATACAGAAACATTCAAAAACTAGAAAAATCAAGAATATTTTGTTGTATAATATGGGAAATGAAATAATTTCACTATGTGGATTAAGGCTGACTCATCTAAGACTAATATTGAAATGGTCTGACTCTAGAGCAATATGTTGGTAGGCTTTATCCTGAAGGCTATCTGACTGGTTATGTGCAGAACACTAAAATTATTCTATGACCTTAGGAAAGAACGTCACTTGGAATTAGGACATGACTATTTGAATGCGTGTGTGACGTCCCGATACACATAATTTCATTCTAGTTCTGAAATCTTTTCTTACAAACTCGTGTATCTCCTCTGTTTTGCATGAGCAAATACCTGGAGGTGCTAGGCAACGTCAGCTTCTGCTGCATCCAGATACATATTGACCTAGCTATACGTTGTCGCGCTATAGATCAATTACACCCGAAAGAGGCCCTCTAGTGCCCAAAAGAAACCCTAAAAACCTATATCAAACTGAGAAAACTCATTTGATCTGTATATTATATCCATCTCTGCAAATGATCTATTCTGTTTTCTTCTCAATCTAGTCCCAGACAAGCTTTCAAAATCCTAGAACGGGCTTGTGAAATATATGGTAGGGAAACTACACGTATGATAGCATGTTCGGATTAAAATTCCAGGATTTGATTGTGATTGAATTGAGTGTTCATATTCATTGAACTAAAAACCTGATAAGTCAGTTACAGACCGTTACATGAAAAAGGCCTAAAAAGATAAGTTTAAGTGGACAAACATATTGGCAATCGCTCGGATCACCCAAAGTAAATTAGTGTTGATAAGTGTAGTCTAGCCCGAAACACTGTGGTTTGATCCCATTGCAATTGTAATTGTATATTAGTTTCTTTGTTTATTTGTGTTTCAGTTTATATCGTTAGTTTTAGAATAAAATCATAAATCCAAAAATAGTGTTTTATTTTTATAAAATCAAAAATCCAAAAATAGAGTGCTTATTTGTTTTATTAAAAAAAATTTAACCGTTCTTGAAGATTTGATTGATTATCATAGATTGAATGAAATTTGAATTGTGAAATCCGAGTACAAATACTTGGATGTACCAAGTGTTCATGTGGTATTTCCCTCTGTTGTTTAGAAATGTTGCTTATGAATTTCTAAGCATGTGCAGAAATTGATTTATATCAAGAAACAGGGGTTGTTGAAGATTGAGATGTTGTTAGCTGCTGACAAAGCATGAAGCATCACAACAACAAGATGTGCCTGAGTCAGAAGAACCAGATACGAGTCATCATCTCATAGTGATAGTACATTTAAAGAAGTACCTGTGAACCTGCTTGAAAGAGAAGACATTGACAAATAAAAGAGTTGCTGAGAATCCTCCGCTTGTATTCTTTTCAACAAGATTTTTCAAGCAAAGCTGATCGAGATTAAGAAGAATAAAGAGCCCAAGTTTCAAAACGAAGACATGAAGTATCTTCTCATAGAAACAGGATGAAGACTGCAGTTTGATAAAGACAGCATAAACCTAGGGGGATATTGTAAGGCCATATAATTGTGTAGGTTTACGCTTATCTTTATCAAACACAAGTATAGGCTATTGGGCTTAGCTTTGTAGTGGGTTAGATGGTATTGGGATAAGCCATGTGGGCTAATTAAGTGATTTGGGCTTATTTAGTCAATAGTGTGCATGTGGGCCTAGCCCAACTTGTAATTAGGTCACCCTATGTGTTATAAATAGGGTGAGCCTAGGTCACTAGGTCAGTATTAGGTTGCTGTTCACATTCATGTTCTTATCATTTTGAGTTCTTGAGTACCAGAGGGTTCTTGAAACCATGTGCTCTTGATCATTTTAATCGAATTGGTGATTTCTTGTGTTTTGTGTTTTAGTGTTTTTATTGAATCTCACCAAGTTTGGATTCCGCCCATACTTGGTGATTGTTTGATATCAGTGTTAGATCCGTTTTTGGGACTTACAAATATATCACTTGTTCTGTTGGATAAACAATCTGTTGTATCATTTAATCCACCTCATGAACATCAAACCCATAATCAGTCATATGGACATAGTTAAAACATTTTGCCAGACATAACATGCAAATGGAGCCTTTGTAAACTCTCCTTCATGGTTGAACTTCAGAGATAAAAATGAGGGGTTTGCCTTAAAATAAAAATGACTCAAAGCTAACAATACACACTTTTAGTGGCTCTCTACAAATTTAAAAGAAGAAAAATGTTGTGGAAACTCTCCATATATGGCTGACGAATCAAAGTTTGTATCTGAAGCTATAACGTTCCATAAAAGAAAACACTTTAATGTAGTCATGATCTGTATGCTGATGATTGAGCTTTATTATGTTGTACTGAAAACGATCATGGTGAAATCATTTGCCTTGGACTTAACGCTTGCAACCTTGGAGTCCAAAGTGAAAACGAAGGGGTAACTTGTGGTAAAAGCGATTGTGGAGTGAATGGGAGTGAAAAAGTGAGTTTTAATGGTATCTAGTTAAGGTTAATTGACCAAGATTCCCATCACGTGGAGAGCACATGCCTTGGGTTAACGCCAGAGTTGGATGGAACTAGCGGATTTGATCAAATTGGAATGGTTTTGGGAAGTGCATTGTCATTTTGGCAAGAAACTTTTAAAACGTATAAAAGTGAAATTTGGATCTAACGCCATGGACCAAAGCAACAATTTACTCTAAATAAATATTTAAAATTGAGTAAACTGCAATTTGCCTCCTTGTGGTTTGGTGGCACTTGAACAATGCCTCCTTGTCACACCCCTTTCTAAGGCGGAAGCACGAGGTGTGATCCTGAAAGGTTCTCATTGCATACGAATAGTAAACATTCTACATGATTATAAAATAACTCCAATTTGCCATTCATAGTTTAACATTCAAAACAAAAGTTAAGTTTAAAGTTTACATCACAACATAAGATAATTGTTTGAAAAGTTTACAACTTCATTTCAAAACAAAGATCAAGGTTTTGTTTACTATACAACCGCAATGAGGCGGGATATAACAAACAAATCCATCAAAAGTGGCAATGGAGCATAGACACATGATAACTTGAAACACAAACAACATTCTTGAGCAAAGAGACCGCGCGCTCATCCACTTAGTTCCCTGAAATACATGTAGGTTTTGAAAATCGTCAACAAAAGTTGGTGTGAATTCATGCAGTTTTGTGTAAAACATATGAGTAATTGTTATATGAATCATGGTATGTAATTGTAAAATGTACTTGAAAATATATTATGTAAATGTAAGGAAATTGAGATAGTTAATGTTTCACGAGGACATTAACATTTGTCACGACATAGGAAGCATCCAAACCATAGGCATTTTCCGGTTGATTTACGACCCGAGACACAAAAGCACTCTAGGTAAAACGTGGCCAAGAGTGTGGCTGCCTGAAACCCATTAGATCTAACCTTTTATTCCGCGGTCTAGGTATATAGTCGATTAATGGTGCTTAAGTCTCACCGTATTCGTCACATGATCTATACGTCATTCCTTAGTTTTGTTTCTACATACCACAGTACGTGTATTTTCCCCCAAGTTTAGAAAACAAGAAAAAGTTTAAAAGTGAGGACATGAACTCACAGATTTACGTATCTTGCGTCGTAAACTTCACCAGGCTTGTCTTGTATGCGTCGTAACCTATATGGGTTCAATTTACGTTAATCACTAGGCTTGTAACTCACTAAGTACAAGTCACCATCTTAAGTTAAGTATTTGTTTTGTGTAAGTTCACCATTTGTGAGGGTCGTGCCTTGTTAGTCGGGTCTCGCCTATTCGTCCCGTTATTGTAATTTGAATTTGTATTATTCACTTGGAAATATATATTTTAGTTCCAAAAATATATATTTGTATATGTAGGATTTGAAAAACAGTATGTGTAAAAAATAATCTATATTTTTAACTTATCCAAAATATGATACTTATATTATTTTTCAAAAATAAATATAAGTAGTTTGTCAAATAATATTTTCAATATTATTTTCGTGTAAGTATACTTAGTGAAGTATACTTGTATTTTTTATGTAAATACTTATGTTTTTTACATTATTTGTAAAAAAAAAATCAATACTTTGATTTTTAATACTTTCCGGAATTATATTTCTTAAAAATAATATATTTTTAAGGTTTGTTTGATTATATATATTTTGTTATGCTTGTTATATATATATATATATATATATATATATATATATATATAGGGAGCCGCTAGAATGAGAACCACCACGAGTTATGAGAACCACGAGAACCGCGCCCCGCGGGTGGCCGTCGGCGACGAAATTTTTTTTACACCTAGATCCGTATATTTTATGGGGGGGGGGTGTAAATTTTCGGTTCAAACGGCGCGCCCGAGGGGGTAGTTTTTTACGCCCAAAGTTTGGTAAAAAAAAAGAAAATTTAAAAAAATTAAAAAAAGCCAAACTTTGGGCGTAAAAAACTACCCCCTCGGGCGCGCCGTTTGAACCGAAAATTTACACCCCCCCCCTAAAATATACGGATCTAGGTGTAAAAAAAATTTCGTCGCCGACGGCCACCCGCGGGGCGCGGTTCTCGTGGTTCTCATAACTCGTGGTGGTTCTCATTCTAGCGATCCCCTATATATATATATATATATATATATATATATATTCATTCTTGTCATTCATCCGGTTTTTGTATAATTTTCATCACTTGGTAGTAATTATATATATTTTTCTAAATATATATTTTTGTCCAAAATGTCCAATATTTGTCCAAGTCCATATGTTTGAGGTATATATATTTATGTTAATATATATATATATATATGTATATATATATGTATATATATATGTATATATATATATATATATATATTCTTGTATTTGTCCATATACTCTTTTATGAGGAATTTTCGTATACTTGTATCCTTAAGTATCCTTATGTATTTGTATGTTTATTTTGGTGGTAATACTCCTTTGGAGTGTTTAGTGTATATTCAAGTTCCTAATACACTACTATATATAATACATATAATATACACTTAGCACAAAATTTGGTGACAACTAAATATATATATATATTCCCTAAAAATATACATACTTAATATAATTTTTAACCTTGAAGAAAACCTTATTTCTTTCCTTGTAAATTTTGTACAAAAATTAGGAAACCCTAGTAAATATTTTTAGATGAATTTTTTGGTAATAAGTTTCACTAAAACTTATATTTTTCTAAGTGTCAAAATTTTTATAAAAATTTTGACATAGTTTCCCCTAAAAATAGAGGGTTCCTATGATTTCAAAATATGTGTTTATTTTCTTTTAATCATCAAAAATCAAGTTTCAACAATTTCACAAGTAACATATACTAAAATCATCATGTTTAACCCTAGGATGAAGTTGATTATTTTGTAAAAACATGTAGTCTTGTAAATCTATACATAACATACTTGGTTCTTTCAAGAATAAGCTTCTTGATGAATTTTTCATGAACCTTTTATAAAACTTAGTTTCATAAATTAATCATCCATAAACTTAGTTACTTCAAGATCATGAGAACATGCTTTAAAAACCATTTTTCATGTTTACATAAAGACTTTTCAAGTTCATCTTCAAGTTTAACCATGGATCTTTCAAGATCCATGCTTAAACTTGTTAGATCTAAGCTTCTAACAAGCTTTCACATGATGCATCTAACTAAAAACACAAGATTCAACATTAACAACGTCATAACATACATCAAACAACATCAAAACAACTTGTTTTCACTTAGATTATGTTAGATCTTCATGTTACCATCTTTCAAAGTTTAGATTCTTTGATGGTGTGACTTATACATACTAATAACATGAAGTAAAATAGTGTTTAGAAGGCTTACTTCTAGCTCTAGTGGCTAGGGAAGTGGCAAAAACAAGAAGAAGATGAAGAATGATGAAGATGAGTGGTTAAAAGCTCCACAAGGTGGTCCTTCCACTTCTTTTGCTCCAAACCTTCTTAGATCATCCTTGTGCACCTTTGTATAACCTTAGATTGCCTTGTTTTGAAGTGAAAATGGGTGATGTATGGTGAGGTGGTGGTGGCCATAAGGTGTAGAGAGGGAGGAGAGAAAGATGTAGTTTCAAAATGAAGAAGGTGATAATGTTTCTTCTCACTTTAACCTTGTTCTTATATCCTCCAACATAGGTTTAACCAAGGGAATTTATGCCTAATATCTAGTTCAGATTGCAAATATTTTAATGGAAAGGGAGTGGGGTCCACTTTGGGGCCGGTTACAAAGAGGGGAGGGGGTTAAATGTAATTTTTTGGAAGTTAAAGGTTATAAGTGTAAGTTAGGGGTTTATGATGAAGTTATGTGTGTTTATGTGTTTCTATGTTTTTTAAGGTGTTTTATCACCATAACTAGCTTTAAATCATAAAAACAATGCTTCTAGTCTATTTTTGGTGTTTTAGATAGTGTTCGGTTAATCGTTCGCTTATCGGTTCGTTAAAGTGCTAAGTAGTGCATTTTTACAAGGTATAAAGTACCTTTTGTGACAGTTTTCATTCCCAACACTTTTCAAGTTATTCTGGACACTTAAACATAAATTCTGCATGTTATTTTATTGTTTAAAAGCTGTTTTTGCTGATTTTCTACAGAATTCTGCATTTTAAGTGCGTTTCAGGTACTTTTTAGTGCTTGTTTTAGCTTCCGAAAAGTGTTTATGTTAACCCTTGTTCCTGCACTTGGGTTTTAATGTATGTTTGATGTTGGACCTACATCTAGGCCCTATATCTATCGCTTACTTCATGTTGAGCTATGCTGTCACATCTTGTCTTACCGATGAGTTTACTAGTCGTTTCGACGCAACGCTTAATGTAATGCACAATGCGATAATTGAAGTATGAAACATGCATGAATTCATATGTAAAGCAACTAAGCATATAATGTTGACGTTTAAGCACATTATTGCAGGAAATAAATAATTATTAAAATAGTACAGAAATTACCGGTTTTGTGCCAGTTGTCACAGTCCCCCCCCCCCCCCCCCCGTTAAAAGAATTTCGTCCCGAAATTCAAGCTGAGTTATCTCTCGTAGGAGTTTCCTCAAATATGTGGGAGTACTCAGCTTTGAACTGATCCTCACGTTCCCAAGTATACTCGGGCCTGTGTCGAGAGTTCCAACGTACTTTAACCAGTTTAATGCGACTCCTCCTTGTCTTCTGGACCTTCCAGTCCATTACCTCAACGGGTTCTTCAGTAAATCGGAGTTTGTCGTCGATATGTACCTCATCCGCAGGGATGATAACTGTTTCCTGGGTTGGACTCTTTTTGAGGTTTGACACATGGAACGTATCATGTATGCCATTCAGTTCCTCCCGTAACTCCAGTTTGTACGCTACGTTACCAATATTTTCTAAAATCTTGAACGGTCCGATATACCATGGATTCAACTTTCCACGCTTCCCGAATCTTGCTACACCCTTCCAAGGTGACACTTTCAATAAAATTTGTCTCCCACCTCGAAAGCTAAAGGTTTTCCTCTTCGATCGGCGTAGCTCTTTTGTCGATCACGAGCCGCCTTGATACAGTCTCGGATCTGAATGATTTTGTCAGTCATTTCCTGAACAAGTTCGGGACCAATCAACTGTCTGTCTCCGGCTTCTGCCTAACACAACGGTGAGCGACACTTGCGGCCATATAAAGCTTCGAACGGTGCGGCTTTTATGCTCGTATGATAGTTGTTGTTATAGGAAAACTCGACCAAGGGTAGATGAGTGTAATAACCATAAATTTAAAACTATTATTATTATTATTATTATTTATTTTAGTTAATAGGAAATCCTAATTAAGATACCCAAGTGATTCTGCGCAAACCCTAAAATTTTTAGAATTTTCAGAATCAGGATTAGGGCCCCTAAAACTCAGGGGGGGTATTCCCTACTCAACGATTATCCATATAACTTATTATAAAAATCGAATTTAAACAAAACGTCGACTCAGCAGGCTTTCTCCCAAACGTGGCAAGCAAATAAACATTTTGGGACCCATACGATGCGCAGGGGTTTTTAGGCCTACGATGCGTAGGGCTGACCAAATTTTGACTATAAATAGAGGACATTGGCACTTGAATCTGGGCGCTGAAACGACGAAAGAATTCGTAAAATACTTCGAGTTATCGTCTGTTTACCACAATTAACACACACAATTCACTAATTGATGCCGCAATCAGGGTAATAACTCGATCGCTATTACGATTCAACGTCCGATCGATTATAACTATCCAACGATTGTTTAAGTGCCGCTCAAATTGAGTTTATACTTTGTTAATTCATCGTGATTTCGACTTGAATGTTTGAGTGCTGTTCGAAATCGGACTATACTCTGTCATTCGTTGTGAATCCGCTGAATTGTTAAGTATTGCATTTGTAAATTGTTGTGAGGGTTTAATCTCGTGAATTGTCGTAACTGCTGTATTAAGTTACTAACCTAGTTTGTGTGCATGTTATTTAAATTAGGTTAAAAGATTAATCAGTAGTCTAAACTCTGCCCGTATAAATCTGAATTATTACCACAAAGTAGCTTCATTTTGGAATTATTAATTTACGGATCCTTACCCCACTTCTTATTGCTTCATATTCAAATTGTTATAAAACCCATTAAATTCGTACACTCTTCACGTCTTTGATTATCGATTCATTTGACAGTCCGTTCGAATTCTATTCTAATCCTTTGATTTAAGTTTTCATGTCATGCGATAGTATTATGTTAGTTGTACTCATTATCGCATGTTCTAATATATGTTCCGTTTTGTTATAAAAATATGTTTTATAAAGTTATGTGAATAAGACCATTTGTACTCTGATACCCTGAGTATCGCTTCTCGTCGAGTGTCCCACGAGCATGTTGTTGCGGCATCGACAGCATGTGCTCCACCCGTGACAGAGAGATCAGTTCACGGCGTCTCTTAAGTACAAGTGTGGTACATAAGGCTATTAGGAGGCGTATGGATCGGTCCTAGGATTTAAGTATAAGGAGATGGATAACGGGTATGCCAATTCGCCATCTCATGTGATAATTATGCAGGAGTAGCTACCTGTGTATTGTCACGTTTTCAGTTGCTCATGGGTACATCCGTAAGATATGATTATGAAAATATGTTCTTGTCTCGTATCATTTTCGTATAAAATTCCATTCGGATAACATTTCATATAAAGCGTTATTTGTTATTTGAGCCTATTATTCCGTACTGAGCATTCGGCTCATTCCGTAAATTTTTGTATATACAGGTACGCAGGTTACTTTGGGCGGGGAAAAGAGAGAAGAATAAAGCCTAGGAATAAATCTGAAGATGTTAGTTAAACAAGTCATATGTGTCCGCTTGTATATTAACCTTAAGTTTAGTTGTCGTGTGTATCCTTGTCAAATAAATAAATGGAATTATGACTTTTGTTTATGATACTGTTATTGTGACACGTCAGCCCTTCCGGGTTGGGGTGTTACAGCTATGGTATCAGAGCAAAGGCTCTTTCCTGTAGAAAACTTGAAGATAGTAATTAAAACCTGTGAGGAATGGGTAGATATCTATGATAGGATCCAATTTGATCTCTTATTTGGTTTAATTCCTATGTTTATTCGTATAGATATGCCTCCTCGTCGTCCGCTACGTAAGAGTACTCGTACTAACCCTATACGTAACAACACTTCTTCAAATGAGACTCCAGTTGATCCAGACGTAATTAATGCTATCAACCAAGCTGTTGCCGAGTTGCTTCCAAACCTTGTTGCTCAAACAGCTGAGGCCGTTATTCAACAAACTCGTCATCCAGAACGTAATAATACGAATCCAATCTCTGGTGAAGAAATTCGGGAGAATGCCACGAACCATAATACCTATAGTATAGACATATGGATAGCTAAATTCCAAAAACAAAAGCCGAAATCCTTTAGTCACGCTACTAATCCAGTCGAAGCCAGAAACTGGATAGCTCATGTTGAAAAGATCTTTGGAGTTCTTGGAGTTCCGGAGCAATACAAAGTTAGTTTGGCTACCTACAAACTCGAAGATGACGCACAAACTTGGTGGGAAGGATATAAGCAAGTCAAAGGAGGGGATGATTTTGACGCTAATCTTTCATAGGTCGACTTTCGTAATATCTTTTACGACAAGTATTTTTCGACCGCTGATAAAGAAGCTTATATCAGGGAGTATGCAGTAATTCGACAAGGGAATGATGAACCAGCCTCTGAGTTCATTACTCGATTTGCAAGGTTGGCTAGTATTGTAGGAGACGTTGCAGGATCAGCAGAAGCCCAGGCAGAGAAATGCAAGTGGGCAGTCAATGATCGAATTCGGAAGTCGATCATGTACATGAAGTTTAAGGATATCACCGAAGTTGCCGATGCAATCAAAACTTTTGAGTTCGAGAGGAAAGGATTTTTATCTCGAACTGAGGACAATAAGAAAAGAAACAGGGAAGGACAATTAAAGCAGGCAATCGGCCAATCATCCACTACGCCACAGCATCAAGATCGCAAAGTGCAAGGAAATCAAAACTCTGGAAATCAGGAACCCCCATGGCAGCCTAGACCACAAAACCAGAGGCCCGCTCAAAACCAAATTCAGTTGTATGCAGAACCTATTAGAGCACAACCATTAAATCAACCTCTAAACCCAAATCAAACTACATACCCTCTATGCAATACTTGTGGTAAGAGACATCAGGGCGTATGTCACCGAAGTACAGGAGCATGCTTTAGATGTGGCCAAACTGGACACATGATCAAGGAGTGTACTAAGAAAGACACTAAGAAGAATAACCAACCCAATGTTGGAGGAAGAGTTTTCGCACTTTCTGCTACTGACGCTGCTAATGCTCCAGGTACTGTATCTGGAACCCTTCAGCTTGGTGAACGTAGTATCTATGTGTTGTTCGATACAGGAGCGACTCATTCTTTAGTATCCCACTCGTTTACTAAGTACCTTCCGATAAGACCAACTCTCTTAAATCATACTTTAACCATTTCCACTCCCATGGAAAATTCATCCGTAATCACTTACGTATATAAAGATTGTCTGATCCGTATTGAATCTATTGTGTGTAAGGCAGACCTGTTTCCAATACATATGTGTGACTTTGATGTTATTCTAGGGATAGATTGGTTGTCTCGACATCGAGTAACCATAGATTGTCATTCTCGCCGTGTTATTTTCGGTGATCTTCATCATCCTGATATTATATATCAGGGAACTCAAGCTCATAAATCTCTTAAAATTATCTCTGCGCTCAAAGCTCGAAAATTCATATCAAACGGCTGTGCTGGATTCCTAGCATCGGTTAAGGATACTTCTGCTAGTGTTAAGAGTATCGATAACCACTCCGTTGTTCGTGAATATCCTGATGTATTTCCAGATGAACTCCCGGGATTACCACCCGACCGTCAGGTAGAATTCACCATCGACTTGATCCCTGGTGCCGAACCTATTTCTAAAGCTCCATACTGTATGGCCCCGATGGAACTGAAGGAATTGAAGGAACAATTGCAAGAATTGTTAGATCTAGGATTCATAAGACCCAGTGTTTCACCGTGGGGTGCTCCGGTCTTATTTGTGAAGAAGAAAGACGGTAGTATGCGTTTATGTATTGACTACCGAGAGTTGAACAAGATTACTATTCGTAATCAGTATCCTCTGCCTCGCATTGATGATCTCTTTGATCAACTTCAGGGGGCTCAGTTCTTTTCAAAAATCGATCTGAGATCCGGGTACCATCAGCTAAAGATCAAGAATGATGATGTTCCCAAGACCGCCTTTCGTACTCGATATGGTCATTACGAATTTTTGGTTATGCCCTTTGGGCTAACTAATGCACCTGCAGTCTTCATGGATTTGATGAATCGCGTATTTCACAAATTCCTAGACAAATTTGTTATTGTCTTTATCGATGACATTCTAGTGTATTCTAAGAGCCACAAAGAGCATGAAGCACATCTACATGCAGTACTTAGAACCTTGCGGCATGAGAAGTTGTACGCTAAGTTTTCCAAATGTGACTTTTGGCTTAGCCAAGTGGCATTTCTAGGTCATGTCATATCAGCAGAGGGAATTATGGTAGACCCAACAAAGGTTGAAGCTATTACAAAATAGCCAAGACCCACTTCTGTTACCGAGATACGAAGTTTCTTGGGTCTTGCCGGCTATTACCGAAGATTTGTTGAAAGATTCTCGGTAATTGCTTTACCACTCACAAAACTCCTAAGGAAAGGGGTGAAGTACTCATGGAATGAGGAACAAGAGAAAAGCTTTGAAGAATTGAAGAAACGACTTGTATCCTCTCCGATACTCGCTCTACCTTCTGGATCAGGAGGTTACCAAGTCTATAGTGATGCCTCAAAGAAAGGATTAGGTTGTGTGCTAATGCAACATGGGAAGGTTATCGCTTATGCCTCCCGTCAGTTGAAGCCTTATGAAGTTAACTACCCTACACATGATTTAGAACTAGCCGCAGTAGTTTTTGCACTTAAGATTTGGCGACACTATCTGTATGGTGAGAGTTGTGATATCTTTACCGACCACAAGAGCCTCAAGTACATATTCACGCAGAAGGAGCTAAATATGAGGCAAAGAAGGTGGTTAGAACTTTTAAAAGATTACGACGCAAATATTCAATACCATCCAGGCAAAGCCAATGTTGTAGCTGACGCGTTGAGCCGAAAGAATTCCGGGACTATATCTTGCTTACAAATTCAGCCTCATATTAGGAAGGATCTTGAAAGGATGAACATTTGGCTTCAGATTAGTAAATCTGATGGATATCTAGCTAGAATGCAGATTGAACCTGACCTCATATCACGGATCAAAGATGCACAGAAGCAAGATGGAGAACTTTGGGAAATTGTGCAAAATTTCGAGGTGGGTAAGCAATCTGAATTTAGTATAGACCATCAGGGGGTGATTTGGTGCGGTAAGAGACTTTGTGTACCTGATGACTCCACCCTTCGTGAGTCATTGTTAGCCGAAGCTCACAGCTCACCATTTTCAATTCACCCAGGATCTACCAAGATGTATCGAGACTTAAGACAGAACTTCTGGTGGAATGGCATGAAGGAAGACGTTGCTCGATACGTAAGTAAATGCCTCACTTGCCAACAAGTGAAAATTGAACACAAACGAGCAAGCGGTCTGTTGCAGCCATTGGATATTCCCATATGGAAATGGGATGAGATCACAATGGATTTTGTTACCGGTTTGCCTAAGACTTTCAAGAAGAATGATGTTGTATGGGTTGTTGTCGATAGATTGTCAAAGTCAGCACATTTTCTACCGATTCAGCAAGGATTTTCGGTTAATAAGTTATCCGAAATATTTCTTCAAGAAATTATTCGACTCCATGGCACACCATCTTCCATTGTTTCAGATAGAGACCCACGTTTCACCTCACGATTTTGGAAAGGTTTTCAGGCAGCTTGGGGTACACGACTGAAGTTTAGTACGGCTTTCCATCCACAAACAGATGGGCAGTCGGAACGCACGATTCAGACCTTGGAAGACATGCTCCGAGCATGTGCACTTGAATGGTCTGGAAACTGGGATGAATATCTATGCCTTGTTGAGTTCGCTTACAACAATAGTTGGCAAGCAAGTCTTGGCATGGCACCTTTTGAGCTTTTATACGGTAGGAAATGTCGCGCACCGATCTGCTGGGATGAAGTTGGAGAAAAGATTATTGAAGGGCCAGAACTAGTTCAGATTACAAATGAAAAAGTCACTTTGGCACGAGAAAAACTGAAAGAAGCTCAGAGCAGACAAAAGAGCTATGCAGATCAAGATAGACGACCACTCGAATTCAAAATTGGTGACCACGTATTCTTAAAGGTATCACCTTGGCGTGGCGTTCGTAGATTTGGAATTAAAGGAAAGCTTAGTCCCCGTTTCATCGGTCCGTTTGAAATCCTTGAAAGAATTGGAGAAGTGTCATATCGACTGGCTTTACCCCCTCAGCTCTCCCACGTTCATAACTGTTGGATCGTTGTTTGACCTAACTAAGTCATTCAGAAGAGTTTTACATCCAGTTTAAAGGCGGAATCAGTAAACCGGACACGAACACAGCTTGTAATCTTTAATCTGTTGCTTGTATTGATAATAACAATGTTTACAACCTGACAGAAAACCGGCAGCACTTCGTTACACTTTCGGAAGTCGCGCGTACCGAATGAAATGACAAGTGCCCTATATATAGAGGTAAGATTTCGCTTGAGAGTGACCTGAACCAGCTGAAGCGAAATCTGTTGTGTGTGATTTCGCTTGAACAATTTCAAGCGAAATCTTCACTTAAACCTCATTCCTCAATTTCTCGAACCTCGTGCACTGAATATCCTATTTTATCCTATTACATGATAAAAGACGAAGTCAATAGACGTAGTGCACTAACAGACTCCCCCTCGGATATTGACGAAGTCTTCAGTGACTATTCTCTGTTATGACACCTTTTTCAGTCTTTATCATTCTGCATCCTCACTCAGATTGTAACATTGTATGCATCCATCACTCTCTTCTTCTATCAGCTTCAGGCTCCCCCTTTCATCAAGCTTCCGTGCTTTGGGATCGACACCTAGCTTTCCATCTACAAGCTTCTCTTTGCTTCAAGCTTGTCTTCAGACTCCCCCTTAGACTCTGCTTTCAGGATCGTAATCTGGACTATCTGCAATTCCTCAAACATTTATAAGTACAATGTTTTCATATTATCAATCAAACTTCTCTAATCCACTCCCCCTATCAACAAACTTCATTGATCTAGCAGTATTAAAGAATCCAACTCCCTCACAGTTTATCATCCAAGTTCAAGCTAATGACCTTGGAGATATCACAAACTGTTTTTGAAATTTTTTATTTTAATTCAAGTTTCAATTTAATGAACTTGTTTTATTTTCAGAAACACAATCAGCTTACTTAGATTTTGAAATTCAGCACTCAGACATCAGTTGTCGAAAATAAAGCAGAATCAAAAATCTTTTTGTATTTTCTGAAAATATAAAGCAGTAAAGAAATATGTACAAACATATTTACAGACAATATTTTTGTTTGAGTATGCGTTAGAGGATCATATTAGTTTATGACAAGTCACAAGTACCGTTGAGCTTAGAAACACATTATGCATTAAACAATTCACTTAGATTGTCGATATACTGATCCACTTAAATTTTCATACAAACTTCAACTGATTCAGGATACGAATTAGGTGTATTAAGAACTTAAACCTATTCATGTGTCCCACCTCTTGAATATACTCCCGTATCCAGAATCCCAATAATCAGTCTTACAGGTGAGTATACTACAATGATATCTGTATATAAATTAGGTATGCGAGGGCCGAGGGATCTCAGGTCGATACTTCCGTATACGCAGAGAGATATCAGCTTCGACTTTACGGTATGTCCCCTTTAGAGGATCTTTTTGCTTACAACAGCAGCATTTATCAATTTTATTGTTTCAGCATGCTGAGGGTTTAATGCTGTGTTTCAAGCATTGCAGCAAGTATTAGCCAGGGACTAGGTCAGAACTACCGTTCAGCAGAAGTCCCGGAATAATACCCCAGACATCATTGAGTATAAAGACCTAGGGGCTGTTTGGCTAAGCTTATTTTATTGACTTATTTACTTATTGACTTTTTGGAAAAGGAAATAAGTCAGAATGGAGTGACTTATTTACTTATTCCTCTCACATAATAAGCTAACCCAAACACCTTTTAACTTTTCAAAAAGTCAATAAGTAAATAAGTCACTAAAATAAGCTTAGCCAAACAGCCCCCTAGTATATCAGATTAAGAGACCTTTCAAACGAGATTTCAGGGGTTACCTATATATCCAAGTAGTGTTTCCCACGAAATAAGTAAGTTTGAAATTTATGTTTATATCCCGAAAAAGTTTACTAAATGTATAAAAATCTATCGACACATCCACGGTGAGATCGTTTAACACATTTAAACTTTCCATTTCTTTAGCATACTGTAACTGTCTACTGATGTACTATCATTTCCTCTTTTTACGCAAAACTCAAATTTTGAATTTTATCATGTTTTTGACTTTTTCAAATTTTCAAATGTCATTACTCCCCCTAAAATGCAAAATCATATAAAGAAAATTTGACAACCAACACTGATAGCTTTATCTCGCCATCCATTTTCTGCTTCAAGTGCTCTGATTTGCAGAAAATATAACGTACCCCCATGATATACAACACATTGATCTTAACAGTTTGAAAACCGTTTTTCAATCTGATGAAAGGAATCATGTTTGTTCAGCCGTGAGGGTTTCGGCATATTCAATCAACACATATTTTTGTAATTTTTGAATATTTGACAAAAATTAAAAACAAACATATTTTTGGTTTTTCAAGTTTTTCAATTTTTTTAGGGTTTTTGAAAATATTGTTTATTTATTTACAGAAAACATATAAACTTCCTGTTTTAACCAACACAGGATCCAGCAGCCTCCTCTCCTTGTTGTGCCAGGCTGCTCCAACCTCCATTCTCACAATCTTTGAATTCCATGAGAACCTGCACATTCAACTAACTAAATTACTTGAACAATTTAGCCCAGGTCTGTTGAACCTTAGGCATTTCAACACAATAATTTTCATTCAATGCTGGAAATTCTTTGTCATTTTTTACAAAAACTTTCTCAATTTTAACTTCAACTTTCTCATCTTTTACCAAATCAACTTGTTTTTTTTCACTCCATTTTTGACCTTTAGGAGTACCACGTTTGTAAAAATGTGAATCTTTTTGAACATTTTGATTTTGAACAACAACTCTTGGTTTCCAAAACTCTTGAGGTTTTGTCATATCAACAGTTGTTTTCCAACTCTGTGTTGTTCTGAATCTGGGTGTGTGAGAATTCCAGGTCTGTCTTGAATCGAACCTGATCTGGTTTGATTTCCAATTTTGATTTGAAGCAAACTTGTTTGTATTGAAACTCCAAGTTTGTTTCGAATCAAATTTGGTTGACCTTTGTCTCACATTCTCAGATTTTTGTTTCTCAGCATCAATCTTCTTTTTGTCAACATCCACAGGTTTTAGATTAGGACACTTGCGTGCAAGATGTCCTTTTTGATCACATTTGAAACATGTTCTCATGGACACATCTTTGACCTGTGGTTGTTGCTTTTTCTTTTTATCAAAAAAACTCATCATTAGACTGTCCCATTTTAAGTTCTTTTTCTTTTTCTAAACTTCCTCCTTGAACAAAACTCATTTTTGCCTGAAAATTTGGCATTTCATTTTTGTTTCGATTCTGTTTCTTCTTATAACCCAACCCAGCCTTCATGTTCTTCTTTTTTAAACCAGGTTTGGTATACGAACCTCTATGATGCTTACCGACAAACTTTGAAATTTCAGACTTCTCAATCTCAACCATTTTGAAAACTTTGTCGACTTTTTCTGAAATCACATTCTGAATCGGGAATACAACATCTAAGAACAATTTGTCCGATCCAATCATGGTATAAACCAATCCTTTTGAATCATCATTCAAATTTTCCTCGGATTTTGTGTTTTTCAGATAACCATCATGAATATTTCCTTCATCTTCATCCTGTGATTCAGATTTACCTGTATCAACTGACTCTTCTTTCAACACACTTTCAACGACTTTACCTACCACCTCTGAATCATGAGAATCATCAGATTTGGAATAGGTTATGTCAATGTTGTCTGGCAATTGGTCTACCATGTTGAAAGCTTTTTCGACCTTTTCCTCATCATAAAATGCAAATTTTCCCGGTGGTGGAACTTGATGAAACTCTGAGCCAATGCCTTTCTTGTTCTGCTCAGACTCACCATCACCCGGTTTTATATTGAAAATTCGTTCAAGCACATATGACGACACATGGTAACTCTTTAACTTGTTGTTATCCTGTTCTAAATCAGCAATCTGTCGCTTTAACTTAGCAACATCCTCAATATAGGAATTAACAACATCTTGTTTTATAGAATACATTCGTTTAAGCTCTTTAGTTGTTTCAGACATATAATTCATTCTAGATTGAGCATATTTCATTTCGTCTTTTACTTTATCATATGACTCTTTTGTAATGTGTTATGATAATTTCATTGAGTCATATTCCTTTTTCATTTCTTGACAAGCAATTTCTTTTTGTTCACATTCATTTGTCATTTTCAAAACATTTTCTTTCAAAACTTCATTTTCTTTCTCTAATTTGTTACATTTTTCTGAAAGTTTCTCATCATTTTCTTTAAAAACTTTTTCTTTTTCTAGCATTTCTTTGCATTTTTCTTTGAAAATCTTTTCAATTTTTGTGAACTCAATATCTCTTGTTCTAAATTGCTCATCTTTTTCAGTACAAGCTCTGCACGGTTCCATGCATTTCTTGCACTGTTCAACAGTTTTCAAGATTTCAGAATTAGAATTTACCTCAGTGATTGACACTTCGGTGTTTTCAGCAACCTCTGTCTGCTCAGCAACATTCTGCTTTTCTTCAACACCGATATCATCACCAACATTATCAGCTTCCTCATTCTCATTCTTTTCTTCTTTTTCTTCTTTCCTCACCTCTTCTTCAATCTGCTGTTCTTCAGTAACAGCTTTCTTAACTTCTTCATTCACAACAACTTCTTCACTTTTGATTTTCTTCACAGCTTCAACTTCAACAGTTTCTGCTTTAACCTCTTCAGCAGCTTTCTTCAGATTGTTCACCATTTCTTCAACATTCTTCTTCATTCTCTCTTCGTCCCTTTTTCTTAGACATGATAACATGGCATATCTGATATCCTTTTCATATCTCTTAGCGTATGTGTCATCTTTCAATACTCTTCTATAGTATTCAGCTCTTAACGGGACTGCAAGAAGAACATCATCGAAGATTATGTCTTTCTTGGGAACAACCGGTTCTCCTTCTCTGTTATAGTAGCATTCTCTCTTTTTATCCCATCTTTTGCTACCGACAGCCATCTCATACTCCTCTTGCATGTCATCCATTCTGTTGTAGACCACATTTCTTTCTCTGTAAGTCTTCTCACTCAAAATTTCTTCTCGAGTTTTCTCTTTGATCTCAACTTTTTCTTCATGGACTTCAGCAATGTCTTTGTCTTTGTTTTCATCTTGAATCTCAGCAACAAGAACACACTTTCTTTCTTCTGTCATAGCTCTCCCTTGAGCTGTTTTACGAACATTCTCTAAACGATCTTCTTCTGGACAAACTGTGCTCCAATCAAATCCTTCATCAGGATAGATTACTGCATATGCTCTTGATTTTTCTCTCGGCTTATCTTCAATCAACTTTGGTTCTTCTCTGCTTCGATGGTAAATCGCCTTTCGATAATAATCATCATTAAAAGGACGTTCACTTCCTTCACCAACTTCAGAATTTCTGCATTCTCTTTTGAAATGACCCTTTTGCTTGCATTTGAAGCAGGTCACTTTGGATTTGTCAAATCCAAGCTTTGTTGAAGCACCTCCAAGCGATTGTTTCCCGGTAATCTCCATATACCTCTGAGCTCTTCGGATACAACTAGCTAAACACCATCGAATGTCAATGAGCTCCATCTCTTCCGGATCAATCTGGTCGTAGTCTTCTTTGGTCAATTCAGAATTTCCAATTTTGCCAGCTACAAGACCTTCATATGACTCCAGAACAGATGCAAGGAAACTCATTTGCTGCTTCGCTGCATTGATGCTCATTGCAGGAGAATTCTTCAGTTTAAGAGCAATGTTGCACAAAATTTCTTCAGAATCATCAGAATTTGTCTTTGAAGATGAATGATATCCAGAATGATGACTTGTTGACATTGTTGGTGGTTCTTTCATCTTTTCACCACTAAAAGCTGTTTTTGGTGAACCAACGCCTTTATCAGAAAGCACACTGCTTTTGTAGTACAAGCCAACGTTCTGTTGATGTGAAGAATCAGTCATCTTGTTTTGCTTTTGTAGCTCCAGATCATGACTTTCAATCTTTTCAAACAAAGCATCAAGAGCAATATTATCATATGAAGCATCATTTTTTAAGATAAAAACAAACGTTTGCCACTGATCAGCTCGTGGTAACGCTTCAATCACATTGTCTATCAATTCTTCTCTTGTTTTGTTTATCTTAAATCTTTCCAATTCAATTTTAAGATGACAAAATCTCTCAATCATTTGTCTCACTGACTCTCCTTTTATGTTATCAAACAGATCAAATTCTTTCTTTAATAAAGCAATTTTGTTCTTTTGAATCTGTTTACCCCCTTCAGCTTTAACACGTAAAGCTTCCCAGACAGACTTAGATGACCCGTCATGAGTTAGTAAAGCAAAAATATCGTTTCTGATTGATGACTGGATCAAAGCTATCATTCTTGTAGGGATCGTGTTCGCGACCTAAACGAGTCGGTTCTGAGGAATTCCATCAAATACAGGTGCGGAAAACAAGTATTTGACTTAGAAACAGCTGAATCTTCACTTTAACACTGATTATATTGATATTCAATCACAAATACAATCAGTTCTCACACCGGCAGCACTTCGGTATGGAAATTCAGAATTGATACTAATAATTTCGCTTGACCTTGACCTCCTATATATAGACATTGAGGTTTCGCTTGGGATGAACAACAGCATGTCTCAAGCGAAATCTGAATATGTTGATTTCGCTTGAGCTGCTTCAAGCGAAACCTTCAACTTAAACTATGTTCAAGCGAAATCTCACTAACTCTATCACATTTTCTCGTTCTACGTGCCCTGATCTATTCTATCTAATGTAAGACTCGATACAAGACGAAGTCGACAGTTGTAGTGCACCAACAGACTCCCCCTCAGATGTTGACGAGTCGACTATCGAGTCTCAATCAATGCTGTGTCTTCACATCTTCAGTCTTGACCAGTCTCTGGGCTTTACTCTCTTTATCTTCTTCTCAAACATCTTCAGACTCCCCCTCACAATTTGCTGGCATTCATTTGTTCTTCAGCAACATTTGCTTTAGGATCGATGCCTGACTCAAATTTTGTCTACAAGATCATTGCCTGGCTTTCTTTTAACTTCTCAAAATCCTCAGGTATTGTAACCTGGCTTTCAGATGTTGTTGAGACTAATTCTCTTGATCAGATCTCTTGATTCCTTAAGTTCATCAGCATCAGCAGCTAGCAAACTTTAGATTCATGATCAGAGTCTGACTTTCGAAAGCTTTGAATGAATTAACCTGGCTCACCTGTAACAATCTTAACCCAGAAATAAATTTTCTAAATTTAACAATTTAAATGCACCAACAATCTGATATAATCAGATAACTCTCTCTCATATCACAAACCAATGATGAACCAAATGTAGGTTTTAAAAATACCAATTGTAGGATTTTAACAAACCTTTTTACATTTTAAGATTCACTTCCCCTCACAACCAAGTCATCATGTTTAGCACTTGAAATTTTGACAATCAGCTTTCCAATATCAGTTGTCGAAAATCTTTTTGATTTTTCAAAAATTTATGCTAAAACACACTAAAATCTTTTTGTAATTGAGGCGGAATTCATTGATTCTGTCTTTGTTTAGCTTGTAACACACCAGAAATACTATTTACTGTCTCTTGTATTGATCTCTGAAAGATTACAGACTTGGAGACACCTCGACAGCACCTCTGCGTCGGAAACCAACTACTGAACTCAACTTCTCTACTGATTACGCTTCAGAATATATATAGACATGAGGATTTCGCTTGAGCACTGTTCAAGCGAAATCATGTTATGTGGATTTCGCTTGAACTTGCTTCAAGCGAAATCTTCTATCAAATGCCCTTGAAGCGAAATCATTACTTAAACATACTGAAATCTAATCTTTTCTCATAATACAAGCCCCAATCTATCAGTTCTAAACTAAGACTCGAACGAAGATGAAGTCGACAGACAACTGCACCAACAGACTCCCCCTTGAATGTTGACGGAATCTTCAGTGAGAGTCTTCATCATAATGACTCTTCAATCTTGATCGATCTTCTTCAGGACTTTCTCCTGGAATCATGTACCCGGATCTTTTCTCTAGCTCTAACTTCGTCAGACTCCCCCTTTCATCAAGCTGGGATTTTCAGTCTGGAATTAGCTATCGCCTTTGAAATTAAATCCTGGCTTTTTCTCAGATTAAGCTCTCCACAGGTTCTGATGCATCTCCTGGCTTCTCATAGCAACAGGATCAGAAACCTTCCTTTCTCCTACACACATCTCTCTACCAAAACATAAGTTTTCACTTAAATCAATAAGAAAAACTTACAAACAATAGTTACATCAAGTTCAAATTAATGACCCTGATTAACTAATCTCAATTTCTTTTTTAATCCAAAATTTTCAATTTAGCACACACACTCCCAAACCAGTTCATCTTGTTTAGCACTTGGAATTTTGAAAATCAGTTCTTCAATCATCAGATGTCGAAAATCTTTTTGGATTGTTCAAAATATGAAACATAAATGCAATAACAGAAATTAACTACAGAAATAAAATATGTACAAACATATTTTTGTGAGTTTGTGTAAGAGGATCATATCAGTTTTTGAGACATATCACTAACACCGTTAAGCTTCATTTCATATTAAGATCTAAACAATTTACCTAGATTGTCAGTATATTTGTCCACTTAAATTTTCACACAAAGTTCAACTGATCCGAGATAGGATGTTAAAGTTTTAAGAGACTTAAACTTATCCGTGTGTCCCACTACTTGAATATACTCCCGTATCCAGATCCCAATATTCAGTCTTACAGGTGAGTATACCACAGATGATATCTGTAAGGGTTAAATTGCGAGGGCCGTGAGAGCTCAGGTCGATCTTTCGATACGCAAAGAGATGACGGCTTCGACTTTTGGTGTGTCCCCTTTAGAGGATCTTTTGTTTCAACAGCCATGATTAGCATTTTTCAATGTTTCATCATTTTTTAGCTGAGGGTGAGCTATATTTCAAGCAAATGTAAAGTATTCTCCGGGGACTAGGCCATTGCTTCCGCAAAATCAGAAGTCCCGGGATAATACCCCAGATATCACTGAGCATAAAGACCTAGTATCTCAGAATAAGGGATCTTTCAAACAAGATTTCAGGGGTTACCTATATATCCAAGCAGTTTTGTTACCCACAGAATAAGCAAGTTTGAATTTTAGGTTTATATCTCGTCACAATCTACTAAATGTGCAAAAACCTACTGACATATCCACAGTAAGATTGTTTATCACATTTTATCTTTACATTTCTTTAGCATGTTGTGATAGTCCACTGATGTACTATCATTTCCTCTTTTTGACAACAAAACTCATTTTTGAATTTTATCATGTTTTTTTTCTTTTTCAAATTTTCAAATGTTTTTGGATTTTCTGAAAAAAATTTACTCCCCCTAAAATGCAAATACATTTTAGGAAAATTTGAAAACTAAGACTCTTGACACAATTGAAACATACAAACTGTACAAAAACTTGACAACTGATATCAAATCGCATCAAATCGCCATTCACTTGGCATAAACAATCAGAACTCCCCCTATCACAAACCATTTTCTCATTTAGATTTCAAAACACTTAAGTTTGTTTTAATCAAAATGATTTTTCCGGAAAATGAATTTGTGATGATTTAATCATTTGAAGATTTGGGGTGTGGTTCATCACATTGTCTACTTTTAACCACTTGTAACAGATCAAGTATAAATTAATGTCCCTGATTTACCACTTGCATGTATGCACTTTCCATACCAATTGTAAAAATAATCACTTGTAAAATACAATACCACTTGTAGGAATGTTACATCTACATCACCATTTTACCAATCAGAATGCCGATTCCTGCTTCGCACTTACCAACCTGGAAGCTCCGGCATAGTCCTTCAACCTGTACACATCCAAACACTATCAAAATCTTTCAATCAAAAACTTCAAACATTAGAAAGATGCCGATTCCTGATCCACGATATAAACTTGGGATCTCCGGCATAGTCCTGAGACTATCATGGAAAACAAACTTCCACCCAAGTCTTTTCAGACTTGGTAGCTTCCAATTCTTGAGCAGTAGGGTTGTAAGTTGCCTTTTTAGTTGCATACAAATCTTTAACCCCCTTTACTTTCCCATCAAGCATTTTCTTGAATATTTTTCTAACATTTCCATTAAATGCTTTCTCAATATCAAATTCCTTTTCATCAGAATAGAATTGATTTGAAATTTCCACTTTACCAACCATTTGTTTAACTTCTTCAAAATTCAGTGATGAAATGTCAACATCATTTACTAAATCTTTTTTCTCAACTTGTGGCTCATCTGATTTTGTGGAATCAGATTCATCGCCAGATTGTGCATCTGATCTTTTAACAATCCATTTTTGATTGTCTTTTGCATTCTTTTTGTACAATCTTTTAGAATTTTCACCAACTTCATTCTTTGAATTTTCAAAAATTTTGAAGTTTATAGTTGGTGAATCATTCTTTTCAACCACTTTTTCTTTAAGTTTTTCAGATACTCCCTGTTTTCTGTTGACTTTGTTTGGACAGTTGTGAGCGATGTGTCCAACAACTTGACATTGAAAACAAGTTCTTGTGTCTTTTGGTTGAAAAACTCCAATTGGATGAAAAACTCCAGTTCCTGTCTTCTTCCTTTCAGCAAGGAACTCCTGATTTGATTTTCTCCAGAACAAGCTATTTGACTCCTCTTCATAGCTTTTTCCTGCAACATATGTCATTTTTGTTTTAAAATCTCTAACATATTTTTCATTTCTTGAGTTTTCAGATTTAATAAAACCAAGACCATTCTTTTTGTAACTACAATTTTGGTTTGTTTTCTTTTGAAAACGAGAACCAGAATTGTAATCCTTTTTCCCTTTTTTCTTGTTTAACCTTTGTTGAACTCTTGAAGTGTATTTTTTAGTTTTTTTAGTAGATTTTAAATCTTTAATTTCAGAAATATTAATTTCTGTCATTTTGAAAACCTTTTTGATCATGTCAAAATGAACACTTCTAATCGGAAACTCTTTGTCGGAGTATAATTTGTCCGAATCATTTAAAGTGTATGCCACTTCAAATGTTTCATCTTCCAAATTTGCTTTTGATAACAAAAATTCTTTACTATAGGACCGTTTTTCCGACGACTTTAAACTGTTGACTGACGAACTTGAACACCCATACTCAGACTTTGACTCAGACACCTCCTCAGTATCCAACACCTGATCGACCACCTTTTTGATTAACTCAGACTCATGATCAGTATCAGACGAGGTAAACGTGATGTCAATGTTATCTGGTAAAACGTCAGTTGTCTCGGATTTTAACTTTATATTGACTGCTTTTTCGACTTGCTCCTCATTCGGTTTTCTAGGAGAATAACCTTCCCAGATAGGAGGCGGACACTTGTTGTATTTAACAGTCGATTTCTTACCAGTCTCATTCTTTTGCTTCTCATCCTGAAATGCTTCAAAACCTACAACAGTAGGATAAACTCGATCAATAACATAATCAGAACAAGAATAACTCAGTAATAACCTTCTGATCCTTTCATTCTCGATCTTTTCTTTCTCCAACTCTTGCTTTAGGTTAGCATTTTCTTCGATGTAATGATTAATTGACTTTTGCTTCGTCATCAACGTAGAATTCGTCATAGTTAAAGCCTTTTCTCTTTCAGAATTCGTCGTTTGAAGACCTGTCACTGTTCTGTTCAACACACTATAAGATTCTTTCACATAGTTGATATCAGATAGTAACTTTTCTATCAATCTTTCTCGATCAAACAATGTAACATCTTTTTCTTCGCAATTCTTGCAAATTTCCAAACATTTCTTGCAAGGCTTTTCAACTTCAACAATCTTCTCAATCTCGATTGTCTTTACCACTTCAATTACTTTTTCTTCACCAGTTACCTTCTTAGTTTCAGTCACCTTTTCTTCAACAATAACTTTAACTTCCTCATTCTGTTGTTGTTCTTTTGCAGCTTGTTTCTCCTTCAGCTTCTCCATGCGATCTGCAAAATAGAAATGAAAACCTTCAGGAGAAAGATGATTTTTAGCAACATTAATATGTTTCTCTTCCTCATCATCACTGCTACTCTCAATCGGTGTTTGATCAAACTCTACACATTTTTCAGAATCAGTATCTGAAATACCAGAATCAGATGGTGTTTGATCAAAAACAACTTCTTTTTCTGAAGTATTCTCATTTTGCACACTCTCGTCTGTACTTAGTGATTCAGCATCAGCACTTTCTGAACTTTCTTCAGATGTAATCGATTGTTCTTTCACTGTTTCACCAATTGATCTCATCCAAGTAGCAAACAAGTCTGGTTCTCTAACAATCTTTGCAATGAAAGCTTTAAAACCACCCTTTTCATCAACAAACATATCCCAACTGAAACCTTCAGGAAGTTGTTCATCATTTTGATCCACTATACATGCTGTGCTTTCAGAAGATAAGTAGTTGCTCCAGTTGAAATTTACCAAACATCCTTTCTTGAGATCTTCAATCTTTCTACCATGAGCCGTCTGTGAGTCTTGTGTCTGACCAACTTGCTGATAAATGGCTTTCCGGTAGTAGTCGTCTTTTCCAAATGGATTCTGAGCACCACTAACTTCTCTGTTCTTGCACTCCCGCTTAAAATGACCTTTTTCCCTGCATCTGAAACAAGTAACTTTAGATTTATCAAAACCTAAAGTAGAAACACAAGCATCAAGAAAATCATTTCTCCCGGTGATTGTTTTGAACTTTTCAGCACGTCTAAGAACACTTGCAAGACACCATTTGATATCCATTAGTTCCATCTCTTCAGCATCTATCTGGTCGTAATCCTCTTTGGTAAGCATAGGATTTCCAATTCTGCCAGCCACTAAATTTTCATATGAGATAAGCACGGAACCAAGTAATGCCATATGATCTTTTGCAGTGTCTTCAGAAAAACTTTGGCCTTCTGGAAGATTTAGAGCTATGTTGCATTGAATCACACAACCATTTCCCATCTTTGTGCTTTGAGACTGAAAGCTTTCTGATGAGCTTTTTGGATTGACACTCGGATACAATGAGAAACCACTGTTGCTTTTGTTTGAGTTTTGATCAGTCTTTTCTGTAGAATCCCCAACACTATAAGTAGTCTGGATTTTCGGACTTCTCTCAGCTTCTGGAGTCGGAACACTACCCTTGTAATACATCTTTATATCCTGTTGACCACTTGGATTGTTCATCCTTGCGATCTTCTGCTGTTCCAAATCTTGACTTTCAATCTTTTCAATGAACTGAGAGATTGACAACCCATCATAAACTCCGGTATTCTTCAGTATCATCAAATAAGTTCCCCACTCTTTCTGAGGTAACGCATCAGCAAGCTTATCCACCCATTCCTCATTTTCTTTGGTGATGTTCATCATCGACATTGTTCGCACTAAGTGACAATATCGTTCAATGAGTTTCTTCGTATCTTCTCCGGGCAAACTTGTGAACAAGTCAAACTCCTTTTTAAGCAATGCCTTCTTGCTTTTAATCATGTTTGCACTACCTTCAACCTTGACTTTCAAAGCATCCCATATTGACTTTGATGTTTTGTCATGTTGAAGTAGTATGAATATATCTTCTTTGATGGCTTGTTGAAGCAAACTGATCATCATCTTCTCAGCTCGGTACATTTCCCGTTCTTCATTACCAAATTCTGAAAGCTGTTTTACTGTCTCCATTTCAGTACGTGGTAGCATATACTTTTTCAGAATACATTCCCATGATCTCAGATGATTTGCTTGCACCCAGTTTTCGAATCTATCTTTCCATCCGTAGTATTCCTCAATGCCCATTAGCTTCGGGGGTTTCTGAGTAGTCCCCGTTTCGTTTTCCGAATTCATGTTCTGAGCAATGGAAGAAGAACTAGATGGTGTTGCAAATGCATTGTGAAAATCATTATCCATGTTTCAATAACACGTTTCTCAATAACAGATTCTTTCAAGCGAAATAGTCAAGTAAACAGTCTTTGAAGCGAAATTGTCAAACTGATTGAAGCGAAATCCTTTGAAGCGAAACTAGATAATCTCTGAAGCGAAATAGTTCAAGCGAAACTATCTGAAGTGAGAATCCTGAAGCGAAACTAGATAATCTCTGAAGCGAAATAGTTAAGTGTCGCTTGAAATTTCAAGCGAAATCGTCCAATGAAGCTTTGTTCTTCAAGCGAAATCCATTTGAAGGTCGATTTTGATCACTTTTAGGTCGAATTTTGCTATGAAACTTTCAAGGATTGATTAGTATACACTTTTACACAATCGGTGAGAAATTGAATCGATTTTGACCGTGAAAAGTTTCTGAACTTGTAAAAGAATGTGTAGAAGTAAGAGATTTTGATCGATTTCGGCTGAATTTTGCAGAACTCCTCAACCTGAGCTCTGATACCAATTGTAAGGATCGTGTTCGTGACCTAAACGAGTCGGTTCAGAGGAATTCCATCAAATACAGGTGCGGAAAACAAGTATTTGACTTAGAAACAGCTGAATCTTCACTTTAACACTGATTATATTGATATTCAATCACAAATACAATCAGTTCTCACACCGGCAGCACTTCGGTATGGAAATTCAGAATTGATACTAATAATTTCGCTTGACCTTGACCTCCTATATATAGACATTGAGGTTTCGCTTGGGATGAACAACAGCATGTCTCAAGCGAAATCTGAATATGTTGATTTCGCTTGAGCTGCTTCAAGCGAAACCTTCAACTTAAACTATGTTCAAGCGAAATCTCACTAACTCTATCACATTTTCTCGTTCTACGTGCCCTGATCTATTCTATCTAATGTAAGACTCGATACAAGACGAAGTCGACAGATGTAGTGCACCAACAATTCTCTGTTCAGCTCCAAATTCAGCTTTATCTTCTCTAGTAAACTTCTTGAATACAAGATCTTCGCCTTTATCATCTTTTGGTTTTTCATATCCATACTCCAGGCAGAACCAACTTTCATGAGCATACGCTTTCGCCCAGTTGAGAAAGCGTTCTTTCCACCAGGTATAATCCTCAATGCTATCAAGAGCTGGTGGCTTTGAATGAGTTCCGTAAAAGTTATCATGCTTGATATTTTCGTTGAGCACCTTAGTGATGGTTTTTGGTGTAACATTTGCTGCTTCAGACGATTCAGTTGCGAACGCGTTGTAAAACGTATTGAAGAATTCCTCAGCCATAATGCAAACCTGACAGAGACAAACAAGCAAATACAATCAGTATACAAAATATCAAATATCTCGAAACAGACTGATATTCAGTTGACTTGAAATGATCTTTTACAAGAAATTTCACTTTTCAAGTGAAAATTAGCAATCCAATTTCGCTTCAACTTGTTCAATCGAAATCTATGTCCAGTTCTGGTTCAAGCGAAAATAACAAGATCAGTTTCGCTTCAACTGATTTCAAGCGAAAACCAAAACCAGATCTGATTCAAGAGAAATCGACAAATAATCAATTTCGCTTCAACAACTTCAAGCGAAATAGTCTAACTTCAAGCCAATTTGTCTGATTTGAAGCGAAATCAAGTATTAACTTCGAACCAACTCAAGCGAAACCCTGTTTTAGGTAATTTTTCACAAGATTTAATCTGAGTTTTAGTCCAAATCTTTGTAGGCTTTGTTAAAACTACATTTTACATGATATACTCGAAAATCAGACCATTTCGACCGTTGGAAATAGTTCAAATCGAAAAAGTATGAGCGAAATTGAGTAGAAATAAGAGAAATCGGTAGAATCAAGCTGTAGTAGTATGAACTCCTCGTCCTGAGCTCTGATACCACTTGTTGGATCGTTGTTTGACCTAACTAAGTCATTCAGAAGAGTTTTACATCCAGTTTAAAGGCGGAATCAGTAAACCGGACACGAACACAGCTTGTAATCTTTAATCTGTTGCTTGTATTGATAATAACAATGTTTACAACCTGACAGAAAACCGGCAGCACTTCGTTACACTTTCGGAAATCGCGCGTACCGAATGAAATGACAAGTGCCCTATATATAGAGGTAAGATTTCGCTTCAGAGTGACCTGAACCAGCTGAAGCGAAATCTGTTGTGTGTGATTTCGCTTGAACAATTTCAAGCGAAATCTTCACTTAAACCTCATTCCTCAATTTCTCGAACCTCGTGCACTGAATATCCTATTTTATCCTATTACATGATAAAAGACGAAGTCAATAGACGTAGTGCACTAACAATAACGTTTTTCATGTCTCCTCGTTAAGAGGATATAATTATCATCCACTTCATGTCATTAGTTATCCATTACTTACAATTCACGAGGATTTGTCCTATGAAGAGGAACCAGAAGCCATCTTAGATCGACAAGAAAAGGTTTTGCGTAGGAAAGTAATTCCGTTTGTTAAAGTCCTCTGGAAAAATCACTCTGAACGCGAAGCAACATGGGAATCAGAAGAATCAATTCGCTCTCTATACCCTAATCTATTCTAACAATAGAATTTTAATTGAAGTAACGATAAATCTTGCTCTTTGATATAGGTTCATTTGTTTCTGTTTACGGTCATTCCTGCTTTACCTTATGTGAATATATCTTAGTTATGATTAAGCATATTTAAGTAGGAGATATCAGTACCAATAGCCACTCTTGTTATCTGTAAGTTATGTTGATTTTCTGCATGATTAAATATCTTATTAAGATACGTAGGGGAAGAACCATTAGGACATGGTGGTAAGATAATTGACAATTATAATTATAGATTTCAGATACACATGTGTGTTTAGGAGATTCTTATATAAGTTAGTAACTCTGCTATGAAAGTTCCGTTACTTATACGATATGTTCTTAATTTGAAAAATTTCGAGGACGAAATTTCTTTTAAGGGGGTAATAGTTGTAATAACCATAAATTTAAAACTATTATTATTATTATTTATTTTAGTTAATAGGAAATCCTAATTAAGATACCCAAGTGATTCTGCGCAAACCCTAAAATTTTCAGAATTTTCAGAATCAGGATTAGGGCCCCTAAAACTCAGGGGGGGTATTCCCTACTCAACGATTATCCATATAACTTATTATAAAAATCGAATTTAAACGAAACGTCGACTCAGCAGGCTTTCTCCCAAACGTGGCAAGCAAATAAACATTTTGGGACCCATACGATGCGCAGGGGTTTTTAGGCCTACGATGCGTAGGGCTGACCAAATTTTGACTATAAATAGAGGACATTGGCACTTGAATCTGGGCGCTGAAACGACGAAAGAATTCGTAAAATACTTCGAGTTATCGTCTGTTTACCACAATTAACACACACAATTCACTAATTGATGCCGCAATCAGGGTAATAACTCGATCGCTATTACGATTCAACGTCCGATTGATTATAACTATCCAACGATTGTTTAAGTGCCGCTCAAATTGAGTTTATACTTTGTTAATTCATCGTGATTTCGACTTGAATGTTTGAGTGCTGTTCGAAATCGGACTATACTCTGTCATTCGTTGTGAATCCGCTGAATTGTTAAGTATTGCACTTGTAAATTGTTGTGAGGGTTTAATCTCGTGAATTGTCGTAACTGCTGTATTAAGTTACTAACCTAGTTTGTGTGCATGTTATTTAAATTAGGTTAAAAGATTAATCAGTAGTCTAAACTCTGCCCGTATAAATCTGAATTATTACCACAAAGTAGCTTCATTTTGGAATTATTAAGGTACAGATCCTTACCCCACTTCTTATTGCTTCATATTCAAATTGTTATAAAACCCATTAAATTCGTACACTCTTCACGTCTTTGATTATCGATTCATTTGACATTCCGTTCGAATTCTATTCTAATCCTTTGATTTAAGTTTTCATGTCATGCGATAGTATTATGTTAGTTGTATCGAATGTTCTAATATATGTTCCATTTTGTTATAAAAATAAGTTTTATAAAGTTATGTGAATAAGACCATTTGTACTCTGATACCCTGAGTATCGCTTCTCGTGGAGTGTCCCACGAGCATGTTGTTGCGGCATCGACAGCATGTGCTCCACCCGTGACAGAGAGATCAGTTCACGGCGTCTCTTAAGTACAAGTGTGGTACATAAGGCTATTAGGAGGCGTATGGATCGGTCCTAGGATTTAAGTATAAGGAGATGGATAACGGGTATGCCAATTCGCCATCTCATGTGATAACTATGCAGGAGTAGCTACCTGTGTATTGTCACGTTTTCAGTTGCTCATGGGTACATCCGTAAGATATGATTATGAAAATATGTTCTTGTCTCGTATCATTTTCGTATAAAATTCCATTCGGATAACATTTCATATAAAGCGTTATTTATTATTTGAGCCTATTATTCCGTACTGAGCATTCGGCTCATTCCGTAAATTTTTGTATATACAGGTACGCAGGTTACTTTGGGCGGGGAAAAGAGAGAAGAATAAAGCCTAGGAATAAATCTGAAGATGTTAGTTAAACAAGTCAAATGTGTCCGCTTGTATATTAACCTTAAGTTTAGTTGTCGTGTGTATCCTTGTCAAATAAATAAATGGAATTATGACTTTTGTTTATGATACTGTTATTGTGACACGTCAGCCCTTCCGGGTTGGGGTGTTACAATGAGTGTCCTAATTGCCGCCTAGATCCATTACACATGCGCGAAGCATGTCTTCAAGGGTTTGTATGGTCCGTTCGCTCTGGCCATCTGTTTGTGTTGGATCGTTGTATGACCTAACTAAGTCATTCAGAAGAGTTTTACATCCAGTTTAAAGGCGGAATCAGTAAACCGGACACGAACACAGCTTGTAATCTTTAATCTGTTGCTTGTATTGATAATAACAATGTTTACAACCTGACAGAAAACCGGCAGCACTTCGTTACACTTTCGGAAGTCGCGTACCGAATGAAATGACAAGTGCCCTATATATAGAGGTAAGATTTCGCTTGAGAGTGACCTGAACCAGCTGAAGCGAAATCTGTTGTGTGTGATTTCGCTTGAACAGTTTCAAGCGAAATCTTCACTTAAACCTCATTTCTCAATTTCTCGAACCTCGTGCACTGAATATCCTATTTAATCCAATTACATAATAAAAGACGAAGTCAATAGACGTAGTGCACTAACAGTTTGCAGATGGAAGGTCGTGCTTAGAAAAATTCTCAATAGATCTTCGGTAATAGCCCGCTAATCCCAGAAACTGTCGTACTTCAGTCGGAGTTTTGGGCGCTTCCCAATTCTTGGTCGCTTCAATCTTTGGTCTAAATGAATGCCATTCTTGTTCACAACATGACCAAGGCATTGTACCTCGCAAATCTAAAATTCGCACTTTGATAACTTCGCGTAGAGCTTTTCCTTCTTCAACAGTTCCAGTATGGTTCTTAGATGTTGCTTGTGCTCTTCCTTCGTTCGCGAATAGAACAGGATATCGTCGATACATACAATCAAAAATTTATCGAGATATGGTTTACATACGTGATTCATTAGGTCCATGAAAACTGCAGGAGCGTTTTTCAGTCCCACAGGCATGACGAGGAACTCGTAGTGCCCATAACGAGTCCTGAACGCTGTCTTGGTATGCTCTCCTCCTGTATCCTCAACTGATGATAGCCAGACCGAAGGTCAATTTTGGAGTAATAGCTCGATCCTTGCAACTGGTCGAATAAGTCATCAATCCTCGGTAGTGGATACTGATACAGCGAGCTTATTCAACTCTCTATAATCAATACACATCCGAAAGGTTCTATCCTTTTTCTTTACGAACAACACTGGAGCTCCCCAAGGCGAGAAGCTTGGCCTTATAAATCCCTTATCCAACAACCTGGAGGTGCGTGGATAATTCTTGCATCTCGGATGGTGCAAGCCGATAAGGTGCCTTGGCCATAGGTGTAGCTCCTGGGACCAAGTCAATATGGAATCAACTTATCTCTGTGAAGGTAATCCCTGCAAGTGTTTGGGGAAGACTTCAGGGAAATCCTTCACTAAGGGAATATCTTCCAGCTTTGGTTCTTTGACCTTCTTATCTACCACGTGCGCTAAAAAGGCAATGCATCCTTTTCTGGGCCTTCATGCAGTTGAGGATTCGCAGGGGTGTATCGCGTTTCTCCCCGTGTACTATAGTGTCTCATCATTCACAAGAGGGATGCGAATGATTTTCTCATGACAAACAACTTCGGCTTTATTCTTGGATAGCCAGTCCATGCCGACTGCAACATCAAAACTACCCAATTGGATAGGCAAAAGATCGATGCTAAATCTTCGTTCACCAAGTTCCAATGTACACTCTCTAACAACTTCGCCTGATTCAACAACTTCGCCTGATTCAACAAGCCCCTTGAATTTGACGTTGGCGATCACGTACTCCTAAAGGTTGCACCTTGGAAGGGGGTGATCAGATTCGGAAAGAAAGGAAAGCTCGCGCCTCGATATGTTGGACCCTTTAAGATTCTGGAAAGGATTGGAAAAGTGGCCTACAGACTCGAAGTACCAGAAGAACTGAGTAACGTCCACCCGGCTTTCCACGTTTCAAACCTCAGAAAGTGCTTGGCCGATCAAGAACTACATGTCCCTCTTGAGGATTTACAAGTGGACGAAACATTACACTTCGTGGAAAAGCCTGTCGAGATCGTGGGACGAGAAACCAAGGTGCTCAGACGCTCACGCATTCCCATTGTGAAGGTTCACTGGGAAGGCAAACGCGGTGCCGAGTTTACCTAGGAACTCGAAAGCGACATGAAGGCGAAGTACCCGCAACTGTTTGTTACGGCTACTTCTTAAATTTCGGGACGAAATTTCCTAAAGTAGGGGAGGCTGTAACAACCCGTTTTTCGAAAGTCAAAGTCAAGATTGAAGTCAAAGGAAGAAAAGATTGCAAATTGCGATCTGCCACTCCTTGCTCAACTACTATTTGACTTCTTTGACTTGTAACCAAATTTTATTATTTAATCGTTTTAGTTGTATTATGTGGAGTATCTATTAACAATCGAGGTTTAATCGCTATTTAATGGCATGTTAATCACTAATCGACTTATCGCTAATCGCTATCGCATTCGCAACTCGAATTATGTGTTCTGGATATTGTTTTATGTGTGTGTTCTATTTATGTGTTACTTGTGCATGTTATGTTTATGTTGAGGTGTTAATCGCAATCGCAATTCTATCGCATCGCAATCAAATCGCAAACGCCAAACGCAAGTTAATTATAGTGATTGTATGTTAGATATAGTAGTTAGGTTATTTGTGCAACTAATGGGTAATACTATCGCATCACTCACTCGAATCGCATCGTAACGCTCATAACGCGAATCGAAACAACAAAACTCACCGCGCCGGACGCCTGAATCAAGTGGCCAACCGATCGAGTGCCATCCGATCGGTGACCTTCTCAACACTTTGACACTTTCCCTTTATGGAAACCCTATAAATACCACATGTCACATCATTTGTGATGTGACAGCTCCTCTGCTCGACCAGCTCGCTCAAGCTCACTTTTCTCTCGATTCCTCGCGATTCTTGTAAGTTTTCAACCTAAATCTTGTACTTCTATAATCTACACTCACTTCTTCATCATTTTCACCTTCGAATCTTAACTTTTAACCGTGAAATCACCGGATTTGAGGTGTTCTAGGGTGATGTCATCATGGAGTTTTTATAAACTTCAAGGTTTGGCTTCATTCCACCAAGAACAACTTAGATCTGAAGGATTTCCACAAGATTAAACGATGTTTTCACATAGATCTACACAAATTCATGGTTGAAAGGATTAAAAGAAGGTTTTCCAACTTTCTTTCAACTCTTTTACACTCAATGCACTCAAAACCAATAGAATCAGAGCTCTTTCTGATCTTCTACTCTTTCTTAGTGATGGGTTAGTCCAAGATCTGAATTCTATCCAGGAGACAACTGATGTCGGGTTAAACATGAACAACCGTCTCGAACCGTGAACTGGAAGGACTAGGGTGGTTCCTGTTCGATCGAATCACTTAGGTCATGATGGGGTTCCTGTTGTTCAGCACAATATCACACCGTCTCGATCAAAACTGCAAAACTTTCAAAACAATCAAGTGACAAAGATGATCAGGCCGTCCGATCGGATTTCCGTCCGATCGGATTGCCGTCCGATCGGATTGCCGTCCGATCGGATTGCCGTCCGATCGGATTGCCGTCCGATCGGGCAGCCATCCGATCGACTTACACTTGGTTACCCACTTAAACTTTTCATCCAAACTTTCAAGGATCTGAACGTCGAACGGATTACTGTATCGAATAGCCATCCGATCGAACGACCATTCGACTATGTGACATTTGGAACCCCGACACTTAAGCATTTTCAATTTTCAAAGATCATTAGTAACTAACGGATCGCCACCCGATAGGATTGCCATCCGATCGAGTGACAACCCTGCTGTGAACTTATTCTTACTAAGTGTCCCACCAATCGGATCGTTACCCGATCGAACGACCATTCGATCGACCGGCCTGAAGGGTAGAGATACTTCTCTGTTTTCAAAATGCTACAACGAAAACTTCAAAGCCATCATACACAAACACATCCTTACCAAAACAAGGTGTCAATCCAATCGAATGGCCATCCGATCGGATTACCATCCGACACTTGCTTACTTTGCATCGTTTAACGCATCGCTTATCGTTTATGCTATCGTTAACTGTTAAGGCTAATCTCTCTCAGTGCTCCCTTCAATCCAAGAGAGTGTTTACTTGTTAAACACAATTTGTGAGTATACTCGATCCCTTTTTGTTTTATGCACTTTTGGGTGTTACATACGTTACTTATTCTAAATCACATCGATCACACGACACAAACACTATTTATACGCTGACCTCTAATGCATGTTATACGTGTCTCGATGAATGCCTGTGTGTTATGTTTACACATTGATTGCTGTCTACCTGCCTTAGCAACGATAGTACTATAGTTTGGACTCAGCACCTGTCATGGACAGGGGTTGTTAAGGATATTACTTCACGTGTTCGCAGTGGTGAACATGTGATGCGCACTCGCTACTCGAAGTCAACTCGCAGTCATTGGTATTGATAGGATCTTTGTCGATAACTTACATGCTTCACATTATACGTTGTACATGCTGGTTATGCGTAACGATTTCGAACTCTATTATGTTATATCAAACTTGTATGCTCACCTTTACACTATGTGTATTGACCTTTATTTTAACCTATGTGACAGGTGCTTAGGATGCTGTGCTTTACCTGCTTTTGTGGAATCAAGTAGGATGGAGTCTAGAAACAAAGACAATTTATTTGTTTGAATCTGAGTTGTCGAAACATGTTTTGTTTTGAGAATATCTATGTCTGTAATAATTAGATTACTTAATGGGTTATGGTATGGGACATAATATTAACTATTCGGTAATTTAGTCGTTGTGGAATTTCTCTTGACAATCTGTTTCGTTCAGTGTCATGCCCCGATGTTTCCGTCCTCGGTTGGGGTGTGACATAACCAAAACCGAATATCATCCCTGTTCCCCATTTTACCTATAATCGCCCGATTTATACCCATCCCGTTTGTTTTGGTCAAAAATTACCTAAGTAATTAAGTGATCAAATTAGTAATGTGAGGTAGTGTGCTAAAATGGGTGTTAAAAATAAACTGGTTAAGTTGGTTATGAAAACAGTTTACAGGATACGGCTCAGGATATTGAGCTGTATCTACGATCAAACAACGAGTAAACAACGAGCAAAAAGTAAAGTAAACGACACGAAATGTACGAGGAAAGCCCTTGATCAATTTAGATCGCCGGCATAAAACCTCGGGAGCTGACAATCGCAGCTGCCTTGTTCTTCTTATTGCTTAAACTTCAGGATACAGTGCAGGATATAGACCAGATCGCTAAGTGTTACAATGCCTTTGTATGAAAGTGAGAATTTGCTCGAGAGCAAGTGTTAGAGTGTAGCGAGTGTGATTGTGATGTCCTAGTTGATCTGGTATACCCACCTATTTATAGTAATGAATTACAAACAATAATCCCTACAAATATGGGCTACTCCGAATATTCCATTATGAACGTTATGGACCGAGTAATACGGCTTCAACGTCTTCATTTGAACGACTTGGACCGAGTCTTCCGCGGAATAAGTCTTGTGAACGTTGCTAGCTTCTAACCCACGTACCTGCACATAATCCATTAGTAATCCCGAGGATACCATTCAGGATGTTACCAATATCCTGAACCAGCATCCCGGATGTAAACAGATACTACATAAACAAGATATAGATCAAGATATTTTCCAGGATATGGGCTCAGAATTTCACCCATAACAATTGTCCCCAAAAATGTTACCGTTTGATATCCTAACGGTTACATTTTTTCACGGTGGCCAAGGCAATTAAGAGATAAGACTATTGATGTGACAGCTTTCAACCACCCGGCCTATATTTACTCATCATACCCTATATCTTCTCATCCTCATCTCTTTTTTACCCACAATCGACAAGAAAAATGTAATATTCTCTCTCTCATCTTCATAACCATCTTTTATCTTTCTCCGGCAAGAATTCAGGCGACCAAATGCCCAGGCAAACGAGGTCCAGTTCAGGCGATTCTGCTCCCACATTCATCCAACAGAATCTTCTCCAAGAACCGGAGAATGAAACATGCACCTTTGACAGTGCTCATCTGTCGGCCTTGAAATCCTCCGGTATCTTTCCGGAAGGAACTATTTTCCGACCTTTTGATAGAGAAATCCGGTCAGATATGGTTTCCAACGAGTGGATTTGTTTCAATGCTTTCCCCTTTACCTTAGGGTTACGATTCCCCTTTCCGGACTTCATCACCGAGTTTTTTAATATCACCAAAATTTCTTTCAGCCAAACCATGCCAATGCTTTAGCGTGTTTTGTCTGTTCTTGACCAAATCAAGAGAAACCACATACCTGACCTTTCCGTCCATGATCTCCCTTTAGCCTACAAGCTTAGATGCCATGGCTCATCTAGGTTTCTGTTTTATTCTACTTCCGGTCCCCCATTGATACTTCGTGCCACCAGGAACGAGGATGGTTGGCAATCCAAGTTTTTCTTCGTAAAAAGGGATTCAATCCCTGGTGGAACGGATTATCCGATGAGATGGTTAAGAAAGGGTAGGACTTAGGGTTTAAGAATGATCCTGTCTCTTATCCTGTCTCATATTCTGAACTAACAAATTTTCATTTTTGTGCAGCTGATTTCAGGAAGATTTCACCTCCTCTTGCTAATTCTCAAGAAAGAATAGACGCCATCAGACTCCTTCCGGAGGCAGAGAGAAGTTTCAATCCATCTCCACCAACTCCAAGCCCTCTTTCAAGTGCCAACATGTCTGGTAAGGATCCTGCAAGATATCCTGCACACATATGTTTTTTATCTGTTATTCATAGGAGGGATTTAGAATTTACTCCCTGTGTGCAGATTCCAGCAAAGTCCCAGTCTATCTAGACCTTGATGAACTTGACAGCTATCCAACTCCAGCCACAATCAAGAAGGAGACTCCTGCTGCTACTAGCTCCAAGCCACTCCCGGCTCCCAAGGCCAATCCAAGAACCCGTGCTTCCACAGCGAAAAAGAGGAAGGGTCTTGAAGTCAGTGCTCCAGGCTCAGAAGGGTTCTCCTATGACGAACTCAGCTTCTCTGATTCCCTGTAATTGATGTGCAGGGCCTCCAGCATTTGCTCCATTTGTACAATGACGCTTGTGGTACTGTGGCACTTCATGAAGCCAGGATCAAACAGCTCGAAAGCACCGTTGCTGACCAGGGTGCCATTGCTGAAGCGAAGTCCCGGCACTACGAAAGCTTGCTGAAGAAGGTCACCCAAGACGCTGAGGTCAAACTCGCCACCGTTCAAATGGATCATGATCAAGCCTTGGTCAATTTCCGGGAGGGAATCAAGGCTTCTGCTATCGTCTCCCTGTTACAAGCACGCATCAAGATGGCCTACGAGGCCAAGGAGACGGGCCTTGTTTGTCCATCTTGGCCAGTCGAATCCTGGGTGGCCAAACTAAAGGAGCTTGGAGGCAAAGTTGTGCCCCTTCCTGCTGAAGCTGGTGGGTCTTCTAAGTCAGCAGAGGTGGTGGTCCAGGCTGGAGACAAGAAGGATGCTGGAGCTGATGCTGGGATGGATATTGGCGAGGATGCTGCGCAGGATGCTGGTCAGGATGCTGGTGCTGAGAAGCCTGAGAAGGTTGGAGGTGATGCCGCTGTGTGAGGGCATTTAGGTGGGCGATGACGGATATACGTGCCAAGGCCAGAGCCCACCTTTTTGAATTTGAATGTTGGTTTGTAGTCCCAAAAAACAATTTACTTTTCCGCACTTTACTTTCCTGCACCTGAATAATTTACATTTCCTACACGCTTTTTGAACAACAGTTGAAGGTGGATGGGTCTCGGTTTGAGATGAATCCTTCAACTGTTGGGTAAATATGGTAATGAACTATAGTGCTCTTAGTGGATGGGCCTTGTTTTGAGGTGAAACTAAGAGCACACCTTTTGGCATGTTAATAATATAACTACCCTTTTGGCTTTATTATTGTTGTCATTGATGTATAAATTTTACTTGTGAAAATTGTTTGGTTTGAACATTCTTAGGAACATATATCATAAATGTATCCTGGGAGATATCCTGAAAGGTATCTTAAAAAGAATATTGAAATATAACCTATAAATTGTCCAAACAAAAAGGAGAGATCATACCAGAAATTCTTAGAGAATTAGTTCCAATCCTTTATCATAAGTTTGTCCCCAGTGCATACTTATAAACTTGGATTCATCCTTTGAACAATATAATATATGTCCCCTGTGTTCGACAAAAACACAAATGTACTTATATTTTGACTCGAATGAATTCCGAATGCCCAAAGGCAGAACCCCTGATATCCTGAAATGTATCCTTAGTATACTGGGGATAAACCCTGAATTTCATGCGCTACAGGCGAGAGTGTATAAACTCCAATTCTTAGAAAGGTGAAAACCTTTAAACCTTAGAGAGTATGAAAATACTCTTTCGTGAGAGAGGGTGATCAATCCTCATATACCTTTAGGATCCAGGATATAGCCAACAGTAACGAAATTGTCAGCCACTTTTACATGAACTGGTCCCCTACCTTGAACTATACCTAGATAACTTGCGCTCCAGGCGAGGTGTTTAAACCCAATTCGTAAGAAAGGTGAGTACCTTTAAACCTTTGAAGGGACCAGGATCCCTTAAACGTGAGAGAGGGGGCCAATCCTCTAATCTTTCGACTTATCCTGAGTACATATCCTGGAGCTATATCCTGAAACATATCCTGCAAAACAATTGTAAACTAAGGTGGGTGTTAGCTTGGCTAACACCCCTCCGATGCTTAAGTCAATATTGGGTTCAAAATAATAAATAAATATATTAAAATAGGATACATACCTTTCCGAGATAGAAAACAAATTCTACTCTTACTTGTAATAGAGCTTTAAATGTATTGCATTCCAGGATCTTGGTAGCATATCTCCTTCCATATTTCTGAGTCGATATGCTCCTTTCCCTGCTTCTGACTCGACTTCATAAGGTCCTTCCCATTTAGGAGCTAGCTTGCCATCGGCAGGATTAGTGGTATTTTGAAAAGCTTTTCTTAGCACCCAATCACCAACTCGAAATCTTCTAGTCCTTATGTTCTTGTTATATGCTCTGGATATTCTTTGCTGATATGCTGCCATCCTTAGCCTTGCTGCGTCTCTTTTTTCGTCAATAGTATCCAAATCTTGACATAAGGCTTCAGGATTCTGTTCAGGATCCTGTAAGATAGATCTTGCAGTAGGTATCGCCATTTCCGTTGGAATTACTGCTTCCGCTCCGAATACTAAGGAGAATGGGGTTTGGCCGGTTGCATTTTTTACCGTTGTCCTGTCAGCCCATAAAACAAAGGGTAATTCCTCTGTCCATCTTCCTTTTTTGGCTCCAATTCTCTTCTTTAAGTTATTCACTATTATCTTGTTTGAAGATTCAGCTTGTCCATTCGCTTGGGGATGTACCGGAGTAGACGTGATCATTTTGATTCCCCAACTCTTGCAAAAGTCGGTAGTCCTTTTGCTTATAAACTGGGACCCATTATCACAAATGATCTCTGCTGGCACTCCAAACCTAGTCAGGATATTCCTCTTTATGAAGGATACTACTTCTTGATCTCTAACTTGAACAAATGCTTCAGCCTCAACCCATTTAGAGAAATAATCCGTCATTGCTAACATGAATACTTTTCCTCCCGGAGCTTTTGGTAACTTCCCTACTATATCCATCCCCCACTTCATGAATGGCCAAGGGGAAACTACAGGATATAATGGTTCAGCTGGTTGATGCAGTATGTTGCTATGTCTTTGACATGCATCACATCTTCGAGCATATTCTGCAGCATCTTTCCTCATCGTTGGCCAATAATATCCTGTCCTTAATGCTTTCGAGAACAATGATCTGCCCCCAGTATGATTACCACAATCCCCTTCATGTATATCCTGAAGTACTTCTTTGGCCTCAGGATCCTCCAAGCACCTCAAATATGGTCCTGCAAGAGATTTCTTATATAAAATATTATTAATAATAGTGAATCGTGATACCTTCATCCTAAATGCCTTAGGACTTTGATTTCCGGGGATGTGTCCTTCCTTAAGATATTTTATGATTGGAGCCGTCCAGGATTCAGGATCCTCTTTAGGATATTCTGCTCCAGGATCCTGAATACCCGCTACTTCCTTATCCTGAGGATTTGTCGCAGGATACAAGATATGTAATATTGGTATTTGGGTCCCTTCTGGTATCCTGACTGACGATCCCAGATTTGCTAAGGCATCTGCTTCAGCATTATCCTCGCTTGGTACCTGTTCAAGTGTAAAAACATCGAAATATCCTGCTAATTTTTTGAGAACATCGAGGTATTCGATTAACTTCTCACCCTTAACTGCATAGGAGCCATTGAAATGGTTAGTAATTAACAAAGAGTCAACGTATACTTGCAAATTCTTGATATTCATACTCTTAGCCAATTCTAATCCTGCAATTAAAGCTTCATATTCTGCCTCATTATTAGTAGCAGGAAATTCACACCTAATAGCCTGGGGTAATATGTCCCCCTGTGGCGATTTTAGTAGTATTCCTAATCCTACTCCTCTTACATTAGATGCACCATCAGTATATAATGTCCAGGATCCTGAGGATTCTCCTAACTGTTGAACTTCTAGGTCTACCTCATCCTGAATGTCACTACTGAAATCAGCCACAAAGTCAGCTAGAGCCTGCGATTTTATGGCATTTCTAGGTTCATATACTAAATCATAAGCACTCAATTTTACTGACCACTTGGCCATCCTGCCTGACATTTCTGGCTTTCTAAGCACATTTTTTACAGGATAATTGGTTTTAACATGAATCCTATATGTTTCAAAGTAATGTCTAAGTTTCGTTGATGCCATAACTAATGCTAGTATCAATTTCTCTAAATGAGAATATCTAGTTTCAGCATTTAACAAGCTTTTACTAACATAATAAACAGGATATTGCTGACCTTCATGGTCCTTTACAAGGACGGCACTTACAGCATTCCCTGATACTGCGAGGTATAGGGATAACGGTTCACCATTCTCAGGCTTCATTAGTAATGGTGCAGTTGAAAGATATTTCTTCAAATCCTGCAAGGCTGCTTCATGCTTCTCACTCCATTCGAATTTCTTGTTCTTCTTCAGGATATCATAAAACTCCTTGCATTTTTCTGAGGATCTTGAAATAAATCTGTTTAATGCTGCCACTCGTCCTGTTAATCGTTGAACATCCTTCATATTGGAGGGCGATTTAATATCCAAGATAGCTCTGATCTGCTCCGGGCTCGCCTCTATTCCTCTTTTGGTCACCATATATCCTAGAAATTTTCCTGCCCCCACTCCGAAATGGCACTTGGCAGGATTTAGCTTCATGTTATACTGATCCAGGATATCGAATGCTCCTTTAATATCCTAGAGGTGATCCTGAGCTTTCTTTGACTTTACCACCATATCGTCAATATATACCTCCATGGTGTCCCCCAGTTTGTCTTTGAACATCATATTTACCAATCTTTGGTATGTTGCACCTGCATTTTTCAAACCAAAAGGCATAGCTGTATAACAATAAATACATGTTGGTGTCATGAAGGCAGTATCTTCCTGGTCAGAAGGCTCCATTTGGATCTGTTGAAATCCTGAGGATGCGTCCATAAAGGTCAGCATTTCATGCCCGGCAGTGGCATCTACCATTGCATCAATGTGGGGAAGAGGAAATGGGTCTTTAGGACAAGCTTTGTTCAAGTCTGTGTAGTCTACACAAACTCTCCATTTTCCGTTTTTCTTCTGTACCCCAACCACGTTTGCTAGCCATCTTGGAAACTTGACTTCTCTAATCATCCTGGATTTCAACAATCTTTCAACTTCCTCCTGGATAATTGTGTTCCGCTCAGGAGCAAACTTCCTTCTTTTTTGCTGCACAGGCTTGAATGATTTATCAATTCCAAGCTTGTGAGTGATAATATCTTTGGATATGCCTGTCATATCCTCATGCTTCCATGCAAACGTTGACATCCTGCATTTCAAAAAGTTAATTAATTGTTCTTCAATATCCTGAGGGATATTGGTCCCTACGAGCACCGAAATATTGGGATTATCCTGGTCCAGGATAATTTTCTTCACATCCTGCTCCGGATCCTCCACGATATCCTGGGCCCGCGTCTTTAATTGCTATGCTGCACTAGGTTTGGTTGAGGATTTCATCGAGGATGAGTAGCATTCTTTCGCCTCCTGCTGATCACTATCGACTTTGACAACTCCCCAAGGTGTAGGTATCTTGATGCATTGGTGATATGTTGATGGCACAGCCTTCATATCGTGAATCCACGGTCTTCCCAGTATGATGTTGTAGCAGGAGAGAGAATCCATCACACAGAAACGTTGTATCGAGTTGACTCCTTCAACGTATACTGGCAACTTTATCTCTCCCACAGTGTTTCTAGCCTCTCCACTGAACCCAACAAGCACGGTAGACTTTGAAGTGATATCCATTGGAGATACATTCATTCTTTTCAACGTCTCTAGTTGGATTATGTTGACGGAGCTGCCATTATCAACCAATATCCTGCGTACAAAATGGTTAGCCACATATAACGTTATTACCAGAGCATCATGGTGAGGATCCTGGACAGTATCTCTGTCATCAGCATCAAATGTGATCACTTTGTCAGTTGTAAGTGTAGTCATCCTGACAGGTTTATCTCCCCTTTCGGCCTTAGCTTCTTTTGCATGCCTCTTTGCTGCCGAATACGAAGTCCCACAAATGTCGGATCCTCCCGAAATGAAATTGATTATCTTGGCATCCGCGGGAGGTGATGCTGCTCGCTCAGGATCCTTCTCAGTATCCTGACCCTTATTCTTCTTTCTTCCTAAGAGATCTTTCAAATATCCCTTGCTTAGAAGATAGCTTATTTCTTTCCTTAGAGCGATGCAATCCTCAGTCATATGTCCGAAATCTTCATGGAAAGCACACCATTTTGATTTGTCTTTCCAATCGGCTTTTTGCTGATTCTTTCGAGGCCATCTAGCCTTGTCCCCTAGACCCTGCATGGCATACATCAATTCAGGAATGTTAACAGAAAAGCAATATTCAGATAATTCAGGATACTCTTCAGGATCCTCATCTTCGACAACATTCACTCTCTTGTTTTCATTTCTACCATATGGCTTAGGCCGATATGACTTGAATGAGGATTCTGACTTCCTGTTAGTGACTCATAAGTGTTTGATGAGTTCATTATTTCTTGCATCTTTCTGTCATCCTCCAATCGAATATATCTTAGGGCCCTGTTCCGAGCTTCATCCAAGTTCCTGCATGGGTTCATTACAAGGTCTTGATAAAATTGAGAATCTTTTTGCAGCCCCATCTTGAAAGCTTGCACAGCTGTTGCAACATCAAGATGAGGAATGTCTAGTGATTCGCGGCTGAACTTGTTCACATAATCCCTAAGGGATTCCTGAGGCCCCTGTGTTATCCTGTAGAGATCACTTGTTAATTTTTCAAAGCTTCTACTACAAGAAAACTGACTATTAAATAAATTTACTAAGTGAGCAAAAGATGTAATCGAATGTGGAGAAACATTCAAGAGCCATTTCAGGGCTGATCCTGTCAAGGTTGAACCAAAACCCTTGCACAAACATGCTTCCTTGAGATCCGGAGGGATAGGGTTAATCTCCATCCTTTCCCTATACTGAGCAATATGCTCCTCAGGATCCGTTGTTCCGTCATAAAGCTTCATGTTGGGGGTTTGGAACCTCTTTGGGATCTCAGCATCACAGATAGGATATGCAAAACGAGATATCTTGTGGCTGTCTTGAGACACTTCCGGGATCGGCTGGACTACCCCGGGTACACTTGATATCATGTCCTTCAACTTCTGAAGTTCCCTAGTAAGTGCTGATGTCACGCCTGTATCCTGCAAAGATCCATTATTGTTAGTAGCATGAGTATTATTATTATTTGACATGTTACCCGTTGGAGGATTTTGCCCATATCCTGAAGCATATCCTGAGCTCCTTATGGTCGACATCCTGACCGAGGAGGGTATTTCAGGGGTATGATTCTGAGGAAGACTGGGCACAATATTCCCCCTGTTATCCTCAGTATAGACAGCTGAACTGAAGTTCAAAGTTCTGGGTTGTAATGGAGTGACAATATCCTCAGCAGATCTGCTCGAGCCAGACTTCAGGAGTTGTATTTCCCTTAAAAGCATTTGGTTTGTTTCCTGTTGCTGCCTCATTTGTTCCTGCACACTTCCAAATAAGGTTAAAATTTCGTCGTTAGAAGCTAAAACAGGGGCAGATTCCTGAACACTGCGGGTAGGGATAATATCCTGAGGTCGTGTAGAGGCTGGCATCCTTGGAGGAGGTGGTGGAAGCACCGAACCTGTAGTAGCAGAAGTCATAGCAGACACAGTAGAGGAACTCATGTTTGATCTTGAGGCCATTATGGACAATGTGGCAAAAAGTTTTGAAAATAGAAAACCGATTAGCGATTTAACAAAAAAATTTAGTAAAGAGAGCACCACTTGCCCCACGGTGGGCGCCAAATTGTTTTGGTCAAAAATTACCTAAGTAATTAAGTGATCAAATTAGTAATGTGAGGTAGTGTGCTAAAATGGGTGTTAAAAATAAACTGGTTAAGTTGGTTATGAAAACAGTTTACAGGATACGGCTCAGGATATTGAGCTGTATCTACGATCAAACAACGAGTAAACAACGAGCAAAAAGTAAAGTAAACGAGCTGACAATCGCAGCTGCCTTGTTCTTCTTATTGCTTAAACTTCAGGATACAGTGCAGGATATAGACCAGATCGCTAAGTGTTACAATGCCTTTGTATGAAAGTGAGAATTTGCTCGAGAGCAAGTGTTAGAGTGTAGCGAGTGTGATTGTGATGTCCTAGTTGATCTGGTATACCCACCTATTTATAGTAATGAATTACAAACAATAATCCCTACAAATATGGGCTACTCCGAATATTCCATTATGAACGTTATGGACCGAGTAATACGGCTTCAACGTCTTCATTTGAACGACTTGGACCGAGTCTTCCGCGGAATAAGTCTTGTGAACGTTGCTAGCTTCTAACCCACGTACCTGCACATAATCCATTAGTAATCCCGAGGATACCATTCAGGATGTTACCAATATCCTGAACCAGCATCCCGGATGTAAACAGATACTACATAAACAAGATATAGATCAAGATATTTTCCAGGATATGGGCTCAGAATTTCACCCATAACAACGTTTAATTTCATTTTGGATATTAAATTAACTATATTATTCCAGCAACCCGAATGTTTTCCGTTTAGCGGGAGGAAGCTTCTCTGATTGTTTTTAATATGACAAGCTTCCACCATAGGTTTTAGTTTTCGACCCTATATCTCCAACCCCACTTATATAAGAGCGCTGGTTGACATCTTTTAGTATGTTAATTAATACGTAATCCCCTTTTTTTCTTTCTTGAGCAACGTGTATCTTTATATTTAGTGCATGACATGGATCATCCTTTACCCTTCACATTTCGTGTTTGGCAATATAATAATTTTGTTTACAAATGATTGTAAATCATGCAAAACAACATGTCAACACCTAACAAAAAGAGAGTATAGAAAGCTTCCTACCAAACTAACATGTGCGTTGATGTTAACGCCTATCAGCCTTTCATTTCATTCAATTCCTTGTTGTTTTTTTACCTTTTTAATGAAAAAATTAAGGCAGGTATTTTTAAAATATAAAAAGAAAGGAAACAGGATAAGGCCGCCCGGGGCGGTGTGTGATAATATCACGAAATCAATATATAACGCGTGATATCCACCCCCACAACAAAGTTCCACGCGTGATATTTTCTACGAAATTAATTTTCGTTATTTTCTTCACGACGTTATTTCTTTTGTTTTGTGAGGGTAGTTGTTGGTTGGGGGGAAATTGTTTGGTGTGGTGGTGAGTGATGACCACCCCCACTAAAAAAAAGTTGTGAGTGATAGAAAAATGGTTGCTGACATGGCAGAACATGATTAGATATTGTGAGTGATGAAATTTTATCACTAGTGACCACCCCTCTCCCCTAATTATTTATGGATTAATTTCATATAAATTAAATAAATTAAGCTAGAAATGAGCAAATATAATATTTGAAGTTAAAGATCATATATAAGATCTCAAAATTTTAGAAAAATAAGGGTAAAAAAATTATTTATTAAATTGTTTTTAATGAATTGGATATAAATTCATGCGATAACAACTTTTATCACTAGTGACCACCCCCTCCCCCCCCCCCCCCCCCCCACACCCACAGAAATCTAAAAAGACCTAACCCCCAACCTCCGCCTCCCAAAAACCTATGACATATGCACATGTGCAGTAGTACTGTTGTTCAAAAATTTTTTTCTTAGTGACATATAAATAAAAAATACACGAAAACTTGCACGAGCAAGTGAGCAACACACCCTTTCATTTTAATCACAAAAACATACAACTTTAGATCCAAAAGCATTTCATTTTAATCACAAAAACATACAACTTTAGATCCAAAAGCAAAAGTGATTTTTCTAGAGAACTTGACTGCACACAGTTTGAACCATTGGAGCAGTGGCGCAGCATGTAAGGGGCGGGGGGGGGGGGACGTCCGCCCCCCGGGATTTTTCGCTCAGTAGTGTTATATATGTAGTTTTCGTATAGAAATTTGTGGGTATATACGTTTTCACCCCCCCCCCCCCCCCCCCCCGGTTCTATAGAAATTTTTGGGTATATATGTTTTCACCCCCCCGGCCGAAAAATCCAAGCTTCGCCACCAGTGGCGGAACTAGACCTTCAACTCAGGGGTATCCCAAAATTTTTTAGGGGTGTTCTCGTACTTGTTCAGTGGTGTCCTGTGTATAAAAATCGGAAAAAAAGGGGTGTCCTGTGTATAAAAATCGGAAAAAAAAAAATTTTACACTACTGGTCAAAACTTGAGCCGTAGCCCGGGCTACGCCCGTTAAGCCTACAGGTCCGCCCCTGTTCGCCACTGCATTGGAGAGCATACATATGGAATAAAAAGTTACTACTATTTGAACCAGATTAATATGGGAAGAAGTGAACCATACTAGAAAGTTGATGGAAGCACGGTGAAACTTTTGTTGCGCCCCCACGGTCCCACGAATGGCACCGGCTGATGTTACAAATAATCCACAAGGTTGGACGGGCACCGCTATAGATATAGAGGTGTATAAATCAAAGAGTAAATTGCTAAAATCGTCCATGAGGTTTGGGTATATTTGTCAGTTTCATCCAAAACAACTTTTTTTGTGCTATAAATAGTACTTCACTTTTGACATTTTTTTTCATTTTCATCCAAAAGTCTAATTTACTTTATTTTTATGTTAAATATTTGGATGAAAAGGGCAAAAAATCCCAAATCTCAGGGACGATTTTGGCAAAACGTTAGACGTTTGAATGAAAATGACAAAAAATCCTAAAAGTAAAGGGCAATATATTATAACATAAAAAAGTTGTTTTGGATAAAATTGGCAAACATGCCAAACCTCAAGGATGATTTTAGTAATTTATATACTATTAATTTTAAACATTTGTGTGCATATTTGGTGGTAAGTTGTGCTTAAATGGTTGTACCTTAATCAAATATAGGTTGTAAGTTGTGCTTAAGTTGTTGTACCTTAATCAAATAATAATTGTTTCATTACCTTACCAAATTCAATCTGTTTTTTATGCATGTATGGTTGTAAATTGTGCTTAAGTGGTTGTACCCTAATCAAATAATGGTTTCATTATCTTACCATATTCAATCGGTTTGATACATTCAAAGTTGTGTTGTTTTATTTGTGTATTATTATTATTTATAATAATCTAATTAATTTAGCCAAAATCTTGTGTAAATATAATTTGCAACATATTGATGCAATGGTTGTTGTAATGTATGCATTATTGTTTGTATAGTGGTAATGATATATATTATATATAGATTACGATGAACCTGTCAAACGAGAAAAAATTGACGCGGGTTCATCGTAACGCGCGAGTCCTAGATTAACTTAGTTATTTTATTCTATGTTTTACGTTTCGACGTTTCGGTTTAATTTCTTCGCCTTAACACCGCAACTTCAGTGTCGGTGGTCGCTAACAGTAGTGTGGCATTAGTGCTCGCCTCCGCCGCAACACGGGGTGCTTAATATTGGTTTAATATAATATAATACACACTTTGGTAGCATGGTACCACTCTGTAAAAAACAGAATTCAATATTAGATAATATCGTTCATAACAAAGAAAAAAAACAGAAATGAAAAAGAAACCACAATAAAACTAATCTACAATCATGTGACAATATTAATTTTTTTAACGCCATATGTTACTACATTACATCAATTACACTAAAATACACATTTTAACCAGATTTAAAGCTGGAAACTCTCCTATAAAAGGTATACGCCTTTACCATGTGGACTAGCACCACATTGTATAACAATATTAATAATTAATACATAATACGAGGTAAAGAGATAATGATTGATGTCTCATGTTTTTCACGGCTTTTGCAAAACATATTATGTGTATTTCGTCCAAGAATGTGTTTGTCTCTTGGGGGATAACATCTAGAGCAATGCTTGCACTGCCGAAAATGAAATAACGAGCCTGAACTTTCACTTAGAAAAGACTACGATGAAGTTGCTGTTAATTTTGGATGCATATATATGATATTTTGATATATATCATATGTTTCTTCTATGTTTAGAACTAAGGTAGAAATATTGGTTTTGTAGTCCCATTAAACAAAATATTATTTGATTCTTTAATTGTATTGAAGGGGGAAATTTAAATTGTACTAAACGTCTTTAATATGCACTTCAAATGATATAATGGACAGTTAATAACCGACCAAAACCGTTTTCTTGTTTAATCTAAATCAAAAGTATTAGATTGATATGCATGATCACTGGAGAGTGTTCCTGTTGATTAGTTGAGAGGGAAAGGGAGAAAGTACATCTCCAACATAGTGGTATTGGTTGGGCCCAACTCAGAACCAATTATATGCAGGGCATCTATAAGTGGATCTAAGCCCAATACATATACACATCAATCTATAGTCTATATACATTAGGGTGGAGGGAGTGGTCTCGGTGAGTGGAGCGGGGAGGAGGGTTTACCGATGGGGTATCTATCATTGCCAGTGATTGAGTAGTGATGGGGAAGTAGGAGAGAGGTGGTGTGGGCGGTGACTACACACCGAATTGGTGAAGAAGAGAAAGGTGGGAGAGAGAGGGTGAATGCTGGGCCCCAACTCTCTTTCAACCAATCACATTTTTTTTTTAATTCTTTAACACTCTTCATGTGTTTAACCATTGACAGTGATTGAGTGCAAAATGGGAAGTGGAGTGAGGACTTGACATGGCATGATATTATTGGCTAGAAAATAACTTAAACACTCACCAGTGATTGACCACTCCCTCCACCCTTAAGTTTTGAAATAACTACTCGTTGCCACGAGGACGTAACATTAATTCGATCGATACTGGTTCGTTACAGTATCAGCATATGCTATAGCAAGCGAAAAAGAAAATCTAAAAATAAACGATGGGATGGATTGATGTTAAAAGGTAAAAACGAAATGAAAGAAACCTCAGTGAGGAAAAAAATAAAACAAAACAAAAAAAATTCAAAATAAACATTACAAAAAAAAGTTAATAGTTAAAAGTTAAAACTGTGAAAAAAATAAAACACAAAAAAGCAAAAAAAAAACAAAAAAAACAAAATTCAAAAAAAAAACATTGAAAAGAGAAGTTAATAGTTAAAGCTGAAAAAAAAAACAAAAAAAAAAAGAAAGAAAATAGGAAAAAGAGGAGTTGTGGGAGTTCTCACTACCTCCCATATATCAATTGCCAAACAACCAACAACTCTCAAATTCCTTTTGTATTTAATTTCATTCAAACTTCATAACGCTGGAAGTTAAAAAAAAAAACACAACTAATCAAAATCCAACACATGGACCAATAGCAAACATTTACTGTTACTGTTGAACTTCCCTTTCTAGTTTCTTTATATACTAGGTTTATGCCCCGCCCATGTTGCGGCGCACTAAACCGAATATTTCTCAGTTTGATAATATGTACACTTGTGTTTCGTTTAGTTGTACGTACTACAAATAATACGTTCTCAGTTAAATTACATCGAGACGTAGATAAAAATACGTCTGTCAAAGAAAAAAAAATATCAAAGTTTTGAAACTGGAAAGTGACTTTATTAAAGTCTAGGAATAGTAGTGTAAATTGATTTAAGGGAAAAGCCTGAGTAACATTCAGGAATATTAAATGTAATACCATAAAAAAGTTAAAAATCATATATTAACCGAAACTCGAACCCGGGTCCATTGTTTTCATCTATTTTACATCCAACAGCCACTCCACAATATACCTTTTTAAATAATGGGATATGGTGGAGTTATTGTAAAAAAGGTTTTTGTGAGAAATGTAAGACGTGTTTTAAACAGTTAGATCTTGTAGTTAATGGTTGAGATAAAAAAAAAAACCTAAATGTAAATTATGTTTTATAATTCGGGACTCATTTGAAAATTATAGGGGTAAGAATGTCTTTTTATGTGATGGAAATAAGGAAACATATTAGCAAAAAGTAAACCACCATTAAAAAACTCCTACATTCATCCTATTTCCCTACAATATCGAAATTATGGAAAAAGATAAAAAATCGGAAGCCTCTGTTGTGTTATAGACGTAATCGACACATCTTCTTCCTCTTTTTTTCCTCTGAAACATACAGGGTTCGCTAATTTCAACGATCAACGATCTTTTTAGGGAAACAATTGAAAAACAGCATGTTCATAGTGTCATATGGCGTCTAGTGAAGCTACAACTAACACATCTATAGCATCCAGTGAAGCAACTGTATTAAGATTCAAGGCGTGGTGTTTTAACGTCTGGAAGACCTGTATTCAGATTCAAGGCGTGGTGTTTTAAACATCTGGAAACATTGACTATATTCAAGTCATAGTGTTTTAACATCTGGAATTTTGAAGTATTGTATTGTGATTACAGTCATGGTGTTTTATCATTTGAAAATAGCAATACAAGAATTCCCAGATGGTGTTAAAACACCATGACTTGAATAGCAATGCAATTTTATCATGGGAAAATAGCCAAAATGGCCATGTTTTGGTCAATTTTTCCAAAATAGCCAAGTCAAACGTCTTGGGGAGACGCCTCAAACATGTTCAAACGTCTTGGCAGCTGACCAACTAAACGCTGCCACGTGTCCGACACACCTCAGACGTCTTAACGTCTTGGCTGAGACGTTTCAGACGGCTGCTTGAGACGTTTTACAAGTTGAGCCGATAAGCTGATAGTTTTGCATGGCTTGAGACGTTTGAAGCCGGCTTGAGACGCCTCAACACGGCTTGAGACGTCTGAAATTATCACGTTTTTTAAAAAAAAATTAAGACGTTTCATTAAAACCTTGAGACGTTTGAGACGTTTCACGGTCTCCAAAGTTCTTTTTAAGTCGTTTCATTCAAACCTTGAGACGTTTCCCGTTTTCCAAAGTTCTTTTTAAGACGTTTGAGACGTTTCCCGTTTTCCAAAGTTCTTTTTAAGACGTTTGAAACCTCTTTTTAAGTCGATCTCAATTTTCAACCCTGTTATACACAACGTTTTATTCTTCACCATATCTTATACCCCATTGGTGTTCACAGCTTCAAAAAATGGGCAGACTCCCTGATTCAACAAACGGGTGTAAGAAGTCATCTACAACGGGTCTAAGAAGTCATCTACAACGGACACAGATCTTCTCCCTTTTAATGGGATGAGATCGGATTTCCCCTTCCACGTGCTCTGCGGGGTCGATCGGGTTCAAGAACTCATCTACAACGGACACGTGAAGGGTCTAACGGGTTGTTCGGCACTTAACGGTTCTGCCCGTTTAGGGTGGTTGATGAGACTTTGGCTAACACAATGGGCTCTCACCAATGTGTTAGCCAGGTCCTCTAACATCACCGAAGCCGCAGAACCGCAGAACCAAATGTGAACAACCCGTTACATATCACCTAGGCCAATATAAATGTGGGTTGATGGAACTTACCAGTTCACGACCCATATTTATTCCTAGGTGTTTCGATGCAAATTCCGGAATCAAAATCCGGATCTCCTACCCCGTTTTAAATTTATGGAAGTAGCGGTTTGGTGTATTCTAGTTCAAATGATTATGTTTGTATTTTTTTGTGTTATGTTTTTTATGTACTTTGTATTCAATCATAATAAAGTTATAAATTTTACTAATTTACGTTTGAATGCTAGTTCAATTTAGTATAATTCAATGTTAAAGACGTTTCAACAGCCAATTAATTCGTTCAACAGCCAATTAAGATGTTTGAATTTTAGTTCAAAAATAATTAAAAATTACATTACCGAGAATCGTTATGTTAAGACGTTTAAGACGTTTGAATTAAAAATTATTATTAAATTAAATATTCATTTAACCAACCACACTATATATACCCCTAAACACACACAAACACACACGCCGTTCTTCTTCTTCTACTTTCGTTGTTCAACGTTTACAAGCAGACGCGGTTAAGTTTTTGCAGACATGGCTTCTTCGTCGTGGTCCGAAGTTGAGGACATTGCATTGGTGGAGGCTTGGGAGGAGGTGTATACCAATCCTCCACGTCGAGGTCAGGGGGTCTATGGGTGCGTGTGCAACAATATTTTGCACAACTCCGTGGTCCGGACCACGGCCGCACCGTTGACGCCTTATCTTCAAGGTTTCGGGTTATACGGTTGGACTGTAAGAAGTTCGAGGGTTACTACAAATCTGCGGAGGATTTATCCCAGGCCTTAGCGAGGAGGAAATCAAGTCGGTTGCCCTCATCAACTACCGCCACGATGAAGGACATGATTTCGAACATGTCGCGCAGTGGGAAACTATCAGGGTTTGGATTTAGATGTTTGTATTTACTTTTTTTTAATGTAATGTTTTTTTTATATTTTCTTTTTTTTAACGTAATGTTTAGTATGTATTTTCTTTTTTTAATATAATAATATTTTATATTTTCTTTAACTGTTTACGGGTTTGGGCTTACACCCAATAATGTTAATGTTAAAAATAATAACAAGTTTAAGTTATGTTATAATAAATATTTATTAAAACTGTATAACAAGTTTAAATTATAAATTATAAATATTTATTTTGTTAAAATAATTAATTAAAATAAATAACGTGTATAAATAAACTTAATTTTTTGAATATGTTTGTTTTAAATAATATAGTTTAATATAACGAGTATATAAATACAATATAAGTTCAAGATATATCAGCTCCGAGATGGAGGATAAACTGGTTAAGACGTTTAGGTTATACACGAGTGGCGCCGGTTCGAGTCTCACTAAAGGCCGGTTCTTTAAAGAAGACCCCCTTTTTCATATTTTTAAGTTTTTGATTTTAGATGTTTTTTTTTATGAATGTAATGTTTTTTTTTTCTCTTTTTATATTTTCTTTTCTTTTAATGTAATGTTTAGTATGTATTTTCTTTTTTTAATATAATAATGTTTTATATTTTCTTTAACTGTTTATGGGTTTGGGCTTACGGGGTTGGGCTTACGGGGTTGGGCTTACGGGTTTGGGCTTACGGGTTTAGGCTTACGGGTTTCGGCTTACACCCAATAATGTTAATGTTAAAAATAACAAGTTTAAGTTATGTTATCATAAATATTTGTTAAAACTGTATAACAAGTTTAAATTATAAATTATAAATATTTATTTTGTTAAAATAATTAATTAAAATAAATAACGTGTATAAATAAAATTAAAATAAACTTAAGTTTTTGAATATGTTTGTTTTAAATAATATAGTTTAATATAACGAGTATATAAATACAATATAAGTTCAAGTTATATCAGCTCCGAGACGGAGGATAAACTGGTTAAGACGTTTAGGTTATACACGAGTGGCGCGGGTTCGAATCTCACTAAGGGCCGGTTCTTTAAAGAAGACCCCCTTTTTTCATATTTTTAAGTTTTTGAATATGTTTGTTTGAAATAATATAGTTTAATATAACGAGTATATAAATACAATATAACTTCAACTTATATCAGCTCCGGACGGAGGATAAACTGGTTAAGACGTTTAGGTTATACACGAGTTGCGCGGGTTCGAACCTCACTAAGGGCCAGTTCTTTAAAGAAGACCCCCTTTTTCATATTTTTAAGTTTTTGAATATGTTTGTTTGAAATAATATATTTTAATATAACGAGTATATAAATACAATATAACTTCAGCTCCGGACGGAGGATAAACTGGTTAAAACATTTAGGTTATACATGAGTGGTGTGGGTTCGACTTGTAACACCCCGAAAAATATAAAACTTTATATTAGAATTATAAAGTATAATAAATGAGAATTTACTAACTAGGAATTTTAACCTAGTTAGTTACAAGTCTAGAAATAACTCATATTAGGGTTAAGAGCAACCAAATTATATGCTGATCAAAGTGGAGGGGCCTAAGTTGTTAAAATTGAAACTTAATTTTAATTAAAACAAATAAAACAAACCAAACACCCCCAAAAAGAGGTGCCTGGTCGTACAACACAAGCAGGGGGCGATCCCCACTCTTCAACACCCTAAAACTTCACTAAATCTGCAAATTGAAGGCTCAATCCAAGTTGAAATCGGAATTAAAGCATAGATTATTGATCCTCATCACAAGAGGATTACAAGGTATGTAAAATTTAATGAAAACTCTTAACTTGAAATTCTCATGAAATTGGGAAAATCTGAAATTATGGTTGCATGTGTATGTTATGATGATTTAGGAACAACTATAGTGTCTAGGGACAAACCCTAGACAAACACAAGCTGAAATCATGTGAAATTTTAGTGGAAACTATGATCACCATTGTAGGTGATTAGTGAGTTATGTGTAAATTGATGAACACTAGGAAATTGGGTGTTATTCTAGTGTAATTTGACAATTGTGAGGTAACTTCAGAATTATAGAAGCTAACAATTGTGTAAAATGGTTAAATGATGTGAAATTAGGGCTAAGTGATAAGCTAGAGACATGCCATACAATTTAGTAAAAATCTGCCCTTAAAGTGTTTGTGAAAATGCCTCAAAGAAGGCTTAAAACTGAAATTCCAAGTTTAAACGCATAATTATGATGTTTTGGTGTATTATGCGAATTATGATTAAAGAGAGTTCTAAATATATCATAAATGAACTCTATAGGAACGGGCGCAGGAGCGTCAAGCGGACAAGCGGGTGGCGAACCACGTTTGAAAGGCCTACTTTGAAGGTATGTAACTTGACCCGTTACATTAAGTAAATTTTGATGGTTATCACATGCGTAGTTGAATTTTAGAAAAAGGGTTGTTTTGAATTAAAGTAATAATGTCGCAATATTGAATAATAGATCAAAATTTGGTAGGAACTCGTTGGTAGTCGTCATATGGGAGGATTCCTTAGACGAGCCAAACGGGTCGAATAATCAAATAAAGCATGGATTTTGCTTCGTAATATGATCGATTTGTTTATTGTTATCGATTAAATATTGAAATATTAAAACACGAGAATTTAATATGTTGGTTTGTTAGAAAAAGGATTTGAGAAAAGTGTGTGGGCAAAACAAACAAAAAGCCAAAACTCATATGTGCAGGATCTACCGTAAGTTACGGTGTCACCGTAACTTACGGTAGACGTCAGGAGGTTTACGGTGGGAATCTACTGGTTTACGGTGGACCATTGTTGTAAATTGACTACCGTAACTTACGGTGGAACCGTAAGTTACGGTAGAGCCTGAATTTTTATGAATTTTGTATAATTGTAAATATTCAAATTCACTTCGATTGTAGTTTCGATCAAGTATTATTTCTAAGCATTCTAATACAAATGTTTTATGTAAACATTTCAGTTTTAGGTACTCAAGGATTACGGATGATGATCAAGCAAGCTTTTGAAGAACCGAACTGATGTGTGTAAAATGCAACATATAAATTACATCAAATGAGGCATAAAACTAACCCTTTTTAAGTACTAATATTGGAAAAAGAGTGTTTTTGTCTTGCTTTTGTATTTTCAGGATTAAATGAGCTCAAAAACGCAAAAGAAGCAAAAAGACAGCTAAATCCAACATAAATACAAGAAAAGGAATATTAGTGGACTGCCCGAACCCTCAACGGCACCTTCCAAAGCAAAGTAGAGAAATCAGAAGACTGAACACGCCCCGTGCTCAGCCAGCACGGGGCCGTGCCCAAGAAGCAGCAGAAAAGACAAATCTATAGAAGCTTCTATTGCCCATCACGGGGTCGTGCTCAGCGGACACGGGGGCGTGTCGAAAGTACAGCAGGCGCATTTATTGTAATTGCGAATTACAATTAATGAGGAGAGAGATTGTCAGACGGACACGGGGCCGTGCCCAGCGGACACGGGGCCGTGTCCAGCTCTCTGTTCAGCCTATAAATAGGAGTGCTTGGATTCATTTCATCTCATCCCTTGGCACACCACCTCTCTCACACTTCATCCACCACCCACCACCATCACAACACCATCATCCACCACCATCATCCATTGTCCATCGTAGAGTGTGTGAGTCGTCTCGGGATCCAAGATTGATCGTAAGAGTTCTTGACAATCAAGGCCATGTTTGCCTAAGTCTCTTACATCACTTGGTGAAGACAAAGTGTCTAGTATAATACTTTTTATTTCTAATCTTTTGCACTTTTTATTTGGTTTTGTATTAATGACTTTAATAACTAGTTACTTATGTTGAAGGTGATCTTTCCTTATCGTTTGTCCGTGGTGTCTTGGCATTATTTTACTGTCTATATAAAATAAAGGATTTTCACCATTCATATCTCCACGGTCTATATGGAGATATGTTGGCTACCTGGTAGGGGGTTAAGGGAACGGTTTGGTAAAGGTCTTGCCATTGTTCAGCGTTTAGAGGTCCTGCAATGGACCTGGGTCAAATTTAGTAGGACCTCCTTCAATACTTCACGGTATTGGATGGCGGGGGTCCAAACTCTTTGATCCCCTCATAAGTTAACTACTATTAATACTATAACCCGGCTATTTAGGACTGTATCCCTGCTGACTCAGACTACTTAGCCGAGGGTAACGTCACCGCCAAAAGCGGGGCCTACCACAATACTGCATTAATAACTTAATTCATTATCTTCCAATAATCCACCCCTTTAGGATTGTATCCCTGCTGACTCAAACTACTGGGGTGAGGGTAACGTCACCTTCAAAAGAGGGGCCTACTACAATAACTAAGATAATCTCTTAATTATGTGCAAAAGTGCGGAAATAATCAAAGGTTATACTAGATACGAGTCGGAACCAAGTGATTCATCTTGTCTATCTGTTTTTATTTTATTTTATTTTCAGCATTTTAGTTAGTTTTATTTTTTCTTAGTTTAAAACATTTTCCTAAACTTTTATTTTGGTTAGACGTTGAGGATAAACCGGTACTAAAAGCTCTTGTGTCCTTGGACGACCTCGGTATCTTACCAACGCTATACTAGACTCAACGATGGGTGCACTTGCCCATATGTGTGTTTAGTGTTAGTGAAATATCGTGTTTTATAAATTTAAAACTTGGCTAAAATAAGTGTTAAAAAGGGCTTAAAATATACACCTAATATAAGTAACACTTCGCACGCATCAAGTTTTTGGCGCCGCTGCCGGGGACACAAGGATTTTAAGAAAGTTAGGAATCAACGGCCTAATCATCTTTTATTTTTCTTTTTAATTTTTTAGGATTTTCTTAGTTTTTCAGCTTCTGCAGAGCTCAGCACGGGCCGTGCCCGCTGAACACGCCCCCGTGCTCAATCATTGGAACTGGCAATCCTGTTTTACATCAGACAGTAAGCTGAACACGGGGCCGTGCCCACTCAACACGCCCCCGTGCCCAAGTTTCAGTTACTGAAAACAGAATCGTTAAATCCCGGCGGTTGGTAATTTCTGACATAAACATGAGTGATAGTAATTATTTTTACTTTCGGCACTCTTATGGTACGTGGTGTCAATTATGTGGTGGCGAACATGAAGAAGTAAAATGCTACTTCCTAAATTATAGGCCCCACTACATGGACCCACCATCTTCTCACAACCTTAAGAGGGGCGAAAGTAAAAATAAGCACTATTTCTCCCTCGAATGCGCCCAGCCAGATATTCTAGGGGAAATGCTCCTTGGCGAGTTATTTCAACTAGAAGAGCTAATTCTGAAATGGTTAGAAGAGCTTGGGAAGGATTTTATTAATCCACCCCAAGACGATACCTATGAAGAAATGTTGGAACCGCATTCCGACAACCTCGTTGCTCCCGAAAATACCTTCGTACCTAGCAAAGACTTAGACGATAGTCGTCCCTGTGTCGATTGTGCCGTGAAGGACTCTCCATCGACTTCGTTCGGTGCATACATAGACCTGAGCGATTCGGCATACACCTTCTTTAACAAGAGCCCGGGAAAGGGTTGGACTTGTCCACCTAGAATGAAAATAGGAATTACCCTCACCGACAACCTCTTGCGTTCTCGCCTTAGTCTAGGACAATTAAGGTATCTTAGGCACTTTGGGGTTGTTCCAACCAGTCAAGAGCCACCCGATACTAACAAGTTCCTTAAAAAACTAGACAACTTCATAAAACAGTCCCTAGACACGGGGCCGTGCCCAGCCAACACGCCCCCGTGTCCATCGAAAGATTCCATTCTGATCAGTACGTCAGAATACGGACAAACTGTGTCAGAACTCCACCTGCACACGGGGCCGTGTCCACTGAACACGGGGCCGTGTCCAGGATGCTGTCATTTTCTATAAATGCAGCCAAGAATTCTGCACATATGGACCAACTTGGGACAGAGATTTGCATGAATCTTCTCTCAAACTATCCTAGGATGCCGAGTGAAAACAGCAATACATCTTCTGTGCATTCGTCAAACAGCCAAAGAGGAAGAAGACCCTCCATTGAAGCTACACTTGTGCACTATGTGATAGCATTAAGGGAGGCTCTCGACGAAATGACTTCAGTAGAGGAGGTCCTAATCGACCGTATTAACGATCTTACGATGGGACTTGAAAGTAGCTTCCAAGAAATTAACCTCTTGCACCAGAGGTTAAATATTCTTGTAGCACCTCCAATGGAACCAGTCCTTCCACAGCAGGATTGGAACCTAGCACTCGGAATCAACAACCCTACCGGGTGGGAAGACTTGCCAGCAGAACCTCCTGTGGAGCACCTACAAGAGATCCCGGTGGAAGTTGAAACTCCTCAAACTAATGCCAACGAACCTTCCTTTCTCCTTCCAAGGGAGGTGGAAGAATGGCTCGCCGACATTTGAGGAGAACCGCACGCGGAAGATGGAGTTCAAAAAGGCCTTGGTTAACCAAGATTAATTGCTTCTTGGAAATTTTGCTAACTAAAATAAAGTAAAGGCTAGGACTCCATGGTTTGTTATTTCCTTGTTTTATCTAGTTTAATTTAGGATTATGTAAGTTCTCTCTATGATGAAATGAAATGATGGTTTTAAGGTTTGAATGGTTTGTAATGAATAAAACACACTCATGGTGGTAAAGGATGAAAAGGGGAAAGAGAGAAAAAGATCCCATGCACAAGAACAAGGCGACCCGACAATTTTCTCCATTTCAGAAGGTTCAACACGGGCCGTGCCCAACCAACACGGCCCCGTGTTGACCCACCTGCAGAAAAACGCCCAGTTCAGGTAACTGGACACGGGCCGTGTTCACCCAATACGCCCCCGTGTCCAGACTTCTGTTTCTCTTATTTTAATTCTGTTACTGGCACTTGAACACGGGGCCGTGTTCAGTGCCCAGTAACACAAATTTTTGCTTTTTAAACACTATTTTACACATCTAATCAACCTAAAAATTTATTTTTGGGACACATTGAGGACAATGTGTAATTTAAGTGTGGGGGGGGATGCTAAAACCTTGAATTTTGCAAGTCCTAAATACAAGCCTTACACAAAACTCTATTGGAACCGCTAATCACCCCAAATTTTTTCAAAAATTTCATTTTTTTTACTTGTCTAGGTTTAACTCGGGAAATTCAAGTTCTCAAAAAGGTTATATTTTTACAAATTTACAACCGATAGCGTAGTGATAAAAAGAACCAACATAAGAAAATTATGAAAAGACATGACAAACTTATTTAAAATTTGATTATATATACTTGATCACATAAAAACCCATTCCCACAAAAGTGAGTTTTGAGCCTTTATTGAGCACACAATTACATATCATTTGACTAAATGCTCATTTTTCGTTTCTTGTGTGAATAGCCGCCTGGTTCTTACGACTCTAGAACTTGCCATGACAATACATTCCCGGTCCTTATCAACTTAAACCCAAGTAAGTAAATGATGGAGGCATTAGGACTAACCCTTTTTATTTCTACACCATTATTTTTCTTTTTCTTTTACCACCTACCCAAAAATCCCCTTAGTTAGCCCCTTTGAGCCTAAACCTTTTCGTTTCATCACCCAAACAAAAACCCTTTTACCCACCAAACCCTTTTTTCATTTTTAACCCTTTATTTTAGTAACAAGTTCGGTTCTTCGCAAAAAAAAAAAAAAAAATGATGAAGCAAAAAGAAAATAAACAAACAAGTTAATCAAAAATAACTTAGTTTGAATAAAAGCTTCATCAAAATAAAAAGTTGCAAAAATACGAAAACCGATACTTGTTACGCTTTTAGCCCTTTTTCTACTAACCACTAACCCAACCACCTACCTTTAACCCTAGCCTAACCCTTAACCCACAAAGCCCTCTTGATATCTACAAAGGTATAAAAGTTAAAAAGGAGGAGGATTGATTTATTGGCAAGCCTATGGTAGGAATAAGTTCCATGCCGCTCTCGAGTGATTCACTAAAAATACACCTTCGGCCGAGTGTCAGTGATTTCCCCATGAGGTATGTGAACTTGTATATAAATAGAATTTTAAAAAGGCATGTTTTGCCCAAATAAGTAATTTCTTTTATGAAAAGTTCTAAATAAATCATTACGAATAGGAGTGTAAATAAATAAAAATAAAACCCAAAAAGATCTTGGAAATCCCGACACTCTACGACAAGACCAAAACCTTCTCTTCTACCTATTCCATAGCCACATATTAAAGAGTTTTGCTTGAGGACAAGCAAAAGTTCAAGTGTGGGGGTATTTGATGTGTGTAAAATGCAACATATAAACTACATCAAATGAGGCATAAAACTAACCCTTTTTAAGTACTAATATTGGAAAAAGAGTGTTTTTGTCTTCCTTTTGTATTTTCAGGATTAAATGAGCTCAAAAACGCAAAAGAAGCAAAAAGACAGCTAAATCCAACATAAATACAAGAAAAGGAATATTAGTGGACTGCCCGAACCCTCAACGGCACCTTCCAAAGCAAAGTAGAGAAATCAGAAGACTGAACACGCCCCGTGCTCAGCCAGCACGGGGCCGTGCCCAAGAAGCAGCAGAAAAGACAAATCTATAGAAGCTTCTATTGCCCATCACGGGGCCGTGCTCAGCGGACACGGGGGCGTTTCGAAAGTACAGCAGGCGCATTTATTGTAATTGCGAATTACAATTAATGAGGAGAGAGATTGTCAGACGGACACGGGGCCGTGCCCAGCGGACACGGGGCCGTGTCCAGCTCTCTGTTCAGCCTATAAATAGGAGTGCTTGGATTCATTTCATCTCATCCCTTGGCACACCACCTCTCTCACACTTCATCCACCACCCACCACCATCACAACACCATCATCCACCACCATCATCCATTGTCCATCGTAGAGTGTGTGAGTCGTCTCGGGATCCAAGATTGATCGTAAGAGTTCTTGACAATCAAGGCCATGTTTGCCTAAGTCTCTTACATCACTTGGTGAAGACAAAGTGTCTAGTATAATACTTTTTATTTCTAATCTTTTGCACTTTTTATTTGGTTTTGTATTAATGACTTTAATAACTAGTTACTTATGTTGAAGGTGATATTTCCTTATCGTTTGTCCGTGGTGTCTTGGCATTATTTTACTGTCTATATAAAATAAAGGATTTTCACCATTCATATCTCCACGGTCTATATGGAGATATGTTGGCTACCTGGTAGGGGGTTAAGGGAACGGTTTGGTAAAGGTCTTGCCATTGTTCAGCGTTTAGAGGTCCTGCAATGGACCTGGGTCAAATTTAGTAGGACCTCCTTCAATACTTCACGGTATTGGATGGCGGGGGTCCAAACTCTTTGATCCCCTCATAAGTTAACTACTATTAATACTATAACCCGGCTATTTAGGACTGTATCCCTGCTGACTCAGACTACTTAGCCGAGGGTAACGTCACCGCCAAAAGCGGGGCCTACCACAATACTGCATTAATAACTTAATTCATTATCTTCCAATAATCCACCCCTTTAGGATTGTATCCCTGCTGACTCAAACTACTGGGGTGAGGGTAACGTCACCTTCAAAAGAGGGGCCTACTACAATAACTAAGATAATCTCTTAATTATGTGCAAAAGTGCGGAAATAATCAAAGGTTATACTAGATACGAGTCGGAACCAAGTGATTCATCTTGTCTATCTGTTTTTATTTTATTTTATTTTCAGCATTTTAGTTAGTTTTATTTTTTCTTAGTTTAAAACATTTTCCTAAACTTTTATTTTGGTTAGACGTTGAGGATAAACCGGTACTAAAAGCTCTTGTGTCCTTGGACGACCTCGGTATCTTACCAACGCTATACTAGACTCAACGATGGGTGCACTTGCCCATATGTGTGTTTAGTGTTAGTGAAATATCGTGTTTTATAAATTTAAAACTTGGCTAAAATAAGTGTTAAAAAGGGCTTAAAATATACACCTAATATAAGTAACACTTCGCACGCATCAAGTTTTTGGCGCCGCTGCCGGGGACACAAGGATTTTAAGAAAGTTAGGAATCAACGGCCTAATCATCTTTTATTTTTCTTTTTAATTTTTTAGGATTTTCTTAGTTTTTCAGCTTCTGCAGAGCTCAGCACGGGCCGTGCCCGCTGAACACGCCCCCGTGCTCAATCATTGGAACTGGCAATCCTGTTTTACATCAGACAGTAAGCTGAACACGGGGCCGTGCCCACTCAACACGCCCCCGTGCCCAAGTTTCAGTTACTGAAAACAGAATCGTTAAATCCCGGCGGTTGGTAATTTCTGACATAAACATGAGTGATAGTAATTATTTTTACTTTCGGCACTCTTATGGTACGTGGTGTCAATTATGTGGTGGCGAACATGAAGAAGTAAAATGCTACTTCCTAAATTATAGGCCCCACTACATGGACCCACCATCTTCTCACAACCTTAAGAGGGGCGAAAGTAAAAATAAGCACTATTTCTCCCTCGAATGCGCCCAGCCAGATATTCTAGGGGAAATGCTCCTTGGCGAGTTATTTCAACTAGAAGAGCTAATTCTGAAATGGTTAGAAGAGCTTGGGAAGGATTTTATTAATCCACCCCAAGACGATACCCATGAAGAAATGTTGGAACCGCATTCCGACAACCTCGTTGCTCCCGAAAATACCTTCGTACCTAGCAAAGACTTGGACGATAGTCGTCCCTGTGTCGATTGTGCCGTGAAGGACTCTCCATCGACTTCGTTCGGTGCATACATAGACCTGAGCGATTCGGCATACACCTTCTTTAACAAGAGCCCGGGAAAGGGTTGGACTTGTCCACCTAGAATGAAAATAGGAATTACCCTCACCGACAACCTCTTGCGTTCTCGCCTTAGTCTAGGACAATTAAGGTATCTTAGGCACTTTGGGGTTGTTCCAACCAGTCAAGAGCCACCCGATACTAACAAGTTCCTTAAAAAACTAGACAACTTCATAAAACAGTCCCTAGACACGGGGCCGTGCCCAGCCAACACGCCCCCGTGTCCATCGAAAGATTCCATTCTGATCAGTACGTCAGAATACGGACAAACTGTGTCAGAACTCCACCTGCACACGGGGCCGTGTCCACTGAACACGGGGCCGTGTCCAGGATGCTGTCATTTTCTATAAATGCAGCCAAGAATTCTGCACATATGGACCAACTTGGGACAGAGATTTGCATGAATCTTCTCTCAAACTATCCTAGGATGCCGAGTGAAAACAGCAATACATCTTCTGTGCATTCGTCAAACAGCCAAAGAGGAAGAAGACCCTCCATTGAAGCTACACTTGTGCACTATGTGATAGCATTAAGGGAGGCTCTCGACGAAATGACTTCAGTAGAGGAGGTCCTAATCGACCGTATTAACGATCTTACGATGGGACTTGAAAGTAGCTTCCAAGAAATTAACCTCTTGCACCAGAGGTTAAATATTCTTGTAGCACCTCCAATGGAACCAGTCCTTCCACAGCAGGATTGGAACCTAGCACTCGGAATCAACAACCCTACCGGGTGGGAAGACTTGCCAGCAGAACCTCCTGTGGAGCACCTACAAGAGATCCCGGTGGAAGTTGAAACTCCTCAAACTAATGCCAACGAACCTTCCTTTCTCCTTCCAAGGGAGGTGGAAGAATGGCTCGCCGACATTTGAGGAGAACCGCACGCGGAAGATGGAGTTCAAAAAGGCCTTGGTTAACCAAGATTAATTGCTTCTTGGAAATTTTGCTAACTAAAATAAAGTAAAGGCTAGGACTCCATGGTTTGTTATTTCCTTGTTTTATCTAGTTTAATTTAGGATTATGTAAGTTCTCTCTATGATGAAATGAAATGATGGTTTTAAGGTTTGAATGGTTTGTAATGAATAAAACACACTCATGGTGGTAAAGGATGAAAAGGGGAAAGAGAGAAAAAGATCCCATGCACAAGAACAAGGCGACCCGACAATTTTCTCCATTTCAGAAGGTTCAACACGGGCCGTGCCCAACCAACACGGCCCCGTGTTGACCCACCTGCAGAAAAACGCCCAGTTCAGGTAACTGGACACGGGCCGTGTTCACCCAATACGCCCCCGTGTCCAGACTTCTGTTTCTCTTATTTTAATTCTGTTACTGGCACTTGAACACGGGGCCGTGTTCAGTGCCCAGTAACACAAATTTTTGCTTTTTAAACACTATTTTACACATCTAATCAACCTAAAAATTTATTTTTGGGACACATTGAAGACAATGTGTAATTTAAGTGTGGGGGGGATGCTAAAACCTTGAATTTTGCAAGTCCTAAATACAAGCCTTACACAAAACTCTATTGGAACCGCTAATCACCCCAAATTTTTTCAAAAATTTCATTTTTTTTACTTGTCTAGGTTTAACTCGGGAAATTCAAGTTCTCAAAAAGGTTATATTTTTACAAATTTACAACCGATAGCGTAGTGATAAAAAGAACCAACATAAGAAAATTATGAAAAGACATGACAAACTTATTTAAAATTTGATTATATATACTTGATCACATAAAAACCCATTCCCACAAAAGTGAGTTTTGAGCCTTTATTGAGCACACAATTACATATCATTTGACTAAATGCTCATTTTTCGTTTCTTGTGTGAATAGCCGCCTGGTTCTTACGACTCTAGAACTTGCCATGACAATACATTCCCGGTCCTTATCAACTTAAACCCAAGTAAGTAAATGATGGAGGCATTAGGACTAACCCTTTTTATTTCTACACCATTATTTTTCTTTTTCTTTTACCACCTACCCAAAAATCCCCCTAGTTAGCCCCTTTGAGCCTAAACCTTTTCGTTTCATCACCCAAACAAAAACCCTTTTACCCACCAAACCCTTTTTTCATTTTTAACCCTTTTATTTTAGTAACAAGTTCGGTTCTTCGCAAAAAAAAAAAAAAATGATGAAGCAAAAAGAAAATAAACAAACAAGTTAATCAAAAATAACTTAGTTTGAATAAAAGCTTCATCAAAATAAAAAGTTGCAAAAATACGAAAACCGATACTTGTTACGCTTTTAGCCCTTTTTCTACTAACCACTAACCCAACCACCTACCTTTAACCCTAGCCTAACCCTTAACCCACAAAGCCCTCTTGATATCTACAAAGGTATAAAAGTTAAAAAGGAGGAGGATTGATTTATTGGCAAGCCTATGGTAGGAATAAGTTCCATGCCGCTCTCGAGTGATTCACTAAAAATACACCTTCGGCCGAGTGTCAGTGATTTCCCCATGAGGTATGTGAACTTGTATATAAATAGAATTTTAAAAAGGCATGTTTTGCCCAAATAAGTAATTTCTTTTATGAAAAGTTCTAAATAAATCATTACGAATAGGAGTGTAAATAAATAAAAATAAAACCCAAAAAGATCTTGGAAATCCCGACACTCTACGACAAGACCAAAACCTTCTCTTCTACCTATTCCATAGCCACATATTAAAGAGTTTTGCTTGAGGACAAGCAAAAGTTCAAGTGTGGGGGTATTTGATGTGTGTAAAATGCAACATATAAACTACATCAAATGAGGCATAAAACTAACCCTTTTTAAGTACTAATATTGGAAAAAGAGTGTTTTTGTCTTCCTTTTGTATTTTCAGGATTAAATGAGCTCAAAAACGCAAAAGAAGCAAAAAGACAGCTAAATCCAACATAAATACAAGAAAAGGAATATTAGTGGACTGCCCGAACCCTCAACGGCACCTTCCAAAGCAAAGTAGAGAAATCAGAAGACTGAACACGCCCCGTGCTCAGCCAGCACGGGGCCGTGCCCAAGAAGCAGCAGAAAAGACAAATCTATAGAAGCTTCTATTGCCCATCACGGGGCCGTGCTCAGCGGACACGGGGGCGTTTCGAAAGTACAGCAGGCGCATTTATTGTAATTGCGAATTACAATTAATGAGGAGAGAGATTGTCAGACGGACACGGGGCCGTGCCCAGCGGACACGGGGCCGTGTCCAGCTCTCTGTTCAGCCTATAAATAGGAGTGCTTGGATTCATTTCATCTCATCCCTTGGCACACCACCTCTCTCACACTTCATCCACCACCCACCACCATCACAACACCATCATCCACCACCATCATCCATTGTCCATCGTAGAGTGTGTGAGTCGTCTCGGGATCCAAGATTGATCGTAAGAGTTCTTGACAATCAAGGCCATGTTTGCCTAAGTCTCTTACATCACTTGGTGAAGACAAAGTGTCTAGTATAATACTTTTTATTTCTAATCTTTTGCACTTTTTATTTGGTTTTGTATTAATGACTTTAATAACTAGTTACTTATGTTGAAGGTGATCTTTCCTTATCGTTTGTCCGTGGTGTCTTGGCATTATTTTACTGTCTATATAAAATAAAGGATTTTCACCATTCATATCTCCACGGTCTATATGGAGATATGTTGGCTACCTGGTAGGGGGTTAAGGGAACGGTTTGGTAAAGGTCTTGCCATTGTTCAGCGTTTAGAGGTCCTGCAATGGACCTGGGTCAAATTTAGTAGGACCTCCTTCAATACTTCACGGTATTGGATGGCGGGGGTCCAAACTCTTTGATCCCCTCATAAGTTAACTACTATTAATACTATAACCCGGCTATTTAGGACTGTATCCCTGCTGACTCAGACTACTTAGCCGAGGGTAACGTCACCGCCAAAAGCGGGGCCTACCACAATACTGCATTAATAACTTAATTCATTATCTTCCAATAATCCACCCCTTTAGGATTGTATCCCTGCTGACTCAAACTACTGGGGTGAGGGTAACGTCACCTTCAAAAGAGGGGCCTACTACAATAACTAAGATAATCTCTTAATTATGTGCAAAAGTGCGGAAATAATCAAAGGTTATACTAGATACGAGTCGGAACCAAGTGATTCATCTTGTCTATCTGTTTTTATTTTATTTTATTTTCAGCATTTTAGTTAGTTTTATTTTTTCTTAGTTTAAAACATTTTCCTAAACTTTTATTTTGGTTAGACGTTGAGGATAAACCGGTACTAAAAGCTCTTGTGTCCTTGGACGACCTCGGTATCTTACCAACGCTATACTAGACTCAACGATGGGTGCACTTGCCCATATGTGTGTTTAGTGTTAGTGAAATATCGTGTTTTATAAATTTAAAACTTGGCTAAAATAAGTGTTAAAAAGGGCTTAAAATATACACCTAATATAAGTAACACTTCGCACGCATCACGAACACATACTTTTGAAGCTTCCGCATAAATTAACTCGGTGTAAACAATGTTTATGATGTAAATTGTTTGCTAAACAACTTTTGGATGTTTAAATTAGTCAGTAGAAAACTAATGTTTGTTACTTTAATACTCTACTTTTGGATCTTATGGTATAAAATGATCGTAGTATTTATATATATCGCATATTTACATTAAATAAAATATGGGTGTTACAAGTTGGTAATCAGAGCTTAAGGTTGTCAACAAAGTGTTCGGTTCAAGCTTGATCAATCGTCCGGTAAGAATTAATTTATTATGCTAATAAATTAGGTCTTATGTAAGAAATGAGAAATGAATTGAGATGCATGGGAAGAGTGTGTTAACACACTCAAACCCGGAAAGTGCATTAAAAGTGAACGGTTAAAGCAAGTTAGGAAGCTTGGCTAAACCGAAACAAATGAAACAATGTTATAAACGAAATGTTTAATGTTTAAATGTAAACATTTCAGTTTCAAGATGTCGGATGGGAATGATGATAATCCGGTGCAAACAAGCACCGAACAAATGAAAGAGATAATTGCCGAAGAGGTAGGAAAGGCAATTGAAGGAAGTCTATCCGGGTTTATAGACAAAATTCAAAACACGGTGTTGTCGCTTGTCGAAGAGCGAGTTAAAAGGTTGGAGGATATTGTCAACCTTATGAAGGAGAAAACGGGAGAACGCAAAGGATGTTCATACAAGGAATTCATGGCGTGTAAACCGCCAATCTATAACAGGGAGGTTGACCCGATAATTTGCCAAAGATGGATAAGTGATGTCGAAGGGGTGTTTGAACGGACCCATTGTGATGTAGGAGACTTTGTTGCTTACGGAACGGGCCAATTGAGAAATCAAGCCAAGGATTGGTGGGATAACAAAAAGAAGGAAATGGGAGCCGAAGCGGCGAGGGTTATGACTTGGGACGAGTTTAAGGTACCATTCCTTAAACACCACAGTCCCAAAGCGGTTATTAATAAGATCAAGGAAGAATTCATCCAGCTAAGACAAAAGGGTGAAACAATTGACAAGATCACGGGCATCTTCATGGATAAGCTGAGATTTTGTGACGAGTTAGTCACCACTGAAGAGCAAAAGATATACTACTATTACAACATGTTGAGTGCCGAGTATCGTGAATTCATGACTCCGTCAAAGTATGAAACTCTCACAGAAATCATCAACACCGCCCAGGAGCGGGAAATTGAGTTAAAGAAACAAGTTGAAAGGGGCGAGCGGAGGGCACAAGATGTGAATCCAAGCCCTACAAAGAAAGCTAGAACTGCTGAATCGGGAAAGAAAGTGGATGCTAAAGGTGGGTCGCCAAGTTGTAAAATACGTGGAAAGGGGCACAAGGGTGAGTGTCGCTTCAAAGACAAGTCGTGTCCGGTATGTGGGAAGACGGGGCACACTGCATCGTTATGTCCCGGAAAAGTTTCTGTTTGTTACAAATGTTATCAACCTGGTCACAAGAAATCTGAATGCCCCGAGCTGGTGGGAAAGAGGGACACGAAAGAGTCTCCAACATAAGCTCCCAAAGCAAAGGCTAGGTCCTTTCAACTTACCGCGGCTGAAGCGAAGACAGAACCCGATGTGGTTTCAGGTATATTCACAATTAACTCAATTCCAGCACGTGTATTGTTTGATACAGGTGCGAATAAATCCTTCATTTCGCATGGATTTATTCGACATCCTTCATTTGTATTGACGAAATTACTTGTGCCCTTAGAAGTTGAAATAGGGGACAACAAAAGTTTTATAGTTTGTGATGCTTGTCGAGGCTGCAATTTAAGCATCGATGATGAGGAATACTTGATAGACCTAATCCCAATGTCAATGGGGGAATTTCAAGTAGTCGTTGGGATGGATTGGCTAGCCCAGCACCATGCAGAAGTCGTGTGTTTTCGTAAAGAGATAAAACTAACATCTCCGAGCGGGAAACACGTCACCATTTATGGTGAAAAAGGAGGTAACCCCATAGTGTGCTCAATGTTGAAAGCTCACAAGCTTATGAAGCGAGGATGCAAGGCATTCATGATATACGCAAATGAACCCGAGAAAGAATCACGGAAGATTGAAGATGTACCGGTAGTACGAGATTATGGAGATGTGTTTCCGGAGGATTTACCGGGGATACCACCTGAACGGGAAGTAGAGTTCGGGATCGAATTGATTCCGGGCGCAAAACCCGTAGCTAAAGCACCGTACCGACTCGCGCCGTCGGAATTACAAGAGTTGATGTCTCAAATTCAAGACCTGCTTGACAAAGGATTTATAAGGCCGAGTGTGTCTCCTTGGGGCGCACCGGTACTGTTCGTGAAGAAGAAAGACGGAAGCATGCGCATGTGTATCGATTACCGGGAGTTAAACAAACTCACGGTAAAGAACCGATACCCGCTTCCGAGGATTGATGATTTATTCGACCAATTACAAGGTGCAAATTGGTTTTCAAAAATTGACCTTAGATCGGGGTATCACCAACTAAAGGTCAAGGAAGAAGATGTGCCGAAGACGGCTTTTCGCACGAGATACGGACATTACGAATTCCTCGTGATGTCATTTGGGCTAACAAATGCATCCGCGGCTTTCATGGACCTCATGAACCGGGGTTGCAAGACAATGTTGGATAAGTCGGTCATCGTGTTTATCGATGATATCTTGGTATATTCGAGAAGTGAAGCTGAACACGCACACCACTTACAAGAAGTGTTAGAGACACTTAGACAAGAAAGGCTGTATGCGAAATTCTCTAAGTGTGCCTTTTGGTTACGAGAGGTACAATTTCTTGGCCACGTCATAAGTGCCGACGGAGTATTGGTGGATCCGTCCAAGATCGAGGCTGTGTCAAAATGGAATCCCCCGAAGAACCCTTCGGAAATTAGAAGCTTTTTGGGGCTTGCGGGATACTATAGGAGATTCATTCAAGATTTCTCCAAGATTGCGTCACCGCTAACAAAGCTAACCCAAAAGAAAGAAAAGTTCATTTGGGGAGTCGATCAAGAAAAAGCGTTTCAAACGCTAAAAGAAAAGTTAACTCAAGCTCCGGTACTGACATTGCCGGACGGAGTCGAAGATATGGTGATTTATTCGGATGCTTCACTATCGGGGCTCGGATGCGTTTTGATGCAACGGGGCAAAGTTATAGCTTATGCCTCGAGGCAATTGAAGATACACGAGAATAAATATCCCACGCACGATCTTGAGTTGGCTGCGGTGGTATTTGCCTTAAAAATATGGAGGCACTACCTATATGGGGTAAAGTGCACCATATTTACCGACCACAAGAGTTTGAAATACTTCTTCGATCAGAAGGAGTTAAATATGCGACAAAGGCGATGGTTAGAAACGGTGAAAGATTTTGACTGTGAAATACATTACCACCCCGGAAAGGCAAATGTGGTAGCGGATGCTCTGAGCAGAAAAGCGGACAATGTTCCAATACGAGTAAGGTCGATGCAGCTCGTGGTGACCTCGGGTATACTTGAACGTATTCGAGAGGCGCAATTAGAAGCAGTAAAAGCGGAGAATTGGAAGAAGGAAAGAATAATCGGTCAGTTGAAAGATTTGACGGATGGGAATAACGGGTTGAAGACTCGATTCGGAAGAATATGGGTTCCAAATACTTGCGGGGTGAAGGCGCTTCTACTTGATGAAGCTCATAAAACCCGATATTCAATCCATCCGGGAGCGACCAAAATGTACAATGATTTAAAGCAAAACTATTGGTGGCCCGGGATGAAAAGAGATGTAGTGAAGTACGTAGAAAAATGCTTGACATGTTTACAAGTCAAGGAGGAGCACCAAAAACCATACGGTAAACTTCAACCGTTGAAAATTCCGGTTTGGAAATGGGAACAAATCACCATGGATTTGTTGACCAAATTGCCCAAAACTAACCGCTGGTTTGATGCTATATGGGTAGTTATAGATAGATTAACGAAAAGCGCTCACTTCATTCCAATTCGTGAGACTTATACATCCGAAAAGATGTCGGAGGTATACACAAATGAAATCATAGCACGGCATGGGGTACCGATATCCATTGTGTCAGACAGAGATACTCGGTTTACTTCGAATTTTTGGCATGAATTTCAAGAACAAATGGGAACTAAATTGTTCATTAGCACTGCTTACCATCCACAAACGGATGGGCAGAGTGAAAGAACAATACAAACATTGGGAGATATGCTGCGGGCTTGCATTATTGACTTCGGGGGTAGTTGGGATGTCTATCTACCCTTGGTCGAATTTTCATATAACAATAGCTATCACGCGAGCATTAAGATGGCCCCGTATGAACTGTTATATGGCAGAAAATGTCGAACTCCGGTATGTTGGGGAGAAGTGGGTCCACGAGGGCTAGCACCTACTGATATAATCCGAACTACGAATGAGAAAATCGACATGGTTCGAGCACACTTGAAAGCGGCTCAAGACAGGCAAAAGGCGTATGCGGATAAAAGGAATAGGCCAATTGAATTTCAGGTTGGCGACATGGTTATGCTAAAAGTTTCCCCATGGAAGGGCATTATTAGATTCAGAAAAAGGGGGAAACTAAGCCCGAGATTTATTGGGCCATTCAGAATCACTGAACGGGTTGGTAAAGTAGCTTATCGTCTCGAATTACCCGAGGAGTTGAGTGGGATTCATAGCACATTCCACGTGTCACATCTTCGAAAATGTTTGGCAGACGAAACTGGTCGTATCCACTACGATGATATCGAGGTGGATAACAGCCTCAACTATGTAGTAAAACCAATTGCGATTTTAGATCGCAAAGAGAAGAGTTTGAGGAACAAGGTGATTAATCAAGTCAAGGTCAAATGGGAGCATAGGAAAGGTTCGGACACTACGTGGGAGTCCGAAGAGGAGATGCGACGTCTCCACCCTACATTATTTGGTACGTACTTCGGTTTCGGGGATGAAACCCTCTTTAAGGGGGGTGGACTTGTAACACCCCGAAAAATATAAAACTTTATATTAGAATTATAAAGTATAATAAATGAGAATTTACTAACTAGGAATTTTAACCTAGTTAGTTACAAGTCTAGAAATAACTCATATTAGGGTTAAGAGCAACCAAATTATATGCTGATCAGAGTGGAGGGGCCTAAGTTGTTAAAATTGAAACTTAATTTTAATTAAAACAAATAAAACAAACCAAACACCCCCAAAAAGAGGTGCCTGGTCGTACAACACAAGCAGGGGGCGATCCCCACTCTTCAAAACCCTAAAACTTCACTAAATCTGCAAATTGAAGGCTCAATCCAAGTTGAAATCGGAATTAAAGCATAGATTATTGATCCTCATCACAAGAAGATTACAAGGTACGTAAAATTTAATGAAAACTCTTAACTTGAAATTCTCATGAAATTGGGAAAATCTGAAATTATGGTTGCATGTGTATGTTATGATGATTTAGGAACAACTATAGTGTCTAGGGACAAACCCTAGACAAACACAAGCTTAAATCATGTGAAATTTTAGTGGAAACTATGATCACCATTGTAGGTGATTAGTGAGTTATGTGTAAATTGATGAACACTAGGAAATTGGGTGTTATTCTAGTGTAATTTGACAATTGTGAGGTAACTTCAGAATTATAGAAGCTAACAATTGTGTAAAATGGTTAAATGATGTGAAATTAGGGCTAAGTGATAAGCTAGAGAGATGCCATACAATTTAGTAAAAATCTGCCCTTAAAGTGTTTGTGAAAATGCCTCAAAGAAGGCTTAAAACTGAAATTCCAAGTTTAAATGCATAATTATGATGTTTTGGTGTATTATGCGAATTATGATTAAAGAGAGTTCTAAATATATCATAAATGAACTCTATAGGAACGGGCGCAGGAGCGTCAAGCGGACAAGCGGGTGGCGAACCACGTTTGAAAGGCCTACCTTGAAGGTATGTAACTTGACCCGTTACATTAAGTAAATTTTGATGGTTATCACATGCGTAGTTGAATTTTAGAAAAAGGGTTGTTTTGAATTAAAGTAATAATGTCGCAATATTGAATAATAGATCAAAATTTGGTAGGAACTCGTTGGTAGTCGTCATATGGGAGGATTCCTTAGACGAGCCAAACGGGTCGAATAATCAAATAAAGCATGGATTTTGCTTCGTAATATGATCGATTTGTTTATTGTTATCGATTAAATATTGAAATATTAAAACACGAGAATTTAATATGTTGGTTTGTTAGAAAAAGGATTTGAGAAAAGTGTGTGGGCAAAACAAACAAAAAGCCAAAACTCATATGTGCAGGATCTACCGTAAGTTACGGTGTCACCGTAACTTACGGTAGACGTCAGGAGGTTTACGGTGGGAATCTACTGGTTTACGGTGGACCATTGTTGTAAATTGACTACCGTAAGTTACGGTAGAGCCTGAATTTTTATGAATTTTGTATAATTGTAAATATTCAAATTCACTTCGATTGTAGTTTCGATCAAGTATTATTTCTAAGCATTCTAATACAAATGTTTTATGTAAACATTTCAGTTTTAGGTGCTCAAGGATTACGGATGATGATCAAGCAAGCTTTTGAAGAACCGAACACATACTTTTGAAGCTTCCGCATAAATTAACTCGGTGTAAACAATGTTTATGATGTAAATTGTTTGCTAAACAACTTTTGGATGTTTAAATTAGTCAGTAGAAAACTAATGTTTGTTACTTTAATACTCTACTTTTGGATCTTATGGTATAAAATGATCGTAGTATTTATATATATCGCATATTTACATTAAATAAAAGATGGGTGTTACAGTTCAAGTCTCACTAAGGGCCGGTTCTTTAAAGAAGACCCTCTTTTTAAGATCTGATTTCAAAATTACATTTTTGGTCCCTGTACTAACATATTTTTCATATTTATAAGTTTCTAAATATTGACTTTTAAATAATAATAACTTTAAATTACGAAAGTTATTACATCCTAAAAAACGATACAAGATAAATTTATATAACATCCTAAAAACGCTAGCTAAATATAATTTTTCAAAGTTTCAAACACTGAAATGTGTTCAAAGTCCTCGTCATAAAATATTGCGTAGTCTAGCAGGGCTTCTTCAATGACCTCTTCTTCAGCCAGGTTGTTGTGCCGATTTTTTTTAATGTTCTTGTACCTTCCTAAGAAACGGCTACATTTGAAGCGTAGGAAAGCACACCGAGTGTTGACGTCATTGGCGCCACGGGTCGTTTGTTGCACGTGAATGCTGAAATAGTTCATAACCTGACCCCAGAACGCGGGATCAGAAATTGTGTAAGTGCCTTCATCACGAGCGGCGGCGTAGGAGACGGCAATAGCAATGTCTTCTTCGTCGGTCCAAGAATCCATGATTTTGTTAAGAAGTTTCAAGTTTGAGGTTAAATTGTGATTGGATGTTGTTAAATAGCAAGATTGCCTATGCCTATTTATAGTGGGTTCATTGATCACTATTCATTAAATTAATAAATTAAAAACAGGTATTTTATTGCATAAACTAGACAGCATTTGGACGGGGTAAACACTGCCAAAAATACAGTTTTTCTGCAATGAATTGTCTGTACGACAAAAAAGTTTTACAAATGTCTCCAGTTATATTTATTGGTTTATCCGTAACCAGATGCTCCATAAGCATACACAGGTAGACAGCTTCATTCCCTGCGATTGATATGTTAGATACCACGTAGTTGTCATTGAGCTCGGCAGAGATACATTTTTCTGGTTTTCCCGTTTTTTTTTTCCAATATTGCAAATGCACTAGTAATGCTCCTAAGTAAACTTTTAGCTTTGTCAAACGGGGGTGAATAACGTTTATGTATTTATTGCCGACACAAACATCTTCGCACGAGTAATACACCAACTCCTGTGACGATAACTCTAGTCGAGCTAGGAGCCATTCGCTTTTTTTCTAACGGTAACGGAAAGAAGACGTAATCCACTTCGAAGAAAGAAGGAAATGGGTGTAATTTGCCATTGGCATATTTAACAACGTTTTTAGGAGTAGAATCTAACAACGTTTCATAAAATTGTGGTGGAAGAATTGTCCACCACAAGTTTAACAACGGATCTCTTTCTATTCCTCCAAGCCATTAGCCTTCCCACCCATCCTTCAATATGTTGTATAAGTTGTAATTTAAAATTAATTAATAACGGGAAAAAAAATTCTAGATTTAATAAAAATATTAGGAAGAATAATTAACTGTTGACGTTAGGTAGCCGCCACAGCGAAAACCTAATAGAGTCCCCCAAAATTTTTTGTCCAACTCTATTGATCTTGTGAAAACTACTGAATAACAGAACGTCGCATCCCCATTTCTGTAGAATGTTTCCACGTCTTTTGACCAGTTCTCACTTTCGTCGTCTGGAATTGCCTATGTACCAGCCCGGTGGAGGTGAAAACTTTGTCGATTGTGTACAAAGTGGCTTTGTTCTGAATCATTTCGTTGTGGAACTTCAGAAGAACTTTCACCCTTGGAACTTCTCCATTTTTTGAGAATCCAAGATGATGATTTGTTTGCTGGTTGCGAGCAGTATACATCATTTTTATTTTTTTCAGACATTTTTGCGAGCTCCATAAATGTACTCAAATACTATACTTAAAGGGAAGAATTGTAATTTATTAAAAAAATTCGATAAAAACTAGAATTTTGGTCAAGACGTTTCAACCAAGACGTTTCCGACATGCAAACCGTTTGATGAACGACACGTGGCATGCATGCAGAGACGTTTCCAACATGCAAACATCTCAAGATTTAAGACGTTTCATGACATTTAAGACGTCTCAGGATTTGACACGTGGCATGTTAAGACGTTTAAGACGTTTCATTCTGACATTTAAGACGTTTCCCACATTTCGAGACGTTTTGTTTATTAAGACGTTTCCCACATACTTGAGACGTTTCCCACATAATCTTGAGACATCTATACTGCTACTTGAGACGTTTCAGACATGCAAACCGTTTGATGAATGACACTTATTCCAGTTCATTTCTCCGTCTAGCCATCGTGTGACACGTGTCGCGGAAGGGTTTTGACCTTGGGAATGTGGGTTCATGTGTTTCATTTTGACTGGCAAACGTCTTCGGGACCACCATTCTCCTTTAGGACCATCTTGAAGAAAGACCCGACGACCATTGAAGATCCGAAGAAAGACCCGACGACCGTTGAAGATCCGACCAAAGACCCGACCCACGTTGAAGACCAGACCACCGTTTCATTTCTGCTGCCGAACTACCACGTTTCTCGTTGACTCAGAATGGATCCAAATTACTACGGTTACCCACCCATGGGTCGTCCAGAGCACATGCAACCTGATCACGTCATGCAAGACGTTGGAGAAAATCTTGTCCCATGTGTAGCGGTGATACTTTATCTCTTTTGTTTCCCTTATTATACTGTTTTAGTATATTTACTATTTTTTATAACGCAAACTTAAGATTCAATTGTTTGTTTTTGTTTCATTTGTTACTTTACAAGGCCCAAAAGATCAAAGTTCAGCAAAAGTGGAATATAGTAAAGACTTTGAACAAAAGAATGACGGCACCTATTGAGTCCCAGATTAGGCAGACATGTTTTGGGCCTTTTTTGGATATTAAGTGTGTTATGTGTGATAGCCTACTCTTACTCGGTGTTGCACAATTACAAGTGCATACACCTACACCCAGATTAGGGATTACATATCGCCTAGGACGAGAAATTTTAATGTTTACCCCGAAAGAATTTTGTCTTATAACGGGGTTAAGGTTTGGGTTCACTAACTGGACACCGATTGGCCACCCTGACTCATTTAAAAACCGACATTTCCCGGGCCGTGAACGTATTGCTTTCAAACGAATAAGAGATATGTTTGAAGGTCCGATGCGATATAGCAACGAAGATTGCACAAGGATATGTCTACTGATGCTTTTGGGCCAAGGGTTTTTAGGGTTGCAGGATTCAAATGCAATCGATAATAAACTGTTACACCTGGTGGATAATCTGAATGACTTTAACCAATATCCATGGGGTAACTATTTTTGGGAGAGCACGTATACGAACGTGTATGACAGGGCCGGCTCTGAGCAAGTGCTGGGTGGGCGCCGGCTCAGGGCCAAAAACGTAGAAGGGCCCGGAAATTTTTTAAAAATTCGTATACATATGTTTATTATATATTATGTAATCTGTAAAAGAAGTACGCATGCACAGTCCTTGGTTCAGTGGTTGAAAAGTCTCATTCCAACTTCCACGTCGCAAGTACGACCCTTGTGTTTGAGTTTTATTTTTACTTTGTTATAGCATGTCAGTTTTTGGGCTCACATACCTTTAATTAATGGCAGGCTATTCGTTAACATTTAATGGGCTCACATCCTTTTAATTAATGGCAGACTATTTGTTAACATCTAATAAATATATTTTTCCGCCTTTACCATTGAACAATAAGTTAATTTTTTATTTCAGTAATTATTTTTGAGTTCCTTTAAGAGATTTCTTTTTTTCTTTTGGATCAAAATTTTGTTTTATATGAAGAGTAAATACGCAATGCATAAATAAGAGATTCTTTTATAGTGTTAGTTGATGTTATTTAAGTATGTCCTAGGTCTTGTTATGGTGGCTTGTTGGGCTATTTGGAAAGCGAGGAATGATAAGGTTTTTTTTCTAACGGGAGAAGTGATAGTGAGGAAATTTTCGGGGAAGTTAGATCTCTAGGTTTCCTGTGGTTATAAAGTAGATCCAAACACCGTAATTTGGTTTGGAGAGATTGGTGTAATTATCCGTTGTATATGTTGTAGTCGGTAGTTTTGGTGCGGTCCTTTTTTTGGCCGGCCTTGTTCTAATAAAATTTGCTTTTAAAAAAAAAAGTTGATGTTATTTAAGTAGAGTAACTCTCATTATTTAATAACTTTGAGCTCGACTAATTATATTACAATAGAGATTTTTTCTTGGTAAAACATATTATAGCGAATACGAGTATGGTAATGGTACTCTGATAAAGCGAAGTAATACCGGCCTAATAACATCAATACCGACACGATTGATACGTCTAAAACTTATCTTAAATAATATGATAAAGCTACAAGATCAATCATATAAAATAAACGTAAGAAAATACATACGCAGCCAATATAGTAAAATTTTTATAAGTTAAATGGATTCATTAGATCTTCTACCGTCCTATCAATCGACGATCCTTATTAAAAAGGAAGGTGTAAACTTTTTTGAAAACATAGTTGTATTCAGAATAGAGTATGGTTTTAACCGAACAAAATCGGTGTCGATATCAATATTTAAAACCGCTACTGGCATTCATTTTACTAGGGCGGGTAGGGCCCGTTTTTTTGTCTCGCACATGGCCCAATTTTTTTTTGACATTTTCGGAGACGGCCCTGGTGTATGATATGCACGTTCGTCAAAAGGAAGACGCGAAGGGTTTTTCGTTAGACGGATTTGTTTGGCCCTTTAAGGTACGTGGGAAATTGTATATATATTTTATATTTTAAGTGTAATGTTCGTTTTAATTTGTAGACTAATACCTAATAAATATGTTAATGCATTTACAGATGTGGATTCTAGAGGTATTTCCGGAATTCAAACAAAGGAGGGGGTATTTCAATGGTCAGACCATTCCGAGATTTTTAGGATGGAAAGAAGGATAAAAACAGATGAAGGGTAGTGTTGATGGCATCTTAGCGAATGCAATAAAGGTAAATTGCTATATGTGTCAGAAATTGCTGACAAATTTTATAAAATGTTATTAAAATTTGATTTATAAATAAATAGATTTAAAAAAAATATAATTTTAAAAAATTAGATTTATAAAAAATTAGAAAAACCGATAAAATTATAAAATTATAAAATAAAAACTGTTAAAAGTATATAATTATAAAATTATAAATTTTAAAAAACAAATTCGACGTTTTAACAGTTTCAACCGTTAATAGTTTTTGAACCATTTTTATATGCATTATGTGTAACAAATTTTGTAAGTTTTTTTTTTCAACCTTTAATAGTTTTTAACATTTTTTTTGTAAAATGTTTGGTTTCAATCTGATAGAGACGTGAATATAAACCGCTAAACTTCATACTACCAACATTGTTTGAGGCCGAGACACAATGGTATATTTCAAGCTCGGATTATTTGGACCGTGAACGTCAAATTTATCAACCTGCTATGGCGACTGAATTACCCCCTCCAATGCAACATCCAATCGACCCGAGTCAAAACTGCGGCCAGCCAGTGAAGGACTTCATGGCCGACTTGTTCGGCGATGATGAAGTACCTGTTGAGGTGCCTCAAACGCACGGATTTTCACCTGAAGTACCGGTTCAGACGCATCATATTAAGTTAAACACGGCTGACTTGCAACGGGATGCAGCTCCCGGTCAGTTTTCATCAGGATTTTATTCTGAAGAGCAGCTTGTCTCTAAATTTCAGTCAATGATGTTCTCAAACAACCGGGCGTTGACTGACATGCTCAAGTCGGAGTTGTTGCAAACTTTTCGTATGGCTCCGGTTAATACTCCAAGCCACATACGAACACCGATGGAACAATCACAAAAAGAAGATGATAATGTATTCATCCAAAAATCCTGTTTTTTTGGTTATAAAAATCTAAAAAATAAATTTATTTAAAAATGTATGTTTCTAACATTTTTTAAAAAATTTGTAGGCGGCAGCTGATTCCTATTTTAACTTCGATAAGGATGTGTATCATGTGTCTGCAAATCCCGAAAATGTTACGGAATAAGCCGTAAGTTTGGGCTGCGTATATGTTTATTTTAGTTATCCATGTACGTTTTGTTAATTTACCTCTTAAATTAATGTTATTGTAGAATGAGGATCCGGAGATGATGAAACTGAGGCGGTCCGAAAGGCTTATGAAGCCCGCCAAGGCTATGCTATCACCGTTTGTAGTTTACAGAAACATCAAGCGGAAGCAAAAAAAGATAGCAAATGATGAAGATAATTTATTAAAAAAGATACAAAAATGGGCACCAACTAGCGGCGATAGACAACTAACCCTCACAGCAGGCAGCTATGTTGGTCCTGATTTTTGGGCGGCATTGCTAGGCACTGACGGGACTGGCTGGTTAAGCGATGAGGTAAGCAGTATAAATTATTTTGTTAATACTAAATATACTAAAATTTCCTATAAACTTTCCCTAAAATTGTCCAACCTTATAACAGCACCTTTTTGGATGGATGCTACACATGTATCATTCAAGAAATCCATCCGACCGATGGTCCATTTTACCCCCATATTTCCAGATGCATTGTCAAACTTTGGATCAGAAGTTCGAAGGTTACTTCAACGGGGTTGTCGAGTCTTTTCCTTCGATATTTAGCGTTGACGAGGTGTATGTACCGTTAATTATACCATCAATTCACTGGTTTTTAGGAGTTTTCAACCTGGTTAACCAGACCCTCACTATTTACGACAGGTAAAATTTTATAAACGCTGTTTTTTTGTAGTTGATTATTTAATAGTTTTACTTAACGGTCTCTCAAAAGGTCTGACTTTAAAATTATCAATGCTCGTTTTTTTTTGTAGCTTGATGGGCATGCAACAATTGGAAAAAGGAAGAACGGAAGTGGTTTGTTTTATAAATTTTGTTTTTGACCATTGGCTTCGTATGCAGGGTTACTATAAAAACAAACCTTTACCGTTAAAGTATCCGTTTCAAATAGTATATACAGATGACGTGCCACAACAGTCAAGACCATTAGGGTACTGTGGGGTTTGGGTTTGTATATTTCTAGACCGGTTGATTAACAAAAAACCACTAAAGGATGGTGAAGACACATGCATAACGGCTACAAGGATGAGGCGCCATCTTTCGATACTTTTCTACGACTCGCTTATTCCTAAACAATCAGTCGACGAGATAGAAGAGGACGATATTGAATGTTTTTAATGATTTGTATTAATTTAAATTTTATAAAACAGAATTCATTATATATGCTACTTATTTGTATATATGTTTCGATGACATATTAAGTAGGCAAAACTTCAATTAAAATTAAATATTATATTATATTATATTTATTGTGAACATGTGTGTGTATATATATGTGTGCCCTCACTATGTCAATAATGCCACACTGGATGTCTTACTCAAATATTCCTCATTCCGTGCAACGCACCATTTGGATAAACCAAAATGATCGGTTTGAACATTGGTCGCCAAATATTCTAGAGTTTTACTATGACGGTGATACTCCAACTTGCTACTCAACCTACATGGGTAAAACACCTCTCGGAAAAGAATGGTGGGGCGGATTACTTGGATTTTGTGGAAACGGATTTATTCAGGAAACGGTACCTTCGAAATACCTTTCCTGTTAATGATAGTGTTTTTTAGTCAAACTTTAACCATATTTTTCTCAGCATATCAATGCATGGTGTAACAAGCTAATGTATCAACGGGAGCTTCAAAGACGGTTAAGGGCGATGTCGTCAAAGGATTATCGGTGGACAGTAGTCCCGCCTACTTTTTTTAACATGATAATAGAACAAAATAGAGAGGCCTACGGATATGGAGACGGTTCAAAAGAAAATTTTCCTCCCTTTTGGGACGTTGATACGGTACGTTGTGAAATATGCTTATTCGGAATGTACGCTTTTTATAAATTTGCAGACCTTTATTTTAATAAATTTAAAAATAAACTTTCTGTTTAAAGAAATTAGCAATTTTTATATTTTATGTTTTATAAAAAATATTGATTTTTTAAATAATTTGTAACTTTAAAAATAATTCCCTAAAAATAATACCTTTTCCGGGGCTTATTTACATTTCAATTTTTTGCAGATTTACATGCCCGTAACGTAAAATGAAAACCACTGGTTACTTCTAAAAATAAATATGCGTTCGCTTAAAATATATGCTTATTTTCCCGATAACTGTAACCTAAGTAATTGCGGAGAAGGATTTTGCATACACAGGAAAATACATCAAATTCTTTTAGAATTTGAATCTCCATTCGTATGGTTTCTGGGCCGTATATCGTACTGGCAACACTCGGGGATAGATAGTGTAGAAGCCTTAGAGTATTGCGGGGATGTTGTGTGGCCTGACCACGGAGCTCATATTGGCCGAAACTCAGGTGTTATCATATGTATGCTATTGGAAAATCTAGTTTACAACCGTTCATTGACATGGAACGAAGTAAACATGCAGGATGCTTGTGTCAGATATAGACGCTACATGGCTGATAAACTCTACGTCGGGCGCTACACACCAACTAATTTTTGAAGGCTGGACGTACGCATTGTAAAATTTAATTCTTATATAAATTAAAAGTACTAATTACTATTGCGGTTACGAGAATTTGTTACATAATTTTCCTAATTAAAACATAAAAAAACTAAGCTATTATTAAAATTCTGCTAAATTATAAGATGGACAAATGTCATCCGTTGGACTCTAGGTTTCTGTCTCTTTCCCTTTTCCTATGCCTGATGTTTTACGTGAACGAATCTGTGATGGCACTGGATCTAAACAAACATCACGACCATGGCCTTATGTTCGACACCGCGAACAATATACCTGAACGGGCTCTTCCCCACGAGACAAGATTCAGGTGTTTTCTTTTGGACGGCCAGATTGACGTTTTGTAATATGCGGCGGTAATACACTGCCAATGCCTTCTGGTATCACCCATTCAGACCTATGAGGCAGATGATTAATCAATTATTCATACGTTTTTTTTGTATACTTCGTTTGAATAACACGAGAATGCATAATGACTACAGTAAGGTTCACCCAAAAATCTTGAAACAGCAATCACATGCCCACAAGGTAGACCAGAAACTTTCCAGACACGGCAGCTGCACGAACGATTCAAAAAATCGACTAAACCCCTTTTCCCACCATCTTCAACAAGAAAACTGTTTGCCCCGATACCTGTGTTAGACCCAGTCCAGGCTCAAAACAACTTCTTTTCACGTAATATGGCAAGTGATTTCAGTAGATGTGAAAAAGATGTGCGGAAATGGAAATCAGACTTTCAAGAAACAAGACCTACAGAATTATCAAGTTTATATCACTTTGAAACAAAAATGGTTTACCTGGTGATTGTAAGATTATTATCTAATACAAACGAATCTTGAATTCTGTGGGGGAGAGAGCAATGGAGTTTAGATGTATGTGTGAATTCTAAGCTTCAAACTCACTTTGCTTCTCCTGGTTGAGCCTTCTATTTATAGACGGCTTGTATGAATAAACAATAGTTTATTCATACAATAATTCCTGCAAAAAGTAGCCAATTGACATATTCATTGATTCCAACGTTCAAGTTGCCTTTTTCATCATGATATCATTTAATGTCAACTTGCTTCGGTAAGTGTGGCAGGACAGAGCCAATTTCAGACAAGTGGGTTATTTCATCAGAAATTCTGATAAACCACTTCATCAGAAATTCTGATGAACAAATCATCAGAAAATCCTTGATGATCAGAATCGTCAATTCTGATGATATTTCATCAGAAATATCATCAGATCCATCAGAAATGACCTCTTCTGATAATCCAATTCAGCTCTTGATCAACTTGTGATTCTTTGAAGTAGATGCTATGTATTCCGGTTGTCCCATCTGATCTTCTTTTTTGAGTTCGTGATCTTCAGGACTGTGATCTCTTCATAGAACCAGTTGATTGTGTTTTTCTTCAATACTTACAAATAAAGTTTCCTAACAGTTCCCCCCTAAGTATTGTAAGAAAATGAACTACCTCATAAACAGAAAAATTTCCAAACAGTGGAAATACAGTACTTAAAAATATAAACCAGTTACTGAAGTTAAAACAAATTACATAAAAGATGAGAAGTTAAATAAACAGTTCTTTCAGTTAAGTTTCACTCTCTTATGCGTATCTCCTGTCTTTAGCTTCTTTTTGTAGGAGATATATTTGTTGCAGCTGACATACATGTCTTTATACCATTCTCTTGCTTGAATCCATTCTTCAATCATCTGCTCAATTTCTTTTCTGCTTCCCTCCATGTTCTTTTCTATCTTCTGAAGATGTTCTTGTCTTTTGTTCATGGTTTTCAAGATATACCTCAGAGTTTGATTTGATTACTTGCAGATGTCAACACCTCTGAACATAGCTTTGTTATCATCCTGATCTCTGAAGATTACACCATAATCTTGTTCTTTATTTGCGTTTGTCAGCATGATGATGTCTCCAGATCTTGCATCTTCTACTATGTCTGAAGGAACTTTTGTCTTTGGTGGTCTGACATATACCTTTTTGTTGTGTATATGCTCAAAATTTATGCATAGATCAAAGTCTGAAAAAGCTATTCTTTCAAACAGCAGTATTCCAACCTTTGATATGCCATTTAATGCTCTTCTGACTTCTTGATTATTTTTCTTTTCCTTTTCATAATGATCCTTCATAAACAGAATGTCTGAAGGATGCAACTGGTCAGCTATTTCTTCATCAGTCACCTTCTGTTCTTCTCCATTCTCCCTCTCTGAAGTGTGTATCTGTTTTGCACATGAGTTCCTCCAATATCATCAATTGCACTCTTTACTTCACTCACGTTTAGAATTCTTTTTACTGGATTCCAATTTTGTTTGTGAATGCTGCTTGGCCCTCTTTTTATTATTTCTTCTCTTAAGTCCAGTCTGGTAGGAGATAGTGATCTTGGTGCTTTATCTTCTTTTGTTAGATAGTAACTCACCAGATTGGTCTCAGGAAATATCATTACATCTCGTGCAATCTCTTTAACCATGATAGACTTGGTTTCAGAGATCTTTCTCTTAACAGTCTTTGATTTTGTTGCTGACTCTCCTTCTTGTTCCCATTCATTCATTATTTGTTTATTCATATACTTACTTATTGCTGAGTCATCAGATATTGTTGGATTTGGAACAGATGCTAGCAATTTCAAATTTGTAATAACTTGAGGTTTTGCAGTTGCTATCCTTTTCAGTATTTCGTCTTTTGGAACATTTGGAGGAGGACCCATCACTGTGGTTCCTGCTTTTGTGATTGGTGAGATTGATGATTGTTGAGGAGTTGACTTTGGAGCTTCTTGATTTGAGCTTTCAGCAGGAATTTCTTTCATGAGTTCTTGTGGATTCACTTTGGCTAGTTTTGCAATATTGAATTGCATCTTCTCTACCAGTTGTTGCACTTCTTTCACCTGTTTTGATTTGCTGTGTATGTTTTTCAGAATATTTGTGAATTATGTTTGAGCTTTTGTTTGAATTTCAGCCCATTCTTTTGACAGCTTCTCAAGGGCATCTGTGATACTATTATTACTTGCCCTTAGTATGGTAACTTCTTCCAAAACTCTGTTTGTACTACTTGACTGCCTTGATTCAATCACTTTTGCAACTTGTGCTTTGATTTTTTCTATTTCTGTGAGAATCGTTTGGATTTCTGATGCAGAGATGTTGGAATCTGGTGCCTTTTCTTTCATCTTTTGAAGAGACTTTAGTGCTTCAGTGTTTTCTTCAGTTTGTTTCTTCATTTCCTTCACTGATTCTGACAAAGTCTTCATATCAGCCTTTTGACCTTGTATTTCTGACAGCAACATATCAAGTTTTTCTTCTACTGGATTTCTTTTGTAGACTTTGTAAACATTTTCCAGTATTTCTTCTACATTTTCTTGGTTCATGGGTTTCTTAGGGATATTTGGAACAACAGATGTTCCTTCTAACATTCCAGCTGCAAACACATTTGCTGCTGTTTTAGAGATGATAGGGTCATTCTTGGCTAACACACTTGGTGCAACTTTGAATTTACCAGAATTATCTCCACCAGTGATGAAAAACTCATTTTCATTCTGGGTTTCCTTATGTCCTTGAATCATATCAATATATGATCCTCCATAAGTTTTTGAGGTAAACAAATTACCTTTAGCCAGATTTCCTTGATCAGTTTCCTGATCTCCATCTGTTGGGATCTCATCCTCTTCCTCATTTTCTGATTCAGAGTTGAGATTTATGGAACTAGTAACCTCTTGATCAACATTCGTTGTTCTGTATTCTATTTTGTAAGAAACATTAATAGAACTTTCTGATTTTGTTTCTTCTCTGTGAGTTTCTACTAGAACAGTGTTTAAAAGGGATGTACCAGCAATGTGAGATTCACCCTGATGAATGACTTCAGTGGCTTCAATTTCAACATTTTGTGTTTCTCCAGCAATGTGTGATCCTGCATCATGTGTTTGATGGATTTCAAATTCATGATGAATTCCTGCTTCATGAATCTGTTGACTTTCAGCATGCTTTTCTTCGTTTTCTGGTGATTTGGCTATCTCCAAGTTAGCTTTTTCCAGAATTCTTCTTTCTTCTACACCCTCATTTTCTGATGGTGAGGACTTCTCATTGTCTCCTTTTTCTGTTGATGAAGAACAGTTCACAAATTCTCTGCTTGGTTCTTCTATGGGAGAGGTTGATTTTGACAGAAGTTTTTCATGTTGTATTCTGTATTGTGAGTCTGGTGCAATGAAGCATAACATGCTTTCTAGTAACACAGGGATATCTTTGTCTGATTCCCATCCATGATTTGAACTCCAGGCCTTCATTGTTTTTGATCTCCAAATGTCTTCTAAGATTGGAATCTCCATGTTTCTTTCAATAAATGCTTCAGAAATGAAAATTGAGATTAACCTTGGATATGGCAGATGAGATGTTATTCTTCCATTTCTGGTGATGATTGATCTTTTGAGAAGGTTAAAGATTTCTGACCCATAATCAATCTTGAACCCATTTATGAGTCCAAACATGATCGTCAGAATTGCTTGATTGATTTGATCAGTTCCTCCTATCTTTGAGGTGAGACATTTGTTTAACACTTCCATCATCACTTGCCAGATGGCTGGCAATTCACTTCTTCTTATTGCTCCAATTTTGTTGACATCTCTTTTCTTGTATCCAAGCCCAATGACAAAGTCTAATAAATCTTCTTTACTTGGGGTTTCAGTGTAACTGCCAAGAATAGGCAATCCAAGCCATTCTCTTACTTTTGCTGGAGTTAATTCTACATAGACACTTCCCCATACATGAGCAGACACCCGATTTTCTTCAACTTCTTTAAAAGTGTAAACAAATTGTTGTAGCATCCTTTCTGGTATTTCTCTTTCTTTTGTCAGTGCACCTGATATTGGGCATTTTGTAAGATATTCTACCAGAAGTTGACATCTTTTATCATTCTCTGAATACTCTGTATTCATCAGCAAATTGTTTTCCTTCATTGGTAGAAATTCTGCTTCCTCGACAAAAGGTACTTCATGTTGAATAATTGGAATATTGAGGTTAACTTCTGCCATTTTTGGTCTCTTTGAGTTAGGGTTTGAAATTTAGGGATTTTTTATTTGTGGAAAAAAAACAGGGGTTTTTAGGATATGAGAAAATTGAGAGTATTGTAGGTGTATGAAGTAGAAGGAATTGAAGGGGTATAAATCGTGGTATGAGATAATGATAAAGAGATCATTAATTGTCTTTATAATCGTTAGATCGTGTATGCTGAGTTTTTGGTTCAAAATATAACCGTTGGATCGTGGGTGTTAAGACATTAATGAAATTGTTTATCATGGAATCGTGGTTATGCCCTTTCAACTTGACTCTTCAATTTGTAGTTTCTTCAGTCATTTCTTGAAAGTGTTGCACTGATTTTTGATTGGAGAAAACTATCGGTTCTATGACACCTTTTCTTCTTTGTGGACCCCATTTGATAAAAGGTCCAATTATCTTCCATCATATGTACCCTCTTTTCTTCATAAGTCAAAAAGTCCCATTCTGATAAAATAATTAGAAATTATGTTGAACATATGTATTCTTTTGTCTTGACTTCTGTTGACTTTTTGAGATGTAGCTAACAGAAATAATCAGTCTTTTTTTTTTATCAGAATTTCTGAGATTTCCCCCTAAACTTATGAGTGCCCTTTTTTTTTTTTGAGATGAGAGGGAATAAGGAAAGATCAGAAGACTTACATTTGTTTTTCTGGTAGCATCCAAGTTTCTTTGACTTTTCTGATATTTTCTAAAAACATTTTGTTATCATTGAAGTTTTATCAGAAAATTTTGAATAACCAGATTTTGTCCCATTTTATTAGAAAATTTTGAGTTTGATTTCTGATGATCATTTTATCTTTACCTATTTCCCAAAACCACAAACCAGAAGACTAGTAAGCAAAAATATTAACAAAAAAAAAAACTTGTACAAGCAAAGCAAATAAAACCTAATCAATATCTACTCCTTCACCATGTTCCATTTCCAAAAGTAACAATAGATCAGTTATCATCCCAGAGTTGTTGTTATTAGTGGGTACAAGCACACTGAGACCCATGTTTTCTTGAAGTCTCATGTCAGCCCTTGGATAACTTGCAGGAATGCCTGCAAAGTCTAGCTGACTCGTAATTATCTTTGTTAGAAAACGAGGATACATCAAGAATGCCTTGGCAACCCACATGTTACTTACAAAATCACTCATTAGATAATGAGAGAAGTTGTAAGGTACCTTAAGTACCAGTGCCAGTATAGGCTCCATCAATTTCAGAGATATTTCATGATGATTGATGACCTTCTTTGAAAAACATGCACCCATCTGGGTGACCAGATATTGCCATGGCTTTTAAAAGCCGTTTTTGTTGATTGCCCGTTGTTGGTTTGGTGTGTGATAACCCATTTCCCTCAAGACATTTTCCTTCTGATACCTTGTGAACATCAGAACGTCATTATCATCATTTAGTTGAAGAGCAGTCCTGATGGTGGCTTCATTTAATAGAATTTGCTGATTTAGCACCTCACTCTTGATGGTCATCTGCTCCCTGTTTTGATACTCAGATAGTGTTGCATTTTTCCAGAAGATTTGAAGAATCTCTGGATGAACACTTATGTGAGCAGTGAGGGCATAGCTCAAGTTGCTATTCATGAGCATCTTGAATACAACTTGACACCCTTCCCACTGAGGACCTTCCAGATTTGTCCTCAATCTTAGGTTATGATATGGATAAAGAATGAGTGGAAAACATTTATCTTTGATGGAGTTCATTTTGTGAGTGTGTGTGAATATGTGATGAAGAAGAGAAGTGAAGATGACAGATTTTAACTCCGAGTGGTGAATATTTATAGTAAATTTAATATTTGCTATAAATGGAAGCTACCAACTTGTGAATTTTCCTCACCGCAATCTTTGTTATTTTAATGATTATCAGAGAACAGAAAAAAATAACAGAGATATGTTCCTTCTTCACTACATATGCATTGATTTATCTAGGTGGCTAATTTCTGGTAATGTATCATTGGAGCCTACCAATATGTCACTTCAATCTTCTTAAACATGATGGGGTGTAATAAATGAAGGAGAGAGAAATATCTATTTTAACGAGTTCCCAGAAATTTTCTGTTTGAATGACGTTATCAGCACTAACATGGGGAAAATTATAAAAAATTCAAACACACAAAAAAAATATAAACAAGAAATATGAATGTGGATGTTGTCATGCAGTACTTTGTTTTAATGAACTATAATATTTCTGATTATCAGCATTTTTACTTATGGTTCACTAGAATTCTGATAACTAATCAGAAATTCTGATGAAGTTGTCAGAATTTGACAAATACAGATTTTCTGGTGATTTATCAGACCAAAGCAAATTATGTGATAAGCCTTTTAACAAAGACTACTCTCTTTTATGGTTTAGACATCCGTACCTTTAATGCATCCATATCCCATGATCCTTTCTTTCACACCATTTCCAAAATTTACCATTCTACCCAGCTTTGAAACAAAGTTGCTGAGTAAGCTCCTGTCCCCAGTCATGTGCTTGGAGCTTCCTGAGTCGCAGTACCAGATCTGCTGCACATGATGGTCCTGAAATGAAATGATTAGAGGGTTTTTGGTACCCAGGCATGCTTGGGTACTGTTTCTGATGAAATTTGAAACATTTTATTTTTATTTCTTCTTGGTTTTGCATCAGAAACTCTGTTATATGCTGAGCCATTAACAGATTTTACATTTTTCTTTTGAAGATGGTGTTGGACAAGCTTCAGTATGTCAACACACATACAAGAGTTATCAGAATTTTCTGATAGTTCCTCTTGTGATGGAATGATTGGATAATTTTGAAAAGATGAGTGAACTGCTTCTGGAGTTTTTACAGATTCTTGACTGCATTCACTCATGTTTGTTTTGAAGTTAGGTTTGTCAAAAGAATATTCAGAACATATTGATTTGCAAGATTCAGATTCTGATACTAAATTATCAGAAATCTGATGAGTTGCTTTTACAAAGATAGTGGGTTTATTTCTATTTGGTCTTGTAGTACTTGTATAGCCTAAACACTCTCCTTTGTTCTTTGGTGTGGACTCAATAAAATTTATGAATTCTTTAGCCTGTTGAAAACCTCTTACGTTGATTTCTTTGTCATTGATTTTCTTGTAAAGATCTTTTCTTTCATTTTCATAAAACTCAATTTTTGCTCTTTTATCTAAACTGTCCTCTATAAGATGTTGGTTTTCAAGAATGATTTTATTCAAAGTCCTTTGCAACTCATCATATTTTCTAATATCTGATTGATGTTTTTCTTGCAGATTTAGAAAATCTGACATGAGCTTGTTTAGTTTGTGTTCAAGATCAAGATTGTCTAAATTTACCTTTTGTTCTGAAGTTTCTGGTAGTCCTTCAAAGGGTGCCATGAGGCAAAAATTTGCCAACTCTTCTTCTTCATCATCAGATAACCATGTATCTGTTCCAGCAATTAAGCTTACTTGTTGCTGCTTCTTTGCTTCTTCAAGCTTTTTCTCATAATAGGCAATATCCTTCAGCTTTTTGGTCTTGCATTCTGATGCATAGTGACCTCTTTGCTTGCACTTGTAACACACAACTTCAACCTTCCCTTTATCCTTAGATCTAAACTCTTCTTTAGATCTTCCATCCATCCTTCCTTTGTCACTCCTCTGGTATCTCTGGTTACCTCCCCTCAACCTCTGCTCAAATGTTTTGGTGAGCAGTGCTATTGCTTCAGCAAAAGCTGAAAAGTCTGATGATGCATCAGAAGTTTCAAGATTTTGACTGTTTGAAGGTTGTGGATCATTTGTTGTTGTTGATCTTTGTGAGTTGGAGATTAGAGCTAAAGATCCCCCTCTTTGAATGGTTTCTTCAAATATTTCTTCCTCTCTGGGGATCAAGATGCAGTACAAGTCATGAAGACTCATGTTTCCTAGTTCTAAGGTTGATGATAAAGTCATGGTTAGACTTCTCCATTCTCTAGGAAGGGCATCAAGAAATTTTATGTTTCTTTCATCGTTTGATTTTGTTATACCAAATTTCTTTCGCTCGTTTAAAAGTTTTGTAAATCTTTGATATGTATCATTTAACCTTTCATTTGGCAAACTTTTAAACCTTTCATAAGATGAGACATTATTTGTTCTCTTGTTTCTTCTCATCCTTTCTCCTCCTTCACAAAGGTTTTCCAACTGATCCCATATTTCCTTAGCTGATGCACATGCATCAACTTGTGAAAATATGTCATTGGGGATGGCCATAATTAAAAGTGACTTAGCCCAGCCACCAGTTCCTTGTCTTCCGCACTCCAGTTTATTTCACTTTTAGGAGCGCGGGAGGCAGGGATTGCTGGTGATTGGTCAGTTGCTGGAATAGCAGGTATATCAGTCATTGGTGTATGTGGACCCCTTTCAATGGATTGAAACAGAGCTCGGTCATGACCATTAAGGAAATTGACCATCCTGCTTTTCCACTGGGGGTATTCTTCTCTGACCAGAGTCGGAGGTTTAGACATAGAACCAATGTTAAAAGGAAATTGACCATCCTGCTTTGCTTCTCCTGGTTGAGCCTTCTATTTAGAGACGGCTTGTATGAATAAACAATAGTTTATTCATACAATAATTCCTGCAAAAAGTAGCCAATTGACATATTCATTGATTCCAACGTTCAAGTTGCCTTTTTCATCATGATATCATTTAATGTCAACTTGCTTCGGTAAGTGTGGCAGGACAGAGCCAATTTCAGACAAGTGGGTTATTTCATCAGAAATTCTGATAAACCACTTCATCAGAAATTCTGATGAACAAATCATCAGAAAATCCTTGATGATCAGAATCGTCAGATACTGATGATATTTCATCAGAAATATCATCAGATCCATCAGAAATGACCTCTTCTGATAATCCAATTCAGCTCTTGATCAACTTGTGATTCTTTGAAGTAGATGCTATGTATTCCAGTTGTCCCATCTGATCTTCTTTTTCGAGTTCGTGATCTTCAGGACTGTGATCTCTTCATAGATCCAGTTGATTGTGTTTTTCTTCAATACTTACAAATAAAGTTTCCTAACAACCTGCAACAGTCCAGGTTCTAGACCCTTCAATTTTCTTTAAAATTTTCTTCTGTGCCCACTGAGTCAGTGAGTGGCTCTCCTGCATGCCCTGCAGTCGACGGTCATAAAACCATTTTTGTACGGACTCGCGGAAGAATTCGATAAGTTGGGTTATCGGCATCTTACGCGAGAATCTAGACAAAAAGTTAATAGACTCCGCACTATTAGATGTCATATAGTGGTATGGATTGCCGGGACAATGAGCTCTTGCCCATCTACCAAACCCAATATTTGTTAAAACCCGGCGTATTCTAGGAACGGCAAGACACAAAGCATTGAATGACTCGTTAAAGTTAGATATCCGATAAGATTTACATGTCTTCCACCATAGTGCCTCGTATTCTTTTTTTTTTTAGACGACGGCAAACGTAAATTCATCATTAAATGACGACAACACAACCCGTGGTAAACACGTGGAAACACGTTTCTAACACCTACATGTATAGAATTCGCCCTATCCGAAATGATCGCCATATCTGCTATTTCACCAACACACTCTCTAAGCTTTGAGAGAAACCATGTCCAAGATTCACCATCCTCTGATTTTCCTATGCCATAAGCAATTGGTAAAATCTGATTATTTCCATCCATGGCCACTGTTTTGGTCAAAAATTACCGAAGCAATTAAGTGATCAAATTAGTTAAGTGAGGTAGTGTGCTAGAAACAAGTGTCGAAAATATGTTAATCAAATTACTTGCAAAAACAGTTTCAGGATACGGCTCAGGATATTGAGCTGTATCGACGATCAAACAATGAGCAAACAATGAGCAAAAAGTAAAGAAAATGACACGAGATGTACGAGGAAAGCCCTTGATCAATCTAGATCGCCGGCATAAAACCTCGGGAGCTGACAATCGCAGCTGCCTTGTTCTTCTTATTGCTTTAAACTTCAGGATACAGTGCAGGATATCAACCAGATCACTAAGTGTTACAATGAATTCGTGTGAGAGTACAAATTGCGAGAGAACAAGTGTTAGAGTGTAGTGAGTGTGATTGCAGTGAAATTGTTGTGTCCTATTTGATCTGGTGTTCCTCCTATTTATAGTAACGAAATACAAACAAATATTCCTATAAATATGGGATGCTCCGAATATTCCACCACGAACGTTGTAGACCGAGTAATAAGGTTTCAACGTCTTTCTTTGAACGGCCTGGACCGAGTCTTCCGCGGAATAAGTCTTTGTGAACGTTGCTAGCTTCTAACGCACGTACCTGCACATAATCCATTAGTAATCCCGAGGATACCTTTCAGGATATCACCAATATCCTGAACCAGCATCCCGGATGTAAACAGATACTACATAAATAAGATATAGATCAAGATATTTTCCAGGATATGAGCTCAGAATTTCACCCATAACAATTGTCCCCAAAAATGTTACCGTTTGATATCTTAACGGTTACATTTTTTCACAATGGCCGAGGCAATTAAGAGATAAGACTTCTGATGTGACAGCTTTCAACCACCCGGCCTATATTTACTCATCATACCCTATATCTTCTCATCCTCATCTTCTTTTTTACCCACAATCGACAAGAAAAAAGGTAATATTCTCTCTCTCAACTTCATAACCATTTCTCATTTTACTCCGGCAAGAATTCAGGCGACCAAATGCCTAGGCAGACGAGATCCAGTTCAGGCGACTCGGCTCCCACATTCATCCAACAGAATCTTCTCCAAGAACCGGAGAATGAAACATGCACCTTTGATAGTGCTCATCTGTCGGCTTTGAAATCTTCCGGTATCTTTCCGGATGGAACCATATTCCGACCCTTTGACAGAGAAATCCGGTCAGATATGGTTTCCACCGAGTGGATTTGTTTCAATGCTTTCCCCTTCACCTTAGGGCTACGATTCCCCTTTCCGGATTTTATTACCGAGTTCTTTAACATCACTAAAATTTCTTTCAGCCAAACCATGCCAATGCTTTGGCGTGTTTTGTCTGTTCTTGACCAAATCAAGAGAAACCACATACCTGACCTTTCTGTCCATGATCTCCCTTTAGCCTACAAGCTTAGATGCCATGGCTCTTCTAGGTTTCTATTTTATTCTAGCTCCGGTCCCCCATTGATTCTTCGTGCCACCAAAAACAAGGATGGTTGGCAATCCAAGTTTTTCTTTGTAAAAAGGGATTCGATCCCCGGTGGAACGGATTATCCGATGAGATGGTTAAGAAAGGGTAGGAATTAGGGTTTAAGAATGATCCTGTCCCTTATCCTGTCTCATATTCTGAACTAATAAATTTTCATTATTGTGCAGCTGATTTTAGGAAGATTGCACCTCCTCTTGCTAATTCTCAAGAAAGAATAGACGCCATCAGACTTCTTCCAGAGGCAGAAAGAAGTTTCAATCCTTCTCCACCAACTCCAAGCCCTCTTTCAAGTGCCAACATGTCTGGTAAGGATCCTGCAAGATATCCTGCACACATATGTTTTTTATCTGTTATTCATAAGAGAGATTTAGAATTTACTCCCTGTGTGCAGATTCCAGCAAAGTCCCAGTCTATCTAGACCTAGATGAACTTGACAGCTATCCAACTCCAGCCATAGTCAAGAAGGAGACTCCTGCTACCACTAGCTCCAAGCCACTCCCGGCTCCCAAGGCCAATCCAAGAACTCGTGCTTCCGCAGCGAAAAAGAGAAAGGGTCTTGAGGTCAGTGCTCCAGGCTCAGAAGGGTTCTCCTATGATGAACTCAGCTTCTCTGACTCCTTAGAGCCAATGACATCCTTCCTTAACAAGGTAATATCCTGACGCATATCCTCCATGTATATCCTACACATATATCCTGCACGTATATCCTAACAGGATATCCTGGTAAGATGTCTTAGTCAGCATACATTCTAAATTCATACCTGTAATTAATGTGCAGGGCCTCCAGCATTTGCTCCACTTGTACAATGACGCCTGTGGCACCGTGGCACTTCATGATGCCAGGATCAAGCAGCTCGAGAGCACCGTTGCTGACCAAGGTGCTATTGCTGAAGCGAAGAGCCGGCACTATGAAAGCTTGCTAAAAAAGGCCACCCAGGACGCTGAGGTCAAACTTGCCAGGATGCTGCGCAGGAGGTGATGCTGAGATGGACATTGGTCAGGATGCTGCGCAGGATGCTGGTCAAGATACTGGAGCGGAGAAGTCTGAGAAGGTTGGAGGTGATGCCGCTGTGTGAGGGCATTTAGGTGGGCGATGACGGATATACGTGCCAAGGCCAGAGCCCACCTTTTTGAGTTTGAATGCTGGCTTGTAGTTCCACAAACAATTTACTTTTCTGCATTTTACTTTTCCGTACCTGAACAATTTACATTTCCTGCATGCTTTTTGAACAATACAACAGTTGAAGGTGGATGGGTCTCGGTTTGAGATGAAGCCTTCAACTGTTGGATAAATATGGTTATGAACTATTAGTGCTCTTAGTGGATGGGCCTTGTTTTGAGGTGAAACTAAGAGCACAACGTTTGGTATGTTAATAATATAACTACTCTTTTGACTTTATTATTATTGTCACACAAATTTTACTTGTGAAAATTGTTTGGTTCGATCATTCTTAGGAACACATATCATAAATGTATCCTGGGAGATATCCTGAAAGACATCTTAAAAGGAACATTGAAATATAATCTATAAATTGTCCAAACAAAAAGGAGAGATCATACCAGAGATTCTTAGAGAGTCAGTTCCAATCCTTTATCATAAATTTGTCCCCAGTGTATACTTATAAACTTGGATCCATCCTTTGAATCAGAATAACGTGTGTCCCCTGTGTTCGACAAAAACACAAATGTATTTACATTTTGACTTGAATGAATTCTGAATGCCCAAGGGCAGAATCCCTGATATCCTGAAATGAATCCTTAGCATACTGGGGATAAACCCTGATATCTGGGGATAAACCCTAAATTTCTTGCGCTACAGGCGAGAGTGTATAAACCCTAATTCTTAGAAAGGTGAAAACCTTTAAACCTTTGAGAGTATGAAAATACTCTTTCGTGAGAGAGGGTGATCAATCCTCATATACCTTTAGGATCCAGGATATAGCCAATAGTAACGAAATTGTCAGCCACTTTTACATGAACTGGTCCCGCTACCTTGAACTATACCTAGATAACTTGCGCTCCAGGCGAGGTGTTTAAACCCAATTCGAAAGAAAGGTGAATACCTTTAAACCTTTGAAGGGATCCGGATCCCTTAAACATGAGAGAGGGGGCCAATCCTCTAATCTTTCGACTTATCCTGAGTATATATCCTGGAGCTATATCCTGAAACATATCCTGCGAAACAATTGTAAACTAAGGTGGGTGTTAGCTTGGCTAACACCCCTCCGATGCTTAAGTCAGTATTGGGTTCAAGATAATAAACAAATATATTTAAAAGAGATAGAACACATACCATTCCGAGATAGAAAATAAATTCTACTCTTACTTGAAATAGAGCTTCAAATGTATCGCATTCCAGGATCTTGGTAGCATATCCCCTTCCACATTCCTGAGTCGATATGCTCCTTTCCCTGCTTCTGACTCGACTTCATAAGGTCCTTCCCATTTCGGAGCTAGCTTGCCATCGGCAGGATTAGTGGTATTTTGAAAAGCCTTTCTCAGCACCCAATCACCAACTCGAAATCTTCTAGTCCTTATGTTTTTATTATATGCTCTGGATATTCTTTGTTGATATGCTGCTATCCTTAGCCTTGCTGCATCTCTTTTTTCGTCTATTGTATCCAAATCCTGACATAAGACTTCAGGATTCTGTTCAGGATTCTGCAGCATAGATCTTGCAGTAGGTATCGTCATTTCTGTTGGAATCATCGCCTCCGCTCCAAATACCAAGGAAAACGGGGTTTGTCCGGTTGCATTCTTTACCGTCGTCCTATCATCCCACAAAACAAAGGGTAACTCATCTGCCCATCTTCCTTTTTTGGCTCCAAGTTTCTTCTTTAAGTTATTGACTATTATCTTGTTTGAAGATTCAGCTTGTCCATTCGCTTGAGGATGTACTGGGGTAGATGTGATCATTTTGATTCCCCAACTTTTGCAAAAGTCAGTAGTTCTTTTGCTTATAAACTGGGACCCATTATCACAAATGATCTCAGCTGGTACTCCAAACCTAGTCAGGATATTCCTTTTTATAAAGGATACTACTTCTTGGTCTCTTACTTGGACAAATGCTTCAGCCTCAACCCACTTGGAGAAATAGTCTGTCATAGCTAACATAAAAGCTTTTCCTCCCGGAGCTTTTGGTAACTTCCCTACTATATCCATCCCCCACTTCATGAATGGCCAAGGGGAAACTACAGGATATAATGGTTCAGCTGGTTGATGTAGTATGTTACTATGTCTTTGACATGCATCACATCTTCGAGTATATTCTGCAGCATCTTTCCTCATCGTTGGCCAATAGTATCCTGTCCTTAATACTTTCGAGAACAATGATCTGCCCCCGGTGTGATTACCACAATCCCCTTCATGTATATCTTGAAGTACTTCTTTGGCTTCAGGATCTTCCAAGCACCTCAAATATGGTCCTGCAAGAGATTTCTTGTATAAAACATTATTTATAATAGTGAACCGTGATACCTTCATCCTAAATGCCTTAGGATTTTCATTTTCGGGGATATGTCCTTCTTTGAGATATCTCATAATTGGAGCCGTCCAAGATTTAGGATACTGTTCAGGATATTCCACTTCAGGATCCTGAATACCGGCTACTGCTTTATCCTGAGGATTCGTTGCAGGATATAAGACATGTAATATTGGTATTTGGGTCCCTTCAGGTATCCTGATTGATGATCCCAAATTTGCTAAGGCATCTGCTTCCGCATTATCCTCCCTTGGTACCTGTTCAAGTGTAAAAACATCGAAATATCCTGCTAATTTTTTGAGAATATCAAGATATTCTATTAACTTCTCACCCTTAACTGCATAGGATCCATTAAAATGGTTAGTAATTAACAAAGAATCAACATATACTTGTAAATTTTTGATATTCATGCTTTTAGCCAATTCTAATCCTGCAATTAAAGCCTCATATTCTGCTTCATTATTGGTAGCGGGAAATTCACACCTAATAGCCTGGGGTAATATGTCCCCCTGTGGCGATTTTAGTAGTATTCCTAATCCTACTCCTCTTATATTAGATGCACCATCAGTATATAATGTCCAGGATCCTGAGGATTCTCCTAACTGTTGAACCTCTAGGTCTACCTCATCCTGGATGTCACTACTGAAATCAGCCACAAAGTCAGCTAGAGCCTGCGATTTTATGGCATTCCTAGGTTCATATACTAAATCATAGGCACTTAACTTTACTGACCACTTAGCCATTCTACCCGACATTTCCGGTTTCCTAAGCACATTTTTGACAGGATAATTTGTTTTAACATGAATCCTATGTGTCTCAAAGTAATGTCTAAGTTTTGTTGACGCCATAACTAATGCTAGTATCAATTTTTCTAAATGAGAATATCTGGTTTCAGCATCTAACAAACTTTTACTAACATAATAAACAGGATATTGCTGACCTTCATGGTCTTTTATAAGAACGGCACTTACAGCATTCCCCGATACAGCAAGGTACAGGGATAGTGGTTCACCATTTTCAGGTTTCATCAGTAGAGGTGCGGTTGAGAGATATTGCTTCAAATCCTGTAGGGCTGCTTCATGCTTCTCACCCCACTCGAATTTTTTGTTCTTCTTCAGGATATCATAAAAATCCTTGCATTTTTCTGAAGACCTTGAGATAAATCTGTTCAATGCTGCCACTCGCCCTGTTAATCGTTGAACATCCTTCATATTTGAGGGTGATTTAATATCCAAGATGGCTTTAATCTGCTCCGGGCTTGCTTCTATTCCTCTTTTGGTCACCATATATCCTAGGAATTTTCCTGCTCCTACTCCAAAATGGCACTTAGCAGGATTCAGCTTCATATTATACCGATCCAGGATATCAAACGCTCCTTTAATATCCTGGAGGTGATCCTGAGCTTTCTTTGACTTTACCACCATATCGTCGATGTACACCTCCATGGTGTCCCCCAGTTTGTCTTTGAACATCATGTTTACCAATCTTTGGTATGTTGCACCTGCATTTTTCAAACCAAAAGGCATAGCTGTATAACAATAAATACCTGTTGGTGTCATGAAGGCAGTATCCTCCTAGTCAGAAGGCTCCATTTGGATCTGTTGAAATCCTGAGGATGCATCCATGAAAGTCAGCATTTCATGCCCAGCAGTGGCATCTACCATTGCATCAATGTGGGGGAGAGGAAATGGGTCTTTAGGACAAGCTTTATTCAAGTCTGTGTAATCCACACAGACTCTCCATTTTCCGTTTTTCTTCTGTACCACAACCACGTTTGCTAGCCACCTTGGGAACTTGACTTCTCTAATCATTTTGGACTTCGACAATCTTTCAACTTCTTCTTGAATAATTGTATTGCGTTCAGGAGCAAACTTCCTTCTTTTTTGTTGCACGGGCTTGAATGATTTATCAATTCCAAGCTTGTGAGTGATAATATCTTTGGATATGCCTGTCATATCCTCATGCTTCCATGCAAACGTTGACGTCCTGCATTTTAAAAAGTTAATTAATTGTTCTTCAATATCCTGAGGGATATTGGTTCCCACGAGCACCGAAATATCGGGATTATCCTGGTCCAGGACAATTTTCTTCACATCCTGCTCCGTATCCTCCACGATATCCTGGGCCCGCGTCTTTAATTGCTATGCTGCACTAGGTTTGGTTGAGGATTTCATCGAGGATGAGTAGCATTCTTTCGCCTCCTGCTGATCGCTATCAACTTTAACAACTCCCCAAGGGGTAGGTATCTTGATGCATTGGTGATATGTTGATGGCACGGCCTTCATATCGTGAATCCACGGTCTTCCCAGTATAATGTTATAGCAGGATAGAGAGTCCATCACACAGAAACGTTGTATTGAGTTGACTCCTTCAACGTACACCGGCAACTTTATCTCTCCCACTGTGTTTCTGGCCTCCCCGCTGAACCCAACAAGCATGGTGGACTTCGAAGTGATATCCATTGGAGATACATTCATTCTTTTAAGTGTCTCTAATTGGATTATGTTGACGGAGCTGCCATTATCAACCAATATCCTGCGTACAAAATGGTTAGCCACATATAACGTTATTACCAGAGCATCATGGTGAGGATCCTGGACAGTATCTCTGTCATCAGCATCAAATGTGATCACTTTGTCAGTTGTGAGTGTAGTCATCCTGACAGGTTTGTCTCCCCTTTCGGCCTTAGCTTCTTTTGCATGTCTCTTTGCCGCCGAATACGAAGTCCCACAAATGTCGGGTCCTCCCGAAATGAAGTTGATTATCTTGGCATCCGCGGGAGGTGAGGCTGCTCGCTCAGGATCCTTCTCAGTATCCTGACCCTTATTCTTCTTTCTTCCTAAGAGATCTTTCAAATATCCCTTGCTTAGAAGATAGCTTATCTCTTTCCTCAAAGCAATGCAATCCTCGGTCATATGTCCGAAATCTTCGTGGAAAGCACACCATTTTGATTTGTCTTTCCAATCCGCTTTTTGTTGATTCTTTCGAGGCCATCTTGCCTTGTCCCCTAGACCCTGCATGGCATACATCAATTCAGGAATGTTAACAGAAAAGCAATATTCAGATAATTCAGGATATTCTTCAGGATCCTCATCTTCGACAGCATTCACTCTCTTGTTCTCATTCCTGCCATATGGCTTGGGCCGATACGACTTGAATGAGGATTCCGACTTCCTGTTAGTTGACTCATAAGTGTTGGATGAGTTCATCCTTTCTTGCATCTTTCTGTCATCTTCCAACCGAATGTATCTTAGGGCCCTGTTCCGAGCTTCATCCAGGTTTCAGCATGGGTTCATTACAAGGTCTTGGTAGAATTGAGAATCCTTTTGCAACCCCATCTTGAAAGCTTGCACAGCTGTTGCAACATCAAGATGAGGAATGTCTAATGATTCTCGGCTAAACTTGTTCACATAATCCCTAAGGGATTCCTGAGGCCCCTGGGTTATCCTGTAGAGATCACTTGTTAATTTTTCAAAGCTCCTACTACAAGAAAACTGGCTATTAAATAAATTTACTAAATGAGCAAAAGATGTAATTGAATGTGGGGAACATTCAAGAGCCACTTCAAAGCTGATCCTGTCAAGGTTGAACCAAAACCCTTGCACAAGCATGCTTCCTTGAGATCCGGAGGGATAGGGTTGATCTCCATCCTCTCCCTATACTGAGCAATATGCTCCTCAGGATCCGTCGTTCCATCGTAAAGCTTCATGTTGGGGGTTTGGAACCTCTTTGGAATCTCAGCATCACAGATAGGATATGTAAAACGAGATATCTTATGGCTGTCTTGAGACACTTCCGGGATTGGCTGGACCACCCCGGGTACACTTGATATCATGTCCTTCAACTTCTGAAGTTCCCTGGTAAGTGCTGACGTCACACCTGTATCCTGCAAGGATCCACTATTGTTAGTAGTATGAGTATTATTATTATTTAATATGTTACCCGTTGGAGGATTCTGCCCATATCCTGAAGCATATCCTGAGCTCCCTATGGTCGATATCCTGACCGAGGAGGGTATTTCAGGGGTATGATTCTGAGGAAGGTTGGGCACAATATTCCCCCTGTTATCCTCTGTATACACGGCTGAACTGAAGTTCAAAGCTCTGGGTTGTAATGGAGTGACAATATCCTCAGCGGATCTGCTCGAGCCAGACTTCAGGAGTTGTATTTCCCTTAAAAGCATTTGGTTCGTTTCCTGCTGCTGCCTCATTTGTTCCTGCACACTTCCAAACAAGGTTAAAATTTCGTCGTTAGATGCTAAAACAGGGGCAGATTCCTGAACACTGCGGGTAGGGATAATATCCTGAGGTCGTGTAGAGGCTGGCATTCTTGGAGGAGGTGGTGGAAGCACCGAACCTGTAGTAGCAGAAGTCATAGCAGACATAATAGAGGAACTCATGTTTGATCGTGAGGCCATTGTGGACAATGTAGCAAAAAGTTTTGAAAATAAAAAGCCGATTAGCGATTTAACAAAAATTTTTAGTAAAGAGAGCACCACTTGCCCCACGGTAGGCGCCAAATTGTTTTGGTCAAAAATTACCGAAGCAATTAAGTGATCAAATTAGTTAAGTGAGGTAGTGTGCTAGAAACAAGTGTCGAAAATATGTTAATCAAATTACTTGCAAAAACAGTTTCAGGATACGGCTCAGGATATTGAGCTGTATCGACGATCAAACAATGAGCAAACAATGAGCAAAAAGTAAAGAAAATGACACGAGATGTACGAGGAAAGCCCTTGATCAATCTAGATCGCCGGCATAAAACCTCGGGAGCTGACAATCGCAACTGCCTTGTTCTTCTTATTGCTTTAAACTTCAGGATACAGTGCAGGATATCAACCAGATCGCTAAGTGTTACAATGAATTCGTGTGAGAGTACAAATTGCGAGAGAACAAGTGTTAGAGTGTAGTGAGTGTGATTGCAGTGAAATTGTTGTGTCCTATTTGATCTGGTGTTCCTCCTATTTATAGTAACGAAATACAAACAAATATTCCTATAAATATGGGATGCTCCGAATATTCCACCACGAACGTTGTAGACCGAGTAATAAGGTTTCAACGTCTTTCTTTGAACGGCCTGGACCGAGTCTTCCGCGGAATAAGTCTTTGTGAACGTTGCTAGCTTCTAACGCACGTACCTGCACATAATCCATTAGTAATCCTGAGGATACCTTTCAGGATATCACCAATATCCTGAACCAGCATCCCGGATGTAAACAGATACTACATAAATAAGATATAGATCAAGATATTTTCCAGGATATGAGCTCAGAATTTCACCCATAATAGCCACTGCTAAAAACAACGTCCCTTTAAATTCACCCTTTAGGTGTGCCGCATCAATGATAACGACTGGTCTTAGATTAAACATAAAGCTACGAATCTGAAAATTAGTGATAACAAAATAATATCAAACCCATGTTATTCTAAAAAAATAAGAACAAGTACAAACGAAAAGGTGTAACTTACCGCAGCACCTAACGCAACAAAAACCATTTCAAAACGACTCTGCTCATCAACCAAGATATGAGTAACGCTTCCAAGATTTGCAAGCTTCAAATTGTAACAGTATATTGGTAGTTCGGCAAAAGAGTCTCGGGTTGTTCCTTGTAGAAGTTCAAGTGCATGGCTTTTACCACGCCAAGCTTGAAGGTTTGTTATCTCAACCTCGAACCTTTGTCTAAAATCTTTGACAATCTCTTTCGCTCGATATATCCTACCACTGTCTTTTAGTTGTTCCTTTAAAAAGTGACCCAAAACCCTTGGGTTAGCCTGACGGAAATGTGGGTGTGTTTACCACGCCAAGCTTGAAGGTTTGTTATCTCAACCTCGAACCTTTGTCTAAAATCTTTGACAATCTCTTTCGCTCGATATATCCTACCACTGTCTTTTAGTTGTTCCTTTAAAAAGTGACCCAAAACCTTTGGGTTAGCCTGACGGAAATGTGGGTGTGTTTGCGTCTTCGAACAGGTGTGTCTATCATTCATATGTTTAACAAAAAATAAACTACCACCAGGAATAGGATATGCCTTAAATCGCCATTCACAACCATCACCCATGCATGACACTTCATACCGTGTCTTAGATGATCTATCAACTTTAAACTCAAAATGCTCTAACAAACATTTCTTTCCCAACTCAAGCTTCATCTCTTCTTTGTTATTGAATATATGACCGGCCTCAAACACTATAGATGAAGAAGCTGATTCGTTGTTAGACGTGGATGATTTTTCAAAATTATTTTCTAAAATAGGACACTCATCGTTTAAAACATCAACACTTTCTTTTACTGAAATATTTAGATCTGGAGTTTTGAATTTGTTTAAAGAAGAAAAACCAGAGGAACCAACACCAGACTCTTGAATAACATATAATTTGTATAATTCAAAGGGATTCTGCATCGCCAAATCAAAAAAATAATCTAACATCTCGATCATTAATTATATCGACCGGATCAGTAAACGTAGACATCCGGTATGACAACCGTGTAATGTTTGGAGTATCACACATCTTAGAAACATAGTTTAAAAAACTATTATATGAATGATCTGTTTCAATTTCTAAACCACGTCTCCTTGAATTGCCATCAGTAACATACTCAATGTTTCCGTTAATGACATCCCACTTCCCCCAGTATAAACAACAAACTTGACCCTCGTGTTGTGAGATAATTACTATAAAAAAAAACTTTTTGAATCTTAGATTTAAACTTCAAATACGGTTTTTCATAATGTATAGTATTTAAATAAGGGATCCCTCTAAATAAATGCAAAACGTCTTAAATTCCTACAAAAACGTCTTGAATTCGTACAACAAACGTCTTGAATTCGTACAACAAACGTGTTAAAATAAGAAATCCGGCTCGAGCTGATGTAGCCGGCTAAAGAGAGTGAAATGGCTCAAGCCGGGCGGAAACGGCTCAAGCCGGGCGGAAACGTCTCAAGCCGTCTGGAAAAATGGGCAGCCATAACGAAACGTCTCAAGCCGTCTGAAACGTCTCAGCCTGACTTTTCTGTCGGACACGTGGCAGCGTTTGGTTGGTCAGCTGCCAAGACGTTTGAACATGTTTAAGGCGTCTCCCCAAGACGTTTGACTTGGCTATTTTGGAAAAAATTGACCAAAACATGGCCATTTTGGCTATTTTCCCTTTTATCATTTGAAAATAGTATTATGATTCAAGTCGTGGTGTTTTTGGAATCTGAATGGTGTTTTATACCTTTAACATAATCAAAATCATTCCAGATGTTAAGCACTATGTTGTATTAAGATTCAAGTCGTGGTGTTTTTTGGAATAATCAAAATCATTCCAATTGTTATACACTATGACTGTATTAGGATTCAAGCCGTGGTGTTTTTTGGAATCCGTATGGTGTTTTATATTTGCGAATTAACAAAAACTAGGTGTAGGACCCGTGTAACCACACGGGTAGGTTTAGTAATGATCGAAATCAAATACTAAAAAACAGATTATAATATATCATTTAAATTTTGGTCTTTAGTTCTATATCTTGGTATATTAATAAAAACATAAAATTTTGGCACAATAATTACCACTCATATATTATATTTATTTACTATCGAAATGTAAATTAATGTACCTAAGTACATTTTTTTACCATATGTTAAAATATAGTACTGTAACTTTTATCAAATTTAGATATAGGTTAATTTTTCTAATAGCATTTTATAACAGCATATATAATACATTTATGGGATAATAGAGGCTTATCTTTGTTATTTTAAAAGCATACAAACACCAAAGTGTTGTATTTGCAACCATTATGTCTATCTTTAGTCATGCATCGATCGATGCAAAACAACATCATGTCATAGTCCATATAGTTTCCATGCATGAGAATGAGTTTCATTTTCCTTCCCAGTATAAGTCAGACATGAAGCCTAGTAATGAGACAATGAGATCCAATTTGTCGTATTGACTCTTTACCCAACTCACTTATTCTATTTGACCCGTTAAAAATAAAACATGACCCAAAAAAATAATTTTTAAGAAAAATACTTGAACCGCCATTAAGCGAGTTGGGTAAAGAGTCAATACGAAAATGCGAGTTAAACTTGAATTTGTACATTTATTTGGGCAATTCTTGGGCTGTATCAAATATTGATCTAGATCTAATCCGTTCTAGCTATATAATCAAACTAACCAAAAAGTTTGACCCACCAATACAATAAGCAACCTAATATGTACATTTATTTGGGCAATTCTTGGGCTGATCCATGATCCAATAGCTCAGCCCATTAAAGTAGATCATTTCATACGCAATAAAAATAGATATTGGTCAACTTTAATTTGTTCATAAGCAAATGGGTCAAATTGGAACCTCTACTATTTTCTATAACAGACCTAATAATAGATACACCTTGGAAGAATATTGTATAATCAATAAAATATTATATGGAAATTTGTCTTCGGATAGCAAATTCAGTTCTAGGGTTCTTTGTGCAAGTGTATCATGATGGTCAAAATGAATCCTGAATACTGTATAATCAACAAAATATTTACTGAATACTGCATGATTTCACAATTGGTACATGTATCTCAGTGTTTAACATTTCTTTCTTTCTTTCTTTCATACAACATGTAAGCATAAGAAAAACAAATATATAAATCCCATATGCTCTAAAAAGAACTTTTAAACCAATTTATCTCTGTTCATTGTATAGCACCATCAACATACTTAAAACTCACAATTAGAGAGACACTAACATAACAATATAAGAGACTGTATCAAACACTCATGTTTTAAGCCTCAAATGTACATATATATTTTGGTTTAAGACGCTACTCATAATGAAATGAAATTAACATAGAATCAAAATCATATAGCTATTCTAGAAGAAGCAAACTCAATATTAAAGGGTCTTCATGGTGCTAAGTTTCGCGTCATTCACCTGTAATAATGAAGGAAACAGTTTAGGGAAACCCATGTTCCAAAAGAGATTAGAAATCTTCAAAAGTGAGCACTCAAGTTCCAAAAGAGATTAGAAATCTTCAAATCAAAATTCTAGTGAAACTACAAACTAAAATGGGGAGTTTGATCCTAACTTACGATGACTCCTACGGACGTATGATTGCTGACTCTGCTAACCTCGAAAAAGGTGAAAAATTTTCATGTAATCTCTTATGGCAATTCCCATTAAACTAAAATAAATGCATAAACTCTACAAACTACATAGCTCTAGAACCATGTCCACAAGTCAGCAAGTCAACTTATCCAAACTCAAACCCATATAACCAGTAACATAAAGGCAGCATAAACTAAAGTGCAGTAGTTTACCTTCACGGTATTAGTGTCATAATAGTCTGGGTATAAACTCCTCCCTTTGATTCCTTTTTTGATGACCAAGATGCTCCCATACCAGCTCATAAAAACGAAAATAGATTACATATCTGATATATCTGATTAATTATCATACCTGAGTTAGATTTAGCCTTTTGATTATGTATTCTTTTGAGGAATACTTTTAACGGTCCCATTACATGCGGATAACTCTTCGAACCCAACAGTAGTTTCAACCACTGTTGTAACTCAACAGTGGTTAAACTCACTGTTTTAACCCAACAGTGGTTTTCAACCACTGTTTTAACCCAACAGTGGTTTAACTCACTGTTTTAACCCAACAGTGGTTTAACTCACTGTTTTAAACCAACAGTGGTTTCAACCACTATTTTAACCTAACAGTAGTTTAACGCACTGCTTTAACCCAACAGTGGTTTCCTTTGAGATGCTACCCTATTAAACAAAAGAAAAATTATACCAATCCACTGTTTTGGGTTAAAACAGTGTTGGTAGAAATCTTCAAGCACTTTGTCGTTCATAGTACTGAAATCCCACCTTTGATATCATCATCGGTCTGCAAAACAATAAAGAGGAATAAAAAATTAAATAAAAAGCTATTAGTTGTGATACCACATATATACAGTGACCAGAAATAACATAATCCTCCTCATCGCATATATATTCCGCGTATTTGCCACAGACAACACATAAGGCTCTCCAGGGACTGGAAACCGCTGCTGACTTCTTTCCTTTACAAGATTGGCGGTGTCTATATTTCCTATATGAAGTTGGAACATAGGTATTTGAATCAGAAGTTTGCATATAGTTACACATAAGGAGATGCTGACTTAGATTTAGCTGGAGATTTCGACACAGATCGTTCCAAGGATTTGCTGCAAAAATAAACTCCAAAATTAATTGAATTACAGAATAACCAAATAATAATATATTATTTTTCATAGCTCATACCTCCTGCTGCGTCGCAAGCTTCTGCTTCTACTCCGGCTCCGGCTTCGTCACATGTGATTCAGACGAACACGATGTATATTGGCTTAAACCTTAAGGTAATTATCTTTTCTGAATTTGTATGTCCATATTATACTTCCACTGAAATTAATCAAAGCACAATTAAAGTAAAGAACACGCGATACAACACCCTCTAGCTTATACTTTCGTACCAAACTGTGTAAATTTCAAACAAATGAATTTCAAGATTTTTTGCATAGATCAAACTATACCATGAAAACTTTTGACAGCAGTTCTGCAAGCCCGCACGAGAGAATAAACTCGGTTGCCAGCAACCCATATCCCTGAGCCTAGATTGACACTTCCAGAAGCTATACCAGTTGTCATTTAGCTTCTGCAACTAAAAAACAACCAAAGAATGTCCTCGAGCCCCCATAAAATCCCATGGTTAGTTGAAGATATACTATAGTATTTTATATTTACAGTTAATATAAAAGAATGTCCCTTTCATGTCATTGATCAGATTATAACTTACTTGAATAATAAGAATTGCTAAACAACTCGATGAAATAATACCGTTATCCTCGAGCCCCATAAGTTACTTGAATAATAAGAATTGCTAAACAATTTCACAACTAAAGCTATCTTGGAAAAATTTTCAATATTAATGTCATTTCCATTTGAAATGGCATTTTGGTGTGAATAATAGGTCTTCTAAGAGAAAATTTAGGGCTGTGAATGACAAACTCATCTGTTTGGGGATCAAATGTTGCGGTTGTTTCTAGACCTTGCACATTGGAGCCCTGACCAAGTTCGGTCTATGTATAACAGCCAATGATTTGCATTTTCGGAGCCAATGGCAACCATTTCTTTTTCTGTTCTTTAGTGCCTTGTATAAATCAAAGTTCATATGTTGTTTATCTATGTTTATCTGAAGTACATATACTAATTTTTAGATCCTGTACAAACAAAACTTCATTAGCGATCTTGTGATCCAAAGTTACTTACATAAAACTTCATGGGTCGTAAGCCTTTTGGGTGTGCTTTTGTTGTTTAATCCACATATTATATAACTTCTATACTTCCATGACTGTCAACATGACAACAATCATTTCAAAAACAAACATCATGAAACTTAGTAAGATATGCATTTTTTAAATAGTGCACCGCCAATGCATCAATAAACATGGTTCTAAGAAAGAACTCATTAGAATTGTAAATTGAAAAGAACTTGAAGCATCCAATTTTAAGAAAAGAAAATACCAACCACCACATCATTAAAAGACACAACAATGACATCACAGACTTAAATGCATTTCATACCAATTTACTCAACCAAGGACATGAAAGTATTATACTATATGATTATATATCTACATATTCACATCTAAATTACAAGATACAATTAATCAAACATAAAAAGTCAAGATTAATTAATTATATCACCCACAATAACAAATAATCCATAAAAAAGGGACGGTTCAGACATGATCAAACATTAGAGAACATAAAAAAGAGTCTAAAGGGCACCTCAAGATGTTGTGAAACTTCCGAGCTCAAACCAACAGTAGCAGCAGCCCTGTTAATGAATACAGTGCCATCTTGCAAGTTCATAATGATAAGCAATGTTACTAATGAATAACTTCATATATAATTATTAACTTGTTCTCGAGTAACTACACCAACCTTAATGAAGGAATTGAGCTCGATTTCGTAAATCACACTGCAGTTCGGAGGGACGACTGCCAACTCCTGCTTAGATTCTATAGAACCAAAAGCATATTTGTCACACCCCGATTTCCACGTGTCACGGTGGGCCTGGTGGGGGAGTATCGTGACGTGGTTGGCAACATAATAGTCAAACAACACAATATCAATATGCACAGTGGAATCAAATTTAAAAAAAATATGATACAACCGAATTTTATATTGTATATCAATGTCACAATATCCGGAAGTTTATCCACAGTCGGATCAAAATAAAAATAGTATTAATGGTTCAACAGACTTCAGGCATCCTAAGCTTGCGAGACTTTTTATTGATGCTAAGGAGACAATCCAACAAATTTCGTTTAGTACCTGCATTCAGTCTTTTTGGGAAAATATGTCAGTTTACACTGGTAAATACATTCAACTGACTCATTTTGTAAAATGATTGAAAATTGGTTTGGATGCACATGGCATAAACATTTTTATTTAACTTGGGAGAATTATTTAATATTTTAATCTTGTGAACGAATTACATGTTGCTTGTGCGTTCAGTAGCCCGGATCTTGTCAGGGTTAAAGATCAATAGACACACCACATTATTGAGTTATACACTGACGGGTGTACGCCTACACCCCGTGCTCAGGTCGTGGCCATCTCGTAAGATGATGCCAAGGATATCCGGGACATGGTCATTAACCCCCCAAAGGCTTTAAGTAACAAGACTGTTTAAACGAGCCAATCAAATTATTCAACTGCCCACTTTAACGGTGGAGATTTGATGCCCGATCAAGCGGTATGCTATATACCGTAACCCAAGCCCGTATAGGGAAAATAAGTTAAAAGTATTTACCTGAGAAAGTATTAATCACAATAAGCAAAATGCACGTAACTTTTACTGGTTCTCCTAATCTGGAACGAAGGTTTAATATAACCTATTAGAATCCTAACGGGTCTTTAATTAAGCTTTAGCTTAGACCGGCTAGTTTCAAAGATACGGTACGTACGCACGATTAAGCGAAGACCGGATAGAATGTGATTTAGACCTGACAAGTTTGAAGACTTGTTTAATATGAGTTTATTATTCACATTCTGGATTTTGAGATAAAACCGTTAAGGTTTGACCCGTTTCGGCTAATTTATGTAAACTTGTTACATAAACCGAACCGTACGCGTAATAAGCGTGACGGGTATTCATGAGAGCTATATACAGGTTTCCTAAGTTAATTATGCCTCAAATATGTTGTAACACCAGTAAGATGTCTTTCATTATGCCCGAAACGTGTTTACACACAAACTAGGCCCCGTAGGGGTAGTTTGGTCATTTAAAAGTTTATAAAAGAGTTTAAGTAAAAATCTGAGTTACAGGTCTGATGTAATCAGCAAATATACTCAATTTTCTAAGTTATATCAGTAGGTTAAAGTATGTATGTGAAATTTATCATTTTTAACCAAACTATGCCCCGTAGGGGTATTTTGGTAATTTCACATAAGCCGAAAAGCTCAAAACTGAAGTCTGAGTTTATCAACCTTAGCTTACTGTTAAAATGTTATATTTTGCCTCATATATCAGTAGGTATTAACCCGGGTATGTCCAATATACTTTTAATACATACTTTGCGCTAAAAACGCTTAATAAGGCGATTAAAGGCCATTTCCGGGTTTGATACTTAAATCTGATATTTTATATTTCTAGAAGGCTTAAAATAATTTATTTATCATATGTGATCAGTAGCAAAAGGTTTGGAGTCGTTTAGATATGTAAAACTCATTTTATGGCCCGTAAGGGCAAAACCGACTATTACCGGATTAAACCTGCGACTATGAGTTATGCTCAGCCTAAAATTAATTAAAAATCTTTAAAAATCCCAAAATAATATATTACATCAGTGGGTATTAAGTTTGATACCAAAAAGTAGGCTTAAATAGGCTATATGCTAATTACGCCGTTTTATTAACATAAAGTATTAATTTTGCGATAATGAGCATAACTCTTAATCTACAAGTCAAACTGATGTCAAACTTTGCATACAAGTTTATATATTAGTATTTAAAGTTTCTACTCTTTTACATTTCCAAAAATCACGTTTTAAGGTAATAAGGGCATAATGGTCAACATATGAGCAATTAACGGAAACATGCATATTAATTGGATAACTAATGAACCAATGAGTATAATCACAGAGGGTTACTCTAACATGTAACCTAATCCAATTTAAGCTCTGAGGCATTTCTAAAACATGCCTAAACGGGTCAGAACTGAAAGTCAAAGTGAAAGTCAAACTATGTGACTTTCGGTTCCGAACCGGGTCTAAACTGGAAATCGTCGGGTTGAACATGTTTAGACATGTTCTTACACTTATTACCAAGTTATAACAATGATCCAACAGGTTGTATATGATCTACAATGTTAATTATGCATAAATGGCATTTTAAGCTTCGTGTTGACTTTTTAAATATAAGTTTGACCCGACTTTTAACCTAGTTAGAGTGGTGATCAGGGGGAACCCTTTTAAGGGTTTATTACCCACATAAATACCAACCTATAACTACTTTTAATTCGAGATATGACTGAGCCATTGTTGACTAATCTCGAAGTCAAACCGTAATTACGACGGTTTGACTTTTAGCTAAAATACTAAGCTAAACTCAATTTAGAAAGGACTAGCACACTTACAAGAGTCCTATGCACGAAATATGATCACTTGGAAGCAGGCTTGAGCTCCAGAATCGACAAGAAATGTAGAGAATGATGTGAAGAACAATGATGCACTACATGGCCTTTTTATAGTGAAAATTCCACCACAATTCTTGGACACACAAGTCTATCAGCTGACCACAACCATCCAACAGGTGTTCCTAGTGTCTAGGACTGATTAGGGGTCGCCCACATTGCATTAATGTCGAAAAAGGATCGGTTTTCTGCGTTTACAGGAAACTGTCCACGTTTTCTGGTTCTGGGCGCCTGACGCAGCCCGCCTCCCATTTTGCTGATTCCAACGCGGGCCGCCTGGGCCTGCGAAATCAGATTTTTCATTTTCTTTTGTGTTGCAACTTGACCTTTGGCTTCACGAAGGGGCAATCAAGGTTATTTCTTGCATTTTGACCCCCTTATATTTACCCAAAAGGGCTCTAGGACTTATACCCACTTTGCCAAGTCCCTGAACACTTCCGGTTAACCCGAAAAGTCTTAACTTTCAATGTTTGCACTTTAACCCCTCGCACACGAATTTGGTCATAACTTTCTCATACGATAACGAAACTTCATGAAATTTTAATCGTGCATTCTAGTGAGCATAATTAACATTTACAAAGCTTCGGGTTTGTCAAAAGGTAACTCAGAGGTATATCTTTAAACATGTTGACACATTTAACCCCTGTAGTTTGTAATCTCTCACTTTTTGTTTCGTATGATCCATGATTTATTCGTTTGATGTTATAAACATCATGTAGGGTTATTATGAAGTATATTTATTCACTGTTGACATTTAGAACCCGTATAATCACATACTTTCCATGTTTGTCAACTTTAGTCCTTTTATAACATTCTTCCACACGTTCAAACTTCATGACACGTGTCAACACATTATAGGACGTGAATTTTTGAGGTGTTACATCCTGACCCCCTTAAAATAAATCTCGACCCGAGATTTACTGAAATAAGTAAGGGTACTTTTCTTTCATCGTGGATTCAACCTCCCACGTGTATTCGGGACCTCTACGGGCATCCCATTTGACCTTTACAATAGTTACATGCTTCCTTCGAAGCTTCTTTACCTGTCGATCTTCAATCGACAAAGGTTTTTCAAAAAATTTCAAGCTCTCGTCTATATGCACATCTGTATGTGGTATAACCAGTGATTCATCAGCGAAGCACTTCTTCAGATTGCAGATGTGGAACACATTGTTAATTCCACTGAGCTCTTCTGGTAAGTTTAACTTATAGGCAACTGACCCGACACGTTCGATAACCTCGAAAGGTCCTATGTATCTCGGGCTTAGCTTGCCTTTCTTACCAAACCGCATCACTCCCTTCCAGGGTGACACCTTAAGTAGGACTTTGTCACCTATTTCGAAGTGAAAATCCTTACGCTTTGGATCAGCATAACTCTTCTGCCTATCTCGGGCAGCTTTGAGACGGTCTCGAATCTGGACAATCTTGTCTGTCGTTTCGAACACTATCTCTGGTCCTGACAATTGGACATCTCCAACTTCTGCCCAACAAATAGGCGATCTACACTTTCTACCATATAATGCCTCAAAAGGCGCAGCCTTAATGCTGGTATGGTAGCTATTGTTGTAGGAGAATTCGATTAATGGTAGGTTCTTATCCCAACTACCACCCAAATCGATCGCACATGCTCGTAGCATGTCTTCCAACGTTTGAATAGTACGCTCACTCTGACCGTCTGTCTGAGGATGGTAAGCCGTACTAAAGTTCAAACGTGTGCCCAAAGATTGTTGGAAGCTCTTCCAAAAAATGTGACGTGTACCTGGTATCTCTATCGGAGATAATAGCCACAGGTATGCCATGTAAGGCTACAATCTTATCAACGTATAACTGGGCTAACATATCGGAGCTATAAGTCTCCTTGATGGGTAAGAAATATGCCGACTTAGTCAGTCTGTCAACTATAACCCATATTGTATCATTTCCTTTCCTGGTCTTAGGTAACTTGGTGATAAAATCCATAGTCACCATTTCCCACTTCCATGTAGGAAGTTCAGGCTGTTGTAGCAAACCTGATGGTTTCTGATGTTCTGCTTTGACTTGTGCACATGTCAAGCATTTTGCTACATAAGCGGCTACATACTTTTTCAAGCCTATCCACCAATAATTTGCCTTTAAATCCTGGTACATCTTATCAGCTCCAGGATGAACGGAGTATTTGGAACTATGGGCTTCTTGGAGGATGACATCACGAAGTCCTCCATGAATTGGAACCCATATTCGTCCATTTAATCTTAGAATTCCGTCCTTGCTAAGAGTTAACTGCTCCTCAGTTACTCCTAACTTTTCATTAGGATAGTTAGCTTCCAACACAGCTTCCTTCTGTGCAGCTAACAACCTTTCAATCAAATTATTCTTTATCTCCATGCGCTTGGCATTGATTCGGATGGGTTTAACCCTTTCCTTCCGACTCAAGGCATCGGCGACTACATTCGCCTTGCCGGGATGGTATTTGATTTCACAATCATAATCATTTAAAGTTTCCATCCAACGGTGTTGCCGCATGTTTAATTCCTTCTGATTAAACAGATGTTGAAGGCTCTTGTGATCAGAATAAATCACACATTTGACACCATAAAGATAGTGCCTCCAAAGTTTCAGTGCGAATACAACGGCACCCAGCTCCAAGTCATGGGTGGTGTAATTCTTTTCATGCACCTTTAACTGTCTTGAAGCGTAGGCAATAACCTTGCCTTTCTGCATAAGCACACACCCCATGCCAGTGTGCGAAGCATCACAATAAACCACAAATTCTTCTATTCCATCTGGCAATGTCAGTACTGGGGCGTTGCTCAACTTTTGCTTCAGAATATCAAAGGATTCTTGCTGCTTAGTGCCCCAAACAAACTTAACCTTCTTCTTAGTTAAGGAGGTCAGGGGTGCAGCAATCCTTGAAAAATTTTCAATGAAACGCCTGTAATATCCTGCCAATCCCAGGAAGCTACGAATTTCTGTAGGCGTCTTTGGCTCTTGCCAGTTCATTACGGCTTCAACCTTAGCGGGATCCACCTGGATTCCATGCTCACTGACCACGTGTCCAAGAAATTGGACTTCTCGTAGCCAAAATTCACACTTGGAGAATTTGGCATAGAGCTTCTCCTGTTGTAGAAGTTTGAGAATACAACGAAGGTGTTTCTCATGGTCAGCTTGATTCTTAGAATAAATGAGAATGTCGTCGATGAAAACGATGACGAATTTATCCAAGTAAGGCTTGCAGACGCGATTCATGAGATCCATGAATGCGGCTGGTGCATTAGTGAGCCCAAAAGGCATCACTAGGAACTCGTAGTGACCGTAACGAGTCCTAAATGCAGTCTTGTGAACGTCTTCATCTTTAACCTTCAACTGGTGGTAGCCTGACCTCAAATCAATCTTCGAGAAGTAACTTGCCCCTTGAAGCTGATCGAACAAATCATCGATCCTGGGCAAAGGATACCTATTCTTGATCGTGACTTTATTAAGCTCGCGATAGTCGATGCATAGGCGCATCGACCCATCCTTCTTCTTGACAAACAAGATTGGCGCTCCCCACGGAGATGAACTAGGTCTAATGAAACCTTTAGCCAGCAATTCATCTAGTTGTGTCCTCAACTCCTTCATTTCTGTGGGTGCCAATCTGTATGGTGCTCTAGCAACAGGTGCTGCTCCTGGGATGATATCGATTCTGAATTCCACTTGTCTATCTGGTGGTAAACCAGGTAGATCTTCAGGAAACACTTCTGGGTATTCAGAAATGACAGGGATGTCTCCTATCTTTGGTTTAGGCTCATCAATAATCACTTGCGCCATGTAGATGACACACCCCTTCTTCAAACACTTGGAAGCCTTGAGCATAGTCACTTGCTCAGGTAGCCCATACTGGGTATCTCCCCGAATGGTAAGTGATTCACCAGACGGAGTCCTTATTACCACTTGTTTCTTGTTGCAGACAATTTGGGCCTGGTTATGAGATAACCAGTCCATACCCAGAACTATGTCGAAACCAGCCAACTTAAAGGGAAGTAGAGACAGAGGAAAAGAATGGTTCTTAATGGATATAGCACATCCATCTAACACAGTAGAGACGGTTTCTAGGGTGCCATCTGCTAACTCCACCTCATAGTTCACTTTTAGGGTTTTGACAGGTAATTTCAACAATTCACAAAACTAATTGTCTACAAACGATTTATCAGCGCCAGAATCAAAAAGTACTCTAGCATATACGTCATTTACAAGGAAAGTACCTGTAATAACGTTGTCGTCTAGAACTGCTTCTTTGGCGTCCATCCTGAAGACTCTAGCATTAGTCTTCTTAGCCTCTTCAGGCTTCTTGTTGTACTTAGGGCAGTTGGTTTTAATGTGGCCCTTTTCATTGCAACGGTAGCACGTTGCATCTTTTATCTTCTTGCAATCCAAGGTTTTGTGATCCGTGGACTTGCAAATGCCACAAGCATAAGATTTTGACTGAGTCTGTGAGGTCGACTCAAGTCTGCACTTTCCAAAGTGCTGCTTCTTGCAAATTTTGCATTTGGGCTTCTCACCAGAGTGATGCCCTTCTTTCCTTGACTCCGATCCTTTCTTGTTATCACCGTTCCCACGGTGTTTCTTATTCGATCTACGTGAACCATCATCTTCACGCTTTCTCTTCTCAGCCTCCTTATTCCTCAGCGATCTCTGCCTGACCGCATCCAGAGTGAGGGATAAGGAAATGTCAGCTACTGATCTAAATGTAGCTGGCCGAGATGCTTTCATGCTTGCCTTGATCTCGGGGGCTAAACCACCGATAAAACGAGCTATTCGCTTTGGTTCCGGGGTTACTAAATATGGAACCAATCGAGACATAGTGTTGAAGCTCGTTAGGTAAGCTTGACAGTCGAGGTTTGTCATCACCAAGGATAGGAAATCGGACTCTATCTTCTCCACCTCATGTTGAGGGCAGAAATTTTCCTTGATAAGGGTAACAAATTGATCCCACGACATATTATACAATGGGATTTTTCCGGTGGCCTCAATCAGAGATCTCCACCATGCTAACGCTTCACCCTTAAAAGACTACGATACAAACTTGACCACGTCTCTCTCCGCACATCCGCTGATGTCTACAACCGTATCCATCTCATCCAGCCATGTCATACAGTCAATGGCTCCCTTCTCCCCAGTAAAATCCCGGGGCTTGCAAGAAACAAAATATTTATACGAGCAACCCTTGTCACGGGGCCCTTGATTACGTATAACCTGCTGAGATGGAGCACTGTGGTTCGAGGAGCGTCGATCATCGTTTTTCTTCGGGTCGTCCTTCTTGGGCGGTGGCTTTGAAGGCTGTGTAGATTGGGTCCTACTACGAGTCCCACTGTACTCTTCATACTGCCTTTCCAAAGCCTGTGTAACAGCGCCGTCTATGATCGCTTTCAATTCCGCACCCGTTAGATTTATTCGGGCGTCATTATTAACCTCCACTGGATGACTATTACCCTCGTCCGAGTTAGCCATACTAATTGAACTGTTGCAGAAAACAAGGACAATAGTTTATTTGGGAGTTTATGGAATTGTCTTTATGGCAATTTCATTAACCATGGTAACAGAGACCATATTTGGTTAATTTATAAATCATACTTATTTAGGATTTTTATTATAATTTATCTTAATTATAAAACATTTAACAGTTTTATTTGTGGCACAAAAGGCCTAGTCACTTGGACACTTTTAATTTAATCTATGATTTCAGAGAATCAAAACATTAAGGTGTACTGGCACAATAGGCCTAGTCACAAGGACCATTATAAATTATATGCTAGGATTTCAGAGAATCAAAGCATTTGAGGTTTGAACCTAGTTCATTACCTTTATTTGACTGGGAGTCATTGCTACCACTGTCTTTTTGGCTCAATGGAAATGAGCAGGGCCCGTTGGCGCTATATTACCACATATGGTAAAAATATGATCGTCTCAATTGATGATCTTAACCCTTGATTCAGAGATCATTAAATTGGGTTAGGAATCTTCTAAAGAATCCTTATACATATACAATGACGTGTGATTTTAACGAATCACTTCTGCCAGGAGTGTTAACATGTTTTTCAGATGTTAACTTGGATTCGAATCTTTTGAACAGGTCTTACCATCTTGGCCCGGTCTTATAATGACCAAAAGGCTAGGTTTCACACTTTAAGATTCTTAATTAATAATTACGTAGGCAGATTAGTTCAAAAGGAATGATTTTAATTTATTTATTTCATTTATAATTTATATATGCAAAAAATGGCAAACATGAAATTTATAAAACAACCATTCCATTAATTTATTCAAAATATTATACAAGCTGCCCTAAACGGGTCTTTCAAATAACAAACTACCCACGCAGGGGTTTAAACAAGTAATTACCCACGCGGGGGCTTTATAACACACATGCCCACGCAGGGGCTTAATAACATAATTGTCCACGCAGGGACTAACACAAACAATACACCCATGTAGGGGTTAAAACAAACAAGCATGCCCACGCAGGGGCTTAACAACCAAATACACCCACGCAGGGGCTTATACAATAAGATTGGCCCACGCAGGGGCTCACAACAATTGGAAGGAGTCAATGATCCTTCTTGTTCTTCCCTTTGATCAAGCTTGCTAATCCTTGGAAGAAAGTTTGCCTCTCCCTACGGTCCCTGTGCACTTCCCGTTCAACCTGATTCAGCCTCTGAAGGAGTTCTTCATGCTCAGGTGGGGAGAACCTAGGCGGCTGCGATTGAGTCCTTATGATAGGCCTAGGTGGTATCTGGTACCCTTGTGTTGGGTACCCAACTCCCCATGGAGCTCCGTATGGTCCTTCTGGGTGCAGGGCATTGTAGTTGGCTGCCACCAAGTAAGGGTCGGCCTCTGCATACCCGTAGTTGTTGTGGACTGGCAGCTCGAACGGGTTGTATGCCATGGAACCCGTATAAGCTGGGATTGGGTTGTCAAAACCCATTGGCGGCGGCTGCGGCATCGCTGGATTGGAAGGCCCACCCATTTGTGGGTCCTCCTGATGTGGCGGATAATGGCTGCCACTTGACTGACGTGGGGAGCTGAAATGAAAGTCTCCCGCACGTGATGACATACGTGCACCTGACCTCCTACGCCTCGGTGGTGGCGGGGGTACCTGATTAACTGGTGGTGGTGGTGGAGGCGGTGGCGTCACTGCCACAAATCGGTGATCCTCAGAGGAATCTTGATGATGCTGCTGCTGCGGCTGCTGCTGCTCATGAGGAGATGAATGGTGAGGAGGTGTATAGTACCATTCATGCCTGGTGAACAGGGCCTGGAAGCTGTCTGGACCAACATAGGGTGATCCATGGAATGAAGATCCGTCAGAGATCTCGATGGGGTGGTTCGGAGTACCACTGGCAGGTTCGACGGGGTCCGTATCCTCGTCCATGTCATCTGCGTTATCTCCCAAGAAATGATCGTCTGGCCCTAGAGGGTTAAAACCCACGGGTTCTTGCACGTAGCCTACCGGATTAAACCGGCCCCTAAAAACTGGGGTGGGGTCCCAGAAAGAATGATGAGACAGGGATCGTTGTAATGGTATGAAGGAAGGCTGAGGGTTGTTCGGCTCGTAGTCCGGTTGCGGCCCATACGGGTTTTGGACCGGAGGGGTCGAGCTATGTGAGACCGACCGTCTAGCCGGATCAAATAGGTTCCTTCTGTTTTGACGTGGATTGTCACTCTCCGTGGTAGACGGAGCTCGAACATTTGAAGGTCCTGCCTCGTTGTCGTTGGGGGCGGTGATCGGCCCCTTTCCTCGTCCTCTTCTACGGAAGAATCTTGGAGGCATATTGTTAATCCTGTCAAAGTAGCATAAGATAACAATAACAAATATAAAATTTAAAGGACAAAACAAAACCGAATAAGGTGGAATTTGTCCTATGTTATATGTCTAGACTCGAAGGTTTAGAAATGTGCAATTGTGTAACTGAGATTAAACACAGAAGGCTAGTGTTTAATTCACTCAGTGTTGGCTCTGATACCAACCTGTCACACCCCGATTTCCACGTGTCACCGGTGGGCCCGGTGGGGGAGTATCGTGACGTGGTTGGCAACATAATAGTCAAACAACACAATATCAATATGCACAGCGGAAGCAAATTTAAAAAAAATATGATACAACCGAATTTAATATTGTATATCAATGTCACAATATCCGGAAGTTTATCCACAGTCGGATCGAAATAAAAATAGTATTAATGGTTCAACAGACTTCAGGCATCCTAAGCTTGCGAGACTTTTTATTGATGCTAAGGAGACAATCCAGCCAATTTCGTTTAGTACCTGCATTCAGTCTTTTTGGGAAAATACGTCAGTTTACACTGGTAAATACATTCAACTGACTCATTTTGTAAAATGATTGAAAATTGGTTTGATGCATATGGCATAAACATTTTTATTTAACTTGGGAGAATTATTTAATATTTTAATCTTGTGAACGAATTACATGTTGCTTGTGCGTTCAGTAGCCCGGATCTTGTCCGGGTTAAAGATCAATAGACACACCACATTATTGAGTTATACACTGACGGGTGTACGCCTACACCCCGTGCTCAGGTCGTGGCCATCTCGTAAGATGATGCCAAGGATATCCGGGACATGGTCATTAACCCCCCAAAGGCTTTAAGTAACAAGACTGTTTAAACGAGCCAATCAAATTATTCAACTACCGACTTTAACGGTGGAGATTTGATGCCCGATCAAGCGGTATGCTATATACCGTAACCCAAGCCCGTATAGGGAAAATAAGTTAAAAGTATTTACCTGAGCAAGTATTAATCACAATAAGCAAAATGCACGTAGCTTTTACTGGTTCTCCTAATCTGGAACGAAGGTTTAATATAACCTATTAGAATCCTAACGGGTCTTTAATTAAGCTTTAGCTTAGACCGGCTAGTTTCAAAGATACGGTACGTACGCACGATTAAGCGAAGACCGGATAGAATGTGATTTAGACCCGACAAGTTTGAAGACTTGTTTAATATGGGTTTATTATTCACATTCTGGATTTTGAGATAAAACCGTTAAGGTTTGACCCGTTTCGGCTAATTTATGTAAACTTGTTACATAAACCGAACCGTACGCGTAATAAGCGTGACGGGTATTCATGAGAGCTATATGCAGGTTTCCTAAGTTAATTATGCCTCAAATATGTTGTGACACCAGTAAGATGTCTTTCATTATGCCCGAAACGTGTTTACACACAAACTAGGCCCCGTAGGGGTAGTTTGGTCATTTAAAAGTTTATAAAAGAGTTTAAGTAAAAATCTGAGTTACAGGTCTGATGTAATAAGCAAATATACTCAATTTGCTAAGTTATATCAGTAGGTTAAAGTATGTATGTGAAATTTATCATTTTTAACCAAACTATGCCCCGTAGGGGTATTTTGGTAATTTCACATAAGCCGAAAAGCTCAAAAATGAAGTCTGAGTTTATCAACCTTAGCTTACTGTTAAAATGTTATAATTTGCCTCATATATCAGTAGGTATTAACCCGGGTATGTCCAATATACTTTTAATACATACTTTGCGCTAAAAACGCTTAATAAGGCGATTAAAGGCCATTTCTGGGTTTGATACTTAAATCTGATATTTTTATATTTCCAGAAGGCTTAAAATAATTTATTTATCATATGTGATCAGTAGCAAAAGGTTTGGAGTCGTTTAGATATGTAAAACTCATTTTATGGCCCGTAAGGGCAAAACCGACTATTACCGGATTAAACCTGCGACTATGAGTTATGCTCAGCCTAAAATTAATTAAAAATCTTTAAAAATCCCAAAATAATATATTACATCAGTGGGTATTAAGTTTGATACCAAAAAGTAGGCTTAAATAGGCTATATGCTAATTACGCCGTTTTATTAACATAAAGTATTAATTTTGCGATAATGAGCATAACTCTTAATCTACAAGTCAAACTGATGTCAAACTTTGCATACAAGTTTATATATCAGTATTTAAAGTTTCTACTCTTTTACATTTCCAAAAATCACGTTTTAAGGTAATAAGGGCATAATGGTCAACATATGAGCAATTAACGGAAACATGCATATTAATTGGATAACTAATGAACCAAGGAGTATAATCACAGAGGGTTATTCTAACATGTAACCTAATCCAATTTAAGCTCTGAGGCATTTCTAAAACATGCCTAAACGGGTCAGAACTGAAAGTCAAAGTGAAAGTCAAACTATGTGACTTTCGGTTCCGAACCGGGTCTAAACAGGAAATCGTCGGGTTGAACATGTTTAGACATGTTCTTACACTTATTACCAAGTTATAACAATGATCCAACAGGTTGTATATGATCTACAATGTTAATTATGCATAAATGGCATTTTAAGCTTCCTGTTGACTTTTTAAATATAAGTTTGACCCGACTTTTGACCTAGTTAGAGTGGTGATCAGGGGGAACCCTTTTAAGGGTTTATTACCCACATAAATACCAACCTATAACTACTTTTAATTCGATATATGACTGAGCCATTGTTGACTAATCTCGAAGTCAAACCGTAATTACGACGGTTTGACTTTTAGCTAAAATACTAAGCTAAACTCAATTTAGAAAGGACTAGCAGACTTACAAGAGTCCTATGCACGAAATATGATCACTTGGAAGCAGGCTTGAGCTCCAGAATCGACCAGAAATGCAGAGAATGATGTGAAGAACAATGATGCACTACATGGCCTTTTTATAGTGAAAATTCCACCACGATTCTTGGACACACAAGTCTATCAGCTCACCACAACCATCCAACAGGTGTTCCTAGTGTCTAGGACTGTTTAGGGGTCGCCCACATTGCATTAATGTCGAAAAAGGATCGGTTTTCCGCGTTTACAGACAACTGTCCACGTTTTCTGGTTCTGGGCGCCTGACGCGGCCCGCCTCCCATTTTGCTGATTCCAACGCGGGCCGCCTGGGCCTGCGAAATCAGATTTTTCATTTTCTTTTGTGTTGCAACTTGACCTTTGGCTTCACGAAGGGGCAATCAAGGTTATTTCTTGCATTTTGACCCCCTTATATTTACCCACAAGGGCTCTAGGACTTATACCCACTTTTCCAAGTCCCTGAACACTTCCGGTTAACCCGAAAAGTCTTAACTTTCAATGTTTGCACTTTAACCCCTCGCACACGAATTTGGTCATAACTTTCTCATACGATAACGAAACTTCATGAAATTTTAATCGTGCATTCTAGTGAGCATAATTAACATTTACAAAGCTTCGGGTTTGTCAAAAGGTTACTCAGAGGTATATCTTTAAACATGTTGACACATTTAACCCCTGTAGTTTGTAATCTCTCACTTTTTGTTTCGTATGATCCATGATTTATTCGTTTGATGTTATAAACATCATGTAGGGTTATTATGAAGTATATTTATTCACTGTTGACATTTAGAACCCGTATAATCACATACTTTCCATGTTTGTCAACTTTAGTCCTTTTATAACATTCTTCCACACGTTCAAACTTCATGACACGTGTCAACACATTATAGGACGTGAATTTTCGAGGTGTTACAATATTCTGGTGCGATTGTTAGAATAGCTACTTCCCCTTTCTTCATCGTCATAACAGCTCTATCGAGCCCGTCAATTACTTGGTATGTGCAACAACCAACACGATCGGTGGTGAATTTGAATACAACCGAAATTTAGCCATTAAGAAGATGTTGACTTGCATACCTTCGTCTGTCTTAAAGTGAAACAGCTCGGTCCCATCATCATAACCTCTGTTAATGAATACAGTGCCATCTTGCAGCTTACCGATCAATTTCACTGTCCAAATTAAGAAAGCAGTAGTGTTAGTTAAAAAAACACCAGTAAACAAAAATAAAGATATGTACCAGTTCTTGATGGAGCCTTTTACTTTGCTGAATGGCAGAATTTTTCTCTTCAGTCAGCTTATAAATAAGGGTCATCGCCTGAATACGAAATGATATAGTTATAAAGATGCACATGTGATTCTTTCATTTGCATATATATAGAAAATCACATTATTGAGAAGTTATAGATATTGGTCAACTTCCGATATTCAAATGCATGTTCATTAATTAGTTAAAAAACAGCCTGACATGGTACTTGAACTGAATTAAACTACTGTAATTGGTTCAGTCCTCAACACTCTGACTTAAATAGCATCATAAAGCACAAACATACAAAAGGTCTCTAACTCACAACTGTAATAACATACCATGTGCTATAATTCAACAGAACATAAACTTAACACAGATAAGGTGAAACGTTTGAAGAATAGAAGGTAAGATACCTAGGCACTGCTTCAAGTTCTTCAAACTCGCTTTTGTTGACTTTCTGCTTTGAATACCATTGACTTCTTGAGAAGCATTTCAATACAATAGATACGAAACTTGAATCATAGCACATGGTATGAGATTGATCAGACTCCTGTTATTGGAAACCCTAAAAATTGAAGATGAGAAATTTTTAGTGGTGATATGAGATCGATCAGATTGAGACATTTTTTAGTCAACATTAAACCCTATCCACTTTAATCAAAAGGATCGAATATTAATACAAAATTTCAACCAAAGCCTAAAATCGGTTACCTGGCCATTGTTTGAAGGCAAAATCGACGATAGATCGTTCAACATTTGGTGTGCCGCGGCAGGGAAAAAGAATAACACAATTAGATACAGAGAGTAAAAGAGAGTGCAACGGCGGCAGCGGTGGTGGAACGACGGTGTGCCGCTATTCATCGCAGGACGGCAGCTGATCAGGTATATGTTGATTGAATTGGTTGTTGTGAAGTATTAGGGCTTTGAGAGAGAGAGAGAGAGAGAGGGAGAGCTGAGAATTGATAAAGGAGAATCCATTGAGCGGGCCTTTTTTTTTCTCTGGTTCTCTCTGCAGATCGATTGAGGGTTAGGTTTTGTGAAATGGGATTGAAGAAGATAGAGAGAGACGAAAGTGAATTTTAGAAAGAGATTGCCCTTTTTATACGTCTTGTTTAAATTTTGAATCTGGAGCCATGTTTAAATTTTGAAACTGGAGCCAAAATTTTGAATGGACAGTGGTTTGATGCAGAGGTTTGAATTTATGGGATATGTTTGGAGGTTTGGAAGGGCAGTTGTTTGATGGCAGTGGTTTGAAAAAGGTGAATGTGGGCCATGTTTGAATTTTAAAGTCTTTTAGTAAATGGGATTTATGACATCAGCATATCCTACATGGCATACCTTAGGAGTTGACACATAGGCAGATTTACATCAGCCAATCTTCTCTTATTATAGATAGTATAGATGTTGATACCAAATTTCGAATAATACATGACACTTGTTACCAGATTTCGAATAATACTTGATAGATGTTACCAGATTTCGAAATAACATAAAATATGGAATATATGGTTTCCTAAAATCCCTCAAAACGGTTTTGGAAAGATTTTGTTAATTAAATTGATTTTTATTTGAAATTACCATATTACCCTTAAACACTAATTTCAATTATAATTAAAGACACGTGTTCTCACCGTATTATTTCTTACACTTCTCACACAAACCACTCTTTTTACAGGATCCTAAATCTAATGGGATATTCTTTTAGTTATATATATATGCTAACATTAAAATCGAAACCTGAAAAAAATATATTAAAGAAGGCCACTCACCTCCGCAATAGCATGGAAGAACTGGATATTCTTTAACTTATATATATGCTAACATTAAAATTGGAACCTGAAAAAAAATATTAAAGAAGGCCGCCCACCTCCACCAATAGATTGGAAGAACTATTCCCAGCCATTACTTTTGTCTATATAGGTAATAGGATAATTACTATTGAAAGTTTGACACCGCTATTTGTCTATTTTATTTATAAATTTACCAGGTTAGAACCCATTTGTCTATTTTATTTATAAATTTACTATGTTAAAACTCGTGTATTATACAAGCGAGATAAATAAAATATTTAATAGCTAGTAATAAAAATCTGTTAATGATAAACGATATTTTGATATAAAATACATTTACAAAAAAAATAAAAGATAGAATATTAAAAGTAAAATAAAAGAAACAAGAAAAAAGATTAGGCTCACATAATTGTGACACGTGGCACAACAATTACTTATTTGTTAGACCGAGCATAGTGAGTTAAAGCCCACGTACACATCAGCCTCATTGGGCTCTAAACACCGTTACAGAGCCGCCAAAGTGGGATGCCAAGAAGTGCTTCGTCAAGGGTAGAATGGGCGTGAAGGGGGAATGGGAGATGAGATCCACCGACTACAATCAATCACTTCATTTTTGTTTTTTTTTTCCCTTTCATTTAAAATTTTAACTAAACACTACACACTTTTGACTTTTGAATGGTGTAATTAATTAAAGCCATCTGCCCAGTTAATAGTGACGTAACAAAAACCTTTACGATACTACACATAGCGTTAGATATAGTTAAAACATAATTAGATAAACATTATAAACAAAAACAAATTAAACACCATAAAAATAATTCATTATCAATAAACACACCCTCATATCACAAGCATGACCGCTAGGGTTTTGGATATCAGAAATTTTCGGATAACAGATTTTACTATCCGAATCCGTATCCGAAATTTCTTATATCCAATCGGATATCCGAAAATCCAACTTTTTATTTAATTTTTATTTCTTTATTATTTTTTCATATTCGGAACCTGATATTTTGGATAGTTTCGGATATCCGAAAATAAGTTTTCGGATATTTCGGATATTTTCGAATACTTTGGATATTTTCGGATATCCGGAAAAAATAAAAACTAAATTTTCCGATCCGAAATATTTGAAAAAATTTAAAATCACTATCCGAATCTGAATCCGAAAAATTCGGATATCCGAAATTACGCATATCCGAATTTTCGGATATTTCGGATTCGGATTTTCGGATACGGATAGTTTTGAACACCCATAATAACCGCATGTGCAAATTTAGATTTCAAAATAAGGTGATTAAACTGTATCCTTTGGGCCTGTACTATTTCAATAACAACACACAACTCACTGTCGTGACCCCACAAGACTTGAACAACTTGATCATCTCTCTTTCAAGTTTCAATGCAATAGCATATGCTTAAGATGATTCCCAGTTTTCCTCACCGAATATCCATAAATCAATTTGGATTCCCATATTCGTTAACCAATATTCCCCAATAAAAAAAACATCCACCTTTTCTACTTGCTTACAAGTAACCACCAATCACAATGCCAAAAGCTTCATTCTTTATAAACCCCTCTTTCGCCCCTGCATCTACATCTTGCTTCTGCTTCAAGATTTGAGTGTTTTAGAACAATACCCACCTGCTAGAAACCATAAAGATTCAATCTTTTTGGGTTTATAACAATACCCATCTGCTATAAACCATAAAGATTCAATCTTTTTAAGTTTTAGAATGACAATTGAGGAGATCAAAGAACATGAAGAAGAGGGTCCTCCTCCTCAGGTTGAATATGAGATCACTAATAAACCTAGAAGAATTGCTCTCTTTGTTGAGCCTTCTCCCTTTGCGTGAGTTTTTCTTTCTTTTGATTTAGTTCATTTTGACTTATGTTATTTGATGATTGTAGTTCTTGCAGTTTGTTTTGTTATTTGATAGTTGTTGGATTGTGTTGTGTTGGGTAGAAAGTCAACTGCTTATGTTGATGTTGTGTGGTGTTGATTGTGAGTTGGTAGATAAGTTTTTTTTTTGAATGCCAAATTTTGGATAGGGACCACTGAAGTATCATCGTGCCATCAGCGGAACCACCCGATCATATCCATCTCCACTAGGCATAATGCCTATACACCAATTCAGGAGGAAAACCAATAAATATGGGAAAAAACCCCTTGTGGGAATCGAACCCAGGACCTATTGGTCCCAAAGCCTTATCCCACCCCTAATATGCGACTTATATTGTGATTTTGATGTTAGAGATGATAGATTGCTAACTAATTATCAAATGTATGCTATTTTCAAGTTGTTATACACTGCAAAGAGCAGTATATAAATGTTCTAATGGCATGTGTGTTTGCTTTTTGGTAACATAAGCATTTTCAATGGGATGTAACAGAGCATATAAGTTACACGAGTATGCGATTACCATATTATTGTTGCAAATTATTACACCATTTTAGCTTCTAGTTTTGTCTCAAATCAAAGGAGCCTCTTTTGGTCATTTCAACTTTTATGTTCCTGAAGAACATATTAGTACACGCTTTGTGGTTATTAACATATCAAATCGTTAATAGCTTTGCTTAATTCTTTCTTACATTTTGAGCACGTTATAGTCGTGTAGGATATGTAATGGTGATGCAGCTTATTTCATTGTACAGAAAAGACTTCTTTGCCCTTTCGTTATAATGCCACCACCTTCTTTTCTAAGAGGGTTGTAAATCTGCAACCTCTTTCAACTAAAAATAACTATACTAAACTTAAAAACTTTAGTTACACAATTGTTATTTGTACTACATCATTTTCAAAAGAAATAAATATTATTCTTAGTTGTTATCACCAGTTAATCAAATTGATGAAGAGATCAAGACTCATTTGCTGCTATCTAATCTTTATTACAGGTATGTGTCTGGATACAAGAACCGGTTCCAGAACTTCATTAAATATTTGCGCGAGATGGGGGATGAGGTATAGTACTTTTATATCATATATATATAGATATCGATTCTATTTACTTATTTAGCTGTTTTATAAAAAGTTCCTAACATAATCTTTGGTTACTATTATAGGTGATGGTTGTAACGACACATGAAGGGGTGCCAGAAGAATTTCATGGAGCAAAATTGGTTGGCTCACGAAGGTTAATTGCTTTCACTTGTTCAATTGATTAAATTATGATTATACGGATATATTATCATACTAAAGGTTTCTTGAATCCTCTTTGTGCAGCTTTCCGTTCCCATGGTACCAACAAGTGCCACTTTCTCTTGCCCTAAGCCCTAGGATCATCAACGAAGTTAAACAGTTCAAACCGGACATCATCCATGCATCGTCTCCTGGTATCATGGTACGTATGTATGTTGTATGTTATGTGTGTGCGTGTAGATATTTCATAGTTACTGACATTTTTAAATTTTAATATTAGGTTTTTGGAGCGCTTACGATTGCAAAAATGCTGTCGGTCCCCATCGTGATGTCCTATCATACACATGTGCCTGTGTAAGTGAAACATTTGAGCCAACTCATGGATATGTTATATAAGTATATGCGCAAACCGCACTGAAGAGAACGAACTTTAGGCTTTCTCTGATATTAGCAACCAACTTTAGATTAGGCGTTAAATAGAAACCAACTTACACTTTGTTACCAATTATATATGTGGCAACTGGCAACTTATTTGGCAATATAACTTATATGTATATAGAGTAAAATGCCATTTTCGTCCCTGAGGTTTGGCCACTTTAGCGACTTTCGTCCCTAAAGTGCCATTTTCATCCAAAAGTTTAAAATCTTGCCATTTTAATCCCTGAGACCCAGATTGCGGGGGATGAAAGTCTTGGTTTTAAAAAGTGCGCCTGAGGCGCGCCTAGGCGTGCGGCGCACTAAGGCGCAGGTCTCAGAGAACCTCATGGCACCTGAGGCGCGCTTTTTCCACAAAGCGCAAGAAAAGCGCATTTTTTGGGGGTTTTTTGAGGTCTGAGGCGCGCGCCTTATGTATTTTGGGTGTTTTTATGTTGTTTTTATGCATGAAAGTGTTGGACAATAGGTTTTTTGGCTTGTATATGTAGGTAAAATCATATATAAACCTTAGTTATAACTGTATTTTGGATAAGGGATGCTATAAACCTATGGGATATATATATAAAAATTTATATAATCTTCTTGCGCCTTGGGTACGAAAAGCCCAACGCCTTTGCGCTTCGCGCCTCATTTTTAGACCTCGTTGCCTTTGTGCACCTCTTGCTTTTTAAAACCAAGACGAAAGTCGCAATAAATTGCCAACCCAAAGAATGAGAATGGCACACAAAAAAAAAAAAACCCAAAGGTGAAGGACTGAAATGCACAAAAAAGTCTTTTTTGATGGAACAAGCAAATATGCCCAAACCTTAGAGACGATTTTGGCATTTTACTCGTATATATATTTGGTACTTATTTTAAAATTGAAATTTGGAGGTCATGTGTCAAACTTATAATTTTTTTAAATTTTCAATTAATATGACGTTGGTTGCTAAAATCAGTAATCAAGTGCTCGTCTAAATCTCTTTTCACCTAATTTAAAGTTGATTTCTAAAATCAGGAAAAAGTGCAAAGTTTAATTCTATTTCGTGCAGTTGCCAATTAATATACATATGTACATAATGTATACAAACACACATTTTTAATGCTACAAGTTTTTGTTGAATACAGATACATACCAAGATACACATATAGCTGGTTGGTCCAGCCAATGTGGTTAGTTATAAGTATGCAATGATTCTTCCTTTTTTTTTCTTATTTTTTTTATAATTCAAGATCTCATTGTTTCGGAATTTTGATATAAGAAGGTTGTTTTTTTTGTCAGAGTTTCTTCACCAAGCTGCTGATCTTACATTGGTACCGTCAGCTGCTATTGCAAAGGATCTTCAACAATACAAAGTTGCAGCATGTAATTATATATATTTCGATGAACTTAACTTTTTAATGCTTTGCACCAAATAAACGGTCAGAAAAAGGATTTTTAATTGGTTATTTTATTAATGAAATAACAAGTTTTTTGTTTTGTTTTTTCAGCGAACACAATTCGTCTGTGGAATAAGGGTGTGGATTCGGATAGCTTTCATCCGAAGTTTCACTCTCATGAAATGCGAATTAGACTATCGTATGCTTCTTCTTTGACCAACTAAAATTATGGTTTTCATTAAAAAGTAGAGGTGGTAACTTTGACCCATTAACGTGGGCTAGGTTCTAATTGTGACGGGTCAAATAAAAAAAGAGCTAATAGGGGAACGGGTCAAATAGCTTGAACATGTGATGTCAAGCGGGTTGAAAATCATTCAAAGTCTATATTAAATCAATCTATAATTTTACTTTTTACAAAATGACAAAAAATGGTTTATTTGAAACAAAAGCACCAAATACTATGGTTGGAACATTGTTCATTTCTGTTTTTTATTCATTCAGAAATGGTGAACCTGATCGACCATTGATCGTACATGTTGGGCGTATCGGAGTCGAGAAAAATTTGGATTTCCTTAAAAGGTAGCTTCTACTTTATTTATTCCCTTCATTCCAAAGTTTATTCTGGTTTATAGGATTTTATTTAACCATTAATCATCATCATCATCATCATCATCATAGCAAAGCTAAGGTAGGGTCTGAGAGGGTAAGATGTAGACAACCTTACCTCTACCCCGTAGGAATAGAGAGGCTGCTTTCAGTGAGACCCCCGGCTCGATAGTAGTTTTGCATCAAGCCTTGGAGATAAGGCACATAACACTCAACAATTGGACAAAGGCCGATTAGTGCATGTACCCTTTTGTCTTTCGGCTATCAACACCACCACATGATGCATGATTAACCATCCCCCTCTTTTAACGTTATTTTCACGAAAGGGAAATTGGCCATTAATAATCCCACCTAGACCTTATTGGCCATTAATAATGGGCTAAACTATCTACACACCAAGTGTGTAGATAGACACCCTTAAAAGGTGTTTTTAGTCCTTATATGCACACCCTGCAGTGTCGAACTGTGGCCAAAACGCGGCGTTTTGGTCCGGTTATCCAGACAAAGACTGACGGGTGTCTGATGGGTCTGTTGACCGGACCAAAACGCCGAGCTTTGGCCGCGTTTTGGTCCTGTCAACCAGACCGGGTGTTAGTCTTTTGTCTGGTTGATAGGACCAAAACATGGCCAAAGCTCGGCGTTTTGGTCCGGTCAACAGACCCGTCACACACCCGTCAGTCTTTGTCTGGTTAACCGGACCAAAACGCCGCGTTTTGGCCACAGTTCGACACTGCAGGGTGTGCATATAAGGACAAAAAACACCTTTTTTGGTGTGTAAATAGGCAAAATGGTGTGTAGATAGGTACACCCTTAATAATCCCACCTCAGAATATTCCCCCCACCAGTCCCACCTTTCACCTATTTTTCCTACAATGGTCCCCCGTTAAAAAAAACTTAACGGAGTTAAGTTTTTTTCCAAATTACAAACAGATTTTTAAGGCTTTTGATCAGAACGACGATACGAGTCCATTGATGTAAAACTTGCCTCGAAACAGTGCTCCAAACGATGAAAACGGCGCTTCAATTCGGCTGTTTAAATTTCCAATTAACAAAAATCAAGTCACTTGGAGCACCATTTCGAAGTAAGTTTTACATCAATGGACTCGTATCGTCGTTCTGATCAAAAGCCCTAAAAAATTTGTTTGTAATTTGGAAAAAAGCTTAACTCCGTTAAGTTTTTTTAACGGGTGACCTTTGTAGGAAAAATAGGTGAAAGGTGGGACTGGTGGGGGGAATATTCTGAGGTGGGATTATTAATGGCCAATTAGGTCTAGGTGGGATTATTACAGGCCAATTCCCCTTCACGAAATTAGTAAAATAATGTTAAAATTAGTGCACTTTCACTTTTGCCCCCTGAGCGTCCACACATATATAAATTATATGTGCATACTGGAAGCGAGGCTAATTATTTAACCATTAATCAAATATCTAAATGCTATACAATTTATAATTTACTATTTGCAATGTTAGAAACAAAGATTAACGAGATAACCTTTTATAAGATGGTTTGAAGTTAATCTTTTCCGATAAGTAGTTTAAGCTTGCTTATTTCGCAGATCACTTGTTGGATCTAAAATTGCAAGTTTGCCCTTATTGTGAATTAAGTTGTTTTATATAGGCTAATTACTTACAAAGCATAACCAATAAGTTGTTTAAATAAGCAATTCCAAAGATCTCCTCAATGTGTTTTTATATGTTACATTACATAATGTTTGGTTAGCAAAGTAACTTCTTACTTTCTATTGGTATGATTACTTATGTGTATACATACATATCCTCACCCTCGTATTCTCATTCCTTTTGGGGCTTTTCGAATCTTAGCGTCGGACAACAATTACTGACACGACACATAAATAAACAGGCTAACCCGTTTTATTAAACAACTCAACTAAACATGACTTGTTTAATATATGGGTAACCTATTACCCCGTTTTAAAGGTTTTTTTAAAAGGTTTCTGTTTAGTTTTTTTAAGGGGATATCGAAAAAGTGTTCGAATTTAAATTAAAATTTTGATTTTATTAATTCCTCTCTAAAAACTTTGAAAAACTTTGTTCACTAGTTCTAACTGCTTATTCTCCAATCCTTTCCATTTGATTCTTCTAATCTTGAGCTAAATGTATAAAACAAAGTTTGTTAATTAGGAATGAGAGAGAAAGAAATAGAAACAATTAAAAGAAAATAATTTGATTGTGGCTGTTTGGCAACTTCTTAATGGTTAAGTGCTGAACCAATAAGAGGTCTGAACCATTAAGAGCCAGTATAATGCTTAACCATTCAGAGGTAAATGTCTGACCAATTCAGATTAGAGGTCTTAACCATTCAGACTCGGTATAATGCTTAACCATTCAGAGGCAAATGTCTGAACCATTCAGACATCTGCTTGCGAAACACCATTAAGTGCTGAACCAGTAAGAGGCCTGAACCATTAAGAGCCTCATTAAGAGGCAAACAAACAGCCCCAAACACGACATGATTTGAAGTGGGTTCGGCATAAATAAACATATGGGTTGGGTTCAAGCAGAAAAATTCAACCCGCCAACTCATCAACCCTGTCAACCCGACACAATTTACACCCCTAAGTTATCAATCACACACTTCGGTACCTCATTGGTAATCTTAAAGATCCATATCAATATTATCAATTTCTAACGGTCAGAATGGGTAAATAAGTACGTTTAGCTCGAAATTTCCAAAAGGGAAATGATAAGACTTCTAAAGTGTTCATTGTTCTATTATTTGAGCAGTGTCATGGAGAGGATCCCACATACAAGAATTGCTTTTGTTGGAGATGGTCCTTACAGGTAACCAACTAAACTTCTTTCAAAAAAGAAAAAAAAAACGAATTTAAATTAAAAAATCATTTAAAAACTAGCCGTTTTGACGTGGGAAAATGTGGGCATTCGCAGGGAGGATCTCGAAAAACTATTTGAAGGAATGCCAGCCGTATTCACGGGTATGCTACAAGGTGAAGAACTATCTCAAGCGTACGCTAGTGGAGACGTATTCTTAATGCCTTCAGAATCCGAAACGCTCGGGCAGGTAGTCCTGGAAGCCATGTCATCAGGGCTGCCCGTGGTGGCAGCCCGGGCAGGTGGTGTACCTGATATTATCCCAGCCGATCAAGAGGACAAAACAGGGTTCCTCTTCAGTCCTGGAGATCTCGACGACTGCTTAAACAAACTAGTCCCGTTGTTACAGGACACAGAGTTACGCGAAAAGATTGGGCAGGCTGCCCGAATGGAAATGGAGAAATATGATTGGCGGGCAGCCACACGAGTGATTAGAAACCAACAGTATAACGCTGCGATATGGTTTTGGCAAAAGAAAAGAGAACAGTTGATGAAGCCGTTGTTATGGTTGGCAAAGTGTTTTCTTCCTACAGATCAGCATCCAAAGATATCTGCTGGGTAGGTTTGTACATTTGAATTGTAATGATGTTTTTTTGTAAAAGTAAGTGTGATATATTGGTTTGGTTGTAGGATAGATATTGGTGCATTGTTTTTAGTATTTTGAAACAGTGTCATGTATTTGTAATATTATTTGGATATGATATTCATAATATGTATGTATGTATGTTTATGATATGTATCCTAAAAACTTTGAATATGTATATATATATATATATATATATATATATTTTGTAGCAATGCTTTTAGTTATGTGACGTTTATATATAAAACTAGGTTATTGCCCCGTGTAATACACGGGCTGAATCACAATTACAATATGAAACAAATATATTCATAACATGGTCTAAATATACGTAATATAGAGTAATATGCAAACCAAATATGGTACAAATTTTGTAGAATGTCAAAGGGTTGTATGTGCAAAAATTAAACATAAATAATTATTATACAGAAAATAAAACGACACATCATTCGTCTATCTACAAGTATATATTATGTATGATAATAATTGTTATAATAATTATTATACAGAAATTACATGTAATAATGAAAAAGAGTAAATTACTATTTTGGCCCATGTGGTTTAGCCAGTTTAACCCTTTCAGCCCAAAAAAGAATCTTTTAACATATCAAACTCCGATGTTGCATTTTATAACAGTTTTGGCCCCTGACACTAACTTTGTTACTTTTTTTGCAGCTAAGTGTAAGAGTAATTAGGTAATTATATACCTTAGGGGATATTTTTGAGAATTACAAAGTTATTTTAATATTTAAGAAATTATTAATGCAATTACTCAAGTTTTTTTTATTGTTCCATTATTTTCACGATTATTATTTAACAAAATATGTTTTATATATACAAATAAATATGTATTTTCATTAAGCGTTTGTTTTTTATAAACATCGTTTTTAAAATCATTTGTTTTTAGCCTTTTTTTAAACCGTCATCGTTTTTAAAATTATTCATTTTTAAACCGTTTGTTTATTAAAATCGTTCTTTTTAAAGTTGTTTGTCTTTTAAAGTCTTTTTAAAAGATTCATTTTATATCGTTTTTTAAATCATTTATTTTTTAAACAATTTTAAACAACTTACTTTTTTAAGTTGTTAGTTTTTAAAAGTGTTTCTTTTTAAACCGTTGCTTTGTAGGAGTGGTCCCATAAATGACTTCCGGTACAGAATTTCGTCTGCCATTTTGTAATTTATTGCTTTGTTCTGGATTTTCCTAGCTTCTGCCTTTCCTTCCGGAAGTTTGCCATGTTGCAGGTACATGATGATCGGGGACATCCAGGATGGGTTGCCAATCTCTACGATGTTTGCTTGCTTAAGAGGGATGGAAGGATTGGATAGTACCTCAATGCGCACCTCTTTTGCTAGATGCCTGAAACTTGTGGCGGCCAATTTGCTCAGTGCATCCGCATGCTTGTTCTCGCTTCTGTTTATGTGATTTATTTTGAACATTTGGATTTGGCTGATTAGCATTCGCGCTTGTTCTAGGTATAACGCCATAGCTTCGCCTTTTGCATCGTAGTGCCCATTAACTTGCTCGGCCACCAATTTTGAATCAACGTTAGTTTCAAGATTTTTCGCTCCCATTTTAAGCGCTAAACGGAGGCCTGCCAGAAATGCTTTATATTCTGCCTCGTTGTTCGTGCTCCGAAAATCCAATCGTATCACATATGTTAGTTCGTGACTGTCTGGGCTGACCAATCAGAGGCCCGCGCCTGCTTCATCGTCATTAGAAGCTCCGTCTGTGTGCCGAGTCCAAACCCTATCGTCAAAAACAGGAACAGGGTTTTGGATTGCTTCACATTCTTGTACTTTGTCTATGGGAACTTCTGTGGCGAAGTCTGCTAAAACTTGCCCTTTGATTGTTGGTCACGGTCTATATAGGATATTGTATCCTCCCAGCTCAATAGCCCACTTAGCTAATCTCCCCGTGACATCGGGTTTGGACAGAATTTGCCCTAAGTGGTAATTGGTGAGAACTGTGATAACATGACCAGAGAAATACCGGCGTAGGTGTCGTGATGCATGTACTAGAGCGAGGACCAGTTTTTCTATCATCGAGTAGCGCGTCTCCGGGCCAGTGAGCATCTTCCTGATATAATATATTGGAGTCTGAATGTTCTCTCGTTCCACCATTAACACTGCACCAACCGCTACTTCTGCAGCGGATAAATACAAGATCAGCGGTTCTTTTTCTCGTGGTGCTGTCAGCGTTGGCAGCTGAATTAAACATTCCTTCATTTGCTTGAAGGCCGCTTCCGCTTCTGGTGTCCACTGGAAGTGGCTTTTCTTGGCACAATTGCGTAGTGTGCTAATGAACGGATAAGACTTTGCAGCATGATTCGCCAAGAATCTGTTCAAGGCTGCTAATCGTCCTGCGAGCCTTTGCATTTCTTTTACTGTTGCAGGTGACGGCATCAGCTGGATGGATTGTACTTTCTCCGGGTTTACTTTAAAAGCGTCTCTTGTTACTATAAAACCCAAAAGTTTTCCTTCTTCCATTCCGAAGGAACACTTCCTTGGGTTAAGTTTTAAGTTCACGCTGCGCAAAGAATCGAACGTGCGCTGAATGTTTGCGAGCATTGTTTCCTCTTCGTGGCTCATGACGACGAGGTCATCTATATATACCTCGACTGTTTTTGTCACACCCTGACTTTTGCGGAAGCGTGATTATGGGGTGACTTACTTGTTATCATTGCATTCAACCATATCAAACAATCTATATGATAATACCAAAGATTTGTCATCCATAAAATGAGTTTAAAACATAACAACATTGTCTAAAACGTAGACTTCAAATTTAAGTTTTACAAACCAGATGAATTGTGTAAAAGTTTGCTAAGGACTCGTCAAAGATAATAGTTGTAATCAAAGTTTGGAAGACGTGTCTCGTCCAGGATTAAGACACACTAGCCAAACCCAAAAACCATGGATGACATCTTTATACTTAACATGACTTGAAACTCCAACGCCCGCCAGATCCATACTTAATTTCCTGAAATACATGTAGTTTGAAAAACATCAACAAAAGTTGAGCGAGTTCATGTGTATGTGAGTTTGTATAAATCGTTAATGTGTGTCTGCATAAATCGTTAAAATGTGTCTGCATAAATGTATGCCCTTGGTATGTAGCAATAAGGAAAAAACAGATCAATTAATGTGTAGCTAATACATTAATAAGTGACATGGTCTAGGAAGCACTCAAACCTGTAACGCGTATTTCATACCGGTCCTTCCGGCGGAACGACATAGTCACCACATGCAGCCACACGCTGGCCCATGTGTGGGGCTCGCAACACCCAATAGATCTATCACTCATGCCCCCCGGTCCTTATACAAGGATTAATGGTCTTACGATAATAGCCTATCCATTCACGTGATCTAGCAGTAAATTCCTTAGCTAATCATACCATGTATAAAAGTGTCTGTAATAATTGTAACATGTATTTCACCCCCGAAGTTATAAAACTGAAAACAATTAAGAGAAAAGGGGGACATGAGCTCACTGTTTTGCGTCTTCGTATCCAATGTAACTCGAAGCTTCCACTAGAACGCACGACTACCTACATGTGTACTAACGTCTATTAGACGAACGGGTCGTGCCTTGTTTTAATATTGATTGGTGCCTTTGAGTTACGTTTAAAAGTGTCTTTGGTAGTATTCCAAGTTATATAACTGGTTGTTAAAATAATAAATATTTTAACTTGCATTTTCTTTTGGAATAATTTGTTAAACAATATTTTTGTAGTAATACTTCTCATGTATTTGTATTCGCATTTCCTTCCCAAGGATGGGGGGTATCTCATACTTTGTGTATTTTATTCCTTGCAATTTGGTATTATTTTGGAGTTATAATTTCCATGTTATTTTGTAAGTTATATTATTTTACCCTAAAATAATATAACTAGTTCACAAAATATACAAATGATCACACAAGTGTCTTAGTATGAAATACATATTCTAAATACATATTTACCCATTTTTATTCGCGAAAAACCAACCTCCGATACTTTGTATTTAGTAACAAAATTTATGGCGAAGTTTATATTTGAAACACAAGTTATAAAATATACTTGTAACACTCGTTCAGAAAAATATTTACTAAGTGTTAGGATTTTCGGAAAATTTCGCCATAGTCTCCTTTGTAAATGGAGGTGCCCATGCTAAATAGCATATCATTTTCTTTAACATATAACATGTTAGATCGTTCTCAAATAACCAACCCGTCATTTAGACATGCAAAATACTACTTATATCATTTCAGTTTTAATATACAAAAACCGGGCTGTTTTCGGGCATTTTAATAAAATAGTTATCTTATTCCAAAAATTCCCAAATTTTTACAGAATGCCTTATACGATCCAAATATTATTGTGTAAAAATATCGGGGTCCAGTTCATTACCAATATTTTACCGGACTGCAATCAGGTTTGTCATTTTCTGATTGCAGTCTACGAAATAATTCATCTAAAATTTATCGTAAGTCCGTTTGACAAAATTCCAGTGGGAGAATTACTACGACATCAGTGGTCACCTACAGTACAATTTTTATGAGCTGATTTAACATTGATTTCAAGTTATGACTAAAAACATATCACCCATTTACTGCAGTGAAAACTCAGCTTTAGCTACTGTTACAAAATGGGTCTTTAAAAATAGTAAACAACCTCGAAAAATTATGATTCCAGTGTCATTTGATCAGTTTTTCAAAAATACCCAATTTAGGCTTCAGAAAATCAGTTTTTCGTTTTATTATGATCCGTTTACAGCCAGTTCAAGTTGGCTGGAAACTTTACTCAGCATACTTTTTATAGTCTAAATACCCCTAAAATGTACCCATACGATTACCATTTGTTCTAATAACGATTTATATCATAACGTAAGTCATTTACAACAGGTTAACGTTTACAGCAAGAAAACGAGAGCGGTCCTTGAGCTTCCGAACACACCGAGCTTAGTTGTTTGCACTTTGACACCTTTGTACACCCTTTAAATGGTAGGAAATGATAAAAAAAATGTTGATGATGGTGGTATGTGGTCGGCCAAACAAAGAAAGAAGGAAGAGAAGAAGTTTGTTTGAAGTAGTGTGTTGAAATGAATATGATAATCCCATGTGCCTCCTTATAACCCACTATTACCCCTTTAACCTTTGTGCAAAGTGTCTCTAAATCCCCCAACATAATCCATTATAATATTGATCAAATCCATGGGTGGGGGACACCCATGGTGACCGTCTTCAAGGGGGGGGGGGGGGTATAGGGTTGGGTTTTAATGGTAAGGTTACTAGTTTAGTTGGATTTCAAATATTTAGTTAGTGTATTAAGGTGTGATAATAAATATATAGTGTGTTAGGGTGTTCGGAGACCCTAACTAGCTCAGAAAAATAAAAACAATGTGTTTGGCAATATTTTTATGTTCCGGGTAAAGTTCGGTTGTTCGGTTGGATGTTGATCCGTTAAAGTGCTAAATAAAGCTTTAAAGTGTCTTTTATATTATTTTTAGTGACACAATTAATTCCCAATACTTTGGAAAGTGTCTAGGACTATTTTGCCAAGTTTTTGCACCTTACTAGCATTGTTAAATGTTGAATCTTGGTTATATAGTGCAGAATTCTGCACTTTAAGTATGTTTTAGGCACTTCCGGGCACTATAACTATCACCTAGTGACGCAGTTTTATGGTTCTCACCTCCCTACACTCCCTACTAGTGTAGTACTCTATCTCTGGCTCATACTGGCCTCAAAACATTGTCTGTCTAGGTTCTGGCATTGTCAGCATGTTTCCTGGGTTATCCGCTCAGTGTGCTAACTGTCTTTGTGCATCAAGTTTGTCACTAAAGTTTGTGTGTAATGAATGGAGTGACAGCATAAAATGTGATGCATATGTATGTATGTTAAAGAAGTCAGGAAGCAGTTTAATCACAGTTGTAATCAAGGACAGTCATTAAGCACAAATTTAATATTAATTAATTGTACGGATGCATGCAAATTTGACAGTTGTCACATTCTCCCCCCCCCCCCCGTTAAGAAAATTTCGTCCTCGAAATTTGTACTACCTTAACTCCTTATGGTTACGTCACATGTGTATACATATGAATAATACCGAGGTAAATAATCACTAAACCGAATCTAACCTTACTCACATCAGGTGAGTCCAAGAATGTATAACCACCCGAGTCCTATGGGTAAAAGGTGTGTGCTTTAGCATTTGTTGTCAAAGGTACAAGACGTATTTGACGTATAGTCTAGTGTAATCTAGCTAGCAGGGGGTTCCACAAAAGAGGTGTTTTGACTAATAAGATTCTCAAACGATCGATCACAGTATGCAAACAAGTTTTCACAAACCATAGCATCCGCTATATGAATTCAAAATCAATAACTCAAACGTACTAGTAAAATAATATGTCAACCCTCGAATAATTGAATGGTGAGGTTTAGTGTGTTGACATTCTTAAATTTCGAAGGTACACCGAATGAAATACAAGCGAATCTGGTGTATCATTGTCGTGATTCGTAGTTGCATCAGAAATGTTTAAATGACAAGTCAAACGAAAGTATATGCAGTTTTGTGTAAAACGATTGACCCTGATTAGCACAAGCTACAAGTTTGTAATGACACCACAAGGTGTCGTACTGACATAGTTTAAGTATAGTGGTGACTGAACAAGTTCACCGTTTCAGAACTCAAATGAAAGTATGCTGAAACAATCTGAAGATTTGATTTACACAATGCCTTAAGGCTTTCAGTTGGATATGGAACATCAAAGGACCACTGTTTCCGATGAAAAGCAATAATTACTGTGGGACGTGTGACCAGAAATGAAAGAATCGTTAAGTGGTTCATTGTGATATGAAATGAATCGATGTACCATTGCCTTAACACACAACTGTGTTGAGACTGCTTTGGTTGCGATAAACAAAACGGATTTAGAACAAGTCAATAAATAAGTAATTGAGTTTGTGTATGAGGTGCGTAACCAACTTAGTGCAAGCTTATTTTTGTGAAAGTGTCACCACTAGGTACTGAAACCAACAAATGATTTAGTAGAGTCGTAGACCAAACAAGTCTACTATGACTTGAAATAAAATAATCTTTGCTAATTATTTGAATATGACGCTCTCAATACATCATATGACGTCTAAAATTGTATATGCGAGATGGATAAGTTCAAGCAATTGAACTTGGTTTTAGCGTGACCCAGCAATAAACGTATGTATCAACGAAGGAATCTCATCATGGTTACTAAAATAAACCGTGAGTGTAACTTGAAAGGAGAGAAGTCTCAAGACAGTATGTCGACATGGTAACAAAAGAGCCAATAATAACAATAATGTAGGTCATTCGAAGCATGAATCAGTAATTAGGTTTCGCAAGATAATATTTAAATTTCAATGAAGTGTTTGTTCAAAACGAAACCACATGCGTAGCAAATGATGCATGTATGTCAGATAAGTTTCCAAGAAAAGGAATAATGAGTATCTGCCAACATGAAGAAATGACCAGACATTGAAACAAATGTGTGTTCGCTCTCAGCAAGAAAATTATTGTGATGCAACTACCATTAAAGGGGAGTAGAGATGTAAACATCTACTCGCTAGAAGTAAAAGAAATTCAAGTACTCTCTGTTTGGTCAACCGAACTGGCATATGTGTCAGGTTAATGGTGTCAGCTCGAGTTAACGGATGTGGTTCCTAAGTAACAACCTTTGTGAGTTTGGACCTGGTTCCTGATGGTCCTAAGTACAGGTTTCCTAGATTCTCAGAGTTTCGTATTCGGTGTAGAATCGTTCTGTGCATCGTGTAGGAAACGCCATTCATATGTATGTTTAAAACAGGTTATTGTCCCACAATTTTCCCCCGGTATACTTTCTTCCTGAATCCACAGCTAATGGCACTCGATCATCGATCAGTCGGGAGGTACTGGTTGGATCCTCGCAGTTAATCAAATAAGTAAGTCGTCAGTTCTTAACATAAGTCGCTGACTCTTGTTGGCTAGCTCGTTCGGCTCCTGGTAGTTTGATGTTCATTTGAAAATCATCGTCCTTTCTCTTGATGAGCAGAACTGGGGTTACCCAAAATGGAAATTTTTGGTCTGTTATCTTCCTTCTCTACCCACTACTGAAATTACACTGACAATTCTTGCATTTCCGAAGGTGTAATCCGTTAGGGTGCGTTGGTTGCAGGCGCAACGCCTGGAATCAAATTGATGCGAAATTCGACTTGTCGTCGAGGAGATAATTCTGGCAAGTCTTTGGGAAAGACTTCAGGATATTTCCCTATCACGGAAATATCTTCGAGTTTTGGGTTCTTCGGCTCCCTTGTCCACGACATGAGCCAAGAAAACAACACATCCTATACGCAACAATATTTTTTTTTGTGCCTTCAAGTAATTAGTAATCTGTAGAGGTGTATCCTGCTTCAGGAGTCACGATCATTCCTTCGTTCGCCATCGGGATGCGGATATCAATCTCCGCTCGATTGCTTGACAACTGGTCCATCCCAGTTACCATGTCAAGACTTCTCCTTAACTGGTTCTTATCAAGTACTGGATATCTATCTTACGTACTGCTAAAACAAGTATATTCTGAAGCTAAAATCTGACAATAATGTCAAATAGCACAGACGCATAACATTGACTACTATGATACGTACCGATGGCCATGTTTGGATCCTTGCGTGCTTCCCTAGCTCCAGTGTTAGACATTCTTCCCATGATTTTGTTTAATCTCCCTTGGACAATCTTTCTTAAAGTGCCCCATATCACCGCAGTTATAACATCCCTTACCTTTCCCTTTTCCTTTCTTTCCACGCTTCGTCTCACGCCAACACGTTTCCCTGTTGTGTCCCACTTTGCCACAGTTGTCACACTTTCCATTTTTACATCGCCCGGTATGATGACGTCGGCACCTGTCGCATTTAGGTAGTTTACCCATGTACTCTTTTCTCTTTTTGGCCTTGTTGTTGCTACTCGTCTGGGTACCCTGTTTGAAATTTGCTAACTTTCTCTTGTTGTCTCCAGATGACTCTACATGAGTCTCCTTCTTCCCCTCAGAGGTTGAAAATTTGTTCATCCTGATTGCCTCTTCAGTCAAGGCTATACTTAGATTGATGGTCTCAGTGATCGTTGCAGGCTTTGATGTCGTCACCATGCTCATGATTTGGGGTGCCAATCCCCAAATGAAAAGCTCAATCTTGTTAAACTCTGGATCTACCATGTAAGGAACGATACGCGACAGAACTTGGAACTTCTCCACATACTCAGCTATTTTTGGACCTTCCATCTTCAAGTTCCAGAACTCAGTTTCCACCTTCTGGCTTTCTGTTCTCGAACAGTACTTTTTATGCATTAGCTCTTTCAGCTCGTCCCATGATAAAGCATACGCAGCAGCCTCGCCCATCGTCTGAACCTGGAGTTTCCACCATGACAGAGCCCCATCTTGGAACAGTCCGGAAATGTACGTGACCTGGTGCTCTGGGGCGCATTTTCTCGCACGCAAAACAGTGTCCGTCTTCTCAACCCAGCGCACGAAGGCTACGGCACCCCCAGTGCCGTCGAAAATTAGGGGCTGGCAGCCTAAGAACTGCTTGTAGGTGCAACCTGCGATACAAGCAACATTATTCGCGTAAGGTATTAGCAAAGCACTTGTGGAAATGTCCAAACGTTTTGTAATGTGTCTTAAAGGACTAAACATTACCGTTGGGTGGGTTATTTCCCGAGGTACCTCCGCTGCGCTCAGAGCGAAGGGCCTCGTACTGTGTGATGACCTGTAAGAAGCATTCTTGAAATTCCGCCTCTGTCGTTGGCAGAGGGTTGTTGGTATCGGTGTTCCCTTGAGTCGACATATTCCTAGAAGAAAGTCGGTTAGGTCAGGTCTTGTTAAGGACACGAGCACACAAGTCTCTATTTAACGAATAAGACCTCAGAGGTATATTACATATATGTATATACGCAGTCGTTATAACATTCAATCACGTATCATCACAATTATTGCACAACTTGTAAATAGGAACGTAGCAAGTAAGCATGTAGCATTATAGTTATAGCACAAATATGCTGATCAACAGCGTGCTTAGTGGGAACATAGCGACTGAGTTTTTCATTAGTTATTTTTTTTTTAACTATAAACCTTGGTTCTATATTTCATTAAAACCCCAAGTTATTAGTCATAAGTATTGTCACATGTTTAAAGATGATTGGGCTTTCGTTATCCTCCGACCACAATCACTGTGTCTTACATAATGTATCACATCAGAAGGGACACAGGGTCACCCTACCCTTGTCCAACACGTATATTAGTGTATCAAAATTACGTAGTCAGAAGTGGTCTTCAAAAGTCTCCGCAATCCCGGCTTATCATTAGTGTCTTTACCCAAGTGTAATGCAATCCGCATAAATCCAGAAATCAACTACACTGGTGACTGAGGTGGAGGAGGAAAGAAAAGTAACTGCTAGCACGCGTAAACTCCACCTCGAGCTTGTATATACATCGAAGTAGTTAACTGATCTGCCGCTCGATAGTAAAAGAAACGAGCATCAAAAACCTGGAAAAGGCGTCATAGCAGCAGATGAGAGCGCAAAAGAAGTCTTTGATAATTGTGGAGGATCAAAGTATACTGGCAATAAACAGGGTGGAGGTTGTGGTGTCAACTCAAGCTTCAACATTCTGCGACTTATATCCTCAAACTGTAGCTGATGTGACAGGTGTACTCATCCCGTGTGTAGCCTCCATAATGTGAGGGATGACAAGGGTCTAAAATCATCATAGTGTAGCATAGGAACCATCGAAATGACTTGTCCAGCGTTGTAGAGGTGAATGTAGCAAACAGTGCGACTTGTAAAGTTAGGAAAAATGTTGCCGTAGCAGAAGAATCGTTATGCGGGTGCTGACCTGGAGCGCCTTCCCGAGGTGCGGGTATGTCTTGAACGAAAGCGGTAGGCATGTCGGTGCAATGGAAATCGGTCTTCATAGGTGCAACATCAGCGGTTGCAGGTGCGGTAGAAATGTCTCAACAAAAGGAGATTCAATAGGTGCAGGTACTGGGTCTGGTAAGAGGAGTGCAAGGTATAGTAGTCCAAAGGAAATAAGGTCACGTTTAAGCAGGTTCAGCAGGTGCAACATCAAGCTGGCCCGCAAGGAACTGGAGCTGCCTCAGGGGCAGGTCCTGGGGCGTGTGAAGGTATGTGATATTGAGCAGGTGTTAGTGCAGTAGTCAAAGCGGCGTCGTCGTCCGTGTCTGGAGCAAAAAGCGGTAACCTGCCTGTTTGTAAAGTCGTAAATGTCGCAGACTCAAAGGAGTCTGAAATCGAGTGTATACTAGAATCAGAGGATAGTTTGATAATAGGGATCTCAAAACATAAAGTCAGTAACAGCGTCCTCATCTAACTTTCCATCATCCTGGCTGTCAACGGAAGGATCATCAATAAGCAAATTAACGTCGTCATCAAACAATTTGTCAAAGAGGCAGATCCTCGAGGAAAATAACCACGAGAGGTACGGCATCGAGAATCGGAGCCACGATGTGCTCGTCATTGAAGTTTCCAAATGATAAGGTGGCCGTGGACCGAAACAAGAATGACAGGAAGTCTCTTGTCAAGGAAGCCATCAGCAAGGGTAATTCATCACCAGAGTCTTGCAGCGCGGATGGTTGGCAGTCGTCCTCGTTCTTGGTCAACATGTCAGGGTCACTCTCAGTGTCTGACGTAATTATCTCCGGCGCAGGTACAGTCTCATCATCTGTGGTGGTGGTCGTAGGGTCGTCATCATCTGAGAATTCGTTCCCTGAGGAAAGTGACGTGTGTGTGCCGGTACATAATAGTCATAGCATGCATATTCGCAGTAATCTTTAACACTTTGTGTAAATAAGGGCAATTCATAATGCAATCATGTATCCACATATTCGTCCTAGCCTTCCCAGACTATCCCACCCAGTCTCTCAGACTAAACTCCCTAGTCTCTCAGACTAACTCCCTGGTCTCTCAGACTAACTCCCTGGTCTCTAAGACCAACTCCCTGGTCTCTAAGACCAACTCCCTGGTCTCTAAGACCAACTCCCTGGTCTCTAAGACCAACCTTCCCAGCCTCTAAGACTAAATCCCTGGTCTCTAAGACCAACCTCCCAGTCTCTAAGACTAAATCCCTGGTCTCTAAGACCAATCCTCCCTCAGCCTCTAAGACTGGTCCTCCCTCAACCTTTAAGACTGATCCTCCCTCAGCCTCTAAGACTGATCCTCCCTCAGCCTCTAAGATTGATCCTCCCCCAGCCTCTAATACTGATCCTCCCTCAGCCTCTTTGACTGATCCTCCCTCAGCCTCTAAGACTGAACTATAAATATAAGTTTGAAATGTGTATTTATGCCTTTTTGTTTGTGAAAAAAAATGTGTGTTCCCTGGATCTGGACGTTTAGTGTATGCAATGAAAACATGTTGTAAAACGTTTTCGTGAGAGCCCTAATGATCGTAGTCTAGACTCGAGAGAGAATCCTAGTTCGCTACGATCGAAGCTCTGATACCAAGCTGTCACTCCCTGACTTTTGCGGAAGCGTGATTATGGGGTGACTTACTTGTTATCATTGCATTCAACTATATCAAACAATCTATATGATAATACCAAAGATTTGTCATCCATAAAATGAGTTTAAAACATAACAACATTGTCTAAATCGTAGACTTCAAATTTAAGTTTTACAAACCAGATGAATTGTGTAAAAGTTTACTAAGGACTCGTCAAAGATAATAGTTGTAATCAAAGTTTGGAAGACGTGTCTCGTCTAGGATTAAGACACACTGGCCAAACCCAAAAACCATGGATGACATCTTTATACTTAACATGACTTGAAACTCGAACGCCCGCCAGATCCATACTTAATTTCCTGAAATACATGTAGTTTGAAAAACATCAACAAAAGTTGAGCGAGTTCATGTGTATGTGAGTTTGTATAAATCGTTAATGTGTGTCTGCATAAATCGTTAAAATGTGTCTGTATAAATGTATGCCCTTGGTATGTAGCAATAAGGAAAAAACAGATCAATTAATGTGTAGCTAATACATTAATAAGTGACATGGTCTAGGAAGCACTCAAACCTGTAACGCGTATTTCATACCGGTCCTTCCGGCGGAACGACATAGTCACCACATGCAGCCACACGCTGGCCCATGTGTGGGGCTCGCAACACCCAATAGATCTATCACTCATGCCCCTCGGTCCTTATACAAGGATTAATGGTCTTACGATAATAGCCTATCCATTCACGTGATCTAGCAGTAAATTCCTTAGCTAATCATACCATGTATAAAAGTGTCTGTAATAATTGTAACATGTATTTCACCCCCGAAGTTATAAAACTGAAAACAGTTAAGAGAAAAGGGGGACATGAACTCACTGTTTTGCATCTTCGTATCCAATGTAACTCGAAGCTTCCACTAGAACACACAACTACCTACATGTGTACTAACGTCTATTAGACGAACGGGTCGTGCCTTGTCTTAATATTGATTGGTGCCTTTGAGTTACGTTTAAAAATGTCTTTGGTTGTATTCCAAGTTATATAATTGGTTGTTAAAATAATAAATATTTTAACTTGCATTTTCTTTTGGAATAATTTGTTAAACAATATTTTTGTAGTAATACTTCTCATGTATTTGTATTCGCATTTCCTTCCCAAGGATGGGGGGTATCTCATACTTTATGTATTTTATTCCTTGCAATTTGGTATTATTTTGGAGTTGTAATTTCCATGTTATTTTGTAAGTTATATTATTTTACCCTAAAATAATATAACTAGTTCACAAAATATACAAATGATCACACAAGTGTCTTAGTATGAAATACATATTCTAAATACATATTTACCCATTTTTATTCGCGAAAAACCAACCTCCGATACTTTGTATTTAGTAACAAAATTTATGGCGAAGTTTATATTTGAAACACAAGTTATAAAATATACTTGTAACACTCGTTCAGAAAAATATTTACTAAGTGTTAGGATTTTCGGAAAATTTCGCCATAGTCTCCTTTGTAAATGGAGGTGCCCATGCTAAATAGAATATCATTTTCTTTAACATATAACACGTTAGATCGTTCTCAAATAACCAACCCGTCATTTAGATATGCAAAATACTACTTATATCATTTCAGTTTTAATATACAAAAACCAGGCTGTTTTCGGGTATTTTAATAAAATAGTTATCTTATTCCAAAACTTCCCAAGTTTTTACAGAATGCCTTATACGATCCAAATATTATTGTGTAAAAATATCGGGGTCCAGTTCATTACCAATATTTTATCAAAATTTATTTACCGGACTGCAATCAGGTTTATCACTTTCTGATTGCAGTCTACGAAATAATTCATCTAAAATTTATCGTAAGTCCGTTTGATGAAATTCCAGTGGGAGAATTACTACGACATCAGTGGTCACCTACAGTACAATTTTTATGAGCTGATTTAACATAGATTTCAAGTTATGACTAAAAACATATCACCCATTTACTGCAGTGAAAACTCAGCTTTAGCTGCTGTTACATAATGGGTCTTTAAAAATAGTAAACGACCTCAAAAAATTATGATTCCAGTGTCATTTGATCAGTTTTTCGAAAATACCCAATTTAGGCTTTAGAAAATCAGTTTTTCGTTTTATTATGATCCGTTTACAGCCAGTTGAAGTTGGCTGGAAACTTTACTCAGCATACTTTTTATAGTCTAAATACCCCTAAAATGTACCCATACGATTACCATTTGTTCTAATAACGATTTATATCATAACGTAAGTCATTTACAGCAGGTTAACGTTTATATAACTCAGATTTATCATGTATCATCATCTCTTATCTCGTGATCTTTATGTAAAGCTTCATGTTTGAGTTTTAAGTGTAAGATCTTTTAGTGTTCATAGATTTTCATCATACTTTAACTATTAACCACCTTCATAAGATGTAAAATGAATGGATCTAAGAGACTTACCACTAGCTCAAGGCTAGGGGAGTTCAAGAGTGTAAAAGTGGTGGTTAAAAGAAAACGAGAGCGGTCCTTGAGCTTCCGAACACACCGAGCTTAGTTGTTTGCACTTTGACACCATTGTACACCCTTTAAATGGTAGGAAATGATAAAAAAAAATGTTGATCATGGTGGTATGTGGTCGGCCAAACAAAGAAAGAAGGAAGAGAAGAAGTTTGTTTGAAGTAGTGTGTTGAAATGAATATGATAATCCCATGTGCCTCCTTATAACCCACTATTACCCCTTTAACCTTTGTGCAAAGTGTCTCTAAATCCCCCCAACATAATCCATTATAATATTGATCAAATCCATGGGTGGGGGACACCCATGGTGACCGTCTTCAAGGGGGGGGGGGGTATAGGGTTGGGTTTTAATGGTAAGGTTACTAGTTTAGTTGGATTTCAAATATTTAGTTAGTGTATTAAGGTGTGATAATAAATATATAGTGTGTTAGGGTGTTCGGGGACCCTAACTAGCTCAGAAAAATAAAAACAATGTGTTTGTCAATATTTTTATGTTCCGGGTAAAGTCCGGTTGTTCGGTTGGATGTTGATCCGTTAAAGTGCTAAATAAAGCTTTAAAGTGTCTTTTATATTATTTTTAGTGACACAATTAATTCCCAATACTTTGGAAAGTGTCTAGGACTATTTTGCCAAGTTTTTGCACCTTACTAGCATTGTCAAATGCTGAATCTTGGTTATATAGTGCAGAATTCTGCACTTTAAGTATGTTTTAGGCACTTCCGGGCACTATAACTATCACCTAGTGACGCAGTTTTATGGTTCTCACCTCCCTACACTCCCTACTAGTGTAGTACTCTATCTCTGGCTCATACTGGCCTCAAAACATTATCTGTCTAGGTGCTGGCATTGTCAGCATGTTTCCTGGGTTATCCGCTCAATGTGCTAACTGTGCTTTGTGCATCAAGTTTGTCACTAAAGTTTGTGTGTAATGAATGGAGTGACAGCATAAAATGTGATGCATATGTATGTATGTTAAAGAAGTCAGGAAGCAGTTTAATCACAGTTGTAATCAAGGACAGTCATTAAGCACAAATTTAATATTAATTAATTGTACGGATGCATGAAAATTTGACAGTTGTCACAGTTTTACCAATGTCTTCCCCGAAGACTGTATCCATTAAGCGCTGGTAAGTAGCTCCTGTGTAACAATCCTAATTAACCAACACCCTTGATTATTTTTCCCAATACTCTAATATATTTTAAAACACCCAATATGTCCTAAAATATACCCGTATGTGAAAACCGAGCTCGAAATACAATATAGTATTAAAAATAAATTAAAAACAAGTTTATTTAAGTTGAGGCGGGCCGCGTAGACCCACCCCAACCATCTACGTGGGCGGTATCAAGGTGGATACCGGATTCCTTTGATTCCTTTAGTTAAAGCGGGCTGACCCCGTTTAAGGGTACGCGGGCCGCGATAGATCAACAACGCGGAGACACCCTGAGCTGACACGTGTCGTCATCGTGTCAAGCCTAGTAGATGACCGGGACAAGCTACCCTGTTGACCAGGGTTGACGCGGGCCGCGTAAGCGACCCTTGTCTTTCACGCGGGCCGCGTGAGAGTCCAATATCAGCACTATATAAGAAAGCAACGGGTTTTCGTTTTCCGTCGCTCACAATTTCATTCTCAATCTCAAAATTCTGTAGTAGGCTTATTATAGTCGGGTATTATATCCCCCTAATAGCGAAGTTCTGCTCAGTTGTAAGTATTATAACCCCTGGAGACGTATTAGATACTCTGCCCGATTGATCTAGGGTTCCGTAACGGCTATCGTGGTTCTGCCCGACGTAGTCGTTGGAATGCCGTCTCGGGGAGGGTATTGCTAATGTTAAATTGGGTTATTATACTAACACATGTGCTTTTGTTTAATTTATAGATTATTCCCAGGAAATCCTTACTGAAAACCCTAAAACAGCAATGTGAGTTGATCCACTTTTTGTAAACCTTTTTGTGAACTGTTTTACAAAACCTTAAATATCTTTCCATGCGAATAACCGTATTGAGTATTTGTAAGAATACAATTATAGTGGGTATGTTGGGGTTTGTATACAAAATTTGTTACCACCTGGTCAAGGAGTAACATTTCCACAAGTTGAGTATGACAGTACCACTGATGTTAATTGTTATATCTTGGAAACAAATGTAATTGCGGATGTGCCCTCAATACTGTACACTGTGACTTTTTATTTAAACTTGATTAAATTGGGATTCACTCACCAGTATTTCCCACTGACAAATGTTTTTAAAACGCGTTTCAGGTAACAAAATGTGAAAGCCAAATAGAAGCCAGCTGGACAGCACTGAAGGCTTGGAAAAGTGGAAATAAAGTTACCTAAAATAAAATAGATGTTTTTATTAAATAAAATAGGATTTATTCCTATGAAAACGTATGTACTGTGAACTTGGGTTTTATCCCATTTGTTTAATATTATAAATTATGGTGGTTTTACTCTGATAAACATTTCCTAACTACGGTCCTGATGAAAAAAAAAATCCGCTGCCAAAATTAGACTAATACCACGATACCACCGAAACTGACTCGCGGCCGCCCGTTCCCGGGAACAAGGGATCGGGGGCTGCAACAGAAGGTGGTATCAGAGCTAAGCCACTGATTCAGCCACAAAGGTGTTCTGCTGACATCAAAATGCAAAGTGTTAGGAAATAAATTATGGAAGTACGTGTATAACTGTAATTATTTGTTATGTGTTATTTGACTATCTCTTAGTCTACAGTATGAGCGACCAAGGACCATCTGACGCGTATCGTCAATTGTCTGGTTCGCCTAGAAGCGAAGGCACCTCCTCTTCTCAGCCTGCCCTCTCTGGGTACTCTGCTGACACGGAAGAAGGAATCTTTGTGTTTAAGGCACAATCCGAGGAACCATTCCCTCAAAAGAAAAGGGAATGGTTCAGTCGAGGGGCGCATGAGCGTAGAAAACGTATGAAAAAGTTACAGGAAAAGAGGGTATTAGCAGTAGCCAAGAGAGAGACAGATGCCTATGCCCAAGATATGATCAATAGGAGTATAGCCAACATCCACATATTAGCAACCACTGTAGCTGACCCTAACCTAGAACAAATAATAGCACCCCAACCACAATTACCTGACCAACCCATGGAGCTAGAAATCCCTGAAAACCAAGTAGAGATGCATGACTTCAACCCGGAGGAAATACCAAGGGTAGCAGCACCAAACCCCCTAGACCTAAATTATGACCCCTGGTGGGACAATAATAGGGATTATGTGCCACGTTACCAAATGCACGAAGACATGCCTATGCCAACCCTAGGAGACTACCCAGGTATAGATCCTTTAGACCCTTATTACCACGATGAATACATTAGGGAGATTCTAGAAGATCCTTACCATCTCCGAACTCATACACCTACATATCAGGAACCCGCACCTCAGATTCCAAACCTAGTCCTAGAACCTGCACCCCCAATGAGTTCAGAAAACGTCCAAGAACTTAGGACTTTCGGTGAGGAAATTTTAGAAAGCAGTGAGAGAATGCGACAGGTGGAAGAGCGTCTCGTCTGGAAGTATGACGAACGCAATATGGATTTCTGGATGAATCCATATCAGGGAATGTGAAGGAAAGAAACGGTAGTAGTAATAATAATATAATAATACCATAAAAATAAAATATGTGTGTACGGATGCCTACTATTATTAGTGTAATTTTCTTTCAGTTGGTATTGTAATTTTTATTTTAGTACTAGTGTGTAATAGACGCATAGTATATAAATAGAGTAAGTCGCAATGATCGATGCTTTTGGTTAAATTGCGTGTCATGTGATTGACTATGTTAAACATTATTTTGTAATATTAATACGGGGTAAATGTTTAAAATTCAGATGGCCGACGAAGGACATCAAGATAATCTGAATAACGATAACCAGAGTAACATTAACGTGGTTAATGAGAATCCAAGCGACAATAACCATGGAAACCAAATGGATAATAGTGTCGTTCAACACATTGTGGCACAAGGAATTATAGATGCAATGCCATATATTATTCAAATGGTTCAAGAAGCGAATAATAAAAGTAAACATAGCAGTAAGCGACCAAGTGAACCAGAACACAATGTGAACAATGGCCCTGTACTTCAGATGCCTATCCCCAAAAGAAGAAGAACTGTGCCTAACGGTTGTTCTTACAAGGAATTCTGGTCTTGTAAACCAATAGAATTCTCGGGCAATGAAGAACCTATTGCAGCTCTACGCTGGATAGAAAAGACTGAGGCTGTTCTAAAAATAAGTAAATGTGCGGAAGAGGATAAGATAATGTTTGCTTCCAATCTATTCAAGAATTCAGCCTTAGAATGGTGGAATACTATCCTCCAGTCTAGAGGAAGTGATTAGGTTTATAATATGGAATGGGAAGAATTTAGGAATACAGTGGAAAGGAAATTCTGCCCTCCTAATGAAAAAGAGCAAATAGCAAACAAATTCCTAAATCTTAGGATGAATGGAGTGGATAGTAAGGGATACACTACTACATTCTTTGAATATGCTAGGATAGTGCCAACCCTTGTATCACCCGAACCGGTATTAATCTCCCGTTACATCTGGGGATTAATTGGAGAAATTAGACATGTAGTCAAGGCAGCTAGACCCCAAACCATAGAAGAAGCCGTAGAATTAGCCAATACCTTGACTGATGAACTAGTTCATACTAGAGAAGAAGATCAGAGGAGAAACTTGACTCAAAGGCTTACCCAAGAATTCCATTCTGGGAATTTCAACCGTAGAAACGTAGGTTCTACCTCTGCACCGTACTGCATGATCTGCAAAAAGAAGCATTCTGGAAAATGCTCCATTTACTGCAATTTCTGCAAAGCACCAGGACATAAGGAAGAGACCTGCAGGAGGAAATCCAGTAATGGATTGTGCTTCAACTGTGGAGGAAAAGGTCATATCAAGCCAAACTGTCCAAAACTGGCTCCAGTTGCGAACAACAAGAACACTAAAAATGCTAGAGCATTTGTTCTAACTGCAGAAGAAGCCAAGATGATCCCAGACGTTATAGTTGGTACGTTTTTAGTTAATGATGTATTTGCTAAAGTATTATTTGAATCTGGTGCAAACCAAAGTTTTATTAATACTTCGTTTTGCAAAATTCTAAATCAGCCATTAACTAAACTACCACAAGAATGTCTAGTAGAGACAGCTAACGGAGAAACTATTAGGATTTCTGAAATCTTGCAGGGAGCAAGAATAGAAATTTTAAACCAAACATTTAGGGCAAACCTTTATCCAATGAATCTGGCAGGATTTGATGTTGTTTTAGGAAAGGATTGGTTAATAGCTAATAAAGCCAGTATTTTATGTGATCAAAAGTCAATTCATCTAAAGGTAAAACGATCACAATTAAAGGAAATAAGCCATCTAGATCCACAAAATTCATCTGTGTGATGAAAACTGCAAGTTCTATAAGAAAAGGTTCTATAGTGTATTTGATTTCTATAATCACTAACACTAAAGGAAAAGAACTAAAAGACATTCCAGTAGTGTCTCAGTTTTCAGATGTCTTTCAAAAAGAATTACCAGGACTACCTCCAGACAGAGAGGTTGAATTCAGAATTCACCTGCTACCAGGAACAGCACCAATTGCCAAAGCACCTTACCGTTTGGCACCCGCTGAAATGCTGGAACTGAAGAAACAATTAGATGAATTGCTAGAAAAAGGATTCATACAACCAAGCTCATCGCCATGGGGAGCGCCAATCTTATTTGTTAAAAAGAAGGACGGATCAATGCGTATGTGCATTGACTACCGTGAATTAAACAAAGTTACGATTAAGAATCGGTACCCATTACCGAGAATCGATGATCTGTTTGATCAACTGCAAGGAGCTCGATTTTTCTCAAAAATCGATTTAAGGTCGGGATAAAGGTACAGGAAGAGGATATTCCTAAAACCGCATTCAGAACAAGGTATGGTCATTATGAATTTACTGTCATGCCATTTGGTTTAACCAATGCCCCAGCTGCATTTATGGACATGATGAACCGAATATGTAAGCCATATTTGGATAAATTCATAATTGTATTTATAGATGATATTCTAATTTACTCTAAGAATAAAGAAGATCATGCAAGACATTTGCACGCACTTTTAAGTTTACTACGAAAGGAAAAACTTTATGCTAAGTTTTCAAAGTGCGAATTTTGGTTAGAACAAGTACAATTTCTCGGACACTTAGTCAATCATGAAGGAATTCATGTAGACCCAACAAAAATCGAAGCGATTACCAAATGGAAAACCCCTGAGTCACCAACTGAAGTTAGAAGTTTCTTAGGATTAGCCGGTTATTATAGAAGATTTATTAAAGATTTCTCTAGAATAGCCATTCCTTTGACTAAGTTAACCTGTAAATCCATTAAGTTTGAATGGGGACCAAAACAAGAAGAAGCATTTAGAATTCTTAAGAAAAGATTAACTAATACACCCATACTAGCGTTACCAGAAGGAACTGAAGACTTTGTAGTCTATTGTGATGCATCTAAGTTAGGTTATGGATGTGTATTAATGCAACGTAAAAAAGTTATAGCTTATGCATCCAGACAACTTAAGAGTCATGAAGAGAATTATTCTACCCATGATTTAGAACTACGAGCTATATTTTTTGCCCTTAAGATTTGGAGACATTACCTTTATGGTAGTAAATTTACCATATTTACTGATCACAAAAGTTTAAGGTATGTTTTTGGGCAAAAAGAATTGAATATGAGACAAAGACGTTGGATGGAATTGCTTAGTGATTATGATTGTGATATCCAGTATCATGAAGGAAAAGCAAATGTAGTGGCAGATGCTTTAAGCCGAAAGTATCATGAAAAGCCAAAAAGGGTACATTCTCTTAAGTTAAATCTACAAGTAGATTTAAATGATCAGATAAGAGAAGCACAAGAATCAGTAATCAAGGATGATACTGAAAAATTAAAAGGTATGCTAAAAGAATTAGAACAAGGAACAGATGGAATTTGGAGATTCCATAAAAAGAGAATGTGGATACCTAAATTAGGAAACCTACGCCATCGCATATTAGAAGAAGCACATAAATCTAAGTATACGATGCATCCAGGTAATGATAAAATGTACCAAGATTTAAGGAAGAATTTTTGGTGGATAGGAATGAAAAAGGACATAGCAGCTTATGTTTCTAAATGTTTAACTTGCTCACAAGTTAAAGCTGAACATGAGAAACCCTCAGGTTTGTTACAGCAATTAGAAATGCCAGTGTGGAAGTGGGAATTAATAACAATGGATTTTGTTACTAAATTACCCAAAACCAAGAAAGGTAATGATACAATCTGGGTGATTGTAGATAGGCTAACCAAGTCAGCTCATTTCCTACCAATGAAGGAAACTTTTAGTATGGAACAATTAGCTAAATTGTATGTAAATGAAATTGTTTCTTTACATGGAATTCCTTTATCAATTGTTTCTGATAGGGATAGCCGATTTACCTCTCATTTTTGGTCAAGTTTCCAAAAGGCAATGGGAACTAAATTAAAACTGAGTACAACTTATCATCCTCAAACGGACGGACAAAGCGAAAGGACCATCCAGACAATGGAAGACATGCTTAGAGCTCGTGTAATTGATTTCGGAGGTAATTGGGACGAACACTTACCTTTAATAGAATTTTCTTATAATAATAGTTATCACACAAGTATCAATGTTGCGCAATTCGAAGCACTTTACGGACGAAAGTGCCAAACCCCAGTCTGTTGGGCAGAAATTGGGGAAAAGCAATTATCTGGACCTGAAATAGTACAAGAAACAACCGACAAAATCATTCAAGTCAAGGAACGACTGAAAGCCGCACGTGATCAACAAAAGAGCTATGCCGATAATCGACGCAAGCCATTGGAATTTCAAGTAGGAGATAAAGTATTGTTAAGAGTCTCTCTTTGGAAAGGAGTAGTAAGATTCATCAAACAAGGAAAGCTAAGTCCCAGGTATATTGGACCTTTTAAGATTATTAGAAAAATAGGACCTGTAGCCTATCAGCTACAACTGCCAGAGGAAATGGCAGGAATACATGATGTATTTCATGCATCTAATCTTAAAAAGTGTTTAGCTGATGAATCACTAGTAGTACCTCTCAAGGATATAGAGGTAAATGAACAACTTAAATTTGTAGAAAGGCCCCTACAAATCAAAGACAGAAAAGTCAAAAACCTCAAGCATAAGAGATTAGTTCTGGTCAAAGTGAAGTGGGACTCCAAAAGAGGACCTGAGTATACATGGGAGCTTGAATCTGAAATGAAAAAGAAATATCCACACTTGTTCCAGTAGATCTCGAGGACGAGCTCTAAAGTAAGGTGGGGAGGATGTAACAATCCTCATTAACCGACACCCTTGATTATTTTTCCCGATACTCTAATATATTTTAAAACACCCAATATGTCCTAAAATATACCCGTATGTGAAAACCGAGCTCGAAATACAATATAGTATTAAAAATAAATTAAAAACAAGTTTATTTAAGTTGAGGCGGGCCGCGTAGACCCACCCCAACCATTTACGCGGGCGGTATCAAGGTGGATACCGGATTCCTTTGATTCCTTTAGTTAAAGCGGGCCGACCCCGTTTAAGTGTACGCGGGCCGTGATAGATCAACAACGCGGAGACACCCTGAGCTGACACGTGTCGTCATCGTGTCAAGCCTAGTAGATGACCGGGACAAGCTACCCTGTTGACCAGGGTTGACGCTGGCCGCGTAAGCGACCCTTGTCTTTCACGCGGGCCGCGTGAGAGTCCAATATCAGCACTATATAAGAAAGCAACGGGTTTTCGTTTTCCATCGCTCACAATTTCATTCTCAATCTCAAAATTCTGTAGTAGGCTTATTATAGTCGGGTATTATATCCCCCTAATAGCGAAGTTCTGCTCAGTTGTAATTATTATAACCCCTGGAGACGTATTAGATACTCTGCCCGATTGATCTAGGGTTCCGTAATGGCTGTCGTGGTTCTGCCCGACGTAGTCGTTGGAATGTCGTCTTGGGGAGGGTATTGCTAATGTTAAATTGGGTTATTATACTACACATGTGCTTTTGTGTAATTTATAGATTATTCCCAGGAAATCCTTACTGAAAACCCTAAAACAACAATGTGAGTTTATCCACTTTTTGTAAACCTTTTTGTGAACTGTTTTACAAAACCTTAAATATCTTTCCATGCGAATAACCGTATTGAGTATTTGTAAGAATACAATTATAGTGGGTATGTTGGGGTTTTGTATACAAAATTTGTTACCACCTGGTCAAGGAGTAACATTTCCACAAGTTGAGTATGACAGTACCACTGATGTTAATTGTTATATCTTGGAAACAAATGTAATTGCGGATGTGCCCTCAATACTGTACACTGTGACTTTTTATTTAAACTTGATTAAATTGGGATTCACTCGCCAGTATTTCCCACTGACAAATGTTTTTAAAACGCGTTTCAGGTAACAAAATGTGAAAGCCAAATAGAAGCCAGCTGGACAGCACTGAAGGCTTGGAAAAGTGGCAATAAAGTTACCTAAAATAAAATAGATGTTTTTATTAAATAAAATAGGATTTATTCCTATGAAAACGTGTGTACTATGAACTTGGGTTTTATCCCTTTTGTTTAATATTATAAATTATGATGGTTTTACTCTGATAAACATTTCCTAACTACAGTCCTGATGAAAAAAAATCCCGCTGCCAAAATTAGACTAATACCACGATACCACCGAAACTGACTCGCGGCCGCCCGTTCCCGGGAACAAGGGATCGGGGGCTGCGACAGAAGGTGGTATCAGAGCTAAGCCACTGATTCAGCCACAGAGGTATTCTGCTGACATCAAAATGCAAAGTGTTAGGAAATAAATTATGGAAGTACGTGTATAACTGTAATTATTTGTTATGTGTTATTTGACTATCTGTTAGTGTACAGTATGAGCGACCAAGGACCATCTGATGCGTATCGTCAATTGTCTGGTTCGCCTAGAAGCGAAGGCACCTCCTCTTCTCAGCCTGCCCTCTCTGGGTACTCTGCTGACACGGAAGAAGGAATCTTTGTGTTTAAGGCACAATCCGAGGAACCATTCCCTCAAAAGAAATGGGGATGGTTCAGTCGAGGGGCGCATGAGCGTAGAAAACGTATGAAAAAGTTACAGGAACAGAGGGTATTAGCAGCAGCCAAGAGAGAGACAGATGCCTATGCCCAAGATATGATCAATAGGGGTATAGCCAACATCCACATATTAGCAACCACTGCAGGTGACCCTAACCTAGAACAAATAATAGCACCCCAACCACAATTACCTGACCAACCCATGGAGCTAGAAATCCCTGAAAACCAAGTAGAGATGCATGACTTCAACCCGGAGGAAATACCAATGGTAGCAGCACCAAACCCCCTAGACCCAAATTATGACCCCTGGTGGGACAATAATAGGGATTATGTGCCACGTTACCAAATGCACGAAGACATGCCTATGCCAACCCTAGGAGACTACCCAGGTATGGATCCTTTAGACCCTTATTACCACGATGAATACATTAGGGAGATTCTAGAAGATCCTTACCATCTCCGAACTCATACACCTACATATCAGGAACCCGCACCTTAGATTCCAAACCCAGTCCTAGAACCTGCACCCCCAATGAGTGCAGAAAGCGTCCAAGAACTTAGGACTTTCGGTGAGGAAATTTTAGAAAGCAGTGAGAGAATGCGACAGGTGGAAGAGCGTCTCATCTGGAAGTATGACGAACGCAATATGGATTTCTGGATGAATCCATATCAGGGAATGTGAAGGAAAGAAATGGTAGTAGTAATAATAATATAATAATACCATAAAAATAAAATATGTGTGTACGGATGCCTACTATTATTAGTGTAATTTTCTTTCAGTTGGTATTGTAATTTTTATTTCAGTACTAGGGTGTAATAGACACATAGTATATAAATAGAGTAAGTCGCAATGATCGACGCTTTTGGTTAAATTGCGTGTCATGTGATTGACTATGTTAAACATTATTTTGTAATATTAATACGGGGTAAATGTTTAAAATTCAGATGGCCGACGAAGGACATCAAGATAATCTGAATAACGATAACCAAAGTAGCATTAACGTGGTTAATGAGAATCCAAGCGACAATAACCATGGAAACCAAATGGATAATAGTGCCGTTCAACACATTGTGGCACAAGGAATTATAGATGCAATGCCATATATTATTCAAATGGTTCAAGAAGCAAATAATAAAAGTAAACATAGCAGTAAGCGACCAAGTGAACCAGAACACAGTGTGAATAATGGCCCTGTACTTCAGATGCCTATCCCCAAAAGAAGAAGAACTGTGCCTAACGGTTGTTCTTACAAGGAATTCTGGTCTTGTAAACCAATAGAATTCTCGGGCAATGAAGAACCTATTGCAGCTCTACGCTGGATAGAAAAGACTGAGGCTGTTCTAAAAATAAGTAAATGTGCGGAAGAGGATAAGATAATGTTTGCTTCCAATCTATTCAAGAATTCAGCCTTAGAATGGTGGAATACTATCCTCCAGTCTAGAGGAAGTGATAAGGTTTATAATATGGAATGGGAAGAATTTAGGAATACAGAGGAAAGGAAATTCTGCCCTCCTAATGAAAAAGAGCAAATAGCAAACAAATTCCTAAATCTTAGGATGAATGGAGTGGATAGTAAGGGAAACACTACTACATTCTTTGAATATGCTAGGATAGTGCCCTTGTCTGTGCGGAAGGCAGTCTTGTCTTCGTCCTCCTCTTTCATTTGGACCTGATGATAGCCCTTATAACAGTCAAGAAAGCATTTCCAGCGAAAAGATGCTAGAGAGTCAACTTCTTTGTCTATCTCAGGAAGAGCATAGCAATCTTTCGGACTGGCTTTATTTAGGTCTTTGAAGTCGATGCACATTCGCCATCCGCCATTGTGTTTTTGAACCATTACTGGGTTGGCGACCCAGGTATGGTACTGAACTTCGCGCAAGATTCCGGCGTTGAGTAACTCTGTTACTTGTTCGTTCATGGCTTCCGTTTTTTTCTGCGCTGAGACTGCGTCTTCCCTGCGCGACAGGTTCTGCTGAGGGCCGGACGTTCAAACAGTGTTGCGCTATATCTCGCGGAACCCCAGTCATGTCCGCTGGGAACCAGGCGAATATGTCCTTATTATTCAAAAGTAATTCCTTTAATTGTATTCGTATTGCTGGTGAAATGGCGTGCCCTAGTAAGATGGTCTGCTCCGGATACTCTTCGTTGAGGACCCATTTTTCCGGCTCATTTGGTGTTGATGGTTTGGCCACTTTTGCTGGTGGTTCATCGTCCATGTACATAACCTCTTTACTTGAGTACAGAATTGCTACTCCGGTTTCCGTTGGAAACCCACAAGCAGCATATGGAATAGAAGTGATCACGTTGAATTCTCTTTGTGATCTTCTTCCTAGCAAGACATCGTGGCACGATGTTGCTGGCATGACCATGAAATTTATTGTGACTGTGCGTGAATGCTCGCCATCTGATAAAGTCACAGGAAATGCAATTTGTCCTAATGGGAACACAGCTTCGTTGCAAAAACTGGTGAGAGGAAAATCAACCGGCTCTAAACGAGCTTTATCCTCTGGATCAAGTTGTTTGAAACACTGTTCATATATTATATCCATTGAGCTTCCTGGATCTATGAACATATAATCCGTTCTGTAGTGGCCGAAAATGCCGGTAATGATTACTGGTCGTTCCTCCTGAGGACCTCCAGGGACGACAGGAAATATGACTTGTTGCTCTCTCCTATGCTGATTATGGCTTCGCTTGTTTGTCCTTCGGGAAGGACCCCCTTGCACCATGTATATCTGCTTTGGTTCGACCTTCTGACGGTTGGCATCTTCTGATTTTTGAATTATCTTGACATGACTACCAGATTGGATGTACCACTGACTAGGTGTTTATGGGTCCAATACTGTAGTGTCAAATTTCTCTTCACTTTCTTTCAGAGTATCAGATCTGTCATTCGTAGGGGTGTTAAAAAAATCCGAATCCAAAACCGAATCCAAAATATCCGATATTCCGAATCCGAATTATCCGAAAATTCGGATATCCGAATTTCGGATATCCAAAAATTCGGATTCGGATAGTGATATTGAAAATTTTCGGATATTTCGGATATCCGATATCCGAAATACATAATAGAATTACTTTTTAATATTTAAAATATATATATGAATATGGGTTAAAAAGTGAAAACCTAGTTTCCATATCTTCAATACTGACGCCGCCTCCTTCTCCTTCCACATTCAAGCTTCAAATCTACTGCTAATCTTTTTCGAATGTTCTACTAATCTTCATCGCTCTCAGCATCTATCAATTCAGATGTTCTTCGATGCTAGGTTTCAATTTTTAATTTGTTGCTATGGTTTGTTCTTCGATGAACGCACGACCAACCTTCGATTCCGCTTTGAATCTTCATTGGTCTCGGCACATTTGGAATTCGGTTCTTTACTTCAATGCTTCGAAGGGTTTTAAAATATTTTGACTTTATTTTCTGATTTGTTCTTGACTGTTTTATCACTTTATGAATAGATAAGTTATATTTATGTGGTCTCATATCAACTAACTTTCTGCATTCTTGTTACCATCGGATACATGTTTTTTACTTGGTATATCACTGAGACCAATGGATTTCAAGTTTGGTTTCATACAGTAGTTTAGTTAAACAATGAACTTATTTTTTAGATGTAGGCACATGGATTTATTTTTAAAAGTTGTAGTACAAGAGATAAGAGATGAGATGAGATGAGAATAGATTGATGAAAAAGTGATGAGATTTAAGCATTCGTGATCTGATACTCTCAATGGTGTACTTTTATGCTGAAGCAAAAATTCTTTTTTTTTTTGAATTACGGATATCCGTTTGACTATCCGAATCCGTATCCGAAATTTCGGATATCCGAAATTTCGGATACGGATTCGGATAGTAAGATTAACTATCCGAAATTCCAGATATCCGGTTTTGAACACCCCTAGTCATTCGATAACTCAGATCTGATGTTTTGTGTGAAAATTTGGTTTATAGCGATCTGGAATCTGTTGAACCAGTATTCCGGAGTTCTTTTCGGGAGTGGATCTGAATGATTATGGATCCCCGAGGAGTCATTTCCTTCTGAATGACTATCATTGCTTCCTTTAATTCCCATGGTTCTGTCAATCTGGTTATTTCGGGTTTCGAAACCCTTGAATTTAGATCGAGGACTTGATGGGTGAAGTGGTGAATTTTCTGCCCTATGAAACAGAGAGTGGAGAAATGTGAATCGAAACGAGAAAAAACAAGTAAAAAAGAGAAATCGGTGGGCGCCAATGAAGAAATACTGGATAAATGACCGGAATCAAATTATCCAGGGGGTTAGGTTCTGCATAAAAAGGGTTGGTTCTATCTCGTTTGATTCAAAGGGACGGATCTTCTTCTCCGATGAACACTGCAAAACAGAACACCGTTAGTCTCGTCACGGGGAGAAGGGAGGTTCTCTCCGTGACCACACTCCGGCGTGAGAATAAGTATGTGTTTATGAAGAAGAAGAAGTATTAGTGAAGTGAGTGTAACTTGAAGTTCATACCTGAATTACTCTCATATTTATAGCAGGGAGTTTGGGCGGGAAAACCTGTTATTGAAATGTTGATGGAAGATGCTAACTCCGTAAGAAGTTATTTTCCTTTCCGTTAATCTTCTTGATCTGACGTGAAAGCACACGGATTGCTATTTAGATCAACGGCTGGGGAGTTGCCACGTGGAAAATGGGCGAGTAGAGGTTTTCTCCTCAATTTCATGCCATCATCGTGACTTCAAGGGATGATGACATGTAAGGACTCTCAAAATTTTCCTAAAAATACCCGTAAGTATAAACCCGAGCCCCTGAAACCCTACCATACAAGAAAAACCAAGAAATCAATAACTTAGGGTTTCAGGCGGGCCGCGTAAGAGACAAGGCACATCTTACGCGGGCCGCGTCAAACCTGTGTTGACCGGATAAGTATTCCGGATCCACGTATCGAGACACCTGGCTAACCTACTTGTGACTGGTCAAGCCTACTCGTATACTGGGCGGCAACGCGGGCCGCGTAAAGGTGAGCTAAGGGTTTACGCGGGCCGCGTGAGGTCTTAATTTCACCTATAAATAGCCCGTCACTTGCACAATCCTCTGGTGTCGAAACAAACTTTCAAAAACGAAAGAACAGTACTCTAAGGTCGAAAATACTTTCAATATTAGTGAAGTGCTGCTCCAATACCGGGTATTAACTCGATCGCTGATACGATTCAATGTCCGGTCGATTAAACTATCCAATGGATGTTTAAGTGCTGCCGACATTAGGGTTTATGCTTTGTCATTCGTTGTTAATTCAATGGATGTTTAAGTATCGCACTTTGTCATTCATTGTGAAGGTTTTAATCTCGTGAGTTATCATAAATGCTGTATTAAGTTACTAACCGAGTTGTGTGCATGTTATTAATTTAGGTTAAAAAGCTAATCAGTAGGCTAGGCTCTGCTCAAATTAAATCTGCAATGTGAGTCATTCTCTTTTTATCAAATTACTTTCAAAAGCAAGTTTATTTTCAAAGGTTATAATTACAGGGATTAAGTTTATGTAATCACCAAATTACAGCCAGTATGTGGGGGTTTGTATACATTACTTGATAATCTTTGCCATTGGACAAACGGGTGGCCAATGGTGATATGACCATAGTCACAGATCCGGTCGAGTGACAAATACTGTGGGTAGTTGGTTGATATCTGAAACATTGTAATCTCCCTTAATACTGTAAATTATAACAAACAAGTCGTTTTTAGTAAAAAGAATGATTCACTCAGTATTTCCCGCTGACAAAATATTTTTTTCAAACATGTTTCAGGTAATCTGTTGTGATCAAGGAAAAGTGCCGAGAAGCACTACAAGCTTAAGGAAGTGGCTCAATATAAAATAAAGAAACATGTTTTGTAAAATAAAAAGATTTCTCTGTGATATCTTATAGTTGTAAACTACCGGGGTTTTATCCTGAGTTGTGAAATAAAATAATCGGGAAAATTGCAGTTTTAAAAAGATCCTGATGAAAACTTCCGCTGTTAAATTAATACCACGGGATTTCTGTCCTGTGGCTCCTGAAATGGGTCAAACCGGGTCGGGGGCCGTGACAGAAAAAGGTGGTATCAGAGCCACTGATTTAAGCCAATTAAGTATTTAGAAATACTTAAATTTTTACTGATTGCCAATTATGTGATTATATGTTTTATTAATTGAAAATTCGTTTACAGTATGGGTAAGCAAAAGCTGTCAAACATCTATCTTAAATTGGATAGGTCATCCAACGAGAAGGGAAGTTCATCCCAAACCAAATCCTCACATCACTCTGTAATTCCTGAAGAAGGAATATTTGTCCGAAAGGCACACTATGTGTTAGTGCACGGAATGTCTGTTAACTACGTCTTATTGAGTCTTATGTCTAGATAGATTAATCGAGTGCACAACAGTGTTTGAATTAGGGTTAGAACATATTTTAGATGGTCTGTCTGTTTGAGGATGTCATGATCGTTTGAGAGTGTCTGTCCGTTTGAGGATGTCATAACCGTTTGAGAGTGTCTGTCTGTTTGAGGCATGTCCGTTTGAAGCAGGCTGTGTCACCTTTAAATGGTCAGGAGCTAGTGTCTATAAATAGGGTCGTGCTATGTTCATTTCAAATGGACATGACCATTGTATGAGAGACGAGGTGCTGCCAAAATTTCATCAGAATTCATTGTAAAGTCTCAGAAAAACATTAATAGAAAAGAAATTGAAAGGAACAAGCTGTTGTGACTTTGTATACGTTGATTCCGCCTTCGTATTCGAAGATGAACTGCCTTAACTGACTTTTAGGGTCGCGACAACGATCCAACAAGTGGTATCAGAGCTCAGGACGAGGAGTTCATACCATTGCAGCTTGAATTCATTGGATATTCTTACTTCTACTCATTCTTTTTCTGTTTCGGATATAATTCACGGTTGAAACTGTCTAAAACTTTCACATTTCAAACGAAACACTATATTAACTAATCCTTGAAAATCTGAGACCAAAATACGGCTTAAAACTGATCGAAATCATCTTGTCCGTTTGAAAATGTTCGTTAAAAGCTGACGTCATCCGTTTGAACGTAGCCGTGTCCGTTTGAAACTGACCTGTCCGTTTGAAACTGACCCCTGTCCATTTGAAACTGACTCCTGTTCGTTTGAAACTGACCTGTCCGTTTGAAACTGACCTGTCCATTTGAAACTGACCTGTCCGTTTGAAAGTGGTTTCGTTTGAAACTTGATTATTGTTGTCTCAAACGAAATAACTCATTTCGTTTGAGAAAGACCATTTCGTTTGAAACTAAGTTTGAACTATACCGTTTGAACCATTAAGCTTGAACAGATTCCGTTTGAATCTGTCATCTTTCAAATTCAAGAATATTTCTAAGTGTTTGTTGAATATTTCAGGTTATTCAAGAATTTCACATCATGGCTAATGTTGATCCTGATAGATGGTGGAAAATAGATTATGCGAGATGGGAAATTGAAAAATTCAGAGAACCATTCAAAGAAGCCCAGAGAGCCAAAAGATGGAATGATGATTTGGAATGTTACATGGATCCATGGGGTAATCCAGTTGTTAATCCATCAAAGTTGGATTTTGAAGCTGTAACAAATTTGCTTCCAAGTCAGGGTACTTTCAACACAAGAAGGTTATCTGAGAAAGAATATTTGCCGGATTTGGAGAACAAGATAAGAGAAGTTTGTGTAGCAAGTCTACCAAAGGTGGTAGAAATGAAGAAGAGAAAAGAAGAAGAGGTGAAAAAGATGGTTGCAGATTTGAAAAAGAAAGCTTTAGAGGAAGTCAAAGCTGAAGCAGTAAAAACTAAGAAAGAGAAAGAAGCTGTCACTGAAAAACAGCAGATTTTTGAGGAAGCAATTTCAAAGAAAGAAGAATCTGAAAAGCCTGTATCTGTGAAACCTGAACCAGTGATTAAGAAAGAGGTTGAAGAAGACACACCAGTCTTTGAGATTGTTCAGAAGAAGAAGAAACAGGCTGAAGATATTCAAACTTTGAAAGCTGAAAAGAAAGCTGATGATGAACAGATTCTGGAGTTGCGCTTAAACTGCGAAAAATTAAAATCTGAAAATGACAAACTTTTGAAGAATGTTGAGAGTTTGTCATTAGAAAACGAAAATTTTAAAAAATTAGAAAATGATTTTAAAAACCATATAAAATTTTTGGAAAAAGAAAAATCAATTTTTGAAAAATATAATTTGGAAAAGCAAATTTTAATAAATTCTCATTTTGAGAAAATCATTCGACTTGAAAAAGAAGCCGAATGTTATAGAATTAAAATTGCTGATTTTGAAAATAAGTTGAAAAGTTTTGTGACTTCTGCACCATATGTGTGTTCAAAACCAATCAATGTTGTTCCTATAAGTGACAATGTTAAAAATTTTGACAAAGTCAAAATTGAAGATTGTGATGAAAGATCTAATGATGAAAAAGAAAAAGAAAAGAAAAATATTTTTAGATTTACAAGAAAAATTTCAAAATACTGTTTTGCAATCTACTGAAATAGGTGAATGCTCAAAGCAAAAACCTGTTAAGAAGAATGCAGAACAGAAACAAAAAGATAAAAATTTGAAAAATTCTAAAAATGAAAATAAAAGCTCATCAGATAAGTCATCCAATCGTTATAAAAAATAAAAAAAAATCTAAAATTGAAAACTCACAAAATGTTGGTAATAAGTGGTGCAAGTTTGACCACAGTGCTCAAAAGACAAATCCAGCATTGAAGAGGAGAAATGATTATCACCAAGCCAAACAATGTTATGATCTGAAGGTTTGGACTGACAGAAGTGGATGGTACGATAACAGAGTGTGCTATACCTGTGGTGTTAGAGGACACATTGCTGTTAACTGCCAGAATTGGAATTTTGAAACACGAAGATGCTATAATTGCCATATCAGAGGACATATTGCCAGAGATTGCCCAAGGAGATCGATGGGAAGATTAAGGGTTGAATCTTAGAGAACGATAAAGAAACCAGTCAATGTCAAGCCCAAAGAACAGAAGGTTCTAGAACAGAAAGTGAAGCTTTCGTAAGGGCAAAAAGACAGACTGAGGAAAAAGAGGAAGAAGGCGAGAGAGTATTTGGAGAAGATTTTTTCTTCGGGTTCACCGGTTGGTTCGAATAAAAGTTCTGATGAATCGATTCACTCGACGGCAAAGTTAAGCAAATCGAATTCTTCATATGCAAATCTGAGGATAAACAAGAAGAAAAAGAAAGTTATTGGCGATGAATCTGGCTCATCCAAGTCAGACAAGCCAAGTTCAGACAATGAATCTGATTTCACAAAATCAGATGAGCCACAAGTTGAGGTAAAAAAGGAAGAAACAGTTCCTTTAATGAATGATGAGAAATTTCCACCATTACGAGCTGCAAACCTAAAATCAAAAGGTGTTGATGCTGAAAAAATGTTTAATAGCAATGTTAAACATATTTTTAGTAAGATGGCTGATGGTAAGGAAAAAGGAGTAAAAGAATTTTATGAAGAAAAGAGAAAAGCTCAAAATACACCCAAGGACAGTCAGGCTTGGGTGAAACTTTTCAAATAGAAAAATCTGACTTGCCGGAGCTTCCAGGTTGGTAAGTGTGAAGCAGGTATCGGCATCATTCTTGAGAAATTCACAGGATGGTAACTGTGATATTTCGTCTTAAAAGTGGTTAATCAAGGACATTAAGTTGTACTTGATTTTCTACAAGAGATAGTGGTGTTTGACCTAATAATGTTAAATTTTCAAAATGGTTAAAAGAGAACAAGGTGATGAGATGACCCCGAACCCACAAGTGATGGGTAAACAAACTAATTTTTCTGGAAAAACCATTCTGATTAAAACAAACTTAAGTGTTTTGAAATCATTATGGGAAAATAGTTTGTTGTAAGGGGGAGTTCTGATTGAATACGCCGAAACCCTCACGGCTGAACAAACATGATTACTTTCACAAGATTGAAAAACGGTTTTCAAACTGTCGAAAATCAATGGGTTGTAAATCATGGGGGTACTTTATATTAGTTTTTTTCTGCAAAATAGAGCATAGTTAGCAGAAAATGGATGGCGAGACAAAGCTATCAGTATTGGTTGTCAAATTTTCTTTATATGATTTTGCATTTTAGGGGGAGATATATTTGTTGTCAGAAAATCCAAAAACATTAGAAAATTTGAAAAAGTCAAAAACATGATAAAATTTAAAAATTGAGTTTTTGCGTAAAAAGAGGAAATGATAGTACAACAGTAGACAGTTACAGTATGCTAAAGAAATGTAATGATTAAATAGCGTTAAACAGTCTCACTGATGATATGCCGATAGGTTTTTATACATTTAGTAAACTTTTTCGGGATATAAACATAAATTCAAACTTTTTTATTTCGTGGGGAACACTACTTGGATATATAGGTAACCCCTGAAATCTTGTTTGAAAGATTCCTTTTTCTGATATACTAGGTCTTTATACTCAGTGATATCTGGAGTATTATTCCGGGACTTCTGCTGAATGGAAGTTCTGACCTAGTCCTCGAATAATACTTTCTGCAAATGCTTGAAACATAGCATCACCCTCAGCATATATGATAAGACAATAAAATTGCTTAGCAATGCTGTTGTAAAAAAGATCCTCTAAAGGGGACACACCCAAAGGTTGAGTCATGATCTCTCTGCTGAACGGTAGTTCTGACCTGAGCTCTCATGATTCTTCATAATTTATTAACCCCTTACAGATATCATCTAGGTATACTCACCTGTAACACTGAATATTGAGATCTGGATACGGGAGTATATTCAAGAGGTGGGACACATGAATGAGTTTAAGTTCTTAAAACACCTAATTCGTATCTTGAATTAGTTGAACTTTGTGTGAAAATTTAAGTGGATAAGTATATCGACAATCTAAGTGAATTGTTTAATTCTTAATGAGTAACTAAGCTCAACGGTACTTGTGACTTGTCAGAAACTGATATGATCCTCTAACGCAAACTCAAACAAAAATAGTGTCTGTAAATATTTTTGTACATATTTCTTTATTGCTTTATATTTTCAGAAAATACAAAAAGATTTTTGATTCTGCTTTATTTTCGACAACCGATGTCTGAAATGTTGAGTTTTAAAATCTAAGTAAGCTGATTGTGTTTCTGAAAATAAAACAAGTTCATTAATTTGAAACTTGAATTTTTATCAAAAATCAAAAACAGTCTGTGATATCTCCAAGGTCATTAGTTTGGACTTGGATGATTAACTGTGAGGTATTTTGGATACTTAACATTGCCAAATTAATGAGAAGTGATTTAGAGAAGATTGAATTGCCAGGTTACTATTCCTAGTAGTCTAAAATGTTGTTACTTATGAATGTATGAGTGATTGCAGGTAAAAGTCCAGACTACGATCCCAGAAGCTGAGTCTAAGGGGGAGTCTGAAGACAAGCTCAAAGCTAGGGGGAGTTTGTAAACCGAAAAGCAAGGTGACGATCCCTAAAGCACGGAAGCTTGACGAAAGGGGGAGCCTGAAGAAAGAGAGAGCCAGAGATAGATCCTGGTATGACATTTGAAGATGGAAGCTGATCAAAGAAGATAAAGATTGATAGGATGCTTGCATTGTTAGACAAATTTGGAAAGAGACAAAGACTAAAGACTCAAAGCCGAAGACTTCGTCAACATCCAAGGGGGGTGGGGTCTGTTGGTGCATTGAATGTCTGTTAACTACGTCTTATTGAGTCTTATGTCTAGATAGATTAAACGAGTGCACAACAGTGTTTGAATTAGGGTTAGAACATGTTTTAGATGGTCTGTCCGTTTGAGGATGTCATGACCGTTTGAGAGTGTCTGTCCGTTTGAGGATGTCATGACCGTTTGAGAGTGTCTGTCCGTTTGAGGCCTGTCTGTTTGAAGCAGGCTGTGTCACCTTCAAACGGTCAGGAGCTAGTGTCTATAAATAGGGTCGTGCTATGTTCATTTCAAATGGACATGACCATTGTATGAGAGACGAGGTGCTGCCAAAATTTCATCAGAATTCATTATAAAGTCTCAGAAAAACATTAATAGAAAAGAAATTGAAAGGAACAAGCTGTTGTGACTTTGTATACGTTGATTCCGCCTTCATATTCGAAGATGAACTGCCTTAACTGACTTTTAGGGTCACGACAACGATCCAACACTATGAGGAACCACTTTCTCCTAGTAAAAGAAGTCTGATTATTAGGAAAAGTAAAGAGGAAATAAAGAAATCCCGAGAAAAGAAGATTAAACAGGAAACCCAGGAATTAACCAGTAAATCACCTTGGGAGGACAAGTTAGATGAGAAATGGGCAGATCTTTATATGCTAGCTACTGTAGCAGTTAATGCAAATCCTTAAATAATTTTACCCAAGTCTTAGCAGTTTTATTACCTACAATCCAGAAACCTTATCCAGTAAATAAATAAGTTTACAGTAAAGCCTAAGTGTGTTTTGATTTTCAGTTGTTTTATCACCCAATAATATTTAAAAGCTATTTATGAAAATTGTTTAGTAATTGTGTGTATTTTGCATAACAGCATGCGTGATTTGTCCGAAGCCCTTCAGAATTTAAATCTCTATCCGGTAAAAATAGAGGTTTCCAGATATTTCAATAGGTATATACCAGATATAGAAGAACCTATTGAATTCAATGCTCCACCTCCCGAGAAACCCAAGCCCAAGAAAAAGAGAAGATTTGTGGGATGGAGGCGTGTGCGTAGGAGGAAACCCGTCCCTAGAAAGATGCCTAAAATAGAAAATCCTTTAGATAAAGGAAAGGGAATTGAAGTCGGGGAAGAGTCTAGGCAGATGGGATTACAGTTTGATGAATATTCTAAGCAAATAGAAATGGAGATTGGAGGAGGTTCTCAGGTAGAAGTTGGAGAAAGTTCTAAACAAACTCAGGAAATGACATTGCAGGAAGAGCTAGATTTTATATTGGCAAGCTGTGATACTATTCAGCCAGTCAATACAAATGTTTTTACTCGTCCTATTGAAACTCAACTCCCTATAAACTTAGAACCAGCAATCCCAGAACCTATAATCCATACCCAACCTCTGGGAATGGACGAATGGTGGACGAATGATTGGCAATTCCAAAACTTGCTCAACAGTCCTTATTCCTTTCTTCCTCAGTTTGACCCTGAACCTATACCTAATCCACCTATGAGCAATGAGAATTTAGCTGAACTCCGTCACTTTGGCGAGGAGTTAATGGATGCGGGAAATAGGATCCGGGAAGTAGGAGAACAGATCTCCTGGAAGTATGATGAGAGGGAGCGCCGTTATTAAAATATAAGATGACGAGGGATAAGGGGGTTATGAGATTGTGGTTGTAAAATAGCAATAATAATATAGTTTTGTGAAATAACTTAAAATAAAACTTTGTAAGATAAATGGTGTGTATTGATGCATACTATTAAATATAAATGGAAATCGAGAAAACGATAGTTTTAGCTATATGTGTATGGTGAAATTAGTATGATTATTTTGTGTATAATTGTTATTTAATTGATACTAATAAAATTATATATATTAATGATCAGATGGAAAACGCTAATAACGAACCAGTTAATGAGGTTAATCAATCTGAGCAACACCCAGAGGATCAATTTCTAAATAGACAAGATATAGAAAATATTGTTGCTCAAGGAATAGCCAATGCTATTCCAGCAATAGTTGCTGCTGTTAGAAATCCAATCGAACCTCAACAAATCATTCCTAGCAAACGTATGTCTGAAGATAATTTCAGTAATAGCGTAAATGGAGGCAATGATCATATTAATCATGATAATAATCCACGGCAAGCTCCGCTCCCTAAGAAAATGAAAGCTGCAACGCCTGGTTGCACTTACAAAGAATTTCTTGCTTGCAAACCCACTGAATTTGCAGGCAATGAAGGAGCGACTGCGGCACTGCGTTGGTTAGAAAAGACCGAGGCAGTGATCACAATAAGTAAATGTGACAAAGACGATCAGGTTATGTACGCGTCAAATCTGTTCAAAGAAGGGGCGCTAGAATGGTGGAACACGGTGTTACAATCAAAAGGAAGGATGATGGCATATGCTATGAACTGGGAAGAATTTAAGAGTCTTGTAGAAAGAAAATTCTGTCCCGAATATGAAAAAGATCAAATGGCAAATAAGTTCTTAAACCATAGAATGATGGGTGTAGATTGTCGCAGTTATACTTCGACATTCTTTGAATATGCTAGAGTGGTACCAACGCTGGCTTCGCCAGAACCGGTACTCATTTCTCGCTACATTTGGGGACTGATTAGTGAAATCCGTAACATCGTTAAAGCTGCGAGACCTCGCACTATTGACGATGCTGTGGAATTAGCTAATACCCTAACTGACGAACTGGTACGCACAAGAGATGAAAACAGGAAGAAGGAACTGGCTCAGAAAATTACCCAAGGATTTCGTACGGGTAATAATAACAGCTTCAAAAGAAGAGGAACAGGGCAATCTTCAAACTTGCCATTCTGTAAGAATTGCCGAAAGAAACATTATGGAAAATGTAATGTGACCTGCAACTTTTGCAAAGCCATAGGACATCGTGAAGAACACTGCAGAAGGAAAACCAGGATCTGCTATAACTGTGGAGAAGCTGGGCATTTCAAAACAGAATTTCCTAAATTGGTCAAACCAGCAGATAACAAAGCCAAGACAGCTGACGGAGCTACTAAGAAGAATGTTCGAGCTTTTCAGTTAACTACTCAGGAAGCCGAGATGATTCCTGATGTGATAGCTGGTACGTTCTTAGTTCACAACATTTACGCCAAAGTATTATTTGACTCTGGTGCAAACCAAAGTTTTATTAATACTTCATTCTGCCAAGCTCTTAACTTACCCTTAACCAAACTTAGGCAGATTTTTACAGTCGAAACGGCAGACGGAAATTCTGTTAGCATAGATAAAGTTTTGCAAAAGGAAAATATAGAACTCTCAGGTCATAAATTCTTTGCAAACCTATTACCTATGAAATTAGCTGAATTCGATGTTGTATTAGGAATGGATTGGTTAGTAGCCAACCATGCTCGAATTCTTTGTGATCAGAATTCCATAGAAATTCGTGCACCTACCGGAGAAGTAATCATGATTACAGGAGATAAACCACGTAAGCCCATGAAGTTCATATCAGTAATGAAAGTTGCTAGTTATGAATGAAAGCAAGGAATAGTATATATGATTTCAGTAATCATTAGTACTAAGGGTAAAGAACTTAAGGATATTCCTGTAGTCTCGGAATACCCAGATGTATTTCCAGAAGAGTTACCAGGGTTACCACCAGATAGGGAGGTAGAATTTAGGATTCATCTAATTCCCGGAACCATACCGATAGCCAAGGCACCTTATCGGTTGGCTCCCACAGAAATGTTAGAACTGAAAAAGCAATTAGATGAATTACTAAGTAAAGGATTCATACAACCTAGTTCATCCCCTTGGGGAGCACCAGTGTTGTTTGTAAAGAAGAAGGATGGTTCGATGAGAATGTGTATTGATTATAGAGAATTGAATAAGGTTACAATTAAGAATCGATACCCATTACCTAGGATTGATGATCTTTTTGATCAACTTCAGGGGGCTAGATATTTTTCTAAGATAGATTTACGCTCCGGATATCATCAATTGAAGGTACAAGAAGAAGACATACCTAAAACTACTTTCAGAACTAGGTATGGTCATTACGAGTTTACAGTCACGCCCTTTGGATTAACGAATGCACCTGCAGCATTCATGGACATGATGAATAGGATTTGTAAACCGTACTTGGATAAATTTGTAATTGTCTTCATCGACGATATACTTATTTATTCCAAAAGTCAGAATGAACATTGTCAGTACTTGCATGCACTCTTAACTTTGTTAAGAAAAGAAAAGTTGTATGCCAAATTCTCGAAGTGTGAATTTTGGTTGCAAGAAGTGCAATTCTTAGGACATATGGTGAATCATGAAGGTATTCATGTAGATCCTGCTAAGATAGAGGCAATTACCAAATGGAAGGTTCCACAATCTGCAATGGAAATTTGAAGTTTTATAGGTTTAGCTGGATACTATAGACGGTTTATTAAGGATTTTTCCAAAATAGCTGTACCATTAACTAAGCTAACCTGTAAAGCAGTTAAGTTTGAATGGGGACCTAAACAAGAAGAAGCCTTTAGGATCTTGAAACATAAATTAACCAATGCTCCAATCCTAGCCTTACCAGAAGGAACAGAAGATTTTGAAGTTTACTGTGACGCTTCAAAACTAGGATTTGGATGTGTGCTTATGCAACGCAAAAAGGTAATTGCGTATGCATCAAGGCAATTGAAAAAGCACGAAGAAAACTATACGACTCATGACTTAGAATTAGGAGCCGTAATTTTTGCCCTTAAAATTTGGAGACATTATCTGTACGGAAGTAAGTTTACTGTCTATACAGATCATAAAAGTTTAAGATATATATTTGGGCAAAAAGAGTTAAACATGAGGCAAAGAAGATGGATGGAAATCCTAAGTGACTACGACTGTGATATTCAATATCATGAAGGAAAGGCAAATGTGGTTGCAGATGCCTTAAGTCGTAAATATCATGAAAAGCAAAAGCGAGTTCGTGCTCTCAGATTAAATCTACAATTAGATTTAATGGAACAAATAAAGAATGTCCAGGAAACAGCAATCAAGGATGATGCTGAAGGAATGAAGGGACGAATAAAAGAATTAGAACAAGGAGCTGATGGAATTTGGAGATTCCACAAAAGTAGAATTTGGGTACCTAAGCATGGGGAATTAAGAAATAAGATTTTAGAAGAAGCCCATAAATCTAGGTATACTATGCACCCTGGAAACAATAAAATGTACCAAGATTTAAGAAATAACTTTTGGTGGATAGGCATGAAAAAGGATATAGCTAGATATGTTTCTAAGTGTCTTACTTGTTCACAAGTTAAGGCAGAACACCAGAAACCTTCAGGTCTACTACAACAATTAGAGATGACGATATGGAAATGGGAACTCATAACAATGGATTTTGTTACTAAGTTACCCAAGACCAGAAAAGGTAATGATGCGATTTGGGTAATTGTGGATCGATTAACCAAATCAGCTCACTTTCTACCTATGAAAGAAACCTTTAGCATGGAAAGATTGGCAAAGTTGTATGTAGATGAAGTTGTATCCTTACATGGAGTTCCACTCTCCATTGTATCAGATAGGGATAGTCGTTTTACTTCTCATTTTTGGACTAGTTTCCAAGAAGCAATGGGAACTCGACTAAATCTAAGCACTGCATATCATCCTCAGACAGACGGACAAAGTGAAAGGACAATCCAAACGCTAGAAGACATGCTTCGAGCATGTGTGATAGATTTTGGTGGAAACTGGGATGATCACTTACCTTTAATTGAATTCTCCTATAACAATAGTTATCATTCAAGTATTGAAACTGCCCCATTCGAAGCATTGTATGGAAGAAAATGCAGAACTCCAGTTTGTTGGGCAGAAATAGGAGAAAGTCAATTGTCAGGTCCTGAAATAGTACAAGAGATGACCGACAAGATTACACAAATCAAGGATAGACTGAAGACAGCTCGAGATCGTCAAAAGAGCTATGCCGATAATCGACGTAAGCCGTTAGAATTCCAAGTTGGAGAAAGAGTACTGTTGAAAGTTTCTCCTTGGAAAGGAGTTGTTCGATTCGGTAAGAAAGGAAAGCTAAGTCCAAGATACGTAGGACCATTTCCAGTAATTCAACGTATAGGACCAGTTGCTTATCGTTTACAACTACCCGAAGAGTTAGCTGGAGTACATGATGTATTTCATGTATCCAATCTCAAGAAATGTCTATCTGACGAATCTTTGGTAGTACTCTCCAAGATGTAGAGGTAAACGAAAAGTTAAAATTTGTTGAGAAACCTCTTCAAATAGAAGATAGAAAGGTAAAGTTTCTCAAACACAAACGGTTAGTACTTGTCAAAGTCAAGTGGGATTCGAAGAGAGGACCCGAATACACTTGGGAGCTGGAATCAGAAATAAAGAAAAAGTATCCCTACTTATTCCAGTAAATCTCGAGGACGAGATTCTAAATAAGGTGGGGAGGATGTAAGGACTCTCAAAATTTTCCTAAAAATACCCGTAAGTATAAACCCGAGCCCCTGAAACCCTACCATACAAGAAAAACCAAGAAATCAATAACTTAGGGTTTCAGGCGGGCCGCATAAGAGACAAGGCACATCTTACGCGGGCCGCGTCAAACCTGTGTTGACCGGATAAGGATTCCGGATCCACGTATCGAGACACCTGGCTAACCTACTTGTGACTGGTCAAGCCTACTCGTAGACTGGGCGGCAACGCGGGCCGCGTAAGGGTGAGCTAAGGGTTTATGCGGGCCGCGTGAGGTCTTAATTTCACCTATAAATAGCCCGTCACTTGCACAATCCTCTGGTGTCGAAACAAACTTTCAAAAAAGAAAGAATAGTACTCTAAGGTCGAAAATACTTTCAATATTAGTGAAGTGCTGCTCCAATACCGGGTATTAACTCGATAGCTGATATGATTCAATGTCTGATCGATTAAACTATCCAATGGATGTTTAAGTGCTGCCCACATTAGGGTTTATGCTTTGTCATTCGTTGTTAATTCAATGGATGTTTAAGTATCGCACTTTGTCATTCATTGTGAAGGTTTTAATCTCGTGAGTTATCATAAATGTTGTATTAAGTTACTAACCGAGTTGTGTGCATGTTATTAATTTAGGTTAAAAAGCTAATCAGTAGGCTTGGCTCTGCTCAAATTAAATCTGCAATGTGAGTCATTCTCTTTTTATCAAATTACTTTCAAAAGCAAGTTTATTTTCAAAGGTTATAATTACAGGGATTAAGTTTATGTAATCACCAAATTACAGCCAGTATGTGGGGTTTTGTATACATTACTTGATAATCTTTGCCATTGGACAAACGGGTGGCCAATGGTGATATGACCATAGTCACAGATCCGGTCGAGTGACAAATATTGTGGGTAGTTGGTTGATATCTGAAACATTGTAATCTCCCTTAATACTGTAAATTATAACAAACAAGTCGTTTTTAGTAAAAAGAATGATTCACTCAGTATTTCCCGCTGACAAAATATTTTTTTCAAACATGTTTCAGGTGATCTGTTGTGATCAAGGAAAAGTGCCGAGAAGCACTACAAGCTTAAGGAAGTGGCTCAATATAAAATAAAGAAACATGTTTTGTAAAATAAAAAGATTTCTCTGTGAAATCTTATAGTTGTAAACTACCGGGGTTTTATCCTGAGTTGTGAAATAAAATAATCGGGAAAATTGCAGTTTTAAAAAGATCCTGATGAAAACTTCCGCTATTAAATAAATACCACGGGATTTCTGTCCCGCGGCTCCTGAAACGGGTCAAACCGGGTCGGGGGCCGTGACATGACACGTGCCCAGTCGGTTATAACCGTCTAGTGGTGCACGATTGAGTCTTCTAGAAGATTACAGCTGTGATCTAGTGTGACTCCTTATCGTGTGGCATCAGTGCAGCAAATAATATCCAAGTCTGGGTATTATTTAAGCGGAAGTATTAACTTGGATTTTTATCCTTTTTTGTTATGGAGAAAGGCGCAAAGATTCGTTAACTTCCTTTTGGCGCGCGAGCATTGTCTGCTGTCTTTCTAAGCTTCTGTTTGTTGGACCAGTGCGCGGCCGCCCAAGGTCTAAAGAGGTTTAAAAGGCGATGCTGTGGTATGGTCCCAAGTACTTATCGCGAGGTTTTTGGGACCTTACCCCTTCAAACTGTTTTTCAAATCGTTCATTTTTAAACTTTGTATTCAGTTTACTTATAATCGTTAGGGTAAAAGAACTTCAGAGTATGAATGATTTCAAAAATCAAAGTAATTTAAAAACGATTGATTTTGATTTTAAACGAACGATTTCAAAAATCAAAGATTATAAAAAGGGCGTTTAAGAAAAACCTTAAAAAATATAAGTTCACAAGTGTAAGGTACTAAAAAACGCACAAATTTAATAAATGAAAGGTTAAAAAAATAACGAATTTTGAATAAACAAATGGTCCAATGAAATGGACAATTTGAAAAATAAATAAACCATTCTAGAAAATGTTTGAAAAATGAACGATCTTTTGCAAACTTTTTGTTAGAATGTTTCTTTTTTTTTCCAAATCTTACATTTCTTTTGTTTTTTATACACATCGTTTTATAAAACTTGAAAAATAAACGACTTAAAAAAGTGAGTTGTTTAAAAATGTTTAAAAATAATGATTTTAAAAATAATGGTATAAAATGAAGTATTTAAAAACACTTTAAAATATAAACGACTTTAAAAAGAACGATTTTAAAAAACAAATGGTTTAAAAATGAACAATATGAAAAACTATAGATGGTTTAAACAAAATGTAAAAAAACAAATTATTTTTTAAAACGACTTTTATAAAAACAAATGGTTAATGAAAATACATATTTATTTGTATATTTAAAACGTATTTTGTTAAATAATAATCGTCAAAATAACAAAATAATAAAAAAAAACTTGAGTAATTGCATTAGTAATATTTTAAATATTAAAAGAACTTTGTAAATAAAAAATAACCCCTAAGGTATATAATGACCTAATTACCCTCACACTTAACTGCAAAAAACTAACAAAGTTAGTGTCAGGAGCCAAAACCGATATAAAATACAACCTCAGGGTCTGATATGTTAAAAGATTTCTTTTTGGACTAAATTAGTTAATCTGACTAAACCACAAGGGCCAAAAAGTAATTTACTCAATGAAAAATGAAAAGTTAGAACTATGATTCACATACTTTGAAAGAGTTGGGCTGGTTCTAAAAAACATTTAATAGGTTAAATGGATACCAATTTTATAGGTTTTTTTTAATAATTTCATATCAAAACTAAATTCGGAAATTATAGATTAGGATTTGATTTTCATTCAAGATAAATTTCCAATATAATATATAAATCTTTTTTTAGTTATGGATTAATTTAAAATTTAAATTTTATCCATCGAATCTTATATTTTTTTTTTATAATTTCAAATCAAAGTTAAATCCGGAAATCATAGATTAGGATTTGAAATATTTAAATCTTTTCTTAGTTGTAAATTGATTTGAAATTTAAAATTTATCCATCAAATCCTCTATATTTTAATATTAATTAATGTGTATTAGACGGGAAAACAAAATTATTGATGCCCTTTATGAATGACAAGTGTCCCATAATGGTTTCTTTTAATATATACTATAAATGTATTTTATAACCCTTACTTATAATTAGAACTAGTGATATTCCCCCGCGCTTCGCGGCGGGGATTAAGTCGGAATCAATTTGGTTCGTTACATGTACTTGCACTTGATATAGTAATTGAAAGAGAAAGCATTACATCGATTGAAAAAAACACATATTGATATGGTACCTATATATGTTGTTCAATTGATATCGGTTCGGTTCGTTTGCATTTTATGTTTATTTATTTCAACATTACGATCTTTTTTTTAACGGATATTTTGCCACTATCGTACCAAGCCCAATCGAAGCCATTTGAACAACATTTGTATCGGTACCAATATTTTTTTTTTTGGAGTGAATTGCAAGTTTTCTCCTTTATTTTTATGGCTTTTTGCAGGCGGTGTCCTTTATGTTTAAAATTGACGAGTTTTGTCCTTTATGTTTAAAAATCAAGCACGTTTTATCCTTTGAGCCTAACTCAGTTAAATTTCTTCGCTAAATCTGATCATGTGCCTTGCACATGAGAGTATTTTTGTCATTTCACATCTACAGGGACTAATATGTATACTGTAACAACAAACTTAGCCCAAATTTGTCACTCACCCTTTTCCTTATCTCTCCCGTCTGATCAGAGCTCCGATAACCGGAGTTTCTCAAATCCTCACCCACCTTCTCCCTCTTTCTTCCGATCGTTCTCTTCTCCGATCCGTCTGTCACTCTCTCTCTCTCTCTCGTGTTGACAGCGTCGCCGCCGCCGCTCACGGCTGTGGTGGCGGTGGGCTGAAGTGGTGAAGGACACAAGATGATGATGCAGCCATTGAAATAACAATGATGACCTGTCATTACTAACGATGAGGTAATGAGAATCGATGGCGACAGATCCCGGTAAAGCCATCTCACTTCTCTCTTTTCTTTTAAGATTTTTGCCTCAGATTCCAAGTGTTAATCGACCTGGAATTTGTCTTCTTTCTGTTCTGATGATGATGGAATGACGACGAGAATACTGGTGACGATGAAGGATGCTGGTGGTGACGCCAGCGGCTGCGTCGCCGCCGTCTACGGCTGTGGATGACGATGGCAAAGGTGGTTCGGCTCAGGCAGTGGCAGTGATTGAAGCTGAGTTGGTGACAATGCGACGGTGTCAGGTCCGAGAGGGAACTGGTGAGTTGTTTCTGTATACCTTATGGTTTGTGTTGGTTTGAATTGTAATTCCGTTTCATTTCTTGATTTCGGTAGTATTCGACTTATGTAGCCGTAAACAACCTGATGAACATGGTGATATGCATAAGTTTGTTGTTACAGTATACATATATATCCTTGTGTTTCTTACATGTTGTTGCCTTTGGGATTAATTTATCTATTGTTAATTGTTGATATAATTTTTAGAGGGTTGGCGTGCAGGTGGTGTGGTGGAGGGTTGGCGGTACAGGTGGTGGTGGAGGGTTGGTGACTATCGTGGTATGATGGTGATCTTGGAGAGTGGTGAAGGGTGATGGCTAGAGGTGATGATTGGGGGTTAATGGTGGAAGGTGGTGGTAAACAGGGGATAGAGAATAGTTTTATATATATTACATAATTAGTCCCTGTCAAGGTGAAATGACAAAATACCCTCATGTGCAAGTCACATGATCAGATTTAGCGAAGAAATTTAACTGAGTTAGGCTCAAAGGATAAAACGTGCTTGATTTTTAAACATAAAGGACAAAACTCATCAATTTTAAACATAAAGGACACCGTCTGCAAAGAGCCATAAAGATAAAGGACAAAACTTGCAATTCACTCTTTTTTTTTTGCATTCAATAAACTGATACTGTATCGCTACCATATTGTACTGGACATCATCGGTACCGGCATACATTCCGTTTTATTGTTTCCTGTTTGATAACGGGTACTTTGATCGTATCTTAAAAGCTATATGAGATAACAAAATATACTTAAATCAATTAAAGTAATAAATCAATAAAAGAATAAAACTTTAGAAAAAACAATATCGAAAAAAATAAAAAACAATTGTTCCCCTCTTTTTATCTCAACATTACGATATATGTTTTTCAAACGGATATCGTGTCGCTATCGTACCAAATTCAATCAAAACCAATTGAATAGCATCTATCCATATCAATATTTATTTTTAGTGTTTTTTTCGATGAATTAATATCGTATCGCTATCATACCGTACTGAACATCGGTACCAGTATATATATTCATTTTTATGATTTCTTGTTTGATAACTGATACTTTAATCGTATCTTAAAAGTTATATAAAAATATATGTTTAAAACAATTAAACTAATAAAACAATATAATAATAAAATCTTAAAAAAACAATATTAAAAAAATCAAAAACACTGTTCATGTTCTCTTTCTATTAATATGTATAATATGTATAATAATTATAGATAACTTTTGAAAGCTCATAAATAACATAATTTGGGATTAAAACAAATTAATCGAATTTAAAGATATGGACTAACAATTTAGTGGACTTTTTAACAAAGGCCAAATCAATTTAAAACAAATCAAAAGCCCACTAAAAATATATTAAGCCCAAAATTATTATCTGATTACTTGGCCCAAATAACATTCATGTTACATGAGTCTGCATTCCTACGTCACATATTTCAATTAATCATCAACGCTATTATCTCGATTGACAAATTAATTCAATACCCTTAAACTTACGTGGATAACATTAAAATTACCAACATACACTATTGATGATACTTTCAACGTACCATGATTACATTACGTATGCATTCTTAGTCTATTTTCTAGAAAGGTTAGATATTTATTTAGTGTTTTAATATTTTTCTAATTTGTTTTCAATTAATTTTGTTCTCGTTCTTCTAACTGGATCCAGGTTTTCCTTTTCAATTTGCTTCAATTTTAGATTTAGTGATATGTTCGACTAGCGAGGGAGAAAAGAAAAGAAAATTAAAAGCCGACTTACAGATTTTTTTATCACCCAGATTTCAAAAGTTTCTTTTTTTTCATTTTTAAAAATAAAAGTTTATATTGCCATTTACAGATTTTTTTATCACCCAGATTTCAAAAGTTTCTTTTTTTTTTCTTTTTTTTTTAAAGTTTCCAATTTAGTGATATACTCATGTTTAACTTATGGATTAAAAAATAACTAAATGTTTAACAAACTATTTGTAAACAGTTCAACAGAAAGCAATTGTGGACCTATAATTTTTTTTAAGGGTGGTTAAAATATATAAGCGTCGTTTGCCTATCACTATATAATAACCTTTTTTTTATCAGGTTCGGGCGGACTGGTCGGGTCATATTAAAAAAATCAATCAAACTACGTCAAACGTCATTACAAAATGCATAATAAAAATTTATAATCTAATGTATATAACGTCGTTCTCTACTCATTTTTTGACTTAATCTTAACTTATAATCACATTAACTACTTGTCCACTAATACAAACAATGTTTTAATTTAAAGTTCATTAACTTGTATAATTTTTAAAATCCTAATCCCTATTTCTAAATCATATATATTAAAAACAATAAAGTAACCATCAAATGATTGATTCACTTAATCACTTACCTAAAGTCAGAATTCTGGCCGGAATTTAGCTGGGGAAGCAATCCAGCGGCAACAAAGGAAGATCAGCAGTGGGTCTGGGCGTTGTGTGTCACTACCTGCTGTTCTTTTCTTTACAATTGTTGCTGGATATTTTTCTTTTATTTTAATAAGATTTAAACCTTTAAAATCACAGGCTAATGCCTAAGGGTAAAGGGTCTAAACCTATGATCATTATCCTAATAAGGTTTAAAGCAATTTGGGCCTAGGTCACAACAATTTTAACATTTGGATATTGGCAATTATATAAGGTGCTGTTTGTTTTTGCAGACATAAATTGTCTGCAAGCTGATTTCATCTGTTTTTATGTCTGCAACTGAAGATGTGGTCTGAAGATCTGCAAGCTGAAAATATAAGACTTGTTTGTTTTTATAAGTTGACACCGGCCTGAAGCGCATCAAACAATGACGAAACATTCACATTCCGCTTCGATCCAGCGGATGAGAAGAGGGAGGTCGGAGAAGGAGCTGGTCACCGGAGAAGGAGGTAGGTCGCCGGAGGAGGAGGGAGGTCGGAGAAGAGGTAGGTCGCCGGAGGAGGTAGGTCGCCGGAGGAGAAGAGGTAGGTCGCCGGAGGAGAAGAGTGAGGTCGGAGAAGGAGGAGGAGCGGCGGTGGGAGGGGCTGGTGTTTGAGGGAGGAGAAGAGGGAGGTGTGAAGATGTTTTAAGAAGGGGATCCATAGCTTATTTTTTAAGATGAAAAAAGCTGAGTTCAGATCTGTTTAAAAAAAAACAAACAAACAGTCTTCAAGGGTAACGTCTGCGCGCCTGCAGACATCAGCCCCCTTGAAGATGTTTGAAGAAAAAACAAGTAGTATATTGATGATGTCTGATGTTTGAGTTTACGACTGTTTATTTTTTTAAACACTATATGTTCGTTTGTGTTGAAGAACAGGTTCAGTTCCTTAATGAAGGAACACGCACAAAAATTTCCGTTCAATATGTGTTTTTAATCAAGTTTAATGCTAAATGAACGAATATGAAAAAGGCTTTGCTTGATTCACTTTGATTCATTTAGAGCCCTAGGTGTAGTAGCATGTAGTGTTTGGTGTTTACTTTTCAAATTAGTTGGTGTTTACTTTTCAAAATTCTAGGTCGGCCGTACAAAGAATAAGGTCCAATTTAGGATGTCTCAAACAAGTATGTTACTCTGGTTCTCTTTTAAGATAAGGTGTGTTTTTTCATTTTGATTGGATACATGTACATGTGACTAAATACTACTTGGACAGACATCTTTGTCGTTCTCATACATTTAATATAAACCAAAATATCTTCATATATACTATTAAGCATCCATCATGTTAATCTTCATACAACCATCTTAATCTTTATTAATATGTACTGTTACCGAGTTAGTATTTCTTATATATAATTTAATCACATACAAATGTGAGGTAAGATTACTATTCATTTTTATTACACTTTTCATCTATATACTTTTCCTCTTCTACAATATTGTCAAAACCCATTTTTCATTTTTTACTCAAACAATTTTTCATTTTCAACTTTGGTCCCTTATACTTTTCGTCTTTTACAAATATGTCATTTACCGGCCTAAATTTTGCGAGTTAACACACTGAAACGTGTGCGTATGGTTCAACGCTTTTACGTTATTCTTTTGGGGGTTTGACGGTCCCATCGTAATGATCGGGTCCTAACCCGACTTAGTTATTCTTTTATATGTTTACGTTTCGTTTTTTTTACGAGTTAACACGCTGGAACACGCGTGTATGGTTCAACATTTTTACGTCTACTTAATTTTGGTTTAACGGTCCCGCCGTAAAGAACGGATCCTAAATAATATTTTGAGTAAAAACATAACAACTTAGCCATAAAATTGATAAAATAACATACATAGTTGTGGAGAAATTATGGCTACAAGAACAACACATATATCTTACATATAATAAGAAATACATTTTTTTCTTGAAGAAATTATGTACACCCTTTTAACAATATAATATCTCTTTATTGTTAATCATTTTAGTTATTACATTAATTATTTCATTATATACTTATGTGTTTTTAGCAATTTATTTTCTTGCTTAATTTTACAATTTTCTTAATATTTTATTTTAGCTATATTCCACACATTTCACTAGAAAAAAAAACAAACAAGGGTTTGCTAAATTTGAAAAAAAAAATAGAAAGTCATCAACGGAAACGGAAAGAGAGGGATTCGAACTCGTACGAATAACTCTTTTCTTATCAATTTATTCACATGAAAATTATGTATTAAAGTATCACATTTTTTTATGTTATTAAGTGGCCAAAGTGTTATTTTTTAATATACATACTTATAACTATATTATTATACATACTTATAACTATATTTTTTTATATATACATACTTATAACTATAAGTATCTTATACACGTTTATAACTAAGAAAAAGGTGAAACTTTACGTGTTTTAAAAACCCTAAGTGAACATACACACACATATATATATATATATATATATGCTAAAGCTAGGTAGAAAACCCTCCATTTTGAGAAAACCCTAGAAAACCCAACCTCCCGAGATTTTTTTTTTTGAAAAAAATAACACATGTGATATACATGTTTTTAAGAGTTTTGGGCCAAAAAAAAAAACAAAAAAGCGCCGAAGGAATGTTTAAAAAAAAACAAATTTCAGCAAGTTTCAGCCTTTTTTGCCTAACACATGTTAGTCACCCGAAGTTTGCTGAAATTTGTTTATTTTTTTTAAAAACATCCCTTCGGCTCTTTTTTGTTTTTTTTGGCCCAAAACTCTTAAAAACATGTATATTACATGTGTTATTTTTTTCAAAAAAAAAAATGTCGGAAGCTTTGAAAAAAATGTCGGGAGCTTTGAGTTTTCAGAGTTTTTTAAAAACATAAGGGTTTTCTATATAGCCCTCCCCTATATATATATATAGGGGAGGATTATCTTGAGAACGCTAAATATTGCGAGAACCGTGAGAACGAATGAGAACACCAATCAAAACCAATTTTTTTAATACAAACCTCATTGTAATTAAGATACAACATCAAAAAAAGAATTTACAACATCAAATAATTCGTTTCTCCTTTAAAAATCACTCTTTTTAGATTTTTTACACATGTGTAAATATAACAGATTTACACATGTGTAAATGGCAAACTTACACATGCGTAAATTTTCTTTATTTACGAATTCACGTAAATTTAAACGTGTAAATTAAATTTCTAACATTGTATTTCAATAATAATGATAAGTGTAGAAATTTTTTTTGAATTTGATTCGTTTTTTACCAAGTTCTCGCGTTTTTTTCATTTGTTCTCACGGTTCTCACAATATTTAGCGTTTTCATTTAAACCCTCCCATATATATATATATAGGGTTAGGTTTATTTCAGAACTCTAAATAACTACAGAACTTTCAGAACTCCTAATAAACAATCATTTTATATATAATTTTTTGTATGTAGGATCTTTTTATCATCTATTATATGTATTTCTTTGATTACACACATGCTAAAAGTAGTTTACATATGTGTAATTGCCAAATTATATATATGTATCATAACTAATTACATAAATGTAAAAAAAACTAGTTTATGTATGTGTAATTATAAAATTACATATAAAAATGATAAAATTACTCTTAACATGTATGTAATCGTAAAAATACACATAATAAATGATAAAATTATCTTAAACATAAAAATATATAAATAAAAAGATTGTTTATTAGAAGTTCTGCGAGTTCTGTAAATATTTATGGTTCTGAAATGATCCTGGCCATATATATATATATATATATATATATATATATATAGGGGAAGGATGTATAGAAAACCCACTTTAATTTAGAAAACCCGGGAAACTCAAAACTCCCGATGTTTTTTTTTTTTTTGAAAAAATTTATACATGTTATATACATGTTTTTAAGGGTTTTAGGTAAAAAAAAAAAATCAAAAAAGCACCGAGTAGATATTTAAAAAAAAAATAAACAAGTTTTGGTGTAACATGTGTTACATTCATCTGACATATTTGTAACACGTGTTACATCAAAACTTGTTTATTTTTTTTTTAAATATCTACTCGGCGCTTTTTTGATTTTTTTTGCCTAAAACCCTTAAAAACATGTATATAACATGTGTAAATTTTTTTTTTTTTAAAATTCGGGTGGTTATTTGTGTGTTTGAATAGTGGGTTTTCTAAATAAAAGTGGGTTTTCTATAGATACTTACATTATATATGTATATTGTAGTTATTTGTGTGTTTGAATAGTGAGTTCATTTCAGAATACTAAGTTATTAAGAAAAGTAAAAACAACAACCCAAAATCATCAAGGAAAGTTGCATAAATTATTTATATATGATCAAAATTACTTATTACATACAACTTTGTATGTTACATACATAAAAATCAATTAAGCTATTCTATTTTTTAAGGTTTTTTTTTTTTTACTTTTAAACATTTTGGTTGTGTAGGTAATGTTTCCTACACATGACATGCACATTTGTATGTTCTATATAAGCAAAGGGTATTTATTCATATATTTTTTTTAAATTTCAAAATAGATGAATAATAAACAATGCATTTAAACATTTTCTTTAAAATAAATTAAAATGCAAACATAAATAATATATTTTGTTCTTCATGTTCTCGCAAAAACTGTGCTCTAGTTAGAAACCTCCTCGTAACCCTCCTTGTGCATAGTTACATAGGCTGTCTATGTATACTCTTAACCCCACAAAAAGTTTCAAAACACTACTATTATAACTTTTTCTATTCAATGAATTATGAAATGCCGGTTATACTAGTGTTTTTCCTCAATGGAAACGTGCCAAGATGTACACCTCTCCTCATATGCATATAACACCAAAAATACCCACCCTGTCGTCCCTGTAGGCTGTTTTGGATAAGGTGTAATGATCATGACATTTTTTCCACTAACTACAAACATTTTTGTTCAGTTGAGTGCATGGCTTTATAGTCTAGTGACATCTTGGGGGTGGGATAAGGCTTTAGGACCGACCAACAGGTCCTGTGTTTAATTCCCACAATGGGGTTTTTCTCATATTTATTGTGTTTCTTCCTGAATTGGTGTATAGGCGTTATGCCTTGTGGAGATGGATATGATCGGGTGGTTCCGCTGATGACACGATGATACTCTAGTGGTTCGTCAGTGATCCAAATTTACGTTAAAAAAAGTTTTGTTCAGTTGACCATTGATAGTGCCAACTGTTGATGTTGGATTGAATCTATTAATATAGTTGGATACTGTGTTTGGCACTATACATTATTACTTTAGAAGTGTTTCCTAGCAATGGTGGAATGTGGGGTGTGTTAGATATGTCTAGATTCTTATCAACTCGTTCGTGCTGATTTGAAAGTTGGAATGGGGATAAGTATGCAAAGGAACTTGTGTGTATCATGTACATAGTAAATTACATGCAAGCATGTTAATGTGATTTGGTACAAATTACGAATTTGCTTTCAAAGATGGGACCATATGACAGTTTTACCCTTTTTTCTAAACTTACGGTTTAAATCGTTAACTATTTTACTATTTTAAAAATTATAATTTAACCCTTGATGTTGTTGTTAGGCCTGTAAATGAACTGAACGAACACGAACAGAGGCATGTTTGTGTTCGTTTATTTAACTTTAACTGAACGCGAACACAAACATATAACCGGACACATTTTTTGTTCATGTTCATATATTAAGACATATATTAAGAAAATGGTCATATTCGTGTTCGTTTATGTCCGTTCGTTTAAAACCTAAACGGACAATTCACGAACGTAAACAAACATAAACAAACAAACATAAACGAATAGAATGTAACAAACAATAAACAACACAGATAAACATGGTTGAACAAACATAAATGAACACAAATGAACATAATTGACTAAACATAAATGAACATAAAGCAATTTTTTATATAAATTAGTGATTAATTACCATAAATTCCATTGGAAACCCTATTTTATTAGGAAAAGTCCAATTACCAATTACTTATATTTATACAAGTAGTAGAAAGTTCCCTTTATGTTTAATGTTTATATAAATATAACTACTTATGTATTTAAATTGAAATGAACATAAACAAATGTAAATATACGAACGTTCACGAACATATATAAACAAACGTTTCACCGAACAAGTTCACGAACAGTTCATGAACGTTCGGTTCGTTTACAGGCCTAGTTGTTGTTAAAATATATAACAATAATACGACCGTTAATTTACTATTAATTTACTGTCACATTGAGTTTTCTAATAATTACTAGTAAAGATGTTCCCATGCGATTCAGCAGGACACATATATGTATTACAAAAAAATGTCTATACGATGATATTAAGTCTAATTACCCAAAAAAATGTTTCGCAAAGGAATTAATGTCACAACTCCAAGAGTTGTTGATAAAGGGTTTGTATACCAAAATGTGTCGACGTGGGGTGCACCTTGCGTATTTGTTAACAAAGACGTTAGACGGTAATATGAGAATTTGCATCAAGTACCATGACTTGAAAAAGAAGACCATCAAGAATAGGTATCCTTGCCTAGAATTGATCATATGTTCGATCAGTCTAAAGATCTAGTTTGTTTTCTAAAAACAACTTGGGATCATGATACCATCAAGTAAAGGTACGAGAAGAGGATGCACCCTAACATTGCTTTTCAAACTTGTTAGGGACATTACGAGTTGGTGGTGATGCTATTTGATGTGACTAATGCCCATGTAGTCTTCATGGATCTCATGAATCGAGTATGCTGACCAATGCTGGATAGATTTGTCATTGTCTTTATCGATGACATTATGATCTATTCATGAAGTGAGGAGGAGCATGCACAACATCTTAGCGAAGTTTTACTACATTGCGAAATGAGAAGTTATACACGAAATTTTCAAAGTATGTATTTTCGCTTCAAGAAATTCAATTTATGGGCCATGTTGTGAATGTCGTAGGCATTTAAGCAGACCCCGCAAAGGTAGAGACTACTATGAAATGGTCTCCACCAAAGACTTTGTCATAAGTCAGAAGTTTTTTCGGGGTTAGCACGCTATTATAGACAATTCATTCAGGGCTTTTCAAAGATAGCCACCCTATTGGCCAAGTTAACTCGAAAGAATTCATGATTTGAGTGGATTGCATAATGAGAAAAAACATTCCAAACGTTGAAGGAAAGATTGACAAAGGCTCTAGTCCTGGCATTGCCAGAAGTAGTTGACACACTCAGCCAAAAGGAGATTTATTCTAATAGTAAATTCAAACAAAGATACATTAGTATAAGCTAATAGTAAATTTAGATCCGGATAACCCGATTAAGAATCCACAAGTGGAAACACTCAAATAAGAGAATCTAAAGCAAGAAAGGATGACAAGTCAAGTCCAACCATTGGACGAAAATGACCAATGTATTAAAACTCGCTTTGACAAATATGGATTCCAAGAACTTGTGAGATCAATAAAAAAGATTCTTGACGAGGCACACAAGTCAAGTTATTCCGTTCATCCAAGTACAACGAAAGTGTACCACGATCTAAAGAATAATTATTGGTGGCCTATCATTAAGAGAGACAACACAAAGTATGTGGAAATATGTCTTGCATGCCTTCAAGTAATGGCTAAACATCAAAGACCTATGGTAAGTTGCACCCACTTGGGATATAAGTGTGGAAATGAGAGCACATAACAATGGACTTGATGATGAAACTACTAAATACCACCAGAAGACAATGTTATATAATTGATAGGCTAAAAAAGTGCTCATTTATTAGCCTTAAGGAAACGTATTCCTCATATAAAATGGTTGAGTTGCATATATGAATGAGATTGCCTTAAGACAGAAATTGCTTGGGTCTATAATGTCAAATTGAGATATTAGATTCACCTCCAGATTCTGGAAGAAGTTTCAAGAAGAATTAGGCACCAAGTTGTTAATCGGTATGACTTATCATCCACCAAATGATGGTCAAAGCGAGAGGATGATTCAAACTCTCAAAGACATGGTAAGGGCATGTATTATAAACTTTAGGGGTAATTGGGATTTCCATTCGCCGATGGTCGAATTTTCATACACTAATAGCTACCAAACCAACATTGGAATGCCCTTATATGAAGTATTATATGGACAAAAATGTCAAATACCCATATGTTGGGGGTGAGATTGAACAGAAAGAACTTGATAGTAACGAGATTGTTAAGGTTACTAGGAAGATTGAGCAACTAAGTTCTCGATAAGAAACCACACAAGATAGATAAAAGTATTATGCTGATAAAAGAAGAATACTAGTGGTGTCACACCCCAACCGATGGCGGAAACATCGGGGCATGGCACTGAGCGAAACAGATTGTCCAGAAGTTTCCATAACAATTATCATTACCAATTAATTTAAAGTAACACGTCCCATACCATGTCTTAAAAGATAATATAATTATTACAGACAAAATCTAGGCAAATAGTTCTGTTCCGACAACTCAGATTTCATTTGTACAGACAACTATTTGTTGGCCTCTAAGACCTTATTCTAGCCTCGGTTTCCTAGCAGATAAGCATCCTAAGCACCTGTCACATACGTTAAAATAAAGTCAATACACATAGTGTAAAGGTGAGAATACAAGTTTGATAATAGCATATAGAGTTCGAAAGCGTTACGCATAACCAGCACGTACACAAAGTGAAATGAGGCATGTTAGTTATCGACATAGACCTATCGATACCAATGACTGCGGGTTGACTGCCCAAGGCAGTTCGTAATACATGATCACCACTGTAATCCATGCAAATAATTGTCCTTAACAACCCCCGAGTGAACGGGTGCTGAGTCCAAACTAATAGTACTATCATTGCTAAGGCAGGTAGACAGCATTCCATGTGTAAACATAACAAACAAGCATTCATTTAGTCACATAATACATGCAGTAACGGTTAGCGTTTAAAGTATTGCGTAGTGTGTTCGATGTGATTTTGTATAAGTAACGATGTAACACCCAAAAGTGCATAAAGCAAAAAGGGATCGAGTATACTCACAGCGATTGATGGATTGAAGGGAGCGCTAGGGAGTAGGGTGAACGATAGCATAAGGATAAGCGATGCGTAACACGATGAAAGGTGTAATTCGCTCGGACAGCAGTCCGGTCGGATGGTAGTCCGGTCGGACGGCCAGTTCGTGCGGATGACAATCTGTTCGGATGGTTATCCGGTCGGACGGTAGTCCGGTCGGATGACTTTTCGAGCGGATTGTTTCTTCCTATGAGAAGAATGTGTTTGTGTATGATGGCTTGACCTTTGAAGTTTTCGTTGTAGTATTTAGAAAACATTGAAGTATCTCTACCTTTCAGGTCGATCGATCGGACGGTCGTCCGATCGGACGGCAACCCGTTCGGTTGGGCACTTCAGTGAGAACAAGTTCACAGCAGGGTGGTCACTCGGTCGGACGGTCGTTCGACCGGGTGGCATCCTTAGTGCGTTGAACATGTTGAAAATTGTTTAAGTGCTAAAGTCCAAATGTCTCATGATTCGGGTGGCTGCCCGTTCGGATGGCAGTCCGGTCGGACAACAACTCGTTCAACAATCAGACTTCAATCGTTGGAAAATAGTTAAGTGTGGGACCCAAGGTGCAAGTCGTTCGGACAGCCGGTCGCTCGGATGGCTGTCCGTTCGGATGGTAATCCGATCGGACGGCACTCCGTCCTGGTTGTTCCGTTCGTCTTACACTTGGCCGTTTTGATTGTTTGTCGTATTATCGAGATATTTTGATAACGTGTTAAGCAACAGAAACCTCGTCCATACTTGGTGCTCCTGATCGGACGGGAATCACCCAAACCCGATCAGTGGACGGTTCGAGACGATGTTCCACGTTTAACCCGGAATCGTTAATCTCGTGGATAGAATACGGATCTTGAACTAACACAACCACAAGATTGAGTAGTGAGTCGGCATATGCTCCGATTCTACCGGTTTTGAATGCATTGAGTGTAAAAGAGTTGAAAGAAAGTTGGAAACCTTCTCTCAATCCTTCTCACTGTGAATGTGTTTAGATCTATGAAAGATCGTCGTTTGTTTATGTTGAAATCGGTTAGATCTAAGTTGTTCTAGGTGGATTGAGGCCAAAACATGAAGTTCTTCAAGAACACATGATGACGTCATCCTAGAACACCTTGAATCTTGATGATTTCACGGTTAAAAGTTAAGATTCGAAAGATAGAAAGGTGTAGGAATGCGTGTAGATTAAGGAAGTACAAGATTTAGGACGAGATCTTACCGGGATTGCGAGAAATCAGAGAAAAAGCGAGGAAAACGAGCTGGTCGAACGTCACTTGCCAAAAGTGGAAAGAATGAATGTGACAAGGGGTATTTATAGGATACCCAAATTGGAAAGGGCTGGCCGGACGGATGGCATCTCGCCCGGATGACAGTCCGGTCGGATGTCACCTCGCTCGGATGGCAACCCGGTCGGATGGCAATCCGACCGGATGGCACTTGGTTCGAGTGTTCGGTGCGACGATTTTTGCTGTTTCGATTGCGATTGCAAGCGTTGCGATGCGATAGATTTTCCTAGTCAAATTACTTTTAATCCCAACTACTCGTATCTCGCACTGTCTTTTCTCCACCAATTATCATACCATTTTGATTGCGATTTAGTTCGATTGCGATTGAGTTTCGATTGCGTTTCGATCGATTACCATAACATAACGTAAATAACATGCACAAGTAACACATAAGGCACATACACACGTAAAACAATAACCAAAATGCGTATTTCGAGTTGCGAGTTCAATTGCGATTCGATGTTGATTAAGCTAGATTGATTAGCGTTTAGTTGACTTTATCGCATTGTTACTTCCTATAGTTTACAGTCGTACGTCGATTAAATAGCGAATAACACACGTCGATTATTGTGATTATTGACACTTACTCCACATAATACAACTAAAGTGAAAATAAAATAGACTAATTACAAGTCAAAGAAGTCAAAACAGAAATTGAGCCAGAAGAGACAGATCGCAATTATCAATCTTGTCTTCCTTTGACTTCAATCTTGACTTTGACTTTGACTTCAGAAACACGGGGTGTTACAGCCTCCCCTAGTTGAGGGAATTTCGTCCCGAAATTAGGCCGAAGCCGTAACAAACAACTGCGGGTACTTCGCCTTCATGTCGCTTTCGAGTTCCCAAGTGAACTCTGCGCCTCGCTTGCCTTCCCATCGGACTTTCACAATAGGAATGCGCGAGCGCCTGAGCTGCTTGGTTTGGCGATCCATGATCTTGACAGGCTTTTCCACGAAGTGTAATGTTTCGTTCACTTGCAGATCCTCTAATGGAACATGTAAATCGGGCTCAGCTAGGCACTTCCTGAGGTTTGAGACGTGGAAAGTCGGGTGAACGTTGCTAAGTTCCTCCGGTAGTTCGAGTCTGTAAGCCACTTTTCCGATTCTTTCCAGAATCTTAAAGGGTCCAACGTATCGAGGCGCGAGCTTTCCTTTCTTGCCGAATCGGACCACACCCTTCCAAGGTCAAACCTTTAGGAGTACGTAGTCTCCAACGTCAAATTCAAGGGGCTTGCGTCGTCTATCGGCGTAACTTTTCTGACGATTCCGAGCTTTCGTTAGATTGTCTCGAATTTGGAAAATTTTGTCTGTCGTTTCTTGCAATAGCTCGGAACCGGTTAATTGCGAATGCCCGATCTCGTGCCACACAATAGGCGATCGACATCTTCTTCCATATAATGCCTCAAATGGTGCCATTTGTATGCTGGAATGATAACTGTTGTTGTACGAGAATTCGACTAACGGCAGGTATGTATCCCAATTACCACCGAAATCTATAACACACGAACGGAGCATGTCTTCAAGAGTACGGATCATTCTTTCAGTCTGTCCATCGGTTTGAGGGTGGAAAGCGGTACTTAGATTAAGCGATGTACCGAGAGCCGTTTGAAATGTTTCCCACAGTCGCGAGGTAAACCGAGCATCACGGTCAGAGATGATATCACAAGGCATCCCATGATTACAAATGATCTCGTTGGTGTAGATTCGGGCTAATCGTTCCACTTTGTAGTCTTCCCGTATTGGAAAAAAGTGAGCGGATTTGGTCAGACGGTCTACAACAACCCAGATGCTGTCGTGACCTGATGACGTTTGCGGAAGCTTTGTTATGAAGTCCATAGCTATACTCTCCCATTTCCACATAGGGATCGGCGGTTGTTCGAGCAAGCCAGAGGGTCTTTGGTGTTCAGCCTTGACCCTTGCACAAGTCAGGCACTTCCCAACGTAGAGAGCAATATCCCTTTTCATGCTAGGCCACCAGTACTTGTAGCGAAGATCCTGGTACATTTTGTCGGCACCGGGATGAATAGAATACCGGGATTTGTGGGCTTCGTCCATCAAAATATTTCGCAATTCGGTCCGTTTAGGGATCCAAATTCGGTCCAGATAGTGGAATACCCATTCGGTTTGTTCACAAGTTGAGCTCCATCGTGATAGATTCGTTCCTTCTTCAAAGTGTGTTCATTAAAACATGCATGCTGGGCTTCGCGGATGAGGGTTTCGAGATCGTATTGGGCTTGGACGCTACGAATGCTGAGCAAATAACTCCGTCTGCTGAGAGCGTCGGCAACGACATTTGCTTTGCCTGGGTGATAACGAATCTCACAGTCGTAATCGTTGAGAAGTTCTACCCATTGGCGTTGACGCATATTAAGTTCTTTCTGATCAAAGATATGTTGTAGGCTCCTATGATCGGTGAAGATCGTACACTTTGTACTATACAAGTAGTGTCGCCAAATCTTTAACGCAAAAACAACCACGCCTAGCTCGAGATCATGGGTTGTATAGTTCTTCTCGTGGATTTTGAGCTGACGAGATGCGTAAGCTATAACCTTGTCTCATTGCATAAGGACACAACCAAGACCCAGGTTGGAAGCATCACAATAGACAATGAAGTCGTCGTTTCCGTCGGGCAATGTGAGAACAGGAGCATTGCAAAGCATGTGTTTGAGTGTTTGGAAGGCAGACTCTTGTTCAGTTCCCCAAACAAAAGGCTTGTCTTTGTGCGTGAGAGCGGTAAGCGGCACAACGATCTTTGAGAATCCTTCGATAAATCATCGATAATAGCCTGCTAGTCCGAGAAAAGAACGAACTTCAGACGGGTTCTTAGGTGTAATCCAACTCTTAACTGCTTCAATCTTCTCAGGATCGACATGAATACCTTGACTATTGACAATGTGACCCAGAAACTGGACCTCCTCCAACCAAAATTCGCACTTGGAGAACTTGGGATAGAGTCAATTCGCCTGGAGTAGCTCGAGAACCAAACGTAGATGTTGCACGTGTTCGGTCTTCGACTTGGAATAGATCAAGACATTGTCGATGAACACGATGACAAAACGGTCGAGATATGGTTTACACACACGATTCATCAGATCCATGAAAACCGCGGGTGCGTTGGTTAAATCAAAAGGCATAACAACGAATTCGTAGTGGCCGTATAGAGTGTGAAACACGGTTTTGGGTATATCCTCCTCTTGTATGCGTAGTTGGTGATAGCCTGAGCATAGATCTATCTTCGAGAAACACGTAGCACCTTGTAGCTGATCAAACAAATCGTCAATGCGAGGCAAGGGATAGCGGTTCTTGATAGTTAACTTATTCAATTCCTGGTAGTCGATGCACATCCTGAACAACCCATCCTTCTTTTTAACGAAAAGGACTGGCGCGCCCCAAGGAGAGGTGCTCGGGCGAATAAAGCCTTTCTCAAGTAATTCCTGGAGTTGATTTGAGAGTTCTCGCATTTCTGACGGTGCTAGTCGATAAGGAGCTTTGGCAACGGGGTTGGCTCCAGGAATGAGGTCGATACGAAAGTCGATATCACGACTAGGCGGTAATCCTGGAAGATCGTCAAGGAACACATTAGGAAATTCACGAACCACAGGAACGTCTTTCACTTCTGTCTTTCCTTTCTTTTCCTTCTCCGCTACTACAATGTTAGCCAAGAAAGCTCTGTATTCCTTGCGGAGATACTTGCTAGCTTGGACACACGACATGAGCTTGAGACCTTTCGAAGCAGTTTCGCCATAAACACACAATAAATCACCATTCGCGAGCGAGAATCGAATCGTCTTATCGAAACACACAACTTCAGCATGGTTTTCGCGAAGAAAGACCATGCCTACTATGACGTCAAAACTTCCAATTTGCATCGGAATAAGGTCGATTGGGAAGATGTGATTGTTGAGCTCGAGAGTACAATCATGAAGAACAGAGTTAACGGCGACAGTTCTTCCAGTGGTGACTTCAACATCGAACGTCGAGGGGAGATGGGAGCGCTTACGACTAAGGAGCTTCTCAAATTCGAACGACACAAAGCAATTATCAGCTCCAGTATCAAACAAACACGATGCATAAATACCATTCACAAGGAACGTACCATTGACCACGTTGTTGTCAGCCTGGGCTTGGCGCACATTGATGTTGAAGGTTCTGGCGCGTACGGCTTGTTGTTGCTGCTGCTGCTGCTGGGGCTCTTGTTTCACCACCCTGTTCGGGCACATGTTCGCAAAGTGGTTGGGATCACCACATGCGAAGCAGACTCTGGCGTTGATCGCGGGTGCCAGAGCCGCTTGTTGGCCTTGTGGGGCTGGGAGCAGAGCTTGATGAGCAGTGGCTTGAGCTGGGGCTTGACGGGGACCAGTATGGCAGTTGACAGTGAAGTGGCCATACATGTTGCAGTGAGCGCAGAAACGACAGGCGAGACCCACCGGGTGATGATAAGAGCATGTCGGGCAAGCCGGGTGGGGGCCTGTGTATGCACGCTTTGCTGGTGGGGCGTAAGTAACCGGTGCTGGTCGGTGATGAGGCTGCTGCTGGGCCGGTACAGCTTGAAGTGGAGCAGCAGTGGTAGTGACAGCACAGTTCTTGTTGCTGGAGTTGTTGTTCTTCTTCTTCTTCTTGCGGCGTGAGGACTTTGACGATTGAGCGGCGACGGTTTCAGCAGTTGGTGTGGCGGTGACTTGGTGCAGGTGCTTCGAAGTTTTATCCCAGACACCAGCCTTGACCCGCTTGTCGTTGATTTCAGCGGCCAGTAGATAAGTCGCTTCGATCGTTGTAGTCTTGGCCGCTTGCACGAAATCTGCAACACAGTCAGGCAGGGCTCAGATATACTTCTTGATTGCGATCTCCGGAGTCTTGACTTTATCAGGACAGATAATGCTGAGCTGCTTGAAGCGAGCAGTGAGTGCAGCGTGTTCTCCATCCTTCTGCTTTATGTGCCAGAATTCATCTTCTAGCTTTTGGCGTTCATGAGGAGGGCAAAATTCTTCCAGCATGACTTCCTTGAGCTCGCCCACGACAGACCGTAGGCTGCGTCATTCCCACGTTTGTTCCTCTCAGCCGTCCACCAGTCTAAAGCGCGGGACTGGAAGACGCCAGTTGCGTTGAGAGTGCGTAGGTCATCTGGGCAACCGCTCTGTCGCAGTGTGACCTCGATGGAGTCAAACCATTGAAACAAAGTTGTAGGGCCTTCTTCTCCTGTGAACTCTTTCGGTCCACATGCCTTGAATTGTTTGAAGCTGAAAGCAGCTTTGGGAGTCTCAGTTCGGGATTCCTCAGATGATTTGCTCATGTTTTCGTATATCTCGCTGACGACTTGGGGAACAACTTTCACCATTTGTTTAGTAATCATAGCGGCGAGACGTTTGTCAGCTTGTTTCGGCGAGCATCTCGGGAAGTGCGAGATCCAGATGACGACATTGTCTGCATCAGACATCGCCACATGACTCAACATGACATATTCGAATCTCACCTCACAATCCTATTACTACTGAATCTTAGGAACGTGTATCACATAATCACAGATTCACATAAGCACAGAGGCACATATACACATAATCACATAAGCACGTAGAGCACAGAAGCACATAATCATGTAATCACAAGAGGCAGTTAGAATACAGAAACCTATCATTCAAAGTTCACGGGCGTTCGAGGTTAGCAATCGCGAATAACTTGTCGAGTAGTATAGTAGCGTATAACATAGCACAAGGTCGTCCATAATTTAGCGATTTGTCAGCGTGCGGTAGTGTGTTGTGTGATTAGCGGAAGCAAAAAGGCGTTAGATCAAAACCAGTAGTACCTCAAAATGCTAACAAATAAACATAAACCACATAAAATCGACGAATCATCAGAGTCAGCAGTTGCGGGCTCAGAGTCGAAACACATAAAAATCGAGAAATAGATCGTCTGCGGCTATTAGACATCGACTAACCAAAGTGATTCGACTATTCTCAAGGACTTGTTGTACACATTTCGACCTTCAGGGCTGTGCCTTTGCCTCGATTCTTGGGCGTTTGGCACACGTCCCGTTAGTCATACCGTGACTTCAGGTCGTTGGAGTCCGTCGAGACTTTGGTGAGAGTTTTGTAAAATCAAATAAAAGTCGGAACAAATCGTCAAGGTTAGGGTTTCACCCTGGCTTAACAACCCCGTTCCTGTTTTTGATGAAATAAAAGAGAATTATGCGTCAAAGTATGGATTTCACTCCTGATCCGACATAAATTCTTGTGTTTATAGATGAAATGCGGGTTGAACAAGCAATTTAGTTGAGAGTTTGCGGTTTTCACACCTAATCTCGACTTATTCGCTTATTCATAATCGAAAATCCGAGTGTAGTGATAGTGCAGCATAGGCGAGAATAGCGAGAAACAGCAAGTATGCTCACACATAGTCCCTACTGGACATGCACGAGTCGGTCTATTGGTTCCTAACTATAGACTAGGTCTCTAAGACTTCGACCCGGACTAGGTCGAGTCTTGCCTAATTCCCTATAGTTATGGCTCTGATACCAATCTGTCACACCCCAACCGATGGCGGAAACATCGGGGCATGGCACTGAGCGAAACAGATTGTCCAGAAGTTTCCATAACAATTATCATTACCAATTAATTTAAAATAACATGTCCCATACCATGTCTTAAAAGATAATATAATTATTACAGACAAAATCTAGGCAAATAGTTCTGTTCCGACAACTCAGATTTCATTTGTACAGACAACTATTTGTTGGCCTCTAAGACCTTATTCTAGCCTCGATTTCTTAGTAGATAAGCATCCTAAGCACCTGTCACATACGTTAAAATAAAGTCAATACACATAGTGTAAATGTGAACATACAAGTTTGATAATAGCATATAGAGTTCGAAAGCGTTACGCATAACCAGCACGTACACAGAGTGAAATGAGGCATGTTAGTTATCGACATAGACCTATCGATACCAATGACTGCGGGTTGACTGCCCAAGGCAGTTCGTAATACATGATCACCACTGTAATCCATGCGAATAATTGTCCTTAACAACCCCCGAGTGAACGGGTGCTGAGTCCAAACTAATAGTACTATCGTTGCTAAGGCAGGTAGACAGCATTCCATGTGTAAACATAACAAACATGCATTCATTTAGTCACATAATACATGCGGTAACGGTTAGCGTTTAAAGTATTGCGTAGTGTGTTCGATGTGATTTTGTATAAGTAACGTATGTAACACCCAAAAGTGCATAAAGCAAAAAGGGATCGAGTATACTCACAACGATTGATGGATTGAAGGGAGAGCTAAGGAGTAGGGTTAGCCTGATCAGAACGATAGCATAAGGATAAGCGACGCGTAACACGATGAAAGGTATAATTGGCTCGGACAGCAGTCCGGTCGGATGGTAGTCCGGTTGGATGACTATTCGAGTGGATTGTTTCTTCCTATGAGAAGAATGTGTTTGTGTATGATGGCTTGACCTTTGAAGTTTTCGTTGTAGTATTTAGAAAACATTGAAGTATCTCTACCTTTCAGGTCGGTCGATCGGACGGTCGTCCGATCGGATGACAACCCATTCGGTTGGGCACTTCAGTGAGAACAAGTTCACAGCAGGGTGGTCACTCGGTCGGACGGTCGTTCGACCGGGTGGCATCCTTAGTGCGTTGAACATGTTGAAAATTGTTTAAGTGCTAAAGTCCAAATGTCTCATGATTCGGGTGGCTGCCCGTTCGGATGGCAGTCCGGTCGGACAACAACTCGTTCAACAATCAGACTTCAATCGTTGGAAAATAGTTAAGTGTGGGACCCAAGGTGCAAGTCGTTCGGACAGCCGGTCGCTCAGATGGCTGTCCGTTCGGATGGTAATCCGATCGGACGGCACTCCGTCCTGGTTGTTCCGTTCGTCTTACACTTGGTCGTTTTGATTGTTTGTCGTATTATCGAGATATTTTGATAACGTGTTAAGCAACAGAAACCTCGTCCATACTTGGTGCTCCTGATCGGACAGGAATCACCCAAACCCGATCAGTGGACGGTTCGAGACGATGTTCCACGTTTAACCCGGAATCATTAATCTCGTGGATAGAATACGGATCTTGAACTAACACAACTACAAGATTGAGTAGTGAGTCGGCACAAGCTCCGATTCTACCGGTTTTGAATGCATTGAGTGTAAAAGAGTTGAAAGAAAGTTGGAAACCTTCTCTCAATCCTTCTCACTGTGAATGTGTTTAGATCTATGAAAGATCGTCGTTTGTTTATGTGGAAATCGGTTAGATCTAAGTTGTTCTTGGTGGATTGAGGCCAAAACATGAAGTTCTTCAAGAACACATGATGACGTCATCCTAGAACACCTTGAATCTTGATGATTTCACGGTTAAAAGTTAAGATTCGAAAGATAGAAAGGTGTAGGAGTGCGTGTAGATTAAGGAAGTACAAGATTTAGGACGAGATCTTACCGGGATTGCGAGAAATCAGAGAAAAGGCAAGGAAAACGAGCTGGTCGGACGTCACTTGCCAAAAGTGGAAAGAATGAATGTGACAAGGGGTATTTATAGGATACCCAAAGTGGAAAGGGCTGGCCGGTCGGATGGCATCTCGCCCGGATGACAGTCCGGTCGGATGTCACCTTGCTCGGATGGCAACCCGGTCGGATGGCAATCTGGCCGGATGGCACTTGGTTCGAGTGTTCGGTGCGACGATTTTTGCTGTTTCGATTGCGATTGCGAGCGTTGCGATGCGATAGATTTTCCTAGTCAAATTACTTTTAATCCCAACTACTCATATCTCGCACTGTCTTTTCTCCACCAATTATCATACCATTTTGATTGCGATTTTGTTCGATTGCGATTGAGTTTCGATTGCGTTTCGATCGATTACCACAACATAACGTAAATAACATGCACAAGTAACACATAAGGCACACACACACGTAAAACAATAACCAAAATGCGTATTTCGAATTGCGAGTCCGATTGCGATTCGATGTTGATTAAGCTAGATTGATTAGCGTTTAGTTGACTTTATCGCATTGTTACTTCCTATAGTTTACAGTCGTACGTAGATTAAATAGCGAACAACACACGTCGATTATTGTGATTATTGACACTTACTCCTCATAATACAACTAAAGCGAAAATAAAATAGACTAATTACAAGTCAAAGAAGACAAAACAGGAATTGAGCCAGAAGAGACAGATCACAATTAGCAATCTTGTCTTCCTTTGACTTCAATCTTGACTTTGACTTCAGAAACACGAGGTGTTACAAGTGGACTTTAAGTGGGATACTTCGTATTGTTAAGGTGTTTCCCTGAAGTAGCATAACCTAATCCAGGAAGCAAGCCAAGTTGAGCCAGTGATTTACTGATTTTTTTAAAGATCATTGCATGAGTATAAAATGTAGCATATTGGTTAGATTTACCAGAAAATTACAGTTCTATAAGCCCAAAATGGTCTGGAAGGACTAGATAAGGGAATCGAAACTTGAGATGTTTAACATAATAGTTAACAAGAATCTTTAAGGACAAAACTATTATAATGAAGGGAAGATGTAACACCCCAATTTCCAAAATACATAATTACACGGTCTGCAGTGTGACTTAAACTTCAAACAAGCATATTTTGGGTCTAGGAAATGAGTTACGGAAGCCATAGCCATGAAATTATGATGACTCGGTAAACTAAATGTGAAAAAGGGGCTTACTAACAGTCTGTTACTTGCTGAGAAAGACTGAAACGATTGGCTAACACGTGTATGCTGACTAACCATTAGTGGAGGATCGCTATTACTACTTTAGCTGACATGTGTATGCTAACTAACCATTAGGGGAAGATCGCTATTACTCCTTTAGAGGTCGGTTAAAAGTGTCGTGTTGGCCTATAAATAGGTCTTTAAGGCTATCATTTTGTACGATTAAATTTTCAGGAACGATCATCTCCTAGGAGACTTCCGAGATTACGATACTCCTTTTGGGTGTTGCGAGATAGTTATCTTTGGTGCACAGGTTGAGGGAACTATGCATTAACTCTTGTATAGTTAATTATGATTTTGCCCAACAAATTAAGATTGGTTATTTAAGATAGGTCTTAAGGTTATGGTCAGGGTAGGCATTGGGTAACTTGATATCAGTAAGGCATGGACTAATCACCTATGCTTAAACAAGGTAAAGTTGTCCAAAGAAAACCACAATAATGACTAGCCAAGCCATCAACTTAAAGTATCTTGGTCTGGGACAGGGACCAAGCCATGGTCAACCATAACAACCCTCGAAGTTAGGGTGAGTAGTTGTTGTGTTACCTAACCTAAGGTTGGGAGGAACGTTACTAGACTAATGTCTCTAGAAGGGAAACCATGCTTAGTTAGTAAACTTTGATATAATATGTCATAGGCGAGTTATCATGACTACTTTAAAAATTGTGATAGCATACTCGATGTGTCCAACTGGTAATAATGAGAATGTTGCAATATGCATGGGTCAGTAAAGTATAACGGATCCTTGTATACTTAACGGCATGTGTTGAAAAGGCTGAAAAGGGCTAGGGTGCCCGTATACGCAAAGACACATATATACACCTACTTGATGTCCTTAGCCCAATGTTTGTGGTAAAACTTGGAAAGGCACGTGATGCCTGTAACAACCTGACTTTCTGATTCAAGTTAAGACGTGTTCTTACTCAGATCTGTCATTTATTGCTTAATTGACCTGTACTCTCGAGATTTCGATTGTCGCTAACGGGTTAACAATTTTAAACTATGTTTTGCAACACATTCACAATGCTTAATCAAAACACAGTTATCGCATTTTAACGCTATCTACAACGCTTACTATTTATACACATTTCATCGCATATCGCATCGCATGTTTATACTAAACGCTATCATAACGCAACGCAAACTCGAAACGCAGTTATTGGTAATGTTCTATGTGTGTTACTATGTGCTTTACTTGTGTATGCCTTATATATGTTTTAGGATGTTATTCGCAAACACAATCCCAACTCTATCGTAACGCAATCTCATCGCAAACTCAAACCGCAGATTTACTTCTATGCATATTATGTGTTATGTATGTTAATTGTGTGATTACTTGTTTAATGTTATGTGGTTATCTCATCGCAGCCCTTACTCGCAACTCGCTTAAATGCAACGCAATGCTTAACGCACGAAACGAAAGTCAAAAACCAACAAAACGCAACTCGGCTGGTCGAATGACCACCCGATCGAATGGACATCCGACCGGATGACTATCCGATCGGATGGCCATCCGATCGACTGGCCATCCGACCCATTTCTCCACCTCCTTACTTCCTCACTCTCACTATAAATACCCGCCTGTCACATCACTGTTCACTGATGTGACCGCTCCATTCGACCAGACGCTCCCAAGTCATTCTCAACCACTTTTCACTCGATCCAAGGCTATTCCGTAAGTATTTCACCCTAAATCTTGTACTTCCATCATCACTACAGACTTTCTCATCATTTTCTCCATCAAAATCACAAGTTTTCTCCATGAAATCACCTGATTTGTACTCTTTGAATGTAAGGACCTGCACGAAAATATCCCACAACACCCCGTAAGTAATCACCCGGACCCCTATAACCCTAAATCTTATGAAAAAGAAAGAAAATCAAATTTTATTACTTGGTCGCGGGTCGCGAAAGATTTGATCTCAGTCTTCGCGGGGTGCGACAGCTATGTGAATATCCAGATAAGCTTTATGGCCATGTGTCGTACACGTGGCAGGATTCTGTCACTTTAACTAGGTTACCCGGCTTAATCAGTAGGCTGATTCTGTCAGTTTAAACTTGCAATGTGAGTCATTCTCTTTTTATCAAACTCTTTTACAAAAACCTCAAACTATTTTTCCAGTTATATTTTACAGGGATTAAGTCTTTGTTATCTTAAATTACTGGCAGTAAGTGAGGTATTGTGCACACTACTACTGTTTTATCACTTTTAGGTGAACGAACCTAAATAGTGATACACGTCACTTTTGGGTGAACAGACCCAATAGTGATATGACCACAGCCATAGATCCGGTCGAGTGACAACTGGACCAGAAAATTATAAGATAGAGGCAATTGTAATCGCTCTTAATACTGTAAATTATGACAATGTGTCATTTTGTACAAATTGAATGACTCGCCAGTATTTCCCCGCTGATAAAATCTTTTTAAACGTGTTTCAGGTGATTTACTGTGAACAAGGAAAAGTGCGGCGTAGCACTCCAGCTTGAATGAAGTGGCTCAGTAAATTAATAAACATGTTTTGTAAATCGGGGGATTTCCTAGTAAAATTCCTTTATTGTAAATCACGGGGTTTGTCCCGAAACTTGAAATAAAATAATTGGGTGTTTTTGTTTCAACGATTCTGTTGAAATTTCCGCTACCAAATCAACCACCAATACCACGGGTTTTCTATCCCACGGCTTCCGGACTAGGCAACCAGGTCAGGGGCTGTGACAGAAAAGGTGGTATCAGAGCCACTGATTTAAGCCAATTAAGTGTTTGAAAAATACTTAATTATTCAAGTTGCTATTTTGTGATTTTGTGAAAAGTTAAATTTACAATAAATAAAATTTTATTTGGATTTTTGTGTTTCTTCATGTGTGTTTAAACAGCATGAATGAACTATCGGAAGCCCTCCGAAATTTCACAATCCATACTACTGATATGGATACAACAGGAATCCAATCCGGTTATCAGGCTGACACTGAGGAGCCACTAGTGTTTCAGGCCCAGTCACAGGAGAAACCCAAACCTAAAAAGAGGAGAAGGCTTCTGGACTGGAAACGAGGATGAATGAAAAAGCCCGCTGCCCAAAGGGTGAAAAAGACGGAGGATCCAAAAGGAAAAGGAAAAGAAGTAGGGGAGAGCTCTAGTCAAGCCCCAGGATTGCCACCTTGGGAAGAACTTGATAGAAAACTGGCCAACTGTGACCTCATCGGACCTGCTGACGAAACCCTTTTCAATTTCCCCGCTCAATCAGAACTTCCTGTCAATTTGGAACCTGCTATCCCGGACCCAATTATCAACCCTCAACTTCATCCAGGAGAATTGGAAGAATGGTGGACCAGCGACTGGCATTTTCAAAATTTTATGAGTAACCCCAATGTGTACTTTCCCCAGTTTGATCCTGAACCTGCACATTTTCCACCAATGAACCCGGAGAACGTTGTCGAATTACGCCGCTACGGCGAGGAACTGGTGGATGTGGGAAATCGGATTCGAGACGTGGGAGAAAAGATCTCTTGGAAATACGACGAACGGGAGCGTCGTTTTTGAAAAGCCAAATAATAATAGTTAGACAGTTTGTATAATAATATATGAAAAAAAACACATATAATAATAATAATAATAATAAAATATTGTATAATAATACTAAAATAAAACTTCTGTAAAATATTTGTAAATATCAGGTTTGTATGGATGCATAATATTTATATATATATATATATATAAGTCTAAATGTCGCAATGTCGACGATTTTGGCTATATGTGTTGACTTAATTGTGTTTGTGATTGCCCTGTTGTGCTTAGTTGTTATCCGTTTTGCGATAATAATTTATATATATATATATATATATATATATTGTTAATTATTCAGATGGAAAACGCAGTAAACCAATCGGCAAATGAAGTTGACCAATCTGAACCTAAAAATGAAGACCATTTTCTTAATAGACAAGATATAGAAAGTATCGTTGCTCAAGGAATAGCCAACGCTATCCCAGCAATTGTCGCTGCTGCTAGAAATCCCGTTGAGCCTTCCCAAGCTAACCATAGCAAACGCACCCGCGATGATAACTTCAGCAACAATGTGAATGGGGGCGGCAATAATAATAATGTGGTTCAAGCCCCATTACTTAAGAAAACGAAAGTGGCAACGTTTGGTTGCACTTACAAAGAATTTCTTGCCTGTAAGTCAGTCGAATTTGCAGGCAATGAAGGAGCGACTGCCACACTACGTTGGTTGGAAAAGACCGAAGCAGTAATTAAAATAAGTAAAAGCGCAGAAGAGGATAGGGTGATGTATGCATCCCACCTTTTCAAGGAAGAGGCATTAGAATGGTGGAACACGGTGCTACAAGCTAAGGGAAGTGACGTGGCATATGCCATGAGTTGGGAGGAATTTAAGGAATTGGTGGAAAGAAAGTTTTGTCCCTCCTACGAAAGGGAACAAATGACAAAAAAGTTCCTGAACCACCGGATAGTGGACGTTGATTGTCGAGGGTATACTTTGAAATTTTTCGAGTATGCTAGAATTGTGCCAACTCTGGCCTCGCCAGAACTGGTGCTTATTTCTCGCTATATTTGGGGACTAATTAGCGAGATTCGTGACATAGTCAAGGCTGCGAGACCCCGCACCATTGATGATGCGGTCGAATTAGCCAACACCTTGACTGACGGACTGGTGCACACAAGAGAAGAAAACCGGAAAAAGGAATTGGCTCAAAAGATTACCCAAGGTTTTCGTGGGGGTAATAATAATAGTAACTTCAAGAAAAAGGGAACCGGGCAATCCTCCACCGCTCCATTTTGCAGTAACTGTAAAAAAAAGCATTTTGGGAAATGTAACGGGTACTGTAATTTCTGCAAAATTCCGGGGCACCGAGAAGAGGAATGTAGGAAGAAATCAATGATCTGCTACAATTGCGGAGAAACAGAGCACTTCAAGCCCGACTGCCCAAAATTGGTTAAGCCAGCTGACAACAAGGCCAAACCTGCCGAAGGAACTAATAAGAAGAATGCAAGAGCCTTTCAGCTGACGACGCAAGAAGCAGATCTAATTCCGGATGTGATAGCTGGTACGTTCCTAGTTCATGACATTTATGCAAAAGTATTATTTGACTCTGGTGCAAACCAAAGTTTTATAAATACTTCATTTTGCCAAGCTCTTAAGCAACCCTTAACCAAACTTAGGCAAATTTATACGGTAGAAATGACAGAAGGAAATTCTGTTAATATAGATAAAGTTCTCCAAGAAGGAAAGATTGAACTCTCAGGCCATAAATTTTCTGCAAACCTTCTACCTATGAATTTAGCCGGATTCGATGTCGTGTTAGGAATGGATTGGTTAGTAGCCAACCATGCTCGACTCCTCTGTGATAAGAATTCCATAGAAATACATACGCCAGTGGGAGAAGTAATTTTGGTAACAGGAGATAAGCCGATTAAACCCATGAAATTCATTTCAGTAATGAAAGTTGCTAGTTATGAACGAAAGCAAGGAATAGTGTATATGATTTCGGTAATCATTAACGCTAAAAACAAAGAACTTAAAGAGATTCCAGTAGTATCCGAATACCCTGATGTATTCCCAGAAGTACTACCTGGATTACCACCCGATAGAGAAGTAGAGTTTAGAATTCATCTAATTCCTGGAACTACACCAATAGTCAAGGCACCTTACCGGTTAGCACCCACAGAAATGTTAGAACTGAAAAAGCAGTTAGATGAATTGTTAAGTAAATGATTCATACAACCTAGTTCATCCCCTTGGGGAGCACCGGTGTTGTTCGTGAAAAAGAAGGATGGTTCAATGCGGATGTGTATCGATTATAGGGAACTGAATAAGGTTACAATTAAGAATCGATACCCATTACCTAGAATTGATGATCTTTTTTTATCAACTTCAAGGAGCTAGATATTTCTCTAAGATAGATTTGCGCTCCGGATATCATCAGTTGAAGGTACAGGAAGAAGACATACCTAAAACTGCTTTCAGGACTAGGCATGGTCACTACGAGTTTACAGCCATGCCCTTTGGTTTAACGAATGCTCCTGCAGCATTCATGGACATGATGAATAGGATCTGTAAGCCATATCTGGATAAATTTTTAATTGTCTTCATCGACGATATACTTATTTATTCCAAAAGCCAGGACGAACATTGTGAACACCTGCATGCACTCTTAACCTTGTTAAGAAAAGAAAAGCTTTACGCCAAATTCTCAAAGTGTGAATTTTGGCTACAAGAGGTGCAATTTTTAGGACACATGGTGAATCACAAAGGCATTCATGTGGATCCCTCCAAGATAAAAGCGATCACAAATTGGAAGATCCCGCAATCAGCTACTGAAGTTCGAAGTTTTCTAGGATTAGCTGGATATTATAGACGCTTCATAAGAGACTTTTCTAAGATAGCTATTCCATTAACTAAGCTAACCTGCAAAACTGTTAAGTTTGAATGGGGACCTAAGCAAGAAGAGGCCTTTAGAATTTTAAAGCAAAAGTTAACAAATGCCCCAATTCTTGCCTTACCTGAAGGAACCGAAGATTTTGAAGTCTACTGCGATGCCTCTAAGCTAGGATTAGGTTGTGTGCTAATGCAACGCAAAAAGGTAATCGCATATGCATCAAGATAATTGAAAAAGGACGAGGAAAATTATACGACTCATGATCTAGAATTAGGAGCAATAATTTTTGCCCTTAAGATTTGGAGACATTATCTGTACGGAAGTAAGTTTACTGTCTATACAGATCATAAGAGTTTAAGGTATATATTCGGGCAAAAAGAATTAAACAAGAGGCAAAGAAGATGGATGGAGATTTTAAGTGATTACGACTATGATATTCAATATCACAAAGGAAAAGCAAATGTAGTAGCAGATGCCTTAAGTCGTAAGTACCATGAGAAACAAAGACAAATTCGTGATCTTAGATTAAATCTCCAATTAGACTTAATGGAACAACTGAAAAATATTCAAGAAACAACTATCAAGGATGATGTTGAAGGAATGAAATGACGGATAAAAGAATTAGAGCAAGGGACTGATGGACTTTGGAGATTCCATAAGAAAAGGATTTGGGTACCTAGACAAGGAAATTTAAGAGATAAGATATTAGAAGAAGCTCATAAATCTAGATATACGATGCATCCTGGTAATAGCAAGATGTATCAAGATTTAAGGAATAATTTCTGGTGGATAGGAATGAAAAAGGACATAGCTAGATATGTTTCTAAGTGTCTAACTTGTTCGCAAGTTAAGGCAGAACACCAGAAACCTTCAAGTTTACTTCAACAGTTAGAAATGTCTGTATAGAAATGGGAACTAATAACAATGGACTTTGTTACTAAGTTGCCCAAGACTAGAAAAGGTAGCGATGCAATCTCGGTGATTGTAGATCGATTAACCAAATCAGCTCATTTCCTACCAATAAAGGAAACCTTTAGCATGGAGAGATTAGCCAAGTTATACGTAGACGAGGTAGTATCGCTACATGGAGTTCCACTCTCCATTGTGTCCGATGGGGATAGTCGTTTCACTTCGCATTTCTGGACAAGTTTCCAAGAAGCAATGGGAACACGATTAAATTTAAGTACTGCATACCATCCCCAAACAGATGGACAAAGTGAAAGGACGATCCAAACGCTAGAAGACATGCTCAGGGCATGCGTAATAGATTTCGGTGGAAATTGGGATGACCACCTACCTTTAATAGAATTCTCCTATAACAACAGTTATCATACCAGCATAAATGCTGCCCCGTTCGAAGCACTGTTTGGACAAAAATGTCGAACTCCAGTATGCTGGGCAGAAATAGGAGAAAGTCAATTATCAGGTCCCGAGATTGTGCAAGAAACCACCGAGAAGATAACTCAAATCAAGGAAAGACTGAAAACGGCCCGAGACCGCCAGAAGAGTTATGCAGACAACCGACGCAAGCCGTTAGAATTTCAAGTTGGAGACAAGGTACTCTTGAAAGTTTCTCCGTGGAAAGGGGTAGTTCGATTCGGTAAGAAGGGAAAGCTAAGTCCAAGGTATATAGGACCGTTCACAATTACCCAATGAATAGGGCCAGTTGCCTATCAATTACAACTACCAGACGAGCTAGTCGGGGTACATGATGTGTTTCATGTCTCTAATCTCAAGAAATGTTTATCTGGTGAATCCCTGGTAGTACCTCTTCAAGATATAGAGGAAAATGAAAAATTGAAATTTGTTGAGAAACCTCTTCAAATAGAAGACAGAAAGGTCAAACACCTTAAACACAAGAGATTGGTACTGGTCAAAGTAAAGTGGGATTCGAAAAGAGGACCTGAGTACACATGGGAGTTGGAATCAGAGATGAAGCGAAAGTACCCTTACTTGTTCCAGTAAATCTCGAGGAAGATATTTTAAATAAGGTAGGGAGGATGTAAGGACCTGCACGAAAATATCCCACAACACCCCGTAAGTAATCACCCGGACCCCTAAAACCCTAAATCTTATGAAAAAGCAAGAAAATCAAATTTTATTACTTGGTCGCAGGCCGCGAAAAATTTGGTCTCGGTCTTCGCGGGGCGCAACAGCTATGTGAATCTCCGGATAAGCTTTATGGCCACATGTTGTACACGTGGCAGACCTAGGGTGTGACACGGCAACCCTAGCCGTAGCTAGGGTGGCCCTCGCAGCCGCGAAGGATATCCCTTCAGGTTTACGCGGGGCACGAGGAACTCAATTTTCAGCTATAAATTAGACGTTGCATGGGTAGTCTTCTGTGCTCGAAAAATTTCACTCAAACTGCTTCCTTTCTGTTCAAAATCAACATTTAGAATAGTGAAACGCTGCTGCGATATCGGGGTAAAAACTCGATCATTGCTACGATACAATGTCTGATCGATTGAAACCGATCCGATGGATGTTTAAGTGCTGCCTGAATTCAGGCTATACTTTGTCATTCGTCGTGAGGGTTTTGATTTCGTGAAATTATCGTAAGTGTTGTATTAAGTTACTAACCTAGTTTCGTTTGCATTATTTAACTAGGTTACCCGACTTAATCAGTAGGCGGATTCTGTCAGTTTAAACTTGCAATGTGAGTCATTCTCTTTTTATCAAACTCTTTTACAAAAACCTCAAACAATTTTTCCAGTTATATTTTACAGGGATTAAGTCTTTGTTATCTTAAATTACTGGCAGTAAGTGGGGTATTGTGCATATTACTACTGTTTTATCACTTTTAGGTGAACGGGCCTAAATAGTGATACACGTCACTTTTGGGTGAACGGACCCAATAGTGATATGACCACAGTCATAGATCCGGTCGAGTGACAACTGGACCAGATAATTATAAGATAGAGGAAATTGTAATTGCTCTTAATACTGTAAATTATGACAATGTGTCATTTTGTACAAATTGAATGACTCGTCAGTATTTCCCCGCTGATAAAATCTTTTTAAACATGTTTCAGGTGATTTACTGTGAACAAGGAAAATTGCCACGTAGCACTCCAGCTTGAATGAAGTGGCTCAGTAAATTAATAAACATGTTTTATAAATCAGGGGATTTCCTAGTAAAATTCCTTTATTGTAAATCACGGGGTTTGTCCCGAAACTTGAAAGAAAATAATTGGGTGTTTTCTGTTTCAATGATTCTGTTGAAATTTCCGCTGCCAAATCAACCACCCATACCACGGGTTTTTGTAACACCCTTAATATTTGGACGGAATTTAATAAATAATTATATTAACTTCATACTAATCAAAGTTTACAAAAACTTTTTGTGTTTAAAGACCATACATAATTACGATAGTACCCAAAACAAAGCCAAGATAGTACATAACAAGTTTTAAGTTAACCCTTGCTAGTCAACTAACAACTAGTTTAAAGGATTCAAAACACGGTTAACAACCATTTACAACACGATTAAAGTCTAGAGAAAATTAAGTTTGGTGCGGAAGCTTCAAAATGCGTGTTCGGTTCTTGACAATGTACTTGATCACCATCCGGGAGGACCTCATCCATACCTAGGGTCAAACAACTAAAGACATTAGTTTTGACATTAGTATAGCATATATATATACAAATTCCAACATCGAAAAGTGGATAAAATACAAGTTTTCTGGGCTCCACCGTAACTTACGATGTCTACCGTAAGTTACGGTAGACCCTGAATGATTTTGGTTCTGCCGTAACACAGGGATATCCCACCGTAACATTTTTTATTTCCACCGTAAATTACGGTGGAGACCGTAATTTACGGTGGACGCTGGGATTTTGCCATTTGACTATTTTGTGAATTTCGCTCCAATTTGCATACCGATTTAGGCTATTTCCTTCCTGTATGTCTGTAAATTCATTACGGACATGTTCGTTTTGTTTATCATACCAATATTTATCTCGCCGATCATTCGGCTAAAAGTTACTATACTTGCAATTATTCGATCCCTTCTAACTATAAGGGTATATTTCAAATTTCTTATTCTAACCTTTTAGATGCCATTACCCAAGTTCCCGGGCTTGTACATCTTGGTGTGTTTACGTTATTCATGGCTTCATGTTTCCTTGGAACTAGAAGCTCGTTTCTTCGGAATTCAATATTCCGTTTCAAACGACACATCTTATTGACCTCTAGTGTTTGACCCGATATCACGGGTTCGTAGACTTAAATCAACATAACCAATTTATTGGTGTGGTACAATCCATCACCTAGCGAGATATGAAACTTTCAAGTCTCTACCCACACGATTCCTTTACAAGTCTCATTTCGACCCGTTTGGCTATCTAGTGAAGACCATCACTTTATTGACAAGCCAAACCCAATTCCAAGTCTTTATTTTGACCCGTTTGATGGTCTAGTGAACTTCGCCACTTTAACAACACATCAAACGCATCATTACACTACGACATCATTTATACACTAAAACCAAACATTTTTACATAATGTAACGAGACTAAAGTCACGCACCTTTAAAGCACACCTTTTCCGCGTGTATCACCCCCGGCGTGTCCACTTGACGTTCCGGATTCCTTGCCTAAAGAGTTCAATTCATAACAAGATTAGAACTCTTTCATAAGCTTTAACGCATTATTTCTTAACATATTCAAATCTGTGTTTTACCCAACCTTTAACACTTAAACCCTCATTTAGGCGTTTTATCAAACACCTAGCGGGTCAGATTTCTACATGGTCTAAACCAAGTTCATGACTTGAGTTTATCACCATAATTAGCTTAAATTAGACTACATGTCCATATTTTAACATCAACAATTTAGAGATTTCCTCATAATTTCAGTTTACACTAGAACAAGAGTGTTAATCCTAGTGTTTATCAAGTTCCACTAACATATTAGTCACCCACTATGGTCATTTTGATCCTTACAATTAACATGCAAGAATTTATCAAGAATTCATCTAGGGTTTGTCCCTACACCTTATATCACTTCCAATTTCATGTTTACAACGCATAATTAAGCTCTACACTCGATTTCAATCACATGCATGAACTTTGAATCGAATCAAAATGACCTAATTTGACATACCTTATGACCCCTTTGACGAGGTGATCACGATTCTATGTTCAGATTCCGATTTCAACTGGATTTTGGCCTTCAATTTGAGAGTTTAGTAGATTTAGGGTTTTGAGGATGAGGGTGTCGCCCTCTCCTGCTCTTGATCGACCAGACCCCCTCTAATGGGGTGTTTGGTTTTGTTTTTATCAAATAATGGTAATACAAGTTTCAATTTTGACAACCTAGGCCCCTCCACTCTTATTTAGTTTATATATTTTTAGAGTTTTAACCCCTTCGTGTGTTACTACAAGACTCCTAACTAACTAGGTTATTTATCCTAGTTAGCTTTTTCTTGTTTATTATACACTTTATAGTTCTAATATAAAGTTTTGCATTTACGGGATGTTACAGTTTTCTGTCCCACGGCTTCCGGACCGGGCAACCGGGTCGGGGGCCGTGACATTGAAGGTGACATCATCCCGGTTGCGTATGCAAACTATGGTGTGACGTCATCCGTCAAAATTGGTCTAGATCTAAAGGATTTCTACACATTTTTACACGAATCTCAACAAAATGAAATCAGTTGAAAGATATTTCAAACTTTTCTTCAACATTTCATCACTTTTCAAACTTTCTTTCAAATCTTTTACACTCTTTTACTCAAAACCAATGGAATCTAGACTCAGTCTGACTTTAAACTCGTTCCTTAGTCTAGATCCGGCTTGAAAACGGATTTCCACCGGAGGGACGACCGATTCACGGGTTGAACAAGAAACTCCATCAAGATCAGTTAAGCCTGATCGAATGGGGTGATTTCCATCCGATCGACTGAGTCGGACACAGTGATTGTTTGCGTGACACCTTAGCAACAATAGTACTATAGTTTGGACTCAGCACCTGTCGTGGACAGGGGTTGTTAAGGGTATTACTTCACATGGTCACAGTGGTGATAACGTGTTGCGCATTCTACAACTCGCAGTCATGTCGGTTGCATACGTCATTGTCGATAGCTTACTTGATTCACATTTCTACGTGTTACATGCTGGTTAAGCGTAAACGCTTTCTCATACTATATACTATGCAAACTTGTGTACTCACCTTTACACTCTGTGTATTGACTCTATTTTAACGTATGTGGGAGGTTGATTAGGATGCTTTGCTTGCTATGCTTGGTGAATCAAGTAGGAGGTTTAGAAACCCACCAAATAAGAAATCTGAGTTGTCGAAACAGTTTACTTGTTTTTGAGAAACTCTGTCTGTAATAACTGTTTTTACTTTATATATTATTGGTATGGGACTTTAACGCTAAATATATCGTCATTAATAGTTGTTATGGATTCTCTTGAACAATCTGTTTCGCTCAGTGCCACGCCCCGATGATTCCGCCATCGGTTGGGGTGTGACAATGCCTATGGAACCAAATATCGCCACCCATATTATATATACGTAACTGTCAGTGTGATTTGTAAAATGTGTACAATGAGCTAACTAGCAATAGCTGACGTCGTTTTGAGTATACGTATCACAAGTAAACCTTAAGGGAAATTTATAGAGCTACTTGATGAGAAATGACCTTGGAAACCAAAATACAGTGACTTGATGTAACTAAGAATCTTACAGCTTAAATATGTTTTCTTCCGCTATTAAGTTTATCAATTATGCATGATCATCCTGGTTTCAGGTGGGTGTTACGTTAGATTCTGGTTGCTACCTCCCGAAGACCATGGGGCGGTGTTCCCAAATAGTGCCGATATATTTCCAAGTTCCAACTCGGCTCCTAATTCCCCCCCCCCCCCCGACATCCCTACGGTTCACCATAATACTCACTTATTATTTGTATCCATGGGCATATTAGTATTACTATAGTATGTTAGGGGGTGGAGCGTTCTCGCGTAATGATGTCGGGTACTCACTACCCGATCGGGAACACCACCACCAATGGTTTGGGTAGTGGCTATCAGGTACGGTTCTCGGGTGGATGTTACCGAATGAGAGAGTAGTGATTGTTGAGGATTCCTAGGTAATGGCTATAATGTTGTTGATGTGAAATTAAAATATTTTATTTTTCAAAATTAAAACCCTATTTTTATACTGTCAACTTTGCACAAATTCTACCACCAATCTCCTCTTAAAAGTTATACACTTTTATCCTACCACAATTTTTACAAAACATCTAATTTTCAAGAAGATGAGGTATTCATTCCAATGCTCAATGTCAACAATGTATTATTATCACACGATTGTAGCCTACAATTTCTCGTCGATATCGTAGAGCGAGCCGAACATAAAGATACGACAACATCTAAAAAAAGATATGTGCCATGTGATTGCGAAAAAGGTCACAAAGCTCTATTGGAAGATTGTTTTGTCGACAACCCCAAATACAACGAATGTCTGTTTAGACGAAGGTTTCGTATGTCAAAACGTCTACTTTTAAAAATTGTAGGCGCTGTAGAAACAAATAACGAATGCTTTCAAGAGGGCCTAGACGTGAGGATGAAAAAGAGTTTCACGATGTTACAAAAAATGAACATTTGCCATTAAACAACTTGCAAGAGGTAGTCCTCCTGACGAATACGATGAGTATTTATGTATGGCCGAGTGGATATCGCGTGAACGTCTACAATATTTTTGTAATGTCGTAATTAACTTATGCGACAAAGAGTTTTTACGAAGATCAACAAGCCACGACATTGCATATTTGTACAAAGCACATGAAGAAAGCAATCACCTTCCTGATATGATCGGTAACATTGATTATACACATTTCGTTCGGAGAATGTGTTCTAAGAAGTTGTGAGGACAATATATGAGAGTTAATCACCAATACCCTATGATCATGCTAGAAGCGGTGCGTCACAAAATTTATGGTTTTGGCATAGGCTTTTTGTTCCGCCCGAATCACTCAACGACGTCAATGTTCTCCAACAATCTCCAATTTTTCTCACCCAACAGAATAGAACCCTCCCCCCAAGTATCTGATTCATTTAAGCGAACACTTACACAAACATATATATTATAATACTATCTTACCGATGGGACCTACCCTACTTGGTCAACATTTGTGAAAGCGTTTTGGTATACGACCAATCTGACGGAAAATAAATTCAAGAAGGCGCAGGAGTTGACAAGAAAGGATGTGGAATGATCTTTCGGTGTACTAAAAGTCTAAAAGGGAAATGTGGTATATTTAGGCGACCATTGTGGGCTATGACCGTGGAAAGAATTAGGATTGTTGTGTATACGTGCCTGATATTGCATAACATGATCTTGAAGGACGATGGAAATGCTATATCACTGGTCCACATAAGGGATCCTCACGTCGAGCCAGTTTTTGATGATAATGTCTTTGCGGAGTTTCAAAATAAAGATACACATTTCCAACTTCGATATAATCTTGTGGAACTCTTGAACTCTAGATCTACCATACCTCGATGAGTTGGACGAGGAATAGTTGAATTTTAGTTTCATGTTTTTTTTTAATTTATATGTTTATGTATTTTTATTTTTTTATTGTTAATTTATGTTTATTCAAATTTTTATATTTTTTTAGTTTGAGTTAATGTAACTTTCAATTTATTTTAACTAGTTATAAAAACTGCCGCCGTGTTGCGGCAAACTTCTTTTGTTATTTAGTCTGTGTTTACATGTGTTTTAAAATCACTACGAGCGTGTTGCACACTGAACCACTGACAAGAATAACAAGAAAATGTAGAAAAAACACTAAAAATAACCGGAAAAAAACAACCATAAAAGTTGTATGGTAATGATTTTGTTCGGATAAAAACCATGGTAACAGATGAACAAATAGTAGTTGGTACCGGTACCGAATTTCCCGAACCGAAAGATTCTAAGTACCATTTTGGTACCGACTTTTGGAGTTCCTGGTACCGGTTTTTACCTTCATATACCGGTACCGTAACCGGTATTTTTGGTACCAGTACCGATTCGGTATCAGTTGGCACCGAGATCCCTACCCCTGAAACTAAAAAAGAAATCATTAAAATTTTAAGAAAATCAACAAAAAAAAGTTGTACGGTACCGTTGTTGTTCGTACAGTATCGTTGTTGTTCGTACGGTACCTGTGATCAGCGATGAGCAAATGGTACATGGTAGTAGTACCGAATTTCCCGAACTATAAGATTTTCAAACTCAATCCGGTACCAACTTTTGGCGTTTCCTGTACCTGGCGGGTGCTGGTTTTTACCTTCATATACAAATAACGAACATGACAGTACCGGTATTTTCGATACCAGCACCGGTTGATACCAAGCTTATCCAACTTAAAAAGTAAATAAAATAATTATTATTATACTTATAATATTAAAATAACAAAACTATTAAAAAATTATATTATATATTATATAATATTAGATAACATAACATAAATATAATAATAATAATAATAATAATAATAATAATAATAATAATAATAATAATAATAATAATAATAATATATAATAGAAGTTTACTTAAATGTTTTATTTATTTTGAATTAAAATACTTGATTTATTTTCAAATAGAGTGAATTTCAAGTTTTCTCCTTTATCTATATACCTAATTTCAGGCAGTGTCTTTTATCTTTAGAATTGACGAGTTTTGTACTTAATGTTTTCAAATATTACACGTTATGTCCTTTAGCCCTAACTCGGTTAAAATTTTCTGTTAAATTTGATCAGGTGTCTTGCACATGAGGGCATTATTGTCCTTTAACCTTTTCAGGGACTATTATGTAAATAGTTAATATTTAAGGACTAATGTGTACAAAACTAAAAAACCATAATTGTAAAAAAGACCAAAAGTGTGAGAAAGGTAAGAAAGAATCTCAGCCATTAGATCTAAATTAATTGAAAAGGGTATAATTGTAAATGCATTAACAAATTCAAATATGGTAATCCTTGATTTAAGGATTTGGAGAGAGAAAATCCTTGATTTAAGGACTTATAACCGTCCATAATCAGAGCATGTTCATGACATGGTGTTTTAAATAAATTCATAGTTCAATTCATGGTGTTTTTACAAAATAATATAACACCATTCAGTAAACAAAATATAACACCATTCAGTACACAAAATAACACCATTCAGTACAAGATATAACACCATTCAGTAAACAAAAAATAACACCATTCAATAAATAATATAACACCATTCAGTAAACAAAAAATAACACCATTCAGTAAACAGTATAACATCATTAATTAAACAAAAAATAACACCATTCAGAAAACAAAATAACACCATTCAGAAAAAAATAACACCATTCAGAAAATAAAATAAACAGCATTACTGAAAAGAAAAAAACACCATTAATGAAAAGAAAATAACACCATTCAGAAAAAAAACACCATTCAGTAAAAGAATATAACACCTCTGTATCATCTTCTCCACTTCCGGCACCACCACTGCCGCATCACCATTGCCGATCCGCACCACCACTGCCGCTGCCGCTCGCCGCTGCCACTCGCCGCTCGACATGGATTCCGTCACACGCACACCTCCTCTCACCCCCACTATCTTGGTTCCCTCTCTCTATTCTCTGGCCACCGGCGCCGCTTTTCCGGAGGCTGCCGGCGACGGTTTCTCCAGCAAAGACACCCCAACCCCTTCGTTCTCTCACCCTCGTTCTATCTCTTTAAAGAAACCTAACCGGACTCCGGCCGGCGAAGTCGGCAGAGCCGGTGTGAATGATTATAACAATGTTAGATGATGATGATGATGAGAGAGAGATCTTTGATCGTAGATGGAGATCATCTGGAGAGAGAGAGATATTATAGGGATTTTGATTTACAGTTTCTATTTTTGAATGAATATAAAGACTTTATTACCCCTAGAATTTTCAATTCAGTCCAAAAAAATAAACCAAATTTTACAATTTGGTCCCTATTAATCTTAACCATTAGATCAAAGATCTAATGGTGTAGATTCTTTCTTACCCTTCTCACACTTTTAGTCTTTTTTACAGGATCCTAACTCTATATATATATATATATATATATAGGGAGAAGATCATGCGAGAACCACCTCTTATTGCGAGAACCAATGTGAACACAACCAAAAATGCCTAAAAATAGCTAAAAATCACACAAATTTTTTTTTTAATATTTTTTATAGAAAAATCGCTACTTTTCGAAGCAAAAAAAAAATTAATTTTTTTTTTGCCACTAAAAGTAGCGATTTGAGCATAAAAAATATTAAAAAAAAATTTAGATTTTTTTAGGTTTTTTTGGGGTTTAGTTTTTAGCATTTTAGCTTTTAGCATTTTAGCTTGGGGGTTAGGTTTTTTGGGGGTTAGGTTTTTTGGGGGTTTTAGTTTTTAGCATTTAGCTTGGGGGGGGGGGGGGGGTTAGCTTTGGGGGGTGGGGGGTTTAGGTTTTTTTTTGGGGGGGGGGGGGGGTTAGGTTTTTTTAGGTTGTGTTCACATTGGTTCTCGCGGTTCTCGCAATAAGGGTGGTTCTCGCATGATCTCCTCCCTATATATATATATATATATATAATAAAGACGCATTCTCTCTTGTTCCCGAGTCTCATTTAACATGGGGAGTGGAGGGGAAAGAGATGAAAATATGAAAAACCATGTTCCTGAGTTTCATTTAACAGGGGGAGGGGAGGGGAGGGAAAAAGGAAGAAAATATGACCAAATATTCATCCTTCAAAATTGGAGAGATTAGAGGAGAAAATTTTCCTTCCCCTCCCCTCACCTCCCCCTGTTAAATGACTCGGGAAGATAGTGTTCTTCTCCACATCTGTCTCTCTCTCTTTAACCTACAGACTACCACCCGACCACAATCGCCCCACCTGTTCATGACCACACTTTCATATTCGTGAGATTTGGGTTTGTTTTTTGATGGTTTGATTTTCACCTCGGTAAGATTTGGGCTTCGATTTTAGATCGGTGAGATCTAGGGTGTTACCAGTGGTGGTTTACGATGGGTATTAGCCGTCTTGAAAGCGAATCCATCGATTTCCATGATAACATATCTGTATTAAAATCTGAAAGGGGATAAAGTGAATCATCTTCGTCGTCTTGGGTATTAGCTGGAGAATCGTCACTATCCTTTGAATAATCTGGGTTTTTTCTGCGTATCACAATTTTGTTTTGGTATAATGGAACATTGTGAAATGGAAGGGTTTTTTTAATCTAGATTTCTTGAATCTTCAGGTCACAATAACAAAAAAATAGGATAGTATTGTTTGTTTATTGGAGTTGTTTGTTGACATGTGGGATTGCGGATTTACAGGAATGGTGGTGAAGGAAGTTACAGCGAATGAGGGTGGTGGTGGTTCTTGATAGTGGTGTTGGATGGTGGCGGTTGTTTGTGGAGGGTGGTGGCTGTTGGTGGTTCTTGGCAGAGGTGGTGTGGTGGTGGTGATGGAAAGAGGTAGGCAGAGAGTGGGCAAAAAGACATATATTATATTATATTTAGTTTTGTTTTATTTGTTAATTTTTTTTTGTATAAATGGGTAAAAAGACGAAATTACCTTTTTGTGATCTGATTTAACAGAAAATTTTAACTGAGTTAGGGTTAAAGGACATGACGTGAAGCATTTGAAAACAATAAGTATAAAACTCGTCAATTTTAAAGGCAAATGACACCGTCTAAAATTGAGTATAAAGATAAAGGACAAAACTTAAAATTTATTCTTTCAAATAAATAAAAGGTTTGCAGGATTTGAGCCATTCACCCCTTAATATGCAAATACTTTGTTGCACATAAGCTATTCCTCTTACTCTACTCTGGTTATTGTATAAGGTAATAAATACAATACTAGCTTATTTCATATTTATACAATTATACTCCAGTTTAAAGGAGGAACACTATTTAGATTAGGTCTAGCAATAAAAATCTATTTGGGTATTTGGGTCATTTTAAAAATGAGGATGGATAAGGATGGGTAGGGAAATAGTTAAGGATGAGTTATGATGGGTTGTAAAATATCTACTTAAAATAATTCGTGGGTCAGATGGTTATTACGCTGAATAAATGGTTAACTCTAAAAAGAGCATCACAGTCAGATTCTTCATCTTATTCGACTGTTCGTAGACGTTGACTTCACAAAAAATAAAAAATAAAAACTAAAAAAAACCAGAAAAATAAAAAAAATTAAAAAAGCTAAAAAAATAAAAAATAAAAATCCCAAAAAAATTTCAGAAAAATAAATAAAAAATGTAAAAATTAAAAAAAATGTTAAAAAAATAAAAATCAGGAAAATTAAAAAAATCAAAAAAACCAAAAAATAAAAAAAGTAAAAAATCCCAAAAAAATGAAATATTCAGAAAAATAAAAACTAAAAAATATAAAAAATAAAAAAATGTTTAAAAAAACTAAAGAAAAAAGTATAAAATTAAAAAAAATCCGAAAAATCAAAAAAATTAAAAAATAATCTGAAAAAAATCAGAAAAATAAAAAATCAGAAAAATAAAAAATCAGAAAAAATAAAAAAATGTTAACAAATCAAAAAAAAGTTTGAAAAATCAAAATATCTAAAAAAATATTTTTTTTTTGATTTTTTTTAATTTTTTCTGATTTTTTTATTTTTTTCTGAATTTTTTGGATTTTTATTTTTTACTTTTTTCTTAATTTTTTTTTATTTTTACAGTTTTTTAATATTTTTTTATTTTTTTCTGATTTTTTCCTAATTTTTTGATGTTTTTGGGATTTTTACTTTTTAAAAAAAAAATTTGGATTTTTTTAAAAGTTGTTACTTTTTTCTGATTTTTTTTAATTTTATTAACATTTTTTTTATTTTTTATTTTTCTAATTTTTTTATTTTTCTGAATTTTATTTTTTGAAATTTGTTTTTTTATTGAAAATTTTCAAATTTTTTTTTGTTTTTATTAATTTTTTATGTTTTATTTTTTGTCTGTCATAATCTTAACCTTTAATAAACCCATCTATACCCAAACTCATCTCAACCCATACCTATCCCAACCAGTACCCATCCTAACATTTTTTCTTGAAAAACACATCCTAACTCAAACCCATCTTAACCAATGACCCGAACCTGCCCAACCCATCACTTTTGCTACCCCTAATTTAGATCTTCGATCGAGTTAAAATATTGGTTGGCTGTAACTTGCACATCATTGCAAATACCAAAAAGAAAAGAACACAATATATTAAGAAAGCTATGAATGTGATTGAAGATGATCATAACATCCCTCCTTTTAGCAAACAAACAATTTTATTTAGCTATTTAAGGTCAAAATCATGTTTTATGGTGTCATTTTCCTCCACACAACAAGTGTGTTTATTTTTAAATAAGATGTAGTAGTTTGGTATAGACAAAAAAGGTTCAGTATATCAAAACCAACCATGGAAACTGCCTACCAAGGTTCATGAACCTTAACAACCAAAATTGTTACCAACTATCCTAGTGTGTATGTGTGTCTATATATATATATATTAGGAATTTTGTTAATCATAACTTTTAGTATTACTAAAAAAATGACGAATCATGTAAAAGTAGTTTTAGTTAAATTATGAATATTAAATACTAAAACAAATATTAAAAGTCGTTTTATAGTCAGCTCACCTCGCAAAAAGTTTGTTGTCAACCAGGCACAACATAGTGGGGGCGGGAGAGGACGTCTGACTCCCCGAACTTTTCGCTCAGTAGTGCCCAATATGTAGTTTTCGTATATAATTTTTTTAGCTATATAAGTTTTCGGCCCCTCGGTTTTATAATTTTTTTAGGTATGTATGTTTTCGACCACTCGGTCGGAAATCTCAAGCTTCGCCGTTGGTTGTGAAACACAGGAGAAAGAGGGATTTGATTTGATAATTTAAACTTTGTATCCATATTATGATGATGTTAAATTATTTATATCTAATTAATGATTTGAGGTTATGAATTGTTATTGTGGTTCCAAATTACGACACGTTATGAAATTACTATTTTCTTTTGTTTGTTACATTTTGATATATATGTTAGAGAAAAATTACATCTAGTCATGTGATACGTAAATCTTTTGATTGTGTATCTAATTTCACTTATGTATCATATTTAATCCTATAAAATGCATGTTCATATCCTATGTGAATTATTGCTCGATATCATACGTGAATATATGCTGAAACGAATCAACAATTCATTTACGTGTTATAGTTTTTTTGTGTGCTAAGATGCATGTGTTTTTTTAGTTAAAATACATTATGGTTTCATTTTCATGCACTTTTGTTCTATATTGTTTAAAAAGTTGGTTTTACTTGTTAAAATTGAAAGAAAGTTGGTCAAATCAAAACGTTGTACGGAAATGTATTTTATAAATTTTTTTTTTTTTTTTTGGAATGTGACTTTCAATGTACAGGACCTATCGGTCACCGGGTTCATGTCGAAGACAATCCCCCGTCAGCCCCGCTCTTCCGGACGCGATGTTCGATCGGGCCCCGGCCGTTGCGCAAGCTGACTTCCGCCCAGAAACCATACTGCCCCCACACGAGAGACTCGCTGGGGTAACAGCTGGGTAAAACCGGGTTGCCCTCAAGACCGCACCATGCCTCGGTAGGATACGATCCATCATTGGGACGTCCCCCCCTAAGACCACAAGTGGGAGTCGAACCGGCGACCTCCAAGGAGGAAGCCGGCCGACTTAACCCGGGAATAACCCACTGGGCCACGGGAGGGGGATATGTATTTTATAAACTTGATATATGGATTCAATATATACATAAACAAAAATCATTTATAAAATTATTGTTTGAATTTAGACACTTGACAAATAAATAGATAATAAATATACATATAAAGGTTTATACTTAATATGAGGAATATTAGATTTTAATAATCTTAACTATTCGTCGTTGGTTGCCAACAGTCTCAACTTCAAAAATAACAACTGACAGTCCCAACTACTAACATATTGGCCTCCAATGGACCCTGACTAACAGAACCCTAACGTCATTAATCTCCGGTCGCCGGAAAAACGTTTTTGGCCGGAAAACTCATTTTTGGCCGGAAAACTCAACATTTTCGGTCCCAAACCTCTTTTTAACCTTATCATGGACCTTTAGGAACATTTAGTCACCGGAAAACTCATTTTTTCGCCGGAAAACTTATTTTTGGCCGGAAAACTTAACATCCTCGTCCCAAACCTTTTTGTAACCTTAGATCGGACCTTTAGAAACCTTTTACTGGCCAAAAACGGTTTTCAGACGACCGGAGACTAATGACGTTAGAATTCTATTAGTCAGGGTCCATTGGTGGCCAATAGTCTTCATAAGAACTTTAAGGTTAGGAGACACTTTTTCATGTTTCTTACTAATTATTCTCAAAGAACAACATAGTTTGGAGTGTTCAGATTTGCATTTATGAAGTTTTATATGTACTGAATAATGACAATCAGATTTGATGGTGGTGGTTGTTTTGTTGAGAGAGAAAGTGATTAGGCAGAGGAGAGAGAGCGTGAATCTGGAGAAAGTGATGAAATATGTTTATATATTTAATAATAGTTATTAGTCAGGGTCCATTGGTGGCCAATATGTCAATAGTTGGGACTGCCACTGGTTATTTTGAAGTTGGGACTGTTGACGGCCAACGGCGAATAGTTGAGATTATTAAAATCCAATATTCCTTAATATGAAGATAATTTCTCTCAATAATTATTCTTCTTGTTTTTCTCTCAAAAATTATCTTTTCTGATGTTATATAATAGAATACAATATAATTATAACTAGGGTTAAGACCCGTCCGCGTTGCGGTGCGGTTATATCGTAAACATTGAATGGATTAGTCCAAACATTATATGGTACATTAACCATATGAAAACACATATTTCGACGTATCCAGTTGAACTCAGTGTAACCTGTATAAGCATTGTGATTGGATCAAACTTAAAGTAAATCAAATTCTTATCAAACAATCATAACGTATTATATGTGACCCAACTCATACATAGAAAACGTAACGGGTATGAAGGAAAATATGCACATGTAATCGAAATGGATTAATTAGAGCTTTTGAAAAAAAGGGAGAAAAAGAAACCATAATTTGACTTCACTTGGTTCGAAACAAACTTTACGAAAATACGTAAAATAAACACGAAAACATATTATATTTGACATGAATCATTTCCCAAAAAAGTTTACGTCGAAACGTAGAACAACTTGAATTTATACAAAAACGTACATAAAAATATGCACGTAAAATGGTTTCTTTAAACGAAAACGTATTATATTTGACCTGATTCGTATATAAAAAAAGTTTACTTCGGGATGTAGAACAAATGATATTTATACATACCCGTACATAAAATATGCACGTAAAAAATAGTTTTTAAGTAAAGGAAGTATAGGGGTAAACCGAAACAAAATATTAGTAAAAAAATTAATAGGTTAAAAACGTTCGTAAAACCATGCCAAGTAGCACCAATGCCACAATCACATCGACTCTCAACATCGTAAAAATAAAATAGATAAAATGGTAAAAATTACATTAAACGAAAAGCAGACTAAAATCGTTGAACCATGCACACCCGTTACAGTGTGTTAATGTGAAGAAATTAACCAGAAACGTAAAACGTAGAAAATAATAACTTAGTCGATCTAGGACCCGCCCGTTGCGGCGAACTTTTCAAAAGGGAAAAAATGGACGCGTTGCGATGGATCTGTCAAATATGAAAAAAATAGAGCAAAAAACGTTGAACCTCAGATGCACGCTACGACATGTTAACTCGCAAAGTTTAGAACGGAATGTAAAAAGAAAAACTTGCGAAAGATAAAAAGTGTGAGGGACCAAAGTTGTAAATAATAAAGTGTTGTGTTAAACTACAAAAGATGAAAAACTTTGAGTTAAAAGTAAAAATTTCAAATGGGTTAAAATGTAAAAGATAAAACTTTTAGGTTGAAAGTGAAATATCAAAGTTTTTTTTTTTTGAAAAACTCCCCAAGCTTGGGGTACAACTTCTAATACATAAAAATGTTGCTAATTTATATATGAAATAATTATAATATAATATAATAAATCTATTAATATTACAAGGCTGGGAATAGTGTTTCCTGTCACGTGGCAGTCTTCTATGCGTTATTTTTTTCCCTTTTCTCAACACATGTGGACCCTGCCACGTGGCAGTATTCTATTCGCTACTTTTCCCCTTTTCTCCGATTTTGTTAGGTGGTCGTGAAAGGTGATGTGACACTCATGGCCATCATGACACACCACCCCTAGATCGTAATTGTGGCCTTTGTGGGGTTCTCCATGATCTTCCCAAGCTTGTGGAGGAGAGAGAGGGGAAGGGGTGGATAGTGACTACACCACTGGATAATGGATAAGAGAGATAGTGTAAGGATATCCTGGCTTGGCGTTAAGGTGGAGGACCGTGATGAGTCTTCACTAGTATACCATACCCATTAGTCTAATAATTAGCGATCGTATTATACAAAATAATGCAAAAATAAAGAAAATAATATATTACACTATTTACCAAAAGAAAGCGACATTGGATGGAGAAGATTCATGTTTGTACAAACCAATTTTAAAAGATATAAACTATTACCAAAGTGTTTATTTTCAATAAACTCCACCAACGTCTCTTTATTAGGAAAACATGTATTATAAATCATTGTTTGCTAAATATTGCTTTATATTGATAAAATATATTGATGAGAACAATGTCTAAACATTCCCAACTTAGCAAAAGCAAAGAACATGTGAGTGTTAACAACATGTTCAATGTGATGTTGAAAGATATAAATCATTAGAAATGCATGATGGCTAGATTGAAGTTTCGTCATCATGACTAAAGAGTGCAACTTAAGGAAAACATGTGGACACTAGTCGCCATAATATATATTCTTTTTTGTATGATAATAGTTGTTAAAACACTAACAAGGAATGGGCAAAACAACTGGTTACAAAGGAACAATGAAACTATTTATCAATATCTTGTATTATTAAGTTGTGAACGATGTAAGGCAAAGATGGTGCATTTCAAGTCATTAACTGGGCAGGTGAAACAATCTTTTTTTTTTTTTTTTTTTTAAATAAGCACTAGTTGTAGGTGACCCTTTTTCAGCCATGAATACATGCAGCTACGACACGACCCTAACCGTGTATTGGCCTATTGATAAGCTGAGAACATTGCGCAACGACTTTCACATGATAGATTAGGCCGTCCGGAGTGGAGTCAACAAAATGGTTCGGCACCGATCGGCAACCAATGCCAACCCCTATACCGCACAAGTTTTACCGATTTTGGGGAAGAAATCGGTGAGGGGTTGTCGATGCGGGAGAGGGAGGAGAGGAGAGAGAGGGGGGGTGTGTGGGGTGGGGTCCATGCCATCTCAACTAATCACACATTTTTCCTTTTTTTTTATATAGTTTACCAATTCATGAAGTGTCTAACCATTGCCAACACTTTTGAGTATAGTTTACCACTTTGACATGACACAATCTCATTGGTTGATTTTGAAGTTTACCACTTTCAAGTGTCTAACCACTCCCTACACCCTTATATCAATCAACCACATGTATAATGTAGTTGCAAAGTCATTAAGAATGCACATAGAATTCAAACTACCCAATACAAGTACTAAACTTTGGATGGGCGGCACCACATTTTTTGTCATGTGTAATGATGAGTTGTGCTCTCACCTTCTAACAAGTTAAGAATACTACATAACACAACTCCGATGAGTAAGTCATCCATATATTACAAGTTAACCACAAATATCAATTAATCTTTTCATTATAAAAACCTCCCATATAGTTAGATCAACATCAATAATAAAAAAGATCACTTATCCATAATTCCTCTCCCTATACGACTATAAATGTTTTTTTTTAACGATAAAACATCTATATATAGATATAGAGCCCAACAAGAAGCTGAGAAACCTAAGATTCAAATACGTGTGTTAAATGAGTTTTATGAATCCATTTCACCCATGAATTAAACATGTTTGTTAATGATACACAAAAGTTTGATAAATGAATAGTCTTTCACATGAACCATGAATTAAATAAATACACGATAGTAAATTCACCTATTTTCTTACTCTAAGGGTAGGGTAGTAGGGGTGTCTATCACTCACCACTCACTCATCACTCACAATATCCAATCAAGTATCACCATATAATCAAGCTTTATTCCATCACTAGTGGTGAATTTTAGTGGAAATGTCCATCACTCACTACATACTTATCTCCATTTTAAAACATCTCATCACACAAACACACACAATGCGTGAGATTTTTGACGCGTTTTCAAATCAACGTGTTTTCAAATTGGTGGCGGCGGGGCTATTTTTTGTTCCACGCGTGGTGGAGAGCCATCAGGGAGCGCCCCGTCCCCCTAATCATAATTCTCTACAATATCATTAGATACTTTCGTGCTTTTCTTATTAAAATAGCACTAACAATACTTTGTTATCATTTGTCACATATTATATTCATAAATTCACACCCAAAATATTCTCAAGTCTATAAATACCAAATCAAATCCAACATTTTTCCAAACACACTCAACACTTCAATTACATTTGACTCTCTCTCTGTATCTATACTCTCTAGTGCCAGAAACAATGCCTTCATCTTCTTCATCCTCATCTCAATCAATAAATAAAACCGAATCGGTTACAATAATCTCCAAATGCACAATTTACCCAGACAAAAACTCCACAATCAACTCACTAAAACTCTCTGTATCCGATCTCCCTATGCTCTCCTGCCAATACATCCAAAAGGGTGTCTTACTTCCCCACCCTCCTCTCCCTCCGAACGACCTCATTCCCCTGCTCAAACTTTCTCTCTTTAAAACTCTCTCTCACTTCCCCGCTCTCGCCGGCCGCCTCACCACCGACCCAGAAGGTCACGTCCACATCCACTGCAACAGCTCAGGTGTAGAATTCGTTCATGCCTCCGCCATGTTTCACAACGTTGAACAAATTACAGCCCGTAATTGCGACGTTCACCCGTGTTTCAAAACGTTCTTTGCGTTTGACAACACGGTGAGTTACGCCGGCCACCACCAGCCCATCGCCGCCGTGCAGGTGACGGAGGTTGGTGGTGGGGTGTTTATCGGGTGCACCGTGAATCATGCGGTGGTTGATGGGACGTCGTTTTGGAACTTTTTTAATACTTTTGCAGAGATTACAAAAGGGGTTAGTAAAGTCACAAATTCGCCGGATTTTAGCCGAGAAAATGTGTTTATATCTCCGGTGGTTTTGCCTCTTCCGGCTGGTGGACCGGCGACGACTTTTTCCGGTGATGAACCGTTGAGAGAACGGATTGTTCATTTTAGTAGAGATGCGATTTTAAAGATGAAATTCAAAGCGAATAATCCACTTTGGAATTCGGATCTAAAGATTTCGGATCTCTACAGTAACGGTAACGGAAAAGTTAACGGTGCGTTAAAGCCGAAAAGTGAAATTTCGTCGTTCCAGTCGTTGTGTGCGCATTTATGGCGGGGGGTCACGCGTGCGCGTAAGTTTGAGGCGACAAAAACGACGACGTTTCGGATGGCGGTGAATTGCAGGCACAGGTTAGAGCCTAAGGTGGACCCGCTTTATTTCGGGAATTTGATCCAGAGCATCCCGACCGTTGCTTCGGTTGGGGAGTTGTTATCACACGATTTGTCGTGGGCAGCGAATCAGCTACACCAGAATGTGGTGGCGCATGATAACGCTACTGTGCGCAGGGGAGTGAAGGATTGGGAGAATCAGCCAAAGTTGTTTCCTTTGGGGAACTTTGATGGTGCTATGATTACTATGGGAAGTTCTCCTAGGTTTCCGATGTATAATAATGATTTCGGGTGGGGCCGGCCGATTGCGGTTCGGAGTGGTAAGGCGAATAAGTTTGATGGGAAGATTTCGGCTTTTCCAGGGCGTGATGGTGATGGGAGTGTTGATCTTGAGGTGGTTTTGGCTCCTCAGACCATGGCGTGTCTTGAACTTGACCAAGAGTTTATGCAATACGTGTTGTGAAAATTGTGATTTTTGTTGAGTTTTAGTGAATGAATTCATTGTGTTATCGAATGGTTTCGCTAGCAAATTGTTGTATAAATATAATTATAATCGAGTGATTTGGTTTTCAATCATCTTATTGGGTTTTTATTTGTTAGAAAACATTGCTTTTGAAAAAGTACACAAGCTTTCACCACTCGTGAATAATTAATCTAATGCGCCAATGCAAATTTATATTGTTATGTTCTAAGCTATGTGAGATCGTCAGTTACAATTTAAAAATAAAATAACACATGAGTTGAAGGATAGGCCATGATTTCAGATAGTTATTCCAAAATAACGCTAAAAATCAAGCATAATAAAACAAAAAACACACAAGCCTAATATTAGCTTCTAACAACACAAATCAAAGATGTAGAGGAATGTACCGAATCACGTCATTAATCTCATACCCGAGACACGTGGCGAGCCGTCATTCGATGCAACGTCTTACTTTTATCTTAAGGGGTCTCCCGTGTAGCTGATCGTTCCTCATGCACATCTTGAGCGTGGATGCCTTTTCCATAAATCAGAATAAAGATGGCGTCAGCACCGGTGGAGGACCCAAGATTTTTTTCATTGGGGTCCATTTTTTGTGTAAGGATTTTTCACAACCAAACATTAAAATTTTCGGGTCGGTCATCGTAGTCGAGTCGGGGCTAGGAAATAATGTAGAAGCATTTAGTGGACATGAAACCTCTACATTATATGTTGGAAGTTTTATTTGGCAATCAAGTGTTAAACAAAATCGACATTCAATGTATCATTTTAAAGAAGCAAATTAGAGGGTCAATGAGTGGTTGTACCGTTTTAAAACACTAGTTTAATTTTGATGGGAAAAAATAAACTAAAAAAACAAGACATGTAAGACTTGAACTTGGGATCTATTTGTTGGAACACAAGGGGATTTACCACCACACCATCTTTGCTTTTAATATTATGGGGTCCAATTAATTTATTTTATGGGGTCCTTGAAAAATTTAACATACCATTTCTACTATTTTCTAAAAAAAGATTGGGGTCCGTGGACCCCGACCCAGACTATGTGTGTCACACCCCCAAAATACCACATACGGAATCACCGCGGGACGTGTGACGTACCGGGATCCAAGCCACCAATCACATTGAACTACGCATAATATTTAAATAAAACATTCCATTCATTTCAAAATATAAATCCAAGTCATAAGTTAAACCAACGTAAGTGTTCAGCGGAAGCATAATGTAAACAGTAAATCAATTGTTTCAAAACATGTGATCATAATCAACGAAGCAAGTATCCAAGAGTCTCGACCCATGATCACTCCAGCACTCCCAGATAGCAAGTCCATATCAAGAATCTAACGACTTGCAAGCATGCAGACAAGTGTGTCAGACGACGCTGGTGAGTTCAAAGTTTTGTTAACGCGTTTAGTTACCAGATATGAGTATAAAACAGTTCAATGATTTGATGTTGTAATAACTTGTTTACTGCTGATGGCTTAAAGTTGTTTTGCCTAAACCCCATTGTCTCTATCAAAGCAATGGTTAAGACTGAGATCAATAGTTCACTCCCGACCTCCCCTGAAGGGGTAAGATCCCAAAAACCTCATAATAAGTACTTGGGACCATACCACAACCTCGTCTTTAAGCTCTCTTTTTACCTTGCGCGGCCGCGCACTGGTCTTACAAAAGAAAGGCTTAAGAAACAGTCAACAGTCAACACTTGCGCGCCCAAAGGAAATAATAAATCCTTGCGCTTTCTTCCATAAACAAAGGATGGAAATCCTAAAATAAACACTTCCGCTTAATATCCAGACTTGGATATTATTTGTTCAGCTGACTCCATACGATAAGGAGTCACACCGGATTACAGCAGTAATCTTCTAGAAAGACCCAATCGTGCTCCACTAAACGGTTACAACCGTCTGGACACGTGTCAGCACCTCAGGCATCCCTGAAATCACGATGGTAGCATGTCATTGGAGAGAAACCTCCACTTGATCACTTTCCACGTGGCAAACCCCCAGCCATAGATCTAAACAGCGATCCGTGTGCACTCACGTCGGATCGAGAGGCTTAACGGAAGGAAATGTAACCGCTTACGGGGTTAGCATCTTCCGTCAACATTTCACCAACGGGTTTTCCCGCCCAAACTCTAGGTTATAAATATGAGGATAATTCAGGTATGAACTTCAAGTTACACACACTTCTTCAATACTTCTTCTTCTTCTTCTTCTTCTTCTTCATAAACACATACTTATTCTCACGCCGGAGTCGGGTCAAGGAGAGAACCCCTTTTCTCCCCTTGACGAGGCTAACGGTGCTTTGTTTTGCAGAGTTTACCGGAGAAGAAGGACTGTTCCATTAGATCGAAACGAGAGAGAACAAACCCTTTTATGCGGATTCAAACCCCCTAGATAACTTGATTCCGGTCAATTATCTAGTGTTTCTTCATTGGCGCCCACCGATTCCTCTGTTTTTTCAGTTTTGTCTCGTTTCGATTCAGTTTCCTCATTTTCTGTTTTCACATGGCAGAGAATTCATCATATCACCCATCAGGTCCTCGATCTGAGTTCGAGGGTTCTACAACCCAAAATACCCAGATCGACGGAATCATGGGAATAAACGAAAGCAACAGTCATTCAGACGGAAAGGATTCATCAGATCAACTCATAGAGAGATCTCCAGAGTACTGGTATAACAGATGCCAGATTGCTTTAAACACAATTTTCACACAAATTGCCAGATCTGAGTTCCCAAACATCAGATCTGGTGGAGAAATTGACACCGTAGTATTGGACCCACCAACACCTTGTCAGGGGGACATCCAATCTAACAGTTATGTTGAGATACGTCAACAATCCAGAGATACCAGCCATCAGAAAGCTAAACCAAAACACATAAACATGGTACAAGGAGGCCCTTCACGAAGGCTAAACAAACGATGTCATGATCAGCATTGGAGGGAACAGCAAGTTGTGTTTCCTGTGGTTCCTGGAGGCCCTCAGGAAGAGCGACCAGTAATCATTACTGGCATCTTCAGCCATTACCGAACGGACTATATGTTCATAGATCCAGGAAGTTCGATGGATATCATATACGAGCAGTGCTTCAAACAACTCGATCCAGAAGACAAAGCACGCTTGGAGCCGGTCGATTTTCCTCTCACCGGATTTTGCAATGAAGCTGTATTCCCGTTAGGGCAAATAACATTCCCTGTGACTCTATCTGATGGCGAGCATTCGCGCACGGTCACAGTAAATTTCATGGTCATGCCAGCAACATCACGCCATGATGTATTGCTCCGGGAGAAGATCACCTCTATTCCGCACGCTGCATGCGGATTTCATGGTCATGCGAGCATTCAGCATGTTCACCTCTATTCCGCACGCTGCATGCGGATTTCCAACAGAAACTGGCGTTGCAATTCTATACTCAAGTAAGGAGGTCATGTACGTGGACGATGAACCACCAGCAAAAGTGGCCAAACCCTCAACATCGAATGAACCGGAGAAATGGGTTCTGAACGACGAATATCCAGAACAGACCATCCTGTTAGGACATGCCATTTCACCAGCAACACGAATACAATTAAAAGAATTGCTGTAAAAAAATAAAGACATTTTCGCCTGGTGCCCAGCAGACATGACTGGGGTTCCGCGCGATATAACGCAACATTGTCTGAACACCTGACCCTCAGCAGAACCTGTTGCACAGGGAAGGCGCAGCTTCAGCGATGAAAAAGCAAAAGCCATGGATGAACAAGTAACAGAACTACTCAATGCCGGAATCTTGCGCGAAGTTCAATACCATACATGGGTCGCCAACCCAGTAATGGTCCAAAAACACAGCGGTGGATGGAGAATGTGCGTCGACTTCAAGGACCTGAATAAATCATGCCCAAAAGATTGCTACGCGCTTCCTGAGATAGACAAAAAAGTCGACTCTCTAGCATCATTCAGATGGAAGTGCTTTCTTGATTGTTATAAAGGCTATCATCAGGTCCAGATGAAAGAAGAAGATGAGGACAAGACTGCATTCCGCACAGATAAGGGCATTTTCTGTTACACAAAAATGCCCTTCGGCTTACGCAATACAGGCGCAACTTACCAGCGCCTAATGGATACGGTCTTCAGAGGAGACATCGGCAAGACAGTCGAGGTAAACATGGATGACCTCGTCATCATGAGCCACGAGGAAGAAACAATGCTCGCAAATATCCAGCGCACGTTCAATTCTTTGCGCAGCGTGAACTTAAAGCTCAACCCAACAAAGTGTTCCTTCGGGATGGAAGAAGGAAAATTTTTGGGTTTCATAGTTACAAGAGACGGTTTTAAAGTAAACCCGGAGAAAGTTCAGGCAATCCAGTTAATGCCATCACCTGCAACAATAAAAGAAATGCAAAGGCTCGCCGGACGTCTAGCAGCCTTGAACAGATTCCTAGCAAATCATGCGGCAAAATCTTACCCATTCATCAGACGTTACGAAACTGTGCCAAGAAAACCCACTTCCAGTGGACACCCGAAGCGGAAGCAGCCTTCAAATAAATGAAGGAATATTTAATTCAGTTACCAACGCTGACAGCGCCACGAGAAAAGGAACCACTGATCCTATACTTATCTGCTACAGAAGTAGCAGTAGGCGCGGTCTTAATGGTGGAGCGTGAAAACATTCAGACTCCAATATACTACATAAGCAAGATGCTCACTTGCCTAGAAACGCGCTACTTAATGATAGAAAAGCTGGTCTTAGCACTAGTACACGCATCACAGCGCTTACGTCGGTACTTCTCGGGTCACGTCATCACAGTTCTCACCAATTACCACTTAGGTCAAATCTTATCCAAACCTGACGTAGCGGGAAGATTGGCTAAGTGGGCTATTGAGCTGGGAGGATACAATATCCTGTACAAACCAAGACCAGCAATCAAAGGGAAAGTTCTGGCGGACTTTGCCACAGAAGTTCCCATTGACAAAGTTCAAGAGTGCGAGGCAATCCAGAACCCTGTTCCTGTTTTCGATGATAGAGTCTGGACTCTGCACACAGATGGAGCTTCCAATGACGATGGAGCCGGCGCAGGTCTTCGATTAGTCAGTCCCGATGATCACGAACTTACCTATGCCATACGCTTGGATTTCCGAAGCACGAATAACGAAGCTGAATATGAGGCATTCTTAGCAGGTCTCCGCTTAGCGCTTAAAATGGGGGCAAGAAACCTTGAAGCTAACGTCGATTCAAAGCTGGTGGCCGAGCAAGTTAATGGGCACTATGATGCAAAGGGAGAAGCTATAGCGTTATACCTTGAACAAGCGCGGATGTTAATCAACCAATTCCAAACGTTTAAAATTAACCATATAAACAGAAGCGAAAACAAGCACGCAGATGCACTAAGCAAATTGGCCGCTACCAGCTTCAAGCACTTAGCAAAAGAAGTGCGTATCGAGGTATTGTCTAATCCTTCTGTTCGTCTCAAACAAGTAAACGTTATAGAAATCGGGAATCCATCCTGAATGTCTCCGATCATCTTATACCTACAACACGGAAAGCTCCCGGAAGGAAAGGCAGAAGCTCGAAAAATCCAACACAAGGCAATAAACTATGAAATAGCGGATGGCGTCCTATACCGGAAGTCATTTATGGGACCATTACTGCGCTGTGTTGACAAAACAGATGTACAATACCTGGTCAGAGAAATCCACGAGGGTTTATGCGGAATACACGCAGGGCCGCGCATGGTCGTGGCAAAAATAATGAACGCGGGATACTACTGGCCGGGAATGCACGTGGATGCAGTAGAATTATTACAGAGATGCGCAGCCTATCAACGCCACGTGCCAAAAACACTCCGACCAAAGAACCCGCTCGTACCGGTCACCTCCGCCTGGCCCTTTCAGCAATGGGGCATCGATCTTGTTGGTCCATTCCCTGACGCGCCAGGCGCAGTAAAATTCATCATTGTAGCAGTCGACTATTTCACAAAATGGGTTGAAGCCAAAGCATTAGCCTCAACAACAACAATGGTAATTCGCAAATTTATATGGGAACATATTATTTGCAGATTTGGATTACCATTGCGCATCATCTCCGACAATGGCACTAACTTCGCCTCAGATGATCTTCAAAAATGGTTCAAAGAAATGAAGATCGAGCACAACTTTGCCTCCGTAGCGCATCCACAAGCAAACGGCCAGGTAGAAAGCGTCAACAAACAGATAGTCGACGGCATTAAGGCGTGACTCGGCACAGCGCGTAGAGGATGGGTTGACGAACTCCCCAGTATCTTATGGGCCCATCGTACAATGCCAAAGACTAGCACGGGAGAAACTCCATACAGCCTGGTATACGGGTCTGAAGCGGTAATCCCAGCCGAAATCGGTCTTCCATCACCGCGCATGCTAGCCATGGAAAGACAAAACAACGAACAAGAGCGAAGACTGGATTTAGACCTTCTCGAAGAAAGGCGTGAGAATGCCGCCATCACAGAGGCCAGGTACAAATCCAAACTCGAAAAATATTACAACGCGCGCGTCCGCATATGCACATTTGTTCCTGGTGACTTTGTATTGCACGACAATGAGGCTTCTAACGCGGAAAAACTAGGCAAATTAGCGCCAAAATGGGAAGGACCATACATCATCAATGAGGTCCTAGGCAAAGGGGCGTACACCCTAAAAAGACTTGATGGGACACTAGTTCCCCACACCTGGAACGCGCAGCAGCTGCGCAGGTGTTACATATAAGCCAAACCAGTCCGTAAAAAAGGAAAAGCATACAAGCAATGTATTTCTTTATCATCCTTTGTATTACGAGCCTTGCGCTCTTATCAATACAAACATCATCTTTACTCATATTACTGTTTATTACAAATTGCATATAATTCTTTTGGTTTACGCGAAAACAATATGGTAAACATTGTACACCTCATGAACATTCTAAAAAAGGCAAACCAGCACGCCTTTTAGACAAACGTTCACACATGAGCACAATACCATTTCTCATTCGCCATACCTACTAAAAGCAATTAAAGATATGCAACATATTGTAATCTAAACACAAACTTACATGCATGACAGTGCATTAAAAATATACATATTATCAAAAAGCAGTATAAACAACCATTCATAACGATCACGACAGTGATCTTCAAAAAGATTTTGGTAGCAAGACCAGCAAAATCACAAAAACATCAAAAGAAGGGAATACACAATTCCCAAACATAACCTAATCAACGGTGGGATCTTCGTCAACAACGGTCACCTGGTCATCACGACGATTCCTCCGACAATGATACACAAGTTGACATCCACCTCTTTGGATCGTCGGAAAACGAGACATCAGCTCCTCAATAGATAGCACACCGACTTCCTCGCCAACAACACCCCTTCCCGGAGAACCTTACAAACAGGACCGACAATAGTCGGAGAATCAGAGTTGATCGGCTCCTTTTCCTTAACCATTAAAGGCGGAGAACTGGCGAGAAGTAAGAGGCCTTCAGCAGCTTCGTAAAGTCTCAACATATCCAGAAGACGACGAGTACGGACGGGTCTTCATATTCTCCAAATTAAGAAAGCAAATAAACATCCCCAAAATATATATATAAAGAGGAACAAGACTCCGGGAAAAGGAAAAACTTGATTACCATGATTAATTGTCAAGAAAACATCCCATCCGAACGGCGCTACAGGAACCAGGGTCATATCTCCATTAATGAAGTCTGACAAGCGCCATTACGTATCCCAATGTAAGAAGGCAAAATATCGCAAATACAACTTTCTTATTACAAACTGACGTCACCAAACGTCAGGTCATAATTACAAAAGGGAAAAATCACAATTTCCCCTAAAAAAATTTTCTTTAAGCAAAAGTAAAATCTTCTCATAGAAGATTCCCTATTTTCGCGCCAAAGAGCATTTCCCTCCTATAAGTCCAGTGCTCCACTTACTTGCATAAGTGCAACACTAGACTGGGGGGACTTGAAGGGGTAAGGTCCCAAAAACCTCATAATAAGTACTTGGGACCATACCACAACCTCGTCTTTAAGCTCTCTTTTTACCTTGCGCGGCCGCGCACTGGTCTTACAAAAGAAAGGCTTAAGAAACAGTCAACAGTCAACACTTGCGCGCCCAAAGGAAATCATAAATCCTTGCGCTTTCTTCCATAAACAAAGGATGGAAATCCTAAAATAAACACTTCCGCTTAATATCCAGACTTGGATATTATTTGTTCAGCTGACTCCATACGATAAGGAGTCACACCGGATTACAGCAGTAATCTTCTAGAAAGACCCAATCGTGCTCCACTAAACGGTTACAACCGTCTGGTCACGTGTCAGCACCTCAGGCATCCCTGAAATCACGATGGTAGCATGTCATTAGAGAGAAACCTCCACTTGATCACTTTCCACGTGGCAAACCCCCAGCCATAGATCTAAACAGCGATCCGTGTGCACTCACGTCAGATCGAGAGGCTTAACGGAAGGAAATGTAACCGCTTACGGGGTTAGCATCTTCCGTCAACATTTCACCAACGGGTTTTCCCGCCCAAACTCTCGGTTATAAATATGAGGATAATTCAGGTATGAACTTCAAGTTACACACACTTCTTCAATACTTCTTCTTCTTCTTCTTCTTCATAAACACATACTTATTCTCACGCCGGAGTCGGGTCAAGGAGAGAACCCCTTTTCTCCCCTTGACGAGGCTAACGGTGCTTTGTTTTGCAGAGTTTACCGGAGAAGAAGGACTGTTCCATTAGATCGAAACGAGAGAGAACAAACCCTTTTATGCGGATTTAAACCTCCTAGATAACTTGATTCCGGTCAATTATCTAGTGTTTCTTCATCCCCGGTTCGGTGTGAGATTGCCAAACCTAAATAGCGCTATTAACTAATATCCCGTTGCCTCCCCGGCAACAATCGGTAGATGGGACTTGATTGATAGATATGCGAGTATTAACAAACATCCCAATAACCCAACATTCCTCCCCAGAACGTTTACCAGATGTCCCTCCCCGGGACGCATGCTTGGAAAAAAAGCAGTGAACTCACCTTGGTTTGCTCGATATGATTAATTACTTGTTCACACTTAAACAGTCACAGCCTATGGTATTCACGTATGCGATGTCAGTTTACATTCACAAGGTTTACATATAAATGACAGTATGCATTTCACACAGTGATTCCCAAATGGCTCATAGCAGTTACATAAATCATTCAATCCACAGTTCACGTGTACGTTCCGTAATAATACTTAACAGTTAAGTGTACTAGATGTAAGAACTGAATTATGTCACTTGATCATCATTAAACATCGTTAACAGTAGATACCATGGTTTTATTAACACAGTCATCCACTATTATACTTTCAGTTTATATGAACATCGTGACCCACTGTCCATGCAAAACCTCCCCGGCGAAACACCCTTTATGACGATACCCCATGGGTTTCGTTAAGTTGACATGCGACGAAAGTGTACATGTTTCGTCGAGTTATCTAGTGACGAAAGTATACATGTTTCGTCGAATTGACATGCGACGAAAGTTAACATATTTCGTCACTAACCCTAACAGACGGTTACTAACTCGTGTGATGCTAACAGTTTGACGGTTTCCTCCATTCAGATCAACTAATACTTTTAATCATGAACATGTACCATGAATATGAACAATCATTAAACTAATCATACACATTTAACAACCCACACAATGAATATAGACGTACATAGATCATCTAACATCATACATGTTCCTATTTTCTCAGATTCAGTATCAATCTATCGAGTCTTATATTAACAACCAACCCTACTTATATCTATACAGTTTGAATCCAATCAGTTTGTCATTGCAAAAGCATTCATACCATCAAACCTCGAATAGAACAAGATCAATCACACAGGAAATCAAATCTGGATTGTAAGAACAAGGACTAACCGGGAAGTGTTGTTCACGTAGATTGACTAGAGCGAAAGAAAGATAACGATACACGAAAAGGCTTCAAACAGGAACAGGCTGCCCTCGCACTCCCAGAGATAGGTTAGGGTTTGATAAGAAGATGTTTCGTAATCCTCATGTTCATTTAAATAGGTCAAACAGGCCATTGGGCCACAACCGGTTCTGGGCCGAAGCCCCTTGTGACGAAACACTAGCCCACCGACGAAACACATGTTTCGTCGGCCTCATGATCACGAAAGTTCCCTTTGTGAAAGGCCCATGTTTCGTCTAAGGTTATTGTTCAGGTTATTGTCACACTAAGTTTCCATTAAACACTTAACTTAAAGCTTTAAACAATAAATCATTAAACATAAATTCTTAATCATTCAAAGTTAATAAAATGATACAATGGAAGGCGAACTATAAAACAGGATTGCGAGATCAATGATATGCAAACGGAAAGGCCTTGAAATCTCGGGTTGTTACATCATCCCCAACTTGAAAGAAATTTCGTCCCGAAATTTGATAAGCAATCCAAAACAGCAAGACGTTAACTCAGGATGACTGTGGATTTTCCGCGGGTACCACAATGTGAGTCCGCCCCTGGTCAGCACACTCATGCACATAATATGCATGGAATGTTCCTCACCAGTAAGAGCGTGATAGGTGTCACTAAAACCGTTAGGGCCATGGGGACTACCAAACCTGAAGGAAAGCGGCATCTAACCAAATCCTCTATATATAGGAGGAAGATTAATACCTCATGTACGGACTCTTTCTACACTCAACCTATACCCTAATTCTCAAAGAAGTACTTATTCTCACGCCATAGGGTGGTCACAGGGAGGAATCTCATCCTATGGCGAGCATAACGGTGTTACTGTTTTTGCAGAAAAGATTGGTGTACGAAGTTCAAAGTCTCTCTTAGAAGGATTCTGCTGGTGGAACTGATCTAAGTCATATCGGGCTAAGATTTGATTCTTCATTGGCACCATCTCATTTTTTTTCTAAAACGAGCAACCTACTGTGTTTCACAGTATTTTTTAGTACAATTCTTTCCTAAGAACTCATGAGTACCAATTCGGAACTCGTCTCATCGGTGAATCTAGCTCAGATCTCTACCGAAGACGAGGATGAGATGGCCACATATGAGTATGGTGGGGGTCCCAGTAACACGCAGTCAGCCTCGTTAATTTCACCTACTATCATTTCAACTGGAACAACGAGAATTGGTTCTACATCGAACACGCACGCCTTGTTTGCACAAACCTAACACGCAAACCCGTTATCTCTTAATAAATCTTCCACACATCTGTCATATGGATTTGCGCGTCCGCTGTCGTCTTCTCAAATAACTGCCCCATTTACATCTATGATCACCACGCCTGCGTATACACAATCTGGTTCACAAAATATAACGTCACTGTCAATCAATGATTATACCTCACAATCATCAACAAGCTATCAGAATCCTTATCATTAAACAACACTTAATCATCACTCATTATTCCAATCAATCAATCATCATCAAAACAGTTTGTGAACAAAACCCTACATCATGATTTTTATCTCATATGCATAATATAATAACACGTATTTTCATAACCGAAAACCACCACACAACACAGTCAATCAACAAGAAATCAAATCCAAACATATTATCATACTAACCGTGAGTTGTAGAGATGAAGGGAGTGTGCTAGGACGAGAGAAAGCTCCGAAGAGAAGAAGGGTTTGCCGTCGATCACAAGGAGGAGAACTAGGGTTTGCTATCTTTATGTTTGTGAAATAATGAAAGCTATAATCGACAATGTGTGTGTATACATTTGGAACGAGTGGGCCGGACCCAGTTTAGGCTCCGGTTCGGGCTCGTGGATGTTGGGCCGAGGATAACCGAGTGGCAATGATGAGGTGTTTGGCCCGAATAAAGAGTTTTGGAGTCGTGGGATAGTGTACGGCTAGTTAACCTCTAATATTTAATAGTTTTCATTCTTCCGTTTATAACAATCACATAAAATCAAGTACGTTACACAATCCAGTATAACCAAGCATGTTTATAAGATCCCACATATCGTACATATAAATACAATGTATAACGATAGATGAAACGTAACGATACTAGCAAAAGGTCGTGGAATTAGGTAATGCTAACCTTGAAAGTTCGGGTTGTCACATGTAGTGTTTGAAGCCTCCATTTAAACATTTCGACCTGCGAAGCAACTGCTGGAGTTATCTTAGTGTTTGTGTGACAACTGGCACTTTACCAAGAATTCCGTACAATAATAAACCGTAATCTGTGCTTTAATGACTGTGCATGATTGAATAACAAGATGAATGAATTTCTGATTACTGTCTTATATACATACAATGGCATTTCATGTTGCAAGATTGTTTATCTTTATTACATGAAACACAGTGTGGTTTACTTAATGCACATAACAAATTTAGCACAGTTATCAGACAAACTAGAAGTACTGACGGGAGTTCAGTACTCAGGCAGACATAAAGTTAAGACACAGAATGAGCCCTGGAACCAAGTGTTACACTAGAATAGTGTGTAGGAGAGTAGGGATTACAAAACTGCCTTCCTAGTGATAACTTAGGTTCCAGAAAGTGCCAGAAACACACCAAAACTGTAGAATTCGGTAGAAAATAAACAAATTCAGCAATTTTCAGCAACTTAACAACTAAACATAATGCAGAATTATGGTTTAATGGTCCAGAATACCTTCCTAGGTGTCGGAAATCAAAACTGTCATGAAAGACTACATAAAGCACACTAAATTGCGTAATTTGGCACCTTAACGAACCAGTAACCAACCGAACAACCGGACACTACCCGAAACATCAAATTTTTACTAGAAGAATTATTTTTATGTTATGAAGCTAGTAATGGTCCCCGAACATCATAATACATCCTATATGTGTATAACACACATAACCCTAACTAATATACTTGGAATCTAACTATAATCTTAAACTTACCATTTCACCCCAACTAGACCCCCCCTTCATAACCGGTTAGGAGACATGGGGACCCACCATGATTTTATTTTTGTTGTTTATTAGATTTGTTATTTGCTTTTGAAACATAAAGACTAAAGGATAACACAATGTTGGAAAACTTTTATAAAAACCCAAAGATTATAACTCACTTCATTCTTCATCATCATCAACACTCCAACTTCTTCTTCTTCTTCTTCTTCTTCCCTTAGTCTACGGCCAAGCACCCCCCTCACCATCATAGTTTTTCTAGTCCATTCTCAAGTAATCCAAGGTGTTCACAAGATGTCTTAAGCATATTTAAGAGGCTTGGAAGCATTGGAAGTGGAAGGACCTCATATAGGAGCTTTTAACCACTCTATTTCTTCATCATCTTCAAACTTGTTCTTCCCTAGCCTTGTGCTAGTAGTAAGACTCTCATAATCTCATTTTACTTCTTATTATGTTGGTTAAAAGGTCATGTAAAAGATTAAACATGAAGAACACTATGAATCAAGAACATAAATCTTAAACATAAGGCTAAAAATCATAAGAATACATGTTGTTTATGTGTTGTTATGCTACTTGATTGTTGATTGTTTACGTTAATGATGTTAAACATCATATGATCTTGCTAGATAGTGATTAAAGACATAATCTAGCAAGATGAGAGGATGATTATGTTAAAGATCAAGAGATCATCCTTATGTTAAAGCATGAACTTGAAATATAAATTGTTTTCTTGAATAAAGATGATCAAAGTGTAATGAGAATCTTGTAAGTATGTGATTTCAAGAAATATTTTTAAAGAAACCAAGAATAAAATACAAGATTTACATAAACTTTGTTCTTAAAGAAACCAACCACATTTTTAGTGGTTAATCAAGTGTAGAAATATATATTTAACAAGAAAAATTCAAGAAGAAATATTTTTAGAAAATCACTTTACAAGTTGTGAAGATCTAAATTCTTCAAGAATGATATTTTTAAATAAATAACCACACTTTAAAGGGTAACTAAGCTTACTAAATACACTAGTACGTTACTAAAAATTTTTATAAATTTTCAAGTTCATGAAGTAGTGATTAATGCTTGATTTATGGCACCTGGTAAGTATTGTTTGGATTATTGTTGATTGTGATGATTTATAAAAGAAAATGATATGCTTTGAAAGCATGGAAACCTCCATTTTTAAGGGGAAACTATGGCAAAAGTTTTCTATAAATTAAACACTTAGAAAAATATTTTTAAACAAATATTTACAAGTATATTTTAACCATGATTTTTCATATAAAGTTTGCCATAATTTTTGTTACAAAAATTACAAAATATTGGAGGTCGGTTTTTTATAATAAAAGTGACTAAATATGTATTTAGGAGAATATATATTTAGATGTCACCATGTGTGTGATTATTTGTATATTATGTGTATTAGTTATATTATTTTAGGGCTTGAAATAATATAACTCACCAAAATACCAAGAAATACAATACTAAATATTACCAAAATTCCAAAAAATGAATATATAATTTATACCCAAAGAGTTGACAAACCGAACAATGAATATAACTTACATAAATATTCCGGAACTAGAGTCATAAGTATATTTTGGTAAACGGTATTTTGGAAACCAAGAAAAACGAAAATATGATTTTTATAAACATTACAAAAATATATCATATTTTTGACAAGAAGAAATTATATTATTTTTAAGTAAGAAAGAATATATGTTTTCTTGAACAATTAGAAAATATGATATTTTTGAAGAAAATATATATTTTCTTAACAAATCTAGAATATATTATTTTTGGGGTGAAAAATGGATTTATAAATATTTTCTAAGTTAATCTTGAAAATATGTTATTTTGAGATTTATATGAAGAAATAATTATTTTGCCAAGGAAGAATTATAACAATTTTCTATAAAAGTTTTCTTAATATATATATATATATATATATATATATATATTTTAATTATACAAATTGGTGATTTTTATTGGTTAAAAATAATATTCCGAAAAATGTAAATACAAAAATTAAGTATAATAACAATTTTCTATAAAAGTTTTCTTAAAATATATATATTTTAAGAATACAAATTGGTGATTTTTATTGGTTAAAAATAATATTCCAGAAAATGTAAATACAAAAATTAAGTATAAGAATACTTAATAAATACAAGAAAATATGTATTCTCGTACGTACGAATATACACCGGAATACACCACAAATACTTGGCAAAATACACAAGGATAATTATACCCACACTTGGGGAAATATTCACGAAAATAATTGCAAAATGAACTAAGGAAAAATATATATTATTTTGACAATATTCCGAATAATTGGATGAATATAATTTAAGTTAAAATATTAATATTTTAACTAATAATTATATACTTTGGAATATTATAATATACATCAAAGATGTAACTCAAAGTATACTAAGATTTCCAAAACAAGTCTTAATGAACAACTAATACAAAGAGTCGTTACACGACCTAAGCGTCTAATAAAACATGGCACGTGTGTAGGTAGTTGTACGACTCATAGAAGGACCTTGAGCAAACGAGATAGCAGGACACAAACTTGTGAGTTCATGTCCCCATTTTCTCTTAACTGTTTTTGGATTTATAACTCTCGGGGGTGGAATACATGTTACAAATGTTCAAATGGTATGATTTGGCTATGAAATGAACTATTAGATCATGTGAGCATAGACGGAAATTGAAATGCCAATAACTCTTATAAGAATAATGGACAAAGGTTAGATCTAACGGGTACGGCCGAGCCCCACTCATGGTCCTTATGTGACCACTTAGAGTGCTTTAGTGTCCCAGTCGAGGTGATTCGACAACGGTCAAGGGTGATTTGACACAGTCAAGGTGATTTGATACGGTCAAGGGAATTTGACACGGTCAAGGTGAATTTGACACAGTCGAGGGGAATTCGACACAGTCGAGGAGATTCGACAAAGACAAAAGTCTACTCATAATGAGTACTCCCTATGTCTTCACATACATTAATGTCCTTGCAAAACATTAATTCGATCTGTTCATAGATGCTTTTCATACCTATTTTCAAAGGAGTCTCTCAAATGTTTACAAGTTTATCAGTGCTCATACAAAACGCATGAGCTCGCTCAACTTTTGTTGATGTTTTAAAAAATTACATGTATTTCAGGAAACAAGTTGGATCTTGGGCGCTGGTGTTGTTTCGGGATATGAATTTCAAGTTTAGATGTCATCCACTTTTGTTGGTTTGTAACTTAATAAGAGGTTGTGTTGTTTGAAACTTAAATGACTGGTGTTTGTAATATTTTAATACTTTATGAATGGATGAACATCGTTTTGATCATATAGTTGTTTATTATAATTGAATGCAATGATATTAAACAAGTCACACATCATACGCTTCCGCAAAAGTCAGGGTGTGACAGTTTAGTATCAGAGCTTCGATTGTAGTGAACTAGGATTCCTTCTCGAGTCTAGACTACAATCACTAGGACTCTCTCACGAAAACATTTTTACAAAAAGGTTTTTCATTGCATTTACGAAAGCGCCAAGATCCACGAGTCAAGTATTTTTCAAAAGAAAAAACAAGGCAAGGACATTAGTAGGGAGGAGAATACCCCAAATTAAAATGCAAATTGAGGTATAGTCTACGTGAGATAGACTTACCAATGACGAAATGACCCCCCCCCCCCGAAAGGACAAACGAGAGTTATATGTGACATGATGCACCTATTTGCCTGTTTATACTAAGTAGCATATTTATTCATTAATATATAAGTGTGTATAAGTGTACGGAATAATTATTGACGTGAACAAGATACCTTCGATTCCGAATCCTATTATCGTTCTTGACTCGCACGATGAGACTACCGGCCTCGCATTTACTACGAAGCTCATGGCTGGAGTGATTACCAAACGAGATCCTGAGCTGGTTTCCGTAGAAGATGGTTGTTCTTCGCTCTCGAATGTGAAGGTTCCTAACTATGGTAGAGATGGCGAGGCGGAGGAGGCAACCTTGGATAATAACCTTATCAGCAGGTTGAGGTCCCTGTGGCTTTTGTGAAACAAGATTGACGACACCCTAGTCCAGTCAAGGAAGATGAGGTACTCATCTTGAAGGTGCCCCTCCAACTACCAGAAATTCTCCTTATTCTTATTACGTCTAAGCATCGTGCCTATTCGCGCATAACGATAACGGATGTTAGCGCGTGGACCACCCAATGGTCCTTTCCGTGTCGGAGGTATAAGGACAGTAGTGTCCCCTCTTTGGTTGATCATCTGCTTTGAACGAGGGAAAATTGGGGTGACCGTGCAAGGCAATTTATTATTACGGGGGCCCACGTAATAACAACTTGTAGTGCATGGAAATCCTGGTGGACTCTGTGGGTCAAGCTAATGATCACCACCCATCCAAAAATTTCTAAGTGTTCACACCTTCATCTAGTAGAACAATACCTAGACAGTTGCTATAGCACTCTACAAAGTAGGAAACCTGTCTTTGCCTACTTCGTGTCTGACACTTCTACCCATATACGAGTCGTTTGGGAACCGATATCTAAGCAAGTAAGGATGGCTAACACTCGGGAAAGATTTAGCAACTTTACACTCTCTATCACCCATGTATGTACAACCCCCATCTCTTGGGAAGTATACCCGTCTTTGTGAAGCTAAAGACCTAAGAAAACCAATGTAGAAGGAAAATAACTACTACTTTCATATTATGTAACTTGTATGACTGAGGTGATGTAACCCCGAGTTCATTTTGTTTTCCTCTGATAAAAACAATAAGTCAAGTTGACAAGCATATATGAAAGCTCAGTGGTTGTTTACTTACTTAAACATCGTTGATTATATATGCATGGGATGTTAGGTGATTGCATGTTTGCTTATGGTGATATATACTTCATAGACAATTATGGAACGTTGTCTAACCTACCCCATACCTTTTTGCCAGAAGGAATGCCGCCCAGACGTGACACAGAAACCAATACGTTACCAAGAACTGAGGTTGAACTCAACGAGCGCATTTCCCAAGCTATAGCGCAGCATGAAGCCCTCTGCTCTGAACACAGCGGTGGCACTCCCGGAAATAACCCTCCAACTGGCTGCACCTATAAACAGTTCCTGGACTGCAAGCCATTGAATTTTGATGGCACAGGAGGTGCTGTTGCTTTTGTTCGTTGGACAGAAAAGACTGACTCCATTATGAGAATGAGTAAATGTTCGCCCGAGCAGAGAGTTACTTATATCTCAGGGTTGTTTTTGGATGGCGCGCTCTCCTGGTGGAACCTTCAGGTTCAGACCCTTGGTGAAGCTACTGCTTATGCACTGAGCTGGGACGAGCTCAAGGAATTCATGCGGAAGAAATACTGCGCCAGGGCCGAAATCCAGAAGCTTGAGACTGAGTTCTGGAATTTGAAAATGGACGGGCTGAAGATTTCTGAGTACGTCCAACGCTTTCACGACTTGTCTAGGGTTGTTCCCTACTTAGTCGAGCCTGAATTCAAGAGGATTGAACGATTCATTTGAGGACTTGCACCTCAAATCCTGAGCATGGTTACTACCTCAAAGCCTCTAACCATCACAGAGGCTATCGATTTGAGTGTTGCACTTACTGAAGAAGCTCTTCGTATGGGAAAGTTTTTAGGATCTGAGACAAACAAGAGAGAAACTCATGTGGATTCTTCGGGCAATAACAAAAGAAAGTCTTCGAACCTAAAGATAGGCACCCAAGTCAGTTATGAAAGCTCTAAAGCAAACAAAAGAAGGGAAGTGGACCCGCCTCGTGGCATGCGAGCTTATGGAGCCACCAATAAGGCCGGTGGTAAGATCTACTTGGGGACTAAACCGAGATGTGATGAGTGCAAGTTTCACCATGAAGGTCGAATGTCTAAGGCCTAAATGCGACATATATGGAAAGGAAGGACACAACAAGGATGCCTGTTGGGCAAAATATCCCAAACAAGGGGGAAATGATGACTGCAACCAAGACGGAAACGATAATGGAAGAGTTCCAGTTTCTTCAAATGTGGGGGGACGTGGGGCACTTCAGGAAGGATTGCCCTAGGAAGAACCAAGCAAGGAAGAGTCTTCATGATCCGAGCTTGTGAAGCACGCCAGGATCCAAATGCGATTACGGGTTCGTTCCCTATTAACCAACACTATGCATCCATTTTGATTGATACGGGCGCCGACTTTAACCTTGTATCCTTAGAACTTAAGAACCTACTTGGCCTAGTTTCAAGTAGGATAGACGTTCCGTAATCTTTAGAATTGGCAAATGGAAGGTTAGTTAAAGCAAATGAGGTGATTAAGGATCGAATTTTGGGACATTAGAGAGCGGGAACCTTCTATTACCTGTTGACTTGGGAAGTCATGATATTGTAGTCAGCATGGACTGGATGTCCAAGGATAGAGCTGAAGTTGTTTGCCATAAGGAAAATCATTCGCATCCATCTTGCTAATGATGAGACACTTATTGTACACAACCTTCTTGCATTAGATGCGAGGGCATTGGGCCCCATAAGGCGGTGAATTTGCGACGTCTCACATTGATCATAGAGACACAGAAGCACCTCCGAATAGGCTGTATAGCCTTCCTTGCTCATGTTGTCGATGAAGAGACCAAGAAGCCAAATCCAGAAGACATCCTCGTGGTGAAGGAAATTCCAGAAGTCTTCCCCGAAGACTTGCCCGGGTTACCTCCACAGCGACAAGAGGAGTTTAGGATAAACCTAGTGCCAGGAGCGGCACCTGTGGCGAAGGCACCTTACCAACTAGCTCTGTCCGAGATACAGGAGCCTCCGATGCAACTGCAAGAGCTGCTAAGCAGAGGAAATCCACCAGGCCGAGCTTCTCACCTTGGGAAGCCCCAGTGTTATTTGTTAGGAAGAAGGAAGACAGTTTTTATACGTGTACACAGCCTAATCTGAGAGGAACTCAGAAGAATTAATGTGGAAAAGTATTACGCATAGGTTACAGGGAGATAGACGACTAACCATCAAGAATCAGTACCCCTTACCGAGAATTGATGACTTGTCAACCAACTACAAGGTCCCAGCTACTATTCCAAGATGGAATTAATAACAGGATATCCTTAGTTAAGGACACGAGAAGAAAGTATCCTTAAAACGACCCTTAGGACTCGCTGTGAGCATTACGAGTTCCTTGTCATGTCGTTTGGCTTAACAAATGCACCGGCAATATTCATGGACCTCATGAATTGGGTGTGTAAGCCGTACCTAGATAAGATCGTGATTATATTTATTGACTACATTCTTGTATGCTTAAGGACCAAGGAAGGTCATGAGCAACGTCTGCAATTTATCTTGGGACTCTTGGGGAAAGAACAGTTGTGTGCCAGGATGTCGAAGTGTGAACCTTGGATTCACGAGGCAAGATTCTTAGGTCACGTGGTGAATAAGAACGGGATTCATGTCGACCCTGCAATCAAGAACTAAGGAGTCCCAAAGACACAACTAAGAATTTTTGGGGATTGTAGGCTGTATCAGACGACTCCTAGAAAACTTCTCAAGGATTTCTCAACCGCTGACAACCCTAACCCAGACGATACCTATCTTGTCTTCACCTGACAGTACCAATAGAATTGCGGTTCTTGTGACGCTTCTCGACAAGGTCTCGATTGCATGTTGATGCAACGAGACCAAGTCATCGTGTACACGTCACGTTGATTAAAGAATCATGAGAAGAGACCTTGAACTAGGTGCAGTAATTGCGCGTTGAATATTTGGCGTCACTACTTGCATGGGAAACGCTGCACGATCTTTACTAATCACAAGGGTTTGTAGCACATCTTTGATCAGAAGGACTTAAACATGAGATAGCGAGATGGAATGAGCTACGGAATGGTTATGAAGGTGAGATTAAGTATCACCTGGACAAGGCAAGCTTCGTAGCAGACGCCTTGAGCCGCAAGGAACACGCAAAGCCTCTAAGGGAGCGAGCCTTAGAGATGACCATACCGACGAATTCCGCTACTCGGATTCGTGAAGCTGAGCAAGATGCGCTCAAACCAGAGAACCTACGAGCTGAAGCATTACGTGGAATGGGAGTGCAGTTATTGCCTAAGGAAGACGAAACCTTATACTCCATGGGACGACTTGGGGTTCCGTTTCGCGACAATTTACGTACGCTTATTTTGGGGCAAGGCTCATAAGTCAAGGTACTCGATCCATCCTGGATCTGAAAAGATGTACCTAGACTTCAAGGATTAGCATGAGTGACCCAAGATGGAAGCTGATATAGCTACATATGTGGGTAACTGTCTTATTTGTGCCGAGGTTAAGACAGAATACAAGAAATCGTCAGGACTGCTGCAACAGCCTGAGATTCTCATATGGAAGTGGGAACGAATCTCAACGGATTTCATTACAAAGCTACCAAGAACCCAAAGAGGTCACGATATGATTTGGGCGACTATTGATCAACTCACCAAGTCTGCATTTTTCCTACCGAACAGTGAGGAAGACAGCACAAGGGAATTAGCGGAGATTTATCTTAGAGAGATTGTGGCACGTTATGGAGTGCCTGTTTCTATTTTATCCGACCAAGATTGTCATTTTGTGCCAAAGATATGGCAGACGTTTCAGAAGGCGTATGGGTCACGGTTGAACCTTAGTACTGCATTTCACCCTCAGATGAACGACCAGAGTAAATGAACAATACATACTTTGGTGGGCATGTTACATGCTTGTGTGATGAACTTTGATGAAAATTTTGAAAAAATCACTTGCCCTTAGTGGAGTTTTCCTACAATAATATTTATCACACCGCCGTTTAGGCCGCCTCGTGTGAAGCCTTATATGAACGTAAATATCGGTCCCCTTTGTTTTGGGCGGAGACCGGAGATAAATGATTTACTAGCCCGAGTTGGTTCAAGAAACTACAGACAGGGTCGTTCGGATACGTGATCGTATCAAGTCAAGCATGTGGTATATGGAGAATCTACACCGACAAGCGGCGTAAACTGTTGGAATTTGAGATTAGTAATATGTTCTTAACGAAAGTCTCGCCTTGGAAAGGCGTGGTACGATTTGGAAAGTGTGGGAGGTTGAACCCACGATATATTAGACTTTTCGAGATCCTAGAAAGGATTAGAACCATTGCTTACAAGCTGAAACTTCCAGAAGAAACTTAGCAGTGATCACGACATGTTTCACGTGTCTAATCTTAAGATGAGTCTGACTCATGAAATAGTCGTTATTCCCGCAAACAAGATTCACGTCAACGACAAACTCCAATTTATTAAAGAACCTGTTAAGGTTGCGAACTGGAAGTCCACAAAACACGGAGAAGTCGTAATTGAATTGTTGAAGTTCGTTGGAATTCACATCATGGCCAAGGATTTACTTGGGAACATAAAGGCCAAATCAAGTCTAAGTATTCATACCCATTTCACAAATCCCCTGCAATCTATAACATAGCTTGAATTTCAGGACGAAATTCTTTTAACGGGGGGAAAATGTGACAACTGGCACTTTACCATGAATTTCGTACAATAATAAACAGTAATATGTGCTTTAATGACTGTGCATGATTGAATTAACAAGACGAATGAATTTCTGATTACTGTCATATATACATACAATGGCATTTCATGTTGCAAGATTTTTTATCTTTATTACATGCAACACAGTGTGGTTTACTTAATGCACAGAACAAATTTAGCACAATTATCAAACAAACTAGAAGTACTGACGGGAGTTCAGTACTCAGGCAGACATGAAATTAAGACACAGAATGAGCCCCGGAACCAAGTGTTACATTAGAATAGTGTGTAGGAGAGTAGGGATTACAAAACTGTCTTCCTAGTGATAACTTAGGTGCCGGAAAGTGCCATAAACACACCAAATCTACAGAATTCTGCAGAAAATAAACAAATTCAGCAATTTAACAACTAAACATAATGCAGAATTATGGTTTAATGGTCCAGAATACATTCCTAGGTGTCGCGAATCAAAACTGTCATAAAAGACTACATAAAGCACACTAAACTGCGTAATTTGACACCTTAACGAACCAGTAACCAACCGAACAACCGGACACTACCCGAAACATCAAATTTTTACTAGAAGCATTATTTTTATGTTACGAAGCTAGTAATGGTCCCCGAACATCATAATACATCCTATAAGTGTATAACACACATAACCCTAACTAATATACTTCGAATCTAACTATAATCTTAAACTTACCATATCACCCCAACTAGACCCCCCCCCTTCATAACCGGTTAGGAGACATGGGGACCCACCATGATTTTATTTTTGTTGTTTATTAGATTTGTTATTTGCTTCTGAAACATAAGGACTAAAGGATAACACAATGTTGGAAAACTTTTATAAAAACCCAAAGATTATAACTCACTTCATTCTTCTTCATCATCAACACTCCAACTTCTTCTTCTTCTTCCCTTAGTCTACGGCCAAGCACCCCCTCACCATCATAGTTTTTCTTGTCCATTCTCAAGTAATCCAAGGTGTTCACAAGATGTCTTAAGCATATTTAAGAGGCTTGGAAGCATTGGAAGTGGAAGGACCTCATCTAGGAGCTTTTAACCACTCTATTTCTTCATCATCTTCAAACTTGTTCTTCCCTAGCCTTGTGCTAGTAGTAAGACTCTCATAATCTTATTTTACTTCTTATTATGTTGGTTAAAAGGTCATGTAAAATATTAAACATGAAGAACACTATGAATCAAGAACATAAGACTAAAAATCATAAGAATACATGTTGTTTACGTGTTGTCATGCTACTTGATTGTTGATTGTTTATGTTAATGATGTTAAACATCATATGATCTTGCTAGATAGTGATTAAAGACATAATCTAGCAAGATGAGAGGATGATTATGTTAAAGATCAAGAAATCATCCTTATGTTAAAGCATGAACTTGAAATATAAATTGTTTTCTTGAATAAAGATGATCAAAGTGTAATGAGAATCTTGTAAGTATGTGATTTCAAGAAATATTTTTCAAGAAACCAAGAATAAAATACAAGATTTACATAAACTTTGTTCTTAAAGAAACCAACCACATTTTTAGTGGTTAATCAAGTGTAGAAATATATATTTAACAAGAAAATTTCAAGAAGAAATATTTTTAGAAAATCACTTTACAAGTTGTGAAGATCTAAATTCTTCAAGAATGATATTTTTAAATAAATAACCACACTTTAAAGGGTAACTAAGCTTACTAAATACACTAGTAAGTTACTACAAATTTTTATAAATTTTCAAGTTCATGAAGTAGTGATTAATGCTTGATTTATGGCACCTGGTAAGTATTGTTTGGATTATTGTTGATTGTGATGATTTATAAAAGAAAATGATATGCTTTGAAAGCATGGAAACCTCAATTTTTAAGGGAAAACTATGGAAAAAAATTTCTATAAATTAAACACTTAGGAAAATATTATTAAACAAATATTTACAAGTATATTTTAACCATGATTTTTTATATAAAGTTTGCCATAATTTTTGTTACAAAAATTACAAAATATTGGAGGTCGGTTTTTTATAATAATAGTGACTAAATATGTATTTAGGAGAATATACATTTAGATGTCACCTTGTGTGTGATTATTTGTATATTATGTGTATTAGATTATTTTAGGGCTTAAAATAATATAACTCACCAAAATACCAAGAAATACAATACTAAATATTACCAAAATTCCAAAAAATGAATATATAATTTATACCCAAAGAGTTGACAAACCGAACAATGAATATAACTTACATAAATATTCCGGAACTACAGTCATAAGTATATTTTGGTAAACGGTATTTTGGAAACCAAGAAAAACGAAAATATGATTTTTATAAACATTACAAAAATATATCATATTTTTGACAAGAATAAAATATATTATTTTTAAGTAAGAAAGAATATATGTTTTCTTGAACAATTAGAAAATATGATATTTTTGGAGAAAATATATATTTTCTCAGCAAATATAGAATATATTATTTTTGGGGTGAAAAATGGATTTATAAATATTTTCTAAGTTAATCTTGAAAATATGTTATTTTGAGATTTATATGAAGATATAATTATTTTGCCAAGGAAGAATTATAACAATTTTCTATAAAAGTTTTCTTAAAATATATATATTTTAAGAATACAAATTGATGATTTTTATTGGGTAAAAACAATATTCCGGAAAATGTAAATACAAAAATTAAGTATAAGAATACTTAATAAATACAAGAAAATATGTATTCTCATACGTACGAATATACACCGGAATATACCACAAATACTTGGCAAAATACACCAGGATAATTATACCCACACTTGGGGAAATATTCACGAAAAATAATTGCAAAATGAACTAAGGCAATATATATATATTATTTTGACAATATTCCGAATAATTGGATGAATATTATTTAAGTTAAAATATTAATATTTTAACTAATAATTATATACTTTGAAATATTATAATATACATCAAAGATGTAACTCAAAGTTTACTAAGATTTCCAAAACAAGTCTTAATGAACAACTAATACAAAGAGTCGTTACACGACCTAAGCGTCTAATAAAACATGGCACGTGTGTAGGTAGTTGTACGAATCATAGAAGGACCTTGAGCATACAAGATAGCAAGACGCAAACTTGTGAGTTCATGTCCCCCTTTTCTCTTAACTGTTTTCGGATTTATAACTCTCGGGGGGTGAAATACATGTTACGAATGTTCAAATGGTATGATTTGGCTATGAAATGAAGTATTAGATCATGTGAGCATAGACGGAAATTGAAATGCCAATAACTCTTAATCATGGACAAAGGTTAGATCTAACGGGTATGGCCGAGCCCCACTCATGGTCCTTATGTGACCACTTAGAGTGCTTTAGTGTCCCAGTCGAGGTGATTCGACAACGGTCAAGGGTGAATTGACACAGTCAAGGTGATTTGATACGGTCAAGGGAAATTGACACAGTCAAGGTGAATTTAACACAGTCGAGGGGAATTCGACACAGTCGAGGAGATTCGACAAAGACAAAACTCTACTCATAATGAGTACTCCCTATGTCTTCACATACATTAATGTCCTTGCAAAACATTAATTTGATCTGTTCATAGATGCTTTTCATACCTGTTTTCAAAGGAGTCTCTCAAATGTTTACAAGTTTACCAGTGCTCATACAAAACGCATGAACTCGCTCAACTTTTGTTGATGTTTTCAAAAATTACATGTATTTCAGGAAACAAGTTGGATCTTGGGCGCTGGTGTTGTTTCGGGATATGAATTTCAAGTTTAGATGTCATCGACTTTTGTTGGTTTGTAACTTAATCAGAGGTTGTGTTGTTTAAAACTTAAATGACTGGTGTTTGTAATATTTTAAAACTTTATGAATGGATGAACAACGTTTTGATCATATAGTTGTTTATTATAATTGAATGCAATGATATTGAACAAGTCACACATCATACGCTTCCGCAAAAGTCAGGGTGTGACAGTTTGAACATCAGGAACTACATAATTGTTCCACAAACCAAAGAGTCTCTTTGGTCAGTATGGTTTCAACTTTGTAGTTATCTTCCTGTTCATCGGTCCACACAACTATCAGTATGTCCATTTCCTCATCATAACACCATGAAGTGATGGTTGGCTCGACAAATTGATGTTCATCATTCTCCAACAATTTTTACCTCAATCTTCTTATGACAGTTTATGTTTTTTCACACAAGTTATCAAGAGGAACGCCAAGATCTAGTATCCCTCTCTGAACATCTTCAACCATATTCATTATGGCGTTTATTATCTTCACCATTACTCTTTTTTTGGTATCAATTATGATGACGAATCTATAGATCGACACACTGAACCTCCATGAAATGATGTTTTCCATTTTTGCTGTGTTTTTTTTAAAGTGGGTATTTTTTATGTATGGCGTTTGAAGGGAATGGCGTTTATTAGGTAGGATCAGGGAAATGGATGGTTGTCCCTTTATATAATGATGTTTTAGACGCGTTTATTTTCATTGGCGGGATTTTTTTTACAATAACTGCAAAGCAATTAAGTTTCTAGCGTTTCAGAAGCTTTAACATTTATGATTTGGTGTTATGGTGCTTTGTCTTTTTTTTTTTGTTGTCAAAGGAGTCTTTTACCCTTAATGACCCTCCCCGCCTTTTTGGAAGTTCTAGTTATTTACAAAAACGGCACCGCTTCAATATTGCCCCTAATTTGGTTTGATCCAACGGCTGGCAAAAGTTCTCATCGTTTTCACACTTTTGACCATTTTCTCTAAATCCTCGCCCATATATATATATATATATATATTCATGTGAGAATCACTAGGGTATTTTAGAACCTTGAGAACAATTCTGAACTAAACATTTTTCCTAAGCAAAAATGCATTTTTTTGAAAAAACGTAGCTTTGTCTTTCTGGTTTTTTGGATATTGAAGAAACACTAGATAATAGACCGGAATCGTATTATCTAGGGGGTTTGAATCCGCATAAAAAGGTGGGTTTTCTCTCGTTTGATCTGATGGAACAGTCCTTCTTCTCCGGTAAACTCTGCAAAACAAAGCACCGTTAGCCTCGTCAAGGGGAGAAGAGGGGTTCTCTCCTTGACCCGACTCCGGCGTGAGAATAAGTATGTGTTTATGAAGAATAAGAAGTATTGAAGAAGTGTGTGTAACTTGAAGTTCATACATGAATTATCCTCATATTTATAACCGAGAGTTTGGGCGGGAAAACTTGTTGGTGAAATGTTGACGGAAGATGCTAACCCCGTAAGCGGTTACATTTCCTTCCGTTAAGCTTCTTGATCCGACGTGAGTGCACACGGATCGCTGTTTAGATCTATGGCTGGGGGTTTGCCACATGGAAAGTGATCAAGTGGAGGTTTTTCTCCAATTTCATGCCATCATTGTGATTTCAGGGATCCCTGAGGTGATGACACGTGTCCAGACGGTTATAACCGTCTTAGTGGTGCACGATTGAATCCTTTCTAGAAGATTACTGCTGTAATCTGGTGTGACTCTTTATCGTGTGGTATCAGTTAAATAATATCCAAGTCTGGAAATTATTAAGCGGAAGTGCTTGACTCAGGATTTTCATCCTTTATTTATGGAGGACCGCGCAAGGATTTATGATTTCCTTTTGGCGCGCGAGTGTTGTCTGCTAACTGCCTCTTAATCCTTTTTTTTGTAAAACCAGTGCGCGGTCGCACAAGGTAAAAAAGGCTGAAAGACGAGGTTATGGTATGGTCCCAAGTACTTATCACAAGGTTTTTGGGACCTTACCCCTTCAGATATATACAAATGTGTATATATACGTATTTAAATTGAAACAAAAGTATTGTATATCTATGTTTGATAGTGTATGTATGTGTAAAAGTGTGTATACATGATTGTGCGTCTCTCTCTCTATATATATAACATGAATATTATGATTCTAAACACGTTTTTTCTTGTGTACAGATGTATAAACTACGTGTTTAAATTTGAAACAAAAGTATCATACATATATGTTTCGTAATACACACATATGTAAAGTTTAAAAATTATACACATATGTATAGTTTAAAAATTGACAATATAAACATGCATATAATTAAAAATTAACAATATTCACATATGTATATACACGAGCTATTATGGTATATAAGTGTTATTTATTAGACAAAAGAACAAATACAAATAGCCTTATCATACAAAACGTACCAATAGGGTGAAAAGGTAAAAAAAAAACGCAGTGACATTTTCGTAATTATTAACTCGTAGAGTAATTATCAAAATTACCATACAAATGATCTTGTAGGGTAATTTTGAGCTTGCAGGGTAATCTTGTAAAATGTTCTTGTAGAATAATTTTGATCTTGTAGAGTATCATAATTACTCTACAAATGATCTTGTATGGTATTTTTGATCTTGTAAGATAATTTTGATCTTGTAGGATAATTATCTAGAGTATTATAATTACTCTATAAGTGTATCATAATTAGTCAGCAAGTTTCAAAATTACCCTACAAGAACATTTTACAAAATTACCATACAAGATCAAAATTACCCTACAAGAACATTTTACAAAATTACCATACAAGATCAAAATTACCATACAAGAACATTTTACAAAATTACCCTACAAGATCAAAATTACCCTACAAGAACATTTTACAAAATTACCATACAAGATCAAAATTACCATACAAGAACATTTTACAAAATTACCCTACAAGATCAAAATTACCTAATATCATTTGTAGAGTAATTTTGATAATTACTCTACGAGCAAATAATTACAAAATGCCACCGCGTTTGTTTTTCTTTTTCATGCATTTCATACGTTTTGTACAATAAAGTTGGTTGGACATGAACTTAACTCTTATTTATTAACATAGGTTGGTTTTTGTGATGAATTAAAGTTACTTGTGTGTGAACTATCATATGGTAATAAAAATCCGTTAGTTATACGAAGTGTTTTTAGATCATATAGTTATATCGTTTATATTTTTATCCACTTGAACACATCTATTTCGATTGTTATAACTATTGTCGGTATGGACATCGTCACAAAGTCCATACCGCTTTGAAGCATGATAAATCCAATTATATATATATATATATATTGTTGACGAGGTTTGATGAATAGTAACTTTATTTTTATAATAATATATAGTTTTTTTTATAATTTTATTATTTATTATATTATAATAGTTTATTATTATGTTTACTTTTAATAACATATTTTTCTTTTTTTAAAACATATATTTTCTTTACCTTTTTTAATAATTGTTTTTTTGAACATATATTAATTTATCGATTAATTTGATATTTCTTTAATAATTTACGTTTATAACTTTGATCTAAAAACTTAAGTACGTAGTTGTGCTTGATTTCTTTTTTTGACATTCCGTTATAAGTTTTGTTAAAAATGAAGTTGTACTAAAAATAAAGTATTTATTTGGTATCATAAAACAATACGATGATAAACTAAATCGTTCTAATAGTTTGACTTTCTAAACAAATGTTTTATTTTCAAATACCGTTTATTTTACATCATCATTTGCTCAGTTTCGCCGCAACGCGTGATATAAAAAAAAACTCGTTAGTTTAAAACATTATGCATGATACATCAAATTTATACAACTTATATAGCAGATAATATAAATTAATTATGATATACAGTATGAAAGTAATACTGTAGCAATAGTTTCAGTGATACTGATATCCAAATGTCGCACTCTTTGACGTTCATACGATTATGATTTATGAAGCGTTGGGAATGTAGAGCATGTGAGATCGAAAAATTATATCAGGAATTGCATGACTCGAGTGGACGCGTGGGCTCTATATAATATAAATACATTATTAATTTTTATAACAACTGACTGATATATTTTCTAAAATGGACATGGCGTGTATGTTTTGAGATGAGCTGGTTTATCTAATACTTCAGTTACGTAATATACGTACTATTATCTATATTATATGATTAATTAATAACAACCTAACTTTTGTTTTAGTTTTTAGTGAGAAAACATGATTTTATATAATATCAATCTTCAATTTTGTTTTTAACTAGTATTAAACCCCCCACCCCACCCCATACCGCGGTGCGGTAGGAGTGTAAAACTGTGCGAAGTAGCACCAATGTCACACAACCGTCAACGACTACCAACACTGAAGTTGCAGCGTGTTAATGCAAAGATATTAGACAAAAAAGTAAAACATATAAAATAATAACTAAGTCGATTTAGGACCCGCGCGTTGCGACATATCCAGTCAAACGGGAAAAAATAGGCGACATAAATAATCCACACAAGCACGTTGCACCATGTTAACTCGCAAAAATTAGAACGAAATGTAAAAACGTTGAAACACACAAGCACCTGTTAACTCGCAAAATTTAAAACGAATCGTAAAACAAAAAAAAAATTGTGAAATATGAAAAGTACAAAGGAACAAAGTTGAAAGTAAAAAAATTGTGAGATTAAATGACAAAAGATGAAAACTTTTGAGTTAAAAGTAAAAGATAAAATAATTGTGGGTTAAAAGTGTAATTTCAAATTTGTTTTTCAAAAACCTCCCTAAGCATTTAATACAACTCCTATATAGTGTATATACACAAAGATGTTGCAAATTTATAATTTATAATACAATAACGCTAAAGAGGAGGTTGGACATTTTCTATTATTTGTTTACTAGGTTACAACCCCGTGTATTACACGGGTTGCATAAATGTAATTTTATATAAAAAATAACAAAAAAGATACATCTTTTAAAAAAAGCTCGTATATTGCACATGTTGAATAAAATATAATGTCATATTTTAACACAAATAGTCATCAAGATTTATGCTCTAAAAATGAACATTGATGCACTATTTACTTGTTATAACATTTTACTTTGTTTTTTTATTTTTCATAAATGTAATTTTATATAATAAATAATAAAAAAGATATATCTTTAAAAACTCGTATATTGCATTTGTTGAATAAAATATAATGTTATATGCTAACATATATAGTCGTCAATACTTATCTTTTAAAAATGAACATTGATGTACTATTAATTACTTATTATAACATTTTAATCTGTTCTTTATTTATTATTATGTTAAAAACAAATGTATATTACATGAGGTTGAATCTCGTTTTTTATGATACATTCAAATTATGAGATACAATTATTTTAGTTAGTTTTATGCACCTTCATGCTTATTTGTTTATTTTATTTATAAAACACTCGTCTTAAATTTGTATTCAAAAGAGTTTACGGTACAAAAAGGTGGAGATCGCCCCCCCCCCCCCCCCCCCCCGTTTTCATATATTTCATCATTTGTTATGAAATATACCGTAAAATGGAGGATTAAATTCTTTTTGAATGGGGTATAGAATTGTTATATTTAAAAATGGTATTCTTTCTACATGTTGATGCAATGTGCGATAAATGATGGGTTTAAACCAATTATAAGAGTACGCCAACCATTATAGCGATGCGTATAAAAACACTTACAATTTGATAGAAGCATATGCACGACCTAGAATAATTATTTAATTATAGTGAAAAAATAATAATACAATTATTAAGTATATATCAAACGGAAACTTTTGATTCCTAATTACCATAATTTCAATCACCTAACTCCAAAGTATATATATCTACTTATAATAAAAACAAACGTTTATGCTTATCTAAATTTTTGGTTAGAATTATTTATAGAAAAACAAATATTTATTCTTATCTAATTTTTGTTTAAATTTATTATTACTAATTGCTTGTTTAAAATTATTATTATTTAATATGATCATAATAAAAACAAATGTTTATTCTTATCTAAATATTTATTCTTATCTAATATTTTGTTTAAAATCATTATTTAATATGAGAGATAAATAGGAAAATATGATAAGAAAACATCAGAAAGTGACACGTATCAACAAAAGATGCTGACCACATATTTACATTCTTTTTTTCCATTTTGTTCTTATCTTGGATTTTTATTTGTAACAATTCTTAGTTTTTTTATTTTCTATTTTCTAGATTGGAAGACAAATTTATAACTTTAAATAAGAAATTTATGGGCATATTAACCTTTTATTTTATGCTTTTTTTATCTGCGTTTGTATAAATTTTATGTTTTAATTCAAACATGTCAAATATAATAGATTTTTTTAATGTTTTTTTTATCATGACGAACCGAATCAACGTAGTTAAAACAACTTTTGGTAACCAAACAACTATACGTTTTTCTATGGTTTCTGATACAAATTTTGTTGGAAAAAGTTTTGTTCAAATTCGACAACTCAAACGTAACTGAATTTTTTTCTATGATGGATCAAACCTACATCATACGAACAATTTGATCGTGGCACCAATATTCATTGTTATGGTTTCCGGGGTTTTTTTTTTTTTTTTTGCATTCTGACATGATTAACTGAACCAATACTGTCCGCACAACTTTGGTAGTAGTACATACATTTGTTTTTATGGTTTTCTGTTAAAAATTTTGTTGAAAACATAGTTCTATTTCACAAGTATCTTTTAATATCAACAGTACCGTCCCAACAATAGCATACCAGGTCAATTCTGAGCAAACATCTATCAGTACTATCGGAATCGTTGCTTATTTTTTATGATTTTCGATCGATACAAAATTTGTGTCGATGAGTATATCCCAACCTTATTTTGAGTTTTATCTTTCGTTTGTGACATTGGGTTCCAATACCATAATGAACCAGACTGATATCAACCGGATTCCCGCTGCAACGTTTTCCACTAGTAATTCATCAATTTAAAAACTTGACACGCATTTTCCAAATTTCAAAATATTCATATTAAAATCTAGAAGGGGATTTTTGAAATAAGTGTATGTAATATTAGGGGTGTCAATAGTATCAGGTTGGTATGTTGATCGGTATCAAGTTGTTGGGTTCAAATTTTCAACCCTAATCTGGCTCATATATTTATTTGTGTCGTGTCGTGTCGTGTCGTGTTGAACCCATTAAAAATTGTGTTGTGCTTCATCGTGTTCTGTGTTGACCCGTTTAAATTTTGTTTGTGCATATGAGTAATTACTAGTAACTTCGTAATATTTTAAACAATTAATTACTTCGACAATTGAAACTTTTGTAAATGGTGTAATTTAATTAATTATTTTTGGTCTGTTAATACTTATTTCCAATTACAAACTTAGGTTTATATATTTAGCTCAATATTAAAAACAATGCAAGGAAATAATTAAAGAATGGGTAGATATAGGTGGTTAATAAGAGTAGAGTAGTATATACAATTAATAGGAGTATACCAACTTAATAGTTAGAGAAAGAAAATTATAAAAATCAAAATATCCAACTTTAAATACTAACAGTTTTTCTTCTCTAAAATCAAAATATAAACTTATATAAAACTATTAAACGATAGGTTAACACACTTGTTAAATAAGTCATGTCCGGGTTAACCCATTTATACAGGTCGTGCTCGGGCATGTTTATTTAATATAACGAGTTGTGTTAGTCGACCCAAAACTAGTGTTTTTTAGCGTGTTCAGATCGTATCCAATTCTAAAGCCAGAATACATATATTAGAAAGTTCTCTTCTATATTAGTTTTCATATTATCTTAACATGTTATTATAGAAACAACTTAGTCTATTAGAAAAAAAAGACTAAATTGCACTTTACGTCCTTTATATTTGAATGCTCTTTCAGGAGGTGGTTTTTTAACTACCACAATTACACTAGTTGTCCTTTAAGTTAACACGTGTCATCAGGCGGTGTCCTTGCCTCCTAACCCGGCTAAATTTCCTCACGTGCAAATCCGTGTGGGTAGTATCGTCAATTCATTATCTCCATCCACCTTATTTAATAAAATCCCCATATAAAAGTAGTTCCCCCTTTTTGTTAAAATTAGGGTTCAATAAAAGAACCAATTTAGACGAAAATCAAACCCATCATATCGAAGATAGTTTTATGTTGGTGTGTAAAACAAGCAGCCCTTCAAACATCAAGGACATATCGTAACACATGACGTTGTTTCTATGCTTGCCCATATTTGGTATGTAACACTTAAAAACTTCAATCCCGAATTTTGTTCCAAAAATTGTATTTTTTTTGATGTTATAGGAATCAAATCGTAGATTCTTTGATTGGATTGATTCTGAAATGTGCCATCGCTCTAGCAATTTCATTCCTGGTCTTATAAGAGGAAGGAACCGTCTTGAAGAACAACTAAGAGAAATGGTGGATGAAGAAAGAAATTTCAAGAAATATTTGATTGTTAGCTGGGTTTTGTTTGTAGTATTTTTACTATTTTTTAAGATGTAAGATTAGTTGTGGGTTTTATGTACCGAATTTTGTAATAATGTTTAACTGAAATGTGAAATGAAAGTTCTATGCAACTTTTATAAAATGATGTTTAAGTGAAATGTGATGATATGCAACTTGTTTAAGTGTCTATTAACATGTGCAAATATGCAAAAAGCAAATAGGTTTGAAAAAGGTTTGATATGCACATAATCTATGCACAAAGAAAATATGTTTGAAATGAAATAAAGGAAAAATTCTGTACACAAATGGGTCACGTTCTGCACAAACATTCAATGAACAAATTACGCAAACAAATGGGTCACGTTCTGCATAAAACAACCAAAAACATGGGCCACGTTCTTAACAAACAACAACCAAACAACATGGGTCACATTCGATGCAAATAACAACCAAACAACATAAACACCAACCAAATGGACAATCCTGCATAACCAAATGGGTTTTAATGGACAATCCTGCACAACTACCAAATAGCATATCCAACGACGAAACAACAAATTAAAAAAACAAATGGCATAAACAACAACCAAATACCATGAACTTTTAAAACTGTTTGACAAATATACCTAGGACACTTAAACTGTTAGACATGCCATAAACAAGTACCAAACATACATAAATAGTTCTAAATGACATAAATCTTAAACCATGGTTCCCAAAACAAGTATCAAATGTCATAAAGTTTCAAAAACCCAAAAAACTGAACCATGGTTTCAAAAACTAAAGTTACACCCATCAGATTAAGACTTCTTGTATTTCCTTGTTGCCCTGCCTTTTCCATCCTCTGCCAATTGCTTTCTTTTGACTTTCCCACCAGCACCACTTTCTTTCTTGACCTTTGCACCATCATCAACAGTTTGTTTTGAAGATGATCTTCAATTGTTCTCCTTCTCTTTACACGTACCACAAGTTTAGATTGCATGTTTCTTGGACAACTTCCCACCCTTTTGTGAAATCTTCCATTTCCACTACGGACTTCTCCCTGGCTTTCTTTGGTCTTTCTATTTGTTTATGACATCTAGTAGGTTTGAAAGTTGTAGGAACTTGTGACTTTGGCCACATAGATCTGCCATTTATTAGATTAAGCTTGAAGCTATAAGCATGTCTCCAGGTATCCAACCTATACATGGGCGGACCCAAGTTTCTAAAAGGCCCAATTGTTTACCATTAATTCCCATAAACCAAATAGTAGCCACAACATGTCTGCAAGTATACATGTTATCTCCCATCCTTTGTATATACAAAACATCTTATCCATATGTGCCACACATTGAATCTTTCCAATGACTTAATATTGATCACTCTCATTCCATATCACAAAATATCTTGTTGCTTCTTATTTGATAGTATCCAAAGTTTCCTGGGCATGAGGTACATCAGCCCTTTAGTTCTTTCTTGGACCTTTAAAATGGTTACAATCCTCCTCATCATGATAAAGTGCTGATATGATTGGCTTGTCTCTTCTGTCCATAATTTTGCTATCGAATGCCTCACGCATATATTTCAGCATCATATTAGACATAGCCCTACTTGTTCACACAATACATAATATAGTTAACATATTGTTATTAACAAAAGACTTATAAAACAACAAAATCTTGATAGTTAAGTACCTGAAAATGTGATAGCGTCCAATGTTGAGGAGGTAATATTGACAACTACAAATGAGCATCTTTGTTAAACTCTTTCAACTCATCCATTGCTTCTTGAAATAGAACTACTATTGTACATGAAGTTGCCTTTTGTAATTTATCTTTATAAAGTTTTCCCTTAAAAAGACAACCTCATATCTACTGATTGAGCCTTAAACAAAATATGTGTTCAGCACATGGGAACAAATTTTGTATGGCAGCAAGAATACCATGTAGGTGATGATTATGTCGTCCTGATCATTCAAAAACCCAATTAACCTGGGTAGCTACGGCAAGTCATGTATCGTCTCCATGAAGAGTATGTGGTTGGTATTACATTAGTATTTTATTATCTAAACTATTTACAAAACAAATGTACAAAACAATTATGAAGTTTACCAGTTATCTTGAAGGTTGATTAATTGGTTTGGAATCAAGGAAATGTCCCATTTTAAATTGTAGAAACTACGAACAAAAGTTTTATATAATTGAAAACAATGACTATATGGTTTAGTAATAATAATGGAAGAAGAAATCACACCTGCGTTCGAGATCATAAACAATTTAGTTTCAATCACACAATTAGGTTTGGAATTGAAATAAACAATTGGTATTAACGGGGTTGAGTTTCAAGACTTAGGCATCAACAATCATCAACTTCAATCAATAGACAATAGTATGCTTTATTAATCAAGAATATGAACAAACTCAAAATTGAATTGAAGTTTAATTAGTAGAATTAATTTCACAATGTCAAGGTGTTACGAGCCAAAATACTCATGTTTTTATATCATTTTATACCCACTTTTTATTATGTTTTGTTAACGAATTATTCAACATAGACTTAATTGGTTTATATTTTTATTTAAGGACAAAAATAACCCAAGAACAACAAAAGAAGCAAAATCGGGCGAAAAACGGAATAAAATGTCCAGACATGCCCCATGCCACGCCAGGCATGCCTCGTGCCTCAGATCCAAAGACCGCCAAATATATCCAGAAGATCATTGCATGAAGAACAGAAAAGAAAAGCCCAAGCATTACCCATGCCTCGGCAATACAAGACGAAGAGGCCTTCTGGAAGATTTGGAAGATCCCGTTGGATCCACAAAGTTAACCACGGGTTATGCCTCGTAGGCACTCCCCGTGCCTAGTGAACTAGGAATAGCCAATCAACTAGCCAGGCATGCCCCATGCCATCCAAGCACACCCCATGCCTCGGCCCCAACCAACCTATAAATAGAGCCATTTCTCCACCATTTTCACATGCTCGTTTTCTCCCCTCTTCTCCACTAACACTTCTCTTCTACCCCACTATCTCTAATCACTGTAATCATTAGGAAAAACTCAATCACCATTAGTGTAATCAAGCATTTATAATTAATATAATCTTTTCAAGTTTGGTGACATCTAGTTTTATAGCCATTCATGGCTTGATTCTTGAGGTTGTCTGGGGGAAACTTTCCCCATTGATGTTGAGTTAACTAAGGAAGATTATAGGTGAACAAGGTGTGTGTGTGTGTGTTAATGACTCTAACTAATTAAAATTTTTATTGAAAGTAAGTGAAATAATAGTGTTGTCATTGACTTGGGTCATTAGAGTTTTCGCCTAATCCTTAAAATCTACCACTAATCTTGCGACGCCACTAACTTGGGTCGTTCATGTTTTCTATGTCTATGTGGAGTCAAAACATGTTGATGCTCTTAACTGAGGTTAAAGGTTTTAGATGGGACTTCGTAGAGGTGTATAAAAAAACTGATTACACAATCGAAACCGGAAAAAAAAACCGAAACCGGTTTTTTTATAACCGGTTTGACCGGTTATTAATCGGTTATACATTTTCTGGACCGGTTTGGATTTAAAACCGGTTTATTAAAAAACCGGTTAATTAATCGATTAATAAAAAAAACCGGTTAACCGGTAACGACTATAAAAAAACCGGTTAAAAAACCCGCTTTTAACCGGTTAAAAACGCCCAGCTCTATTTAACGGTTATATGACCGTTTGGCAGCAAAACTAGCCGTTTTTTTTTTGTTTTTTTGGCCTAAAAATCATCTCCAACTAGTATAAAAGGGTTGTGGGTGTTTAGGTTCAATCACAACACTTGAGAATATTCAAAAACTCTAAAAAAGTCTCTTGTTCTTGTTCGATAACTCTCAAAACGCTATGGTATCCTCTAGTGCCCATGATTCGGTCAATGTTGGCGAGTCTACAACCGACACGGTGATTCGTGTTGTTCCAACGAAGCGCAACCCCGAGGTTTGGTCACATTTTGATTTGTGCGAGATGGCCAACGGTAAAAAAGAAAGCGCGTTGTCATCATTGGTCACATTTTGATTTGTTTAAAATGTGTTTGAAAGTAAACGAGTTGTCGGTTAGAGGTAGACCATATTGTGACATTGCGGATACAATGAAGGAAAAATTAAGAAAATATTTTAAAGAACTACCGGCGGTTTTCACTTGTGCCGCCGTTCTAAACCCTTGTTTTAATATTTTTGGAACCAGGTCTTTGATTGAAAAAATTGCACACCAATTGAATTTAAACACCACTCAAGAACCAAACTTTGGTGAAGTCGCAAAATCTCGTTTCAACGATCAACTTTCAAAATTGTTTGATGTTTATGTAACAAAATATGGTTCAACCTCATCACACATTCACGAGTCAATGAGAAACGCCGCTTTCGGTGAAGGTTCAAGTATGGAAGATCAAGATTTGTATGTTTATAACCAATTGTATGATGAGTCAAGTCAAATGCATCGTGGTAACACTATTAGTAGTGAACTCGGTCGGTATGGTGGGTCGAACTTTCTACAAATGATGAGTTCACAAGACTTTAAAAATTTTGATTTGTTGGCTTGGTGGAAAAGTAAGGAAGATCAATTTCCGATCTTAGCCACAATGGCCCGAGATTTACTAACGGTCCAAGCTTACACGGTAGCTTCGGAAAGTGCTTTTTCTATTAGTGGTAGGGTGATTTCGATAAGGAGGACTCGACTAACACCTAAGGCGGTTGAGATGTCGATTTGCTTAAAAGATTACTTGGATGCGGCGGAGAGATGTCAAGACAAACGCTCACTCGAGGAAGAATTAGATTACGAAGAAGAAGTTTACGAGGACGAGGTCGAAGCCGAATTGACAACCCCAATGACCGACGAAGAAGCCGAATTAGATGAATTCCTACGCAATAGTTCGGGTTCGGGCGAAGAAGATTAAACGAGGCTTCTCAATATTGTAGTTCCACTAAAAATATATGTATATATATTAGTGGACCTTCTTGCGGATTTATATTTTAAGTTTATGTAAAACCGTTTATCGTTTGTTACGTTTATCGTTTGTATTTTCATTATTATGTAAAACCGTTTGTTGCGAGACTTAGTGAATGTTTTAACTTTTTATACTTTCATTGTTAAGTTTTTATCTAAAAAATTGAATTTTACAAAAAAAAAAACAGTTAAAAACAGCAAAAACACAGCAAAAAATATACATTCTGTGAACATTTCTGCTGCACCGGTTTTTTTATCGGTTTATATAAACCGGTTTTTTTAATCGGTTAATTTGGCACATAAAAAACCAGTTTTTTTAACAACCGGTTATAACCGGTTAGGACCGGTTATAGATTATCAGCCTTGAAACCGGTTAAAAACCGTAACCGGTTATTAAATAACCGGTTTTTTTAAGGCAAAAAAACCGGTCCGGTTAATAACCGGTTTCGGTTACTAAAAAAAAACCGATTTGTACACCTCTAGGACTTCGGGTTAGGTAAGTTGCTGCCTTTGCGTGGAGATAGCACCAAAGTGTAAAGGACTTAGTTTATATAAAAGTAACTACCTTAGGGGAATTGAAGGCTCACCGACGGACCATTCGGGACAAGTAATTAAAACTCATTCAATTATCTAATTAATTAATACTATATTCGACCTTGAGTGGCGTTTCCCTGCTGATTTAAAACGATATGGTCGAGTGTGCTAGGGTGCCTAAGAAAGGACTACATAATATTATGCATTAAAACACTCAGTTCCTCGACTGTCAATCGAGTCCTTGCAACCCCATGGTCAGAGCTAGATAATGAGGCATCAGGAGGTATATTGATCCTAAACACCCCTTTTTTCCTATTATTGATTACTACCTTTTTATTTTCCTCTTTATTTTTATTTTTGAACTATTTTAAAAATTTTTACCTTTTGATTTGACTAGACGTTAACAAAGACTCGGTACTAAAACTCTTGTATCTTTAGACTACCTCGATATCTTACCATCACTATATTACGCCAACGATGGTGCACTTGTCCAACATGAGTTGTAGTGTGATAGTATTTTATTGTGTTTTTATAAATATTAAAACTTGAACCGATGCATAAAACAATTAAAATTAATTATCTCTTTATAAGCACACCAAACCACGTCACAAGGATGTAAGAAATCTCAACAATCATGAATACAAGACAATACTAACACAATCAAAACAATTGTTCCAATACATAAATGCAAAATCAAGCAATCCCCAAACCACTTAATGTAATAAGAACCCTAGAAAGCTTACAAACTCTACACCCAAAGTGAAACTTGATGGATTAGCCTCCAATCTTAATGAAGTGCACCTTATAATCTTTAATTTTTGGTTTGCAATCTTCAACTGGATGGATTTATGGTGATTTGGATGTTTGAGAGGATGATAGATAAAAAGAAAAGGCTCTAAAAACTCCTTTATAACTCTCAATTTCGAATTTCGGTCAAATCTAGGGATTAAACCCAAATTAAAATGAAAAAAAACCCAAAATTCGCGTGTTGTAACAGAAATGTCTGTCGCCTACGGGGTTTAAGCTTGTCGTCTACGGCCTGTGGTGGCAGATAGGTATTCTTTCTGTCTATGGGTTGGCCCATGGGCTATTAGCTTGTCGGCTACAGGCCTGAACCCTGTAGCCTATGATGGTTAATGCCGAAACTCCTCTGTTTCTTCATTTCTTCGATTCTAGTCCTTGTAGCTCCATTCTAAAGCTCCGTTAAGTTTTCAAAATTCACCTTAAACCTATCAAAACCTGCAAAACACGAATCATACCAAAGTAGTACATTCAAGAACTCAACTTCACACAATTTAGTGAATTTAAACCCAAAAAGCTAAGGACTTTCAACCACCTATCAATAGTAAATTTAACTCACAAATAGACTTAGACATTATACTATGTAATCAAAACAACCTTTATATATAATATACTACTAGTACACATACCTTTTTTTCTATCACTGATGAAGGTGAACTTTGAGTTCCCGGTCAATCCCATATCTCCTCCTAAACATTCTAGAAAACAAGTCAAAGAGCTAAGATTTTATGCTTCCATATTTGCATAAGCTATAGGGTTGATGTTGTTGTTTGGGCTGGCAACCACAATAGATAAGATCTGACCAGGGTAAGGACCCTTCATGAAAGCTCCATCTAATCCCAACAAGTCCCTTCTTATTGCCTTAAATCCATGTTTCAAAGTCCCCAAATATACATATATCCTTTTAAACACTTCATCAACACTTAAATTTCGGAGTGGTTCTACCTCAATCTTGATTGTTGACCCTGGGATTGTATTCAATACTTCAGCCACATATGCCCTTAGCAAAGCATATTGTGACTTGTAATCCCCTTGTACATATTTCTTTGCTTTGATCTTGTCCTGGTATGCTTTCATTTTAGACACATTCATCTCATGCCTCCTTTGGAACTATTCATGTATGGCTTTGAGTGGTATGCCAAGATTTTCTTCAATTTGTTCAAGCATTTATTTACATAAAAACGTAGATGTGCAAACATAAATGTTTCTACTTTGAACACATTTATGATCTGTAATCAATGTCTCCACCATCCAAGTTTCACTATCCTCATCTTTAGATATTAAAAAATGTCACACCCCTGCCAAGGCAGAAACGTGGGGCGTGGCATTCATGGTTTTCATTGCACATGTTTATGCAAACACTTATATGTATGGATACCGAAAGTTCGGAATAGTTTTACATCCACATACAGTTTGAAATCAAAAGAAAAGATCTACAACAATGGCCTAACTCAATAGACTATTAAATTAAATCTTCCAAAAGATTCAATATCCTAAATGCATGCAAGTTGAAAGTGGGACTCCTTCCTTTGATTTAATTACCTGAAAAACATGCTTGAAACGTCAACATAATGTTAGTGAGTTCACAGCTTTTATAAAAAAAGAAAAATACTTTACTTGGAAAACCTTTGGAGTACCATATGATAAACAAAACAAGTTCATTGGAAAGATCAGTCATTAGCTTGCAAGACCAATAAGGTTTTTAATACATGAGCCTGTAACCAAACCACGCCTGAATTAGCCTTTTGCCCCAAACCTCTGTTGTACTTTCATACACCAGAAAACTTGGAATAATATGCAATCATGTGAACATGATTGGGGGTGTCGGCAACCCAATAACACTATTCATATACTCCATGGCTAGAACCTATAATTAATGGTTACAGTGGAATATCTGGGACAAGTGTCGACTATACTTGGATTAACCTTTTAACCCGTATATACAAATGAAATGAAAATACATCACGTTTTCTCTCAAAACATAAAACAAGTAAAAAGAAGCCACGAAACTCACCAGGAAATTGTAAGACCCTAAATTGTTTTAAGCGAAAACACATAGCGGAAAAACGAACCATAAAATTTCTTTCTTTATGAACTTTATAACTTACTTGAAAACCATTTAAAAGGGACTCTTTTAAAAGAATTACATCCTTCATTCCTAATTAATATATTGAATATAACATGCAATTAAAAAACTAAGTGATCACCCTTCCGTACAATCCACGTTCTTTAACTCGATCTTGAACCGGTTGCACTCCATGATGATGATGATCCATGTAACCGGCAGTTACCAGATACATCCACATCATTAGTAATCAGTGAGATCATACATAATTTCAACAAACATAATTAAACGACATAACTCCTTCTTTCAACGCATGGTAATCCATTCGATTATCCTTCCGAGTTCAATCATTTCATTCTAGTGCCTAAATCTTCAAAGAGCCAACAATAATATACCCACACTTTCATTCCATTCATCAAAGTAACTTAGTTAGCATCATTAATACTCACACGTGTTAAAAACCTCCTTTACATACATACAAGTCTAATTCATTCATGTATACAAAATTCCTAGTCATAAACATCCATACATACAAAACCTGTATATACGACCTACGTACATGCTCATCTATGGGTCCCATATACTAACACGTAATTAAACCATACCTACAAACATACATACTTATTTCATTGCCATACATACTTGCATACATGTTCCATTCTTACCCACACCTCATAAACACTCTTTGGAAAGTTTGGGGTACATTTCGGGAGCTTAGATACAAGTCCCATACTCACCCGTACCTCACACAATTATTTTGTAAGGTAACAGTGCATTTTGGAAGTTTAACGAGGCTTGGAAATGGGACTACGGGGTCTAGGAGAGAAGAAAACAAAGAAACAGGGTTTCCTAGCATCGACAAGGGTGTAGACAGCCACTTGGGGCGTCTATCACCTCTACAGCGTCGGCGAATCCAATCCTGGGCATTGGCAACTCCGTCTGCAGCGCCGAAGCCCGGTTTTCTTTCTTTTGCTTGTTTTGACCCTCGTTCGCGCGTCCCAAAAGTCTCAAATTGTAAAATAACATTCTAAGCACCCAAATCATTCTAACACTAATCCCCATGTCCCCATAACCATATTTCACATTTTATTATACTACTTTTAGTTTTTGACCCGTTTGCTTCTACTACGCGGTTTGCGACATAGTTGACTACATTTGACCCACTACAACGATACTTAGCTTAGTACTACCATCATTTATACATTTTTACATGATTCCCAATATTCGTATATATATATATATATATATATATATATATATATATATATATATATAACCCCCTTTATCTACTAAGAAGTGAGTCGGAAAACACTTAAGTTGAGCTCGCCATGTTCATGCTAGCTTTCTTGCCTCCTATTGACCCATTAGCCTTCTATGCTTGGATCCATCTCGACGTGATTCCTATCCTTTCATGTTATCACATCCTCATTATGGCTAGCACACATATCCATTCATGCAAACATTCATTTCTTTCCATTCATACATTACTTGACTTTCATTAGCCAACATACCACATACATAAGACATAGATTAATAGTCAACTTGTTTCACATCCATGCAACTCATTTATCATAAATGATCTAGCACATATCACGTGATTTCTTTATTCCTACAATTGTGTTTGGATGCCTAATTATGCTATTCATACCTTGTTAACTTTCAGAAAGTCAACCTTCCTAGTCTACAACCTTCAACTTATAAATATGCATCCATATTGATATGGTAGACCATATTAATGGCACTATATGCATTTTATACTCAATGAAGAACACATACAACCGCATGATCAATTAATTACATACATAGACATGTATAATCAATTCAACACATACCAATGCTTTTATGATCCTACAATTGATATTCACATTCAAAGCTAGCAATTTAACATAATCTCAACATCATCCTTTACTAGTAAGTCCACATGCTATACATTTAGTACACATTCAAATTTGAATTACCATTAAGCAACTAGTCCGACACATGGTGTGCACCACACCATTCAAGTATGGAGTACAAACTCCTAAAGCATACTTCCTACCAAAATCATTTCATCGACTAAATACCCACAGGTATTCCATCCAAAACACAATTCTCATGCTAACTTATCATTCATTACTTCATTGTTACATTCTATACATATTCATCTATCACTTACATACAATTTCATCAGCAATTATCACTTACGCATTTCATTAACCACTTAGTGTGCGTACCACAAATAAGGCATAATGTACAAGTATTCCACACTCACCTCCTACCACTTGATTTCCTTTATCAACAACAACTAAAATCACATTACTTCCATGCCATACTCAATCTAACTAACAAGAATCAATTACATACAACATAACACATCAATATTTGAACAAGGATTGGACATGGGTGACATACCTAAGTTGCCATCTTCTACTACTAGTGGGTTACACCTCCAAACATCAATTTATTTAGAATCATTAATAATCCAAGTTCTATTTAGTGATTCTAACACACCTACATGCTTAATTTCATACAATTTCAAGGATTGATCACATACCATTTTTCTAATCATCATAAAATCAAAATCTACAACTTACAATGTTTGTTAGGACTAGATGATGAGGAATGTCATCGCATGCAACGGATTGAGATTGATTCTTTTTTTGATTTAGGAAAAATGGCCGAATTTGAAGTTTTCCCATTTTTCCCTTTGTGTCTGTGTGTGTCGTCACCCACAAACCTAAAATACTGGGGTTTTTTTTTCATCTACTAATTAATAAAATACTTTCTAATCTTGTTCTATTTCAGCCCCTATAGTTTATGTTAGTTATTTGTTTGGTTACAAACTTCATTCCCCATCACTTAACTTATATTTTAACTAAGTTAAATACCTTAGTTATATTATTTCATGCCATGACACAAGAGAAAATTCTAGTAAATCCAAATTCGGTTTTTGGGGTGTTATAGGAATCTTACATAACAAAAAATGAGTAAAGTCATATACTTGGATTAACCCAACCTACCCGTGCCCTAAACATACAAGGGACACCTTAAGGTCTATGGAAATACTCTAGCATGCAAGTTGGTAACTTAACATTCACCCAACTAGCTAGACTCATTTGGAAAACCATTTTTGTTTCGAATGTGACTTGACGACCCGTTGGTGATATGTTTTTGATTTCTTAAATATATATATATATATATATATATACACACACACACACACACACACTAGCTTATGACCCAGGTATTAAATGAGTTTGTTTTAGACCAGGAGATCAATCTTTACATCAAATCAATCATAAGTACATAATTCTTTAAGTTTAATTCATTAATCGATATAAATACGAAATGCCATATGCTGAACATTATAAATTTTCTAACAACATTACAATGCTAATCATTAATCGATAAAAAATACGAAATAATTACGGAGCATTTGCTCACAAGTTATTCATATGCTCACTACATTAAAAAGTTATTATCTATACAAAATGTGAAACATGATCATTATTTTTTATAATAGATTCCAAACCAAAAACTATAACACATTAACACCTAAAGAGAATACTTTCTTGGCAAACGTTGTCGAGTCTTTTTTGCCCTTTAACAACTTATCAAACAATATGTGGTAGTAATGCCCAAATGGTGTAAGATGTCACTTTTCAAATGATTTCTTTGTTTGTTAATCTCATGATAATGCTTTTTTATATGTTTTCTTTGCTTTGTAGGGGGAATATGAGTGCTTCTTTTAATAGGGCATAAAACCACAAGCTATTGGCGGCAACCCGCCATATTTAACATATATGTTAAATGTCACACCCTGACTTTTGCGGAAGAGTATGATGTGTGACTCGCTCAATATAACTGCATTCAATTATAATAAACAATTATATGATTAAAATATGATGTTCATCCATTCATAAGTTCAAAATGATACAACACAATTCATTTAGGTTTCAACCAACAAATCCTTAAGTTATGTTACAAATCAAAAGTGGATGACATCTAAACTTGTAATTTACGTCTTGAAAACAACATCAGCGCCCAAGATCCATCTTGTTTCCTGAAATACATGTAATTTTGAAAACATCAACAAAAGTTGAGTGAGTTCATGTGTTTCTGTATGAGTTCGAATAGTCTTATAAACATTTGTATGTATGTCTTTGTAAACCGGTATGAAAGCATCTATGAACAGATCAATTAATGATTTGCAAGGTCATTAATATGTGTGCAATGGTGCAGGAAGGCTCAAACCTTTGCGTATTTCGTACCGGGCCACCCGGCTGGAAAGACATAGTCACCACATGTGGCCAACTCGCGGACCCATGGGTGGGGCTCACAACATCCAAATAGATCTATCACTCATGCCCTTGGTCCTTATATAAGGATTAATAGTCTTAAGTTAACGCCTACCCATTCACATGATCTAACAGTTCATTCCTTAGCTAACCATACCATTTGTAAACATTGAAATATTTGTAACATGTATTTCACCCCCGAAGTTATAAAACCGAAAACAGTTAAAAGGAAAAGGGGACATGAACTCACTGATTTGCTTCCTGTCTCTTATATACCCAAAGTATATATCCTTACGCCGTACTACAATCTACACACGTGAGTTTTATTAGACGTTAAGGTCATGTAATGACTCTTAGTCTTAGTTGTTTAGTAAGACTTGTTTCGGAGTTCTTGGTATACTTTGAATTACATCTTTGATGTTCATTATATAATTCCAAGGTATATAATTATTAGTTAAAATAATAATATTTTAACTTAAATTATATTCATCAATTATTTGGAATATTTGTTAGGATAATATATATTTTTTTAATTCATTCTGTAATCCTTCATGAATATTTCCCAAGTATGGCTAAACTTATACTTGTGTATTTTTAGACTTGTGTATTTTGCCAAGTATTGGTGGCGTATTCCGGTGTGTATTTGTACGTACGAGAATACGTATCTTCTTGTATCCATTAAGTATTTTTATGCTTAATCTTGTATTGATTTTTCCGGAATATTATTTTTAGGCAACTAAAAATCACCAATTTATATTTTTAAAATATATGTATTCTAAGAAAACTTTTATAGAAAAATATCTATAAATCTTTCTTGGGAAAAATAATTATACTTTCATATAAACATAAAAAATAATCTATATTTTTAAGATCATCTTTAGAAAATATATACTTCTAATTTTTACCCAAAAATAATATATCCTTGACTTGTTTAAGAAGATATTTATTTTTCTCCTCTCAAAATAATATATCTTCAAATTGTTTAAGAAAATATATATTTCCATTTTTCACCCAAAATAATATGTTTTTAATTTGTTTAAGAAAATGTATTTTTTTCTTCACCAAAAAATAATATATTTTCTACTTGACAAAATATGATATATTTTGTAACACTTGTAAAAATCCATATTTTCCGTTTATTTGGTTTCCAAAATACCGTTTGTCATACTTGTCGAGTTACGAATTTATTTTCGGAATTTATATATAGGGTAGGGTTCCAGCGTGAACAACCTTCCAAGAGTGAACTGCGTGAACAAATCTGGACCCTTGATTTCCTTTTTAGTTGTTAAGGGTAGGATTGTAATTATATAAAAAATTAGATTTAAATCATTATTTTAATAATTGAATTAAGTTACATCTTTCCTAATTTAAATTCATTATCCACATTATGTTTTATTTATTAATAAGATAATTATCAAAACAAACAACAAATCACCAGATTTCAATTTTAATTTTTATTTTAGATTTCATCAATAGAATTCAAATTTTGATTTTTAAGATCCACGTAACCTTAATATTTTAACGGTATACACGTGTGTACTTGGATATAAATAGAAGAGTACACATGTGTACTCAGCATCGTACATTTGTGTAATTAGCTACATAATACATACATACATACAAACAATACCTGTAAAACTATTTTATATTTAACAAATTACAAGTTCCATAATGTTTTCCAAACCAAACAAAAAACATATAATTACAAGTTCCAGTTTCGTAAAAACAATAATCCCAACATAATCGAAAAAACAAAAAAAATAATCTTTTACAACTATTCGCTACGTTGTATGCTGAATCATCCTTATCGACCTCATACGTGAATCATCCTTATCGACCTTCCATATCCACTTTTCTCATAAACGACATCTCGTATAATAGCACAAAAAAACTCAGCAACTAATACTTTGTATAATTCACAAGTGTACATCAACAACTTTACACATTCAATACACAAAAAAATATGAGATATCACAAAAGCAGACGCTATACACATGTGTACATTGGGTTATAATTAGAGCAAAATCAGAATACACATGTGTACATCGCATTAAAAACAGAGCAAAATCAGAATACACAAGTGTACATCGCGTTAAAAACAAAGCAAAATCAACGAATTGAACAAAAAAAAACAAACTCAGCAACTAATATTTCGCATAATTCACAAGTGTACATCAACAACTTTACAAATTCAATACACAAAAAAAACTGAGATATCACAAAAAATAGACGCTATACACATGTGTACATCGCATTAAAAACAGAGCAAAATCAGAATACAAATGTGTACATTGCATTAAAAACAGAGCAAAATCACAAGTGTACATCAAAGACTTTACACAATCAATACACACAACCTTCTGAGATATCACAAAACCTGCTACAATACATATGTGTACAGTCAATGAACAACCAAACATCGCAAAAAAGAAAAGAAAGGAAAGGAAAAAAAATAAAATTCATCATCACCGGAAACAGTAACCATCACCATTATCAACAACCGAACATCAATTTTTCCGAAAAGAAAAGAAAGGAAAAAACATAAAAGAAACGAGGGAGAGTTTTACCGGAAACTCGTCGGGATAGGTTCTGTTTGTCATCATCACCGTAAAAAATCCCAGCCGCCGCCACCGTGAGCGGCGGCGCTTTCGTCTCTGTCGCTTCATCTTCTTGATATCTCTCTCTATCTCATCTTTCTGGCTTAACCACCTCCACAGCCACCGTCTCTCTTCCTCTCCCTCCGATTGTCGTCGCCGTGCGCCGTCGTGAGCGGCGGCTCTACTGGTTAACCCGGTCACCGGTCTAGTGTGGCGCCGGAGTAGAAACGAGAGGGTGGGGGGGTCTTTCGCTGGAAAACACAGCCGGCAGTCGCCGGAAATCCGGCCATATGCAGATGATAGGGAGAGATCGGGTGAGGTGGTGGGGATTATCTTTGAAACTGATACAATGACTTTTAGGGGATTACAAATGACAAACGTATTGATTAGTTTCCATATCTTTAATAGGAAAGTTTCCTATTTTACCCTTTAGATTAAAATTAAAATTAAAATTAAATTTATTATACCTTTAATTACAATTGTGCCATTGATCTAAGATCTATCATCTACAAAATCAAGGGTCTAGATCAGTTCATGAAGTTCATTCTTGGGATTTTGTTCACGTTTGAACCTCATCCTATATATATATATATAGTCCTTAGTCCTTGTCCGGCTTGTCCAATATTTGTGTATGTATTATATATTTATTTCCTTGAAATTTTGGTAATATTTTGTATTATAAATTTTGGTATTTTAGTGTGTTATATTATTTTCAAGTTCATAAAATAATATAACTAATACACATAATATACAAGTAGCACACAATTCGTGACATCTAAATATATATTTTTCTAAATATATACTTAGTCATTTTTATTTATCAAAAACCAACCTCCAATGTTTGCAATTTTTGTAACAAAAATTATGGAAATTTTTTATATGAAGACCATGATAAAAATTTACTTGTAAACACTTGTTTAAAAATATTTCTCTAAGTGTTTAATTTCTACAAAAATTTTGCCATAATTTCCCCTTAAAAATGGAGGTTTCCATGCTTTAAAAGCATATCATTTTCTTTTAAAATTCATCACCAATTATCAACAATTCAAACAAGACTTACCATATGCTTTAAATATGCAATTTACACTAAGACATGAACTTGAAAGTTGGTAAAAATTTGTAGTAACTTCATATGTTATTTTGTAGGTTTAGTCACCTCTAAAAACATGGTTTATATTTTATAAAACTCATTCTTGTAATTTTTAGTTTTTTACAACTTGTATGAAGGTTTTATAAAAATGATTATTTTTGTAATCTTCTTGCTACAAACATTTTTCTAACCTTGTTTGTAACATTCCCAAAATTTCTAAATTTAAAATAAAGTTACTACACGAATAGGTCATAGGTAAGTTGACCGATAGAAAAATAAGTTACTTTGGCAAACGTAGGAACCGTTTAATAACTTAATACATTATATTTGAACCTAATCCGTTCAATATGAAACTTGGTTCAAAATGTAGATAAGATTTTTCTTATTCTAATGACATATTCATTATTTTACAAAACGTCATATTTTAGAAGTTATAAGTGCCAAATAAGGGAAACAGCTGAATTAATTATAATATATAAAATTATAAAATTATAAAATTATAAAATTATAAAATTAAAAATCAACTTAAATATGAAGTGTACGTGTGTGCTTATCTACATAAAAGTCAAAATCATCAAATGTTTGCATTTAAAGAAAGTGGGTACGTGGAGGAAAATTTCGTGTACAGTAAGCTACCATTCTAGTATAAATAAGGCCATTCACAATTCCTTTTCTTTTCATCCCTCTCGATCTCGATCTCGCTCTCTACACACATATATGTATATATATATATATATATATATAGGGTAGGAGTTGGCTACAAAGTCCATTTTCCTACAAAGTGTAAAAAGTCATAAAACACCACAATTCCAACCATAAAACACACTTAAAACGTACAAATAACAAAGTGAAGATTATTAAAACACAATATTTGTGGGTTTTGTGTTGTGTTTTAGATGATAAGGCTTTGATTATTGAATGACTAACATTAGTGTGTTTTATGTTAATTATCATGTTGTGTTTTATGTTCATAGTTCTACGATAATGTGTTTGAAGTTTTTATGGACTGTTAGGGTTTGGATATTGTGTTCTAGTGATCTTCACTCAGTTATTTGTGGGTTTCGAGTGTGTTTTATGGCTGAAATTGTGGTGTTTTATGACTTTGTACACTTTGTAGGAAAAATAGACTTTGTAGCCGAACCCCACCCTATATATATATTTATTTACCTTATAATAATAATAAGAAAACCCTGTCCCGTTTTAAGCATTTTTACCCCTGATCACTGATACGTTGTCCGATTGATCTAGGGCCCCGTAACGTATGTCAAGGCTCTGCCTAAATTCGTTGGGGTTCTGTCTCGTGACGTAGGGATAAAGTTGAACTGGGTTACTATACTTAATGTGAGTGCATTATATATTTTATTAATCAGTCCAGAAATTATTACCAAAAATATAACAACCCTCCTTAAAATATTTTAGACACCCCCAAATGTCCTAAATACACCCCATATGCGAGAAATAGGCCCGAAATACCTTTACATAATTAAAAATAAAATAAAAACAATTCCTGATGGGCGCTCGCGGGCCGCGAAGACCTTGTCTTCGGGCTACGCGGGGCGCGACAGCTCAAGATCAAAGCGCACCCGGAAGCCGCCACGTGTCGATGACTCAGCGAACCTCGTTGCCGCCTTAGGGCCCTCGCGGGGCGCGAGAGACCGACGACCAGACCTATAAATAGGGGCCTCGAGCTTCAGACATTCCTCGTTCATTTTCTTTCAATCTCTCTCAAATTTCTATATAGTAGAAGCTATACCCGGGCATTATACCCCCCTAATTAGCGAAGCTCTGCCTCGTTGTAAGTATTATAACCCCTGGATACGTATTAGATACGCTGCCCGATTGATCTAGGGTTCCGTAACGGCTGTCGTGGTTCTGCCCGACGTAGTCGTTGGAATGCCATCTCGGGGAGGGTATTACTAATGTTAAAATGTGTTATTATATACTAACACGTGTGCATTGTTTAATTAATAGATTATAACCAGGAAATCACAAATGAAAGGCCTATAACAGCAATGTGAGTAATCTCCTTTTTGCAAATTATTTTTACAAAACCTCACACGATTAATTAGATATTAAACAGTTATTGAGTATTTGTAAGGATACAATTATCGTCGGTATGTTGGGGTTTTGTATACAAAATTTGTTACTGCCTTGCGAGGGGTAACATTTCCACAAGTCAGGTCTGACAGTACCGTCGGTGGTAATTGATATGACTTGGAAACAAATGTAATTGCGAGACCGCCCTCAATATTGTACAATGGTTTTTATTAAAACTTGTTTAAACTGAGATTTCCTCACCATTATTTCCTGCTGTTAAAATGTTTTAAACACGTGTTTCAGGTAACTTAGTGTGAAGCCAATAAAAGCCAGTTGGAGAGCACTGAAGGCTTAGAAAAGTGGCAATAAAAGTTACCTAATTAAAAAGGAGAATTGTTTTCAATAATTGGGGTTATTCCCTATAAATATATCAAAATGAAAAATCTGGTTTTATCCCATTTATAAATGTATTATCAGAAAAACTTGGGTTTTATCCCATTTCTTTAATTTAAATATTTTGGTGTTTAACTCTGATAACATATTTCCTAACTACGGTCCTGATGAAATTTTCCGCTGCCAAATTGATAAACACCGATACCACTGAAACTGGCTCGCGACCGCCCGCTCCCGGGTTGTTAGGGGACGGGGGCTGTGACAGTAGGTGGTATCAGAGCTATGCCACTGGTTTAAGCCCTATAGGTGTTCTTCCAATACCTAAATCCTTAACCATTTGTGTTAGGAAATTAATATCTTATGTGTTATCATGTGAACAGAAAATCTTAATATGTTTATTATGTTATTTTACGAGTCTTAAATTCCCAATATGTGTTACCCATATATGTATCTTACACTTATCCTATAATATATATATATATATAAATGATATATATATATATTAATAACATCATGTCTTAGTAAATTTCGTGATATCTTATATATCTCTCATATCCATATGTATATGTATATGTGGGAACATAATGCAATATAATTTTTATAGTAATAATAGAATGTTAATATTAATATTTTTGTATTAATAAATGTAATTCAGATATGATACCTTGTAAACATCATGATATAAATAATATGTATTATACCTAGATAATTTCCTATCATTTAAATTCTCAGGATACGTAAATATGATAGGCTATAAAAAAGGAATATATTTATAATATAATATTCAAATCTGTATCTTCATATTTATACAACTTAAAATAAATTATAATAATATTATGATACTGATATTAATATCTTAGCCAAAGATGTAAAATAACACCCTTAGGTACGGTATCACTGAAATATCATAGTTATTCAATGAAAGCAAGATATTTTATGATTTATGATATAATCCAAAAGTTTTATTCGATTTAAAGATATGTATTTAGCAAAGTTTTGATAACACATATATTTATATTAATTTTGTTAAAATATAATGTTTTAGCCTTGTTTAGATACGATAATTAAAATATCTTGTCAATCACTTTATAATTCTTTATCGTATTATTAAAGATTAAATACATAGATTATTCATCAAAATTTGATAAATTAAGTAATATTCAGAAATTATGTATAGTCAATATTAATGATAATTAACATGCTAGAGAAATTTTTAATAAGTAAACACTCTTTAAGAAACGTCTTTAATATGTACTGTTATTATTTATCATCATAATACAATATTATTAAATTATGTTTTAAATTAAAACTAATAATAATAATAATAATAATAATAATATTTTGGAAAAATAAAATAACTGGCTCTTGAATAAAGCTACTATAAAATAACTTTATAAAACAAAATTCTTAATTCAGTTTATACAAATAACGAGCAAGAATTATTGTAGTTCGTATTTCATAGTTGACGATTTTAAAAACTTAAACACACACACACACACACACACACACACATATATATATATATATATACACAATGGAAGATATAAAATATTTTATTTAGGAAACAGGAATATGTATAACAACTTGATACTGTAATACCTATATATCACTTGGAAATAGCCTAAACTTATTTCTTAGATTATATGTAAATAAGATATAAGTATATTTTATATAACTTGTATCAATAATATAAATAATATTCCGTCTATGCAATAAAGATATGTACAAAAACATTTAGTACAGTATAACGATATGGTTTAAAATATATGTACATATATCTCAAAAGAAACAATTTTTAATATTTGATAAGTTTAATTCATTTCTTAAATTATATTTAAGTTATATGTACATATATTCTAAGATGAGAATTATACTTTATTCTCTGTTGTGATTCTTTAATAAATAGATATAATAAAATAAAGATTTGAATTAATCAACTTGTCAGTCAAAGGTTAAATTGTTCTAAAAGAATCCAGAAAATTAATAATTTTAATAAATTTATTCCTTTTGATAAAATTCCTTTTATTCCAAAATATTATGTTCAATAAATCTAATAGATATTTATTTTATAACGGAATAAACAAAGTTATGTGTATAAACAGTTATGAAATTGGATTCTTATAAGTTGATGTTATATATAAGAAATTTTTATACGTATGTATATACAAGACACAATTTTCTTAAAAATATATACAATATAAGAATCAAATGCCTTCTGTAGAAAGACAAGCTTTTATATATCAGAAGAAGCAAACCCACGTGTTTACTTAAGATCTATTTTAATATCCAACTTTAATTCAAAGGATACCTTAAGGATATCTGTACTAGCACCACCTCTTGAAAAACAATAATGAGTCGATGAGGGAGAATCCCATAATTTCATATAAAACCCTTACCTTTATTTCCTGAATACCTATCCAGCCATAAGCCCTGGAAATATAATTAAATTAAGATAATATAAAAGCTATTACACCAAAGGAAGAAACAACACATATAAGATATACATTTTTCCTAAGATATATAGTAAGGGAAAATGTTAAGATATAACATGTATATATGTTACCTTAATATATATAATTATCATCGCATAATATTGATAGCTATGACTATAATGGTGCAAAATATGCCTGTATAATTGCTTAGTTCTGTGATAATTATATCTAAACATGTTTGTAATACAGATGTCAAATGAAATGGCATGTGATCAAGAAATTGAGGCTAGTAATGAAAACTCTTTGGATAGAAATACTATAGAAAATATAATAGCTCAAGGAATATCGAATGCCATACCTTCGATCATTGAAGCTATTAAGATTTATGTGCCTACAAACGAAAGTCCCACTATACATTGTAGGCATACTCACCACTTCAAACCTAACCCTAGTTCCAAGGGAAGTCATGATATTCGTATCAAAACTTCACTTTCCAAACGAAAGAAAACCACAACCTATCGATACTCCTATAAGGAATTCCGCTCCGACAAATCATGCAAAGACCAAAAAATGGAACCAGTAATCACGCAGCCTACCTACAACAACCATAACAAGAAGAACGCAAGAAAACGCCATTTTAAGAAGACACTTTGCTGTAATTTCTGCAAGAAGGCTGGAAATGCAGAGGAAGAATGTAGAAGGAAAATTAATGTATGTTACCAATGCGGAGACCCATGCCACATTCGTCGCTACTGCCCGAAACTATCTAAGGCACCCGAAACCAAAGATCGAAACCCCGATGAAGCTAGGGAGAACGCATAGATATTTACAACACCGGAGGCAACATAAACTTTTAAAATAAACGCCCTTATGCTTTGTCTATGCTAAAGTATTAGTTGACTTTTAATTCCGATCAAAATTCTATAAATAAAAGGTCTTTATTTTACTTTTATTTGTCTTATCTCTTGACAAATTCTTATGTCATACGTGCATTACTTAACATGCATGTGAATTCACTTCGAAAGATCATTTATTCACAAGTTTGAATAAATATTTCGTTATACCCATTTTGACAATCCCTATGATTGCAAAATTGTTGGCTCTTGATATCAAGTCAACAACTTTTATTGGAAAACTCCTTTTCTTTTCAAAGATACTCACTTGATTTCATTGTAACCCTTTTCTTGCCAATACATATATCCATTATTGGAATATGTCTAAATCAAGCTCAATTGTTTGAACTTGTTCACAATATGCATTCAATTCAAAATCCCATATGATGAATTGAGATCATCATATTTAAAGATAGTCTTATTGTTTAAATCATAGTAAACTTGTTCAAATCTCCAATTTCGATGTATCATTTGTTAAACCACGACACCTTGCGGTAGCGCTTTCTTTGAAACTTGGACTCATTTCATTTTCACTTTTAGTACGAATTTATCTATTCATTTTCCTAAACCAGTCTTAATACAATTTTGTGTTAAGATAAAGGTACCTAAAATTCTTATTCCAATGTACCTCCAGTATTTCTTTCATCTTTGAATTAAACCTACAATATTCATTTTTACTTTCATTTGAGCATCCTATCTTTTAAATATCCAAATTCGCTTCATTGAAACTTTCAGTTAATTTCGAAAACGGTGAATTTATTCGGTCATCGTAATTATTGAATTCTTTCAATCACTACAACACCTTGCGGTGTTTGTATAAATTTGTAGCCGGTGCTAATAGTAAACCCTAATCATACGTTATTTGTTTGACTCATCATTCAAGTAGTCTTGATACAATTATGTATTAAGACCATGATACACTAAATTCTATTATATTGTCCAGTGTATCCTTGCCATTTAAATAAACGTTATTGATTTCTGGGTTGATCATTGACAAATCATTTTTCATACTTCCATTCACAAATTGAGATTATTGATTCAGAATCTCCCTCAAATTGATGATCAAAGTAAGTTCTTTTCTGGCATTGAATCCTATTCTACAAGTCATTACATTTCGAATTCTATTCTATTCCTATCAAATATCTCTTTTGATTCATGAAACTTAGTTACCTTGATAATGGTATCATTTCATCTTATTCTGTTAACATCAATTCTTGAAACTAAGTTTTGAGTCCATTGAATTCCAACTATCCTATGATATCTTTATTCATCTTTTGATTCTCCCCCAGGCACCTTGATAACCAACTAAAAGACATGACATAACCCCAAGAAGATATCGTAGCCTAAATCTCGAGGACGAGATTTAAAACAGGGTGGGGAGGATGTAACATTCCAAAAATTTCTAAATTTAAAATAAAGTTACTACACGAATAGGTCATAGGTAAGTTGACCGGTAGAAAAATAAGGTACTTTGGCAAACGTAGGAACCGTTTAATAACTTAATACATTATATTTAAACCTAATCCGTTCAATATGAAACTTGGTTCAAAATGTAGATAAGATTTTTCTTATTCTAATGACATATTCATTATTTTACAAAACGTCATATTTTAGAAGTTATAAGTGCCAAATAAGTGAAGCAGCTGAATTAATTATAATATATAAAATTATAAAATTAAAAATCAACTTAAATATGAAGTGTACGTGTGTGCTTATCTACATAAAAGTCAAAATCATCAAATGTTTGCATTTAAAGAAAGTGGGTACGTGGAGGAAAATTTCGTGTACAGTAAGCTACCATTCTAGTATAAATAAGGCCATTCACAATTCCTTTTCTTTTCATCCCTCTCGATCTCGATCTCGCTCTCTACAAACATATATGTATATATATATATATATATATTTATTTACCTTATAATAATAATAAAACCCTGTCCCGTTTTAAGCATTTTAACTCCTGATCACTGATACCCTGTCCGATTGATCTAGGGCCCCGTAACGTATGTCAAGGCTCTGCCTAAATTCGTTGGGGTTCTGTCTCGTGACGTAGGGATAAAGTTGAACTGGGTTACTATACTTAATGTGAGTGTATTATATATTTTATTAATCAGTCCAAAAATTATACCCAAAATATAACAACCCTCCTTAAAATATTTTAGACACCCACAAATGTCCTAAATACACCCCATATGCGAGAAATAGGCCCGAAATACCTTTACATAATAAAAAATAAAATAAAAACAATTCTTGATGGGCGCTCGCGGGTCGCAAAGACCTTGTCTTCGGGCTACACGGGGCGCGACAGCTCAAGATCAAAGCGCACCCAGAAGCCGCCATGTGTCGATGACTCAGCGAACCTCGTTGGCGCCTTAGGGCCCTCGCGGGCCGCGTAACTCCCCTTGTTCTTCTTCGCGGGACGCGAGAGACCGACGATCAGACCTATAAATAGGGGCCTCGAGCTTCAGACATTCCTCATTCATTTTCTTTCAATCTCTCTCAAATTTCTATATAGTAGAAGCTATACCTGGGCATTATACCCCCCCAATTAGCGAAGCTCTGCCTCGTTGTAAGTATTATAACCCCTAGATACATATTAGATACGCTGCTCGATTGATCTAGGGTTCCGTAACGGCTGTCGTGGTTCTGCCCGACGTTGTCGTTGGAATGCCGTCTCGGGGAGGGTATTACTAATGTTAAAATGGGTTATTATACTAACACGTGTGCATTGTTTAATTAATAGATTATAACCAGGAAATCACAAAGGAAAGGCCTATAATAGCAATGTGAGTAATCTCCTTTTTGCAAATTATTTTTACAAAACCTCACACGATTAATTAGATATTAAACAGTTATTGAGTATTTGTAAGGATGCAATTATCGTCGGTATGTTGGGGTTTTGTATACAAAATTTGTTACTGCCTTGCGAGGGGTAACATTTCCACAAGTCGGGTCTGACAGTACCGTGGGTGGTAATTGATATGACTTGGAAACAAATGTAATTGCGAGATCACCCTCAATACTGTACAATGGTTTTTATTAAACTTGATTAAACTAAGATTTCCTCACCAGTATTTCCTGCTGATAAAATGTTTTAAACACGTGTTTCAGGTAACTTAGTGTGAAGCCAATAAAAGCCATCTGAAGAGCACTGAAGGCTTAGAAAAGTGGCAATAAAAGTTACCTAATTAAAAAGGAGAATTGTTTTCAATAATTGGGGTTATTCCCTATAAATATATCAAAATGAAAAATCTGGTTTTGTCCCACCTATAAATGTATTATCAGAAAAACTTGGGTTTTATCCCATTTCTTTAATTTAAATATTTTGGTGTTTGTAGGATCGTTTTCTGACCCGAATGAGTCGATCAGAAGAGTTTTTCTCAATACGAGTGGCGGAAACAAACGTATCAAGTTCAATTCAGCTAGAATATTCACTTTAAACTGTTGTATGATTGATTTGACAAAGATATACAGCGAGATGACACTTCGGTAGCACTTCGTGGCTTCAACCGGAATCACAGAACTTCTCCAAATGAAATCATGCACCACATATATATAGGCGTGGTAATTCCGCTTGAAACTGTCTCAAGCGAAATTACTAATTCCGTTTGAACTTGGCATGATGATTTCAAGTGAAATTACAACTTGTAATTTCGTTTGAAACTGCCTCTCACCCTATATTTGACATTTTTCTCGTACAACGTGCCCTGATCTATCTACAAACATACAAGACTCGATACAAAACGAAGTCGACAGACGCATGCACCAACAGACTCCCCCTCGAATGTTGACGAGTCTTCAGTGTCGAGTCTTCAATCTTCAGTCTTTATCAGTCTTCTCGAACTCTGTTGAAGTATCTAACACTGTAAATATTCTCCATCTCTCTCTTCTCTTTATCAACTTATCTCTCCCTCGAATGTTGATCTAATCTTCAATTTTAAAAACACAATCTGGCTCTATCTTCTCTATCATCCCAAGATCTGTAACTGGTTCTTACAATCTCTTGATCAGATCTCTTGATTCCTTAAGTTCACCAGCATTGATAGTCTCAGGATCAGAACCTGGCTTTATACATCTTCAGACTCCTCCTCAACTTGTGCTGGGATAGTGATCTGGCTTTCATAGAATCAGAATCGTGACCTGGCTCACATCCTGCTCAGGATCAAAACCTTGCTATCCTGCACAATCTTAACCCAGAAATAAATTTCACAAATTTTAAAATTTTGACAAATTTATTCTCTGCTTACCACTTATATGAATGAAATGATTTAACATTTTAAAACTTCTGATGACCAATTGTAAGCAAAACATTCAAAACATTTTTCTCATTTCACAACAACTCTCCCAAACCTGTTCATCATGTTTAGCACTTGGAATTTTGAAAATCAGCTCTTCAACATCAGTTGTCGAAAATCTTTTTGCATTTTTCAAAAGTTTATGCTAAAACACTCCGAAAATCTTTTTGGATTTTGAGTTTAAAAGAAATGCAGATAAGAAATATTTACAGACAATATTTTTGTGAGTTTGTGTAAGAGGATCATATCAGTTTATGAGATAAATCACCAACACCGTTAAGCTTTAAACATTTTAAGTTCTAAACGATTCACTTAGATTGTCAGTATACTGGTCCACTTAAATTCTCACACAAAGTTCAACTGTTTCGAGATACAAGATTAATGTTTTAAGCACTTAAACTTATTCATGTGTCCCACCACTTGAATATACTCCCGTATCCAGATCCCAATATTCAGTCTTACAGGTGAGTATACCACAGATGATATCTGTAAGGGGTTAGATGCGAAGAACCGTGAGAGCTCATGTCAGAACTTCCGTTCAGCAGAGAGATAACGGCTTCGACTTTTGGTGGGTTCCCTTTAGAGAATCATTTTTTACAACAGCACATGATTTACATTTTTCAATGTTTTATCATTTTTTATGCTGAGGGTGGGCTATATTTCAAGCAAGCGTAAAGTATTCTCCGGGGACTAGGCCATTACTTCTGCAAAATCAGAAGTCCCGGGATAATACCCCAGATATCACTGAGCATAAAGACCTAGTATCTCAGAAAGAGGGACCTTTCAAACAAGATTTCGGGGGTTACCCATATATCCAAGAGATGTTACCCACGATATAAGAAAGTTTAATATTTAGGTTTATATCTCGTCACAATCTACTAAATGTGCAAAAATCTACTGACACATCATCAGTGAGACCGTTTATCACATTTTACTTTCCAATTCTTTAGCATGCTGCGATAGTCCACTGATGTACTATCATTTCCTCTTTTTGACAACAAAACTCATTTTTTCTTTTATCATGTTTTTTTGGCTTTTTCAAATTTTCAAATGTTTTTGGATTTTCCGAAATTCTTACTCCCCTTAAAATTCAAACATTTAAAGGAAATTTGAAAACAAACTGTACAAGTAAAATGACAACTGATATCAAATCACTTCAATTCGCCATCCACTTGGCATAAACAATCAGAACTCCCCCTCACAACAAAACATTTTCCCATTATGATTTCAAAACACTTAAGTTTGTTTTAATCAAATGGTTTTTCCGAAAAATTAGTTTTGTTGATTTCATAAAATCACTTGTAGGTTAGGGGTTTTGTTCATCACATTGTTCTTCTTTAATCATTTGAAAAATTTAACAATTTTTAAGTTCAATCAACAAATATCACTTGTAGAAAATCAAGTACAACTTAATGTCCCTGATTTACCACTTGTAAGTCGAAATATCACACACGTGAATTTCTTAAGAAATATGCCGATACCTGCTCCACTCTTACCAACCTGGGAGCTCCGGCAAGTCCAGAGTTTATTGATCATAATAGGTTCCATCCCAGTCACAAACCTGGGACGAAACACCCTTACCTGGTTTTTTCAATTTTTTCTCATAAAACTCCTTCACCCCTTTGACCTTCCCATCAACCATTTTTCCAAAGATGTGTTTCACTGTGGGGTTAAAGGCCTTTTCAACATCAAATTCTTTCTTATCAGAGAAAAATTGATTTGAAATTTCTATTTTCCCAACTTTTTGCTTAAAATTTTCAGCCCTCAATGGTGAAAAATTTGCATCATCCATTGGAGGTACTGATGTCTCCAACTTTAATTCAACATGTGGCTCCTCTGACTTTGTGAAATTAGATTCATCACCAGAAGATAACTCCTCTGATTTTGACATATCAGAATCATTGCAAGAACTATCATCAGATTTCTTAACAACCCATTTTTGGTTGTCAAGATTTGCACTTTTCTTGTAAAACCTCTTTGAACATTCACCAATTTCAAATTTCAAATTTCAAATTTTTGAAAAGTTTAGTTCTTTCAATTGGTGGTTCAAATTCAACCACTTTTTCTTTCAGTTTAGAAACTCCCTGTTTAGTTTGAATTGCCTGTGAACAATTCACTGCAATATGTCCAATTCTTCCACATTTAAAACAAGTTCGAGTTTCCTTCTTCTGATCAGCAGATTTCATTTCTTCTTGCTTCTGTGCAAGAAAATCTCTGTTCGATTGCTTTCTGAACAATTTTTCTTTTTCTTCCTCAGAAGATGTACCTGAAACAAATATCATTTTTGATTTAAAATCTCGAACATATTTTCATTTTTATAATTTTCTGGTGGAATAAAACCCAGACCTTTCTTTTTGAAGTTACCGTTATGATTTGGTTTCTTTCGATAACCAGAATCAGAACTATAACCCTTTTTCTTATTTTCTCTTTGTTTAATTCTTGAGGTGTATTTTTTAGGTTTTTCAGAAAGATTTACATCTTTTATTTCAGAAATATTAATTTCTGTTAGTTTGAAAACCTTTTTTATCAATTCAGTTTTGACACCTCTTATTGGAAATTCTTCATCAAAATATAATTTGTCAGAATCATTCAAAGTATATGCCACTTTGAATGTCTCGTCATTCAAATTAGATTTTGATAAAAGAAATTCTTTATTGTACACCCATTTCTCCCTTTTGACTGAAGTAGACATATCGGACTCAGACTTTGACTCTGGTTTTGACTCCGACTTTGACTCCTCCATTTCATCGTTATCTAACACATGATCCACCACTTTCTTCATTAATTGAGATTGTTGATTAGTGTCAGACGATGTAAACGTGACATCAATATTTTCTGGCAAGTTAACTGAACATTCAGACTCCCACTTTAAGTTGGTTGCCTTTTTGACTCTTTCTGAATTTGGATTCCTTGGCAAATATCCATTTTCAAGCGGGGGTGGACACTTGTTGTAACTGACACCTTGTTTCTTACCAGATGTCTTTACTTTAGTATCCTTCATCTTTTCTTTCTTCTTTTCAGGAGTCTTATCTTCAGATACCATTTGTTCTTTAGTTACTTCATCTTCTTCAAAAGCCTTCATGCCTTCAACAGTTGGATAAATCCTGTCAATGACATAAGAAGTACATGAGTAACTTTTTAAAAAACGATTAACTCTCTCAGTTTCAATCCTTTGAGTTTCCAGTTTCTGTTCCAGAGCAGCACACTTCTCGATATAATTGTTCACAATTTTCTGTTTTATCATGAACGCTCCTTGATGTATCTTCATTGCTGTTGCATGTTCTTCACTTGTTTCATTGTACATATTCATGGCTTTGTTCAGAACATCGTATGATTCTTTCAACCTGTTCATGTTGTTAATCAATTCGCTGTTTTTCTTCTTTATGATCTTACAAGTTTCACAATTCACTGGAATCTCTCTTGCATCAGCTTCTTCATCAATCTTGAAAGCTGGAACTTCTTTCACTTTTCTTCTGGTCACCAGAACATCTTCATCATCACTGCTAACCGGTGTTTTGATTTTCTTCTTTTTCTTTTTAGCTTTCTCATCTTCACTATCACTTTCTTCCATCATCTTCAAGTGCTTTGCCATTCTTTTAGCATAATAATCATTATCAACATCACTATCTTCTTCAATTCGAGCAACAAAAGCTTTGGCTTTTAGCATTTCTTTATCCGGACAGTAATCATCCCAGCTAAAATTTTCCCAACTGAAACCCTCTGGTAATTTTTCATCATCTTGATCTATCAAACATGCTTTACCATCAGCTGAAATATATTTGTCCCAATTGAAGTCTTCTTGATTCACCAAACATGCTCTCTTTGAAGATTCTTCAATCTCCTTTCTTCCATGAGCAGTTTGCAGTTGTTGTTAATGTGGCTGTTGAGAAACTTGATGATAAATCGATTTCCGATATTAATCATTGTTGTTGAATGGATTTTGAGCTCCACTTGCTTCACAATTAGTGCACTCCCTCTTGAAGTGTCCCTTTTCCCTGCAACGAAAACAAGTAACTTTAGATTTATTAAAACCTAAATTAGAAACACATGCATCACGGAAATCATCTCTTCCCGTAATTTGTTTAAACTTTTCAGCTCTTCTCAACACACTTGCCAAACACCATCTTATATCCATTAATTCCATTTCTTCAGCATCTATTTGATCGTAATCCTCTTTTGTAAGCATTGGATTTCCGATCCGACCTGCCACAAAACTTCCATAGGACTCTAACACTGTTCCCAACAAAGACATATGGCTTTTTGCAACTTCTTCAGAATATTCCTGATCATTTTCAAGATTCAATACAATATTGCATTGTATTTTCTTGCCATTTTTGGTTGCTGAAATGTTCGGATCAAATGATGGAAATGATGAGAAACTTGTATTGCTGTTTGATCCTTTTGATGAACTTCCAGATGAATTCTTAGCATTGAATGCAGTTTTAACTTTTGGTGACATGTTGGTGGTTTTGTCATTTATCCCTGCTTTGTAATAAAGCCCAATGTCTTGTTCACCATCGAAATCTTTCATTCTTGAAATCTTTCTCTGTTCCATTTCTTGAGCCTCAATCTTTTCAATGAATTTACTTAGTGTCAGACTGCTAAAACCATTCTTGTTCCTTAGCATCATGAGATATGTGCCCCATGTCTCGTGTGGTAACGCATCAGCTAGCTTTTCAATCAGCTCCTTATTATCTTTATTGATGCTCAATCTCTTCATGTTCATTAAAAAATTGCAGTATCTTTCAATAATTTGCTTTGTGCTCTCATTTTTCAAACCACGAAACAGATCAAACTCTTTCTTCAAAAGTGATTTTTTGTTTTTAACCATTTCTTGACTACCAATAAACTTTGATTTTAAAGCTTTCCCAATCGAATAAGCACTTCCATTATGTTGCAATAAAACCAAGATGTCTTCTTTCACAGCTTGTTGTAGTAGACTTAACATCATTTTTTCGTTTTTGTATTTCTTTTTATCATCAGCACTTATATCTTTAATTGCAATCTCCTCTTCGTCATCATTCGTCGGTCTAACATATTTCGTTTCGACACATTCCCAAGCATCCAAATAATTTGCTTGAACCCAGTTTTCAAAACGTCATTCCCAACCTTTATACTCCTCGATGTTCACGAGCTTAGGCGGTTTTTGCATAGTCCCCGTTTCATATTCCAAAATTGTCTGCTGTGTAATAGTAATCGAGGTAGCAAAGGCGTTATAAAATTCCTCTTCCATGTTTTGATTTTTCAAAGTTCACAAAACTGTCCTGTTCAAATGAAATTAACTTCCAAACGGAATTTCTTTCAAACGATATTACACAGTTCAAACAGAATAGCCTACAATGACAACTTCAAGCGAAATCAGTTTTCAAACGGAATACCAGTTTCAAACGGAATACCTAATTCCGTATGAACAAACACACTTTTCAAACGGAATCACTAATTCCGTATGAAATTTCAAACGGAATTATAACTTGAAGCGGAATATCTGTTTTCAAACGGAATTACTCAAGCGGAATACCGGTTTCAAGCGAAATCAACCAACTTCTCAAACGAAATACCAGTTTCAAGCGGAATTAACCATCTAATTCCGTGTGAAATGCTGCTGATGTCATCATACTCGAGCTGTTTTTCAAGCGGAATTACCAATTTTATCAATTTTAGATTGAATTTGAGTCCAATTCTTTCAAGGCTTTGTTAAAACAGTATTGCGCACATAATGTGAGAAATTTAGCCGATTTTAACCGTGAAAAGTTGTTAATTTTGAAAAAGAAGGTGTAGAAATCAGAAATTTCAGCTGAATTGGTATGAACTCTTCTTCCTGAGCTCTGATACCACTTGTAGGATCGTTTTCTGACCCGAATTAGTCGATCAGAAGAGTTTTTCTCAATACGAGTGGTGGAAACAAACGTATCAAGTTCAATTCAGCTAGAATATTCACTTTAAACTGTTGTATGATTGATTTGACAAAGATATACAGCGAGATGACACTTCGGCAGCACTTCGTGGCTTCAACCGGAATCACAGAACTTCTCCAAACGAAATCATGCACCACATATATATAGGCGTGGTAATTCCGCTTGAAACTGTCACAAGCGAAATTACATTCAAGCGGAATTACTAATTCCGTTTGAACTTGGCATGATTATTTCAAGCGAAATTACAACTTGTAATTTCGTTTGAAACTGCCTCTCACCCTATATTTGAAATTTTTCTCGTACAACGTGCCCTGATCTATCTACAAACATACAAGACTCGATACAAAACAAAGTCGACAGACGCATGCACCAACAGTGTTTAACTCTGATAACATATTTCCTAACTACGGTCCTGATGAAATTTTCCGCTGCCAAATTGATAAACACCGATACCACTGAAACTGGCTCGCGGCCGCCCGCTCCCGGGTTGTTAGGGAACGGGGGCTGTGACATTGTTTTAATACTAAAAACATGTTTAACTTCTTTAAAAACCATGATCATGTTAATCTTGTAAATAACCTTGGTTTCTTGAGAAGATTATTTTTGAAATCATCCATTTTCAAGACTTATAACATGTATCAATAATCATCATACACAAAAACAAGCTTATATTCTAGTTCATGTTTAACATAAAGGATGATCATTACTAATTTCACAAGCTTCATCCTCATACTAGCTAGATCATGTGTTTAATCATCATCTAGCAAGCTTCTTATGATGATCAACATCATAAACACAAGAAATCAACAATCAAGTATCATATATACACTAAAACAACTTAGATTTTTATGTTATTAAGCTTTATGTTAGTGATCATCTTCATGTTTCTTTGAGATTCTTATGATTAACAAGTTACATAATCTTTTAACCACTAAAATTAGAAGCAAAATCAAGTTGTGAGAAGCTTACTACTAGCTCTATGGCTAGGGAAGAAATCAAGATGAAGATGATGATGAAGGAGGTGGACAAAAGCTCTTGGTGAAGGTCCTTCAATCTCCAATGCTTCCAAGCTTCTTAACTTTGCTTCTTGCACCTCTAGATCACCTTAGATTGCTTGATAATGGATGTATGAGTGTGTGGGTTTGGGGCTGAGAGCAAGAGGGGAAATGGGAGGTGAGTTTGTGAGTTGAAAGTTGAGAATGAAAATGGCGGAGGTCTTATGGTTTTAAAACAAGTTCTTCCAACATGTGTAGACCCTTTGGTTAATGTGTTTCAAGATCAAATGACAAATCAAGTAAACAATTAAAAGAAATCACAAGTGGGTCCCCACTTGTGATCGTCCACATTAGGGGGGGGGGGTCTTGGTTGTAATGTAATGGTAAGTTAGAGATTAGGGTTGGATTTCAAGTATATTAGTTAGTGTTATAAGTGTTATGTTTTTATAAGATGTATTATGATGGTCGGTGACCATAACTAGCTTCGTAACACTAAAACAATGCTTCTAGTGAAAATTTGGTGTTTCGGGTAGTGTCCGGTTGTTCGGTTGGTTACCGGTTCGTTAAGGTGCTAAATTACGCAGTTTAGTGTGCTTTATGTAGTCTTTTATGACAGTTTTGATTCTCGACACTTATGAAGGTATTCTGGACCATTAAACCATAATTCTGCATTATATTTTTGGAGTTAAAATGCTGAAAATTGCTGAATTTTATTGTTTTCTGCAGAATTCTGCAGTTTTAGAGTGTTTCGGGCACTTTTCGGCACTTAAACTATCACTCGGAAGGCAGTTTTGTAATCCCTACTTTCCTACACACTATACTAGTGTAACTCTTGGTTCCGGACTCATTCTGTGTCTTAACATCATGTCTTTCTGAGTACTGAACTCCCATCAGTACTTATAGTGTGTCTGATAAGTGTGCTAACTTTGTTCTGTGCACTATTTGAACCATACTGTGCTGCATGTAATAATGGTAAACAATCTTGTAACATGAAATGCATTTGTATGTATATGACATGAATCAGAAAATCATTTGTCTCATTAATTTAATCATGCATAGTCATCAAAGCACAAATTACTGTTTAATATTGTACGGATACATGGGAAAATAGCTAGTTGTCACATTAAATATGGCGGATTGCCGCCAACAACTTGTGTTTTGTATGAGCTATGGAGAGAAGCGCCCATCTTACCCATACAAAGCAAAGAAACACATATTAAAAAGCATAATCGTGAGAGTAAGAAGCAACGGAATCATTTGAAAAGTGACATCTTACCACTTCTTTATAGACGTAGACTCCATACCCGGGCTTGAGTGAAAAATTGATATGTTCTAATTTGAAAATTTGACAATACAAAACAATGAAAATAGTAAGAATCAGTTGTGCAAGAAAAGGAATAGTATATGTCAAACATACTTCAATCAGTTCACATCAAGATTCTTATATGAACATACGGGGTACAAGCAAAAAGAATAATTTAAACCTAATAAGCATAGCAAGAAGAGATGCAATGCACGTACCTAGATCAATTTGACTTCACATGAACCTCAATCATGTCATCATCTTCCAACTAAAGGTTGCTAGGAGTAGCCGAGGGGTCGATTTTATCAACATGAAAACAAAAGAATAATGTTTTCTACGGTGTTCTTCGCTTTGTCAACATACAATTTAAAAAGCCGCTCAAAATTATCATTCTACAAAAAGTCCATTATTTAAGTCAGAATCACATACAAATGTCATATATAACAATTTAATATTAATGTATACTTTATATATTTTAGCATAAAAACCAACATTGTAAACTCGAAACTTCTTCGGCCCATCTTTGTCTTGGATGGATATAATTATTTTTGGTCTTTCTATAACGAGTTTTGAAGGCTTCTCAGTAGGACTTCAAAAATCAGAATTCATTGAGGTTTTAAATCATAACGATTTCGGATTGTTAAAGTCCTACTGAGAGAAGACTTCAAAACCAAGCTGTAGAAAGACTGAAAATAGTTATATCCATCGAAGACAAAGATGGTAAAATCAACATCATTGATATGATAAAATAATAATGCCTCTTTAGCCAGAAAATCTATGGTCAGAAGTCCTTGTAATAGACTCTTTTCTTTACCGTTCATAGTAAATTACAAAATTACCCCTCTACTAAGTAAAAGATAAATAAAAAAAATTGTACAAAACATGAAAAGTTTCACTGCAATAAATATAGGGTTGAAGGAATCTAATATTAATGTATATTATCTGTCTTTTAGCATAAAAAACCAACCTTGTAAACTCAAAACTGTTTTAGCCCATCTAAGTCTTGGATGGATATAACAATTTTTGGTTTTTCTACAACGGGTTTTGAAGGCTTCTCAATACGACTTTAACAATTCGAATTCATCCAGGTTTTAAATTATAACCTCATTTGAAAATAATCAGCATCAGCATCTGCTTAAATCATTCATAATCATCAATTAGACATAACCTAGATCATACGCAATTCAAAAAAACAATAAAAAAGACAAAAATCCTTATATATAATTAGAAACATAACATACCGTGGTCAAGGCAGACGAAATTTAAAGGCTGAAGGTGACTGTAACACCAATTTCCAGATCGTCACCATCATTTTCATGATCAGCAATATGGCTATCTATTGCATTTGCATGAGCAAGTTCAGTAAGCAAAATAACACTTGCTGGGTCACGTCTCATCAAGTTATCAACATCATATCTTCTAAAAGTATTTACAGCTTCTAAAAATATTTCTGAAGAACATAGATGAACATTGTTTAACGAATCATAAGTAAGTGGAACATCTGAAAGACGTACAGAAACAGTTTTTCCTTCATGAATAAGATTAATGTTATGTATCTCCTCATCACATGGAACTGCAACAAAAAATGTATAATGAGTGTTATATGTTGGCTTCTTATAATCATACATTAATTACACAAGCTTGTGGAATAAGTCAACTAAAGAACAAAGTTACAGACATGTAAATTGGGTTGGCCCAACTCAAATCAAATTCATTCAGTCATTAATTAATTAGCCCAAAACTGTATATGAACAAAAGCCAAATAGTAAACCTTGACTCATTATACTAACCGTTTGTAACATATGTTAGATCTTTTCTAAGCCGACTGGAACCAGGTTCGTTACGAGCTCCAGATCGACATAGGCAAGTTGCAACCAAAGAACTTGGTGTGTCAAATGTTGGATTTCTTAGAAAGCCCATGTTTCATATGGATTCAAAATAATTATATTGAAAAAAGTAAAATGTTATTGACGATTACAAAAATGAAAACATAGCATTTGTCGAGCATGTTGACTTCTTTGTATTGGATGATTAACAGATACTGCATAAACAAACTGATCTTATATATTACAAATTAGAATAACTTCCGTTCACACACCAGACCTGCACAACCGTATTTGTTGTACATTAGTAAATTACAAAACTACCCATGTACTATGTAAAAGATAAATAAAAAAAACTTGTACAAAACTTGCAAAGTTGCACGACACTCAATATATAGTTGAGGCTCTTCCTCATCTTCCTTTTTCGAAGTAGCTTTAAGAATACCGTTGACATCAACCCCTTGTCATTTTAAAAGTGCTACAAATACAAAACAATCATTAATAAAATGTAAAATAATAACAAAACTTAGTTATAAAAATAGTATGGCATAACTAACCAGCCACCTTGCCCCTAGCCTGTTTAGATGCTACCACATGAGTCGGTTGAGGCCACCAGTCAAACTTGGCTGAAAAGATACTCTTTCAAAATTTTTGATAATGCGAGTTATTGTAGATTTTGGTATGTCTTGGCCACGTAGATATTAGTGTTTGAAATAGCTTTCTACGTCATAAAACGAATAATAATTTCAAACAATAAATGTTTAAACTCATAGTAATAAGTAAACTAAATTGATAAAAAAAGATTAAGATGTTTAAAATTTAAAGGGTTATTAAAACAGTAACAATTACATAGGAAAATGAAAACTAGTCAAACATTTAAAATCTAATAAAAGGAATTATGAAATTTTAACTTTAACACCATTTAGTACTGAACTTCTCAGTGTATATCCCTGAGCTTTGTCATGAACTGCAAGTCTCTATCACCACATTCTATGTTACTCGCAACACACCAGTCACGAACTGAAGTGGTAGGCATTGCCATCAAATTTCTCGAAACCTAGTCTCTTGTCAGCAATCCAAGTTGTAATCCATCAAACACCTCTTCAACTCTTGAAGAGTAGTCTTGTCTGCATAAACTTGTTCTTCGATTTGTTTAAGAAATCCCTGCTTCAAATCACCAGATTGTAAAGAGGTTTGATGCCATAGTTATCTTTTGAACTGATACAATAAGTGAATCAGTGTATGATTCAAAATTATATAAGGACAATGGTATGATATAGAGAAATAAAAATTAAATATCTAAAAACCCAAAGGTCCGAATTAAATGCAAATATTGAATTAAAATTAATATTTAAAATGTAAAACACAGACATAATTTTGAAATCAGTGAACATTTAATGAATTAGGAGGGAAAATATTAAAATACGCGTAAATATACTTTGAAAAAATGATTTTCATTGGAAAGTAAATGGAATTAAATATATAGTGAGTAGAATGATTATTTGAAAACCCAATGGGCGAAATTTATAGTTTAGAAAATAGATTATCATAATTATGAATTGTCTCTTTGTTTTTCGTATTATTCCTAGTAAAAACGATAAAAGGGGATGATTAGTTTAATACAAAACATCAACAAACAACTTTTAAAAACTCTTCAACCAAAAACACCACCATGATTGTAATGGCAAACAGAAGTTTTTACCATTCGGGGATACTAACGAAGTTAGAAAAAACTTTTTCAAGATAGTCACTTGAAGAACCGAGAACAGACATAGATATAAACAAAAAAGTTGGTATTCTAAAGGAAAAATATTATAACCAAACTTGGAGTAGTATTGCATTGGTTGATGAAGTTCTGCATTCTGTTCCTTCTGAGTTCAAGGATAAGGCAGAGGAATTCATTACACAAATATTGAAACAAGATCAGAAGATTTGTGACATGTTATTTGATTTGCAAAATAAAAGAGGAAATGAAATTGAATTGAAGAAGGAGAAAGTGAAAGAAATCCTAGAAAGTGTTCAATGGTAATAGTAATATTTTAATATTTTTTAAAATCTAAGTTTTGTAATACTGTTTATTATCGAATGAACAAAATTTGGAGTTTGTTTTTTGTTGTTTATCATAATCAGGACTCAGGAAAGGTGACCATCAATATTTCGGTAAAATATGCAAAAAAAAAAAAAAATTCAGTAAAATAATAAAAATGCATAAGAATATACAGAATCCTTCATCTGAAAATTATCAGCACCAACGAAGCTCCTTCTTCCGGTGCGACAACAATAGATTACTGATGCAAACTAATTTTAAGTGCAAATGCATTGTTCACAGAATACCCAAAGTTCTTGCCCTAAATTACTAATGCAAACTAATTTTAAGTGCAAATGCATTGTCCACTGCATCATCAATATACCACATATATACTTTCTTGCTTTTTATGCTCTATAGCACAACCACAAATGTAATACCAATTCAACTAATTGATAACCAAAAAACTATACAAATTGATAAAAAAATATTTATGTATTTTTTATCCCAACATTTAAAAGATTTAGAGATAAATTAACATATACATAACTACCTTAAAAAATAAAATTAATATGTAAATTAGAACTTTAAAGTATTAGTTAGGTGTGACAATATGGGTATAAATTTTTTAGCGAATACTATCAGCCTTACCTTACACTACGAAGCTCATATTCTCAAATCCAAAACCTTCACCAAACAACCGCTTAATAGCTTCTGAATGATTCCTTTAAAACTTTTGCAAAGAGTATAGCAGATGCGATATATATATATATATATATAGTGTGAGGTTCATTGGGGAACACTAAAAAAGTGGGGAACAGTGGGGAACCGACTCAAACGAACTCCGATTGGACTCATTCCAGCGGTTTTGGAATCGTCTCGTCGAACCCTAACTAGGATCTCTTAACCCTAAACCCTAAATCATAACCCCTAAACCCTAAATATATTAGGGTTTGGCTTTTAGGGTTTAGCTTTAGGGTTTAGGGTTTAGCTTTAGGATTTAGCTTTAGGGTTTAGCTTTAGGTTTAGCCTTTGGGGTTTAGCTTTTAGGGTTTATAGTTTAGATTTTTACGGTTTAGCTTAGGTTTTAGCCTTATTTTTTAGCTTTAGGGTTTAGAGTTTAGGAGTTAGGATTTAGGATTTAGGGTTAAGAGATCTTAGTTATAGTTCGACGAGCCGGTTCCAACGCCGCTGGAATGAGTTCAATCGGAGTTCGTTTGAGCCCGTTCCCCGTTGTTCCCCACTTTTTTAGTGTTCCCCAATGAACCTTCCCCTATATATATATATATATATATATATATATAAGATCTAAAAAAGAGTATATACAACCTCTAGTAAAAAAATATATAAAAGAAAGATAAGAGGTATGAAGGTAAGAGGAATGTATACCTGGTTTTCCATTCAAGTTTCTGCTTGCTTTCAAAAAGTAACCATACATATCTTAACAAAAAGAACACCAAGCACTTTGACATGCAATAATGTTGTAGTGAATTTGATAAAAAAACATTAATAAAATGTATTAAATACCATCATTAGTTTATAAAAACTGATGAATAAAGGGATTTGTAATGTCAACATTTTAACATAGCTGTGAAAATGCATTAAAAATATGAGAAAGTCATGAGAAAACATAAGATTATTTCAACTATCAAAACTATTAATCAAAATTAGGATGCATTACTGATGTAGCGTGTGTTACGAAAATGAAGATCAAACACGTTGATTCTACGAATACCCGTGTAGTTCTTCCCCAACCCCAAAATTCAACCCAAAGGGCACGGAATTTGAAGTGAAATATGAGTTATCTCAAAATTCAAGTCTGATCTTTCACATTACTAGAGCAACATATAAATAGAAACAGAAATTTGAAATGGTCCTAAAAAAGACAACGGGCCAAACACACGCCCAAAAACAAAATGCCCAAAACAGTTCAAAAAACATAAAAACGTAAATAACTAATAGAAATAAGTGTTTTTTGGCCCGGACGATGACCCAAACTGTCACGGCCCGACCCGGTTTCCCGGTTCGGATGCCGCGGGACAGAAAACCCATGGTATTTGTATTTAATTTTGGCAGCGGAAATTTTAACAGGATCGTTTAAAACCGAAAACCTCCATTTATTTCATTTCGAATTTCGGGATAAACCCCGTAATTTACAATAAAGGAATTTCGCTGGGAAATTTCCTGGTTACAAAAAAAAACATGTTTATTTATTTACTGAGCCACTTTCTTCAAGCTGTAGTGCTACGCGGCACTTTTCCATGGTTCACAGTAAATCACCTGAAACATGTTTACAAAGATTTTATCAGCGGGGAAATACTGGCGAGTCATTAAATTTGTTCAAAACGACACATTATTATCATTTACAGCATTAAGAGTTTTCACATTTGCCCCTATCTATTAATTAGCTGGTTCAGTTGTCACTCGACCGTATCTATGACCGTGGACATATCACTAAGTTAGGCTCGCCCACCTAACGTGATAAATCATTAGTAGTAATGTGCACAAAACCCCCACATACTGCCAATAATTAAAGATTAGCAAAGACTTAATCACTGCAAAGCATAACTGGAAAACATTTAGGGTTTTGCAAAGTAACTTTGATAAAAACAGAATGACTCACATTGCAAGTTTAGTTGGGCAGGGTTTGGCCTACTGATTAAGCTTGATAACCTAGTTAAATAACAATGCACACGAAACTAGGTTAGTAACTTAAACATCCATCGGATCGCTTTCAATCAACCGGACATTGTATCGTAGCAGTGATCGAGTTAATACCCCGTAATCGTAGCAGCGTATCCCTACTTCGAATGTAAATTTTAAGCAGAAAGAAAGTGATTTTGATGATTTTTGCGAGCACAGACGAAATGCCCATGCACGTCCCATTTATAGCAAAATTTTGAGTCTTTCGTGGCCCGCGTAAACCTGAAGAAACATCTTACGCGGCCCGCGAGGGCCACCCTAGCTACGGCTAGGGATAGCATGTCACTTGTAGGCTTTCCACGTGTCTGACACGTGGCCTAAAGCTTATCTGGATCATCAACAAGCTATCGCGCCCCGCGTTAGCTTAGCTTAATCGCGCCCCGCGTTAGCTTAGCTTAATTCTTACGCGGCCCGCGAGCGACCAATAAAATTGAATTCCTTTATTTTTTACAAGGATTAGGGTTTTAGGTGTCCGGGTTTCTACTTACGGAGCGTTTTAGGACAATTTCGCGCAAGTCCTTACACAAACCGCCGTTGGCGGTTTGCAACAAGATGGAGCTCATTCTCACGTTCGCACGCCCAAAACGGACCCCCGTAGCCCAAGTTAGAGCCATTTTAGTGAATCCCCTTTTGTTACACGATCTTGGGCCTCCAAATACAAGATGGCCCGCTCTTCCACACTTGGGCCCGCATCATTCCCGCTTGGGTAGACAAAATTCGACCTCGAATCTGCAGCAACCTCATCATCAGACGAATCCCCATGAAAAGGCAGCAAATGTTTGACATTGAAAACATCAGAACAACGAATGTGGCTTGGTAACTTCAGACGATAGGCATTAGAATTTATCTATGCTTTTGGTCTGCAGCTTGCTTGTACTTTAAATTAGCGTGGGCCAAGTTATCCTGCACAGCTTTATGAACTTCATGTAACCCAACCTCAAAATCTTGCACCTTCTTGGGAACAGGAGCTGGGGAAGGAAGTGACATCAAATCAAGAGGACCCCGAGGCTTAGCAGAATAGACCACTTCAAATGGGCTAAACCCAGCACTCCTATTAACAGCATGATTATGAGCAAACTCAGCCTGACAAAGCTTTTGATCCCAAGACCTCACATGATCACCCACAAGACACCGCAAAAGATTACCAAGTGACCGATTGACAACCTCCGTCTACCCATCAGTTTGTGGATGGTAAGCACTACTAAAATTGAGCTGAGTGTTCACCATTTTCCATAGACTGCGCCAAAAATGACTCAAGAAACGAGTATCCCGATCAGAAACTATAGAGGATGGCAAACCATGCAAACGATAGATATCCTGAAAGAACAACTGAGCCACATTAACTGCATCTGTTGTCTCCTTGCAAGGAATAAAGTGCATCATTTTTGAAAACCGGTCCACCACTACAAAGATCGAATCATTACCGTGCTGAGTACGGGGTAATCCCAACACAAAATCAATGCTAATATCTACCCAAGGCTGCTGAGGAATGGGTAGAGGCATATAAAGCCCTGCATTGGTAGTTGTGCATTTTGAAACTTGACAGATCCTGCAACGTCTAACAAACCGATCAACATCCCTCCGCATAGTAGGCCAAAAATAAGAAGACTGCACCAATCGTAAAGTACGGTCTCTCCCCACATGCCCTTCTCCATGCAGTTCTTTAATTATTTGAAGGCGGAGGCTGGAATTGGGAATACATAATTGATTTTCCTTAAAAAGAAAACCGTCATGCACAAGGAAATCTATCCTTTTCCCAAACTGCACGTCCTGCAAAAATAACAGAAAAATATGGATCTGTTGTGAGCTATTCCATGAGATTGTCTTGCCCGGGTACAACAACTCTCATAGAAACAAGCAGGCTACTCCTCCTACTCAAGGCATCCGCCACCCGATTCGAAATTCCAGATTTATGCTTCACAACAAAAGTACACTTTTCCAAGAAAGCCATCCACCGTGCATGCTTATGTGATACTTTATCTTGACTGCGGATATACCTCAACGAGTCATGGTCTGTAAATAAAACAAACTCCTTGTGAAACAAATAGTGACGCCAATGTTTCACAGCCTGGACCACTACATAAAATTCAAGATCGTAAGTGCTATAACGCAACTTCGGCCCAGTCAACTTCTCACTGAAATAGGAAACTGGACATCCCCCCTGACTTAGGACTGCCCCAATACCACCCTGCGAGGCATCCGTGTGCAACTCAAAAAACCCGAGAAAAATATGGCAATATTAGAATTGGTGCTGTTGTAAGCTTTTCCTTGATTAACTGAAAAGCTGATTCTGCCTCCTCAGTCCATATAAAAGTCTTCCCTTTCATGTAGTCAGTCACTGGCGCCTTAAGGGAACTGAAATTTCGAATGAACCGTCTATAAAAAGAAGCAAGACCATGGAAACTACATACTTCAGTTATTGTAGTTGGAGTTGGCCATTGCTTAACAGCCGCTACCTTTGATTCATCCACCTGTATGCCGTCTCCAGAAACAACATACCCCAAAAATAGGACCTTAGGGACCATAAAGACACACTTCTTTTTGGCTGCATACAAGTTATCCCTACAGAGCAAGGTCAAAACCTGCCGTACATGCTTCACATGCTCGTCAAAATTAGGGCTATAAATAAGAACATCATCAAAATAAACCACCACAAATTTACCAATAAAGGCCTAAACAACTGGTTCATGACCCGCATAAACGTACTAGGGGCATTGGATAAGCCAAAAGGCATCACTAACCATTCATACAACCCCTCACGAGTCTTGAAGGTGGTTTTCCACTCATCCCTAGGCCTGAGTCGGATCTGGTAATACCCATTCTTCAAGTCAAGTTTTGTGAAAATAGTGGCACCGCTAATTTGATCAAGTAAATCATCAAGTCGGGGAATCGGAAATCTGTACCTTACAGTGATCTTGTTGACTGCACGTGTGGTACCCGCGGAAAATCCACAGTCATCCTGAGTTAATGTCTTGCTGTTTTTTTTTTGGATTACTTGTCAAATTTCGGGACGAAATTTCTTTCAAGTTGGGGATGATGTGACAACCCGAGTTTTCAAGGTCCTTACTCGACACGTCACTCGTTTCGCATAGTGTTTTCATAATTCGTTTGCATTGTAACTTGTTCATGTTTGGTGTTTTGTATTATTGTTTGGTTAATTAATAAAAGCATATGAACTGGTTAAGATTGGATAGACTTGTTACATGCATCCTTTGTGAGACGAAACACTAGACTTTCGTCCTCATCACTCTTCGACGAAACACTTGACCTTCGCCACACCCCTCAGTCGACGAAACACTGGACTTTAATCCAGTGGGGTTATTCGCCGGCATGGGCTTTTGCCCCAAGTGAGGCCCAAAGGTATCTAGGTTATAAGAACCGTGTATCCGCATAACTGTACGTAAGTTAAAGATTAGCGAAACCCTAACTCTTCATCTCTCAACGAACTGTCGGCAGCACCCATCCATTCCTTCGAAGATTTCTAGAACTTTCGTAATCATCCCATCAATCGGTTAGTATTCCATCACACTCCATATCGATTGATGATTATCTTGGTGATCGTGATCTACTGTGAATGTAGGATTATATTAGAAACCGTAATCGTATGTGATGATTAATTAAGGTTTGGATGTTTTGTTTGTTAATCGAATAGATTAGAACATACATGATAAGGAATTGATGGTTTGCATTCATTCATGATTTACTCTGCGATTCAATGATCTTGTTTGCTGAATTTATATTGTGTTAGTTATTGTATATGATTGGGTTATGACAATATGCATGATGAATTGTTTATGATTGATTCAAGAGAAGTTAGGAAACTGTATAGCTATGAATAAATCGAAACTGTAAGTGATTGTGACAAATAGTTGGACAGGAGGAAGAAGGACCTCCGGCGAAATACCATGTTTGGTATCAGAGCCACTGGTTATAGTGAACTAGGTTTTAAAACGTTTTTTATAAAACCAGACTATAACCGAATAGTTCAGAAAGCGACCTTGACACTCAGCTCCAGATTGCAAGGTTCGTCTCTTGTTTACTTGTTGCATAGTATATCTAGTATACACTATTGTATGATGTTGCATGCGATTGCACACACTTATCATTTCAGACTAGATTCATGTGTATTCACCTGCGATATGTGATTGATCGAGTCATAGTGCGATATCCCGTTAGCTTTCGTAGTTTATGTTTGTGGTGTTTTGTCTTGCTGCGGGAACTTGAGGAACCTTTTAGCATGAGTTGGGAGGAGCTGAGATAAACATGCAAATCGCATTTCTATTATGGGTGCACACATAATAGTAATGTGGGGTGCATGCGAGACCCAGTGAGATCTAACGAGTGTGAAAAGGGTTCCGCTTTGTTGTCTGATGTACTTGGTAATCTGCAGAAGTTGTTGTGAGTTTGACTCCTACCTTATCTCGACTCTTGACCTTTTCCCCTTCTCTTATATAGAATCATGAGCGGACGAGGTCACGGACGTGGTTACATTGCGATGACACAGGCTGAGCTGACAAACTTGATTAACACACGTGTGGCTGAGGCTTTGGCAGCCTATCAAGCTGGTACGATATGTGCCAATTACCCTTTATTCTTGTGTCGTGTACACAACTCTTACCCGTGTGATGTATTTTCTTTCATTCTTAGGTCAGCAAGCAAATCAGAATCAAAACAATCCACCTGCTTGTACGTTCAAGACGTTCATGTATTGTAAGCCACAGACCTTCAGTGGGACTGAAGGGGCTGTGGGACTTTTGCGTTGGTTTGAGAAGGCAGAATCGGTGTTTGTGATGTGTAACTGTCTTGCTGGGGACATAGTGAAGTATGCTACAGGCACACTCGAGGATGGTGCCTTGACATGGTGGAATGCCCAGGTTCAGATGTTGGGTATTGAGATGGCGAATGCCACTACTTGGGATGATTTTAAGGAGCTGATTAGGGAGGAGTACTGTCCTCGCGATGAGGTGCAGAAACTGGAGAACGAGTATTATGATCTGAAGATGGTGGGGTCGGAGATCGAGGCATACACAAAGAGGTCACATGAGTTAGCTAATATGTGCCCAAACTTATCACGACCTCCACACCGAAGAATCGAGCTGTACATCAAAGGGTTAGCCCCACAGGTGAAGGGTTTGGTTACAGTAGCGAATCTCAACAACTTGGCTCAGATTATCTGCTTGGCTCACAAGATCACGGATCAGGGGGTGGAGCGTGGCTCGCTACCACCGCGTGTTTCTGCCACTACTGCTGCTACAACCACAGCTACTACGCCCAGTCACAGAAGCGGCCAGACAATAGCAGCAATCGCAGTTTCAGTCAGACCTCCGTTAATCAAAGCCAGGGCAACAGTTCGGGTCAGGGTTCTTACGCGGGAAAGCTACCAAAGTGCAATAACTGCAACTATCACCATCGGGGGCCGTGTACCCGAGTATGTCACAGGTGCAACAAAGTGGGGCATATGGCCAGGGATTGTAGGGTTTCACTTCCGAACCAGCCGCAGCAGCTCACCCCGCAACAACAACAGCCACAGCAACAGGAAAGGCAACAACCCCAGCAAAACCGTGGAAATCATAAGGGATGTTTTCAATGTGGAGCCGAGGGTCACATCAGGCGAGACTGCCCTCAACTAAATCAGAATGCTGGTGGCAACAACAATGGGAACAATAACAACGGAAACAACAACAATGGGGGCAATGGTGGAAATGGTGCGCACGGGAGGGTGTTCACTATTGGAGCTGGGGAAGCCAGAAATGATGGCAACGTGGTGACTGGTACGTTCTCCGTAAACAACATATTTTCTTCTGTTTTATTCGACTCTGGTGCCGATTGGAGTTATGTGTCTTTGGGGTTTAGTCGTCAGTTGGGGTTGACTCCCACACCTCCTGTAAACAAGCATGTAGTAGAATTAGCTGATGGTAAATCGATTGAAGCTTCTCATGTCCTTTTCGGTTGTAAACTTAATCTCATGGGTCAAGTGTTCGACATTGACCTACTCCCCATTACTGTTGGTAGTTTTGATGTAGTGGTTGGCATGGATTGGTTGTCTAAACATCAAGCGGAAATTCTCCGTACAGAGAAAATCGTGCGTATCCCTCTCCCTAGTGGGGAATCTTTATTGGTTCAAGCTCATCGTAGTGGTGCCATGGTCGGCATCATCTCTGCCATGAAAGCCCAGAAGTGTCTACGAAAGGGCTACCCTGCTATTCTAGCTCTTGTTACCGATTCATAAGCTGAAGAAAGGAAGATCGAGGACCTTCCAGTTGTACGTGAGTTTTCGGACGTGTTTCCTGAAGAGTTACCCGGTTTACCTCCACATCACCAGGTGGAATTTCAGATTGACCTTATGCCAGGAGCAGCTCCGATTGCTCATGCTCCTTATCGTCTTGCACCAGGAGAGTTGCAAGAGCTATCGAATCAACTCCAAGAACTACTGGATAGAGGTTTTATCCGACCCAGTTCTTCACCTTGGGGAGGCCAAGTTTTGTTTGTGAAGAAGAAGGACGGATCTTTTCGTATGTGTATAGATTATTGAGAACTCAACAAGGTAACAGTCATGAACCGTTATCCTTTACCTCGTATCGATGACTTGTTTGACCAGTTGCAAGGGTCAAGTTTCTACTCAAAGATCAATTTAAGATCGGGTTATCATCAAATGAGAGTTCGAGAGGAGGATGTTCCTAAAACGGCTTTTCGAACGCGGTATGGGCATTATGAGTTTCTGGTTATGCCGTTTGGGTTGACGAATGCACCAGCGGTCTTCATGGATCTTATGAACCGTGTGTGCAAACCGTATCTCGATGATTTTGTTATTGTGTTTATTGATGACATCTTGATCTACTCTAAGAGTAAGGAAGACCATGAGTGATACTTGCGTCTTATTTTGGAGCTCCTTAGGAAGGAGCAACTCTACGCGAAGTTTTCTAAGTGTGACTTCTGGATACGAGAAGTGCACTTCCTTGGTCACATTATGAATGAATCAGGAATACACGTGGACCCTGCTAAGATTGATGCTATCAGGAATTGGGCGGCACCAAAGAATCCTTCGGAGGTGCGACAATTTCTTGGTCTCGCTGGGTATTATCAAAGATTTATCAAGGATTTCTCGAAGATCGCCCAACCTCTTACCTCGTTGACACAGAAAGGTGTTGTATATTCTTGGGGAAACAAGCAGGAGGATGCTTTCCAACTTTTGAAACAGAAACTATGCAGTGCACCGATCTTGTCCTTATCAGAAGGTACCGAGGATTTTGTGGTATATTGTGATGCCTCTATTCAGGGTCTCGGTTGCGTGTTGATGCAACGCGAGAAAGTAATAGCTTATGCCTCTCGGCAGTTGAAGATTCACAAGAGGAATTATACGACTCACGATTTAGAATTGGGGGCCGTGGTTTTTGTGTTGAAAATCTGGAGGCATTATCTGTACGGTACCAAATGCACCATCTACACCGATCACAGGAGCCTTCAGCATATTTTCGACCAGAAGGAATTGAATATGTGACAGCGTCACTGGGTGGAACTATTAAACGACTACGATTGTGCCATCAAGTATCATCCTGGTAAAGCTAACGTTGTAGCTGGTGCCCTTAGCCGAAAGGAGACGAAACCTAAGCGTGTGCGAGCTTTACAGCTCACTATTCACACAAACCTTCCTGATCAGATTCGTTCGGCTCAGAAAGAAGCGCTGAAGGAAGTAAACTATGAACCTGAATATTTACGGGGAATGGAGAAACGACTTAAGAAGAGATCAGACGGTATTTTTTATTTTATGGAACGGGTATGGATCCCTTTGTTCGGTAATCTTAGAGAGCTTGTGATGGACGGAGCACACAAGTCTCGATACTCTGTTCACCCGGGTTCAGATAAGATGTACCAAGATCTCAAAGTTATGTATTGGTGGCCGAAGATGAAAGCTAACATCGCGACGTATGTGAGTAAGTGTTTTACCTGCTCGAAAGTTAAGGTAGAATATCAGAAACCCTCAGGCCTGCTTCAACAACCAGAAATACCCATGTGGAAATGGGAAGAAATTGCTATGGATTTTGTCACTGGACTGCCAAGAACTCAAAACGGAAACGATACCATCTGGGTGATCGTTGACCGCCTCACAAAATTTGCGCACTTCCTCACGATCAAGGAAACGGATAAGTTCTCGCAACTAGCTGCTGTTTATCTCAAGGAGGTGGTTTCTAGGCACGGGGTGCCAACCTCCATTTTCTCTGATCGCGATCCGCGTGTCATCTCTGATTTGTGGCAGTCTATGCATAAATCATTCGGCTTACGTCTCAACATGAGCACTGCATACACCAACAGACGGATGGTCAAAGTGAACGAACCATCCAGACGCTTGAAGACATGCTGCGAGCGTGTGTGCTTGATTTTGGCAAAGGCTGGGAAAAACACTTGCCGTTGATTGATTTCTCCTACAACAACAGTTACCATACTAGCATTCAGGCAGCTCCGTTTGAAGCATTGTACGGCCGGAAATGTCGTTCTCCCCTTTGTTGGGCTAAGGTGGGTAACAGCCATGATGTGCACAAAATGAAACATATAAATTACATCAATTGTGGCACAAAACTAACCCTTTTTTAGTACTAATGTTGGAAAAAGTGTGTTTTTGTCTTCCTTTTGTATTTTCAGGATTAAATGAGCTCAAATTAACAAAATAAGCAAAAAGGCAGCTAAATCTAACATAAATACAAGAAAAGGAACAAACGTGGCATGCCCGACCCCCCGACAGCATCTTCCCAAGCAAAATCAAGAAGACAGAAGACTGAACACGCCCCGTGCTCAGTGAATACGGGGGCGTGCCCAAGTGCCAGCATAAAAGACAAAGCTATAGAAGCTTCTATCACCCACCACGGGGGCGTGCCCAGCGGACACGGGGCCGTGGTCAACTCTAAGATTCGCAGAATCTGAGGAAATCTTGATAGTACAGATATGCTTCTGCACACGGGGGCGTGCCCAGCGAACACGGGGGCGTGGTCAACTAATGCAGACAAACTGCAATTAATGAAGGGAGAGAAGAGGATGGACACGGGGCCGTGCCCGAGCTGCTGTTCAGGCTATAAATAGGGATGCTTGGCTCATTTGCAAACCATCCCTTGGCACACCACCTCTCTCACACTTCACCCACCACCCACCACCATCACAACACCATCATCCACCACCATCATCCATTGTCCATCATAGAGTGTGTGAGTCGTCTCGGGATCCAAGATTGATCGTAAGAGTTCTTGACAATCAAGGCCATGTTTGCCTAAGTCTCTTACATCACTTGGTGAAGACAAGTGTCTAGTGTAATACTTTTTATTTTTAATCTTTTCGCACTTTTTACTTGGTTATGTATTAATGACTTTAATAACTAGTTTCTTATGTTGAAGGTGATTCTTCCTTATCGTTTGTCCGTGGTGTCTTGGCATTATTTTACTGTCTATATAAAATAAAAGATTTTCACCATTCATATCTCCACGGTCTATATGGAGGTATGTTGGCTACCTGGTCGGGGGTTAAGGGAACGGTTTGGTAAGAGTCTTGCCTTGTTCAGTGTATAGATCCTGCAAGGACCTGGGTCAAATTTAGTAGGACCTCCTTCAATACCCACCGGTATTGGATGGTGGGGGTCCAAACTCTTTGATCCCCTCATATGTAAGCTACTATTAATACTTTAATCCGGCTATTTAGGACTGTATCCCTGCTGACTCAGACTACTTAGCCGAGGGTAACGTCACCTTCAAAAGAGGGGCCTGCCATAATATGCATTAATAACTTAATTAATTATCTTTCAACAATCCGACCCTTTAGGATTGTATCCTTGCTGACTCAAACTACTGGGTTGAGGGTAACGTCACCTTCAAAAGAGGGCCCTACTACAATAACTAAGATAATCTCTTAAAAAGTGCAAAAGTGCGGAAATAATCAAAGGTTACACTATACACGAGTCGGAGCCAAGTGATTCATCTTGTCTATCTGTTTTTACTTTTATTTTAATTTTCAGCATTTTAGTTAGTTTTTATTTTTCTAGTTTAAAACCTTTTTCTAACTTTTGATTTTATTAGACGTTGAGGATAAACCGGTACTAAAAGCTCTTGTGTCCTTGGACGACCTCGGTATCTTGCCAACACTATACTACACTCACGATGGGTGAACTTGCCCATATGTGTGTTTGGTGTTAGTAAAATATCGTGTTTTATAAATTTAAAACTTGACTAACGTGTAAAAAGGGATTAAAATATACTTAAATTATATCACACCGCACGCACATCTAGTTTTTGGTGCCGTTGCCGGGGACACAAGGATTTTAAGAAAGTTAGGAATCAACGGCCTAATCGTTTTTTTCTAATTTTTCTGTTTTTTTTATGATTTTCTTAGTTTTTCAGTTTCTGCAGAGCTCAGCACGGGCCGTGCCTGGTCGGACACGGGCCGTGCCCAGCATTGTCACTGGCAGTTTTTATTTTCCGAGTTACAGAGAGTTGAGCACGGGGCCGTGTCGGTGCAACACGGGGCCATGTCCAACTCCCCAGTAACAGGGATCCGGAAAACAATCACTGTATCTCCGACCACGGGCCGTGTTCACCTGAACACGGGGCCGTGGTGAACCTTCTGACCAACGTTCTTTTTTGTTTTTATTGCAGGACTAGGAACCGAGGCGCCACATCTGAACTTTCTACGTAGTGTATGAGCTCCAGTTCTAGTAGAGACATAAAAGAACCTCTAGAAGAACCCGAACGCTTTCTCAAAAGAAGACTTAAAGCTAAAAATCAAGAGAAAGTTTCGGGGGACCCACTTCCAATGGCGGACCAACGTACCCTCATGGATTACCTACGACCCACCGTAGGTAATCTCGGCGCCGCTATCAATGCACCGAATGTCGAAGCCAACAACTTCGAACTTCGGCCACATTTGATACAAATGCTTCAAAACTCCGCAACCTTCCATGGGCTTGCGGACGAGGATCCTCATCTACATATTACTAATTTCTTAGAAATATGTGATACTTTTCGGATCAATGGAGCATCAAACGACGCCATCCGCCTTCGTATGTTTCCATTTTCACTAAAACACCTTGGCTTAACACCCTCCCAGTTGGTTCGGTAAACACCTGGGATGAACTAGCCCAAAAGTTTCTATATAAGTATTTCCCTCCTGCTAAAACGACTAAATTAATGACTGAAATTAAAACATATTCACAAGAGGATGGGGAATCCTTATATGAAACTTGGGAAAGGTTCAAGGAGCTACTAAGAAAGTGTCCTCATCACGGTCTTGCGGTATGGCAACAAGTATCCACTTTCTACAATGGGTTGTTGCCACACACAAGACAAACACTTGATTCTAGCTCCGGGGGACTTCTAGGTAATCGTCGCCCAAATGAAATATATAATCAAATTGAGGAAATTTCTCAAACCAATTTTCAGTGGCACACTCCCCGAGGCAATAAATCTATTGCCCCGGGCGCCCATAAGGTTGATGAAAGCACTTCTTTACAAGCCCAAATCGAGGCCCTTTCTTCAAAAATCAAAAGGTTAGAATTGGCAAAAACGGTCTCGGTTATGGCTTGTGAGGGGTGTGGTGGGCCACATGAAAATTGGAGTTGTATGAAAGAATTAGATGATCAAACGGAAACGGTAAACTACATTGATAATAGACCTAGGCCGTCGGGTCCTCCAACGGGTACCTACAACCAAGGATGGCGTAACCACCCTAACCTTGGTTGGAGAGATCCCGGCAATAGTAGTAACCAACAAAACCAACGAACTAACTTTCAACAACCACAAATTTTTTCTCAACAACAAGGTGAACGAGAAAGGCTTGAGGATACTGTATCTCGCCTCATCTCTGACACCGAAAAGAAAAACTCGGATCGATTTCAGCAATTGGAATCGAATTTCAGAAATCAACAAGCTAGCATTCAAAACATTGAAAAACAATTAAATCAAATAGCTCAAAATTTCTCCGAGAGACCACAAGGAGCGTTATCAAGTAATACCGAAACCAACCCAAAAGCACAAGTACATCTCATCACATTGAGAAACCGAACCGTGGGTCCCGAGGAGGCTCCATTACCGCCTGCTGAAAGAAGCCAATCCAGCCATACCACAACTCCACTCATGCCCCAACCAGAGAAGGCTTCTCCGCCAAGCCAATAGCACACTAAGACTCCTCCGGTTCCATACCCCGGTCGGTTAATTCGTCAAAAGACCGATGAGCAATTCGCAAAGTTCGAAAATTTACTAAAACAATTGCATGTTAATATTCCATTTATCGAAGTCCTAACCCAAATGCCTAATTATTCAAAATTTATGAGGGACTTCCTCACTCATAAAAGGAAAATTGAATCATTGCAATTAGTTAACTTAGGCGAAGAATGCTCCGCCTTACTACTCAACAAACTCCCGCAAAAGAAGATTGATCCTGGAAGCTTCGCGATTCCTTGCTCAATTGGGGGATCCCCATTAGCAATACACTAGCCGATCTTGGAGCTAGCATCAACCTCATGCGCGCCTCAATGTTCAAACGACTCGGCCTAGGAAAAACGATCCCTACAAAGATGAGCATACAACTTGCCGACAGATCCGTCAAATATCCACAAGGTGTCGTCGAAAATCTATTGGTCGAAGTCGACAATTTCGTCTTCCCAGCCGACTTTGTCATACTAGACATGGAAGAAGACACCGAAGTCCCTCTCATCTTAGGGAGGCCATTTCTAGCCACAGCCCAAGCAGTGGTAGACATGAATGACGGAACACTAACATTGAAGTTTGGGGACGAGGAAGTGAAGTTTGGAGTTGGAAAAAGAGTAGAAGACGAAGACCCGGTCAACTACATGAAGGTCATAGACTCAAGTTTGGATGACGCTCTCCGACGGTGTAGCATGGGATGCAAAACATCCCACTTGGGTGACATATGACCAGGCTTTAGGTCTAGCCAAGGACCCTTATAAACGTGGCGCACCACGGAGGCATTCCGCGGAACTATCCTTAGTTTAGTTTAGATTAACTTTTATGTTTTCTAGTTTAGTTTTAATTTTCAGGAATAAAACACACTCGAGATGGTGAAGGATACCAAGGGAACATGAACCAGCACTCCATGCACGAAAACAGGGCCATCCGGCAACTTTTTCTTCATTACAGAAAGTTCAGTACGGGCTGTGCCCCCCAACACGGCCCCTTGCTGCACAATCTGCAGGAAATTGCCCAGTTCAGGTAACTGGACACGGGGCGTGCTCACTGAACACGCCCCCGTGCCCAGGCTTCTGTTTCTTTTTGATAATTTCTGTTACTGGCGATCTGAACACGGGGCCGTGCCCGGACACCACGGGGCCGTGTCCAGACGCCCAGTAACATAAATTTTTTTTTCACACCATTTTACACATTCAATCAACCTAAAAACTTATTTTTGGGACACATTGAGGACAATGTGTAATTTAAGTGTGGGGGGGATGCTAAAACCTTGAATCTTGCAAGTCCTAAATACAAGCCTTACACAAAACTCTATTGGAACCGCTAATCACCCCAATTTTTTTCAAAAAATTTTCAATTTTTTTCTTACTTGTCTAGGTTTAACTTGGGAATTTCAAATTCTAAAAAGGTTATATTTTTACAAATTTACAACCGATAGCGTCGTGATAAAAAGAACCAACATAAGAAAATTATGAAAAGGCATGACGAGCTTAGTTAAAATTTGATTATATATACTTGATCACATAAAAACCCATTTCCACAAAAGTGAGTTTTGAGCCTTTATTGAGCATAAAAATACATATCTTTAAACTAAATGCTCATTTTTCGTTTCTTGTGTGAATAGCCGCTTGGTTCTTACGACTCTAGAACTTGCCACGACGATACATTCCCGGTCCTTACCAAATTAAACCCGAGTAAGTAAATGATGGAGGCATTAGGACTAACCCTTTTTCATTTCTACACCATTATTTTTTTTACCACCTACCCAAAACCCCCCTAGTTAACCCCTTTGAGCCTAAACCTTTTCATTTCTTAACCCAAAAACAAACACCCTTTCACCCACCAAAACCCTTTTTATTTTTAACCCTTTGTTTTAGTAACAAGCTCGGTTTTTCGTATGACTTTTCAAAAAAAAAAGTGTTGATGATGAAGCAAAAGAAATAAACAAGCAAGTTCATCAAAAATAACTTTGTTTGAATAATGGTTTCATCAAAATAGTGCAAAAATAAAAAAGTCTTACAAAAACCGATGCTTTTTACGCTTTTCGCCCTTTTCTACTAACCACTAACCCAACCACCTACCTTTAACCCAAGCCTAACCCTTCACCCAAAAGTCCTCTTGATATTTACAAAGGTATATAGTTAAAAAGGAAGAGGATTGATTGCTTGGCAAGCCTATGGTAGGAGTAAGTTCCATGCCGCTCTCGAGTGATTCACTAAAATACATCTTCGGCCGAGTGTTGAGTGATCCCCCGTGAGGTATGTGAACTTGTATATAAGTGAAATTTTAAAAAGGCATGTTATGCCCTAATAAGTAATTTATCTTATGTAATGTTTTAAATAAATCATGACGAATAGGATTGTAAATAAATAAAAATAAAGCTTAAAGAATCTTGGAAATCCCGACACTCTATGACAAGTCCAAAAACCTTCTCTTCTACCCATTCCATTTGGGAGTGTAAAGCCACATTATAAAGAGTTTTGCTTGAGGACAAGCAAAGATTCAAGTGTGGGGGTATTTGATGTGTACAAAATGCAACATATAAATTACATCAATTGTGGCACAAAACTAACCATTTTTTAGTACTAATGTTGGAAAAAGTGTGTTTTTGTCTTCCTTTTGTATTTTCAGGATTAAATAAGCTCAAATTAACAAAAGAAGCAAAAAGGCAGCTAAATCTAACATAAATACAAGAAAAGGAACAAACGTGGCATGCCCGACCACCCGACAGCATCTTCCCAAGCAAAATCAAGAAGACAGAAGACTGAACACGCCCCGTGCTCAGTGAACACGGGGGCGTGCCCAAGTGCCAGCATAAAAGACAAAGCTATAGAAGCTTCTATCACCCACCACGGGGGCGTGCCCAGCGGACACAGAGCCGTGGTTAACTCTAAGATTCGCAGAATCTGAGGAAATCTTGATAGTACAGATATGCTTCTGCACACGGGGGCGTGCCCAGCGAACACGGGGGCGTGGTCAACTAATGCAGACAAACTGCAATTAATGAAGGGAGCGAAGAGGATGGACACGGGGCCATGCCCGAGCTGCTATTCAGGCTATAAATAGGGGTGCTTGGCTCATTTACAAACCATCCCTTGGCACACCACCTCTCTTACACTTCACCCACCACCCACCACCATCACAACACCATCATCCACCACCATCATCCATTGTCCATCATAGTGTGTATGAGTCATCTCGGGATCCAAGATTGATCGTAAGAGTTCTTGACAATCAAGGCCATGTTTGCCTAAGTCTCTTACATCACTTGGTGAAGACAAGTGTCTAGTGTAATACTTTTTATTTTTAATCTTTTTGCACTTTTTACTTGGTTATGTATTAATGACTTTAATAACTAGTTTCTTATGTTGAAGGTGATTCTTCCTTATCGTTTGTCCGTGGTGTCTTGGCATTATTTTACTATCTATATAAAATAAAAGATTTTCACCATTCATATCTCCACCGTCTATATGGAGGTATGTTGGCTACCTAGTCGGGGGTTAAGGGAACGGTTTGGTAAGAGTCTTGCCTTGTTCAGTGTATAGATCCTGCAAGGGCCTGGGTCAAATTTAGTAGGACCTCCTTCAATACCCACCGGTATTGGATGGCGGGGGTCCAAACTCTTTGATTCCCTCATATGTAAGCTACTATTAATACTTTAATCCGGCTATTTAGGACTATATCCCTGCTGACTCAGACTACTTAGCCGAGGGTAACGTCACCTTCAAAAGAGGGGCCTACCATAATATGCATTAATAACTTAATTAATTATCTTTCAATAATCCGACCCTTTAGGATTGTATCCTTGCTGACTCGAACTACTGGGTTGAGGGTAACGTCACCTTCAAAAGAGGGCCCTACTACAATAACTAAGATAATCTCTTAAAAAGTGCAAAAGTGCGGAAATAATCAAAGGTTACACTATACATGAGTCGGAGCCAAGTGATTCATCTTGTCTATCTGTTTTTACTTTTATTTTAATTTTCAGCATTTTAGTTAATTTTTATTTTTCTAGTTTAAAACCTTTTTCTAACTTTTGATTTGATTAGACGTTGAGGATAAACCGGTACTAAAAGCTCTTGTGTCCTTGGACGACCTCGGTATCTTGCCAACACTATACTACGCTCACGATGGGTACACTTGCCCATATGTGTGTTTGGTGTTAGTAAAATATTGTGTTTTATAAATTTAAAACTTGACTAACGTGTAAAAAGGGCTTAAAATATACTTAAATTTATATCACACCGCACGCACATCAGCCAAGTCACAGGTCCAGAACTTGTTCATGAAACTTCTGAAAAGATTGTCCAGATCAGAAACCGTATGGCGGCAGCACGCGACCGTTAGAAAAGTTACGCTGATAAGCGTTGGAAACCCTTAGAGTTCACTGTAGGCGATCGCGTTATGCTGAAAGTTTCACCCTGGAAGGGTGTGGTACGCTGTGGAAAGCGCGGCAAGCTTAACCCACGCTATGTTGGGCCATTTAAAGTCTAGGAGCGGATTGCTAATGTGGCATACAAGCTCGAGTTACCTGCTGAGTTGGGTAACGTTCATGATGTTTTCCACGTTTCGCAGTTAAAGAAGTGTTTGTTTGATGAAACACTTGTAGTACCATTTCAAGAGCTGAAAATCGATGATAAGTTGCAGTTTGTAGAAGAACCGATAGAAATTATGGACCGGGAAGTCAAGGTCTGTAAGAATAGTCGAATTCCGATTGTGAGGGTTCGTTGGAACTCAAGACGGGGACCGGAGTTCACATGGGAACGCGAGGATCAGATACATTTATTCCCAGATGACAAGTCCAAGTCTGGCAAATCTAAGTCTGGCACAACTGGTGAATTTCGGGACGAAATTCCCTTTCAAGTTGGGGATGATGTGGTACCCGCGGAAAATCCACAGTCATCCTGAGTTAATGTCTTGCTGTTTTTTTTTTTGGATTACTTGTCAAATTTCGGGACGAAATTTCTTTCAAGTTGGGGATGATGTGACAACCCGAGTTTTCAAGGTCCTTACTCGACACGTCACTCGTTTCGCATAGTGTTTTCATAATTCGTTTGCATTGTAACTTGTTCATGTTAGGTATATGTTTGGTGTTTTGTATTATTGTTTGGTTAATTAATAAAAGCTTATAAACTGGTTAAGATTGGATAGACTTGTCACATGCATCCTTTGTGAGATGAAACACTAGACTTTCGTCCTCATCCCTCTTCGACGAAACACTTGACCTTTGCCACACCCCTCAGTCGACGAAACACTGGACTTTCGTCCAGTGGGGTTATTCGCCAGCATGGGCTTTTGGCCCAAGTGAGGCCCAAAGGTGTCTAGGTTATAAGAACCGTGTATCCGCATAACTGTACGTAAGTTAAAGATTAGCAAAACCCTAACTCTTCATCTCTCAATGAACTGTCGGCAGTACCCATCCATTCCGTCGAAGATTTATTGAACTTTCTTAATCATCCCATCGATCGGTTAGTATTCCACCATACTCCATATCGATTGATGATTGTCTTGGTGATCGTGATCTACTATAAATGTAGGATTATATTAGAAACCGTAATCGTATGTTATGATTAATTAAGGTTTGGATGTTTTGTTTGTTAATCGAATATATTAGAACATACATGATAAGGAATTGATGGTTTGCATTCATTCATGATTTACTGTGCGATTCAATGATCTTGTTTGTTGAATTTATATTGTGTTAGTTATGGTATATGATTGGGTTATGACAATATGCATGATGAATTGTTTATGATTGATTCAAGAGAAGTTAGGAAACTGTATAGCTATGAATAAATCGGAACTGTAAATGATTGTGACGAACAGTTGGACAGGAGGAAGAAGGACCTCCGGCGAAATACCCATCACGACGAAATATGGATGGTATTTCGTCGGCGAAACACCTATCTTGACGAAAGATGGATGGAGTTTCGTCGCTAACTTGGACCCGACGAAAGATAATCTTTCGTCAAGTGTAATCTTTCGTCAAGAAGGCTTTTCGTCGGGTACAAGACAAACAGAACTGTGAGTGGAACTTGTACGATAATGTGGGATTTCGTTGACGAAACTCTATTACTGCTAGTTAAGTATAGAAATACTGACTGAAGAAACATGAGTTGGTTGTCATGAGTAACACGCTTAACTGTTGTGTATTGTTATGAAACATACGTGTGACATGTGAACTGTGGATTGTATGAGTGTATATAACTGCTATGTGCTATTCGGGTATCACTGTTTGAAAATGCACACTATGACTTTTATTTATACGTGAACCTTGAGAATGTGAAACTGATTACACATACATGAATGCCGTAGGCTTTGACTGATTAAGTGAGTGCGAGTAACTAATCATACCAAGCAAATCAAGGTGAGTTCACTACTCTTGAGCTTGCGTCCCGGTGGTTGGGACAGTCAGTGGGTATCCCGGGGAGGGATAAGTCTTTTGGGTAAAAACTGGAATGTTGGATAATACTCTCACCCTATCACTCTTAAGTCCCATCTTTTTGTTACCGAAGAGGTAACGGGGTATTAGTTGGTAGCGCTACTTAGGTTTGGCACCCTCACCCCGTACCGGAGAGGACGGGTGTGAACTAATGGCCCAGTGCTTTGATAGGAGCACTGGGGAACGGGCAAAACATACATCAGGAGCCGTCTTGTTCAGTAACGAGATATTATCAACATTACTTTCGGATTTGTTAACAAATTGGATTAAACACTTGGTAACTAACGTTTTCGTAAAACTGTGAACTCACCAGCGTTGTCTGACACACTTGTTGCATGCTCACAGGTCGTTAGGTACTGTGGAAAGGAAGTTGCTGTCTGGATGGCTGGAGTGGTCATGGGTCGCACTGCTTGGACTTGCAAGACTTATTTAATAATTTCACGTACATTGGTTTTTTAAACGATTGAACTGTGTTTAACCATTTGCTTCCACTGAACATGTTAAACTTGGATATGTTATGAATATTTTATCTTATTGAATGGGAACTTTTTTTTATAATTTGATCTTAGTTCAATGAGATCGGTGGCTAGATCCCGGTACATCACACGCCTAGCGGGGTTTCCGCATGTGGTATTTTGGGGGTGTGACAACACGACTGTCAACACACATACGCCATGTCCCATCCTTCTTTGGAGTCAACAGAGCAGGAACAGCACAAGGACTCATGCTTTCCCGAACGTACCCTTTAGAAATTAAGTCTTTAACCTGCCGACGTAATTCCTCATGTTCTTTTGGGCTCATTCTGTAATTGGGCTTATTGGGTAGCTGGGCCTCTGGTTCCAAATCAATGTGATGTTGGATGTCTCGTAAGGGTGGCAATCCGGCAGGTAAATCATCAGGGAAAACATCAACAAACTTCCCAAATAACGGAACCATACATTCAAGAATTTCAACTTCCTCAGGCACTGGCTTCCCTATCAAAATAAACACATTGTTTGTTTCCTCCAGCTCATCTTGAAACTGACTAATGGTCAGCAAGGTACCCGAATGTTTTGTGGCTAACTGCTTAGGCTTGCTAGGAACAAGAGTTATCTTCACACCACCAAACAGAAAGCTATAAGTATTGGACCGCCCATTATGTTCTATATTACGCTCATACTCCCAAGGTCTACCCAACAATACACAACATCATCTTTATATGTGGACCTAATAGAAATAGAAACAAGTACCCTTTTAGATACCGTCACTTCACCTCCTTTTTTAAGCCATTGGAGTTTATAAGGCTTGGGGTGACTCTCCGTCTTCAAGGACAACTTTTGAACTGCCTCTTCAGAAATCAAATTGTCACAACTCCCCGAATCAATAACAAATGTGCAAACCTTTCCCGAAATGGTACATGTTGAGTGGAATATATTATGCTTAAGCCAGTCATCCCCAAAAACAAAATGCTCAAAACAGTTCAAAAAACATAAAAACGTAAATAACTAAAAGAAATAAGCGTTTTTCGGCCCGGACGATGACCCAAACCGCCGTTGGTGTTTGCAGCAAGATGGAGCTCGTTCTCACGTTTGTTTAGTGAAGCCCAAGTTAGAGCCATTTTAGTGAAGCCCCTTTTGTTACACGATCTTGGGTCTCCAAATACAAGATGGCCCGCTCTTCCACACTTTGGCTCGCATTATTCCCTCCTAGGTAGATAAAATTTGACCTCGAATCTGCAGCAACCTCATCATCAGACGAATCCCCATGAAAAGGCAGCAAATGTTTGACATTGAAAACATCAGAACAACGAATGTGGCTTGGTAACTTCAGACGATAGGCATTAGAATTTATCTATGCTTTTGGTCTGCAGCTTGCTTGTACTTTGAATTAGCGTGGGCCAAGGTATCCTGCACAGCTTTATGAACTTCATGTAACCCAACCACAAAATCTTGCACTTTCTTGGTAACAGAAGCTGGGGAAGGAAGTGACATCAAATCAAGAGGACCCCGAGGCTTAGCAGAATAGACCACTTCAAATGGGCTAAACCTAGTACTTCTATTAACAGCATGATTATGAGCAAACTCAGCCTGACAAAGCTTTTGATCCCAAGACCTCACATGATCACCCACAAGACACCGCAAAAGATTACCAAGTGACCGATTGATAACCTCCGTCTGCCCATCAGTTTGTGGATGGTAAGCACTACTAAAATTGAGCAGAGTGTTCACCATTTTCCATAGACTGCGCCAAAAATGACTAAAGAAATGAGTATCCCGATCAGAAACTATAGAGGATGGCAAACCATGCAAACGATAGATATCCTGAAAGAACAACCGAGCCACATTAACTGCATCTATTGTCTTCTTGCAAGGAATAAAGTGCACCATTTTCGAAAACCGGTCCACCACTACAAAGATCGAATCATTACCGCGCTGAGTACGGGGTAATCCCAACACAAAATCCATGCTAATATCTACCCAAGGCTGCTGAGGAATGGGTAAAGGCATATAAAGCCCTGCATTGGTATCTGTGCCTTTTGAAACTTGACAGATCCTGCAATATCTAACAAACCGATCAACATCCCTCCGCATAGTAGGCCAAAAATAAGAAGACTTCACTAATCGTAAAGTACGGTCTCTCCCCACATGCCATTCTCCATGCAGTTCTTTAATTATTTGAAGGCGGAGGCTGGAATTGGGAATAAATAATTGATTTTCCTTAAAAAGAAAACCGTCATGCACAAGGAAATCTGTCCTCTTCCAAAACTGCACGACCTGCAAAATAACAAAAAAAATGGATCTGTTGTGAGCTTTTCCATGAGATTGTCTAACCCGGGTACGATAACTCTCATAGAAACAAGCAGGCTACTCCTCCTACTCAAGGCATCCGCCACCCGATTCAAGATTCCAGATTTATGCTTCACAACAAAAGTAAACTTTTCCAAGAAAGCCAATCACCGTGCATGCTTATGTGATACTTTATCTTGACTGCAGATATGCCTCAACGAGTCATGGTCTGTAAATAAAATAATCTCCTTGTGAAACAAATAGTGACGCAAATGTTTCACAGCCTGGACCACTACATAAAATTCAAGATCGTAAGTGCTATAACGCAACTTCGGCCCAGTCAACTTCTCACTGAAATAGGAAACTGGACGTCCCCCATGACTTAGGACTGCTCCAATACCACCCTGCGAGGCATCCGTGTGCAACTCAAAAACCCGAGAAAAATCTGGCAATATTAGAATTGGTGCTGTTGTAAGCTTTTCCTTGATTAACTGAAAAGCTGATTCTGCCTCCTCAGTCCATATAAAAGTCTTCCCTTTCATGTAGTCAGTCACTGGCGCCATAAGGGAACAGAAATTTCGAATGAACCGTCTATAAAAAGAAGCAAGACCATGGAAACTACGTACTTCAGTTATTGTAGTTGGAGTTGGCCATTGCTTAACAGCCGCTGCCTTTGATTCATCCACCTGTATGCCGTCACCAGAAACAACATACCCCAAAAATTGGACCTTAGGGACCATAAAGACACACTTCTTTTTGGCTGCAAACAAGTTATCCCTACGGAGCAAGGTCAAAACATGCCGTACATGCTTGACATGCTCGCCAAAATTAGGGATATAAATAAGAACATCATCAAAATAAACCACCACAAATTTACCAATAAAGGGCCTAAATACTAGTTCATGACCCGTGTAAATGTACTAGGGGTATTGGATAAGCCAAAAGGCATAACAAACCATTCATACAACCCCTCACGAGTCTTGAAGGCGGTTTCCACTCATCCCCAGGCCTGAGTCGGATCTGGTAATACCCACTCTTCAAGTCTAGTTTTGTGAAAATAGTGCCACCGCTAATTTGATCAAGTAAATCATCAAGTCGGGGAATCGGAAATCTGTACCTTACAGAGATCTTGTTGACTGCACGACTGTCAACACACATACGCCATGTCCCATCCTTCTTTGGAGTCAACAGAGCAGGAACAGCACAAGGACTCCTGCTTTCCCGAATGTACCCTTTAGAAATTAAGTCTTCAACCTGCCGACGTAATTCCTCATGTTCTTTTGGGCTCATTCTGTAATGGGGCTTATTGGGTAGCTGGGCCCCTGGTTCCAAATCAATGTGATGTTGGATGTCTCGTAAGGATGGCAATCCGGCAGGTAAATCATCAGGGAAAACATCAACAAACTCCCCAAATAACGGAACCATACATTCAGGAATTTCAACTTCCTCGGGCACTGGCTTCCCTATCAAAATAAACACAATGTCTGTTTCCTCTAGCTCATCTTGAAACTGACTAATGGTCAGCAAGGTACCCGAATGTTTTGTGGCTAACTGCTTAGGCTTGCTAGGAACAAGAGTTATCTTCACACCACCAAACAGATAGCTATAAGTATTCGACCGCCCATTATGTTCTATATTACGCTCATACTCCCAAGGTCTACCCAACAATAAGTGACATGCGTCCATGGAGACCACATCACACACAACATCATCTTTATATGTGGACCCAATAGAAATAGAAACAAGTGCACTTTTAGATACCGTCACTTCACCTCCTTTTTTAAGCCATTGGAGCTTATAAGGCTTGGGGTGACTCTCCGTCTTCAAGGCCAACTTTTGAACTACCTGTTCAGAAATAAAATTGTCATAACTCCCTGAATCAATAACAAATGTGTAAACCTTTCCCGAAATGGTACATGTTGAGTGGAAGATATTATGCTTAAGCCAGTTATCCCCAAAAACAAAATGCCCAAAACAGTTCAAAAAACATAAAAACGTAAATAACTAATAGAAAAAAGCGTATTTTGGCCCAAGTTAGAGCCATTTTAGTGAAGCCCCTTTTGTTACACGATCTTGGGCCTCCAAATACAAGATGGCCCGCTCTTCCACACTTGGGCCCGCATCATTCCCTCCTGGGTAGACAAAACTCGACCTCGAATCTACAGCAACCTCATCATCAGATGAATCCCCATGAAAAGGCAGCAAATGTTTGACATTGAAAACATCAGAAAAACGTACGTGGCTTGGTAACTTCAGACGATAGGCATTAGAATTTATCTACGCTTTTGGTCTGCAGCTTGCTTGTACTTTGAATTAGCGTGGGCCAAGTTATCCTGCACAGCTTTATGAACTTCATGTAACCCAACCACAAAATCTTGCACCTTCTTGGGAACAGAAGCTGGGGAAGGAAGTGACATCAAATCAAGAGGACCCCGAGGCTTAGCAGAACAGACCACTTCAAACGGGCTAAACCCAGTACTCCTACTAACAGCATGATTATGAGCAAACTCAGCCTGACAAAGCTTTTGATCCCAAGACCTCACATGATCACCCACAAGACACCGCAAAAGATTACCAAGTGACCGATTGACAACCTCCGTCTGCCCATCAGTTTGTGGATGGTAAGCACTTATAAAATTGAGCTGAGTGTTCACCATTTTCCATAGACTTCGCTAAAAATGACTCAAGAAACGAGTATCCCGATCAGAAACTATAGAAGATGGCAAACCATGCAAACGATAGATTTCCCGAAAGAACAACTGAGCCACATTAACTGCATCTGTTGTCTTCTTGCAAGGAATAAAGTGCACCATTTTCGAAAACCGGTCCACCACTACAAAGATCGAATCATTACCGTGCTGAGTACGGGGTAATCCCAACACAAAATCCATGCTAATATCTACCCAAGGCTGCTGAGGAATGTGTAGAGGCATATAAAGCCATGCATTGGTAGCTGTGCCTTTTGAAACTTGACAGATCCTACAACGTCTAACAAACCGATCAACATCCCTCCGCAAAGTAGGCCAAAAATAAGAAGACTGCACCAATCGTAAAGTACGGTCTCTCCCCACATGCCCTTCTCTATACAGTTCTTTAATTATTTGAAGGCGGAGGCTGGAATTGGGAATACATAATTGATTTTCCTTAAAAAGAAAACCGTCATGCACAAGGAAATCTGTCCTCTTCCCAAACTGCACGTCCTGCAAAATAACAGCAAAATATGGATCTGTTGTGAGCTTTTCCATGAGATTATCTAGCCCGGGCACAACAACTCTCATAGAAACAAGCAGGCTACTCCTCCTACTCAAGGCATCCGCCACCCGATTCAAGATTCCAGATTTATGCTTCACAACAAAGTAAACTTTTCCAAGAAATCCATCCACCGTGCATGCTTATGTGATACTTTATCTTGACTGCGGATATGCCTCAACGAGTCATGGTCTGTAAATAAAACAAACTCCTTGTGAAACAAATAGTGATGCCAATGTTTCACAGCTTGGACCACTGCATAAAATTCAAGATTGTAAGTGCTATAACGCAACTTCGGCCCAGTCAACTTCTCACTGAAAAAGGAAACTGGACGTCCCCCCTGAATTAGGACTGCCCCAATACCTCCCTGCAAGGCATCCGTGTGCAACTCAAAAACCCAAGAAAAGGTGCTGTTGTAAGCTTTTCCTTGATTAACTGAAAAGTTGATTCTGCCTCCTCAGTCCATATAAAAGTCTTCCCTTTCATGCAGTCAGTCACTGGCGCCATAAGGGAACTGAAATTTCAAATGAACCGTATATAAAAAGAAGCAAGACCATGGAAACTACGTACTTCAGTTATTGTAGTTGGAGTTGGCCATTGCTTAACAACCGCTACCTTTGATTCATCCACCTGTATGCCGTCACTAGAAACAACATACCCAAAAAATAGGACCTTGGGGACTATAAAGACACATTTCTTTTTGGCTGCATACAAGTTATCCCTACGGAGCAAGGTCAAAACCTGCCGTACATGCTTGACATGCTCGCCAAAATTAGGGCTATAAATAAGAACATCATCAAAATAAACCACCACAAATTTACCAATAAAGGGCCTAAACAACTGGTTCATGACCCGCATAAACGTACTAGGGGCATTGGATAAGCCAAAAGGCATCACTAACCATTCATACAACCCCTCACGAGTCTTGAAGGTGGTTTTCCACTCATCCCCAGGCCTGAGTCGGATCTGGTAATACCCACTCTTCAAGTCTAGTTTTGAGAAAATAGTGGCATCGCTAATTTGATCAGTAAATCATCAAGTCGGGGAATCGGAAATCAGTACCTTACAGTGATCTTGTTGACTGCACGACTGTCAACACACATACACCATGTCCCATCCTTCTTTGGAGTCAACAGAGCAGGAACAACACAAGGACTCATACTTTCCCGAACGTACCCTTTAGAAATTAATTCTTCAACCTGCCGACGTAATTCCTCATGTTCTTTTGGGCTCATTCTGTAATGGGGCTTATTGGGTAGCTGGGCCCCTGGTTCCAAATCAATGTGATGTTGGATGTCTCGTAAGGGTGGCAATCCGGCAGGTAAATCATCAGGGAAAACATCAACAAACTCCCCAAATTACGGAACCATACATTCAGGAATTTCAACTTCCTCGGGCACCGACTTCCCTTTCAAAATAAACACATTGTCTGTTTCCTCCAGCTCATCTTGAAACTGACTAATGGTCAGCAAGGTACCCGAACGTTTTGTGGCTAACTGCTTAGGCTTGCTAGGAACAAGAGTTATCTTCACACCACCAAACAGAAAGCTATAAGTATTGGACCGCCCATTATGTTCTGTATTACGCTCATACTCCCAAGGTCTACCCAACAATAAGTGACACGCGTCCATAGGGACCACATCACACACAACATCATCTTTATATGTGGACCCAATAGAAATAGAAACAAGTGCCCTTTTAGATAACGTCACTTCACCTCCTTTTTTAAGCCATTGGAGCTTATAAGGCTTGGGGTGACTCTCCGTCTTCAAGGCCAAGTTTTGAACTGCCTCTTCAGAAATCAAATTGTCACAACTCCCCGAATCAATAACAAATTTGCAAACCTTTCCCAAAATGGTACATGTTGAGTGGAAGATATTATGCTTAAGCCAGTCATCCCCAAAAACAAAATGCCCAAAACAGTTCAAAAAACATAAAAACGTAAATACCTAATAGAAATAAGCGTTTTTTTTCCCGGACAATGACCCAAACCACCGTTGGCATTTGCGGCAACATGGAGCTCGTTCTCACGTTTGTTTCACCTGGTCGCACGCCCAAAACGAACCCCCGTAGCCCAAGTTAGAGCCATTTTAGAGAAGCCCCTTTTATTACACGATCTTGGGCCTCCAAATACAAGATGGCCCGCTCTTCCACACTTGGCCCTGCATCATTCCCTCCTAGGTAGACAAAATTCGACTTCGAATCTGCAGCAACCTCATCATCAGACGAATCCCCATGAAAAGGCAACAAATGTTTGACATTGAAAATATCAGAACAACGAATGTGGCTTGGTAACTTCAGACGATAGGCATTAGAATTTATCTACGCTTTTAGTCTGCAGCTTGCTTGTACTTTGAATTAACGTGGGCCAAGTTGTCCTGAACAGCTTTATGAACTTCATGTAACCCAACCACAAAATCTTACACCTTCTTGGTAACAGAAGCTGGGGAAGGAAGTGACATCAAATCAAGAGGACCCCGAGGCTTAGCAGAATAGACCACTTCAAATGGGCTAAACCCAGTACTCCTATTAACAGCATGATTATGAGCAAACTCAGCCTGACAAAGCTTTTGATCCCAAGACCTCACATGATCACCCACAAGACACCGCAAAAGATTACCAAGTGACCGATTGACAACCTCCGTCTGCCCATCAGTTTGTGGATGGTAAGCACTACTAAAATTGAGCTGAGTGTTCACCATTTTCCATAGACTGCGCCAAAAATGACTCAAGAAACGAGTATCCCGATTAGAAACTATAGAGGATGGCAAACCATGCAAACGATAGATATCCCGAAAAACCGGTCCACCACTACAAAGAAACGAGTATCCCACATTAACTGCATCTGTTGTCTTCTTGCAAGGAATAAAGTGCACCATTTTCGAAAAACCGGTCCACCACTACAAAGATTGAATCATTACCGCGCTGAGTATGGGGTAATCCCAACACAAAATCCATGCTAATATCTACCCAAGGATACTGAGGAATGGGTAGAGGTATATAAAGCCCTACATTGGTAGCTGTGCCTTTTGAAACTTGACAGATCCTGCAACGTCTGACAAACCGATCAACAACCCTCCGCCTTCAAATAATTAAAGAACTATATGGAGAAGGGCCTGTGGGGAGAGACCGTACTTTACGATTGATTTTCCTTAAAAAGAAAACCGTCATGCACAAGGAAATCTGTCCTCATCCAAAACTGCACGTCCTGCAAAATAACAGAAAAATATGGATCTGTTATGAGCTGTTCCATGAGATTGTCTAGCCCGGGTACAACAACTCTCATAGAAACAAGCAGGCTACTCCTCCTACTCAAGGTATCCGCCACCCGATTCAAGATTCCAGATTTATGCTTCACAACAAAAGTAAACTTTTCCAAGAAAGCCATCCATCGTGCATGCTTATGTGATACTTTATCTTGACTGCGGATATGCCTCAACGAGTCATGGTCTGTAAATAAAACAAACTCCTTGTGAAACAAATAGTGACGCCAATGTTTCACAGCCTGGACCACTGTATAAAATTCAAGATCGTAAGTGCTATAACGCAACTTCGGCCCAGTCAACTTGTTGGTCCAAGTTCGGACTTAAAAACTTCTTTTCACGTAATTTGGCAAGTGATTTCAGTAGATGTGAAAAAGATGTGGGGAAATGGAAATCAGACTTTCAAGACACAAGACCTACAAAATTATCAAGTTTATATCACTTTGAAACGAAATAGTTTACAAGGTGATTGTAAGATTATTATCTAATACAAATGAATCTTGAATTCTGTGGGTGAGAGGGCAATGGAGTATTGTAGTATGTATGAATGCTAAGCTTAACTCATTGTCTTCTGCTTGGTGAGCCTTCTATTTATAGAGGGCTGGGTACATGAATAAACAATTGTTTATTCATGCAATAAGTCCTGCAAAAAGTAGCCATTTGACATATTCATTGAATCCAACAGTCAAGTTGCCTTTGTAATCATGATATCCAATAATGTCAAGCTGCTTCGCTTATTGTGGCGGGATAGAGCTGATTTTTAGACAAGTGGGATATTCATCAGAATTTCTGATAAACAACTTCATCAGAAAATCTGATGATCAGAATCATCAGAAACTGATGATATTTCATCAGAAATATCATCACGTCCATCAGAAATGACCTTTTCTGATAATCTTCTTCAGCTCTTGATCAACTAGTGATTCTTTGAAGAAGATGGTGTTCATTTCAGTTGTCCTATCTGATCTTCTTCCTCTTGTTGTGATCTTCAGGACTGTTATCTTCTTCATAGATCCAGTTAAATATGATTTTCTTCAATACTTACAAATAAAGCTTCCTAACAGTTTCCCCCTAAGTATTGTAAGAAAATGAACTATCTATATCTAACATGAACAACTTCAACTAAACTAAATTCAGAAAAAAAAAAAAAGAAAAAAAAACATAATCAAACCAATCATTGTTCAATTGTAACATATTGTTCTCAAAAACAGAACTTTAGTCTCATCAATTCATCAATTGCTCTTCACTCCACTTCTGTATTTGTCTCCTGGTTTCAGTCTTTTCTTGTGATCAATTGCCTTTTGAGTTTCCTTGTACATTTCTTTGTACCATCCTCTGGATTCCATCCATTTATTAATGCAATCTTCAATTGTTTTTCTCAGCTGTTCATTGTTCTTTCCCTTCTTTTTGAGCTGCTCTTGCTTATCATTCATGCGGTTCTTTATGTATTTCAGAGTTTGATTTGAATACATGCATATTTCACTGATTCTGAATAGAGCTTTCTCATCATGAGCATCTTTGAAGACTACACACATTTCTGGTTTGTCAAAGATTGCTCCAGTTCTTACTAGTTTAGAAGGAATTTCAGCTGGAATTGTGTTGTTGGGAGGAGGTAACAGCACCTTGTTGCTATACTCAAAATTGATACACAGGTCAAAGTCTGCTAGTGCAACCCTTTTGTATAACTTTTCTCCTGCACTTTTGATGCTGTCAAGGGCTCTTCTGATCACAACTGAACCACTTTTCTCCTTATCAATGATATTCTTCATTTTGACTATGCCCATTGGGTGAATATCATCAGCCATATTTCCATCAGTAACCTTTTGTTCACTGTTATCTTTTCTGATCAAGGTATACTTGTTCTGTCCTTCATTGCCTAAGATACCTCCTCCAGTGGTCAAAGTATCGATTCTTTCAATTGATACTATTGGATTGGTCATCTGTTTGTGCAGAATTTCCCAGCTTCCATTGTTCTTGATTTCAACAATACCTTTACTCATTGGAGAGAGTGGCCTTTTTGGGTTGTCTTCTGGACCTTTCCAGTAGTAGTGCTTTAGATGTTCTTTAGGGTACATAATTGTGTGTAAATCACCTTTCAGCACTTCTATTTCTTTGATGTTTCCATCTGAATCTTCTCTCATCACTTTTCTTGGCCTTTTTGAGGAGGTCACTTCATGTTCCATTCTTCTCTTCTCTTTTGTATCCATCTTTATGTTGAACTCTGTTTCTCCTATAAGAGCCGTGGAAGAAGACTAAACTGGAACAGGTTCTTTCTGTTGGACCCTTGAATTATCTGGCTTTGGAATATTTGGTGGAGGACCCATGAATAAATTTGTCTTAATAGGAGGGGGACCCATGAGCTGCTTCTGTTTTTGAGTTGTTGAAGTTTCTGATTGTTTGGTTTGATCTTGTTGAATGGTTTCTGGTTGTTTTTTAGGAGATCTGACTCTCCTGCTTGTCTCTCTTGTGGAATTGGGGCTTTCAGTTCATGAAGATCAACTTTTGCTAGCCTGGCAACATTATACTGCAACTTCTTTACTAGTAGATTAACATTAGCAAGAGTTTGAGTATTTGTTTCTTCTTGATTCTTCATTTTCTGATACTCCAGATTTTCTTGATTTTTCTATGCAGTTAATTCCACCATCAGCTTCTCAAAAGCCTCAGCCATGCTGCTGTTGTTGGCTCTAAGGAACTGTATTTCTTCAAGAATTCTTCCTGAACTTGAGCTTTCTCCTGCAGTTGCAACCTCAGCCATCTGTTTCTTGATCTCTTGCAGTTCTTTGAGAGCTTTCTTGAGTTCTGATGAGCTCTCTCTGTTTTCTGATGACTCTTGCAGTTTGTTGAGGGCTGCAGTGTTGTCTTCTGTTTACTTCTGTACATCTTTGACAATTTCTGAAAGAACTTTGATATCAGATTTTTGATTTCTGATTTCATCCAGTATCAGATCAAGTTTTCCTTCTGCGGCTATTTTATCAGTACAAACAGCAACTGTGTCTTCAAGTTCCTTGTGAAGTTGTTTAGTGGACATAGATTGTTATCCTTGGTAGATAGGAGGAACAACAGATGTTCTACCTTTAACACCAGCAGAAAACACATTCTCTGCTATTCTGAGGTTAAGAGGATTGAAATATTCCATATTCTCTATACCCTCACCAGAAAATTGAAACACATTCAAGTTCTGGTTTTCCTTATATCCTTGAACCTTTTTAGGTTCTTTATGAGTTGTTGAGAAACTCTTAGTTTTCTCATCCAGGTTTCCTTGATCAGTAGACTGATCTCCACCTGTTGCCACCACATTTTCTTCTTCAGAATCTGATTCAGAAAATGGGTCTTTGGTTCCACTCACATTTTGTTTTGTAGAAACAGTGCCTCTATGTAAAATTTCATAATTTCCTTGAATTGAATCATCAGAATCACTCTCAGAATTATGAAATATTTTGAGTTTAGGGTGTTGTGCACCTGTTTCTCCCATATGTGAGATTTCAGCATGATGTTCTTCTGCCACAAAACTCATGTTCACATCTTCATCAGCTTGGTGAGGATCTGATTCACCCTGCTGCTCCATTCTTGGTGTGCTTGACTCTTGTGCATCATGCTCCATGGGGGACATATTTTCAAAAACTTCTTTGTTTTCTGGCTTTTTGCTTAACATTTTCAGGTATTCTGCTATGTATGGTGAATCTTCTGGTATCAGATTCATCACTTTTTCTGACAGAACAGGCACATCATAATCTGACTTCCAAGATCCTACAGCAGTCAAAGGTCTCATAATTTCTGTACTCCACATATTTTCTGATGCTGGAATTTCTAGGTTCCTTTCAGAAAATGCATCAGAAATTATGATTGACAGAAATCTGGGAAAAGGTAGATGTGAATCTATCCTTCCAGCATTAGTCAGAATTGATCTTCTGATCAGATTAAATATTTCTGTTCCAAAATCAATGTTCAACCCGTTAATGAGGCTAAACATGATTGTTAGAATATTCACATTTATCTGATCTATACCTCCAATCTTTGATGATAGACACTTGTTCAGAATTTCCATTAAAACTTGTCAGAAGGCAGGTAGCTTGTTTCTCTTGAATTCATTGATTTTTGAAATCTTTGTCTTGTAACCCATTACAGCATCGAGTTGTGAGAACATATCTTCTTTTTCTGGTGCTTCTTCATAGCTTTGGTTTAAGGGTAGTTCCAAACATTCCCTTATTTTCTCCGGTGAGATTGTAATAAAGATATTTCCCCATACATGTGCTGTTAGCTCGATTTGATTTGAGACTTTGAGAGTTTTTACAACTTGTTGTATGAGTTTTTCTGGTACCTCTGGTCTTTGTGTAACCCCCAAATTTCATATTCCAAAAGGGACTATTATCATGCTATTATTTAACAAAATTCGGGCATGACCCGTTCGTAATAAGAATAATTCCCTGTAAGACTAACGTGTAATAACTTAAAATACAACACAGCGGAAAATAAGAGCCCAAAAATTTCGTTTTTTACTAGACATAATACTTACAGGAAGGTTCAAATACAAAAATTCATACACTCATTAAAAAGGATTTACCACGTCCCGTTATATTAATACTTCAAGACCTATATTTTTTGTCAAATTATGTGACCGATCCTTCCCGTACAATCCTCGCTCTTGACTCGATCTTCAAACCTTCTTTTCTTCGTAATGATGCTAAGTCCACGCCACCTGCATTCACCACATACATATACATCGGTTAGATACAATGACATCATTCCTAAACAAGACATACGTAATCCATAGCCAGTCCGTGTTCCTTCTTCCCATACTAATCCCCATGAATAAGCTTTCCGTGTACATTCGTGCATTCCAAACTCTTTAACCCTGATAACGACGTTAAAAGAATACCTGAATTCTCATTTCATACTCAAGACAATGGTTTAGTAACATATTACTTCATCTGATTTAAACTGTATAAACACATACACAAGACTAGTTCGCTAATAAGCAATAAATCCTATTCAATCGCATTCCTATGCATGGGACTTAATGCTCAATTTGACAACCCGTCCCCAAATACTTTAATGTACTCGCATTCTCGCTTCGACTACCGGCTTGTGTGATTAATGTTTCTTTACCCGTAACCCCGGGCTTAGCACTTATGGAATTGTGCACCCATTTACCCGGTTTGCACCTATTATTGCTCAACTCGTTGATTTGTCTATCATAAATCCTTATTATAGACAAATCAAACATTTTTACATCTTGAACTTTCATATATCATAAATGTATAAGATTTACGTATTAACAATTAACAACAACAAAACGTTTCGTCGCGTACCTGGCTCGAGTCAACGCATAGACCCATTTTTATACCTCACTTTATTAGCCGAAACTTTATGGCGACGCAATTATCCAAATTGCTATTCACTCCTATGAACAAGTGACTTGCCAACCAAACATTAGTCGAATTTGTCAAATGGTATTATCACTACCATTTGGCCCGTGTGGTCTAACTGACCAAATATTGATGTTTATAAAACTTGATATTTTAATTTCAAATTCACGCATCCGACCCCTTTCGGATTTTACCCCGCTATTTCTTTTATTAGTTACACTATAAGGTAACCTTAACGAAAACTCATTAAATCATAGTCATTCATGACTAAATTACCAATTTGCCCCTTTTACTATTAACCATGGTTTTTATCGTTTATATCTATTCCGACATGTATCATATCGCGTCGGAAACCACATTTCGATTTTTTTCGTATTTATAGTTGATAAAAACAAATTCATATTCTACAAAAGATGTAAGCTTTACTTACCTTGTGTCCATTAGAGCTTCTTTCCGTTTAACCCATTCTTCTCCAAGATCCCATATAGCTTGTCAAGAGTCAAGCTATTACATCATATCCATAAGATGATTAGTTTAGCCATCTAATATCATAATAATTAGACCTTATGGATTTTATTACCACATTTATCAAGATACTAGTTTTGGGTCAGCTTGACTTTTAGAAGTCAAACCACTTATAGATAAGTATATCTTCCAACTATTACATACAAACACTTTAAACACACCTTAACAACTGTAAACATTCACCCGAAGCAATGTTTAGTGTTTAGTAAATTGGTAACTAGAAAATCATATGTTTTAAGTTCATAAAACACATTATTTTCATTGCTGCATTTTTCACGCAGCAGCTGTTCGGGGTCACTTTCCCCCTTTTTAATCACATAATCTGACTTCGACTTTCAAATAAGAATTGTGCTTCATTTAAATATCTTTCCAGGCATATAAAGAACACCTCCATAGGATTTTTCTATGATTTTATACGATTTTTGAAAGATCAGGCCAGAAACTAAATTATGTGTAAACAGCTTGCTGTTAAAACGAATTTACTAACTTTTCATGCTTTTTTGACCCACTAAATCTCATAACCAGCCTCTTAAGACCAAATATGAAATGTAATATGCGAAACAACCTTTTCAACGATATAAGGCTCGTTGTCTAACTCCCAATAACGAACGAGTTACGTCCTTTACAAGATGACTATCTAAGGCTGTCAAAAGTGACGAATTTACGAACTTTTCATGCTGTTTTGACCCACTAAATCTCATAACCAGCCTCTTATGACCAAATATGAAATGTAATATGCGAAACAACCTTTTCAACGATATAAGGCTCGTTGTCTAACTCCTAATAACGAATGAGATACGGCCTTTACAAGATGACTATCTAAGGCTGTCAAAAGTGACGAATTTACTAACTTTTTTACACAAACTTGAATCAATTCAAGTTTCATGTAGGCATTTTATCAAACACTTAATGTGCAACCATTTAACACATGATTCTTTAACATGTCAAGATGGTTCTTAACCCTTTAAAACTTGTAGTTTTCACTAGGATTTTCACCAAGTCTAAGCACCCTAGTAATTATTATCATCAATTGACATCAACTAACATAGATTCAAGTACTACAACATCACATATATCAAATTTACACATGATCACTACTAATTTTTCCACCCTTCTACATCTCTAATATTTCATATCAAATGGGTTATGCAATTAGCTTTTCAAATGATCAAATTCACACATAAACGAACATGATTCCTGTTCCATAGAGAAGTCCTAACTCCAATCTACACAATTTCTTGCATAAACTCGAGATTAGGTTATGACCCAATTCCTACAAATCATGATTTCGAGAAATTAGACTTACCTCTTTAAAAATCGTGTTTAGATGAGTGTAGATTTGAGTTCATGCAGTTGATTTTCTTCTAATCTTCTACCCAATTGATTGAATTTGATAAACAAGGGTTTTCACCCTTGTTCTCTGCCTTGTTCGATCCCCAGACACGCACAATGTGTGTGTTTCTGGGTTTTCCCCCTTCTAATACCTTTATTTTATTATTGGCCATGTTTAACCCCCTTAGAGTTTACATGTTTTTAATTTGGCACTTTCCATCCTTTAACTAGCTTTTGTGATATTTTTACTAACTAAGTTAATTCTTTTAGTTATTTAACTTATTTTCATGTTAACCCTTTTTGGGGTGTTACACTTTGTGAGAGCTTAAGCTATTGGGCATCTGATCAGAAATTCAATGAGAATTTGACACTTTATATCATATTCTTCGATGTTATCGGTCATTGCTTCATTGTTGCTCTTTAATGGAAGAAATTCAGCTTCGGTGATGAAGGGAACAGAGTGTTCGATTGGTGGCATGTTGATGTTGATAGTAGCCATTGAGAGTTTTGAGTTTTTGTTTTGGAAAAGGGTTTTTAAGGTTTTGAGTTTGAAGGTTGAAGATGGAAGTCTCTGTTCTTGAATGAGGTATTTATAGTGTAACGAGACAGAGATTTTTGAGTGTTTTTCGTGGGTTGTTTGTATTCAAGGTGGTTAATGACACCTTAATGATGTTTTAATCCGTTTAGGAAACAACCGTTTTTGAAAAACCTTTGGTTTATCTCTTATTTAATGTAAATATTTTGATGAAAATCAGAGATTCCAAATATTTGGTAGATAAACACTAATGTCCAATTTGCACCTTTTCTCCATGTGGGAACCCTTTTGTTTCAAAAAGGTCCAATAGAAAACTTTTCTGAGATTATATCTCCCCAGGTTTTCCTTTTGATGATATATATCAGAAAATCTTTGAATAAAACTTTTGAGAGTTGGATTTTCTTCATATTTCATCAGAATGCATTTGATTCATTTTTGGAGATTGAATCAGCAAATTTTTTTTTTAAGATGAGAGGGAATAAGTAGAGTTTCGACATTTTTACTTACATTGTAGTTCTGAACTCCACACCTTTGTTCTGATATTCAGGAAGTGTTTTTCATACAGCTTGTTCCAGTCCTCAGAAAAAAATATTTTGAAAGAAACTTATTTAAAAAAAATTAGATGGTTATAAGTTTCTTTGAATCTGGTTAAAGGCAGCGTTTTCTGATGTTTCTTTCTGTTGATTTGTCAGACTTCCTGGTTGCCAAGTGATTTTTATGATGAAAATTTGATTTTCTAATATATTATCAGATTTTCTGAGCTTCTCCTTATCTATCAGATTTCATTTGAGTTTTACCAGATTTTCATTGTTTTTATCAGACATGTTGTTTTAGTCCCCCCTAAATCTATTGTCATGTTTTTGTGATTTTTTTTAAATAGACAATCAATAAAGAAAAGAAAATATCATTAAACAAGAAAAAAAAATAGATAAAACAAGTAAACTACAACTACTCCTCCAGCACGTTGTACATGCACTTCACATATAACCAGAGACTGGTTATTCGACTAGTGTGATTCGTTGATGGGACCAGGGTAGGATCACTTATATTTTCTTGAAGTGCCAGCTCCGCCCTTGGATACCAGCTTCTCACTCCTCCGAAGTCCAACTGACTGGTAATCATCTTGGTTACGAAACGAGGGTAGATCAGAAAAGGTTGACGGTCGTGAATGTTTGCTTCTAGGTCTCTCATGAGAAACTTAGAAAAGTTGTAAGGTTTTTCCTGTACAACAGCATGAATCACCTCCATCATCCTATGGGACAGCTCGTTGAAGTGTCCAGTCTTCTTAGAGAAGCAGACACTGAGCTGTGTCACCAAAATCTGGAAAGGTTGTATAAAACCAGATTTGCTAACCTACCTTGACAAGTTGTATGTATGATAGCCCATTTCTGTCAAGGTCTGTTGCACATCTGCCTTATCCAGGAAGGTGTTTTCATGATCATTACCCAGTCGGAGGACATTTCTGTGTGTTTCCTCCTTTAGGGTAATTCTGACCCCCATAACCTCACTCTCTATCCACATGGAAGTGCCATTAAAAATGATTTCAGAGTTCCACCAGAACTCTTGAAGAAGTTCTGGATAGATGGTGACATGTGAAGATACAGCGAAACCCAAGGGACTTCGCATGATCATGTTATACACATACCTGCAGTCCTCCCATGCAGGTCCTTCCAAGTTAGACCTAAGTCTAAGATTATGATGTCTGTGAAGCGGGAGAGGGAATTGAGTTACTTTCATCATTTTTGGGCGACCCATTTTAAAATAAGAAGTTTCTGATGAAGAGCTTTTGAAGAGAAGATTTGTTTGGTGAAGAAAGTCTTTTTCAGGTTGTCAATATTTACAAGTGAAAGCGATAGTTGTGCTATAAATGTTATTAACAGCCAAATTTCCAAAGAATTTCATTTTCATTTCAATCTCTTCAATTAAGACGATATCTGTTGCAGTGAGAATATGATAGTCTACTAAGCCCCTATGTGTGAGTAAGCATTGAATAGCTAGGCGGCTACTTTCATAGCTCCTAATCATTTTAGTGCCTACGTGTCTCTTAAACTTCTTATGAAAAAATGACGTTGCATGCATTGGTAAAAAAAATTCAATATACTGCAAAAATTTTGTGACGGTTGATTTTCTTTGTTGTATTGAATTTTATCTTAATGCATGTTACTTTTCCCCCTTTTTGTTTTTTTTTTAATTTAAAAGAAAGAGAAAGAGTGAAAAAATACAAAAACAGACTATACACAGATATGAATTTATACAGTATGTGGGATATGCATGAAGATGGAAGTATATGATGATTACTGATTATTCTGATGTTTCAATAAGGTTTCTGATTTTATATCAGAATTTATGATGATTTCACCAGATTTTCTGATATTTCTTCAGATTTTCTGATAAATCATCATTTACTAATGATTCATCAGATTTTCTGATGTTCCATCAGATTGATGGATTTCTTTGTCAGAAACCAGTTGAATTGTTCTTTGATTATCAGAACTTTGATGTTCATCAATTTGGTTTTCAATTTGTGTCCTTGTGTTTTCTGAAAAATCTTCATCATTTAAATTAACCATGCCAAGTTTGCTGATAAAAAAATTGTGTCTCTTTTCATCAAGAGGTTTTGTAAAGATATCAGCAATTTGGTTTTCAGTTGGAACAAAATACATTTCTATGTTACCTTTCTCCACATGATCTTTTATGAAGTGATATCTGACATCTATGTGTTTGGTTCTTGAGTGATGAACTGGATTTTCTGTTATTGCAATAGCACTCTTTGAATCACATAGAATTGGTATTTTTGTCAGATTTACTCCATAATCTTTCAGTTGAGTTTGCATCCACAACACTTGTGAACAGCAACTTGCTGCTGCTACATATTCTGATTTTGCTGTTGATGTGGCAACACAGTTTTGTTTCTTGCTTGCCCAACATACCAATTTTTCTCCCAAGAGTTGACAAGCACCAGATGTGCTTTTTCTGTCAATTTTGCACCCTGCATAATCTGCATCTGTGTATGCAATTAATTCAAGGTTTGTATCCTTAGGATACCAGAGACCAAGTTTTGATGTGCCTTTTAGATATTTGAAAACCCTTTTTACAGCTTTTAGATGGGATTCTTTAGGATCACATTGATATCTGGCCAGAAAGCATGTTGCAAACATAATATCTGGTCTGCTTGCAGTTAAATATAGCAATGATCCTATCATCCCCCTGTAGGATTTAATATCTACACTTATTCCATCTTTATCAGAATCCAATTTGTTCCCTGTTGCCATGGGAGTTTTTGAAACAGAGCAGTTTTCAAGTGAGTATTTTTGTAGAATTGTTTTCACATATTTTGATTGACTCAAAAATACTCCATCAATTCTTTGTTTTACTTGTAACCACAAGAAAAAGGTTAACTCACCCATCATACTAATTTCAAAGTGGCTGCTCATTAACTTTTGAAACTTTTTACAGAATTTTTCATTTGTTAATCCAAATATAATGTCATCAACATATATCTGGACCAACAAAGTATGACCTTTATGCGTTTTGAGGAAAAGTGTTGTGTCAATAGTACCTTTAGTAAACCCAGAATTTAGTAAGAAGTTTGATAGTGTTTCATACCAGGCTCTAGGAGCTTGCTTCAAATCATACAAGGCTTTGCTTAATCTGTAAACATGATTTTGAAATTTTGGATCTACAAAGCCTTCTGGTTGCTGCACATAAACTTCTTCCTCAATTTTACCATTCAAGAAACTGATTTTACATCCATTTGATAAACTTTGAAATCTTTAGATGCAGCATAAGCAAGAAAAATTCTTACAGCTTCTAATCTAGCTACTGGTGCAAAAGTTTCATCATAATCAATACCTTCTTGTTGACAATAACCTTTGACCACTAACCTTGCTTTGTTCCTGGTGATTATGCCGTTTTCATCAGATTTATTTCTGAATACCCATTTTGAGCCTATGACAGATTTGTCATTTGGCTTGGGTACTAGATCCCATACCTTGCTCCTTTCAAACTGATCAAGCTCTTCTTGCATAGCTTGAATCCAGTCTGAGTCTTTTAAAGCTTCTTTGACAGATTTGGGTTCTATCTTGCTTAAGAACCCAGCAAATGCACACTCATGTGCAGTTCCATCTTGTTCTCACACCATCTGCTGGATTGCCAATGATGTCAGAATGAACATGTCCTTTGATCCATCTTAACTTGTGAAAAGTTGTTGGTTCTGATGGATTTGAAGTTTCCCCCTGAACAGTTGCCTCAGTTGTGTGTATTGTTTCAGATTTCTGAGTTTCTGATGTACTATTCACTTGTTCTGCAGGGTTAGTACATGAAGTATCTATTGATTTGTTTTTGAAAGAATTATCATGTTCATAATTTTCTTGTTTATCAGAAAAATTTATTTATTTCATGTATTCATCAGAAACCTCTGTTTCTGATGAGTCATCAAATGAAACATACAGACTTTCTCTGATTGTCCTTGTGTTGAGAATAAAAATTCTATATGCTTTTGAGGACAAAGAATAACCAAGAAAAATACATTTTTCTGCTTTTCTGTCAAATTTTTCAAGGCTTTCAAAATCATTGAAAACAAAACATCTACAACCAAATGTATGTAAAAATTTTACACTTGGAATCCTTCCATTAATAATGTTATAAGGTGTTTTGTTTAGCCTTTTGTTGATTAGGGTTCTGTTTTGGGTAAAACAGGCATTTGCTATTGCTTCTGCCAAAAAATGAGTGGGCATTTTAGCATAAGCAGGCATTGTTCTGGCAGCTTCCACCAAGGTTCTATTTTTCCTTTCAACCACCCCATTCTGTTGAGGTGTTCTGGGTGCAGAAAAATCATGAGATATTCCTTTACTCACAAGGAAGCTCTCAATTTTTGAGTTTTTGAATTCTGTCCCGTTGTCTGCTCTGATCCTTCTGACTGGTAGTTTTAACAGATTTTCAATCTTTCTAATAAAATTTATGATCAGATCAGGAGTTTCACTTTTCTTTCTCAAAAATTCTACCCATGTGTACCTGGAAAAATCATCTACTATTACTAGTATGTACTTCTTTCCAGAAAAACTTTCTGTACTTATGGGTCCATACAAATCCATATGTAAAAGTTCCAAATTTTGTGTGATTGAAGACTCAGAAATTGATATGTGTGAGCTTCTTTTGGATTTTCCCATCTCACATGCTTCACAAATTTTATCCTTCTTTGAGGATATCAAAGGTAAACCTTTTACCAGACCTTTGCTTGCTAATTTGCTTAGATTTTTGAAATTTAAGTGAGCTAGCCTTTTGTGCCACAACCAACTACTACCCTTGTTGATTTTTGAAAACAAACATAATTTTGGATGTTCATCTTCTTCTTTGAAATCAAAATAGTAAATCGATTTTCTTATCCTTTTTCCACTTAAATAGATTTTATTATCATCTATACCTATTAACAAGCATTTTTCTGGTAAAAAAGTTACCTGAAAACCTTTGTCACAGAATTTACCACAACTTAGCAGATTGTACTTTAAGCCTTCAACATAGGCTACTTTCTCTATGGTCAAACATCCATACCTTATGCATCCATATCCCATGATTCTCCCTTTTACTCCATTTCCAAAATTTACCATTCTACCCAGCTTTGGAACAAAGTTACTGAGTAAGCTCCTGTCCCCAGTCATGTACTTGGAGCTTCCTGAATCGCAGTACCAGATCTGCTGCACATGATGGTCCTGAAATGGAAAAATTAGAGGGTTTTTGGTACCCAGGCTTGCTTGGGTACTCTTTCTGATGAGATTTTAAACAAATTATTTTCTCTTATTGGTCGTTCATCAGAAATTCTGTTATATGCTGAGCCATAAACAGATTTTACATATTTCTTTTGGAGATGGTGTTGAACAAGCTTCAGTATGTCAACACACATACAAGATTTATCAGAATTTTCTGATATTCTTTCTTGTGATGGAATGAGTGGATAATTTTGAAAAGATAAGTAAACTGCTTCTGGAGTCTTTAAAGATTCTTGTTTGTACTCACTTCCTTTTGGTTTGAAGTTGGGTTTTTCAAAAGAGTATTCAGAATAGGTTGACTTGCAAGATTCAGAATCAGATTCTGATGAAAATTTATCAGAAATCTGATGGGTTGCTTTTACAAAGACAGTGGGTTTATTTCCTCTTGTTTTTTACATATCCTAAACCCTCTCCTTTGTTCTTTGGTGTGGACTCAATGAAATTTATGAATTCTTTGGCTTGTTGAAAACCTCTTACATTGATCTCTTTATCATTGATTTTCTTGTAAAGATCTTTTCTTTAATTTTCATAGAACTCAATTTTAGCTCTTTGATCTAAACTTTCTTCAATAAGTAATTGGTTTTCAAGAATGATTTTATTCATGGTCCTTTGCAACTCATCAGATTTTTTAATATCTGATTGATGTTTATCTTGCAGATTTAGAAAATCTGACATGAACTTGTTTAGCTTGTGTTCAAGATCAAGATTATCTAAATTTACCTTTTGTTCTGAAGTTTCTGGTATGCCTTCAGAGAGTGCCATGAGGCAGAAGTTAGCCATTTCTTCTTCTTCTTCATCAGAAGAATCATCAGATAGCCATGTATCTGTCCCTGCAATTAGACTGACTTGCTGCTTCTTCTTAGCTTCTTCCAGCTTCTTCTCATAATAAGCAACATCTTTCCGCTTCTTGGTCTTGCATTCTGTTGCATAGTGACCTCTTTGCTTGCACTTGTAGCACACAACTTCAGCCTTCCCCTTATCATTAGATCTACCTTCCTCCTTTGATCTTCCATCCATCCTCCCTCTATCACTTCTCTGGTATCTCTGGCCTCCTCCCCTCAACCTCTGCTCAAATGTTTTGTTGAGCAGTGCTATTGCTTTAGCAAAAGCTGAAAAATCTGATGATGTATCAGAAATTTCAAGATTTTGGCTGTTTGATGGTTGTGGATCATTGGTAGGTGGTGTTCTTTGTGAGTTTGAGATAAGAGCTAAAGATCCCCCTCTTTGAATGGATTCTTCAAATATTTCTTCCTCTCTGGGGATCAAGATGCTGTAGAAGTCATGAAGACTCATATTTCCTAGTTCCAAGGTTGAGGACAAATTCATGGTTAGACTTCTCCATTCTCTAGGTAAAGCATCTAGAAATTTTATGTTTCTTTCATCATTTGATTTTGTTATACCAAATTTCTTTAGCTCATTCAAAAGTTTTGTAAATCTTTGATATGTATCATTTAATCTTTCATTGGGTAAACTTTTGAACCTCTCATATGAGGAAACATTGTTTGTTCTCTTGTTTCTTCTCATCCTTTCTCCTCCTTCACAAAGATTTTCCAACTGATCCCATATTTCCTTAACTGATGCACATGCATCAACTTGTGAAAATATGTCATTGGGGATGGCCATTATTAAAAGTGACTTTGCCCTTTCATCCCCAGCCACCAGTTCCTTGTCTTCCACACTCCAGTTTATTTCACTTTTGGGAGCACGGGAGGCAGGGATTGCTGGTGATTGGCCAGTTGCTGGAATAGCTGGTATTTCAGTCATTGGTATATGTGGACCCCTTTCAATGGATTGAAACAGAGCTTGGTCATGACCATTTAGGAAATTGACCATCCTGATTTTCCATTGGGGGTATTCCTCTCTGACCCGAGTCGGAGGTTTAGACATAGAACCAATGTTAAAAGCATTATTCCAGGATTGAAAGCTGGCCATATTTAGAGAAAAGAAGAAGAGCGATTGATCGTTTGAAAATAGTTTATTCAATCTGCTCTGATACCAATTATTGGTCCCAGTTTGGACTTAAAACTTCTTTTCACGTAATATGGCAAGTGATTTCAGTAGATGTGAAAAAGATGTGCGGAAATGGAAATCAGACTTTCAAGACACAAGACCTACAGAATTATCAAGTTTATATCACTTTGAAACGAAATAGTTTACAAGGTGATTGTAAGATTATTATCTAATACAAATGAATCTTGAATTCTGTGGGTGAGAGGGCAATGGAGTATTGTAGTATGTATGAATGCTAAGCTTAACTCATTGTCTTCTGCTTGGTGAGCCTTCTATTTATTGAAGGCTGGGTACATGAATAAACAATTGTTTATTCATGCAATAAGTCCTGCAAAAAGTAGCCATTTGACATATTCATTGAATCCAACAGTCAAGTTGCCTTTGTAATCATGATATCCAATAATGTCAAGTTGCTTCTGTTATTGTGGCAGGATAGAGCTGATTTTTAGACAAGTGGGATATTCATCAGAATTTCTGATAAACCACTTCATCAGAAATTCTGGTGAACAAATCATCAGAAAATCTGATGATCAGAATCGTCAGAAACTAATGATATTTCATCAGAAATATCATCAGGTCTATCAGAAATGACCTTTTCTGATAATCTTCTTCAGCTCTTGATCAACTAGTGATTCTTTGAAGTAGATGCTGTTCATTTCAGTTGTCCTATCTGATCTTCTTCCTCTTGTTGTGATCTTCAGGACTGTTATCTTCTTCATAGATCCAGTTAAATCTGATTTTCTTCAATACTTACAAATAAAGTTTCCTAACATAACTTCTCACTGAAATAGGAAACTGGACGTCCCCCCTGACTTAGGAATGCCCCAATACCACCCTGCGAGGCATCCGTGTGCAACTCAAAAACCCGAGAAAAATCTGGCAATATTAGAATTTGTTGGTGCATAAATGTCTGTTAACTTCGTCTTGTATGGAGTCTAGTACCCAGATAGGATAAACCAGTGCTCAATAGGCTAGAAATTAGGTTTTGTATGTTAAAGGGTCATTTCGCACGAAATAAACAAAAACCATTTCGTACGAAATGAGTCCTCTATATATAGTGGAGCCTGGTTTTTCATTTGTAACTATCCGGATTTCAGAGCCGAGGTGCTGCCAAACTATCAAGTGATCTGTATTGCTTTGAAATCAAAAAACAAGTGATTATAAACGTGAATCAAGCTGTAATCAAGTTCGTATCATTGATTTCTCCTTTGATATGGATTAAAACTCTTCTGATCGACTCATTCTGGTCGCACAACGATCCAACAAGTGGTATCAGAGCTCAGGAGGAAGAGTTCATACCGATTCAGCTTGTTTTCACCGGAATTTCTTACTTCTACTCATTCTTTTTCACGTTTTTCAAAATTAATCAAGATTTAACGGTTAAAATGGCTTGAATTTCACATATTACACGTGAAATACAGTATTAATCAATCCTTGTAAGAATTGGACCTAAAATCGACCCAAAACCAGATCAATTTGACAAAAATGTGGCCGATTGGGTGACGTCATTCTCATTTCGCACGGAATAGATTGTCTGGATATTCATTTCGCACGGAATCAACATCTTGATCTTCATTTCGCACGGAATCAACATCTTGATCGTCATTTCGCACGCAATCAACCTTGTTGATTTCATTTCGTACGAAATAGACTTCCATTTCGCGTCAAGTTGCTCTTTCGCACCAAAGTGCTATTTCGTTTGAAGGGATTTATTCATTTCGTACGAATCAAACAGTGTTGGATCCATTTCGCATGAAAAGAGACCTTTTCGTGTGAAAGCTTCATTCCGTTTGAAGACCATCTCGTGTGAAATCCATTTCGCTTGAATTTCATTCCACGTGAAATTCATTTCGTGTGGAATCCATTTCGCTTGAAAAGTTATTTTCAGCTTTAAAAAATCACAAAATTTTTCTAAGTGTTTGTTAATTGTTTCAGGTACTATAAGATGGGTGATGATTTTCTAAATCTGTTCAGTGATGTGTTTGCTTACACTAGCGGCTCAGGAGATGCTACAACAAGCAACACAGATGAAAATGCTCCAAATCCGAGTCCAAAGAAAGCCATTGCTGATTCTTTGAGTGTTGATAATGCCTACGGCACCTACAACAAACCGCCCAAGCTAATGGCCATAGAGGATTACAACAGATGGGCAAGTAGATTTGAAGAATGGCTACAGGCATTTGCATACCTAAGTTGGAAGAGTTCGAAAAATGGTTTTGACATTGGAAGAACTGATTATGAGAACTTAGCTGATACTGAACAAGATAGATTCATTGCAGAACAGAAATGCATCGCGTTACTACATCAATCAGTGAGGGATGACATTATATCATTAATTGACTACAAAGATTCCAGAGATTTATGGGAGAAATTAAAGATAAAATGTGTGGGTGGTGCTGAAATTGTTAAAAATAAGAAAAAATTATTGAGAAAAGAGTTCGATTTGTTTGGATGTCTGAAAAATGAGTCTGTATCAAAAATGATAGAAAGATTTGGTCACTTAAAGTTGGAACTTGCAAGACATGGAATTGTGTATACTCAGGAAGAATTGGTTGACAAGTTGTTTGACTCACTGCCTGATGAAAAAGACTGGCAGTATTTTGCCTTAATGTTGAAGAACACAGTAAAGTCGGCTGATCTGACAGTTGATTTGCTAATTGAAAGGTTGGAAAGATATTAATTGGAGATCTGGAAAACGAACAAAGTCAACAACTCCTCGTATCAACAAAATGTTGACTTATATTATCGAGGAATTATGATTCCAAAAACTGTGTCACCAAAGACTACATTCTCAGCAGAAATCTCAAATCTGCCAAATCAAGAAAGTCAAAGCAGCGGTTATCACGGAGTATCATCTTCAACTACTCCAAGACAACAATCACAGTATGTTCCGAAAAACATGTTCCAGTGCAATATTGCTGTAGATCTCAACAATGCACAAAACTTCAGCGAAGAAGCAGCCAAGCAACAAATGGTGTTTTTGGCATCTGTCTTAGAATCTTATGAGAGTCTTGTTGCTGGAAAAATTGGAAACACCAACCTCACAAAAGAGGATTACGATCAAATCGACCCTGAAGAGATGGAGTTGATTGATATAAGATGGTGTATGGCAAGTGCGGTTAGAAGTGCTCAGAGATTCATGGAGATAACAGGCAGACACTCCATTGGTGGACCTTCAACAAAGCTAGGCTTTGATAAATCAAAGGTTACATGCTTTAAATGCAAACAAAAGGGGCATTTTAAACGAGAATGTCGAAATGCAGCTGCTGATGATACAGTCAACCCATTCCGAGAAGACTATTATAAAAGAGCTATCTATCATCAAAACAAATCCGAACCTCCCAGAATGAAGCAAATAGAAGAAAATCCCAAAGAAAAGTCAAGAGCATTAGCTGTTATCCATGATGATGAGGGATTTGATTGGAGTGACGTGTTACCGGAAGAAGATGCAGTGGGTTATGCTTTCATGGCAAACATTGTTCCCTTCAAATATACATGAACAGAGGAAGTAAAATATGTCAACAGGAAGATGTTAGCTCAAATGATGAAAGACAAACATTATCATGCATGGAAAGAGGCAAAAAGCGCAAAGAGATGGGACGCTGACAGAGAATGCTATTTGGATCCTAAGGGAAATATACTTGTGGAACCATCAACAATTCTTGTCGAGACTCTGATCGAGCAAATAGTAGAAAAGGAAGAAGCAAGACAAAGAATGTGGTGGGGAAGTGAAGAAGGGGAAAAAGAAAAGGAGCTAAAATCGAACAAGATCGATGATGGGATAATCGACACGACGAAAGAGTTCACAGCAGAAAATTTGAAGAAAATGGCTGATAAAGTTCTTGCAGCAAAAGAGTTAGAGGTAGACTCTAAGTCCAGTTCTGAGTCAAAGAGCAAGGTCAGTTGTAATGATTCAGCAAATGAGTCAGGTAAGGCTGATAAAGCCAAAAGTGAAAGTGACTGCAAAAATTGCATGAAAGACACCCGTGGTAAAAAGACTTACTGCTACTTCTTAGCTTCTTCCAGCTTCTTCAGAATTTCTGATGAAGTGGCAGGATAGAGCTGATTTTTAGACAAGTGGGATATTCATCAGAATTTCTGATAAACCACTTCATCAGAAATTCTGGTGAACAAATCATCAGAAAATCTGATGATCAGAATCGTCAGAAACTGATGATATTTCATCAGAAATATCATCAGGTCTATCAGAAATGACCTTTTCTGATAATCTTCTTCAGCTCTTGATCAACTAGTGATTCGTTGAAGTAGATGATGTTCATTTCAGCTGTCCTATCTGATCTTCTTCCTCTTGTTGTGATCTCCAGGACTGTTATCTTCTTCATAGATCCAGTTAAATCTGATTTTCTTCAATACTTACAAATAAAGTTTCCTAACATAACTTCTCATTGAAATAGGAAACTGGACGTCCCCCCTGACTTAGGACTGCCCCAATACCACCCTGCGAGGCATCCGTGTGCAACTCAAAAACCCGAGAAAAATCTGGCAATATTAGAATTTGTTGGTGCATAAATGTCTGTTAACTTCGTCTTGTATGGAGTCTAGTACCCAGATAGGATAAACCAGTGCTCAATAGGCTAGAAATTAGGTTTTGTATGTTAAAGGGTCATTTCGCACGAAATGAACAAGAACCATTTCGTACGAAATGAACAAAGCCATTTCGCACGAAATGAGTCATGGTCATTTCGTACGAAATGAGTCCTCTATATATAGTGGAGCATGGTTTTTCATTTGTAACTATCCGGATTTCAGAGCCGAGGTGCTGCCAAACTGTCAAGTGATCTGTATTTGCTTTGAAATCAATAAACAAGTGATAATAAACGTGAATCAAGCTGTAATCAAGTTCGTATCATTGATTCTGCCTTTGATATGGATTAAAACTCTTCTGATCGACTCATTCTGGTCGCACAACGATCCAACAAGTGGTATCAGAGCTCAGGAGGAAGAGTTCATACCGATTCAGCTTGTTTTCACCGGAATTTCTTACTTCTACTCATTCTTTTTCACGTTTTTCAAAATTAATCAAGATTTAAGGGTTAAAATGGCTTGAATTTCACATATTACACGCGAAATACAGTATTAATCAATCCTCGAAAGAATTGGACCTAAAATCGACCTAAAACCAGATCAATTTGACAAAAATGTGGCCGATTGGGTGACGTCATTCTCATTTCGCACGGAATAGATTGTCTGGATATTCATTTCGCACGGAATCAACATCTTGATCTTCATTTCGCACGGAATCAACATCTTGATCGTCATTTCGCACGGAATCAACCTTGTTGATTTCATTTCGTACGAAATAGACTTCCATTTCGCGTCAAGTTGCTATTTCTCACCAAAGTGCTATTTCGTTTGAAGGGATTTATTCATTTCGTACAAATCAGACAGTGTTAGATCCATTTCACGTGAAAAGAGACCTTTTCGTGTGAAAGCTTCATTCCGTTTGAACACCATCTTGTGTGAAATCCATTTCTCTTGAATTTCATTCCGCGTGAAATTCATTTCGTGTTGAATCCATTTCGCTTGAAAAGTTATTTTCAGCTTTAAAAAATCACAAAATTTTTCTAAGTGTTTGTTAATTGTTTCAGGTACTATAAGATGGGTGATGATTTTCTAAATCCGTTCAGTGATGTGTTTGCTTACACTAACGGCTCAGGAGATGCTACAACAAGCAACACAGATGAAAATGCCCCAAATCCGAGTCCAAAGAAAGCCATTGCTGATTCTTTGAGTGTTGATAATGCCTACGGCACCTACAACAAACCGCCCAAGCTAATGGCCATAGAGGATTACAACAGATGGGCAAGTAGATTTGAAGAATGGCTACAGGCATTTGCATACCTAAGTTGGAAGAGTTTGAAAAATGGTTTTGACATTGGAAGAACTGATTATGAGAACTTAGCTGATACTGAACAAGATAGATTCATTACAGAACAGAAATGCATCGCGTTACTACATCAATCAGTGAGGGATGACATTATATCATTAATTGACTACAAAGATTCCAGAGATTTATGGGAGAAATTAAAGATAAAGTGTGTGGGTTGTGCTGAAATTGTTAAAAATAAGAAAAAATTATTGAGAAAAGAGTTTGATTTGTTTGGATGTCTGAAAAATGAGTCTGTATCAAAAATGATAGAAAGATTTGGTCACTTAAAGTTGGAACTTGCAAGACATGGAATTGTGTATACTCAGGAAGAATTGGTTGACAAGTTGTTTGACTCACTGCCTGATGAAAAAGACTGGCAGTATTTTGCCTTAATGTTGAAGAACACAGTAAAGTCGGCTGATCTGACAGTTGATTTGCTAATTGAAAGGTTGGAAAGTCATGAATTGGAGATCAGGAAAACGAACAAAGTCAACAACCCCTCGTATCAACAAAATGTTGACTTATATTATCGAGGAAGTATGATTCCAAAAACTGTGTCACCAAAGACTGCATTCTCAGCAGAAAACTCAAATCTGCCAAATCAAGAAAGTCAAAGCAGCGGTTATCACGGAGGATCATCTTCAACTACTCCAAGACAACAATCATAGTCTGTTCCGAAAAACATGTTCCAGTGCAATATTGCTGTAGATCTCAACAATGCACAAAACTTCAGCGAAGAAGCAGCCAAGCAGCAAATGGTGTTTTTGGCATCTGTCTTTTAATCTTATGAGAGTCTTGTTGCTGGAAAAATTGGAAACACCAACCTCACAAAAGAGGATTACGATCAAATCGACCCTGAAGAGATGGAGTTGATTGATATAAGATGGTGTATGGCAAGTGCGGTTAGAAGGGCTCAGAGATTCATGGAGATAACAGGCAGACACTCCATTGGTGGACCTTCAACAAAGCTAGGCTTTGATAAATCGAAGGTTACATGCTTTAAATGCAAACAAAAGGGGCATATTAAACGAGAATGTCGAAATGCAGCTGCTGATGATACAGTCAACCCATTCCGAGAAGACTATTATAAAAGAGCTATCTATCATCAAAACAAATCTGAACCTCCTAGAATGAAGCAAATAGAAGAAAATCCCAAAGAAAAGTCAAGAGCATTAGCTGTTATCCATGATGATGAGGGATTTGATTGGAGTGACGTGTTACCGGAAGAAGATGCAGTGGGTTATGCCTTCATGGCAAACATTGTTCCTTTCAAAGATACACGAACAGAGGAAGTAAAATATGTCAACAGGAAGATGTTAGCTCAAATGATGAAAGACAAACATTATCGTGCATGGAAAGAGGCAAAAAGCGCAAAGAGATGGGACGCTGACAGAGAATGCTATTTGGATCCTAAGGGAAATATACTTGTGGAACCATCAACAATTCTTGTCGAGACTCTGATCGAGCAAATAGTAGAAGAGGAAGAAGCAAGACAAAGAATGTGGTGGGGAAGTGAAGAAGGAGAAAAAGAAAAGGAGCTAAAATCGAACAAGATCGATGATGGGATAATCGACACGACGAAAGAGTTCACAGCAGAAAATTTGAAGAAAATGGCTGATAAAGTTCTTGCAGCAAAAGAGTTAGAGGTAGTCTCTAATTCCAGTTCTGAGTCAAAGAGCAAGGTCAGTTGTAATGATTCAGCAAATGAGTCAGGTAAGACTGATAAAGCCAAAAGTGAAAGTGACTGCAAAAATTGCATGAAAGACTGCAAGGTTTGTAGTACACATGCTTACCCCAGTGGTAAAAAGGCTGAAGAACTGACAGAAAGAGTCAGAGAAGTTGAAAATCAAATCTTAAGTCGTGACAAATTGGTAAAAGCATCAAATGATCGAATTAAAGAATTAACTGATAAACTTGAAAATTATAAAATTGACGCAGAACGAATCAGGAAAGAAAATGAAAAATTAATTCATGAAAACCGTCAACTTTCAAAAAATTATGAGAAGCTAAAAAGAACGACAAAAGATTCTGATGAAAGAAATGATAAAACAATCAAAGAAAATCTCCAACTTACAGGAGTACTTCAGTCAAAAGAGAGGCAAATCAACCAACAGTTGGATGAGATTGCTAATCTAAAGCTTCAGGTTCAGGAAGCTAAGATTGAAAATGAACGCATCAATCTGAAACTCAACAGTTACAACTCCGCAAGTTTTGTTCTTCAACATATTGTTCCTAAACCAATCGGGAAGAACAAAGCTGGCGAAGATGTTTATTCGGACGGAACTGGGGTTGGGTATCATCAGGTTCCACCGCCAGTATTAAATAATTTTTCAAAGAAAAAGTCCGGGTTGGTTAATGATGATGAAACACATGAGGTTAAACTTCCAGAAACAATTGATGTCACATTCACTTCATCATCCGATGAAGACAGTGTTCAATCTTAAGTTGTTAAAAGCATGGTTGAAAATGTTTTGAAATCTGACAGTGATTCAACTGAGGATGAGGAATGTTTTCTGGATAAATACATTCCGAAAGCAAAATCCAAAAACAACTTAAGTGAAGAACCTACTCTTGTGATGTACAAGATGTCGGGATCGGATAAGTTGTATTCGGATCATGAGTTTCCGTTGGAAAATGTGAATGTGGATAAATTGAAAAATGTGTTTAAACTTGTTGAGATTGATGTGTCTGAGATCGAAGGTTTGAAACGTTCTAAGAGGCAATTAAATTTTGAAAAAGAAAAATCTTACTAAAAAAAACCTGTTGTACCGCCACGTTTTTCTAACAATTACCAAAACAGATGGTCGGGTGGTTATCAGGGTGGTAAGAATTATCAAAGAAAGAACTTTCAAAACAAGAAGTTTGTCCAGAAAAAGGTGTTTCTCAAAAGCTCGAGTTCTCATTCTGAGCAAGAATCTGAGATTTTTTCGAAAACTAATGAGGAATTTTTTAAGAACAAGGCATCACAGTCTCAGACTAAAGGCAAAATTCGGGAAGTTGATACCCGTACATGCTTTAAGTGCAACAAAGTTGGACACATTGCACGAAAGTGCACCAACTTAAAGCCTAAGTCTGAAGTTGTTGAGAGTTCGAAAAAGAAAGATGATGCAAAAGGCAAAGCTCCAATGGTTGTTCAGAAGAAAGTTTTGAAAAATAAAAACATAACATCCAAAAATGAACCCGTAAAGAATGTGGTAACTAAAACTGATAAATTTTATAAACGGGTTGCTTCGTCTCAACAAGCTTGGAAACCAAAATCAGAAGTAAAGAAAGCAAGTTCTCCAAAACTAAAACCAAAACCAAAGGTGTCTGAGACAGCAAAATCATCATCTTCAACTAAAAATATGTATGTACCTTTGGATTACTATGAGAAACTTGAAAAACAAAAGTCTACTACTTCTGAGAAGAAAGATGTACCAAAGAAAGACCAATCATCTGGTCAACCTTCTAAAAATGATTTCTTTTTATACAAAGAGGTTGAGATTGGATCTGAAGAGAGCTTAAAGATGAATGACAAAAATTTTCCGCCACTTTACACTGCAAAAACTCACCTCAAAGTCAAGCTACCTGAGTCAAAAGAGGCTTGGGTGGCATCAAAATCTAACTAAGTGTTTGTGATATGTGCAGGAGCTTCCAAGATCCGTTTCACGTTGGATTATGGATAGTGGAGCTTCTTGGCACATGACGGGGAAGAAAACCCTATTGTACGATGTTCGAGGGTTTAATGTAGGATATGTGGGATTTGCAGGCAATCAAGGTGGTCGAATAGTTGGTGAAGGAACTCTATCTAATGGTATTGTCACGTTTGAAAGAGTAAACTACATCGCCGAGCTTGAAAACAATCTTCTGAGCATTTCTCAGATCTGTGATCGTATGTATACAACGCACTTTACAGATAAGGAATGTTTGATTTTGAAACCAGGATTTGTTGTTCCCGAAGAGTGGGTTATCATGAGAGCACCTAGAGTCAATGATCTGTACGTATTGGATATGAGTGTAGCAACTACTACCACGGGTCAGGCTCGCTGCTTTATGTCAAGAGCAACGGAAAAAGAATCATAATTGTGGCATCGAAAGATGGGCCACATTCACCTGCGAAAAATGAAGTACTTGGTACATAATGACTTAGTAAACGGTGTTCATTTGAAAGGTGTCCATCTGGAAAGGGAGTGCATTAGTTGCATAAAAGGCAAGCAAAAGAAGAAATCACATCCTCAAAAGAAGGTTAACTCAGTCTCGAGACCATTAGAGAGACTTCATATGGATCTTTTTCGTCCAGTGAACGTCACAAGCATAACTGGTGATCTCTACTGCTTAGTTGTCACAGACGACTATTCGAGATTTTCGTGGGTATCATTTCTGAGGACAAAGGATGAAACATTTGAAAGTTTGATGACGTTGTTCAGAAAAATTGAAAACTTGTACCAAACCCGAATCAGAAGAATTAGGAGTGACAACGGTACTGAGTTTAAGAACAACAAAATGGAAGAATATTGTGATGAGAGAGGTATATTGCAAGAATTTAGTGCTCCTTACACTCCGCAGCAAAATGGAGTAGCAGAAAGAAAAAACAGGACGCTTATTGAAACGGCCAGGACGATGCTTGCTGATTCGAAATTACCAGTCAACTTTTGGGCAGAAGCAGTGTCAGCCGCTTGCTATACTCTCAACCGGGTTCTCACAGTGAAGAAGTTCAACAAGACATGCTTCGAGATGATCAACAACCGCAAACCTAACCTGAAGTATCTGGAACCGTTTGGGTCTCCCTGTACAGTTCTAGAACCTTATGGTAAATTTGGTCAAAAGAGCATTGAAGGAATTTTCGTGGGTTATGCAAGTCCATTGAAACGAGTCTTTGTTCCAAGCTTGAAGCAGATCATCGAAGCACAAAATGTTGAGTGTCAAGGTTATACCATGCCACCTCAGAATCCCGGCGACTCATAGCGTTTCAATTACGATACTCTGTGAGATTCATTTGACGAGTTGGATATTCTAAGAGAATATGAAGCTTCACAAGAAAGATTCCCAGCTGAGTCTTCTAGACGTCAATTTCGAGCTTCCAATGACGATGAAGCCGGTCCTAGTAATGCTGGAGAACATGATGATATTCAGCAAACTCTTGACAATCAGACGGCAGTCAATGATAATCTTGAACCTGATGATAGGCCTATATTCGATCATGGTGATTCAGATTCTGAGGGGGAGCAGATCCAGATTTCAAGTCAAACTATTCCAGTCAGTGAACAAGGTGCAAATCAAAATGTCACAAATTTGGAAGGCGAGGTAGATGTTCCAGGCGAGGTGATGCCAAGAACTCTTTCGTACCATCCAGAAGAGCTGATTATTGGAGAATTGCAAACAGGCGTTCGCACTAGACATCAAATTGACCAAGGCCTTACTTGTTTTTATTCTACAGTTGCTTCATTACAAACTGAGTTTTCACTTAGTTGTTTTATTTCGCAGATTGAGCCAAGAACATATAAGGAAGCACTAACCGAAGACTCTTGGGTCAACGCGATGCAAGAGGAGCTGAGTCAGTTTGAGAAGTTGGGAGTGTGGAAATTGGTAGACTTGCCTGATGGTCATAGGAAGATAAACACCAAGTGGGTGTTCAAGTGCAAAAGAGATGATAGAGGGGTTATTATTCATAACAAAGCTCGACTCGTAGTCCAGGGCTTTAGTCAGCAGGAGGGTATAGATTTCACTGAAGTATATGCTCCAGTTGCTAGACTTGAAGCTATCAGAATCTTCCTAGAATTTGCATCTTGGAAAGGTTTTAAAGTTTTTCAGCTAGATGTTAAATCGGCTTTTCTCTACGGGAAGGTAAAAGAGGAGGTATATGTCGGACAGCCACCGGGCTTCATCGACCCAATCCACAAAGACAAGGTCTATTTACTGGATAAAGCGTTGTATGGTTTACACCAGGCCCCGAGAGCCTGGTACGAGACATTGTCTCAACATTTTCTTGCCAACAGCTTCATCCGTGGAAAAGTGGATGCCACTCTCTTCACCAAAGAGGTCGACGGACATCTTCTGATAGTTCAAATATACGTGGACGACAACATATTTGGGTCAACAAATGAAAATCTGTGCAAAGATTTCGAAAGAGTTATGAAGCAAAAATTTGAAATGTCATCGATGGGTGAGATGAAATTCTTCTTGGGACTTCAGGTTGATCAACTGCCCAAGGGAATTTTCATACATCAGACGAAGTATGTTCATGATATCTTAGAGAAATTTGGGATGTCCGGGACTACTCTAGCTTCCACCCCGTTAGCGACGAACCATGGGATAAACCCTGATCTCACCGGAGAGAAGGTAGATGAAACGTTATATTGCTCCATGATCGGATCGCTGATGTATTTGACAGCTTCAAGACCCGATATCATGTATCCAACCTGCCTCGCAGCGCGGTTTCAGTCAAGCCCCAGAGCTTCGCATATGGTGATTGTGAAACGGATATTGCGCTACCTGAAAGGAACTCTATCATTGGGGTTGTGGTATCCAAAGGAAGGCAATTTCACGCTTGAAGGGTATTCTGATTCCGATTTTGGATGCTGCAAAGTTAACGCTAAATCAAGAACTGTGGGATGTCAGTTTTTCGGATCACGATTGGTCACCTGGCAATGTAAGAAGCAGACCTCTGTAGCTTTATCCACATGTGAAGCCGAGTATGTATCTGCTACCAGTTGCAGCTCTCAGATCTTGTGGATCCAGCAACAGATGCGAGACTACGGTTTGCAATTTCTTAACACCCCTATCTTTGTTGATAATGAGGCAGCTATTAACATAACAAAAAATCATGTTCGTCACGCTAAAAGGAAACACATTGAAATTCGTCATCACTTCATCCGAGACTGTTTCGAGAAGAAGTTGATACGAATTGAGAAAATCCATACTGACGAACAAAAAGCTGATTTACATAGCAAAGCGTTTGATAAAACTCGTTTTCAATATCTTTTCAAACTGCACAGTATGAAGCTTTTATCGGTGTCGGCGGAGATTCTTGGCGTAGATGAAGGTACCAATGTAGATGATGTTGAGAAGCAATCTGCAATGGTTTGTCGATTTTTTACTTGTTTTGGTATTTAGGGGGAGGTAGGTTAATATTTTCAAAAAATACAAAAACAGTAAAAAAAAATCCAAAAACATGAGATATTTCAAAATTCATAAACAATAGAAAACCGAAAAAGAGCTTGTGTATAAAGGGAAAATGATAGTACATCAACTTGACAGTTACAGTATGCTAAAGATATGTAAAGTTTAAAAGTGTTAAACAGTCTCGCTGATGATATGCTGGTAGGTTTTTACACATTTAGTAGGTTTGTTCGGGATATAAACCTAAATCATTACTTGCTTATTACGTGGGGAACATCTCTCGGATATATAGGTAATCCCCGAAATCTTGTTTGAGAGGCTTTATTTCTGACATACTAGGTCTTTGTACATGGTAATATCTGGGGTATTATACCTGGACTTCTGATTTTGCGGGAGCAATAGCCTAGTCCTCGTATAATACTTTGCACAGCTTTAAATCTTAAAGCCCGCCCTCAGCATAAAAAATGATGAAACATTGAAAAATGCTAATCATGTGCTGTTGTAAAGAAGATCCCCAAAGGGGACCCACCTAAAGTTGAACCATCATCTCTCTGATTTTGCGGAAGCAATAGCCTGAGCTCTCATGGTCTCAACACTTAACCCCTTACAGATATTACTAGTGTGCACTCACCTGTAAGACTGAATATAGTAGTCTGGATACGGGAGTATATTCTGAGGTGGTACACGAGTTTAAGCTAAGTCTCTAAAACATTAAATTCGTATCCTGAATAGATTGAAATTTGTGTGAAAATTTAAGAGGATCAGTATATCGGCAATCTAAGCGAATTGTTTAATTCTGAGTATGAAATCAAAGCTTAACGGTACTTGTGATTTGTCGGTAGCTGATATGATTCCCTAACACGCTCACCAAAAATATGTTTGTAAATAGTTTACTTTTACTGCATTTCATTTCTGTTTAGATTTCTAGTCTAGAAACTTTATTCCAAATCCAAAAAGATTTTACATTTCTGCTTTATTTTTTATCGACAAATCAAAGTGGAAAGCTGATCTTCAGACTCGCAGTTTGAAGTAGATGCAGGAAGTTTCTGAACTGGACAGAAGAGTTGGGAGCTTACTATGTTAAACTTGTGATTTTGAAAAGTCAAAAACAAGTTCATTAAATTGAAACTTGTAATTTTCAGAAAAATATTTTGAAAAATGTGGAACAAAAGTCAGTTTTACTTTGACAGGTCAATCAAGGTCATTAAGTTGGACTTGGTAGACAAATTAGGTACTCAGGGTCATTAACTTGGACCTGGATACTTAAGTGGATTACTAAAATTTGATAAAAATGAGAAAAGATGTTAAAATGTCAATAGATTTATAATGTCAAATTCTTGAGAAGCAGGAAAGAGATTTTGTGATAGCAGCAAAGCAAGATCCCCATGGCTAAGTCTGTGTAAAGTTTGAACCAGAATAAGAGATCCCAGCTTGTTGAGAGGGGGACTCTGAAGATGTAATCTGGATCAACTTTCAAGGGGGAGTTTGAAGTTTGTCAAAGCCAGGTTCGAGTAATGATTGCTGATGCTGTTAAAAGAATCAAGAGATCTAATCAAGAGAATTAGAAGATAAAGAGATTGAAGGATGCTTACAGTGTCAAAACAGTTTGGAAAGAGCGAAAAAGACAGAGCATGACTGAAGACTCGATGCCGAAGACTTCGTCAACATCCAAGGGGGTGTCTGTTGGTGCATAAATGTCTGTTAACTTCGTCTTGTATCGAGTCTAGTACCCAGATAGGATAAAACAGTGCTCAATAGGCTAGAAATTAGGTTTTGTAAGTTAAAGGGTCATTTCGCACGAAATGAACAAGAACCATTTCGTACGAAATGAACAAAGCCATTTCGCACGAAATGAGTCATGGTGATTTCGTATGAAATGAGTCCTCTATATATAGTGGAGCCTGGTTTTTCATTTGTAACTATCCGGATTTCAGAGCTGAGGTGCTGCCAAACTGTCAGGTGATCTGTATTGCTTTGAAATCAATAAACAAGTGATTATAAACGTGAATCAAGCTGAAATCAAGTTCGTATCATTGATTCCGCCTTTGATATGGATTAAAACTCTTCTGATCGACTCATTCTGGTCGCACAACGATCCAACATAATTGGTGTTGTTGTAAGCTTTTCCTTGATTAACTGAAAAGCTGATTCTGCCTCCTCAGTCCATATAAAAGTCTTCCCTTTCATGCATTCAGTCACTGGCGCCATAAGGGAACTGAAATTTCGAATGAACCTTCTATAAAAAGAAGCAAGACCATGGAAACTACGTACTTCAGTTATTGTAGTTGGAGTTGACCATTTCTTAACAGCCGCTACCTTTGATTCATCCACCTGTATGCCGTCACCAGAAACAACATACCCCAAAAATAGGACCTTAGGGACCATAAAGACACACTTCTTTTTTGGCTGCATACAAGTTATCCCTACGGAGCAAGGTCAAAACCTGCCGTACATGCTTCACATGCTCGTCAAAATTAGGGCTATAAATAAGAACATCATCAAAATAAACCACCACAAATTTACCAATAAAGGGCCTAAACAACTGGTTCATGACCCGCATAAACATACTAGGGGTATTGGATAAACCAAAAGGCATCACTAACCATTCATACAACCCCTCACGAGTCTTGACGACGGTTTTCCACTCATCCCCAGGCCTGAGTCGGATCTGGTAATATCCACTCTTCAAGTCTAGTTTTGTGAAAATAGTGGCACCGCTAATTTGATCAAGTAAATCATCAAGTTGGGGAATCGAAAATCTGTACCTTACAGTGATCTTGTTGACTGCACGACTGTCAACACACATACGCCATGTCCCATCCTTCTTTGGAGACAACAGAGCAGGAACAGCACAAGGACTCATGCTTTCGCGAACGTACCCTTTAGAAATTAAGTCTTCAACCTGCCGACGTAATTCCTCATGTTCTTTTGGGCTCATTCTGTAATGGGGCTTATTGGGTAGCTGGGCCCCTGGTTCCAAATCAATGTAATGTTGGATGTCTCGTAAGGGTGGCAATCCGGCAGGTAAATCATCAGGGAAAACATCAACAAACTCCCCAAATAACGGAACCATACATTCAAGAATTTCAACTTCCTCAGGCACTGGCTTCCCTATCAAAATAAACACATTGTTTGTTTCCTCCAGCTCATCTTGAAACTGACTAATGGTCAGCAAGGTACCCGAATGTTTTGTGGCTAACTGCTTAGGCTTGCTAGGAACAAGTGTTATCTTCACAGCACCAAACAGAAAGCTATAAGTATTGAACCACCCATTATGTTCTATATTACGCTCATACTCCCAAGGTCTACCCAACAATAAGTGACACGCATCCATAGGGACCACATCACACACAACATCATCTTTATATGTGGACCCAATAGAAATAGAAACAAGTGCCCTTTTAGATACCGTCACTTCACCTCCTTTTTAAGCCATTGGAGCTTATAAGGCTTGGGGTGACTCTCCGTCTTCAAGGCCAACTTTTGAGCTGCCTCTTCAGAAATCAAATTGTCACAACTCCCCGAATCAATAACAAATGTGCAAACCGTTCCCAAAATGGTACATGTTGAGTGGAAGATATTATGCTTAAGCCAGTCATCCCCAAAAACAAAATGCCTAAAGCAGTTTAAAAAACATAAAAACGTAAATAACTAATAGAAATAAGCATTTTTTGGCCCGGACGATGACCCAAACCATTGTTGGCATTTGCAGCAAGATGGAGCTCGTTCTCACGTTCATTTCGCCTGGTCGCACGCCCAAAACGGACCCACGTAGCCCAAGTAAGAGCCATTTTAGTGAAGCCCCATTTGTTACACGATCTTGGGCCTCCAAATACAAGATGACCCGCTCTTCCACACTTGGGCTCGCATCATTCCCTCCTGGGTAGACAAAATTCGACCTCGAATCTGCAGCAACCTCATCATCAGACGAATCCCCATGAAAAGGCAGCAAATATTTGACATTGAAAACATCAGAACAACGAATGTGGCTTGGTAACTTCAGACGATAGGCATTAGAATTTATCTACGCTTTTGGTCTGCAGCTTGCTTGTACTTTGAATTAGCATGGGCCAAGTTATGCTGCACAGCTTTATGAACTTCATGTATGATGTAACCCAACCACAAAATCTTGCACCTTCTTGGGAACAGAAGCTGGGGAAGGAAGTGACATCAAATCAAGAGGACCCCGAGGCTTACCAGAATAGACCACTTCAAACGGGCTAAACCCAGTACTCCTATTAACAGCATGATTATGAGCAAACTCTGCCTGACAAAGCTTTTGATCCCAAGACCTTACATGATCACCCACAAGACACCGCAAAAGATTACCAAGTGACCGATTGACAACCTCCGTCTGCCCATCAGTTTGTGGATGGTAAGCACTACTAAAATTGAGGTGAGTGTTCACCATTTTCCATAGACTGTGCCAAAAATGACTCAAGAAACGAGTATCCCGATCAGAAACTATAGAGGATGGCAAACCATGCAAACGATAGATATCCCGAAAGAACAACTGAGCCACATTAACTGCATATGTTGTCTTCTTGCAAGGAATAAAGTGAACCATTTTCGAAAACCGGTCCACCACTACAAAGATCGAATCATTACCGCGCTGAGTACGGGGTAATCCCAACACAAAATCCATGCTAATATCTACCCAAGGCTGCTGAGGAATGGGTAGTGGCATATAAAGCCCTGCATTGGTAGCTGTGACTTGTGAAACTTGACAGATCCTGCAATGTCTAACAAACCGATCAACATCCCTCTGCATAGTAGGCCAAAAATAAGAAGACTGCACCAATCGTAAAGTACGGTCTCTCCCCACATGCTCTTCTCCATGCAGTTCTTTAATTATTTGAAGGCGGTGGCTGGAATTGGGAATACATAATTTATTTTCCTTAAAAAGAAAACTAACATGCACAAGGAAATCTGTCCTCTTCCCAAACTGCATGTCCTGCAAAATAACAGAAAAATATGGATCTGTTGTGAGCTGTTCCATGAGATTGTCTAGCCCGGGTACAACAACTCTCATAGAAACAAGCAAGCTACTCCTCCTACTCAAGGAATCCGCCACCCGACTCGAAATTCCAGATTTATGCTTCACAACAAAAGTAAACTTTTCCAAGAAAGCCATCCACCGTGCATACTTATGTGATACTTCATCTTGACTGCGGATATGCCTCAACGAGTCATGGTCTGTAAATAAAACAAACTCCTTGTGAAACAAATAGTGACGCCAATGTTTCACAGCTTGGACCACTGCATAAAATTCAAGATCGTAAGTGCTATAACGCAACTTCAGCCCAGTCAACTTCTCACTGAAATAGGAAACTGGACGTCCCCCCTGACTTAGTACTGCCCCAATACCACCCTGCGAGGCATCCGTGTGCAACTCAAAAACCCGAGAAAAATCTGGCAATATTAGAATTGGTGCTGTTGTAAGCTTTTCCTTGATTAACTGAAAAGCTGATTCTGCCTCCTCAGTCCATATAAAAGTCTTCCTTTCATGCAGTCAGTCACTGGCGCCATAAGGGAACTGAAATTTCGAATGAACCGTCTATAAAAAGAAGCAAGACCATGGAAACTACATACTTCAGTTATTGTAGTTGGAGTTGGCCATTGCTTAACAGCCGCTACCTTTGATTCATCCACATGTATGCCGTCACCAGAAACAACATACCCCAAAAATAGGACCTTAGGGTGTCACACCCTGGCTTTTGCGGAAGCGTGGGTTTAGTTGGTGTGACTTCTTAATACCATAGCAAGAATCATAACAATGCTATATGATAAAAACACAAGATGCTCATCCATTAATATAGTTAGAAAATACCATAACATAATTGTCTTGAATCATCAACCCAAAATAAGTTACAACCATGACTTGTTTAAAAATGAGTTCCCAACGGACTCAACAAAAGACCTTAAATAAAACGAAGTTTGAAGACGTATGACCCGTCCAGGCAAGGGTTACACCTCCCAAACCCTACACCCCTGGATGACATCTTTTATTTAATACGCAGCTTAACGTGCATGACCCGCCAGATCTGATCAATTCCCTGAAATACATGTAGTTTGAAAAATCAACAAAAAGTTGAGCGAGTTCATGTGTATGTGAGTATGTATAAGCCTTTGTAAACGATGTATGTATAACCCTTGAAAGATGTATGAAAGTCCCTGGTATGTAGCAATAAGGAAAAAAAAGAGATCACCGATGGTTTGCAAGGCCATTGATATGTGTGAAGTGATGCAGGAAGACTCAAACCTAGCGGAGTTGCACCGCGCTTCCGGCTGTAAGACACAGTCCCCACTATGGGCCGCCCCGGCCTCATGGGTGTGGGCTCGCTACACCCAAATACATCTATCACTCATGTCCCTTGGTCCTACGACGAGGATTAATGGCCTTTAGTAGCCGCCTACCCACTCACATGATCTAAAGATGTATGAAAGTCCCTCCTTAAGCTAACCATACCATGTATAAAAATGTCTGTATAATTGTAACATGTATTTCACCCCCGAAGTTATAAAACTGAAAACAGTTAAGAGAAAAGGGGGACATGAACTCACAGTAGTGTGTCTCCTGTGCTCGTACTCAAACCTTGTCAGCTATACAACGACCTACAACGTACTAATGTCTATTAGACGAACGGGCCGTGCCTTGGCTTAGTATTTACGGGTTTGAGTTACGTTACTTTGATATTATTCCAAGTTATAACTTATTGTTAAAATAATAATAATTATTTTAACTTACATTATATTTGTTGGTCTTGAAATAATAGTTAGACAACTATTTCGTATTCATACTTCCCAAGGATGGGGGTATTTTATACATGTATTTTTGTGATAATTCATATTTCTCGTTATCCAAAATATTATCCATCTAAAATATACTAGTAGCGGTACTGTGTTAAGTTATATTATTTTTCTCTAAATAATATAACTAGTTCCCAAATTATGCAAATATTCACACAAGCGTTTTAGTATAAGATATATATTCTATATATATATATTTTTCCGCTTTTATTTACGAAAACCAACCTCCGATGCTTTGAAATTTTGTAACAAAACTTATGGCAAAGTTTATTTTGAAAGACAATGTTTAAAACATATTTGCAAACATTCTTTAGAAAATAATTTCTAAGTATTGAAATTTTTAGGAAATTTCGCCAGAGTTTCCTTTGTAAATGGAGGCGTCCTTGCTAATAAGCATATCATTTTCTTTTCAAAACAATCACAATAATTATCAACAATTATCCTTTAAACAACTCTACATCACCGAGAGCAAAAACTACATGCGTTACATATTAATCATGAACTTGATATATCACAAAAATGCGTAGTAACTTAGTAAAGCGTTTAGTGGACTTAGTTACCTTCCAAAACGTAATTATTTCTTTAAAAATCATTTTCTCACAAAAGTTTAGTGTTTACAACTTGTAAATAATTTTTACAAAAATAAAACTTTTGAACTGTTCTTGTAAATAAAAGGTTTTTACACTTATGTTATGTCCAAAAATGATGCAAGTGTATGTAAAGTCATGACCTTCCAAAAATTGCTTCTTGAACTTGGTTCATTTAGAAAAGTCTTTTGTAAAACCCGGATCTACATGATTACCAACTTACTTTATTTACTTATATTTCAAGAAGAATCATTTTTATCAAGTTCATATTTAAACTAGAAGATGATTATTTCATGTGACATAATATCATCTCCTAATCTTGTTAAGTCATGTTTCTAATCATCACTTAACAAGTTCCATATGGTGATTAACATTACATAACCAAGAATCATCATACAATCAGCAACATATTCACTACAATATCATACTATCAACATTTCATCTTCGTGTTTCATCCTTATGTAAACTTTATGTAAAGCTTCATGTTTATGTTTTTAGTTCTTGTTCTTTAGTATTTTAAACATACTTATCATACTACAACCTTTAACCATAAAAACAAGATGAACAAGAGTTTAACAAGAACTTACTACTAGCACAAAGGCTAGGGATGATTTCTAGTGAAGAAGATGAAGAAAATGATGGTGAAAAGCAAGCAATGAAGCTCCTTGATGATCTACAAGTTGCAAGCTTCCTTGAATCACCTTCTAGTCTTGAATGAAGCTTAGAAATGGATGAAGATGGTGTTGATATGGTGGAGGTGGTGGCGGTTATGTGTGGCCGAGAGGGAGAGAGAAGAGAGTGAAGGAGTGGGGTCAATCTAGTGAAGGATATGAAATGATGTTGAGAAGGTATGGTGCCATACTTATAAGATCATTCTCTAATATCTTGTTCACCTTAACAAGAAACAATCTAATAAAATAATAGATAAAATCTCATGGGCATGGGGGTGGGTCCCTTGGGTTGAGCGATTTTCGAGAAATCCTCAATGAATCTGCGATAATACCCAGCCAAACCCAAGAATTGTCGAATCTCAGTTGGCGTTTTCGGAGTCTCCCAATTCTTGATTACTTCAATCTTTGTAGGATCCACATGGATTCCGTTTCCATTAACCACATGACCAAGAAACTGGACTTCCCGTAACCAGAACTCACAGTTTGAGAACTTTGCGTATAACTTCTCCTTCCTAAGCAGCTCTAAGATAGCTCTTAGATGATGCTCATGTTCTTCTTTTGTTTTTGAGTAGATCAGGATGTCGTTAATGAACACGATCACGAACTTATCAAGGTAGGGCTTGCAGACTCTGTTCATTAAATCCATGAATACCACTGGTGCGTTTGTCAACCCGAACGGCATAACTAGGAACTCGTAATGCCCATAGCGAGTCCTAAAGGCCGTCTTTGGGATACTTTCTTCTTGAATCCTCAACTGGTGATAACCCGATCGAAGGTCGGTAACTGATCGAATAGGTCGTCAATCCTTGGCAAAGGATATATGTTCTTAATTGTCAACTTGTTCAGCTCCCGGTAGTCAATACACATGCGGAAGCTACCATCCTTCTTCTTAACGAACAAAAATGGAACTCCCCAAGGCGAGAAGCTTGGCCTGATGAATCCCTTGTCTAACAACTCTTGAAGTTGTGTTGACAACTCCTGCATTTCCGAAGGTGCAAGTCTAAAAGGTGCCTTAGCCACAGGCGCGGCACCTGGAACTAAGTCAATATGGAACTCGACTTATCTTTGTGGCGGCAATCCTGGCAAGTCTTCTGGAAAGACTTCAGGATATTCCCTTACGACTGGAATATCTTTTAGTTTCGGCTCAGCGGCTTCCTTATCTACGATGTGTGCCAAGAAGGCAATACATCCCTTGTTCAAACATTTCCTAGCCTTCAAGCAACTAATGATCCGCAGGGGCGTATCACGCTTTTCTCCATGTACCACAATCGTTTCTCCATTCGCCATTGGAATGCGAATGGTTTTCTCGTGACATATAATTTCGGCTTTGTTGCTTGATAACCAATCCATCCCTACTACCACGTCGAAGCTTCCCAACTCGACTGGCAGTAAATCCAGTGTAAATTCGTGTTCTCACAGCTCTATTACGCACCCTCTGATAACTTCATTTGTTTCTACTAGCTTTCCGTTAGCCAGTTCGATTGAGTATGGAATGTCTAACTTACTAGCAGTTAACCCAAGCATATTCTTAAATTCTAGCGATACAAAACAATAGTCGGCTCCAGTGTCAAATAGTACAGATGCAAAGCGTTGATTTATAGGGAACGTACCAGTAACAACATTCGGGTCCTGGCGTGCTTCCCTCGCTCCAATGTTGAATACTCTTCCACGAGCTTGATTGAGTTTTGGGCATTCACGCTTGAAGTGCCCGACGTCTCCGCAGTTAAAACATTCCTGTCCTCGACCGTTACCATCTTCATTACTGCCATAATTGTTGTTTTGATTGTGGTTACCATTTCCTGCTTGATTCCCGAAGTTACCGCGATTACCATTTCCGCCGTTGTGGTTCCCATTCCCGTTACCTCCACGGTTGTTGTTACCAATTCCTCTTTGGCCACCACGGCCAGTACCAACCCAACAAGTGTCTTTTAAGTGACCCATCCTTCCACAGGATTCACATTTGCTAAGTCTGCACTGGCCAGCATGATGAAACTGGCATAATTCGCACTTGGGCAGAGTGCCCATGTATCCTTTCCCTTTGGCTTCAGCACCACGCTTATTTTCAGCTGGTCGGTTCACATCCTTCCTCTTGTTGGCACTGCCGGTACTCGTTTTAAAGTTGGAGAATTTCCTCTTGTTCTCCCCTGAAGATTCAACATGAGTTTCTTTCTTTTTCGGCTCAGAAATGGAAAACTTGTCCAATCTGATGGCTTCTTCCGTAAGAGCCACGCTGAGATCAATGGCTTCGGTAATTGTCGGAGGCTTCGACGTCGTTACCATGCTCATGATCTGGGGTGCCAATCCCCAGATGAAACGCTCAATGCGTTTAAATTCAGGATCAACCATATATGGCACAACGCGTGACAAGTCATGGAACCTCTGGACATATTCAGCAATTTTTGGTCCATCCATTTTTAGGTTCCAGAATTCCGTCTCCAGCTTCTGTATCTCTGCCCGTGAACAATATTTCTTCCTCATGAGCTCCTTCAGCTCAGCCCATGTCAGTACATACGCCACCGTCTCTCCTAAGGTTTGAACTTGTAAGTTCCACCATGATAAAGCACCATCAAGAAAGAGTCCTGAGACGTAAGTAACTTGGTTTTCAGGAGCACACTTGCTCATCCTTATTACAGAATCCGTCTTTACGGTCCATCTGACAAAGGCAACAGCACCTCCAGTGCCATCGTAGTTTAGGGGCTTACAATCCAGGAATTGTTTGTAAGTACAGCCTGTACAGGCAATATCATTTACAACAAGTATTAGTGGATGTGTAAGAGGTATCCAAATGTAACGCAATGTGTCTCAAGCGACTTGGACATTACCATTTGGTTGATTATTGTTCCTTGAGGAACCTCCGCTGTTCTCGGCGCGGGAGGCCTCATAGTCTGCTATTGCTTTTGAAATACGTTCCTGTAATTCTGCCTCCGTAGTAGGCAAACGTGGTTCTCGTCGTGGAGGCATCTTCTAAAAGAAGATCATATTGGTCAGGTCATAGTGAGTGTAGTAAATAAGTAATATGTGTATGTAATAACATCCATCAACCTCATAACACATAACATCCCATGTTATAATATAAAACAAATAATTCAACAATGCATGTAGTGAGAACGTTGCCATTGAGCTTTCATTTAATCGTGACCACAACATAGTTTTACATGTTTCACAGTACATCATACATCGAAATAAGATCATAGGGTTACATCACCCCAAAATACAAGTCAGTCTACACAAATCATATACAAAAACGTGGTCTTCCAAAAGTCTTCGCGTTGGCCCAATTACGACTCTCTCACCAAAACAATCTACCTGCATCAAACAAAAAATATAGCTACGCTGATGGCGGAGGAGGAGGAGGAAAAGAGAAAAGCAAATGGCGCATAAGCACCCAATCCTCCTCAAGTGCGTGGACAACGCGCAGCAAGTAAGCAATCTGCTGCTCTGGAGTAAGGAAGCGGACATCAGAATCCGGGTGTAGTGGAAGAGGAGCTGGTGGTGTAGAAAAAGGAGACTGACAATGACACGGAGTAGGACGTGGAATCCTCTCTAGCTCCTGGACACGTCGGCTCAACGCGTCCTGCTGTAACTGTAATGAGATAAGTATGTCATACGTGGTATATCCAACATGGAAAGGGTTATATGGGTCTGATAGAGGCATGACATTGGGCGAAGACCACAGAAACGGCTCGCCCGAAGGTACAAAAGATGGTGTAGTGTGAGGAAACTGAGACATGAATGGAACAGCTGATGATACAGGCGGTACAAAAGCAGGCTGCTGTCTCGACGAACCCTCCCCAGGATGAGGTGGAGGAATGTCCTGGAGAAAAGTGATAGGAAGGTCGGTGCTATGGATATCTGACACATGGGGAAAATGAGGGGCAACATCAATCGGTGCAGAGATGGGTGCATGAGAGGGAGTGACGGGTCTAACATATGGGGGATAATCGTCATCATCGATCCACCCGTTGTGGGTGTCAGCGTATCGAGGATCGATGTGGGTGGAAAAAGGTGCATGGTCAGCATACACAGGGGCCGAATCAGGTAATATCGGTGCAATAACGGGAATATCAACAATGGGTGGTGCAATGGCTGGTGCATCCACAACAGGCGGTGCAACGACTGGAGCATTATCAAGAACAGGGTTGTACACAGGTACAGGGTCATGAGCAATAACAGGCTCTGGTGCCATGACAGGCTCAGGGTCGGCAAATGCCATATCAAAGTTGGCAGGTACATCAAGAAGCTGATCAATAGGAACCACTGGTGCCTCCAAGGGCTGGTCATCAGGAATAAACTCGATCTCATGATCGGGATCAAAATCAGGATGAAAAACTGGATCAAACTCGTCCTCGAACTCAGGATCAAACTCAAACTCGTGGGGTGAACCAGGTACAACTGACATAGCTGTATCGGAGTCGGAGTCAGTAGGATATCGACGCAATCCGACGGCGTGCAATGTGGAAGATGATACTGACTCAAAAGAATCAGTACCGGCCTGATCAGATAAAATCTCCTCAGCGGGAGCCTCAACAGGTGGTAAAACGACAGCATCCGCAACCGGAACCTCAACCAAAGGAATGGCGACATCATCAGCAATCGGGGCCCCACCCTCATGGTCGTCCTCAGGGGGACCCTCGACTAAAAGATCGATGTCGTCATCAGACACAACATCGAGTGGCAAATCCTCTACGGGAAATGCGGCAAGTGGAACAGGAGCAGGGATCTCAGCAAGAGGTAGATCCCCGACTAGAATACCATCAGCGAGCTGAACATCGTCTCTGACATCCGGCAAAGCAAAAGGCTGGAAGTCGTCATCATCACTGCTGTCAGTATCAGATGTATAAATCTAGGGATCTGTGGTCATCGGATCATCTGAATCTACTGCTACGGGGTCTAGTGTGCCCGAAACTCCACTCGAAGAAGACATGACGTCTGTAACAAAACAATCACGACAATTGCACATATATCAACATATAATCAAATAAGCATGTAAGTCACAATAATGTAAGCAAGTAATCGTCCTAGTCTTCCCCAGACTTTCCCACCCAGTCTCTCAGACTGAACTCCCTAGTCTCTAAGACTAAACTCCCAGTCTCTAAGACTACTCCCTGGTCTCTAAGACCAACTTTCCAGTCTCTAGGACTGAACCTCCCCAGTCGCTAAGGCTGAAATATGAATTTTAAAAGGTGTATTTGTGCCTTTTGTTTGTAAAATGTTTGTGCCCCAGATCTGGACTTTTAGTGTATGCAATGTAAAAATGTTTGAAAACATTTTTGTGAGAGCCCTAGTGATCATAGTCTAGACTCGAGAAAGAATCCTAGTTCGCTATGATCGAGGCTCTGATACCAAGCTGTCACACCCTGGCTTTTGCGGAAGCGTGGGTTTAGTTGGTGTGACTTCTTAATACCATAGCAACAATCATAACAATGCTATATGATAAAAACACAAGATGCTCATCCATTAATATAGTTAGAAAATACCATAACATAATTGTCTTGAATCATCAACCCAAAATAAGTTACAACCATGACTTGTTTAAAAATGAGTTCCCAATGGACTCAACAAAAGACCTTAAATAAAACGAAGTTTGGAGACGTGTGACCCGTCCAGGCAAGGGTTACACCTCCCAAACCCTACACCCCTGGATGACATCTTTTATTTAATACGCAGCTTAACGTGCATGACCCGCCAGATCTGATCAATTCCCTGAAATACATGTAGTTTGAAAAATCAAAAAAAAGTTGAGCGAGTTCATGTGTATGTGAGTATGTATAAGCCTTTGTAAACGATGTATGTATAACCCTTGAAAGATGTATGAAAGTCCCTGGTATGTAGCAATAAGGAAAAAAAAGAGATCACCGATGGTTTGCAAGGCCATTGATATGTGTGAAGTGATGCAGGAAGACTCAAACCTAGCGGAGTTGCACCGCGCTTCCGGCTGTAAGACACAGTAGTCACCACTATGGGCCGCCTCGGCCTCATGGGTGTGGGCTCGCTACACCCAAATAGATCTATCACTCATGTCCCTTGGTCCTACGACGAGGATTAATGGCCTTTAGTAGCCGCCTACCCACTCACATGATCTAAAGATGTATGAAAGTCCCTCCTTAAGCTAACCATACCATGTATAAAAATGTCTGTATAATTGTAACATGTATTTCACCCCCGAAGTTATAAAACTGAAAACAGTTAAGAGAAAAGGGGGACATGAACTCACAGTAGTGCGTCTCCTGTGCTCGTACTCAAACCTTGTCAGCTATACAACGACCTACAACGTACTAATGTCTATTACATGAACGGGCCGTGCCTTGGCTTAGTATTTACGGGTTTGAGTTACGTTACATTGATATTATTCCAAGTTATAACTTATTGTTAAAATAATAATAATTATTTTAACTTACATTATATTTGTAGGTCTTGAAATAATAGTTAGACAACTATTTCGTATTCATACTTCTCAAGTATTTTATGTGCGTATTTCCTTCCCAAGGATGGGGGTATTTTATACATGTATTTTTGTGATAATTCATATTTCTCGTTATCCAAAATATTATCCATCCAAAATATACTAGTAGCGGTACTGTGTTAAGTTATATTATTTTTCTCTAAATAATATAACTAGTTCCCAAATTATGCAAATATTCACACAAGCGTTTTAGTATAAGATATATATTCTATATATATATTTGTCCGCTTTTATTTACGAAAACCAACCTCCGATGCTTTGAAATTTTGTAACAAAACTTATGGCGAAGTTTATTTTGAAAGACAATGTTTAAAACATATTTGCAAACATTCTTTAGAAAATAATTTCTAAGTATTGAATTTTTTAGGAAATTTCGCCAGAATTTCTTTTGTAAATGGAGGCGTCCATGCTAATAAGCATATCATTTTCTTTTCAAAACAATCACAATAATTATCAACAATTATCCTTTAAACAACTCTATATCACCGAGAGCAAAAACTACATGCGTTACATATTAATCATGAACTTGATATATCACAAAAATGCGTAGTAACTTAGTAAAGCGTTTAGTGGATTTAGTTACCTTCCAAAACGTAATTATTTCTTTAAAAATCATTTTCTCACAAAAGTTTAGTGTTTACAACTTGTAAATAATTTTTACAAAAATAAAACTTTTGAACTGTTCTTGTAAATAAAAGGTTTTTACACTTATGTTATGTCCAAAAATGATGCAAGTGTATGTAAAGTCATGACCTTCCAAAAACCGCTTCTTGAACTTGGTTCATTTAGAAAAGTCTTTTGTAAAACCCGGATCTACATGATCACCAACTTACTTTATTTACTTATATTTCAAGAAGAATCATTTTTATCAAGTTCATATTTAAACTAGAAGATGATTATTTCATGTGACATAATATCATCTCCTAATCTTGTTAAGTCATGTTTCTAATCATCACTTAACAAGTTCCATATGGTGATTAACATTACATAACCAAGAATCATCATACAATCAGCAACATATTCACTACAATATCATACCATCAACATTTCATCTTCGTGTTTCATCCTTATGTAAACTTTATGTAAAGCTTCATGTTTATGTTTTTAGTTCTTGTTCTTTAGTATTTTAAACATACTTATCATACTACAACCTTTAACCATAAAAACAAGATGAACAAGAGTTTAACAAGAACTTACTACTAGCACAAAGGCTAGGGATGATTTCTAGTGAAGAAGATGAAGAAAATGATGGTGAAAAGCAAGCAATGAAGCTCCTTGATGATCTACAAGTTGCAAGCTTCCTTGAATCACCTTCTAGTCTTGAATGAAGCTTAGAAATTCATGAAGATGGTGTTGATATGGTGGAGGTGGTGGCGGTTATGTGTGGCCGAGAGGGAGAGAGAAGAGAGTGAAGGAGTGGGGTGAATCTAGTGAAGGATATGAAATGATGTTGAGAAGGTATGGTGCCATACTTATAAGATCATTCTCTAATATCTTGTTCACCTTAACAAGAAACAATCTAATAAAATAATAGATAAAATCTCATGGGCATGGGGGTCGGTCCCTTGGGACCGAAATCGGACATGGGGGGGCTTGATGTAAATTTTGTGACCAAGTTGGTAAATGTTAGTTAAATCTCAAGTATCTAATTCCATATGTTAGTTAGTAGGGAATTTAGTGGGTGTTATGGTGTACGGGGATCATGACTAGCCAAGAAATAATTAAACAATGTATTTGACAAAAATTTAGTGTCCCGGGTAATGTCTGGTTGTTCGGTTAGATATCGTTTCGTTAAAGTATTTAATTATTCCGTAAAGTGTCTTTTATATATATTTTTGTTACACAATTAATTCCTGTCACTTAGGAAAGCATACAGGATCATTCTGCCATATTTTTTACATCTTACTAGCATGTTAAATGCTGAATTTTTGCTGAAAATGCAGAATTCTGCACTTAAAGTGTGTTTGATTATATATACTTGATCACATAAAAACTCATTCCCACAAAAGTGAGTTTTGAGCCTTTATTGAGCATACAATTACATATCATTAGACTAAATGCTCATTTTTCGTTTCTTGTGTGAATAGCCGCTTGGTTCTTACGACTCTAGAACTTGCCATGATGATACATTCCCGGTCCTTACCAACTTAAACCCGAGTAAGTAAATGATGGAGGCATTAGGACTAACCCTTTTTATTTCTACACCATTATTTTTCTTTTTTTTTTACCACCTACCAAAAATCCCCCTAGTTAGCCCCTTTGAACCTAAAGCTTTTCATTTCATAACCCAAACCAAACACCCTTTTACCCACCAAAACCTTTTTATTTTTAACCCTTTGTTTTAGTAACAAGTTCGGTTTTTCGTATGACTTTTCAAAAAAAAAAATGTGTTGATGATGAAGCAAAAGAAAATAAACAAACAAGTTCATCAAAAATAACTTTGTTTGAATAATAGCTTCATCAAAATAAAAGTTACAAAAATAGAAAGTCTTACGAAAACCGACACTTGTTACGCTTTTCACTTTTTTTTCTACTAACCACTAACCCAACCACCTACCTTTAACCCAAGCCTAACCCTTCACCCACAAAGTCCTCTTGATATTTACAAAGGTATATAAGTTAAAAAGGAGGAGGATTGATTGCTTGGCAAGCCTATGGTAGGAGTAAGTTCCATGCCGCTCTCGAGTGATCCACAAAAATACATTTTCGGCCGAGTGTTGAGTGATCCCCGTGAGGTATGTGAACTTGTATATAAATAGAATTTTAAAGAGGCATGTTATGCCCTAATAAGTAATTTATCTTATGAAAAGTTTTAAATAAATCATGACGAATAGGATTGTAAATAAATAAAAATAAAACTAAATAAAGAATCTTGGAAATCCCGACACTCTAGGACAAGCCCAATAACCTTCTTCTCTACCCATTCCATTTGGGAGTGTAATAGCCACATATTAAAGAGTTTTGCTTGAGGACAAACAAAGATTCAAGTGTGGGGGGATTTGATGTGTGCAAAATGCAACATATAAATTACATCAATTGTGGCATAAAACTAACCCTTTTTTAGTACTAATGTTGGAAAAAGCGTGCTTTTGTCTTCCTTTTGTATTTTCAGGATTAAATGAGCTCAAATTAACAAAAGAAGCAAAAAGACATCAAAATCTAACATAAATACGAGAAAAGGAACAAGACGTGACATGCCCGACCCCACGACAGCATCTTCCCAAGCAAAACAAGGCAACAGAGGACTGAACACGCCCCGTGCTCAGCCAGCACGGGGGCGTGCCCAAGTGTCAGCAGAAAAGACAAAGTGGTAGAAGCTTCTATTGCCCACCACGGGGCCGTGCTCAGCGGACACGGGGCCGTGGTCAACTATAAGATTCGCACAATCCAGGCAAATCTTCATAGTACAAAGATTCTTCTGCACACGAGGTCGTGCTCAGCGGACACGGGGGCGTGGTCAACTAATAAGACAAGCTGCAATAAATGAAGAAAGAGAAGGATGTGGACACGGGGCCGTGCCCACTGGACACGGGGCCGTGCCCGAGCTTCTGTTCAGCCTATAAATAGGAGTGCTTGGCTCAAGCTCAAACCATCCCTTGGCATACCACCTCTCTCACACTTCACCCACCACCCACCACCACCATAACACCATCATCCACCACCATCATCCATTGTCCATCGTAGAGTGTGTGAGTCGTCTCGGGATCCAAGATTGATCGTAAGAGTTCTTGACAATCAAGGCCATGTTTGCCTAAGTCTCTTACATCACTTGGTGAAGACAAAGTGTCTAGTGTAATACTTTTTATTTCTAATCTTTTCGCACTTTTTACTTGGTTTTGTATTAATGACTTTAATAACTAGTTGCTTATGTTGAAGGTGATCTTTCCTTATCGTTTGTCCGTGGTGTCTTGGCATTATTTTACTGTCTATATAAAATAAAAGATTTTCACCATTCATATCTCCACGGTCTATATGGAGGTATGTTGGCTACCTGGTCGGGGGTTAAGGGAACGGTTTGGTAAAGGTCTTGCCATTGTTCAGCGTTTAGAGGTCCTGCAATGGACCTGGGTCAAATTTAGTAGGACATCCTTCAATACTTAACGGTATTGGATGGCGGGGGTCCAAACTCTTTGATCCCCTCATAAGTTAACTACTATTAATACTATAACCCGGCTATTTAGGACTGTATCCCTGCTGACTCAGACTACTTAGTCGAGGGTAACGTCACCTCCAAAAGAGGGGCCTACCATAATTTGCATTAATAACTTAATTAATTATCTTCCAATAATCCACCTTTTTAGGATTGTATCCTTGCTGACTCAAACTACTGGGGTGAGGGTAACGTCACCTTCAAAAGAGGGGCCTACTACAATAACTAAGATAATCTCTTAAAAAATACAAAAGTGCGGAAATAATCAAAGGTTACACTAGATACGAGTCGGAACCAAGTGATTCATCTTGTCTATCTGTTTTTCTTTTTATTTTATTTTTCAGCATTTTTAGTTAGTTTTTATTTTTCTTAGTTTAAAACATTTTTCTATACTTTTTTATTTGATTAGACGTTGAGGATAAACCGGTACTAAAAGCTCTTGTGTCCTTGGACGACCTCGGTATCTTGCCAACACTATACTACGCTCACGATGGGTGCACTTGCCCATATGTGTGTTTAGTGTTAGTAAAATATCGTGTTTTATAAATTTAAAACTTGGCTAAAAATAAGTGTTAAAGGGGCTTAAAATATACACCTAATATATATATAACACTTCACACGCATCAAGTTTTTGGCGCCGCTGCCGGGGACACAAGGATTTTAAGAAAGTTAGGAATCAACGGTCTAATCGTTTTTCTTGTTTTTCATTTTTTTAGGATTTTTCTTAATTTTTCAGTTTCTGCAGAACTCAGCACGGGCCGTGCCCGCTGAACACGCCCCGTGCCCAATCATTGGAACTGGCAATCTTGTTTTAAGTCAGACAGTAAGCTGAACACGGGGCCGTGCCCACTCGACACGCCCCCGTGTCCAAGTTTTAGTTACTGAAAACAGAACCGTAAGATCCCGACGGTTGGTAATTTCTGACACAAACATGAGTGATACTGATACTTTTTACTTTCGGCACTCTTATGGTACTATGTGGTGTTAATTATGTGGTGGTAACCATAAGGAATTAGAATGTTATTTTCTAAATTATAAACCCCACTATATAGACCCATCATTTCCTAGTATCCTTAAGAGGGGCGAAAGTAAAAATAATCCCTATCTCTCCCTCGAATGCGCCCAACCGGATATTCTAGGAGAAATTCTTCTCGATGAATTATTTCAACTAGAAGATCTAATTGTTAATTGGTTAAAAGAACTTAGGAAAGATTTCAATAATCTTTTCCAAGACGATAACCAAGAAGAGGGGTTGGAAACGCATTCAAACAACTTCGTTGTTTCCGACGATACTCCTAACTCTAGTGAGGACTTGAGCGATAGTCGTCCCTGTGTCGATTGTGCCATGAAGGACTCCCCATCAACTTCGTTTGATGCATACATAGACTTGAGCGATTCGACATACACCTTCTTTAACGAGAGCCCGGAAAAGGGTTGGACTTGTCCACCTACATATAGCATAGGAATCACCCTCACCGACAACCTCTTGCGTTCTCGTCTTAATCTAGATCAATTAAGGTATCTTAGGCACTTTGGGGTTGTTCCATCCAGTAAGGAACCGCCCGATCCGGGAAAGTTTCTTGAAAATTGACGAATTCCTTAAGACAGCTTCTAGACACGGGGCCGTGTCCAGGTCAGCACGCCCCCGTGTCTACCCAAAGATTCCCTTCTGATTTTTTCAGAATGCGGAAAAAAATGTGTCAGGATTCCATCTGCACACGGGGCCGTGTCCAGCCGACACGGGGCCGTGTCCAGCCGACACGGGGCCGTGCGCAACGTACTGTCGTTTTCTATAAATGCAGCCAAGAATCCTGCACATTTGAACCATTCCAAGGACAGAGATTTGGGGAATATTCTCACATACCATCCTAGGTATTTTCTAAAAGAAGTTTCTCAACCATCTTCTTGTCCTTTCCTCTTTTATCCACTATCTTCTTCTTCAATTTTTCTCATACTTCCATTAAGGCTTGAACTTTCCATAATTTCAAGCCTTATTGAGATGTTTGTTGAATTTTTTACCATGGAATCTTGTTAAAAATAAGTTCTACAACAATGTTTTAAGTTGTTTCTGTTCAAAAATGCTTTACAAATCATGAAAACAATTTAAAACCCCAAGATTCCTTGCTCCTAAATCCTGCAGATATCTGGAGACGGGGCCGTGTTCGCTGAACACGGGGCCGTGTCCGAAGTACTGTTCCCATAAAAATTGAACTCTTTTCGGTATGTTTTCTTAGAATGACAAGCAGAACTAGCGGAAACTCTTCATCGCATTCCAGGAACAACCGGCAGGGGAGAAGATCATCAACGGTTGAAGATTCACTTGTAAACTATGTTTACGCCTTGAGAGAAGCCCTTGATGAAGTAACAAGTGTGGAAGAGGCATTGGTCGACCGCATTAATCATTTGACGGTGGGACTAGAAGGATGTCTCCGGGAGGTCATCCTTTTGCACCAAAGGTTGAACATTCTCGCCTCTCCTCCTTTGGTACCGATTATCACCCAAAGGGCATGGAATGTGGTGCCGGAAGTCATCATTCCGGCCGAATGGTACGCCCTACATCAGGAGCCTCCTCGAGACATACTACAAGGGGTTCCGATTGGTGTCGCTCCTCCTCCACAAGATGTTGAGGAACATGAAGCCGCCTCCCTTCTCCCGAGGGAGATAGAAGAATGGCTCTAGCAACATCTAAGGGACACCGTTCGGCTTGGAGTTCTACAAGGCTTTTAGACCGGAGATCTATTTCCGGAATTTTGGTTCTTATTGTAGAAGTAGGGCTCCTTAGGAAGATTTTACGGATCACCTGACCTATTTAATATTGGGACTTTTTACTTTTATTTTCTGCTTTATTTTTCATTTTTAGGACTATTATGTAATTCTCTCTATGATTAATGAATGATGGTTTTAGTTAACTTGGTGTTTGGATGGTGTTGAATTGAATAAAACACACTTGAGATGGCAAAGGATGCAAGGGAAACTTGAACCAGCACCCCATGCAGGAAAACAGAACCGTCCGACGAAATTCTTCGTTTACAGTAAGCTCGGCACGGGCCGTGTCCGCCCAACATGGCCCCGTGCTAGACAGTCTGCAGAAAAAGACCCAGTTCAGGTAACTGGACACGGGCCGTGTTCACTCAACACGCCCCCGTGTCCAGGCTTCTGTTTCTCTTGTTTTAATTTTGTTACTGGCACTTGAACACGGGGCCGTGCCCGGACAACACGGGGTCGTGTTCAGCGCCCAGTAACACCAAATTTTTGCTTTTTACACATTCAATCAACCTAAAAACTTATTTTTGGGACACATTGAGGACAATGTGTAATTTAAGTATGGGGGGGATGCTAAAACCTTGAATCTTGCAAGTCCTAAATACAAGCCTTACACAAAACTCTATTGGAACCGCTAATCACCCCAAATTTTTTCAAAAATTTTCATTTTTTTACTTGTCTAGGTTTAACTCGGGAAATTCAAGTTCTCAAAAAGGTTATATTTTTACGAATTTACAACCGATAGCGTCGTGATAAAAAGAACCAACATAAGAAAATTATGAAAAGGCATGGCAAACTTAGTTAAAATTTGATTATATATACTTGATCACATAAAAACTCATTCCCACAAAAGTGAGTTTTGAGCCTTTATTGAGCATACAATTACATATCATTAGACTAAATGCTCATTTTTCGTTTCTTGTGTGAATAGCCGCTTGGTTCTTACGACTCTAGAACTTGCCATGATGATACATTCCCGGTACTTACCAACTTAAACCCGAGTAAGTAAATGATGGAGGCATTAGGACTAACCCTTTTTATTTCTACACCATTATTTTTCTTTTTTTTTTACCACCTACCAAAAATCCCCCTAGTTAGCCCCTTTGAGCCTAAAGCTTTTCATTTCATAACCCAAACCAAACACCCTTTTACCCACCAAAACCTTTTTATTTTTAACCCTTTGTTTTAGTAACAAGTTCGGTTTTTCGTATGACTTTTCAAAAAAAAAATGTGTTGATGATGAAGCAAAAGAAAATAAACAAACAAGTTCATCAAAAATAACTTTGTTTGAATAATAGCTTCATCAAAATAAAAGTTACAAAAATAGAAAGTCTTACGAAAACCGACACTTGTTACGCTTTTCGCTTTTTTTTCTACTAACCACTAACCCAACCACCTACCTTTAACCCAAACCTAACCCTTCACCCACAAAGTCCTCTTGATATTTACAAAGGTATATAAGTTAAAAAGGAGGAGGATTGATTGTTTGGCAAGCCTATGGTAGGAGTAAGTTCCATGCCGCTCTCGAGTGATCCACAAAAATACATTTTCGGCCGAGTGTTGAGTGATCCCCGTGAGGTATGTGAACTTGTATATAAATAGAATTTTAAAGAGGCATGTTATGCCCTAATAAGTAATTTATCTTATGAAAAGTTTTAAATAAATCATGACGAATAGGATTGTAAATAAATAAAAATAAAACTAAATAAAGAATCTTGGAAATCCCGACACTCTAGGACAAGCCCCAAAACCTTCTTCTCTACCCATTCCATTTGGGAGTGTAATAGCCACATATTAAAGAGTTTTGCTTGAGGACAAGCAAAGATTCAAGTGTGGGGGTATTTGATGTGTGCGAAATGCAACATATAAATTACATCAATTGTGGCATAAAACTAACCCTTTTTTAGTACTAATGTTGGAAAAAGCGTGCTTTTGTCTTCCTTTTGTATTTTCAGGATTAAATGAGCTCAAATTAACAAAAGAAGCAAAAAAACATCAAAATCTAACATAAATACGAGAAAAGGAACAAGACGTGACATGCCCGACCCCACGACAGCATCTTCCCAAGCAAAACAAGGCAACAGAGGACTGAACACGCCCCGTGCTCAGCCAGCACGGGGGCATGCCCAAGTATCAGCAGAAAAGACAAAGTGGTAGAAGCTTCTATTGCCCACCACGGGGCCGTGCTCAGCGGACACGGGGCCGTGGTCAACTATAAGATTCGCACAATCCAGGCAAATCTTCATAGTACAAAGATTCTTCTGCACACGGGGGCGTGGTCAACTAATAAGACAAGCTGCAATAAATGAAGAAAAAGAAGGATGTGGACATGGGGCCGTGCCCACTGGACACGGGGCCGTGCCCGAGCTTCTGTTCAGCCTATAAATAGGAGTGCTTGGCTCAAGCTCAAACCATCTCTTGGCACACCACCTCTCTCACACTTCACCCACCACCCACCACCACCATAACACCATCATCCACCACCATCATCCATTGTCCATCGTAGAGTGTGTGAGTCGTCTCGGGATCCAAGATTGATCGTAAGAGTTCTTGACAATCAAGGCCATGTTTGCCTAAGTCTCTTACATCACTTGGTGAAGACAAAGTGTCTAGTGTAATACTTTTTATTTCTATTCTTTTCGCACTCTTTACTTGGTTTTGTATTAATGACTTTAATAACTAGTTGCTTATGTTGAAGGTGATCTTTCCTTATCGTTTGTCCGTGGTGTCTTGGCATTATTTTACTGTCTATATAAAATAAAAGATTTTCACCATTCATATCTCCACGGTCTATATGGAGGTATGTTGGCTACCTGGTCGGGAGTTAAGGGAACGGTTTGGTAAAGGTCTTGCCATTGTTCAGCGTTTAGAGGTCCTGCAATGGACCTGGGTCAAATTTAGTAGGACCTCCTTCAATACTTAACGGTATTGGATGGCGGGGGTCCAAACTCTTTAATCCCCTCATAAGTTAACTACTATTAATACTATAACCCGGCTATTTAGGACTGTATCCCTGCTGACTCAGACTACTTAGTCGAGGGTAACGTCACCTCCAAAAGAGGGGCCTACCATAATTTGCATTAATAACTTAATTAATTATCTTCCAATAATCCACCCTTTTAGGATTGTATCCTTGCTGACTCAAACTACTGGGGTGAGGGTAACGTCACCTTCAAAAGAGGGGCCTACTACAATAACTAAGATAATCTCTTAAAAAGTACAAAAGTGCGGAAATAATCAAAGGTTACACTAGATACGAGTCGGAACCAAGTGATTCATCTTGTCTATCTGTTTTTCTTTTTATTTTATTTTTCAGCATTTTTAGTTAGTTTTTATTTTTCTTAGTTTAAAACATTTTTCTAAACTTTTTGATTTGATTAGACGTTGAGGATAAACCGGTACTAAAAGCTCTTGTGTCCTTGGACGACCTCGGTATCTTGCCAACACTATACTACGCACACGATGGGTGCACTTGCCCATATGTGTGTTTAGTGTTAGTAAAATATTGTGTTTTATAAATTTAAAACTTGGCTAAAAATAAGTGTTAAAGGGGCTTAAAATATACACCTAATATATATATAACACTTCAACCGCATCAGGCCCCTGGTTCCAAATCAATGTGATGTTGGATGTCTCGTAAGGGTGGCAATCCGCCAGGTAAATCATCAGGGAAAACATCAACAAACTCCCCAAATAACGGAACCATACATTCAGGAATTTCAACTTCCTCAGGCACTGGTTTCCCTATTAAAATAAACACATTGTCTGTTTCCTCCAACTCATCTTGAAACTGACTAATGGTCAGCAAGGTACCTGAATGTTTTGTGGCTAACTGCTTAGGCTTGCTAGGAACAAGAGTTATCTTCACACCACCAAACAGAAAGCTATAAGTATTGGACCGCCCATTATGTTCTATATTACGCTCATACTCCCAAGGTCTACCCAACAATAAGTGACACACGTCCATAGGGACCACATCACACACAACATCATCTTTATATGTGGACCCAATAGAAATAGAAACAAGTGCCCTTTTAGATACCGTCACTTCACCTCCTTTTTTAAGCCATTGGAGCTTATAAGGCTTGGGGTGACTCTTCGTCTTCAAGGCCAACTTTTGAACTGCCTCTTCAGAAATTAAATTGTCACAACTCCCCGAATCAATAACAAATGTGCAAACCTTTCCCAAAATGGTACATGTTGAGTGGAAGATATTATGCTTAAGGCAGTCATCCCCAAAAACAAAATGCCCAAAACAGTTCAAAAAACATAAAAACGTAAATAACTAATAGAAATAAGCGTTTTTTTTGGCCCAGACGATGACCCAAACCGCCGTTGGCGTTTGCAGCAAGATGGAGCTCGTTCTCACGTTCGTTTCGCCTGGTCGCACGCCCAAAACGGACCCACGTAGCCCAAGTTAGAGCCATTTTAGTGAAGCCCCTTTTGTTACACGATCTTAGGCCTCCAAATACAAGACTGCCCGCTCTTCCACACTTGGGCCCGCATCAATTACCTTCTTATCTCGTCAAGAATTATCCAACAACTCTTCTGAATTAATCTAAAAAAGATAATGATTTTTTTAACACATTACGTGTGAAAAATAAGATCTATTACTTTTTTTATCTTGTAAATTCTTAAGTTGTTGTGGATATACACAATGAACATACCTGAAACAACAACACTAAATCCATCAAATTTTGAAATCATCTCACTCCATGAAATTTCCTCTGTTCCTACTAATCAGTTGAAGTTATCAATACGTTTCAGTTTAGTATTTGGTGAGCTACTTAGATGCAGTGATGGTAAAACAAATATACTTCACACCATTTACTTATGGGTGGTTCGATCGAAGTTATGTTATCATACCAAAATGGAACATTAATAATTTAAGGGGTCGAAATTGTCATTGTTATATAGCATGTTCATGCTAATTTTGATAATGATTTGTAATCATTCTACAAGATCACAACCAAATCTTGTGTTGAATCTCTGGGATTTCAGCCGTAAAACGCCAGCTATTCCAACAATTTGGATCAGCTAATACACCTAACTATTAGCAAACTACATCTATATAAAATTATCTATTGAAATTCAAGGCCAATCCAAAGCCACTATAGAAACCAAAGTAGAACCTCAACTCAGCCAAAAGGTGCAAAACTATCACTCACATCACAGAAGGTAAACATTCCAACACCTTCGCCGGAGCCCATAAACATCTTATACGTTAACTAAAAGCATGGTAAAAGTTTATCACAATCTCAACACCACTCTTTCATCTTTTTTCTCCTTTTTCCCATAAAAAATTGAGGATTTTACAGCTACCTACTTCTGGGTTTTCTTAAAGTTTTGATATTTTACAAAATCAAGATCAATCAGAAGATGAAACTGATTCTGTAAGGAATATGAAACTAATTCTAATCTCTGCATTAGTCTTATCTACCACTATTTTACTGATCTTATGTTTATATTACTTAAAAGATGCTTCGATTTGAGAAAACCCCTCAATTCCAAATACCATAAATCTAGAGGACCCATTCTTAAACAACTAATAAACATTCAACTCCCCAAAATCAAACAAATTACAACACAATAGCAAACCCTAAACGGCCCAAGAAAATAAACTACAGCCCCAAATAAAAAAAATAAGTTGTCATATACTTGAAAACAGCCAACCAACAAACTATTACAATGCGGAAGAAGAAACCAAATCAAACCAATATAGCAGAGCCTGCAACGCAAACACATTCAACAATGCAATAAAAGACTAACCCAATAAGCAAATGAAACAGGACAGAGAGCATGCAATGACAATTGTTTACTCACCAAAACCTTAATAGCTCGACAAAGTAGGTACCTTTTAGTCTCAAATGCAGCTGGAATCACGGCCAAAAGCCGCCATAATGAAATCAGTGATCCTCTCATCTCCCATACCCAAATTACTTTTGACATCTATAAAACACACATCAGAATGACACAAACAAAAGCATAGCTACAACATAATCTAATTGAGGCATCAATGATTAATCCAAAAATGATATACCTGGAAGAACATAAGAGTATGTTGATCGCTGGTGAGTTGTAGGTTAACAGAAAAGCAAAAAAAACATGTCGTCGGAAGGACCAGATAGCTCAACAATGGTGATGATTTGCTAAAAATGAAAGGGTTTCTCAAGAGAAGAGAAGAGCGCGCAAAAGTAAGTCGGTTGTGATATTAGGGTTTCTCAAGAGAAAGAAGAGTGTGTAGAAGAACATGGATTGATTGGCGGATAAGGTTTGGCCCAATGAATATGTTGTAGAGATCTTAATTAGTCTTGGTTATTGCTTAAAAAAGTTTAATTAAGTTAATTATTATTTCTTTTCTTTATTGTTTAAAAATCAGAAAAGGGATGACATCATGAATTGAAAAAAAAATCCCCCTTCCGTGGCCCAGTGGTATTCCCCAAGTTGGCTATGTCGGCCGGCTCCTCCTTTGGGAGGTCACCGGTTCGACTCCCACTTGCGGCTTCAGGGGGGGGGGGGGGGGACGTCCCAATGATGGATCGTTACCTACCGAGGCATGGTGCGGTCTTGAGGGCAACCCGGTTTTACCCAGCTGTTACCCCAGCGAGTCTCTCGTGTGGGGGCAGTATGGTTTCCGGGCGGAAGTCAGCTCACGCGGCAGGCCGGGGCCCAATCGAACATCGCGTCCGCAGATGCGGGGTTGACGGGGGAATGTCTTTGACATAAACCCGGTGACCACTGGTCCAGTACATAGAAAGTCACCTTCCAAAAAAAAAATCATGAATTGAAAAATTGACATCATCATTTATAAATTCTTGTCTTAGATTGGGTGAATTTATCCATATGACATCAGCCTTAATCCCCATCTATTAGATAAAAGGATATAGATGATATAAAATATCATAATTCCTCCTTGTATTCTCGAATGAAATTCATGGTTTGGGATCATAAAATAAATAATCATTTTAACCCGATCCTTAACTCGTCTTGATCGGTAAATAAATATGTATAAAATTATATATTTAGTTTAGAGAAATTTACCTTGAAATATAACTTGTAGGTATGTAAAAATAATATATATATATTTCTACATATATATTCCCATAAAATTATTATACTTAGTATAAAACGATAGTTTCGTCTCTCGACTAAACACACACACATACACACACATATATATATATGTGTGTGTGTGTACCAGATTAACTCATGTGTGACCCCATAATTTCTAAAAATTACCACTATAGGACATGGAAAAACTACTTCATTCTTAGACACTAAATTACCTAGTTAACCGAAACTAAGTCAAACTTCAAATTATACTTCTAAGAACATGATGCATGGGTGTACATATATCGTTCAAGATTTGTCGGGTGTCACAAAGAAATCCAATGACATTAATATTGGTAGGGATATGCCTTTTTCACCCTCCCACCAACATTTATATTAACGTCATTACACTATGGACCCTGCTCTTTTGTTTTATTCTCTTCTAGCCCTTTGTCTTTTCCTTTATTTATACCATATCTTTGCATTTCACTTGTTCTGGCCCCTTACTTTGTACTTTCACTATTTAGGCCCCCTTAGCCTTGCCTTTTACTTCTAATAAACCCTGAGAACCGTCTTTCATGACCTGTGTACCATCTTCTTATACTTCAAAGTTTGGCATTTCCCCATTGACAAATAACCCTTTTTTTATCATCGTTTACAATCTTAATGAGTCTTCTAGTCTCAACATGTTTTTTTTTAATTTTATCCTTTGTTGTTGGTTTAGTACCCAATATTTAACCTAGATAAAGACCATTGTTGTTTACTTTTTATTTCCTCAAAAACCTTAAATTATGCCCTCTAATGTTAGCCTCATTATCAGAATCTGAACCACTATCAAAGGTCTCATTGTCCAACACTTCCTCTTCTACATCATGTTTTTCATTAGCTATGATATTGTCAACCACACTAACATTAATATTCAACTTACAGTCCTTCATGTCTACTTCAAGATCATCCATAGTGTATTCCTTATCAACAATGCACTCACTATCACTATCATTCTCTGCTTTATAACCCAGATCATCCTTGTCATCCTTGTCACCTGAATTAACACTCTCATCATCTAAATTAACACCCTTACAATCTGCAATTACACCCTTATCATTACTATCATCTACATTACCTTTCTTACAATCTGCATTAACATTCTTATCATTCTTACAATCTACATTAACATTATCATCATTGATGTGTCTAAAAGACAAGATGTTTTTATAGTGTTAAAACCGCATTTTGATAGTTTTGTGTAGTAAATATTGTTTAGAATGGATTAAATTTTATTTCTGAGTGTTTTACAGGTTCTTAAGTGAAAAAAGGGATTTCCAAGCTAGAACTGAAGATTGCTGAAGGCAGGCCCAGTTCTATGGTTTACGAGTCGTGATCCTAGAAAGAGTGTAAGGGTCGTGAGCCCCAAGTTAGTACACTGGCCTATTGTTTGGAAACCCTAAATCCATAAGCAACAACTTTCCTTGTTTACGGGCCATGAACCGGGTTCGGTTTGACGGGTCGTGAACCACCCAAACGTACATGGGTTGTATAAATAGATTGAGATGTCGTAGAAACCCTAGAAGGTGGACGAAACCAGAAGAAAGAAGCGAAAAAAGGGTTGTTGAATTTTAAGGATTCAAGATCGCAAATTCAGGAAGGATTCAACGAAGAAGAACGTATAGGGGGACAAGATATTGTTTCTTACTGAGTTAGCACCCTTCGTATTATCATTTCCTATTGATTTCTATCATGTGTTCAATGAATTTTATAGCTTTGTTTGTTACTATGAGTAGCTAACCACGCCATAGCCGGTTAGGGTAGGATGCTTCTTGTTACTTTGTGTCGACTTTGTTAATTTTGTTATGAAAGTGTGTTTTTAGTAAGGTTTGCTTATAAACTTGTGATAACGTAATCTATATGTTGAGTATTGATGTTTAATTGAGTTTGTATGGATGATTTAGGTCTTTCTATGAGGTTATGCATGTTAGATCTATTTCATTTATCTTTAGGCTATATATCGATCATTAGTCTTGGGCTGGATGGTCAGTAGGCAAAGGATAAACTTGGTTAGACATTGGTAATGCATACGGGTCATCTACGGGGAGAATCTGATCATAAGGGTTTGGAAACTAGATAAGGGTTTGCTTTAAATTGAGTAGTCTAGATAGTAATCCGCTTGGTTCGTTAATCTAGGTTGGTATAACAATATAAGAGATTCTTAGATCACAAGGGATGAGTAAATGTCTTAGTTACTTAGAACTAAATAGTTGGGTGTGTCTATTTCCTGGTTGTTTGGGGACATGGAGCTAACCCAAGGGGGCTCTAGCTTTTTAACACTAAACCCTCGTCAGTGGTGTCTACTGGGCGAGTTTTTCATAAGAACCATAATCAACTGTCTTACAAAAGTAATAAGATGATTATGAACCTAATTGGTTATTTTTTTATCACGGTTTTCTAAAACTTAATCAAATAGGTTGTTTTGTTTTCTTGATTATTAAAAGTTACTTAGGTTAAATAATACGAAAAAGATAGGTTAATAGATCTTAGTGTCCACGGATTGAGACTTGGATACTTACCTAGGCTATACTATATACTGATAGGTAAGCTTGCCTAGAACGTGTGTAGTTAGTTTTTAGTGTTTTTATCCTTAAAACACGGTTGTTATGTGTCAATTTATTTGTTACTATCAAAGCACGACGATCATCTACAATTTCATAATCTGAAATAGCTAACACATCTTGTTGCAACCCACTAGATTGCATCCCACTAGATTGCCCCACCTCTAAATTTTCTTTCCATTCCAACTGTAAGACCCTATGACCATTGCATATAACATTACCTACTGGTTCATTGAGCACTACATCTTTAATTTCTCAATAACCAAACGTGTAGCTGGTGGGGGTAAATATGATGGGTTCATTTGTTTGACCATGTTCAGTATACATATATATCATCCTATGTTCAGGGACATATTTTAACAATTCCAATATATCTGAATCACAAGCTAGGCTACAAAGACTAGAATCTAACTCCTGTCCTTGGATTAAAAAAATGTTAGTTGATAGTTGATCCTTTAGCATAACCTAACATGATCATAGCAACATCCATCTCGTGTATAGATAACTTATCACTGTCGAGTAGATCAATGAAATTAACCTTACCATTGATGTACGTTCTACGTGGAGAAAGTGTAAACTTGCCACCATGATGCAATCTTGCGAAAAAGAGAGTAGGATACACTCCTGTAGTACAATTTTTTGGCTTTTAACACATTAACAAATTCAAACTTTAAGAACATTAGCATTGAATACTTACAATATATTCCTATTGGATCTGCATGTGTGTTGTGTGTCTTTTTGTTTGTAAATTAGTTAATCAAATTGGGAAATTAAATCAAACAGTAATATCTAAACACATCAAACAAATTCACAGATGAACAAAGAATGATTACAAATGGTTCATTATATAAATCAATAAATGAAATAAAATCAATTAGTACACGGTATTCCCCCGCACCAAGTGATCACACTTTCGCTAAGTTTTTATGCACTTCGGCTCTTAGTGTTAACAAATTACAAATATACTCAAAACTATATATAGGAGGTGTAATCTGCTAGTAAGTCATCATGGAAGCGACCTACAACAGTTTCATTAAATGATGTAACAACTAGCAGTTTTGAAACTTCTGGATTGTTACATTGTTTCATTGAACTGTTGGATCTTCAGAGAAATATAGTGAACTGCTGGATTTCTCAGAACAGCTGGTTATGACCCAGCTCTTTTGGAAATCGAGAACTTCTGCCTTTGATTTGTTGACTGGTCTTTGGGTCTTCAGCCTTTGACTTTGGTTGACTTGACTGTTGACTAACTCTTTTGATAATCAGCACTTGTTCTTTATATTCTTGAAGGCAATAGTTTGATGAAACAAGATTTGGGGCAACTGTTTTGTGAGGCTTTCAAGGGGAGAGAAACTGCTGGACTTGAAGATTGTATTTTAACTTATTCAGGCAAGGATGATGGATCCTTTTGGTTTTGGCTTTCATCATCAGCAAATCTTATATAACCCAACAATTTCATCAACCTTAAACTAATCTAAACTCTCTTGTATGTAGAATCCTTCACTCATTGCGTCTAAACTGCTTTAATCGTCTGCAATATGGGTTTGATCATTGGGCTTTGGTTGAATGATCGTCTCGTAGAATTTGTAGTGTTTGTTCGTTTGATCAAGGTTTAATGGTTTGGATGAGATATTAAGGAGATACTTTATAAACGAATTGATAATAATACCCTCATGTGATTTGTATGTACATTAGGGAATTTAACCGGGTTAGGAGGCAAGGACACCGCCTGATGACATATGTTAACTAAGAGCATTCACATTCTATCCATCAAAATATGTGAGAGGGAGTTTTTATATTATAAAGGGTATAAAAAGTGGTTGTGAGTGGAGGAGAGAGAAAATGTTACTGTTCATCTGTATATTTGGGGGGACACTGTTCAGCCAATATAATTTTTTTAATATATATTGAAAGTGGTTGTGAGTGAAGGAGAGAGAAAAATGTGATGATAATATTATTTAATTGAAAAGGAGAGAGAAAAAGTATTTGTTTTTAGTGGAAATATATTGATATATGAGTTGTTTTTTAGTGGAATGTATGTATAATTTGATGGTTTGGATGTGAATGCTCTAAAAGGATAGCCAATGTAAAAGGACACCGCCTGAAAGAACGGTCAAACATAAAGGGCGTAAAGTTTTGGTGTAAAAAGGAATCAGATTTCATTCAATAACAAGGGACAAGGATCGTGTCACACTACCCGTCAACAAGATTTAAGTGTACGGGGCAAATTTTTAAACAAGACTTTTCTCATATTGGTTGTAATATGGCTAAAGATATTAAGTTGGATTGAATATATATCGGTTGAAGCCAAAAGAAAGAAAAGATTCTTGATTTTTTTATCGAACGATAATGCCGAATAGGTGAGGCATTGTCAACGGTGGGCATAGTTTGGTTTGTTATGTGGTTCATTAGATTTGAAGTGGAAGATAGAAAGTTTTTTGACGGAATCATTAGAGAGATCAATCTTTTCTAAGAACAAGTCAATTGTACAGTTACAAGTGGGTGCATAAGAACACTTTAATTTATTCCAAAACATTTGTTAGTTTTTATATTTCAAAAGGTGATCTATATTTCAAAGGTGCATATATCAGTACCTGATAGTCAACTTAGGTACTATAAAGTGTGTTTATTTACTTATATATAACAAAAGTGCATTTTTAGTGCAATTTTTATAATGCAATAATTGAAAGAGAACATTATGAAAAAAAATTAATGGGCTTTTAAGGCAGATCAGGGCGTATCGGCAAGCATCATCGGGTACCCCCTACCCAATTGGGTACACCGCCGGTGGTGGTTCGAGTAGGGGGTTTCGGCTAGGGTCATCGCATGATACTAACCGAGTGGATTTGAATGTTTGATTTTTTATTTCAACAGTCATTTGACATTTGGTATTAATAAAAGAAAAATACCACATGCAACACTTGAACCTAGAGGGGAACACATGAACAGGTTTGTGAATGGAACCCGGTTCCAATAACCCAAACGGATACCGATATACAAACCAGTTTGGTAGAAAATAGTTTGGCTAGGAACCAACACGTAGGTTTGAGAGCGGTTTGAATATATTTGCCCAGGAATGAGTTAAGCACCAGTTTTTCTAAACCCGGTTTTTTTTTAAATATTAGCCGTCAAAATATATATATATATATATATATATATATATATATATATATATATATATATAGGGAGAAGATCATGCGAGAACCACCTCTTAATGCGAGAACCGCGAGAACCAATGTGAACACAACAAAAAATGCCTAAAAATAGCTAAAAATCACACAAAATTTTTTTTTTTTTTATATTTTAAAAAAAAAAATCGCTACTTTTCGAAGCCAAAAAAAAAAAAAAAAAAAAAAATTTAAATTTTTTTTAAAAAAAATTTTTTTTTTTTTTTTTTTTTGGCTTCTAAAAGTAGCGATTTTAACATAAAAAAATATTAAAAAAAAATTTTAGATTTTTTTTTAGATTTTTTTAGGTTTTTTGGGGGTTTAGTTTTTAGCATTTTAGCTTGGGGGGGGGGGGGGTTAGGTTAGGTTTTTTTAGCTATTTTAGGTTGTGTTCACATTGGTTCTCGCGGTTCTCACAATAAAGGTGGTTCTCACATGAGCTCCTCCCTATATATATATAGGGCGGTTAACGTACAAAATGACTTAACATACATTGCTAATAAGCGATGCATTAGCAACATGCGAATATAACACGCGAATTTGGTTCCAAAAAACCACATGTGAGTTGTAGTTTCATATGTACATGCGATTTCCTTTTAAGAAATACACATGCGATTTTATGTTGTTTCTTTTTAAACATGTGATTTCACAAACTCACTACACATGCGGTTTTACTTTTTGAAAAACATTACGTGCGATTTGTCATCGATACATAATGTACGTTCAGGCCAATTGTAGGATATACTTTCTCTCTCTTTCTCTCTCTCTCTCTCTATATATATATAAATAGGACAAAGATCCATTAGGAACCACCCTTTATTGCGAGAACCAACGTGAACAAAACCAAAAATGCCTAAAAAACACAAATTTTTTTTAAATATTTTTTATAAAAAAATCGCTACTTTTAGTAGCAAAAAAAAAATTAAATTTTTTTTTTTTGCTACTAAAAGTAGCGATTTTAACATAAAAAATATTAAAAAAAATTAGATTTTGTTTTTGATTTTTTTTTATTTTTTATTTTAGATTTTTTTAGGTTTTTTTTGGGGTTTAGTTTTTAGCATTTTAGCTTGGGGGGGGGGGGGGGGGGGGGTTAGGGTTTTTTTTAGGTTTTTTGGGGGTTTTAGTTTTTAGCATTTAGCTTGGGGGGAGTTAGGTTTTTTTTAGCTATTTTAGGTTGTGTTCACATTGGTTCTCGCATGAACCTTACCCTATATATATATATATTTATCAAAGAAAAGATATATATGATAATCAGGAAGTTTATAGGAAATAAATGAAATTATTTCTAAAGTTCAAATTAAATTGTGTTAAACATGAATAAAATACCACAAAATATTATAAATAAATATATTTAAAAAGTTAACTTAAAACATACATCTAGTTATAGAAATGTATAAAATCTAAATATCTTTATACTTCAGTTGGTAAACTTTTATTAAGTGTTCTAAATGTAGTATAATCCAGCAGCTGATTATGAGCTGTAAATAGGGGAATATTATATGTAGGCAGCCATTACAGAGTGTATGGCCATGTAAACTAATAGGAGAGAAACATAATACCACATAAAGTAGGTTTGGTAGGTAGTAGAGGTTTGTATGCCAACTCCTACTTGTCTTGTAATCATATAACTCCAGTTACAAGTACACTCACATTCATTGCATCCATCGAATGCAACAATTTCTTTACTATAACACTAAAGGGTATGGTGAGGCCCATCTCATGAGATGGGCCGTCACGTAGGCGCCACATCACCGGCTCGTGGGGGATGGGCCTTCTTCACCTTTGAGGGGGGTGAAGGATGGGGCTACCCCACCATATTATTTTATAATTTTCTAAGTTTTTTTTTATTAACTTATAAAACAACATAAATAAATTCATTTCATAACATAAAAAAGATTACATTTCCTAAAAAAAAAAAACATTTCCGAAAAAAAAAATTACATTTCCTAAAAATAAAAAATTACACTACTCGTCTTCGTCTCCGTCACCGTCCCCGACGTTTACGTTGTTCCATATATGTTCTACCAAATCATGTTGAAGGTTTGCATGCGTGAAGTCGTTGGTTAGCGCGAAGGAGTTTAAATCCTGTTGCGTCGGATTTACCGGGACAGTATTCCCGTAAGATGCATTCTCATCATACTCACAAATCGCCCGACCTCCGTCTTCAATAATCATGTTATGGAGCAAAATGCAAGCGTACATACAAAGACGCAACATCTTCGGTGTGAACGCACGTGCCCGCTATTCAAGGATGGCCCATTTTTTTGTAAAACACCAAAACAACGTTCGATGTCTTTTCTTGTAGCTTCTTGACGCTTGGCGAATTTTTTCCTTTTTTCGTCCTCGGGAAATGAAATAGTCTAGACAATTATAGACCAAGACGGATATATTCCGTCAGCAAGATAATACCCGCGTCTATACTCAACCCCTGAAACTGTAAAACGGGTGTCCGGACCGATTCCATTAACGACATCGCTAAAGATCGTCGATTGGTATAGCACGTTGAGGTCGTTGAGTGAACCAGGGAGCCCAAAGAAAGAATGTCAGATCCACAAATCTTGTGACGCCACGGTCTCAAGTATTAAGGTTGGATAGCCGTGATCACCTTGCTTCATGAGCTTGGTACAACTGTTGAACATCATACGCGTTTGGTTTCTGCAAATATTGTTTGATATACAGTTTCACCACATTATGGCAAAACCGATACAAACATTCCCGTGCAGTTCTTGCCGACATCTGTAAGTACTCGTCCAAAGCGTCGGCCACTGTCCCGTACGCCAGTTGGCGAATGGCCGCAGTACACTTTTGTAACGTGGTGAACCCTTCATAATTCCGAGCATCGGGTCGTTGAGTGAAAAACGGGTCTAGCCCTGCCAAATCATCAGCAATCCGTGTGAATAAACGGCGACTCATTCGGAATCTTCGTTTGAAAGTGTCGGCGTTGTAAAGGGGTGCATCCGAAAAATAATCGTTAACCAATTTCTCGTGCGCTCCTGTCGTAAAAAATATATAAATACGAGGGAAATATATAAAATTTATTACTGACAAACCTTGGCGGTCTCTGTTAATCCGTATTCGTCTGGTAATAACGTTTTCAGACGAGCCATCTTCCACTTCCTCCTCCAAAAGAATCTGCGCTGCCTTTACCACAACGTTTGCGAAAAACATCTCCTCTTCGTCCGAAGAAGACGAGGACCACCAAGAATTAGATGCCATTGTGGATGAAAAGATATTTTTTTATAAAAGATTGGTATAAAAATGGGAATGTTTTTTTTATAAAAATGGATGAGAATGGGAGAAGAATGGGTGAAATATTGAGGAAATGGTATAAAGAATGGGTATATATTTAAAGTGAAAAAGGTTTTTTTTTTATAAATCTAGTCGTTATGTAACGGCTATATGTTTGAAATGTGGCACGGCGAGCTCGGCTGTGGGGAGCTGGGGACGACGGAACGAAGGGAGGGGGCGGTGTGGGGGACCGGCGCCGGTCCTAGCCGGGCCTCAGCCGGCCCCCACACCTTCTAGTCTAAGTGGATCTCTTAATTCTACCGCGCGGGATATATCACGAATGCGTCTCCTCAGATCGCGCTCGGGTTTGTCTGACGGTTCAACAGGATCGGGAGCGGGGGTTGAGGACATCAACCTGCAAACGAAAAATTGACACAATGAATCTTTTATTAATATAATAATGCTCTTTTTTTTTTTGCTGAAATGAAACAGAATATTATTTTAAATGGGCTGAAAATTTTATAAAAAATCCGAAAATGGGCCCGAAATTTTATAAAAAATAAAGCAATAAAAAAAATCGAATCGGCTAGTGTAAAAATGATTGTTCGAAGCCGAAAACTCAAAGAATAAATAAATAAATAAGTTCGAATTCGAACAAATAAATGGAATAAAAAATTTACAAGTGTGAAATAATCTTGAAAACGAATAAATTGAATTAAAAACAAGAAATATTAACAAGTATGCACACCGATAAGATATTGACTCGGGTCGTTCCTAAAGCTCGCTAAATCCCCGGCAACGGCGCCAAAAACTTGACGTGTGCGCGTATATACATATTTTTATAATGAAATTACACACGATTCGGTTTTAAATTTATAAAAGTGATTTATACTTCAACATCAAAACACACACGAAAGAGGCAAGTGTACCTTGTCATATATGTAGTAAAGCATCGGTAAGAACCAAGTATCGATCCATGGAAGTGGGCGGAGGAATAATACTAGACCTTTATCATTAAATTAACGGAAGAAAGATAAGTTGTTTGATTTTATAAAAACTAAAATAAGCATAAACAAATATTTAATAAAACATAATAGACTCCAAATAAGAAAATAGATAAATAGCCTTGCTCTATACACAACCAAAGCATGTCAACTATGTCGGTTTTGTCACTAGAAACATTTGGTCAATTCTTCATTTTTCAAGACAATTAGTATCCCTTTCGGGAATCCTAACATGACAATCATTCGGAAAGCTAAAACGATAAACACACTTTAACCACCTAAAATTGTTCTTTAACGTGCAATTGATAAATGTCTATGAAAATCTCTTAAAAATAAGTTAGTAATCCGTTAGGAGTTTTCTAACCTCACTTAAACAAGGAAAGTGACATCGATAAACACAATGCAACCACCGAGACAAGCGTAAACTAGATTAAATCACAACCGAGTTCATTTTACAAATCTTGCATATAAATTCACCAAGATAGCAATTTTTGCCTAAACTACTAACTAAGCTAACAATTCATGGCAAGAATTCATAACAACACAATTTAACCCGTTAGGTCCTTACGTGACGGAAAGCTTTCTTGATTAACAATAATTACATTTTATTAAACCACTAACCATTTCTAGTGTCATGGTGCACACATTTTAAACAAGTTAAACAAGTTAAGCAAGTTCAAAGTCTACTAATACATGATTAATTAAGCTTCATCTTTCAACTATCTCAACTAACCAAATATTAATCATCCAACATAATTACTTATAATCAAGAAATCAACATCAATAACAAGGTTGCAAACTAATCATCAAAGATTAACATAGAAAATACTTCCAAGTGTCATTACAAACAAAATTAACATACTAATGGTTATAATTAAGCGGGGGATTGTGTTTTTGCCCAAAGGCTTACAATAATACATAAAACATTAATCTAAATGCTTGAAACATTAACAAAATTATGGAAATTTTAGAGAATCAAACCATAAACAAGCACTAGATTAAGAATCCGGAAGATAACGGAGCTAAACGGCACAATGTGGCTTGAATCCGGGTGAAAGCTAATGCCTCTGGAGCCTGAAAATCGCCTGAAGAGCTCCCAAAAAATCCAGAATCCTGAACAGAATGTTTCTGCATGTTTTTTATAACGTTTTGCAATCGCACGGTCGTGCCAATAAAGTGCATGACCGTTCACTTTTTGAATTATTGGAGTTACTGCTCACCATACCGCATGACATCATCAGATCTTGACTAGTCTTCGATCTCGCACGACCGTTCCGTTGGTGGTACGATCGTGCATCTCCGGGTAAGGGTTGCACGAACTCTTGAACGGGCAGTGCATAGCCGGGGTTGTGCTGGACATCGGATCCGCACGGGGTGCAACCATCCGCACGATCGTTCAACTCCGAGATTGGCTTGCACTGCGGATCGCACTGTCGTTCACTGCCAGGCTGGGCTATATTGTCGGATACGCACGGTCGTTCCACTAATTGCACGACCGTGCCAAATGCCCAGGTCAGAATCTTCACAGAATGTTCGCAGCTTTGTCGTTTCGTCCGGAAAATCCTCGTTTTCACTGTCATCTTGTTTGGCATGCTGTTTAGGCCTGTAAACAAAAGTATACCTGATTAAGTATCCGATTAACGGTTTTACGGCCGAAAACGCATAAAATGGGGACTAAAATATGTGTAAATTGGTGAATATCACTATCGTATCGTATCGTATAGTGTAGTATTAGTCATATATAGGCATATATGTGTAGTATCGTCTCATATAGGCCTATAGGTGTAGTATCGTATCATATGGTGTAATATAAGTCTTGTATAGGTCTCGTATAGGCTTATAGGTCTCGTATAGGCCTATGGATGTAGTATAGGTCCCACGTAGGCCTATAGGTGTAGTATAAGTCTCGTATAGGACTATATGTGTAGTTTAGGTCCCGTATAGGCTTATAGGTCTCGTATATGTGTCGTTTAGGTCCCATATATTGTATTGTACTGTACTGTACTGTCCTGTCCTATCCTATCCTATCCTATCCTATCCTATCCTATCATTTCCTATCCTATCCTATCCTATCCTATCCTATCCTATCCTATCCTATCCTATCCTATCCTATCCTATCCTATACGATGCGATACGATATATAGGATACCATACAACACCCATATAGGCCTATAGGCATATACAAGACCAATAAGGGAACTATACGATACTTATACTACATTATTCGATATGATAAGATATGATATTATACTACACCTATAGGCCTATACGAGACTTATACAACACTATACGATACGATACTACCTCCATAGGCCTATACGAGACTTATAGGTTTATACGAGATCAATACATGCCCTATACTACACCTATACTGTCACACCCGCAAAATACCACTTGCGGAATCCCCCGCGAGGCGTTTGACGTACCAGGATCTAGCCACTAATCACATTGAACTCATAACAAGATTTCAAATAAAAGCTTTCATTCATTAAGACAAGTGTTACAAAACATTATTTATAACTTGTTGTGTTCAGCGGAAGCATAATACAAAGTTTAACCAAACCCAGATGTATGGAATCTACTAGTCTCGTTTCAAGTTTCCATGTATCTCGACCCATGACCACTCCAGCATCCCAGACAGCAAGTTCCACATCTACACATATCAATAACCTGCAAGCATGCACACACGTGTATCAGACAACGCTGGTGAGTTCATAGTTTTACGAAAACGTTGGTTACCAAGTAATTAGTTCAGTTCATTGATTACAATGTTGATAATACCTCGAATACAAGACGGTTCTAGATTTATTTTGCTCGTTCCCCAATGCTCCTATCAAAGCATTGGGCATGACTGGGTCATTAGTTCACACCCGTCCTCTCAGGTACGGGGTGAGGTTGCCAAACATATATAGCGCTACCAACTAATACTCGGTTACCAGTTAGGTAACAAACAAGATGGGACTTAAAGGTGATAGGATGAGTGTATTATCCAACATTCCAGATTTTACCCACAAGACGTATTCCTCTCAGGAATACCCAATTGATTTACCCAAAAACCTATCCCTCTCAGGGATACCCAATGACTGTCCCAACCACCGGAACGCATGCTCAAGAGGAATGAACTCACCATACACTGCTTGGTATGTTACATTACATTACCCGTTCCAAGTTGGTTAACCATACCCTACCGTGGTTACCAAGAATAGTCAGTTTCGTAAACACATATCCAATTCACGTATACATCAAGTCACACGTAGTACCATTGTCACATAACACATAGCAAGCATTTGGATCTCATGCACGTTTATAATCACAAGTTCATGTTTCCAACAATGGTTACCAACAACTTCAGTTTTACAATCAACCATCAGTTACATGATCAAACAAGTCACTTATTACACACACAGGTTGCATCTATCACATGATCATCTCAAATTGCATATCAGGTACTCAGTTATCAGGATAACATCTAACAGATGGATTGACTACCCATACAAGTCGGGTCAAGACCCTCACAACCAGTTTACATTACTATAATGCCTCATACAGAAAACCACTACACATGCTAATAACATAAACAGATGGGATGAAGTATCAAATCACATAAGAACTGTTCTGACCATGCACCACCTCGACGAACAACCACATGTGACGAAGAACCAATCTTCGTCGAACAACTATACGTGACGAAATATCAATTTTCATCGTGGGTGTGTGTGTGTGACGAAACACCATTCTTCGTCGTGGGTGTGTGTGTGACGAAACACTATTCTGTTACATTCCCATATTGCATCAACAGTTACCCTTTTCATGCCGATCAATCAATTAGATTCATTAGTAAAATAACAACCATTACCATCCTAAGCTTAATTCGGATCAAGCAACACATTTTATTATCGACCACTAATCATCAAACCCTAATCAATATTTAAGCAATTAACATCATCATTCGTAACTTCAAACCTGATCAAACAACCTCATTGCATAAACCCATGCTTTGCATACCAACATATGTTCATCGATCAACATCATGATTGACTCCAGACTCTTAACCCTATTGTGATATCATGACTAATCATCTAAAACCCTTGTTACTCATCCACACAACTCGTTTAACACATAACAATAATCAATCCATTCAATTCAATTTATGAACGAAACCCTAATCGTGTCTAACGCTTTGTACACATCAACACATAATCAGAATTAATAATGCATGCAACTCAGTTTAATGAAGAATCATACTAACCAGAGATGTTTATGTTACGGAGGAGAAAACTTGATCGAGAGGGGCAGCACCTCAGAGGGAACCACTGCCGTTCCATTCCTGGAAGAATCTAGTTTGGATCGAGTGGGCCAAGCCCAGTTTGGATCGTGGATGATGGGCCAAGAAGGAGGACTGTGCCGAAGCCATTTTGGCGACGAAAAACCCATACTTCGTCGAGTATGGTTGACGACGAAGCTTCATATTTCGCCAAACATTGGTCGTGACGAAGATCTTATCTTCGTCGAGTAGAGTTTCGTCGCAGAGGAAATGACTAGGACATGAACCATAAACTAGACTAGGACATGAATCATAAACTAGACTAGGACATGAATCATAAACTAGTCCTAAGTAAATTTCATTAATAAACACACATAACACAACCTTAATCATACATCAAACTATGCACATGATACAATGCAAACGAATTATGAAAACACATTATGAAACAAGTAACGTGTCGAGGAAAGACCTTGAAAAACCGGGTTTTCACATCATCCCCAACTTGAAAGAAATTTTGTCCCGAAATTTGGTAAGCAGTCTCAGGGGTAAAGTGATAAGTAGATCAAGATGACTGTGGATTTTCCCCGGGTGCCACATCATCCCCAACTTGAAAGGAATTTCGTCCCGAAATTCACCAGTTGCATTAGGATTAGGTTGCGCAGTTGGGAATAATTGAGGATACTTGAGTTTCATTTGATCATCACGTTCCCACGTGAATTCCGGTCAACGTCTTGACTTCCAATGGACTCTTACGATCGGGTTTCGGCTATGCTTACGGACCTTAACTTCCCGCTCCGTGGTTTCAATGGTTCCTTGACAACTACAATTTGTCATCGATTTTCAGTTCCTGAAGTGGTACCACAAGTGTTTCATCGGACAAACACTTCTTTAATAGTGAGATATGGAAGACATCGTGGACGTTACCCAACTCAGCAGGTAACTCGAGCTTGTAGGCCACTTTACCGATTCAATCCCGAATCTGAATGGCCCTACATAACGTAAATTAAGGTTGCTATGCTTCCTAAAGCGTGCCAGACCCTCCCAGGGTGAGACTTTCAACATCACTTGCTCGCCTGCAGCGAGCTCCCAGTGTTTCCTAAGTTTATTAGCTTTTCTGGCGGTCACACGGTGCCGCCAAACGATTTCCGATCTAAGCAGTTTTCCCAAGAGTTTCGAGTACGAGTCCTGGACCTGTGATTAGGTTGTCACTCACCTTAGTCCATCAAGGAGATTGGCATTATCATCCATGCAATGCCTCAAACGGAGTTGTCTGAATACTAGAACGGTAACGGTTGCAGTAGAACTCAACCAAAGGTAAGTGTCCTTCTAACTCTTACTAAAGTCAATCACACACATGCTCGTAGCATGTCTTTGAGTGTCAGGATGGTTTGTTTACTCTGACCGTTTGTCCTACGGTGATAAGCAATGCTCATGTGTAGACGTGAGCCAAGGGTGTTGTGTATTGCCTGTCATAAATCGGGTATTGATCAAAATCAGAGGTAACAGGAGTTGGCACCCCGTGCCTAGAAACCGCCCTTCACAGGTAATTACTCACAGGATGCGAAGACTTTGTCAATTTTACTTGTTTGCAGGAAAGTGTACTTGTTACAGGAGACAAACAACGATCACCCAGGTGATATTATTTCCATTTCGCGCCTTAAATAAACCAGTGACAAAATCCAAGTCAGTGTATTCTCGTTTCCATATGGGTGTTTCTGGTTACTGACACAAACCAGAAGGTTTCTGTTGTTCCACCTTGATTTTTACACAAGTCAAACGTCGTTCACATACATTGCTACGTGAGCCTTCAAGCCCGATTGTTAGTACCAGATTTATAAATCCTAATATCTCCTATCAAAATCCAAGCGACTAAGATATCAAGGCCGGTGTGCTTCGCTCAACACAACTCCCATTGGTTTGTTGTATAGTGAGACTCCTATTCGCTCCATGGGGTAGTGGGTATCGCCCGATTTGCCAAAAGTTGCTCCTCCATGTCCCGCATGGACTCAACTCGAAATTTTTCTTCCTTCAGTGCTTCGGTTCGAATAGGGTGAAGCTGATCAGATAGGTTAGAGTCGATGGTGTGCTGCGAGGCTCGTGCACGTTTAGGTTTCACAGTCAAAATCATTCAAGGTTCTACCCAGCAATGCCATCACATGTTTAACTCCCTCGGATGAAAGGTACACGGGAGGCCCTTGTGATCGGTCTAAGTAGTACATTTGGTACCGTCCAAGTAATGCCTCCAACTTAAATCTAAAGACCATAGCTTCCACCTCAGGTTGTGATTCGTGTAGTCTGTAAATCCACCATGTAAGCCATCACCTTCCCTTGTCGCATCAGCGTGTAAATGGGATTCTGATTTAAATCATCATGGTATACCACTAGATCACTCGTACCCTTGGGTAAAGACGATGCTCAGTGCATTGTAGAGTTGAGTTTCAAAAGCTGAAAATACGCCCTCCTGTTCCACGAGCACACAGTACCCTGTTGTGCTAAAAAGATTTAAAGTTGCGCGATCTTCGAAAATCCCACGATGAGTCTGCGATAGCGTCTAGCAAGACCAAGAAATTGTTGTATCCCCGAAGGACTCCTTGGTGCCGACTAATTCTAATAAAATGGATCTTAGCGAGATCCACGTGCATTCCCACTTCGCTGATTACATGACCAACAATGTACCCCTCGAATCCAAAAGTTACATTTAACAAGACTTCGCGCGGAGTGGCTCCTCCCTCAGGAGCTCCAAACTAAGATACAAATGCCGCCCATGACGTTCCTTTCTCCTAGAAATGATTCAAAACGTCATCAATACACACGGTTGATTTATGTGATCCCTAAAGCTGCTGGTGTGTTGATTGTCCCAAGGGTCACGAAATACAAAGTTGAAATGGCCATACTACGTTCGATGTGCCGTTTTAGGAACATTCTCCCCTTGGGCTTCTGTCTTTTGATAGTTCGTCCGCTAGTTAACCCTCGATTAGAAGCTTGACCCTCGCAACTGGTCAACCGGTTGTCAATACATGGTCGAGGCAAACGGTTCTTGACTGTCACCTTGCCGAGTTCTCGATGGTCAGTACACATACGAAAAGGCTTATCTTCACAGATGTCACTAGGGCTCCCCCAAAGCGAAAAGAGCTAGGTCCGACAAAACTTATGTCCAACAGTTCCTGTAGTTGATTAGATAGTTCTTGCAACCCTCCTGGCGCAAACGGTATGGCGTACGAGTAATCAGGGCTGCCTCTGGCATGAGATCAAACTGAGATTCTGCCTAACAGTTGTGGAAGTAAACCTGAGAGTTCCTCGGGTAGCACACCGAGAGAAATCACGAATAATTGGTGGATCCTCTATCCTCTTTTCCTTAACCTTAACATCAACAACGGTTGCTAACATAGCGGGGTAATCCTTCCGTAGACACTTCTGAGCCTTCAATGCTGAAATGATGCTAACCTTTACACCACTCTGACACTTTAGGTCAGACGGCGATTCTCCACTAGGGAGAAGGATACACTGAATTTTCTCCTTACCGGGTATATCTGCGCGATATCCAGATAACCAATCCACCCTAACTACTGCATCGAAACTATCAAGGATAGCAGAAGGAAAGTCGATGTCGAACACTTGTCCCACAAGGTCGAGTTTGCATCCCAACAACCATATGAGGTTTCAATTGACTTGCCATCAGTCGATTCCACAACAGGTTCGGCATCGAGAAGTATCAGAGTTGAACAAAACAGAGACGAAGTGATTCGCTACTCATACAAGTTACCATGTTGCTATTACACCTGGAGTCACCCACGCCAATCCTAAATGCCCTTCCACGAGCACCACTACCAGTGCTGTTACGGTCACGTGAATTCCCAATACAGTCTTTGTTCCCTTGGTTGTTGACATTTTGACTTCACAGCAGTCAATCCATGTTGTAGGCACCTTCATTCCCATACTGTAGGCTACGATTACGGGTACCTTGATGTTGCCGTGACTGTTGCCTCTCATGTCACTGCTTGAAATGGAGCCCTACGATCTTTCACCGACAGAGTCCGTCTCTTAATATTTCGTGTCTTGTCCTAAGACGCTACTCATTATGCTGGCAGTCACACATTCCACACTATAGTCAATTGTCACCGCTTATGTCTCGATTGATGCATACGAATTGACTCCCATAAGTCGCTGACTAGGGTTAAGGATTTAATTGAAGTCAAATTGGCTGATGTTCGTTGCCGGTAATCAGGGTCGTCCTAATACTGAGGTCGGTAATATACTACGCTCATCCTCTTGTCCATCAATCTTGCAAGTCGACTGAGTAATACACGGTATGTTGTGGGAGTGTTGCAGAAGTGATCGCACCTCGGGGTCTAAGACATCAATACATCGAGTTTCAGCAAACAAATAGGAGTGGGAAAGGTATAGACCAATCATTTGACGCTGTGTCATCCAACTCAGGGACGTTCGTACTAGCACCTATCATTCTACACAGTTCACTAGACGTTCAGATGAGTATTCAAGTAATACTCGATAGCATCGAGATTCGTAAGGATTCAGAGAGGAGTGAAAAGACTACGTTCGGGTAGGAGACTATCACTGCTATGACTCCTATAGATTTGTTACGTTCCTCGTTGGTCAAACAACGGATCAGAACCCCTTTTTCACTTGTTAAGTCTCACTGGGACTCACATGCACCCCACATTATTATTATGTGTGCACCCAAAATAATATTGTGATTTGCATATTCATCTCAGTTTCTCCTAACTCATGTCAAATGGTTCCTCAAACTCATATGTCAATCGGAGGTTGTCAAAATGATAAGTTCACATAAATCCAAAGACTATGACATGCTATCAACGCATCATAATGCAAGCAAACAATTCATGTAATCATGCTATAGTGACGGGTGTGTGTTTGTATGATACATCATAACTAATGTACACTAATTATGTAATGTATACCATAGATGAAAATACGAACCTTGCAATCTGGAGCTGAGTGTCATGGTCGTATTCATGTATTCAGAACTTTTCGGTTATAGTCTGGTTTTATAAAAATATTTTTAAAACCAAGTTCACTATAACCAGTGGCTCTGATACCAAACTGTCACACCCCAAAATACCACTTGCGGAATCCCCCGCGAGGCTTGTGACGTACCAGGATCTAGCCACTAATCACATTGAACTCATAACAAGATTTCAAATAAAAGCTTTCATTCATTAAGACAAGTGTTACAAAACATTATTTATAACTCATTGTGTTCAGCGGAAGCATAATACAAAGTTTAACCAAACCCAGATGTATGGAATCTACTAGTCTCGTTTCAAGTTTCCATGTATCTTGACCCATGACCTCTCCAGCATCCCAGACAGCAAGTTCCACATCCACACATATCAATAACCTGCGAGCATGCACACACGTGTATCAGACAACGCTGGTGAGTTCATAGTTTTATGAAAACGTTGGTTACCAAGTAATTAGTTCAGTTCATTGATTACAATGTTGATAATACCTCGAATACAAGACGGTTCTAGATTTATTTTGCTCGTTCCCCAATGCTCCTATCAAAGCATTGGGCATGACTGGGTCATTAGTTCACACCCGTCCTCTCAGGTACGGGGTGAGGTTGCCAAACATATATAGCGCTACCAACTAATACTCGGTTACCAGTTAGGTAACAAACAAGATGGGACTTAAAGGTGATAGGATGAGTGTATTATCCAACATTCCAGATTTTACCCACAAGACGTATTCCTCTCAGGAATACCCAATTGATTTACCCAAAAACCTATCCCTCTCAGGGATACCCAATGACTGTCCCAACCACCGGAACGCATGCTCAAGAGGAATGAACTCACCATACACTGCTTGGTATGTTACATTACATTACCCGTTCCAAGTTGGTTAACCATACCCTACCGTGGTTACCAAGAATAGTCAGTTTCGTAAACACATATCCAATTCACGTATACATCAAGTCACACGTAGTACCATTGTCACATAACACATAGCAAGCATTTGGATCTCATGCACGTTTATAATCACAAGTTCATGTTTCCAACAATGGTTACCAACAACTTCAGTTTTACAATCAACCATCAGTTACATGATCAAACAAGTCACTTATTACACACACAGGTTGCATCTATCACATGATCATCTCAAATTGCATATCAGGTACTCAGTTATCAGGATAACATCTAACAGATGGATTGACTACCCATACAAGTCGGGTCAAGACCCTCACAACCAGTTTACATTACTATAATGCTTCATACAGAAAACCACTACACATGCTAATAACATAAACAGATGGGACGAAGCATCAAATCACATAAGAACTGTTCTGACCATGCACCACCTCGACGAACAACCACATGTGACGAAGAACCAATCTTCGTCGAACAACTATACGTGACGAAATATCATTTTTCGTCGTGGGTGTGTGTGACGAAATACCATTCTTCGTCGTGGGTGTGTGTGTGACGAAACACCATTATTCGTCGTGGGTGTGTGTGTGACGAAACACCATTCTGTTACATTCCCATATTGCATCAACAGTTACCCTTTTCATGCCGATCAATCAATTAGATTCATTAGTAAAACAACAATCATTACCATCCTAAGCTTAATTCGGATCAAGCAACATAATTTTTTATCGACCACTAATCATCAAACCCTAATCAATATTCAAGCAGTTAACATCATCATTCGTAACTTCAAACCTGATCAAACAACCTCATTGCATAAACTCATGCTTTGCATACCAACATATGTTCATCGATCAACATCATGATTGACTCCAGACTCTTAACCCTATTGTGATATCATGGCTAATCATCTAAAACCCTTGTTACTCATCCACACAATTCGTTTAACATATAACAATAATCAATCCATTCAATTCAATTTATGAATGAAACCCTAATCGTGTCTAACACTTTGTACACATCAACACATAATCAGAATTAATAATGCATGCAACTCAGTTTAATGAAGAATCTTACTAACCGGAGATGTTTATGTTACAGAGGAGAAAACTCGATCGAGAGGGGCAGCACCTCGGAGGGAACCACTGCCGTTCCATTCTTGGAAGAATCTTGGGTTTGCAAAAAGGAATATGAAAACTATCTTAATCCCGTGTGCATGAAACACTTGGAACGAGTGGGCCAAGCCCAATTTTGATCGTGGATGATCGGCCAAGAAGAAGGACTGGGCCGAAGCCCTTTTGGTGACGAAAAACCCATACTTCGTCGAGTATGGCTGACGATGAAGCTTCATATTCCGCCGAACATTGGTTGTGACGAAGATCTTATCTTCGTCGAGTAGAGTTCCGTCGCAGAGGAAATGACTAGGACATGAACCATAAACTAGACTAGGACATGAATCATAAACTAGATTAGGACATGAATCAGAAACTAGTCCTAAGTAAATTTCATTAATAAACACACATAACACAACCTTAATCATACATTAAACTATGCACATGATACAATGCAAACGAATTATGAAAACACATTATGAAACAAGTAACGTGTCGAGGAATGACCTTGAAAACCGGGTTGTCACATATACAGTACGATATGATATGATACGATACAATACAATATTTATCGTATAAAAATGATTAGTGTGGTATAAAAAAGTTTGTAAGAAATACTTACTTTTTATTTATGTAAAATAGAAAAAAAATTATTAAAATTTACTAAAACGATTAGTATTGTATAAATATTTCTAAAAAAACAACCCTTTACATACGTTGCGTATATGTCTATACGCAACGTATATAAAGGGTCAAAAGACAATTTTACCCCTGATTTGGGTTACGTATAGCCCCCAATCCAGGGGTAAAATGGTCTTTTTTACCAAACTTACCCCATATATACACCACATAAAGGGCTATATGCGTCGTATAGTAAAAAAGACCATTTTACCCCTGGATTGGGGGATATACGCAGCCCAAACCAGGGGTAAAATTGTCTTTTTGACCCTTTATATACGCTGCCTATAGGCCTATACATAACGTATATAAGGGTAGTTCTTTTACCCTAAACTTGTGGTAAAATTGTCTATTCGACCCTTTATATACGTCGTGTATAGGCCTATACGCAGCGTATATAAAGGTTTTTTTTTTGTTAGGAAACAATTTTATAAATTATTTATCGTTTTAGCAAAGTTCTATAATAAGTACTTTAAAAAACATTTTTAGATCGTATCGTATAGTATAAGTCTCATATAAACCTCGTATAGGCATATGGATGTAGTGTATAGTATAAGTCTTGTATATGCCTATAGGCCTATACGGGACCTATACTACACGTCTACACCTATAGGCTTATACGGGTGTTCTATGGTATCCTATAGTATTGTATCGTATCGTATTGTATTATATTGTATCATATTGTATAGTATAGTATAGTATAGTATCATATCATATAGTGTGTAGTATAAGTCTCGTATAGGTTCCCTATAGGTTTTGTATCTGCCTATAGGCCTATACGGGACCTAAACCACACCTATAGGCCTATAAGAGACCTATATTACACCTATATGATTATACGGGTGTTGTATGGTATCCTAAAGTATCGTATCGTATTACATCGTATCGTATAGTGTATAGTATAAGTCTCGTATAGGTTCCCTATAGGTCTTGTGTATGCCGATAGGCCTACACGGGACCTAAACCACACTTATGGTACTATACGAGACCTATACTACACCTATAAGCCTATACAAGTGTTATATCGTATCGTATAGTATCATATTGTATCGTATAGTGTAGTATAAGTCTCGTATAGGTCTCTTGTAGGTCCTGTATATGCCTACGATACTACACCTATAGTTCTATACGAGTCTTATACGGGACTTATACTATACGATACCATACGTATACATGACATATACTATACTATACGATACGATATCACACTTATAGGTTTATACGAGGTCAATACGTGACCTATACGATACGATATTTATCGTATAAAAATGATTAATGTTGTATAAAAAAGTTTGTAAGAAATACTTACTTTTTATTTATTTAAAATAGAAAACTTTTTTTTATAAAACTTTACTAAAACGAGTAATATTGTATAAATGTTTCTAAAAAACCACCCTTTATATACGTTGCGTATATATCTATACGCAGCATATACAAAGGGTCAAAAGACAATTTTACTCCTAGTTTGGGTTGCGTATAGCACCCAATCTAGGGGTAAAATAGTCTTTTTTACTATATGCCGTGTATAGCCTTGTATGTGGCGTATATGTGGGGCAAGTTTGGTAAAAAAAATCATTTTACCCCTTGATTGGGGCTATACGCAGCCCAAACTAGGGGTAAAATTGTCTTTTGACCCTTTATATACGTCGCGTATAGGCTTATACGCAACGTATATAAAGGATAGTTTTTTTTTAGAAACATTTATAAAATATTGTCTTTTGACCCTTTATACGTTTTTTACCCCCCGATTTTATAGAAATTTTTTGTTATATACGTTTCGACCCCCGATCGGAAATCTCAAACTTCACCACTGATTGAATAGAGCATATGGTGCGAGTCTTTGTCTCTTTGCTTCTAGTGAATGGTGTTGTAGTTGTATCATATTTTTTTATGCAGCCTACTGATTTTTATTTTATTAATTTGGGTTATTGGATTTTAATAATTATAAGTTTCACTTTTTGGCCTATAATAATCTTAACTTTAAAAATTCTCTTCAACGAGCTCAACTTGTAAAAGTTTGGCCCCCATTGATCTTTTTCTAACATATAAGAATTTGGCATACTCAATAGATTTAAGTGCACGTGCAGACTCCTTAATTGATTTAAGTGCACCTATGTTAGAAAAGGATAAATGGGGGCCAAATTCTTAAAAGTTGGAATCGCTGAAAGGAATTTTTAAAGTTAAAATTATTATCGACGAACTATTAAAACTTAAAATTAAAAAAATCCAATAAACCCTATTAATTTCTGGTCGTTAAAAAATACTATATCCCTACTAAAGTATACTAGGCACATCATAGCTTTTTTTTCATTCCTTTTTATCACAAATCTACTTTACAATTTGGTTACGATTCTTAGCATCACCGGATGAAAAAAAAAACTCATTTTATTTTGGTATGCCTCCCATTTATTAGTGAAACACCATTGACTGAACGGTAATTAAAAGATTTTAAACTAGAGTACAATAGGTTAAATCATCAGTCTAGCGTAGGGAATTTACACAATAAACTTGGCATTTGGTGAGATTAGCAACACTTAACACAAACTTAATATCTTAAATATTCTAATAGCGGTTAGTGAAGTTGTAATAATTCTTTAAGATAAATCTCCGCGTGATATTTTGGGCATTCTTTGTCAAAATGCATAAAAGTTGCAACCGCTATGAATATTTTTAATTATACTACTATATGTATATAGGGAAAAGTTATTTTGAAAACATATTTGAGATGAAGAAAACCTTGAAAATCATGTGTAACACTAACTAAACTTTTTATAAAATTATTAAGGAACATAATTTGCATAATTTCAAGAGTTTTTAACCAAAAATAACAAAAGAAAAAGTTTAATTATAAATAACAATAAAACAAAATTTAAAACAATAAAAAAAAATTTCTTATGTAATAGGTGTGCCACATCATATTTATAAACAACGTTGCAGCTATTACTTTTTTTTTTTGAACGGCGATATTTCTACAACAGGCGATAGAGATCGCACCTAACCCTATAACTCGGGTAGGCCCCTCCGCCCCACTCCGGCAGCCAAGACTATGTTGTCTTAACCGGGCCCACGCTTGGTGCATCAGAGTTTGGCTAAGGCGTTCCCCGAGAAAATTTCCAGCCCCTGCCCATATGACAGGAGTTGCACCCTCCACAAGAACCAAGGTTCTCTGGAGTAAATGCACTGTAATAGAAAACTCGGGGTGGCTCGGATTCGAACTTGAGACCTTAAGGTCCCAAGTCCTAACCTTCATTGCCATGACCATTGGGACAAGTCCCATGTAACATATGAAATTTGTTTTATTTTTTAAATATCCACTCGAAGGTCTTATTTTAATTTGTATTGCTCAAAACGCTTAAGAACATCTATATTACACTAGGTTATAACCCGTGGTATCCACGGGTCGCTCTATTTTAAGGATATTAATATTTTATTAATTTTATTACAAGGTTTTTTTTATAAAATTTGTGAGGATATTTATACAATGATTCAATGTGAATCGTATATCATAATATATGCAAACAATGCAATTTATCAATGGTAACAATTACCATATAATTTTCAAAATATTACAAGATAATTTTCTACCTGTGTAGAATGATTCAGACCAAGATGAAAGGATGATAGCCCGTCTCGACATTCTCTGGATACACATTTGAAGCGATGAATTTATATAGCATTTAGGTTGGTTAAAATCTCAAAGAGTAGCATTTCAAAAGGAATATAAAGCATTGTATGAACGAATGAAAACATATAAATGTATTACTGAGTATAACAAATAGATTAATAACCTAATTTATAAAGCATTGTATGAACGAATGAAAACATATAATGTTTACTGTTGCTAATAATATTATTTTGTTACGGCTTTGTATTGAACCTATAAAGTACATGTCTAATTGTTATAGCAAGATTATTGCAAATCATGATTAAATTAGTTTGAAGTTAGCTGATGGTTCCTATGAATGAATCAACATACCAAGTTAGCCAAATCAATTTATTTTAATACGATCCAACTCGGTAACAAAATCTTAATTCGTTTGCCAAAGCAATTTATATCAGTGAAGTTGAACAAGAATTATACACCGCCTCAACTCATGATTTTGGCTCCTCATTGACATAGTATATTTTTAACACACCAAAAAAAAAACAATTTGCTTTCGGCATTTCAACGAACAACTTATATGCATACGTTGCAAGAAATTTTATTTGAAATAAAATATTTTGACCCGTCTTGCCACCTGTAACCTTAATCAATAACTCACTTGCAACCAATGGCTTGAATCAAATCAAAATTCCTACATGTAATATAGAAAGTAAAAAAAAAACAATATGAAGAAAATAGATATGCCATTACCACTTTCTTTGTGTGAGCATCCCTAACAAAATTTGGAATGACATTCAATTTGATCTACTCGAATTTCTCTGCATTGGCTCCGCCCTTGGCCTTTTGCGACTGGATATAGCGGACCGTACTGAAAAAAAGCATAAGCAGCTAGATCTGATGTGGCGGTGTCGCTTTGTATTTCAGTTGTAACTAATTCAATAAGTCCATGAATTAAAGAAACCGTGATTTGCGTGTTTCCCTTATCGAAGAAGTATAGGTACCTGAAAGTACATTGCATTTGCACACACCTATGTTAGTTTATTATATATATATAGATATAGCACGAGTTTCAAGAAATTAAATAGTTCATCGATTTACCGACCTAGTGTTACTTGTAAAATCTCGATAAAGAGGATGATTGACCAGTTGTTACCTTTTGTCACATTCGCCATTTGTTGAGCATCGGTTGCGATTCTTAAGGCACGCTACAAACAGAGTAAAGCTATATTATAGTTTGGATTGAACTCCGCTTAAGTGTTTCTCCGCACTCATAAGATGTCTGCAAAATACCAAAAAACCAACAAACTTAACTACCAAATGCGGCAAATTGAGATTTGTTTGAAGTAAAATATGACAAAAGAACAATACCTGATGTTTATTAACCAATAATCAAATACTTTTAAACTATTCAACAACAATTTTCACAGCCCCGGGTCTGTGGAAACAAAACAGATAATTGAGATTTGCATTAAGAAGGTGAAAATATGAATCAATGATACTTGCAAATTGAGATTTGTTTGAAGTAAAAAAAGGACTTTGACTCTAAATGGCTATTTGATCTTATAAGCATACTATTTTATTTAAAAGAACAATACCTGATGTTAATTATGAGCTTTGCAATTCCAAGGTCCGTCAGAGTGATGAAGCGGTTGACGTTGTTCTTATCCGTGTTCTTAAGCGGAATAAACCCAGCAGCCGCTCGAAGGTTTCGAGCCCTAATTACAACCTGCCTACAAAATCCCCAACAATTTAAACCAAATTCAGTCATATATATGAATACAAATTAATAAAAATTAGAACAAATAATTAACTAACTGACTGACCCTTCTTTGATGATTTTGGCATCTGGTGATTGAGTGGATACCATATTTTCCTTAACAATAGCATAACTATATTGACTTGATGCTGAAGAGGATTCTGGTCAAAAGTCGCATCCTTAACCTAATTCCGGCCACTAATAACCCTAATCGAAGATACCACTCCATTGTCATTGATGCCGTTGTGCTGCCTTGGATCGAATTAAACCTGCGTAGCTAGATCTGGGTAGAAAAAACCTCACAAGAAGATGAAAAAAGACGGTGTTGACAGCTTGGGTTTAAAAAAAGGACGATGAAGATCTGGGATTGAACGATGATGATGACAAAACTTGATGATGATAGGAAGATTGTTGAAGGCGGCTGTAGTTAGGGTTTCAGGGAAAGGGAGAGAGTGTAGTTAGGGTTTCAGAGAAACAATATGAACAGTGAGAAGCGGAATGAGAAAAAAGAAGGGTATTATAGGATCCGATTTAGTGGGTCGGGTAGACTAATTCGGGGCTTCAAAATTAAGGAAAAAAGCACACGGAAGTTTTCCCGCCAAAAAGCAAAATTTAGAGGCCTCCAGCCTGACACATCAGCAAAAATTAACACATTTATTATATATAATAGATAATATATGTTGTAAAACTTTTTATAAAAATGTTGGAAGCTGAGTTTCTTTGCTTGCTAACAAATATTGATTATCAAAATAATATTCACAAACTAGGAGTTATCATTAACGAATTGTTTTCAGTGAACTTTGAAAGATTCAAAAGTTTTACAACTTGATCGACTCTACAAACTCCCCCTCTGCTGATCACACAAAAAAATCAGTTCGTACAAAAGAAAATGTGAAGGTGTGATTAAGAAATCACTAACAGGAGCGATCTATTTATACACAAGTACGAAAGCTCTGCCATGAGATCAGCTGACGTCACCCTTATAATGACATCTAACATTCCTAACAGAAAAGATTCTCAGATTTTGCAAACATCTAAGCAATCTTATCATCTGATCTAGGCTATACTAAAACATTGATAAAATAAGTATTGTTACATTGAATAAACACCGTCTAAGCTCTCCACTGTTGCAGTTGTCCAAACATCTGTTTCGCCTAACAGATCTTTTGTCTTCTTCAACAGACCTTGGCTTGATCAAGGCTTTGGTCTTCAACATATGCTAGCCTTCAACAGTTGTTGTACTCTTGAACAGCGGTCCCAAGTCTTCATCAAATGTTAGCCAAGCTCTTGAATAGATTTGAATAGGTGTTCAAGATTCACTTTCTTTGGGGAGAGTCTAGTTCAATCTTTTGCATATTTCTTGATCAGTGGATAATGTTATGGCTCTTGAATATCATATGTTCTTTTGTACGTCCAACAATCTCCCCCTAGAACAGATGATGCCATAATAGATTTTTATTGGATCAATTTTTATTTCTCTTTTTTAACATACCCTTGACTTGAGCTTTGAAGCCTTTCTCAAATCTTTTGGATAGTGAATCATCAGCATCCCTTTCAAGTGGAATATATCCAGTAGATCGCGCAGATCTTCAATTTTAAAACTCATGATGTTGTTCATTGAAGTCTTTTGTACTTCCCTATTAGCTCTGACTAGAGTCAATTCATGACTGGCTTTATCAGCAGACTAATTTTGAATATTTGAACAATGAGGTTTACTGGGAGTGATGTTATTGGAAGAGGTGAAGAGATTTGCATTCCCTTGACTTAACCTAAAGGATCAACCTGATTTGTATTCAGAAGTTCATAATCAATCATGTTTTTGATAGCTTCCTTCAAGATATCTTCTTCAAATCTTTGTTCATCCTCTACAGACATATCCTTTTGTCTTTTGAGGTAGCTTCTCATCATTGAGGAGACTTGACTTGCAGAAGGAAGTTTATATTTGGTGGCCTTTGATCTGATAGGTAAGTCTTCATAATTTGGCTTTCTTAGGACTGAGAGATTTTTGGCTCTTAATGCTTCAAGCTGTTTGCAAGTAGCCTTGATTGTTGGCTCATCCCATTTTGTCATTGATCTTATGGTGACATATTTGCCTGTTGCCATCTCTTCCTTCATTCTAGTTAGCTCTTGAGCTTTTATGCCAACAGGTTTTCTGCCTGCAGCCCAATTGGGAAGAATGGGCTTGATATATTGATTAAGTTTCATTAGCTCTATTCTGGCTATTTCTTCTAGCAGAGCCTCAACTGACCATCCAGTGAATTGAACTTTTGAATCTTTGTGAGGCTTATTCATCATGATAAAGTCCAGATAGGCTTCCCTTAGATCCATTTTGAGATCAGGGTTGCTAACTAGTTCATGAGATGCCTTTTGCCTGACATTTTTGGCAAAATCTTCTAGCCTGTTCACCTTGGTGAATTTAGTAGACAAGATTTGTTGTACCTCTTTGTCACTCTCTCCCTTGCTTTTGATAACAACAATATTTTCAGCATGTTTGATCTTTAAGTCCAGGTACTCTTGTACATTATTAGGCTTTTTATATCTTTTGAGGGAAGGAAATGTTAATTTGCTCATGTCAGTCATGGAGCACAAGGATTCTATCTCTTTAGAGACATGTTCTAACTCCAGTGGGTCAAGGATATTTGGTGGAAGTTGCTGGGTGAGAAAGTGGTAAGGGTAGTGGTAGTGGAAATGTGAGAAGTAATGGTGGTGGAAATATGGGTAGGAGATGCATTAAGAGTTTATCCATTATCTTCTTGGACAATGGATTTAATTCTTCGGGTTCTTTTTTTGTGTTTTTGGTGTTTTTTTATGGTGGTTGTTGAGGTGATGATGTTGATTTTCTCTTCAACAGTCCTTTGGGGGACTTTGAAGGAGGTGACTGGATATTTTAACATCTGTTGTCACTTTTGAAGTGGCAACAAATGTTTTGGCAGTGGAAGTGGTGGTGATTTTAGTGGTGGAAGTGGGAACAGTGGTTTGGATTATAGGTGGATCAGTGGTTTAAGCAGATGAAACAGTTTTTTACTAACATTTGTTGGAACCTCTGTTGAAGAACCTTGGTTGTCTTGGATTTCTTTTCTCTTGATAATCTCTTGCATTGTGATCTGTAGATTGGCTTCCCTTTATCCCTTGTTATCTGCTTTTCAATATCTTTATTAAGCTCAGCTTTTCTGCCTTTCTTGAGTGCAGCACTGTCAGCCGTTTTACCAGCCTTTTGACCAAGGGTTAAAACTTCCTCATGTTGTCTTCTATCTCCACCTTTATGGCATCATCGTATTTGGGGAGACTTGGAGCTTTACTAGTGTTCTCAAGGATAAATTCTTTAATGGCTTTAATCTCTGTTTGTGTCTCTTGATATCTAGTATCCACTGTTTGGCGGACAAACTCTATCTGCATGGTATATCTTTCTTCAGCAGCTTGCTTTTGAAGATGTAGGTATGGTTGAACATGTGCCCACATTTATTTTGTAGTTTCTGCATTTGTTGGTCTGGGTTTGGAGTTTTTGAGCAAGATTTGCATCATGTATTTTATCTCCCCAACTGATGTTTCTAAGTTCATTACCCTCTCCGTCAATTCTTGATAAATTAATCCATCAGTTAATTTAACAAGATCATCTGAATTCCCATCAAAAGTGGTTGTATCTGGTTTTGAACCAGATGCCCCTTTTTCTCGGTACTAGGGACTTCCAACTGAAGTAGAGACTATTGTCTCAACAGTTGTTGCCTTCAAGGGGGTCTTAGCAATGTAACTGCTATCCAACTGTGAGACTGTTGTCTCAACAGTTGTAGTCGTTGCCCCACTTGAAATACCAGCCTGTATCTCTTGAGATACAGGAGCTGTAGCCTCCTCTGCTTGTGGGATAACAATGATCCCTGAGCTTGCCCTAGTCACTTGTTGGAATGAACTCTATTTGATTTGTGATTGAGAGGAACTAGGTATGTGTAAGTTATGTGTATCAATTGCCTCAAGCAATTTTTGTAAAGGTGAATGGACTATTGAAGTAGACGGTAGTGAAAGAGAAGCAGCCCTTGGAGAGGGTCTTGGGAAAAGATAATGAAATGATGTATCCCCCTTGACTTGTGCCCCTGTGCTTACAACACCTTCCTTTTGTGAGGAAGAGTCAGGAGTTTGGCTTGATGGAGATGTTTGCATCCGTTGTGAGGAAGTAACAACAGATGTTTGAGTTTGTTGCTTTTGTGCTGCAACAGGGATCTCTTGCATCTTAACCCCCAGAGATACCCTTTTTGTGGTTTTTATTTTGGATTTGGGGATGGAAGTGGATGAGGTTTGTTTGGAAATTTCTAGTGTGGGTTCCACAATGCCGGTATTTACACCATGGTCACTAGGAGCAGTGGGCTCAACAACAGATGTTGTAACATCTGTTGCTTAGTGTTCTAAAACATTTTCATTTACCACATTTTCATGGATTTTGGCCATTATGCGAGTAAATGTTTCATGAGAAAGACCGTTGCTTTGTAATGTTTCACCTTTTTCAAAACTTTCTTTTCTTAAAACGTTTTTAAGTAAAAACTCAACAGCCTGGGATAGATAAGAAAAGGATTGCAAGTATCTCTCTTGATTGCCCTTAGATTTGCTACCAAATCAGAAAATAGTGTCAGGGATAGCTTGTGGTTTGAATTTCTTAAAATAGCATATCCCAGATGCTGAGTTTTTAGGGGTATTTTATTAAAAGCAGTGGTTTTAGCAGAGAGGCAAACCAAGAGAGTATGGAAAAAGAATTTCATTTCAAGTGAGAACTTTGGTTTGAAAAGTGTTGCTCCCACCATCTGACCTTCATAGCCCCTTTCTATGAATTCAGCTTGTAATTCATTTTTGGGTTAAGTTTCCATACCTGTCATATCCTCTAGATGGAACATGGTGGATATGGATTCTTTGGTGATTTCCACATGTTCATTATTAACGGTGGAGGTAATGAGAAAAGGGCTTTTTGTTTTGCAAAGATAATTTTGCATTTGCCCAAAATTCTCTTAGGGTGGAAAGATAGATAGCGGTGTCTGCGGTGAGTGTATAAAGGTATTTGGATGAATTGATGATGTCAATGATGGGTGGAGGTAGGGCTGTAAACGAACCGAACGTTCAGCGAACAGTTCGTGAACCGTTCGGCAGGAAGTTCATTTATGTTCGTTCGTTTAATAAACGAACGAACATGAACAAGAAATTTCGTTCGATTAGTTAAATGAACGAACATGAACAGAGGTCTCATTTGTTCGATTGTGTTCGTGAACGTTCGGTAAGGTGTTCGTGAACATTCATTGATTTGCGTTCATTTATGTTCGTATGTTTGTGTTTTAATTGAAGATCTTTGTACTTTCTTATATTTTATTTGTACTTTTTATATTATTAAACTTTTATTTATTTTATTTCCCTAACAATTAAACTAGAAAACTCACTTTCACCTTGTTTATGCATCATTTCCCTTTCATTTCTCATTATTTACATCCACGGATACAATCGACCTCCGTTCTACAATAAGGGATTGAAGTTCGAGTGCTACTCTCTGGGCCATCTATCTTTATCCTTCGTCGCATTCGCTAAATTTATATGTGTTCGTTTGTGTTCGTGAACCGTTCGCGAACACGCTCATTTCCTTAATGAACGAACATGAACATAAAATCTCGTTCGGTAAGTGTTCATGAACCGTTCGTGAACACATTTATTTTCTTAACGAACGAACACGAACAAGGCCTTGTTCGTGTTCGTTCAGTTCGTTTACAGCCCTAGGTGGAGGTCAGTATTCTTGTTGTGTGTTACAAGATACGGCAAGTAGTTATGTGGGGTTTTAATTTCAAGATCCATGATGAACTGTTGTTCAAATCATTTGAAAATCTTTTATCCAAAGAATCTTTTGATCGAAACAGAGTTTGATGAGAGAAATTTCAGAGTTTTTATCTTTTGAAATGCTTTTGATTTTTTCGAAAATGAAGGATAGAAGTAAACTCTGTTTTCTCATGGGTTTTATAGGGTTAATGGAACAGGGATGCCAAAGTGGACAATGGTTACCTTTTAGTCCACGTGGTCAATTGCTATTTGTCACAAAAAAAACCTTTGGTCAGAGAGTGGGTCCTACATATGAAACCCACTTATGAAGATACCAAATATTTTTTTTTCAAAATATCTGCTTGTAACCTTTGTTGGGCTTAACAGACTTTTGAATAACGTGATTAGTGTTTTAAACCTCTGGGTCAACAGAGTTTTGAAAAGCCTCTGTTTGGAACCTTTATAGGGTTCAACAGATTTTGATGAAAACAGTGGTTCTGTTTGACTTTCAAATTCAAATAGTGGTTTTTGAAAACAGTGGTTCTTTTGCCAAAGACAGTGGTTATCACACTCGAACAGACTTTTGAACCACTTGAACAGTTGTTTTGGCATCTTTCTAACATAGTTTTTGTTTTTGTTGATTTTTTTAATCTTTTCTAGATTTTTAAAACAAAGTTTTTGGTTTTCCTAATTTTTAAGATAAAGATAAAATAAAAGAAAGTAAGGTTTTTGGATTTTTAAAGATATTTTTATTTCTTTTATTGGGATAGAAGGATAGATGTGCAGGTAACCTCTATTGGCACATTAAAATTACCATCAGTGGTTCCTTGCAGAAGGTGGTGAATGGGTCAATCTTGCAGATGATCTAAGGCATTATCTGCCTTAGATTTGGTGTTGTTAACCACTTCAATTGCTTGCTAGGATTGGTCTTTGGTAACTAGGAGTTTTTGAACTATCTCCAACAGTTGTTTTTGACCCTCTGCACATGCTTGCACACTTGGGTCAATGGGAGGTTGACCATTCCCAACAAGGTGTTGATACCCATGAGAACGCATATCTACCCTAGGCTTTTGAGGTTTTACTACAGGTTCTTCGTACCTATAAGGCATCCTATATCATGGTTGTTACATATAACCTGTGGGTAGTTGGTTCTGAGGGGCAACAGAGGTTTGAGCTGACCTTTGTTTAGAGTAATGGTTTTACATATGTGAATAAATAGTATGATCAGGCTCAACATTTTTTGGAGCAGATTGGGTAATCTTGTTTTCAAACCCATCTTCCCTTTTAAAATTCATATTCTTTCTTGACCTATTTAGATTTACATCAAATGACTTAAGAAAAGAACATTGTTGAGTCAAATGGTTGAGTTTTCCACAAATGGTACACCCAGGAGTGGATAGACAAACATTGTTTGTTCTGTTAATATCATATGCTTTTAATTTGAAACAATCTTTTGTCATATGATTTGTTATTCCACATAAATCACACTTAAGTGCTTGATCCTTATCTTTCCTTTTACCCATATCTCTCTTTTCTTATGCAGACACTTTAATATCTGATTGAGAGTTGGTAAGAGGAATGACTTTTACCTTGGGTGGGTTAATACCATTTGGGTTTGTAAAATCAATGGGTTTGAAATTTTTCTGAACATCACATTCATCTAACCAAGTAGGCTTAAGCTCATACTTAAGTGCCTCAACTTGAAAGAAACTTAGTGGTTTTTCAAGAATTTTTTTTCCACTAGGTTTAGTGATCTTTATTTCTTCCCCAGTTGATGTTGTTGGTATAACCTCAACCATTACAGAGCTAATGGAAGGTTGGTTTTTTGTACTTGGTCATGTTTTCTAAAACCAACCCCAAACTTCACATTACTCTTGATCTGTTTATCCAGAAGCATCTCATAACCATGACAAGATTCTACCCATTTTTCACAGGTGATCTGTGTGGATTCCAACTCCTTTTTACCTTTTTGGTATTTTTCTATTGTAGTTTGGAGTTGGTCCTTGGTTATAGATGCTTCATACTTAAGGTTGCTAAGTTCAAGGTCTTTTTCAGCTATTCTTGTTTTAAAATCCCATTTCAATTTTTCAAGAATGAGTTCACTGATTTGTACCTTTTCTCTCGAGTTTTCATTCACCTATTTTATGTTAGCAAAGGCAATAATGCACTTTTCTGGACACAACTCATTTAGAGTTTGAGAAAATTCCTTTGAGGCAGCCAATGCAACTTGATCAGCACTGTGAAGATCAGTAGAACTTTCGGGATTTGTATCATGCATCCTTCATACATACTCCCGGTCAATCACAAGTGTTTGACCTGAACTTTCAGTAGGTTTACCAACAATCTCTTCTCCACCAATCGTTTGAACTGGATCTACTACTCCAAAAATATGCTCAATGGCCATAAAATAAGAGTTTTCATGTTTTTCATTGGCATTTGCTACTAGAGCAACATTTCTTATGTGCGTAAAATGCAACATATAAATTACATCAAACAAGGCGTAAAATCAACCCTTTTTCGGTACTAATGTTGTAAAAAGCATGTTTCTTTGTTTACTTTTAATTTACAGGATCAAAAGAGCTTAAACGTATAAAAGAGACAAATTAACAGCAAAAACCAACATAAATACAAAGAAGAAGGATTGACACGACTCACCAAACCCCCATACACATCCAAACCAACAAAAATAACAAAAACAGAAGCTTAGACACGGCGTCGTGCACACCAGGCATGGGGCCGTGTCCCATCAAGATTCCCTGCAGAAAAAGACAACAACAAAAGACAAACCAAAATGGGGAAGTTCCAAATCAACATGAGCCGTGGTCAACTCTAAGATTCTAAGAATGAGATAGTACAGCAAGTACAATCACCACGGGCCGTGTCGTTGACAGACGGGGGTGTTAGTACAATCACCAGTTAATGAAGGGAGAGAATATAAAGACCACGGGGTCGTGCCAGGTGGGCACTGGGCTGTGTGAATGATCTGATTACAGCTATAAATAGGCGTGCTTGGTTTCATTCCAACTCATCCCTTGGCAAACCACACCTCTCAAACTTACCACCAGTCCACCACCACTACAACACCAACACCCACCACCATCATCCATCTTTCATATTTTAGAGTGTGTAGTAGTCTCGAGATCCAAGATCGATCATAAGAGTTCTTGTCAAACAAAGGCCATGCTTGACTAAATCTCTTACATCACTTGGAGAAGACAAATCTTTTATGTATTACTTTTGATTTCCAATCTTTGGCAACTTTCTATTTGGGTATGTATTAATGACTTTAATAACTAGTTTTTTTATATTGAAGGTGAATTTTACTTAATCATTTCTTCTTGTTTTGTTGATTCACTCATTCGAGCCTTTACCGTATATATAAAGCATATTAACTTCTTGGAAGGGGGTTAGAAGGGTGATTGGGTAAAGTTCTTGCCTCGTTCAGTGTATAGATCATGCGAGGACCTGATTCAAGCTTAGTAGGACTTCCCTTGAGGCCGATAGCATCAAATCGGGGGAAGTAAGAACCACTTGTAATCGCTTATCTAAAAACTACTATTAAAACATTAAACCGACCTTGCGGGACTGTATCCTTGCTGACTCGGACCAATAGGTTGAGGGTAACACTGCCTGGAAGGGGGCCTACCACTTTTCGCATTAATAACTTACTTAATTGTCTTTCAATAATCCGACCTTTCGGATTGTGTCCCTACTGACTCAGACCAATAGGTTGAGGGTAACGCTGCCTAGAAGGGGGCCTACTACTATAACTAAAACATAATCTCTTAAAAAGCCCAAAGTGCGGAAATCATCAAAGGATACATAAAAGAGGAGTTGGAACCAAGTGATTCCTTCTTGTCTATTTGTTTTCCTTATATTTATATTTTTATTTTCTAGTTTATCTTTTAAAACTCTAAAAACTTTTATCAAAGATTTAGTTAGATTAGACGTTAACGATAAGCCGGTTTTAAAAGCTCTTGTGTCCTTGGACGACCTCGGTATCTTGCCATCACTATACTACGTCCGCGATGGGTGCACTTGCCCTAACGTGTGTAGAGTGATAGTATTATACCGTGTTTTATAAATTTAAAGCTTGATTCGCGAGTAAAAAGTGCTTAAAATATATCTAAAATTGCACTCACACCCTCACACGTCAAGTTTTTAGCGTCGTTGCCCCAGAAGGATTTTGAGAAATCTTAAAATTAACGGCCTAGTCATTTTTATCTTTTCTTTATAGTTTTTCCTCTTTTTCTCCCATTTTTCTACTTTCTACAGGAATAGCATGGGGACGTGTTTGATCAACACGGGGTCGTGTCAGACCTACAGTATCTAGGAAGAGCTGTTTCTTGTTACTGGAACAGAGACACGGGGCCGTGTTACAGGAGCAAGGGGCTGTGCCAAACTTCCAATATCTGGGAACTTGAAAACAGATGCTTTTTCTAGACAACATGGGGTCGTGCCAACACCAGCACGGGGCCGTGCTACTCTTCTGATCAGGCATTTTTTTTTGTTTTTGTTCGCAGAAAATCACACAACTCTGTATAATTCGCAGGAGATACAATCTGGTGCATGACCTCCACCTCCGACAAAGACATAAAAGTGCCACTTGACGAACCCGAGCGCTTTTTGAGAAAAAGACTTCAAGCTAAAAACCGATAAGAAGCCTCAACCCAAAACCCCCTATGACGGATCAACGCACTCTCATGGATTACCTACGGCCTACGGTCGGTAATCTTGGATCCGTTATTAACCCTCCTAATGTCGATGCCAATAACTTTGCGCTTCGACCATATTTAATCCAAATGCTCCAAAATTCCGCCACTTTTCATGGCCTATCCGATGAAGATCCCCATTTACATATTACTAACATTTTTGAAATATGTGACGCCTTTCGGATCAACGGAGCCTCCAACGAAGCTATCCAGCTCCTTATGCTCCCTTTTTCCATCAAATACCGAGCAAAAGCTTGGCTAAACACCCTCACAAGTGGGCCCGTGTACATTTGGGATGAACATGCCCAAAAATTTCTCTACAAATATTTCTCTCCCACTAAAACTGCCAAACTCATGACCGAAATTAACACCTACTCTCAAGACAAAGGGGAATCATTGTTCGAGACATGGGAAAGATTCAAGGAGCTATTAAGGAAATGCCCACATCATGTTCTTGAACGTTCTCAACAAGTGTCTACTTTCTAAAATGGACTCTTGCCACAAACAAGGCAAATCCTTGATTCCGGCTCCGGGTGACACCTTGGAAATCGGCGTCCCGAGGAAATCTATAACCAAATTGTAGAACTTGCTCAAAATAGTTTACAATGGCACACCCCTAGGGGCTCAAAATCCATAGCCCCGGGCGCCCATAAACTGGATGAAACCACTTCTTTGCAAGCCCAAATCGAAGCCTTAACTAAAAAAAATAAAGAAACTTGAATTAAACAAAACGGTTTTGGTTATGGCTTGCGAAGGATGCGGGGGCTCTCATGAAAACTGGAGTTGTATGAAAGACTTTGAAAATCAAACGGAAGCGGTAAATTACCTAAATAATTAGCCATGACAACTGGGAGCTCCAAGTAACTCTTTCACTCCTGAGTGGCAAAATGATTCCAAATTTAGTTAGAGGGAATCAGGGGTAATAACTAACAAACTCAAAATCAACGATATAACTTTCAACAACAACCCCGAAATGAGCAATAAGGCTTCCAACCACAAAAACAAGGCGGAAGAGAAAGGCTTGACGATCTCATCACTCGCCTTTTCTCTGAATCCAATAAAAAGTACTCGGAAAGGTTCCTACAAACTGATACCGAAATTAGAAACCAACGGGCTAGCATGCAAAATATAGAAAAGCAAGTAATCCAAATTGCCCAAAATTTCATCGAGAGACCACAAGGAGCCTTATCTAGTAACACCAAAACTAACCTAAAAGCCCAAGTGAATGTAATAAACCTAAGAAACCGGAAGGTAGGAACCGAAATCGAACCAACACCACAACAACCCGATTCACTCCCTATAAAAACACCTATTTCCACTAACCAAGAAAATACTCAACCTCACAATATCGAAACAACCAAACCACCCCTGTCCCTTACCCCGGTCGTTTACTTCGGCAAAAGACCGACGAGCAATTCACTAAGTTCGTAAGTTTGCTTAAACAACTTCACATCAATCTCCCTTTTGTGGAAGTCCTCACTCAAATGCCAAAATACTCCAAGTTTATGAGAGACTTACTCACTCACAAAAGGAAAATTGAATCCATTCAAAAAATTACCTTAAGTGAAGAATGCTCGGTGGCAATTCTTAACAAGCTCCCCCAAAAGAAGATTGATCCCGGAAGCTTTACCATTCCTTGCTATATTGGAGGATCACCAATAGGCAATGCACTAGCCGACTTGGGAGCTAGCATTAATCTAATGCCGGCCTCTATGTTCATTATCTTGGGTTATGCAAGCCACACCCTACAAGGATGGGCATAGAACTTGCGGATAGGTTGGTAAAATACCCTCAAGGTTTCGTAGAAAATCTATTGGTAAAGATCGGTGAATTTGTTTTCCCGGCTGACTTTGTAATCTTAGACATGGAATAAGACACCGAAATCCTACTCATATTAGAAAGACCCTTCCTTGCCACCGCACGGGTTATGGTGGACATGAGCGATGGAAAATTAACATTGAGGGTTGGTGAAAAGGAGATCAAGTTTGAGGTGGACAACGAGCAGAGGATGATCAGGTCAACTACAGTAAGGCAATTGACTTGAGCCTAGACTATGCCCTTCAACGATGCAACTTGGGATGGGAGTCATCCCGCTTGGGTAACATTTGACCGACTTTGGATCTAGCCAAGGACCCTTATAAACATGGCGCACCATGGAGGCATTCCATGGAATATCCATTAGTTAATTAGTTCAAATCTTAGTGTAATCTTTAGTTTAATGTTTCTTTTTAATTTTTATCTTTGTAGGAATAAAACACGCTCAAAAGAGGATGAAGGATGTTATAAAGGGGACCCCATGCACGTAAACCAAAACCTCCCGCTTCAAAAACTGTATATCAGAGTCTGCAGCACGGGGCCATGACCATCAGGCACGCCCCCGTGATCAATTGTCTGTTGCCAAAAAAATTATGTCGAGAAGGTGGCACGGGTCGTGCGTACCCAGCACGCCCCCGTTCCACCATATTTTAAGTTTTCTGTTTAATTTTGTTACTTGCACTTTGGCCACGGGGCCGTGTCCACCTAGCACGCCCCTGTGCTGCAGTGACCAGTAACTATAAAATTGTTATTTTTACTTACTTTTTGCACATTTAATCAAAACAAATCATATTTGGGACACATTAAGGACAATGTGTAATTTAAGTGTGGGGGGGGGGGGGCGATATTAAAACCTTGAATCTCTTATCCTAAAAACAAGTCTTACACAAAGCTCGCCTTGGAAAAACCGCTAATCACCCCAAACTTTTTTGTCAAAATTTTTTAGTTTTTTTACTTATCTTGGTTTAGTTGGGAAAATAAGTTCTAAAAATTATGTTTTTACTAATTTACACCTAATAGCGTCGTAATAAAAAGAACCAATTAAGAAAATTACAAAAACGGGATAAACAAATCTTTGTAAAATTTGATTATATATACATTTTTACACTATAACCCTTTTCCCACATTTTTACATCTATACTAATTGTTCAATTTTTCGTTTCCTGTGTGAATAGCATGTTTGGTTCTTACAAATCTAGAACTTGCCAAAACGATACATTCCAAATCCCTACCGACATAAATCCAAGTAAGTAAATGATAGAGGCATTAGGACTAAACCCATTTTTCATTTTAAACCTTTATTTTTCTTTTCTTTCTTTACCAAAAACATCCCCTTAGTTAAAACCCTTTGAACCTTAACCCTGCCATTTCTAAACCCGCAAAAATATATACTTTTGCAAAAACAACCACCATATTCACAAAACCTTTTTATTTACACCTCTTATTTTTGTAAAAAGTTTGGTTATAAAAATTACAAGTATGGCTTAGTTTCAACTTTGGATAAAAATTCCTTTAGCCAAAGTCTTTTTAGCTAAGCCACAAAGCAATGGAAAAAACTGATACTTTTTTACGCTTTTCACCATTTTTACCAAACACACCTACCCGAGCCACAACCTACCCTTTTTAAAGCCCTCTTGATATTTACTAGGATTAAACGTCAAAAGGAGGAGGTTTGATTGTTTGTCAATCCTATAGTAGGAGTAAGTTCCAAACCGGGTCCGAGCGTTTTCACTTAAACAACTTCGGCTGAGTGTTGAGTGACCACTTGTGAGGTGTGTAAATTTGTATATAACTAAATAGAATTTTATAAAGGCATGTTAGGCCCAAAACAATAAATTTTTATTAATATGTGTTTTAAATAAATCATGACGGATAAGATTGTAAATAAAATAAAAACAACATAAACTTAGAACTTGGATTCCCGACTCTCTAAAGATAATCCCAAAACCTTCTCTTCTACCAATTCCACTTAGGTGCGTAGGCCACATTATAGAGTTTTGCTTAAGAACAAGCAAAGATTCAAGTGTGGGGGTATTTGATATGCGTAAAATGCAACATATGTATTACATCAAACAAGGCGTAAAATCAACCCTTTTTCGGTACTAATGTTGGAAAAGCATGTTTCTTTATTTACTTTTAATTTACAGGATCAAAAGAGCTTAAACACACAAAAGGAACAAATTAACAGCAGAAACCAACATAAATACAAAGAAGAATAATTGACACGACTCGTCGAACCCCCATCCACATCCAAACCAACAAAAATAATAAAAACATAAGCTTAGGCACGGGGCCGTGCTCACCAGGCATGGGGTCGTGCCTAGTCAAGATTCCCTGCAGAAAAGCACAACAGCAAAAAACAAACTAACATGGGGTTGTGCCAACTCAACATGCGTTGTGGTCAACTCTAAGATTAGAAGAATATGATATAGTACAGCAAGTACAATCACCACGGGGCCATGTTAGTACAAGATCTGACAACTGCAGTTAATGAAGGGAGAGAATATGAAGACCATGGGGTCGTGCCAGGTGGGCACGGGGACGTATGAAGGATCTGATTCCAGCTATAAATAGGGGTGCTTGGTTTCATTCCAACTCATCCCTTGGCAAACCACTTCTCTCACACTTGCCACCAGTCCACCACCACTACAACACTAACACCCACCACCATCATCCAACTTTCATCTTTTAGAGTGTGTAGTAGTCTCGGGATCCAAGATCAATCTTAAGAGTTCTTGTAAAACAAAGGCCATGCTTGGCTAAATCTCTTACATCACTTGGTGAAGACAAATCTTTTATGTATTACTTTTGATTTCCAATCTTTGGCAACTTTTTATTTGGGTATCTATTAATGACTATAATAACTAGTTTTTTTATGTTGAAGGTGAATTTTACTTAATCATTTCTTCATATTTTGTTGATTCACTCATCCGTATCTTTACGGTCTATATAAAGCACGTTAACTGTCTGGAAGGGGGTTAGAAGGGTGTTTGGGTAAAGTTCTTGCCTCGTTCAGTGTATAGATCCTGCGAGGACCTAATTCAAGCTTAGTAGGACTTCCCTTGAGGCAGATAACATCAAATCGGGGGAAGTAAGAACCACTTGTAAACCCTTATCTATAAACTACTATTAAAACATTAAACTGATCTTGCGGGACTGTATCCTTGCTGACTCAGACCAATAGGTTGAGGGTAACGCTGCCTGGAAGGTGGCCTACTACTTTTCGCATTAATAACTTACTTAATTGTTATTTCATAATCCGACCTTGCGAGACTGTATCCCTGCTGACTCCGACTAATAGGTTAAGGGTAACGCTTCCTGGAAGGGGGCCTACTACTATAACTAAAAGATAATCTCTTAAAAATCCCAAAGTGCGGAAATCATCAAATGATACATAAAAGAGGAGTTGGAACCAAGTGATTCCTTCTTGTCTATTTGTTTTCCTTACATTTTTATTTTTATTTTATTTTTATTTTCAAGTTATCTTTTAAAACTCTCAAAACTTTTATCAAAGATTTGGTTAGAATAGACATTAACGATAAGCCGGTATTAAAAGCTCTTGTGTCCTTGGACGACCTCGGTATCTTGCCATCACTATACTACGTCTGTGATGGGTGCACTTGCACTAACGTGTGTTGAGTGATAGTATTATATCCTGTTTTATAAATTTAAAGCTTGATTCGCAAGTAAAAACTGCTTAAATATATCTAAAATTACACTCACATCCTCACACATCCATTTTCATTTGTTAAATTTTCTGCCCTGCTACTCCAGTCAACATAGCCCTGTGTAAATAAGCTTTGTTGACTAGGCTCTACAGTAGCAGGAGTTTTTGGCTATGCTTGAACAGGTGCCATTAGAATTTGGACATACTGGACTTGAGGAGTTTGTGCTGTATGAACATAGTGTACATGATTCATGGTCTGTGCAAAATAAGCTGCACTTTGCACATTTGGTCCAAGGGTATTTTTGGAATAAATATGTTGTTGTGTAATTGGTTGAGTTTTTTTACTAGGGTATGTTATTAGTGGTGTAGAGTAAATTGATTGAATCTTACACTCTTTTGCAAAGTGTCCCATCTTATTACACTTAAGACATTTATTTACCCCACTTTGGACCTACCATTCAATCCTGGATAAGTCCTCCTAGTCCGTTTATAAAAATTGTTCGCTCTAAGACTGAGCAGGGATACCTGGTGTGTTAGGATCTGAGTTTCTTAGATTGTGTTGTTTAATTAGATTGAAAGATGACATAGAGAATAGAAGTGCAGTGGAAATGGAAATAAACTTTAATCACATAATCAAGGAAGAATAGCTTTAAGCAGACATGATTTCATTAAGTCAAAAGATTGTATCTGTTACAAAATTCAACTTATGCATGCACTAGACTCCCCCTCAGCCTGAGCTCAGTGATTTGTTCGTACAAGATGACTTAGTGAGAATGAGCTACCAGAACAGTACAGGTACTGTTCTATTTATAGTACAAACGAAACCACTGAGCATCTTTGTTGACGTCACCATGAAAGTGACATCTAACCTCCTAACAAACTCTAAACACTGTTACATATAAACACTGATTACATAAACACTGATTCAGTTTTCCACTGTTGTAGTCTAAGCACTGATGTTGAGCATCAGTGCTTTCTTCAAAGGGTGATCAGTCCTTGAATGGGCAGTGCTTTGGTCTTCAACAGTGCTTGGGGAACATCAGTAGTTAGAGCTTCAGTCTTTATTCTACATCAGTACTTTGGCTTTAACAGTTGTTGAGATGATCAGTGCTTGGAGTTCATCAGATGGTAGTAAACCACTGTCAAGGGGAAAGTCTTGAACATGCTCTGCTTATGATGATCAACTGTTCTGAACCAATTTTGGCTTTCCTTATCATCTGTTCTTCTAGGCTTGAATGCATGGGCCAACATGGTGTAATATTTCCATCTCCCCTAAGTCGGTTGGGCCTATATGCTTTAGGTCATCGAGGATAAAAGTCGAATTATCAATGACATGAGCTTCATCACTTGCTGCAAAAGCATAGCTCATGGAATGTTTATCAGAGTTGATACATGTTGATATATCAATAAAGTCATCATAACTCTGGTCATTTCTCATTCCAGATGATGAGTTTTCCTGACCCAAAAGTGTTATGTTACCAAAAGTGTAACTATCAGACACTTTTCTAGTTTCCTGGAGCTTTTTCTTTTGGACAAGCTCCACCTCAAAGGTTAGGAGCTTTCCATGTAGCTGGGTCAAACTCATGTCTTTGAAATCTAGGGATGTTCTCATTACTATAGCTATAGTGTCTCATTTTTAGGTAGAGATCTTAGAAATCAGTTATTTAAAATGGATTTTAGAAATTATTTATTGACCAGCTTTAGTTCACTAATTAAACAAGAAAGCGTTCAAACTGTTGTGTAAGGATTTCCCTTTTGACATGTGTGAAAGTTTCTTATAGTTGGTTTAGGATTTCTCGAGTGTTCTCGATAACCTCCTCCGTCCCACCAGATTGTTCTTTGAGTGCATCCTGCAACTCCTTGGCGCTGTTACAATGCAACAGGTTAGCATAGATATCATTCGGCAGAGCCATCGCCACAATACTAAAGGGTTGCTCGGAATAATTTTTAGGTTTCTTTGGCTCATATACATTTGGGTTTCAGTACTTGGTACCATTGGGACATGTTTGAAAAAACCACAGATCTCCAACACCCTGTACTTTGTTGAGATAGCATATGCCCCATTCTACGTTGCCAGATATTCTATTCAGATCTGACAAGCATAGGTGGTTTATTGCTGAATCTTGTTTTGTGGGGATCATTTTGTTCCATTTTATTAAGTCCTTTTGAAGGAAAACAGAGTCTGTGAGAGATACGTTATCAATTCTTCACTAAACAACTCTAAGTTACGAACTGAAATTAGATCTTTTAAGAGCTGATCTTTTTGTGTTAAACTGATTGTGAAATCAAGTTTAAACGTCACCAGCTCTGATACTAATTGTTAGAAGCTAAGTTTCTTTGTTTGCAAACAAATATAGATTATCACAATAATATTCACAAAGTGGGAGTTATCATCAACGAAGTGTTTTCAATGAATTGTGAAAGATTCAAAAGATTTACAACTCGGTTGACTCTACAAACTTCCCCTCAGCTGATCACACAAACAGATCAGTTCGTACAAGAGAAAATGTGAAGGTGTGTGTCTGATGAATAAATCACTAACAAGCGTGATCTATTTATACACAAGTACGAAAGTTCTGCTATGAGATCAGCTGACATCACTCTGATAGTGACATCTAACATTCCTAAGAGAAAAGATTCTCAGATGTTTGCAAACATCTGAGCAATCTTATCATCTGATCTAGGCTATACTAAAACACTAATAAAATAAGTACTGTTACATTGAATAAACAATGTCTAAGCTATCCACTGTTGCAGTTGTCCAAACATCTGTTTGGCCTAACAGATGTTTGGTCTTCTTCAAAAGACCTTGGCTTGATCATCGCTGTTAGGATCTGAGTTTGGTTTTGATTGTGTTTTGTGTTTGAATTAAGATGAAGATGAATGAGTTGTGCAACGGAAATATAATGGAAACAAACTTTACACACAATCAAACGAGAGAATTGCTTTAATCAAACATTTTCAACAAAGAACCGAAAGATTGAATTTATTTCAATAATGATTACAATGCATGTATGAATACAAACTCCCCCTCATCCTGAGCTCACAGTGTTTGTTCGTGCAGGAAGAAGATTTTGCAAAGAGCTAATAGAACAGTACAGAGCACTGTTCTATTTATAGGCACAAGCAAACCACTGAAGCATCTAAGCTGACGTCACCATGAAAGTGACATCTAACCTCCTAACAAACTCTAACCTCTGATCTATATAACCTCTGCTATGCTAACTACTGTTATTACATTTAAAGACATCTAAACTACTGCTGCATCCTTCCACTGATGTGAACCCAGCAGTACTTGTCATGATCAGCAGAGCTTGACTCAAAGCAGTAGATTGAATCAGCAGCGCTTTAGTCTTCCATCAGACTTTTACTTGATCAGCAGTTTGTAGGTCAGCAGTTTGTACGATCAGTAGATAGGAGGTCAGCAGATGTTGAAACCACTTTCAAGGGGAGAGACATGTAAACATAACATCTGCTTATTCTGGATCCACTACTCTGATCCAGTTTTGGCTTTAATTATCTGTTCCTTTGGTAGGGTTCAATCCCAACAATCTCCCCATGGAACAAATAATGCCAAAACCCTTCATTATTGTGGAACTTTATTGCCTCATCAACAGTTCCCTTATCTGACCTTTAAGTTGTAACTCAAAGTCTAGGGCATCTGTGTCATCTTCATCCCTACTAAGTGGAAGATCAAGGAGATCCTGCATATCTTCAAGACTTAGGCCAAGTGCTTGTTCCCTTGTTATTTTCTTCACTTCTCCACTAGACCTGAACACAGTCAGTACATGGGTCTGTTTGTCAGTTTCCCACTTTAGTACTTTTGAGCCTGGTGGGTTTCTTGGGAGATTGTTATTGGATGAGGTGTTTGGTGATGCAGGCCTATTTATGACTGTTTGAGCAGTGCTTGCAGGTTGATTCAGGCCAATAGTTTCAGCTATCATTTCTTTAATACCTTCCTTCACAAGCTCATCTCCTGCCATTAATTATGCCACTGTTTCAGTATCCAACTGTTTTTGTGGCCTTCTCTTAAAGATGGCTGCACCAGCTGGAGCAGTGGCTCTCCTGATTTGCAATTTTGGTGGTCTTTTTGCAACCTCTGCTTCAGGATAGTCAGGCTTTTGTGGAGCAGTAGGATCTGTCTTTCTTAATTTCTCCAAGCTTTTGTAGGTAGCCCTGACTTTATCTTCTTTCCATCTCATCACTTGATTTTTGGACCCATAATCAGCAGCAACCAATTCCTCTTTCATTCTCTTCAGCTCTAGTGTTTTGTCAGGCATATTCCTTTTGTATTTTGACCAATCTGGAGGAGTGTGTTTGACCTTCTTATTTATCATTTCTTGAATCCTGACTGCTTCTCTTTCAAGCTCAGGAATGGTCCACTCCTTGTACATATATTTTTCTCCCTTATACTTCTTGGTTGCCATGATGCTTTCAATGTAGTCTTTTCTCAGAGTTTCATCTGCTCTCTCTGAGATTTGTTGACAAACATTTTTTGCAAATTTCTCTAAGGATCTGACTTGAGTAAATAGAAACTGGTAATGCCTTTGAATTTCTTAGTCGGTTTTTCCTTGAGAGTTTCTTTTGGAGATATCCTCTGCCTGTTTAGCCTTAACTTTCAAATATTCTTCAATGTTGTTAGGCCTTGGGTATCCTTCAACTGATGGCAACTTCCTTTTAGCAGGGTCATCCTCATAGTAGAAGGATTTGATCTCTTCTCTAACTGCTTCAAGTTCTAGAGGAAACTGGACACCTGCAGGAGTGATGACAGGGATTGATTGTTGAACTGGAGCTGATGAGAGAGGAACAGGCTTTTGTATTGTAACAAATGATAGAGATTTTGAAGATGTTGGTGGTGGTGGTGATGGAGAATCATCATCTGGTATGAAAATCCTTCTCCTTTTTTATTGTAGGAGAGGCAGATGATGTTTTGGGTGGATCAGTGGTGGTGGTTTAAGTGGCAGTGATTTGTGATTGACTAACAGTTGTTGAAACAACTGGTGTTTCAACCACTGTTGTCATTACAACAGATGTTGTAAGATCCGCTGTCTTCTGATTTCTGGCAGGAGGCGATGGTGGTGATGTTGTTTTTAGTGGTGATGGTGGTGGTGGTAAGGCAGTGGTTGTGGTGTGTGTTGAAGTGATAGCAGATGTTGAAACAACTGGAGTACCAGCAGATGTCGATACAACAGGAGTTGCAACAACTGTTTTGGCACAGGATTTTGAACATCCTTTGGCTCAGAACAACCTTACGCATTCAGCTCCATGTAAGCTTTTTTCTCCTCATTCCATCTTGACATATCATTTGCCTCTCTGTCCCTTTTTACACTTGTTATAGCTTCATCAAGTGCATTTTGGGTAACATCAACCTTTTTGCTACCATCTGGCAAAGGAATTTTTCTGGTCATAGCATCCCTTTCTGGTTCAATGTAGAAACCATCATCTATTCCTTTCTTTTTCCACTCCTGAATTTTCTCCCCCTTTTTGGCATTATCTGGGGGTAATTGATCAATAAAGAGAACAGTTGGAGGAGCAGTGCCAGTGGTTTTCAATATGTTGGCCTTGAGAGCCTTGATGTCTGCTTGTGTGTTCTTGAACCTAGACTCCATTGTGTTTCTCAGCTCTTGTACATGTATTGCATGTTGCTGATCAGCCATTTGTTTTTGTTGTTGGAGAAAAGGTTGAAATAGATTCCAGAGCTCATTTGTGGTAGGTGCTTGTGGTGGAGCAGGTGCTTGAGGTGGAACAATAGTGGATTGCACCTTTTGTACTTTTAACAACTGTTGCAGCATTTCTTTGATTTCTGCAACCGAAGTATCCAGTTTTTCAACACGTTTCGTCAATTCCAGGTACTTTAAACCATCACCCAATTTAACGGGATCATCTGATTTCCCACTAGCAGTGGTTTTATCAGTGGTTGAGGTAGGGAGTGTACCCCAAACATTAACCACTGATGCCCCTTTTTCTTGGTACTGGGGTCTTCTTCCTTCAACACTTGACAACCTTTTGATGTTGCCAGTGGTTAAAACAAATCCACTAGTGGATGTCAGAGGTGCTATGGAAGGAATTGCCTCCAAGGAAGTCTTATTGATGTAACCACTGTCCAAGTGCAAACCAGTGGTTTCAGCACTTGTAGTGGCTGCTTCACTTGGATTACCACCAAGAGTTACTTGTAACTCAAGGGGTGTAACCTCCTCAGGCATTGTTGGTGGGTTAACTATGATTGATACATCAGACCCAGTCATTGGTTGAAGTATATTCTCATTGACAGGTGATTGAGAAGGATTGGTTTGTGCCTGGTTCAAATCAATAGCATCCAATAAGAGTTTAGTTGGTGAGGAAATTGTGGATGTGATGGTTGGTGTAGAAAGAGAATTTGCCCCGGGCATAGGGCTGTGGATGATGGAAGCAAGTGATTCCAGAGCATCATATTGTGGTGTCCCTATATGTACAACCTGTTCTTTTTTAGAGGAAACAGGAGGAGTTTCGGTTATAGGTTGAGATATTTGTACCAACTGCTGTGAGGAAGAAGCAGCAGTGGTTTCTAGTGACTTTTGTGCTGTCACTGGCAGTTGCTCTGGTATCTCATCCTCCAGAGTTGCCTTTTTGATAGGTTTGGGGGGTTTTTGAGTTTCCTTTTTGGTTGGCTTTTTGGTGATTATAGGTGTGGGTTTCAAAGCAGTTGTTTTGCTACTTTGATCACCTTGAGCAGTGGGCTCAGCAGCAGATACCTGAGGAGTAGTGGTAGCTGCTAAATTCTGCTCAGGCACCTCTGCTTGTGTTTTGCAAGGTGTTGACATTCTTGTAAAAGTTTCAGCAGTTAAGCTGTTTATTTGAATAGATTCACCTTGTTTTATCGCAGCAGCATCATTCTTACCAAGTTTCTTTTCAAAATAGTAACTTAAAAATCTTGGAAAAAGTAAGAATGGCTTTTTATCAACATTTTTAACCAGATCATTAAAGATTTCCTGGGAATAATTGAAATTTTCTTCTTGAAGAATAGCATACCCCAGATTTTGAATCTTGAATGGTATTTCATTAAAAGAGGTGGTTTTGTTTGAAACACACATAAGCAGAGTATGAAACAAAAATCTTGTTGCAGGTGGAAAATTACCTTTTTGTAAGGTATCTCTCTTTATGTATAACCTCTTTCAAGGAAATCAATTTTTAACTCATTTTTAGGAAAAGAAGTTTTACCTTGCTGATCATTAAGTTCAAAGACTTCCGAGATTGATTGTGGTGTGATTTTGACTGCTTTACCCTGTAAAGTGGAGTTAATGGCTATGACATCGTCGCCTTGTTTGTCAAGGGTTACATTTTTCCAAAACTCCCTTTGGGTTTGCAGGTAAATGGGTGCATCTGCTGTAAGCAAAGTTTTGTACTTTGACACAGACATGAGATCTCAATGATGGAATCAAAAGTTTATGTGGTGCCGGGTTTTGTGAGTAGACCCAGAAGGTTGTGAGAAGGTTTGTGTGGAATTTCGGTGAGTTTAGCCTTTTGAGAGGCCTCTTTGGAAGATGCTTTTGAGGTGGATTTTGCGGAAGACTTCTATTTAGTAATTTTGGAGAAGACGATAGAAGAAATTTGTGAGGGAATTTGAGGAAGTGTGAGGAAAACTGCTTTAAGAAGAGAATTTTTAAGAATTCAATTCGACAGTAAAACCCTGTTTGGGTGTTGAATGGGGGTTTTTATAGAGAAAAAGTGAATGCTGACGTGGCAGCGGTTACAAAAGGACTGACCAGTATGTACTGCCCACATGCCAACCCTGATGAAATGAAAGACAATACTTGTATGAAAGCTACTGATGAAGGCAGTGGTTACAACGGTAACAAATGGAAGCAGTGGGTGATTTTCACTATCAGTAGATAGCACATCAGTGGATAAAACACTGATTTTGAGCATGAGTGCTTATCAAGGAAATGAGAGAACAGGGGATGGCTTTCAGCAGTGGACAGACTTTGAAGTAGAGCAGACTTTTGAACAAACATTGGTTATGGCAGACTTTTAAGGATTTTAATGAAAACTTCATTTTTAGCTATTTTTAAGGATAGATTTTTGATTTTCTGAAAACATTTTAATGCTTTTATTCATAGAAAAACAAGATTTTGCTTGTTATTCCATGTTTAGCATGCCAATCCTAGAGACCAAGCTTTCAAAGGTGGATGTATCTAATGCTTTTGTGAGCACATCTGCCAGCTGGTCTTTAGTTGGAACATGATGCAGAGAAATCAAACCTTTTTCATAGCAATCCCTCACAAAGTGATGTCTGATGTCGATGTGCTTGGTGGTTGAATGGGAAACTGGATTTTTGATGATATTTTCTGCTGCCTGGCTATCCAACATGAGTGGTGTCTTTAAGGCAGTGATACCAAAATCCAGCAACTGATTTTGAAGCCACAGGAGTTGGGCTGTACAGCTTGCAGCAGCAATGTATTCAGCTTCAGCAGTGGATGTTGAAACAGCTGCTTGCTTTTTGCTTTGCCATGAAACTAAGCAATCACCTAGAAACTGGCACCCTCCTGATGTGGACTTCCTTGTGGTGTTACATCCAACAAAGTCACTGTCTGAAAATCCTGAAAGCTTGATATTCCCATTAGCTGGATACCAGATACCAAGTGTGGGAGCACCTTTTATGTATCTGAAGATCCTTTTTACAGTAATGAGGTTTGATTTTCTAGGAGCTGATTGACTTCTTGCACGGACACATGTTGCAAACATGATGTCTGGTCTAGATGCAGTTAGGTACAGTAAAGACCCAATCAAGCTTCTATAAAGTGTTTGGTCAATCAGCTCATCCTTTTCATCAGACATGACAAGCTTATTTGTTGCCATGGGTGTGCTGCATGGTTTACAATCATTCATATCAAATTTATTTAAAAGTTCTTTAGCATATTTGCTTTGATGAATGAAAGTTCCATTTTGCATTTGCTGAACTTGGAGACCAAGAAAGCATTGCAGCTCACCCATTGCACTCATTTCAAACTCAGCTGTCATGAGTTGCCTAAACTCTTCACACATTTTATTACATGTGCTTCCAAAAATAATGTCATCCACATAAATTTGGACAATCATTAAATCCTTTCCTCTCCATTTTAGAAACAGTGTTTTATCAATGGTACCTCTTTTGAAACCATTTGAGAGTAGAAAGGTGGAAAAAGTTTCATACCAGGATCTAGGTGCTTGTTTCAGGCCATACAAGGCTTTGTTTAACCTGTAGACATGATCTGGATAAAATGGATCCTCAAAACCTGGAGGTTGACAAACATACACCTCTTCTTGAATTGTACCATAGAGGAAAGCACTTTTTATATCCATTTGGAACACCTTCATTTTGTGGTTGACAGCAAAGGCCAAGAACAGTCTTATAGCTTCCAATCTTGCTACAGGGGCAAAAGTTTCATCATAGTCAATCCCCTCTTCCTGTCTGTAACCTTGAACCACAAGCCTGGCTTTATTCTTGACAACAATGCCCCTTTCATCAGTTTTGTTTTTGAAGACCCACTTTGTGCCGATGGGGCTAACATCTTCTGGCAGTGGTACAAGCTCCCATACTTGTTGTCTTTTAAACTGTTGGAGCTCCTCTTGCATGGCTTCTACCCAGCTGTTGTCTTTCAGTGCCTCTTGGTACTTGACTGGCTGATGGAGTGATAGAAAACCAGCAAAAAGACAAATGTTTTGGGTTTGGCTTCTTGTGAGCACCCCTTCATTGGTGTTGCCAATGGTTTGGTCAGGTGGATGAGATCTCAAGAAGATTAAATCTCCTTGGTATGGTATGATGGCATTTGTTGGTAAAGGCTGCAGATGTGTATCATCTGAGCTAACCACTGCTGGTGACTTTGATGATCCAGCAGTGGTTTCAAAAGGTGGTGGAATAGGAGGCAAAGATGTGGTCACATGCTGACTTTGATCCACTGTTTGAGGACTTTTATCAACAATGCTTGATGATGTGGAAGCAGTGGTTAAGGGGCTACTTTGGTCAACAACTATTGAGGTAGCAGTGGTTGAGCTTTGACAGCTGTTTTGAACATCTGCTGCTCTTCCCATTTTGTCAGACTTTTGAGGGATGATGATTTCATACCCATAGTCTGGTGTTGGATCCTCTAAAGGACCTGCACTGTTAGTCTTGACAGCAGTATTTTCAAAAGTGAATTTATCAAGATCAAACAAATCAGCAGGATTTGCTGGGATTTTTATTGATGAAAGTTCATTGAACTTTACATTCAAGGTCTCCTCCACTGCTTTGGTCCGTGTATTAAACACTTTGTAGGCCTTGGCAGTGGTTGAGTATCCCAGGTGATAACCACAATCTACTTTGGCTGCAAATTTTGAGATGGAATCTTTTAAATTTAAAATAAAGCATGGGCAGCCAAAGACTTTAAAATATGAGATCAGTGGTTTGATTTTATACAGAATTTCATAAGCAGTCTTTTTGTGCCTGGGGTTTATTAAAACTGTGTTTTGGACATAGCAAGCAGTGTTTACTGCCTCTGCCTAAAAAGTTAATGGCAAACCTGAATCAGCAAGCATGGTTCTGGCAGCCTCAATCAAAGTTCTGTTCTTTCTTTCAACTACCCCATTTTGTTCTGGTGTTCTAGGGATGTTGTACTGCCTTACAATCCCTTTCTTCACACAGAAGGCATCCAACTCCTTATTTTTAAATTCTGTGCCATTGTCACTCCTGAAGACTTTTACTGGAAGGTCAAATTGCTTTTCAACCTGTGTCACAAAGTCTTGCAAAATGCATGCAGTCTCATCTTTTGAGTGTAAAAAGAAAGTCCATGTAAACCTAGAGAAGTCATCAATAATAACCAAACAATATCTCTTCTTCTTGAGACTCATGACTTGAACTGGGCCAAACAAATCCATGTGCAGCATTTGCAAACACTGGGTTGTTTTGGACTCTTCAATGGACTTAAAAGAGCTTTTATGTTGTTTTCCTTTTAAACAGGAAACACAATGCTCAGGACATGAAAACAATTTTTGTGGTAAGCCTCTTACAGGGCCATTTTTTGAAATTTCAGTGATTGTCTTGAGATTTGTGTACCCCAGTCTTCTTAGCCAAAGTTCTGTCTCTTTGTTAGAGGCAGCTGAGAACAGACATGCATCAGTTCTGGGACACTCTTTTGACATATCAACAACATAAACATTGCCACTTCTTTGAGCAACAAGTTTTGTTTTTCCAGTTTTGATTATTGCTTCAATCTTTTCAACCATTTCTGGTCCAACAATCCTACAACACTCCTTTGTGAAGAATGACCCATACCCCTTATCACTCATTTGTGAAACACTCAGGAGGTTGAATTTCAGATTGTCTATCAGATTGACATTTTCAAATTTTACATTTCCAGACTGTACTGTACCAGACCCCAGAACCTTCCCTTTACTATTATTCCCAAGGGATATATCACCCCCTCCATGGATTTTGAAATCTTTGAGTAGGGCTTTACATCCTGTCATGTGCCTGGAGCCTCCACTATCTACATACCAAAGGCTATCTAAGCATGCAGAAGCTCCCTGCACTTGAAGTAAAAGGATTAGTTCATTAGGGTTTCCAAAGCCAATAAGGCTTTGGATGGGGTCTCAACAGTGTCTGGGATGGATGTAGATGTATGGACAGTGGTTAGGTCAGGGGTTTGGACAGTTTTAGGACTGTTTCTCTCTAACCATTGTTGTAGGTTTTGACCAATCACCTGCTGATAACCAAAAGGATACATGTTCACTCTTGGTTTAGAGGGCCTTTTGTAGGTCTCATAAACGTGTGGAATCCTTTGGTAAGATGATTGTCCCTTGCCTTTTCTGAATTGGTTGGAAGGGGGTGCATTAGTCACTTGAACATCTCTTTGGACAAATGTTTGATTCAGCTGTTTTGTAACAGCTGTTTGGACTGGCACAAACAGTGGTTGATTCTTGGTGAATTGGACAGATGATGTTGATGGACTCAAGGATGTTTTAGCAGTGTACGCATTCTTTTTAACATCAAAGTTTTTGAGATACACACATGCTTGAGTTTTGTGGTTTGTTTTACCACAGATGGTGCAGCTTTCAGCAGGAACAATGACACTTGTTTTGTTTAAATCATAAGCTTTTAAATGGAAACAATCTTTTGTTAGATGATTCCTTTTTTCACAAAATTCACAAAACAGGTTTTTGTTCTTTTCTCTCTTCTTTCTCTTTTCAGACTCCTTTGTAACAGAGTTTTTAACCTCTGCTGGGATGTCCTTGAGAGGGATAACTTTTGCTTTTGGAGCTGTGACACCATCAGTGGTTGTAAAGTCCATGGGTTTGAAGTTTTCAAGAATGTCACACTCATCAGACCATGTGGGTTTAAATTGGTATTTTTCAATTTCCTCAAAAGTTAGGATCCCACAGATCTTTCCAAAGTGATTTTGTTACCAAGTTTGTCAGTGATTTTCACTTCTTGGCCATTCTTGTTTGTGGGAATGAATTCAGTTGTTGCATCAGTGGTTTGAACAGATTTTTCAAAAGCAGTGTTTTCATCATCATATTTTCTATAACCAACACCAAATTTCACATTGCTTTTAATCTGTTTCTCAAGCATAACCTCATACCCTTTGCAAGATTCCACCCATCTTTCACAAGTGATCTGGGTGGACTCCAACTCCTTTTTGCAAACTTGGTATTTTTCTACCATAGTTTGGAGTTGAGTCTTGGTTATGCTTTGCTCTTCTTTGAGACTGCTGATCTCTTTATCATTTTCAGTCAATTTGTTTCTAAGTTCTTTTAATGACTTTTCAAATTTGACTTCATCAGTTAAGACTTTATCTCTAAGGTTTTCATTTACCTCTTTGATGTTAGCAAATGCAATAATGCTCTGATACCAATTGTTAGGATCTGAGTTTGGTTTTGATTGTGTTTTGTGTTTGAATTAAGATGAAGATGAATGAGTTGTGCAGCGGAAATATAATGGAAACAAACTTTACACACAATCAAACGAGAGAATTGCTTTAATCAAACATTTTCAACAAAGAACTGAAAGATTGAATTTATTTCAATAACGATTACAATGCATGTATGAATACAAACTCCCCCTCAGCCTGAGCTCACAGTGTTTGTTCGTGCAGGAAGAAGATTTTGCAAAGAGCTAATAGAACAGTACAGAGCACTGTTCTATTTATAGGCACAAGCAAACCACTGAAGCATCTAAGCTGACGTCACCATGAAAGTGACATCTAACCTCCTAACAAACTCTAACCTCTGATCTATACAACCTCTGCTATGCTAACTACTGTTATTACATTTAAAGACATCTAAACTACTGCTGCATCCTTCCACTGATGTGAACCCAGCAGTACTTGTCATGATCAGCAGAGCTTGACTCAAAGCAGTAGATTGAATCAGCAGCGCTTTAGTCTTCCATCAGACTTTTACTTGATCAGCAGTTTGTAGGTCAATAGTTTGTACGATCAGTAGATAGGAGGTCAGCAGATGTTGAAACCACTTTCAAGGGGAGAGACATGTAAACATAACATCTGCTTATTCTGGATCCACTGCTTTGATCCAGTTTTGGCTTTAATTATCTGTTCCTTTGGTAGGGTTCAATCCCAACAATCGCTTTCATCTTCAACAGATGCTAGCCTTCAATAGTTGTTATACACTTGAACAGCGATTCCAAGTCTTCATCGGATGTTAGCCAAGCTCTTGAACAAATGTTCTCAATAGGTGTTCAAGATTCACTTTCTTTGGAGAGAGTCTGGTTCGATCTTTTGCTTATTTCTTGATCAATGGATCCTGTTATGGCTCTTGAATATCATTTATTCTTTTGTAGGTCCAACAAAAAAAAATTTAAGTTAGATAGTGTTACACATGGGTTTTCAAAGTTTTCTCAACTAAAGTGAATTTATATTCTAGTTTATATATATATATATATATATATATATATATATATATATATAGGGTATGGATACTAACTACTAAAAGAAGTCTACCCTATTTGAGAAACTTGATAATATACATATATGTATATAGTTGATTTTAACCTATACATATGTGTATATTATGAAAAGTTTAGAGAAATATGTGGTCCAGAATGTTTCTCAATTATCATAGTGCTTCTCACACAAACCTAACCTTATATATATATATATATATATATATATAGGGGAGGTTCATTTGAGAAAAAAAAATAAATTAATCTAGGCCTTATATTTTTTTGATCAATGGTTGTGAATCAAGATATAAATTTTATCTACTTTTAATTAATAGTTTAATTGATAAGGGTAGGATAGACATCTTGATGTAGGATATTAATAAATATTATAAAGAGTTAGTCAAGTCTAATTAATGCCACCATTATTTCCTCCTTCACCACCATTAATACACCAATTTATTAGAAGTGACAAAACTATTTAAAGTGTTGTGTCCTACACATATTTTATTATGAGTCGCAAAATTATTTAAAAATGTTGGGGTCCTGCACATTTTGTACCTTACACCAAAACATTGTCTTTATGGTATAGGAAACATTGTTTTTATGGTGTAGGAAACGTTGAATATGTAGGATCATGTGCATGATTGTTTTTATTGTGTAAGGTGCAAAACTATTTTATAGAATGACTTATTAAATAATTAGGGTTCAATAATTTGAATAACATAAATAAATGATAGACTCATTAAATGATTTGTTCAAATTACCTTCGTACCCTTTATTCTTTCTATTCTTAATTTGTAATTTATTCTCATTTGAACTCTCCACTATATATATAGGGAGAAGATCATGCGAGAATCACCTCTTATTGCGAGAACCCCGAGAACCAATGTGAACACAACAAAAAATGCCTAAAAATAGCTAAAAATCACACAATTTTTTTTTTAAATATTTTTTATGTTAAAATCGCTACTTTTCGAAGCCAAATTTTTTTTTCTTCTAAAAGTAGCGATTTTAACATAAAAAATATTAAAAAAAAAATTTAGATTTTTTTTTTTATTTTTTTAGATTTTTTTAGGTTTTTTGGGGGTTTAGTTTTTAGCATTTTAGCTTGGGGTGGGGGGGGGGTTGGGTTTTTTTTAGGTTTTTTTGGGGGGGGGGGGGGGGGTTAGGTTTTGGGGGGGGGGGGGTTAGGTTTTTTTTTTGGGGGGTGGGGGGGTTAGGTTTTTTTTTTGGGGGGGGTGGGGGTTAGGTTTTTTTAGCTATTTTAGGTTGTGTTCACATTGGTTCTCGCGGTTCACACAATAATGGTGGTTCTCGCATGAGCTCCTCCCTATATATATATATATATGACAACTGAGTTAGAAAACCTTATATTACACGAGTTGAATAAATAAAATATTAAACAATTATTATTAATAGGAATAATGGATTTTAATAATTCCAACAATTCGTCGTTGGCCGACAACAGTCCTAACTACAAAAATAACCATTGATGGTTTCACCTTTTAACCTATTGTCTATGAACAGACCTTTACTAACTGAGTTCTAACCCAGTTAAGTCTTTTGATGACGTGGACGCTGGTGTGGCATAAACCTTTGTTATTTGATAAGGTGCGTGCTTATGTGACACTCTCACCTACTCCGCCACTCGCCACCACCCACCACCCACCTCCACCTCCACCTCACCTCACCTCACCTCCTCCTCCTCCACCACCACCCACCACCACCCAACAATCCATAATCGAATCACATATAGAAACTTAAAGAGTTAGTTACTTAATTCACGTGTAGAGCCAGTAAATTGAAGCAAGCATCATGAAATTCAATTTTCAATTACAATTGTTGATTTTTCTAACTTAATCGCTTATAACTTCATTTTTACTATCCGAAAGTTCGGATACAGATTTCCGATGTTCAGATACGGATTCAGATAATCAAACAGATATCCATACTTCCAAACAACAATTGTTCCAAAATAAAAATCAAACACAGTCTCTTTCAAATCCCGCAAATTTTTAATGAATAAGTATGGAAGACTCAGTTACCAGTTGGTCCAAGCTGACTGTGTAAGAGCCTCAGAGAGTCTTTTGCTGCAACCTGAAAGATCACAACCAAGAAGAAAACACAGCGTTAACCTCGTCATAGGGAGGGGGCCTCTCTGTGACCAAGCTCGCGCGTTAGAATAAGTATGGGAGACAATGGAGAAAGTCAGGGAGAGAGAGAGGAGTTAGAGAGAGAAAGTAGCGATTACCCCTTTTGGAAGGTCTTAGTGGGGTATTTATACCTTTTGGGTATGCTGATGTGGCGAGGTAGTTATGGCCGAACCAGTCACTGTCAGGCAGTTATAGTTGTGGGCCCTGAGTTAGTTAGGGAAGATCCTCTAGGTCGATCGTGCATGTTTAGGTCGTCCGACCCGGTCCACTGGCGTCTTACCCTCATAGACTATCGTTTGACCTTAGACGAGGGATGATCGGTCCGGTGATAGAAGGTGTTTGGTTCGGTCTAGCACGTATCCTCTTCAAGTCCCCCGAGTTCGTGGTGTTTATTTGATAAAGTTACGAACTAGTCCCCAGGCGTAGTTCGGTTTTTATTTGGGAGGTCTTTTGAATTTTTTGAATTCCTTTTTTGGGCGGTCATTTTGTTGCGTAAGCGACAGTCATTTTAATTTTACTTTCTTGATGTGACGTTTGGTGCACGTCACTGTGGTGACGTGTCGATTCTTCATTGGATGGATTTGAGGCGGTTAGTTCTCTTATAAATAGAGAGAGAAAAGTAACTTTTTCATTTTACTTTTACTCTACTTCTTCCCTAGTTTTCCCTTCCACTTTCACTTTTTCTTAGCTTCTCCGAATCATCGTTCTTAACAGGTTTGTTTAGTTCTTATGTATAGCGAATAAAAGCAATATGTCAGGGTGCTTCAACGTCTTGAATCAGTCTGGTTTAGAGTGGTTTATCAATCAGTATTCGATCCCATCCACCCTTAATCCGATCCTTCTGGAAAAGGATAAGGCCATCTACCCCTTCTTTCCGGGGAAGATAGGGTTTATACCAGGATGTTCGATTACTGCAACTACCGGATTCCTTTGACCAGATTCTTGATCGACGTTATGATGTTTCATGAGGTTCATCTTTCTCAATTGAACCCTTTTGGCCTGGCCAAAGTGTGTCAATTTGAGCTTTCTTGTCGTGGCTTAGATTCGGACCCGGATATGGATGTGTTCCGGGCCTTTTACAAATTAAAATGAACCGGTGATAGGTATACGTTCGAGGTTCGGAATAAAAATGCTACTTGCTTTTCATTGGATTGCATCGAGCTTGAAGGATTGGAAAGACCGCTTCTTCCTAGTGGACGACCGCTGTGTTCTGGCCGAGATGGCTTGGAGGTCGAGGAGATCGAGTCTGCCCGGACCTCTTCCTGAAAACTTTCTATTTAATAAAATTTTATATACTTCTCTGATCAAGGAGGACGGTCGTATCCAGAAGTTTCCGGAACACATCCTTGTTATGGGGAGAATAAGCACTATCTGGTCCGAACCTGAGCATTACCCAACACTTTATTGGAGCGGAGAGGGTTAGTTGCATTCTTTATTAGGTTGTTGCTTTTCTTTTCCTCATGCTTCGCATCCTTTCTTGTCCCTTCATATATATATATATATATAGGATTAGGATCAAGAGTGAACAACTTCTTGAGAGTGAACTAATCTTGGCCCTTGATATTTTTTAGATTAAAAGGGTAAGATTGACATTAGCCAAGTATGTTTAATTAAAGTCCCTTAATTTTCTCATCTCTTAATTCTCTATCTCTCTCTCTCATTTTTAATTATTTCTCCATCATTTTTTTATCCATAGATTTTGTTTTAATTTTAACTTGAATATTGTTTTTCTTTTATTATCCATATATATAAATATCATAATACATTGTTTTTAACTTTTTATAATTTTCAATAAATATTAAAAATTTCTCAGAAATTGAAATTGTAATAATTACTTTTGGGCATTAACTTTTTTTTTTAATATATGATAAAGTTATTTATTTTTGCATACATGTGATATGTTTCGTGTTCATTAATTTCATTATTTTTATATGAATCTACTCGTGTGCATGCAAAATATACTATATGTTGTTAATATACACATATGTAACCATTTTTTAATATAATACACAGATGTATAAAAGACTGTACACATGTGTATAAACTAACAGCTGTGTATCTTGTATAAACTGATAGTTAGCGAGACTGTACACGTGTGTATAAACTAACACATGTGTATTTTGTATAAACGGATACTAGCGAGACTGTACACATGCGTATACACTAAGAGTTGTGTATCGTGTATATACGGAAACTAGCGAGATTTTAGGGATTTTGATTATATTGTTTAATAAATGCAATTTACAAAAGACGCAAATACTCTCCTGTCAATTATTTTAAAGGGGAGTTACAACATTATAATTACAATCTTGCCATTGTTTAAAAACTCTAGATGATGTAATCCAATGGCCCAGATTAGTTCACACGGTTCACTCTCAACCTAGTGTTCACTCTAGAACCCTACCTTATATATATATATATATATATAGGGGAAGGTTCTATGCAAAACACTAAATATTGCGAGAACACGCAGAACACAATGACTCACCTATTTTTTCTATCCTAAAAACCTAAAAAGTAAATGAAAATGTTACAAATATAAGATTTATTGTTTCTTACACTAGAATTCAAAACAAAATATGGAAAACTTTTACTTTTTGTATAACCTACACATATGTAGGTTATGTGTAGGTTAAATTACCAACATGTATGTAGGCTATGTGTAGGTTAAAATCTTTGGTTTTTTATGTATATATAATATAGATATGAATGCAAGAAACATAAAATTTTAAAAATATGAACTTTAAATCCCAAAATTTATTGTTTTAGAGTTTTTCTTTTTGTTCTCGCAATAGTTAGTGTTCTGTAATGATCCTCATCCTAAATATATATATATATATATATATATATATTAATTTGTTCGTTTGTGCAGTTATGGGTTTGAAGGACGCCTTGCGACTGAAGTCTTTTGACTCCAGCGAGTTGGATATCCGAGCGACGAAGACTCCGAAGGATGATCCGTCGTACTTGACTCTAGTTCATGAGAATTTCTAAAAGATTAGGGATCCTGTTGCTGCGGGTGATCAAGGAAGTTTGGGTTCGGTTCCTCCGGAACAGGCAATCAACGTTTCTCCAATCCGTACCATTTCGGTAGCAGCTAGTGACAAGGGGAAAACAGCTGGTTCAAGTGGTGCCAAGGGTTCTCATGCGGAGGGTTCGAAGTTTATTTTTTACGGTCCGGAGCACTTGTCTGTAGAGGACGAAGACTCGGTTGGTGAGGGTAGTGTTGCTGGCATTCAACCGCAGATAAATTTGAAACGACGTCGGAATCCTTCGTCGAAGTCTGATCTGAACTCGAAGGGGTTGAAGAAAGCCAAGCTAGCCGGAAAGGTTGTTGTTGGAGGATGAAACAGATCATGTCACGGAGTTTTCTGCGTCTGGAGCATTTATTGGATAATCTGTCTACTCATCTTCACGGCGGTAAAACTCCGAGGGATCGTCCATTTAACATTCATTCGAGCCCATTGTCCTTTGGCGGTCCCGATACCCGCCTGGTCCCCGATCCCAACATGCTCGATCCCCCATCTAGCAAGAAAACTGGGCCATCTCCATCTGGTAAGCCTCCTACTAGAGTTGATTCCAATATTTCCAGGCCCAGCCCGCAGCAGATAGATAGGGGGGATAACGCCTCTTCATCTCCTCTGTGGTACGAGACTGAAACGGTATTTGTTTGGCGGGAGTTAGGTTCCTGTGATGCAATGGGCGTGGATTCGGTGGAGGCTTTGGAAAAGTACGTTCCAGGTTGGTCATTGGTGAATAAGGACAGGATCGTTGATGTTTTATCTGCTAAGATGTCCTTATTTCATATTGGTACTCCAGCTGAGCACTTCCACTACCGGAGGATGAGTGGGCCGGAACTTGGGAACGCTCTAATGTTGAATCAGGCTCAGTCTAACTCCTTGGTGGTGGAAACATACAAACGATGGGTCGAATCCGAGTCCAATTATCCAAGGTATGAGAGGGAGGTTGGTTTTTGAAGAATGAAGAGAATATCCGATTGAAAGCCAAGCAGGAGATTGCCTCACTTCGTGCCTAAGTGGATCGTTTAAAGGAACAAGTTTCAGAGACGAAAGAGATAAACAAAGCATCCCAGGCTTTGGTTGCGGTCGCCTTCAAGGCTCGAGACAAAGCCGTTCATGATTTAGGGGCTTTGAAATCGAAGTTAGAAGAGACAGAGAAGAAACTTTTGGAGGTTGAGGAGAGAAGCAAGTCGGAGCAACAAGAAATGCAGACTTCGTACGACCAGTTGTTGGCCAATCATCTTCGCCTTGTAAATGGTAAGTGTCTTCTTTATTGCTTATGTTGCTCCTTTGAAGCTTCGAATCGATTTTTAATACCTTTATTTTCTGTTTTTAGATAAGGCAGAGCTGGAGAGGTCACGAGACAAGGCCGTCGAATCCCATCAAGCTGCAGTTGCTAGTATGACCAATATACTAAATCGCTATGATGGTGAAGTGACTGAGCTGTAAGGTCTTGTGTCGGAGCTCCTCCTTACCAAATAGTGGTTCATGACCAAAGGTGTTTCCTGGGTCCTTAAGCTGGTACATCAAAGTCCGGAGCTTGAAAAGGTTGTTGCTGATTTGGTTAATAGTGTGAACGATGTTGGTGTGATAGACGGGATTAAACAGGGTTTTCAAGAAACGAAGACTTTGGATAAGCCTGTTAACGAAGTTCCGGCTTATGATGAAGGAGCTAAAGATGTTCTTGAAGCTGCCATTGTGGCCTTCGATAACTTTCACATATCAGTCCTTGACAAAGTTTCAGACTTGGTGAATGAGCCGTTGGCTGTAATCAAGGAGAAGAGCAAGCTTCCGATCGTAAAGGATGATTGACGGAGATTGCTCATATTTTCATTTTAATCTGTTTTACATTTTGAACATGTAATCGTATAATTCAATGTTGGTGACATTTTATCTATTTGCATCGTGCTTGCATGTATATGACTATTAACAGTGTTTATATAACTTGCCTTGACCCACGTCCGAGCCAGAATTTTCAATAAACACTTGTAGTTTTTATTTGGACACTGGTTATGTCCGATCCATGCCATGTTTTTTGGCTGGATAATTTTTGCATTCTGCTAATGTTGATCAATCATTGCAGGTTTGTTTTTCGGTTCGGACCGAACCGCTATGCGTTAATAGATTTTCCTTTTTTTAACTATTTAAGCCTTCTCGATCGGCGCGAGGCGTGGTTCGTGGCCCGTTCGTGCACGTTAATATTTGAGCTCTTTTGTTATAAATCAATATATTATTTTCGCACCAATTAAAGTATAGATTGTTTTATTGAATTATCAAATAACATAAACGTAGTTGCCGGGGTATACCCTCCCGACTTTTAAGGAAATTGGAAATACGTTCGGGGCATTACCCTCCCGATTTTACATAAGTGTAATGGAAATAAACAAACAAACGATCTTCTGGTGCGATGATTGATGCTTCGTTACATGAAGCATTTTTTCAAATGTATCTCGTTCCATGTTCTTGGGACAGGAGCGCCATCTATCTTTTCCAGCACATACAATCCTTTCTCACTAGCCTCTTTGACCCGGTACGGTCCTTCCCACTTTGGGGTTAGTTTTCCTAATGGCCCGGCTCTGCTTCCGTCGTTGCTTCGGAGCACGTAGTCTCCGATCTTGAATTTATAGAGTTTGGCATGAGCATTGTAATATTTTCAATCTTTTTCTTGTATCGGGACTCTTTTATCGCTGCCACGTTGCGCCGCTCTTCCAGCATGTCGAGATTGGATCGGAGCTCCTTTTCATTCTCTTCCCAGTTCTTGATCCTTTGGTTTGGGAGTCCAATTTCTGCTAGTATTACCGCCTCGGTGTCATACGTAAGACTGAACGGTGTTTCTCCTTTGCTTGTCTTATGTAAGGTTCGGTGAGCCCATAGTACATTCAGCAACTCGTCCGCCCAACATTTTGCTTCAGTTCCAAGCCTCATCTTGATTTTGTCTACGATCCGGCGGTTTATTTGCTCCACTTGGCCATTCCCTTGAGGGTGGGCGACCGAATAGAAGACTTGGTTGATTTTTCAGGTTTTCACACTATCGCTTGAACGGATTCTCAGCGAACTGCTTGGCGTTGTCACTTACGATGTACAACGAAAGACCGAAGTCGCACACGATCTGCTCCCAAAAGAATCTCGTCACATTATAGCCGGAGATTACCGTGAAGGGTCTTGCTTCTACCCATTTGGTAAAGTAATCTACCGCAACGAGCAAGTACTGTGCGCTTCCGCTTGATCGTGGGAAAGGTCCAATGATGTCGATGCCCCACTTCTGAAAGGGCCACACTATGGTTACAGGGATAATCCCATTTTTTGCCCGAAGGCTTACAGGTGCGTGCTTCTGACATTCATCACATTGTTGGAGTTCCTTTACCGCACTCTCATGCATTCCGGGCCAATAATACCCTGCTTTCTTTATCTTTGTCACGATCATTTTTGGTCCGGCATGGATGTTGCAGATGCCATAATGAATTTCTCTCACGATGTAACTAGCTTGTTCGGGGTCGGGGCATTCCAGGAGTGGACCCAAGAAGGTTTTTCGGTACAAAACGCGCCGTTCTGCATTTGGTATTGGAGCGAATTGATTTGCACCTTTCGAGCTTCGGCTTTGCCAGTTGGCAGGACGTCATGAACTAGGTAATTTATGATCGGAGTCATCCAGGTTTGGCTTGGAGTTTCTATTTGCAGGACTTGTGAAACGGAGATTGATGGTGCGGATAGAACTTCGACTCGTACCTCCTTCGCCAAATGACTGAATGACACAGATGCTAACTTGCTCAACGCATCAGCTTTCTTGTTTTTACTTTGGGGGATATATTCGATCTTACATGAGTCGAATGCTCCCATAGCTTGCTTCACCTGTTCCAAATATTCTATCATGTTGGGCTCTCTTGCTTCATATTCACCGTTCACTTGGTTTGCTATGAGCAATGAATCAACGTGTGCAACAACATTTTCCGTGCTAACTTTTGCAGCCAGTCGGAGCCCAGCTAATACTGCCTCGTACTCGGCCTCGTTGTTGGAGCTTTTAAATTCTAAACGTAGTGCGTACGTCATCTCTATCCCATCTGGGTAGGTCAATATTAATCCTACACCTGCCCTTCAGCGCTCGAGGCTCCATCCGTATATAATGACCAAGGATTTTTTGGAGTTTGCTCCTAACTTGCGGCTGCTTCATTATCCTCCGGCATTTCTACAAGAAAATTTGCTAACACCTGCCCTTTTAAAGGACCTTTGGTCCGAAATGTGATATCGAAGGCGCCAATTCAATAGCCTATTTTGCCATCCGACCAGATACTTCGGGCCTTCGTAACACATGTTGAATTCTTTGGTCTATTCGGACCTCAATTGGATGGGCCTGAAAGTATCGCCGGAGTCTCCGTGAAGCATGCACTAGTGTCAAAGCTAGCTTTTCCAAGTTTGGGTACGTCGTTTCATAATCTTTCAATGTTTGGCTGACGTAGTAGATGGGGATTTTTGATCTGGTTCGGTGGGCGACTGAAACCGCTCTGATCGCGCCGTGCGATGCAGCCAGATAAATTGTCAGTACTTCGTCTTCTTCTGGAATGGTGAGAGTTGGTAATGTTCTAAGACAGACCTTAAGCTCTTCAAAGGCTTGAACCGCTTCATTCGACCATTTGAATTCCGATTTGAAGCTTTTTCGTAGAACATCCATGAATAGCAGGGATCTATCCGCTGCTTTTGACAAGAATCGGTGGAGAGCTGCGAGTCGTCCATTTAAGGACTGAATTTCCTTGACCGAAGTCGGAGGCTTCATAGTAAGAATGGCATCCACCTTATCGAGGTTGGCTCGTAGGCCACGTGACCCTACCATCACTCCCAAGAATGTTCCCTCCACTACTCCACACGTGCATTTTTTTTTTATTCAGCTTCATGTTAATACTTCGGAGTCTGGTGAATGTTTTGAGGATGTTTTTTAGCATAATTTCTTCATTTCTATTCTTGATCACGATATCATCGACATAGACTTCCAAATTTCGATCGATCTGGTCTTTGAAAGCTTTGTTCATCAAACGTTGATACATCGCACCAGCGTTCTTCAACCCGAAAGGCATTTTCGTAAAGAAGTTATCCCTTCATTTGTAACGAAGGCTGTTTTGTCCTCGTCTTCAACTGCCATCTGCATCTGGTGATAGCCTTTGTAGGCATCTAAAAAACACTTTAATCTGAATGTGGCAACGAAGTCTATTTTTTCGTCGATCTCAGGTAACGGAAAACAATCCTTTGGGCACGCGTTGTTTAGTCTGTATAGTCGATACACATTCTCCAGAGTTATCCTTTTTTTCGTACCATGACCGGGTTAGATACCCAAGTCTGGTACCGAACTTCTCGAACAATTCTGGCATCTAGGAGAGTTTTCACGTCCTTCGCAATCGATTTGGAACGGTCCGGGGCCATGTGCCTTCTTCTTTGTGCTATTGGCTTGATCGACTCCTTTACGTTCAACCGATGTTGAGCCATGGATCTGGGGACCCCTTGCATGTCGGAGTTCTGCTAGGCAAATACGTCGATCTAGCTGGTAAGTAGCTCCCATAGGAGCTTCTTCGTTCACTTTGGGAGTTAGGCTCCGATCGCCACCTGCTGCTCCGGAAATTCCGCATTGATCGCCCATAGCTTCGTAGGAACTTCTGATTTTCGTGCACTTGTTTCTACCGTGTGCCTGACTTCTACTACAAACGAGCTTGACTCGGAAAGAATGGTGGCAACCCCAGATTCGGCAGGGAATTTTATGGCCCCATGTATTGTGGACCTGATAGCCCCAAGAGCTCGCATTCCTGGTCGCCCGAGTATTACATTGTGTGCGGAGTTGGAGCCGATGACCAAGAACGTGAGTTGAACAGTTCAGCTTTTGCTGCCATCTTTAAACGTAGTTGGGGGAATGATTTTTCCGATTGGAAGAACAACTTCCCCTGAAAAGCTTATCAATGTCGTAGATACCTCAATGAGCTTCTTCTTTGTTTGTGGAGCTAATTGCTAAAAACACTTCAAATACATTATCTCAAAAGCGCTTCCTCCATCTACGTATATTCGCCGGACGAGGTGTCCTGCGATTATAGCAGAGATTGTAATTGGACCATCACGGGCGTCGTTGGGATCAATCGCCGGGAAGTACGTTGGCTGATGCATCCAGGCTGCCATGTGCTGATTTAATCTCTTGACACCTCTTGGTTCGGTAGTTGAGATCATGTTGATACAAGCTTCAGTGTTTGGGTTGTCAGTTGTGACTACTGACTTATTTCCGTCTTTCACTACTTTTATGAGGTGAGAGAGTTTACCGGAGCGTATGACTTTCTCAATTTCTTGTTTTAATGCCCAACATTCGTCAGTTGTGTGCCCTTTGTCTCTATGATACTCACAATACTTCTTGGAGTGCTTGTCGGACGTAGGGTGCTGCTTCAAAGGAACAGGGAAGTGAGTAGCTTTGGTGCTGAGAATCTCGCTCGGTGACTTCGACAGCTCAGAGAAGTTATTAAACCGTACATGACCTGTTCGGAAATTGCTCCGATCAGGATTTTGGTACGGACTCCGGTTTCGATTCCAGCTGTTGTTTCTGTCTTTTGGTGGTGATGCGTTCCGTCTCCATGACGAGGTTCGAGCTTTTTCATTTTTGGCTGATGTTTCGTTCGACTGCCCATAGGCACTCTTTCCTCGGACAAAGGCTCAAGCTCGTTCCATAAGCACTTCCATAGTTTTTGGTAGATCTTCGTGGAGCTTTTCTACGAGTTGGTTATTTCGTACCCCGTGACAGAACCCGGAGACGCGCAGTTGATTGACTGCCCCACTGATCAGCATGCTCTCCCTATTGAATCGATCGAGGAAATCTTCTACCGACTCCCCTCACAACGCTTTATATGTGTGACAACTGTCAAAAATTCAGGTATCCATACAATTAATTAACCATGATTAAGTGCTTAATGACTGTGCTGAATTGCAATTAACTGCTCTTTGATTATTGCCATATACATACATGTGTATCATACATTGTTTAATGTCATATCATTTCTGCATGAAAGCTATATTGCCTCAAATGATGCATTAAGTGTAGTTAGCACAGTTATCTGATAAATCCGGATAATGTGACAGAACTCAGCACATAGACAGTCAGTGCCTTGAGATACAGAATGAGCCAGAAACTAAGTGTGACTCTAGTATAGTGTGTAGGAAAGTAAGGATCACAAAACTGCCTTCCTAGTGATAGTTTAAGTGCCGGAAAGTTCCTAAAACTTACATAAACTGCAGAATCCTGCAGAAAATTAGCAAATTCAGCATTTAAACATAATTACATCATGCAGAAACAACCTTAAATGGTCCTGAATACTTTCCTAAGTGTCGGGAATCAAAAGTGTCACAAAAAGATACATAAAGCACACTAAACTGCAAAGTTTAGCACTTTAACGAACCAGTAACCAACCGAACAACCGGACACTACCCGAAACACCAAATTTACACTAGAAGCACTGTTTTAACATTACCAAACTAGTTATGGTCCCCGAGCATCATAACACCTCCTAAAAATATCTAATAACTAGAACATGTAACATGTAACTAATACTTGGATTTAAACAAGATGGTAACTAAACTAGTTAACACCTATCCTACTACCCCCCCCCCCCACCTAGTTACGGCCCCAACATGGCCCCACATATTGATTTGTTTTAATATTTAATTAGATCATGTTGTATCTTTAAGTAGCATATTACACTTAAGTTAAGAGCTTGAAATGGTTATAAAAAGAACATGTAAGGTCTTGAACTCATTTCTCACACACTAGAAAACACACACAAACTCCCTCCTCCCTTGCTTACCTTCGGCCGACCCCAAGCACACCCACAATCACCTTCATTCATCCAATCTCATCCAATCTAAGCATATACAAGGGTGTTAAAGATCACATAAAGGAGCTAGGAGCTTTCGAAAGATCAAGGACCTCTCTCATTTGCTTTTATCCACTTCATTTATCCTCTTGATCATCCCTAGCCTTGTGCTAGTGGTAAGAACCATGATCTTTCTAGTTTACTTCTATTTTGAGTGGTTAAAAGACATTACATAAAGTTAATCATGAAGAACACTAAGAATCACAAGAAAAGAAACATGAACATAAGCTTAAATCTTAAAGAAATCATGTTGTTTATGAGTTGTTATGCTTGATGATTGTTGATTTTTTTGTGAAAATGATGTTGATCATCATATGATCTTGCTAGATCATGATTAAAAACATAATCTAGCAAGATGAGAGGATGAACATGTTAGAGATTCATGGATCATCCACACACAAAGATCATAAACTTGAAAGAATACATTGGGTTCTTGTAAAATAATGATCAAAGAAAGTTGTTAACCATGTAGATCTAAAGATTTCATGGGTGATTTCTAAAGAAACCAAGTTAAACACATAAGTTTAGTTAAATCTTGGTTCTTACATAAATAAACATTATTTTTGGTGGTTAAACAAGTATAGAAACACTTGTGTAACAATGAGATTTCATAAAGAAACATTTTTAGAAATGATGATCACAATTTGTAAAGATCAATCTTCTTTAAAAATGAAGTTTTTAAAGATTAACACTCACACTTTAAAGGATAACAAGGCTTACTAATAACACTAGTAAGTTCCTACAAATTTTTACAAATATTCAAGTTCTTGAAGTAGTAGATTATACTTATTTTTGGAAAAATTGGTAAGTAAAGGTTGTTTATTATTGTTTGTGGATTGATTGTGATGATTTTTACAAAAGAAAATGATATGCTTGAAAGCATGGAAACCTCCATTTTTAGGGGAAACTATGGCAAAATTTTCTAAAAATCTAAACACCTAGAAAAATGTTTAATAACCTACACTTACAAGTGTATTTTAAACCATAAATTGTTACAAAAACTTTGCCATAATTTTGGTTACAAAAATACAAATATTGGAGGTTGATTTTCATAAATAAAAGTGACTAAATATGTATTTAGGAAATATATATTTAGAAGACACCATGTGTGTAATTCTTTGTATATTTTGTGTATTAGTTATGTTATTTTAGGACATGAAATAATATAACACACCAAAATACCAAGAATCACAACCCAAAATATTACCAAAATTCCAAGGAATAAATATACACATTTACACAAAAATATTGGTGAAACCGAACTATGGAATAAGACTTACAAAAATATTCCGGAATTTATTCACAAAGTATATTTTGGTAAATAATATTTTGGACACAAGGAAACAAAAATATGATTTTTACAATTACTACAAGAATATATCATATTTTTTACAAGGAAAAATATATTATTTTTGACAAGTATGAAATATATATTTTTCTTGAAATTTTTAGAAGATATATTATTTTTAAGAAATATATATTTTCTTACACAAACATAAAATACAATATTTTTGGGAGAAATATATATTTTCTCAAATAAATATAAAATATATCATTTTTGAAGAAAAATGAGTTTATATATATATTTTTCAAGTGGGACTTGAAAATATATTAATTTTTGAACTTATGAGAAAATACAAATATTTTTGCCAAAGGAAAAATTATAAATAATTTTTCTAAGTAATATTCCTTAAAATATATATTTTGGAAATATATATTGAATCCTTATTAAAGAAAATATTCCGGAATAATTAATATGAAATTAAGTATAAAGGATACTTAATGAATACAATAAAAATACGTATTCTCGTACGTATAAATTCACACCGGAATACGACCCTAATGCATGGCAAAATATACAAGTATAAGATACCCTATCCTTGGGAAGGAAATACAAGTATAAATACTTGGGAAGTATTAAGTTAATATATATTGCTTTAACAATTATTCCAAAATTTAATAAATATAATTTAAGTTAAAATATTAATTATTTTAACAAATAATTATATACTTGGAATAACAATGAAGACACTATGAAACGTAACTCAAAGACACTAATCAATACTAAGTCAAGGCACGACCCACTCGTCTAATGGACCGTAGTACGCATGTAGTCGTGCGTTCTAGAGGAAGCTTTGAGTTACATCGGATACAAGGAACGCAAAACTGTGAGTTCATGTTCCCCCTTTTCTTTAACTGTTTTCGGTTTTATAACTTCGGGGGGTGAAGTACATGTTACAACTGTTTACAAACGTTATTATTTGGTATGGTTAGCTAAGGAAGGGTACTGCTAGATCATGTGAGTGGTGGGTATAACGCTTAAGGCCATTAATCCTCTTTGTAGGACCGAGGGACATGAGTGATAGATCTATTTGGGTGTAGCAAGCCCCACCCATGAGTCCGTCGAGTGGATCATGTGGTGACTATGTCTTGTTGCCGGAGACAAAGTCTGCTAGGTTTGAGCTTTCCTGCATCACGTCACAAATATTAATGTATTAGCTACACATTAATTGATCTGTTTTCCTTGTTGCTTTCGTACCGGGTTTTCAAGTACATACAAACATACTTACAAATGTTTCAAAGTTTTATTCACAAGCACACACATGAACTCGCTCAACTTTTGTTGATGTTTTCAAACTACATGTATTTCAGGAAATTAAGTATGGATCTGGCGGGCGTTGGAGTTTACAAGTCAAGTCTATAATAAAAGGTGTCATCCGAGGTCGAAGGGTTTGGGTTATGTATTTTATCTTGGATAAGATACATGGCTCGAAACCTAGTTTTGTTATATCTTTTGTGAAGTCCAGTGTGGAACTTTAAGCTTTGGTAGTCATGTGTTCTAAACTTAAAGTCTTAGTTTGATGTTAAACAATGACGGTTGTATTATTTTGAAAATTATCTATGGATGAACATCTTGGTTTATCATATAGTTGTTTGTTATGGTTGAATGCAATGATATTAAGTAAGTCACACCAAATCACGCTTCCGCAAAAGTCAGGGTGTGACAATATGGTGCACTTCGGTGATATTCTTGGAGCAACGTCGTTGGTGGCAAAAATTATGCAGGAAAATTCACCGAAATCTTCAAAGTGGTTGATCGATCCTTCTGGCAGTCCGTCAAACCACACTTGCGCCAAACCGGTGAGTGTCTGGGTAAACATATGACACCATGCTGGCATGGGCCACTGTTCGACTTTCGCAGCTCCAGCAAATGCAAACATATGGTCGCCCGGGTCGGACGTTCCATCATAATATTTCACCGTCGTCGACATTTTAAGCTTGAACAGGAGTGGAGCATTAGCGATCCTCAACGTAAACTTCGACTGAGAAGTCATCGAAGTTGGTTGATATGGCATGATTAATTCTTGATCTTGAGGGTTTAGACCCAGAGGACCCTGGCGAAATAGGTCATACGGACCTTTATTAACTAGAGGGTCTATAGGAGTAAATCCTTGTGAAACAAACATTTTCATAAGAGTGGAGAATGTAGGAGTTACCATTGATCCAGAGGAGAGCATTCCAGTAGAAATGAGATTGGCCCCTGGCTAAGCATTTCCAAACAAGTTTGCTCAGAGATTCTGTAACATCTTGTCACATTGTTGTTGCCGCTTCAGCTGTCTCAGGAGGTCCGCATTTCGAATAAAAATGCATTATCAAACTCTGGTAAAGCCGTAGAGGCTGGAGCAATGACCGAGGTGGAGATTACAGAACTCATGGTCAAAGGAGCCGCTACTGAACCATGGGAAGCGGTGGTATCCACAGGAACCGTAGAAACGATTACTGCAGACGTGGTGCTACCTGCTATGATATCGTCAAAAGACGGTATAGAGGAAGCCATAGCTTTCGTGAAGCAAATTGGGAATCAGAGTTTTGTGAATCCGAGGGGATGGCGCCACTGAAGACTCAGTTACCAGTTGGTCCGAGCTGACTGTGTAAGAGCCTCCAAAGAGTCTTTTGCTACAACCTGAAAGATCACAACCAAGAAGAAAACACACCGTTAGCCTCATCATAGGGAGGGGGGCCTCTCTGTGACCAAGCTCGGGCGTGAGAATAAGTATGGAAGACAATGGAGTAAGCCAGGGAGAGAGAGGGGAGTTAGAGAGAGAAAGTAACGATTGCCCCTTTTGGAAGGTCTTAGTGGGGTATTTATACCTTTTGGGTATGCTGATGTGGCGAGATAGTTATGGCTGAACCAGTCACTGTCAGGCAGTTATAGTTGTGGGCCCCGAGTTAGTTAGGGAAGATCCTCTAGGTCGATCGTACCTGTTTAGGTCGTCCGACCCATTCCATTGGCGTCTTACCTTCAGTGACTATCGTTCGACGTTAGACGGAGGATGATCGGTCCGGTGATAGACGGTGTTCGGTTCGATCTAGCACGTATCCTCATCAAGTCAGGAGCGAAGGATCATGGGTGCTCGGGGGTGCACCCGCCCACCCCAATGTTTCAGTTAGAAGTGTATATGGTCCGATTTTTCATCCGAAAATTTTAAAATTATATAGGATCGCCCACTCGATTATTTTTCCTAAATGATGGGTAGTTTGGTAAATATATTTTAACTCTTATTTTTATTTGTTTAACCCTAGATTACCCACCATACAATAAACTTAATACCCAAATTATTATCTATCAAATATAATTATCTTGAATTCTTGATCCAGCCGACATTGTTTCTGCGATTCTTCTCTGCGCCGAAGACTTTTGGGGCCAATCTTGGTGAGTGTACAATCCTTATCTTTTTACTTTTCCTTGTTTTCAAATTCAAGATTTCCCAATTCACAACTTTTACTTTCCACCAAGGGTAACAATTCTTTATTTATTTTTATTGTTATTAGGAATGCATTGGGTAACAATTCTCTATTCTTTTATTGTTATTAGGAATGCATTAATGTTTATCTTTATTCATGAATAAGAATCATAATTACATAAATGATAGATCTAAAATACTTAATAGATTAAGAGGATTTGATACGTTGATGATGAATTAATGAATGTATTATTAGTACTTTTTGTTAGGAATTCATGGGAAAGACGAAAACTATTGATTCTTTTTTCAAAAGAAAGGATGATGAACAAGAGAGTAAATGTCAAAAAACTTCAACTAGTGAGCCTGAAGAGCATGAAGCGCCACCACCACCACAATCAAACACAATTCTAAACGAAGCTCCACCACCACAATCAAACTCAAACGAAGCTCCACAACCACAATCAGACACTAATGAAGTGGATGTTAATCTTTTAGAAAGAGATCCCGGTAAACGAAAACCAATGTGGGAGCATCCGGTTAATTTAAGAGAACAAGTAAGGCGTGCTTATCTTTCTTTTGGACCTTACCAAATAGAACTTACAGAATATAAAGTTAATGGTACAAAGAAGCAAGCTTGTAGGTTCCGATATCCTTGGTTCAAACTTTACCCTAATTGGTTAGAGTATTCTCCAACAACACATTCGGCTTATTGCTTTCTATGTTATCTTTTTTGTGATAAACCAAATATGAGCCATGGTCATGATACATTTACAGTTAAAGGGTTTGATAATTGGAATAAAGTTTATGGGAAACAATGTGCATTCATGAAGCACATTAAAACTTCACATCATAGAGACGCCCTTTTATTCAGTCAAAACTTATTGAACCAAGAAGCACACGTTGATAATTCCATATCGAATCCAAATAAGGAGATAATTATGAAGAACCGTTTATGATTAAAGACTACTGTTGATGTAGTTCGTTGGTTGACATACCAAGCTTGTGCTTTACGAGGACATGATGAATCTGCTAGTTCTAAAAATCGAGGTAATTTTCTGGAATTGCTAACACTTCTTGCTTCTTATAATGATGAAGTTTCAAAGGTTATACTAGAGAATGCTCCTTATAATGCAAAGTATACTTCTAGAGATATTCAAAAAGAAATTCTTAGTATTATTGCAAATAAAATTCGAAAACATATTCGTAGTGAAGTGGGGGATTCGGCCTTTTGTGTCATGGTTGATGAGTCACGAGATGAGTCAAAGAAAGAGCAAATGGCCATAGTTGTGAGATTTGTTGATGAAGAAGGGATGATACAAGAAAGGTTCTTGGATTTGGTTCATGTTAGGGATACTTTATCAGCAACCCTAAAAACAAGTTTGTGGAAACAACTTTTGCATTATCAGTTTGATGTTAGTAAAATTCGTGGGCAAGGTTATGACGGTGCTAGCAATATGAGAGGTAAATGGAACGGATTACAAGCACTTGTTCTTGAAGAATGTCCTTATGCGTATTACGTTCATTGCTTTGCTCACATGTTAGTTACTTGGTTTTTTTTTTCTTTCATTATTCAGTTTGACTAAAATACTTTTATGCTTATTACGGTTTTGCTTTTTGCTAACAGGTTACAACTCGCCTTGGTTTGTGCTTCAAGGGAAGTTATTCCAGTACACCAATTCTTTACATACTTAGTTGACATAGTTAATGTGGTTTGTGCTTCTAGTAAGCGGCATGATGAATTACAAAAGGCAAAGGCAAACGAGGTTGAAAAGTTATTGGAACTGGGTGAAATCAATTCGGGGAAAGGACAGAATCAACTTGGGACATTAAGAAGAGCTGGTGATACTCGTTGGGGGTCTCACTATAACTCCGTTTGTAGTTTGATTAAGATGTTTGATGCCACTCGTGTTGTTCTCGCAGGCTAAGTAGTGTATAAACTCTTTCTGATCTATGCAAAACTCTTGTGAAAACTAACAAACGAGAGGAGTACGCTTTGGTTGATAGAGTGGTGCGGCTAATCTTGACACTTCCAGTTTCAACTGCAACAACAGAGCGGGGATTTTCAGCAATGAAAATATTCAAGAATCGCCTTCGCAATAAAATGGCAGATGAATATCTCACAAATAGCTTGGTGATTTACATAGAAAAAGAAATTGCTGATAAGTTTGATTCGGAAGACATAATTGATGAATTCAAAAATCTTAAAGGTCGTCGGGCTGAGTTGTAATTCTTCGTCCAGGTTCCATTTATCTCATATCTTTATATATATATATATATATATATATAAGTCTTTTGTTTGTTATACAATATTTAGTTTTTCTATGTGCAAGAACGGGTCCTTTGAATGAGTGAATTTTTTTAGTTTTACTTGGAACTATTATTATTTGACCCGACTTGAATCGAATAGCCGACCTGACCCGAAACATAACGATAGGAAAAAAAAAAATTTGAGTCCCATCACTTTACACCCACTCGAAACTTTTGGTCAAGCTCCGCCACTGGATCAAGTATCAAACGAAATGATTCACATAATAAACATCTATATACTTGAGAATCTTAAAGTATATCACATTCAAACAGGCTATGTTTTACAAACTCCAAGGCAAACATCTTGGTTTGAAGCAAAGAACACATAAGAGAAAAGGGGGTTTTATATTGATTCTTTCGTGGGTTCGTTAAAACTAAACTGGATTTTACCAAATCTACGATGGTTTACAAAAAAAAAAAAAAAAACCTCACCGGACATACTTAATCAGTTAAAACTAAACTGAAACAAATTACCTATACACTAAACTAAATGAATCAATGTTGATGTGTAAGATCGCAGGTTACAAATTCATAACAACCGAAGTGAAACAAATGATTTTCAATGTTCAGATCTTGAGATTTTTGATGTTCAAATGGAGGTGAAGCAAAGGTAGGTGGGGCGGCTGAGAAAATGAGATCAGAAGAGTTAGGGTTTTATTAAAACAAAAGTTTTCGATATCCGAAATATTCGAAAATTTCCGGATCCAAAAGTTCGAATTATCCGAATTTTCAGATAATTAGGATTTGAATTCTCAGATAATTCGGTTTCGGGTGATGATTTTGAACACCCCTAACTTTTAGTTCTCTCTATGTAAATGTAAAATGAAAAATAATTAAAAAATAGATCATTGGTTTTCTTTTGTCTCGTTGTGTTTAATTGAAAAATAATAACATTAGTCAAGTTTAGACTAAACTAAACATTGGATCCGGGACAAAATCTAAATCCTTCCTAGTCACCATTATTTAATAAGCAATTACGGAAACAAAAAGTAATATTTAAAAATTACTACTCTTTTTCTCTGGCCGGAAGAAGTTGTAATTTTGTTCATATAATGGAAATATCGTATATATACTTTCGGTCAATTCTTATCTTACACAGTTTGTTTTTGTATAGTTACATACAATAACAACATATATCTACCATATGTTTTCTTAGCTTACGTATAATAGTAAACTCTATTTTAATATTAGTTAGAGCATTCACATTAGAGTTTTTATATCTATATCTATACTATATAATAAAAGAAACCACTTTAGAGACACTTATCATCATATTATGACATCTCTTTTAGTTCTATGATATTAAAAAACATGGAGTATTATTTTTTAAGCTTAGAAAATAAATATGGCTATTTTTTTTTTTTTTTTTGAGTTTAAAGACAATAGATAATACTATCTTTTAGAACTTTAAATAATAGAAAATAAATATTTTTAGACTTAAAATAAACAGAATCACCTTCTTTTTCTAGAAATGACTAATCTTCGTCTCAAGCTCGACGCTAAAAATATATAGTTCTATATTTTAGAAATACACACGTTATGTGATGCGTTGATCATATAAAAACGTGTGCTTCGATGTATCCGATCTAAAGTATTGTCGTTACAAAAGAAACGGAATCAAACTTGAGTTGGTTCGTTTAGTGAATGTTCCATTTGACCACTACATCACTCTTACCTTTGCATGAAGACTTAGCAGCGTCAAAACGTATCATACTTGACCCGACTTGCTTCCGAACAAAGTTAACTTCAAAATGTTGACCAGCAAAAAACGTACGCAAAAATAAGCATAAAAATCTATACTATATAATAAAAGAAACCAATAAAAGGACATTTGTCATTATTATAGACCATCATTAATTGTAGATAATTATTATTTAATTTAAATTATTAAATTTAATATATGTTTTAAACATTTAAGAAATTACGGATAAAGTTTCATAAGATATTAAATTTTAAAGTTATATAATTTAATAATTACTGATAATTTATACTTATCTCATTAAGTTAAATTTAAATATTATTTTGTAGCTATAAGTTTATCTATTTGGCTAATTACTATATGCATAATCTGGACATTTCAACATTTTTTAGAACTAATAAATTAAGACCACTATTATTTAAATAAAACTTGGGTTATTAAATGTATGTTCACATGACTGTTAAAACTCGTGAGAAATATTTGTAAACTTAACAAACATCACACGTTTTGATCATACATGACACAAAATTTTGTTTGGAAATCAGAAACGCGTCTTAAAAATATTGTTTTCTAATTGTTAAGTCTTAATTATTAACTATTTGATTTTTTATTTACTTAACCCGTGTAATACACGGGGGTTATAACCTAGTTCTTCTATATAAAAACACATTTTCTCTAAGTTTTATTAAGAATTAATTGCCCGAATAGTCCCTGTAGTTTGCTATTTTTTAACGTTTAGTCCCCACCTTTTCAAAATAACATGTTTGCTCCATATGGTTTTACAAATTGTTACTCGGATAGTTCTTTCAAGTGGATGAAAGTTAGTTTTTCCAATTAACTTTATGTGAAATGACTAAACTACCCTTATTTATATTATAAATAAAATAAAATAAAACAAATCAAACCTCACCATCATCATCCTCCCTGCCGCCACCATCAATTGCATCACCTCCACCTCCCACAGCTAACTTTAATAACCATTCAAATGATGAATAACAGATGTCAAATACGTTATTTTTTATTAACAATTTATTGATGGATTATAGTGAACATGGCTTGGATAAGAATTAACACCAAAAGCCCCAAACAATTACCTAACAACAGGTAAATGAATCGAACCCAAATATCCCCAAATCCACTAACCACCAGTGTAAAATCCCACCTTCAATCGCCACAGTCGACTGTTGCAATATGGACGGTATATTACTCCAGTGCGGCGACTGTGGAGCTCGACTGAAATCCTTTCGAAGAAGCACAAGAACACGCAGAACACACTAAACACACTGATCAAAAATTGTAATTGTTCATTCTAGATCAAATGGTAATCGGAAAAGATGTATGGATTTCAACTCGAAAAAGATATATGGATTTCAACGGTAATTCTTCATTCTATATCAAAACGGTAATCGAAATGGTAATTGTTCATTCTAGATCCAAACGTTCGGAGCCATCGGAACAGGGTCATCGGAAAATCGTCGGACTAGAAAGGAAGGTGATCTGGTGTTGAAGAAGAAGAAAAGGGGGCTTTGGGTTTAATTTTATATTTAGATAATAATGATGGGCCCACTTGTTTTGCAATGACCAATCAGATTTTCTTTGTTTTATCTATTTATATTAAAATTAAGGGTAATTCAGTCGTTTCACACGTACTTAACTGGACAAACTAACCTTTATCTATTTAGAGGACTACCCGAGTAACAAGTTTCGATACCACAGGGAGCATACATGATATTTTGAAAAGGTATGGACTAAACGTGAAAAAATAGCAAACCATAGGGACCATCCGAGCAATTAACTCTAAAAACATCTCACATCCAACTCTTTTCTATGTATATTTCTTACTCACAAACAATTATTTTATTATTTTTTCTCTTTCTATACACTCAGAATACAAATATAGAAAGTTAAATATAAACCTCTAAATATAGAGATAAACTTTACTTTTATATATTTTTCTCTGTTATTGAGATTTCAATGTAGTAAAGTTTTTATTGTTTCCTTTATTAATGTAGTAATGTTTTTATTGTTTCCTTTATTATTTTCTTTATATTATATCTATATAGAATAGAGGCTCGAATATAAATGGTCAAAATCATCCAAAATGTTTACCTATTAAACTTTATTTTATTCCAACTATTGATATACACATGTTTATTTGATTTACATATTAAATTGATATTTTTAATGATTGAAATAGACATGTGTTGAAAAAACTAGTGGAATTGCATCCCGTGAAGTCATTGTTGAAAAATGGTCAACATATTTAGACATTCAAAGTTGACGCCTTATCTCACAAATCCCATAAAATACATTACAATTTATATGCTATCTCTCTTAAAAATAAAATAAAAAATACATTACAATTTATATACCCTCTCTCTCTACACATTGTTGTTTTGGTATTCCCCTCATTTTCACTGTTTATACTATAAAAAATATAAACTTTTAACCCACTTTACTTTTAGAAAAATATATTTTAATAATTCAAACTTCAATATATTAGTCGACAACAATCTCAACTAATAAACTATTTTGTGACAGACATAATTTTTAACTTATTTTCCCTCAGCAATCCTATAAGGTTTTTGAAGAAGCATATACCCGAGCGGGTCGGTACTTCTACGATGATGAACGGCCACACCTCGTCTTCTCCACTTCATCCTAGACCTGTAAACGAGAAGAGAGAAAAGTGGGCAATGTAGAGACGGCCGGTAGAGGAAGAATCCCCTATTTCCAGCTACAAAAGTGTTGCCCTATATCTCCTCCCTAATAAGGAGGTGGAGACCTCCTTATATAGGAGATATAGGAAAACCCTAACCTCAATGGGCCAGACCTAGTTAGGGGTTGTCTCTACAAGCCCACAGCCTAGTGTAGTACAAACTACAACGCGCTGGGCTTCGCGGGTTAGTACGCAATAATAATAATAAATAATTAATATAAAAGTGATAAATAACAGGAAAGTCTGACCGCTCAGGTCGGGTCTAGTACCATACCTCGTCATGTCCCCCAGTCTAGTGTTGCTCCCGCGTGCAAGCGTGGGAGGAGCACTAAGACTTATTAGGAGCTCGAGAGAAAAGATCACTAATTTTATGCTTACATGTCGTCCGGGTGCGAGAAAGTCGCTGGCCACGTTTGTTGTGGTTGTCGTTGGCTGTGAGTAGAGATAATGGAGCAATGAATAGTATACGATTGCTCATCGTGGAAATTGGTTGGGCAAACATGGCGCACGCTGATTGGTTGTAGGCGGTTGCCATTTGTACTGGCGCATTACCATGAGCTTGTCCAGGTTGTGCGTATGTGGTTAGGTCTCATGCATGAGTCTTGGAACAGGCTAAGTTTTGGCGGTTTAGTGCCTCGCCTTTGGATGATTTTTTCAGGTGTGGCCCTGCCTTAGCAGTGCGCACACAGTCGTGTGGGCTACTGTAGAATATCAACCCTGTGGTGTGACTTTTGTTGGTTAACATATAGTGCGCTAACGGCGCTCAACTCATTGAAAGAGTTGATGTTGATGTGACGACGGTCCCTACCACGCGTCCGTGTCGTCGGGATCTCCGTTGTCGTAATGTGCAGCCATTGGTAGTCATAGATGCACATGCAGGTGTTATGCCACCTTAGGCGAATGTAGAACCGATGGCGGTTGTACCAGCCATTGTTATTGATGACCCGACTATAGCAATCATCGTTGCAGTCGGGAAGAATGTTATACAATGCACCCCTGCCGAAATGCTTGCTATGCTCAGTGACCTCGGAAGGGTGCTTAGAGCGTTATTTATGTTCCCCACAATGTTTTTATAATTGTGAGACAAGTACTTGGTTTTTCATCAGTGGTTGTGCATCTATTACCAAGATACCCACTGGAATAGTTGTGGTTGAATACATCTATTACCAAGATGCCCACTTTTAGCGCTGTATAATTTGATCATCTGACTTTGTTATTATGAAAAATATTTCGTGTCAGATTTGTTTTTTACCGTGGTATGCAGTTCAGATGCGGTGGTATGTTGTGTTTACAAATGTTTATGTGAACAGTTGTAGATATCAGAAAATGCTTTATAACCCGCGCGACGTTAATGAACACTTGAACAACAAAGTGCTTTCTACGCGCTTGGCGTGAGTGAACACTTGTTGAGATAATAAAATGCTTTATATGCGCGTTAGGCGTGAATGAGCACTTTATGTAAGCTACTACGCGCTTTTCCTGGACGCGCACCGGCGTGTGGAATGCTTATAGTAGGTGGCATGTCTGTTTACCTCGTCGACTAGGGCGTGAGGGTTTTCTGTTATCCATGTCTCGTATTGGCGTGGAGAATACACATTCGAATAAGTACTTTTCCTGTCGCATAGCGTGTGGAATACTTATTTGGAAAATCAAGCATCTTGGTTTTGTCTTGCGATTGTCTTGACTACCAAATTGCATATGTCGTGTCAAGTGGTATAGTCGTAGGCCAAATGATGTGAGAAGTATAAATATTGTTTGGCGTATCGAAACATCCACATTATATAAGAACCGATGTGGTATAATGTGCAGTGGATATCACCTAAATGGGCAGCCTGAGAGAAGATGATCACTTTTAAGGCGTAGCGGCGCTATACCCTGCTAGTCCCCCAGTTCATTGCTGCTAAATTGTGTTAGTAGCATTGAAATTAAATTGTGAATGCTAATAAGAGACCAGGTATATGCGTATAAAAGTAGAACACATGCGGCTTTTCCTTTTCTTTTTGTCATCACCAAATTATACATGACCAGAGCATGTAAGTTATATGAGGGTGTGTGGACAAATTGTTGTAAAGTGTTAAGCAGATAAAACAATTAATGCGAGAGCTATACCTGTTGGGCAGAAATCTATGTATCTCACCAAAATCTCGCTTGACGAAGATGCAACACTACCAAGCATGTAATGTGGCGGTAATTGAATAAAGATCATCAGGCGTGTAAGCCGGGATGTCTAGGCCAAATCCCTCAGTGCAATGCTGCAACATTATGTTAGTGGCCATTGAACTCTTGACAATAAATTGGTAAGCGTAAGTTTTTAAATAGGTGTCGTTAAGCTGTAACGAAATTCACACTATTATCATCACCTTGTACACTGTATGTCAATAACAAGGGTTATGAGTCCTACTCCTTTGTTCAAAACATAAACATAACCTCAAAATGTGCACTCAGAGAATCATATCAGAGAAAGTGTAAGATTTGAAACCTATTGATCTGAGTGTCTGAACTCAAATAGGTTGTCACACTCCAGCCAGATATAATTTCGTCTTAGAAAACACAGATTTGGTTTTCATCCAGGTCGACACGCTCATAAGACGTGTTCGTGTTTGTCAAATGGTTTTACCATCTGAGTATTACCAAGAATAAAGATTAAGCCAAGTTACTGTAAGCTAGAGTGGAGGTTGGCGAGTGGCACAATTGATTATAGATGAGGAGATTTGACATATGATATGTGATGAAACAATCAAATATATGCAGGTACAAAAATAATAATAATAATAATTAATAAGGCGTATGTTCGACTTGGTCGATTGCGATCAGTCAACTACTGAAAGTGATGTGGTCTAGAGACTCACAGTCACATGACAAATAGGATGCGTTGCGATGGAACAAGGCTCACGCGAGGCGAAAAGATCATCGCCAAATATGTAACACAACGGTAAGAGTCACTCAGCCAGCGGGATGGTTCGGAAAGAAGTTGTCTAAATCAAATCACCACCTTCAACCATGTAAGTTACTAGTTCAATGCCAAGGATGCCATTAAATAAGGATCGTGTGGCGTGTAACCCGACATGTTTGGCACCATGATAACATCCGATAACATCAGTATTATACCATGTGATTCCCCAGATATAACGAGCACCGCTTCCTTGGAAAGAAAAATATTATACATGGTCGATATGTTCCGTCTGTTGGATCCAAAAGTGGACCTGTTTTAACTGCATATATGGTCAAGCCCAACGCTTGCTACAAAAATATTAGCTGCTGGCAATAAATGTGTGTATAATACTAGTATATTTGACTAGTACCAAGTATATTATACGCATGATGCCGATATTCACCAAAAGTCAAGGGTTATGCCAATTTGATTTCATAAATAATGCTAGATATGGCTATATAAGCGCATGACATGGACAATATTGATCCGGCTATAGAGACTTTCTATAATACCATCAAATTCCGAGTTGGGTGATTGTATGATTGGAGCATCAAGCATACAGTTATTTAGAAACATTCAACATAGATCTGGTATACTTTCGAGTTGAGCCAAAAAAAAAGTAGACCAGATTAAACTATTTTTAGAGTGATATATCCTCCACATCACATGTTGACGAATATGGATTGAATCATGAAATAGTGAAAAAAGGGGGCCTTCAAAGAAAATGAATAGTATAATGTAGGTCGCTTGAGTGTGACCACACCTTCAATACGTCTAACATCGGAGGGCTTCCGCAATAGGAAATTAAGCGGCATCAAAGTCTGCTTATAGGTAGCCAAGTAAGCGCGTTTACATACCGGAACAAGGTTAATCGCACGAGGCCACGAGGCCCGGAAACTTGTCCGTCGTGTCCGAGCAGATGATGCTATGCAATGGTAGAGAGTCGTTAGGGGTTCACGAACAGGTAACGCCTGGCGAATACGACGTCATGATTACAGGGATCGTCAGTTGGGAGATCGCGTGACCTTGATGTATCATGAGAAGATGACGTGTAACAGAGGTGAAGAGGCGGGCGGTGTTACTGACAGCGTGAAAGAACTGGCAAGGTCCAGAAAACCATTCGCCGAAAGTCACGGGCGAAGAAATGCATCCACCGAAGGTGGCGCGAGGAGAAGAGTGCAACACGAATCTAGTTGGAGACTACGAGATAAAACATATGTTTTATTCCAGAAATTTTCAGATTCAAATATACTTCATAAATTTGTCATAATTGTGCTCGAAGTAATGTAGAAAAATGTCCGCTGCTGATTGTGGTGGCGCAGAAAGATCTCTGCTTATGGCGTGGCTTATAACTCGTATGTATTCAGAAGTACATAATCGTGTTTGGAGAAATATACATACGCTAAAGGTGAAATTGTAAGTAAGCATTATTATCAGGGAGTACGATGATATTTTGTACAAATATATCGTCTATTACTATTGTCAGCGGTGAAATTGTAAGTAAGCTAATTGTCACTGACATATCTCATCAGCGGTGGTATTATAAGTCGTAAATTGACATATATATGGTCTTTCATGTAAAACGTTGTGAGTTGTGGTGGTACAAGTTTGAAAAGCTGGCATGTGAACCCAAGAAAAAATGAGTTCATACACATCCCTCTTTTAATCATCCACGAATATCACTGTTAGAAAGTTTTTTTTTATGCAACAAAGGGGATATGGTGCCATGTTATATAGTTTAGCAATGTGTCGTGGCAAGGAGATTTTATTCCGTATTGAAGCCGTCATGCCGCGGCGGAGAAGGCTATACTCATGTGCATCCAACCTATCCAGTGGCAGCGGGAATGTCCGTCATGGCGGGGCCGGCGCAACAGTGGTGGCATGAACAAAAGCATCCGCCCGAGGAGATTTGATGCGCCCAGGAGACGGTTGGGTATCTATATTTATTCGCCTGACATGGTGTGACCGATGCCCGTTGGTTGATGGCGCGAATAAAGATGGTGTCAACCGGAGATGGCGTGAATGGACCAAAAGTCGGGAGTGGAGAAATAAGCGTCCGAAGGAAAGGCGTGTAAAATAAGAGCTTCTGCCGGAGAGGCGGGTTGAATATGAGCTTCCGCCGGAGGTGGTAGGTTGAAAAAGGGCTTCTGCCGAGGGCTGCGGGTTGAAAAAGAGCTTCCGCCGGAGGTGGCGGGTCGAATAAGTGCTTCCGCCAGAGGTAGCGGGTTGAATAAAGGTTTCCGCCGGTAGTGGCGGGTTGGATAAAAGCTTCCGCCGGGATGCGCGGTGATCCGGCGATGCACGTGAAAGCTTCGTCAATACGCGTGACGTTCAACGATACGCGTGACAGCCCCGCCAAGGCGGGCAGCGTTCCGACGATGCGTGTTACGTAATCACGGTGCGCTCTATTTAACCCGTCAGGTATAAACAAAGAGCAGTTGTAGGAAAAAAAAATTGATGCAAGAGTTACCGCCGGTGAGAGCGTTAATCGCTGATTGTGCTCCGCCGTATACTAGCCCGTTAGGTACAGGATGATGCACCCGCGGAAGTGGCGGAGCTTGTTTGTCATAATGATTCATGCGACGAACGGGAAGTGCTGCAGCGTAAACATCATACGTCGCGGGTCACGCAATTTGGCAAAGCAAGCCTCACACGCTGATAGTTCTCTTGCCTGCAAAAGTTAGTACACTCCTATAGCGAAAAAGCACTATATGCATTGTATGCTGTACTATTACCAACATGGGTTGTACTTTGAATTACCTCATTCTTGTGACAAAGTAGCAACATATAATCACGTTACTGTATATGTTGATTCACCATGCAACACCAATGGTGATTTATGATTACCAAAACAAAGCGTAGGTGTTGCTTTTTATATTGAGTGGTACATGTGTTAACCTTCTGCTGCACAATTTCAATGCCACAAAGATATTTACTTATTTGTTGTTTCTTTATTTTATAAATTAATATGTTGTTTCAGCGAGTATTTTACCTCGGAAAGGGTTGTGAGCAAAGTGACGCGAGTGAATCTCTAACGCGCATAACAGATCGTAAATTTATCGTGGAAATTAACAAGTTTTCATACCTGATTTGAAGAGGCTGTGAGTCTAGTATCTGTTAGAAATCACACGCATAACTTGAACGACCACAAATCTTGTTGAACAAGCATAGATCGGATCTGAAGAGGTTTGGATGCAGTAATCGTCTCGGCTAACCTCAAGATCCCAAACTGGTAAAGAATAAAAACACAAATCTAGAGATTTCATTGAGAAAAACGAGGCGTGGTCCGATTAGGTCCCACGGATGGCGCCAATGAAGAAGCATATACCCGAGCGGGTCGGTACTTCTACGATGATGAACAGCCACACCTAGTCTTCTCCGCTTCATCCTAGACCTGTAAACGAGAAGAGAGAAAAGTGGGCAATGTAGAGACAGCCGGTAGAGGAAGAATCCCCTATTTCCAGCTACAAAAGTGTTGCCCTATATCTCCTCCCTAATAAGGAGGTGGAGACCTCCTTATATAGGAGATATGGGAAAACCCTAACCTCAATGGGCCAGGCCCAGTTAGGGGTTGTCTCTATAAGCCCAAAACCTAGTGTAGTACAAACTACAACGCGCTGGGCTTCGCGGGTTAGTACGTAATAATAATAATAATAAATAATTAATATAAAAGTGATAAATAACAGGAAAGTCTGACCGCTAGGGTCGGGTCTAGTACCATACCTCGTCAGTTTTTATGATGTGGATTGCCACATAAGTAATCCACGTCATCAAAAATTTGCCATATAAGTAGTCCACACCATCAAAACTTTGACTTATTTGCCACATAAGTTGTCCATATCAACAAAACTTTGACTTTTTTTGCTACATAAGTAGCCCACGTCAGCAAAAACTAATTGGGTTAACTTATAGTTAGTATGAGATTGTTGATGAAAAATAGGTTAAAGTTGAGACTGTTACAGAATATTTCCTTAGTTATGAATATTGTTGGCCAATATGTCAAAATTGTGATTATTGAAATCCAATTTTGTGGTATTCGTCAACTATCCATATTTACATCCTGGTTCATTTTCATATTCTATGTATTTCTCTTTATCATCCATACAATAAAACAATTGAATTCTATGTCAGTGTATTTTTTAAATATTATGTATGCTCATTCATATTCTTATACATGCTATACGCGAGTTCCTATATGAGTTACATTCGTTAGATTGGGTAATCTTTGCATTATTAGTGGTTAAACAAGTTTAAGGACTAAAATTGCCAAAAAAAAAACAAAAGTTTCTGGATGTCCTGTCTGCCCGCGCCACATGAAGGACTAAGGTCTCTCTGGCGCGACACGCGGGAGAGCCTTGTGTCGCGCAAACCAGGTCAACGACAAGCTAAACCTGTGACACTTTCATTACACTATCATTCTTCAAGCTGAATCTGATTTCAGCTATTTCAAAGTCCTAATGAATCTAGACTCTATTCTAACATCAATTCAAACCAAAACTCCCAAATTCAATAACCCATTCAAAACCATATGCACCCAGTCAAGACTCAATCAATTGGAGACTTTTACATTTAAAATTGAAACATAAACAACATTCCATAACCACTTTCGACATCCTTTACATCCATTCTCACCATCAATTTTACAAAAACTCTATGCAAATCAAGGATTTTCATTCTAGGGCTTAGAATTTCCTTTAACCAATTCAATCTCAATTCTAATCCGATTTGCGTAATTCTTGAGCCTAATCCTATTTATTTTCTATCATCTACAAAAGCCCTCTATCAATTTCCGTTGATAAAGAGCAATTGATTCTCAATTTGAAGAATCATAATCTAGGGTTCATACTAATTTGAGGATTTTTAGAATTCTTAATTCTAAACTAATTAACCAACTTATTGACATTATAATTCATGCTATTTTGGTGTTTTTATTATTCTTGTTGTAGCCTTAGACATACTTGTGATAATTCCTATAATTTTAACTATTATTCATGCTAATTTAATCTTTATGTATTATTTACAAATAATAGAGTTAACTGCCATTTCCGTCCTTGTAGTTTGTTCAGCTATACCAGTTCAAACTAAATTTGAAATTGGTATAATTTCTGTCCCTATGACATTCTTGAAACATGTCAGTTCTATCTAAAAAGCTAATGTTAAATATAATAATTAGACAAACCATATTAACGAAAATGGTAGTTAACTCATGTTTTTTTTTTTGGACGGAAATGATACAAATTTAAAATTTAGCCTGAACTGTTATAATTAGACAAACCACAGGGACGAAAATGACAATTAACTCTAAATAATATATGTACTCTACATAAATTGTTATTGTCACACCCCCAAAATCCACCATGCGGAGTATCACCGCTTGGAGGCGTGACGTGACCAGGATCGAGCCACCAATCATATTGAACAACACAATTAAGTAAATAAAACCAAACGCAATACGATTGGTGACCAAAAGGAAGTAAACCGACTTTAAGTTAACCAAGTTCAGATTTAAACAGCGGAAGCATAAAACGTAAGTTCGAAACATAAGTTCCATAGTTCATAAGTTTAAAGTCCAAAGCGTAGATTTAATAAGTTCATAAGGTTTAGATGTTTAGTACGGGACATAACAATCCGTATTCCACAACAACCTCCTCCTCGTGCAAGCTCCATCTAGCGACCTGTAAGGCATGTAACAACGAGTAAACAACAAAGTTGAGTGAGTTCACATTTGGTTGTTTAGTTTTAAGTTGTTTCTGAAAAACGTGGTTTGACTTTCATTGGCTTAATTGCCGTGGGGGTTACCCCGTAGTTGAAAGTATGTTTAACCGGTTCCTTTTTCATTACCCAAACCATAACCATAATCAGTGGGGGCTTTCCCCGTTTGAACTACTAGACGGTATGATATCGACTACTACGCAAATAAGTTGTGCCCTATATCAGCGTCTATCATCACTGATAATCTGCCATAGTCCATTAGTACACGCCCGTCCGACCGGCACGGTGTGAGGTTTGTTAAACCTAATAGCGCTATTAACTAATGACCCGCTCGCCATTGGCCTCGGCGATTAAGTCGATATAATGAAGAGGGACTTATTGATAGAGTTTTATCTAGCTAGTTTTTAAGGTTGTTGTCCTACACCAGGAGGACGAACGTACGTATTCTGCACCAGGAGAATTCGTAGGATTAATAATGGCATCCTACCTATGGAGGATGGCCGTACATATCTTTCCAAGGGGATATGTAGATTTAGTTTTAATTTCTTTAACCCATTCCCAAACCACCGGGAATCCCATGCCTTGTAGAAAGTGTGAACTCACCTCGGTTTGCTCGGTTAGATTCTCAGATATAGCTAACAGTCAAGGTTGGTCAATCACATCCTAATATGATTACCAGTTAGTCATTTAGTGATTTACAAATAGAGCACAAAGTTCCTACACGTATCTATCACATAGCATGCATTACTTTAACTGTTTATGCCCATATATACTTCTCATCCATTCCCCACTCATAAGCAAACATACGATAATGCACATAACACATATAACATGTTAAATCATTCACAGATAGCATACTCGACATTTAGACACGCAAATTACAACTTATGTCGTTTCAGCTTAAATATTCAAAACCGGGCTGTTTTCGGACATTTTAATAAAATAGTTAACTTATTCCAAAAATTCCCAAAATTTTACAGAATGTCTTAAACGTTCCAAATTTTATTTTGTAAAAATATCGGGGTCCAGTTCATTACTAATATTTTATAAAAATTCATTTTCCGGACTGAACTCAGATTTGTCTTTTTCTTACCACAGTCCACGGAATAATTTATTTAAAATTCATCGAGAATCCGATTTACGAAATTCCATTGGGAGGATTACAAATACATCAGTGGTCATTTACAGTAAAAGTTTCATGATCTAACTCTACACAGGATTCAAGTTATGACTGAAAACAGAACGCATATTTTCAGCAGAAAAATTGCAGCTCTAGCTGCTGTTACGAAATGACACTTTAAAAATTGTAAACGGAGTCCAAAAATTATGATTCCGGTGCCATTAGAACCGTATTTCATAGTACATAAGTCTAGACTTCAGAAAATACATTTTTCGTTAAGTTACGGTCCTGTTACAGCCAACTGAAGTTGGCTGTAATCATTAAACAGCCTACTGTTTTCAGTCTTTAACACTCTAAAGCGCGTTCGATTGATTCCGCTAACATGTTTAGTGATCACAAAAACATCAAACATCAATATTAACCAGCAAAACATCAGATAATCAACCAAGAATCATAACCACACAAGATCCACATGATTTACACACATAACTTCTCTTTATCCAACTTATTCATCTTATTTTCAAGACTTTATGTTATGTTATTTAGTGTTCTCAACTTTCGACCATTAAGTCACTTATTAACCACCATAAACAAGATCAATATGATGTTTAGAGGCACTTACTACTAGCTCAAGGCTAGGGAAGAAACAAGATGTAAATGAGGTGGATAAAAGCAACGTAGAGAGGTTCTTGAGATTCCGAAAGCACCGAGCCTCCTTGTGTGTGACCTTTCACCTTTGTATGTATGTGGATTAGCAAGGACCAAACTTGAAGGTGATGGTGGGTGGGTAAGCGTTCTCAGCCGAACACTATGGAGAGAAGAGAGATGAGAGCAAATTTTTGTTTAAGTGTTTGATGTGAATGAAGGTGATCTTATGGTTATACTTATAGTCCATCCAACTTCATTAACCATAATTTAATATGTAATCTTGATACAAGACATAATCAAATAAAATATTCAAAATGTAAGAAGTGTGTCCCACATGGGGGAACCGATCGGTTAGGGGGGGGGGGTTATGGTTTGATTTCAACCAACTAGTTAAGTACTAGTAATGCTTAGTTAGGAGTTCAAGTTAGTTACTAGTGTGTTATGTAACATGACGGGTGTTCGGGGACCCTAACTAGCTTAGAAAAATAAAAACAATGTATTTGACATTATTTTTGTGTTCCGGGTAAAGTCCGGTTGTTCGGTTTGACACTGTTCCGTTAAAGTGTTTAACTAATCCGTAAGGTGCCTTATATATATATTTTTGTAATACTTTTAATTTCTAACACTTAGGAAATCATAACCGACTATTTAATGACTTTTTTGTACACTACTAGTATGTTAACAAGCACATGTAAGTATAACGCAGTAATCAGAGAGCAGTTAAGTAATTCCACACAGTCGTCAAGCACTTTAATTATCAATAATAAATTGTACGGAATACATGGGATTTGAGGGTTGTCACATTCTCCCCCTGTTAAGAGAATTTCGTCCCAAAATTTAGCGCGTGGTTACTGAGGAAGCTAGTTAAGTTGCGTTGGTTTCCTGATTTTCCTGGGGTGTCACATCATCCCCCTGTTGGTTCGGAATTTCATCCTGAAATTCTGCAGTAGCTTCAATCTCAGTAGTGGTTGCGTTTTTCTTAAACAGCTGGGGGGTACTTGAGTTTCATTTGGTCTTCTCGTTCCCAGGTATACTCTGGGCTACGACGGGAATCCCAACGAACTCGGCCGAGAGGTATCCTGGTGCGCTTGAGAATTTTAACATCTCGATCCGTAATCTCTACTGGTTCTTCGACGAATCGCAGCTGGTCGTCGATAGTGAGCTCCCTGAGAGGAACTATGAGGGTCTCATCTGACAGACACTTCTTCAGATTCGACACGTGGAATACGTTGTGAACTCCGCTGAATTTTTCAGGTAGATTCAACCTGTAGGCGACTTTGCCAATTTTCTCGGTGACTTCGAATGGTCCGACATAACGTGGATTGATGTTGGTGCACTGAGTGTCTGTTAACTATGTCTTATCGAGTCTTATGTCTAGATAGGTTGTATGAGTGAGAAATAGTGTTTGAATTAGGGTTAGAACATGTTTTAGGGATTCTGTCCGTTTGAAATGGTCCTGTCCGTTTGAGGATGTCATGACCGTTTGAGAGTGTCAGTCCGTTTGGACATGATCCATCCGTTTGAAGAGTGTCTGTTTGCACATGTTGTGTCAAGTTCAAACGGAAGGGTGTCTAGTATAAATAGGGATGTGCTATGTTCATTTCAAACGGATCAGGTCATAGTGTGAGAGACGAGGTGCTGTCAAAATTTCATCAGAACTCATTGTAAAGTCTCAGAAAAGTGTTAATAGAGAAGAAATTGAAAGAAACAAGCTGTTGTGACTTGGTTTACTTTGATTCCGCCTTTGTAAACTAAGATGAACTGCTTTAACTGACTTTTAGGGTCACGAACACGATCCAACAAGTGGTATCAGAGCTCAGGACGAGGAGTTCATACCATTGCAGCTTGAATTCATCGGATATTCTTACTTCTACTCACTATTTTTCTGTTTCGGACATAATTCACGGTTGAAACGGTCTAAAACTTTCACAATTCAAACGAAACACTGTATTAACTAATCCTTGAAAATTTGAAACCAAAATACGGCTTAAAACTGATTGAATTCATCTTGTCCGTTTGAAAATGTTCGTTAAAAGCTGACGTCATCCGTTTGAAAACCAGTTTTCCGTTTGAAATTGGCCACAATCGTTTGAAAGTGGTCACATCCGTTTGAAATTGGCTTCCGTTTGAAAGTGACATTACGTTTGAAAATGGTTTCCGTTTGAAAGTGGTCGTTTGAAAAGTGTTCCGTTTGAACCAATCGTTTGAAAGGTGTTCCGTTTGAAAGTTCACGTTTGAACAGAGTTTCGTTTGAAACTAGGTTTCGTTTGAAAACCTGATTGGTGTTGTTTCAAACGGAATAACAGATTCTGTTTGAAAAGAACCAGTTTGTTTGAACTATACCGTTTGAACCATTACGCTTGAACAGATTCCGTTTGAATCTGTCATTTTGCAAAACCAAGAATTTTCTAAGTTTTTGTTAATTGTTTCAGGTACAAGATGGATGATTTCAATCCGTTTTATGATGTATTTGCGTTTGCTGGAGATGGTGGAAATGATACATCTTCTAGTAACACCAATGAGAACACGCCGAATACAAAGAAAAAGTTATCGGATGCTTTGGAGGTTGAAAGTGCTTTCGGAACCTACAACAAACCCCCGAAGTTGATGGCTATCGAAGAATATAGTCGGTGGGCAAAGAAGTTTGAAGATTGGTTGAGAGCTTTTGCTTTTCCCAGCTGGAAGAGTCTAAAAAATGGTTACTTTAATGGAGGAAAAAAAGGCGAAACCTTAACAACACCTGAAGAAATAGAGACATTTGTCGCTGAGCAAAAATGCATTGCACTGCTATTTCAGTCTGTTCGAGAAGATATAATTTCTTTGATCGAGTACAGCAGTTCTAAAGATCTCTGGAAAAAGTTAGAAACCAAATGTTTAGGAAGTACAAAAATAGTAAAAAACAAAAAGAAACTACTTAGAAAAGAGTTTGATTTGTTTGGGTGTTTAAAGAATGAATCAGTTTGTAAAATGATTGAGAGGTTTGGGCATCTAAAACTGGAGCTGGCGAGACATGAAATTTCCTATTCTCGAGAAGAGCTAGTCGACAAATTGTTTGATGCATTGCCAGATGAGATGGATTGGCAATATTATGCTTTGATGTTGAAGAATACTATCAAGCCGCCAGAAGAGTTGACAGTAGACTTGTTGATTGAAAGACTAGAAAGTCACGAGTTGGAGTTAAAGAAGACACACAAAGTCAATCATTCGTCTTATCAGCAGAACTTGGATTTGTATTATCCAAAGAGCATGATGCCAAAGAACACATCTCCCAAGACTGCGTTTTCTGCTGAGAATGTCTGCACAACGAGCAAAGAAAGTCAAAGCAGTGGATATCACAGTGGGTCTTCATCAAATTCAAATCAGTCTGATGCAAAGAACTTATTTCAATGCAACATCGCTGTAGACTTAAAGAACGCTCAGAACTTTAGCGAGGAGTCTGCCAAACAACAGATGGTTTTCCTAGCATCTGTGCTAGAATCTTATGAAAGTCTTGTAGTAGGGAAGATAGGCAACACCAACCTGACGAAAGAAGATTATGATCAAATTGATCCTGAGGAGATTGAACTGATCGACATAAGGTGGTGTATGGCCAGTGCAGTTCGTCGAGCACAGCGTTTCATGGAGATAACCGGGAGGAAGTCAATTGGTGGACCATCTACCAAGTTGGGCTTTGATAAATCTAAGGTGACGTGCTTCAAGTGCAAACAGAAAGGTCACTTTAAGCGTGAATGCAGAAACGCTTATGCTGATGAGTCTGAAAATCCGTTTAGAGAAGACTACTACAAGAAGGCAATATATCATCAGAACAAATTGGAGCCGCCAAGAATGAAGCTGATTGCTGATAACAAAGAAAAATCTAGAGCTCTTGCGGTGATTCACGACGATGAAGGTTACGACTGGAGTGAGTTGTTACCTGAAGAGGATGCGGTTGGATATGCGTTCATGGCAAAAACTGAACTTGTTCCTTGGAAAGACAGTAGAACTGAAGAACAGAAGTATAATCACAAAAGGATGTTGGCCACGAACAAATTGATCAGAATAGCTGGTATTTTTTCTGAGGAAAAAAGAGCAAAGAGATGGGATCCAGACAGAGAATGTTATCTTGACCCCTATGGAAACATTGCTATTGATCATAACACTCTTGATGTGGAAACCATAATCAAAGAGTATAAAGTTGAAGATGATTATTGGCAGAAGAAATGGTGGGGAAGTGGAGAAGAGGAAGAAGAGAAAGAGAAAGAGAAAGAGGAAGTGAAATCAAAGAAGATTGACACTGGGATCATTGACACGACACAGGAGTTGAATGCTGAAAACATGGGAAAGATGGCTGATAAGGTGCTGGCTGCTAAGGCACTTGAGGTAGATTCTAAATCTGTCTCTGAGTTTAAAAGCCAAGTCAGTTCAAATGCGTCAACGACTGAGTCAGGTAAGAAAGTCGGTGGTGATGTTGACTGCAAAAATTGCATCAAAGAATGCAAGGTTTGTAGTACAAACACTTATCTCAAAGGTAAGAAAATTGAGGATCTGACTGCTAAAGTCAGAAGTGTTGAGGATCAAATCCTTGATCGTGACAAAATGGTGAAAGCTTCAACTGAACGATTAAAAGAATTAACTAACAAAATTGAAACAGATAAAATTGATCAAGAAAAGGTTAGGAAAGAAAATGAGAGGTTATTTCTTGAAAATCGTCAGATCACTGAAAATTTTGAGAAGCTTAAAAGCACGGTTAAAGATAATGATGATAGAAACGGTAAAACATACAAAGAAAATTGCCAATTGCAATGTGTTTGGAGAATAAAAGAAGAATTAATCAACAAACAATTGGATGAGATTGCTAAATTGATACTTCAGTTTGAAGAAGCCAAGATTGAGAATGAGCGTATCAATTTGAAATTGAACAGTTACAGCTCTGCAAGCTTTGTTTTGCAACACATTATTCCCAAACCCATCGGGAAAGACAAAGCAGGCGAAGATGTATACTGTGATGGAACCGGGGTGGGTTTTCATCAAGTTCCACCACCAGGTCTAGACAATTATTCGAAAAAGCAATCTGGGTTGGTTAATCTTGAGGAAGAAAATGAAGTGAAACTTCCTGATTCAATTGATGTTACATTTTCTTCATCATCATCTGATGACAGTGTTCAAACTGAGATTGTTAAAGGCATGGCTGAAAGTGTTTTGGATAGTGATTCAGCTGAGGATGAAAAATGTTTTCTGGACACTTACATTCAGAAACCAAAATCCAAAAACAACTTAGGTGATGAACCGGGTCTTGTGATGTACAAGATGGCTGGATCTGATAAGTTGTATTCGGATTCTGAGTTTCCTTTGGAGAATGTTAATGTTTCAAAATTGACAAATGTGTTCAAAATGGTTGAAATCGATTTGTCTGAAGTAAAGAGTTTGAAACAAACAAAAAGGCAAATGAATTTTGTGAAAGATAAAGCTTACTACAAGAAACCTGTAGTTCCACCGAGGTTTTATAACTACAATCGAAACAAATGGTCGGGTGGATATCAGGGTGGTAAGAACTATCAACGAAAGAATTTTCAAAACAAAAGGTTTGCTGAGAAGAAAGTGTTTGTGAATGGTTCAAGTTCACTTTCTGATGAGGAAAATGAAATCTTTTCGAAATCAAATGAAGAGTTCTTTGAGAAGAGGGCCTCACAACATCAGTCTGAAGGCACAAGTCGGGTAGTTGATACTCGTACATGCTTTAGATGCAACAAAGTTGGTCACATTGCAAGAAATTGCACCAACTTCAAGCCTAAGACTGAAGTTGTTAAGAATCAAAAGAAGAAGGTTGATTCAAAAGGAAAAGCTCCAATGGTTGTTGAGAAAATTTTGAAAAATGAGAAATCAAAAGTTAAAATTGAACCTGTTAAGAATGTGGTAACTAAAAATGACAAATTTTACAAACGGGTTGCATCATCTCAACAAACATGGAAACCAAAAGTGGTTGTCAAGAAAGAAAGTTCATCTAAACCAAAGGTTTCAGAGTCGGAAAAACAATCGTCTTCTACCACACCGGTAAAGATGGATGTTCCTTTGGATTATTATGAACAAATGGAGAAACAATCTTCTACTACACCAGAGAAGAAGAATGTTCAAAAGAAAAATCAATCAACCGGTCAACTTAAAATAGATGAGTTTTTCTTATACAAAAAGGTTGAGGTTGGATCTGAGGAAAGTTTGAAAATGAATGATAAAAATTTTCCGCCACTTTACACTGCTAAAACTCACATTAAAGTCAAGTTACCTGAGTCAAAAGAGGCTTGGGTAGCATCAAAATCTCACTAAAAAGTTCGGACGTGCCGGAGCTTCCTAGTTGGTAATTGTGAAGCATGAATCGGCATCTTTATTGAATTGTTTGTGATATGTGCAGGAACTTCCGAGAGCTATTTCACGATGGATTATAGATAGTGGAGCATCTCGACATATGACAGGGAAAACTGCATTGTTGTACGATGTTAGAAATTTCAATGGAGGTTATGTGGGATTTGCAGGAAATCAAGGTGGTAGAATTGTTGGTGAAGGAACGTTATCCAATGGGATTGTTACGTTTGAAAGAGTTAACTACATTGCTGAGCTGGAGAATAATCTGCTGAGCATTTCGCAGATTTGTGACAGGATGTATACTACTCACTTCACAGACAAAGAATGTTTGATCTTGAAACCAGGATTTGTTATCCCTGAAGAATGGATTATTATGCGGGCACCAAGAGTAAATGATCTGTACGTGTTGGATATGAGTGTAGCTACTACAACCACGGGTCAGGCTCATTGTTTTGTGTCTAGAGCAACAGAGAAAGAATCGAAGTTGTGGCACCGGAAGATGGGGTATATACATCTTAGAAAAATGAATCATTTGGTGCACAATGATTTAGTTCTTGGAGTTAATATCAAAGGTTTTCATCTGGAAGGGGAGTGCATTAGTTGCATCAAAGGCAAGCAGAAGAAAAAGTCACACCCTAAAAAGCAAGTCAATTCAGTTTCCAGGCCGTTAGAGAGACTACATATGGATTATTTTGGTCCAGTAAACGTCAAAAGTATTACAGGGGATCTCTACTGCCTTGTGGTTACTGATGATTATTCCAGATTTTCGTGGGTATCATTCTTGAAGTCGAAAGATGAAACGTTTGATAGTTTGATGGCATTGTTAAGAAAGATTGAAAATCTGTACCAAAGGCGTATCAAAAGAAAGAATCAGAGGTGATAATGGTACTGAGTTCAAGAACAACAAGATGGAAGAATATTGTGATGAAAGAGGTATATTGCATGAGTTTAGTGCTCCGTATACTCCGCAGCAGAATGGAGTAGCAGAACGCAAGAACAGGACGCTAATCGAAACGGCTAGAACAATGCTTGCTGATTCAAAAATACCGATAAATTTTTGGGCAGAAGCAGTTTCCGCCGCATGCTATACACTCAACCGGGTTCTCACTGTAAAGAAATTCAACAAGACATGCTTTGAGTTGATCAATAACCGCAAACTGAACCTGAAGTTTTTAGAACCGTTTGGGTCTCCTTGTACAGTTCTAGAGCCTTTTGGTAAGTTTGGTCCAAAGAGTATCGAAGGAATATTTGTGGGTTACTCAAGTCCACAAAGACGAGTCTTTGTTCCAAGCATGAAGCAGATCATCGAAGCACAACATGTTGAGTGTCAGGGGTATACTATGCCGCCTCAAAATCCCGGTGATTCATGGCGTTTTAATTATGATAAATTGTGGGATTCGTTTGACATGGAAGAAGAAAAGGAAGAAGAAGAAGATTTCTTTGACGAGTTGGATATTCTAAGAGAGTATGAAGAATCGCAGGAAAGGTTTCCAGCTGAGTATTCAAGAAGACCGCAACGAGCTTCAAATGATGATGAAGCAGGTCCAAGCAATGCTGGAGAACATGATGATGTCCAACAAAATGAAGTTGCTCAAGATAATCCGTCGGCACAAAATGATAATCAAGAATCTGAGAACATGCCAGTGTTTGATCGTGGTGATTCAGATTCTGAGGGGGAGCAAATTCAGATCTCAAGTCAAACAAACCCAGTCAGTGAACAAGATGCAAATCAGAATGTTACTAATCTGGAAGGCAATGTAGATGTTCCAGGCGAAGTAATGCCACGAACTCTTTCATATCATCCAGAGGAATTGATCATTGGAGAACTGCAGACAGGCGTTCGCACTCGAAGACAGATTGATAAAGGGCTTACATGTTTTTATACAACAGTTTCTCCTTTGCAAACTGAATTCTCATTGAGTTTTTTATCTCGCAGGTTGAACCAAGGACTTACAAAGAGGCGCTTACTGAAGATTCTTGGGTCAATGCAATGCAGGAGGAACTGTGCCAATTTGAAAAGCTGGGAGTGTGGAAGTTAGTGGATTTACCAGATGGTCAGAGGAAGATAAACACCAAGTGGGTGTTCAAATGTAAGAGAGATGATAGAGGAGTTGTGGTTCGCAACAAAGCTCGACTAGTAGTCCAGGGTTTCTGTCAACAGGAGGGGATAGATTTCACTGAAGTGTATGCTCCTGTAGCTCGACTAGAAGCGATCAGAATTTTCTTAGCATTTGCGTCTTGGAAAAATTTCAAAGTATATCAGTTAGATGTAAAATCGGCTTTTCTCTATGGGAAGGTAAAAGAGGAGGTATATGTCGGTCAGCCACCGGGTTTTACCGATCCACTTCACAAAGACAAGGTCTACTTGCTAGACAAAGCGCTGTATGGTTTACACCAGGCCCCGAGAGCTTGGTACGAGACATTGTCTCAACATCTACTAGCCAACAGTTTCATTCATGGAAAAGTGGATGCCACTCTCTTCACCAAAGAGGTCGACGGACATCTTCTGATAGTTCAAATTTATGTGGACGACATCATATTTGGGTCAACAAATGAGGATCTATGCAAAGAGTTTGAACGAGTTATGAAGCAGAAATTCGAAATTTCATCAATGGGTGAGATGAAATTCTTTTTGGGATTGCAAGTTGATCAACTACCCAAAGGAATTTTCATACATCAAACGAAGTACGTTCATGATATCTTGGAGAAATTCGGGATGTCAGGTTCTACTCCAGCTTCCACCCCGTTAGCAACGAATCATGGGATAAACCCTGATCTCACCGGAGAGAAGGTAGATGAAACGATGTATCGTTCCATGATTGGATCGTTGATGTATTTGACAGCTTCAAGACCCGATATCATGTACCCAACCTGCCTCGCAGCAAGATTTCAATCTAACCCAAGAGCTTCGCATATGGTGATTGTGAAAAGGATATTACGCTACCTGAAAGGAACTCCATCGTTGGGGTTGTGGTATCCAAGAGAAGGCGATTTCACGCTCGAAGGGTATTCCGATTCCGATTTCGGATGCTGCAAAGTTAATGCTAAATCAACAACAGTAGGGTGCCAGTTTTTCGGATCACGATTGGTCACCTGGCAATGCAAAAAGCAAACCTCTGTGGCTTTATCCACATGTGAAGCGGAGTATGTATCTGCTAGCAGCTGCTGCTCACAGATCTTGTGGATCCAGCAACAGATGCGCGACTACGGTTTGCAATTTCTAAACACCCCTATCTTTGTTGATAATGAGGCAGCAATTAACATTACTAAAAATCCAGTTCATCACGCTAAAACGAAACATATTGAGATTCGTCATCACTTCATTCGCGATTGTTTCGAGAAGAAGTTGATACGAATTGAGAAAATCCACACTGACGAACAAAAAGCTGATTTACATACCAAAGCATTTGATAAAACACGTTTTCAATATTTGCTAAAACTGAATGGTATGAGGCTTTTATCGGTGTTGGAGGAGATTATTGGCGTTGATGAAGGTGACATTGTAGATGATGTTGAGAAGCAATCTGCAATGGTTTGTTGATTTTTTTATCTGTTTTGGTATTTAGGGGGAGGTATAGAGTAAATATTTCAGAAAATACAAAAACAAAAAAAATGAAAAAAATACAAAAACATGAGATATTTTTAAAAAAATCCAAAAACAATAGAAAACCATAAATGAGTTTTGTTGAGAAAAGAGGAAATGATAGTAAATCAGTGGACTATCACAGCATGCTAAAGAAATGTAATGTCAAAAGTGATAAACGGTCTCACTGATGATATGCCAGTAGGTTTTTGCACATTTAGTAGATTGTGACGAGATATAAATCTAAATTCAAACTTGCTTATATCGTGGGTAACATCTCTCAGATATATGGGTAACCCCCGAAATCTTGTTTGAAAGGTTCCTTTTTCTGATATACTAGGTTTTTATACTCAGTGATATCTGGGGTATTATTCCGGGACTTCTGCTGAATGGAAGTTCTGACCTAGTCCTCGAATAATACTTTCCGCAATGCTTGAAACATAGCATTACCCTCAGCATATATGATAAGACAATAAAATTGCTTAGCAATGCTGTTGTAAAAAAGATCCTCTAAAGGGGACACACCCAAAAGTTGAGTCATGATCTCTCTGCTGAACGGTAGTTCTGACCTGAGCTCTCATGATTCTTCATAATTTATTAACCCCTTACAGATATCATTTGTGTTATAATTACCTGTAAGACTGAGTATTGGGATCTGGATACGGGAGTATATTCAAGAGGTGGGACACACGTATAAGTTTAAGTCTCTAAAACACTAATTCCGTATCCTGAACAGATTGAAATTTGTGTGAAAATTTAAGTGGATCAGTATATCGACAATCTAAGTGAATTGTTTAATTCTGAGTATGTAATTGAAGCTTAACGGTACTTGTGATTTGTCGAATAGCTGATATGATTCCCTAACACGCTTAAACAAAAATATGTTTGTAAATAGTTTACTTTTATTGCATTTTAGTTCGGTATTTCATTTCTAGTTTAGAAGCTTTATTAAAAAACCAAAAAGATTTTACATTTCTGTTTTATTTTTGACAAACCAAAGTGGAGAGTTGATCTTCGGATTTGAAAGTGGAAAGCAGATGCAGGAGGTTTCTGGACTGGGTGATGAGTCGTGAGCTTAACATGATAAGTTTGAGAAGTTGAAAAGTTTAAACAAGTTCATTAATTTGAAACTTGTAATTTTCAGAAAATTGTTTGAAAATTGAACTAAATGTCAGTGTGAATTATCTTTGATTAACCAAGGTCATTAAATTGGACTTGGAAGATTAATTGAGTAATCAGGGTCATTAACTTGGACCTGAATACTTAAGTGGATTTCTAACACTGAAGGTTGAATGGTAAGTTTGGATTATAACTGTTATTATCATATATCTTATATTTGGGTAGAGATTATACAGGTTGTAGATTTCATAATCCCCATGGCAACAAATCGTCAAAGTTTGAACCAGAATTTCAAGTCCCAGCATTTCGAGATGGGGAGTCTGTGAAATGGGGAGTCAGGATTCTGGATCAACAATCAAAGGGGAGATTGAAGCTGGAGTTATATTTGAGTTTCTGAACCTGTGAAGAAGGAGCTTTACAATGACAAAATTTAGAGAGAGACAAAGACTAAAGACTCGATGCCGAAGACTTCGTCAACATCCAAGGGGGAGTCTGTTGGTGCACTGAGTGTCTGTTAACTATGTCTTATCGAGTCTTATGTCTAGATAGGTTGTATGAGTGAGAAATAGTGTTTGAATTAGGGTTAGTACATGTTTTAGGGATTCTGTCCGTTTGAAATGGTCCTGTCCGTTTGAGGATGTCATGACCGTTTGAGAGTGTCAGTCCTTTTGGACATGATCCATCCGTTTGAAGAGTGTCTGTTTGAACATGTTGTGTCAAGTTCAAACGGAAGGGTGTCTAGTATAAATAGGGATGTGCCATGTTCATTTCAAACGGATCAGGTCATAGTGTGAGAGACGAGGTGCTGTCAAAATTTCATCAGAACTCATTGTAAAGTCTCAGAAAAGTGTTAATAGAGAAGAAATTGAAAGAAACAAGCTGTTGTGACTTGGTTTACTTTGATTCCGCCTTTGTAAACTAAGATGAACTGCTTTAACTGACTTTTAGGGTCACGAACACGATCCAACAATTGAGTTTGCCTCGTTTGCGAAAACGAACTACGCCTTTCCAAGGCGAGACTTTGAGTAGCACTCGATCCCCAACCTGGAACTCAAGTGGTTTTCTTCCCTTGTCAGCATAGCTTTTCTGACGGTCACGAGCTGCCGCCATTCGCTGTCGTATCTGAGCAATTCTCTCGGTTGTATCTACTACAAGTTCTGGGCCAGTGATTTGGCTGTCACCAACTTCTGCCCAACAGAGAGGTGATCGGCATTTGCGTCCGTACAATGCCTCGAATGGAGCGGCTTGGATGCTGGTGTGGTAGCTGTTGTTATATGAAAACTCCACCAGCGGGAGGTGCTTTTCCCAGCCATTACCAAAATCGATTACACATGCCCTAAGCATGTCTTCAAGGGTTTGGATGGTGCGTTCAGATTGCCCATCCGTCTGTGGGTGACAAGCGGTGCTCATATCTAAACGTGAGCCAAAGGAATTGTGCATTGCTTGCCACAGTTCAGAAGTAAAACGCGCGTCACGATCAGAAATGATGGAGGTTGGCACTCCGTGCCTTGATACCACTTCCTTTAGGTAAATGTCTGCAAGAGTAGAAAAGTTATCCGTTTCTTTGATAGCTAGAAAATGTGCAGACTTGGTCAGTCGATCCACGATCACCCAGATGGTATCGTTTCCGCGTTGAGATCTAGGCAGACCAGTAACGAAATCCATGGAAATTTGCTCCCATTTCCATTTCGGGATCTCCGGTTGTTGAAGTAGGCCTGATGGTTTCTGATATTCAGTCTTGACTCTCACACAAGTCAAGCACTTACTGACGTAGGTTGCTATGTGGGCTTTCATGCCAGGCCACCAATACGTAGTCTTGAGGTCATGGTACATTTTATCCGAACCAGGATGTACCTAATAACGAGACTTGTGTGCTTCATCCATCACAAGCTCGCATAGGTCTCCATAAAGTGGAATCCAGATGCGCCCTGTTACATAGTAAACGCCGTCTTCCTTTTGCTCTAGTCGCTGCCTCGATCCTCGCAAGGACTCGGCCCTGATGTTCTCTGCTTTCAATGCTTCGACCTGAGCATCACGAATTTGAGCGGGAAGGTTAGATTGGATGGTAAGCTGTAAAGCACGTACACGCTTAGGTATAGTATCCTTTCGACTGAGGGCGTCGGCCACAACATTGGTCTTGCCCGGATGATATTTGATAGCGCATTCATAATCGTTCAAGAGCTCAACCCATCGGCGTTGTCGCATATTTAATTCCTTTTGCTTGAAGATATGCTCGAGACTCCTGTGATCGGTGTAAATGGTACACTTGGTACCGTACAGGTAATGTCTCCATATCTTAAGTGAGAAAATAACTGCTCCCAGCTCCAAGTCATGCGTAGTGTAGTTCCTTTCGTGAACTTTAAGTTGGCGCGATGCGTAGGCAATGACCTTATCACGTTGCATCAATACGCAACCAAGTCCTTGGATGGAAGCGTCGTAATAAACCACAAAATCATCTGTGCCTTCAGGCAATGAGAGGATAGGCGCGCTACAAAGTCTATCCTTCAAGTGCTGAAATGCGGACTCCTGTGCATCACCCCAACGATAGGTGACACCCTTCTGAGTCAGTGAAGTGAGAGGTTGCGCAATCTTTGAGAAATCCTTGATAAACCTTCTGTAATATCCTGCCAAACCCAAGAATTGGCGGATTTCTGTTGGTGTGTGGGGTGCAGGCCAGTTCTTGATTGAGTCAACCTTGGATGGATCAACATGAATCCCATCCTTGTTTACCACATGGCCTAGAAAGTGGACTTCGCGAAGCCAGAAGTCACATTTCGAAAACTTGGCATACAACTGCTCTTTTCGAAGAAGTTCCAGCATAAGTCGTAGATGCTGCTCGTGTTCCTCCTGACTCTTAGAATAGATCAGGATATCGTCGATGAACACAATAACGAACTTATCCAGGTAAGGTTTGCATACTCGGTTCATGAGATCCATGAAGACCGCTGGTGCATTCGTCAATCCGAAAGGCATAACCAGAAACTCGTAATGGCCGTAGCGAGTTCTGAATGCCATTTTGGAGACGTCCTCATCTCGGACTCTCAGCTGATGGTATCCCGATCTCAAATCAATCTTAGAGTAATAGCTCAACCCTTGCAACTGGTCGAACAAGTCGTCAATGCGTGGAAGAGGATAACGATTCTTCACGGTCACCTTGTTGAGTTCGCGGTAGTCAATACACATTCTGAAGGTACCGTCTTTCTTTTTTACAAACAAGACTGGAGCTCCCCAGGGCGAAGAGCTAGGACGTATAAAACCCTTTTCCAAGAGTTCTTGTAATTGCGTGGACAGTTCTTCAAGTTCTGATGGAGCTAGACGATATGGCGCTCGAGCTATTGGTGCTGCTCCAGGAGCTAGCTCGATTTGAAACTCAACTTGGCGATGAGGCGGAAGACCAGGCAATTCCTCAGGGAACACCTTAGGAAAATTGCGCACAATAGGGATGTCTTCAATTCTCTTCTCTTCTGTTGATGTGTCAGTAACGAGTGCTAGAATGGCAGTGTGGCCCTTTCGCAAACATTTCTGGGCCTTAAGGAAAGAGATAATGCCTACGACAGCACCACTCTTGTCGCCATGAATCATAAGGGGTTCCTCACCAGCACGAGGGATGCGGACAATCTTCGCGTTGCAAAGAATTTCCGCTTGCTGATGAGATAACCAATCCATCCCAATAACAATGTCGAAACTACCAAGTGTGATAGGAATAAGATCGATAGAGAAAGTCTGACCAGCCAAGACGAGGTTACAACCTTTAACTAAGTGTGTGGCTTCAAGACTTTTACCGTTTGCTAGCTCTACCGTGTGTTTGGTGTTCAAAAGTGTTGGAGTGCGCTTAAGCATTTGGCTAGCTTTTAAGGACACATAACTAGTATCGGCACCCGAATCGAATAAAACAGTAACAAAGAAGTCGTCCAGAAGAAACTTACCCATCACAACGTTGGGATCGTTCCTTCCATCACCTTGACCAATCACGAACACACGACCCATTGCCCCATTACCATTGTTGTTTCACCCCATTGCCGCCTCCATTGTTGCCTCCATTGTTGTTCCCATTGTGGTTCCCGTTTCCTTGGTTGTTGTTGTTCTGATTCTGGTTCAGTTGGGGGCAGTTCCTCTTAAAGTGACCTTCAGCGCCACACTGAAAGCATCCTTTATTGCCCTGCTGTTGCTGCTGATGGTGGTTCTGTGGAGCTTGTTGTTGGTGGTGGTGATTCTGATTTGCAGGACGCGGGCTCCTGCAATCCCTAGCTTCATGACCCAGCTTTTGACATCTCTGACATCGACCTTTGTTGCACTTCCCGCTGTGATGCTTGTTGCACCGGTTGCACTTGGGGTGGTTCCCTCGGTATCCACCCTGTCCTTGATTACCGGAAGATTGCTGACCGGGACTCTGGTAGTCATCAGTCTTTCGCTGCTGAGACTGAACCGAAGCAGAACCCTTACTGGAGTTCCCATCCCATTTTCGCTTGTTGTCGGTAGGTGCATCAGAAGTAGTTGTGGCACTGATTCGTTTGGGCAGCCTGTTTTGCTCCATCGCCTGGTCAGTGAGTCGATGGGCCAACTTGATGATTTACTGTATGGTACCCAGGTTGGCTGAAGTCACGTGACTTTGAATCTCTGGTACAAGGCCTTTGAGATACAGCTCAATTCGTTTGATGGGAGGGTCCACCATGGTAGGGCATAAGATGGCCAGCTTATTTGACCTCTTAGTATACGCCTCAATCTCAGACCCCGTCATCTTCAGGTTGAAAAACTCCACCTCTAGTTTGTGGATGTCATCACGGCTACAATACTCTTCCTTGATCATTTCCTTGAAATCGTTCCATGGGGTGGAATTAGCAGCAACCAACCCCAGCATCTGAACCTGAGCGTTCCACCACGTGAGCGCTATTCCTTCAAGAGTACCAGTAGCATACTTCACTCTACGAGCCTCGGGGCATTCGCACATCTCAAAGATAGACTCGAGCTTCTCAAACGAGTGGAGGAGGCCTACAGCTCCTTCAGTGCCACTGAAAGTAGTAGGTTGGCAGTCCATGAAGGTTTTGAACGTGTACACAGGAGGTTGAGCATGTTGACCTGTTGCGCGAGAATAAAAGACAAGATTAAGCATGAGGGTTGGTTTGCGAAGGTAGGATCTAAACGTCCTAAGGTGAGTTGGTATGGCAGGTTATACCTCCTGCAGGGTTAGCTGCGAGTGCCTCAGCGACTCGTTCGTTGATCAAAGCCGTCAACTGGGCTTGAGTGAGGTTGATACGTCCTCCGCGTCCGCTCATGATCTTCATAATGAAGCAACGTAAGTGAGAAAGGTGTCGCGAAAGTGCGTAAGTGTGGGACGATAGTAGAGAGTAAGCACACAAGGTTGAAATAGCAATTATCACGTTATCTAATGCACAGTGAGAACTATCTAACCAACAATATAACATAAATCATACCACTTATGGTGTCGAGTCTTGCACGTGGAGCGAAGCGTCGTTGTGGATCGTTGAACACTGTACAGGTTATAGTCTGGTTTTATCAAAAAGCTTTTCCCTTTTTAAAACCAAGTTCACTATAACCAATGGCTCTGATACCAATCTGTCACACCCCCAAAATCCACCATGCGGAGTATCACCGCTTGGAGGCGTGACGTGATCAGGATCGAGCCACCAATCATATTGAACAACACAATTAAGTAAATAAAACCAAACGCAATACGATTGGTGACCAAAAGGAAGTAAACCGACTTTAAGTTAACCAAGTTCAGATTTAAACAGCGGAAGCATAAAACGTATGTTCGAAACATAAGTTCCATATTTCATAAGTTTAAAGTCCAAAGCGTAGATTTAATAAGTTCATAAGGTTTAGATGTTTAGTACGGGACATAACAATCCGTATTCCACAACAACCTCCTCCTCGTGCAAACTCCATCTAGCGACCTGTAAGGCATGTAACAACGAGTCAACAACAAAGTTGAGTGAGTTCACGTTTGGTTGTTTAGTTTTAAGTTGTTTCTGAAAAACGTGGTTTGACTTCCATTGGCTTAATTGCCGTGGGTGTTACCCCGTAGTTGAAAGTATGTTTAACCAGTTCCTTTTTCATTACCCAAACCATAACCATAATCAGTGGGGGCTTTCCCCGTTTGAACTACTAGACGGTATGATATCGACTACTACGCAAATAAGTTGTGCCCTATATCAGCGTCTATCATCACTGATAATCTGCCATAGTCCATTAGTACACGCCCGTCCGACCGGCACGGTGTGAGGTTTGTTAAACCTAATAGCGCTATTAACTAATGACCCGCTCGCCATTGGCCTCGGCGATTAAGTCGATATAATGAAGAGGGACTTATTGATAGAGTTTTGTCTAGCTAGTTTTTAAGGTTGTTGTCCTACACCAGGAGGACGAACGTACGTATTCTGCACCAGGAGAATTCGTAGGATTAATAATGGCATCCTACCTATGGAGGATGGCCGTACATATCTTCCCAAGGGGATATGTAGATTTAGTTTTAATTTCTTTAACCCATTCCCAAACCACCGGGAATCCCATGCCTTGTAGAAAGTGTGAACTCACCTCGGTTTGCTCGGTTAGATTCTCAGATATAGCTAACAGTCAAGGTCGGTCAATCACATCCTAATATGATTACCAGTTAGTCATTTAGTGATTTACAAATAGAGCACAAAGTTCCTACACGTATCTATCACATAGCATGCATTACTTTAACTGTTTATGCCCATATATACTTCCCATCCATTCCCCACTCATAAGAAAACATACGATAATGCACATAACACATATAACATGTTAGATCATTCACAGATAGCATACTCGACATTTAGACACGCAAATTACAACTTATGTCGTTTCAGCTTAAATATTCAAAACCGGGCTGTTTTCGGACATTTTAATAAAATAGTTAACTTATTTCAAAAATTCCCAAATTTTTACAGAATGTCTTAAACGTTCCAAATTTTATTGTGTAAAAATATTGGGGTCCAGTTCATTACTAATATTTTATAAAAATTCATTTTCCGGACTGAACTCAGATTTGTCTTTTTCTGACCACAGTCCACGGAATAATTTATTTAAAATTCATCGAGAGTCCAATTTACGAAATTCCAATGGGAGGATTACAAATACGTCAGTGTTCATTTACAGTACAAGTTTCATGATCTAACTCTACACAGGATTCAAGTTATGACTGAAAACAGAACGCATATTTTTAGCAGAAAAATTGCAGCTCTAGCTGCTGTTACGAAATGACACTTTAAAAATAGTAAACGGAGTCCAAAAATTATGATTCCGGTGCCATTAGAACCGTATTTCATAGTACATAAGTCTAGACTTCATAAAATACATTTTTCGTTAAGTTACGGTCCTGTTACAGCCAACTGAAGTTGGCTGTAATCATTAAACAGCCTACTGTTTTCAGTCTTTAACACTCTAAAGCGCGTTCGATTGATTCCGCTAACATGTTTAGTGATCACAACAACATCAAACATCAATATTAACCAGCAAAACATCAGATAATCAACCAAGAATCATAACCACACAAGATCCACATGATTTACACACATAACTTCTCTTTATCCAACTTATTCATCTTATTTTCAAGACTTTATGTTATGTTATTTAGTGTTCTCAACTTTCGACCATTAAGTCACTTATTAACCACCATAAACAAGATCAAGATGATGTTTAGAGGCACTTACTACTAGCTCAAGGCTAGGGAAGAAACAAGATGTAAATGAGGTGGATAAAAGCAACGTAGAGAGGTTCTTGAGATTCCGAAAGCACCGAGCCTCCTTGTGTGTGAGCTTTCAACTTTGTATGTATGTGGATTAGCAAGGACCAAACTTGAAGGTGATGGTGGGTGGGTAAGTGTTCTCGGCCGAACACTATGGAGAGAAGAGAGATGAGAGCAAATTTTTGTTTAAGTGTTTGATGTGAATGAAGGTGATCTTATGGTTATACTTATAGTCCATCCAACTTCATTAACCATAATGTAATATGTAATCTTGATACAAGACATAATCAAATAAAATATTCAAAATGTAAGAAGTGTGTCCCACATGGGGGAACCGATCGGTTAGGGGGGGGGGGGGGTTATGGTTTGATTTCAACCAACTAGTTAAGTACTAGTAATGCTTAGTTAGGAGTTCAAGTTAGTTACTAGTGTGTTATGTAACATGACGGGTGTTCGGGGACCCTAACTAGCTTAGAAAAATAAAAACAATGTATTTGACATTATTTTTGTGTTCCGGGTAAAGTCCGGTTGTTCGGTTTGACACTGTTCCGTTAAAGTGTTTAACTAATCCGTAAGGTGCCTTATATATATATTTTTGTAATACTTTTAATTTCTAACACTTAGGAAATCATAACCGACTATTTAATGACTTTTCTGTACACTACTAGTATGTTAACAAGCACATGTAAGTATAACACAGTAATCAGAGAGCAGTTAAGTAATTCCACACAGTCGTCAAGCACTTTAATTATCAATAATAAATTGTACGGAATACATGGGATTTGAGGGTTGTCACAGTTATACATTCTAAACCATATGATTTGTAGTTAATATTCAAAAACTATTTTGAAATCATAAAAATATTATTTGGACATTTCGAAATTAACTATATCACACTTAATTATATATATTTTTTATTCATATAAATTATACATAAAACTCTAAAATTCACATTTTATTAAGCGTTATAAATCCTATGGAGACTTTTAGACAAATTGTATTTATGATATATTCTAAGTCTAAATAATTCGTTATGGCCTTTAGAATTTATTTAGTAATTTTGTGAAACTTTAAAGCTATATATTTATATCTTTAATCCTAGTAGATAATCACTTTAGTACAAACATAAACATACACTTTTATGCACATGCTAATATTCATTATTGTTATATTTATTATTTCGACTATGTAGAAATATATATTTCAAAATATTTATTTTCGTCACATCATATAAGTTATAGTATTTAATTATTGAAATATGAATAACTTAATATTTTATACTTACACTATTTGTTCGTGTTATATGCTAATTTTTTCACATACTTATAAACTCTACATTTTATATAATTTTTAGACTTGTTATATATTCTAACACAACACTAATAAGATGACTCAAATGATTAAAATAATAAATAATCATGTATCATTCTATACTAGGATATTGACCTGTCGTGCGTTGCGGCGGCGTCGAAAGTTAAAGCAACTCGTATTTATACTGTATATTTGACCCACTCTTTACTTAAAAAAAATACATCGCCATCGAATGAAAACGTATTATATTGGACCCGACTTGCTTTCAAATACAGTTTACGAACGTACACAAAATAAATATAAAACATATTATTTTTTACCAGACTCGCTTAAGAAAAAAGTTTATATCAAAACGTGAGTCATTTACGTTGAAACGTGAATTTTAAAACGACATGTACGTTAAAACTGTGATACACGGTGCGTTACATCGGCGGCACCTTTGTTGTTTATAGCTGACGACACATTATATGATGCGTTAACCACATAAAACACGTGTTTGACGTATCTGATCAAACTCAGTGTAACTTATATAAGCATTGTGGTTACAATGTACAATGATGAAATTAACATGTGATGCCCGCACGTGAATTAGACGTCATTAGATATACATATATATAGGGAGAGGATCATGAGAAAACTACATATAAATGAGAAAACTAGAAAACTAACTAAAAAAACTAAAAAACATACCAAATTTTTTTTTTTACAATTTTTATAAAAAAAATCGCTAGTTTTTATATATAAAAAAATTTCAAAAAAAAAATTTGTTGTACTGCACATGTGCATTATATGTGTACTACACATGTGCACTATATCCGTAATAGTGCACATGTGCAATACAACAAAAAAAAAAATTTTGAAAATTTTTTTCCAGGCATAAAAACCTGCGATTTTTTTATAAAAATTAAAAAAAAATTTGGTATGTTTTTTAGGCTTTTTTAGTTAGTTTTTTGGTTTTCTCATTTAAACTAGTTTTCTCATGATCCATCCCCTATATATATATATATATATGGCTCGCTCATTGCAGTGTAAAGTTGTAACAATATTTTAGACAACCGTGTAAAATCGTAAAAGTAATTTAAACATTAATATGGTTAGACATAGATAAGAAAAAGTATATTAATGTGTGATGCTATGGTCTAAAGTCGTAAAAGCAATTCAAATAAAATGAGACGTTAAGTTATTAAGTAGAAAAAGTTGGCAGATCAAAGTTGTCAATTACCAAAAGTTAAAAGTGAATGCTTAAGTTACCTAGTTTGAGAGTGTAAAGTGAAAGAACTAAAAATATAGGGGTTAAAAAGTAAAAGTATAGGGATTAGAATTATAATATATGAAAATTGAAAGAAGATAAATGTATAGAGGCTAAGTGTGTGTATTTGTAAAACTTGAGGACTTAAAGACAAAGGTCATCCACCGACCTTTGTCTTTAATATTATATAAATTAGTCAAACTATAACACACATATGCAATAGATGTTTATTTTATGATAAATATAATGTAGATTTATTATATTCTACTGATTTAGGGGCTGTTTGGTAGCCTCTTAATCCATTCAGAGGCTGTCTCTTAATGAAATCATTTGTGGCCCTTATGTCTGAATGAATAAGAGGTAACCTTATGTCTGACTGGATAAGAGGTAACATCTGAATGGTAAACCATCACATGTCACATTCTTCTACATTATCTTTGTTAAACTCTTAAATGATTTCATTAAGAGGTAGCCTCTTAATGTCATTCAGATGCTACCAAACAGCCCCTTAGTCTAAATCATACAAACTATATTTGTTTTCACCATTATATATAAAACAAGTTATTTTTATAAGTTGTATTTATATACTCTTTTATACTATTTATTTATTTGACACTTTTAGAATCCTATATTAAATTCCTAAACTCACAATAATCTAGAAATCTCTAAGTCATTCAAATTCGTTTTATTGTTTTGTTCATACTTGTATCATACATGCTATTAGTGTTTGGGATTATCCAAACCACAACGACTTGTGTTAGTTGTAATTGATAATCTTCGCAAACACTGAGTATTCATAGTACCCTTTTCATTTTTATATTTCGGGATGTATCATGTATCATGTATTCGAATTCTAAATCTTTTACACAAACTATGCGATTCATTTTATCGTCTTTGTGTTGATTTTATGCTTTATGTTAAACTATTAGGTGGTATTCATACATACATTCTATATACTACCATTTGATCATTAAAAACATAAGCCTAAGGTAACGATAATAGTGCTATTGGTTGACACCTACCCGAATTGTTTGGATATCGAAAGCAAAATCAATATAAGCTTAACTTATGAGTTAAGGGCACTAGTCACCAAAGGTTCGATTGATCATTGCATTTGTTTATTCATACTTGCTTAAATTTTACCACTGGCATGCGATTCACGACTTTATTCTATTATATGTACCTTAAACCTATGTTTACTCACCAACTTGATTCTTGGCTCTTTATTTTCATACATGTTACAAGAAATGCAGTTTAAGTTCTTTCAAGATTTGATGCTAACACATAGGATGCTATGGACCTAGACTAAATAAATCAAACTCTCTTTCATGTTTATGTTTTATAGGAAAACTATTTATTTCATGTACGACTTTGGATTTTGGTATATGGTATTGTCACACCCTTAATTTCCACCAGCGGAGTTTTATCGTGAAGCGTTTGACAAACTATGATCTAAGACACCAGTCATATAGATTGACCTCTATATGAATGAAAATATGTTTTCAATCCATTAAGTACGATGCGGAAGCGTAAAGTAAAATGTAAAGTAAAGTATGTGCGTAAAACAAACGCCCAAAATAAACCAACATAATTTAATTATAAACCATGCAAAATGTAAAATATAGTTGTGACATTCCATGTTGTGCATCCTACGTGGTTGATGATACCTTAGCGACCTGAGAAAGACATGCAAGAAAAAGTGTCAACACAAAGATGGTGAGTGAGTTCATAGGTTTTGTCACAGTTGCAAATAGTTCACTATTTCAATTATAAGTAGTAATGAGTAGTTATTAGAAGTTATTGTCATATTTGTAGGTTGCTAACCCGAGTGTTATCTCACTAGGTGTTAGTAACCGAAGCTGACTGTATTATGCGTTGTTTGCCTTGTTACCATGTCTCTCACTGACAATGGTGGAGTGTTAGGCCAATTTTACACATGTTCGACCTTGACCGGTCGGGTTAGCACGACTAACCCAGATGGGGCTTGTCAAACCCAGTAGTACTACTAGAAATTTCCTCGCTATCCAATACTAACAGTTCGAGAATGTAATGACTTAACTTGTGATATGTGCACTTTCGTGACCATAACTGATTTAATAAAAACCCTAATTATCATGGTATTACTGTACCGTAATATGGTGCATGCTTTCTTCCCCTATTTAAAAAAAATAAAAAGTGTAGGGGTCGTGAACTCACCTTAGATTTGCTCGGTAAGAGTTATGTTACTACAGAGTGTTACGAGTCAATCGCGACCTGATATGTTTGCCACTTTGTTGTTAGTTAAGTTACTAGAATATCAAAATGTGATTTCACATAGGTTATTTATAATACATGCATGTACACACTTTACAGGTTTTCCATGTTACACATGTATGCTACCATGCAAATTATTCTACAACAAGAATCAAGGGCAAGTTTCATATATACACATTTACATGCTCAATAACATTAATTTAGGTTTAACATATCAAAAGACATCCTGCATAATCAATTAGATACGCTTTTACATATTAACACAAAGGTTCAGCAGTTTCAACTCAACATCAGAATTTTCAAGTGTTTTGTGGATTTTATTTAAAATACTAATCCGATAAAAAAATTACGAATATTTTATGAGATGTGATAATTAGTCCCTTTGAGTTTGTGTAATTTTCTTGGGATCTAATTGTGTACTAAAAATTCATGAAAAATCATTTTCCACATAAAGGTCAAAATTGTCATTTTCTGATGACAGTTTACGGTTTAATTTATAGAAGAATCCCCGTTGATCCGATTGGCAAAATTCTAGTTGGAGCATCTCAAAATCTTTTAGAATTATTTACAGTAAAAATTTCAAGTCCTAACTCTAAGTAACCATCATCATAAGCTCTATTTTCTGATTAAAATTACAGCTTTGACCTTTGATTTTGTTTGAAACTTTTAACTGACCAAAACTTGTCATAAAAGTATGAAACCGGTGGGGCTTGAAAAATATTTCTTTGAACTTGACTCTAGACTCAAAAACTGCTCAGTTTCGTTATGTTTTGGTCGAGGTATGGCTTTTATAAATCGACACAGAATTCCAGACAGAAGCTGTTAACTTACTGCAGTATACTAAAACATGAATATGATCATTATAAGATTACAGAAACCGTCATGAAACTTATCGGTTTATATAAATAACCCGGTTCTAACACGTTTGTGTAGAAATAAATGATTACAAAAATCATTATAAGGCTTATTAGTTTATATAAAAAAACTTATTTTAAAACTCATTTTTAAACCATATTATATAAATAATATGATCATTTCTAACAAGCATGTTAGACATGAAACGTTTACAAAACCGTATTGTTTATAAAATAAAGTCGATCTAACGTGCACATTGGAGAATTTAACGTTTACAAAAAACGTATTGTTTATACTAATAAACCCGGTCTACCACAAAGATTAGAAAAATTAACGATTCCAAAATCGTTTCAAAAACCAAACGATTGAACCAAAAGTCATTCGTTTTTGTATCATGGTAGAGGATTTAAGATTGTACCACAACCTCAATAAATCCAAACACAAAAGGTTATATTACATACATATTTCCCAAAAACAATATTTATAACATCATAATCTCTAAAAATATTTTTTTATTATAAATCCTTTCGTGAACCCGAAATCCTTATAAAAAATGGTTTTAAGATTGTACCAACAATCTTACAAATCTGTTTTAAGTTTGTAGGACATGGGTCACAATTTTATTAACAAATCTAATAAAAAAACAATAAACATACTCTCTTTAAACATTTGAGAAATTGTATTACACGAACCGTGTACAAATCTAAACGAAAATAAATATGAATTACAACATATTTAGATATACAATTCAAACCAGTATCTACAAAAGATAAAGTCTTCAACTTGATCTTTAGTAACGTATTCTTGTAGTCTCCTTAGCAAGATCTTCAAAAGATAGAGTAATCAACTTTGTGCTCGAACAAGGCCTTCTTATAGTCTCCCTTGTTGCAAGAAAGAACAAACGATGTTGACGGTGGTGGTTGAGACACGTGTTCAACACATTTCCCTTAAAACAAATTTTGCGCCTCTACTAAAGACGACGCGTCTATCTCCCAGAGTACAACAGCCGAAACAGTCCTAATAATATTTGTTCGGTCAATAAAGGGTTTCATTGATAACATGATGTTTACTGATTAAATATTGTTAATGAACTAAACATAACAAACAAGCTTAACAAGAAATGTGAATGGTATGGACACAAATCAATACATGGTAATGGCGTAAGAAGCAATAAACAAGAATAACATCACATGTTAATATATGGTCACAAATAAGTATACTTTAATGGTAGACAACAAAAGAGCAAGCAGAATAACGCATGTTAATGGTATATAGCTAATGCCAATACATGAATGGTCTATAACATAACAAACAAGAATAACAACACATGTTAGTGGAATGGATTAACACAAAAATACATGTTAATGGCTAACAATATGCCAAAGAAGATGAACACATGCATGTTAATGGTAATCAACATGACAAATAGAACAATCTTAGTGGTATAGATCCAAAATAGCAACACATGTTAATGACATAAGGACAAAATCAGTACATGCTTATGGTCCAAAGATATGATAACAACAAATGTTACATGCCTAAGGTCCATAATTTTTATATAAATACATTCCAAAATATTAAGGACTTCAAAAACTTCTTGTAGGAAATCGATTTACTAATGATCACCTTTCGATAAACCTAATTTACTATGTTATGTTTTAGGCTCATCGAAGTATTTGAAAAGGACTTAGGCTATTTGCACTTATCAGATAAGGTATATGATCCTAACAACTTTATGTGTATGAACTTGGATTTCCTCTACCTCGTAGGCAGAGATTTGAATTAGTTAATACGTGGAATCGAACTTGTTATTCTTATACTGAACTCTGAATGTGAATTCTGACATGTTACTCTAAACATTATAAAAAATTAATCACGTACTGCCAGAGATGGCTCACGCGCCCGAGAATACACCAAGTAAAATTGTAGTGTTAAAATTTGTAGGAAAATAAGGATATGAAGGTGATGGAAACGAGTAGAGAAAACTTATCTCTCTATAATTCCTAACATATGGATGTTCAAGTCTTCACCACTTCTCTAAGAATTCTTCATGCATATATTTATGTCTTTTTTCTTGTATTCTTTTTCTTGTAGTTTTCTAATAATTCTAATGAGACACATAGCCTACCAATTTTTTTTGAACAGCCAACTAAATCACCGGATAAGCATCCTGATATGCCCTCAATCGGGCAAATGCATCCCCTCCTCCATAACGGTCAGAATTGGTTGCATACCCGAGCCACCAAGCCACTAGTTCCGGGGAAAACCCACTGCCAGAAGGCCCACTGCGGTAAAACCCGGTTAGGCTTGGTTTCAAACTGGCGACCTCTAGAGAGATCTAGTTCTAGACTTCATTGCCAGCACCAATGTCCTTCCCTTAATTGATGATTTAATTAGAGACATAAAACTCTAAAAAAAGGTTCACTAAATTAGTGATTAATTAGAGACATAAAAACTCTAATAAAAGCTAATCAAGTGATATAAAAACTCTATTCAAGAATTTGTCACCATAAAGAGTCCCATTAATTATTTACTAAATTAATTTCCCTTCCCATTATTTTAATTTTCCAACATATTTTTACCGGCATACAAAAAACCTGATTATACCTTCAACTTTATTGCATGAAGTTATGAGATGAAATAATTTATCATCATCAAGTAACTAGAAATAGTACTACAACAAAATGATTGGAAAACTAAGAGCATTCACATCCAATCCACCATCTCAACCCCTACCTCCAAAATTTAAAAAAATCTTCTAAATATTCACTCCATCCTATCCTCTATTTCATCTTTCTAACCCTAAATTCTAAAAAGACTATACAATAACTTTTCATGTATGAAAAGCTACTGTACCCCCTCATCTTCAACCATTTCAGCCCATATCATCTTCTCCCTCCCTCGTTCTTTTCCTTTCCACCTGGTATCGTCAATTTCATCTCATATTAGGTGCCCTAACTCCTATTCAAAACAATCGTTCCAAAACCCTTAATCTAAACCATATCAACCACCGTACGCCGTCTTGTCTCCATCTCCGGTGATAACGCCGCCGTCAAAACTCCAAAGCTCACTGTTCTAACTGCACTCATTGCTTCAATCTCGTCATTTCGTTTCCATTTTTTTCTATTAAGGTAATCTGTTACTTGTTGATACAGTTATCGGTGTTTTAGTGTGTGTAATTGTGTATATTGTTTATGTCTGATTTTGTGTAATAACTAAGTTTGATTTGTAAATCTGTACTTGTAGTGATCTGAATTAGTTGCTGAATGTAGAGTGAATTAGGTTTGAATCTCCTATTTCTAGTGAATATGAAGAGTGAATTAGGTTAGTTATGTAAATGATCGTGATTACGAAGATGCTGTTGACAAATTAGTTGAGCATTATGTAGGAGATTTTAGTTTGTAGAGTGTAGTAGGAGTATTATGTTGTTTTTAGTGCAGATCTGTGTGTTAGGTTTACTATGCTTAAGCTTTTAGTTTGTGATGAGATGCTCTTTGATTAAGCTTTCAGTTTGTGTACGGGGCTTTGTTCTCAAATAATACAACTTTCAAACACTATTATGTATCTCAGTAGATGTTAAACAAATTTTGTTTCAATATATTTTTTTTTTGTTCTTTTCTCTCTATAGGTACTAGTATTGATTTGCAAGTAAATGTGCTCTTTTTTGTTTCAATAACGTTAAAAAGAGAAGGACGGTTAAATAAATGATCTTTGTATCCTATTGTAGCTTTGAGTATGGATTCACAAGACCAAGGTATGTACTACACCAACCTTCTTCATGGAAACTCTATTGTAAGCCTTGACGACTCTCCACCCTTACACACTAATCCAATCAGCTAAGAAATCAACAAGGGGTGTGAATTTCATCCCGGAAGAAGACAAGCTAGTTGTCTCCGGCTGGCTTAATCATTGCCTTGATGCCATTCAAGGAACAGATCAGAAATACTCTCAATTATGGGAAAAAATCTTTGAGTACTTTCAGCAACATAAAGAAACCACAACCGAGCGAACGATCAAGTCCTTATCAAATCGATGGTCTTGTATTCAAAAGGCCACTAATAGCTTTTGTTCATGCCTAGCTCAAGTTGAACGATCAAATCAAAGCGGCATGACTGAGCAGGATAAGGTACAATAATCCACACTCAACTTGTTTTAGTAGTATTTTATAACACTTTCTTTTGTTTTTCTAACTTGTATTTTATTTGTTTAAATGCAAGTTTGATAAGGCGAAAATTATGTACCAATCAGAAGAAAAGTGCAACTTTCTGTTCGAGCATTGTTGGAACCTATTAAAGGACCAGCGGATTATGATAATGGATGTGAGCGGTATGACGCTTATGTGGCGGAAGTTCGTTCAATGGCAGAATCTCAGAACATGCCACCTTGTACCATGTTTGTCCGAATGCTTGCTCGGACCAGTGACAAAGGGGTATGATATATACTCTATTAATCATGTATTACTATCTTTGATTAGTTTTTATATTCTCGTTTGTAGTATCTTTACTGAGATTCCTATCATTAGTTTTTATATTCTCGTTTCAGGGCAATATATTCGGTCTACACTTCCATACATTCGAACTGAGATTCCTATCAGGCTACACTGGAGAGAGATGAAGCTCTCAAGCAACTTGATGAGCAAAAAGCTGTAAACGATGATTTTAAACAGACGATTACAGGAATGGAAGAGGAACTGGAAGATTTGTACAAAAAGTTAGCAGCGACACTTTTAGCAGCAGCTGCTTCACTGGCATATGTTGCTCGAGCCCGCTGAAGCGATCCAAATTTTGAGGTCAATTTTACCAATCTTGATTGCTGTTACCGAAAGGGTTTCTTGTAAACTCGCTTTTGTGGTTATATAATAAAATTTGTTCTTTTGCAATGGTTCTATTGCAGTTGGGTTTTGACCCATAACCAAAAGTTTTGGCTATTGAAAATGTAAAACCAATAGGTTGGGTTAATTTTGGTTTTACTCAATTCGACTCGACTCATTTACCAATGCTTCAACTAATGTTTTCAGATGTATGGACTCAATTTCACCGAAAATCTTTGGTTACTGTGATCGCAGTTGCACAAACTCGAATATCCCTTTTTACATATGCGTTCTTTTCCAATAAATTTTCTTCCCTTTTTATATTTCCCAGTAAAATTGTTTTATACAAGAGTGAAGGTCCCTCAGTTTGTTATTTTCACTTTTACCCTCTTATTTATTTAATGGAACTAGCTTGAACATTCACATGATATTAAATGGAACTAACGTTTTGCTTTATTTCAGGTTGCTGACTTTGAAAATTAGTGTAGCAGTTTTCATTTCTAATCCTTTGGTTGTTTAAGCAAGGTGATGAATGTGGTAACCTAGCAGAATTAGGTGCTTCGAATCTCAATGTGAATTAGTCATTCAGTAATTTCTCGTTTTTAAGGTAACAGTTTTTTTATACCGCGTCCAAAATGCATTTTAACGCATCAAGCCTTATAATGCATCGACGGAGATTTCAGATGAGTCAAAATAGTGGGTAGTTAAGATTGTAAATGAAAGAAAGAGAAAAAATTAATAAAAAACTTAGAGATAAATTTTAAAAAGTAGTGATTTTAAAAATTAGAGAAAAAATATATAAAGGATAGGATGTGGAGGGATTTTTAAAATGGGAGATAAATTTTAAAAAGTAGTGATTTTTTGTTAAATTATAGGGTTAAAGATAATGGAGTGAATGTGAATACTCTAAGGACACATACAATTGACACCATATTCCTTTTCTCATTTTTTAAAGGGCAATTTTTTAATCACTGTTCGTTCTGTGGAACTTGAACATAAGATCTTCTCCTCTCAAATTCAAATGTTTAAAACATTTACTTTTACTAATGGGTCACCACCCTATTAGTTTCTTTTCTCATGTTTAAATAAGGAAAATGGAACTTGTTGTTTATTTTAACTTATATATTGAAGTCTTTATTCTTATACACCAAATTATATGGAAAACTTGAATAAACGTTATATTTGACGGTTTACTATTTATCTCATATTTCATATACGTGAGTGGAAAAATGTATTATTTAATTGATTACAGATATATATGAAGAACTAGACGTGGAAAGCTTTTATAATATATATATATATATATATATAGGATAAGGATCATTACATATATATATTATTTAAGTATAATTTATATTTATCCCATATATATATTGGGTTTTTTCACATGTTTATCAAAGTTATTTTATCCATATAAAATAAAACGCAGCGGAATATTTGTTTAAAACATGTTACTTTCTTGATATAAAACCCATTTTATATGTAAAACCCAATAACCGGATTCATATATGACATGCATGCTATCAAAAATACAATCATATGGTGTTTAAGAATACTACTATTCCAAGAGCTAGAAGATATGAAAAAGATGATATTCTTGAATGAAATCTACAAAGGAGAAGACCTCAAGCTTGCATACCCCAAGCTTCTAACGAACACCTTATGTTGCTAGGATTTGTACACTTGAAACTCACTTGAAAATCCCTCTTGATCAAACCACCTTTGGCCGAAAATTTTGAGAGAGTTTTTGAGTTCTTGCACTTGATAATTCTCTTGGAAAAATTAATCATACATTCAAGTCTTGCAACAACTTTTCTTAGAAGAATGAGAGAGAAGGTTGCCACCCAAATTGCCCAACCAAGGATCATCTAAACATGCAAAATGCATGCATTATGATTGGACCAAAAAATTGGTCTTGGGAAGTACATGAGGGGGGGGGGGGGGGGGCACATGTTATTTTATAAAAAGAAATCAAAATTTCTTTTATAAATTTTAGTCTTGTTTATTTTATAACCTTTTATAAAATACAACATCTTATGTTTACAAGACTTATGCAACCTTTTAAAATGTTATTTAACCCATTAAATAACAAAATAAAATATTCTCTCAAAATAAATTATCCATATAATTTATTAGTTTATCAAGTGCAATTATTTAGAAAACAAATTTCTAAATATTATAAGTGTTAATATTTATTTGTTTGACCATATCATAAATAAATATTATAGGTGTTTGTCTAGCTTGTTATTGGGTATGACCCGACTTGGATCATAACGTACTAGCCACGTCAATTTAATATGTGTCTTGGGCATACAGAGTCCAACAATATATATAGGGTAGGGTTCATACGAGAACCACCTTTATTGCGAGAACCGCGAGAACCAATGTGAATACAAAAAATACCTAAAAAACTAAAAAACACACAAATTTTTTTTAATATTTTTTTAAAGAAAATCGCTCTATTTCGTTACCAATAAAAAAAACTTTTTTTCGAGTAATAATTATCGATGCACATGTGCATATGTATCATTTCTTGGACAAATTCCGTAATATATAACAAGTAGTAGACAAATGCACTTTAATTTACACTAGCATCCGTAATACACTACTTTTTACATTACCAATATTAAAAATGCACATGTGCATCATTATGTATAACCATGATATAACGTGTTTTGATACAAAAAGTTTGTGATTTTAAATGATGAAGTAGGCACAAATACATGTTTTTTGGTCAGTTATATCTAGTGGTTGATGTTTTGATTATATTTGTCACTTTATGATGTAATATGTTGTTTGGATGGTATAAAGGGTGTTGATGTACATTTAATAAAGTGAAATATTAGTGATGGTATTGTATTATGGATGGTAGTAGGTAATGGTATTGTATTACGGATGGTAGGAGGTAATGGTAGTGTATTATAGATGGTATAATAGATGAAAGAGAAAGTGTATTCAAAGTAGTGTACCAAACCAAGTTATAACATGTTCATACATATAGATGCACATCTGCATTTCTAATATTGTTAATGTAAAAAGTAGTGTATTATGAATGGTAGTGTAAATGAAAATGCAATTTTCTAATATTAGTAATGTATTACGGAATTTGTCAAAGAAATGATACAGATGCACATGTGTATGGATAATTGTTACTCGAAATTTATTTTTTTTTGGTTTTTTTAGTGATGAAATATAGTGATTTTTTTAAAAAAAATATAAAAAAAATTCTGAGTGTTTTTTTTTTTTTTTGTATTTTTAAGGTATTTTTGGTTGTGTTCACATTGGTTTTCGCAGCTCTCGCAATAAAGGGTGGTTCCTAACAGATCTTTCTCCTATATATATATATAGAAACGGGTTCAGGAGAAAACGCTCAAAAGTGTGAGAACGCTTCCTGGCACAACACGTGTCACGCGACATAGAGAAGGGCGAAGTGGCTTTTTTGACCTTTCATATTTCTTTTTTTAAACGCGTGTCACATCATCTTTCCATTTTTTGGCATTTAATTAATACGCGGCTTTTTTATTGTTTTTAGATCAGGATCATAGTAAATATTTTGGCGTTTTAAGTATGTTTTGGCGTTTTTATTGTTTTTAGATCAGGATGCAGGCCTATAATGTAAAAACATCAGTAATTTTCTTGATGTTTATTATATCAAGTGTTGTGCCATGTAGGATACATGCCTATAATGTGACAGGCAATTATGGCGTTTTGAAAAGATAAATAAATTCAATTTTTCATGTAATGGCTTTTAATATAATAAATGTTTGGCAATAATGATACCGTCTCTTCATTTTATTGTTTAGCAATTACTGTTTCGTTCAATTTCATCTGTCAATTAGTGTTGATTTTTCCAGTAATACTTTGGCGTTTTTTGGGGTTTTATATAGCAACATCGTGCTTTGCTAGCATACGTTCTCACAGTTTTTCACACTATCAAGTGTTTTGATGTTTGTAGTTTTTGGCGTTTTATACTCAATTTTTTAAATTAGTAGAGAATTAGATAATAAACAACAGAGAATTAGATAACAAACAATAGAAAATGGAAAAAAAATTAAAAATTATAATCTAATTTCTCATCCAAATCTTCACTGTCATCAGCCTCTTCTACTTTAACCTTTTTGGCGTTTTGAACCTGTTTTTGAATACCTTATGTAGATCCTTATTTTCTTACATAACGCCTGTCTTTAGAAGATGCTTATTTTTTGTGGCATCCATTATTGTGGGTTGATATGTACTTGTTTGATGACATGTTGAAGACCAACGCCTGCTCTAATGTATTGATCCCATCATGCCATCAATATATCCATCAAGAATAAAGTGACATGATGTCATATCAGTGTCATCAGTCTCTTTTTCTTGAATATTTGTCCATCTCATTCAACAAAAGATTATAGAGATACCCAACTCAGAGAAGAATCCATTCAGTGAAACTTCATTCAGATCAATACTCAATATAGAAGAAACGAGGTTTTGCATCTGTGGCTTTTTTAACTATTATTTTTGGCGTTTTTAAAGTGAATGGTTTCTAGGAAATATGGCGTTTGTTTTTGGTTTGTGATCAGTTGATTGTGCAGAGACGTCTCTCTTATAGGATGTTTTTGGCGCGTAGTTTAGGCGGGATTTTATTTATAATAAATGATATTAATAAAGTAGCCGTCTTTTCAGTTACTGTGTATTTTTACTGTTTTTGTTCAGCTTTTTATGAGTTTTTAGGGTCAAAGACTTTTCATCTCCCAAGTTTGGCCTTTTTTAATGGCTTTAAGTAGTTATTGGCGTTTTTTTTCCATTTTTAGCTTTTATTAATACTTCTGCAAATTACTTTCATTATAGTTTGGGAGTTTTTGGCGTTTTTACTGCATTATGGCGTTTCACATGCATTATGACTATTTGGCGTTTTATTAATATAATGTATTTTTTTATTCTTAGTTGAAAAATACATAACAAACAACAGAAAAAGAAAATTAAAAAAATAAAAATAGAAACAATTCATCTTCCAAATCTTAATTGTCATCAGTCTCTTTCTTCTTTGAAGCATGTTCGCTGGTAGTTTGGCTTAGTCATGCTTGTGTTTTTGTGGCCGTTTGGAAAGACAAAATGACATAAGTTTTTTGTTTGAATATGTGTCTTCAAACAACTCATCACTGTCATTCGTCTTTTCATTCCATTATAATATTCATCAATAACAAAACACAAAAAATGACATAAGTCTGATACCAGCATCTTTTTGTTTATGATTTGTCCATCTCATGCAGCAAAATGTTATTTGAGTCACAGCACCTCAGGGAAGAATGCATTCTCCGAAACTTTGGCGTAGAACAATATTTGAATATACAAGAAACGATATTTGCCATTTTTGGCGTTTTACTGAGGAAATAGTGAATCTGAAAGAACCGTCGATTTTTTTTGGAATCTTTGATGTTTGAGTGTTTTGGCGTTTTCTAAGATGATTGGTATATAGTAAAATATGGCGTTTTTTGAGTATGTGTGTTTGATGTTTTGGGGATTTTGGCGTTTGTAAGATGAATGGTATATAGTAGAAAATATGGCGTTTCAGGTTCTGAGGGGTGTGTTTTTATGTCTGGGATGTTTTTGTTTATATAGGGTTGTGTTTTGGTCCGTAATGGTGTTTTATTCATTAGTATGGCGTTTTGGTATAGAAGTGTAAAGACCTTTTTACCCTTAATGAGGCGCGTCCACGTAATAAAATTGATGTTATTTACGAAAACGCCACCGCACCAATCTAGTCCATAGATTGTTTTATTCGAACGGTCCATAAGCGTTCTCACCGTTCTCACACTTTCTACCGTTTTCTCTAAATCCCGACCCTATATATATATATGTGTGTGTGTGTGTGTGTGTGTATGTATGCGGTAAAGGGTGGGGTTCGGCTACAAAGTCAATTTTTCCTACAAAGTGTACAAAGTCATAAAACACCACAATTTCAGACATAAAACACACTCAAAACCCACAAATAACAGAGTGAAGATCACTAAAACACAATATCCAAACCTTAACAGTCCATAAAAACTTCAAACACACTATCGTAGAACAATGAATATAAAACACAACATGATAATCAAGATAAAACACACTAATATTAGTCATTCGATAATCAAAGCCTTATAATTCAAATCACAACACAAAACCCACAAATATGATGTTTTAGCAATCTCCACTTTGTTATTGTGGGTTTTGAGTGTGTTTTATGGCTGAAATTGTGGTGTTTTATAACTTTTTACACTTTGTAGAAAAAATAGACTTTGAAGCCACCTTCCACCTATATTATATTTAAATAATATAGATGTGGATGAAAATTTCATTGTTAATTATTTTATAAACTCATATAAATAAAAGTTATTTATAAATTATGCCTAACAAACCAAAAAGTTAAAAGTAAATTTATATACACTCCCGCGGAAACAACAATTGCAATGGTCAATTATTTTTTTTTTTGCCAGCCAAGCAAACACAATTTATTAAAAAGAAACGCAATGGTCAAATTCATCGTTCGTTGTAAGGTATTATAATTTTTTTTTTAAATTTTCAGTTATTTAAGAAAGTTATATATTTAATCACTGTTTTAGCTTTCATCCATGAATTATAGTTTTTAATTTTTTAACGGTAAATTTCTTTTATTATTTGTCGTCAGTGGCCCTTGAACCTAAGACCTCTCCCTCTCAAACCCAGATGTTTAAGCTTTTGCCTTGATTAATGAACCACCACCTCATTGCTACTTTTAGTTTCTATTTAATTTAGAGATATTAGCCTCTAATAATATCTACTTGATGTTATTGCCCATTGACAGTTCACCTTTTTTTTTATTTCCCCTGACAGTCTCACCTTTTAACTATTTTTCCTCCACCAGTCCTCAGTTAAAAAAACTTCACGGAGTTAAGTTTTTTTCCGAATTACAAACTGACGTTTTAGGGATTTTGATCAGAACTAGAATACGAGACGAATGATGTAAAACTTACCTTGAAACGGTGCTCCAAACAACGAAAATTGTGCTTCAATTCGGGTGTTTAAACTTCCAATTAACAAAAATCAAGTCGTTTGGAGTACTGTTTAGAGGTAAGTTTTACATCAATAGACTTGTATCCTCGTTCTGATCAAAACCCTAAAGCGTCAATTTGTAATTCGGAAAAAAACTTAACGGAGTTAAGTTTTTTTAAGTGAAGACCGGTGGAGAAAAAATAGTTTGAAAGGTGTGACTGGCAGTGAGAATAAAAAAAGGTGGGACTGCCAATGACCAATGATGTTTAGTAGGGATTATTAGAGACCAATATAATATCCCTTTAATTTATATCGCAAATGTGTCGTAAAACTAGCAATGAAAACAAAAACTATCGATTTTGTCCGTTGCTAATACCTACAATATCTTTTAAATAAATAGTTTAAAGTATCATATCCAAGAAAGCAGGTGCTGTAGATTTTTTTTTTTTTTTTTTCTAATCTGTATAATTTACACAAATATAATATCAAATATTCTTTAAACGATTTGTAAGGAAAAAAAGTAGAATATATATAAAATGAGTCTAAAGCATCCCAACCACAAAGGAAAAAAACACAACACTTTCTTGTTCGGGTGGTTGCAAAAATTTAGGAATCTACACACTAAATCATTTCTCTTAGTTCGGGTTTTGTTTATTATTTATTTAATTTAATATAGAGTTCTTAAATCATTTATATGTTTAGGAATATATACCTACTAGTTTCTTTGAACAAATATTAAAATCTAAAATCATTACTAAAATCATTAGAGAAACTAAAAAAACTTTCTTTTTCCAAATATTGTAAACTCAAGAATATAAATCTCTAACTTTCGTATGGAAAAGAATATTATTCAGTTTATATGGAAAAAAGTTGATACAAGTTATAGTCGACTAGTCGTACGAGAAACCTTTTTAAAATTAAAGCAAGAAAGATAGTTTTGACTATGAGGTGATTTATCATCACTTATCTTTTTTTGAAAAAATAGGTGAAAATATCATTTTTCACAAATATAGGAAAATGATTTTTTTTCTATTTTGGACTAGAAATAAGTATAATAAAATGAGCGGGTTTTATATATTTATTTGTGGGTTTGTGTTCTATGTAGGAAGAGCTTCGCAACGAACTAAACCACGTCCAAAACCGAGCTAAGATGAATGAGATATCGATGCTCAAAGTTGGGTGTTTGAAACATTGAATGCTGAAACAAAAGTGAAAGTAGCACCTTGTCCCACATCGGAGGAGAGATGGAACTTAAATGGGTATTTAAGGTGGAACTCTCTATCCTTATTGTTTCATGGAAGCACACACTAAGTGTCCTCGCGGGGTGCTTCTGCGCTGTCAAAGAGCTCCTAAGTCGAAACAGTCAAAAGAGAATTAAAGAGAGGTTTAAATTGCATTAAACGTCTTCAATGCAATTTAATACGTCATTTAATTCTCAGTCAAAGAGCGTTAACTCATCAGTTACGAAGCTGAACTGAAACTGCACTGTCATTAAATGCTGGAAGCTTCTGCGCGCGCGCGCACAAGACACACTGGTGCGCGCGCAGGTCAGCACGCTCATGCGAGGTGCGTCCATCTGGCTCATTTCCATGCGCGCGTGCGCCACGTCACCTGTGAGCCTATACGAGCACGCCACACAGTCGCGCCGTATTGGCTCCCTCTGGTGCGCCGCGCACGACACAGCAGGACCCATGCACCATGCGCAACCGCGTGCCTTCGTGCCACTTGTACCCGCGCGCGGACTGCCACGTCACGCGCCTCGAACATGCATGCCACTTCACCACTTGGTCCTTGCAGCCTCTGTGATCCACCACGCGCACGTGGTCAAAAATACAAAGGCGGCTCTCAAGCGGCTCACGGCGATGCGAAGTGCAAAGTGCGTCATCAAAGCGCCACATTGCGCCTCATCGCCCACACCACGCGCGCGCGCGAGCGAGTGCGAGTTAGGGTGCTCCGCACCCTTCGCGAGGACACTTAGTGTGTGCTTCCATGAAACAATAAGGATGGAGAGTTCCACCTTAAATACCCATTTAAGTTCCATCTCTCCTCCGATGTGGGACAATGTGCTACTTTCCCTTTTGTTTCAGCATTCAATGTTTCAAACACCCAACTTTGAGCATCGATATCTCATTCATCTTAGCTCGGTTTTGGACGTGGTTTAGTTCGTCGCGAAGCTCTTCCAACATAGAACACAAACCCACAAATAAATATATAAAACCCGCTCATTTTATTATACTTATTTCTAGTCCAAAATAGGAAAAAAATCATTTTCCTATATTTGTGAAAAATGTTATTTTCACCTATTTTTCCAACAATCCCCCACATGAAAAATGCTATTTTCATCAAATTTCCAACAATCTTATCATTAGAAATGTGTAAGAGCACTAACTATATACCATTTTTGGTTCCTCAACCATCTAAACTATCATAATAAACATCAAGAGTGGTTGGGTTGCCAGGTAAAATTCCTCATCACGAATGTGACGAATGTGAAATACCGCCGCAAATACCCCTTTCACGGTTGTGATGGGTTTGGTCGTGATGGCTATCATGGTTGTGGAAGAGTGTGGACTTGACTTTGATACTGATAAAAGGAATGAGATGTTAAATTGTGATTGAGTGTGATATTTATTTAATATGATGGATGTAACAAGTGTGACGAGTGAAATTTGAAAAAAAAAAGTAAAGTTGTCAAATAGTGATTAGGTGTGCTAGTGTGATAGTTGTGATGGGTATCCCATCCACGCTAACAACACAATACAAGAATTTTAGTTGATACCAACTATATCCGTCAGAAAACATGGCATGTAGAGAATTTGTTGACGGGTTACCGAAAGATGTTACCTACGATTACCAATGGAGATTTGACAACTCACATGTTAAGTCACCGACATATGAAAACAAAATTTTCACCAAGAGACCACTGACGTATAATTACAGATAGATCGTCGACTGTTTCTTCCATTAGTGACATGTTTTTTATATTAAAAATATATAAGAATGCATTTTCAGTTTTGTACAAATAACACCTTTTACAAAAAGTGTTTGTACATACAAGAAAAATCTTATTACAATCTAAGTCCATTTCTTTTAACATAATATGTTTAATACATGAGATACAATCTAGCTAAGTAGTGAGAGGTTCTTCAAGTGGTGGCATTCGTTATGGTTGTTGGTCCAACATTTCTTCAAGATGCGATCATAGTAGTTCTTGGAATTCCTTCTGTCAAGCTTCATGTTGATTTTTATTTGCAGGTTCTCGTGCCTCTAGTTCCCTATACATCACTACAGTTGTTCTCGTAAGACGGTAATCTACAAACATGAAACAAATGGTTATTAGTTTGCTTACAATAAAACAACTACATTATATAATAATAGTTGCATACCTTTAGATAAGGATGAGGAACGTGAGATCTCATAGTACTAGAAGTGTCGACAACGCTAGAGATAGAAATCATAGCATAGTATGGATCGTGTGGTCCCAAAGCCAAAAAGACGACATGTCTTCCTGCCTCCAGCACTTTGATCTCATAGTTGTAAATGAATTGCCTCCAACAATTTGATCCCATAGTTTATAAATCTTCGACAACATAACACATATCTAACATTTTCATTACATGTATTAAACAAGTATCCCAACGCTTGCCCACCAATGACTTTATACAACCACAAAAGCATGAGTAATAATATATTATTGCTTTTGATTAAAAAACGTAGTCTTAATTGATGCGCCCTAGCACTATGAGCAACGATTATGCCTCATCACTTGTTACACATGCTTAAAAGATGTGCCAGCTATTGTTGGTGAGTTCATGAACTTATACATGTTGTAAATAACATTATTTCCAATCATTCATGACTTGTACCCGCCCATGTCATCATAACCTCACGTCACCACTAGCACCCAAACATGGGGCCCCGTGACGGTGTCACCCTGCAACTTCAAACATCACACAGTCAATGCCCACTGTACCACATGTATAGTACCAACAAATTATGTTGTAGCGACACGTATAAGGGACCACATATATCATGTGTATGTTTGAATAGGTTATATACACGTGTTACACATTCATAAGTACATTTATAATAATTACTGGTTAGGACAAGCATGTTCACATTTGGAAAGCCTTCATAAAACTCATCTGTGTAACAGTTGCTAGCACAATCAGGTATTAGTTACTAGTACAATTTGATAATAGTTGCTAGCGTAATTAAACCATATCTCTAGGTTATGATACATCTAACTAGTTATTATCATGGTTGGATATTGGTTAACGTTGTCTTGTTTGAGCATGGTTGATCAGTCTATGCCTAACTAAGGCTATGCTACCCAATACTCACCCCTAATAATAACCCTAATACCTAAAAATAATAATACTAGCAATACTACTAATACTTATATTACTACTAATAATAAATAATAATTAACTAGACATATTTTAAATGACCATCTTACTCGTTACTTACTCGTCCGATGATATATGATATATACGTTTTATACATTTTTGTTTTGCCTACATAACGGGGTGTTACAACTCTACTCCCCTTAAATTAGGTTTCGTCCTCAAAACTTGTCAAACCATGAATAACCAAGGGGAGGATTTCTCTATCTCGTCTTCACTTTCCTTTACTTGACATATGATCATTTCATATGTATCTATTATATTAACACATGTTTTATCGTCTTATGGCATAACTGATTTATTTTGTGTGTAGAACCTTAATATGTTGCTCAAGGGATTTAGTTTTCCAATGACCTTTATATCCACTAAAGATGCATGAGTAGTCGTGTCCACAAAACATGATAATTATTGTTGTATGAAAATTTTGTGAGTGACAAATTGGAATCCTAATTACCCATAAAGTCTATAACACATGTCATTAGCATGCATTCGAGCATTCAAATCATATTGCTCCTTTTAAAGGCGATATTTCCATCATCACTTTATTACCTACTTGAAATTCTAAGAGCTTACGCTTTTGATTTGTATAACTCTTTTGTTGATTGTGAGCACTTTTCATACTTTCTTTAATATACTTTATATTTTTAGTTGTTTATTGGATAATTTTAGGTCCACATAACCGACTTTTGCCTATTTCAGTATAACAGATAGGAGTCCTATACTTCCTTCAACATAACACTTCATAGGGTGCTCCTTTTATGCTAATATGATAATTATTATCGTATGAGGATTCGATCAATGGTAGATAGACGTCCCAACTACTACCAAAGTTGATTACACATGTATGTAGTATATCTTCTAATGTTCTGATAGTCCGTTTACTTTGCTAGTCAGTATAGGGGTGGTATATAGTGCTCGATTTTATTCAAAATATGCGCACTATAGAAACTTTGCCAAGAATCTCGAGGTGAAACGACTATCTTTGTCGGATATGATTGAGATATGACTATTTCACGAGACTAATCTTGTTAATATAGACTTTGGCAAAACATTTCTATTTTATAGTCCTTTCGGATAGGTAAATAGTATATTGATTTGGTAAACCTACATATCATTACCTAATATAGTATTGTGTCCATGACTCGAACTCGGGAGTTAGTAACAAAGTCCAATGTTACTTTCTCCTATTTTCATTTTGCGATTTCAGGCTGTAGATAGCCAAAATGCTTTTAATGCTCTATATTAACCCTTATGCAGGGAAGGCATTCTTGATGTACACTCTTTATTTAGTCGGTTGTAGGTAGCTAGAATGCTTTTAATGCTCTAAATTAACTCTTATGCAAGTAACTATTATGCAGGGAAGGCATTCTTGTTGTGCATTCTTTATTTAGTCTAAGCGGTTTATCTTAACACTAATTCTAGATGCACGCATTCTTATTGGTCGGAGACATTATTTTTTACTGAGTGCATCCACAACCCCGTTTACATTACAAACTAAGTTCATTAGATCCATGAATGCTACAAGTGTATTGTTCTTATACTAATGGCATCACTAAGAACTCATAATGACTGCATTCAAATTTTTATAATAATTTCACATACACATCTCCTGTCTTTCTTCTTAACAAGGAATCTGAGCTTGCGGGTTTGGGCTACAATGATGTTTTATCTCTTTTCCATTTGTTTCTAGATACGGCTAGTTTCTTTTTGTTAAGCAATCTAAGTCATGGTATATTTCTGGTGCACACTATGTAAGGTTAATAGAGAGCTAAGCAATCCATTTCTGCTACTATATTGAATTCTCCCAATTTCATATGCACCAAATCTATAGGTATATGGTTATTGTCAAGCTTATCGTATAATTCTGAATGATTTCAATTATCTCCTTTTTGACACCCATTAGTCATTTGACTATAAAGGTATGGTTAAATTTCTAGGATTCTTAATTTAAATAGGGTTTAGATATGGTTGATACTAAGCTTCTATTCACACCAGTTTTCACGAATCAGAGAAATTCTTAAGGGCTCTAGCTAAATGAACTTGCGGATTTCTAATAATTAATCCCACATGCCTCGATTTTTTATTTGTTTCTCTATTATACCATCACGTAAGGAACTAACCTAGCTGCTTTGTTAGATTTCATGACATATTCTCTGTATATCTAATTTCCCCACTTCTAGTTTGAAGATTTTTATTTCTAGTTGTTCTATTTCACTTAAGGGTCATAATTTCTTAGGATATTCTTGGGTGAATTCTTCCCAACTCATTTGTTTGGAGATGTCTTTTCCTTTGCTACATAGTATACTATTCTTATAATTCAGTGCTTTTGATTGAAACCAATGCATCATGAATTGAACTCTATTGCTTTTCGCACAGTCGTATATGTTTATGACATATTCCACTGGACTAAACAACTCGTATGCCTATATAGCTCCTATATTGACATCAACGGTTGAAGGGTTACAAAACATGCCTGACTCGTAAGTACACTCCTTGTACTTATCTTTCTTTCTCCTAGTTTCTTTATCTATAGACTTAGTCATAAGTAACGAAAAACTTATCTCTAGTTTATTCTCTGGGTTAGTCCTTGGATGAGTGGCATCCATAATATTGGCTACTTTGAGGATTATTCTTTGAATTGCTTCCTAGTTAACTATAGTTCATAGAATTAAACAAAATCATATCTAAAGCGCTATGTTATTTGCGTCTTAACTCGGCCCTGTAAATCAAAATAATAAGAAAAGGTAAGGCAATATAAGGTAAATAACAAACGTAAAAAAAGATAAACGTAGAAGAAAACGATAGGTACTCTGCCGATTTTGTCACACCCTGACTTTTGCGGAAGCGTGATTATGGTGTGACTTTCTTAATACCATTGCATTCAATCATAACAACACTATATGATAAAACCATTAGATATTCATCCATAAATTAAGTTTGAAAATACCACAACATAATCGTCTGAAACGTAGACTCCAAATTTAATTTACAAACCATAACATGTTTTAAAGAGTTCACGAAGACTCGACAAAAGACCTTAAATAATACCGAGTTTAGAACCATGTATTTCGACCAGGATTAAGATACATCTCCTAAACCCTAACGACTTCGGATGACATCTTTTTATTCATGACGCAGCTCGGAACATGCAAACACCCGCCAGATCAACTTAATTCCCTGAAATACATGTAATTTGAAAACATCAACAAAAGTTGAGCGAGTTCATGTGTTTGTCTGTGTATATGAATAACCTTTAAAGTATGTCTGTACGTATGTAAGTCCTGGTATGAGAGCATTAAGGAAAAACAGATCACCAATGGCTTGCAAGGCCAATGGTATGTGTGAAGTGATGCAGGAAAACTCAAACCTAGCGGATTTTGCCACGGCTTCAGTATGTGGACACAGTCACCACATGGGCCACCCTGGTCCTCATGGGTGTGGGCTCGCTACACCCAAATAGATCTATCACTCATGTCCCTCAGTCCTACGACGAGGATTAATGGCCTTAAGTGTTGTACCCACCACTCACATGATCAAGTAGTAACCTTCCTTAGCTAACCATACCATGTATAAAACGTTTGTAAACAATTGTAACATGTATTTCACCCCCGAAGTTATAAAACTGAAAACAGTTAAAAGAAAATGGGGACATGAACTCACTGTCTTGCGTCTTCGATAAGCGTAACTCAAGCTCCTTCAACAAACACGACTACCTACAATGTACTAAGGTCTATTAGACGAACGGGTCGTGCCTTGTCTTAGTATTAATGTTTTTGAGTTACGTTTCTGATATCATTCCAATTTATATAATTATTGTCAAAATAATTAATATTTCAACTTAAATTATATTTATAAATTTTGGAATAATTGTCAAACAATATTTTCGTAATAATACTTCTCAAGTATTTATACTTATATTTCCTTCCCAAGGATGGGGGTATCTTATACATGTGTATTTTGTCATATTTTGGGGTCGTATTCCGGTGTGTGTTTATACGTACGAAAATACGTATTTTCTTGTAATTGTTAAGTATTCTTATACTTGATTTTGTGTTAAACTTTCCGGAATATTATTTCTAATAAAAGTCCACTAATATATATATTTCCCAAAATATATATTTAGGAATTATTACTTAGAAAAATTATTCATAATTTTTCCTTTTGGCAAAAATATTTGTAGTTCCAAAATAATATATTTTCAAGTCTAACTTTAGAAAATATATATAAACTTATTTTTATCCAAAAATAATGTATTTCAAGTTTATCCAAGAAAATATATATTTTTTCCCAAAAATATTATATTTCTTAGTAATTCCCAAGAAAACATATATATTTTTAATCGCCAAAAACTATACATTTCCTTCTTGTCAAAATACGATTTAACTTTGTGATAGTCATAAAAATCATATTTTCATTTCTTGTGTCCAAAATATTATTTACCAAAAATATATTTATAAATGTATTTTCCGGAATATTTTGTAAGTTACATTCTTTCGTTCGGTTTCCCAATATTATGTGTGTAACTTACATATTTGTTCCTTGAGATTTTTGGTAATATTTTGGATTGTAATTTCTTGGTATTTTGTTAAGTTATATTACTTTAACCCTAAAATAATATAACTAATACACAAAGTATACAAATATTCACACACATGTGTCTTCTAAATATATATATCTAGCCACTCTTATTTATAAAAACCAACCTCCAATATTTGTATTTTTGTAACAAAAATTATGGCAAACTTTGTATGAAAATCATGGTTAAAAATATACTTGTAAATACTTGTTCAAGAATATTTTTCTAAGTGTTTACATTTTTAGAAAATTTTGCCATAGTTTCCCCTAAAAATGGAGGTTCCCATGCTTTCAAAGCATATCATTTTCTTTTAAAATCATCACAAACAATCAACAACTCAATCAACACTTACCAAGTGCCAAAATCATGCAATTTATACAACAACATGAACTTGAACTTTTATAAAAACTTGTAGTAACTTACTATGTTGTTAAGTAAGCCTTGTTACCCTTTAAAGTGTGGTTATTTGTTTAATAACATTATTCTTGAAGATTTTAGATTTTTATAACTTGTAAAATAATTTTTAAAAAATATTTCTTTTTGAATTTTTCTTGTTAGTAACATGTTTCTACACTTGATTAATCACTAGAATGTGATTAGTTTCTTTAGAACTCATGTTTATGTAAATCTTGTGATTTAACTTAGTTTCTTGAGAAAACTAGTTTTGAAATCAACCATGTTTATGACTAATAATATGTTACATACTTCATCATTCAAGAAAACACTTCATACTTCAAGTTCATGCTTACACATAAGGATGATCATCTTGATTTATCACATAATCATCCTCTCACTTGCTAGATCATGTGTTTAATCACAATCTAGCAAGCTTCTTATGATGATCAACATCATAATCTCAAGAAAATAACAATCAAGTATCATACATACACTAAATCAACATTGATTCTTATGTTATTAAGCTTTATGTGAAGGTTCATCTTCTTGTTCATTAGTGTTCTTCATGATTTGCAACATATATCATTTTTTAACCAACTAAATAAGAAGTAACAAAGGATCAAAACTAGCACAAGGCTAGGGATGAACTCAAGAAGATGAAGGTGATGAATGTGATGGATAAAGGCAAATGGTGAAGGTCCTTAAATCTCCAAAGCCACCAAGCTTCCTTATCTTGCTTCTAACACCTCGTGATGAGTATGGATTGTATGAAAATGAGATGAAGATGGTGGTGATGTGGGTGGTTGTTTGCGGCCGAGAATGGAGGAGAGGGAGAGAGGAAGAAGGTGTGTGTTGTGTGTGAAAGATAATGAAGGTTATAAACTTCAAGTTCTACATATAATCCATTTTAGATGTTTAACCCTTGGATAATATGTTCTCTTAGTACAAGACAAGATCAATTAACGTATCAAAATAAATCAAATGAAATCTTGATGGTGGGGCCATGTTTGGGCCGATTACATAGGGGGGGTATTAGCTTAGGTTAAACTAGATTAGTTACCATTTAGTTGAAAACCAAGTGTTTGTTACATGTATTAGTTACTAGATATTTTGTATGGGGTGTTATGATGTTCGGGGATCATAACTAGCTTGGAAACATTAAAACAATGCTTCTAGTATAATTTTGATGTTTCGGGTAGTATCCGGTTGTTCGGGTAGTATCCGGTTGTTCGGTTAGATACCGGTTCGTTAAAGTGCTAAACTATATCGTTTAGTGTTCTTTATGTACCCTTTTGTGACACTTTTAATTCCCGACACTTAGGAAAGCATTCAGGACCATTTAGTCATATTTTTGCATGATACTAGCTTGTTAAAATGCTGATTTTTGCTGAATTCAGCACTTTGGGTGAGTTTTAGGCACTTTCCGGCACTTAAACTATCACTTAGGAATGCAGTTTTGTGGTCCTTACTTCCCTACACACCATACTAGTGTAGTACTTAGTCTCTGGCCCATACTGGGTCTCAAAACACTGTCTGTCTATGTGCTGAGTTCTGTCAGCATTTTTCTGAGTTATCCGCTAACTGTGCTTTGTGCATCATTTATGTCAATATGGTTTGCATGTAATAATGATGTGACATTATGCAGTATGTGATGCACATGTAAGTATGATGCAGTAATCAGAAAGCAGTTAAGTATAATTCAGCACAGTCATTAAGCATTAATCAAGATTAATTAATTGTACGGATACCTGTATTTGTTTACGGTTGTCACATTCTCCCGCTGTTAAGAAAATTTCGTCCCGAAATTTTAGTTCTGCTACTAGCTGTAGGGGAGTTGGGGAACAAATGCGGGTACTTTGCTTTCATGCGGTCCTCACGCTCCCAAGTGAACTCTGGGCCGTTACGCGCGTTCCAACGAACCTTGACGAGTTTAACACTACTCCTACGAGTCTTGTTAACCTTCCAATCAGTAACCTCAATAGGTTCTTCGGTAAAGTGGAGTGTGTCGTCAATGTGAACTTCATCGGCAGGAATGACAACTGTTTCTTGAGTTGGACTCTTTTTCAGATTGGATACATGAAATGTATCATGAACTCCATTCAGTTCTGCGGGTAGATCCAACTTGTAAGCTACAAGACCAATCCTCTCCAGGATTTTGAACGGTCCAATGTATCGTGGGTTTAACTTTCCACGCTTCCCAAAGCGTGCTACACCTTTCCAAGGTGAGACTTTTAGTAAAACCATATCTCCCACTTCAAACTCCAAAGGTTTCCTTCTTTGGTCCGCATAGCTCTTTTGTCAATCACGAGCCGCCTTGATGCGCTCTCGGATCTGTATAATCTTATCTGTCGTCTCTTGAACCAATTCGGACCAACAAGCTGTCTATCACCCGCATCTGCCCAGCATAATGGTGATCGACACTTACGTCCGTAGAGAGCTTCAAACGGTGCAGCTTGAATGCTTGCATGGTAGCTGTTGTTATACGAGAACTCAACCAAAGGTAGATGAGTGTCCCAACTGCCACCCAAGTCCATTACGCAAGCTCGCAACATATCTTCTAGTGTTTGAATCGTTCGCTCGCTCTGGCCATCTGTTTGTGGGTGAAATGCAGTACTCAGATTCAACTGAGAACCAGAGGCATCTTGGAAGGATTGCCAAATCCTTGACACAAATCTTCCGTCCCTATCGGAAATAATCGAGATAGGCACTCCATGTCGTGCAACTATCTCTCTAAGGTACAGCTCGGCTAGCTTACCTGTGTTATCTTTCTCCTTGATTGGTAAAAAGTGTGCAAATTTTGTCAGACGGTCCATGATTACCCAAATCGTATCATGACCACTGGGTGTCTTTGGTAACTTCGGTATAAAATCCATTGAAATCTGCTCTCATTTCCACATGGGTATCTCATGTTGCTGTAGGAGACCTGAAGGCTTCTGATATTCGGCTTTTACCTTGGCACAAGTCAAACATTTGCCAACATACGTTGCAACATCACCTTTCAATCTCGGCCACCAGTAGAAATCCTTCAAGTCCTGGTACATCTTATCTGCTCCGGGATGGATCGAGTACCTTGACTTGTGAGCTTCATCAAAAATCACATTTCTAAGACCACCAAAGAGGGGAACCCAAATTCGTTTCATGAAACACAACGTTCCTTCCTCATTGGGTATCAACTGCTTCTCTATCCCACGAAGATATTCGTCCACAAGATTCTCCTTCTTAAGAGCTTCTCTCTGCGCAGCACGAATGCGCAATGAGAGGTCCGTTTGTATAATCATTTCCAAAGCCCTAACCCTTATGGGCTTGATTCTTTCTTTCCAACTCAAGGCGTCTTCTACGACATTCACCTTTCCTGGGTGGTACTTGATTTCATAATCATAATCGTTTAGCAACTCAGCCCATCGTCGCTGTCTCATATTAAGCTCCTTCTGATCGAATATATGTTGTAGGCTCTTGTGATTAGTAAAGATCGTGCATCGGGTGCCATACAAGTAATGTCGCCGGATCTTTAATGCAAACACCACTGCGCCTAATTCCAAATCATGCGTGGTGTAGTTCTTCTCATGAACCTTCAATTGGCGCAAAGCATAAGCTATAACCTTTTGTCGCTGCATCAGTACACATCCTAATCCTTGACGCGAGGCGTCGCAGTACACCACGAAGTCGTCGGTGCCTTCGAGTAGGGATAAAATGGGTGTATCGCAAAGCTTGTTCTTCAGCAACTGAAAAGCTTCCTCTTGTTTATCTCCCCATTCATACTTCTTATCCTTTTGAGTAAGGGAGGTCAACGGTTGAGCGATTTTCGAAAAATCCTCAATGAATCTGTAATAATAACCGGCTAAACCTAGAAACTAGCGGATCTCTATTGGTGTCTTCGGAGTCTCCCAATTCTTGATCGTCTCGATCTTGGTGGGATCCACATGAATTCCATCTTCGTTTACCATGTGACCAAGGAATTGCACTTCACGCAACCAGAACTCACACTTTGAGAACTTAGCGTATAATTTCTCTTTCTTGAGCAACTCTAAAATAGCTCTTAAGTGTTGCTCATGCTCTTCCTTCGTCCTTGAACAAATCAAAATATCATCGATAAACACAATCATGAATTTATCGAGATATGGCTTGCAGACTCTATTCATCAAATCCATAAACACTGCTGGCGCATTTGTCAAACCAAACGACATTACTAGAAACTCGTAATGTCCATAACGAGTTCTGAAGGCAGTCTTTGGTATGCTTTCCTCTTGTATTCGCAGCTGGTGATAACCTGATCGAAGATCGATCTTGGAGTAATAACTCGAACCCCGAAGTTGATCGAACAGATCGTCAATCCTTGGCAAAGGATACCGATTCTTAATGGTTAACTTGTTTAGCTCACGGTAGTCGATGCACATACGGAAACTACCGTCCTTCTTCTTAACAAACAACACTGGAGCTCCCTAAGGCGAGAAGCTTGGTCTAATAAATCCCTTGTCCAAAAGTTCCTGAAGTTGTGTTGACAGCTCTTGCATTTATGAGGGTGCAAGTCGATAAGGTGCCTTGGCCACAGGCGCGGCGCCTGGAACCAAGTCAATATGGAATTCAACTTGTCGCTGCGGCGGCAATCCTGGCAAGTCTTCAGGGAAGACTTCAGGATATTCCCTCACAACTGGGATATCTTCCAGCTTCGGCTCAGCGGCTTCCTTGTCCACAACATGTGCCAAGAAGGCAACACATCCTTTCCGCAAACATCTTCGGGCTTTCAAACAACTGATGATCCTTAGAGGCGTATCATGCTTCTCTCCATGCACTACAATTATCTCTCCATTCGCCATCGGAACGCGAACGATCTTCTCGTGACATACGATCTCTGCTCGGTTGCTCGACAACCAATCCATTCCAACTACCACGTCAAAGCTTCCCAACTCGACTGGCAGAAGATCAAGCGTAAACTCGTGCTCCCCGAGCTCTATTACAGAACCTCTAATTACTTCATTTGCTTCTACTAGCTTTCCATTAGCTAGTTCTATCGAGTATGGAATGTCTAGCTTACTAGCTACTAACCCAAGCATATTCTTAAATTCTAGGGATACAAAGCTATAATCGGCACCAGTATCAAACAGTACATATGCAAAGCGTTGGTTGATAGGGAACGTACCAATGACTACGTTCGGATCTTGGCGAGCTTCCCTAGCTCCAATGTTGAAAACCCTTCCCTAAGCTTGGTTGATTCTCGGGCAATCACGCTTGAAATGCCCAACATCTCCACAGTTAAAGCAACCTGGTCCCCGACCATTTCCATTTCCATTTCCGCCCTGGTTGTTGTTTGATCCACGGTTTTCATTACCAGTTGGGTTTCCATTGCCACCACGGTTTCCGTTACCGCCATTTCCTCCTTGGTTGCGGTTTCCATACCTATTTCCACCACGATTACCGTTTCCATACCCGTTGCCATTACCTCTCTGACCAACATTACCACGACCAGTACCAGCCCAGCACGTCTCCTTCGAATGACCATTCTTTCCACAAGACTCACATTTCCTAACCCTGCACTGGCCGGCATGAAGGTACTGGCACACATCACATTTGGGCAGAGTGCCCATATACCCTTTTCCTTTGTTTTCAACACCAGTCTTGACTTCGGCTGGTGGGTTCACATCCTTCTTCTTGTTAGCACTGCTGGTACCTTTCTTGAAATTTGAGAACTTCCTTTTGTTCTCACCTGACGACTCAACGTGAGTCTCCTTCTTCTTCTGGTCAGAGATTGAAAATTTGTTCAACCTGATCGCCTCTTTAGTCAAGGCCACACTTAGATCAATGGCCTCAGTGATCGTTGCAGGCTTTGATGTCGTCACCATGCTCATGATTTGGGGTGCCAATCCCCAAATAAAACGCTCAATGCGCTTAAATTCCGGATCAACCATGTATGGTACAACGTGAGATAGGTCATGAAATCTTTGCACGTATTCAGCAATCTTTGGACCATCCATCTTGAGGTTCCAGAATTCAGTTTCCTATTTTTGAATCTCAGCCCTTGAACAGTACTTCTTGCGCATGAGTTCCTTCATCTCATCCCATGTCATGGCATATGCAGCCTCTTCTCCCAAGGTCTGAACTTGGAGATTCCACCATGGTAGCGCTCCGTCTAAGAACAATCCAGAGATGTAGGTGACCTGGTGCTCCGACGCACACTTGCTCATTCTTATCATAGAATCAGTTTTCTCCGTCCATCTAACAAAAGCTACAGCACCCCTGGTGCCGTCGAAATTCAGAGGCTTACAGTCTAGGAACTACTTATAGGTACAGCCTGTACAAGCAACATCATTCACAGAAAGCATTAGCGAACGCACAGGGAATATTCAAATGTAACGTAATGTGTCTTTAGTGACTTAAACATTACCATGAGGTAGGTTACTTCCCGAGGTACCTCCGCTATGTTCATAGCGTAAGGCCTCGTGTTGTGATATTGCTCGTGAAATCCGTTCTTGTAGCTCAGCCTCTGTTGTAGGCAGCTGGTTGTCTCTTCGAGGAGGCATCTTCTAAAGAAGATTGTATAGGTCAGGTCTTATGCATATAAGTATGTAGTACGTGTATGTAATAACATTTACAACGCAAGTAAACACATAACATCACATTCATATCACCAATGTATAATTCAACAATGTATATAATGAGAATATTGCGATTGAGCTTGTATAAATCATCGACCACAAATACAGTTACATGTTCTACAAATGTATCATATCACATCAAAAGGGACTACAGGGTCACACTTCCCTTGTCCGAAATGTCTATCAATCTACAACAGTCATAAAATCAAAATGCGGTCTTCAAAAGGCTTCGTAAGCTAGGCTCAATAGCGACACTCTCATCAAAAGTAAGCTACCTGCATAAAACCAAAAATCGGCTATGCTGATGGTGGAGGAGGAGGAGGTGGAGGAGGAACGAAAAGTAAACTGCGCACATGCGTTAACTCCTCCTCAAGAGCATGAACGCGACGCAACAGATAACTAATCTGCTGCTCCATGGTAAGAAATCGAACGTCAAAATCTGGGTAAGGCAGAAGAGGAGCAGGTGGATTCGCAAAAGGTGACTGACATGAACAAGGTGGAGGACGTGGAATCCTCTCAAGCTCCATAACTCTACGACACAAAATCTCCTGCTGAAACTGCAAGGATAGGAGTAGCTCATCCCTCGTGTAGCCAATAAAGTGGGAGGGATGGTATGGATCAGAGACTAGCATAGTGTTCGGCGGAAACCATATGAGTGGCTCGCCTGACGGTGCAGAAGTAAAATGAGTAGCAGGTGTATACTATGGCATGTAAGGAAATGTGGCTGACACGTGTGGAACATGGCCAGGCTGCTAGCTGAACGGACCTTCCCCTGGACGGGGTGGAGGGATATCCTGCAAGAATGTGATCGGCAGGTCAGTGCGGTGAACATCGGATATAATCGGGTGAAATGGGGCAACATCAAAAGGTACATGTATGTGAGGGGGAGTAACATGCTCAACAAAAGGGGGCATATCATCATCATCCTCTATCCACCCATTGCTGGTGAATGCGTATCTGGGGTCTATCTGATCAGCAAAAGCAGCATGGTCAGCGGGTGCAGGGATCGGATCGGGTACAGGTGGTGCAACAACAGGTACAGGGTCATGGTCAGGCAGGGGATCAGGAGCAGGTATAGGCTTGGGTGCTGGCATCGGCTCAGGAGCAAGTGCCTGCTCAGGATCAGCAGGTATCGGCTCCAGATCAGCGGGTGCATCAAAAGGCTGATCGTCAGGAACAAAGTCAATCTCATGCCCAGGCTCAACGTCATGATCAAAGTCGTGTGGAACAACAGGTGCAACAGACAGGGCAGTGTCAGAATCAGAATTAGTGGGGTAACACTGCAATCCCAATGCATGCAAAGTAGTGGATGACACAGACTCGAAAGAATCTGGAGCAGAATGATCAGATGAAACCTCAACAACAGGAATCTCAACGAGTGGAACAACTATGACATCATCAGCTGGAACTCTATCACCCTGGGCAACCTCAGGGGGACCATCAATGAAAAGATCGACATCATCATCTGACAACTCATCAAAAGGCAAATCCTCGAGAGGAAAAGCCGCAAGAGGTAAAGGGGCGAGGATCGGAACCACGACATGCTCATCATCGGGATGTCCGAGGATGAGATGGTCCTGGTCAGGAATAGCAACAAGAAAGGGATCCTCGTCGGGTAAACCATCAGCATGCGGTACATCGTCGCTAAAGTCAGGTAATGCAAAAGGCTGGAAATCATCGTCATCGTCACTCTCAGTGTCGGAGGTAAAAATCTCAGGGTCTGGGACAATCTCATCGTCCGAAACAATGGCCATGGGGTCGACAGTATCTGACAGTCCACTCTTAGATGATGACATAGTGTCTGTAACAAAACAATCACAACATATGCACATATATCAACAATCATTATTAAGCATGTAAGTAATAACAATGTAAGCACGTATCCATCCTAGTCTTCCCAGACTACCCACTTAGTCTCTCAGACTGAACTACTTAGTCTATCAGACTAAACTCCCCAGTCTCTCAGATTGTCCCAACTAGTCTCTCAGACTACTACCCAGTCTCTCAGACTGAACTACCCAGTCTCTCAGACTGTCCCAACTAGTCTCTCAGACTAACTACCCAGTCTCTCAGACTGAACTATAAATGAATTCCTTGAAATGTGATTTGTGTCTTTTATTTGTAAAAATGTTTGTTTCCTGGATCTGGGCGTTTCGTGTATGCAATGAAAACATGTTGTGAAAACATTTTCGTGAGAGCCCTAATGATCGTAGTCTAGACTCGAGAAAGAATCCTAGTTCGCTACGATCGAAGCTCTGATACCAAGCTGTCACACCCTGACTTTTGTGGAAGCGTGATTATGGTGTGACTTTCTTAATACCATTGCATTCAATCATAACAACACTATATGATAAAACCATTAGATGTTCATCCATAAATGAAGTTTGAAAATACCACAACATAATCGTCTGAAACGTAGACTCCAAATTTAATTTACAAACCATAACATGTTTTAAAGAGTTCACGAAGACTCGACAAAAGACCTTAAATAATACCTAGTTTAGAACCATGTATCTCGTCCAGGATTAAGATACATCTCCTAAACCCTAACGACTTCGGATGACATCTTTTTATTCATGACGCAGCTTGGAACATGCAAACACCCGCCAGATCCACTTAATTCCCTGAAATACATGTAATTTGAAAACATCAACAAAAGTTGAGCGAGTTCATGTGTTTGTCTGTGTATATGAATAACCTTTAAAGTATGTCTGTACGTATGTAAGTCCTGGTATGAGAGCATTAAGGAAAAACAGATCACCAATGGTTTGCAAGGCCAATGGTATGTGTGAAGTGATGCAGGAAAACTCAAACCTAGCGGATTTTGCCACGGCTTCAGTATGTGGACATAGTCACCACATGGGCCACCCTGGTCCTCATGGGTGTGGGCTCGCTACACCCAAATAGATCTATCACTCATGTCCCTCAGTCATACGACGAGGATTAATGGCCTTAAGTGTTGTACCCACCACTCACATGATCAAGTAGTAACCTTCCTTAGCTAACCATACCATGTATAAAACGTTTGTAAACAATTGTAACATGTATTTCACCCCCGAAGTTATAAAACTGAAACAGTTAAAAGAAAAGGGGGGCATGAACTCACTGTCTTGCGTCTTCGATAAGCGTAACTCAAGTTCCTTCAGCAAACACGACTACCTACAATGTACTAAGGTCTATTAGACGAACGGGCCGTGCCTTGTCTTAGTATTAATGTTTTTGAGTTACGTTTCTGATATCATTCCAATTTATATAATTATTGTCAAAATAATTAATATTTCAACTTAAATTATATTTATAAATTTTGGAATAATTGTCAAACAATATTTTCGTAATAATACTTCTCAAGTATTTATACTTATATTTCCTTCCCAAGGATGGGGGTATCTTATACATGTGTATTTTGTCATATTTTGGGGTCGTATTCCGGTGTGTGTTTATACGTACGAAAATACGTATTTTCTTGTAATTGTTAAGTATTCTTATACTTGATTTTGTGTTAAACTTTCCGGAATATTATTTCTAATAAAAGTCCACTAATATATATATTTCCCAAAATATATATTTAGGAATTATTACTTAGAAAAATTATTCATAATTTTTCCTTTTGGCAAAAATATTTGTAGTTCCAAAATAATATATTTTCAAGTCTAACTTTAGAAAATATATATAAACTTATTTTTATCCAAAAATAATGTATTTCAAGTTTATCCAAGAAAATATATATTTTCCCAAAAATATTATATTTCCTAGTAATTCCCAAGAAAACATATATATATTTTTAATCGCCAAAATTATACATTTCCTTCTTGTCAAAATACGATTTAACTTTGTGATAGTCATAAAAATCATATTTTCATTTCTTGTGTCCAAAATATTATTTACCAAAAATATATTTATAAATGTATTTTCCGGAATATTTTGTAAGTTACATTCTTTCGTTCGGTTTCCCAATATTATGTGTGTAACTTATATATTTGTTCCTTGAGATTTTTGGTAATATTTTGGATTGTAATTTCTTGGTATTTTGTTAAGTTATATTATTTTAACCCTAAAATAATATAACTAATACCCAAAGTATACAAATATTCACACACATGTTTCTTCTAAATATATATATCTAGCCACTCTTATTTATAAAAACCAACCTCCAATATTTGTGTTTTTGTAACAAAAATTATGGCAAACTTTGTATGAAAATCATGGTTAAAAATATACTTGTAAATACTTGTTCAAGAATATTTTTCTAAGTGTTTACATTTTTAGAAAATTTTGCCATAGTTTCCCCTAAAAATGGACGTTCCCATGCTTTCAAAGCATATCATTTTCTTTTAAAATCATCACAAACAATCAACAACTCAATCAACACTTACCAAGTGCCAAAATCATGCAATTTATACAACAACATGAACTTGAACTTTTATAAAAACTTGTAGTAACTTACTATGTTGTTAAGTAAGTCTTGTTACCCTTTAAAGTGTGGTTATTTGTTTAATAACATCATTCTTGAAGATTTTAGATCTTTACAACTTGTAAAATAATTTTCTAAAAATATTTCTTTTTGAATTTTTCTTGTTAGTAACATGTTTCTACACTTGATTAATCACTAGAATGTGATTAGTTTCTTTAGAACTCATGTTTATGTAAATCTTGTGATTTAACTTAGTTCATGCTTCATCATAAGGATGATCATCTTGATTTATCACATGTTTATGACTAATAACATGTTACATACTTCATCATTCAAGAAAACACTTCATACTTCATCATTCAAGAAAACTCTTCATACTTCAAGTTCATGCTTACACATAAGGATGATCATCTTGATTTATCACATAATCATCCTCTCACTTGCTAGATCATGTGTTTAATCACAATCTAGCAAGCTTCTTATGATGATCAACATCATAATCTCAAGAAAATAACAATCAAGTATCATACATACACTAAATCAACATTGATTCTTATGTTATTAAGCTTTATGTGAAGGTTCATCTTCTTGTTCATTAGTGTTCTTCATGATTTGCAACATATATCATCTTTTAACCAACTAAATAAGAAGTAACAAAGGATCATAAGAGCCTTACTACTAGCACAAGGTTAGGGATGAACTCAAGAAGATGAATGTGATGGATAAAGGCAAATGGTGAAGGTCCTTAAATCTCCAAAGCCACCAAGCTTCCTTATCTTGCTTCTAACACCTCGTGATGAGTATGGATTGTATGAAAATGAGATGGAGATGGTGGTGATGTGGGTGGTTGTTTGCGGCCGAGAATGGAGGAGAGGGAGAGAGGAAGAAGGTGTGTGTTGTGTGTGAAAGATAATGAAGGTTATAAACTTCAAGTTCTACATATAATCCATTTTAGATGTTTAACCCTTGGATAATATGTTCTCTTAGTACAAGACAAGATCAATTAACATATCAAAATAAATCAAATGAAATCTTGATGGTGGGGCCATGCTTGGGCCAATTACATAGGGGGGTATTAGCTTAGGTTAAACTAGATTAGTTACTATTTAGTTGAAAACCAAGTGTTTGTTACATGTATTAGTTACTAGATATTTTGTATGGGGTGTTATGATGTTCGGGGATCATAACTAGCTTGGAAACATTAAAACAATGCTTCTAGTATAATTTTGATGTTTCGGGTAGTGTCCGGTTAGATACCGGTTCGTTAAAGTGCTAAACTATACCGTTTAGTGTTCTTTATGGACCCTTTTGTGACACTTTTAATTCCTGACACTTAGGAAAGCATTCAGGACCATTTAGTCATATTTTTGCATGATACTAGCTTGTTAAAATGCTGATTTTTGCTGAATTATGTTGAATTTAGCACTTTGGGTGAGTTTTAGGCACTTTCCGACACTTAAACTATCACTTAGGAATGCAGTTTTGTGGTCCTTACTTCCCTACACACCATACTAGTGTAGTACTTAGTCTCTGGCCCATACTGGGTCTCAAAACACTGTCTGTCTATGTGCTGAGTTCTGTCAGCATTTTTCTGAGTTATCCGCTAACTGTGCTAACTGTGCTTTGTGCATCATTTATGTCAATATGGTTTGCATGTAATAATGATGTGACATTATGCAGTATGTGATGCACATGTAAGTATGATGCAGTAATTAGAAAGCAGTTAAGTATAATTCAGCACAGTCATTAAGCATTAATCAAGATTAATTAATTGTACGGATACCTGGATTTTTGACGGTTGTCACAGATTTCGGTGCACTCATTATAACAAAGAAAAATAAAAATATGTTCAATAGTTTATCGACGCGTTCATTAAAAATACTGAATTAAAAAAAAAGCAAGTAAAAGTTAGCAAATCTACAAGGCTCACATTATTCTATGACCATTGTTAAACCTTCCCTACCTTTATATCTATAATACCTTATTAAGTAAACTGGGTTTTTTGCCCTTATGGTAATTTTGTCATGTGTACAAGTTTTCAGGCATCATGTATAAGACAGAGCAAGCCAATTTAGGGGGGTAATTTTGCCATTGTCCAAAAATTTAAGACATCTTTTGGGCATTGTAGGGATTTCATCCATGGAGTTTTAGAACCCAACATTTATTCACTGACTTGAACCGCCCAATTGCATATGCAGAGAAGAAAAGAGAACCAGAGAAGACAGAGAGCATAGCAGGGGTTGGAGAAGACATAAAGAGAACCAATTGCATATGAGTGAAACCGTCTGAACTTGATTCCGCATTTAACTCTGTTGCTTTTGTCTCGTAGTTCTCCCGAAAGAAATCAACATATGAAGAACCCATTTACATCCTCTCTTGGAATTTTTGCTGAATTCCAATTTATTTTTCTCCCAATTTTTTATTTGTCAGCAACAATCAATCCAATCCGCTATTAGAGTTTCGTCTTCTACAGTAATTTTTTGTAAGTCTTTTTTTTCAACTCATTTCACACACATTTGATTCGATTTGTTGTGTTTCCCCTTTGATTATTCACATTCTTGGTTAATCTGGTTATTGTGCATTAAAATGACGTCATTTTTTTATTATATTGATTTTGGAAAATAGGAAAAAATACGGGAAATATATTGGATATATTCAACATTTGCGTTTGATATAAGTCTATTTTTGCTTTTAGGTCACCATATTGTATTACAATTGCTTTTATGTTATATTTGTTCTAGAACTGATGCTCAGTTTTAGTAGATGTATAGAGAGAGATGGATTGTATATTAGCTATAGAAGAATATGGGTGTAATTGAATTGGTCAAATTTAATTTCGACATGATCATTCTTACATGTATGACCTTTTTTGGTTTAAAATTGTGGTTGGTTCTTAGTTGTGGGCAGACCTCCGTAGTTGTGGTGCTTCATATTATATTTTTAAACAACTTTAAGAATAAAAACTCAATAAGAGTTAATTACTGTTTTCGTCCCTGTGGTTTGTCAAAAATCACTATTTCAGTCCATTAGTTTAAAAATTGCGATTTCAGTCCCTGTGGTTTCACTTTCGTAACCATTTCAATCCATTATTCTGTTAAGTATAGGGACTGAAATGGTTACGTGATGGACTGAAATGGTTACGAAAGTGAAACCACAGAGACTGAAATCGCAATTTTTAAACTAATGGACTAAAATAGTGATTTTTGACAAACCACAGGGACGAAAAGAGTAATTAACTCAATAAATAATTATAATTTTGTATGTTCTCATAAGTTTACATGTGATGAGATAAGCTTGAATCACAAAATGTTTCATTTTGATTTATAGGTAAGGTAAGTATGCTGATGGATGATCTCAGTAGGTGAAGGAAGAAAATGAATGACCAACTTTTAGAGGTTTGGATCAAATTATTCCTCTTTTACTCATTTATTACAATCTCCTTTAGTTAATCTTTACATAATATATGTGATATCAATTTGAACTAGAGTTAACGAGTTTGCAAAACCATCTTTTACTACATCTTTAATTTTTTTAACATGTTATTTGGATGGTTTGTCCATGTAACCAATTTCAAAATGCGCTAATTTTTCTTTATCATGTTATTTGGACGGTTTGTCTATGTACGTCAGGTTACGAAGTACAATATTTTTATAAGAGCAAAATTGAAAGTTATAATTATAGCCAACAATAATGCTATCTATTTTAACCTTTAATTTGATGACGAATGATGTCAATATCAACATACAGGTAAATCCGCTGGTAGTTGCTCCAGTTATGAATTAGCCCATGTCCATCCTTCACAATGGACACGGTAGCTAGACCCCAGCCGATGTGTACGTCTAAGTGGCAGTGCATAGTCCAGGTACCTGAGAAAATAAAGATTAAATTGAGAATCATGCATACTTATTTGTTGAGGTGCCAATTCTGACGCATTTACATTTTATACAGTCAGTTTGTTTAAAATGGTAAACTAGAAAACATGGTTAGCTAGAAGTGAGACACATCAAATGGGTAGAACGGGTCAAAAGCGATCCAAAGTGTGTTTTTGTGTGAAAAAAGTGTTCTAGGTCAACCAAATCCACATAACATGCATTAAAATATGTATAAAATTACATTTTGTGTGAAAAAGGTGTTTTGGGTCAGCCCAACCCACATAACCCGCATTAAAAGATGTATAATATTACATTTAAGCAGATCTTGGAGCACCTAGGGAAAAGAATGGTGTACATATTTCACATGAAAGATATGCACAACTGAAAGAAGGTATGCATACATGGAAGTGCCTCTCACTTTTTCATAGTCATGGTTACAAAACAAGTTGGGTGAGTTGATACAAGCATGGGTAGAAACTGGTGTGAGTTGGGTTGAAAACTTGACATGCATGCTCAAAGACAATAAAACAAGTAGACAGATACATGTGTGTTGTTTCATCCTCAGAGGTTCCAAATAGATGGATAAAAGTTTTTGTTGGTTGTTTTTCTAAACTTGCATCGCGCGGGCTAACCAACTAGTATAGGATAACTGCATACACATACATAACCAATCAAACTATATAATATGTGTTGCAAATACAACATGTTTAAGTTACATTATATCAAATGCCAAATGAGATAAACAATTTAACATATGTATGCAACCAAATGCAATCAAATGGAAGCATATTTCAATCGTGTACATCCATTATCCAACTCATAGAATATCTACCATATACACAAAACTAAATGTACTATATATGATGGTGAGTCGATTGATACTTGCGAGAATCGATTAGTCTTGATGGTAGTGGTGAACGGTTGTGGCCGATTTAGGGTCCCATCTTGATGAGATGGATAAGAGCATTCATATTCTATTATATCGCCCCTATTATATCATACCCAACCAAATACGAAGTTATTATAAACCTCTTTTCATTATTTGGACAATCAATATTGAACTAAATTCAATCATTTTAGTAAAAGAAAAAGAGCTCCTTTTTTTAAAGAGTAAACTGCCAAAATGGTCCCTAATATTTAGTCACTTTTGACACTTTAGTACAAAACTCAAACCTTTTAACTAGTTACAAAGTTATTATAAACCTCTTTTCATTATTTGGACAATCAATATTGAACTAAATTCAATCATTTTAGTAAAAGAAAAAGAGCTCCCTTTTTTTAAAGAGTAAACTGCCAAAATGGTCCTTAATGTTTGATCATTTTTGACACTTTAGTCCAAAACTCAAACCTTTTGAATCTAGGTCCTTGTGGTTTCAATTTTTTTTTGCCATTTTTATCCAAAAACAAAATCTGGTTAGATTTTCAGTTAACATCCAGTTTTTTTTTTCCTCCCTTGAAACGCAAAATGGTCAGATTTTTAATTTGTTATAATAAAATGTTAAAAGACCATTTTGCCCTTCATTAAAAGGGAGGAAAAGACAAAAGAACTGGATGTTAACTGAAAAATCTGATCAGATTTTGTTTTTTGATGAAAATATGAACAAAATTGAAACCACAAGAATCCAGATTCAAAATATTTAAATTTTAAATTAAAATGGCAAAAGTAATCAAACCTTAAACAACTATTTTTGGCACTTTACTCTTTTTTAAAAGGAGGGATATATGTGTCCCACCCCTTGCAACAAAGTGTTGCACACATGCTCTTCATTCTCATAAAAATATAATTTTAATATAAGTTATTATTATCACATAGAGTCTATATAATTAATTTAACATTACAAAAGGTTAGAGTAGAAACTTTAGGTTACGTATGTCAAAGTGAAAGATGACCCGGAAGATAAAAGGAAGGTGACAAAAGAAAACATCTCATAACAACCATGTTTCGTTTTGTATGCATCGAGTGGGGAACTTCATTATTGCTTTTTCCATCCACTATAATGTCTTTATAAATCGTTGGACCATTTTATTTTTATTTTTATATTTCATTCGCTATTTAGACACCTTTTTAATATTATCTTTATATATTTTAATGGTAACTCAAAACACATGTAAAAATGACTTAGTTTTTCATTTTTATGAACCATCTAACCATCTTCATACATGTCTTTTCATCATCTATTGTTTCTATATCAATTGCGTATGTTTGGCATCCGTATAATGTAAATAAACATAAGAGTGAATTTCAATGATTGTTCTTTATCTTTATACCCATTTTCAGGCGTTGTCCTTTATGTTCAATATTAACGAGTTTTATCCTTTATGTTTTCATATCATACACGTTTTGTCTTTTAGGCCTAACCCAGTTAGTTTTTTTTAGTTAAATTTGGTCATGTGCTTTGCACATGAGGGCATTTTTGTCAAAGGATAAAGTCTTACTAAATGATAATCTTGTTTAGCAAATCATTTATATTTTTCCATGCTCTATCAAGCCCTCATTTTACTTTTAATTCCAATTGACCAACTTCTCAGGCACATTTTAAGGTTATATTCTAATATTTGTTTTTTATATATTGAACAAATCAACAACAAAATAATGATTATTTGACATAAACAAACAAACTATTGAAACAACAATTGATCATGGTCATGTAGTAGACCAGAAACACAAAAAAACAAATCATATACAGACTTATTTAACATTTATTTAATGTAAACATACTATTGAAACATCAAGAATCATTTACTATTTACAGACTCATTTTAACACTCAATGTGCCATTGTCATCAATAGAATGATTTTCTAGTTTTCTAGCAACTTGAAATATATGCCGAGTATACGTTGCTAGGCAAACATGTTGTCAAAATATGGGAAAAAATTAACTTCATTCAACTAGAAATCAACAATAAAATCTTCACACACACTTGCAGATCATCAATATAACAATCTGTGACACAACTCTCACTAAATCTATATGATAACAGGTTCTTCAACACGAGGAACCAAGATCAAAACCTAGACCTAGCACACGAGAGATCTTGAGCGTTAAAAATAACCAGCTACTGTTATGAACCCTAAAGGAATAATCTGGAATCTCTCGACTCTCATCTCCCCAACTGAACAGTGTTTAACACCTTTATATGATGCGATCCATATTTAGTTTGAACCCTAAGCCCATTAGCAACTGAAATCTCTAAGCCCATGACCAACTTCCACTATCCAGATCCGTATAAGCCTCGTAGCTCCTTAAAGCCCAGCAGCACCAATAGCCCATTAAACATACAAAATAAAAGAAGTAACAATATTAATAACTATAATAATATATTTGGTATAAAACTGGAGCAACTGATATAGTATATTTTCAACACATGTGAGTCTTTATAAAGATAAGGAACTATTCGCGTGAGTTGCAACTAACCCAAATCATATCTCAGGTGGTTGTGAGACATGTAATTAGCTCTTAACAAACACAAAACATCTTCTACTAACTTGTAACCTTCACACCGACCTCTGTCCTTCAATCTTCGATATTGAATAAAGTGTTCCAACATGTACTAGTTGGTATGAGATATTGACTTTAAATCAACCAACATTATAAGGCATGTGGAACATTCATTTGTAGTTAATATGGTTAGTAAAACATTTGTTGGCCTTATAATAAGGTTAGCATAAACTTGTTGCTATCAACTAACAGGTGAAGGAGAAGTTTCGTGTTAACTGATCTCATGACTCAGGATTTAATACTGATGCTTGAACAATATGATTGATTCAAAGTTTAACTTGATGACTTTTGTCTAGTTTGTTGATCAGTTCTGTTTCAACATAATGGAAAACATGAATCACATACCTGTTACAGCATTCAATGCAGTGGAGAATCCAGTCAGAGAAGATGACATCGAGTTCGACATAATTGTCAGGATGATCTGGTTCCTCCTTAGGGTGTAAGGTGATGATGGTAATGAACCGAAAGTAGGGAGGTTTCGGTTATGGGGAGAGAGCCGATTTGATGTTATGAGGGTTGGTTGATTCACTAAATTGTGTAACCCTTAAACTCTCTAATAATCCCCTTATATATACACCCAAGAGGAAACCTAATTAGTTAATAAGGGTAATATGGTCCATCAACAATTACCAACTAATTATTAATAGGTTATTAATATATTTTGATCTATATAATATAAATGATTATAAAGGCTACAAGATTAAATATTACATTAATAATATATTTAATCTCACATAGTTGTTACATACGATCGTCTTTTACATACTCAACGAGTACATTAATTAAGGTTATAAAAATGTATGGCTAATGAACACAATATCATAATTATTTGTTATTTTCATCTACAAAACTACACAATAACTTAGACTCAATATTTTGCCTTATATGTTAAACTTGTCATGTGCAAGAATCGATTAGTGTAGATGATATATCTGTATAACATGTATACATCACTTAGGGGTTGTTTGTTTAGCTCTTAATGAAGCTCTTAATGGTTCAAACCTCTTACTGGTTCAGCACTTAATGGTTTAGACTGTTTGTTTCGGGAGCAAATGTCTGAATGGTTCAGACATTTGCCTCTGAATGGTTAAGCATTCTACTATGAATTGGTCATACATTTGCATCTGAACTGTTAAGCATTAGAGTAACCTTCCGTTTTGCTTCCTGTGGTTTGGTCACTTTAACGGTTTTGCCCCAAACCTTTAAAAATATCCAATTCCTCCAATAGTTTGCTATGATTTTTCCATTTTGCTCCCCGCCTCTAACTCCATCCAAATTGTATGTTTTTCCATTTTGCTCCCCGCATGGAGCAAAATGGAAAAACCATAGCAAACTATTGGAGGAAAATGACTATTTTTAAAGGTTTGGGGTAAAACCGTTAAAGTGACCAAACCACAGTGAGTAAAACGGAAGTTTACTCTAAGCATTATATTAGCTCTTAATGGTTTAGATCTCTTACTGGTTCAACACTTAATGATTCAGACCTCTTACTAATTCAACACTTAAATATTTGCGTTATAAAAGTGGAACATTTGAGTAAGATCAAGGAGGAATGCTTTTAAAAATAATAAACAAATCAAATGGAAAATTTATGAGGTTTAGAAGATATTATATATTATAACATTTTGAAGTTGCAAATATTTTTTTTTGAAGGGTGACTTTCTATGTACGTGACTCAGTGTCACCGGGTTCTTGTCGAAGACAATCCCCCGTCAGCTCCGCCCTCCGGCGCGATGTTCGATTGGGCCCCGGCCGTCTCGTAAGCTGACCTTCGCCCGGAAACCATACTGCCCCCACACGGGTAAAACCGCTGGGGTAACAGCTGGGTGAAAACCGGGTTGCCCTCAAGACCGCACCATGCCTCGGTAGGATACGATCTATCATTGGGACGTCCCGCCCCCTTTCGCCACAAGCGGGAGTCGAACCGGTGACCTCTAGGAGGACAACCGGCCCCCCAACCACTGGGCTATGAGGGAGGGATTTTGAAGTTGCAAATATAGTAGACTTTTTAAGTTTCTCATATTCATCACAAAAAATTTCATTATTTTTATTTAGCATTTTTTTGCCAATGAATAAAGGTTGCTTATGACACAGACGTTTTACTGTTCAATTAATTCATTTGGTTATTTTGATAACATAATTAGTTTAAATACATTTTGTTTTTCTTATATAACTTTTTAAATAGTTGTTTTACAAAATTTCAAACTAACCCACATTCATGCTAGGGACAATCTGAGAACGAATATGTAAAAGTTGGGGGACTATAGTTGTAATTTTAAAAGTGTAGGGACTATAGGTGCAAACGGAGCAAACCACAGAGACTATACGGGCACTTTTCTCTAAATTTTATTTAAAACTGAGTCTGATCAAATTTGATAAACCTTTTTGGGGGTCTTCTCTTTCGGTTGGTATAATGAGCGTCAGAGTTACAACGAGCCGAAACAAAATCAACCAAATTTTCGAGCCGTTTGCGGAACCGAGTTGGCTCTAATATAACATATATTTTTTATGTTTTCTCTTTTGGATGTTATAGCGAGTGTCTAAACCGTAACGAGCCAAAATGTAACCGACCGAACATAACGAGCCAAAACGAAATCGACCGAATACCCGCCGCGTAGCGCGGGCAACCCCGCTAGTCATATACAATCAATCCTTTTAAAACAAAAACATTAAGAATTTACAAATCTTCAACTTAAAAACGTATCTAAAAATCATTCAACTTATTCATAAAATAGAAAAACGAGGTCAACAATTAGCTGGAATTCCCAAAACAAAACAACTTATAAAATAACCTCCCGAATATTAAAATTTCGCCATATTTCCCTAGTTAATGACAAAGAGGATATGCCTAAACAGGGCTAAAGATGAATTATTTTGCACTAAAAATATCTTGCATTGTTATGGAAACAACTCAACAAAGAAAGGACACATGCCGACATAGGCCCTATTTTGGGCCCATCAAGGCCCATACTCCCAACTTTAATTTAAGAAAGGTTAAAAATTTTAGATCAAACATTATACTTTAGGGCTCAGAAAATCAAAAAGCATTTCTATTGAATATATATGAGTGCAATCAGTGCATCACCATTCACAACGTTTATAAACACTAGCATATGATCACATATAACAATCAAGAATGGGGTAATGCCAATCGCCTAACGATGGATTTACAGCCCCGTGACTTTTTAAAGTGGAGGTCATGGGTTGGAGTTTCACCTGTAGCAAAAATTAAACAAATAAATTGAGGTAAGTCAGAGGTTTTACCATAGTGGACCTTTAGGCAGTGGGTTTCCTCTGGAATAGTGACGGTCTAGGTCACTAGCGTTGTCTATGTTCGCAGGGTTGGGTGACCTTTTGCCATTGGATTTATCCGGGTGATCGAGCTTTTGTTGGTTGTTAAAAAAAAGATAGGGGTAATGATTATCCGTAACTAAGGGGTTTATAGCTATAATGAAGAACTAATTAAAATATATGATTGATCAATACAACGTAAGAATGCATTACCTAAAAAAATTTCATTATCTAGTAACCATTTTCTCCCCTGGCCCCACCCATCCAAAGAGTCCATTTATCATATCTGCTTTTCTAGATGGTTTTTGTGTATATATACACCAGCTTAGCATCTAACTAATTTTAGATAGAGTATCTTGAGAACCATACACAAGGATGTATATATTTTTTATTTTAACTGTAATACATAGATGTTGTTTGTTTTTTCAGAGCTAAAATGTCTGCAATCTGCGGATCAAATCTGAAGACATTTGTAGCAGAACAGGTGGACCAAACCTCTACAGGCTGCATGAAGAAAACTGTTTCACGTCTGCAAACTACTAAAATAACACCAAACAACATAATAGGCATCATAAACTGAAAATTAACATCAAAGTTCAGAAAAACCACATTATAAATCTAAAAATTAACATCAAAATTCAGAAAAAAAAAAACTAACAAGCACTAGTACAAAGTTGATTTTATGACGCTGAATCAAAATTCAGAAAAAAAAACTAACAAGCACTAGTACAAAGTTGATTTTATGACGCTGATTATCTAATTCCTCACCCAACCAACCACCTCTTCACTACTACCACATTTGCCACCTCTAAACCTCCAGATACCTTGAAGAAAATATAGTAGATGAAGAATCAAAGGACCATTTGAAGTTCCTTCAATTCGTGTAATAATTATTAATAAAAACATCAATTCTCTTTACAATTAAGCAGCATAATCAAATCTCGAATTCATCAAATGTTCATAAAAAAAACTATTATAATCTTAATCAAATATGTAAACAACACCATTAGATTATCGTCAATCGTAACAAATTTAAGTAGATAAAAAATCATCAATGAACAAAATGGAATATGGGTTGAAGAATACCTTGAAGAAATTGTATGAAAAATCATCAACTCATCTTCACCACTGACACAATCAACACAATCGCCGCCCACCGTACCACCGGATCTGCCCGCCGTGAAACCAACACCAGTGTTGAACCGCTTCGCCCTTCCATCCCTAATCAACCCGTCGTCACCCTCTCTGTACGTCTTGAATGTTTCAGGTGAAGTCGAAGCCGTGACTAAAAATTGAGCTTTTGGGGTGGGAGGAGGAGGAAGACGGCGACGTTTGTGGGAGAAGAAGACGGTGGCGGGGGTGGGAGGAGAAGGAGAGTTTCTAGGGTTTTGTTATGTCTGTGTGTTTTGTGAGAAGAGGTTTGAAGTGTTTAGAAATGGGAGGTCCACGTATGGTTGGGTTGAGAACGAGCATACCTTTTTAAATGAAATCTCTTCGGTAAAACAAACAATCTCCAAAACAAAAGGTCTACATGTGGTCTGCTCCACGCAAGTAAAAGAGGCTAGGAAGCTCTTCCTTGAAAAAACAAACAGCACCATAAATATTTTATGCAACTGTGTATCTCATTATCGTTCTCTCATATTATATCTTCGAAACACTACCTATAGTTCTCTTCGTAAAATAAAATTGTTTATATATGAAATAGGCAATATTAATATAAGCATATGAATACTAATAATATCGTCTTTATAATATTATTATTATTATTATTACACACGTGCCCACACAAATATATTAATATATCTAAACAATCATATCATTATTATTATATTATATTTTATAAAAATATATTGTTTAAAATAACACATTATAGGTGGGTGTGAATAGTAGTGGGCTTTCCGATAGAACTCACCCAAAACAAAGCCTGTAACTAACCCGTAGTTGGCCGGTGAAAACGTGAAACGTGAATTTACATTTGATGAAGCTATAAAATACAATATATTTTATTTTAAACCATTTTATGTTTTTGCTTGGGTAATTTTTAAAATACGATATATTACAAACTACATGTATATTGTTCCGGTGAAATTATTTTTATTTACGTCTTAATATAAATATTACTTAAAGCAGAGTGGAGAATATTAATACAAGTCACCAAGCACAAATTATATACGCCATGCTACAATTAGAGTTTAGTTTTTCCTATGATGCTGTTTAATTTCGAGTGTTTTTAATAATATAACATAATACGTTAAAATATGAATATACCGTTGAGACATTGTTATTGTTATCGATACCGGTAATGGTATTTATAATGGTTTTTTGATGTTCCGTGTAAATTTTGTTGAAAAATGAGTTAAACTCAAAAATTGATTTTTTTTATATCTTAAGCCATAGCGAATGCCGATACCACGGCGAACTGAACTGATACCAACAGAAGAACATCAGTGTTAATGGAACCAGAATTGTTAGTCGTTTTTATTGTTTTTAAATAATGTAAATAAACGGGCTGATATCCTTTTGATAATATTAAGAATTATTTTTTAATCAATATAATATTTTTTATATTCACAATAAAGTGTATGTGTGTTTTTTTTTGTATCGAAAGCTATAGAGAGTGTTTATACAGTAACGATGTTGTGATAAATAGGACATAACCAACCGACCAACATTAGTACAGATATCGCTATTAGCGGAACCAATACTATTATTTGTTTTATGGGTTTCAATCGATGTAAAACACATGGCGAAATCATTTTAGGCATAAATACAGAAGAAGGGAAATTGATACACTATACCGACCCTCCAAGCTTCCCTAAAGAAAAGAACAAACAGAAGACGACAAGAGACACGAGAGCGTGTCCCCCAAGCACGGGCTGTGGTCAACTCTCAGATTAGCAAATCTGGGTTCGTACAGCAAGTACAAGGGCCACGGGGCCGTGCCGTTGACACACGGGGTCGTGTTTGCAAATGGGTTGACAAGTGCATTAAAGGAAGATAGATAAGATGAAGGACACGGGGTCATGCCTATCAGACATGGGCCGTGTGAACTTCCTATTTCTAACTATAAATAGAGGTACTTGGCTCACTTGCAACTCATCCCTTGGCAAACCAATTCTCTCACTTCCACCACCACAACACCATCATCTTCCACCACATTAGTTAGAGTTAGAGTAGTCTCAGGATCCAAGATTGATAGTAAGAGCTTTCTTCAAACTATGGCCATGCTTGGCTAATCTCTTACATCACTTGGTGAAGACGAATTTTTTTATGTATTATTTTTTATTTCCAACCTTTGGTCACTTTTTATTTAGGTATGTATTAATGACTTTAATAACTAGTTTTGTATATTGAATGTGAATTTTATCATATCATCTCTTCATGTTTTGTTGATTCACTCATTCGTGTCTTTATGGTCTATATAAAGTGCGTTAACTGCCTGGAAGGGGGTTAGAAGAGTGGTTTGGGTAAAGTTCTTGTCTCGTTCAGTGTATAGATCCTGTGATGACTTGATTCAAGCTTATTAGGACTTCCCTTGAGGCAGATAGCATCAAATTGGGGGAAGTAAGAATGACTTGAATCCTTTATAAATAAACTACTATTAAAACTTTAAACCGGCCTTGCGGGACTGTATCCCTGCTGACTCAGACCAATATGGTCGAGGGTAGCATTGCCTCTAAAAGAGGGACATGACACATTTTGCATTGATAAGTTACTTAATTATCTTTCAATAATCCGGTCTTTCGGGACTGTATCCCTGCTGACTTAGACCAATATGGCTGAGGGTAGTGTTGCCTCTAAAAGAAGGACATGCTACTATAACTAAGATAATGTCTTAAAAACCCAAAAGTGCGGAAATCATCAAATGATACATAAAAGATAAGTCAGAACCAAGTGATTCTTTCTTGTTTATTTGTTTCTTTTATTATTTTTGTTATTTCTTTATTTTTACATGTTTAAAAACCTTTTCTCAAAATTTGGGTCGATTAGACGTTGATGATAAACCAGTATTAAAAGCTCTTGTGTCATTGGACGACCTCGGTATCTTGCCATCACTATACTACGCCAACGATAGGTGCACTTGCCATAACGTGTTGTAGAGAGTGATAGTTTATATCGTGTTTTATAAATTTAAAGCTTGATAAAAAGAGTAAAAAGTACTAAAAAAATACATCAAAAATCCGTACACACTCCAACACACGTCAACAAGCCACCCAATCAACGATCATTTCAAGAGCATGGGAAGGTGTATCGACGTGATACGGGGCGTGGAATGGGCCAATCATGGCCCATTACGTTTGGTCTAAGTAAACATATCTACAAACATAAGCCATAAATACTCCATCATAAAAAATAATAAGCAGTCCATCAAAGAATGTTACCACACGTAAATTGACGTGATTAGAAAGTGACAAATAAATTGTAGACAAACACAGACCAATTTTAAGATAAAAACCACAACTATTATCTACACACGTTCTACTTAACAGAATATAGGATACCTAAGGTAAGTACCCAAGTATCAATCCGTGGACACGGATAACCTATCATTTTTGTAAGATTTAACCTATGTAACTTTTTATGATTATGAAAATACTAAAACAAAGTACTAAGTATGTTTAGGAAAACAGTTATAAGAAAGATAACCAATTAGGTTCAGAATCATCTTAATACTATTGCAAAGCCATCTGATTATGGTTTTTATGAAAAGCTCATCATAGTTGACACTAGTGATGAGGGTGTAGGGTTAAAAAACAGAGCCCTCTCAGGTTGACCCCATGTCCCCAAGTAACCAAGCTATACACACCTAACTATTCAGATATAAGTAAATAAGTCATTCACTAATCGCTTGTGATTTTAGAGTCTCTTATATTGCTCAATTTAAAGCAGCCCCTTTGTTAGTGCATTACGTCTATTGACTTCGTCTTGTATCATGTGTTAGAATAGGATAGGTTAGGATATCCAGTGCACGAGGTTCTAGAAACGAGTTTTAGAAGTTAAAGAGGTAGGTTCGCTCATATGGACATGCCATATAAGCGAAACCTTATCATCATATTTCGCTTATATGGCAGGTCATATAAGCGAAACCCCTCAACTATATATAGTGCACATGTTGGTTCATTTGGCAGAGTTCCAGAAATTGTAACGAAGTGCTGCCGATTTCTGTCCAGGTTGTAATCGTTGTTAAACGTAATATAAGTGACAGATATTAAAGTATCAAGCTGTTTTCATGTCCGGTTTACTGATTCCGCCTTTAAACTGGATGTAAAGCTCTTCTGATCGACTCAATCGGGTCAAACAACGATCCTACACCCTTAACTAACTTTTAAATCCTTTTAATCAAATTCTTCCCAAAGGTGACCCGTACAAATTACCGGACCCATAAACAAGTTTGTCCTTTGCCTGCTAAGTTTCCAGCCCTAAACTAACGATCGATATATAGCGTAAAGATATAAAAACGAGATCTAATTTGTATAACTTCATGTGAAAATGCAGGTTTTAGACATTAAGAACGTGTTGTCTTACATACACATCATAAATAAAAAAGACAATTGGAAGGACAACATATCGAATAAGAAAAAAAGGTCTCAGATGAGGTTGCCCTTATCATCATCGATCACATAAGCCCACTAAACAAAACAACCCAAAAGAAGTGGCATAAGGACAGTAAACCTGTAAGAAGCTGAAGGGGTAAGGTCCCAAAAACCCCATATCAAGTACTTGGGACCATACCATAACCTCATCATTCAAACCTCTTTTAAGACCTTGCGCGGCCGCGCACTGATCCTACAAAGAGTGATAGAAGAAAGACAGCAAATAATACCCGCACGTCAAAAGGAAGTCAATGAACCCTTGCGCGTTTCTCCATAACAGATAAAGGATGAGAATCCTAGTTTAAACACTTCCGCTTAAAAATACCCAGACTTGGATATTATTTACTCGACTGATACACACGATAAGAAGTCACACTAGATTATGACAATAACCTTCTAGAAGAACTCAATCGTGCACCACCAGACGGTTATAACCGTCCGGACACGTGTCATCATCTCAGGCCTCCCTGAAATCACGATGATGGTATGAAATTGGGGAGAAACCTCCACTTGCCCACTTTCCACGTGGCAACACCCCAGCTGTCGATCAAGATCACGATCCGTGTGATCCCATGATCCATGTGCACTCACGTCGGATTAAGAAGATTAACAGAAGGAAAAGTAACCGCTTACGGGGTTAGCATCTTCCGTTAATATTTCATCAACGAGTTTTCCCGCCCAAACTCCCGGTTATAAATACGAGAACAATTCAGGTATGAACTTCAAGTTACACACACTTCGTCAATACTTCTTCTTCTTCTTCTTCTTCATAAACACATACTTATTCTCACGCCGGAGTCGGGTCACGGAGAAAACCTCCATTTTCCCCGTGACGAGGCTAACGGTGTTCTGTTTTGCAGTGTTCACCGGAGAGGAAGAACTGTCCCATCTAATCAAACGAGAGAGAACCCCCTTTTTATGCAGAACATTACCCCTGGATAATCCGATTCCGATCCTTTTATCCAGTGTTTCTTCAGAAGCCGACATGCCAGGCAAAACATCGACAACAGTTCCAATAACATAATGATAGGATGTGAGCACATGCAAACACAACAACCAACAACAAGCATGGCATGTCGAATCAGAAAGACATCTCAGATGAGTTTGTCATCACCATCCTCGACTACAAAGTTTCCTCAAACAACAAAACAAACAGATTCAACACAATCGCCATAAACCTGTACAAAGGTGACAACTCAATCAAATCCTGTTAAATGGTTTACAGTAACCGAATACAACAACCTAAACTCACTAACAACAACAAAAAACTGTATTCCGACTTAAAGCCAAATGATGAGCTCCAGCAAAAAGAAAAGTACAAGTAAATAAAGAAAATGTACATCACATTTATGTTGAGAAAACACAAAAAGCACACAGTACAATCTAGTATGCAAAGAACAAAGGACACCATGCTCCTTCGAAATGCCTCAACTCACAAACATTCAACATATTTAGCAACAAAAGGTTATTTGCAGTAAAGGTCCTAGCATATCATCATAGACACAAACGCATAGTCTAGCAATACATTAGAATCATCCGTGATAACCGAATAACCATCAACTCAGAAACATTCCACAATAATCGTCTCAACATATCATCATACACCCAAACTTAAAGTGTAAACAGCCTCAGACAACTAAAAATTCATCGTCACCGACCGAACACCCCTGAATACACAAATATTCAACATCAATTGTCTAAGCAGAGCATTATAAACCCAAACGAAATGTGTAAACAACCTCTAACAACTAAATAGTCATCCCCACCGACCAAATAACACCGAATACACAAACATCTGACTACCTTTAAACACATGTAATCAACCAAAAACTCTGTAAGCGCATCATAAAAACCAAAAACAACATCACATGAGTGTATACCCATCGTCAAAAACCAATCGTCAAGAGTAACCAACAACCAAAAACTATGAATCACTTAAAAAATACAGAAAATAAATGTATAACGTTGCCATAGAAGAATCCGGCAACAACAGTAATACAGAGCAGTAGACGAACACACAAAGTCCCCCCCCCCCCCCCCCAAAAAAAAAAAACAAAGTCGTACAAATATGAAAACAACAAAAAACGACGACCAAGCCACGTAAAACAAGAAACCAAACCAAAACATTACCTTAATTCGCCAGAGATTTGCCAAATATGTAGTCCGTAAGAAGAGAGAGAGAGAGAGAGAGAGCAAAGGAGAAAATGGGTGGTGAGCGCTCACTCTTTTGAAGCCCCCACTGACCTACATGGTACAACCCAAAAAACAAAATGAATAACACTCATAAAGCAAGGAAAACCCACAAAACTAAAGGTTCAACCAACAATGCCTAGAATTCTTACTAACTAACATTATATTATATAAACTAGTCTTAAGCTCTCCGCGTTGCGAGGTGGGGGCGTAAAACCGTGTTACCAGCGTTGTGGGGCCGGGGGTGTAAAACCGTGCTAAGTAGCAACCGAACCACGACCAAAACCGGAAAAAAACGTAAAACAAAAATACGATTTTTTTAACACCAAGTGACTCACGTGATGTAAAAACTACCAAATACCGTGCTAAATAGCAACCGAACGAAAAAAAACTAAGAAACAAAATGTGACCAGCAAACACTGTGCTAAGTTGCAACCGAATGACGACCAAAATCAGGAAAAAACGTAAAACCAAAATTAATAAAAAAATTAAGCTTGTTTGACTTTTTATGACAAAATTATAATAATAAGAAATAAACTTGTAGAACAAAATTGAAAAAAATAGCTATAGTTATAAAAAAACAAATCACAAAAGACAAAATATGTTAATACATGTATATGAATAGGGCAAATTAGGAACTATTCTATAGAACACTTGTACCACGGCTTCAAAAGTCGTAACAAACGTCTTAAACAAATTTTAAAATTGCATCTCTATCCCGAAGAGATACTTTATATAGTAATATAGAAAAGTTCGCAAGTATCGGTACACAAGTCGGTATGGTGACCAGATTGTCAAGGTTCTCTTTCCGGTATGCATTATTAGTAGCATACTAGTAATCTTGTGTTCTATTGCATGTTGTTAGTAGGCTGCAATCATGTAAAGGATCAGGGCTGTTCCAACGGTTTTGAAGACTCTAACCAAACTACAGAGGTGAGGCCCTTTGAATGGGTATATAGAAAATATCGGTTCTGTTTTTTTTTCCTTTTAAGTCTGAGTCGCAAGTACACTATCAAAATTCAAAGATTCAAAGTATCAATTAGGAATTTAGGGAGAACAGTGATTAAGTGAATCGCAATATATAGAGATCACTATAAAAAATAGCCATTAACCAACCCTAGATTATCCTTGCGACAACATTAATTTCACGTCTAATTTTTCCTCAATCGGCAACACAATTGAGCAAAATGGGCAAGTGTGATGTTACAGTTAGTGAAAATAACAATGACGACCTAAATTAAATACGAATTGAAAATTGGTTGGAGTTGGAATTAAGCTCTTTTATTTAAAAATTGGTTATTTATTTGGGTCTAATGCATAATACACATGTGATATAAAGATTTTTAAAATATATGGAGGCCTTAGGGCGTTGCCTGGATTTAGAAACCTCTAGGGACGGCCCGTGAGGTATGACATTCTTTTTTATTGTGAACGCTTCTAACGTCCATAGATATACAATATCTCACATTACAAGGCTACCCAAAAAATCAGCTAACCGAATGCAATAAATATAAATATTTACTTATTTAGGATGCATTACTCTTTCATTTCTCTTACTAATTATAGATATTCATTTATATTAGGTACTCTTTCCCAAAAAAGGAAACACTTGTTCCTTTATGATGCAATGGAGGATAGGGTGACATGTTAAACTTAATACGTTGTTAAAACAATATTGGAGTGCTTAATTTGAGTTTGTTTCTTCTCCATTTAAAATATTTAAGTAGTGTATATAAAAAAGTAGTGTATTACTATATTTTTTCACCAAAACAGCCAGTCTTAACTCGGTTTATTAGGATAAACAACTAAATGGTTGAGTTGAGATACAAAGAGCTATATATGTACTAATTATAGATATTCATTAAGTACTCTTTCCCAGAAAAGGAAACACTTGTTCCTTTATAGTGCAATGGAGGATATGGTGATATGTTAAATTTAATACATTGTTAAAACAATATTGGAGTGCTTAATTTGAGTTTGCTTCTTCTACATTTAAAATATTTAAGTAGTGTATACTATTTTTTTTTTTACCAAAACAGCCCATCTTACTCGGTTGATTAGGATAAACAACTAAATGTATTTTTTTAAGAAAAAAAGATCTCATTTTTTGAACTTATTTTAGGCCATGATTGAGTTGAGATACAAAGAGTTATATGTGTGGCTGCAAGGGAAGTCCTTAGTTAGGGCTAGGGTTGCCCCCCCCCCCCCCCCCCCCCCCCCCCCCCTCACACCTCTGTTTTTTCACTTCAAACTGTAAATTTGATTGAAAATTTCCAGAAAAATCTATATGTATTAAGTCTCCCACCCTCTCTCCATACTATTTAAAAGTTCAAAATTCGTCAATGTTTAATGAATTTATTGTTTAAAATGACCAATATGGCTAGTCCAAGGTTTGGTCCTTTTTGTAACATTGGGTTTGGTCTTCAACATAATTTGGGTTTATTTATTTTCATTCTGTAATGATAAAGAATGTTAAAAGCCTAAGATCATCTCCACATGGGCATCACCCATACTTCAATAATTCAATGATCCACATAATTAATATTAATTGGCCCACAATTTAACATCTAGACCCTAACATAAAAGAAAAAAAGAAAATCTAAGCTGTAACTTGATCTTTTGTTTCCGTTACTTTTTTTTTTTTTTTGAACAGCGAGGCCTATACAACCCTATGGAAACCCACTCTTGTATAATTCTCCGCATTGCTTAAGGAAATGCAGCACCTTACTCAGGCCTTGAGGATCGAACCCGAGCACCCGGGCAGGAACCTCCGAAGGAGTAAAACCTTCCCACCTCCTCTTTGCTTGAAGTGGGGATCGAACTTGAGACCTCTCACAAGGCCTAAGTCTTTTCCACCACTCCACCAAAGGCTCATTTGCTGTTTCCGTTACTTGATGAATATTTTGAGACATTGATTATTGTAAAATTAGGTTAGATAAATGATTTGGTTTATGCTATGTGACTTGGTTAAAAACATATGGTAATAATTTTAGGGGTTATTAAAGCTACACCCTAAAATCTTATTTTGACACCTGGTATACGGCTGTATAGGGTTATACGGCCTGTATACAGGGTGTCAAAATACGACTTTAGGGTGCTGGTATATGGTGTTTACGACCCTTGTATATGGCCTGTATGATGTTATACAGGTCGTATACATATATTGAATTTTTTTATTTGTTGATTCGACGTAATATTTCTCGATTTACGTGTAAGTTGACGTAAGATTCCTCGATTCACGTGCGAGTTATATGATTCAACGCAAGATTCCTCGATTTGCGTGCAAATTATTTGACTAAACGTAATATTCCTTGATTTGCGAGTTAATTATTTGACAGGACGCCCGTCAAAACTTACTATATAAACGACTATAATCTTATTCATTTTTCATTCAACTTCTAATCGTTTCTTTTGTATTCTCTTTGTATTCGTGTCAAATTTCTTTGGTGTTGACTCGACTCGCGAGTCGAATCAGACGACGTATGATTTGAATCAAGATAACAATACGAGGTTTTTTGATTTAAATCTTCCGTTCGATTTAATTCTTGCTTCTGATGCTAGTTAGGATCCGTGTGCTGTCAATAAACTATCAGGGTAATTATGCTAATTATGCTGGTGTAAATCCTAACGATATTGGGTTAGTCGAGTATCACGTTAGTGATCCACTACCGTCTGGTAGTGGAAGATCGTCGTTCGATAGCGAGGGACCGCCGTCTGGGGGCCAAGGTGACGACGAACCTAGTGAGTTTAAAACTGACATGGTATAACATTTTTTATACATTAATTTGTTGTACGTTTAATGGAGCTTTTTTTTATAACCCCAAAGTGTTTATTTAGAAATTCCATAGCATGGATGATCCGATGAACTAGTATAGAGTCGTCGGATGCGACAACGGGTACACTATAGTCACCAAATGAACGAAGTACGAGGATAGCCCTTGCCACCGGCACCTAAAAATATGGGTTATATGCGATTATGGCAGCCACCACAAGCCAGTTGTGAGTTCCAACTGATTGGGACATTCAAAAAGAGGATGAGAGTTTGAACTCTAAAGGTTGACAAAGCTTAGCACAACCATGGAGCTAACTCTAGATGAAAGGATGACGGTGGAGCAGCTGACGCATTAAAGAAGCTATTGAATAGTAATTTTAATATTATAATATAATATATAGTTTTTTTTTTAATTTCTATTATTTTATTATTATAATAATTTTTTTTTTAACTTTTTAAGTTAAATACATTTTCATATTTTTCTTAACTTTAATGATTTTTTTTGTATCACGGGTTGGGATAAGTTTGGTGTTAACCGGCATTGAACCGGTGCTGGTAATACCAGTACGGTCTTGTTCGGTATCCGTACAAGAAAGTAAAAATTGGCAACAATCTGGTACAGAAAACGCCAAAAGTCGGTACCGAATTGATATTGAAAATCTTTTAGTTCGGGAAATTCGGTACTGCTACCCGGTACCATTTGCTCATCCCTGAGCACGGGTACCGTACGAACAACAATGATATCGTACAACTATCTTTGTTGATTTTCTTCAACTTTTAATGATCGAATCGGTACTGGTACCGAAAATAGCGGTTACGGTACCTATATACGAAGGTAAAAACCAGTAGTGAACCGGTACTAGGAATGCCAAAAGTCGGTACAGAATTGGTACTTAAGATCTTTCGGTTCGGGAAATTTGGTACCGGTTCCAAATCTGACCACGGGTTTCATACAACATCGTTACCATACAACTTTTTTGGTTGATTTTCTTTCGGTTATCTTTTAGTGTTTTTTTCTACATTTTCTTTTTATTCTTGTAAGCAGTTCTGTTCGCAACGTGCTCGTAGTGATTTCAAAACACATATAAACACAGATTAAATAATAAAAGAAGTTCGCCGCGTTGCGGCGAACTTCTTTGAACCTAGTTACATTCATATGCTCAGAAACAAAAAAACAAACTTTGTATTTCGTTTGTTACAAAAATTAGAGGATACAAATTATCTGAGAAAAAAATAAAGTAACAATACTTAAATTAAAACTAAAAGATAAATAAAACTGCTTATAGAAGTAGAGGGTATTGATTGCTTCCCCCCTCACAACCATTTTCACCTTGCCACGGTCCGTTTAAGCGACATGGCAATGGGCGGTATATCGTGAGTGTGGACAAGGGCGGACTCACCTATTTCCCAAGGTGAGTGGACGCACCTCTTGAAATAAAATATAACAACCTAACCCACCGCCCTTTCTCCTTCTCTCGTCCCGCTCTTTGTTTTGTGATCCAAGACCCACGACACCAACAACATCACACAACAGGTCTTCATTAGGCAGCAACAACTTTGGATTTCTCCGGAGAATAGTACTTTTCGGCCACCAAACTCACGAAAATAGCATCTTGGTCACTCTTTTCTGACATGGTTCGATTATTTTGTTTTGTTTGGATTTTTAGGAGATATAAAATTATTAAAAAAGTTTGAAATTTTAGTTGTTTTGTTGTTTTTTGAAACTTTAGTTAGCTGATGTTGTTGTTTTAGTTAAAGTTTAGTGTATTTAAATAGTTAGTTACAAGGAATAAAAAATTAAAACTAGAGCATGATCTTAAAGTGGAAAATTATGAAGGTTGGTGATGATTATTTAAGTGTTGTTCTTAATGGTGTTATTGGTGTTGTTTTATATTTGATGGAACCATGAGACTATCACCATTGGTGACTTTCTCCCAACCTAGGTTGTCCAAATAAATTAGAGAAAAAGAAAAATTCTATTTTTCTCCACAACCTAGTTAACCAAGCAACCCAAGGTTGCAAGAGGTTGTACATGCTCTTTTGCCACTTGTCAAAATTGGACTGGTTCCATCACCTAATTTTCTTTTTTGTATTTTATTTTCTAACTACCAATTTCCCCTATAATTTTTAATTTAAAACTGAATAACAAAACTAAATACACCGTATTTTCTAAAATAAATTTCTGAACATTATGATATAAATTTTATAAAAAACGGAGTTCGTTTGAAAAAAATATATTTTCCAGTATATTATATATATATTGATTGTTTAACTTTTTAATTTTTATATTAAAAATAAGTAACTTTTTTTTAAATAATTGTTTCAATTATTATTTACATTTATTTAATAAAAAATTAGGTTGGGTTGAGTTATGAATGTGTGTTAAAAATTGAGTTAGGTTGGGTTGTGTATGTGAAAGAGAGAGAAATTAGTTTTTTTTTTTATTAAAGGTTGGTTGAGTTGGGTTGTGAATGTGGATAATTTGAGTAGGGAAGTTATGACCTGATTTCTCAAGAGGAAATGAGTTGAATCATCTTTCGAATTCGTTGATGTGGATACTCTTCCTTCGGATCCTTATGATCGCAAGCCGATTGAATCATATAACGTGAATCAACGAGATGAGATTAGAAGGGCATATCTACTAAGAGGACCATGTCAACCAAGAGGTATCGAATTCCCACAATCATCGTTTCAAGGTAACGAGTTAAGAAAATTTAAGGAAGAATGGTATAACAAACATGAGTATGAGGGATGGTTAGAGTATAGCTCAAAATCGGATTGTGTGTATTGCTTATGTTGCTATTTGTTTAGGAGCCAATTTGGAGATTGTAGAGACACATTTGGGAACCGTTTAAGGTAACATCGGAACTACTTGTTTGTATGAGTTGTTTGAGTCCGTGTGATAATTTTAGTGCGTTTGACCTTCCATATATACTAAAACTAGCCGGGAAGTATATGATTTCGATGAAGCCGAAAAATGAAGGCTTCTAGTTCAACTCGAAAACTATATTGATTTTGTGAAAAAGAACAATTCGCCAACTTGAATGGTTTGTCAAGTCTTGTAAGTTTAATGGTTTCAACAAATATTCACCTATCATTTACATTGGTGTATCGTTTATTGAAGCTTTTTCTCGTATTACCCTTTGCAACCGCAACCGTTGAAAGATGTTTTTCGGAAATGAAGAACGTGAAGACTGGCTTGTGTAATCGGATTGGCGATGAGAATTTTGTGAAAGTTGTATACGTTATATAGAAAAAGACTTGCTTAGGAAAGTAGATCTAGACGATGTTTTGGATGAATTTCAGAAAATGAAAATGTAACAACCTCACAAATTTCAATTTCCTACTCCTAAGTTGCACTTTAAAGAACCCTACTTGGAACCCCCAAGTAGTACGGTGCGACTCGAAACAAAAAACTGACGAAACCAGCAACAGAGGCCCCCTAAAACTCAAGGGGGGGGGGGGATCCCCTAATTGTTCCGCGACTCGCGACAGGGATTGTGAACACGTATCATTCGAAATTGACACATTTCCAGGCTATACAAGACACCAGGTTACCCTAGGCTAGGAGGTCGCCTCCCACGACACGCGGAAGAATCCGGGGAAGCTGGCGCGACACGCGGAGGGTGTCAAAGTTGGCTATAAAGCCAACAGTCTGGGACTTGATCAGATTTCATATTTTGACGTGAAAATCTGTTCGTTATACCACTCGTTCTTCTGTTTCTTTCCAATTTACAATCAAAACCTTGAAACTCTGTAGCGATATCAGGGTAATAACTCGATCACTACTACGGTACTATATCCGATCGATTAAAGCCGATCCGATAGATGTTTAAGTGCTGCCGATATCTGGCTATACTTTGTCATTCGTCGTGAGGGTTTCGATTTCGCGATTATCGTAAATGTTGTATTAAGTTACTAACCAAATTCGTTTGCATGTATATTTAATTAGGTTTACCAGCTTAACTAGTAGGCAAGCTTTGATAGTTTAAATCTGCAATGTGAGTCATTCGCGTTTTATCAAAATGCTTTCAAAACCCTACTTGTTTTCAAAAGTTGTAATTACATTGATTAAGTCTTTGTAATCTACAATTACTGCCGGTATGTGGGGTTTTGTATACACTACTTGATAATCTTCACCATTGGACAACGGGTTAGCCAATGTGTGATATGACCATAGTCACATATCCGGTCGAGTGGCATATACCGATTTGGGGTAATTGGTTGATATAAACATTGTAATCGCTCTTAATACTATGTATTATAACAATGTGTCTTTTGTATAAATTGAATGCACTCGCTAGTATTTTTCGCTGATCAAATATTTTAAAAAGATGTAACAACCTCGCAAATTTCAATTTCCTACTCCTAAATTGCACTTTAAAGAACCCTAATTGGAACCCCCAAGTAGTATGGTGCGACTCGAAATGGAAAAACGGACGAAACCAGCAACAAGGCCCCCTAAAACTCAAGGGGGGGGGGATCCCCTAATTGTTCCGCGACTCGCGACAGGGATTGTGAACACGTATCATTCGAAATTGACACATTTCCAAGATATACAAGACGCCAGGCTACCCTAGGCTAGGTGGTCGCCTCTCTCAACACGTGGAAGAATCCGGGGAAGCTGGCGCGACACGCGGGGAGTGTCAAAGTTGGCTATAAAGCCAACAGTATGGGACTTAATCAGATTTCATATTTCGACGTAAAAATCCGTTCGTTATTCCACTCGTTCTTCTGTTTCTTTCCAATTTACAATCAAAAACCTCGAAACTCTGCAGCGATATCAGGGTAATAACTCCATCACTGCTACGTTACTATATCCGATCGATTAAAACCGATCCGATGGATGTTTAAGTGTTGCTGATATTCGGCTATACTTTGTCATTCGTCGTGAGGGTTTTGATCTTGCGATTATCGTAAATATTGTATTAAGTTACTAACCTAATTCGTTTGCATTGTATATTTGATTAGGTTTACCAACTTAACCAGTAGGCAAGCTTTGATAGTTTAAATCTGCAATGTGAGTCATTCGTTTTTTTATCAAAATGCTTTCAAAACCCTACTTGTTTTCAAAAGTTGTAATTACAGTGATTAAGTCTTTGTAATCTACAATTACTGCCGGTATGTGGGGTTTTATATACACTACTTGATAATATTCACCATTGGACAACGGGCTAGCCAATGTGTGATATGACCATAGTCACAGATTCGGTCTAGTGACATATACCGATTTGGGGTAATTGGCTGATATAAACATTGTAATCTATTGGGATTGAACCCTATCAGAGGAACATATAATTAAAGCCAAAACTGGATCAAAGCAGTGGATCCAGAATAAGCAGATGTTATGTATTCAAGTCTCTCCCCTTGAAAGTGATTTCAACATCTGATGACCTCCAATCCACTGATCGGTACAACTGCTGACCTACAACTGTTGATCAAGTCAAAGACTAATGAAGACTAAAGCCCTGCTGTTCAATCTATTGCTATGGGTCAAGCACTGCTGGATATATCAAGTGCTGCTGGGTTCACATCAGTGGAAGGATTCAGCAGTAGTTTAGTTTGTCTTTATGTAATAACAGTTGTTAGCATAGCAGTACTTGTATAGATCAGTTGTTAGAGTTTGTTAGGAGGTTAGATGTCACTTTCATGGTGACGTCAGCAAAGATGCCTCAGTGGTTTGTCCGTGCCTATAAATAGAACAGTACCCTGTACTGTTCTATTAGCTCTTCACTATCTTTCTTCATGTACGAACAAATCACTGTGAGCTCAGGCTGAGGGGGAGTTTGTTACATGCATGCATTGTAATTGAATCTTGTAATAAATTCAAGCATTCGGTTCTATGTTGAAAATGTGTGTTGAAAGCAATTCTCCTGTTTGATTGTGAAAAGTTTGTTACCATTTTATTCCGCTGCACTACTTGTTCATTATTCATCTTAATTCAAACATAAAACACAATCAAAACCAAACTCAGATCCTAACAATTGGTATCAGAGCTTGGACAGTCAAATTTGATTTAACAATCATTTTGACATAAATAGTTCAGCTCACAATCGTTGATACTGATAGTTTGTTCGTTTTGTTGAAAAACAGAGCAAGGTTTAATTACCGTCAAAGTTGATTAATCAGTTCCTGTAAAACAACCAGGATGACGTCACAATCACAAGATGATAAGAATAACATCGGCTCCCTTTTCAAACCACCCATGCTTAAAAGTAATGAGTACAACATCTGGGAGAGAAGGATGGGTCACATCCTTGCTCAACAGAATACTGGATGTTGGAGATCTGCTGTTTTTGGACCCCATGTTCCTATGGTTCCAAGTGCTGAGGATACAAAGAAGTTCGAACCTAAAAAACCTGAAAACTATACTAAAACTGACTTTCAAAAGTTCAAACTCGATGCCAAAGCATTTAGGATCATAGCATCTGCATTACCAAATGAAATCTATGCTGGACTGTTACATTGTAACAGTGCCAAAGAGCTATGGGATGCACTGAAGGAACAGTTTGGGGGAACGGAAGAAGTTATTGAAAATAATAGGGAAATTCTGAATCAGCAGTATGAAACCTTTTGTCACATCAAGGGTGAATCATTGACCCAACAGTTTGAGCGATTTAGTTGTCTCATTAGTGAGCTAAGACTTGTTAAAGTTACATTTCCTAATTCAACTCAAAATAGCAGGTTTCTTAGATCACTACCTGAAAAATGGGATACAATTGCTTTTGTAACTAGAAATTCAGCTGAGTTCAAAGATCTGACCCTGACCCAACTTCATGGTAGGCTCCTGACCTATGAAAGGGAGTTAAACCAGAAAAAGAAGTTGCAAGAGTCTGGTAAAGTTGCTGATGATTATTCATTTGGCAACACAGCTCTTTTTGGTCAGGAAGCATCTGGTAGCAGTAGTAAGGATCAGAGTTATGATCATTTTATTGATATAACTGTTGGTGGAAATTTTTACAACTCTGATTCTCACTCTGCAAATTATGCTTTTACTGCAAATTGTGAAAACCAGATGTCAGATAACTTGTGTTTTGAACTAAATGATTTGCAACACTTTGATCCCACTGACTTAGAAGAGATGGACATTTTGAATCAATTGGCTTTGCTTAGTGTAATAACAAGCAAATTCTATAAAAGAACAGGGAGAAAATTCCTAGGGTTACATGGGAATTTAAGAGTGGGGTTGGATAAATCAAAACTGAAGTGTTATAAGTGCAATAGGCTAGGTCATTTTGCTAGGGAATGCAGGAGTCAAACCATTGGTCCAATAATAACTTACCCCAGCTCAGACCCTAGACCACAACATCAAAGCACTGTGCACTATACCCAATATACCCCTGCATCACATGTTAACACTGCTCACTATGCTGCAACCCCTGTGCCTGTGCATTATGTTCAAACCACTGTTCCATAAATTCAGTATGTTCAAGCCCCTATCCCTCAGGCACAAGTGCAACCTGTTGCACCTCAACAAGCTGCTCCAACAGTGGTACAACCAGATCAGCAAAGCTTTTTCACCCAAGGCTTTGTTGACTGGAGTAGCATGCCTGATGAGCTTGGTGATGAAAATTTTGCACTCTATACTTCTAATGATACTTTTAATGATGAATTTTGTTTGATGGCATTAGAATCAATACCAGAAGGGGCAGAAACTGAAGGTGAACAACTAAGTGCTGAAACAGTGGATGAAGTGGCTGAAGCAGTGGTTACTGCAGTTGTTGGTGAACTACTGCTAGGAGAAAATTCAGGAACCTTGATTGAACCACTGTATGACCCCTGGTCCAAAGAAGACAAAGAAGAAAAGGAAGAGAAGAAAGCAGGTGAGAAAGAAGTTAGAGCTGATGAAGAAGGTGATCATCAATGTGATTGTGCCATGATGGCTGCTGCTAAGGTATCACCTCAAGTTCTTGAAAAACTGTGTTCAGACAAGTGCATTATTGCATTTGCTAACATTAAAGAGGTAAATGAAAACCTTAGGGATAAAGTCTTAACTGATGAAGTCAAATTTGAAAAGTCATTAACAGAACTTAAAAACAAATTGGCTGAAAAAGACAACGAAATCAGCAGTCTCAAAGAAGAGCAGAGCATAACCAAGACTCAACTCCAAACTATGGTAGAAAAATACCAAGTTTGTAAAAAGGAGTTGGAGTCCACCCAGATCACTTGTGAAAGATGGGTCGAATCTTGTAAAGGTTATGAGGTCATGCTTGAGAAACAGCTTGAAAGCAATGTCAAGTTTGGAATAGGATATAGAAAATATGATGAACTTGAAAACACTGCTGTCAAACAAGCTGGCTCAATTGAAATAAAACCAACCAACAAGAATGGCCAAGAAGTTAAGATAACTGACAAACTTGGTAACAAGATCACTTTGGAAAGATCTGTGGGGTCCTCAACTTTTGAGGAAATTGAGACATACCAATTTAAACCCACATGGTCTGATGAGTGTGACATTCTTGAAAATTTCAAACCCATGGTTTTCACAACCACTGATGGTCTCACAGCTCCAAAATCAAAGGTCATTCCTATCAAAGGCATCCCAACAGTGGTTCAAAAATCTGTTGTTAAGGAGTATGAGAAAAGGAAGAAAAGAGAAACGATCAAAAACCTGTTTTGTGATTTTTGTGAAAAGAGGAATCATCTAACAAAAGACTGTTTTCATCTAAAAGCATATGATCTAAACAAAACAAGTATCATTGTACCTGCTGAAAGCTGCACCATCTGTGGTAAAACTAACCACAAAACTCAAGAATGTGTGTATCTCAAGAACTTTGATGTGAAAAAGAATGAGTACACTGCTAAAACATCCTTGAGTCCATCAACATCATCTGTCAAATTCACCAAGAATCAACCACTGTTTGTGCCAGTCCAAACAGCTGTTACAAAACAGCTGAATCAAACATCTATCCAAAGAGATGTTCAAGTGATTGATGCACCCCCTGCCAACCAATACAGAAGAGGCAAGGGACAACCACCATACCAAAGGATCCCAAATGTTTATGAGGCCTACAAAAGGCCCTCTAAACCAAGAGTGAACAGGCATCCTTTTGTTTATCAGCAGGTGATTGGTCAAGAACCCCAACAGTGGTTAGAGAAAACCAGTCCTAAAACTATCCAAACCCCTGACCTAACCACTGCCCATCCATCTGAACTCATCCTAGACACTGTTGAGACCCCATCCAAAGCCTTATTGGCTTTGGAGACCCTAATGAATTAATCCTTTTACTTCTTGTGCAGGGAGCTTCTGCATGCTTAGATAGCCTTTGGTATGTAGATAGTGGAGGCTCCAGGCACATGACAGGATGTAAAGCCCTTCTCAAAGATTTCAAAATCCATGGAGGGGATGATATATCCTTTGGTAATAATTGTAAAGGGAAAGTTCTGGGGTCTGGTACAGTACAGTCTGGTAATGTAAAATTTGAAAATGTCAATCTGATAGACAATCTAAAATTCAACCTCCTGAGTGTTTCACAAATGAGTGATAAAGGGGTATGGATCATTCTTCACAAAGGAGTGTTGTAGGATTATTGGACCAGAAATGGTTGAAAAGATTGAAGCAATAATTAAAACTGGAAAAACCAAACTTGTTGCTCAAAGAAGTGGCAATGTTTATATGGTGGATATGTCAAAAGAGAGCCCCAGAACTGATGCCAGTCTGTTCTCAGCTGCATCAAACAAAGAGACAGAATTATGGCACAGGAGATTGGGGCACACAAATCTCAAGACAATCACTGCCATTTCAAAACAGGGGTTAGTAAGAGGTTTACCTCAAAAACTATTCACCTGTCCTGAGCATTGTGTTTCCTGCCTAAAAGGAAAACAACATAAAAGCTCCTACAAATCCATTGATGAGTCCAAAACAACCAAATGTTTGCAAATGCTTCATATGGATTTGTTTGGCCCAGTTAAAGTCATGAGTCTTAAGAAAAAGAGTTATTGTTTGGTTATTGTTGATGACTTTTCTAGGTTTACATGGACTTACTTTTTACACTCAAAAGATGAGACTGCAGGCATTCTGCAAGACTTTGTGAAACAGGTTGAAAAACAGTTTAGCCTTCCAGTAAAAATTTTCAGAAGTGACAATGGCACAGAGTTCAGGAACACGGAGTTAGATGATTTCTGTGTGTCAAAAGGAATTGTGAGGCAATACAGCATTCCAAGAACACCAGAACAAAATGGGGTTGTTGAAAGAAAGAACAGAACTTTGATTGAGGCTACCAGAACCATGTTTGCTGATTCAGGTTTGCCATTAACTTTTTTAGGCCGAGGCAGTAAACACTGCTTGCTATGTCCAAAACAGAGTTTTAATCAACCCCAGGCATCAAAAGACTGCCTATGAACTACTGTATAAAATAAAGCCATTGATTTCATATTTCAAGGTTTTTGGCTGCCCATGCTTCATTTTAAACTTAAAAGATTCTATCTCAAAGTTTGCAGCCAAAATTGATTGTGGTTATCATCTAGGATACTCAACCACTGCTAAGGCCTACAAAGTGTTTAACACCAGGACCAAAACAGTGGAAGAGACTTTGAATGTAAAGTTCAATGAACTTTCATCAATGAAAATCCCAACAAACCCTGGAGACTTGTTTGATCTTGATAAATTCACTTTTGAAAATAGTGTTGTCAAGACTAACAGTGCAGGTCCATCAGAGGATTCATCACTAGACTATGGGTACGAGATCATCATTCCTCAACAAAAGTCTGTCACAATGGGAAGAGCAGCAGATGTTCAAAACAGCTGTCAAAGCTCAACCACTGCTACCTCAACAATTGTTGATCAAAGTAGCCCATTAACCCCTGCTTCCACATCATCAAACACTGTTGATAAAAGTCCTCAAACAGTGGATCAAAGTCAGCCTGTGTCCACACCATTACCTCCTATTCCACCACCTTTTGAAGCCACTGCTGGATCATCAAAGTCACCAGCAGTGGTTAGCTCAGATGATTCACATCTGCAGCCCTCCCCACTCAATGCCATTGTTCCATACCAAGGAGATCTTATCTTCTTGAAATCTCATCCACCAGACCAAATCATTGGCAACATCAATGAAGGGGTGCTCACAAGAAGTCAATCCCAAAAAAAATGTCTTTTTGCTGGTTTTCTATCTCTCCATCAGCCAGTCAAGTACCAAGAGGCACTAAAAGACAACAGCTGGGTAGAGGCCATGCAAGAGGAGCTCCAACAGTTTAGAAGACAACAAATTTGGGAGCTTGTACCATTTCCAGAAGGTGTAAGTCCTATTGGCACAAAATGGGTCTTCAAAAATAAAACTGATGAAAGGGGTATTGTTGTCAAGAATAAAGCCAGGCTTGTGGTTCAAGGGTTCAGACAAGAAGAGGGCATTGATTATGATGAAACATTTGCCCCTGTAGCAAGACTTGAAGCAATCAGACTATTTCTGGCCTTTGCTGTCAACCACAACATCAAGGTGTACCAAATGGATATCAAATGTGCATTCCTCTATGGTAAGATTCGAGGAGGTTTATGTTTGTCAACCTCCAGGCTTTGAGGATCTATTTAATCCAAATCATGTTTACAAGCTGAATAAAGCTTTGTATGGCCTGAAACAAGCACCAAGGGCCTGGTATGAAACTCTTTCTACCTTTCTAATTTCCATTGGTTTCACAAGAGGTAAGATAGACAAAACATTGTTTCTAAAATGGAGAGGAAAGGAATTGATGATTGTCCAGATTTATGTGGATGACATCATCTTTGGAAGCATATGTACTAAAATGTGTGAAGAGTTTAGGCAACTCATGACAGCTGAGTTTGAAATGAGTGCAATGGGTGAACTCCAGTGCTTTCTTGGTCTCCAAGTAAGGCAACTGCAAAATGGCACTTTTATCCATCAAGGCAAATATGCCAAAGAACTTTTAAATAAATTTGAGATGGATGATTGTAAGCCATGTAGTACACCCATTGCAACCAATAAAGTAGTCATGTTTGATGAGAAGGATGATTTGGTTGATCAAACTTTATATAGAAGCATGATTGGGTCTTTATTGTACCTAACTGCATCTAGGCCAGACATCATGTTTGCAACATGTGTTTGTGCAAGATCCCAATCAGCCCCTAGAAAGTCAAACCTTATTGCTGTAAAAAGGATATTCAGATACCTAAAAGGTGCTCCCACACTTGGTATCTGGTATCCAGCTGATGGTAAAATTGAGCTTTCAGGTTTCTCAGATAGTGTCTTTGCTGGATGTGACAAGACAAGGAAGTCCACTTCAGGAGGGTGCCAATTCCTAGGCAGTTGTTTAGTGTCTTGGCAAAGCAAAAAGCAAGCAGCTGTTTCCACATCCACTGCTGAGGCAGAGTATATAGCTGCTGCAAGCTGTACAGCCCAACTGCTTTGGCTTCAAAATCAGTTGCTGGATTTTGGTATCACTGCCTTAAAAACACCACTCATGTTGGATAGTCGTGCAGCAGAAAATATCATCAAAAATCCAGTTTCCCACTCAACCACCAAGCACATTGACATCAGACATCACTTTGTGAGGGATTGCTATGAAAAAGGTTTGATTTCTCTGCACCATGTTCCAACTAAGGATCAGCTGGCAGATGTGCTAACCAAAGCATTAGACACATCCACCTTTGAAAACTTGATCTATAGGCTTGGCATGCTAAACATGGAATAACAGGAAAAATCCTGTTTTTCTATGAATAAAAGCATTAAAATGTTTTCAGAAAATCAAAAATCCATCCTTAAAAATAGCTAAAAATGAATTTTTCATGAAAATCGTTAAAAGTCTGCCATAACCACTGCTTTGTTCAAAAGTCTGTTCTACTGAAAACTCTGTCCACTGTTGAAAGTCAACCCCTGTTCTCTCATTTTCTTGATAAGCACTGTTGTTCAAACTCAGTGTTTTATCCACTGATGTGCTATCCACTGATAGTAAAAATCACCCACTGCTTTCATTTTTACCATTACAACCACTGGTCTTGTTCCATCAGTGGTTTTCATAAAAACACTTATCCTTCATCTCATCAGGGATTGGCACGTGGACAGTACATAGCGGTCAGATTTTTTGTAACCGCTGCCACGTCAGCATTCACTTTTTCATTTATAAAACCCTTTTCAAAACCCCAAACAGGGTTTGACTGTCGAATCGAATTCACAAAAATTCCTTTCTCAAAACAGTTTCCATTTCCCTCTCTCAATTCCTTCAAAACCTTCATCAATCTTCTTCTCCAAAATGACAAAATCAAAGTCATCTGCTAAATTTACTTCAAAATCTTCTCGTAAAAAGGCCGTTCAAAAGGCTACACCCATCGAAATACCATACAAAGCACCTCACAATTATCTGGGTCTTCTGACAAAACCAGGCACCACCAATACATTTGAATCCATCATTGACACCATGTCTTCATCAAAGTACAAAACTTTGTTAACAGCAGATGCTCCATTCTATCTGCAAACCCAGAGAGAGTTTTGGAAAAATATTACCCTTGAAAAACAAGGAGAAGATGTCATAGCCATTAACTCTTCTTTAATGGATAAAGCAGTCAAAATCACACCACAATCCATTTCGAAAGTCTTTGAACTCAACGATCAGCAAGGTAAAACTTCTTTTCCCAAAAATGAGTTAAAAATTGATTTCCTTGAAAGGGGTTATGCAGAACAAATAAAAAAGGATACCTTACAAAAAGGTAATTTTCCACCTGCAACAAGATTTTTGTTCCATACCCTGCTTATGTGTGTTTCAAACAAAACCACTTCTTTTAATGAGATACCATTAAAGATTCAAAACTTGGGATATGCTATTCTTCAAGATGAAAATTTCAATTACTCCCAGGAAATCTTTAATGATTTGGTTAAAAATGTTGATAAAAAGCCATTCTTACTTTTTCCAAGATTTCTAAGTTATTATTTTGAAAAGAAATTTGGTAAGGATGATGCTTCTGCAATAAAACAAGGTGGATCTTTTCAAATAAACAGCTTAACTGCTGAAACCTTTACAAGAATGTCAACACCTTGAAAAACACAAGCAGAGGTGCCTGAGCAGACTTTAGCAGCTACCACTGCTCCTCAGGTATCTGCTGCTGAGCCCACTGCTCAAGGTGATCATAGCAGCAAAACAACTACTTTGAAACCCACACCTACAATCACCAAAAGGCCAAAACAAAAGAACACTCAAAAGCCCCCCAAACCTATAAAAAAGGCAACTCTGGAGGATGAGATACCAGAGCAACTGCCAGTGACAGCACAAAAGTCACAAGAAACCACTGCTGCTACTTCCTCACAACAGTTGGTAGAAATATCTCAACCTATGCCTGAAACTCCTCCTGCTTCTTCTAAAAAATAATAGGTTGTACAAATAGGGATACCACAATATGATGCTCTGGAATCACTTGCTTCCATCATCCACAGCCCAATGCCCGGGGCCAATTCTCTTTCTACACCCAACCTCACCTCCACAATTCCCCCACCAACAAAATTATTGTTGGATGCTATTGATTTGAACCAGGCACAAACCAGTCCTTCTCACTCACCTATCAATGAGAACATACTTCAACAAGTAACTGGGTCTGATGTATCAATCATTGCTAACCCACCAACAAGACCTGAGGAGGTTACACCCCTTGAGTTACAAGTAACTCTTGGTGGTAGTCCAAGTGAAGCAGCCACTACAAGTGCTGAACCCACTAGTTTGCAATTGGACAGTGGTTACATCAATAAGACTTCCTTGGAGGCAATTTCTTCTATGGGAACATTTGTGTATCCAGTCTTCACTGGTTCACTAAAAAGTGTCTCTCTTTTTGAAGGAAGAAGTCCCCAGAACCAAGAAAAAGGGGCATCAGTGGATGACTATTGGAATACATTCCCTAAGTCAACCACTGTTCAAACCACTGTTAGTGGGAAATCAGATGATCCCATTAAGTTGGGTGATGGTTTAAAGTACCTAGAATTGATGAATAGAATTGACAAACTGGATACCTCTGTTGCAGAAATCAAAGCAATGCTGCAACAGTTGTTGATAGTTCAAAAGGTGCAACCCACTGCTGTTCCAGCTCAAGCACCTGCTCCACCACAAGCACCTGCTGCAAATGAGTTATGGAATCTATTTCAACCCCTGCTCCAACAACAAAGACAAATGGCTGATCAGCAGCATGATATACATGTTCAAATGCTGAGAAACATGATGGAGTCAAGGTTCAAAGATACCCAAGCTGACATCAAGGCTATAAAGGCCCACATACTGAACATCACTGGCACTGATCCTCCCACTGTTCTCTTCATTGATAACCCCCTTCAGATAATGCCAAAAAGGGGGAGAAAACCAAGCAGTGGAAGAAGAAGGGAATTGAAGATGGGCTCTATATTGCACCAGAAAAAGAAAATATGACTAAAAATATCCCTTTGCCAGATGGTAGTAAAAAGATGGATGTCACCACAAATGCACTTGCTGAAGCAGAAGCAAGTGTAAAAAGGGATAGAAAGGCTAAGGATAAAGCCAGGTGGGAACAAGAGAAGAAAGCTTTCATGGAGCTGAATGCACAGGGTCCTTCTTGTAAGGAATCTCAAAAATGTCCCAAATTGACCCATAAAATGCAAACCCGGACCCCTGAAACCCTAATCTATATCAAAAATCAAGAAAATCAGATTTTGATCTTCAGGCGGGCCGCGTAAGGGATATGCTGGAGGTCACGCGGGGCGCGTCAAAGTGAAGTTTGACCAGATAAGCGTCGAGATCAACGTATTGTCCACCTGGCACACCTACTGATGACCTAGCAACCCTACACGTAGACTAGGTGGCCACGCGGGCCGCGTAAGGTTTGAGCAAGGGTTCACGCGGGCAGCGTGAGACCCAAATTTCACCTATAAATAGAACAGGCTACTAGCAGTTCACCGGTGTCGAAATCTTTTCACAAATACGAAGTTTGGCTGCTCAAAAGTCGAATTTACTTTTATAATAGTGAGGCGCTGCTATGATACAGGGTATTAACTTGATCGCTACTACGATTCAATGTCCGATCGATAGAAACCAATCCAATGGATGTTTAAGTGCTGCTCAAACTTGGGTTATACTTTGTCATTCGTCGTAAAATCGGTGGATGTTTAAGTATTGCACTTTGTCATTCGTTGTGAGGGTTTTATCTCGTGAGTTATCGTAATTGCTGTATTAGTTACTGACCTAGTTCGTGTGCATTGTTATTTAAATTAGGTTACAAGGCTAATCAGTAGGCTAAACTCTGCCCGTATAAATCTGCAATGTGAGTCATTCTCTTTTATCAAAAGTATTTTACAATACTCCGTTTTCAAATGTTATAATTACAGGGATTAAGTCATGGTTATCTTGAATCACTGGCTAATTGGGGTATTGTGCACATTACTAAATTCTCACAGTTAGGCTAATAAATCCTAACCGTGATAATCATCACTACTTGGGGAAGGACCCAATAGTGGTATGACCATCGTCACCAGGTGACACGGCGCCAGATAAAAATAAGATAAAAGCCATTGTAATCGCTCTTATGCTGTAATTTATAACTATGTGTCATTTTATCAAAATGAGTGACTCACCAGTATTTCCCCGCTGATAAAATATTTTTAAAACATGTTTCAGGCGACCTGCTGTAAAACAAGGAAAACGTGCTACGGAGCACTAACCAGCTTGAAAAGGTGGCTCAGTTAAAATAAATAAACATGTTTTATAAATCAGGGAATTTCCTAGTAAAATTCCTCTATTGTAAATTACGGGGTTTATCCCGAATTATGAAATAAAATAATCGGGCATTTTCAAGTTTTAAAAGATCCTGATAAATCTTCCGCTGTCGCATCAATTAATAAATACCACGGGTTCCTGTCCCGCGGCTCCTGACCGAGTCAAACCGGGGCGGGGGCCGTGACAGGAAAAGGTGGTATCAGAGCCACTGATTTAAGCCTATTAAGTATTTAAAATACTTAATTTTCCTGATTATCATCTTGTAATTGTGTGTTTTTAACTGACTACTTGTTAGTTACAGTATGGGTAAGCAAAGAATGTCGAATATCTATCTTAAATTAGATAGTTCACCAAAAGATAAGAGAACTTCATCTCAATCAAATTCCTCAAGATACTCAGCAGATACTGAGGAGGGAATATTTGTTCGTAAGGCACAGTATGAGAAACCACTTACCCCTAATAAAAGAAGTTTGAATATTAGAAAAAGTCAAGAGAAAATGAGGAAGTCACAACCAAAAGAAGGAATAATTAATAAGGAAGCCCAGGAAATAGGCAATAACCCACCATGGGAAGATAAGTTAGATGAACAATGGGCAAATCTCTATATGTTAGCCACTATAGCAGTAAATGCTAACTTATAGTTTAAATCGCCAAACCATTACCATCACTTATGTCACCTACAAGCCAGAAACTTTAATATTTTAGTTGTACTAAAAATAAATATTTTGTTTCAATAAAATGGTTTGTTAGATATTCGTAATTTATATTAAATTTTCTGCTTTCCATTATGTGATTTTGTGAAAATTTAATTTATAAAATTTTAACCTAAAATTTTGTATGTTTCTTCATAAATGCTAAACGGCATGAATGAATTATCTGAAGCTCTTGAGAATCTCAATCTCTATCATGTGAAAGTGGAAGTTTCCAGAGACTTTACTGGTTACTTGGCCGACGTTGAGGAACCTATGGAATTCCAAGCTCCACCTCCAGAGAAATCAAAGCCTAAGAAAAGAAGAAGATTTCTGGGATGGAGGTGTGTGCGCAGAAGGAAACCAGCAACTAGGAGAATTCCCAAGATAGAAAATCCCATGGATAAAGGAAAAGGGATCGAGATTGGGGAAAGTTTTAGGCAAGTAGAAATAGAAATTGGGGAAAGTTCTAAGCAAGCCGAGGAATTGCCACTGCAGGAGGAACTAGATCGCATACTGGCAAATTGTGATATCCTTAGGCCTATCAATGAAAACCTCTTCCCTTATCCTGCTGAAACCCAACTTCCAATAAACTTGGAACCGGCCATCCCAGACCCTCTTATCCACACCCAACCTCTAGGAGAAATGGACGAATGGTGGACCAACGACTGGCAGTTTCAAAACCTCCTAAATAATCCTTACACCTTTTTCCCTCAGTTCGACCCAGAACCTGCACCAAACCCACCAATGAGTAAGGAAAACTTAGCTGAACTCCGCCATTTTGGCGAGGAGCTGATAGATGCAGGAAATAGGATCCGGGAGGTGGGATAACAAATCTCCTGGAAATACGATGAGAGGGAACGTCGCTTCTGAGGTGCCAGCTGACGAGGGATAGTGTGGTTGTGAAGCTATGGTTGTATAATAATAATAAAAATATAACTCTATAAAATAACCTAAAAATAAAACTTTTGTAAAATAACCAAGTTTGTACGGATGCCTATTATATATAAAATATCGAAAGTCGAAAGATCAACAATTTTGGCTATACTTGTTAATGTGCTTATGTGCAATTATTTGGTTATGTTTGATTATTAATTATTTCATACTAATTACTTATATAAATTAATTATCAGATGGCACACGCTGGTAATGAACCCGATAATGAAGTTAATCAATCTGAGCATAATAATGAAGATCAATTTCTGAATAGGCAAGATATCGAGAATATCGTTGATTAGGGAATAGCCAATGCTATTCCAGCAATACTTGCTGCTGCTCGAAATCCAGTTGAACCTCAACAAATTATTCATAGCAAACGCACACAAGGTGATAATTTCAGTAATAGTATAAACGGAGGCGGCAACCATACTAATAACAACAATGATGAACTGTAAGTCCCAATTCTCAAAAGAATGAAAGCTGCAACGCCTGGTTGCACTTATAAAGAATTTCTTGCCTGTAAACCAGCTGAATTTGCAGGCAATGAAGGGGCAACTGCAGCACTGCGTTGGTTGGAAAAAACCGAAGCAGTAATTATGATAAGTAAATGTGCCGAGGAAGACAATGTCATGTATGCGTCGCATCTGTTTAAAGAAGGGGCGCTAGAATGGTGGAATACAGTACTTCAAGCCAAAGGAAGAAATATGGCCTATGCCATGAGTTGGGAAGAATTTAAGCAGCTAGTAGAACGAAAACTCTGTCCCGAATATGAAAAGGAACAAATGACAAATAAGTTCCTGAACCACCGGATGGTGGATGTAGACTGTCAAGGATATACTTCGACATTCTTCGAGTATGCGAGAGTGGTACCAACCCTGGCTTCGCCAGAACCGGTACTTATTTCCCGTTATATTTGGGGATTGATTGGCGAAATTCGAGATATCGTCAAAGCTGCGAGACCACGCACTATTGATGATGCTGTGGAATTAGCTAACACACTAACTGACGGACTGGTACGCACAAGAGAAGAAACCCGGAAAAAGGAAGTGGCCCAAAAGATTACCCAAGGATTCCGCATGGGTAACAGAAGTAACTTCAAAAGAAAGGGAACCGGGCAATCTTCCACTGTTCCATTTTGCAATGCCTGTAAAAGGATGCATTTTGGAAGATGCAAAGGATATTGCAATTTCTGCAAAATCCCGGGGCACCAAGAAGAAGATTGTAGGAAGAAGAAAGCAACAGTTTGCTACAACTGCGGTGAAGCTGGACATTTTAGGCCAGACTGTCCTAAATTGGCCAAAGCAGCTGACAACAAAACCAAACCTGCAGAAGGAGCTACCAAGAAGAACGTAAGAGCCTTCCAGTTGACTACTCAGGAAGCAGAACTAATTCCTGACGTAATAGCTGGTACGTTCCTAGTTCACAACGTTTATGCAAAAGTATTATTTGACTCTGGTGCAAACCAAAGTTTTATAAATACTTCACTCTGCCAAGCTCTTAACCTACCTTTAACCAAACTTAGACAAATTTTTACGGTAGAAACGGCAGATGGAAATTCTGTTAACATAGATAAGGTTTTACGAGAAGAAAAGATAGAACTCTTAGGTTATAAATTCTCTGGAAACCTATTACCTATGAAGTTAGCCGAATTCGATGTTGTATTAGGAATGGATTGGTTAGTAGCCAACCATGTTCGAATTCTTTGTAATAAGAATTCCATAGAAATTCATAAACCCACAGGAGAATTAGTGGTGATACAGGAGATAAGCAACGTAAGCCAATGAAGTTCATTTCAGTAATGAAAGTTGCTAATTATGAACGAAAGCAAGGGATAGTGTATATGATTTCAATAATCATTAACACTAAGGGTAAGGAACTCAAAGAAATTCCAGTAGTATCAGAATTCCTAGAGGTATTCCCAGAAGAACTACCTGGATTACCACCTGATAGGGAAGTAGAATTCCATAGAAATTCATACACCCACAGGAGAATTAGTGGTGATTACAGGAGATAAGCAACGTAAGCCAATGAAGTTCATTTCAGTAATGAAAGTTGCTAATTATGAACGAAAGCAAGGGATAGTGTATATGATTTCAATAATCATTAACACTAAGGGTAAGGAACTCAAAGAAATTCCAGTAGTATCAGAATACCTAGAGGTATTCCCAGAAGAACTACCTGGATTACCACCGGATAGGGAAGTAGAATTTAGAATTCATCTAATTCCTGGAACTACACCGATAGCCAAGGCACCTTATCGGTTAGCAACCACTGAAATGTTAGAATTGAAAAGGCAGTTAGATGAATTACTAAGCAAAGGATTCATACAACCTAGTTCATCCCCGTGGGGAGCGCCAGTGTTGTTTGTAAAGAAGAAAGATGGGTCGATGCGAATGTGTATAGATTACAGGGAATTGAATAAAGTTACAATTAATAATCGATACCCATTACCTAGGATTGATGATCTTTTTGATCAACTCCAGGGAGCTAGATACTTTTCTAAAATAGATTTACGCTCCGGATATCATCAATTGAAGGTACAAGAAGAAGACATACCTAAAACTGCTTTCAGAACTAGGTATGGTCATTATGATGCCCTTTGGGTTAACAAATGCTCCTGCAGCATTTATGGACATGATGAATAGAATCTGTAAACCGTACTTGGATAAATTCGTAATTGTCTTCATCGACGATATACTTATTTATTCCAAAAGCCAGGAGGAGCATTGTGAGCACCTGCATGCACTCTTAACTTTGTTAAGAAAAGAGACACTTTACGCCAAATTCTCGAAGTGTGAATTTTGGCTGCAAGAAGTGCAATTCTTAGGTCACATGGTGAAATCATGAAGGCATTCACGTAGATCCTGCTAAGATAGAAGCGATCACCAAATGGAAGGTTCCGCAATTAGCTATGGAAGTTAGAAGTTTTATAGGTTTAGCCGGATATTATAGACGGTTTATTAAGGATTTTTCCAAGATAGCTGTACCATTAACTAAGTTAACCTGTAAAGCAGTTAAGTTTGAATGGGGACCTAGACAAGAAGAGGCTTTTAGGATTTTGAAGCAAAAGCTAACAAACGCTCCAATTCTAGCCTTACCAGAAGGAATAGAAGATTTTGAAGTATACTGTGATGCTTCAAAGCTAGGATTAGGATGTGTGCTAATGCAATGCAAGAATGTAATTGTGTATGCATCAAGGAAATTGAAAAAGCACGAAGAAAATTATACGACTCATGACTTAGAATTAGAAGCCATAATTTTTGCCCTTAAGATTTGGAGACATTATTTGTATGGAAGTAAGTTTACTGTCTACACAGACCATAAAAGCTTAAGATATATATTTGGGCAAAAAGAATTAAACATGAGGCAAAGGAGATGGATGGAAATCTTAAGTGACTACGACTGTGATATTCAATATCACGAAGGAAAAGCCAACGTAGTTGCTGATGCTTTAAGTCGTAAGTATCATGAAAAACAACGACGAGTTCGTGCTCTTAGATTAAGTTTACAATTAGACTTAATGGAACAACTGAAAATCATTCAAGAAACAACAATCAAGGATAATGCTGAAGAAATGAAAGGACGAGTAAAGGAATTAGAGCAAGGCAGTGATGGAATTTGGAGATTCCATGAAAGAAGGATTTGGGTACCTAAGCAAGGAGAATTAAGAAATAAGATTTTAGATGAAGCTCATAAATCTAGGTATACCATGCATCCTGGTAACAATAAAATGTACCAAGATTTAAGGAATAACTTCTGGTGGATAGGAATGAAAAAGGACATAGCCAGATATGTTTCTAAATGTCTTACTTGTTCACAAGTTAAGGCAGAACACCAGAAACCTTCAGGTCTACTACAACAATTAGAAATGCCTGTATGGAAATGGGAACTTATAACCATGGATTTTGTTACTAAGTTACCCAAAACCAGAAAAGGTAATGATGCGATTTGGGTAATTGTGGATCGATTAATCAAATCAGCTCATTTTCTACCTATGAAAGAAACCTTTAGCATGGAAAGGTTAGCCAAGTTGTATGTAGATGAAGTCGTATCCTTACATGGAGTCCCACTCTCCATTGTATCGGATAGGGATAGTCGTTTCACTTCCCACTTCTGGACAAGTTTCCAGGAAGCAATGGGAACTCGACTAAATTTAACCACTGCATATCATCCTCAGACAGATGGACAAAGTGAAAGGACGATCCAAACCCTGGAAGACATGCTTAGGGCATGTGTGATAGATTTTGGTGGAAACTGGGATGATCATCTACCTTTAATTGAATTCTCCTATAACAATAGTTATCATTCAAGCATTGAAGCTGCCCCGTTCGAAGCACTATACGGACGTAAATGCAGAACTCCCGTCTGCTGGGCAGAAATAGGAGAAAGTCAATTATCAGGTCCTGAAATAGTGCAAGAAACTACCGATAAGATTACTCAAATCAAGGAAAGACTAAAGATGGCTAGAGATCGCCAGAAGAGTTATGCAGACAATAGGCGTAAGCCGTTAGAATTTCAAGTTGGAGACAAGGTACTATTGAAAGTTTCTCCTTGGAAAGGAGTAGTTCGGTTCGGTAAGAAAGGAAAGTTAAGTCCAAGATACGTAGGACCATTCCCAGTAATCCAACGTATAGGACCGGTCGCATATCGCTTACAACTACCCGAGGAACTAGCTGGGGTACATGATGTATTTCATATATCCAACCTCAAGAAATGTCTATCTGACGAATCACTAGTAGTACCTCTTCAAGATGTAGAGGTAAATGAGAAATTAAAATTTATTGAGAAGCCATTTCAAGTAGAAGACTGAAAGATTGAGTTTCTCAAGCACAAGCGACTAGTGCTAGTCAAAGTCAAATGGGATTCTAAAAGAGGACCCGAATACACTTGGGAGCTGGAATCAGAGATGAAGCGAAAGTATCCTCACTTATTTCAATAAATCTTGAGGATGAGATTTTAAATAAGGTGGGGAGGATGTAAGGACTCTAAAAATGTCCCAAATTGACCCATAAAATGCAAACCCGGACCCCTGAAACCCTAATCCATATCAAAAATCAAGAAAATCAGATTTTTGATCTTCAGGCGGGCCGCGTAAGGGATATGCTGGAGGTCACGCGGGCCGCGTCAAAGTGAAGTTTGACCGGATAAGCGTCCAGATCCATGTGTTGTCCACCTGGCACACCTAGTGATGACCCAGCAACCCTACATGTAGACTAGGTGGCCACGCGGGCCGCGTAAGGGTCGAGCAAGGGTTCACGTGGGCCGCGTGAGACCCAAATTTCACCTATAAATAGAACAGGCTACGAGCAGTTCACTGGTGTCGAAATCTTTTCACAAATACGAAGTTTGGCTGCTTAAAAGTCGAATTTACTTTTATAATAGCGAGGCGCTGCTACGATACAGGGTATTAACTCGATCGCTACTACGATTTAATGTCCGATCGATAGAAACCAATCCAATGGATGTTTAAGTGCTGCTCAAACTTGGGTTATACTTTGTCATTCGTTGTGAATTCGATGGATGTTTAAGTATTGCACTTTGTCATTCGTTATGAGGGTTTTATCTCGTGAGTTATCGTAATTGCTGTATTAGTTACTGACCTAGTTCGTGTGCATTATTATTTAAATTAGGTTACAAGGCTAATCAGTAGGCTAAACTCTGCCCGTATAAATCTGCAATGTGAGTCATTCTCTTTTATCAAAAGTATTTTACAATACTCCATTTTCAAATGTTATAATTACAGGGATTAAGTCATGGTTATCTTGAATCACTGGCTAATTGGGGTATTGTGCACATTACTAATTTCTCACAGTTAGGCTAATAAATTCTAATCGTGATAATCATCACTACTTGGGGAAGGACCCAATAGTGGTATGACCATCGTCACCAGGTGACACGGCGCCAGATAAAAATAAGATAAAAGCCATTGTAATCGCTCTTATGCTGTAATTTATAACTAGGTGTCATTTTATCAAAATGAGTGACTCACCAGTATTTCCCCGCTGATAAAATATTTTTAAAACATGTTTTAGGCGACCTGCTGTAAAACAAGGAAAACGTGCTACGGAGTACTAACCAGCTTGAATAGGTGGCTCAGTTAAAATAAATAAACATGTTTTATAAATCAGGGAATTTCCTAGTAAAATTCCTCTATTGTAAATTACGGGGTTTATCCCGAATTATGAAATAAAATAATCGGGCATTTTCAAGTTTTAAAAGATCCTGATAAATCTTCCGCTGTCGCATCAATTAATAAATACCACGGGTTCCTGTCCCGCGGCTCCTGACCGGGTTAAACCGGGGCGGGGGTCGTGACACTTCTGAACCTATGGATGATGGAAATCCTAAGGATGAAAAGAAGATGCCCACTAGACAAGTGAGGCAACCCAAACACACACCATCCAGACCTACAAAGCATGCCTCCAAACCACCTACTAAAGGCTCCAAACCTCAAACTGCAACCCAAACAGCTGTTGTAACTCCTGCTGTATCAACAACTGTTGTTACTTCAGTAGTTTCAACAACTACCAGCCAAACACATGCCATCTCTTCAACACACACCACAACCACTGCCTTACCACCACCACCACCAAAAATCACTTCACCACCAAAAACAGCCTCACCACCATCACCTCCTGCTAAAAAGCAGAAGACATCAGATGTTACAACATCTGTTGTAATGACAACAGTGGTTGAAACACCAGTTGATTCAACAACTGTTAGTCAGCCACCTTCTATCACTCAAATCACCACCACTGATCCACCCAAAACATCATCAGCCTCTCCTACAATAAAAAGGAGAAGGATTTTTATACCTGATGATGATTCTCCATCACCACCACTAACATCTTCACAATCTCTTGCACTTATTCCAAACCCTGTTCCTCTCTAATCAGCTCAAGTACAACAACCAATCACTACCATCACTCCTGCAGGTTTCCAATATCCTCTTGAACTTATTGCAGTCAGAGAAGAGATTAAATCCTTCTACTATGAGGATGATCCTGCTAAAAGGAGGTTGCCATCAGTTGAAGGATATCCTAGGCCCAACAACATAGAAGAGTACTTGAAAGTTAAGGCTCAACAGGCAGAGGATATCTCCAAAAGAAACTCTCAAGGAAAAACTGACAAAGAAATTCAAAGGCATTATCAATTTCTATTTACTCAAGTCAGATCCTTAGAGCAGTTTGCAAAGAATGTATGTAGACAAATTTCAGAAAAAGCAGATGAATCTTTGAGAAAAGACTATATTGAAAACATCATGGTTTATAAGAAATACAAGGGGGAAAAACATATGTACAAAGAGTGGACCATTCCTGAGCTTGAAAGTGAAGCAGCCAGGATTCAAGAAATGATTAGGAATAAGGTCAAACACACTCCTCCAGATTGGTCAAAGTACAAAAAGAATGTGCCTAAAAAGACATTGGAGCTGAAGAGAATGAAAGAGGAATTAGTTGTTGCTGATTATGGGTCCAAAAATCAAGTGATGAGATGGAAAGAAGACAAAGTCAGGACCACCTACAAAAGGTTGGAGGAATTAACGAAGAAAGATCCCAAAGTTCCACAAAAACCTAACTACCCTGAAGCAGAGGTTTCAACAAGACCACCAAAGCTGCAAATCAGGAGATCCACTGCTCCAGCTGGTCCTGCCATCTATAAAAGAAGACAACAACAACAGTTGGATACTGAAACAGTGGCAGAATTAATGGCAGGAGATGACCTTGTAAAAGAGGGCATTAAGAGGATGATAGCTGAAACTCTTGGCCTAAATCAACCTGCAATCACTGCTCAGTCAGTCATCACAAGGCCAACATCACCAAACACCTCATCTAATAAAAATCTCTCAAGAAACCCACCAGACTCAAAAGGACTAAAGTGGAAAACTGACAAACAGACCCATGTACTGACAGTGATCAAGTCTAGTGGAGAAGTGAAGAAAATAACAAGGGAACAAGCACTTGGCCTAAGTCTTGAAGATTTGCAGGATCTCCTTGATGTTCCACTGTGCAGGGATGAAGATGACACAGATGCCTTAGCCTTTGAGTTACAACTCAAAGGGCAAATAAGGGAACTGTTGATGAGGCAATAAAGATCTACCAATAATGAAGGGTTTTGGCATTATCTGTTCCAGGGGGAGATTGTTGGGATTGAACCCTATCAGAGGAACAGATAATTAAAGCCAAAATTGGATCAAAGCAGTGGATCCAGAATAAGAAGATGTTATGTATTCAAGTCTCTCCCCTTGAAAGTGATTTCAACATCTGATGACCTCCAATCCACTGATCGGTATAACTGCTGACCTACAACTGCTGATCAAGTCAAAGACTAATGAAAACTAAAGCCCTGCTGTTCAATCTACTGCTATAGGTCAAGCACTGCTGGATATATCAAGTGCTGCTGGGTTCACATCAGTGGAAGGATTCAGCAGTAGTTTAGTTTGTCTTTATGTAATAACAGTTGTTAGAGTTTGTTAGGAGGTTAGATGTCACTTTTATGGTGACGTCAGCAAAGATGCCTCAGTGGTTTGTCCGTGCCTATAAATAGAACAGTACCCTGTACTGTTCTATTAGCTCTTCACTATCTTTCTTCCTGTACGAACAAATCACTGTGAGCTCAGGCTGAGGGGGAGTTTGTTACATGCATGCATTGTAATTGAATCTTGTAATAAATTCAAGCATTCGGTTCTATGTTGAAAATGTGTGTTGAAAGCAATTCTCCTGTTTGATTGTGAAAAGTTTGTTACCATTTTATTCCGCTGCACTACTTGTTCATTGTTCATCTTAATTCAAACATAAAACACAATCAAAACCAAACTCAGATCCTAACATAATCGCTCTTAATACTATATATTATAACATTGTATCTTTTGTATAAATTGAATGCACTCGCCAGTATTTTTCGCTGATCAAATATTTTAAAAACATGTTTCAGGTGATTTACTGTGAAGAAAGGAAAAGTGCCGCGTAACACTTCAGCTTAAATAAAGTGGCTCGGTAAATTAGAAATAAAACATGTTTTTCTCTAATTAAAGGATTTCCCCAATGAAATTCCTTTTTCTGTAAATACGGGGTTTACCCGCAGTTATGAAATAAAATAATTCGGTTAAAACTCTGATATTATTTTTCTGACAATTGGTCCTGATGAAATTTCCGATGCCAATTAATAAACACCGGTACCACGGTTTTCTGTCTAGCGGCTTCGGAACCGGGAAAAATGGGTCGGGGGCCGTGACAGAAAACCTGTAGGGTGACATTTTAAATATGTTTGTAAAGGCGTTTGATGTGTTTTTGATAATTATATAAATTTTAACTTGATGTTCTTTTGTTTTACATGACCCGACCCGATACGAACTGAATTTTTTTATATACCTAGGGCCTAAATTCTTTAAAAGTATTCTACATCCCCATGAAAAAATTATTTGGTTCCTTACTGAGTTTGGGCATGACGTAATATGGCGTCTCCCATGGTGCATGACCCATTAGATATGGTTTAAGTGTGAGATTTAGCATTTTCTTTTATTTGTGATACGGTATGTTTGAGATATGTTTTAAGTGTTTTTTTTAAAGTAAACTTCATTAGAAAAAACACCAACCCGAAAACCGGGAGGCAACACACACAACCGAAACTACATAATTACAAATTTACACCAATTATCCCAAGACAAATTCTTATACTTCGTTCTATTCCTAGCCCACAAGAATCCCAACGACTTCACCTCACTTATGACCTTTTGAATTCTGAGACTTTTATTTCTGAACCTCGCTTCGTTCCTAGCCTTCCAGAGACTCCAACTCGAAATTATAATCAGCCCATGAAGAATAGATTTCTCTGGTTCCTTTAGCCCACAAAATAAGTGCACCTTCATGAGGTCTTGGAACGAAAACGCAAAAATTTGCGGAACCCGACACCAAGAACTGATCGAATTCCAAACCACGTTAGCAGCCAAGCACTCCGTAAACAGGTGGGAAACCGCATCCTCGGCTTCATCTCAAAAACCGCATCTCGACTCTTGGATAAAAACGTTTCTTTTACGAAGAGCCTTCACTGTAGGAATTCTACCTAACCCGGCCCGCCATGCAAAAATATTGCACTTCGCCGGGACCCACTAGCACCATTTAAAGCTCGAGCTATGATCAGAACCACGACCTTTGACAAGAACACTTTTAACCGCTCCAACACTAAAGCTCCCCGAGCCAAACCCACTGATCTTTATTCACTAAAACCGAGAATGACTCCAGCAAACTAATGAGCTGATTCAGATCCTCCAACTCCGGCCCAGGAGTCAGCGGCCTTTTCCACTCCCATCTGAACTTATCTTGGCCGATCCCATTGAAAATTCGATCACTGATTTTGCATCTTCTATTGACATCAAGCTGGAACAATCTAGGATAAACGTCTTTGAGCGGATCACTCGTAGCCCAAGGGTCTAACCAGAAAGCTATACTATCTCCTTTTCCCGGGACACCTTTGAAAAAACTCCTCAACGGGATGTCTTCCACCTTAGTTCTAGCTATCAACTTCACAATTTTGTTCCAAGGACCTCCCATTTTGTTTTTAGCCGGCAAAAAATCCCAGTTACGAGCACCGTAGTGAATGGCGTCAACTATTTTCCTTCACAAATTTTTTTCATCCACCTTATACCTCCAACACCATTTAGTTAAAAGTGCCAAATTAATGTCTTTAAGCTTACAAAGCCCAAGCCCTCCACTATCTTTAGAACTGAAACATTTTCCCAGGCTACCCAATGAATTTTATGCCCTTCGTTTGACTCCCCCCCCCAAAGAAACCGTTTAATCATACCTTCAAAATCATTAATCACTTTACAGGGAGCTTTATAAAGAGAAAAGTAATAGGTTGGGATGCTTTCAAGAACGGACTTGATAAGCACTAACCTACCACCAATGGAGAGCGAGTCTGCCTTCCATTTCGAAAGCCTAGCCTCAAACACGTCGTACACCGGTTTCCAGTTATTGATGTTACTCATATTGGTTCCGACCATTAAACCCAAATACCAGAACGGGAGCTTATCTACTTTGCAACCAATCCTAGCAGCTTTTCCTCCACCTCCCTCCCTTCCACCCCAATGCCATACAAATTCGACTGAGACAAATTGATTTTTAAACCCGAGCACATGTAAAACACCCGAAGAATTCTCACGACATTCATAACATTTTCTGGTGACCAAATGTGACAACCCGCACTTACGAGGTTAGCGCTGTTATAATTATCTTATCTTACTTTTATAAACGCCTGAACTTGTGTGGAGAATTAGTTATATGTATCTAATTTATGGCATAACTTGAATCGTTTGAACCGTGGCTTAACTCGTGTAACCCGAAACTTTTGAGGCTCGAACCATAAATTAATTATTACACATTACATCAGTCGATTGATTAATTACATGTTTATAGTTAGTTGGTTTATTAACTATATTGTTAAAATAATAATAATAATAAAAATGATACCTTTTATTATTGAGTTATCATCCAACGATTGTAGCCTTCATCCCTCCTCCTCACCTTCGGCCCATTCACCCCCTTTAGCACCAACATCAGCCCACACCCCACCATTGTTTTCTGTACTCTTGGCCCAACATCAGTTTATTATATCTAGATACGTAATGTGCATGATTTCATTTATAACAAACAACGCCTCCTTAAAAAAAAAACCCTAAACCTAACCTGCGTAAATCAATTCTGCGATCTCTCCTCCTCTTGCTACTGTCGACACAAAACCGGACGCACAAGATTTCAAGTGTTCGGCTTCTAGGCTCGATCACACCCAATTCTTCGTTAGGTAACTATTTCATATGTTTTATGATAGTTTTTAATGTTCTTGTGCGATTAGAACTGAGTTACCTTGGCTGTGTTTCTGATTAGATAATGATATATGTTTATGATGATAACTTGTAATCTAATGTTCATGAAAGAAAAGAAATCAAGTATGGCGCTTAGTGTTATCGATTATGTTTGCATAGGCTGAATATATGTGGATTAGGTTTTATATTCATAATGATCTTGATGTTTGAGCATGCTAAGATCTGATGTACACGACTTGTAACCTGCTGTGAATGATCGATTTTGTTCATGTGATTGTAAAAACCATGTGCAAGCCATGATTAGATCGAATACGGGTTCGGTTGGTTAATTAGGGCTCGAGATTCTTGATGGTGTTGACACTTGACATGATGAGTTTGAAGTAAATAAACAATAACCTGCTGTGGGGATGTTAAATGTCGTTTTTGTTCGCTAAAAGAAGAGTTAGAATGCATACCTTAACGATTAGAGTTGAAACAGAATCTGTCTAGGATTCTGCAGCCAACTTCAGTTGGCTGTAAACGAGTCGTTTGTTATCGAAAAGCTGATTTTCTGAAGTCTAAATCATACGTTTTTGAAAAACAAATCAAATGGCACTGGAATCATAATTTTTGGAGGTTGTTTGCTATTTTTAAAGGTCCGTTTTATACAGCAGCAAAAGCTGCGTTTTTTCTGCAGGAAATGTATGTTATGTTTTTTTTCATAACTTGAAATCTGGATAGAGTCAGGTCCCGAAATTTGTACTGTAGATGGCCACTGATGTCTTTGTAATTCTCCAACTGGAATTTTGTCAATCGGACTTAAGATGAATTTTAAATGAATTTTTCCGTGGACTGCAGTCAGAAAGTAACGAATCTGATTGCAGCTCGGTAAATGATTTTTATAAAATAATTGGTAATGAATTAGATCCTGATATTTTTGCACAATAGTATTTGGATTTTTCAAAACACTTTGTAAAATTTTGGGAATTTTGGAACAAGTTAACTATTTTATTAAAATACCCGAAAACAGCCCAGTTTTGGATGTTAAAGCTGAAACAATATGAGTAGTGATTTGCTTGTCCAACATACACGAAAGAGCTTCCATCACAAGTAAAAAGATGAACGGGGAAATAGGATCGCATTGCCTCATCCCTTTTCCACACTTGAATTCAAACGTAGGCGATCCATTCACCAAGACGGAGGATCTCGCGGAATTAAGAATCCCCCAAATCCAATTACACCAGATATCCGGGAAACCCATTTGTCTCATAATATCAACGACAAAAGTCCAATTGACATTATCATATGCCTTCTCAAAGTCAATTTTCAAAAGAAATGCCTTTTTCTTATTCCTCTTGCACCAAGAGATAATCTCGTTGAAACAATATAAGTAGTGATTTGCATGTCTAAATGTCGGGTATGTTATCTGATAATGATCCAACGTGTTATAGGTCAATGAAAGTGTTATGTGCAACATCATATGCTTGCTCTTGAGTAGTTATAGGAGGAATGTTTATATGGGCGTGAACTGTTAAAGTGAGGGCATGTTATGTGGTAAATGCGTGTAGGAACTTTGTGCCTTATTTGAAACCACTAATGGACTAAGTGGTAATTATAATAGGACGTGATTGACCAACCTTGACTATTAGCTATTTTTAAGAGTCCAACCGAGCAACCAAAGGTGAGTTCACACTTTCGTCAAAGCATGGGATTCCCGGTGGTTTGGGAATGGGTTAAGTAACAACTGTCCCCCTTAGGTGGGATGTAATCGGAATGGGTTAAGTAACAACTGTCCCCCTTAGGTGAGATGTAATCTGCGTATTCTCCTTGCGTAGAATACGTACCTCGGTCTTCCTTGGGTAGGACGACAACCTTAAACTTACTAGACAAAACTCTATCATGAAGTCCCTTATTTTTATATCGACTTAATCACCGAACCAATGGCGAACGGGTCATTAGTTAATACCACATGAGGTAGCCCCCACGGTATTTGGTTATGGGAACATGGAACTGGATAACTTTTGGTTTTTGAAACAACTTAACAAACTATGGATTTTTGGAACAACATTAAAACGGTCAACCAACTGTGAACTCGCCAACCTTTTTGTTGACACGTTACCACATGCTTTGCAGGTTGTTAGGTTATTTGCTGGAGCTTGCATGGGGAAGGAGTCGTTGTGGGACATGAACCGCTGTGTGTTCATGAGAAACTTTATAAAATTTTAAACTTATATTTTGGTTTTGAACTTAATGCTTTCTCTGATTGTTAAATTTGGTTTTGGACTTTGGTTTGGTGAACTTTAGACGTTTGGTTTTACTTTACTTTGCTTAATTTTTATTAATATTGGTGGTATGACCCTGGTCAGTGATGTGCGTAAAATGCAACATATAAATTACATCAAATGAGGCATAAAACTAACCTTTTTTTAGTACTAATGTTGGAAAAAGTGTGCTTTTGTCTTCCTTTTGTATTTTCAGGATTAAATGAGCGTAAATGAATAAAAGAAGCAAATATGCAGCAAAACCTAACATAATTACAAGAAAATGAATAAACGTGGCATGCCGACCCTCGACAGCATCTTCCCAAACAAAAACAAGAAGACAGAAGGCTGACCATGGCCCCGTGCCCAGCGGACACGGGGGCGTGGCCAGATGTCTGCAGAAAGGACAAAGCTATAGAATATTCTATTCCTGACACGGGGGCGTGCCCAGCTCGACACAGGGCGTGGTCAACGCCAAGATTCGCAGAATCCAAGCAAATCTTGATAGTACAGATACGCTTCTGCACATGGGGCCGTGCCCAGCGGACACGGGGCGTGTGGAGCTAATGCAGACAAATTGCAATTAATGAAGAAAGAGAAAGTGGATGGACACGGGGCCGTGCTCAATGGACACGGGGCTGTGTCCGAGCTTCTACACATGCTATAAATAGGGGTGCTTGGTTCACTTCAAAGGCATCCATTGACAAACCACCTCTCTCTCTCTCACTTCACACACACTCCACCACCATCACAACACCCACATCCACCACCATCATCCATCATCCATCATAGAGTGTGTGTAGTAGTCTCGGGATCCAAGATTGATAGTAAGAGTTCTTGACAATCAAAGGCCATGTTTGCCTAAGTCTCTTACATCACTTGGTGAAGACAAGCATTTAGTGTAATACTTTTGTTTTTTTAATCTTTTTGCACTTCTTATTTGGTTTTGTATTAATGACCTTAATAACTAGTTTCTTATGTTGAAGGTGAAACTTCCTTATCATTTGTCCGTGGTGTTTTGGCATTATTTTACTATCTATATAAAATAAAAGATTTACACCATTCATATCTCTACGGTCTATATAGAGATATGTTGGCTACTTGGTCGGGGGTTAAGGGAATGGTTTGGTAAGGTTCTTGCCTTGTTCAGTATATAGATCCTGCAAGGACCTGGGTCAAGCTTACTAGGACCTCCTTCAATACCCACTGGTATTGGATGGCGGGGGTGCGAATGGCTTGATCCCCTCATATGTAAACTACTATTAATACATTAACCCGGTTACTTGGGATTGTATCCCTGCTGACTCAAACCACATAGCCGAGGGTAACGTCACCTTCAAAAGAGAGGCCTACCACATTACGCATTAATAACTTAATTAATTATCTTTCAATATTCCGACCCTTTAGGATTGTATCCTTGCTGACTCAAACTACTGGGTTGAGGGTAACGTCACTTTCAAAAGAGGGGCCTACTACTATAACTAAGATAATCTCTTAAAAAGTGCAAAAGTGCGGAAATCATCAAAGGTTACACTAAAGGCGAGTCGGATCCAAGTGATTCATCTTGTCTATCTGTTTTATTTTTATTTTTCAACATTTTTAGTTTTTATTTTCATGATTAAAACTTTTTCTAAATTTTTTATTTGATTAGACGTTGAGGATAAACCGGTACTAAAAGCTCTTATGTCCTTGGATGACCTCGGTGTTGGATCGTCGTGACCCTAAACAGTCAATCTGAGTAGTTCATCATCATTTGCAAAGGCGGAATCAATGTAAATGACGTCAAACAGCTTGTTTCCTTTTAATCTTTATCTATTGATGATTTCCTGAGCTTTTACAAGTCTGATTACAATTCGGCAGCACCTCGGCTCTCAAACACACACTAGTAATTTCGTATCAAATGAACAATGCACAACCCCTATATATAGACCTAGCTATTTCGTTTGAAGATGACACATACCTGTTCAAACGAAATTACATGTCATGATTTCGTTTGAACATGTCCATGTCTCCCTCAAACGAAATTACACACTAACATGCAATCTAAACCTAATTCAATCCCTGTTGTGCACTCGTTTATCCTATCTAGACATAAGATTCGATTAAGACGAAGTTAATAGACACTAGATGCACCAACAGACTCCCCCTTGGATGTTGATGAAGTCTTCGGCGTCGAGTCTTTAGTCTTAGTCTTTTTCCAAATTTTCTTGACATTGTAAAAGCTTCCTTCAAACTTTTCATCTTCTATCAACAGCTAACATAAAGCATAGACTCTGAATCTTTAACAACCTTCAAGCTCCCCCTTGAATGTAGATTCAGGAACTGCTTCTGACTTTAAGTCTCCAGACTCCCCCTATCAGTAGGCTGGGATTTTTCTTAGCTGCTTTCTTAAAATTAAACCTGTTACCTGCATATACTCTACCCAAATATAAGATATATGACAATAACAATTTTAAACTAAACTTACCTTTTGACTTTCAGTGTTAAGCAATCCACTTAAGTATTCAAGTCCAAATTAATGACCCTGATTACTCAATTTGTCTACCAAGTTCAACTTAATGACCTTGGTTGATCTAAGATAAATCACACTGATATTTAGTTCAACTTTTTCTGAAAATTTACAAGTTTCAACTTAATGAACTTGTTTCAACTTTCCAATTTCACAAACTTATCATGTTAAACTCCAAACTCATCCTCCAGCCCAGAAACTTCCTGCATCTGCTTCAATTCGAATCTGAAGATCAGCTTTCCACTTTGGTTTGTCGAAAAATAAAGCAGAAGTGTAAAATCTTTTTGGATTTTGAATAAAGTTTCTAAACTAGAAATGAAATACAGAATGTAAACTATTTACAAACATATTTTTGGTGAGCGTGTTAGGGAATCATATAAGCTATTCGACAAGTCACAAGTACCGTTAAGCTTTAATTACATACACAGAATTAAAAAATTCGCTTAGGTTGTCGATATACTGATCCACTTAATTTTTCACACACATTTCAATCTGTCCAGGATACGGATTTAGTATTTTAGAGACTTAAACTCATTCATGTGTCCCACCTCTTGAATATACTCCCGTATCCAAATCCCAATATTCAGTCTTACATGTGAGTATACCACAGATGATATTTGTAAAGGGTTAGATGCGAAGAACCCTGAGAGCTCAGGTCAGAACTTCCGTTCAGCAGAGAGATGACGGCTTCGACTTTGGTGTGTCCCCTTTAGAGGATCTTTTTTACAACAGCCATGATTAGCATTTTTCAATGTTTTATCATTTTTTAGCTGAGGGCGATGCTATATTTCAAACAATGCAGAAAGTATTATTCGGGGACTAGGCCATTGCTTCCGCATTATCTGAAGTCCCAGAATAATACCCCAGATATCACTGAGTATAAAGACCTAGTATCTCAGAAAAAGGGATATTTCAAACAAGATTTCAGGGGTTACCTATATATCCAAGTAGTGTTCCCCATGAAATAAGTAAGTAAAGATTTAGGTTTATATCCCGAACAAACCTACTAAATGTGCAAATTTTGCTAATAAGATGAGTTGTTGATTTTTCTAGATTTCTTGATCTCCAACTCGTGACTCTCCAATCTTTCAATAAGCAGATCCACTTTCAAATCAGCAGGCTTTATCGTATTCTTCAACATCAATGCAAAATATTGCCAATCTTGTTCATTTGGAAGTGCGTCAAAACAACTTGTCTACCAGCAGCTCTTCTTGAGTGTAGATGATATCATGTCTAGCAAGCTCCATCTTCAGATGCCCAAATCTCTCAATCATCTTGGAAACTGACTCGTTCTTCAAACAACCAAACAAATCAAACTCTTTTTGTAACAGTTTCTTTTTGTTCTTAACTATTTCAGCACTACCAATACATTTTATTTTTAATTTTTTTTCAGAGATCTCTCGAATCTTCGTATTCGATCAGTGCGATAATATCATCTTGAACAGATTGGTGAAGCAAAGCAATACACTTTTGTTCAGAAACATATCTTTCAATTTGATTATCTTCCAAGTTCTCATAATCATCCCTTCCCAAATCATAGCCATTTTTCAGACTTCACCAACTCTGATAAGCAAACGCCTTAAGCCATTCCTCAAATCTTGTTGCTCACTTGTTGTAATCTTCAATCGCCATCAGCTTGGGCGGCTTGTTGTATGTTCCATACGCACTGTCTACACTCATAGCATCATTGAGAATTTTCTTTGCACTCGGTGTTGTTGTATTCTCATTCGTATTATTTAATGTGCCATCTCCCGAACCACCAGTAAATGCAAACACATCACAGAAAGGATTGAAATCATCCATCTTCACGTACCTGAAATAATCAACAAACACTTAGAATTTTTTTTTTGAAATTTTGAAAAATTGCTTTCAAACGAAATCAGTTTAAGAGGAATTATTCAAACGGAATTCCCACTCAAACGATATAGTGCTTTGAGATAACATCTTGTTTCAAACGAAATCACAATTATATGTAACTTTCAAACGAAATTGTAAGATATTCACTCTTAAGCGAAAACACCCAACTACTATCAAACGAGTTACCGGGTTCAAACGGAATATCCCATAACTTTCAAACGAAATTATGTATTATGTATGTTTTCAAACCAAATAATCAAGTTATTTCAAATGAGATCAAGATGATGTCATCATTTTCGAACAATTTTCAAACGAAATTATGGTTTTGATCAAGTTTTAAGCCGAATTTTAGGCCAAAACTTTCAAGGATTAGTTAACACTATGTTTCGCTTGATATGTGAGAGTTTTAAGCCATTTCAACCATGAAAACTTGTTCAAATCAGAAAAGAATGAGTAGAAGTGATAGAATCCGGCAAAATCAAGCTGAATTGGTATGAACTCCTCATCCTGAGCTCTGATACCACTTGTTGGATCGTCGTGACCCTAAACAGTCAATCTGAGTAGTTCATCATCATTTGCAAAGGCGGAATCAATGTAAATGACGTCAAACAGCTTGTTTCCTTTTAATCTTTATCTATTGATGATTTCCTGAGCTTTTACAAGTCTGATTACAATTCGGTAGCACCTCGGCTCTCAAACACACACTAGTAATTTCGTATAAAATGAACAATGCACAACCCCTATATATAGACCTAGCTATTTCGTTTGAAGATGACACATACCTGTTCAAATGAAATTACATGTCATGATTTCGTTTGAACATGTCCATGTCTCCCTCAAACGAAATTACACACTAACATGCAATCTAACCCTAATTCAATCCCTGTTGTGCACTCGTTTATCCTATCTAGATATAAGATTCGATTAAGACAAAGTTAACAGACACTAGATGCACCAACACTCGGTATCTTACCAACGCTATACTACGCTCACGATGGGTGCACTTGCCCATATGTGTGTTTAGTGTTAGTAAAATATCGTGTTTTATAAATTTAAAACTTGACTAAAGTGTTAAAAAGGGCTTAAAATATAACTAAAAATTATATAACACACCGCACACATCAAGCTTTTGGCGCCGTTGCCGGGGACACAAGGATTTTAAGAAAGCTTAAAATCGACGGCCTAATCAGTTTTTCAAAACCTTTTTAAATCACGCGCACGTTTTCTGCATTTTAGTTAATTTTTGCATTCACAGTAGACTGAACTCGGGGCCGTGCTGCATATTTTTAAACCAAACTCCCAGATACAGAGTCTGAACACGGGGTCGTGTTCGCTGAACATGCCCCCGTACTGCACAAAACCAGTCACTTTTATTAAACGCCCAGATACAGAACCTGAACACGGGGCCGTGTCCAGCCTCTGTTTCCGTTTTTGTTTTTGTTTTCTGGTCCCGAGACTCTGTTGTGGTCTGCTGAGTGATTCTTATGGATCAATACTCAGGAGATTACAGCTACCACTATGAGGGGGATGATTATAGGGAAGATTATTGCACCATTTGTGGTAATCCTCATTGGGTACAATATTGTGACCTCTTTCAACCATCACCTTCATACACCTACTATGAGGAGCCCAGGTACGTGCCATCAACTTCATATACATCCTATGAAGACCCAAGGTATGAATCTTCTCCCTCATACTCATATTTTGATGAACCAATGTATGAGCCTTCACACACATACTTTGAGGAACCAATGTATGAGCCTTCACACACATACTTTGAGGAACCAAGATATGAGCCTCAATCTTCATATATTTACTATGAGGAACCATGGCGAGAACAACCCAACTCATATGAATATTATGAAGAACAAAGTTACGACCCTTATCCACCATATACTTATAATGAGGAACAATGGTATGAACCATCTACCTCATATGAGTATTATGAGGAATCAAGGATCAAACTTCCGAGTTCAAGCTTTGAGGATACTTATCAACTCAATTCGACGAACCACCAACTATTTCACCCGTAGCCGAAAAGATAATAGAACACCTTAAAACTATCGAGCGCTATATAAAAGAAGCCCGCGCAAGGGAAGAATTAACATGTAATAAAGAAGAGATAGTTGAAAAGGTAAAAATGAAAGAGCAAGTAAGTGAAAAACCGACAGATGAGTTAAACAATGAAAAAGGTGAGTCCGACAACGTTAAAATTCAAGAAGAGTCTAATTTTAAAGAAATTAATCTCTTGTCACCTTCTTTCGAAAATCTGTAGGATCGTTTTGTGACCCAAACGAGTCGTTCAGAAGAGATTTTATCAGTTTCAGATGCGGAAAATAAGAAACTGACGTCGAAACAGCTTGCTTATCACTTTAAACACTGATTATATTGATATAATAGCAACTACAATCAGTCTTCACACCGGCAGCACCTCGGTATGGAATTCATGAACTGTTACAAATGAATAGACCACTACCCTATATATAGTAGTCAAGCTTTCGCTTGAAACCATACCCTTTGGTTCAAGCGAAACCCACCTAATAAAGTTTCATGCGAAACCTTCTAGATAACTTTCAAGCGAAACACATGCTTTTGTCTTCAAGCGAAACATTCAATTCTGATTTGTGTGAATGTTGTAGACATGATGTCACTAGATGATGTCATTAGTATGATGTCATCATCAAGAATGATGACGTCATGCTTGTTTAGATCCGCAACGAACCCGAGACTCGATATAAGACGAAGACGACAGGTGAATGCACTAACAAAATCATTGTTTAATACCCACTCATGCAAAGTTTTTAAAAGTGTTAAACACCAAAAATAAAATTGACGAAACGGTAAGCATTAAGTTGACAAATGATCAAACCACGCTAATAACAGAAGATCCATTTGAAATTAACATTACACCGGTTCCATGTTTTTTTCAAAATTCCTTTATTAGTAACATTACAATTGATAAAGATCTTTGTGTTAATATAATGCCAAACTACATTTTTGAAAAGTAAAGTATTAGTGATTTTTCTCCACTTCAAATACCCATTTTTCTATCTAATCGGAAAACAATAAAATCAATAGGGATAGTTGAGGATGTGTTGGTCCAGTCTAATCAATTGGTAATCCCAACCGACTTCGTCATCCTTGATGACGCTCCACTAGTGTTGGGACGACCTTTTGTAAAGACCTACGAAGCTTTGAAAAACCGGAAGTATAACAATCAACCCATTCAATTAGGGGCATTAAAAAAAAGTGTCGATCTTGAGCGTTTAATGAAATATCCATTCGGCAATGATGACCCCCTAATTGAAGATGAAGATGAACCACCCGATACAAGAGAAGAAATTGACTACTTTGTTGAAGAAGAGGTCGCCATAGAACAAACCTTTGTGGTTCTTGACCAAAGTGAGCAACCAAATAAGGAGTCTCCTAAAAACCCACCTCTTAAGCTCAAAGAACTTCCAAAAGGTTTGGAATATGCTTTTCTCGACAAAGATGGTAAATCACCTGTAATTATTTCGTCAAAATTAACTAGTGTAGAAAAAGAAAAATTAGTCACACTTTTGAGAAAACATAAAAACGCGATCGCTTGGAAGCTTGTAGACATTAAAGAAATAAGACCTTCCATGTGCACGCACAAAATTTTAATGAACAGTGACTATAAATCGGTAATACAACCACAACGTAGAGTAAATCCAAACGTCCAAGAAGTGGTTAAAAACGAAGTTATTAAATTACTTGACGCCGGACTCATTTACCCAATCTCCGATAGCCCTTGGGTAAGTCCCGTCCAAGTAGTTCCTAAGAAAGTAGGTATGATGGTAATAACTAACGAGAAAAATGAATTAATACCAACAAGAATCGTCACAGGATGGAGAGTATGTATAGATTATCGTCGATTAAATGAAGCAACAAGGAAAGATCACTTTCCTTTGCCTTTTATTGATCAAATGTTAGAAAGATTATCCGGTCACAAATTTTATTGTTTCTTAGATGGTTTTTCAGGTTACTTTCAAATACCGATAGCACCCGAAAACCAAGAAAAGACAACATTCACATGTCCCTACAGAACTTTTGCTTATCGATGCATGCCTTTTGGTCTATGTAATGCCCCCGCAACCTTTCAACGTTGCATGGTGGCCATCTTCCATGACATGATAGAAAAGACATTGGAAGTCTTCATGGATGACTTTTCTATCTTTGGAGATTCATATGACCAATGCCTCGATAACCTTGAGCGAATGCTATCCCGATGTGAGGAAACCAACCTCGCCCTTAACTAGGAAAATTGCCATTTCATGGTAACGGAGGGAATAGTACTCGGTCATAAAATCTCAAGCGAAGGAATGGAGGTTGATCGAGCAAAAATAGACACTATTTCTCGATTACCACCCCTATCCTCCGTTAGAGCTATCAGAAGTTTCCTTGGGCATGCCGGATTTTATAGGAGATTTATCAAAGACTTTTCAAAAATCTCAAGAGCTCTAACAAAATTACTTGAAAAAGATGCCCCTTTCATCTTTGACAAGGATTGCAACCAAACATTTCTAACACTAAAAGAAATGCTAGTCAATGCACCTATCATGATAGCACCTGATTGGAAATTACCCTTCGAAATCATGTGTGATGCAAGTGACTTTGCAGTTGGAGCTGTCTTGGGACAACGAAAAGATAAGCATTTTCACCTAATTTATTATGCTAGTAAAACACTTAATGATGCATAAGAAAATTACACAACAACAGAAAAAGAATTACTAGCTGTGGTATTTGCTTTTGATAAATTTCGTTCTTATCTTGTTCTTTCTAAAACGATAGTTTATACAGACCATGCAGCCATTCAATATCTCTTTAAGAAACAGGATGCTAAACCGCGTTTGATTCGGTGGATTCTACTCCTCCAAGAATTCGACATTGAAATAAAAGACAAAAGAGGAGCAGAAAACACCGCAGCAGATAATCTTTCCCGCTTGGAAGACCCAGCTTTGGAGGCAACTAGGGACGAGCAAATCAACGAAAAATTCCCAACGGAGTCCCTGGAAATGGTGGAGTACCGAGAAGAGCCATGGTACGCCGACTATGCTAACTACTTAGCTAGCGGTATAGTCGCAAAAGGATGGTCACATCATCAAAGAAAAAAATTCTTTGCCGATGTGAAACACTATTTTTGGGAAGATCCTTATCTTTTCAAAATGTGTGCCGAGCAACTTATCCGACGATGCGTACATGGTAGTGAAGTGAGAAGAATTCTCTGCCATTGTCATGAAGGTCCATACAGAGGACATCATGGTGCCGCTAGTACCGCACGAAAGGTATTTGATTCAGGGTTTTATTGGCCAACCATTTACAAAGACGCTCAAAGTCTTATCAAGACATGTGACGCTTGCCAAAGATCAGGTAATATTTCTTCCAAAAACAAAATGCCACAAAATGGCATTCTTGTTTGTGAAATTTTTGATGTGGGGGGACTCGACTTTATGGGACCTTTCCCACCGTCAAAAGGAAACAAATATATACTTGTGGTGGTAGATTACTTGTCTAAATGGGCCGAGGCTGAAGCACTTCCAACAAATGATGGAAGGGTTGTGGTAAGATTTCTGAAATGCTTATTCTCTCGTTTTGGAACTCCAAAAGCATTAACAAGTGATAGAGGCACTCATTTTTGTAACCATCAACTTGAAAAAAATTTAACAAGATATGGGGTCTATCACCAGGTCTCAACAGCATATCACCCTCAAACAAACGGGCAAGCCGAAGTGACTAATCGAGGTTTAAAAAGAATACTTGAAAAAACCATAGGATTAAATAAAAAGGAATGGGCTGATAAGTTAGACGACACTTTATGGGCTTTTCGAACTGCATATAAAACAACAATAGGTACAACCCCATATAAGCTTGTCTATGGAAAAAGTTGTCATTTGCCGGTAGAAATAGCACACAAAACCTACTGGGCAATTAAAAATGTAAACCTAGACTTAGAGATGGCTGGTAAAAATCGATTTTGTCAATTAAATGAATTAGACGAATTAAGGAATCACGCGTATTCTAACTCCGAAATTTATAAGGAAAGAACGAAAAATTTGCATGATAAACACATTAAGCCTAATGGATTTCGGGTAGGAGATCAAGTTCTATTGTTTAATTCACGACTTCGATTATTTCCTAGTAAATTAAAGTCTAGGTGGTCAGTAAGTTTTTCCATCACCCACATTTTTCCACACGGTGCAATTGAAATTAAATCTCGGAATGGAATTCCATTCAAAGTCAATTGCCAAAGGCTAAAGTTTTATCACGGATTCATTAAGGATGAAGAGGAAGAAATCCCGCTACAAGCAGCCGAAGAATAAAACGAAGGCTTGAGCATCAACATCATATCTTGTAAGTTACGAACATCGATCGGTAAGATTTCTAAAACCAAGCTTCGGGAAACAAGGGCACTCACACGAGCACTAAAAAAATTAATTAAAATTGCCCGCCCACGGGGCCGTGTCCGCGCAACTGTCGAGGATAAAACCCCTTCTCCTTTCACTTTCTCATTTCAACACGCCCCGTTTCCCCGAAAACTCTCTGGTTCCACCGGAAATTTCTACAGATTTTCACGTTCCCCCGACTCCTAACAATGTCAAGGTATGATTCTATCATTTTAATTAGTTAGATTAATCACCTGCATGTAATTTAACATCAAAAAAATTGGGAAAATCTAGGGTTCTTTAACTTGAACCAACTCAAACCTCAAATTTTTGCTTAGATATGTTAGTATTACTATAGATGCATGTTATAGGAAGTAAAACAACTTGAATTGTTTGCGGATTTGCCCGATTTCTCTCGGAAACCTCAAAACCCTTGTTTTGAACCGAAAAAGATGAAATTGAAAGGGTAAACGGTTTGTTTTGGGAAAAAACGGCACTTGGGGTTTCATTTTCGGGGAAAACCGCCCTTACTGGACCAAAATTTTTTAAGTTTTCGAAACCGGGTCGAAAAATCAAATTTTTGGGAAACAGACGCCTGAGCACGGGGCCGTGCTCGGCGAACACGGGGGCGTGTCAAGCTATTTTTCAGCGAACATGGGGCGTGTCCACTGAACACGGGGTCGTGTTCAGCTGACTGTTTTCAGTTTTCTTCGAAAATTTTACTGTTTCATGCTAATTGTTTGGTGTTTTCTTCCAGATGGCCAAGAAGTTTACTAGGTTCAACCCGAATGAGTACGTGGCTCAAGCACGGTTTGAAGTTCTCAAGACAAGACCCGAAGAAAATCCCCGTCAAGTTTTCATGGATACTTTAGAAGCAGTAGGCCAAATCGACCACTTCAACAACCTTGTTACTGGTCCGCTACGAGCAGCTCTTTGCACTCGGCTTCACTCTGTGCACGAGTATAACATGGAATTTTATAGCACATTTTCCTTCAAGGCAAGAGCGGAGCCGTTTGACAATGAAGGGGTGGAATTCTGTTATGGAGGAGATACTTACTCAATCTCAATTGCACAGTTTGGGGCAATCGTCGGGTTGTATTCGGAAGAGGATGTTGGAGATGAAGAGAACACTGGTGGTCTCCGCGAGCTTCCACAGGAACAACGCCAAGCTGCATGGGCTCAGATTGGGGAGGGACACTATAACCCGAGCCAGACCAAGAGCACACAGTTAAGTGACCCTCTCTACCGCTACATCCATAGGGTCCTCAGCTACTCCCTCTGCCAGAGGCATGACAGTGGTGGTGTTGTAGGTTTGCGTGATCTGATAGTCCTCCACTGCATTCACAAGCGTATAAACCTCGATGTTCCACACGTACTACTTCGCAACATGTACTTGAACCAACTTGCTACTCCCCTGACTCCTATCCTTTTTGGAGGGTGGATCTACCGCCTCTTCAAGCATTTTGTACAAAGGATGCCAAGGTCCTTCAAGAAGGGCCCATGGTCGGGAAAAGTGGACCTTGTCATATGTCGCTCCATGAACCTAATCAACGAAGCAGATGACGGGACGATCAGATTTCAGACGGTTCAAGGGCATGTGTGGAACCCCCAAGCAGCTCTCGTTCTTCACGCACCACAAATCCGTCCTCCTCCCCAGTACCAGTATCAGCACCATGGTGATCCGGGCCAATCCTCCTCTCAAGGAGGTGGTTTTCCTAACTTTCAAAGTTTACATGATTTGTTGCAGGAAAATCTCCTGTGCACCCGGAATACCTACAATATGGCCAGCAACACGTACACCCAGGTCGGAGTTATAGAAAGGAACATCTCCGACATGCAGGATGATATCAGCAACATCCTGGAGTACATGGCACGCTAAGGAGGGGATGATGATGAGGATGACGACATGGATTAAAGCTGGAGGCGTTGGAGGTAATGTAACATGGTTGGAGGTCGTAACAGGTTAACCCTTTATCTCTCACAAACAATTTCATGGCCTGCGTGCCATTGTTGAACAACTTACTTTTCTTAACACTTTTAATTTCCTGCATTTTTTTAGTTTGTGTTGTGGATGATGAAACTATGGTAAAGTAGGATGTCTGTTATTTTGTTTGGTGTGATGTTTATTAGTAAAACAGGTACCTACGAGGCTTAAAGCACTAAATATTAGTGCTACAAAAGCCAGGAAAGCAGAAACCTATTTTCAATAATTGCAGATTGTCCACATGGGGTCGTGCCCAGCCAGCACGCCCCGTGTCCACCGCCCAGAACCTGCTGTTCGTTTAATTTCTGTAGATTGCTGTTTTAATTCTGCCTAACATGGGGTCGTGTTCACCAAACACGCCCCCGTGTCAACCTTCTGTAAGTTTTCGTTACTGAAAATCTGACCACGGGGACGTGCTCATCCGACACGGGGCCGTGTCCAGATGCACAGTAACATAAAATTTTGCTTTTAACACATTTTTACACATCCAATCAACCTAAAAACTCATTTTTGGGACACATTGAGGACAATGTGTAATTTAAGTGTGTGTGTGTGGGGGGGGGGGGGATGCTAAAACCTTGAATTTTTGAAAGTCCTAATAACAAGCCTTACACAAAACTCTATTGGAACCGCTAGTCACCACAAATTTTTTCATAAACTTTTCATTTTTTTACTTGTCTTGGTTTAATTTGGGAATAACAAGTTCTAAAAGGTTATATTTTTACAAATTTACAACCGATAGCGTCGTGATAAAAAAAGAACCAACATAAGAAAATTATGAAACGGCATGACAAATCTAGTTAAAATTTTATTATATATACTTGATCACATTATCAACCAAGGGGAGGATCAAATGAGAAGAAATAATTAAATGAGAAGAATATCCTAGCCATAGATTAACATGATCAATGGTTATAAATTAGTGTGGGAAAGATGTAAATAAAACAATTTTTTTATGAGTTTTCTTAATTGAAAAAGGTATTATGGTAATGTTAGTGTAAGATTGCATTTATGTTAATCTGATGGTTACATTATGTTATTAATTTGGTGGTTACAGTATTTTAACTAGTGTAAGAACATTTATGTTAATTTGTTGGTAACATTATGTTAATGTTTGTGTAGGATTTTATCATGTTTCTACATAACAAAAAAATGTTACTACACACCTCATACATCAAATAGGATAATTCTACACACCCCTAGATGTTCCTACACAAACATATAATGTTCCTAAACACATTTTTAAGGCTTATGTTACTACACAAACAGTTAGAGAAAGTTGAATTATATGTTATTAATGTGTTTTATTATCCTACACACCATCTGGATGTTCATACACAAACATATAATATTCGTACAACCTTTTTAAGGGTTATGTTCCTGCACAAAGAGATAGAGAAAGTTGAATTATATGTTTGTGTAGTAAGTATGTCATATGAAGTAGTGTGGTTAAATAAATTAATAAATTAATTAATTTATATATCTTGTTTTATTTTTAAGTTATAAAGTGAAAACCATAAATGAACTAATTTGAATAGCTAGATTATAGGAACTTATTACATTAACTATAATGTTAAAATTACCTCATTACCCTTATGAATAAAGCGTTCTTATTGGTTAACTTTTCTTCTTTTTTTTTTCTCAAGATTTTTTTCTTCTCATTTGAACTTCCCACTATAAACCCATTCCAAAAAAAAGTGAGTTTTGAGCCTTTATTGAGCATACAAATACACATCTTTAGATTAAATGCTCACTTTTCGTTTCTTGTGTGAATAGCCGCTTGGTTTCTTACAACTCTAGAACTTGCCATGATGATACATTCCCAGTCCTTACCAACTTAAACCCGAGTAAGTAAATGATAGAGGCATTAGGACTAACCCTTTTTCTTTTCTACACCATTATTTTTTGTTTTTTTACCACCTACCCCAAATCCCCTAGTTAACCCCTTTGAGCCTAAACATTTTCATTTCTTAACCCACAAAACAAACACCCTTTACCCACCAAAACTTTTTTTATTTTTACCCTTTATTTTAGTAAAAAGCTCGGTTTTCATGTGACGTTCCTTTAAAAAAAAGTCAAGCAATAAACAAACAAGTTCCTCAAAAGAAACTTTGTTTGAAAATGCTTTATTTGAATAAAAGTCACAAGAACAAAAAGTTTTACGACGACCGACGCTTTTTACGCTTTTCGCCCTTTTTACTAACCACTAACCCAAAACCACCTACTTTAACCCAAGCCTAACCCTTCCCCAAGTCCTCTTGATATTTACAAAGGTGTATAGTTAAAAAGGAGGAAGATTGATTGCTTGGCAAGCATATGGTAGAAGTAAGTTCCATGCCGGTCTCGAGTGTTTCACAAAAATACATCTTCGGCCGAGTGTTGAGTGATCTCCCGTGAGGTATGTAAACTTGTATATAAATGTAATTTTAAAAAGGCATGTTATGCCCCAAATAAGTAATTTCTCTTATGAATCGTTCAAAATAAATCATAACGAATAGGATTGTAAATAACATAAAAATAAAGCCTAATAAAAATCTTGGATTGCCGACACTCAAGACGAGCCTAAAACTTCTCTTCTACCCATTCCATTTGGAAGGGTAAGCCACATTATAAAGAGTTTTGCTTGAAGACAAGCAAAGATTTAAGTGTGGGGGTATTTGATGTGCGTAAAATGCAACATATAAATTACATCAAATGAGGCATAAAACTAACCCTATTTTAGTACTAATGTTGGAAAAGTGTGCTTTTGTCTTCCTTTTGTATTTTCAGGATTAAATGAGCGTAAATAAACAAAAGAAGCAAATATGCAGCAAACCCTAACATAATTACAAGAAAAGGAATAAACGTGGCATGCCCGACCCTCGACAGCATCTTCCCAAGCAAAAACAAGAAGACAGAAGGCTGACCACGGCCCCGTGCCCAGCGGACATGGGGGCGTGGCCAGATGTCTGCAGAAAGGACAAAGCAATAGAAGCTTCTATTCCAGACACGAGGGCGTGCCCAGCTCGACACGGGGCGTGGTCAACGCTAAGATTCGCAGAATCCAAGCAAATCTTGGTAGGACAGATACGCTTCTGCACATGGGGTCGTGCCCAGCGGACACGGGGCGTGTCGAGCTAATCCAGACAAATTGCAATTAATGAAGAAAGAGAAAGTGGATGGACACGAGGCCGTGCTCAATGGACACGGGGCCGTGTCCGGGCTTCTGTACAGGCTATAAATAGGGGTGCTTGGTTCACTTCAAAGGCATCCCTTGACAAACCACCTCTCTCTCACTTCACACACACTCCACCACCATCACAACACCCACATCCACCACCATCATCCATCTTAGAGTGTGTGTATTAGTCTCGGGATCCAAGATTGATAGTAAGAGTTCTTGACAATCAAAGGCCATGTTTTCCTAAGTCTCTTACATCACTTGGTGAAGACAAACATTTAGTGAAATACTTTTATTTTTTTAATCTTTTCGCACTTTTTATTTGGTTTTGTATTAATGACTTTAATAACTAGTTTCTTATGTTGAAGGTGAAACTTCCTTATCATTTGTCCGTGGTGTCTTGGCATTATTTTACTGTCTATATAAAATAAAAGATTTACACCATTCATATCTCTACGGTCTATATAGAGATATGTTAGCTACCTGGTCGGGGGTTAAGGGAATGGTTTGGTAAGGTTCTTGCCTTGTTCAGTGTATAGATCCTGCAAGGACCTGAGTCAAGCTTACTAGGACCTCCTTCAATACCCACTGGTATTGGATGGCGGGGGTGTGAATGGCTTGATCCCCTCATTTGTAAACTACTATTAATACATTAACCCGGCTACTTGGGATTGTATCCCTGCTGACTCAAACCACTTAGCCGAGGGTAAGTCACCTTCAAAAGAGGGGCCTACCACATTACGCATTAATAACTTAATTAATTATCTTTCAATATTCCGACCCTTTAGGATTGTATCCTTGCTGACTCAAACTACTGGGTTGAGGGTAACGTCACCTTCAAAAGAGGGGCCGACTACTATAACTAAGATAATCTCTTAAAAAGTGCGGAAATCATCAAAGGTTACACTAAAGGTGAGTCGGATCCAAGTGATTTATCTTGCCTATCTGTTTTATTTTTCAGCATTTTTAGTTTTTATTTTCATGATTAAAACTTTTTCTAAATTTTTGATTTGATTAGACGTTGAGGATAAATGTAACACCTCGTAAAATTATGTCCAATATAATGGCGACACGTGTCATGGACTTTAAGTGAGTAACAAATTAATTACAAGGGACTAAAGTTGACAAACAAAGAAAGTATATGTGTAAAAGGATTCAAGGTGTCAACATTCAATAAATATACCTTTCAACAACCCTACACGATGTTTATACCCTTAAACGAATGAATTATGAATCATATGAAGCCGTTTGTGGAAGAAAGTGAAAGTTTACAAACCGCAAGGGTTAAATGTGTCAACATGTTTAATATATACCTCTGAGTGACCTTTTAGCGAACCCGAAGCTTTGTAACGATTAATTATGCTCACTAGAATAAGTGATAAAAATTTCACAAGGTTTCGATATCGTATGAGAAAGATACGCTAACATTCGTAAGTAAGGGGTTAAAAGCGTCAACGTTGAAATTCAAGACTTTTCGGTAATCGTATAACTAACCGGGGGCTTAACAAAGTTTGTTTATGACTTGGAGTCCTTAAAAGTCAAGTTGGAGGGTTAAAAGTGCAATAAAACAAGTTAAAACAACTATTAGAAGGACCAGGGACCAAATGTGCAATTGCTGAAACTTTGTTGACCGGATCTGGCCCTTATACCGGCCGCGTAAGACCTCTATGGTCTCTTATGCGAGCCGCCTAAAACCTGCCAGATCCCAATTCTTGCACAGATGCCTGTTATAGCCTGTTAAACCGACTTATATGCATGGTATTCGATCCCAGGGGCTGCACCAGTGGTTTTTCATGCATAGGGACACTTGGGGATGATCAGGAATCACCCATAGACCTTGTTGGCATCATCTTGTTCAATCAAAATCACTATATAATGAGCTCTTGGTTGCAACATTTTGCATTCACTTTGAAAATCATTCTAACTTAATGTCTGGAGCTCTCTGGACCTCAAACAAGATTCCATTAGCTTCTAAATCGTGCTAAGTACTTCAGTAAGCTTGCTTAACCTCTCTAATTCGTGTTTTATTAGTTTAATGACCTAAAGTCAAAGCCGTCGTAATTAAGCTTTGACTTAGTGATTAATCACTAATGGTCCAGTCATTTCTCGAATTGAAAGTGGCTAGGAGTTGGTAATTATGTGGGTAATAAACCCTTAAAAGGGCACCCTCTGATTTCCACTCTAACTAGGTCAATTGTCGAGTCAAACTTAATTGTAAAAAAGTCAACAGAGAGCTAATTTTCAAACAAACACATAATTGACAATGTAGAAGCCATGAAACCTGTTTTATCACTCATATAACTTGGTAATTAATATAAGAACATGTCTAGGCATGTTCAACCCGATAATTTTGAACTTAGGCTCGGTTCGGAACCGAAAGTCATAAAAGTAGACTTTTGCTTTGACTTTCAGTTCTGAACCAATTTAGATTGTTTTAGAAATTCCGTAAGCTTCCATTAGGTCCATGATTCATATTAGTATAACTCTCTGAGATTATACAACTTGGATCCTAAATTATCCGATTCATTTGCATGTTTCCGTTAAATGCGTAAATGTTGACCATTTTGCCCTTTTGACCTTAAAACAAGATTTTTGAAAATGTGAAAGGACAAAAATCTTTGTTACTGATTTATAAACTTGTCCTAAAAAATTGACATCAGTTTGAGGTCTAGATTAGGAGTTATGCTCAATATCGTAATTAAGAAGCTTTTATTAATTAAACGGCATAATTAGCATAAAGCCTATCTAAACCCAAATTTTGACACCAAACTTTTTACCCACTGATGTAATATAATATTTTGGGATTTTTGAAGATTTTTATTTATTTTTAAACTGATCATATTAGCTTTGATTCGGTAATTGTCGGTTATACCCTTTTCTTGAATAAAATGAGTTTTACATAACATATTGATACCAAATCTTTTGCTACTGATTTTATATGAAAAATAAAATATTTTAAGCCTTCTGGAATGATAAAAATATCAGCTTTTCGTATATAACCCGAAAATCGCTTAAAAGCGACTTTTTACGCGTTTTAAACGCATAGTATGAGTTAAAACTATTTTTAACATATAAGACTTAATACCTACTGATGTTTTAAGTAAAATTTTATATTTTAACAGTAAGCAAAAGTTTTGAACTCAGATTTCCAAATTTGACCTTTAAAGCTTATGTGAAATTACCAAAATGCCCCTACGGTGCATAACTTGGTTATAAATGATAAATTTTACATATATGCATTACCCTACTGATATAACTTATTAAATTAAATATTTTTCCTGATCATTTTAGACCTGAACCTCAGATTAATATTAAATCTCTTTTATAACCTTTAAAATGACCAAAATACCCCTATGGGGCTTAATTTGAGTTTAAATTCGTTTTGGGCATAATGGAGGTATCCTACAGATATCACAACATATTTAAGGCATATTAACTTAGGAAACTTATTCATGACTCATTTGGTTACCCGTTATGCATTTATCGTGTTCGGTACGGTTTATGTAACTAGTTTGCATAAATTAACCAAAACGGGTCAAACTTTATCAGTTTCACTTCAAAATCCAGAATGTGTTTAGTTTACCCATATTATACAAGTCTTCATACTTGTCGGATCTAAACCACACTCTAATCCGGTCTTCGCTTAATCTTGCGTTTGAACCGTATACCTTTCTTTAAAACTAACCGGTCTAAAGTAAGACCCGTTAGGAATCTAATAGGTTAATTAAAACCTTCATTCTAGATTTAGGAGACCAATAAAAGATACTTGCACTTGCTGATTTGTACGGCTGGGATAAATTTATATAATTTGCTCAGGTAAATACTTTTAACTTATTTTCCCTTATACGGGCTTGGGGTACGGTATATAAAATACCGCTTGGTCGGGAATTGAATTGTTAATCATATGAAGGTTAATTTATTGAGATGACCCGTTTAATCTGTTTTGTTTGCTTAAAGCTTTTGGGGGGTTAATGACCATGTCCCGGATATCCTTGGGATCATTCATTGAAATGGCCACGACCTAAGCATGGGGTGTAGGCGTACACCTGCCGGTGCGTATATAAAAAGATATAACCATCGTTCGATAATAACACCTCGGGATTATATTATGTGGTGTGTCAATTAATCTTTAACCCGGTGTTCAGCCCGGGCTACTGAACGTATAACGAACATGTAATTCTTTAACAAGTTTATTTTTAAATAACGATCCCAAGTTATAAAAGATATTTTGTGCCTTGTGCATTCAAATCAATTTTCTTAAACATTTTCAAAATGAGTCGGTTAATTGTATTTACCAGTGAAAACTGACTTATTTTCCAAAAAGGTTAAGTGCAGGTACTAATCGGAATAGGCTGGCTACTCCTAGCATCAATAAAGAGTCTTGTAAGCTTAGATGTTTATAAATCTGCTGAACAATGTTTCTTTTTAACTTCGATCCGCCTGTGGATCCTTTACAACCGTTTTGTAATAAATGTTATTACTTCCATTCGGTTTGTGATGATTTTATCTTTCGACTTCCGCTGTGTATATAAACTGTGATAAATTATCTATGATTATATCAACTACGTCACGATACTCCCCACCGGGCCCACCGGTAATACGTGGAAATATCGGGGTGTGACAGGTTGGTATCAGAGCCAACATTGAGTGAATTAAACACTAGCCTTTTGTGTTTAATCTCAATGACACAGTTTGCACATTCCTCGACTTTCGAGTCTAGACAAAGAACTTAGGACTAATTCTGACCTATTTTGTTTTGTCCTTTATTGTTTTCTTTTGTTGTTTCTTTTTATTGTTTTGACAGGAGCAACAAAAATGCCACCAAGATTCCGAGGAAGAGGAAGAGGCAAGGGGCCATTCATCGCCCCCAACGATCACGAGGCCGGGCCTTCACACCGGCGAACTCCACCAGCCACTTTAAGCACAAGTCCTCCAGAGAACCGGAGGACCTATTTAGAACCCGCGAGGCGTTCAGTCTCGCTGAGCTCCTCACCTTCCTACCTCAACTCTTTCAGGCCTCAATCGGAGAACGAGCCCCACAACCCACATCACTCTTTCATACCCCTTCAACGCCCCAACTCACACCATTCCTTCAACGACCCAGCACCCTACTTCCAAAGCTGGTTCAACCCGACAAACCAAATTGATGAGCCAATGGGTTATAACCCGTTGGGACCGGAGGACCACTTCTCTATGGACATGGAAGAGGATCCGGAACCTGCCCAGCCGCAAACCGGAACACCTACTCACCCCATCGAGATTTCGGATGGGTCATCCTTTCATGGATCACCTTATCGTGGTCCCGACAGCTACGAGGCGAGGTTTGCCCAATACGACTGGGTGTTCACTCCCTCTTACAACCAACAACAGCAGCAGGATCCCTCTGAGGATTCGCGTTTTGTGGCGGTCACGCCACCGCCACCAACACCGCTTGAGCAATAGCTGCCTCCGGAGCCACCGAGGCGTAGAAGAACAGGTGCACGGATGTCCGTGCGAGGAGGGGATTTCCATTTTAGCACCCCTCAGCATTCGAGTGGCAGTCACTACCCGCCACTACATGAAGACCCACAGATGGGTGGGCCTTCAAACCCCGTTTCCGAGGTGGACTCTGCGCCAGTCGCACCACCACCATTGGGTTATGATAACCCAATTCCTACCTACACCGGTACAGCGGCATACAACCCCTTTGAGCAGCCTGCCTACCCAGGGTATAACTACTACAATGCCCCCAATGTCGACCCATACCTTGTAACAGCCAACTACAATGCCCATCATCCTGAAGGGCCTTACGCATCCTCCTACCAAACCGGGTACCCACCTTATGGGTATCAACACCCACCACCTCCTCAACCTCCACATCAGCAGCCGCCACAACCGCAATTGATTCAACCCCAGCAGCAACAGGAGATTCTACAGAGGTTGAGCCAGGTGGAACTGGAGGTTCAAGAGGAACGTAGGAACCACTGGGGATTTCTCAAAGGTCTGGCGAATCTAATCAAGGGAAAGAAGAAAAGGGATTTTTGAAGATTCTTTATTTATTTATTTGTATTGTAATTTCCTTGTATTTCAATCAAGTCCCTGCGTGGACATTTATTTATTTATGTACTTAGTCCCTGCGTGGACTTGTCCTTCTATCTTTAGTCCCTGCGTGGACATCTATTTCTGTATGCAGTCCCTGCGAGGACTTGTAATTTCAGTTTAGCCCCTGCGTGGGCAAGTTATTTCTGTTAAAGTCCCGTTTAGGGCAATATGTACTCTTTTAAATTTTAATGGCATGTTATAATTTAAATTTCATTTTGTCATTATATGCATAAATATAATATGTATGAAATAAATAAATCTAAAATAAGTCATTCCTTTTATAAAATCTGCCTTTAAAAATTTAATAAGAATCTTAAAGGGTATAACCTAGCCTGCATGTCATTATAGACCTGGCCAAAATGGTAAAACCTGTTTAAAAAGATTCAAATCTTTGTTAACATCTGAAAACATGTTAACACTCCTGGGAGATGTGATTCATTAAAATCATACACGTCATCCTTATATTGGATTCTTCCAATTCCTTCTTTATTATTTAAACATCCATTTGTGATGTAGGGCCTACGAGCCATAATCATTGTTATATAAGACAAAAGACAGATGTAGTCTACAACTCCCTGTCGATAAAAGGTAATGAACTACGTTCAAACCTTAATACCTCGATTCTCTGAAATCATGGTTTATAATTTAAACTGTCCTTGTGACTAGGCCTTATGTGCCATTAATAATACCCTTAATACTTTATAATTAGGATAAATTATGAAGAAAATCCTAAATGAATACGTTTAATAAATTAACCAAATATGGTTTATAGTTACCATGGTTAATGAATTGCCATAAAAGACAATTCCACATTAGACTCCTGAATAAATCCTTGTTAATATTTTATGTAGCAAGCAAGCTACATGGCCGGGTCTGATGAAGTCAACAGTCACCCGAGAGAGAATCTTGATACCACCAGAATCAACATAGCTGGTGCAGAGCTGCAGGCATTAATAGACAATGCCATTACTCGAGCTCTAGACATACGAGATAATGAATCAAGTGGTACCCGCAGCAGGACCCTATCTGCACAACGCGTAAAATCACACCCTAAGGCTCACTCTGAGGCTCATAGTAAGCCACCTTCTAAACCTCATGGGTCAAAGAAGGATGACGCTCAACACTCCTCAAATCAGCATAGTGTTCCGTCTAAGAAGATCTTATTCGATCAAGAGCCGCGTATTGGGGGTTGTTCCTATAAGTATTTCATCTCCTGCAAGCCCAGGAATTTCACTGGGGAAAAAGGAGCCATTGATTGCATGACGTGGCTAGACGAGATGGATACCGTGGTTGATATCAGTGGTTGCGTTGATAAGGATATAGTGAAGTTTGTGTCGCAATCGTTTAAAGGAGAAACTCTAGCGTGGTGGAGGTCATTGATCCAAGCTACTGGGAAGATCCCGTTGTACAACATGACTTGGGATCAGTTTGTTACGTTGATCAAAGATGCTTTCTGTCCTCAACATGAAGTTGAGAAGATCGAGACTGAATTCCTGACATTAGTTATGAAAAATTTGGACTGTCAGGCATATCTTACGAGTTTTAATACCATGTCTCGATTGGTTCCTTACTTGGTGATGCCGGAACCAAAATGAATAGTACGTTTCATTGGGGGTTTAGCCCCAGAGATCAAAGCTAGCGTGAAAGCCTCTCGACCTACTACCTTTAGGTCTATAGCTGATCTGTCATTATCTCTTACCCTTGATGCGGTCAGGCAGAGATCGCTTAGGCATTCTGATGCTGGGAAGAGAAAACGTGAGGATGATAACTTACACCATTCAGACAAGAGGCACAAGGGGAACTCTGACCATAAAAAGAGTTCAGGATTCAAGAAGGATGACCAGCAGTCGGGCGAAAAGCCCAAATGCAAGATCTGCAAGAAACGCCATCTTGGGAAGTGCAGATATGAATCAAAGCCCTCATCACAGCCAAGAGCTTGTGGGATTTGCAAGTCAAGTGAGCATAAGACATTAGACTGCAAGAAGATAAAGGATGCTACTTGCTACAATTGTAATGAGAAAGGGCACATCAAGACCAACTGCCCAAAATATGCCAAGAAAGCTGAGGAAGGAAAGAAGACCAATGCTAGGGTCTTCCAAATGAATGCACGGGAGGCAGTTCAGGATGACAATGTGATAACAGGTACCTTTCTTATCAACGATGTTTATGCAAGGGTATTATTTGATTCGGGTGCAGACAATTCGTTTGTAGATGATAGGTTTTGCAAGTTATTAAATCTGCCTATTAAAACCCTGGGCATAAAGTATGAAGTAGAATTGGCCGATGGTACCATAGAAACCGCTTCCACCATGTTAGATGGATGTTTTATATCCATTAGGAACCACTCTTTTCCATTGTTTTTGCTTCCTTTGAAATTAGCTGGTTTCGACATAGTAATAGGCATGGATTGGTTATCTCATAACCAAGCCCAGATCGTTTGTGATAAAAAGCAAGTGGTTATCAAGACTCCGTATGGTGAGCCACTTACCATATAGGGAGATACTCAGTACGGGTTACCTAAACAAGTGTCCATGCTTAAGGCGTCAAAGTGTATGAAGAAGGGTTGTGTCATCTACATGGCACAAGTAACTATTGATGAACCAAAACCGAAGATTGAAGACATTCCCATCATTTCTGAATACTCCGATGTATTCCCTGAAGAACTACCTGGTTTACCCCCAGATAGGCAAGTGGAGTTCAGAATCGACATTATACCTGGAGCAGCACCGGTTGCAATAGCGCCTTACCGGTTGGCCCCAACTGAGATGAAAGAGTTGAGAACTCAGTTGGATGATTTGTTGGCAAAAGGATTTATTAGGCCTAGCTCATCTCCTTGGGGAGCACCGATCCTGTTTGTAAAGAAAAAGGATGGATCAATGCGCTTATGCATTGATTATCGAGAGCTGAACAAGGTTACAATTAAAAACAGATATCCATTGCCCAGGATCGACGATCTGTTCGATCAGCTTCAAGGAGCAAGTTACTTCTCCAAGATTGAGTTGAGGTCAGGTTACCATCAGCTGAAGGTTAGAGATGAAGATGTGCACAAGACTGCATTCAGAACTCGATATGGTCACTACGAGTTCTTAGTGATGCCTTTCTGGCTCACTAATGCACCAGCAGCGTTCATGGACCTCATGAACCGCGTTTGCAAACCCTACTTAGACAAGTTTGTCTTTGTCTTTATTGATGACATTTTTATTTATTCAAAGAACCAAGCTGACCATGAGAAACATATTCGATGTATTCTTAAACTGCTACAGCAAGAAAAGCTCTACGCCAAGTTCTCAAAATGTGAATTTTGGCTTCGTGAAGTCCAATTCCTTGGACATATGGTTAGTGAGCGTGGTATCCAGGTGGATCCCGCTAAGATTGAAGCTATCATGAATTGGCAAGAGCCGAAGACACCCACAGAGATTCGCAGCTTCTTAGGCCTGGCAGGATATTACAGGCGTTTTATTGAAAATTTCTCAAGAATTACTGCACCCCTAACTTCGTTGACTAGGAAGAATATTAAGTTTGATTGGGGTCCTAAGCAACAAGAATCCTTTGATGTCCTTAAACAGAAGTTAAGCAATGCTCCAGTGTTGACATTGCCTGAAGGGATTGAAGAATTTGTGGTATACTGCGACGCATCACACACAGGCATGGGATGTGTGTTCATGCAGAAGGGCAAAGTTATCGCCTATGCTTCCTGATAGTTAAAAGTGCACGAGAAGAATTATACCACCCACGATTTGGAGTTGGGTGCAGTTGTGTTTGCACTAAAACTTTGGAGGCATTATTTATATTGTAACAAGTGTGTGATCTATTCTGATCACAAAAGCCTACAACACTTGTTCAATCAGAAGGATCTGAACATGAGACAGCGCCGATGGATAGAGACATTAAAGGATTATGATTGTGAAATCCGATATCATCCAGGCAAGGCAAATGTGGTCGCCGACGCATTGAGCAGAAAGGAAAGAATTAAACCCATCAGAATCAATGCCAAGAGCATTGAACTAAAGAACAGCTTGAATGACAGATTGTTAGCCGCTCAGAAGGAAGCCGTATTAGAAGCTAACTATCCAAATGAAAAGTTGGGAGTTACTGCTGAGCAATTATCATATGGCAAAGATGGAATATTAAGATTGAATGGACGAATATGGGTTCCAATCTATGGAGGACTTCGGGATGTAATTCTTCAGGAAACTCATAGCTCCAAATATTCTGTCCATCCTGGTAGTGATAAGATGTACCAGGATTTGAAGGCAAATTATTGGTGGATAGGTTTGTGTTGGTGCATGCGTCTGTCGACTTCGTCTTGTATCGTGTCTTGTTGTGATATATAGAACAGGGCACGAAAAACGAGAAAGGGCATATAGGTAATTTCGCTTGAAAAGGTTCAAGACCAATTCAAACGAAATTAAAAGTGTTAATTTCGGTTGAGCTTGTTTCAAACGAAATCACTGATTTCATTTGAGACTGCTTCAAATGAAATCACACAGCCTATATATACCTCACTTGTCTTATTCATTTGTAACTTTCGGTCAGTGTAACGAAGTGCTGCCGAAGTGTTGTCAGATTGTAAATTGTTATCAAATCAATCATACAACAGTTTAAAGTGTAAATCTAGCTGAATTGAACTGTACACATCTGTTTCCGCCTTTTGTATTGAGATAAACTCTTCTGATCGACTTGTTCGGGTCTGAAAACGATCCTACAAGTGGTATCAGAGCTCAGGAGGAAGAGTTCATACCAATTCAGCCGCAAATTCTGATTTTCTACACCTTCTTTCAAAATTAAACAAGTTTTCACGGATAAAATTGGCTAAATCTTTCACAATGTGTGCGTAATTGTGTTTTAACAAACCCTTGATAGTTTCAGAACCAAATTCGACCATTTGCTTGATCAATTGGACAAAATTTGAACCGAAATGATGATGTCATGTTGATTTCGTTTGAGATTGTTTGCTGATTTCGTTTGAGAGAGCACTTTCATCATGGTTTCGTTTGAAGTTACTTGCTGATTTCGGTTGAGTTGCACAAAATATCAGATTCCGTTTGAAGTTTGAGGGTTATTTCGTTTGAAACAAGAATTCCGTTTGAAACATTGGGTTGATTTCGTTTGAGGACCTTATTCCATTTGAGAATTTCGTTTGAAAGCAGCTATCTCGTTTGAAATCGTGATCTCGTTTGAAGAGCAATTTCGTTTGAACAAGTATTGTTTCAAACGAAATTAGACATCTTGTTTGAGAAGTAATTTCGTTTGAGGAAAGCTATTTCGTTTGAAGAGGTATCTAGTTTGAAGGTGGGTATTCCGTTTGAAGATTGTTATCTCGTTTGAAAGGGGATTTTGTTTGTACTTGGTATTTCATTTGAACAGTCTGTTGTTGAAAACATTTGAAAAACCGAAACATGGACGAGGAATTTTATAACGCATTCGCTACTCTAGTTACCCCGATTACTCTTGCTCAGAACACGATGTTGGAAAATGAAACGGGGACGATGCAAAAACCGCTTAAGCTCATGTATATTGAGGAGTTTAAAGGTTAGGAAGGACGTTTTGAAAACTGGGTTCAAGCAAACTATTTGGATGCTTGGGAATGTGTTGAGACAAAATACGTTAGACCGATGACAGATGATGAAGAGATTGTTCCAATTAAAGATTTAAGTGCAGATGCTAGAAAGAAATACAAAGATGAGAAAATGATGCTAAGTTTACTACAACAAGCTGTGAAGGAAGATATCTTGGTGTTATTGCAACACAATGGAACTTCTTATTCAATCTGGAAAGCATTAAGATCGAAGTTTCATGGAAGTCAAGAGATGGTCAAAAACAAAAAATCGCTTTTGAAGAAAGAATTCGATCTATTTCGTGGGTTGAAAAATGAAAGCACAAAGCAAATCATTGAAAGATACTGCGATTTGTTAGCCAACATGAAGAGATTGAGCATCGAGAAAGATAATGAAGAGTTGATTGAAAAGCTAGCTGATGCATTGCCACATGAGACTTGGGGCACATATCTCATGATGTTGAGGAACAAGAAAAGTTTTAGCAGTCTGACATTGAGCAAATTCATTGAAAAGATTGAGGCTCAGGAGATGGAACAGAGAAAGGTTTTAAGAATGAAAAATTTCGACGGTGAACAAGATATTGGTCTTTATTACAAAGGTGGCGTCAATGATAAAACCACCAACATATCACCAAAGATTGGAACAGCATTTAATGCAAAGAATTCATCTGGAAGTTCATCAAAAGGATCAAACAGCAATACAAGTTTTTCATCATATCCGTCATTTGATCCGAATATTTCAACAACCAAGATTGGCAAGAAGTTACAATGCAATATTGTTCTGAATCTGGAGAATGATGAGGATTATTCAGCAGAAATTGCTAAGAGTCATATGTCTTTGTTGGGAACTGTGTTGGAATCTTATGGTAGTTTTGTTGCAGGTCGGATCGGGAATCCAATGCTTACAAAAGAGGATTACGATCAAATTGACGCTGAGGAAATGGAATTAATGGATATTAAGTGGTGTTTGGCAAGAGTGTTGAGAAATTTAAGCTGATCACAGGAAGAGATGATTTACGTGAAGCTAATATTTCTACTTTAGGTTTTGATAAATCTAAAGTTACTTGTTTTCGTTGCAGGGAAAAGGACATTTCAAGAGGGAGTGCAAAAATCACGAAGCAAGTGGAGCTCAAAATCCGTTCAACAACAAAAATGATTACTATCGGAAGGCGATCTATCATCAAGTTGCTCAACAACAACAAGAACCACAAGGTGCTCATGGTAGGAAAGTAATTGAGGAATCTTCGAAAAGAGCTTGTATGGTAAATCAGGATGAAAAAAAAATCAACAGAAGGTTTCAATTGGGACAAATATATCTCATCTGATAACAAAGCATGCTGATTAACCAAGATGATGAAAAGCTACCGGAAGGAGTTAACTGGGAAGGTTTTAGTTGGGATGATTATGATCCTAAAAAAACTTCAAATCACAAAGCATATGTTGCTCGAGTTGAAGAGGATAGTGATGATGATCGTGAATATCATGCAAGAAGATTGGCAGCTCATTGCAAAATGATGGAAGAAAGTGACAGTGAAGATGAAAAAGCCAAAAAGAAAAAGAAAAAGATCAAAACACCGGTCAGCAGCGATGATGAAGCTGTTCCAGTGATAAGGAAAAAGATGGATATACCAAAGTTCAAAGTTAATGAAGAAATTGATGCTAAAAATATACCTGTGAAGTGTGACACTTGTGAAGCTATAAAGAAACAGAACAACACATTGATTTATAACTTGAACAGTTTGAAGGAATCTTATGATGTTCTGAACAAAGCTATGAATCAATACAATCAAACAAGTGAAGAACAGGCAACGACAATGAAGACACTTCAGGGAGCTTTCATGATAAAGCAGAAAGTTGTGAACAACTACATCGAGAAATGTGCTGTGCTAGAACAGAAACTTGAAACCCAAAGAATTGTAACTGAAAGAGTAAATCGTTTGTTGAAAAGTTACTCATGTACTTCTTATGTTATTGACAGGATTTATCCAACTGTTGTAGGCATGAAGGCATTTGAAGATGTTGAAGTAACTGAAGAACAGAAAGTTTCTGAAGAAAAGACTCATGTGAAGAAAGAAAAGAAGAAGGATACTAAAGTTAATGATTCTGGTAAGAAACAAGGCTTTAGTTACAACAAGTGTCCACCCCCGCTTGAAAATGGATATTCTCCGAGAAATCCAAATTCAGAAAGAGTAAAAAAGGCAACAAATTTACAGTGGGAGTCGGAGTCTTCAGTTAACTTGCCAGAAAATATTGATGTCACGTTTACATCGTCTGACACTGATCATGAGTCCGAGTTAATAAAGAAAGTGGTCGATCAGGTGTTGGATAAAGATGAATCCGAGGAGTTAAAGTTGGAGTCTATGTTAGAGTCAAAGTCTGAGTCAAGCATTCCGAGTCAATCCGACAAACAGGGCAAAAGGGTTTACAATAAAGAATTCCTGTTATCAAAATCTAATTTGAATGACGAAACATTTAAAGTTGCATATACGTTGAATGATTCTGACAAATTATATTTTGATAAGGAATTTCCAATAAGAGGTGTTAAACCTGACATGATCAAAAAGGTTTTCAAACTAACAGAAATTAATATTTTATGAAATAAAAGATGTAAATCTTAATGATAAACCTAAAAAATACACCTCAAGAGTTCAACAAAGAGAAAACAAGAAAAAGGGTTACAGTTCTGGTTCTGGTTATCGAAAGAAACCAAACCATAACGGTAATTTCAAAAAGAAATGACTTGGTTTTATTCCACCAGAAAATTATAAAAATGAAAAATATGTTAGATATTTTAAATCAAAAATGACATTTGTTTCAGGTACATCTTCTGAAGAGGAAAAAGAAAATCTGTTCAGAAAACAGTCGAACAAAGAATTCCTTGCGAAGAAGCAAGAAGAAATGAAGATTGCTGATCAAATGAAAGAAACGAGAACCTGTTACCAATGCAACAATGTTGGTCATATTGCCAAGAACTGTTCAAAGGAAATTAAATCAAAACAGGGAGTTTCTTGTAAACTGAAAGATAAAGAAGTTGTGTTTGAACCACCAATTGACAGAACTAAACTTTTCAAAAATTCAATTTTTGAGATTGGTGAATGTTCAAATAGATTTTACAAGAAAAGGGAAAAACTTGACAGCCAAAAATGGGTTGTTAAGAAATCAGATGATAGTTCTAGCAATGATTCTGATTCGTCAAAATCAAAGGAGCTATCTTCTGGCAATGAATCTGATTCCACAAAGTCAGAGGAGCCACAGGTTGAGGTAAAAGGTGAAAAATCAGTGCCAACTGTGGATGATGTGAATTTTCCACCACTTCGGGCTGAAAATTTTAAAAAGAAAGTTGGAAAAGTTGAGATTTCAAATCAATTCTTCTCTGAAAAGATAGAATTTGATATTGAAAGAGCTTTAATCTCCAAAGTCCATAACATTTTTGGAAAAATGGTTGACAGGAAGGTCAAAGGAGTGAAGGAGTTTTACGAGAAGAAGACGAAGAAAGATAAAGTTGAACCATCCCTGGTTTGTGACTGGGATGGTACCTACTACGAACAGTAAAATCCTGGACTTGCCGGAGCTCCCAAGTTGGTAATCGCGAAGCAGGAATCGGCATCTTTCTTATATTGTTTTTTGAAAAATTGAAAATTGGTCACTAGTATGACTTGCCGGAACTCCCAGGTTGGTAAGTGAGGAGTAGGTATCGGTATCTTGAGAATTCAATCTACATGTGGTATTGGTTGGTAAGCCATGTAGTTGAAAAAGAGTTTGTGATTCAAATGGTTAATCAAGGTCATTAGGTTGAACTTGATTGGATCATACTTACAAGTGGTTGAAAGACAATGTGATGAACCAAACCCCTAATCTACAAGTTAAAATCAACAAAACGTATTTTCCGGAAAAACCATTTGATTAAAACAAACTTAAGTGTTTTGAAATCAATGGGAAAATAGTTTGTTGTGAGGGGGAGTTCTGATTGTTTATGCCAAGTGGATGGCGATTTGAAGCGATTCGATATTGGTTGTCAATTTACTTGTATAGTTTGTTTTCAAATTTTCTTTAAATGGTTTTGCATTTTAGGGGGAGTAAGAATTTCTGAAAATCCAAAAACATTTCAAAATTTGAAAAAGCCAAAAGCATGATAAAATGAAAAATTGAGTTTTTGTGTCAAAGAAGAGGAAATGATAGTACATCAGTGGACGATCACAACATGCTAAAGAAATGGAATGTTAAAATGTGATAAACGGTCTCACTGATGATATGCCAGTAGGTTTTTGCACATTTAGTAGATTGTGACGAGATATAAACCTAAATTTCAAACTTACTTATATCGTGGGGAAACATCTCTCGGATATATGGGTAACCCCCGAAATCTTGTTTGAAAGGTCCCTCTTTCTGAGATACTAGGTCTTTATACTCAGTGATATCTGGGGTATTATCCCGGGACTTCTGATAATGCGGAAGCAATGGCCTAGTCCCCGGAGAATACTTTACTGCTTGCTTGAAATATAGCGCCGCCCTCAGCATAAAAAGATAGACAATAAAATTGCTAATCAATGCTGTTGAAAAAAAGATCCTCTAAAAGGGACACACCAAAAGTCGAGCCATCATCTCTCTGCTGAACGGAAGTTCTGACCTGAGCTCTCATGGTTTTTGCAATTTAACCCCTTACAGATATCATCTGTGGTATACTCACCTGTAAGACTGAATATTGGGATCTGGATACGGGAGTATATTCTGAGGTGGGACACGCGATTAAGTTTAAGTATCTCAGACATTAATCTTGTATCTCAAAGCAGTTGAACTTTGTGTGAAAATTTAAGTGGATCAGTATACTGACAATCTAAGTGAATCGTTTAGAACTTAAAATGTTTAAAGCTTAACGGTGTTGGTGATTTGTCTCAAAAACTGATATGATCCTCTTACACAAACTCACAAAAATATTGTTTGTAAATATTTCTTCTCTGTATTTCATTACATTAAAAAATCCAAAAAGATTTTAGTGTGTTTTAGCATAAATTTTGAAAAATACAAAAAAAAAACATTTTTGACAACGATGTTGGAAAACTGATTTACAAAATTCCAAGTGCTAAACATGATGAACAAATCGGGTTGGGAGAGTGTTTTTGAACGAAAAATGATATATTTTCAAGTGGTTCATCAGTGATTTACATTGTAAAATCATTCTTTGATTGTATAATTCTTGCAAGTGGTTCATTAGATGGTGAGATTGTTTTTACAAGCTATCATCAGAAAATTTATTTTTGGGTAGAGAATGTGCAGGATAAGAGCTAGGTGATCTTGGATAGATCATAGAGAGCCAGGTTCCGATACCTGAGGACTCTGTAATTTTAACAAGCCAGGCTGCGATCCCAGCATATCGAAAGGGGGAGTCTGAAGACACCTAAAGGAAGGAGTGTGTTGGTGCTGGTGAAAAGAGAAGAGAGAGATTTGAGGATGCTTACATCGTCAGATACTTCAAAGAGTTCAAGAGGACTGACAAAGACTGAAGATGCGAAGACTCGACACAGAAGACTCGTCAACATTCGAGGGGGAGTCTGTTGGTGCATGCGTCTGTCGACTTCGTCTTGTATCGAGTCTTGTTGTGATAGATAGAACAGGGCACGAAAAACGAGAAAGGGAATATAGGTAATTTCGCTTGAAAAGGTTCAAGACCAATTCAAACGTAATCACTGATTTCGTTTGAGACTGCTTCAAACGAAATCACACAGCCTATATATACCTCACTTCTCTTGTTCATTTGTAACTTCCGGTCAGTGTAACGAAGTGCTGCCGAAGTGTTGTCAGATTGTAAATTGTTATCAAATCAATCATACAACAGTTTAAAGTGTAAATCTAGCTGAATTGAACTCTACACGTCTGTTTCCGCCTTTTGTATTGAGATAAACTCTTCTGATCGACTCGTTCGGGTCTGAAAACGATCCTACAGTTTGAAGAAATCTATAGCCACTTATGTAGCCAAATGTTTGACGTGCGCATAAGTTAAAGCAGAACACCAGAACCCGTCAGGTTTGCTACAACAGCCTGAACTTCCCACCAGGAAGTGGGAAATGGTAACTATGGATTTCATCACAAAGTTACCAAAGACAAAGCGAGGAAATGATACTATTTGGGTTATAGTCGACCTGTTGACCAAGTAAGCCCACTTCTTGCCTATTAAGGAAACACACAGCTCAGATAAGTTAGCACAGCTGTACGTGGACGAGATTGTATCTCTTCACGGAGTGCTAGTGTCTATCATCTCTGATAGGGATACGAGGTATACATCGCATTTCTGGAAAAGCTTCCAACAATCCTTAGGCACTCGATTAAATTTCAGCACTGCATATCATCCTCAGACCGATTGTCAAAGTGAACGTACTATACAGACACTCGAGGATATGCTACGAGCTTGTGTTATTGACTTAGGAGGAAGTTGGGATGATCATCTTCCATTGATTGAATTCTCATACAACAATAGCTATCAATCCAGTATTCAAGCTGCACCTTTTGAAGCTCTATATGGAAGAAAGTGCAGAACGCCCGTTTGCTGGGCAGAAGTTGGAGATGTCCAACTAACAGGACCTGATATAGTCCTAGAGACGACAGATAAGATTGTACAGATACGAGATCGTCTCAAAGCTACCAGGGTTAGGCAGAAAAGCTACGCTAATAAAAGGCGTAAACCTCTAACGTTCGAGGTTGGTGACAAAGTGTTACTTAAGGTATCACCCTGGAAAGGGGTAATGCATTTTGATAAGAAAGAAAAGTTAAGCCCAAGATACATAGGACCATTCGAGATCATCGAATGTGTCGGAACAGTGGCTTACAAGTTAAACCTGCCTGAAGAGCTCAGTGGAATTCATAATGTATTTCACATCTGCAATCTGAAGAAATGTCTAGCTGATGAATCACTATTCATACCACATACGGATGTGCATATTGATGAGAGATTAAAGTTTGTCGAAAAACCTTTGTCGATCGAGGATCGACAGGTTAATAAGCTTTGAAAGAAGCATGTACCGATTGTAAAGGTTAAATGGGATGCTCGTAGAGGTACTGAGTATACGTGGGAGGTTGAGTCCACAATGAAACAGAAGTACCCTCATTTATTTCAATAAATCTCAAGGTTGAGATTTCTTTTAAGGGGGTGAGGATGTAACACCTCGTAAAATCATGTCCAATATTATGGCGACACGTGTCATGGACTTTAAGTGAGTAACAAATTGATTACAAGGGACTAAAGTTGACAAACAAAGAAAGTATATGTGTAAAAGGATTCAATGTAACGCCCCAAAATCTGAATGTTAATATTTGTCGTGTGTTCCTATATGACACGTCATGAAATAAATAACTAGGCTATTTAACCTAGTTAAGGGTACGGTCAAAAGTATTAAATGATGAAGGTAGTGTCAGTTATGTTTTAAAGGCAAACCCGAGGGGCTAAAGTGGAACTAATGAAAGTTAGGTTATTAAATAACTAATCACACACAAACACACGCATACGTGTGTTCGAGAAGGAGCAGGAGGCTCCCATGGAGCCTCAAACCCTAACTTCATCTTTATGCTCAAATTGAAAGGCAAGATGACGCTTAAAATCATAACCGAGCTTGGATAAATGATCACCATCACGAGGGGATCATAAGGTATGTCTTAAATCTAAGATTCGTGATCATGTGTGAAGTGGGTTATGTTCAAATCCGTGAGTTAATATGAAATTGATCATGTACAAGGGTTAGAATCATCGTATAGAACATGGGTTACGTATGGTTTGTGTTAATTTGATGATTAGAGGTGAAACCCGTTAGTTAGGGTGAAGATGATGACTAGAATCACCACCTATGTCAAAGTCTTGTTGAAAGATTGATGTATTATGTGGGTATGATGAATTCTTGTTAGATGAATTAGGAGAAATATGATGATGATATGTTTGATGTTTATTTGGGAATGATACATGATGATTAGTAGTAGGTTTTGATGGGTTATGTATGAGTTTAGAAGAATTATGCATGAATTAGTTGTACGTTATGCTTAAAAGGTAGTACACACACTAAGCGTATGATAAAATGTATATAGTGTTGACCGTATAGTCGACTATGATGTTACGAGTATATGATGATAAGTCGATAGTTAAATATGGTTAATAGTTGACTCTTGAGAGTCAACTAAGTATAAGAAACATGATTTGACTCGTTGTCGTAAAGGTGGGATTATAGGAAGTCGTTTGGTACATGTTATGTTAATATGCGTTAATTGTGATTACATGATGAAGTACATGTGTTGGAAAGGATATGAAGTTGATTATATGTTTTATGCTTGTTAGAAATGACTAAGGAAAGTTAAGTGTGAAATATGCGATTGATATGATTGTTAACGTGTACAAATGAGTATGCTAATAAGAGCATGATTTCGATGAAATGAAAGTATAGGAATCACGTCGAGACGGGCTCAAGCATGAGGTGTTAACGGGTCAAGAAGAGGCAAGGAATCGGATACGAGCACGGACGCATAAGGTAAGTGATTCCTGTAATCACTTCTTAGTTCGATTAAGTAATATGGTGTTTTAATTAACTAAACATGATGCTTGAGGTCAAATATGTGTCGTAGTCTTTCGTCGTAAATGATGGGATTAAAGATGACCAAAATGCCCTTGATGGGTATTTTGGGCAAACGATCTTAAAAGTAGTTTAGAAACAAGTTATTCGATTAGTGTAATGTTTTGGTCAAGTATGAAAGTGAGGAGTATGGTTTTGTAAGTCATAAACGTTTTAATGCGCAATTACCCTTAACGGGTCAAAATAAGCATTTAAGTGTAAACGGGATTTTATCACGTAAGGAACCCGTGATTTGAGATTTATATGATAGGAGAGATTGAAATAATGAATTTCATGAGCTTAAAGCTCAAATGAACATGTTGTTGTGATAAAATTATGAACGGGTCAATTCTTGGTAAAAAGGGTAGTAAGCCGAAGACTTAAAAGTCTGGAATTTTGTTAATCCGGATGTCGGATCTTAACTCCATAAGATGGAGAATTAAATTACGGACGCGTAGGAAAAAGAATCGGGTAAAACGGACCAATAACGAAGAAGTTATGATTGTTTCCGTGAAATTCGGTTGTGCCGGGAATCTGCAGCACTGCAACAACAACATTCTGTCATTTTCAGGGCGTTGCGCGACGCGACGGGGTGTCTGTTTGGCGAAAATCGTTCGTTTGCTCTGTTTTGTCTTGGGAACTCGTTTAAACGCGTTTCAAGTTACGTATGACTAATTTAACTTACGTTTTTATGAGCATACGTGTATGCATATATGTAGGTAGGCAAGTATGTATGTTGTATGCATTTATCCACGTATGTAGAAGTGTATGTAAGCAGGTATGCGCGAACGTATGTAAGATTATAAGTGTGTGAACAGGTACACGCGGATATATGAAGGTGTATATAAGTAGGCAAGTATGAGTTGGGTATGTTGCAAATAGGGACGTATGTATGTATATATGTATAACGTCATGAGTGTGCGGAATGATGTAGGTATGGGTGTATGTAGATATGCGTGTGTTATCGTAGTTGTGTTTATATGTGGGCATGTACGTAATTGATTATGTGGGAACATATGAAAATGATTATAGGTGATCGTAAATATATGTAAGTATGTATGTAGGCTGGCATGTATGTGTGGGAGTATGTATGCAAGCAGGTATGCATGCATGTGTGTACGTATGTATGTATGTATGTATGTATGGAGATGATATGTATGAAGTTTAGGTACAGTGTAGAAGACTCCCCGGAGGTGATGTACTCAGAAGGAACGTTTAATGTAAAGGAATAATGGAACGGAAATAATCCAAGGATAATCATCGTTTATATTTATAACATGCATTGATGTCTTGTATGTATTTGCTGAGTACAGGTTGTTGGAGCCAGATTATCTTTCTGAAGAGGAGCGATTAAAGACTGAGTCACAAGATAGATTGTACGGGAGTGTTGAGTACGTAACTGAGTGAAGCTAGGTTATGTTTTCTTATTGTAAATGAGTATAATAAATGTATTTATTGAAAAAGAATTAACCTTAAAAATGAATTTAAGGGCGTCAAGGTGTTTGTAACGAACGGAATTTTTATGGTACAAATTTCCGCTGTGACTTTTGTCCTTTACGAATTAGGGTGTAACATTCAAGGTGTCAACATTCAATAAATATACCTTTCAACAACCCTACATGATGTTTATACCCTTAAACGAATGAATTATGAATCATATGAAGCCGTTTGTAGAAGAAAGTGAAAGTTTACAAACCGCAAGGGTTAAATGTGTCAACATGTTTAATATATACATCTGAGTGACCTTTTAGCAAACTCGAAGCTTTGTAACGATTAATTATGCTCACTAGAATAAGTGATAAAAATTTCACAAGGTTTCGATATCGTATGAGAAAGATACGCTAACATTCGTAAGTAAGGGGTTAAAAGCGTCAACGATGAAATTCAGGACTTTTGGTAATCGTATAACTAACCGGGGACTTAACAAAGTTTGTTTATGACTTGGAGTCCTTAAAAGTTAAGTTGGAAGGTTAAAAGTGCAATAAAACAAGTTAAAACAACTATTAGAAGGACCAGGGACCAAATGTGCAATTGCTGAAACTTTGTTGACCGGATCTGGCCCTCATACCGGCCGCGTAAGACCTCTATGGTCTCTTACGTGGGCCGCCTAAAACCTGCCAGCTCCCAATTCTTGGACAGATGCCTGTTATAGCCTGTTAAACCGACTTATATGCATGGTATTCAATCCCAGGGGCTGCACCAGTGGTTTTTCATGCATAGGGACACTTGGGGATGATCAGGAATCACCCATAGACCTTGTTGGGATCATCTTATTCAATCAAAATCACTATATAATGAGTTCTTGGTTGCAACATTTTGCATTCACTTTGAAAATCATTCTAACTTAATTTCTGGAGCTCTCTGGACCTCAAACAAGATTCCATTAGCTTCTAAATCGTGTTATGTACTTCAGTAAGCTTCCTTAACCTCTCTGATTCGTGTTTTATTAGTTTAATGACCTAAAGTCAAAGTCGTCGTAATTAAGCTTTGACTTAGTGATTAATCACTAATGGTCCAGTCATTTCTCGAATTGAAAGTGGCTATGAGTTGGTAATTATGTGGGTAATAAACCCTTAAAAGGGCACCATCTGATTTCCACTCTAACTAGGTCAATTGTTGGGTCAAACTTAATTGTAAAAAAGTCAACAGAAAGCTAATTTTCAAACAATCACATAATTGACAATGTAGAAGCCATGAAACCTGTTTTATCACTTATATAACTTGGTAATTAATATAAGAACATGTCTAGGCATGTTCAACCAGACAATTTTGAATTTCGGTTCGGAACCGAAAGTCGCAAAAGTAGACTTTTGCTTTGACTTTCAGTTCTGACCAAATTTAGATTGCTTTAGAAATGCCGTAAGCTTCCATTAGGTCCATGATTCATATTAGTATAACTCTCTGAGATTATACAACTTGGATCCTAAATTATCCGATTCATTTGCATGTTTCCGTTATATGCCTAAATGTTGACCATTATGCCCTTTTGACCTTAAAATGAGATTTTTGAAAATGTGAAAGGACAAAAACCTTTGTTGCTGATTTATAAACTTGTCCTAAAAATTTGACATCAGTTTGAGGTCTAGATTAGGAGTTATGCTCAATATCGTAATTAAGAAGCTTTTTATTAATTAAACGACATAATTAGCATAAAGCCTATCTAAACCCAAATTTTGACACCAAACTTTATACCCACTGATGTAATATAATATTTTGGGATTTTTGAAGTTTTTTATTTATATTTAGACTGATCATATCATAGGGTTCTAGCTTTGATTCGGTAATTGTCAGTTATACCCTTTTCTTGAATAAAATGAGTTTTACATAACATATTGATACCAAATCCTTTGCTACTGATTTTATATGATAAATAAAATATTTTAAGCCTTCTGGAAAGATAAAAATATCAGCTTTTCCTATAAAACTCGAAAATCGCTTAAAAGCGACTTTTTACGCGTTTTAAACGCATAGTATGAGTTAAAACTATTTTTAACATATAAGACTTAATACCTACTGATGTTTTAAGTAAATTTTTATATTTTAACAGTAAGCAAATTTTTTGAACTCAGATTTCCAAATTTGACCTTTAAAGCTTATGTGAAATTACCAAAATGCCCCTACGGTGCATAACTTGGTTATAAATGATAAATTTTACATATATGCATTACCCTACTGATATAACTTATTAAATTAAATATTTTTACTGATCATTTCAGACCTGAACCTCAGATTAATATTAAATCTCTTTTATAACCTTTAAAATGACCAAAATACCCCTACGGGGCTTAATTTGAGTTTAAATTCGTTTTGGGCATAATGGAAGGTATCCTACTGATATCACAACATATTTAAGGCATATTAACTTAGGAAACTTGTTCATGACTCATTTGGTTACTCGTTATGCATTTATCACGTTCGGTACGGTTTATGTAACTAGTTTGCATAAATTAACCAAAACGGGTCAAACCTTATCATTTTCACTTCAAAATCCAGAATGTGCTTAGTTTACCCATATTATACAAGTCTTCATACTTGTCGGGTCTAAACCACACTCTAATCTGGTCTCCGCTTAATCTTGCGTTTGAACCGTATACCTTTCTTTAAAACTAACCGGTCTAAACTAAGACCCGTTAGGAATCTAATAGGTTAATTAAACAAGAAGAAGGAAAGAAGACCAATGCTAGGGTCTTCCAAATGAATGCACGGGAGGCAGTTCAAGATGACAATGTGATAACAGGTACCTTTCTTATCAACGATGTTTATGCTAGGGTATTATTTGATTCGGGTGCAGATAAGTCGTTTGTAGATGATAAGTTTTGCAAGTTATTAAATCTGCTTATTAAAACCCTGGGCATAAAGTATGAAGTAGAATTGGCCGACGGTACCATAGAAACCGCTTTCACCATGTTAGATGGATGTTATATATCAATTAGGAACCACTCTTTTCCGTTGTCTTTGCTTCCTTTGAAATTAGCTGGTTTCGACATAGTAATAGGCATGGATTGGTTATCTCATAACCAATACCAGATCGTTTTTGATAAAAAGCAAGTGGTTATCAAGACTCCGTATGGTGAGCCACTTACCATACAGGGAGATACTCAGTACGGGTTACCTAAACAAGTGTCTATGCTTAAGGCGTCAAAGTGTATGAAGAAGGGTTGTCTCATCTACATGGCACAAGTAACTATTGATGAACCAAAACCGAAGATTGAAGACATTCCCATCATTTCTGAATACCCCGATGTATTCCCTGAAGAACTACCTGGTTTACCCCCAGATAGGCAAGTGGAGTTCAGAATCGACATTATACCTGGAGCAGCACCGGTTGCAATAGCGCCTTACCGGTTGGCCCCAACTGAGATGAAAGAGTTGAGAACTCAGTCGGATGATTTGTTCGTAAAAGGATTTATTAGGCCTAGCTCATCTCCTTGGGGAGCACCGATCCTGTTTGTAAAGAAAAAGGATGGATCAATGCGCTTATGCATTGATTATTGAGAGCTGAACAAGGTTACAATTAAAAATAGACATCCATTGCCCAGGATCGACGATCTGTTCGATCAGCTTCAAGGAGCAAGTTACTTCACCAAGATTGACTTGAGGTCAGTTTACCATCAGCTGAAGGTTAGAGATGAAGATGTGCACAAGACTGCATTCAGAACTCGATATGGTCACTACGAGTTCTTAGTGATGCCTTTCGGGCTCACCAATGCACCAGCAGCGTTCATGGACCTCATGAACCGCGTTTGCAAACCCTACTTAGACAAGTTTGTCATTGTCTTTATTGATGACATTCTTATTTATTCAAAGAACCAAGCTGACCATGAGAAACATCTTTGATGTATTCTTAAATTGCTTCAGCAAGAAAAGCTCTACGCCAAGTTCTCAAAATGTGAATTTTGGCTTCGTGAAGTCCAATTCCTTGGATATATGGTTAGTGAGCGTGGTATCCAGGTGGATCCCGCTAAGATTGAAGCTATCATGAAATGGCAAGAGCCGAAGACGTCCACAGAGATTCGCAGCTTCTTAGGCCTGGCAGGATATTACAGGCGTTTTATTGAAAATTTCTCAAGAATTGCTGCACCCCTAACTTCGTTGACTAGGAAGAATATTAAGTTTGATTGGGGTCCTAAGTAACAAGAATCCTTTGATATCCTTAAACAGAAGTTAAGCAATGCTCCTGTGTTGACATTGCCTGAAGGGATTGAAGAATTTGTGGTATACTGCGAGGCATCACACACAGGCATGGGATGTGTGCTCATGCAGAAGGGCAAAGTTATCGCCTATGCTTCCCGACAGTTAAAAGTGCACGAGAAGAATTATACCACCCACAATTTGGAGTTGGGTGCAGTTGTGTTTGCACTAAAACTTTGGAGGCATTATTTATATGGTACCAAGTGTGTGATCTATTCTGATCACAAAAGCCTACAACACTTGTTCAATCAGAAGGATCTGAACATGAGACAGTGTCGATGGATGGAGACATTAAATGATTATGATTGTGAAATCCGATATCATCCAGGCAAGGAGAATGTGGTCGCCGACGCATTGAGCAGAAAGGAAAGAATTAAACCCATTAGAATCAATGCCAAGAGCATTGAATTAAAGAACAGCTTGAATGACAGACTGTTAGCCGCTCAGAAGGAAGCCGTATTAGAAGCTAACTATCCAAACGAAAAGTTGGGAGTAACTGCTGAGCAATTATCATATGGCAAAGATGGAATATTAAGATTGAATGGACGAATATGGGTTCCAATCTATGGAGGACTTCAGGATGTAATTCTTCAGGAAGCTCATAGCTCCAAATATTCTGTCCATCCTGGTAGTAATAAGATGTACCAGGATTTGAAGGCAAATTATTGGTGGCTAGGTTTGAAGAAATCTATTGCCACTTATGTGGCCAAATGTTTGACGTGCGCATAAGTAAAAGCAGAACACCAGAAGCCGTCAGGTTTGCTACAACAGCCTGAACTTCCCACCAGGAAGTGGGAAATGGTAACTATGGATTTCATCACAAAGTTACCAAAGACAAAGCGAGGAAATGATACTATTTGGGTTATAGTCGATAGGTTGACCAAGTCAGCCCACTTCTTGCCTATTAAGGAAACATACAGCTCAGATAAGTTAGCACAGCTGTACGTGGACGAGATTGTATCTCTTCACGGAGTGCCAGTGTCTATCATCTCTGATAGGGATACGAGGTATACATCGCATTTCTGGAAAAGCTTCCAACAATCCTTAGGCACTCGATTAAATTTCAGCACTGCATATCATCCTCAGACCGATGGTCAAAGTGAACGTACTATACAGACACTCGAGGATATGCTACGAGCTTGTGTTATTGACTTAGGAGGAAGTTGGGATGATCATCTTCCATTGATTGAATTCTCATACAACAATAGCTATCAATCCAGTATTCAAGCTGCACCTTTTGAAGCTCTGTATGGAAGAAAGTGCAGAACGCCCGTTTGCTGGGCAGAAGTTGGAGATGTCCAACTAACAGGACCTGATATAGTCCTAGAGACGACAAATAAGATTGTACAGATACGAGATCGTCTCAAAGCTGCCAGGGATAGGCAGAAAAGCTACGCTGATAAAAGGCGTAAACCTCTAACGTTCGAGGTTGGTGACAAAGTGTTACTTAAGGTATCACCCTGGAAAGGGGTAATGCATTTTGGAAAGAAAGGCAAGTTAAGCCCAAGATACATAGGACCATTCGAGATCATCGAATGTGTCAGAACAGTGGCTTACAAGTTAAACCTGCCTGAAGAGCTCAGTGGAATTCATAATGTATTTCACATCTGCAATCTGAAGAAATGTCTAGCTGATGAATCACTAGTCATGCCACATACGGATGTGCATATTGATGAGAGATTAAAGTTTGTCGAAAAACCTTTGTCGATCGAGGATCGACAGGTTAAGAAGCTTTGAAAGAAGCATGTACCGATTGTAAAGGTTAAATGGGATGCCCGTAGAGGTCCTGAGTATACGTGGGAGGTTGAATCCACAATGAAACAGAAGTACCCACATTTATTTCAATAAATCTCGAGGTCGAGATTTCTTTTAAGGGGGTGAGGATGTAACACCTCGTAAAATCATGTCCAATATTATGGAGACACGTGTCATGGACTTTAAGTAAGTAACAAATTGATTACAAGGGACTAAAGTTGACAAACAAAGAAAGTATATGTGTAAAAGGATTCAAGGTGTCAACATTCGATAAATATACCTTTCAACAACCCTACACGATGTTTATACCCTTAAACAAATGAATTATGAATCATATGAAGCCGTTTGTAGAAGAAAGTGAAAGTTTACAAACCGCAAGGGTTAAATGTGTCAACATGTTTAATATATACCTCTGAGTGACCTTTTAGCAAACCTAAAGCATTGTAACGATTAATTATGCTCACTAGAATAAGTGATAAAAATTTCACACGGTTTCGATATCGTATGAGAAAGATACGCTAACATTCGTAAGTAAGGGGTTAAAAGCGTTAACGTTGAAATTCAGGACTTTTCGGTAATCATATAACTAACCGGGGACTTAACAAAGTTTGTTTATGACTTGGAGTCCTTAAAAGTCAAGTTGGAGGGTTAAAAGTGCAATAAAACAAGTTAAAACAACTATTAGAAGGACCAGGGACCAAATGTGCAATTGCTGAAACTTTGTTGACCAGATCTGGCCCTCATACCGGTCGCGTAAGACCTCTATGGTCTCTTACGCGGGCCGCCTAAAACCTGCCAGCTCCCAATTCTTGGACAGATGCCTGTTATAGCCTGTTAAACCGACTTATATGCATGGTATTCGATCCCAGGGGTTGCACCAGTGGTTTTTCATGCATAGGGACACTTGGGGATGATCAGGAATCACCCATAGACCTTGTTGGCATCATCTTGTTCAATCAAAATCACTATATAATGAGCTCTTGGTTGCAACATTTTGCATTCACTTTGAAAATCATTCTAACTTAATTTCTGGAGCTCTCTGGACCTCAAAGAAGATTCCATTAGCTTCTCAATCGTGCTAAGTACTTTAGTAAGCTTCCTTAACCTCTCTAATTCGTGTTTTATTAGTTTAATGACCTAAAGTCAAAGCTGTCGTAATTAAGCTTTGACTTAGTGATTAATCACTAATGGTCCAGTCATTTCTCGAATTGAAAGTGGCTATGAGTTGGTAATTATGTGGGTAATAAACCCTTAAAAGGGCACCCTCTGATTTCCACTCTAACTATGTCAATTGTCGGGTCAAACTTAATTGTAAAAAAGTCAACAAAAAGCTAATTTCAAACAAACACATAATTGACAATGTAGAAGCCATGAAACGTGTTTTATCACTCATATAACTTGGTAATTAATATAGGAACATGTCTAGGCATGTTCAACCCGACAATTTTGAACTTAGGCTCGGTTCGGAACCGAAAGTCGCAAAAGTAGACTTTTGCTTGACTTTCAGTTCTGACCCAATTTAGATTGTTTTAGAAATGTTGTAAGCTTCCATTAGGTCCATGATTCATATTAGTATAACTCTCTGAGATTATACAAATTGGATCCTAAATTATCTGATTCATTTGCATGTTTCCGTTATATGCCTAAATGTTGACCATTTTGCGCTTTTGACCTTAAAACGAGATTTTTGAAAATGTGAAAGGACAAAACCTTTGTTACTGATTTATAAACTTGTCCTAAAAATTTGACATCAGTTTGATGTCTAGATTAGGAGTTATGCTCAAAATCGTAATTAAGAAGCTTTTTATTAATTAAACGGCATAATTAGCATAAAGTCTATCTAAACCCAAATTTCGATACCAAAATTTTTACCCACTGATGTAATATAATATTTTGGGATTTTTGAAGATTTTTATTTATTTTTAAACTGATCATATCATAGGGTTCTAGCTTTGATTCGGTAATTGTCGGTTATACCCTTTTCTTGAATAAAATGAGTTTTACATAACATATTGATACCAAATCTTTTGCTACTGATTTTATATGATAAATAAAATATTTTAAGCCTTCTGGAATGATAAAAATATCAGCTTTTCCTATATAACCCGAAAATCGCTTAAAAGCGACTTTTTACGCGTTTTAAACGCATAGTATGAGTTAAAACTATTTTTAACATATAAGACTTAATACCTACTGATGTTTTAAGTAAATTTTTATATTTTAACATTAAGAAAAAGTTTTGAACTCAGATTTCCAAATTTGACCTTTAAAGGTTATGTGAAATTACCAAAATGCCCCTACGGTGCATAACTTGGTTATAAATGATAAATTTTACATATATGCATTACCCTACTGATATAACTTATTAAATTAAATATTTTTGCTGATCATTTCAGACCTGAACCTCAGAGTAATATTAAATCTCTTTTATAACCTTTAAAATGACCAAAATACCCCTACGGGGCTTAATTTGAGTTTAAATTCGTTTTGGGCATAATGGAAGGTATCCTACTGATATCACAACATATTTAAGGCATATTAACTTAGGAAACTTGTTCATGACTCATTTGGTTACCCGTTATGCATTTATCGCGTTCGGTACGGTTTATGTAACTAGTTTGCATAAATTAACCAAAACGGGTCAAACCTTATCATTTTCACTTCAAAATCCAGAATGTGTTTAGTTTACCCATATTATACAAGTATTCATACTTTTCGGGTCTAAACCACACTCTAATCCGGTCTTCGCTTAATCTTGCGTTTGAACCGTATACCTTTCTTTAAAACTAACTGGTCTAAAGTTAGACCCATTAGGAATCTAATAGGTTAATTAAAACCTTCGTTCCAGATTTAGGAGACCAGTAAAAGATACTTGCACTTGATGATTTGTACGGCTGGGATAAATTTATATAATTTGCTCAGGTAAATACTTTTAACTTATTTTCCCTTATACGGGCTTGGGGTACGGTATATAAAATACCGCTTGGTCGGGCATTGAATTGTTAATCATATGAAGGTTAATTTATTGAGATGACCCGTTTAATCTGTTTTGTTTGCTTAAAGCCTTTGGGGGGTTAGTGACCATGTCCCGGATATCCTTGGCATCATTCATTGAAATGGCCACGACCTAAGCACGGGGTGTAGGCATACACCTGCCGGTGCGTATATAAAAAAATATAACCGCCGTTCGAGAATAACTCGCCGCGGGATTATATTATGTGTTGTGTCAATTAATCTTTAACCCGGTGTTCAGCCCGGGCTACTGAACGTATAACGAACATGTAATTCTTTAACAAGTTTATTTTTAAATAATTATCCCAAGTTATAAAAGATATTTTGTGCCTTGTGCATTCAAATCAATTTTCTTAAGCATTTTCAAAATGAGTCGGTTAATTGTATTTACCAGTGAAAACTGACGTATTTTCCAAAAAGGTTAAGTGCAGGTACTAATCGGAATAGGCTGGCTACTCCTAGCATCAATAAAGAGTCTTGCAAGCTTAGATGTTTATAAATCTGCTGAACAATGTTTCTTTTTAACTATGATCCGCCTGTGGATCCTTTACAACCGTTTTGTAATAAATGTTATTACTTCCATTCGGTTTGTGATGATTTTATCTTTCGACTTCCGCTGTGTATATAAACTGTGATAAATTGTCTATGATGATATCAACTACGGCACGATACTCCCCACCGGGCCCACCGGTAATACGTGGAAATATCAGGGTGTGACAATAAACCGGTACTAAAAGCTCTTGTGTCTTTGGACGACCTCGGTATCTTACCAACGCTATACTACGCTCACGATGGGTGCACTTGCCCATATGTGTGTTTAGTGTTAGTAAAATATCGTGTTTTATAAATTTAAAACTTGACTAAAGTGTTAAAAAGGGCTTAAAATATAAATAAAAACTATATAACACACCGCACACATCAGTCAGTCACACGCCTCGCAGTAATACTCCGCTTGTGGATTTTGAGGGTGTGACAGATTGGTATCAGAGCCATTGGTTATAGTGAACTTGGTTTTAAAAAGGGGGAAATCTTTCTGACAAAAACCAGACTATAACCTGCTCAGTGCTCAACGATCCACAACAACACTTCGCTCCACGTGCAAGGCCCAACACTTTAGGTGGTATGATTTATGCTTATATTGCCTACTTGCTAGTTTACTTTTGCATGGTGTGTTCCTTATGGTATGCTTAGTTAGGGTAGTAGTGTGGTATCTATTAGCCCTAAGGTACTCTTTTTGACACCCAACTGTTTACTTGAAACTTGACGTGTGATGATCAAATTCTTTCCTGTTTTCACCTCACCCCACTACGACAACCGTTTTATGCGTTCTACCTATTCATGCGATTGTCTCGACATGACATCGCCGTTACAGCCAGAATTCAGATCTGACTCTCCGTACATTCGGTTTTGCGCGTCAGCATTCACGTAGACCAGAACCGGCCCAAACGAACTTGGATTTAGGAGAACAATATACCCACGCGTCCATGTTGACGAACCCCATCATCTCCACCTGTCGTCGTCACCAGAAACGAAGCAGTCACATTTACACGCGTTTGTCGTTTTGCAACTCGAAACCCTATCAACCAAACTCTCTTTTGGACAAATGATATACTCACGTGACGTGATGCAACAAACTTTTCTTTCATGTCGTTGCCGCCATCTACCATTACTGGAACTGTCCCTGGAGAATGGAATAGTTGGCGAAATTCTTCGGTTATTTGTTGGATTTTTGTTTTCGCTCAATTCTTCGTATGAACATCACCAACCTCCTGGTTCTTCAATCCGCAATCGATATAACAAAACGCTAACAACCATACCACAATTTCCACCGATCACAAGGTTACCCCATTACCCTGTTGGGTGGTTAATTCTTATTCTAACTTGATTTACACCTTCATATACCCAACTTAACAAATGGTTGCCTCCTAATGATGGGATAGTCTTCGGGACATTCGAGGACGGAGATACGGATTACTCAACCTACAGACGGACACGATGAACTACACATTTACCTCACCCATTTTCCCCTTACACTACAAGAGTCGCATCTTGATCCTACGATAGTTTATCTTAATTATGTGAAATCTTTTCGCTATCCTTTGTACCGACCTATGCTTGTTGATTAATGCAATGCCTAATTTCTACTATTAACTTAGACAAAACCATCATTCCTTTACCACAGTGACACTACGTCCTCGCTTCTCCATGTAGAGACACTAATACGAACTCACTCTAGTTTAGAGAATTTGGAAGGCTCGACTTTCGATCATTGGTGATCACTTCTTGAAACCTTGAGGATGGTGATGTGTTGTTGATACGATCATACCCTCTTGAACATGTTTTCCCATCCTTTCTTTGAAACCTCTTGACTACACAGGCATATTTCTGATTCATTCACACGACCTAAGGAAACTCCTCCAAATTTGGTTTCTTTCCGACTCGATAAATCTCAAACTCATCTAAGTTCATGGATGAAGGTGAGTTATTCCTCCTTCGCGTGTGGGTGAGCCCGACAACTTAGACGGAAGTTTCAGTGAATCTTAACACTACGAACTCGTTTGCCAACCATTCTTCGATGGTGAATTCTTGTTATGATTGATATATCAATGTGACACCCCTTTTTGACAAATGGCGTTCTTCATTTTAACCTTATGCACCTGGTGTACGACCAGCTATACCCCTGACATCAAGTAAACCCCTGTTGCGGATCCTTACAAGCTTACGCATCGATTGCGACTACCCTTTTTGCATGTTTCCACATCCATTCGCGATATATTTCTCGGATTCTATGATCCTTATCTTAACAACATTCTTCGTGAACTCTCGCTTGGAAGAGTTACTCTCTACGAACGTTACTCGAGGAGCAATGAGTTATGAATATCACAGATATGGAGGTATCACGAGAACTGTCCTTAGAACTCGATACGACCGAGATAGGTTCCCAGTTAAGACATTGGAATTTAGCCTACCTTGACGGATATGTCACTTGATTTCTTCGGCGACATTCAAAACTACTCCAAGAACTAGTAGAACGATACCTACGCCTTACCATGGAGCTCCTACAACACAAACAGCCTTATGTTAAGTTTCTAATGTGCTAATTTTGACGTTACGAAGCCCACTTCTCTTGATCGTATGCACAAACCCTCACAACTCTAACTCGAAAGATTGCTCAGGGATACGCGTTTCAACGGTTGAAGGTGAAACTCTGTAGTACCCCCATTCGTTCGTTACCTAAAGGCACATACGACTTCTTGTTGTGACACGTCCATCCAAGGAGTTAGTTGTGTGTTGAAGCAATGAAAGACACTGCTTACGCATCATGCCAACTCAAGGTTCATGAAAAGAACTACACTACCCACGAATTGGAGCTGGGAGCAGTAGTGTTTGCACTCAAGATATGGAGACATTACCTGTACGGTACCAAATGCACCATTTACACCGATCACAGGAGTCTCCAGCATATCTTTGACCAGAAGGAGTTGAACATGCGACAGTGTTAGTGGGTCAAACTTCTTAATGATTATGAGTGCGTGATCAAATAACATCCCAGCAAGGCCAACGTTGTGGCCGATGCCCTCAGTCACAAGGAAACCAAACCTAAGCGTGTACGTGTGTTACAGCTTACTATCCACTCTAGTCTTCCTACCCAAATCCGTAATGCTCAGGATGAAGCATCGAAGGAAGAGAACCTTAAAGCTGAGTCCCTGCGGGGCATGGGAAGGAAACTTGTACGCTAGGAAGATGGCACTTACTATTTCTTGGAACGTATCTGGTTTCCATCGTACGGAAACCTACGAGAGCTTGTGATGGGCAAAGCGCACAAGTCTCGTTACTCAGTGCATCCTGATTCTGACAAGATGTACCAGGATCTCAAAAATTTGTATTGGTGGCCCCACATGAAAGATAACATAGCGACCTATGTTAGTAAATGCTTGACCTGAGCTAGGGTTAAGATTGAATACCAGAAGCCATCAGGACTATTGCAACAACCCGCGATCCCAACATGGAAATGGGAACAAATTTCCATGGACTACGTCACTGGTTTACCTAGATCCCAACGAGGAAACGACACTATTTGGGAGATCATGGATCGACTAACTAAGTCTGCACACTTTCTGGCAATCAGGGAAACCGATAAGTTTTCTACACTCCCAGACATCTATTCGAATGAAGTAGTCGCTAGGCACGGCGTACCAACTTCCATCATTTCTGATCGTGACCCACACTTTGCATCTGATTTGTGGCAGGCGATGCACAAATCCTTTGGCTCACGTCTAGACATGAGCACAGCTTATCACCCACAAACGGATGGGCAGACTGAACGCATCATCCAGAATCTTGAAGACATGATTCGAGCATGTGTTATCGACTTTGGTAATGGCTGGGAAAGACATCTGCCTTTGGTGAAGTTTTCGTACAACAATAGTTACCATACCAGCATCAAGGCCGCTCCGTTTGAGGCTTTGTACGGACGGAAATGCCAATCACCTCTATGCTGGGCGAAAGTTGGTGATAGCCAAATCACTGGCCCAGAACTCGTTCTTGACACAACGGAAAAGATTGCCCAAATCCGACAACGACCGACGGCAGCTCGGGACCGACAAAAAGGCTACGTTGGAAGCGTAGGAAACCGCTCGAGTTCCAGGTTGGGGATCAAGTACTACTCAAAGTCTCACCTTGGAAAGGTGTGGTTCGCTTTGGCAAACGGGGCAAACTTAATCCGCGTTATGTCGGACCCTTCGAAATCACTGAGAAAATCGGCAAGGTGGCGTACAGACTGAATTTTCCCGAAGAACTCAGTGGTGTTCACAACGTCTTTCACATGTCGAATCTGAAGAAGTGTCTGTCAGATGAGACCCTCATAGTTCCTTTCAAGGAACTCAATATCGACGACCAGTTGCGTTTCGTCGAGGAACCGTTGGAAATTATGGACCAGGAAATCAAGACTCTCAAACGTAGCAAGATACCTATTGTTCGAGTTCGTTGGAACTCACGTCGTGGCCCAAAGTTTACTTGGGAACGAGAAGATCAAATGATGCGCAAGTATTCTCAGTTGTTTAAGAAAGATGAGTCCAGTACTGAAGCTACTACAGAATTTCGGGATGAAATTCCAAACCAACAAGGGGATGATGTGACACCCCGCAAAAACACTCTAACGCACTAGCTTCTTCAGCGACTGTATGCTACATTTCGGGATGAAATTTCTTTCGACTTGGGGTTGATGTGACAACCCGCGCTTACGAGGTTAGCGCTGTTATAATTATCTTATCTTACTTTTATAAATGCCTGAACTTCTGTGGCGAATTAGTTATATGTATCTAATTTATGGCATAACTCGAATCGTTTGAACCGTGGCTTAACTCGTGTAACCCGAAACTTTTGAGGCCCGAACCATAAATTAATTATTACACATTACATCAGTCGATTGATTAATTACATGCTTACAGTTAGTTCGTTTATTAACTATATTGTTAAAAATAATAATAATAATAATAATAATAATGATACCTTTTATTATTGAGTTATCATCCAATGATTGCAGCCTTCATCCCTCCTCTTCACATTCGGCCCATTCACCCCCTTTAGCACCAACATCAGCCCAAACCCCACCATTGTTTTCTGTACTCTTGGCCCAACATCAGTTTATTATATCTAGATACGTAATGTACATGATTTCATTTATAACAAACAACTCCTCCTAAAAAAAAAAACCTAAACCTAACATGCGTAAATCAATTCTGCGATCTCTCCTCCTCTTGCTACTGTCGACACAAAACCGGACGCACAAGATTTCAAGTGTTCGGCTTCTAGGCTCGATCACACCCAATTCTTCGTTAGGTAACTATTTCATATGTTTTATGATAGTTTTTAATGTTCTTGTGCGATTAGAACTGAGTTACCTTGGCTGTGTTTCTGATTAGATAATGATATATGTTTATGATGATAACTTGTAATCTAATGTTCATGAAAGAAAAGAAATCAAGTATGGCGCTTAGTGTTATCGATTATGTTTGTATAGGCTGAATATATGTGGATTAGGTTTTATATTCATAATGATCTTGATGTTTGAGCATGATAAGATCTGATGTACACGACTTGTAACATGCTGTGAATGATCGATTTTGTTCATGTGATTGTAAAAACCATGTGCATGCCATGATTAGATCGAATATGGGTTCGGTTGGTTAATTAGGGCTCGAGATTCTTGATGGTGTTGACACCTGACATGATGAGTTTGAAGTAAATAAACAATAACCTGCTGTGGTGATGTTAAATGCCGTTTTTGTTCGCTAAAAGAAGAGTTAGAATGCATACCTTAACGATTAGAGTTGAAACAGAATCTGTCTAGGATTCTGCAGTCAACTTCAGTTGGCTGTAAACGAGTCGTTTGTTAACAAAAAACTGATTTTCTGAAGTCTAAATCATACATTTTTGAAAAAAAGAATCAAATGGCACTGGAATCATAACTTTTCGAGGTCGTTTGCTATTTTGAAAGGTCCGTTTTGTACAGCAGCAAAAGCTGCGTTTTTTCTGCAGAAAATGTATGTTATGTTTTTCATCATAACTTGAAATCTGGATAGAGTCAGGTCACGAAATTTGTACTGTAGATGGCCACTGATGTCGTTGTAATTCTCCAACTGGAATTTTGTCAATCGGACTTAAGATGAATTTTAAATGAATTTTTCCGTGGACTGCAGTCAGAAAGTGACGAATCTGATTGCAGCCCGGTAAATGATTTTTATAAAATAATTGGTAATGAATTGGATCCCGAGATTTTTACACAATAATATTTGGATCGTTTAAACATTCTGTAAAATTTTGGGAGTTTTTGGAACAAGTAAACTATTTTATTAAAATACCCGAAAACAGCCCAGTTTTGGATGTTAAAGCTGAAACAATATGAGTAGTGATTTGCTTGTCCAACATACACGAAAGAGCTTCCATCACAAGTAAAAGGATGAACGGGGAAATAGGATCGCATTGCCTCATCCCTTTGCCACACTTGAATTCAAACGTAGGTGATCCATTCACCAAGACGGAGGATCTCACGGAATTAAGAATCCCCCAAATCCAATTACACCAGATATCCGGGAAACCCATTTGTCTCATAATATCAACGACAAAAGTCCAATTGACATTATCATATGCCTTCTCAAAGTCAATTTTCAAAAGAAACGCCTTTTTCTTATTCCTCTTGCACCAAGAGATAATCTCGTTCACAATAAGCGGCCCATCAAGAATAAATTTGCCTTTCAAAAAAGCCGACTGCGATTCCGACACCACTTTACCAATAACCATCTTCAATCGGTTCATTAAAATTTTTGAAATCACCTTGTTGATAAACCCAACAAAGTTAATCGGCTTGTAATTGTTAAGGTCCACCGGGTCATTAATTTTAGGAACGAGAGTAATGAAAGAAGACCCCCAACCCACATTGATTATGCCTTCCTTATAGAAGAACTCCATCAGCCTTTTGAAATCCATCTCGAACACACTCCAAAAGTGCTTTTTTAATTGTTAATGTTGTCCGTCTGGAAAGAAGGGGAATCTTAAATCAAATTGTGTCTCTCAGCTCCAAATACCAAGAATCCATCTTCCTATACTTAATTGTTACAAGTACCTAAAAAGATTACAAGCATTAGTTTGAGATTGTTGACCCAATATTTCCCCATGTTAGAACTTACATGTCACTTGGTACTAAAAGGTTTTTTTTTTTTTTTTGAATAAGTGACAAGCACAATGATATAAAAATGTGATCAGTGAACCTAGCTTTCGTCGGATAATTCGAGTCCTAGTCTTTAATGCGTTATACTATATAATTTGTTAATGATCGATGTTATCATTACCAGATACTAAGACTGCGTCAACTAGTTACACCCACGATTAATGGCTTTTCGTAAATGATTAATTATTATATCAAAATTGCAAAATAGTTAGAATGTTTGCAAGTGAAGGGGAGAGGCTAAAGAAGTATGCAATTTACCTAAAGAATAAGAATCACTTTAAGTAGTGGAAGGTATATGGGACCAAATTAAAGGTGCTAGTAAGAATATTGAATGGTGGACAAGACACTATGTTTTTTTGTCACAATGTACGTAGGGTGGAAATTAAGAATACTAGTCAAAGAATATATAATTATATTGACACTAAAACAAAGTTTGATTTCAATAAGGCTAGAGGGTATGGTGCTCATCCTCCCTTGTAGGATGATCCGTCACGTAGGTGCCACATCATAGTCCTCCCAATGATGGTTCATCCCACAAAACCAGAGGGTATGGGAGGATGGTCCTAGATGATCCTAGCCCACCACTTTTATGTTTTTTTATTTTTTTAATCTTCTACTTTTTTTAACATTTAACTAATAAATTAACTAAATATTTTCATTAATATTAAAAACCATTACATAAACTTAAAAAAGAAAACATAAACTTAAAAAATAAAAAAACATAGACTTAAAAAAAACATAAACTTAAAAAAAAAACATAGACTTAAATAATTTGATGCTTCTTCATGATGTCGGTTTGTAGTTTTTTCAACATCGAACGTTTCGGCTCGGGATAATCATCGACATCCATCGTTATTATTTCTCATTCCTTGAGCCGAATCTTTTCATCGGACAAGCGGATTTTTTCATCGGACAATCGGACCTTTTCGCGTAACTTTTCTCCCGCCACACGAGACTTTTTTCGATGGCCCGCTCCTTCGCCTTCGTCTTTTGGGTCGTGACCTCGGTGTACGTTTTAAATTGTGCCATAAACTCGTCCATCTTCGGGTCCACCGTTTGCTTTTCTTTCCCCTTCGCCCGCTCCTTCTTTGATTTGTCTCGGCCCGGGGGACGCTCCGCTTCATGTACGACGTATTCTTCTTCGTCGAAAAGGAAGCTGCTTTAGCATAATCCATAGATTCAAGGAAGCTTTATTGTACATGATTCAAGAGTTATGTACTATGATGAATTAATTTTAGTTTTAGGTCCAGTTAGGTATTATTACTTTATCATTGTTAGGTACCCTAGCCTAATTACTTCTTCTTTAGATCATGTTAGTGCTACATTTACTTTATAAGCAACAAGATTCTTTGCTTTTAGGAATATTTATAAAGATTCTTTTTAATATTATTTGAACAAACTTAAAGATTCTGTATAACATGCCATACTTAGTTAATTGCCCTTATGAATAGACTCGATAAATCATTGGTTGATCCTTGAAGCTTTGCACATCCCAACCTATGTGTATCTCTAGAATGGGTTGATCTGTGCGAAAATTTTCCGCCCTAATTAATCGAAGTGTGTGACCTATAATGCGTTTTATCATTTTTTGCAAGACTGTTTATCTATTGAAAAGCTCAAGTTCGACAAATAGTGTTTTGGGCTGACCCGACCAGTTTAGAGTTTAAACATGTACAGAAGTTAGTTTTTTTGTCGCGTTCCCAATGCATCCATTTTGTCACCTCTAATAATCAATCTGAACTGGAACTAGTTTTCCTAAAATTGTGCTCAACAGGTTAAGTTGCAATAATAATGAACAGGTGCTAGAAACTAAATAGCAAGTAATCAAACAACTACATCACTTTTATCCTACAAACTTCAATAAATATTCCTTCCTAGCTACTAAATTAGCATAAAATCAAGTCCTAAAACAAACAATATTAATACTAGATTATTGTTCCACAGTCCTAGCAGTTCCCTTGAAAAACTGTACCCAAATGTCCATATTGTGGTCCATATGATGAGCTCCCTATCCCATGAAGTGGTGCCATCATTAATGCCATATTTGTTGCCACCTGCTGCTTGTTAGGATGGCTCCATTGGTACAGAGCTGCTTTAGCCATGTGGTGGTGCGGCGGTTCTAGCGGCCGTGTGGTGGTGCATTCACTTGGTGTTTGTTCCATGTCATGTCCCGGATGGTGATTTGTTTTTGTAGTTTGATTAAGGTGCACCGTGGTGATATCGTGAATGCTTGACCTCCGTTTATCTTTTCCTCCGGATAACTGGCGAATGAAGTATTTCTGAGCGTGACTTGCCACTTGTGTCGGTGTCCTAGTTGTCACGAAATTACGCGATATGTTTCTCCAGTCCCCTTTACCATATTTCTTAAGCCCCAAAAGAAATTGCCTGAGATTTAAATCATAATACAAAATGAACCAGATTTTTTTAACAATAATGTATATCTATGGACCACTTCCTTTATGACTATCACATGCAATGCCAAGTTGTATGGTTCCCATTACCCATGCTCATAGTTTTTGCTGGGCGGGTTGGATAACGTGTTAAAACATAATTATTTACCCAAAGTTTATAATTTTTTAATAATAAATTATCCGTGTCGAATATGATTACAAAACTTATATATTCTGTATTTAATTTATTTATCTATCCATAGATCCTTACCATATAATTCTTACATTTTTTGTTTACGCGTATGTCCTATAACATGAATCAGTAGATCCATAAGCCATATCGAAAAGTTACTACCAACGATTAAAGGAAAACCGAGTTTTGGATAAATTTACCTGTGCTCTTCTTCTGTCCATGGAATTCCCTTTTTCTTTTCATGATCAAGAATCCTGTTAGATTGACATCTCTTTCCTCCATGACTAAAAAGTTGTGGATGATTAATATTAGCCGCCCACTCTAACGCGATAGGATCATCGGGTACAAGTAACACGCCTGTCTCTATATCACTAATATCTTCTTCCAGCTTCCTATACTGATTGATGACATCTGTGACCGATTTACCGGGGATCATGCGCGCCACATTGTGCCACCTGTCGGGTGTCTCCTTGTCAAACAAGGCCAATGCATCCTCAAACCTTTTGTTCTCTTGTTGGGTCCATTTGGTTCCCTCAAAGCCCATGAAATATGAGGATGAGTTGAGGATTTGGGTTCCAGGATTCATGTTTTTTTTTAACAAGATTCAAGAGAACAACCAACTTTCCAACACATGAGGAAAAGTATTGAAGATCAAGTTATGAAGTAAAGACTAAGGAGAGTTTGTCAGCAGCAAAGCAAAAGTGTAAATGATTGAAATGAAAGGGGTATAGATCTGAATTGGCAGATATATATAATGCCAAAAGAAAAGGGATGAAGAGGTGGTTAGATATGATTGGGTGGTATGTGTGTGTGGGGAAGATAAAGGCAGCCAAGAGTCTCTGATTGGTGAAGGAAGCATATGCACATGGCTACTTTTTACACAAAAAATATAGAAAACAAGTTTGGCAACAGAAGTTGTGTTGACATTTAGCTAGCTGTGTCAATAATTATGAACAGAAGTTGGCATCCACTAACAAAAGGGTTGCTCTTCTTATTCTCATTTAAATAAACTTAATACACTATTATTATTATTAATCATCATTTTTGGTCCAGCCTCCTAAATCATTTTATTATAAAAGTTAGCTTATTTTATAATGATATAATTTATGGTGCAGCCTCGTTTTATTATAAAGGTTAGCTTATTTTGTAATGATATAATTTATACAGTTATGTTTAACAAATGGTTAGGATCAAATACAAACCACATTTCGCATACAAACTGAAACTGTAAGAACCATTTAAAAAGTGTCACGTGACATCCAACCAATTATTGAGAAATGATAAAATAATTTTGTATTTGGATCTTGCTTTTGTTTTCAATATGCTGATTAAGAAAAGTGCTGATATCATTCAAATATGTGTTAAAATCAATTATCTTGATTAATTTTCATGTGCTAATATAATTCAAAATTGCTACTTTTATGTATGTATTGTTTTGGTATGTGTTAATTTAACTTTTTTTAAGTGTTAGGATCTGTTTTTACGGTTTGTAAGATAAATATGATTTGTACCGGAACCAACCCCTTAACAAAAATAAGGATCAATGTAATGTTTATGGGTCGGCCTAATCCAATACATTGTAACTTGAACCTGGTTTTACTCATTACTTAACCCGTCTGGCCAACTTGCTGCCTCTAGATCTACTCATTGTGGGTTTTTGGATGCGAATGCTCCCTCCATCACACAAAAAATGGCACATGAGTATGGGAATTCTGGTTTTGTTTGATATGTCATAGAAATGCATCCAAGAAAGATTCCTATAACAAGTTAAATAATTATTTGTTTGTTACTAACTATTATAAGTTAATAGCATCATTAATTATGCTTTACAAGCTTTTTAATTTGTTTTTTATCATCATTCATAAAGAACTATTTTAGATTTTTGATTGTTAGTTAAAACTTTATGGCTCATGCCGCATATACCAGACCAAGATAATCGGGATAGGATGTTATTCGAGTAGACTCGTAATCAGTCCAAAGAGGCGAAATATCATGAGACTATAGGGTGTGGAGGAGCCAAGTCCATAGAGGATGCTAGATGTTATTCGAGTAGACTCGTAATCAGTCCAAAGAGGCGAAGTATCATGAGACTATAGGGTGTGGAGGAGCCAAGTCCATAGAGGATGCCCCTCCACGTCATCATCATGTCAACATCCAAAGAGGATGCCTCTCCAAGGGTGGACCAAGGGGAATAGAGGATCGGCCTCCCCATTTTTATTTATTTTTAAAATTCAACATGTTTTTTTGAACATTTAATAAGTTATAAAATAAAATCATTAATATTAAAAAAAAAACATTAGCAAATTGGGTCAACATAAAATTGTGGTCTTAATCAACAAAAATGCCATTGACACAAAGCAAATGGGTCAACATTACCTTACGAAACCCCAAATAAAAAAAAAATTAAAAAAAAAACTAGTAAATTGGGCCACAAAATCAACAACAACTAGGGGTATTCGAGCGTTCGCGCGTTGCGCGACATTAGAAGTTGCTTTCAGGTAGATATGGATACATGATTTTGTTTTGTTAACAGGCAAGGATCATAAAGTTGTTTTGCAACCATCAAAAAGAATAGTATGTCAAGGCATTCACATTCAGCCATTAGCACAAGGTTGATTTGCTATGCTGCTTGTATATGCAGCAGGCAGTTCAGTCATCATCATTTGTACAAAAGAGATTGGTTGACTATTTCTTGCTCTTGACTGCCATCCCACCTATAGTTATTGATCTAGGTGGACAAAAAATGACTGTTGTAACCAGATTTTAGTCCGTGAGGGTGCCTTTTCCAGGCCTTTTAGATGGTTGATTTAAGTCTGCAGTCGAAAACATGTTTGCTATCAATATCTATATTGTGAGTATGTGTAAGTTTTTATGTTTTTGGTAGGCTTACCATGGAATTTCAACTGGTGCTTGGCTACGTTTCCAGTGTTTGCCTTTTCAGTTGGTGTGGTTGGTTGTGGTGTTTTTATTGCATCAGCGAGACCAGAGGAAGCTGGTTCAGTGTGCACGTCTTCTTGTCATGTTGTAGTTGGGTGTTCATGTATGCTTCTTTGCCGATAACTAAGTACAGAGTTTTCATGGGGTCTTCGTTTGCAGGCAGTTCTTCACATGTCATTCCCAACAATTGGTTGCCTGCACAGTCGAAAATCACTGCTTGGATTCCTCCTGTGTTGTCGGTTACTGTAGCGATGATTTTGTACCTGTATACATATGTGTTCATGTATTCAATATTGGTTTAAGTTAAAGATTTAAATAATGTTTTACTTACATGATATTCACCTTTTCATATGTGCCTTTTCGACTTGTAGTATGGACTGAGTAAATACAAACAACAAAGAAGATCATCACTAACTTGAATCAATTGGAAACGGATACAATGAGGGTTAGGAACTGAGGTTATTGCAAGTTAAAGCACGAATCAATTTGGTACGACAACCGCTGGTAATTGAACTATGGATTGACCTCATGCACAACACTTTGATACTTAATAACCCGTAACAAAAACGTATCAAAACTATATAAAAAAAAGTACCAAAACAAATCAGTATACACAATTCAGAATAATCTTATCATAAACGCGTCAACTAATGTTCAGATACACTAAATTTAACGAAAAAAGACGATCGGCTATATACAGTTTGCCCCCTTGCATTTGCGTTCATATCCACCATTAGCGGCCTTACACCTACACCCGTCACCCATTGACAAGTTATACATTCATTGGACTCGTTGATATTTGCACATTTGAAGAACCGACATAACAAACACTTCAAAAAGAAATGGACTCAATGGTGCAAACAAAATACTTTACCTTCACACGTACAACCATCTACACGAAAACCCGGTGGGCAACCACAATCGGTTATGTTATTCTCCTGCAAGACAAACATGAATCAAAAACTGTGTAACTAAACAATAAACTAAAAACCCGACACTCAATTGAGCAAGCCGAAAACCTTTGTCCGTCACGTATATCCGACCAACATCTGCCATTGTTGACGATACATTTACCGAGCCTAATGACGGTCATTTACACCATCCAATATTATAAACACATAACTTATGTTAGGGGTGGTGGTGTTAAAAACTCGACTGAAAGGGATTCCATGAACTTTCACAAAACGCATATATCCATCCCTTAGAAATTGCACCCCGCTTACAGCAGGGCATTCGCATACTCGTCCTCTATAAGTGTCCTAAAAGCAAAAAAAAAAAATGAATAGATGGGTTTGTCGATAAATGGTTTTAAAGACGACCTATTTTAAGAAGAAACAACAATGTAAATGCAGCATCAAGTGGCTTTGTAGCTATTATAATTTTTGTAGTCACATTTGAATCACTTTTTATTTATAAAAATAAATAGTTTTTGGACAAAACATGCTTGAGTCATGTAACACCTGTGCCTCCACGGCCATCAAACAAATACCAAACCAATGAAATATTATATTTCATACTTGGGATTTGTAAAAATATGTGTATCATTTGCACATATCAATTCTTGTTCAATTTCAAACTCTAAATCGCTTTCTGGAAGGTTATACGCGCACTGATGCGTAAATATAACCAGTTTAATCCAACGAACACTCCGGAATAGTGAAATAGGCTTAACATACCTTAAATAACCTTTACATAACTTAGTTATAAGTTTTGGAAGGTTTGGTGTGGTGAAATCAAAGTTTAATCGCTTACAGGGACTAAAGTTGACAAACTGCGAAAGTATGCCAATTTGAACTGTAACAGACCTTCCGGAACATGAAAATAAGTTAAACATACCATAAATATCCTTTACATAGCTTAGAAATAGGCTTTGAGGTGTTCGGTATGCTAAAATAAACTTTTGTGTCATTCAGGGACTAAAAGTGTCAAAAAGTGCACAAGTTTGCATTTTTACGCGTAACTTACGTTCTGAATACATTCAGACATCCAAAAATTTATGTAAGCACTAAAATATTTTATTTTAGTGTTCGCCATAAGAAAAATCCATTCGTTTCGTCATTTGGATCGTTTTTCGCGCTTATGCGCATTCCGTCGTAATTAAGCGAACATCGCGTTCGTACGGCTAAACGAACCGACATCCGAGATATTTTTGAACACATTTTAAGTTCCCTATACTTTAACTTCATTTTAGAGCTTTGAAATGGGGTTAACGGGCCTTAAACGTGTCAAAAATGGGCTGAATGCATGACAGGGACCAAAAGTGTAAATCTGCCAAACTTGGGCCTAGCGGTGCGCTACACTTATAGCGTAGCGGTGCGCTAGGGGTCTGCTGACCAGATTCAGAGTTTTTAAACAGCAGGCTGCAGCTGTTTGATCCTCCACCACATGTTCCCAATTGCCTAGTCATGTGATAAGGATGGAATTTTAGTTACCATAAGGTTCCGACAAGTGTACGGGTTGGATCATGGCACGTTTTCCATGAAACGATCCTAACGGTTCGGGTATTCCTATAAATACCCAACCCACACAACCTCATTTTGCACAAGAATTCTGATTTGAGAGCTCTAAGTTGAAACCATTGTTTCATACCTGAGTTCTTGGATCGGGATTAGCATTCGGGGACCCTTCGTAAGTATTCTTTCGTTCTTTTCCTTATTTTTACTACTTTTCGAGTCAGAAAGTCAAACTTTGTTTGACTTTCAGCGTTGACCAGTAATGGTCAATGCGAAGTTCGTTTGAACTTCGCAACGTGAGTGTAATCACGTTGGTCATAGTCCCTTGGGACTATGCCCACTGATTACCACGTTGTCTAGGGTCGTAGGGTAGGCGATCTAATAAATCGCCTATACCTTCGAACTCGACCCATTTGGTCGATCATTAGGATCCGACCAAACACATTAGGTGACCATAGTAGGTAGGGAATAACCTTCCGAGGTTATACCCTATGGTCACATCGTTTAAGTAGTTGTATGATAGGTAGTTTATATGCCTTAGGTAAATTACCAGAATACCCTTTTCATGTATAATTGGTAATTAAGCATATGTAACCTAAACTTTTGTCACATAACTGATTATGTAACATGTTTAGGCATATAACACTTGTCATAGGACTAGTTAGACGGTCCGAACGCGTTTCACGCGCACGACGCGTTAAAGTAGCATAAGCTACCTTAATGGGTCGCGATGGGTCGATAGCACTTAGGTTTGGTTTCATTGTAGTATGTAGGCCTTGTTAAACCATATCATATGAGTTCCAACACTCATTTGGTTTACCAAGCCTCATCCTATCCGATCTCCCGATTTAGGTCCGGTTTATTTATATAGTTTTAGATTGCCGACTGATTCCGTGCTCCCTCTAGCTTTGTTTGGTTGTTGTTCAAGACCTCCAAGCATTATCAGGCGAGTACATTATTCCCCTCTTTTACTGTTTTCAATTGTTTTGGGGTGACTCATATGTGCTAAATGTTTTCGATGTTATAACGATGGTTTCAAAAACAATTAAAACGATTTATACAAAACTAATAACGATTTCAATAAAGTGAACAAACTTGTTGGTTGTAGTTACATAACAAATGACATTCATTAGCAATGATCAAGCCGACCAGTATTAGGTTATGGTACCATAGGATCTGACAAATCCCGTTATTTACTACACCCGTGGTTATGTGTGGGTATGGTAGGTAGCGACTGAATCTGTAATTATTAACTTACCCTATGGAGGTTTGTTAATACGAAAACGAGAAGCGACGAAAACGAGAAGCGACGAAAACGAGAAGCGATGAAAGTCACGAAGGTTTGAATGTTATTAGCGAGACGACCATATAAGTAGTTTCACGACCTAAAACGAATTAAACGATTTACGATTGGTTTTCACACGATGTTTTAACGATTGGGTTTCACACGATGTTTTAACGATTGGGTAAACATTTGTACATAATTTACATTTGATCATGCATTTACACGAAACATAGTATTGGTTTAAACCAAGTTTTACTTCAATACTTTGTTTTGCGCGTTTCACCTATGGTTTAGTTGATGCATTTCACTAGCCATACATATCATTTTGGTTATACATTACATGGTTTACATTGGTTGGTTTGGTTTGAGTAAATGATTAAGTAACGATGCGGGTGTAATATGATAAAAGCATGGTGGATACGCCGCTGGTACTTCCTATATATAAGTGTTTGTATGGTATTACATGTCGTAGCGTTATTTGAATCATTTCAGTTTGATACATAGAACATTTTATACAAGTAACATACTTTTCACAAGACATTTATTTACAAACAACTTATCTTATACAAACTCATTTTACATGGTTATTCATTTAATCATGCATTATTCTCTTATTTATACATATCACCTAAACTTATTATTTTTCAAATGATTTACAAAGACAAAGCAAATTACAAGGTTCATGACTAAACATTTTCTTAAACAGAAGTCATGAATCTTATTTTCACAAAACCTATGTACTCGCCAGCATTTCTTTGCTGACCTCGTTTTCACATATGTTTCAGGTATTGTTGGATGATATCGATTGATAAGATGCATGCTCACATAGGACTGGACAAGGCCTTAGTGACTCAATAACAATGATAGACTATGTTTAAATAGTGTATTTAGATTTCAAGACGATGTAATTATTCAATGTTTAATAAAACGAAACACTTTTTGGTATCCATGGTTATGAAACATTAATTCTGTTGCAACACGCCCCGATGTTTCCGCCGCGATTTGTTGTTTTACGCGGTCGGGGTGTGACAGAAAAGATGGTATCAGAGCCAATGGTTATAGGGAATTAGGTTATTAGTAATGCTTTGACCTAGTCTATAACCTTCTTAGGACCCTAACGCGAGTTTACTTGCGTTTAGTCATAAAACAATACCGTCACCTATCCTTAGGCGACGACCACAACAAGAACATAAATTTCAAAACCGCTTTAAAAACTAATCATCTGTTCTAGGATGATTGATTACTAGGTTTTGAACTCTCAGTTATATGGTTTTGAACCCCTTTGAGTTTTCAAAACTTCGTCAAGGTTTTGGGTTTTAAATAATGTGACCACGTGCAAACTGGAAGGGTGAATGCCTGTATTCTGGGTTTTCTGTCTAGGCAAGTACTTCGTATACATCTCATCAGACGCGAGACCAGTTGTGCTTACCTGGGAATTCTTGGGGTGAGTGTTCACTTATAGGCGAGCATGTCTTCGCGATACATTATTTTTGACCCATTTACTTTGATTAGTCACCGTCTCATTTGTTTGCCTTAGGTAACAAACAAATGATCGCAATTTTCATGCGTTATCGGTCTGTTTTGATTGTCCAAAAACCTTTCACCTGTTTCTCCCTATGCCTTTCTTTTTCTTCAAGAATGTCTCTTCATCACGATGACGCCCAGATATCTGAGCAAGCAGCCAAAATTCGCTCAGCGAATAGGCGAAGTAGTCCTGAAGACTGTTGAATTAGCTACTGCCATGTATCATCTCCAGGATGAAGCCACTCAAGAGTCACCAAGACAGGCAGGACCTAGTCAGGCGACAACACCATCAGCCAATAAACCAATCGAGGAATCAAAGACCATGGATGAACGATCCCCTAAGAAATCAAAGAAGCGAAAGGCTTCTCAGAACTTCGCCATGGTCGCTCACAATGGTAAAGCAGTCCCCAACCAACCAGCTCAACCCTCTGCTAGGTGTGTATGGCTTTTCCTATGATACCTACATCAAGGAACTATGTACCTTACAAACTACTCTTGTGATTACTCTCTTTCAAATGATTGCTCATGATTCCCTCGAAAATTTTAAGTACTCGTTTCACTCTAAGAAACAAAGTACAGTAAATTAAGTGACATTATGAGTAATCGTGCTTTTCGCACATCTGTGCCTTTAAATCCTTGGTTAGATAACTAAGGGTGTTTTCAAATCTCATACCCATTACGTTTTGATTTTTCAACATACACAGTACCAGTATTTCAAAACAATCTTCATGATCTCAAAACATTTCATATAGTTTGAAAACAATTTTTCTAGATGCATTGTCTATGTTATTTCAAAAACATTGGCCATGTTATCAAAACCAACCTTTCTAATTTCAAAATATTTCATATAGTCTGAAGACAATATTAACACAATACATTTTCTGATCAAGTGCATGATTTCGAAAAGCATCATTCATGTCTTTCAAAAACCTTATACATAATTTCAAAATTCATCTCGCATGATTTTAAAACATTTTTGTAAATATATCTACCTAGTACACCTACTTTATGATTTCAAAAAGTATTATATATAAGGTTTCAAAAACGTTAAACACATTTTTCTTAAAAGAACCCCATGCATAGTTTTCAAAAATATTTTCCTCATACATTGACTTAACCTTCAAAATTCTGCTTCATATGTCGCCTTGACATATCAAGCATCTCAACTTCATAAGCATTTTACATCATGTTTTGACCTAAGCACATCCAGTGCAAGGTTTCAAAACATCTTCAACTTCTAAAATTCATATGGGATCTTTTTATCTTTACAATTAGATCCTTGTGGATGATTATCATTCAAATCAGAGTCCTTAATTGGATTCCTTATGTACCTTAATTCGAACACTTCGGTTCCTAATAATCGAAATCGAATTTTCTTTTTGAATCTTTCTATCTTTATAGTTTGATTCTTGGTAACGTTTAAAGTACCAAATGAAATCCACGGAATGGATTCCAAGTGTGCTTTAAATGCATGTACGCAATTTACAAGACAAATTAACAAACAATTTTGTGGTTATGTGATATATGTTTATGTGTTCTCCTCTATGATTTTTGTGTTTTTGTATACTCTGGATATTCGTTATCCAAATCCTCGTAGAATCTTTCATATCTTCATATGATGGATTCGTAGTAGGATATTCAAAAAGTTACTACCTTAAATCCTTAAAGGGCTTCTATGTAAGAGTTAAGACCCTTGGATTATATAGTACTACTCCATGATTCATAAGAGACCCTTTAGTGGTCTAGTCAAAAAGATTGATTCACAATTTGGTTAAAGAACGACATCTAGTGATGTAGCTGAACAGACTCCTTGATAGTCTATTTAGATCATTTAATGATTTAATTAAAAGGATTCTATGGCGGTCTAGTCACACTCATCACAGGATTGTTCATTTGGTTTCACACTACACATTATAAAATAGACTGTGTGAACTGGGCAAGGAATTGTCTAATTATGGACGCGTACATAATTATGAAATTTAGTGCACAGAAAACCAGTAAGATTTATTATGTGTAAGAACCGATAGCGACAACAATAACAAAATGACAACGATGTAATGGAGGTACGGTGGACGCACCAATGATGCTTCATATACTTGTATATAAGTATCCCTCTTACATTGCAATCATGATGTTATTAAAGATTACTAGAAGTTCAGAACCCTAACCAATATTGTTCGATCTTTTCAACCTCATGTTTCCAAGCTCTCACAAGTTTCCTCTAAATAAATTTCGGGACGAAATTTCCTAAAGTAGGGGAGACTGTAACACCTGTGCCTCCACGGCCATCAAACAAATACCAAACCAATGAAATATTATATTTCATACTTGGGATTTGTAAAAATATGTGTATCATTTGCACATATCAATTCTTGTTCAATTTCAAACTCTAAATCGCTTTCTGGAAGGTTATACGCGCACTGATGCGTAAATATAACCAGTTTAATCCAACGAACACTCCGGAATAGTGAAATAGGCTTAACATACCTTAAATAACCTTTACATAACTTAGTTATAAGTTTTGGAAGGTTTGGTGTGGTGAAATCAAAGTTTAATCGCTTACAGGGACTAAAGTTGACAAACTGCGAAAGTATGCCAATTTGAACTGTAACAGACCTTCCGGAACATGAAAATAAGTTAAACATACCATAAATATCCTTTACATAGCTTAGAAATAGGCTTTGAGGTGTTCGGTATGCTAAAATAAACTTTTGTGTCATTCAGGGACTAAAAGTGTCAAAAAGTGCACAAGTTTGCATTTTTACGCGTAACTTACGTTCTGAATACATTCAGACATCCAAAAATTTATGTAAGCACTAAAATATTTTATTTTAGTGTTCGCCATAAGAAAAATCCATTCGTTTCGTCATTTGGATCGTTTTTCGCGCTTATGCGCATTCCGTCGTAATTAAGCGAACATCGCGTTCGTACGGCTAAACGAACCGACATCCGAGATATTTTTGAACACATTTTAAGTTCCCTATACTTTAACTTCATTTTAGAGCTTTGAAATGGGGTTAACGGGCCTTAAACGTGTCAAAAATGGGCTGAATGCATGACAGGGACCAAAAGTGTAAATCTGCCAAACTTGGGCCTAGCGGTGCGCTACACTTATAGCGTAGCGGTGCGCTAGGGGTCTGCTGACCAGATTCAGAGTTTTTAAACAGCAGGCTGCAGCTGTTTGATCCTCCACCACATGTTCCCAATTGCCTAGTCATGTGATAAGGATGGAATTTTAGTTACCATAAGGTTCCGACAAGTGTACGGGTTGGATCATGGCACGTTTTCCATGAAACGATCCTAACGGTTCGGGTATTCCTATAAATACCCAACCCACACAACCTCATTTTGCACAAGAATTCTGATTTGAGAGCTCTAAGTTGAAACCATTGTTTCATACCTGAGTTCTTGGATCGGGATTAGCATTCGGGGACCCTTCGTAAGTATTCTTTCGTTCTTTTCCTTATTTTTACTGCTTTTCGAGTCAGAAAGTCAAACTTTGTTTGACTTTCAGCGTTGACCAGTAATGGTCAATGCGAAGTTCGTTTGAACTTCGCAACGTGAGTGTAATCACGTTGGTCATAGTCCCTTGGGACTATGCCCACTGATTACCACGTTGTCTAGGGTCGTAGGGTAGGCGATCTAATAAATCGCCTATACCTTCGAACTCGACCCATTTGGTCGATCATTAGGATCCGACCAAACACATTAGGTGACCATAGTAGGTAGGGAATAACCTTCCGAGGTTATACCCTATGGTCACATCGTTTAAGTAGTTGTATGATAGGTAGTTTATATGCCTTAGGTAAATTACCAGAATACCCTTTTCATGTATAATTGGTAATTAAGCATATGTAACCTAAACTTTTGTCACATAACTGATTATGTAACATGTTTAGGCATATAACACTTGTCATAGGACTAGTTAGACGGTCCGAACGCGTTTCACGCGCACGACGCGTTAAAGTAGCATAAGCTACCTTAATGGGTCGCGATGGGTCGATAGCACTTAGGTTTGGTTTCATTGTAGTATGTAGGCCTTGTTAAACCATATCATATGAGTTCCAACACTCATTTGGTTTACCAAGCCTCATCCTATCCGATCTCCCGATTTAGGTCCGGTTTATTTATATAGTTTTAGATTGCCGACTGATTCCGTGCTCCCTCTAGCTTTGTTTGGTTGTTGTTCAAGACCTCCAAGCATTATCAGGCGAGTACATTATTCCCCTCTTTTACTGTTTTCAATTGTTTTGGGGTGACTCATATGTGCTAAATGTTTTCGATGTTATAACGATGGTTTCAAAAGCAATTAAAACGATTTATACAAAACTAATAACGATTTCAATAAAGTGAACAAACTTGTTGGTTGTAGTTACATAACAAATGACATTCATTAGCAATGATCAAGCCGACCAGTATTAGGTTATGGTACCATAGGATCTGACAAATCCCGTTATTTACTACACCCGTGGTTATGTGTGGGTATGGTAGGTAGCGACTGAATTTGTAATTATTAACTTACCCTATGGAGGTTTGTTAATACGAAAACGAGAAGCGACGAAAACGAGAAGCGACGAAAACGAGAAGCGATGAAAGTCACGAAGGTTTGAATGTTATTAGCGAGACGACCATATAAGTAGTTTCACGACCTAAAACGAATTAAACGATTTACGATTGGTTTTCACACGATGTTTTAACGATTGGGTTTCACACGATGTTTTAACGATTGGGTAAACATTTGTACATAATTTACATTTGATCATGCATTTACACGAAACATAGTATTGGTTTAAACCAAGTTTTACTTCAATACTTTGTTTTGCGCGTTTCACCTATGGTTTAGTTGATGCATTTCACTAGCCATACATATCATTTTGGTTATACATTACATGGTTTACATTGGTTGGTTTGGTTTGAGTAAATGATTAAGTAACGATGCGGGTGTAATATGATAAAAGCATGGTGGATACGCCGCTGGTACTTCCTATATATAAGTGTTTGTATGGTATTACATGTCGTAGCGTTATTTGAATCATTTCAGTTTGATACATAGAACATTTTATACAAGTAACATACTTTTCACAAGACATTTATTTACAAACAACTTATCTTATACAAACTCATTTTACATGGTTATTCATTTAATCATGCATTATTCTCTTATTTATACATATCACCTAAACTTATTATTTTTCAAATGATTTACAAAGACAAAGCAAATTACAAGGTTCATGACTAAACATTTTCTTAAACAGAAGTCATGAATCTTATTTTCACAAAACCTATGTACTCGCCAGCATTTCTTTGCTGACCTCGTTTTCACATATGTTTCAGGTATTGTTGGATGATATCGATTGATAAGATGCATGCTCACATAGGACTGGACAAGGCCTTAGTGACTCAATAACAATGATAGACTATGTTTAAATAGTGTATTTAGATTTCAAGACGATGTAATTATTCAATGTTTAATAAAACGAAACACTTTTTGGTATCCATGGTTATGAAACATTAATTCTGTTGCAACACGCCCCGATGTTTCCGCCGCGATTTGTTGTTTTACGCGGTCGGGGTGTGACAAGTCAGCACACATGAGCACTCGGAAACTGTTAGCAATTCTAAAGACACGAAAGATGACCGCAGTGTGTTCAGTAAGGTCCTTCGAAGCCAAAACCAGCAAACCGAAAGGCCCAAATTTGCCAGCTGTTGTAGCATTCTTTTGTGTACAAAGAATTTGGGGATCAACTACTTTAGCACTCAACACCTCAGCATGTTTGAGATTTGAGAAGCTAAATGTGATTTCTACATCAGCCTACAACAAGAGGTAAAGTATCTGTCATAGAAATTTGTGTAACCCGTTGACTATGAGGTCAAATGAACTTCATCTCAGCCGCAAAGCTAATATAGTGTAAATGATTTTTGGTCTGTTTGATGTTAATAAACAGATATACATGGTACAAGCTATACTGATAATCTAATTAGTAACTAAAACCGTATTTATTTTCTATGTATAAAGTAGTTTGACCTTTGAAGTCAAATAACTGAATAAGTACAAGATTAGATTTAGTCACCTATGAAGCTGTGATACCAGAAATTTCAATCATGGACCTGCCCTTGAGTCTTTTATTCTTGAAATGCACTTTTCGTGTTCGTAGTTTCTCTAGTTCCTTGACAGGCCACTGCACCAACTGATCTTCATTTTTACTAAGCCAGATGCTCCTAGGAATCGTCTGAAAACGTGTTATTAATTACATACATAGACTGTGTCTAAAATTAAAATAAACGGTTGATTTAGATTATGTTTTATCTCCAATGGTTATGCTAAAAGATTAAACTATAAAGGAAACAATTCAAATGGGTTGAACACGTGACACATGTTGATGATAAAGTTCAAGGTATACATACAGTAGCCAATAGGTGACTAAGACGAAATCAACTGAACCTTTTAAAATGTCAGAACTACATTAAATGTCATCAAGAAATCGTACTGTGTATCCAACAAAATATTAAATGACCCGTATGTTTATGACCCCCCACATTACTCTATTTCACTTGTCAACTAAACTACATAGTATCCCTTTTGGGTTAGGCGAATAAGATGAACTAACTGAACCTTTTAAAATATTAACAGACAGATGAAAATTCGCACTTAAAACAACTACATAAGTGACTACAAGAGAAAACATAAACAATAAACTCCTGTTTGTAGCCAACCAAAAGAGTTTGAACCTCACTCGACACTTGAACAATTAATTCACACAATCGCCACACTAACACTACCACATCTTATCAGAAGATTGTACAGAACACAATAAATAGATCTAGCATGAACAAACTATAAGACAACAACAAAACCAAAGCAATCAAACATCAAGTTCACAAAATTGAAGCTATAATGGACATGTTATAACCATTCTCAATACAACATTACCATCCACATTCATGTCGACAATCACATTTAAAAAAAAAAATGTACCTGCATAAGAGATGAAGAAACACAACTGAACCTACAAAACAAATTGAGAATTAACATAAACCAAAACTACAGCTGTTAAACATCAACTCTAAAATCCCCAATTCCCCAAAAACACTCAAAACCCCCATTCAACCACCCAAGACCGAACCTGAGAACAGAAGAAAAACACATTTTGAATAACAAAAAAGACAGACAAAAAATAATCAAAGAACCGAGATACAATACCTGATTTAGGGTTAGAGAGCAGGTTGATTTTGGGAGTGAAAAGTGAAAAAAAACCCGGAAGTTATACACCTGCTAATGGATGAAGAAGACACGTAGCAAGAGGTGGTGAAGAAAGGGTTCCGACCCCAGCTAGTTTCCGACGACTACAAACGGGCAAGACCGGAGATGACGACGGTTTCAGTTGGGAAGTGGGTTTTTGGCGAAAGTGTTGTGAGGAAAGGGTTAAAGGAGTGTGGATAGGTGGCCGGATGTGATGGTGCCGGAGATGAATGGTGGAGCAGTGATGGTGGGTTGGTGCTAGGGTTTTTGAAGGAGAAAAACTGATGAGAGGAGGTTGGGGAAGGAGAGAAGAGGACGTGGGTGTTTTACTATTCATTAGGCTTGTGACGTGTCCTAGGTTACTATTCATAAGCTTGTGTTTTTAATATATAGGATAATGGTAGCGACACAAGGTAAATGGGTGAACATCAACTTTTCTTCAAGATTACATAACCCTCTCACACTCCAAAGCCCAAAAAATAGTCGATTCATTCAAACTTTTCCATCGAATCATCGATTCCGCCTAATGAAAAATCAAAGCTAAAAAGAGTAACCTAAATTGTCGAATCGTACCTACTGGAGTCTTAATCTTCTTAAGAAAGCCTCGATTTGGTTGTGGTTGTCTCGGCGACGTCAATTACGGGCGGAGAGGTGTTGATCGTTGTTGCTAGACGGGCCTTGATACGGAGAAGGGGGTGGTGAGCGATGATGGTGTGGTGGTGAGCTATGGTAGTAAGTTTTTTTTATATAAAAAAACTAGCCGTAAAGCGACATATTTTTGAATTGTGGCGGCCCTGCGAGAATGTCTTCGGGAGGACGGTGAGGACGGGCCTAGGGGGCGGCGTGCTGGGACGTTGCCTACCCTTGGCCGCTCCCACACCGAGTAGCCTGACAAAGTTGGTAATGGGGGTAGCCCTAAAACATTGGTAATAAAGCCCTCGCTTCGAGCCCAAAAGTTTTGGGGCCCAACTTCTTTAATCTTACCTAGGCGTACCCGATATTTTTTATACATACTCGCTACCAGATCGTGCTTCTCTTTGGATAGAGTCCCATCCTTGTTCCATTGTATGTGCACTTAGTCTTCAATCATAAGGAGATTATTTGTCGCGTGGCTGTGTGTTTTTGTAGGACGATGATGGTAGAGACGAGCAAGTAACTTTTTTTTTTGAACGGTGACTTTCTTTTTGAGTGACTCAATGTCACATCGCCTAATCGGCGGCCCTAGCCAAGTCTGCACAGACTTACGTTGTCTTAACCGGGTCTGCGCTGGTTGACCAGACTTGGTTACGGCGTTCCCCCAGAAACCGTACTGCCTCCACACGAGTTTTCTCGCTGAAGTAACAACCGTATGAAAACCGGGGTGTGGCTCAGGATCGAACCCCCCTCGGTGGGTTGTCACCATCCCTGCCATACCACTGGGCTACGGCCCATGTAACACCCCAAAAACGGGTTTGGTAATCAAACCAAGTTAATATTGATGACGGGTAAAATACCGCTAGTGGTGAAAATTTACCCGGTAAATATTGGGATTTAAATAAATAAACCTAATATTAATTAAAAGGAGGATAAATATTTTGAGAAAAACAAAGTATATAAAAAGGGGCCCAAGTTAACGGGACTTAAAAATAAAACGAGTTATAACCCCCAAAACCTACTAAGTTAACTAGAAATAATTAACTTAGTTATAAATGGGTAATTAAGTGAATGAATAAAAATAAAAATCAAGACTTATAACTCTCTTTATAAAACCTCTAAATACGAGGGACTAAATGTGGGCAACTAGAGAGGTGTTTTAATTAAAACACTTATATAAAAAAACACACACACATGTGTGTGTGTGTTCGATCGACCAGGAGCAAGGAGAAAGGGGTGAAACCCTAACTCAACAAAATCTTCCAATTGAAGGTGCAATCAACGCCCAAATCAATGCATGAACACATAAAAACGATCACCTAAGCATGGGGATCACAAGGAATGTTGAATCTAGTCATTTGGTGATACTTTGAAAATCTGATTAACATTCTTGAACGAAATTCTTGTATGAATTATGGATGTTATAGTGAAATTTTCATGTCTATGAGTCTAGCAACGAACCCTAGATGTAAACTTGTTGATTTAGCGCCACAAATTAGTGTTTCGGTTAACTAATTATGTAGGTGCTAAGTGGGTTTTATGACAATATGATGAACACTTGAATTAGAATGTTAAATTGATGAATATTTGATGTTATGATACAATTTCTAGATGTAGTTCATGAACACTCGACATAGAGATTGATTTTTTTGATTAAAACTTGGTTAAAATGTTAGTTATGAACTAAATAAAGAGGTATAGAAATCATGCCCGCTAGGTGTTTGTTAAAAAGGCTAAGTGAAATCGCTCGTCTACTCGGTTGTAAGTAGAACTTGATTTGATTAGGTATCCGTAGGAATGCCTAATAACATGATAAAAAGGGTTTCATTTATAGATGAAAACCCGTAGATTTTGAGTAATGAATGAATAAAGTGTCTTGGATAATTGGGAGCTAGGTTAACTTGATGTTAATAATAGCCTTAACATGGATAGAAAGATAGTTTAAAATAGTAGCATCATTATAATGTCTACCGGATAATTAATGAGATCGCCTGAATGAGTTATTGAACGCAAATATGCATTTCATACGATTAAGGGTAATTGACTTTTAAAAGCCAAATTAACCAATGATGAAGTCGAATAGTAGTTTCGACATAAAATTCGTAAGATGGAATAGTCGTATGTGATAATGGCTAATCTAACCGTCTTACGAATTATTATGATAGTTTGACGCTTGACAAGCTAGGTGGAGGCTTGGGAAAGAAGCGGGTCAAACGAATCAAGTATGCGGGAAAAGAGCATGGCTTGGATGCGAGGTAAGTAAAAGCTTACACCCTTTTTATAAGACATGTATTAATTCATCGATTGTAAATACGACAAAAGCTATATCCGGAATATGTTTCCGACACGAAATAATACGGATCGGAACATATAAGATGAAAAAAAAACCTTGGTTAATGGAAAAGGGGCAAAATGGAAACTTAGTCATAGAGAGACTAAGAATTAATAAGTTTTCTTTAAGGTCACCTCATAACGTAACTAGTAATGGGAAAAAGGGATCTAATGGTAAAATCCGAAATGGGTCGGATGGGCGAATTGGTAGTTAAAAAACCATGTTTTGTTATGTATGTAAACGTTTGGTCATATAGGCCAAACGAGCCAAATGGTGAGATAACAATATTTGGCAATAAAAGCAAAAATTGAATAAAAATTGAATAATTGCGTCGCTTTGGAGTAGCGGCTAATAAAAGCAAAGGTATAAAAAAACGGGTCTATATGTTGACCGAGCCAGGTACACATAAATAAGATATTAGTTATATGTGTGATTTTGGGTCAAATATTTAGTGGAATCCCGTCATCGTAAATGAGGGGCTAAAGTTGGCCAAAACTCCTTTGATGGGTAAATCGGGTAAACGATCCTTAGTGGTTGTTTAGGAATATGTAATATGATCATGTAAGTGTTAAATAAGCATCAAAGTTTTAGGCATAATCCTTTTTGGGCTAGATGTATCAAAATGGTCTCCGTCGTAAATTGACAATCCGAAATGGTACAAATTGGGATAAGAAGTCTATGTTATTAAATCACTACAATTATAGTTGTGTTGGCGGATAATTGCGGTGTTAATATAGAGTTGAATGTATGTATAGAAAAGTTATAAAATAAACTGGCGGATGAAGATGCGCGTGCAAATCATGTAAACATAGCGAAAACACTAATGTTGATAAGCCCGGGGATGGGTAAAAAGGGATTAGAAGCTATCATCGTTTATAAACATATAATATGTAGACAAATGAAACGGGTTGAATAATGGCATGAAGGAATTATCAGCCTTTTTGCTTATAATTCAGCTTTTGATGCGAAGTAAGATGATAAACGGGTCCGTAATTAAATTACGGACGCATAGAAACAAGAATTACATAAAACGGATGTCTAGATCAAAAGTTATGGCAAATTTATGTTTGAAAGTTGGTCTAAAACTAAGCTGGGCATTTGCAGCTCAAGGAAAACAAGCTTCTGTCGAAAATAGGTGCTAGCATCGCGTGACAGGTGGGTGGGTTTCACCGTCGCATCACACGACACCTGTCGCGGCGCGCGACAAGGGAACGTTAGACCAGTCGCTTGTAGAACCTGCTAATCCTTGTTATTTTGTTTGTTTGACTCATGGGACTTGTAGTAACTTGTTAATAAACTATCAAAACTAACTTTTATGTTGGTTTTGATTTTAGGTGAATGTTATATGTCTCCGGATGAAGATCAAGTGACGAACAAGAACCGAACACACCTCTCAATGAAGCTTCCGCATTTGATTTTGTTTGTTTTATAAAAAGTGGATTATGTAAACACTTTTACTATGTTTTAGGATGTTGTAAACATGTTTAAATACTTATGATGTAAAAGTTTTTGTTAAGTGGCATTTTTCATATAAAATGCCTACTTTAATGTTATAGAAATGTAAAAAAAAATTACTATGGGTCTTACAACTTCGTATCAGAGCTCAAGGTTAAAGAGTAAAGTGTTCGGTTCGAGACTTGATCGCAAAATCCGGTAAGTATTTTTATATTAATGGTTTAGCATGATTAAAGTGTTGTGAATAACACATAGGGTTATCGTGTAATACACGTTACCCCAATTAATTGATAGATATAGTTAACGAAATTATGTGTTGACACGTATAGTAGAAAGCCTTGCACTATAACACGGGCATTTATTGATATTGACGTTGCTAACCCTTGTAAACATTTTAGTTGAATGATACTCGCATATGAGGATGGTGAGAGTTTAATAAGTGACGGATTTGACAGAGGAACGGTCCGAAGTATGACAAGTAGAGCATGCTCACCAAGTACCTAAATCGTGTAAAGATAGCGAGTAAGGATAATTGGCAAGGAAAGCCCGTTAGGGCAAGCATTACCAGGTGCACACTTTAAATTAATCGCACAAATAGTAATATGCAACAAACACGTAGAGAATGACGGTTGCATATATAGGATAAAACTTGGAAAAAACCTGAATAGGATATCTATTCAGGATGAAGTTTCCAAGAGCAATTAAGTAGAAATAAGTGTCATTCACAATGATGAATAACAAAGCAATAACAGGATGAGTTCATATGGAAACTTGGACGGGGGTAATTATCCAAGTGAATAACTCTCAATATAATACTATTGAGAAAAGTAGCGATCACTTTAACGAATGTGATTATATAATAGTTCGATAAAAAGGAAAACATTATATATGTTAAAAAATGGAACGGGTAAAACTAAAAATTGTTAAATAGCCATTGAATAAAGTTTTGCCAATTTAAATCAGTAATATAGGAAGATTAGAGGCGTTACATACATGGGGTGTAATGTGAAAATTATAAAAAAGATCATGTGTACCATGTGTTGATCGCTTACTCCGGCCAAGTAAGTAGTGAACACATGATACCATGAACTTCTTATGATGGACACATTTATGTCCGATGTAGTAAGGACGGGGTGAATGGGATGAACTAAAAGGTACCCAAAACGGATCAAATAAGTAAAATATTTGATAATAAACGTAAACGTAATCCTGATGACGGAAACGTATTAGGTTAGTATAACGAGCCCGAGGGAAGGGACAAGAATCAAAGTAAATGAAAATACAAACCGACCAATGAGAATGCTAAGGCATAGGGGATAAAATTTGACTTTCATAAGTGATGAAATTCTCACAGACAAGTCAAAGTGGTAGAATAAAAAAAAGACCCTTGGGTCATAAATAGAAATAAATGAACTGTTGGGGCTTTACCTTAAAAAGATGGAAATCTAAGGAAAGAGCCTGCATGGCTAAGTGAAAGAACCTACGGGTCAATAATGTAAAGTGAGGAAACTGGTTGTAACTCCCCGTGTAAAATAATAACGGAAGGTAAAGTTAGTACAAAAGCGATGGATTTCGCTAAGTTAACCGAATGGGTTAAAGCGAAGAGATCATGAAAAGTCTGGTTGACAAAAGTGAAGGATTTCACTAAAACATTTAAACGGGCAAAAATGACAAAGGCATTCACAATTTTTTTTAAATTGTGTTACGTCACAAAAAGGGCGAAGTCATTACCGAAATGACAACGGAAAAGGATAAATCCTTGGACGTAAATTCCTTGATGTGAGAAATTGACATGTGTTAAAGAGAAAACGTTAAACTGAAATTCAGTTTTAGTGAGAAATAACGTTTTAACAAATATAAATATTATGAGAGGAATTTGGAAATGATTAGTATTTAAGGATATAGGTCTTAACACCGATAGGTGCAAGACGATACATTCGAAAAGAAGAAGTATGACAAAGAAAAGTTGAGGTAAACTTATATAACAACCCTCCAAAATATTTCTCGACACCCTAAAAATATTTAAAGTATCCCTATATGTCTTAAAATATACCCCGAACATGAAAACAGGCCCCGAATACCTTTATTTTTATAAAAATTAATTAAAAAAAAATTATTGGTCTGTGGCGGGCCGCGTAAGACCACTCCTTGGTCTACGCGGGGCGCGAGAGAAGGGACATAAGGCGCAGCCCGGTGCTGCCACTTGTCATGTGATGTGTGCAAATTGCAACATATAAATTACATCAATTGTGGCATAAAACTAACCCTTTTTTAGTACTAATGTTGGAAAAAGTGTGCTTTTGTCTTCCTTTTGTATTTTCAGGATTAAATGAGCTCAAATTAACAAAAGAAGCAAAAAGACAGCTAAATCTAACATAAGTACAAGAAAAGGAATAAAAGAGACATGCCCGACCCCACGACAACATCTTCCCAAGCAAAACAAGAGAACAGAAGGCTGAACATGCCCCGTGCTCAGTGAACACGGGGGCATGCCCAAGTGCCAGCATAAAAGACAAAGCTATAGAAGCTTCTATCGCCCACCACGGGGCCGTGCTCAGCGGACATGGGGCTGTGGTCAACTATAAGATTCGTAGAATCCAGGCAAATCTTGATAGTACAGATATGCTTCTGCACACGGGGGCGTGGTCAACTAATGCAGACAAACTGCAATTAATGAAGACAGAGAAGAGGATGGACACGGGGCCGTGCCCAATGGACACGGGGCCGTGCCCGAGCTTCTGTTCAGCCTATAAATAGGAGTGTTTGGCTCAAGTTCAAACCATCCCTTGGCACACCACCTCTGTCACACTTCACCCACCACCCATCACCACCATAACACCATCATCCATTGTCCATCGTAGAGTGTGTGAGTCATCTCGGGATCCAAGATTGTTCGTAAGAGTTCTTGACAATCAAGGCCTTGTTTGCCTAAGTCTCTTACATCACTTGGTGAAGACAAAGTGTCTAGTGTAATACTTTTTATTTTTAATCTTTTCACACGTTTTACTTGGTTATGTATTAATGACTTTAATAACTAGTTTCTTATGTTGAAGGTGATTTTTCCTTATCGTTTGTCCGTGGTGTCTTGGCATTATTTTACTGTCTATATAAAATAAAAGATTTTCACCATTCATATCTCCACGGTCTATATGGAGGTATGTTGGCTACCTGGTCGGGGGTTAACGGAACGGTTTGGTAAGAGTCTTGCCATTGTTCAGCGTTTAGAGGTCCTGCAATGGACCTGGGTCAAATTTAGTAGGACCTCCTTCAATACTTAACGGTATTGGATGGCGGGGTCCAAACTCTTTGATCCCCTCATAAGTTAACTACTATTAATACTATAACCCGGCTATTTAGGACTGTATCCCTGCTGACTCAGACTACTTAGTCGAGGGTAACGTCACCTCCAAAAGAGGGGCCTACCATAATTTGCATTAATAACTTAATTAATTATCTTTCAATAATCCGACCCTTTAGGATTGTATCCTTGCTGACTCAAACTACTGGGTTGAGGGTAACGTCATCTTCAAAAGAGGGGCCTACTGCAATAACTAAGATAATCTCTTAAAAAGTGCAAAAGTGCGGAAATAATCAAAGGTTACACTATACACGAGTCGGAGCCAAGTGATTCATCTGGTCTATCTGTTTTTACTTTTATTTTATTTTCAACATTTTAGTTAGTTTTTGTTTTTCTAGTTTAAAACCTTTTTCTAACTTTTTGATTTGATTAGACGTTGAGGATAAACCGGTACTAAAAGCTCTTGTGTCCTTGGACGACCTCGGTATCTTACCAACACTATACTACGCTCACGATGGGTGCACTTGCCCATATGTGTGTCTAGTTTTAGTAAATATCGTGTTTTATAAATTTAAAACTTGGCTAAAGAAAGTGTAAAAGGGGTTAAAATAAACATTAAAACCATAACACACTTCACGCACATCAAGTTTTTGGCGCCGTTGCCGGGGACACAAGGATTTTAAGAAAGCTTAAAATCGACGGCCTAATCAGTTTTTCAAAACTTTTTAAAACGCGCGCACATTTTTCTGCATTTTAGTTTAGTTTTGCATTTACAGTAGGTTGAACACGGGCCGTGCTCGCTGAACACGGGCGGTGCTGCATATTTTTCGTAAAACACCCAGAAACAGAAGCTGAACACGGGGTCGTGCTCATTGAACACGCCCCCGTGCTCAACGAAATCAGTAACCTTAATTAAAACGCCCAGATACAGAACCTGAACACGGGGCCGTGTCCAGCCTCTGTTTCCGTTTTATTTTTGTTTTCTGATCTCGAGACTTGGTTGTGGTCTGCTGAGTGATTCTTATGGATCAATACTCAGGAGGTTACAACTACACCTATGAGGAGGATGATTATAGGGAAAATTATTGCACTAATTGTGGTGACCCGCACTCGGTTCAATATTGTAACTTATATCAACCATCCACTTCATATACCTACTATGAGGAGCCCAGGTACGAGCCATCAACTTCATACACATCCTATGAAGACCAAAGGTATGAACCTCCTCCCTCATACTCATATTTTGATGAACCAAGGTATGAGCCTTCTTACTCCTACTTTGAGGAACCAAGATATGAGCCACCACCCTCATACGCTTATTATGAGGAACCATGGCGTGAACAACCCACCTCATATGAGTATTATGAAGAACAAAATTACGACCCTTATCCATCATATGCTGATATGTGCAAAACGCAACATATAAATTTCATCAATTGTGGCATAAAACTAACCATTTTTTAGTACTAATGTTGGAAAAAGTGTGCTTTTGTCTTCCTTTTGTATTTTCAGGATTAAATGAGCTCAAATTAACAAAAGAAGCAAAAAGACAGCAAAATCTAACATAAATACAAGAAAAGGGACAAACGTGACATGCCCGACCCCACGACAGCATCTTCCCAAGCAAAACAAGAAGACAGAAGATTGAACACGCCCCGTGCTCAGCCAGCACGGGGGCGTGCCCAAGTGTCAGCAGAAAAGACAAAGTGGTAGAAGCTTCTATTGCCCACCACGGGGCCGTGCTCAGTGGACACGGGGCCGTGCTCAACTATAAGATTCGCACAATCCAGGCAAATCTTCATAGTACAAAGATTCTTCTGCACACGGGGTCGTGCTCAGCGGACACGGGGGCATGGTCAACTAATAAGACAAGCTGCATTAAATGAAGAAAAAGAGGATGTGGACACGGGGCCGTGCCCGAGCTTCTGTTCAGCCTATAAATAGGAGTGCTTGGCTCAAGCTCAAACCATCCCTTGGCACACCACCTCTCTCACACTTCACCCACCACCCACCACCACCATAACACCATCATCCACCCCCATCATCCATTTTCCATCATAGAGTGTGTGAGTCGTCTCGGGATCCAAGATTGATCGTAAGAGTTCTTGACAATCAAGGCCATGTTTGCCTAAGTCTCTTACATCACTTGGTGAAGACAAGTGTCTAGTGTAATACTTTTTATTTCTAATCTTTTCGCACTTTTTATTTGGTTTTGTATTAATGACTTTAATAACTAGTTTCTTATGTTGAAGGTGATTCTTCCTTATCGTTTGTCCGTGGTGTCTTGACATTATTTTACTGTCTATATAAAATAAAATATTTTCACCATTCATATCTCCACGGTCTATATGGAGGTATGTTGGCTACCTGGTCGGGGGTTAAGGGAACGGTTTGGTAAGAGTCTTGCCATTGTTCAGCGTTTAGAGGTCCTGCAATGGACCTGGGTCAAATTTAGTAGGACCTCCTTCAATACTTAACGGTATTGGATGGCGGGGTCCAAACTCTTTGATCCCCTCATAAGTTAACTACTATTAATACTATAACCCGGCTATTTAGGACTGTATCCCTGCTGACTCAGACTACTTAGTCGAGGGTAACGTCACCTCCAAAAGAGGGGCCTACCATAATTTGCATTAATAACTTAATTAATTATCTTTCAATAATCCGACCCTTTAGGATTGTATCCTTGCTGACTCAAACTACTGGGTTGAGGGTAACGTCACCTTCAAAAAGAGGGGCCTACTACAATAACTAAGATAATCTCTTAAATAAGTGCAAAAGTGCGGAAATAATCAAAGGTTACACTATACACGAGTCGGAACCAAGTGATTCATCTTGTCTATCTGTTTTTCTTTTATTTTTATTTTTCAGCATTTTAGTTAGTTTTTATTTTTCTTAGCTTAAAACATTTTTCTAAACTTTTTGATTTGATTAGACGTTGAGGATAAACCGGTACTAAAAGCTCTTGTGTCCTTGGACGACCTCGGTATCTTACCAACACTATACTACGCTCACGATGGGTGCACTTGCCCATATGTGTGTTTAGTGTTAGTAAATATCGTGTTTTATAAATTTAAAACTTGGCTAAAAAAAGTGTTAAAGGGCTTAAAATATAAACCTAATATATATAACACTTCACACGCATCAAGTTTTTGGCGCCGTTGCCGGGGACACAAGGATTTTAAGAAAGTTAGGAATCAACGGTCTAATCTTTTTTCTTATTTTTCATTTTTTTTAGGATTTTTCTTAGTTTTTTTCAGCTTCTGCAGAACTCAGCACGGGCCGTGCCCGTTGAACACGCCCCGTGCCCAATCATTGGAACTGGCAATCCTGTTTCAAGTCAGACAGTAGCTGAACACGGGGACGTGCCCACTCAACACGCCCCCGTGCCCAAGTTTCAGTTACTGGAAACAGAACTGTAAGATCCCGACGGTTGGTAATTTCTGACACAAACATGAGTGATACTGATGCTTTTTACTTTCGGCACTCTTATGGTACTATGTGGTGTCAATTATGTGGTGGTAACCACAAGGAATTAGAATGTTATTTTCTAAATTATAAGCCCCACTATATAGACCCATCGTTTCCTAGTATCCTTAAGAGGGGCGAAAGTAAAAATAATCCCTATCTCTCCCTTGAATGCTCCCAACCGGATTTTCTAGGAGAAATGCTTCTCGATGAATTATTTCAATTAGAAGATCTAATTCTTAATTGGTTAAAAGAACTTAGGAAAGATTTCAATGATCTTTTCCAAGACGATAACCAAGAAGAAGGGTTGGAAACACATTCGAACAACTTCGTTGTTTCCGACGATACTTCTAACTCTAGTGAGGACTTGAGCGATAGTCGTCCCTGTGTCGATTGTGCCATGAAGGACTCCCCATCGACTTCGTTCGATGCATACATAGACCTGAGCGATTCGACATACACCTTCTTTAACGAGAGCCCGGAAAAGGGTTGGACTTGTCCACCTACATATAGCATAGGAATCACCCTCACCGACAACCTCTTGCGTTCTCGTCTTAATCTGGAGCAATTAAGGTATCTTAGGCACTTTGGGGTTGTTCCATCCAGTAAGGAACCGCCCGATCCGAAAAAGTTCCTTGAAAATAGACAAAACTTCATAACCAGCCTTCCGACACGGGGCCGTGCCCAGGTCAACACGCCCCCGTGTCCACTGAAAGATTCCCTTCTGACTTTTGTCAGAATACGGACAAAACATGTCAGGATCTTGCCTGCACACGGGGCCGTGTCCAGCCGACACGGGGCCGTGTCCAGTATGCTGTCGTTTTCTATAAATGCAGCCAAGAATCCTGCACATTTGGACCATCCAGGGACAGAGATTTGAAAGGATTTTCTAACTTAGCATCCTAGGTATGTTCTAAAAGAAGGTTCTAACAACCATCTTGTCCTTTCCTCTTTTATCCATTACCTTCTTCTTCACCTTTCTTGCAACAACACCTCCATTGAAGCTTGATTTCAAGCTTCATTGTGATGATTGTTGAGTTTTTGATCAAGGAATCTTGTTAAAAATAAGTTACACAACATTGTTTTAAGTTATTTTTGTTCAAAAATGCTTCATAAGTGGGAAAATAATTTGAAACTCCAAGATTCCTTGTTCTAAAAATCTGCAGAAAGATGAACACGGGGCCGTGCTCATTGAGCACGGGGCCGTGTCCGTGGTACTGTTTCATTAAAACAAACTATTTTTGGTTTGTTTTCGTAGAATGTCTAGCCAAAACAGCGGAACCTCTTCTGCGCACTCCAGGAACAGTCGAAGGGAAAGGAGGCCATCGATTGAAGCAACTCTCGTAAGATACGTGATGGCGCTACGTGAAGCCCTTGACGAGATGACTTCGGTAGAGGAGGCCCTAATAGACCGTATAAATTATCTCTCGGTGGGGTTGGAAAACAGTTTTCAAGAAATAAACCTCTTGCACCAGAGGTTAAACATTCTTGTAACACCTCCCATGGAACCAATCCTCCCTCAAGAGGATTGGAACCTAGCACTTGGAATCCACAATCCTACCGGTTGGGACGACATTCCGGCGGAACCTCCTCTTAAAGAACTCCAAGAAATCCCGGTGGAAGTTGCACCTCCTCAAACCAATGCTAATGAGCCCGCTTTTCTTCTCCCTAGGGAGATCGAAGAATGGCTTGCCGACGTATGAGGAACCCATACCCGGAAAGAGAAGTTGTCAAAGCCATATTTAACTGAAAGATTTACCTTTTCGGAAATTTTGCTAATAGAATAAGGCTAGAACTTCTTGGTTTAGATTTCTTGTGTTTCTTTGACCTAACTATCTAGTGTTTTAATTTTTAGGACTAATATGTAATTCTATCTATGACTTAATGAATGATGGTTTTAGTTAATTTGGTGTTTGGGTGGTGTTGAAATGAATAAAACACACTTGAGATGACAAAGGATACAAGGGAAACTTGAACCAGCACCCCCATGCAGGAAAACAGGACCATCCGACAAAATTCTTCGTTTACAGTAAGTTCGGCACGGGCCGTGTCCACCCAACACGGCCCCGTGCTGCACAGTCTGCAGAAAAGACCCAGTTCAGGTAACTGGACACGGGCCGTGTTCACCCAACACGCCCCCGTGTCCAGGCTTCTGTTTCTCTTGATTTAATTTTGTTACTGGCACTTGAACACGGGGCCGTTCCCGGACAACATGGGGCCGTGTCCAGCGCCCAGTAACACAAATTTTTTTGCTTTTTATACCTTTTTACACGTTCAATCAACCTAAAAATTTATTTTTGGGACACATTGAGGACAATGTGCAATTTAAGTGTGGGGGGGATGCTAAAACCTTGAATCTTGCAAGTCCTAAATACAAGCCTTACACAAAACTCTATTGGAACCGCTAATCACCCCAAATTTTTTTCAAAAATTTTCATTTTTTTTTACTTGTCTAGGTTTAACTTGGGAATTTCAAGTTCTAAAAAGGTTATATTTTTACGAATTTACAACCGATAGCGTCGTGATAAAAAGAACCAACATAAGAAAATTATGAAAAGACATGACAAGCTTAGTTAAAATTTGATTATATATACTTAATCACATAAAAAAAAAACCCATTCCCACAAAAGTGAGTTTTGAGCCTTTATTGAGCATACAATTACATATCATTAGACTAAATGCTCATTTTTCGTTTCTTGTGTGAATAGCCGCTTGGTTCTTACGACTCTAGAACTTGCCATGATGATACATTCCCGGTCCTTACCAACTTAAACCTAAGTAAGTAAATGATGGAAGCATTATGACTAACCCTTTTTATTTCTACACCATTATTTTTTTTTTTTTACCACCTACCCAAAATCCCCCTAGTTAGCCCCTTTGAGCCTAAACATTTTCGTTTCATAACCCAAACCAAACACCCTTTTACCCACCAAAACCTTTTTCATTTTTAACCCTTTGTTTTAGTAACTAGCTCGGTTTTTCGTATGACTTTTCAAAAAAAAAAAAAAATGTGTTGATGATGAAGCAAAAGAAAATAAACAAACAAGTTCATCAAAAATAACTTTGTTTGAATAATAGTTTCATCAAAATAAAAGTTACAAAAATAAAAAGTCTTACGAAAACCGACGCTTGTTACGCTTTTCGCCCTTCTTCTACTAACCACCAACCACTAACCACTAACCCAACCACCTACCTTTAACCCAAGCCTAACCCTTCACCCAAAAGTCCTCTTGATATTTACAAAGGTATATAAGTTAAAAAGGAGGAGGATTGATTGCTTGGCAAGCCTATGGTAGGAGTAAGTTCCATGCCGCTCTCGAGTGATCCATAAAAATACATTTTCAGCCGAGTGTTGAGTGATCCCCGTGAGGTATGTGAACTTGTATATAAATAGAATTTTAAAGAGGCATGTTATGCCCTAATAAGTAATTTATCTTATGAAAAGTTTTAAATAAATCATGACGAATAGGATTGTAAATAAATAAAAATAAAACTAAATAAAGAATCTTGGAAATCCCGACACTCTATGACAAGCCCAAAAACCTTCTTCTCTACCCATTCCATTTGGGAATGTAAAGCCACATTATAAAGAGTTTTGCTTGAGGACAAGCAAAGATTCAAGTGTGGGGGTATTTGATGTGTGGAAAATGCAACATATAAATTTCATCAATTGTGGCATAAAACTAACCCTTTTTTAGTACTAATGTTGGAAAAAGTGTGCTTTTGTCTTCCTTTTGTATTTTCAGGATTAAATGAGCTCAAATTAACAAAAGAAGCAAAAAGACAGCAAAATCTAACATAAATACAAGAAAAGGGACAAACGTGACATGCCCGACCCCACGACAGCATCTTCCCAAGCAACACAAGAAGACTGAACACGCCCCGTGCTCAGCCAGCACGGGGGCGTGCCCAAGTGTCAGCAGAAAAGACAAAGTGGTAGAAGCTTCTATTTCCCACCACGGGGCCGTGCTCAGTGGACACGGGGCCATGGTCAACTATAAGATTCGCACAATCCAAGCAAATCTTCATAGTACAAAGATTCTTCTGCACACGGGGTCGTGCTCAGCGGACACGGGGGCGTGGTCAACTAATAAGACAAACTGCATTAAATGAAGAAAGAGAGGATGTGGACACGGGGTCGTGCCCACTGGACACGGGGCCGTGCCCGAGCTTCTGTTCAGCCTATAAATAGGAGTGCTTGGCTCAAGCTCAAACCATCCCTTGGCACACCACCTCTCTCACACTTCACCCACCACCCACCACCACCATAACACCATCATCCACCACCATCATCCATTGTCCATCATAGAGTGTGTGAGTCGTCTCGGGATCCAAGATTGATCGTAAGAGTTCTTGATAATCAAGGCCATGTTTGCCTAAGTCTCTTACATCACTTGGTGAAGACAAGTGTCTAGTGTAATACTTTTTATTTCTAATCTTTTCGCACTTTTTATTTGGTTTTGTATTAATGACTTTAATAACTAGTTTCTTATGTTGAAGGTGATTCTTCCTTATCGTTTATCCGTGGTGTCTTGACATTATTTTAGTGTCTATATAAAATAAAAGATTTTTTCACCATTCATATCTCCACGGTCTATATGGAGGTATGTTGGCTACCTGGTCGGGGGTTAAGGGAACGGTTTGGTAAGAGTCTTGCCATTGTTCAGCGTTTAGAGGTCCTGCAATGGACCTGGGTCAAATTTAGTAGGACCTCCTTCAATACTTAAAGGTATTGGATGGCGGGGGTCCAAACTCTTTGATCCCCTCATAAGTTAACTACTATTAATACTATAACCCGGCTATTTAGGACTGTATCCCTGCTGACTCAGACTACTTAGTCGAGGGTAACGTCACCTCCAAAAGAGGGGCCTACCATAATTTGCATTAATAACTTAATTAATTATCTTTCAATAATCCGACCCTTTAGGATTGTATCCTTGCTGACTCAAACTACTGGGTTGAGGGTAACGTCACCTTCAAAAAGAGGGGCCTACTATAATAACTAAGATAATCTCTTATATAAGTGCAAAAGTGCGGAAATAATCAAAGGTTACACTATACACGAGTCGGAACCAAGTGATTCATCTTGTCTATCTGTTTTTCTTTTATTTTTATTTTTCAGCATTTTAGTTAGTTTTTTATTTTTCTTAGCTTAAAACATTTTTCTAAACTTTTTGATTTGATTAGACGTTGAGGATAAACCGGTACTAAAAGCTCTTGTGTCCTTGGACGACCTCGGTATCTTACCAACACTATACTACGCTCACGATGGGTGCACTTGCCCATATGTGTGTTTAGTGTTAGTAAATATCGTGTTTTATAAATTTAAAACTTGGCTAAAAAAAGTGTTAAAGGGCTTAAAATATACACCTAATATATATAACACTTCACACGCATCAATGCTTACAATGAAGAACAATGGTGTGAACCATCTACTTCACATGGGTATTATGAGGAACAAAGGATCGAACAACCGGATTCAAGCTTTGAAAATCCCGATCCTTTTTCTATAACCGAAGTGACCAATAGGATATTAGAACACCTTAGAGTTATCAATCGCTATATAAAAGAATCTCGCGCAAGGGAAAAGGAGTCTCGCGCAAGAGAAGAATTAAATAAAGAAGAGATAACTGAAAGTGTAAAAATGGAAGAACAAACAAGTGAAAAACCGACACATGAGTTAAACAACGAAAAAGGTGAGTCCGACAACGTTAAAATTCAAGAAGAGTCTAATTTTGAAGAAATTAATCTCTTGTCACCTTCTTTTGAAAATCATTGTTTAGTTCCAACTCATGCTAAAGTTTTTAAAAGAATTAAACACTAACACTAAAATTGACGAAACGGTAAGTGTTAAGTTAACTAATGATCAAACCTCTCTAATAAAAGAAGACCCATTTGAAATCAACATTACACCGGTTCCATGTTTTTTTTCAAAATTCGTTTATTAGTAATGTCACGATTGATAAAGATCTTTGTGTTAACATAATGCCTAACTACATTTTCGAAAAATTAAGTATTAGTGATTTTTCTCCACTTCAAATACCCATTTTTCTATCTAATCGGAAAGTAATAAAATCAATCGGTATAGTGAGGATGTCTTGGTTCAAACTAATCAAATGGTAATCCCAACCGACTTTGTCATCCTCGATGACGCTCCTCTAGTGTTGGGACGACCCTTTGTTAAAACTCACGAAGCTTTGAAAAACCGGAAGTTCAACAATCTACTTCTTCACTTAGGGGCATTTAAAAAGAGTGTCGATCTTGAGCGATCAATGAAATATCCATTCGGCAATAATGACCCCCTAATTGAAGATGAAGATGAACCACCCGATACAAGTGAAAAGTTTGACCACTTTGTTGAAGAAGAGGTCGCCATAGAACAAACTTTTAAAGTTCTTGATCAAAATGAGCAACCAAATAAAGAGTCTCTTAAAGACCCACCTCTTGAGCTCAAAGAACTTCCAAAAGGTTTGGAATATGCTTTTCTAGACAAAGATGGTAAATTACCTGTAATTATTTCGTCTAAATTAGATAGTTTAGAAAAAGAAAAATTAATTAGTCTTTTTGAAAAAAACACCAAAAATGCGATCGCTTGGAAGCTTGTAGACATTAAAGGAATAAGTCCTTCCATGTGTACGCACAAAATTTTAATGAATGATGACTACAAATCGGTAATACAACCACAACGTCGAGTAAATATAAATGTTCAAGAAGTGGTCAAAAACGAAGTCATCAAATTACTTGACGCCGGACTTATTTATCCTTTCTCCGATAGTCCTTGGGTAAGTCCCGTCCAAGTTGTTCCAAAGAAAGGAGGTATGACGGTAATAACTAATGAAAAGAATGAATTAATACCAACGAGAACCGTCACAGGATGGAGAGTATGTATAGATTATAGACGATTAAATGAAGCAACAAGGAAAGATCACTTTCCTTTGCCCTTCATTGATCAAATGTTAGAAAGATTATCCGGTCATAAATTTTACTATTTCTTGGATGGTTTTTCAGGTTACTTTCAAATCCCGATAGCACCCGAAGACCAAGAAAAGACAACCTTCACATGCCCCTATGGAACTTTTGCTTATCGACGCATGCCGTTTGGTCTATGTAATGCCCCCGCAACATTCCAACGTTGCATGGTAGCCATCTTCCATGACATGATAGAAAAGACAATGGAAGTCTTCATGGACGACTTTTTCTATCTTTGGGGATTCATACGACCAATGCCTCGATAACCTTGAACGAATGCTATCTCGATGTGAGGAAACTAACCTCACCCTTAACTGGGAAAAATGCCATTTCATGGTAACGGAGGGAATAGTACTCGGTCATAAAATCTCAAGCGAAGGAATGGAGGTGGATCGAGCCAAAATAGACACCATTTCTCGACTACCACCCCCATCCTCCGTTAGAGCTATCAGAAGTTTCCTAGGGCATGCCGGATTTTATAGACGGTTTATCAAAGACTTTTCTAAAATTTCAAGGCCTCTAACAAAATTACTTGAAAAAGATGCCCCTTTCATCTTTGACAAGGATTGCAATCAAGCATTTCTAACCCTAAAGGAAATGCTAGTCAATGCACCTATCATGATAGCGCCTGATTGGAAATTTCCTTTCGAAATCATGTGTGATGCAAGTGACTTTGCAGTTGGAGCTGTCTTGGGACAAAGAAAAGAAAAGCATTTTCACCCAATTTATTATGCTAGTAAAACACTTAACGATGCACAAGAAAATTAGACAACAACTGAAAAAGAATTGCTAGCTGTGGTATTTGTTTTTGATAAATTTTGTTCTTATCTTGTTCTTTCTAAAACTATAGTCTATACAGATCATGCAGTCATTCGATATCACTTCAAAAAGCAGGACGCAAAACCACGTTTGATTCGGTGGATTTTACTCCTCCAAGAATTTGATATTGAAATCAAAGACAAAAGAGGAGCAGAAAATACCGCAGCAGATCATCTTTCACGCTTAGAAGACCCAGCTTTGGAGGCAACCAGGGACGAGCAAATCAACGAAAAATTTCCAACGGAGTCCCTAGAAATGGTGGAATACAAGGAAGAACCATGGTACGCCGACTATGCTAACTATCTAGCTAGCGGTATAGTCGTAAAAGGTTGGCCACATCATCAAAGAAAAAAATTCTTTGCTAATGTGAAACATTATTTTTGGGAAGATCCATATCTTTTCAAAATGTGTGCCGACCAACTCATCCGACGATGCGTACATGGTAGCGAAGCACGAAGAATTCTCCGCCATTGTCATGAAGGTCCATACGGAGGACATCATGGTGCCGCTAGTACCGCACGAAAGGTATTTGATTCAGGGATATTATTGGCCAACCATTTACAAAGACGCCCAAAGTCTTGTCAAGACATGCGATGCTTGCCAAAGAACAGGTAATATTTCTTCCAAAAACGAAATGCCACAAAATGACATTCTTGTTTGTGAAATTTTTGATGTGTGGGGACTCGACTTTATCGGACCTTTCCCACCGTCAAAAGGAAACAAATATATACTTGTGACAGTAGATTACTTGTCTAAATGGGCCGAGGCCGAGACACTTCCAACAAATGATGGAATTGTCATGGTAAGATTTCTGAAAAAATTATTCTCTCGTTTTGGAACACCTAAAGCATTAATAAGTGATAGAGGTACCCATTTTTGCAACCATCAACTTGAAATTTTTTTAACAAGATATGGGGTCTATCACCTGGTCTCAACAGCGTATCACCCTCAAACAAACGGACAAGCCGAAGTGACTAATAGAGGTTTAAAACGAATACTCGAAAAAACCGTAGGGTTAAATAAAAACGAATGGGCAGATAAATTAGATGATGCTTTATGGGCTTTTCGAACTGCTTATAAAACAACAATAGGTACAACCCCATATAAGCTCGTCTATGGAAAAAGTTGTCACTTGCCAGTAGAAATTGCACACAAAGCCTACTAGGCAATTAAAAATGTAAACTTAGATTTAGAATTTGCTGGTAAAAATCGATTTTGTCAATTAAATGAATTAGACGAACTTAGGAATTATGCATACTCAAACTCCGAAATTTACAAGGAAAGAATGAAAAACTTGCATGACAAACATATTAAACCTAATGAATTTCGAGTAGGAGATCAAGTTCTTTTGTTTAATTCACGACTTCGACTATTTCCTGGTGAATTAAAGTCTAGGTGGTCAGGACCTTTTTCCATCACCCATATTTTCCCACACGGTGCAGTAGAAATTAAATCTCGGAATGGAATTCCATTCAAAGTCAATGGCCAACGGCTAAAACTCTATCAAGGATTCATTGAGGATGAAGAGGAAGAAATCTCGCTTCAAACGGTCGAAGAATAAAAACATCAACATCATACCTGGTAAGTTACGAACCTACAGGGATGACATCTTAATCGGTAAGTCTTCTAACCAAGTTTTGGGAAAAACGAGGGCACTCACACGAGCACTAAAAAAAATAAAAAATAAAAAAAAACTTTGCTCGGCACGAGACCGTGTCCGCTGGACACGGGGCCGTGTCCGCGCGACTGTCGGGATAAATCCCCTTTTTCATAACAGTTATACCATTCCACACGCCCCGTTTCCCCAAAAACGCTTTGGTTCAAGGCGATTTTCTGCAGATTTTCGACGTCTCCTATCATTCTAACAACATCAAGGTATGATTCTATCACCATTAGTAGTTAGATTAAGCATTTGCATGTAGTTAAAACTTCAAAAATTTGGGGAAAAATCTAGGGTTCTTGAACTACATCCGGATCGAACCTCTAATTTTTGCTTAAATCTGTTAGCATTTAGTTAGATAAGTATTATAGGAAGTAAATCCACTTGTATTGTTCAAAGATTCGCCCGATTTCTCACAAAAACCCCAAACCCTTGTTTTTGAACCGAAAAAGATAAAATTGAATGGGTAAACGGGCTGTTTTGGGAAAAACGGCACTTGGGGTTTCATTTTCGGGGGAAACCGCACCTATTGGACCAAAAATTTTCAAGTTTTCGAAACCGGGTCGAAAAATTATGTTTTTGAGTATCAGACGCCTGGACACGGGGACGTGTCCGCTGAACACGGGGCCGTGTCCAGCTCGCTGTTTGCAGTTTTGTCCAGAAAACTCCACTGTTTCATGCTAACTTTTGGTTTATTCTTTCATATGTCAAGGAAATTCACGAGATTCAATGCAAATGAGCTCGATGCTAGGGCAAGATACGAAGTACTTCAAACAAGACCGGAAGAATACCCAAGACAAGCATGCATGGATTTGTTAGCATTGGTGAACCAACTTGACCGCTTCAACAACCTAGTCACCGGACCACTAAGAGTCGCCCTAACCACTCGACTTCGATCAGTCCACGAATGCACTATGGAATTCTATAGCACCTTCATGTTCAATTCAAGGTGCGACCCATTTGACAATGATGGGGTAGCATTCCGATGTGGTGGAACTAGGTACTCGATTTCAATGGCACAATTTGGGTCGATAGTCGGGCTGCATGCGGAGGAAGATGCGGGTAATGAAGAAAACACCGGAGGGGTGCGAGAGTTGGATGAGAACGAACGCCAAGCCGCATGGGCTCAGATTGGTGAAGGGCACTACAACCCGAGCAGCACTAAGAGCACTAAGCTAAGGGACCCGCTTTACCGTTACATTCATAGAGTCCTTGCTTACTCTCTTAGCCAAAGGCATGATAGCAGTGGCGTTGTGGGGTTGAGAGATTTGGTGGTCCTTCATTGCATTCATACCCGCAGACACCTAGATGTTCCATACCTCCTGCTCCGTAACATGCATCTAAACTGACTTGCTACTTCACCAACCCCTATCTTCTTTGGGGGGTGGGTATACCGTCTCTTCAAGCACTTCACGAACATACCTAGGTCCTTCGAAAGGAGTCCATGGTCGGGAAGAGTGGATGTACACATCTGCCGCTCCATGAACTTAATTTATGAGGCTGAAGACGGATCGGTTAGCTTCCAAAGGATGCAGGGGCATGCAAGGAACCCGCAAGAGGCACTCGTCCTTCACGCTCCACAACATCGTCAGTACCAGTACCAGCCCCATGGTGATCCGGGCCAATCCTCCTCACAAGGAGGTGGTTTTTCTAACTTCCAAAGTTTACATGATTTATTGCAGGAAAACCTCATGTGCACCAGGAACACCTATAACATGGCGAGCAACACGTACAACCGGGTTGGAGCAATCGAGAGAAACATATCCGATATCCAAGATGATATTTGAAATATCCGGGAGTACATTGCGGGGCACGGTGGAGGAGATGATGATGATGAGGACGAAAACATGGACTAGGCGGGGGAAGCAGAAGCGGTTGGTTGGTGATCACACAGGTTAACCCCCCCTTTTATCTTGAACAATTTCCGGTCTACGTGCCGTGTGTAGAACAATTTACTTTCCTTTAACTCTTTTTATTTTCTGCATTTGTTTTTCTTTCTAACTTTGTGATGGGGATGTTGAACGCTGGTAATTTAGGATGTTTGCTATGTTTTGGTGTAGTGTTTATTGCTAAAACAGGTACATACGAGGCTTAGAGCACTAAACCTTAGTGCTACTAAAGCCGGGACAGGACAACCAGAGCCAGAAACCTGTTTTTTTCAACCTTGCAGATTGTCTACACGGGGTCGTGTCCAGCCGACACGCCCCCGTGCCCACTACCCCAGACCTGCTGTTTGTCTAAATTTGCAGACTTACGACAGACACGGGGCCGTGTCCATTCGACATGCCCCCGTGTCCACCTTTTGTAAGTTTTCGTTACTGGCACCTGAACACGGGGTCATGTCCATCGAACACGGGGCCGTGTCCAGACGCCCAGTAACACAAATTTTTGCTTTTTTTTTTCACACCCTTTTACACATTCAATCTACCTAAAAACTTATTTTTGGGACACATTGAGGACAATGTGTAATTTAAGTGTGGGGGGGGGGGGGGGATGCTAAAACCTTGAATCTTGCAAGTCCTAACTACAAGCTTTACAAAAAACTCTATTGGAACCGCTAATGACCCCAAATTTTTTCAAAAACTTTCATTTTTTTTACTTATCTAGGTTTAACTTGGGAATTTCAAGTTTTAAAAAGGTTATATTTTTACAAATTTACAACCGATAGCGTCGTGATAAAAAGAACCAACATAAGAAAATTATGAAACGGCATGACAAGCTTAGTTAAAATTTGATTATATATACTTGATCACATAAAAATCCATTCCCACAAAAGCGAGTTTTGAGCCTTTATTGAGCATACAAATACTTATCTTTAAACTAAATGCTCATTTTTCGTTTCTTGTGTGAATAGCCACTTGGTTCTTACGACTCTAGAACTTGCCACGACGATACATTCCCGGTCCTTACCAACTTAAACCCATGTAAGTAAATGATGGAGGCATTAGGACTGACCCTTTTTTATTTCAACACCATTATTTTTCTTTTTTTTACCACATACCCAAAATCCCCCTAGTTAGCCCCTTTGAGCCTAAACCTTTTCATTTCATAACCCAAACCAAACACCCTTTCACCCACCAAAACCCTTTTTATTTTTAACCTTTTATTTTAGTAACAAGCCCGGTATTTCGTATGACTTTTCAAAAAAAAAAATGTTGATGATGAAGCAAAAGAGAAATAAACAAACAAGTTTATCAAAAATAACTTTGTTTGAATAAAAGCTTCATCAAAATAAAAGTTGCAAAAAAAATAAAAAGTCTTACGAAAACCGACGCTTGTTACGATTTTCGCCCTTTCACTAACCACTAACCTAACCACCTACCTTTAACCCAAGCCTAACCCTTCACCCCAAAAGTCCTCTTGATATTTACAAAGGTGTATAGTTAAAAAGGAGGAGGATTGATTGCTTGGCAAGCCTATGGTAGGAGTAAGTTTCATGCCGCTCTCGAGTGATTCACTAAAATACATCTTCGGCCGAGTGTTGAGTGATCCTCCGTGAGGTATGTGAACTTGTATATAAATAGAATTTTAAAGAGGCATGTTATGCCCTAATAAGTAATTTATCTTATGAAAAGTTTTAAATAAATCATGACGAATAGGATTGTAGATAAATAAAAATAAAATTAATAAAGAATCTTGGAAATCCCGACACTCTATGACAAGCCCAAAAACCTTCTCTTCTACCCATTCCATTTGGGAGTGTAAAGCCACATTATAAAGAGTTTTGCTTGAGGACAAGCAAAGATTCAAGTGTGGGGGTATTTGATGTGTGCAAAATGCAACATATAAATTACATCAATTGTGGCATAAAACTAACCCTTTTTTTAGTACTAATGTTGGAAAAAGTGTGCTTTTGTCTTCCTTTTGTATTTTCAGGATTAAATGAGCTCAAATTAACAAAAGAAACAAAAAGACAGCTAAATCTAACATAAATACAAGAAAAGGAATAAAAGAGACATGCCCGACCCCACGCCAGCATCTTCCCAAGCAAAACAAGAGAACAGAAGGCTGAACACGCCCCGTGCTCAGTGAACACGGGGGCGTGCCCAAGTGCCAGCATAAAAGACAAAGCTATAGAAGCTTCTATCGCCCACCACGGGGCCGTGCTCAGCGGACACGGGGCCGTGGTCAACTATAAGATTCGCAGAATCCAGACAAATCTTGATAGTAAAGATATGCTTCTGCACACGGGGGCGTGCCCAGCGGACACGGGGGCGTGGTCAACTAATGCAGATAAACTGCAATTAATGAAGACAGAGAAGAGGATGGACACAGGACCGTGCCCGAGCTTCTGTTCAGCCTATAAATAGGAGTGCTTGGCTCAAGTTCAAACCATCCCTTGGCACACCACCTCTCTCACACTTCACCCAGCAACCATCACCACCATAACACCATCATCCACCACCATCATCCATTGTCCATCATAGAGTGTGTGAGTCGTCTCGGGATCCAAGATTGATCGTAAGAGTTCTTGACAATCAAGGCCATGTTTGCCTAAGTCTCTTACATCACTTGGTGAAGACAAAGTGTCTAGTGTAATACTTTTTATTTTTAATCTTTTAGCACTTTTTACTTGGTTATGTATTAATGACTTTAATAACTAGTTTCTTATGTTGAAGGTGATTTTTCCTTATCTTTTGTCCGTGGTGTCTTGGCATTATTTTACTGTCTATATAAAATAAAAGATTTTCACCATTCATATCTCCACGGTCTATATGGAGGTATGTTGGCTACCTGGTCGGGGGTTAAGGGAACGGTTTGGTAAGAGTCTTTCCTTGTTCAGTGTATAGATCCTGCAAGGACCTGGGTCAAATTTAGTAGGACCTCCTTCAATACTTAACGGTATTGGATGGCGGGGGTCCAAACTCATCGATCCCCTAATATGTAAGCTACTATTAATACTTTAACCCGGCTACTTAGGACTGTATCCCTGCTGACTCAGACTACTTAGCCGAGGGTAACGTCACCTTCAAAAGAGGGGCCTACCATAATATGCATTAATAACTTAATTAATTATCTTTCAATAATCCGACCCTTTAGGATTGTATCCATGCAGACTCAAACTACTGGGTTGAGGGTTACGTCACCTTCAAAAGAGGGTCCTACTACAATAACTAAGATAATCTCTTAAAAAGTGCAAAAGTGCGGAAATAATCAAAGGTTATACTATACACGAGTCGGAGCCAAGTGATTCATCTTGTCTATCTGTTTTTACTTTTATTTTATTTTCAGCATTTTAGTTAGTTTTTATTTTTCTAGTTTAAAACCTTTTTCTAACTTTTTGATTTGATTAGACGTTGAGGATAAACCGGTACTAAAAGCTCTTGTGTCCTTGGATGACCTCGGTATCTTACCAACACTATACTACGCTCACGATGGGTGCACTTGCCCATATGTGTGTCTAGTGTTAGTAAATATCGTGTTTTATAAATTTAAAACTTGGCTTAAGAAAGTGTAAAAGGGCTTAAAATAAACATTAAAACCATAACACACTTCACGCCATCATCATGCAATGTGTCAAAGCTAGGACCTGAGTCGGATCAGCTAGGGCCTACCCTAGCTACCCTCGTGGGCCGCGTAGCCCTTGGCTAACTCCTAAGCGGGGTGCGACAAAACCAGTATCAGGCCCTATAAATGGAGGGCATCGGCCTTCAGTTCCAGTCGCTCACACACTTCTTTCTCTCTCGAATTTTCACATAGCTAAAGCTATTCTTGGGCATAATACCCCCCTAAATAACGAAGTTCTGCCTCGTTGTAAGTATCATAACCCTGGTTACGTATTAGATACGCTGCCCGATTGATCCAGGGTTCCGTAACGGCTGTCGTGGTTCTGCCCGACGTAGTCGTTGGAATGCCGTCTCGGGGAGGGTATTACTAATGTAAATATTGGGTTATTATACTAACGCGAGTGCATTTGTGTATTTAATAGATAATCACCAGGAAATCCTTAAGGAAAACCCTAAGACAGCAATGTGAGTAATCTCCTTTTTGCAAATTGTTTTTACAAAACCTCACTTAATTAACACTATATTAAGCTGTGATTGAGTATTTATATTCTACAATTATCGTCGGTATGTTGGGGTTTTGTATACAAAATTTGTTACTACCTTGCGAGGAGTAACATGACCACAAGTCGGGTTGACAGTACCGTGGGTGGTAATTAAAGTAGATGGAAACAAATGTAATTGCGTGACCGCCCTCAATACCGTACAATGGTTTTACTTAACCTGATTAAACTGAGATTCACTCATCAGTATTTCCCACTGACAAAATGTTTTTAAACGTGTTTCAGGTAACAAAATGTGAAAGCCAAATAGAAGCCAGCTGGACAGCACTGAAGGCTTGGAAAAAGTGGCTATAATGTTACCTAAAATAAAGAGATGTTTTATTAAATAAAATAGGGTTTATCCCTATGAAAATGTGTGTAACTAAAACTTGGGACTATTCCTACTTGTTTAATATTATGAAAGTGTGGTATTTTACTCTGATAAAATATTTCCTAACTACGATCCTGTTGTGATTCTACTGCCAAATTGATAAACCTAGATACCACCGAAACTGGCCGTGGCCGCCCGTTCCCGGGTTTGTTAAGGGACGGGGGTTGCGACAGAAGGTGGTATCAGAGCTAAGCCACTGATTCAGCCACAGAAGTGTTCTGCTGACACCAAGATATTGTTCAAATTGTTAATAAATTTATTTACGGAAATACGTGTATATCTGTATTTTATTGTTGTATGTTATTTGACTATTTGTTAGTTTACAGTATGAGCGATCAAGGACCCTCCGATGCTTATCGTCAGTTGTCCAGCTCACCTAGGAGCGAAGGCACCTCTTCACAGCCTGCCCTCTCAGGGTATTTAGCTGACAATGAAGATGGGATATTCGTGTTTAAGGCTCAGTCTGAAGAGCCATTCCCTCCTAAAAAGAGAGGATGGTTCAGAAGGGGAGCACATGAGCGTAGGAAGAGAATGAAAAAGTTACAACAACAGCGAGTTCTAGCAGCCGCTAAGAGAGAAACAGATGCTCATACCCAAGATATGCTTAATAGGAGCTTAGCAAACTTCCATATTTTAGCAACCACAGCTGCCGACCCAAACCTGGAGCAATTCATAGCACCCCAACCATTACCCTTATTTCCCACATAGCCAATGGAGATTGAAAATAACCTAGAAAACCAAATCCCAACACCCGCCTTTGATCCCACTAAGATACCTAGGATACCAGCACCCAGTCCCTTAGACCCAGACTACGACCCGTGGTTCGATGATCATTAGGATTATCAGCAACGCTACCACATATCAGAAGAACCCATGCCAAACTTAGTTGCTTACCCAGGTCTGGACCCTCTAGATCCCTATTATGATAATGATGAGTACATTAGGGAAATCCAAGAAAATCCATATCCTCAGGAAGAACCCATGCCACAGTACCCAGATCCAGTACCAGCACCTGCACCCCCAATGAGTGCAGAGAATGTGCAGGAACTCCGAACCTTCGGTGTGGAGATTTTAGAAAGTAGCGAGAGGATGAGGCAGGTTGGAGAACGACTCGTCTGGAAGTACGACGAGCGTAATATGGAGTTCTGGATGAACCCATATCAGTGATGGTTATAGTAATAATAATATAATAATAAATATATATATATATAATATGTGTGTATGAATATATATCGTATTATAGACCACTTCGTGGTTAGTGATGCATATTAGTATTGTAATTTTAAATTCCAGTATCAGTTTGTATTAGATGCATACTATATATAAGAAAGAGTAAGTCGCAATGCTCGACGATTTTGATCAATATGTGTGTTGTGTGATTATTTGCCTTAAATATTATTTTGTGGTATTAATTAGTGGCAAATGTTTAAAATTCAGATGGACAACGAAGTGAACCAGGAAAACCAGAATAACGATAACCAGAGTAACAATAACCCGGATAACGATAACCCGAACAACAATGATGTGTTTTGAGTGGTTAAATAAAAACAACTAAAATTAACCCTAATCTAGGCACTCTAAGCTTTAAATTTATAATCTTATACTCGATCTAAAACTAAAACCACACAACCGGCAAGTGTACCGATCAATGTAGTAAAGCTAAAGTAAGTCCGAGTATCGAACCCACAGAACTCTAATGATTACGCTAAGACTCTATTTAGACTAAGAACTGACACAACTTACTAAATGTTTATTTGATTGGGGGGGGGGGGGGTTCTAAAAATCCTAAATTTGCAATTAAATATTAAATTAAATTAACTAAATTAACAAGACACGAACTTGGATGTAGACTTGAACCAGTCGCGAATGAAGACTACCTAGGCTAGACGCAAGTTTAACTTGGAATGGGTTTCTATTCGAAAGTAATGTGGTATGGAACCGGGATCTTTTAATGCTAAACCTATTAAGACACCAACTAAGCCCCTCAACCCTTCTCGAGGTGAAACTTATGGTACTACCTAGGCTGTTACGACTACCGGTTGTTAGATTTCCTTACAGTCCTCTAACTTCTTGAAAAGTGCCTTAATATGACAATATACCTTACAGCGCGAAAGTCTAAGACGATTATGGATTCTAACTTGGTTTAATAGACAAGAGAATGGTTAGGGAACTAGACCGATTTCTTACAAAACCTAAACCTAGCTATATACCAAACCAAGACCTATTAACAACCCCGAGCCTTACAGCGACAAGATTAGTAGAACACTTGATTTTATAAGATTACCGAATATTACTTCTAAGGTTATTTCACGTGATTTCACCCAAAAGAATTAAAGATTTATTCCGTGATATAGACACTCACCAAAATCTAAAACTCTAGCATGACCCTATAATGTGATATAGACCGTCACCAAGAATCATACGAAGCAATAATCAATTATCAAACAACATCAAGCATGCATGTACACCAAATCAAAATATCATAATCGTTTACTTTTCAAGAAAACCCAAGAACCACATTAAAATCGAATAAAAACCCAAACTTTATTAAACTATAATCATTAGCCTAGGTAGTTACGAAGTTTTTAGCCGCTAAACATATTCAGAAACATAATCATAATCAATATAAGTTCTGGATTCATCGAGTTACAACTTAAAACGAATGAAAACGAAAGAATAGGAAGATTAAACCTGTAATCTTCACTCCCGAACGCTCCAAAGTGTTACCCGAATGATTCCTAGCTTCCGAACACTTCAAAGATCTTCAAACAGCCTCCAAAAGTCGCCTGGAACTCCAAAATTCGTAGCTTGTGCGGCTGATTGATGAAGATGATGATTTATAACTTTTCAAACCCTATAGCCGTTGCTGTTTCGAATTCGGTGCATAATTTTCATGTTCTCGCGGCCCGTGTAACATATAACCTTAAGTTTACGCGGCTGGTATAAGTGCCAAATTCAAAAATCACAATTTAAGTTCTGGCGGGGCGCGTAAGCTTCTCCTGTGTTCTACGCGGCCCACCTGGAATCTCCAGAAATTGTTTTTCGCCTCGTTTCAACTCCCGAGCTTCTGATTTCCGATCCGACACTTTCGCTTTGTCATTTTTTACTCGTTTCCTGCACTTTCAGCTATAACAACTTGGAAAACACAAATAAATCAATAGTATGTACATTCTATACTAAAACGGAACTAAAACAATTAAAACGGACGTGAATAAAGATGTATTTTGCAATACATCAAACAATAATAATGGAAACCAAGTGGATAACAGTGCCATCCAACATTGGAACAAGGGATAATAGATGCGATGCCATATATTATCAAAACGGTTAAGGAAGCAGATAATAAAAGTAACCGTGATAGTAAACGACCCACTGAACCTGAACACAACGTGAACAATGGACCCATACTTCAAGCGCCCATTCCCAAAAGAAGAAGAACTATGTCTTATGGTTGTTCTTATAAAGAATTCTGGTCTTGTAAACCAATGGAATTCTCGGGCAATGAAGGGGCCGTTGCAGCTCTACGCTGGATAGAAAAGACTGAGGTAGTCTTAAAAATAAGAAAGTGCGCAGAAGAAGATAAGATAATGTTTGCCTCCAATCTGTTTAAGAACTCAGCCTTAGAATGGTGGAACACTATCCTCCAGTCTAGGGGAAGTGACAGGGTTTACAATATGGAATGGGGGGAATTTAAGAACATGGTAGAAAGAAAATTCTGCCCTCCCAATGAAAAAGAACAGATAGCAAATAAGTTCTTAAACCTTAGAATGACTGGGGTGGATAGTAAGGGGTACACTACATTATTCTTTGAATATGCTAGAATAGTACCGACCCTTGCATCACCTGAACCTGTATTAATCTCCCGCTACATTTGGGGATTAATCAGTGAAATAAGGCATGTAGTCAAGGCAGTAGACCTCAAACTATAGAAGAAGCTATAGAACTAGCAAACACCTTGACAGATGAATTAGTGCGTACACGAGAAGAGGATCAGAGGAGAAACCTAGCTCAAAGGCTTACCCAAGAATTTCGTTATGGAAATTCCAACCGTGGAAAAAATGTAGGTTCTACCTCTGCACCCTACTGTAACGCCTGCAAGAAAAAGCATTCAGGAAAATGCTCTACCTACTGCAATTTCTACAAGATACCCGGGCACAAGGAAGAATATTGTAGGAAGAAACCAAATAATGGAATGTGCTTCAACTGTGGGGAAAAATGTCACATCAAGCCGAACTGTCCAAAACTAGCTCCAGCCACGAACACCAAGAATACTAAAAATGCTAGGGTATTTGTTCTGACTGCAGAAGAAGCAAAGATGATCCCGGATGTGATCGCCGGTACGTTTTTAGTTAATGATATTTTTGCTAAAGTATTATTTGACTCTGGTGCGAACTAAAGTTTTATTAATACTTCATTTTGCAAACTTCTCAATTAACCATTAACTAAACTCCCACAATAATGTCTAGTAGAGACAACAAATGGAGAAACCATTAAGATTTCTGAAATCTTACAAGAAGTAAGAATAGAATTCCTAAACCAAAAGTTTATTGCAAACCTTTACCCAATGAATCTGGCAGGATTCGATGTTGTATTAGGAATGGATTGGTTAGTAACCAATAAAGCCAGTATTTTATGTGATCAAAAGTCAATCCAAGTAAATTCACCAAAGGGTGAAAATATCAAAATTAAAGGAGATAAGCCCTCCAGATCCACAAAATTCATCTCTGTGATGAAAACAGCCAGTTATGTAAGAAATAAAAGATATTCCAGTAGTATCTCGATTTTCAGATGTATTTCCAGAAGAATTACCAGGGCAACCTCCAGACAGAGAAGTTGAATTCAGAATCCACTTGATACCAGGAACAGCACCGATTGCCAAAGCACCTTATCGTTTGGCACCCGCAGAAATGCAGGAACTGAAGAAACAGCTAGACGAATTGTTGGAAAAAGGATTCATACAACCAAGCTCATCGCCATGGGGAGCACCGATTTTATCCGTTAAGAAGAAGGACGGATCAATGCGTATATGCATTGACTACCGTGAATTGAACAAAGTCATGATTAAGAATCGGTATCCATTACCAAGAATCGATGATCTGTTTGATCAGTTTCAAGGAGCTCGATTTTTCTCTAAAATCGATTTACGGTCAGGATATCATCAATTAAAGGTACAGGAAGAGGACATTCCTAAGACCGCTTTTAGAAGCAGGTATGGCCATTATGAATTTACTGTCATGCCATTTGGTTTAACCAATGCCCCAGCTGCTTTTATGGACATGATGAACCGAATATGTAAGCCATATTTGGATAAGTTCATAATTGTCTTTATAGATGATATTCTCATTTATTCTAAAAGTAAAGAGGAACATGCAGCGCATCTGCACGCACTTCTAAGTTTATTGAGAAAAGAAAAGCTTTATGCAAAATTTTCAAAGTGCGAGTTTTGGTTAGAACAGGTACAGTTTCTTGGATATTTAGTCAATCACGAAGGAATTCATGTGGATCCCACCAAGATCGAGGCGATTACCAAGTGGAAAACCCCTGAGTCACCAACCGAGGTTAGAAGTTTCTTAGGATTGGCTGGATATTATAGAAGATTTATTCGATATTTTTCTAGAATAGCCATTCCCTTAACTAAGCTAACCTGTAAATCCGTTAAGTTTGAATGGGGACCAAAACAAGAAGAAGCCTTTAGAATTCTTAAGCAAAGACTAACCCATGCACCCATACTAGCGTTACCAGAAGGAACTGAAGCCTTTATAGTCTATTGTGACACTTCTAAATTAGGTTATGGATGTGTGTTAATACAACGTCAAAATGTTATAGCCTATGCATCTAGACAACTTAAAAATCATGAAGAGAATTATTCAACCCATGATTTAGAATTATGAGCTATAATTTTTGCCCTTAAAATTTGGAGACATTACCTTTACGGTAGTAAGTTTACCATTTTCACCGATCATAAGAGTTTAAGGTATGTTTTCAGGCAAAAGGAGTTGAATATGAGGCAAAGACGCTGGATGGAAATTCTTAGTGATTATGATTGTAATATCCAGTATCATGCAGGAAAAGCAAATATAGTAGCTGATGCTTTAAGTCGAAAGTATCATGAAAAGCCAAAAAGAGTACGTTCTCTTAAATTAAATCTACAAGTAGATTTAAATGAATAGATTAGAAAAGCACAAGAATCAGTAATCAAGGATGATACTGAGAAACTGAAAGGAATGATTAAGGAATTTGAACAAGGAACATATGGAATTTAGAGATTCCATACGAAAAGAATGTGGATACCTAAATTAGGAAACCTACGCCACCGTATATTAGAATAAGCCTTTAAATCTAAGTATACGATGCATCCTGGAAATGATAAGATGTTTTGGTGGATAGGAATGAAAAAGGATATAGCAGCTTATGTTTCTAAATGTTTAACATGTTCACAAGTTAAAGCTGAACATCAGAAACCCTCAGGATTGTTACAACAGTTAGAAATGCCAGTTTGAAAATGGGAATTGATAACAATGGATTTTGTTACCAAATTACCCAAAACAAGAAAAGGTATTGATACAATCTGGGTGATTATAGACAGGCTAACCAAGTCAGCTCATTTTCTACCAATGAAAGAAACCTTCAGTATGGAACAATTAGCTAAACTATATGTAAATGAAATAGTTTCATTACATGGAATTCCTTTATCAATTGTTTCTGATAGGGATATCCGTTTTACCTCTCATTTTTGGACAAGTTTCCAAAAAGCAATGGGAACCAAGTTGAATCTAAGCATTGCTTATCATCCTCAAACGGACGGACAAAGTGAAAGAACAATTCAGACAATGGAGGACATGCTTAGAGCTTGTGTAATTGATTTCGGAGGTAATTGGGACGATTACTTATCATTAATAGAATTTTCTTACAATAACAGCTATCATACAAGTATAAATGCTGCACCATTCGAAGCACTTTATGGACGAAAGTGCCGAACGCCAGTCTGTTGGGCCGAAATTGGAGAAAAGCAACTATCCGGACCTGAGATAGTACAAGAAACAACAGACAAAATCATTCAATTCAAGGAACGACTGAAAGCAGCAGGTGATAGACAAAAGAGTTATGCTGATAACAAACGAAAGACATTGGAATTTCAGGTAGGAGACAAAGTATTATTAAAAGTCTCTCCTTGGAAAGGAGTGGTAAGATTCATCAAAAGGGGAAAGCTAAGCCCTAGGTATGTTGGACCTTTTGAGATTATTAGAAGAATAGGACCTGTAGCTTATCAGCTACAACTGCCAGAGGAAATGGCAGGAGTACATGATGTATTTCATGTATCTAATCTCAAGAAATGCTTAGCTGATGAATCACTCGTAGTACCTCTTAAGGATATAGAGGTAAATGAACAGTTAAAATTTGTAGAAAGATCTCTACAAATTGAAGACAGGAAAGTCAAGAATCTCAAGCACAAGAGATTAGTTCTGGTAAAAGTGAAATGGGACTCCAAGAGAGGACCATAGTATTCATGGGAGCTTGAATCAGAAATGCAAAGGAAATACCCACACTTATACCAGTAGACCTCGAGGACGAATTCTAAAACAAGGTGGGGAGGATATAACAACCCTCCAAAATATTTCTCGACACCCTAAAAATATTTAAAGTATCCGTATATGTCATAAAATATACCCCGAACATGAAAACAAGCCCTGAATACCTTTATTTTTATTAAAATTAATTAAAAACAAATTTTATTGGTCTGTGGCGGGCTGCGTAAGACCACTCCTTGGTATACGCGGGGCGCGAGAGAAGGGACATAAGGCGCAGCCCGGTGCTGCCACGTGTCATGCAATGTGTCGAAGCTAGGACCTGAGTCGGCTCAGCTAGGGCCTACCCTAGCTACCCTTGCGGGCCGCGTAGCCCTTGACTACCTCCTACGCGGGGCGCAACAAAACCAGAATCAGGCCCTATAAATGGAGGGCATCGGCCTTCAGTTCCAGTCGCTCACACACTTCTTTCTCTCTCGAATTTTCACATAGCTAAAGCTATTCTCGGCCATAATACCCCCCTAAATAACGAAGTTCTGCCTCGTTGTAAGTATCATAACCCATGTTACGTATTAGATACGCTGCCCGATTGATCCAGGGTTCCGTAACGGCTGTCATGGTTCTACCCGACGTAGTCGTTGGAATGTTGTCTCGGGGAAGGTATTACTAATGTAAATATTGGGTTATTATAATAACGCGTGTGCATTTGGGTATTTAATAGATAATCACCAGGAAATCCTTAAGGAAAACCCTAAGACAACAATGTGACTAATCTACTTTTTGTAAATTGTTTTTACAAAACCTCACTTAGTTAACACTATATTAAGCAGTGATTGAGTATTTGTATTCTACAATTATCGTCGGTATGTTGGGGTTTTGTATACAAAATTTGTTACTACCTTGCGAGGAGTAACATGACCACAAGTCGGGTTGACAGTATCGTGGGTGGTAATTAAAGTAGATGGAAACAAATGTAATTGCGCGACCGCCCTCAATACTGTACAATGGTTTTACTTAACCTGATTAAACTGAGATTAACTCACCAGCATTTCCCACTGACAAAATGTTTTTAAACGCGTTTCAGGTAACAAAATGTGAAAGCCAAATAAAAGCCAGCTGGACAGCACTGAAGGCTTGGAAAAAGTGGCTATAACGTTACCTAAAATAAAGAGATGTTTTATTAAATAAAATAGGGTTTATCCCTATGAAAATGTGTGTAACTAAAACTTGGGATTATTCCACGTGTTTAATATTATGAAAGTGTGGTATTTTACTCTGATAAAATATTTCCTAACTACGATCCTGATGTGATTCCGCTGCCAAATTGATAAACCTAAATACCACCGAAACTGACCGTGGCCGCCCGTTCCCGGGTTTGTTAAGGGACGGGGGTTGTGACAACTTAAGCGTGACGTGACACGTTCACGGTCAAGAAAAGTGATAAAGCAAATAATCACTTTATAACGTGGGTTACGTGATAGGAGATTATAAACTCATATAAGCCTCGGGAAGGCAAGATGAATATACCCGAGTAACGGGTAGTCCGTAGGACAACCCTTAAGTGGTATAAACGATATTAAAATTCTACATTTAATCGGGTAATTGTCTAGAATTAGATAACTATGGTTGTTTGTGTTTTAGGTACAAATGGAGCTTAAAATGGAAGGAATACGGAGAATAAATGGAAAAAATCAATTACTAGAATTGAAGAATTAAGATGATGACATGATAGAGGATGAAATTACGAGAACGTGGGCGTAAACGGCGAAGAAAACGGAGTTAAAATGAGAAAGTTATGAAGAAAACAAAATTGCTTCCTGAAGCCTACCGTAGCTTACGGTAGCTAGCGTAATTTACGGTAGATACTGACAATTTTTGACCACCCGTGCCTAGTTCCTCTAAATTTAATCCGTATTTGACCTGGTCTATTAGTGTTGCATCTCGTATTAGTTTGTTTGTCTTGTTATGTTTGAAAAGAAAAAAAATAGAAAAATGAGATATGAAAATGAAAAACAAAAAAGAAAAAAGGAAAAAAAAGAAGAAGAAAAAGCAATGAAAAAAAAAAAGAAAAAAATGAACGAGATATTTCGTATATAGTTGTTTATGTTATGTTTAGTTAGAAATAAAAGACCGAGTTGAATCGTTAGTTACTATTCACATATATATTTCTATTTCCTACCCATTTGCCTAGCCACATTACTAACCTTTAAGTCCCTCTGATTCATGTGCATGTTTAGCAAATTCTTTAGGCGAAGGACCGATTTAGGTACAAGCTTATTGTTGTGCAACTACCCATTTGCCTTAAGTGTGTTCTAGCTCATCTTTGCTAGTAATTACTTGTCACCGAGGGGAGAGTTATTATGAGGGGTGTGTTATGCGCGGCTTTAAGAAAAATTTAGTAAATGAGGACATTTGGTTGCTTGGTTTGTGTTTGATCGCTTGAGTAAATTGTGGTTTGTTTAAATGAGTTGCTTGGGGGCAAGCAACGGTTAAGTGTGGGGATGTGACGGGTAGTCCGTAGGACAACCCTTAAGTGGTATAAACGATATTAAAATCCTACATTTAATCGGGTAATTGTCTAGAATTAGATAACTACGGTTGTTTGTGTTTCAGTTAAAAATGGAGCTTAAAATGGAAGGAATACGGAGGATAGATGAAAAAAAAATCAATTATTGGAATTGAAGAATTAAGTTGATGACATGATAGAGGATGAAATTACGAGACCGTGGGCGAAAACGGCGAAGAAAACAGAGTAGAAACGAGAAAGTTATGAAGAAAACAAAATTGCTTGGTGAAGTCTACCGTAGCTTACGGTAGCTAGCGTAATTTACGGTAGACACTGACAATTTTTGACCACCGTAAGGCAGTAAAGACTGAGCGTAAAGGTTTAAGGGACACCGTAACTTACGGTGGCCAGCATAAGTTACGGTGGCGACTGGCATTTTTTGTAACTCCCATTTTTAAGAACAATTATGAGTGCCTTTTCATCATTCCAATCATTGTTTTCGGTTTTGGAGCAACATAGGGGCGATTTTGGCTTGTTTTCTTGTGTTCTTGAAGATTCTAAACATTCGGTTTGTGTTTTCGATTCGTATGAACATTGAACTTGATGGTATGATGATTCACTGAGCTATGAGAGGCTAAACTTGTCGGTGATCATCCTAGATGTAAGGTTTGCGTTTGATACTATGTTTTTGCCTGAATTTCTAGAATAATAACTTTCAATGCTTGTTTGGTTATTATGGTATTTGGATGTTTGTTTGTAAAGTATTGATTTGTGCTCGATTTTAGTCTAAACCATACGTTCTTGGTGCCGTTGGCAATCGAGATATCATGGGAGGGATTGCGGTTGGATATTGATTAATTGGTCATTGGGTAGCAACCTCGCGTTCTTGTAATCCGAGTACTTAGTTCCCTTTTATCACAAACAAGTAACCAAACACGAGCCATGTCTATGTGGTTCTTTCTAGTTGGGCATAAACATTAGTATCGATTAAAACCTGAAACCTAGGATACCCACTCTTTCTTAATCTGTTTACAAAACCAATATTTGATTTGCAATCTAGTTTAGTTAATCTTAGTTCTTAAAACCAAACAATCAAACTTCTGATTTTTCATTTCTGTAGTTTAGTTTACTTTTAGTTAAGTTACAAAGCTGCATAATCAACATACATTCCACAAACTCCCTGTGTTCGATACCTACTTGTTGGTGCATATTTGTAACAACAGCTTAGATTTGGTCTTTGGATATCTTGTAATTAGTAAAACGATAAACGATTAGCGGGTTTAGCTTTGTAATAGTTAGTTATAGAGTTTGGGCTAAACAAAACCCAGTTTGGGTCTAGGGGGGACGAATTGGGCTTGTCCATATAAACAAGGCTTTGCATTAGGGTTTAGGTTAATCAGCCAAAAACAGTTTTAGAGGTATTTCATGAGAGCCTTTACAGCTTGGATGAATTTGAGTGTGTTAGGGTTTTGATTGATTGTAATTCTTGTAATTGATAATCAATAGAAACCCGGTTTGATTGTGAATTGCTTTGTCTACTCGTTTCTGTGACATTCTGATCAAGAGGATTCCGCACTCTTGATTGGATTAACAATTCTGTGACGATCCGTACGAACTAGGGGACCTACAATTGGTATCAGAGCTTTAGGCTCTTGAAGAAGCTCGGTTCAGAATTGCAGACTGCAGATTCGGGTGGAAATTGAAAGAAATTTTCGAAAATTTTCTAAACTTGAATTAGGGTTTCGAATTTTTTTCTTGGTTTGATATAATTTTTGAAAATTTTAGGGTTGTTTGATCTGTTTGCGTATTTAATTTTGCTGTTTAAGTGTTTTTGGTTGCAGGTTTGGTTGATTTTTGAAGGATTTTGGCTAGAAAGTCTTGAAGATTCGAAGACTGTTCTTCGTGTTCTTCATATTTTTATCAAAATTTTGCTGATTTTGGTTGTTTGATTTTGCAGGAAAGTGTTAAAAAGATTTGGAGAATCTGGATAAAATCTTTTCAAATTTTGAAAAGATTGATTTCCAGCATAATTAATAACTAAACTGCCAGCATAATTAACAACTACACCGGCTTACTAGCATAATTAAATCCAAAGGCGACTTTGGTAACCGTTTTAATAGTCCTCAGCGACATTATTACGGTGATCGGCGAAATTAATAGTCGTCGTAATAATGAACTGATCAGCTAGCATATTTAACCGGCGAACTTAATAACCAGCGAAATTAACTGGAGTATTTGACTAGGCAGCATAATTATAATTACTCTACCAACATATTTATAATTACTCTACCGGCATAATTATAATTACTCTACCAGCATAATTATAATTACTCTATCAACATATTTAACTTGGTTTGCCAGCATAATTAGCGTGACCCATCATAATTAACATGGTTTGCCAGCGAAATTATCTAGAGGAATTAAAAAGGTGGAGTATTTATTTTTGTGGAGTAATTAGATACGTATAGAGGAATTAACGTTTTCGAAAACAGAAAACGATCCGTAGGTCATCTCAACAAACCGTTTGCGCCGTTGGACTCCACGGATTTTTAGGACAAAAAAAACTCTGGAAACTCCCGAAATAAGTGTTTGACATTATATATCATTGGATTCGTAATTTCGAGACGATTCTAACGGTATAATTTGGTAATCACAGTTTTTGGACAAAATTTGTACGGTTTTATCAGCACGGTTACGATAAAAACGTGTTTAAAGATGGTTAAAATGGACAATGTTCGTGAGACTGTTAAACATTGGCCAAAGCTGAAAAACGTCAAAGAATATGCTAACTGGAAAGACAAGTTTGAGGTAGTTGTGAAAAGTGAAGATACGAGAATGTGGTATTGTGTGATAATTTAGAAGTGGATACCGTTGCTACTATATGAGCAAATAGAGATCATCCAGTTGACATGATACTTGGAGATCCTACTGCAGGTGTCCAGACAAGGAGAAGCATAGCAGCTAATTCTGGTTTATTTGTTTCGATTGAGAAGACTGGGATTATGAACGAGTGCTTGTATAGTTGCTTTATTTCCAAAGAGGAGCCTAAAAACATACACATGGCTCTTAAAAACAATTCATGGGTTGAAGCTATGCAAAAGGAATTGGCCCAGTTTGCAAAGTTGAAGGTTTGGGAGTTAGTGGACCTTCCTAAAGGTGAAAGAGAGATTGGCACTAAATGGGTATTTAGGTGCAAGAAGGATGAAAGAGGAACTGTGACGCGAAACAAGGCTCGATTGGTGGTCAATGGTTTCAATCAGCAAGAAGGGATAGATTACAATGAAGTGTTTGCACCAGTGGCAAGGTTGGAAGCAATTCGTTTGTTCCTAGCCTTCGCTTCATTCAACGGCTTCAAAGTTTACCAACTAGACATGAATAGTGCATTTCTTTACGGGAAAGTCCAAGAAGTGGTCTATGTCTCACAACCAGATGGGTTCGTTGATCCTGATTATCCAGATCGTGTGTACAAGCTTGATAAGGCTTTGTATGGATTACATCAAGCTCCCAGGGCGTGGTATGAGACACTGTCAACACATCTGATCAAGAATGGTTTTGAAAGAGGTCAGATTGACAGTACACTTTTCATCAAGAGATAGAAGGAATATTTTCTGCTGGTACAGGTATACGTGGATGACATCATCTTTGGGTCATCTGATGAAAACATGTGTAAAGAGTTCGAGCAGGTGATGAAGAGCAAGTTCGAAATGAGTGCTATGGGTGAGCTGTCCTACTTTCTGGGATTACAAGTTGAACAGAAGCAGGATGGGATGTTTATATATCAGACAAAGTATGTGTATGACATTTTGTCTCGATTCAAAATGGAGGATTGCGCTACTTTCAACACACCTATTTGCGAAAATCACAATCTTGGCCCAGATCATGAAAGTACTGAAGATGTTGATCCAACTCAATACAGGGCAATGATTGGTTCTCTAATGTACTTGACTGCTTCAAGACCCGACATCATGTTTGCCGTATGTCTGTGTGCCATATATCAGGCGAATCCAAAAGAGTCACACATGAAAGCGGTGAAGCGTATTCTTCGTTACTTGAAGGGGAAACCTAAACTTGGGTTGTGGTATCCTGCTGACAGTGATTTGAAGTTTGTTGCTTACACTGACTCAGACTTTGGAGGATGCAAATCTAACATGAAGTCTACAACAGGTGGTTGTTAGTTCTTAGGAGGCAGGATTGTGTCTTGGCAATGCAAGAAGCAATCTTGTGTGTCTACCTCTAAATGTGAAGCTGAATATATTGCTGCGGGTAGCTGCTGCTCTCAGGTTCTCTGGATACAACAGCAGATGCGCGATTACGGTTTGGATTTCACTCGTACTCCTATTATGATAGACAATAATGCCACAATTTCTATAACAAATAATCCCATGAAACATAGTCGCATAAAACATATTGACATTCGTCATCATTTTATACGGGATTGTGCTGAAAAGAAACTAATTGAATTACATCGAGTCGACACACTAGATAACCTGGCAGATCTTTATACTAAAGCATTTGACAGGGCTCGCTTTGAACATTTAGTCGAACTCAATGGGATGAGGAATCCTGAATAACTGGTTTTTCATAAGAATTTTGTAAATAGTTTACTGCTTTCTTAAAAATCAAAAATACAAAAACATTGAAAAAATCAAAATTAAAAAAAAAAGAAAATTAAAAATGAGTAGTCACTGTGTGAAAAAGAAGAAATGATAGTACATCAGCAAGTTAGACTGTCACACTCAAATGAATTAAATTGCTTAAGTGTGATAGCAGCTTCATCATATGATGTACCAGTAGGTAAAAAGCATGAAATAATCAACTTACCAATATGATATAAACCTAAATGAACTGTATATGAGTGGGGAACACATCAGTGGTGTATGGTTTAATGACCCTAAATCTTGCGTTGATAGATTGCCAAAATCTGAGGTTTTGGGTCTTTATACTGTTATTTCATCTGGGGATATCAGGGTTGTCCTTTTGCTGGATCCAGATACATGCTGACCTAGGCACAACCAGGATATCTTAAAAGAGCTAAAATGCCAAAACCCATAAATGAAGAAGCTCTCCTAGAGAGTCATTCAAATGTGCAAAATGCATAAATCGTACCAAAATTGGTATTTGTCTTAGCCCTCGTTAGATATTTTGGTCTCTTTGCTGTACGGAAGTACTGACCTGATCACCAATTATCTAAACGTTGAAAAACAAAACGGATGAATTCAGTATACTCACCTACTACGATGAATCTTTGTGCATACCTTGATCGCGGGGATACATCCTGAAGTGGGACACGCTAGTATATCAGTAATAATATTACCTTAACGTATCATACGGTAATGGTACTTGAAATGTTCATGCATTTTGTTTAAGTGGACAAACATACTGGTAATCGTCTTGGACTGCTTTTCACGAAAAATTAAATAAAGAATTATTTAATAGTGTGAAAACAGTTTGATTGTGCTGATATGATATTCTTACCGGTGATTCTCACAAAAACAGAGTGTTTGTTGCTTTTGTTATTTACTTGCTTTCAGAAAATATAAAAATCCAAAAATAGTGTCATTTTATGTTTAAAATTCTTAACGTACGAAAAACTGTTATTCTTGGAGGAAGTGTTACTGATAAGGGGAGACGGTGTTAGAAAGTGAGTTCAAAATTTTAAAATCTTGAGGTTCTTGTGTGTTGAACAAAAAGTTTTGCGTGTTGGTGATGAATTGAGAATGCTTAATCTGTGATATAATCTCTTGAATAATAATATTTTATTTAACTTAGTTGAAAAATTCTTATGGTTTCTCGAGATGTTTGTTTTATAGTATACAGATTGAAGCAGTATGTTGCTGAGTTGAGAAGATGATAGTTTGATTGGATGCATGGTAGAACCTCCTTTCTACATTGCAGACAAAGTTGAAGAGTTTGAAGATTGCTTTGCAAATGCTAAACTGGAGTTTACTCAAGTGCTAACGCTTTGAAGATTTGGTGATTGGATGCATCAGCTTAGGGGGAGTCTGTTGCTGACAGAAGCTGTTAAAGCTGAAGCTATCCAAAGACCAAAGACATTGCAAGACTACATGAAGATTGCAAGATGACTGAAGACAAAGTTATTTTATGAAGCTATTGTCAAGTGGGAGTTTGTTGGTGCATATTTGTGACAACAGCTTAGATTTGGTCTTTGGATATCTTGTAATTAGTAAAACGATAAACGGTTAGCGGGTTTAGCTTGGTAATAGTTAGTTATAGAGTTTGGGCTAAACAAAACCCAGTTTGGGTCTAGGGGACCTACACCACTTACTGCTAGCTATTAGTTGTAATTGGATTAAATTTGCGTGAGACTACAACAACACGTCAAATTTTGGCGCCGTTGCCGGGGAGTAGTGCGCAACGTGTGTTAATTTAGTAGCTTTTGTTTGTTATTTTCGGGTTTACGCTGGTTGTGTTTAGTGTGCAGGTACTACAGGTGTATGCATACTAGAGGCTCTCACAAGTCATCATCACTATCGTTCGATTCGGGAATTGAAAGAACTTTGCGGCAAAACCGAGTTTTGGTACGAGAAAACAAGATCATTGGTTCACCCACTTCACCTACTACACCAAGAAACATCATGGATGAATCACAATTACCACCCACTACAGGTCAACCTACACCATCCTTTATACCTTCTTCATCACAACCATCACCAAATACTACCACAAATGCAACAACCTCAATTTCAGCAACCGTTTGCACCTCAAGGGCCGATGCAAGGGCAAATGGGTCGTCCAAGAGTACCATTGGGTGCTCCACGAAGACATCACCGAGAGGCGATGCGGGGAATTGAAGCTCATTTTAGACCGGTTATTACTAATAATCCTTCACCGGTGGTGATTCCTCATCACCCGGATGGAAGGACTTTTGAGGCTAGAACTACCGCACTTCAAAGTTTGCCAAAGTTTAAAGGGTTAGCAACGGAAGAACCATATTTTCATTTGGAGACATATGACTCCATTTGCAACACTATTGGAGGGCAAGGTTTTTCTTCGGATGATGTTATGTTGGTTCTCTTTCAATTTTCCTTGGAAGATAAAGCAAAAAGGTGGTTTCATACTTTGCCTTCCGCATCAATTTATACATGGGCCGAAATGCAACAAATATTCTTAGAAGAATTCTTCATAGCCCAAAAGACAAACGATGCAAGGAGGAGCTTGAGAAGCTTCCAACAACAACCGGGGGAAATGTTTCACGAAGGGTTTGAACGATTCAATATGATGTTGAAAAATTGTCCTCATCAAGGTATACAACTTTGGGAGTTGTTGAATGCCTTTCATGAGGGTTTATGTTCCAAGGATGCTCGTGATTTGATTTCTATCACGGATGGTACATTCGGTACCAATTATGAGCAAGATAATTGCAATTCTTGGAACAAATGGCGGTCACATCGAAAAGGAAGGCTCAATCATCAAGAAGAGCACGACCGGCCATTACCCGAACTCAAGTGCATGTTGTAAATGATGGTAGTGTTCAAACTTTGAATCAAATTTATGATGTTTGTGCGCTTTGTAATGAGTTGGGGCATGCGCCCGAAAATTGCCAAGGAGGTGGAGGGCAATATGAAGAAGTGAATGTTATTGAAGGTCAAGGTGGGGGTGGTAGAAATTATAATATGAACTCGAACACATATCACCCCGGGTTACGAAACCACCCGACTTTTAGATATGGGAACCCGTCAAATCAACTTAACCCGAACTTTCAAGGAAACCAAGGAAATTATGCTCCTCACCAACAATTTAATAATCAAGGTTTCCAAAGGTAATTCTAACAACCGGGTAATGAACAAAGTGGGTTTTCGGGTCAAGGTTCCTCGGGTGGAAATGAGGTCATGGAGATATTGAAAGCGATGCAAATGGAGATGCAACGAAGAAATCAGCTTGATGAGGTTCGTATGCAAAAAGATGAAATCCGTGACAAAGCTATTCAATCGTTGACCACTCAAATGGGTCAACTTGCGAGTGAAGTGGCGATATTGAAGAAAGCAAAACGCTAGCTACCGAGTGACACGGTGACAAATCCCAAGAACATAAAAAGCGTTAATATCAATGTGGTAAGCACCGTTCCTAGTACCGAATTTAATGAAAAATTTCTATCCTCTTCGTGTCAAATAAATACAGGTATAGGGAAGGATGCCGATGGTCAAAATGTTAAAGAACATGGAGCACCAATCGTGCCTATCCGTGTGGGAAAATTAAAAATCCCTCACGCATTGTTGGACTACGGGGCGAGCATGAGTGTGTTACCAGGTGATCTATATGACATATATGATTTTGGTCCGCTCGAAGATATAGACACCATGGTGAGTTTGGCGGATGAGAGTTGGAGGCATCCGCGAGGAGTGGTTAGGAATGTCATGATTCGGTTGGGAGAATTCAACTATCCGGTGGATTTTCTGGTCTTAGATTATGCCTCTACCAAATTGGCATCACAACAAAGGGTAATTTTAGGTCGACCGTTTCTTTATATAGCAAATGCTCAAATCAACTGTAGAGACGGGGTTATTACTATGACCGAAAAGAACCGTAAGTTGTACTTTGATGTTCATACTAGGGAGATTAGTTATGAATCTATTGAAGAGAAGGGTAGAGAGTCTAGTGACCATATGAAAAGTGTGCATCAAAGAATAAAAACAAACAAATCACCAGGGTTTGAAAAGAAGTATGAGGGTTCGAGCAGGTATGTAGTTGACTATCCACCGAATGGACATTTGATGGATGCATTTCAACCAATGATAAGCTACAGTAGGGGAGGTGATAGGAACCGATTCTTTGAGCCACCATAAATAGGGGTGGCATGGTCTGGCTGAAGACTCGAAACTTAGCGCTGCTCGGGAGGCAACCCGGGGTTTTATATTGATCTTGCTGTTTTTATCTTTCTATGTTTCAGGGCCATGGCGACACTCAAGTGTGGGGAATATGTGCGGATATTTGTGTGAAGGTGGTGATAGGAAGTCGGATTATCTACAACATCTGTTGTGTCAAACTTCACCAGGTCAATGTACTCTTTCCTTAGTCTTGTTATGTTCTTTAGCTTTGAAATAATGGTAGTTAGTTCGTTTGCTTTTAGATTAAAAAAATAAATAAATAAAAAGAGTTTGGTGTGTTTGGAGCGATCTTTCCCTTCAAAGCCATACATTGGGGTCAATGTATCCCAAGTGTGGGGATGGGGGGAAATTTTTGAAAAATTTTGTAATCAAGCGAAAATTGGTCTAAATTTGAAAACTTAAAGTATTGAAACCGCATAACACACCGGCAACCCCGTATACCCTTTTTTTCTTGGTGAGAGTTTGAGCCACTTATTTGAATTGTTAGAAATATTTTATTTGATAAGAGTGGCAATGGGTGGGGGTACATTAGAACTTGTGCTTAAATGCGGTTTGAGGCCTTAGCTTGATATGCATGAGAAAAGGATAAGGGCAACTAGGTAGCCTCGTCATGGTGTTTGCGAGTGTGGGATTTGGGGGGTTGGATCTCATAAATTATATATATGAGCATGGTAGTGAGAGAGGCGGGGGTTTGGACTTTAGTAGCTCATTTGAGCTTGAAGCCGATCATTTGTAACCCGTGCCTAGTTCCTCTAAATTTAACCCGTATTTGACCCGGTCTATTAGTGTTGCATCTCGTATTAGTATGTTTATCTTGTTATGTTTCAAAAGAAAAAAAAATAAAAAAATGAGATATGAAAATGAAAAAAAAAAGAAAAAAAAAGAAGAAGAAAAAACAATGAAAAAAAAAAGAAAAAAATGAACGAGATATTTGGTATATAGTTGTTTATGTTATTTTTAGTTAGAAATAAAAGACCGGGTTGAATTGTTAGTTACTATTCACATATATATTTCTATTTCCTACCTATTTGCCTAGCCACGTTACAAACCTTTAAGTCCCTCTGATTCATGTGTATGTTTAGCAAATTCTTTAGGCGAAGGACCGATTTAGGTACAAACTTATTGTTGTGCAACTACCCGTTTGCCTTAAGTGTGTTCTAGCTCATCCTTGCTAGTAATTACTTGTCACCGAGGGGAGAGTTATTGTGAGGGGTGTGTTATGCGCGGCTTTAAGAAAAATTTAGTAAATGAGGACATTTGGTTGCTTGGTTTGTGTTTGATCGCTTGAGTAAATTGTGGTTTGTTTAAATAAGTTGATTGGGGGCAAGAAACGGTTAAGTGTGGGGATGTGACGGGTAGTCCGTACGACAACCCTTAAGTGGTATAAACGATATTAAAATCCTACATTTAATCGGGTAATTGTCTAGAATTAGATAACTACGGTTGTTTGTGTTTTAGGTACAAATGGAGCTTAAAATGGAAGGAATACGGAGAATAAATGAAAAAAATCAATTATTGGAATTGAAGAATTAAGATGATGACACGATAGACAATGAAATTACGAGAACGTGGGTGAAAACGGCGAAGAAAACGGAGTTGAAACAAGAAAGTTATGAAGAAAACAAAATTGCTTGCTGAAGCCTACCGTAGCTTACGGTAGCTAGCGTAATTTACGGTAGACACTGACAACTTTTGACCACCGTAAGGCAGTAAAGACTGAGCGTAAAGGTTTAAGGGCCATCGTAACTTACGGTGGCCAGCATAAGTTACGGTGGCGACTTGCATTTTTTGTAACTGCCATTTTTAAGAACAATTATGAGTGCCTTTTCATCATTCTAATCATTGTTTTCGATTTTGGAGCAACATAGGGGCGATTTTGGCTTGTTTTCTTGTGTTCTTGAAGATTCTATACATTCGGTTTGTGTTTTCGATTCGTATAAACATTGAACTTGATGGTATAATGATTCACAGAGCTATGAGAGGCTAAACTTGTCGGTGATCATCCTAGATGTAAGGTTTGCGTTTGATACTATGTTTTTGCCTGAATTTCTAGAATAATAACTTTCAATGTTTGTTTGGTTATTATGGTGTTTGGATGTTTGTTTGTAAAGTATTGATTTGTGTTCGATTTTAGTCTAAACCGTACGTTCTTGGTGCCGTTGGCAATCGAGATATCATGGGAGGGTTTGGGGTTGGATATTGATTAATTGGTCATTGGGTAATAACCTCGCATTCTTGTAATCTGAGTACTTAGTTCCCTTTTATCACAAACAAGTAACCAAACATGAGCCATGTCTATGTGGTTCTTTCTAGTTGGGCATAAACATTAGTATCGATTAAAACCTGAAACCTAGGATAGTCACTCTTTCTTAATCTGTTTACAAAACCAATATTTGATTTGCAATCTAGTTTAGTTAATCTTAGTTCTTAAAACCAAACAATCAAACTTCTGAATTTTCATTTCTGCAATTTAGTTTACTTTTAGTTAAGTTACAAAGCTGCATAATAAACATACATTCCACAAACTCCCTGTGTTCGATACCCACTTACTGCTAGCTATTAGTTGTAATTGGATTAAATTTGCGTGAGACTACGACAGCACGTCACCGAGCGATGGGGTATAAGGTAATCGATGACTAACAAGTCTAACCGCCAAAATAAATAATGAATAAGGATAAAGGATACAAGCTGAAACTAACGGCCTCCGAGGCCTTATACAAGAAAGGCACATACAATATGGCTTATAATAATCCTTGACCTGAGGAACAAGGATGTTAATCAAAAGAAGGATGCAAGAATGGAGCATCAGAAAGAAGTCGGACACCACTTTGGAACCCAAAAGACATTAACATACATTCCCGGTAAGATTAAGGAATTATTAAAAGTGAGCAATGCTCAAATGAAAATGAAACAAAGTACGTTAGGTCTAAACCGATGGACTACATAAGAATGGTTTCGGGGACGAAACCTCTTTAAGGGGGGTAGAGTTGTAACACCCAAAAAACGGGTTTGGTAATCAAACCACGTTAATATTGATGACGGGTAAAATACCGTTAGTGGTGAAAATTTACCCGGTAAATATTGAGATTTAAATAAATAAACCTAATATTAATTAAAAGGAGGATAACTATTTTGAGAAAAACAAAGTATATAAAAAGGGGCCCGAGTTAACGGGACTTAAAAATAAAACGAGTTATAACCCCCGGAACCTACTAAATTAACTAGAAATAATTAACTTAGTTATAAATGGGTAATTAAGTGAATGAATAAAAATAAAAATCAAGACTTATAACTCTCTTTATAAAACCACTAAACATAAGGGACTAAATGTGGGCAACTAGAGAAGTGTTTTAATTAAAATACTTATATAAAAAAAATAAAAACACACATGTGTGTGTGTTCGATCGATCGACCAGGAGCAAGGAGAAAGGGGTGAAACCCTAACTCAAGAAAATCTTACAATTGAAGGTGCAATCAAGGCCCAAATCAATGCATGAACACATAAAAACGATCACCTAAGCATGGGATCACAAGGTATGTTGAATCTAGTCATTTGGTGATACTTTGAAAATCTGATTAACATTCTTGAACGAAATTCTTGTATGAATTATGGATGTTATAGTGAAATTTTCATGTCTATGACTCTAGCAACGAACCCTAGATGTAAACTTGTTGATTTAGCGCCATAAATTAGTGTTTCGGTTAACTAATTATGTAGGTGCTAAGTGGGTTTTATGACAATATGATGAACACTTGAATTAGAATGTTAAATTGATGAATATTGATGTTATGATACAAGTTCTAGATGTAGTTCATGAACACTCGACATCGAGATTGATTGTGATGATTAAGACTTGGTTAAAATGTTAGTCATGAACTAAATAAAGAGGTATAGAAATCATGTCCGCTAGGTGTTTGTTAAAAAGCCTAAGTGAAATCGCGCGTCTACTCGGCTGTAAGTAGAACTTGATTTGATTAGGTATCCGTAGGAATGCCTAATAACATGGTAAAAAGGGTTTCATTTATAGATGAAAACCCGTAGATTTTGAGTAATGAATGAATAAAGTGTCTTGGATAATTGGGAGCAAGGTTAACTTGATGTTAATAATAGCATTAACATGGATAGAAAGACAGTTTAAAACGGTAGCATCATTATAATGTCTACCAGATAATTAATGAGATCGCTTGAATGAGTTATTGAACGCAAATATGCATTTCATACGATTAAGTGTAATTGACTTTTAAAAGCCAAATTAACCAATGATGAAGTCGAATAGTAGTTTCGACATAAAATTCGTAAGATGTAATAGTCGTATGTGATAATGGCTAATCTAATCGTCTAACGAATTATGATGATAGTTTGACGCTTGACAAGCTAGGCGGAGGCTTGGGAAAGAAGCGGGTCAAACAAATCGAGTACGCGGGAAAAGAGCATGGCTTGGATGCGAGGTAAGTAAAAGCTTACACCCTTTTTATAAGACATGTATTTATTCATAGATTGTAAATACGACAAAAGCTATATCCGAAATATGTTTCCGACACGAAATAATACGGATCGGAACATATAAAATAAAAGGAAAAACCTTGGTTAATGGAAAAGGGGCAAAATGGAAACTTAGTCATAGAGCGACTAAGAATTAATAAGTTTTCTTTAAGGTTACCTCAGAAAGTAACTAGTAATGGGATCCTAATGGTAAAATCCGAAATGAGTCAGATAGGCGAATTGGTAGTTAAAAAACCATGTTTTGTTATGTATGTAAACGTTTGGTTATATAGGCCAAGCGGGCCAAATGGTGATGATAACACCATTTGGCAATATCGACTAACATTTGGTTGTCAAGTTATATGTTCACAGGATTGAACAGAAATTTAATAATTGCGTAGCTTTGGAGTAGCAGCTAATAAAAGCAAAGGTATAAAGAAAAACGGGTCTATATGTTGACCGAGCCAGGTACGCATAAATAAGTATTAGTTATATGTGTGATTTTGGGTCAAATATTTAGTGGAAGCCCGTAATCGTAAATGAGGGGCTAAAGTTGACCAAAACGCCCTTAATGGGTAAATCGAGTAAACGACCCTTAGAGATTGTTTAGGAATATGTAATGTGATCATGTATGTGTTAAATAAGCATCAAAGTTTCAGGCATAATCCTTTTTGGGCTAGATGTATCAAAATGGTCTCCGTCGTAAATTGACAATCCGAAATGGTACAAATTGGGATAAGAAATCTATGTTATTAAATCACTACAATTATAGTTGTGGTGGCGGATAATTGCGGTGTTAATATAGAGTGGAATGATGTATAGAAAAAGGAAAGATTTAAACTTAAAGGTTTAAATTCTCTAAATGGGTCAAAATAAATTAGGTGGTAAAATGTTGATTCTAGTGTAAGAAAGTTACAAAATAAACCGGCGAATGAAGATGCGCGTGCAAATCATGTAAACGTAGCGAAAACACTAATGTTGATAAGCCCGGGGATAGGTAAAAAAGGAATAGAAACTATCATCGTTGATAAACACATAATATGTAGACAAATGAAACGGGTCGAATAATGGCATGAAGGAATGATAAGCCTTTTTGCTTATAATTCAGCTTTTGATGCGAAGTAAGATGATAAACGGATCCGTAATTAAATTACGGACGCATAGAAACAAGAATTACACAAAACGGATGACTAGATCAAAAGTTATGGCAAATTTATGTTTGAAAGTTGGTCTAAAACTGAGCTGGGCATTTGCAGCTCAAGGAAAACAAGCTTCTGTCGAAAATAGGTGCTAGCGTCTTGCGACAGGTGGGAGGGTTTCACCGTCGCGGCACGCGACACCTGTCGCGGCGCGCGACAAGGGAATGTCAGACCCGTCGCGGCACACGATGGGTGTAGAACCTGCTAATCCTTGTTATTTTGTTTGTTTGACTCATGGGACTTGTAGTAACTTTTTAACAAACTATCAAAACTAACATTTATGTTGGTTTTGATTTTAGGTGAATTTTATATGTCTCCGGATGAAGATAAAGTGACGAACAAGAACAGAACACACCTCTCAATGAAGCTTCCGCATTTGATTTTGTTTGTTTTATAAAAAGTGGATTATGTAAACACTTTTACTATGTTTTAGGATGTTGTAAACATGTTTAAATACTTATGATGTAAAAGTTTTTGTTAAGTGGCATTTTTCATATAAAATGCAAACTTTAATGTTATAGAAATGTAAAAAAAAATTACTATGGGTCTTACGGCCCAATGATACGAGCAAGTAACTATCCAAGGGGATTTGAGGAAGGTGAGCGAAGAAAGGGAAATTTCAATAGCTTTTGAATATATTTTTTACTTTCTAAATACCAATTTTTACTTTTTCTAGATACCAATTCTTTTAAAATAACATCATTCAAGATTTTACGTGAGTTTATTTTTTTTAAGCATTCATTTACTTCTAAATATCACCTAATTAACGTGCATTTGTACTAATATAACCTCACACCACATTTGTTTTGTGGAATTACCGTGTGTTATATTGATTCAATAGAAGACTAATTGCATGTTAATACAATATAAATGAGGTTATTCTAATGAATAAGGATAAATTTTTGGAAGGGTAATATGTATTTTTTCTTACTTTTTGGTTTTTAATTTACAAATTAATGCTGATTATTTATATTTTTCAATTTTTATATTTTTTAACGACAAAAGTTACTCCTATTCTATTTTACACAAATTATTCTACGAGTAAAATGTCATTTTAGTCCCTGTGGTTTGGACCATTTTGCTAGTATAGTCCAAAGGTTTCATTTATCGTCATTGGGTTCAAAAAGTTTTTACCATTGCCATTTTGGTCCAACTGACCTAACCCCATCCATTTCTCCTGTTAACTGAAATGGTAAGTCGGTCATTTTATATACTATTATTTTTATATCGGGTTTATTCACCTCATTTATAAAATATGTGATTACATTAGAGTGTTTTATGTTGATTATCATGTTGTGTTTTATATTCAGAGTTCTACGATGATGTGTTTGAAGTTTTTATGGACTGTTAGGGTTTGAATATTGTGTTTTAGTGATCTTCACTCTGTTATTTATGGGTTTTGAATATGTTTTATGGCTGAAATTGTGGTGTTTTATGACTTTGTACACTTTGTAGGAAAGATTGACTTTGTAGCTGAACCCCACCCTATATATATATATATATATATAAACAAATCCAAATTCAGTATTTGAAAACACATACATACTCTCTCTCTACTCCTAGTGTGCTAAAAGTGGTCAAATAAAAACTAACTAATATTAAACTAAACTAGACACGCTAAGTTTTAAATTTATAAAACTAAGACTCTCTAACCTAGACCACACAACCGGCAAGTGTACCGGTCAATGTAGTATAACTTAACTAAGTTCAAGTATCGAACCCACGAGACTCTCTAATTATGTTTACTAGACTCTATAGACTTGACAAACTGACACGACTAATTTGATTTTATATTTTGAGGGTGGGGGGGGGGGGGTTCTAAAATCCTAAATTGCAATTAAATTAGAATTAATTAAAGTAAACAACTAAGACGCGACTTAAACGAGGTTTGAATTCAGTAATGACGAACAACTACCTAGGATGGAATCCCAATTGATATCGTATGGTTCCTATCGAATGATAATGTGTTATGGAACCGGGATCTTTAAATGCTAAACCCTAAGAGAAACCGAACAGGACCCCCGACCCTTCTCGGAAAGACACCTATGGAGCTCTAACAAGCTGCTAAGACTACCGGTTTATTAGACTCCCCTACGGTTATCTAATTATCTAGAAAAGTGCCCTAATATGACTAACTACCTCACAGTTGAAAGTCTAAGGCAACTAATGATCTTGATTTAACTCGGTAAGCAAATAACGAAAGATAAACTAAGATGATCTTCTTACGAGGTATCTAACCTAGCAATCTAACACTGAAGACGGACCGATAATCTCTCACCTTACGGATATTAAGATTGGTAGAATACTAAACCCTATTCAAAACCTCAATCACAGTTTCTATGGAAATCCTGCAGAATTAACCGTAAACTAGTCGCTAACACACAGTCTATGACATAACTAGCATTTATACATAGAATAAATCCACAAAAACGCAAGTGAAACATGTGATGAAATTTGAACAAGATAAAATATGCATACACATTAAATCAAGGACCCAAAGTTTGCTACTTTCCAAGAGAAACCCATAAACCACATTAACATCTAATAAAAATCCAAACTTTAACAAGAGTTCATCACAACCTAAGTAGTTTAAGTAGTTTAGCCAAGGAACATGGTCTTAAAAATAGTAAAACAAGGTTCAAATACAGAATTCATCGAATAGAACCAAGGAAACTTAGAAAACAAGAAGAACCGGGAAGGTAGAACCCGTAAAGCTTCAAACTTTAATCTCCTAGCTTCTCCCCAATGATTCCGTATGCTCAAATCCTTGATAAACAGCTACTGTATTCGTCCCAAAGGTTCTAGTTATGTCTAGGTCTCCTAGGGTTTAGAAAACATTGTATTTATACTCTTAAAAGGCCAAAAACCTTAAAGAACCACGAATTCGCTGGAATAGAAGACCTTCGCGGCCCGCGAATGTGATAACTTGTGTTTCACCTCGTATTGTTTTTCCATTTCGTATCACTGTGCGTTTATTTGTTATTTAATTAATATTAAATACAATATGATTAAATGTTTAATTATTTGAAATGATTTAATTATGCATGTGCTTATAAGTAAGTATTATTATTATTGTTAATAAGTTAAAATGTCGCACACTTAATTTCCAGTCGCACACTCACTCTCGTGTGGGCTTCTAAATTATAAATCCCGGATCTTAGATAGACCGTACACCCCCTTACATTAGGCCAACCCATGTCGCACACCCCTTTGAATAAACAAACTGCACACCTGGGAATTTGGCATGTGTGCGAGTTGTTTTGACAGCTGAATTCCATTCCAGAATGTGCGGCATTTTTAGGTGAAGTTATATAAGTATGTGCCAACCTAAACCCTAATTCTCTTTTCCCAAAATATACCCAGCCGTCACCTACATTCCCCCTCTCTCTTCCTCCATTTTTGGAAAACCTTCCCAATTTAGCAAACACTCCTCTTTCACTCTACAACATTTCTTTTGAAGAATCCAAGCATCATCAGCAGCCGTTTGAAGCTTCCAAAGATCTCTTTCCATTCTCATCTTTTCATCGCACACTCCTCCTTGAACTTTCACTACCAGGTTAGTATGAATATGTGCTATGTGCTTTGTGTTTCTTCACTTATGTGTCACTAAATAGATTGAATGAAAGATGTGTTCTTGTTGAATGTTCTTCATCGTCTGTTTCTGATAATGATTTAAATGAACTCTTGATATAAACATGATTTGGGAGCATTCGAGTGCTGATGAGATAAATAAGGGTTCTTGTGGGTTTCAAGAGGTTAAAGATGTTGTATGACTTATGTTCACAAATCAATTAAATGAAATCTTAGTTAACACTTAGGGGTAATTTAATATGATTCACTGTTTCATTGATAAGTGATTTAATGATATGAGTAATGATAAATTCGCATGAAATGTTATGATGGATAAATTACGGATTTTGAAGGTTTTATAATGTTAATAATCTTGAATGTTTTGGAGTGATTTCAGGAGATCACTATTTTGAATGGATGAACTAATGAGTATTGATTCATGAGCACTATCAAAGAGTTTGGAATTTTAGATAAAACAATATAATGGAAGTAATGATGGTATGCATGATGATTGACAAAATTTATGAATGAATATGACGATGAGATGATACTGGGATTTTAATGATAGGTGCATAAAGTGGTATGATTTACTGTTTGTGTTAATGATTCTCTGACTTAATTGAGATTGTCGCACACCCTTATACATGTACAACATTGAATAGCACCATGTACTCCTTCATAATGCACGTCGCACATTCAGTGGGGTCACATCCTTTATGTACAAGTCACTGATGCACAGTGCACAACCTATTCTAGCACACCGTACATTTTAGAGGTCGCACACTCTTGAAGTGTACAACCTATGATACGTATCGTATAAAGGATGACTGCTGAATCGCACACTCCTTGGAACCGCACAAACTAGGTCCAATTATTTACTGCCCATTGTACGAGTAGTTTCTGCATGACCGCACACTTGTCAAGCAGGCCGCACACTTGACAAGTGGGCCGCACACCTTGATATATTGGGCCAAATTTCAGTAGGCCGCACACTGTTATATAACCCAATGCCTAAAATAGGTCGCACACCTTAGTGTGGACCACACACTACTTTGTCTAGGCCTTGTCTTAGTGGGCCGTATACTGCATAGGGGCCCAAACCTCTGTGAACCGCACATTACCCGTTGTGCACCTTATCTTGTGTATGACTGTTACTGGTATGATACGAAAATACATGTATATAGTAAATAACGATGAACGATACATGATTACCGGAACACTGCTAATAAAATACATGTATCACATACGTGACTACTTGAATATGGTCCTAATATTGGTAATCATAACAAGACATGGTTGACCAAGCTTAGGGTAAACATACTATCTACCGAGCAACCAAAGGTGAGTTCACACTAAAGTATAAGCATGTATTCCCGGTGGTTTGGGAACTTCATATACCAGGGAAATGGTATGATAATTTAACGATACTCATAAAGCATGCATTCCCAATGGCTTAGGAACTTCATACTAAATGAAACTATACCATAAAAGTCCCTTTTTCACTTATTCCGATTAATCGTCGATTGGGCGAACGGGATATTAGTTGATAGCGCTATTAGTTTGAAAATCTCACACCTTGCCTAGGAAGAGACGGGCGTGAACTTTTATCTGGAAATCTGGTCAATGATGGTAGACATTGACCAAAAGGGCAAAATAACAATTACGTCAAAGTTTCGGTACTGCACAGTTCAGTGGTTCATATATGGGGTAGCTCCCCATGGCGTGCTTTAATAACATGGTAAATTCATAAAACGATGTTTTTGGTTATAACGAGAAAACCTTTTCGAAAACCGTGAACTTGCCAACTTTATCACACTACTGCATGCATGCAGGTCCATAGATGCTGCGCTGGAGTTTGCTTGGAGCGTTGTGGTGGTCCTCTAGAATCCGTTGTCGGATTCCTACTTTGGAACCTATGTTTTAAATTACTTATGAACTTCATGCTTCCGCTAAACATTTGAACTCTACTTTAAATTAACTATACGTGGAACCTTATTTTAAACTTATTATGTTTTAGACTTTAACGTTATATCACTAATCATGTTGATGTTGGTTTTATTTTACTTATATTAAATGTTCAATGTGATTGGTGGCTTGATCCTGGACAGTCACACACCTCACGATGGTACTCCACATGTGGAATTTGAGGGTGTGACAGATTGGTATCAGAATCATCAGTTATAATGAACTTGGTTTTTAAAAGAAAAAGTATTTTTGAGAAAAACTGAACTATAGCCGGTTTTATTAATAATCGATCCGCGACGACACCACACTCCAAGTGCAAGACTCAGCGTTCTAAAACTACTCAGCATAAGTATATGCCTACTTACTACTTGCTTTATGTATTACGTGATAGTATACTTAGTGATGCATTATATTACTTATTTGGTTCTATTCTAAGTGATGCTTAGAGGCTTACGCATCATAGGTAGACATCTTTCTATCTCACTTCTCTCAATCTTCTCGACGTCATTCTTATACTATGTTTTCTGGGTACGAAGACAGTGAGCGGACGAGGAAGAGGCAACGTTAACATGACTCAAGATCAGCTGACGAACCTGATCAAAACCGCGGTTGCGACTCTAGCAGCCCATCCTGGAGGTAAACTAGTCATTCTAGGATGTTTAGATCCTACTCTCGTATCGTTTTAATCATTCTTAAATCTGTTCGCTTCGTTTTACGTGACAAGACAACCTGCACCAATTCAACCTCGTGTTTGCACTTTCAAAACTTTCATGGATTGCAAACCTCTTACCTTCAACGGCACTGAAGAAGCTGCAGGCCTTCTGCATTGGATTGAGAATACTGAATCAGTGTTTCAGATGTGTGAATGCCCTACCGACAATCAAGTGAAGTTTTCTACTGGTACTCTCGAAGGAAATGCGCTCTCCTGGTGGAATGCGCAAGTGTAAATGCTTGGATTGGCGGGTGCCAATGCCACACCATGGAATGATTTCAAGGACCTAATCAAGGAAGAGTACTGCCATAGGGATGAAATTCATAAGCTCGAAACGGAGTACTACGAGCTGAAGATGGTTGGATCCGAAATCAAGGCTTACACCAAGAGGTCCAATGACTTGGCGGCTCTCTGCCCCAACATGTCGCAGCCCGCCTACAAAAGGATTGAGCTTTATCTGAAGGTTCTGGTCCCTGAGATTCAAAGTTTGGTGACTTCAGCCAATCTTGCCACAATTCTGCAAGTCATTCGTCTGGAACATCGTCTCACAGTTCAGGCTATCAAACAAGGAAAGTTGCCCAAAAGAATTAACGCTACTACTGATGTTTCTGGAGACAACAATTGCAAGTGGGATAATAGCAAGGGTTCTAACTCCTCACAGCCTCAAGCTCAGCAAAGAAAGGTCGATGGAAACAAGGGCCCTAATCAGCAAACTGGTGGTTATCAAGGATTCAGACCCATGTGCAACCAATGCAATATGCACCACTACGGGCATTGTGAGAAAAACCGTTGTCAATGGTGCAACAAAGTGGGACATGCATCCTAGGTCTGTAGGAGTCCATAACCAGTGAAACAAGACCAGAAGTCCCAGCAACAGCAGCAGCGGGGTAATATCAAAGGGTGTTATCAGTGTGGAGACGAGGGGCACTTCAAGAGGAATTGCCCTAAATTGAATCAGAACCGCAACAACAACAACCAGGGCGCGGGAAACAATAACAACAGGAATGGTAACAATGGTGACAACGCCGCAAGAGGACACGCGTTTGTGATTGGCGCAGGAGGGGCGAGGAACAACCCCAACGTTGTGACAGGTAGGTTCCTACTCGACGATCTTTTTGTTTCTGTACTGTTTGATTCTAGAGCCGATGCTAGTTACGTATCGTTAAGTATTAGTAAGATGCTTAAGTCTTCGCCAACTCCTCTGAACACTAATGTAACACCACGAAAAACAAAAACGTGTCCAATTATGTGAAGACACGTGTCCTAAATCCTAATCATGTGAAAGATTGGGTTTGAAGGACTAAAGTTGTAAAACGATCAAAATATGAAACCGAAGGGACTAAAAGTGTCATCATTCCAAACTTGTGCCTCTGAATGACCACCCACGAAAAATATATTATTAAACGAGTAATTAATTGGATATAAGAAGCTGTTTGTGAAAATAATTGAAAGATTATAAACTACAGGGGTTAAACGTGTCAAAATGTTTATTCTTACCTCTGAGTGACCTTTTAACAAACCCGGGGCTTCGAAATATTCAAATATACTCTCAACAATAAGTGATATAAATTTCATGAGGTTTCAAGATTGTTATGTATTGTTAACGCGAATTCCCAAGAATTAGGGTTTAAAGCGTCAACGAGGCGAAACTTATGTTTCCGGAGATCGTTTAACAAAACCGGGAGTAACGGAGTTTGACTATACTCCCTAGATCATCTACAAACTAACTAGAAGGGTTAAAAGTGCCTAAAATGAAAGATACATTGCATTAGAAGGTACAAGGACTGAAAGTGACAAGTTTGAAACTTGTTTTGCTGGTATATGGTGTGGTGGCGTCGCGCCACAGCCCTCCCCTTTCGCCGTGGCGCGCGGCGACGGCCTTAATTTGACAGAATTCCTTGGCCAGGTGCAGGTCACCTTCTTCCTTGGCCTCCAAACAAGTCTAACTCGAATTCTATGGACATTTGATGGTTTTTAATACCACTTTGGACACTTGTGAAGATCCTAACACCTCACTAAACACTTGTAATGATCTGGTGTATGTCCCAAACACTATAAATAGGCTCATTGTGCAGCCATTTCACTTGCACCATTCACTCTTCACTCTCGTCTCTCTAAGTTCAAGTGTTTCTGAGCTTTTCTTGAGATTCCTGACCCAAAGGAAAGCTTATTTTTGTAGAAAAGATAGCTAGGACCCTTTGTAAGTGTCTTAGCCCCCTTCCTTAGTTCAGTTTTTAGTTTAAAAACGGAAAAGTCAAAGATATCGTAATTTAAATTTGACTTTCGGTTTAATCACAAATGGTCCAACCACTGTACGAATTAAAAGTGGTTATGTGACCATAGTTAGGTAGGTGATTAACCCTTAAAAGGGCACCTCCTAATTAATTCATTTACCTAGTTAATTGTCGGGTCAAACTATTAAGTTAAAAAGTCAAACCGACCAGAATTTTAAATAATAATCATAACTAACAATGCAGAGGTTATAAATCATATTTTATCATTCTAATAACTTGGTAATTAGTATTAGAACATGTCTAAGCATGTTCAACCCGACAATTATCAATTTAGGGTCGGTTCACAACCGAAAGTCGCAAAAGCTTGACTTTTGCTTTGACTTTCAGTTCTGACCCGATCATGCTTAATCCTTCCATGTTTTAAGCTTCCATTAGGACCACTTTATGTTGTAGTATAACCCCCTGGAGTTATATTACCTGGTCCTAAGTAGTTTGAATTATATGCTCATGTCCGTTATTATGCTTATAAATGCCATTTTTACCCTTTTGACATATAAACGAGATTTTTAGAAATGTGAGAGGAAAAAAACCTTTGTTACTGATATATAAGTTTGTCCCGAAAATTTGACATCAGTGTTTGGTCTCAAACAGAAGTTATACTCGATATCGTAAATTGAAAGCTTTTATTAATTAAATTATGATATCTTGCATAAGTCATGTTTAAGCATAGGTTTTGACCCAAAACTCATTACCTACTGTTAAGATATTATTTTTAGAGATTTGTGGAATTTTTGATCAGATTATAATCTGATCATATCATAGAGTTCTTGTATAATTCGGTAAATGACGATAATACCCTTTTTATGCATAAAATGAGATTAACAAATGATTTGAATGCCAAACCTTTTCCTACTGATCTTATATATTAAATAAATTATTTTAAGCATTTAAGACTGATAAAAATCTCAGATTTCCATAAAACACTCTAATTATCACCAATTAGCGATTTTACGCTAATTAGGTGCATAGTATGGTTTTAAACCATATTTAACACCTAAGACTTATTACCTTCTGAAATTTTAAGTAAATTTTAATATTATTACAGTAAGTATAAGTGATAAGCTCAGACTTCAAAAAATGTCCTTAAAAGCATATGTGAAATGACCAAAATACCCTTTCAGGGCATAGTTTGGCCATAAATGGTAAACCTCACATATGTATGACATCTTACTGATGTAATGTGATAAAATAAATATTTTTACTGAATATTTTAGACCAGAACCTCAGTTTATTATAAAATCTCTTTTATAAACATTAAAATGACCAAAATGCCCTTACGGGACTTAAATTGGTTTTAAATACTTTTTGGGCATATATTTTAACATCCTACTGATGCATTAACATATCCTAATCATAATAACATTTGAGACATGTATATAATTCATTTGGTTACCTGTTATGCGTTTATGCGTTCAGATCGGTTTTTGTAACTAGTTTACATAAAATAGCCGAAACGGGTTTAACACAATCATTAAATCAAATTCCAGAATGTGTTTAGTTTACCCATATTATACAAGTATCCAAACTTGTCGGGTCTAAATCACATTCTATTTCTGTATCCGCTAAATCTAGCGTATCATACCGTTTCTAAAACTTTAAGTTAGTCGGTCTAGGTCCATGACCTAAATAAGATCTGTTAGCATTCTGAATTGGTTATATATTACCATCACTCCAGACTAGAGCCACCCGGTACAAGCTACCTGCATTTAGATAGATTGGATACGACTGAGTTATTTTGCTGTGAATCAAGTATTAGCTCAAGTAAATACTTTTAACTTATTTTCCCTTATACGGGCTTGGGATACGGTATTATAATAATACCGCTTGGTCGGGTATGAAATCATTTAATCGGATTGTGATTAATAAATTTGCATAACCCGTTTTAATATGTTTTGTTTGATAACATAAACATTGGGGGTTAATACGACTGTGTCCTGGATATCCTCGGCTCATTTCATTTGAAAATGGCCACGACCTATGCACGGGGTGTAGGCATACACCTGACAGATGCAAATGCTAAAATAAACCCACATGTTGGGGATAACTCCTTTGCAGGTTCTATAAGTGGTGAGTCGGTTAATCATAACCGGCTTCCAAACCGGCCCCATATGTATGACAAGCATATAAAACTGTATACAAGATTATCTTAAATAATTGTTCCAAGTTATAAATGGTTTGTGCCTTGTGCACTTAAATCAATTTTTATAAACTCTTTTCAAAAGAGTCAGTTAATTGTATTTACCAGTGAAAACTGACGTATTTTCAAAAGACTAAGTGGCAGGTACTACTCGTAATAGGCTGGGAGTTGCTCGGTGTCAAAATAGAGGATCTTGCAAATCCTTAAAGATGCCATAAAGTCTGCTAAACTTCATTTCATACATTCTGTATAGATCCACCTGTGGATTTGATATTACAGGCTCGTCTATAATAAATACTTTGATATTTTCAGACATTTGGGTTTGTAATAATATTTTATATTCCAAGACTTCCGCTATGCTATTCCGTGTATGTTTAACCATGATGATATCAACTACGTCACGATACTCCCCACCGGGCCCACCGGTAATATGTGGAAATATCGGGGTGTGACAGGTTGGTATCAGAGATTCTCCTTAGACCTCCTGAGTCTAGACATAACATAGGAATGCTCCCCTCCCTATTAAGTAAACATTGTTTTCGATTTTTATGAATATTGAATATGTCGCCAAGCAAGGAAGCCGTTGATAGAGATTCTCCTCATCCGAAGCCAAGGAATGCCAAGCTTCGTATCACGGCTAAAATAAGCGTGCGACCGGTTTGGAGGAAAGACCTTCATGGACTCATTCCTAAAACCAAATCTATTGAATTGTATTCAGACTTCAAAGTCCATACCGGAGGTCCCTAAGGCTCAAAGTTTTGAAGTCTGTATCAGTGGAGTCCATACCAGGTGGTCCCTGAGGCTCCCATATTGAAAATAATACCAGTGGATACTATTGATCCCTATTTCTTATCTCCAAGTTTTGGAATCCCAGACTTGGATTATGTCAGTCAAAACCTAATCCGTGATCCATATCATTCTTTAACCATGGAATTCTTAAATTCTACTTCTATAACGGATCTTGATTGGGATACTTATTTTATTCACTGAGGTCTTCAGTGTCCCTAACGTGTACGGTAAACAAAGAATAGAAACAATCGAAAAGGAGCAAGGAGGGCGTTAGAGAATCCTTCTTTCATAATATTCATTATCCTTTAAGTCCTAATAAGGATCTATCTCTTCTGTATAGTCCCTGTGTGGACATATCTTTCAACTTAAGACCCTGTATGGGCATTTGCTATTTAGTCCCTTTGTGGATATTTATATTTCATTGCAGTCCGTTCGTGGACATTATATTTCATTATAGTCCCTTCATGGACATTAGATTTCAATAAAGTCCCTTGTGGACATGGTATTTTAGCATAAGTCCCTTTAAGGACATATTGTTTCATCAATAAGTCCCAATGAGGACGTGTCTTTCGACATTGAGTCCCTACGAGGACAATTGTTTATTAACGTCCCTTCATGGACATGTTATATCATAAAAGCCCCAATACGGACATATCTTATAGTTCTTTTACGAACTTATATTTTCTTTTAGTCCATGCGTGGACTAGAGTTGCTTAAAGTCCTTGTGAGGACATTTGTACAGCAAAGCCCTTTTGTGTGCACGCTGTACCAATATAGTCCTTTTATGGACATGTTATATCATTAAAATCCCTTTGGGGATACGCTATTTTAAAATAGTCCCTTTGTGGACATGTTGTTTCATTATAAGTCCCTCTGTGGACGTGATGCTTCTTGATAACCCCTTCAAGGACATATTTCATATACGGACTATATTTTCCTTTTAGTCCCCGCGTGGACTAAAGTTGCTTTAAAGTCCCCGTGTGGACAAATGAATTATTAAGGTCCTGTTTGAGGCACTATTGTAAATTTCCTGATGATTTGTGGAAAGTTTTTCTTATATAGGTATTCATATCGTCCTTTATCAAACGATCGTTCCGATTTTACTCGAACTTTATTGATCAACTGAAAATTTTCAAAAGATCCTCTTAATGGTATAACCTAGCCTATATGTCTATGAACATGGCTGTGATGGTAAAACACTCTTAAGATAATTAATCCTTGTTAGCATCTAAAAACATGTTAACATTCCTGGCTGTGTGACTTGAGAGACCACATTAGCTTCCAAAAGTACTTGGATCTGTCCAAGCCACCTTCATGGCCTAAATGATCAATATGAATCATGGCTAATAACGTCGAACATGATGTACACATCAAAACATCCATTTGAGATGTATGCCTATGGGAAAAAATGTATTCATGACAAAGATAGTTTTATTTCATAACTTCTTGTCAAAAGGCAATGAACTATGAAATTTTCCGATCCAAAGGATCATTGATTATGTTTTAAAATTATCCTAATGACAAGGCCTTGGTGCCATCTAAAAGTCCTTTGAGACAAGCCTTTGCGCAATATAAAATGTCTGTACGACATTGACAGTTGTGACTTATGTCCCCTGTCTAATAAATATGAAGGATTAGATTCCGTTTAAACGCCAACAATGGTTCATTTAAAACCTAGGCAAAACATAATCAAATAAATTACATACTATCTTACTGGCCTATATGGTTTATTTACACCATGGCTATTTAATCATCAAATTCGACGATTCGCTATGTAACTAAATAAATTATTATTACTCGGTTATGGCCTTCAAAGCTTCACCATGACTGACTCATATGAAGCTCATAATCATCCAGTTGATCAGAATAATAACGCAAGACTCAACTTAACGGGCTCCAAGTTTCAGGCTATGTTAGATACAACTGTAAACAAAGCCGCGGACCGAGTATTAAAGGATCACAAGCGAAAGTGTCATAATACTCCAAATAAGGGTTACAAAAAGGGTAAGACTGGTTCGAACTATAACCAGTCCAAGCCGAATGAAGCGAAACCTAAATGTAAAACCTGTGGTAAACAGCACTTCGGAAAATGTTTTCGTAGGCAGACCAGGGGATGTGGCATCTGTAAGAAAATGGATCACAAGACGCATGAATGCGAGGACTTGATAGACGCCACATGCTATGGTTGTGGCGAGAAAGGGCTTATAAAGACATGCTGCCCAAAGAGGGCGACTAAAAGGAAATGCACTTTGGATTCACAAGCCAAACCTTGTGGAATCTGTAATAAAGAAGGGCACAAAACTTTGGAGTGCCAAAACATAAAGGACGCAACCTGCTATGGTTGCAATGAAATAGGGCACATCAAAACTAATTGCCCAAATAAAACCAAGAAGCCTGGAGAGGCTAAGAAGGGAAATGCCTGAACTACCTGTTGAATGCCAGAGGTGGTACATATTAATAATATCATCAGGTACATTCCTTATCATTTATCAATGATAATTTCTGCTAAGTGTCCTGTTTTAATACAGGCAATAATAAGTCCTTCACAAACCATAAGCTTAGCAAACTTTTGTTGATACCCAAGAACTTCAGACATTAAGTATAAGGTAGAACCTACCAATGAAACCATTGAGACCGTCTCTTCTATTCTCATCGAAGATCCTTCTGAAAAATCTAAGAGTACTCCTTCTTCGAATAGAGTACGACAATATATGTTATTTTAAATATTTTCTTCATTGATTTCTATCAACTGCGAGTGCCAACTATGTTTGATAAAAGCGCCATATGAGGATTGGTGTAACCTAGTGTGTCCCATAGATTGCTTCCATGCCTGATCAGTATGGAGGTTTAATGCATGGAACCACTAAGATATTCCAATGGTCATATTGTACTAAAGTCAGCTAGTGGTATTCAAAGAAGATATCCATTATAGGAATGCCTAAGTAGGCGTCTCTACTTAAGGCATCCATGCACTCGTAAAACAGATGTGTCAATTGCATGGCACAAAGTGACGAACAACCCTGTTTACCTCCTGAGAGGCAAAGTGGAGTTAGGATTAACATCCTATTAGGAGCCGTATTTATTACAGAAGCTCTATATCGGTTAGCGCTTGCAGAAATGATAGAGCTCAGGACTCAATTGGACGACTTACTGGAAAAGGGTTTCATACAACCCAGCTCTTCACCTTGGGGAGCCCTATACTGTTCGTGAAGAAGAAGAAGGATGGATCAATGCGTCTATGCATTGATTATCGAGAGCTAAATAAAGTAACGATCAAGAATCGTTATCATTTGCCCAGGATCGATGACTTATTCGACCAACTCCAAGGGGGCAAGCTTCTTCTCGAAGATCGATTTAAGATTTGGGTATCATCAACTCAAGGTTAGAACCGAAGATGTACCTAAGACAGCGTTCAGAACGAGGTATGGCCATTACGAGTTTTTAATGATGCCTTTCGGGCTCACTAATGCACGTGCAACATTCATGGACCTCATGAATCGAGTCTGCAAGCCATACTTAGATAAGTTTGTCATTGTCTTTATAAATGACATACTTATCTATACTTGTAGTTAAGTTGGGCACGAAAAACACCTTCGGTGTAGTTTATGATTGCTACGACAGGAGAAGCTATATGCTAAATTCTCCAAGTGTGAGTTCTGGCTTCGTGAAGTCCAATTCTTTGGACATGTTGTGAGCGAGCGTGGTATCCAAGAAGATCCCGCAAAAATAGAAGCCTTCATGAACTGGGAGGCACCTAAAACACCTATGGAGATTCGCAGCTTTCTGGGAATAGCTGGCTATTATAGAAGATTCATTGAGAACTTCTCGAGGATAGCTGCACCATTGACTTCTCTGACCCGCAAGAATGTAAAGTTTGATTGGGGTCCAAAAACAACAAGAATCTTTTGAGATTCTTAAACAGAAACTGAGCAATGCTCCAGTGTTGACATTGCCCAAGTAATAGAAGAGTTTGTCATGTACTGTGATGCTTCACACACCGATATGGGTTGTGTACTTATGTAGAAAAGCAAGGTGATTGCCTATGCATCACGACAACTAAAAGTGCACGAAAAGAATTACATCACCCATGATTTGGAGTTGGGTGCCGTTGTCTTTGCACTTAAATTATGGAGACATTATTTATATGGAACTAAATGTGTGATATATTATGATCACAAAAGTCTCCAACACTTATTCAATCAAAAGGATCTCAATATGAGACAGCGCCGTTGGATGGAGACTCTAAATGATTATGATTGCGAAATTCGCTACCATCCTAGCAAAGCGAATGTAGTCGCTAATGCTCTAAGCCAAAATGAAAGAGTTAAACCTATAAGGATTAATGCCAAGAGCATTGAACTAAAGAACAACTTGAATGAAAGGCTGTTAGTCGCTCAGAAAGAAGCTGTTTTGGAAGCTAACCTTCCAAGTGAAAAGTTAGGTGTAACTGCTGAACGGTTAGCACCTGGCAAGGATGGAATCCTTAGAATGAATGGAAGAATTTGGATTCCTATTCATTGAGGACTTCGAGAGATAATCCTGCAGGAAGCTCACAATTCCAAAAACTCAGTTCACCCTGGAGGTGACGAAATGTATGAAGACTTGAAAGCCAATTATTGGTGGATAGGTTTGAAGAAATCTATAGCCACACGTGTAGCAAAATGTTTGACTTGTGCTCAGATTAAAGCTGAACATCAAAAGCCGTCAGGTTTGCTACAACAGCCTGAACTTCCCACATGGAAGTGGGAGATGGTAACCATGGATTTTATAACCAAGTTACCTAAAACAAGGCATGGAAATGATACTATATGGGTCATAGTTGACAGACTGACTAAGTCAGCACACTTCTTACCCATCAAGGAGACTCATAGCTCCGACAAGCTAGCTCAGTTGTACGTGAATAAGATAGTATCTCTCACGGAGTGCCGGTATCTATTATATCCGATAGAGATACTAGATACACCTCTCACTTTTGGAAAAGTTTCCAACAATCATTAGGCACTCGTTTGAATTTTAGTACTGCCTACCATCCTCTAACGGATGGACAAAGTGAGAGTACAATTCAAACCTTGGAAGACATGTTTTGTACATGCGTTATTGATCTGGGTGGTGGCTGGGATGACCACCTACCTTTAATCAAGTTCTCCTGCAATAATAGTTACCATACTAGCATTCAGGCTGCGCCATTTGAAGCATTGTATGGAAGGAAATGCAGAACGCTTGTTTGTTAGGCAGAAGTAGGAGAAGCTCAGTTATCAGGACCTGATATAGTCCTTGAAACAATGGACAAGGTTGTCAAAATTCAAGATCGCCTGAAAGCTGCCAGGGATAGGCAGAAAAGTTATGCTGACAAGAGGCGGAAACCTCTAAAGTTTGAAGTGGGCGATAAAGTCTTACTAAAAGTATCACCCTGGAAAGGAGTGATGCGTTTTGGTAAGAAGGGCAAGCTAAGCCCAAGGTATATTGGACCATTCGAGATCATCGAATGTGTCGGCAGTGTAGCTTATAAACTAAACTTGCCTGAGGAGCTTAGTGGAATTCACAATGTGTTCCATATCTGTAATTAAAAGGAATGTCTAGCTGATAAATCGCTAGCAATGTCTCATAAAGACGTACAGATTGATGAAAGCCTGAGGTTTGTTAAAAGACCTATATCGATTGAGGATCGATAGGTTAAAAAAGCTCCAAAAGAAGCACGTGCCTATAATTAAAGTTAAATGGGATGCTCGTAAAGGCCCTGAATGTACGTGGGAAGTTGAGTCCACTATGCGACAGAAGTACCCTCACTTGTTCCAGTAAATCTCGGGGTCGAGATTTCTTTTAAGGGGGAGAGGATGTAACACCACGAAAAAAAACGTGTCCAATTATGTGAAGACACGTGTCCTAAACCCTAATCATGTGAAAGATTGGGTTTGAAGGACTAAAGTTGTAAAACGATCAAAATATGAAACCGAAGGGACTAAAAGTGTCATCATGCCAAACTTGTGCCTCTGAATGACCACCCACGAAAAATATATTCTTAAACGAGTAATTAATTGGATATAAGAGGCCGTTTGTGAAAATAATCGAAAGATTATAAACTACAGGGGTTAAACGTGTCAACTGTGACAACCCTCATAAATCCAGGTATCCGTACAATTAATTAATATTAATTAAGTGCTTAATGACTGTGCTGAATTACTTAACTGCTTTCTGATTACTACATCATGCTTACATGTGCATCACATATTACATAATGTCACATCATTATCACATACAAACTTTATTGACATACATGATGCACAAAGCACGGTTAGCACAGTTAACAGATAGAACGGGAATATGCTGACGGGGTTCAGTACATATACAGACAGTGTTTTGAGACCCAGTATGGGCCAGGGACAAGGTACTACACTAGTATGGTGTGTAGGGAAGTAAGGACCATAAAACTGCGTCACTAGGTGATAGTTTAAGTGCCGGAAAGTGCCTAAAACCCACACAGAGTGCAGAATTCTGCATTTTTCAGCAAAATTCAGCTTTTTAACAAGCTAGTTACATGCAAAAATTTGACTAAATGGTCCTGAATGCTTTCCTAAGTGTCGGGAATTAAAAGTGTCACAAAAAGTAACATAAAGATCATTAAACGGAATAGCTTGACACTTTAACGAACCGGTATGTAACCGAACAACCGGACATTACCCGGAACACCAAAATATTACTAGAAACATTGTTTTATTATTTTTGAAATAGTTATGATCCCCGAACACCCTAACACACTATATAATGCGTCATACACTTAAAACACTAGACATTACACTTAACCTCCAACTATTATCTAATTTACCATTCAAACTTACATTTACCCCCCCCCCCCCCTTTGGTATTTACGGTCACAAGGACCCCACCACCATACCTCAAGATTTAATATCTTTTTATAATGGATCTTGCTTGATATTGTGGACATAATATTTAGAAGAGATGGCAATAAGTATGGCTTGAGATTCATAAGATCATTTCATTTCACAACACCACACACTTCATCTCTCTCTTACTCTCTCTCTCCCTCTCCTCTCGGCCTAGATAGTGCCGCCACCACCACCACCTTGCATCCACCATCCACTCATTCCATACACTCTCAAGGTTGTAAGAAGGTGTCTTGTGAAGCTTGGTGCTTTTGAATCTTGAAGAACCTCCATCCATTGCTTTCATCCACCATTTTCATCATCTTCTTCATCAAGTGTTCTTCCCTAGCTTAGAGCTAGTAGTAAGACTCTCACAACCCCTTGATACTTCTAATTTTGATTTGTTAAAAGATATGTTATGTTATAAATCACAAGAACCCTAAACGAACATAATCTTGAATCATGAACTTAAAGCTTACATATGATGAAATCTTGATGAAATAATGTTGATTAGAGCATGCATGACACTTGATTGTTATTTTCTTGAGGATATGATATTAATCATCATAAGGAGCTTGCTAGATTGTGATTAAACACATGATCTAGCAAGTTAGAGGATGATTATGTGCTAACACAAGAAGATCATCCTGATGCATGAGCATGAACTTGAATGAAAAGATGATTTCTTGAAAAGCAATGAACAAAGTAAGCTAGTAATCTTATGGATCCAAGATTTGTGAATGATTTTCCAACAAAACCAAGTTCAAAATATGATTTCTAATAAATCATGGTTTTTACTTAAACCTACACTATTTTTAGTGATAAAACAAGTGTGTAAACACTTATGAAACTAGAAGATCTAATAAATAAACATTTTTGTAGAACATGTTTACAAGTTGTAAACATCCAAATCTTTCAAGAAGGTGATTTTTAAAGAAGTAAACACACTTTAAGGGGTAACTAAGTCTACTAAACATGCTACCGAGTTACTACAAGTTTTTAATAAAAAAATCAAGTTCATATTGTTATGTAAAGTGAGTAGTTTTTGCACTTGAAAAGTGTAAGTTGTTTAAGGATTGATTATTGATTCTTGTGGTGATTTTTGAAAAGAAAATGATATGCTTAAATAGCATGGACACCTCCATTTTTAGGGGAAACTATTGCAAAATTTTCTAAAAATATAAACACTTAAAGAAATATATTCTAACAGATATTTACTAGTGTATTTTGACTTTGGTTTACAATATAAACTTTGCCATAATTTTTGTAACAAAAATACAAGTATTGGAGGTTGGTTTTTATAAATAAAAATGGGTAAATATATATATATTTAGAATATAAATATATACATTAAGACACTTGTGTGATTATTTGTATACTCGGTGAAATAGTTATATTATTTTAGGGTAAAATAATATAACTTAACAAAGTACCATGAAATTTACTATCCAAACTAATACCAAAGATCACAAGGGATAAATATATAAGTTACACACTTAATATTGTGAAACTGAACACAAGAACGTAACTTATAAAACATTCCGGAAAATACCGTTACATACATTTTGGTAAATACTATTTTGGGTACAAGAAACGAAAATATGATTATTGTAAATATTACAAAGTTGTATCATATTTTTGGATAAGGAGAAATATATTATTTTTGGAAATAAAAATATATTTTCCAAGTATATTTAGAAGGTATATGATTTTTGGGAAAAAAATATATATTTTCTAGACAATACATTATTTTTGGGACAAAATGAGTTACAAATACATTTTCTAAAGTGAGACTTGGAAAAATATTATTTCGGAAATTACAAATACAATAATACAAATATACATGTATAAGATACCCCATCCTTGGGAAGGAAATACGAAGTTAAATACTTGAGAAGTATTAATACAAAAATATTGCTTAAACAATTATTCCAAAACTAAATATAATTTAAGTTGAAATATTAATTATTTTGACAAATAATTATACAACTTGGAATAACATTAGAAACGTAACTCCAAAACATTAATACTAAGCAAAGGCACGACCCGTTCGTCTAATAGACGTTAGTACACTGTAGGTAGTCGTGTTTGCTGAGGAGTTTTGAGTGCCGGTATTGAAGACGCGATACAGTGAGTTCATGTCCCCCTTTTCTTTTAACTGTTTTCAGTTTTATACGTCGGGGGTGAAATACATGTTACGGTTATTACAAACTTTTATACATGGTATGGTTAGCTAAGGAGGGTTACTACTAGATCATGTGAAAGGTGGGTATAACACTTAAGGCCATTAATCCTCGTCGTAGGACCGAGGGACATGAGTGATAGATCTATTTGGGTGTAGCGAGCCCACACCAATGGGGACCAGGGTGGCCCATAGTGGTGACTATGTCTTCCAGACGGAGGCCCGGTATAAATTTGCTAGGTTTGAGTTTCCTGCACCATTTCACACATACCATTGGCTTTGCAACCCATTGGTGATCTCTTTTTCCTTATTGCTACATACCAGGGACATACATACATACAAGACATACTTTAAAGGTTTATTCATACACTCACACATGAATTCGCTCAACTTTTGTTGATTTTTCAAATTACATGTATTTCAGGGAACTAGTGGATCTGGCAGGTGTATGCAAGTGTTTCAAGCTGCGTTTAAATAAAAGATGTCATCCGTGGTCGTAGAGTTTAGGGGATGTATCCTACTCCTGGACAGGATACATGTTTCTAAGCTCGGGTTTGTTAAAGTTCTTTTGTTGAGTCCATGTGAACTCATTTAAACATGATATGGTTTGTAACTTAAATTGGGTGTCAATGTTTTCAAACAAGTATATTATGGTGTTTTCTAAACTTAATTAATGGATGAATATCCTTTGGTTTTATCATATAGGATTGTTATGATTGAATGCTATGGTATTAAGAAGTCACACCAATAACCACGCTTCCGCAAAAGTCAGGGTGTGACAGCTTGGTATCAGAGCTTCGGTCGTAGCGAACTAGGATTCCTTCTCGAGTCTAGACTACGATCATTAGGACTCTCACAAAAATGTTTTCACAAACATGTTTTCATTGCATACACAAAATGTCCAGATCCATGAAACAAATATTTTTACAAATAAAAGACACAAATACATTTCATATAATTCGTTTATATTTCAGTCTGAGAGACTGGGGAGTTAGTCTGAGAGACTAGCTGGGTAATTCAGTCTGAGAGACTGGGGAGTTAGTCTGAGAGACTAGCTGGGTAATTCAGTCTGAGAGACTGGGGAGTTAGTCTGAGAGACTAGCTGGGTAGTGCAGTCTGAGAGACCGGGGAGTTAGTCTGAGAGACTAACTGGGTAGTTCAGTCTGAGAGACTGGGTAGTCTGAGAGACTGGGTAGTCTGAGAGACTGGGAGGTTTAGCCTGAGAGGCTGGGTAGTTCAGTTTGGGAAACTGGGAGGTCTAGTCTGAGAGACTAAGTAGTTCAGTTTGAGAGGCTGGGTGGGATAGTCTTGGGAAGACTAGGATTGCATACATGCTTACATTATTATTACTTACATGCTTATTTGACGATGGTTGATATATGTGCATACTTGTCATTGTTTTGTTACAGACACCATGTCCTCTTCTGATAGCAGAGTATCAGATACCATAGACCCTATGGCCATAGTTTCAGATGACGAGATGGCCACAGATCCAGAGATGCTTTCAGATGATACTGATGACTTTCAGTCGTTTGCTTTACCAGATTTTGGAGACGACATACCACTAGCTGATGGTCTTCCTAGCGAGGATCTATCTCTTGTTCAGATCCCTGCTCCTCTTCCTCTTGCTGCAGTTCCTCTTGAGGATCTGCCTCTTGACGCTATGTCTGACGATGACATCGATCTTTTGATTGAGGGTCCCCCTGAGGTTGCCCAGGATGGTGGGGCTCCAGTCGATGATGCCATTGTCGCTCCACTTGTCGAGATTCCAGTAGGTGATGTCGTTGCTGTTCCACATGAGGAGATTCCCGTTGTCGAGGCTCCTTCTGACCATTCAGGTCCTGATTCATACGAGTCTGTGTCATCTACTACTTTACACGCACTGGGATTACAGCGATATCCCACCGATACTGATTCTGACACCGCTATGTCTGTTGCACCCGATATTCCACACGGTGTTAATCATGATTTTGATTTTGATGATGAGTTTGACCCTGTCTTTCCTCACGACTTTGACCCTGATCATGAGATTGAGTTTGTCCCCGATGATCAGCCTTTTGAGGCACCTGTTGATCCTGATTTCGATCCTGAGCAGGAGATTGATTTTATTCCTGCTGAGCAGCCCATTGATGTACCTGTCGTTCCTGACGATCAGCTCTTTGATATACCCGCTAATCATGAGCTTACACCAGAGCCCATGCCTGCTCACGATCCTTTACCTGAGCATGACCCTGCACCTGCTGATGTACCAGTTCTTGCACCACCTTTGCCTGACCCTCTACCTGCACCCGCAGATCACGCTCCTTTTGCAGCCCAGGTTGACCCCAGATATGCATTCACCCACAATAGGTGGATCGAGGACGACGATGACTTACCTCCATTTGTTAGACCAGTTACTCCCCCTCCTGCACCCACATATGAACCCATTGACTTTGCCCCGTTTCACCCACACGTATCTGATGTTCATCGCACAGATTTACCAGTCACGTTTCTACAGGATATCCCACCTCCCCGTCCAGGGGAAGGACCATCGAGTCAGCAGCCCAGTCACATACCACCTGTGTCAGCAGCCTTTCCTTGCATACCACCGTTTGCACCTGCTACACATACTGCTCCCTTTGCTACTACAGCATCGGGTGAGCCACTGATTTGGTTTTCGCCCAACACGATGCCTATTTCTGATCCATACCATCCCTTTCACATTGGATACACGAGGGATGATCTGCTATTGTCATTACAGCTCCAGCAGGATATGTTGAGTCGTCGAGTCACTGAGCTAGAGAGGATCCCGCGTCCTCCACCTGGTACTGGTCCATCACAGTTTGCTGCTCCACTATTTCCTTACTCGGATTTCGATATTCGATTTCTTACGATGCAGCAACAGATTAGCTGTTTGTTGCATCTCGTTCATACTCTAGAGGAGGAGTTAGCGCGTATGCGCCATTTGCTTTTCATTCCTCTGCCTCCTCCTCCTCCACCATCAGCTTAGAGGTTTTTGGTTTTATGCAGATAGCATATTTTTTATGAGAGTGCAGCTATTGAGCCAGATTGCACAGCCTTTTGAAGACCACACTTTGACTTTTGACTTTTGATTATTGTAGTTGGTAGACATTTTGGACAGGGGTGATGTGACCCTTTAGTCCCTTTTGATGTATGATATATTGTGGAACATGTAAAACTGTACTTGTGGTCTTGATATATGAAAGCTCAATCGCAACATTCTCATTATATACGTTGTTGGAATTACTTGTTTGTGTTATGACATGGGATGTTATGTGTGATTGATAATTGTTATTACATACGCGTACTACATACTTATATGCATACGACCTGACCTATACAATCTTCTTATAGAAGATGCCTCCACGAAGGGAAACTCGATTGCCCACTACTGAGGCCGAGTTACAAGAACGCATTTCACGAGCGATAGCAGATTACGAGCCTCACGCGCTGAAACTAGCGGGGGTACCTCGAGGAACAACCCACCCCATGGTAATGTTTAAGTCACTTGAGACACATTACGTTACATTTGGATATTCCATGTGCGTCCGCTAATGCTTTCTGTGAATGACGTTACCTGTACAGGTTGTACCTTTAAGCAGTTCTTAGACTGTAAACTGTTGAATTTCAACGGCACCGGGGGTGCTGTGGCCTTTGTTAGATGGATGGAAAAGACCGATTCGGTGATAAGAATGAGTAAATGTGCACCGGAACAACAAGTCACCTACATCTCCGGACTGTTCGTAGACGGAGCGCTTTCATGGTGGAATCTCCAAGTCCAAACTCTGGGAGAGGCAGCATCATACGCTTTGACTTGGAATGAGTTAAAGGAACTCATGCGTAAAAAGTATTGCTCCAGGGCCGAAATTCCAAAACTGGAAACTGAATTCTGGAACCTCAAGATGGACGGCCCGAAGATCGCCGAATATATGCAGAGATTTCACGATCTATCTCACGTGGCACCATACATGGTTAGCCCGGAATTCAAGCGCGTTGAGCAATTCATTTGGAGGTTGGCACCTCAGATTATGAGTAGGGTGACAACGTCGAAACCTGCTATGATCATCGAGGCTATCGACCTGAGTGTAGCACTAACTGAAGAAACTATCAGGTTAAACCAGTTTTCGATCTCTGACCAGAAAAAGAAGGAGACTCACGTTGAGTCATCGGGTGAGAACAAGAGGAAGTTCTCAAACTTTAAGAAGGGTAGCAGCAGTGCTAACAAGAAGAAAGAGTCCCACTTACCGGCTGAAGCCAACACTGGGGTTGAAAACAAAGGAAAGGGTTACATGGGCGCCCTGCCCAAATGTGATGTATGCCAGTACCATCATTCCGGCCAGTGCAGATTTAGGAAATGTGAGTCTTGTGGGAAGGTTGGCCACTCAAAGGAAACATGTTGGATTGGTACTGGGCGTCGTAACAATGGTCAGAGAGGTTATGGCAACAACCATGGTGGGAATGGATACGGAAACCGCCCTCAAGGAGGAAATGGCGGTAACGGAAATCGTGGTAATTTTGGGAATCAAGTTGGTAATGGAAACCGTGGAGCGAATAACAATCTAGGTGGTAATGGGAACGGTAATGGTCAAGGATCAAGTTGTTTTAATTGTGGAGACGTGGGGAATTTCAAGAGAGAGTGCCCAAAGCTCAATCAAGCACATGGAAGAGTTTTCAACATCGGTGCGAGGGAAGCACGCCAAGATCCAAATGTGGTCACTGGTACGTTCCCTATCAACCAACACTTTGCATCTGTACTGTTTGATACTGGTGCCGATTATAGTTTTGTATCGCTAGAATTTAAGAATATACTTGGGTTGGTAACTAGTAAGCTAGATATTCCATATTCGATAGAACTAGCTAATGGAAAGCTAGTAGAAGCGAATGAAGTTATTAGGGGTTGCATGATAGAACTAGGAGAGCACGAGTTCACACTGGATCTGCTGCCAGTCGAGTTGGGAAGCTTCGACGTAGTAGTAGGGATGGATTGGTTGTCAAGCAATCGAGCAGAGATAGTATGTCACGAGAAGATCATTCGCATTCCGATGACGAATGGAGAGACAATTGTGGTACATGGAGAGAAGCGCGATACGCCCCTAAGGATCATCAGTTGTTTAAAGGCTCGAAAGTGATTGCAGAAAGGATGCGTCGCCTTCTTGGCACACATTGTGGATAAAGAGGCCGCTGAGCCAAAGCTAGAAGACATTCCAGTCGTGAAGGAATATCCTGAAGTCTTTCCCGAAGACTTGCCAGGATTGCCGCCGCAGCGACAAGTCGAGTTCCACATTGACTTAGTTCTAGTCACTACGCCTGTGGCTAAGGCACCTTATCGACTTCTGCCCTCCGAAATGCAAGAGCTATCAACATAACTTCAGGAACAATTGGATAAAGGATTTATCAGGCCAAGCTTCTCGCCTTGGGGAGCTCCAGTTTTGTTCGTTAAGAAAAAAGATGGTAGTTTCCGCATGTGTATCGACTACCGCGAGCTTAACAAATTGACTATCAATAATAGATATCCTTTGCCAAGGATTGATGACCTGTTCGATCAACTACAAGGTTCGAGTTGTTACTCCAAGATCGATCTTCGATCAGGTTATCACCAGTTGCGTATACAAGAGGAGAGTATTCCAAAGACTGCCTTTAGGACTCGATATGGGCATTACGAGTTCCTGGTCATGCCATTTGGTTTGACGAACGCACCGGCAGTATTCATGGATTTGATGAACAGAGTTTGTAAGCCGTATCTCGATAAGTTTGTGATCGTGTTTATTGATGACATTTTGATCTACTCGAAGACGAAGGAAGAACATGAGCAACATCTAAGAGCTATCTTAGAGCTGCTCAAGGAGGAGAAATTGTACGCGAAGTTCTCGAAGTGCGAATTTTGGTTACGCGAGGTTCAGTTCCTTGGTCACGTGGTTAACGGAGATGGAATCCATGTGGATCCCACAAAGATCGAGGCAATCAAGAATTAGGAGACCCCAAAGACGCCAACCGAGATCCGTCAGTTCCTAGGTTTGGCAGGATATTATCGCAGATTTATTGAGGATTTCTCGAAAATCGCTCAACCTTTAACCTCCCTTACACAGAAAGACAAAAAGTACGAATGGGGAGACAAGCAAGAAGAAGCATTTCAGTTGTTGAAAAACAAGCTTTGCGATGCACCCATCTTATCCCTACCCAAAGGTACAGACGACTTCGTGGTATATTGCGACGCCTCGCGTCAAGGTTTAGGCTACGTGCTGATGCAGCGATAGAAAGTTATAGCCTATGCTTCACGCCAGTTGAAGGTTCATGAGAAAAACTACACCACGCATGACTTGGAGTTAGGCGCAGTGGTGTTTGCATTAAAAATCTGGCGACATTATTTGTATGGCACGCGATGCACAATCTTTACTGATCATAAGAAATTACAACATATATTCGATCAGAAAGAGCTTAACATGAGACAGAGACGATGGGTAGAGCTGTTGAACGATTATGATTGTGAAATCAAGTATCACCCAGGGAAGGCGAATGTGGTCGCAGACGCCTTGAGTCGGAAAGTAAGAATCAAGCCTATAAGGGTTCGAGCTTTGGAAATGATTGTACAAATGGAACTCTCATTGCGCATTCGTGCCGCACAGAGAGAAGCTCTCATAAAAAGAGAATCTTGAAGATGAATATCTCTGTGGGATGGAGAAGCAGTTAGTACCCAATGATGAAGGAACGTTGTGCTTCATGAAACGAATTTGGGTTCCTCTGTTTGGTGGTCTAAGAGAAGTAATTTTCGATGAAGCTCACAAGTCACGGTACTCGATCCATCCAGGATCGGATAAAATGTACCAAGATTTAAAGGATTTCTATTGGTGGCCGAGGTTAAAGGCGATGTTGCAACGTATGTTGGCAAATGTTTGACTTGTGCCAAGGTAAAGGGCGAATATCAGAAGCCTTCAGGTCTTCTGCAACAACCTGAAATACCCATGTGGAAATGGGAGCAGATTTCAATGGACTTTATAACGAAGTTACCAAGGACACCCAGAGGTCACGATACGATTTGGGTAATCGTGGACCGCCTGACCAAATCTGCACACTTTTTTTCCAATCAAGGAGAAAGATAATACTAGCAAGCTTGCTGAGCTATACCTGATAGAGATTGTTGCACGACACGGAGTGCCTCTCTCGATCATTTCTGATAGAGATGGAAGGTTTGTATCGAGGATTTGGCAATCCTTCCAAGAAGCCTTTGGTTCTCTGTTGAATCTGAGTACTGCATTCCATCCGCAGACAGATGGCCAGAGCGAGCGAACGATTCAAACATTGGAGGATATGTTACGAGCTTGCGTGATGGATTTGGGTGGCAGTTGGGACACTCACTTACCCTTGGTAGAATTCTCATACAACAACAGCTACCATGCGAGTATCCAAGCTGCACCATTTGAAGCTCTCTATGGACGCAAGTGTCGATCACCGTTATGCTGGGCAGACGCGGGTGATAGACAGCTTGTCGGTCCCGAATTGGTTCCAGAGACGACTGATAAGATTACCCAGATCCGAGAGCGCATAAAGGCGGCTCGTGATCGACAAAAGAGTTACGCGGACCAAAGAAGGAAACCGTTGGAGTTTGCAGTAGGAGATATGGTTTTATTAAAGGTCTCACCCTGGAAGGGTGTAGCACGCTTTGGGAAGCGTGGGAAGTTAAATCCGCGATACATTGGACCATTCAAAATCCTGGAAAGGACTGGTCTTGTAGCTTACAAGTTGGATCTACCTGCAGAACTGAATGGCGTTCATGATACATTTCATGTATCTAACCTGAAAAAGAGTCCAACTCAAGAAACAGTTGTCATACCTGCCGACGAGGTTCACATTGATGACACACTCCACTTTACTGAAGAACCTGTTGAGGTTACTGACTAGAAGGTTAACAAGACACGCAGGAGTAGTGTCAAACTCGTCAAGGTTCATTGGAACGCGCGACACGGCCCAGAGTTCACTTGGGAGCGTGAGGATCGTATGAAAGCGAAATACCCACATTTATTCCCCAAGACCCCCGCAGCTAGTAGCAGAATTAAAATTTCGGGACAAAATTTTCTTAACAGGGGGAGAATGTGACAACCCTCATAAATCCAGGTATCCGTAAAATTAATTAATATTAATTAAGTACTTAATGATTGTGCTGAATTACTTAACTGCTTTCTGATTACTACATCATGCTTACATGTGCATCACATATTACATAATGTCACATCATTATCACATACAAACTTTATTGACATACATGATGCACAAAGCACGGTTAGCACAGTTAACGGATAGAACGGGAATATGCTGACGGGGTTCAGTACATAGACAGACAGTGTTTTGAGACCCAGTATGGGCCAGGGACAAGGTACTACACTAGTATGGTGTGTAGGGAAGTAAGGACCATAAAACTGCGTCACTAGGTGATAGTTTAAGTGCCGGAAAGTGCCTAAAACCCACACAGAGTGCAGAATTCTGCATTTTTCAGCAAAATTCAGCTTTTTAACAAGCTATTTACATGCAAAAATTTGACTAAATGGTCCTGAATGCTTTCCTAAGTGTCGGGAATTAAAAGTGTCACAAAAAGTAACATAAAGATCATTAAACGGAATAGCTTGACACTTTAACGAACCGGTATCTAACCGAACAATCGGACATTACCCGGAACACCAAAATATTGCTAGAAGCATTGTTTTATTATTTTTGAACTAGTTATGATCCCCGAACACCCTAACACACTATATAATGCGTCATACACTTAAAACACTAGACATTACACTTAACCTCCAACTATTATCTAATTTACCATTCAAACTTACATTTACCCCCCCCCCCCTTTGGTATTTACGGTCACAAGGACCCCACCACCATACCTCAAGATTTGATATCTTTTTATAATGGATCTTTCTTGATATTGTGGACATAATATTTAGAAGAAATGGCTATAAGTATGGCTTGAGATTCATAAGATCATTTCATTTCACAACACCACACACTTCATCTCTCTCTTACTCTATATCCCTCTCCTCTCTGCCTAGATAGTGCCGCCACCACCACCACCTTGCATCCACCATCCACTCATTCCATACACTCTCAAGGTTGTAAGAAGGTGTCTTGTGAAGCTTGGTGCTTTTGAATCTTGAAGAACCTCCATCCATTGCTTTCATCCACCATTTTCATCATCTTCTTCATCATCAAGTGTTCTTCCCTAGCTTAGAGCTAGCAGTAAGACTCTCACAAACCCTTGATACTTCTAATTTTGATTTGTTAAAAGATATGTTATGTTATAAATCACAAGAACCCTAAAAGAACATAATCTTGAATCATGAACTTGAAGCTTACATATGATGAAATCTTGATGAAATAATGTTGATTAGAGCATACATGACACTTGATTGTTATTTTCTTGAGGATATGATATTAATCATCATAAGGAGCTTGCTAGATTATGATTAAACACATGATCTAGCAAGTTAGAGGATGATTATGTGCTAACACAAGAAGATCATCCTCATGCATGAGCATGAACTTGAATGAAAAGATGATTTCTTGAAAAACAATGAACAAAGTAAGCTAGTAATCTTATGGATCCAAGATTTGTGAATGATTTTCCAATAAAACCAAGTTCAAAATATGATTTCTAATAAATCATGGTTTTTACTTAAACCTACACTATTTTTAGTGATAAAACAAGTGTATAAACACTTATGAAACTAGAAGATCTAATAAATAAACATTTTTATAGAACATGTTTACAAGTTGTAAACATCCAAATCTTTCAAGAATGGGATTTTTAAAGAAGTAAACACACTTTAAGGGGTAACTAAGTCTACTAAACATGCTACCGAGTTACTACAAGTTTTTAATAAAAAAATCAAGTTCATATTGTTATGTAAAGTTAGTAGTTTTTGCACTTGAGAAGTGTAAGTTGTTTAAGGATTGATTATTGATTGTTGTGGTGATTTTTAAAAAGAAAATGATATGCTTAAATAGCATGGACACCTCCATTTTTAGGGGAAACTATGGCAAAATTTTATAAAAATATAAACACTTAAAGAAATATTTTCTAACAGATATTTACTAGTGTATTTTGACTTTGGTTTACAATATAAACTTTGCCATAATTTTTGTAACAAAAATACAAATATTGGAGGTTGGTTTTTATAAATAAAAATGGGTAAATATATATATTTAGAATATAAGTATATACATTAAGACACTTGTGTGATTATTTGTATACTCGGTGAAATAGTTATATTATTTTAGGGTAAAATAATATAACTTAACAAAGTACCATGAAATTTACTATCCAAAATAATACCAAAGATCACAAGGGATAAATATATAAGTTACACACTTAATATTGTGAAACCGAATACAAGAACGTAACTTATAAAACATTCCGGAAAATACCGTTACATACATTTTGGTAAATACTATTTTGGGTACAAGAAACGAAAATATGATTATTGTAAATATTACAAAGTTGTATCATATTTTTGGATAAGGAGAAATATATTATTTTTGGAAATAAAAATATATTTTCCTAGTATATTTAGAAGGTATATGATTTTTGGGAAAAATATATATTTTCTGGACAATACATTATTTTTGGGACAAAATGAGTTACAAATACATTTTCTAAAGTGAGACTTGGAAAAATATTATTTCGGAAATTACAAATACAATAATACAAATATACATGTATAAGAAACCCCATCCTTGGGAAGGAAATATGAAGTTAAATACTTGAGAAGTATTAATACAGAAATATTGCTTAAACAATTATTCCAAAACTAAATATAATTTAAGTTGAAATATTAATTATTTTGACAAATAATTATAAAACTTGGAATAACATTAGAAACGTAACTCCAAAACATTAATACTAAGCAAAGGCACGACCCGTTCGTCTAATAGACGTTAGTACACTGTAGGTAGTCGTGTTTGCTGAGGAGTTTTGAGTGCCAGTACTGAAGACGCGATACAGTGAGTTCATGTCCCCCTTTTCTTTTAACTGTTTTCAGTTTTATACGTCGGGGGTGAAATACATGTTACGGTTATTACAAACTTTTATACATGGTATGGTTAGCTAAGGAGGGTTACTACTAGATCATGTGAAAGGTGGGTATAACAATTAAGGCCATTAATCCTCATCGTTGGACCGAGGGACATGAGTGATAGATCTTTTTGGGTGTAGCGAGCCCACACCCATGGGGACCAGGGTGGCCCATAGTGGTGACTATGTCTTCCAGCCGGAGGCCCGATATAAATTTGCTAGGTTTGAGTTTTCCTGCACCATTTCACACATACCATTGGCTTTGCAACCCATTGGTGATCTCTTTTTCCTTATTGCTACATACCAGGGACGTACATACATACAAGACATACTTTAAAGGTTTATTCATACACTCACACATGAACTCGCTCAACTTTTGTTGATTTTTCAAATTACATGTATTTCAGGGAACTAGTGGATCTGGCAGGTGTATGCATGTGTTTCAAGCTACGTTTAAATAAAAGATGTCATCCGTGGTCATAGAGTTTAGGGGATGTATCCTACTCCTGAACAGGATACATGTTTCTAAGCTCGGGTCTTTTGTTGAATCCTTGTGAACTCATTTAAACATGATATGGTTTGTAACTTAAATTGGGTGTCGATGTTTTCAGACAAGTATATTATGGTGTTTTCTAAACTTAATTAATGGATGAATATCTTATGGTTTTATCATATAGCATTGTTATGATTGAATGCTATGGTATTAAGAAGTCACACCAATAACCACGCTTCCGTAAAAGTCTGGGTGTGACATCAACATGTTAATTCTTACCTCTGAGTGACCTTTTAACAAACCCGGGGCTTCGAAATATTCAAATATACTCTCAAGAATAAGTGATATAAATTTCACGAGGTTTCAAGATCATTATGTATTGTTTACGCAAAATTCGCAAGAATTAGGGTTTAAAGCGTCAATGAGGCGAAACTTATGTTTCTGGAGATCGTTTAACGAAACCGGGCCTAACGGAGTTTGATTATACTCCCTAGATCATCTACAAACTAACTAGAAGGGTTAAAAGTGCCTAAAATGAAAGATACATTGCATTAGAAGGTACAGGGACTGAAAGTGACAAGTTTGAAACTTGTTTTGCTGGTATATGGTGTGGTAGCATCGCGCCACAGCCCTCCCCTTTCGCCGTGGCACGCGGCAACGACCTTAATTTGACAGAATTCCTTGGCCAGGTGCAGGTCACCTTCTTCCTTGGCCTCCCAACAAGTCTAACTCGAATTCTATGGACATTTGATGGTTTTTAATACCACTTTGGACACTTGTGAAGATCCTAACACCTCCCTAAACACTTGTAATGATCTGCTGTATGTCCCAAACACTATAAATAGGCTCATTGTGCAGCCATTTCACTTGCACCATTCACTCTTCACTCTCATCTCTCTAAGTTCAAGTGTTTCTGAGCTTTTCTAGAGATTCCTGACCCAAAGGGAAGCTTATTTTTGTAGAAAAGATAGCTAGGACCCTTTTTAAGTGTCTTAGCCCCCTTCCTTAGTTCAGTTTTTAGTTTAAAAACCGAAAAGTCAAAGATATCGTAATTTAACTTTGACTTTCGGTTTAATCACAAATGGTCCAACCACTGTCCGAATTAAAAGTGGTTATGTGACCATAGTTAGGTAGGTGATTAACCCTTAAAAGGGCACCTCCTAATTAATTCGTTTGCCTAGTTAATTGTCGAGTCAAACTATTAAGTTAAAAAGTCAAACCGACCAGAATTTTAAATAATAATCATAACTAACAATGCAGAGGTTATAAATCATATTTTATCATTCTAATAACTTGGTAATTAGTATTAGAACATGTCTAAGCATGTTCAACCCGACAATTATTAGTTTAGGGTCGGTTCACAACCGAAAGTCGCAACAGCTTGACTTTTGCTTTGACTTTCAGTTCTGACCCGATCATGCTTAATCCTTCCATGTTTTAAGCTTCCATTAGGACCACTTTATGTTGTAGTATAACCCCCTGGAGTTATATTACCTGGTCCTTAGTAGTTTGAATTATATGCTCATGTCCGTTATTATGCTTATAAATGCCATTTTTACCCTTTTGACATATAAACGAGATTTTTAGAAATGTGAGAGGACAAAAACCTTTGTTACTGATATATAAATTTGCCCCGAAAATTTGACATCAGTTTTTGGTCTCAAACAGAAGTTATACTCGATATCGTAAATTGAAAGCTTTTATTAATTAAATTATGATATCTTGCATAAGTCATGTTTAAGCATAGGTTTTGACCCAAAACTCATTACCTACTGTTAAGATATTATTTTTAGGGATTTTTGGAATTTTTGATCAGATTATAATCTGATCATATCATAGAGTTCTTGTATAATTCGGTAAATGACGATAATACCCTTTTATGCATAAAATGAGATTAACAAATGATTTGAATGCCAAACCTTTTCCTACTGATCTTATATATTAAATAAATTATTTTGAGCATTTAAGACTGATAAAAATCTCATATTTCCATAAAACACTCTAATTATCATCAATTAGCGATTTTACGCTAATTAGGTGCATAGTATGGTTTTAAACCATATTTAACACCTAAGACTTATTACCTTCTGAACTTTTAAGTAAATTTTAATATTATTACAGTAAGTATAAGTCATGAGCTCAGACTTCCAAAAATGTCCTTAAAAGCATATATGAAATGACCAAAATACCCTTTCGGGGCATAGTTTGGCCATAAATGGTAAACCTCACATATGTATGATATCTTACTGATGTAATGTGATAAAATAAATATTTTTACTGAATATTTTCGACCAGAACCTCAGTTTATTATAAAATCTCTTTTATAAACATTAAAATGACCAAAATGCCCTGACGGGACTTAAATTGGTTTTAAATACTTTTTGGGCATATAGTTTAACATCCTACTGATGCATTAACATATCCTAATCATAATAACATTTGAGACATGTATATAATTCATTTGGTTACCCGTTATGCATTTATGCGTTCAGATCGGTTTTTGTAACTAGTTTACATAAAATAGCCGAAACTGGTTTAACACTATCATTAAATCAAATTCCAGAATGTGTTTAGTTTACCCATATTATACAAGTATCCAAACTTGTCGGGTCTAAATCACATTCTATTCCGGTCTCCGCTAAATCTAGCGTATCGTACCGTTTCTAAAACTTTAAGTTAGCCGGTCTAGGTCCATGACCTAAATAAGACCCGTTAGCATTTTGAATTGGTTATATGTTACCATCACTCCAGACTAGAGCCACCCGGTAAAAGCTACCTGCATTTAGATAGATTGGATACGACTGAGTTATTTTGCTGTGAATCAAGTATTAGCTCAGGTAAATACTTTTAACTTATTTTCTCTTATACGGGCTTGGGATACGGTATTATAATAATACCGCTTGGTCGGGTATGAAATCATTTAATCGGATTGTGATTAATAAATTTGCATAACACGTTTTAATCTGTTTTGTTTGATAACATAAACATTGGGGGTTAATACGACCATGTCCTGGATATCCTCGGCTCATTTCATTTGAAAATGGCCACGACCAATGCACGGGGTGTAGGCATACACCTGACAGATGCAAATGCTAAAATAAACCCACATGTTGGGGATAACTCCTTTGTGGGTTCTATAAGTGGTGAGTCGGTTATTCATGACCGGCTTCCAAACCTGCCCCATATGTATGACAAACATATAAAACTGTATACAAGATTATCTTAAATAATTGTTCCAAGTTATAAATGGTTTGTGCCTTGTGCACATAAATCAATTTTTATAAACTCTTTTCAAAAGAGTCAGTTAATTGTATTTACCAGTGAAAACTGACGTATTTTCAAAAGACTAAGTGGCAGGTACTACTCGTAATAGGCTGGGAGTTGCTCGGTGTCGAAATAGAGGATCTTGCAAATCCTTAAAGATGCCATAAAGTCTGCTAAACTTCATTTCATACATTCTATAAAGATCCACCTGTGGATTTGATATTACAGGCTCGTCTATAATAAATACTTTGATATTTTCAAACATTTGGGTTTGTAATAATATTTTATATTCCAAGACTTCCGCTGTGCTATTCTGTGTATGTTTGACTATGATGATATCAACTACGTCACGATACTCCCCACCGGTAATATGTGGAAATATCGGGGTGTAACAACTAAGCATGTTGTCGAATTGGCCAATGGCAGAAACATCGAGGCTACTTACATCGTAAACGGTTGTAAACTCGTACTATCCAGCCAAACTTTTTCCATCAATCTCTTTCTTATCACCTTAGGGAGTTTCGACGTCGTTATCGGGATGGACTGGTTATCCCAGCATCGAGCGGAAATACTCTGCCATGAGAAAACTGTCCGTATTCCTCGCTCTATCGGTAAACCTCTTGTTATTCAAGGCGAAAAGAGTGGTGTTGTTGTAGGCATCATCTCATTCTTGAAAGCCCAGAAATGTCTACGAAAGGGGCATACCGCTATTCTAGCTCTTGTTACCGATACTGAAACAAAGGAAAAGAAGATTGAAGATATTCCTATCGTTCGCGATTATCCTGAAGTATTCCCTGAAGAACTACCTGGCCTTCCACCTCATCGATAAGTCGAATTTCAAATCGAAATAACTCCTGGAGCAGTTCCTATAGCCAGTGCGCCTTACCGTTTATCCCCAGCCGAATTTGAAGAACTATCTATGCAACTTCAGGAGCTGTTGGAAAAGGGTTTTATTTGTCCTAGCCCGTCACCCTGGGGAGCCCCATTACTCTTTGTTAAGAAGTAAGATGGCACCTTACATATGTGTATCGACTACCGCGAACTGAACAAAGTGACTGTCAAGAATCGTTACCCACTCATTCGCATTGATGATCTATTTGACTAGCTGCAAGGGTCAAGCTTCTATTCTAAGATCGATCTGAGATCGGGCTATCACCAGTTGAGAGTTCGGGACGAAGACATTTCTAGAACGGCATTCAGGACTCATTACGGCCATTTTGAGTTTCTGGTTATGCCATTCGGGTTAACCAATGCACATGTGGTTTTAATGGATCTTATGAACCGAGTGTGTAAACCCTACCTTGATAAGTTCGTTATTGTTGTCATTGACGACATTCTAATCTACTCGAAGAGCCAAGAGGAACATGAGCGACACTTACGTCTTATTCAAGAACTCCTTCAAAGTTGATAGCGATATTAGCTTTGACAACCTCACACCGTGCCTAGGAAGAGGACGGGCGTGAACTTTTATCTGGAAATTTGGTCAATGATGGTAGACATTGACCAAAAGGACAAAATAACAATTACGTCAAAGTTTCGGTACTGCACAGTTTAGTGGTTCATATATGGAGTAGCTCCCCATGACATGTTTTAATAACATGGTAACTTCATAAAACGATGTTTTTGGTTATAACGAGAAAACCTTTTCGAAAACCGTGAACTCGCCAACTTCATCACACTACTGCATCCTTGCAGGTCCGTAGATGCTGCGCTGGAGTTTGCTTGGAGCGTTGTGGTGGTCGTCTAGAACCCATTGTCGGATTCCTACTTTGGAACCTATGTTTTAAATTACTTATGAACTTCATGCTTCCGCTAAACATTTGAACTCTACTTTAAATTAACTATGCGTGGAACCTTATTTTAAACTTATTATGTTTTAGACTTAAACATTATGTCACTAATCATGTTGATGTTGGTTTTATTTTACTTATATTAAATGTTCAATGTGATTGGTGGCTTGATCCTAGGCAGTCACATACCTCGTGGTGGTACTCCGCATGTGGAATTTGAGGGTGTGACAGCGAAGCCCTTAGCTCATTTTATCGCGCCCTGTGGAGCTAACAAACAAGTCAAACGGTCAACTGCAACTCCTCGCAGCACGTGGAAGCATCATCCAAACCTGTCACGACCCGCGGCAGATATAAAACATGATTTTTTTCATTCTTTGTCATCTTTCGATTACCCGTCACGTCCCGGTACTTGGATTTAACATACTTTAGCTCATTTTCCTCCTCTTTTCAGCTACTTTAATCATTCAAGACCTGTGAAACATAAACAAATCAAATATACACATATTCTAATTAAAACGACACTTAATCCTAACTAAAACCGTACAAACTATACACGATAAATAATGTATTTTGCAATACATCAACTCCCTCTCTCTACCTCACCAACAACCGACCACCACCATCACCACCACCACTCGACCACCTGCCACCATCACCACAGCCCAATTAGATCCGGAACCCGCCACTACAACACGACTAGATCCAGAACCCGCAACCATCACCACATTCGACCTCCATCACCACCACCCTTAAAACCTACACATTACTGCAACCACCACCACCACATTCGACCACCATTTTGACAACCAATTACCACCATTTCGACAGTTGATTTATGCATCGAAACCCTAGATCTAGGTCAAATCATCACCGGCAGCGGCTAGGTCTTTAAGTCAGAACCCTAGCCGCCAATCTGTGGTTCTCTCTCTCTCTCTCTCTCTCTTGGTTCTCTCTTTATTAGTGGGGTGTTGATGTTGGGTGGAAACATGTAGAAAAAAAGGAGGGGGTTAAGGTTTGGTGTTGGTGTTGTGGTGGTTGGTGACGGTGGGGCACGGTGGTTAGTGAGGGTTGGAGATAGGTGACAGTGGTGTGGTGGTTGTGTTTTAAAGGTGGAGATGGTGGTTGTGGTGGTTTATTAAAGTTGGAGATGGGTGGTTGTCGTGGTGGTTGTTTTTCAGAGGGGTGGAGATGGGTCGTAGTGGTGCGGTGGTGATAATGGTGGGCGACGGTGGGGCACAGTAGTGGTGGTTGGTGACGGTGGGGCGGAGATGGATGGTAGTGGTGTGGTGGTTGTGTTTTAGAATGTTGAGATGGGTGGTTGTGGTATTTTATTAAGGTGGTCTATTGGTTTTAACAATCATAAGAATAAAGTGAAATTTAAAAGAAAATATGAAATGACAAAATTACCCATGACTAACAGAGTTCATTGGATAGGGTTAAGTCAGTTGGACCAAAATGACAATGGTGAAAACTTTTTGAACCCACGGGCGATAAATAAAACTTTTGGACTATACAACCAAAATACCCAAACCACAGGGACCAAAATATTACTTTACTTTTATTCTAAAGTACTCTCTTTGCCCTGGTTTGAACATGAGACATCCCTTTAAGAGGATGTGATGGGTACACCATATAGCTTAATAGATTATATTATAATTTTTTTAAAGGGCAAATGGTGTTAAATTTACAATTTTATTGTGATTTGTTTAGTAGTGTTAACTAGATAGCTTAATAGAGATTTTCGTTGCTTTAAAGTTTCAAACTTATGATGTTCTTGTTCCTTCTGTTTGATAGAATTTGAAGGTAAGATTAGTGTTGACAGTGATTATTTGTATTATGTTGCTATTTGATTGGATCATTGTTATTTGTGTAACTGAACTAGAATAGAGAACTACATAATATTTTTCTATGTTTTTACATCGTTGTTATTTGTGGTGTGTTTTAGGTTTTGTAATATTTTGGTTACAAAAATACTCTATGTTTTACAATTCGTCTTAGGATAAGTGATCTTTAATTCAACCCAAAACAAATGCAAAGCTTAATTAGCTATTAATTAGAATATACAAAATAACCTTCAATTTCATAAGAAATTTACACTAGAGTAATAGGTAAAAGCGCAAAAACTACTCGTAACGTTCTTAGTATTGAGCAAACTTTTTAACCAACATGTACGATGTCACCTGTAAATACCCCTAACAAGTTGAGGTATATCTAGTGGAATATTGTTTCATATCAAATCATTTTATGTAAAAAGGTATGGACTATTCCCACACTCCTATAATCTTATTTTCATATCCTTAGTGTATACGGATCGTATAACCTTATACGGCTTGTATAAAATGCTGTTGCATAGAAATAAATGCAGTGGAATGTTTTTTTGTTTTACATGTATACGGGGCGTATAACTATATACGAGCCGTATATAATTGTATACGAGCAATATAATGTTATACGAGCAAATGTGTTTATTTTTGTGAGGTTTGATCAAATTTTTGGGTTTTTAAGATCGGTATACGGGCCGTATAATATTATACGACCCGCATATAAGTTTTTTTTTTGTGTAAAACCGAACAACCATTTAATAAATTTTAATAATTCTTTAGATAACGTTTTCAGTATCCGGAGTTTGTTGGGTGGCGACGGTGGTGGGTGTGTGAGAGTACTGAGAGTATGATTGCTGAAGGTTTTCAGTATCCGGAGTTTGTTGGGTTGTTTGTAGCTAGGGTTCAAAATGCTTGAAGTTTTATTTTAAACTTTTTGGTGAAAGTTATCATCTTTTGGGTCAAGTGAAGCAATGAATGGAGGAATATATTTTACTTATTTTATGTTTAATAAATAAAGCATATTATATAAGTTTTAGATGGTGTTTGTAAGGTTAAATTGCCTTGTGTGACTTTGATTGACATCTGTCATTGACGTCTATCATTGACATCTATCATTACCTTAACATGAGTGTCCAACTACAATCCTACGTTATTGAAAAGGAGAAAATACGGAACGATATTCTTCGAGAACTAGAAAAGGAGAAAATACGGAACGAGATTCTTCGAGAACTAGAAAATGAGAGAATACGGAACGAGATTATTCGAGAACTAGAAAAGGAGACAATACGGAACGAGATTCTTCGAGAACTAGAAAAGGAGAAGTTTGAGTAAGTGTAATTGGTGATTCGGACTTTGTTATGGTTTGGAAGGTTTTATTTTGAAACGTTGTATTTAAGGTTTCTTGTAATGAAAAGTCCTTGTTTTGAAGTCCAATCTTAGGTGGAAAAGATTTCAACATTAATTAATGCCCATGAAACAATGCAACCCCCTTTTGTTACACATATATACCCACCCACCCATCCACATGCACCATTTCACCCACACTCTTCACCTTTTTCCACCGGAAAATCAACAATCTTCTACCGGAAAACAAACCGTCATGGCTAAAGGTTTTGGTATTTATATAATATCCATTATCCCCTTGGTGGTTTCTATACCCACCCCCGCGCGACATGGCGTCTAAACCCTTGAATCCCAACGCTTCTCCTTACATTCCTCATCATTTCCTGAATTCGAGTTCATTAAGAAGTAATGACTGTTGACTAATTGCAAGACTGTTTGTCGGGCTTCCAATGCTTACACAGGGTGATAAACAACGCAGTTCTAGAATCGGAGAACCGTTGTGGGTGGTAGTTACCCGGTCCCCTGTCGCATTGGTAGTTGTTATATAATATCCATTATCCCTTTGGTAGTTGTTATCATATCCTGCCGCCTTGGTAGTTGTTACCATATCCATTATTTCATTACATTAAGCTTGATCTTATTTCATGTTCTGATAATTTGTAATGATGTTAGGTAATTAAATGCATGTATGGACATATTCGCTCTAAACACATACCGATTGTGTTTTCGTCAATTCCACATACCGGTAATAAGTTTTAGTATAATGTTATACGACCGGAATATAATTTTATTTTATAAAACCGAACAACCGTTTAATAAGTTTTAGTAATTCTTTAGATAGCATTTCCCGTTTTGTGGTCGTATAGCATATTATACCATCATTTTTTATTCTATATGGCCCGTATAAAGTTATACAGGCCGTATACAACCTTTATTAATTTTTTTATTCGCTCGTATACTCAATATACGAGCACTGTTTTATGTCTTGTATACGGGCCGTATAATGTTATACGACTCGTATACAATTAACCAACTTTTTTTAATTAGTATATGTGGAATTGACGAAAACGCAGTCGGAACATCAAATATGATCGAACGTATTTTTCTTTTGCATCATGTTTATCAATTGCTCACCTTAACTCAAACTTTTCATCATTACAAATTGTCGGAACATCAAATAAGATCAAACTTTTCATTAACTCAAAGTTTTCATCATTACAAATTGTCGAAACATCAAATAAGATCATAACCAACGACTACAGAAACCGAACAACTACATCCACCAGCAATCAACACTAACCTGGGAACCACATATTCGTGTGTTGCAGTTTCGAAAGATGACCGAATAGAGATCATTGTCAACCTAAATCCACGAATTCCTGCGTCTTGTTATACGTTCCTTGCAAAAGTTTTCTGGGTCTGTTAAGAATTTGGGTGATGACGAAGGTTTGTTTGGGGAGAATGTTATGGAAATTGAAGGAAAAGGAAGGTTGTAACTTTTTAAGATTAACTAGTAACTTTGCAGTCGGTATGCGTTGGATAAGTTTGCACATGACAGTACAAAACAACACATCTACATACTACTCTGTACTTCCTTCGCTGTTTCCGCACGCGCCCGCCCGGTACTGTAGCATGGCAATGTGCGAAATGTAGTAACACGACAGTTTGGAGAAAATACTCGGGTGATTAAAGTACTGCATGCTCTAGTAACCCAAACGTACAATCGCCTTTTGCTCTTGCGTCATGTTTATTAACTGGACTTTTGTTTGAAAAATGGGATTTGTTTCAAAGTAAAAAGACATCAGTTGTCTTTGATATTGAAAATAACTGAAACCAGACGAAGCTGAGTTTTCTTTCTCTTCATCGTTGGTCTTCATCTTTGGACGCCCTGCTCTAGACGAAGCTGATCATTCAGCAAAATCTTATTGAGTTAATCATCTGTGGTTTTTGAACTTTTTGGCGTTATAAATTGAATGGTATTCAGTAAAATATGGCATTTGTTTTTTGTGTGATCTATGGTTTTTTGATTGTTGAAGTTGTTGTGTGGATGGTTGGAGACATAGATCGACGCCGTATGTGTGGATTATTTTTTCTGGGTGTGATTGTGAGTGGGTTTTTCGCTTGGTTGATCTGTGATTCGTGGGTTTTTTGTTGTTGTTAAACCCTCGTTTCTTCGTTTTCATCTTCATCTTTGGTCTTCATCTTTGTTAAACCCTCGTTTGAAAGTAAAAAGACATCAGTTATCTTTGATACTGAAAATAACCTTGCGCCAGGCGCAAGTGATGTTGAATCACAATCTTGATTGTTGGTAGCTGCGGTGCTGCGTGCTTTGGTAACAAAAATGTACCACTGCTTTTGCTGTTGCTTTATGTTTATCAACTGGTCGTTTGTCTGAGTTTTCTTTCTCTTTGATGAAATGGGATTTGTTTCAAAGTAAAAAGAAAACTGAACCCAGTTTTCCTTAATAGTTAAAAGTCGCCTTTCGTCGGTCGGCGCAAGGGAAATTGGTGGAACCCGGGTGTTGTGGTCCACCATCTTGATTGTTGGTCAAATGAGATTTGGTGTTAAATATAGACTATGTGGATCCTGTTGGTGAAAGATGAGAATGACTAGTTCTCTCTAATAGCCTTCTTTCCATAGCCACCGTTTCCATAGGAAATCAAAATTTGTGAATATTAAAAAGTAGGAAATTGAAACCCTAATTTGTGAATATTAACTCAAAAAAAAAGTAAATCCGATGTATACGGACCGTATAACCTTATACGGCCGTATAAAACTATCGTATACATTGTATACAACCAAAGTTTATTTTCACATGGTGTATACGGCCCATATAATGTTATACGACCCGTATAGAATAAGATTAACTGACAAGGCCCATATATAGGGTCGGCTCAAGCACTCTGGAGGCCCAAAGCGGATTATAGAATTGAGGCCCTTTTCGAAGCATAAAAGTCTATGTTTTCTTTGATCCTAAACCGTGCTTCATAAACACTAAAAACTTAATTTTCCTATAACCATATCAGTTATAGTGTCTTTGAACAGTTATGATATAATAACAAACTGTAGACTTAAACATCATCATATTTACAGTTGTGTGAACTCCTCTATCCCTCTTTTAACTTTTTTCTATAGAAGTCACTAAATTATTGTTGTTATACATAATGGAAGACACGTATCAGTAAGAACTGGTATACATATAAAATGAAAAAAAGAAAAAAAAATTACTTAGTGGAAACTCATCCCAAAACTTGAGATTAAACAGCAACATAATATGGAACATCCAACTCTATAACATCATAACGTATGTAGTTACAAGAAAAAGTGAAAATGGATTAAAAGTCATAAACCAATAGCTATCGTTGAGCCTACATGATAATAGTCAATTCTAATAAAACAGTCATTGATGTCTATGGTTGAATGATTTCTTAACCTAATCTTTCCACATCAACATCCTACAATTTAAGCATAAAATTATATCAACCGCTACACCCCTTGTTCGATTTCATGACAGATGTCAGGAAAAGAAAACTCACAAGTTGCCATTGTCATCGGCATCTTTGCACCAATTACTTCCTAGAAGTCGCCTAATAAGAAACTAAAACTACAGAAACTAGAAATTGAATCAGAAAATAATGCTATCAGGTTATGCTTTTTTCCCTTTTGTAGAAACCATATGATTCTTTCTTCCCTTTCTCTGCGGAAACTATTGTTCAAAACTCAAGAACCCTAAAAACATTTTGTGGCCCCTTAAACATGGGGTCCTAAGCAACCACCTCATTTGGATTACATTAAAATCGGCCCATATACACCACGTGAAAATAAGATATTTTCATGTTATTAACACTCATATAAAAAAAAAATTTGCAAGCATCCGACATGATGCAGGAAGTTGAATGAACGTACCGTTGGAAGTACAACACGTCACTAAAAGGTATGGGCGTGTTTCAAAAAAATACTGGTGGTGAAATTCAGAATATTATCTGTGCATCATATAATATAGTATGCTAAATATATATTTTATTGCAATCTTTAAGTCAAAGGTGGTTTCTTTGTTGTCAATCAATACGATGAAACAAATATATAAATTAATTACTTCGCTTGTATATTCACTAAGCTGCGTGGTTGGTTGGGTGGCCATGTCTTTCCCTATATTAAATTAATAGAAAAAGAAGTAGCATTATTCTCTCTTCTATTATGTTTTTAGTTTTAAATTTGGTGAAAGGACCCGATTAGAGTAAAATAATAACTTGTTTAATAAATGAGTGAACATAAAGCATGTATTTTTGTTTGATTATTAACGGACAAATTAAACATGTATTCATTTCGTTCGTTTACATTCGTAAATGCTCATTCATTTATATTTGTTTATGTTTTTTGTTTACCCGTTTACGTTTGGTCGTTACGATTCCGATAACTTTTTCATTATTTATCAGTAATACTAATTGGCCCATTAGATTTCAAACAATCAAAGAATAGAACCAAACATTGCCTAATTGGCTAAACCCTAATTGTAGGAATCTGTTCGTGCAAAAATAAATAATATATTTTATTAACTTGAATTACAATACTGTGAAAAGGAAAGAAATAAATAATACTGTTACAATTGAAAAATTAGATAAACAAGAACATAATTACAAACAGAAAAACAGGTTCTTGGCAGAGGATCGTGTTTGACACGAGTCCCTTAAAACAAACTTCGAGTCTCCCAGGAGAATTCGTTTGCTTTCAGGATACAACAGCCTCAACAGTTGTACTGCCGGACTTAACGCAACCCGAAGGTATACCTTGCTGCAAGAAATAAATGATGAAAATTCAGTGGAGAGGAAGTTGTGTTATTCGGTGTGTTGTTCTGCAGCAGGGTCTTTCCTATTTATACTGCAGGTCCTATTCGAAATAGAAAAACGAATTAAATGGGAGAATTAAATTGCATTAAACGTCTTCAATGCTCTTTAATTCGTCATTTAATTCTCAGTCAAAACCGTTTGACTCGTCTGTTTCAAATGCTGAAATGTAACTGCTCAGTCATCAATGCCTGGAAGCTTCTGCGCGCGCGCGCAAGACACACTAGTGCGTGCGCGCCCTTTTGGCTCAAGTTCATGCGCGCGCAGGTCTGCACGCTCATGCGCGCGCGCGCTATTTTGGCTCACTTTTGTGAGCGAGCAGGCTTGCACAACTCATGCGCACGTACGCTAACAGGTCTGCATCACCCTTGCGCGCGTGTGCCAGCCACCGGTGAACCTATACGAGCACGCCACACAGTCACGCCGTATTGGCTCACTCTGGTGCGCCTGCGTGCTACTTCAGTGCCCCATGCGCCAGTGCGCGCCAACCTGCCACGTGTACTCGCACACCGCTACCACGTCACCTCCAAGATCTACCTGCCACCTGGTCCTTGCAGCCCATGTGCTTCACCACGCGCGTGCGGTCAAAAATACAAAAGCGGCTCTCGGCGTTGCGAAGTGCAAAGTGCGCCATCAAAGCGCCACATTTCACCCATCGCCCACGCCACGCGCGCGCGCGTGTTTGATTGCGAGTTAGGGTGCTCCGTTCGCGAGTACACTAGTGTGTGCTTCCATTAAACAATAAGGATAGAGAGTTCCCACTTAAATACCCCTTTAAGTTTCAACTATCCTCCTATGTGGGACAAGGTGCCACTTTCCCAATTTTTCAGCATTCAATGTTTCAAATACCAAACTTTGAGCATCGATTTCTCATTCATCTTAGCTCCGTTTTGGACGTGGTTCAGTTCGTTGCGAAACTCTTCCAACATAGAACACAAACCCATAAATAAATATACAAAACCCACTCAGTTTCTTATATTTATTTCTAGTCCAAAATTAGGAAAAATGCATTTTCCTATATTTGTGATAAGTGCTATTTTCATAAATTTCCAACTATTCCCCACATGAATAGAAATCGATATACCAAGTTTCAACGATACACGTTCAGCAGTTGAGTATTGTAAGATAGGTAGGTGTAACCTTTGAACCTTCTTTTGTGAAGCATACTTAGCCTCCAAGGGTCTTGTAGACATGGTGTCATTGAACAATCCCCCATTTATGTAGGCAACAATATACATTCACACAATACTCTCCCTACTTTAGTCAAGTCCTCATAGTTGTGTCCGTTTATGGTCATGGAACACTTTCCTGGTTCTGCGAGAGCTCTAGGATTTGCGCCTCCCCACAAATCCATTTGAAGCGACCCCACTTCTCTCTAACATAGGTGATTCCTCTGAACCATTAAAAGCATCATGGATAATTTGGATTTTCTCAAAATCCTTAACCTCAACATGCTTAACCTTTCCTTCATGTCACTGATTGGAATGGACTAGGAAGTATATAACTCCCTTTATTGATTTTTGGGGCACCCCCCATAGTGAATCCCTTTGGGATTATGATTAAGTTGTCATATTGAACCTAGATCTTGGTATCTCCAGTCAACTAGGTTAGGTTTCCCTCATATTCCCTTCTATGGGCTTTAGTCCCATTCCTCTTGACGACTTATAAACTAAATCTCTGCTTAAGCCTTTTGTTAACAGGTGTGCAATGTTCTCCTTTGACCTAACATAGTCAACTGAGATAACACCTATTGAGATTAGTTGTCGTACCGTGTTGTGTCTACGTCGAATATGCCTTGATCTGCCGTTGTACATTGAGCTTTGAGCTCTAACAATCGCCGATTGATTGTCACAATATATGCAAATCGCCGCCAAAGGCTTTGGCTATCTTGGACCATCTTCCATAAATTGACGTAGCCACTCTACCTCTTCCCCGCTTTTATCCAAAGCGGCGAACTCAGATTCTATCGTGGATCTAGCTATAACAGTTTTCTTGGAAGACTTCCAAGCTATAGCCGCTCCCGCAAGTGTAAACACATAACCACTTGTGGATCTGTGATCTTTTATATCCGATATCCAGTTTGCATCAGTGTATCCTTCGATCACTGCTGGATCACGGGTATAGTGTAATCCATAGTCTCTTGTGTATCTTATGTATCTAAGCACGCTTGTGATAGCTTTCCAATGATCCGCACTTGGATTACTGGTGTATCTACTTAGCCTGCTCACAGCATATGCTAAGTCAGGTCTAGTACATGTCATTAGATACATGAGACTACCAATGATCCTTGAGTACTCAAACTGAGCAACACTCTCGCCTCTATTTTTCCTTAGACGTTGGGTATTATCAATTGGAGTTCAAGCTATACTCGTATCGTCCGAATTGAATTTCCCAAAGATCTTGTCCACGTAGTGAGATTGACATAATAGAAGACCGTTTTGGGTTCTAGTGATTTTTACTCCAAGAATCACATATGCTAGACCCATGTCTTTCATGTCAAACCTCGCTTTCAACATGTCTTTAGTTGAGTTAATCATGTTATCAATAATCTACATAAAGACATAAAATTACATAACCCCTAGGCGTGTCTTTAAAATAAAAACACTTGTCACACTCATTTATTTTGAAACCATTATCAATCATGACACGATCAAACTTTTGGTGCCATTGTTTTGGAGCTTGCTTCAAGCCATACAAAGACTTGACAAGTTTACATACTTTGCCCTCTTTTCCTAGGGCATAAAAACCCTCAGGTTGTTCCATGTAAATTTCTTCCTCTAAATCGTCATTTAGAAATGCGGTATTTACATCCATTTGGTGAACTTCCAAATTTCTTAACGCTGCAATTGCAAGAACCAATCGTATAGAGGTTATTCGCGTCACAGGCGAGTAAGTATCAAAGTAGTCTAGACCTTCCCTTTGTCTAAACCCTTTTATTATTAGCCTTGCCTTGTATTTATCAATACTTCCGTCAGCTTTCATCTTCCTTTTGAATATCAACGATATCCAAGTGGTTTACAATTAGGTAGAAGATCTACTAACTCCCAAGTATGATTTTGCAATATAGAATCTATTTCATTCTTAATTGCTTCTTGACATTGAGGTCCTTCTGTGGAGGTAACCGCTTCGCGGTAGGTATTGGGCTCACCCTCAACCATATAGCTCATGAAGTCTGGACCAAAAGATTTAATTTTTCAACCCTTTGTCGTTTGCTTCGTCTAAGCTCACCCTCCTCAACCTCGGGTCGTTCATGTCTTTCATCTAACCATGTAGATGAACTTGGATCTGCTTCATCAACCGTTGTTGATGAAGTCGCATGTGTTTGTCCTAACATAGGAAAAACATTTTCAAAATATGAGACAATGTTAGGATTTGCCTCCATGATAGTGTGTTTTTGTACATCGGGATTCTTGGACTCATGTACAAGAAAACGATGTGCACTACTTTGATGCGCATATCCTATGAAAATGCAATCAATAGTTTTGGGTCCTATCCTAAGAGCCTTAGGAGGTGGTACAATCACCTTTGCTAGGCACCTCCACACTTTCAAGTATTTATATGAAGGCTTCCTTCCTCTCCATAACTTATATGGAGTTTCGTACCTATTTTTTAAAGGTATCTTGTTCAAAAGATAGTTTGCTGAGAGAATGACGTCCCCCCACATTTCTCGGTTCACTCCCCAACTGATCAACATGGCGTTCATCATCTCTTTCAATGTGCAGTTCTTTCGTTCTGCCACGCTATTTGATTGTGGAGAATAAGGAGGTGTACACTCATGTATAATGCCACTTTTTGCGCATAAATCCGCAAAAGGTGAAACATATTCACCTCCTCGATCACTTCTAACAGCTTTTATTTTCTTTTTAAGTTGATTGTCAACTTCGTTTTTGTACAAGATAAACTTTTCTATGTACAAGATAAACTTTTCTATTGCTTCGTCTTTACTCTTAAGTAAATACACATATCAATATTTAGTACAATCATCAATAAACGTGATGAAGTACTTATTTCCTCCACGTGTGGGAACCTCTTTTAAATCACACACATCGGTATGAATTAAATCAAGGGGTTCGGTTATTCGTTCAACCGATTTAAACGATGATCTCGTAAGTTTGGATTCTACACATGACTCGCATTTGTAATCGGACTTGATATGGAATGTTGGTATCATATTTAATTTAATTAAAAGTCATAATGAATTATATTTACATGTCCTAGTCTACCATGCCAAACATTAGAAGACTCAATCATGTAAGTAGAAGTAGAATTTTCATTCATATTTTTGTTGTCGTTCACAACCATTACATTCATTTTAAACATTCCATTAAGGGCATAGCCCTTTCCGATAAAAGTTCCATGTCTAGAAAGAACAAAGTTGTCTGATTCAAACATTAGACGAAATCCAAACTTGTTGAGCATCCATCCCAACACGAGATTCTTCCGTATCTCTGGGACATAAAGCACTTTCGTCAAGGTAAGCTCCTTGCCAGAAGTCATCTTCAAGATCACTGTGCCTTCACCCTTGATGCTGGCGGTAGCTTTATTTCCCATATAAAGCTTTTCTTCACCCGTAGCTTCCTTGAATGTCGAGAAAAGAGCCTTATCTCCACAAAAATGGCGAGTTGCACCGGTGTCAACGAACCATCCTTTTGGGTTTTCACCCATCACGTTGACTTCTTCAATCATAGCCACTTCCTCGGTTATCATTGCGATTAGCGGCATGCCATCCTTATCAACCATATGCGCATGCTCACGCCTTGGTTTCTTGCATTGGTTAGCACGGTGCCCCGTCTCGTTACAGTTGTAACAAGTACCTTGGAAAGGCGCAGGCTTCTTTTTCACAACCCCTTTTTTCGGTCCAAGATTGTTAACCTTTGCTTTCCCTTTGTTGTTGTTCTTCCCACCTTTGCCCTTATTGCCTTTGGAGGATTCCCCAATTTCCATCATGTTGCTTTCACCGAAGCTTACAAAATGGTGCCTTTTTGGGCCACCTTGTTGTCCTCTTCTATACGAAGACGAACGACAAGTTCCTCCATAGACATTTCATTTCACTTGTGCTTTAGGTAGTTTTTGAATTCTACCCACGAAGGAGGAAATTTTTCAATCATGGCTGCCACTTGAAAAGTCTCGCTAAGTACCATGCCCTCAGCGTGGATGTCATGAAGTATAATCTACAACTTTTGGACTTGGTTCATCATAGTGTCGCAACCCCCGTCCCAAAGTAACCCGGGAACGGGCGGCCGTGGCCAGTTTCGGTGGTATCCGGGTGTTTATCATTTTGGCAGCGGAAATTACATCAGGACCGTAGTTAGGAGATATTTTATCAGAGTAAAATACCACACTTTCATAATATTAAACGCGTGGGAATAATCCCAAGTTTTAAGTACACACATTTTCATAGGGATAAACCCTATTTTATTTTAAATAAAACATCTCTTTATTTTAGGTAACTTTATAGCCACTTTTCCAAGCCTTCAGTGTTGTCCAGCTGGCTTCTATTTGGCTTTCATATTTTGTTACCTAAAACACGTTTAAAAACATTTTGTCAGTGGGGAATACTGGTGAGTGAATCCTAGTTTAATCAAGTTAAGTAAAAACCATTGTACAGTATTGAGGGCGGTCGCGCAATTACATTTGTTTCCATCTACTTTAATTACCACTCACGGTATTGTCAACCCGACTTGTGGTCATGTTACTACTCACAATGTAGTAACAAATTTTGTATACAAAACCCCAACATACCGGCGATAATCGTAGAATACAAATACTCAATCACTATTTAATATAATGTTAATCATATGAGGTTTTGTAAAAACAATTTGCAAAAAGGAGATTACTCACATTGCTGTCTTAGGGTTTTCTTTAAGGATTTCCTGGTGATTATCTATTAATTACACAAATGCACACGCGTTAGTATAATAACCCAATATTTACATTAGTAATACCCTCCCCGAGACGGCATTCCAATAACTACGTCGGGCAGAACCACGACAGCCGTTACGGAACCCTGGATCAATCGGGCAGCGTATCTAATACGTAACCGGGGGTTATAATACTTACAACGGGGCAGAACTTCGTTATTTAGGGGGGGGGGGGGTATTATGCTCGGAAATTACTATTGCTATGTGAAAATTCAAGAGAAAGAAAGAAGTGTGAACGATTTGGGACTGAAGGCCGTTGCCTTCTATTTATAGTGTCTGATCGACACTTCCTCGCGGCCCGCGTAGCCAGAAGGTTAATCCTCCGCGGCCCGCAACATAGGGGGAGTAGGCTTTAGCCTTGACCGGTCATCGAACTAGACTCGACACGATCTTGACACGTGGCAGCACCGGGCTGCGCCTCATGTCCCTTCGCTCCCGCCCCGCGTAGACCAAGGAGGGGTCCTACGCGGCCCGCGACAGCCCTAAAATCCTTGTTTTTAATTAAATTTAATAAAAATAAAAGTATTCGGGGCCCGTTTTCGTATACGGGGTGTATTTTAGGACATGTAGGGATACTTTAAATATTTGTAGGGTGTATCGATAATTATTTAGAAGGGTTGTTATATCCTCCCCACCTTGTTTTAGAGCTCGTCCTCGAGATCTACTAGAACAGGTGTGGATATTTCCTTTGCATTTCTGATTCAAGCTCCCATGTGTATTCTGATCCTCTTTTGGAGTCCCATTTCACTTTGACTAGAACTAATCTCTTGTGCTTGAGGTTCTTGACTTTCCTGTCTTCAATCTGTAGAGGTCTTTCTACAAATTTTAATTGTTCATTTACCTCTATATCTTTAAGAGGTACTACCAGTGATTCATCAGCTAAGCACTTTTTGAGATTGCATACATGAAATACATCATGTATTCCTGCCATTTCCTCTGGCAGTTGTAGCTGATAGGCTACAGGTCCTATTCTTCTAATAATCTTAAAAGGTCCAACATACCTGTGACTTAGCTTTCCCATTTTGATGAATCTTTCCACTCCTTTCCAAGGAGAGACTTTCAATAACACTTTGTCTCCTACCTGAAATTCCAATAGCTTTCATCTGTTATCAGCATAACTCTTTTGTCGATCACGTGCTGCTTTCAGTCGTTCCTTGACTTGATTGATTTTTTTGGTTGTTTCTTGTACTATCTCAGGTCCAGATAATTGCTTTTCTCCAATTTCTGCCCAACAGACTGGCGTTCGGCACTTTCGTCCATAAAGTGCTTCGAATGGTGAAGCATTGATACTTGTGTGATAACTGTTATTATAAGAAAATTCTATTAATGGTAAATGATCGTCCCAATTACCTCCGAAATCAATTACACAAGCTATAAGCATGTCCTCCATTGTCCTTTCGCTTTGTCCGTCCGTTTGAGGATGATAAGCGATGCTTAGATTCAACTTGGTTCCCATTGCTTTTTGGAAACTTGTCCAAAAATGAGAGGTAAAACGACTACTCTGTCAGAAACAATTGATAGAGGAATTCAATGTAAGGAAACGATTTCATTTACATATAATTTAGCTAATAGTTCCACACTGAAAGTTGCCTTCATTGATTGGAAATGAGCTGACTTGGTTAGCCTGTCTACAATCACCCAGATTGTATCATTACCTTTTCTTGTTTTGGGTAATTTGGTAACAAAATCCATTGTTATCAATTCCCATTTTCAAACTGGCATTTAGAATTGTTGCAACAAACCTAAGGGTTTCTGGTGTTCAGCTTTGACTTGTGAACATGTTAAACATTTTGCAACATATGCTGCTATATCCTTTTTCATTCCTATCCACCAGAAATTCTTTCTTAAGTCCTGATACATTTTATCATTTCCAGGATGCATCGTATACTTAGACTTATGAGCTTCTTCTAATATACGGTGGCATAGGTTTCCTAATTTAGGTATGCACATTCTTTTCTTATGGAATCTCCAAATTCCATCTGTTCCTTGTTCTAATTCTTTAATCATTCCTTTCAACTTTTCAGTATCATCCTTGAATACTGATACTTGTGCCTTTCTAATTTTTTTATTTAAATCTACTTGTAGATTTAGTTTAACTGAACGCACTCTTTTTGGTTTTTCATGATACTTTCGACTTAAAGCATCAGCTACTACATTTTCCTTTCCTGCATGGTACTGGATATTGCAATCATAATCACTAAGTATCTCCATCCAGCGTCTTTGTCTCCTATTCAATTCTTTTTGCCCGAAAACATACCTTAAACTCTTATGGTCGGTGAAAATGGTAAACTTACTACCGTAAAGATAATGTCTCCAAATTTTAAGGGCAAAACTTATAGCTCCTAGTTCTAAATCATGGGTTGAATAATTCTCTTCATGATTTTTAAGTTGTCTAGAGGCGTAGGCTATAACCTTTTGACGTTGCATTAGCACACATCCATAACCTAACTTAGAAGCGTCACAATAGACTATAAAGTCTTCAGTTCCTTCTGGTAACGCTAGTATGGGTGCATGTGTTAATATTTGCTTAAGAATTCTAAAGGCTTCTTCTTGTTTTGGTCCCCATTCAAACTTAACGGATTTACAAGTTAGCTTAGTTAAGGGAATGACTATTCTAGAAAAATCTCGAATAAATCTTCTATAATAACCGGCCAATCCTAAGAAACTTCTAATCTCGGTTGGTGACTCAGGGGTTTTCCATTTGGTAATCGCCTCGATCTTGGTGGGATCTACATGAATTCCTTCATGATTGACTAAATGTCCAAGAAACTGTGCCTGTTCTAACCAAAATTCACACTTCGAAAACTTAGCATAAAGCCTTTATTTTCTCAATAAACTTAGAAGTGCGTGCAGATGCGCTGCATGTTCCTCTTTACTTTTCGAGTAAATGAGAATATCATCTCTAAAAACAATTATGAATTTATCCAAATACGGCTTACATATTCGGTTCATCATGTCCATAAATGCAGCTGGGGTATTGGTTAGAGCAAATGGCATGATAGTAAATTCATAATGGCCATACCTTGTTCTAAAAGCGGTCTTAGGAATGTCCTCTTCCTGTACTTTTAACTGATGATATCCTGATCGTAAATCGATTTTTGAGAAAAATCGAGCTCCTTGTAGCTGGTCGAATAGATCATTGATTCTCGGTAATGGATACCGATTTTTAATCGTGACTTTGTTCAATTCGCGGTAGTCAATGCACATACGCATTGATCCGTCTTTCTTCTTGACGAATAAAATCGGTGCTCCCCATGGCGATGAGCTTGGTTGTATGAATCCTTTCTTCAATAATTCGTCTAACTGTTTCTTCAGTTCCTGCATTTCTGCGGGTGCCACACGGTAAGGTGCTTTGGCAATTGGTGCTGTTCCTGGTAGCAGGTGGATTCTGAATTCAACTTCTCTGTCTAGAGGTTGCCCTTGTAACTCTTCTGGAAATACATCTGAAAATTAAGATACTACAGGGATATCCTTTAATTCTTTTCCTTTAGTGTTAATGATTATGGAAATCAAATACACTAATGACCATTTTCTTACATAGCTGGCTGCTTTCATTACATAGATGAATTTTGTGGATCTAGAGGGTTTATCTCCTTTAATTGTGATCTTTTCACCCTTTGGTGAATTTACTTGGATTGACTTTTGATCACATAAAATACTGGCTTTATTGGCTATTAACCAATCCATTCCTAACACAACATCAAATCTTGCCAGATTCATTGGGTAAAGGTTTGCAATAAATTTTTGATTTAAAAATTCTATTCTTGCTCCCTGCAAGATTTCAGAAATCATAATGGTTTCCCCATTTGCTGTCTCTACTAGACATTCTTGTGGGAGTTTAGTTAATGGTTGATTGAGAAGTTTGCAAAATGAAGTATTAATAAAACTTTAGTTCGCACCAGAGTCAAATAATACTTTAGCAAAAAATATCATTTACTAAAAACGTACCGGCGATCACATCCGGGATCATTTTTACTTCTTCTGCAGTCAGAACAAATGCTCTAGCATTTTTAGTATTCTTGGTGTTCGTGGCTGGAGCTAGTTTTGGACAGTTTGGCTTGATATGACCTTTTTCTCCACATTTGAAGCACATTCTATTATTAGGTTTCTTCCTGCAATCTTCTTCCTTGTGTCCGGGTATCTTGCAGAAATTGTAGTAAGTGGAGCATTTTCTTGAATGCTTCTTCTTGCAAGCCTTGCAGTACGGTGTAGAGGTAGAACCTACGTTTTTTCCACGGTTGGAATTTCCATAACGGAATTATTGAGTAAGCCTTTGAGCTAGGTTTCTCCTCTGATCCTCTTCTCGTGTACGCACTAATTCATCAGTCAAGGTGTTTACTAGTTCTACAGCGTCTTCTATGGTTTGAGGTCTAGCTGCCTTGACTACATGCCTAATTTCACTGATTAGTCCCCAGATATAACGGGAGATTAATACTGGTTCAGGTGATGCAAGGGTTGGCACTATTCTAGCATATTCAAAGAATAACGTAGTGTACCCCTTACTATCTACTCCAGTCATCCTAAGGTTTAGGAATTTATTTGCTATCTGTTCCTTTTCATTGGGAGGGCAGAATTTTCTTTCCACCATATTCTTAAATTCATCCCATCCCATTCCATATTGTAAACCCTATCACTTCCTCTAGACTGGAGGATAGTGTTCCACCATTCTAGTGCTGAATTCTTAAATAGATTGGAAGCAAACATTATCTTATCCTCTTCTGCACACTTACTTATTTTCAGGACTGCTTCAGTCTTTTCTATCCAGGGTAGAGATGCAACGGCCCCTTCATTGCCCGAGAATTCCATTGGTTACAAGACCAGAATTCTTTATAAGAACAACCATAAGACATGGTTCTTCTTCTTTTGGGAATGGGCACTTGGAGTATGGGTCCATTGTTTACGCTGTGTTCAGGTTCAGTTGGTCGCTTACTACCATTGTTACTTTTATTATCTGCTTCCCTAGCTGTTTTGATAATATATGGCATTGCATCTATTATCCCTTGTGCCACTATGTGTTGGATGGCACTGTTATCCACTTGGTTTCCATTATTATCATTGTTCGGGTTATCGTTGTCATTCTGGTTTTCCTGGTTCACTTCATTGTCCATCTGAATTTTAAACATTTGCCAATTATTAATATCACAAAATAATATTTAAGGGAACCAATCATACAACACACATATTGATAAAAAAACGTCGAACATTGCGACTTACTCTTTCTTATATACTATGCATCTAATACAAGCTAGAACTGGAATTTAAAATTACAATACTAATATGCGTCACTAACCACGAAGTGGTATGTATTACAACATATATTATTATTATTACACACACACACACACATATATATATATATATATATTATATATGTATATTTTTTTTCATACACAAATATTATATATATTTATTATTATATGATTATTATTATTATCACCGTTACTGATATGGGTTCATCCAGAACTCCATATTACGCTCGTCGTACTTCCAGATGAGTCGTTCTCCGATCTGCCTCATCCTGTCACTATTTTCTAAAATCTCCTCACCAAAGGTGCGGAGTTCTTGCACATTCTCTGCACTCATTGGGGATGCATGTGCTGGTACTGGATCTGGGTACTGTGGCATGGGTTCTTCCTGGGGATATGGATTCTCTAGGATTTCCCTAATGTATTCATCATTATCATAGTAGGGATATAGAGGGTCCAGACCTGGGTAAACTACTAGGTTTGGCATGGATTCTTCTGATATGTGGTAATGTTGCTGATAATCCCTATGATCATCAAACCACGGGTCGTAGTTTGGGTCTAAGAGATTGGGTGCTGGTATTCTAGGTATCTCAGTGGGATAAAAGGCTGGTGCTGGGACTTGATTTTCTGGGTTGTTTTCAATCTCCATTGGTTGTGTGGGAAACAAGGGTAATGGTTGAGGGGCTATGAGTTGTTCAAGGTTTGGGTCGGCAGCTGTGGGTGCTAAAATATGGAAGTTTGCTAAACTCCTATTAAGCATGTCTTGGGTGTGAGCATCTGTTTCTCTCTTAGCGGCTGCTAGAACTCGCTGCTGTTGTAACTTTTTCATTCTCTTCCTACGCTCATGTGCTCCCCTACTGAACCATCCTCTCTTTTTAGGAGGGAATGGCTCTTCAGACTGAGCCTTAAACACGAATATCCCATCTTCATTGTCAGCTGAATACCCTGGGAGGGCAGGCTGTGAAGAGGTTGAAAGTATTCATGGATCGATATTATTCAATGATTGAGAAAGAATACAAGAAAACCCCTATATATAGGGAAGAACCAAGAACCTATACAAGCACCTAATTAGGAACCGATAACAATTCCTAAATTACAAGGATTCCTATCACCAAATATAAACATTCTAGAATAATCTAAATAATAATAATAATAATATATACGGTGCTAATATTCCCCCGCAGTTTGAGCGGGAGGAGTACAAACGCTTAAACTGGAGCGAAATGACTGAAACAGGTCTCTTGGAAGGCCCTTGGTAAATATGTCAGCGTATTGATTTGCAGCCAGAACATGAAGCACACGAATGTGGCCAACACGGACTTTCTCACGGACAAAATGAATGTCAATTTCGATGTGCTTTGTTTGTTGGTGCTGCACAGGATTTTCTGATAAGTAGATGGCGGAAACATTATCACAATAAACCACCATAGCTTTCTTCGATGGAACATGCAACTCAAACAATAAATTTCGTAACCAAGTAGCTTCTTCAACCGCATTTGCCACCCCACGATATTCCTCTTCGGCACTAGAACGTGAAATAGTAGCTTGTCGTTTAGAGGACCACGAAATTAAATTATCACCCAAGAAAGTACAATAACCACTAGTTGAGTATCGCGAATCCGGACAGCCACCCCAATCAGCGTCTGAGTATGCAATTAAGTCATGGGAGGCACATTTCACGATCCGAATACCATAATCCATTGTTCCCTGAAGGTATCGAAAGATGCGCTTCATGAAAGCAAAGTGTGGCTCCCGGGGCTCGTGCATAAAAAGACAAACTTGCTGCACAGCATAAGAAATATCGGGCCGAGTAAATGTTAGATATTGTAAATCACCCGCTAAGCTTCGGTATAGGGTCGGATCGTCAAAAAGCGGACCCTCGTTGGCATTCAACTTAGCCGATAGATCGACCGGTGTGGTGCAAGGCTTGCAAACAGTCATGGAGGCACGTGCGAGAATATCCTTTGCATACTGAGATTGCGACAGAAACAAGCCATGGGAATGCCGCGAAACTTTTTGATCCCCAAAAAATAATGTAGGGCTCCCAAATCAGACATAGCAAATTCCCGGGACAGAGTCTGAATAATAGTGTTTAACAAAGTAGTGCTAGATGCGGTAAGAACAATATCATCCATGTATAAAAGCAAATAAGCCGTGTCAGCCCCCTTTGAATAAATGAACAATGAATTATCACAAGCACTATTGCGGAAACCCGTCTGCAAAATATATGAGGCAAACCTAGTGTACCAAGCCCGAGGAGCCTGTTTGAGGCCATATAAAAATTTCTTTAATCGGCAAACAAAGTTAGGACGACGAGTGTCAACAAATCCCGGTGGTTGATGCATGAATACCGTCTCGTTTAAATGACCGTGAAGGAAAGCATTTTTCATATCCAATTGATGAATAGGCCATGAACGATTGGCCGCCAAAGCAAGAACCGTTCTGATGGTTGCCGGTTTAACAACCGGACTAAAAGTGTCGTCACAGTCAACCCCCACTATCTGTGATTTCCCATTAACTTCCAATCGGGCCTTGTACCGTTCCAATGACCCATCGGCTTTAAACTTGTGATGAAAGAGCCACATACATTGGATAACCGGCCTGTCGTGAGGTCGTGGAACCAATTCCCATGTTTCATTTTCCTGTAAAGCATTAAATTCTGTTTGCATGGCATGTACCCAATTAGGGTCGGCAAAGGCTTCAACATAGGTGGTTGGGACGGGCGAAATAGAGGTGGTCATAAGGGTTGGGTAAAGTGGAGGTTTAATCGAACCGGTTTTGGACCGGGTTGACATTGGATGGATGTTATTAGAAGAAGCGGGCCGAGGTGTTGGGGTGGCGAATGTTGGTTGGGCTGGGTGTGTGGCGGCTGGAGTAGGTGGGTCGGGTGGGGCGTTAGGGATTGGGGGTGGGCCGGCTGAGGATTGTGGAGGTTGTTGTGGGCCGGTGGCAGGATGGGTTAAGGGGTGAGTGGCAGTGGACCGTGGACGACGAGAATAGGTAAACGGATAAGGGGCCGTGACATCGGGTTTAGGGGTCGGCGTTTGGCCGAAGGTAAACCCGGTGGGTATCAAGTCGTCCAAAAAGGAGTATGTAGCCGAGGGTAGAGGTAGGGAGTATGGAAAGGTCTGCTCATCAAAGGTAACATGGCGGGATATGTGAACCTTGCCTGTGCTAGGGTCGAGGCACCGATACCCACGAAAATCGGTGGGGTAACCTAAAAAGATGCAACGAATTGCACGGGGGTGTAATTTGTGTGGTTGGATAGCCGAGGTATTCGGGTAACATGCACACCCGAACACGCGGGGGTGATCATAGGTTGGGTGACGAAGATAAAGGGCAAAAGTGGGTGTAAAAAAAATTTAGGCGTTTTGTGGGAAGTATATTGTGAAGGTATGTGGCGGTATGAAGAGCCTTGACCCAAAATGCGGGAGGTAAGTGGGCGTGTATGAGAAGGACCGGATAATGTTGTTTAACTGACGAATCATTCGTCCGGCTTTCCCATTTTGGGAGGATGTCTGAGGGCAAGAGAACCGAAATAAGAGTCCCTGCTGATGAGCAAATTGTTTAAACATGTTGTTGTCAAATTCCCCGCCCAAGTCACATTGGAAGGTTTTTATGGGGCGGTTGAATTGGGTAAGGATAAGGCGGTGAAATTTAACAAAGGTGGGGAAAGTCTCAGATTTGTATTTCAAAGGGTAGACCCACACGAAGTGTGAGAAGTTATCTATAAGGACCATGTAATATTTGTAACCGGTTTTACTGACGACAGGTGAAGTCCATAAATCAAAGTGAATAATGTCGAACGGGGAAAAAGTAAAGGAACTGGACGTATAAAAAGGCAAACGTTTACTATTAGATAGATGGCATGAATTACAAAAAGTAGGAGATATATCTTTATTACATAAAAAATTAAATTTTCGACTAAGAATATCTAAGACTTGCGCTCCAGGATGCCCAAGTCGATCATGCCATGGTAGAGTAGATGTGGTAATGAAGCAGGCTTGTGGCGGAAGTTGTGGTGGTGTGATTGGGTAGACGTCTCCGGTACTATTGTGGCGGGAAAGGTGCTGTCCATTTTTGAGATCCTTCACTGTGAAACCAAAGGGGTCAAATTCAATAGAGACATTATTATCACGTGTAAAGCGTCTAACTGAAATCAAAGTTTTGATAACGGATGGGCTAAAAAGAATGTTAGGTAGGATGTAGGTGCGGTCAAGGATTTTGCAAAAGCCAGTGCCGGACCCTTGTATCAGGAGACATTGCCTGTTGCCTACAAGAATTTTCAGATTTACAGAAAAAGAATTGGGAATGGAGATTATACCTGAATTCTCGGTAACATGGGAGCCCGCGCCAGTGTCCATTAGACCCGGGTCTGGTGGTTGCTGATTGATATTCATGGCGTTGAATGCTGCTTGCAACTCTGCTGGGTTAAGTGCATCGAAACCAACAAGTGGGGCCTGCTGTCCATAGTCGGTTGATTGCAGATCAGCCATGTAGTAGGCAGGAGGGGCCGAAGGGCCTATGTTTGTCGACCTGTTGGCTGCAGATGGAGGAGTACCTGTGTGTTGAGGTGCGTATGGGCCAGGGTTGGGCCAGGCTGATTGTGAAGGGTAGGGACATGGTGGAACATTCCACCAGGCCCATGTAGGGTATTGTGGTGGCTAGGTCGGCCAAGGTGAGTAGGATTGGTTGCGGCCTGAACCCCAGCCTCCATGGTGAAAATTTGAGAGAAAGAAGTGTGAACGATTTGGGACTGAAGGCCATTGCCTTCTATTTATAGTGTCTGATCGACACTTCCTCGCGACCCGCGTAGCCCGAAGGTTAATCCTTCGCGGCCCGCGACATAGGGGGAGTAGGCTTTAGCCTTGATCGGTCATCGAACTAGACTCGACACGATCTTGACACGTGGCAGCACCGGGCTGCGCCTCATGTCCCTTCGCTCGCGCCCCGCGTAGACCAAGGAGGGGTCCTACGCGGCCCGCGACAACCCTAAAATCCTTGTTTTTAATTAAATTTAATAAAAATAAAAGTATTCGGGGCCCGTTTTCGTATGCGGGGTGTATTTTAGGACATGTAGGGATACTTTAAATATTTTTAGGGTGTCGATAATAATTTAGGAGGGTTGTTATACATAGTCTTGTTATCAACCATTTTGTAGTACAAGAAACGGGCGATAACAAATTTCTTTGTTCCCGCATCCTCCGTTTTGTACTTTTTATCCAAAGACTCCCATAATTCTTTGGAAGTCTTGATATTGTAGTACACATTATACAAGGCATCCGAGAGACCCTTGAATACATAGCCTCGACAAATGAAATCCGAATGCTTCCAAGAATCTACCGCGCACTGAGCTTGAGCATCGGTCTCCCCTTCAGCAGGTTGGGGAGCGGTTTCAGTCAAGAACCTCGCAAGGTTCATGGTGGTCAAATAGAAGAACATCTTCTGTTGCCACCTCTTGAAGTGGAGACCCGAGAACTTTTCGGGTCATTCAGCATGATTTGCAACTGTGGACGCTCCCACAGTGTTGGCAGGGGTTCCGACAACAACGTTCACGTTGGTATTTTTAGTCGACATTCTGAAAAATTTCAAGAAATCAAGTTAAAAATTCTATTTTTAAAATAATAAATGTGCTAATTTATTATTGTTTTTAAACAGAATCGATGAGTACAAAAACCAGCCGTGTCTAAGTTCAACTTTGAAGACTACAACAGAAGATTTGGGACTCAAAGACAGAAAATGAGTAGAAGAAACAGAATCTGTTTTGACACAGTCGCTACTTTGAATCAAAACAGAAAAATTGTTTTTTAAAACACAAGCTGTGTGAAGTCAAAGTGGTTTGAAAATCACAGCAGAATTGTTTGTGATTCTACACGAACGGTGTTTTAAGATTGTAGGAATCTATTCGTGCAAAAATAAATAAAATATTTTATTAACTTGAATTACAATACTGTGAAAAGGAAAGCAATAAATAATACTGTTACAACTGAAAAACTAGATAAACAAGAACAAAATTACAAACAGAAAAACAGGTTCTTGGCTGAGGATCGTGTTAGACACGGGTCCTTTAAAACAAATTTCGAGTCTCCCAGGAGAACTCGTTTGTTTCCAGGATACAACAGGCTCAACAGTTGTACTGCCGGATTTGACGCAACCCGAAGGTATACCTTGCTGCAAGAAAGAAAAGATGAAGATTCAGTTGAGAGGAAGTTGTGTTATTCGGTGTGGTGTTCTGCAGCAGGGTCCTCCCTATTTATACTGAAGGTCCTTTTCGAAACAGAAAAACGAATTAAATGGGAGAATTAAATTGCATCAAACGTCTTTAATGCTCTTTAATTCGTCATTTAATTTTCAGTCAAAACCGTTTGACTCGTCTGTTTCAAATGCTGAAATGTAACTGCTCAGTCATCAATGCCTAGAAGCTTCTGCGCGCGCGCAAGTCACACTAGTGCGTGCGCGCCCTTTTGGCTCAAGTTCATGCGCACGCAGGTCTGCACGCTCATGCGCACGTGCGCCATTTTGGCTCACTTTTGTGCGCGAGCAGGCTTGCACAACTCATGCGCGCGTGCGCTAGCAGGTTTGCATCACCCTTGCGCGCGTGCGCCAGCCACCGGTGAACCTATACGAGCACGCCACACAGTCGCGTCGTATTGGCTCACTCTGGTGCGCCTGCGCGCTACTTCAGTGCCCCATGCGCCAGTACGCGCCAACCTGCCACGTGTACTGGCGCGCCGCTGCTACGTCACCTCCATGGTGTACCTGCCACCTGGTCCTTGCAGCCCATGTGCTTCACCACGCGCGCGCGGTCAAAAATATAAAGGCGGCTCTCGGCGTTGCGAAGTGCAAAGTGCGCCATCAAAGCGCCACATTGCGCCCATCGTCCACTCCACGCGCGCGTGTGCGAGTTAGGGTGCTCCGCACCCTTCGCGGCAACACTAGTGTGTGCTTCCATTAAACAATAAGGATGGAAAGTTCGCACTTAAATACCCCTTTAAGTTTCAACTCTCCTCCTATGTGAGACAATGTGCCACTTTCCCAATTTTTCAGCATTCAATGTTTCAAACACCAAACTGAGCATCAATATCTCATTCAACTTAGCTCCGTTTTGGCCGTGGTTTAGTTCGTTGCGAAGCTCTTCCAACATAGAACACAAACCCACAAATACATATATAAAACCCACTCAGTTTCTTATATTTATTTCTAGTCCAAATTTAAGAAAAATGCATTTTCCTATATTTGTAAAAATTGTTATTTTCGCAAATTTCCAACAAATACAACATAAAATTTGTTACACTTTTAGGAACATATGTATTTCTAGTGGATGTTTCTATTGTTGTGTTAGGATCCTATCCTTAAGAAATGTAAGTTGTTATTTCTGATCACTAGAAGTTCTTATTTGTTTTGTTGAGTTTCCAGACATTTGTCTAGCACTACCATGATTTATTAGAGGCCTCCTTTTGATCATTCTGATATGATATGAGTCAGTGGTGAAGTTTGAGATTTCTGACCGAGTGATCGAAAACGTATATATCCAAAAATTTCTATAAAAACGGGGGTTGAAAACGTATATACTCAAAAAGTTCTATACAAAAACTACATACTCTCCACTACTGAGCGAAAAGTTCGGGGGGTCGACCGCCCCCTCTACCCTCACTATATTGCGCCCATTATCTAAGTCATTTTTAAAACTGATTTTTCATCCCTGACCAGGAAGTTACTTTTTTCAATTTTAAAATATCAGACCGACAACTTTATGTCTCTAGATGGCAAAATACTTTTCTCTTCAAGATCTCAGAACTTGCAACCATTTTTTTGTCGGAATATCCCAGCAAAGCACACTTAATATCTTTGCTTTCAAAATTATATTTTTAGATTTGATACTTGCAAAACGTAAACACTCAAAATTTCTCAAATAATCCAAAGATGGCCTATCACCAAATAATACATTAAAAGAAGATTTACCACTAAGAACAAACTATGGAGTACTATTTATTAAGTGCAGAATAATTCATGTCAAATAGTTTAAGGAACCTCTTAAACATAAAAAATCTGGCCATATTTAACATAGCAAGTGTATATGTTTTCTTTTAACAACTCTATTTTGTTATTTGCGTATAGACAACAAAACTTAGATGGACTATACCGTTTTTACTAAAACATTTTTGTGATTGATTATTTACAGAACTAGGTTTATTCACTCACGCGCGTTGCGCGTAGGGCCAATGGGATGAGACACAATTCCGTCAAACACCCATTACCCCTAAACATCAAAACCATCTACACATCAGAGAATTAGAATTTGTTTTTAATCAAAATGAACGAAATGTGAAGTACTAATACCTATACGATTCAGTCGGAATTTTTATTATTTCAGCATATTGAGAAGGAATCTCCGTGGGTCCCATGAGGGTGCTGTAACATTAAAATCGGCCTGTCGAATTAAAGAGTGGTGAGATGGGTTGGGGGGGGGGGGGGGTTGTTCAGTCAGGTTGACCCACAAAAACACTATTTACTGCATTATTAACTAATGCGTTATTAAACAAAATCTTAAATTGAAACAATTCAAATTTAAGAAGGTTGTATGTATTTTTAAACCCGTTCGACATGTTATATGACCCGTTTGAAATTGAAGACAACACAAACCGACCCATTTTTAAGTAAACGGGTCAAAATGTCCACCTGTAGTTTTGCGCCAATTTAATGAACAAATGTTAATGTGAAATAAGTACCTGTGACTTAGTGAGAACCTCTGATTGAGAAACTTGGTAAAATCGACACGCATCCCCTCAACATGTTCCGCATTTAAGGACACGAAAGAAGAAGAAATTGCATTCAGTCTAAGATTCTGTTAACATATAATCACAGCTTTATATATGTTTCTAATTTGCAGATAATTCAATGCTATAGTTAGCTAGAATTAATGAATCATCATGCATTCTTGCTAGAAACTGATATGAATTTTTCATGTGTCCTTGTTTATGAAGTCTAATAAGTGCAATGTTCATAGACAAGGGTGTCTATTATGTCAGGTTGATGGGTTTCGGGTTGAGTTCTTCTACTCTAACTCGACCCATATATGTATTCGTGTCGTGTCGAACCCATTTAAAATCCCGTCGTGTCTCGGGTCGACCGTTTGGTCTTCGTTTATGAACATGAGTAATAACTATTGACTTTGTAACAATTTAAACAATCAATTACTCTACTCAAATGTTTTTTTTTTTTTTTTTGTTGTGATTCTGTTATTTAATTAATTGTTTTTGTTTCTCTATCTCTCATTCCAAATTTCAGTGGGTTTATATATTTAACTTAACTACAATCTGATGCACACATTAGATCAAAGTGTATGGGTTCTAATGGTTTGTGAGTGTTGTGTGCTTACCTGTTCACCGGAATCTTCGCCTGCCCGTTCACCGAATCCTCGCCGGAAACTCACCGGACGTTACCTACTCATCCAATCAACATTAGTCGTTGGATTAAGGTTCAGGGACAGCCGATCTAACCAAATAGCGAACATGCAATAGTAAAGGGCTTACCGGAAGTTGATCGAAACCCTAACCGCCTGACCGTCATCAGTGTAAGAGCTGGCGCAGCATCCGATCTAGCATACCTCCGGCCGTCGTCTCTTATCCGATCTCTCTCCTCTGGCCGTAGTTTGTCTTCCTTCCTTCTCTTCTCCGATCTCTCTCTTTCCTCCGGCCGTCGTTTGCAGCATTCTCTCACTCTAAGGCGGTGGAGTGCTCCCTGCTCTAACATCTGTCTCTCTATATCGCATATGTGAGATGAAGGATAGGTAGCAGGAGGTGGAAAGTGGTATGAAAACCCTAAAATGCCCTATGTTACTGTTGATTGCGTTTGATTTTTAATATGTGTATAATTTGTTAGAAAGTAACCTACTCACAGTAGTTCTCAATATTTGGAAACAAATATCATCTTGTATTCAAAGCATAAACTAACACTAAGTTGGATAAATTATCTACTATGGTTAAAAAAATATTTATAAGCTTCTTTAGTGGTCATTTTAAATGGTCCTTGACGACGGGCCAACCGGTTGCCCAATTTGACCCGTCTTGGGCTTTCCTCATGTAGGCCCAACCAGTAAAGGCCCAATAGTAATACTTGTCTCTTAAGGGACTTGTGCATATGAGCGGGAAAAAGATCTTCAAGAGAACAAGGGCATTTAATGCCTGTCTGATAAGAATAGCATCGCCGGCAACATGGTACCTCTAAACTAGCCTCATTAAATGAAGCCAGTGATTCTGCCATTGGGGCTCAGACACGTGTCTGAGTCCCCCAAAGCTGATCAGAGACCGTTAGTTCCTCTCGGTATCTCTCCATCAAGAAGATAAGCCATCTTGGCTATATAAGGAAGGTAAAAAAAAGAAGGATCAAAGGTAACTCACTTAATGCTCTGCATCACCATTTATTCCGATCACTATTCCCCCACATTAAATATCCACACTTGTATTTGATTCACACCATACAGAGAACATTCCGGTGATCATACTCATCGGAATAAGTTACTCTCTTACTTTCCGGCAAGTTTACGTACTCTCACGCCGGAGCTTGGTCACGGATCCCCCTCCCGGGGGCCCTCCGTGACGAGGCTAACGGTTTCCTTTTTTGTAGAAAGCAAAGGCTGGAGTGTTACGACGTCAGCGAAGACCTTTTGAACGTCATCCAGGGATTTGGGGATTCGACATTGGCGCCATCCGTGGGACAGTTCAGTCCGGCTGATTTTTCCCACTCAAAATCATCGGCGTTGTAATAACCCAATCTGCGAGAGAGAGCATGGCAACACCACCGAGTTCACGGACCATCCAGACGGTGCAAAGTACCATGACAGGGTCACAATGGAAGACATTACTCACGAAGAAGAAAACGAGAACCACGAAAAGGGAAGAAAACATCACCCCGGATTTCGTTGCCATGCACAGGGAAGAAATAAAAAAGCATCTCGGGGACCTAGAAAGACAGGAGAGGCTTGAGAGCCTCAACGCCATATTATCTTTCGACAAACCACCCAACAAGGGGGAAACGGGTCCTCGGAGCAAGGGCGATTGCCCAGACCCTCTAGAAACTTTCATAACAGCCCTCAGGCAGATGTCGTCAGAAGAGAGAGAGGATCTAATCACAGTAAAAGAACCGAAGGGAAAAGGAAAAGGAAAAGAAAAGGAAGACCAAAAGGACAGCGGTTTGGATCAACCCTACCTTCCTCGAGACTTAGCTGAGATCGCAAAGTTTACCAAATGAATCGCTGAGGCACCCATGCCCCACAAGCTCAAGTTACCCTTGAACTTCGACAGATATGACGGGAAACGGGACCCGGAGGATCACCTTCATGCCTTCAAGGGTGCGGGACAGCTAGGACGATGGCCCATGCCTGTTTGGTGTCACATGTTCGTACAAACCTTAACGGAGGGAGCCAGGCTCTGGTTTGACAGCCTTCCCCCCGGAGGAATCGATAGCTATGAGGAACTAAGTGAGAAGTTCCTAAGAAACTTCGGTCAACAGAGAAAGGTGGTCAAAAACCCAAACGAAATCATGTATATAAGGCGGAGAGATAATGAACGAATAGATCAATACATGGAAAGGTTCGTTAAAGAAAGCATGAACATCAAAGACGTCTCAGAGGTCATGAAGATTAGCAGCTTCATCAATGGACTGAAGCATGCACAATTATGCGAGAAGTCAGGAGAGGAGTTCCCACACACGTTCGATAATCTTATGGATAGGGTCAGGGCCTTCGTCAGGGGAAAAGACATAGTCAGCAAGGCTAAGCAGATGGACGTCCCGGCCCGAAGAAGCAATCCTTCTCCAAAACCTCCAGAAAAAGGTACACCATACTCACCAAAACCAACTTTTGACAAAATATTGCATGACAAGGTAAGACCCACATACTCCCCATATAGACCTCGGGGCAGGGGGTCACTTCCTTACTCCGATAGCTTCACCTCTCTCACCAAAACCCCGAGTGAGATACTGGCCACTGAGAGGGTGAAAAGTTCTTTTCCAAGGCCACCTCCAATAAAACCAGGACCGAAGGCACAGCCAAATGAATATTGCGACTTCCACAGGGGCTATGGCCATAAAACTGATGATTGTATGTACCTAAAGAGGGAAATAGAAGCCGCGGTAAAAACAGGTAAATTGGCTCACTTGATTAAAGAAATCAAAGAGGGAGGAGGAGATCGTAAGGGAAAAGGTGCGAGGGAGCCAGGAAGGGCAGACGTAGATATGATCAGGCGAAGGGATGAGTTTAACACCACTAGGAGTGTAAAAGCTAGGGTCCTGGGCCCCCCAGACCACATGAAATCTCCCATACCGATGCCACACCTGGAGGAACACGAGGTGCAAAGGCTCCCCCTCATTATTTCGGCCATCATAGCCGGACATAAGGTAGCCAGGATACATGTAGACGGGGGAAGTGGAGTAGAAGTAATATATGAACACTGTTTCCTGAGGTTTGACAGGGATGTGAGGGACATACTTGAGGAAGACTCGACTCCCCTCGTTGGTTTCAACAATAGCGTATCTCACCCCCTGGGAAAGATTAGGATCCCATTCACCGTCGGAGTAGGAGACCGTGTCCGAACCATAACTCTCACTTTCACGGTGGTCCGGGCACCCTCAAAATACAATGCAATCCTAGGAAGGCCGGGGATTGGTGATCTACAAGCACAGGCTTCAACCCCACATGGAGCTTTGGTATTCCAAACACCGAAGGGCTTGGCTTGGGTAAAGTATTCGTACGAAGTAGTGTCTTCTGTTTCTGAGGGGGAAGTGCCTGAGAAGCCTCAAAAAGAAGGAATAGAAGAATGGGTCCTTTGCGACAGATTCCCGGAGCAAACAGTTAAAGTGGGAAGCCACCTCAGCGACAAATGCAAAAGTACTCTCAAGGAATTACTTCTCTTCAACATAGACGTATTCGCATTTCAACACGGGGACATAACTGGGATTCTGAGAAGTCTGACTGAACACCGGCTTAATACGTACACCTGGGTGCAACCGGTAAAGCAAAAGAAACGGAGCATGGGCCCCAACAAGAGAAGGGCTGCATGTGAAGAAACCAGGAAGCTACTCAGAGCGGGGATAGTAAGGGAGGTGAAATACCCTTCCTGGGTAGCCAACCCAGTCATGGTCAAGAAAAATGATGGAGGATGGAGGATGTGCATAGACTTCCAGGACCTGAATAAAGCGTTCCCCAAGGACTGCTATCCCCTCCCGGAGATAGACGTCTAGGTGGATTCCCTATCTCAGTACCCCCTGAAGTGTTTCGTCGATGCATATAAAGGGTATCACCAAATACAAATGTCACTGGAGGACTAGGAGAAGACTGCATTCATCACGGATAAGGGGACCTTTTGTTACACTAAAATGCCCTTCGGACTGAAAAACGTAGGGTCCACTTACCAGAGGTTCATGAATACCCTCTTCAGGGAGCAACGGGGACGAAACTTGGAAGTATACGTCGATGACATTGTCATAAAAATACTCACAGAGATGGCCATGATAGAAGACATAGCTGAGACCATGCGGACCATGCAAGATGTGAACATGAAACTAAACCCAGGAAAATGCTGCTTCGGGGTAGAGGAAGGAAGATTCCTGGGAGTAGTGGTCACCAAGGGAGGGATCAAGGCCAATCCGGAGAAGACCCAAGCTGTGACCGAAATGCGATCCCCCCGGTCCATAAAAGACATTCAACAACTAAACAGGAGACTGATTGCCCTGAACCGTTTCTTGACAAAGGTAGCTGACAGAACTCTCCCATTCATGAAAGTGCTGAAGGATTGTCTCCAGACAGACAAGTTCAGATGGACCCCAGAAGCTGAGACAGCTTTCCGGGAAATGAAAGACTACATCTGTAAGCTCCCAACCTTAGCCACTCCGGTCCCTGGAGAGGACTTGCTCCTGTATTTGTCTGCTTCAAAGACAACCATAAGTGCAGTAATGATGGTGGAGAGGGAGGAAAAGCAGATCCCTATATACTTCATAAGCAGAACCCTTAAGGGTCCTGAGGAACGTTACATGCCTCTGGAGAAGCTAACCCTGGCACTTGTCTTTGCGTCCCGAAGACTTAGAAGATATTTCCAGGCACATAAAGTTACATTAATGACAGATCAACCGCTCCAAAAGGTGCTCAGGAGACCAGAGCTGTCGGGCCGGCTGGCCAAGTGGGCAGTTGAGCTGGGGGAACACTCCTTAGAATACAAAGCCAGAACAGCAATGAAGGGACAAATACTGGCTGACTTCCTGGCTGAAGTCCCGGAGGATGAGGAAAAGGAACTCTTAAAGTGGGAAGCCCTGGAGAGGGAAGAAAAGGAGAAAGAGGGTGAAGCAGTGTGGAAGCTACTCACAGATGGGGCTTCAAGCGAAGAAGGAAGTGGAGCAGGCATCACATTGATCAGCCTTGAGAGAGTCGAACTAACGCACGCCATCAGGCTAGACTTTGAGAACACCAACAACACGGCGGAATACGAAGCCCTTTTGGCAGGGTTAAGGTTGGCTAAGAAGGTAAAAGCAAGGCACATGGAAGCCAGTACTGACTCACAGCTAGTAGTCAAGCAGTTCCATGGGGAATACGAGGCTAAGGATAGCACAATGGCCCGATACGTGGCCAGGGTGAAAGAGACGGCCAAGGCCTTCAAGACCTTCAAGCTGGAATACATCCTCCGAGGGAGAAACAGAAAGTCTGATGCTCTTAGCAAGTTAGCCTCCGTAGCCTTCGATCACCTATCAAGAGAAGTCAAGGTGGAGGTCTTAACCTCCCCTTCCATCGACGCAGAAGAAATAGCTACAATCGAAAGCGCCCAAGAGACTTGGATGACACTGATTGTAAAATTCCTCAAAGAGGGAATACTACCCGAGGGTGACTAGGCAGCCCGGAAGATAAGGGTCAAAGCTTTACAATACGAGTTAATTGATGGGGAACTTTATCGGAGGTCCTACTTGGGGCCATCACTGAAATGTGTCGATAGTGAAGAAGCCAGGTACGTGATTAGAGAGATACACGAAGGTATTTGTGGCATGCATTCTGGGCCAAGGACAGTGGTGGCAAAAGCAATGAATGCGGGATTTTATTGGCCTAGGATGTATGGGACAGCATCAGAAGAAATCAAGAAATGTGACAACTGCCAGGTCCATGCACCCATGACACACCACCACAAGCACCCAATGATACCCGTGTCGACATCTTGGCCCTTCCAGAAGTGGACCATTGACATCATCGGGCCATTTCCAGAGGGCCCAGGAGGGGTTAAATATGTGGTGGTCGCTATTGACTACTTTACCAAGTGGGTCGAGGCAAGACCCCTGGCAAAGATTACGGGAGAACAAATGAGGCGATTTGTGCTGGACAACATCATATGCAGATATGGAGTGCCAAAAGAGCTAGTGAGTGACAACGGTGTTCAATTTGCAGGAAAGTCCTTTAGTCCATGGTTTCAGATGCATATACACCAAGTGTTCACCTCCATCACCCATACCCAGAGCAACGGGTTAGTAGAAAGGGTAAAGCAAAGTGTAATCAAGGGGACGAAGGGGAGGCTAGGAAGGAAGCAAAAGGGGTGGCTGGAAGAACTGCCTTTCGTTTTATGGGCATATAGGACCACCCCCAAAGACTGCAACGGGGAAACCCTTTTCAGCTTGACCTACGGGATGGAGGCTGTCATCCCAGCTGAAATAGGGTCCCCAACTGCAAGGATGAAGCTAAGAGAAGCCGAGAACGAACAAGACCTCCGGATGAATCTAAACTTGCTCGAAGAAAGAAGAGAGATAGCAGTAGTAAGGGAAGCCAAGTATAAAAAACAGCTGGAAAGCTATTACAACGCCAAGATGAAAAAGCTCAACCCCGTGCCCGGAGACTTGATCCTGAGGGCAAACGAAGCCAGCTTGCAGGAAAGCACCGGAAAGTTGGGGCCCAACTGGGAGGGACCCTACCGGGTCACCTGGGGGAATGGCAAAGGAAGCTGCAAACTGGAAATGCTTCAAGGCAAGGAATGTCACACCCTGACTTTTGCGGAAGCGTATGATGTGTGACTAGCTTGTTATCATTGCATTCAATAGTAATAAACAACTACATGATCAAAACGATGTTCATCCATTCATGAAAATTTGAGTATTACAAACACTTGTTATTTAAGTTTTCAAAACACGACCCTTGGCAAGGTTACAATTTAACAAAAGTGGATGACATCTAAACTTGTAGTCTACTTCTAGTTACGACACTTGCGCCCAAGATCCATCCTGTCACCTGAAATACATGTAATTTTGGAAAACATCAACATAAAGTTGAGCGAGTTCATGCATTTTTGTATTTCACGTTTTTATACTTTGTATGAAAACATAGTATGTGTCATGTATAATTCAAGTCTTTCTTGAGTACCCCACGTACTCAAGTATAATTCCCGTTTTCTTGAGTACCCCACGTACTCAAGTATCATTCGGGTTTTCTTGTGTACCCCACGTTTTAAATGATTGTTTATACAAGGACATTAAGGCATGTGAGGACATATGGAGCATTAGTGTTGGCTCCTTTAAGGCATGTGAGCATATGGAGCATTAGTATATTCTCCCTCTAACTATGTCGATTTCCCTCGGCTGTGTTGATTAACCTCGACTGTGTCAATTTCCCTTGACTGTGTCGATTACCCTCGACTGTGTCGATTACCCTCGACTGCGTCGATTTCCCTCGACTGGGACACCGAAGCACTCAAGTGGTCACATAAGGACCATGAGTGGGGCTCGGCCGTACCCGTTAGATCTAACCCTCGTCCCTAATTAAGTATTAATGGCATCTCAATATCTAGTTTAAGCTCACATGATCTAGTATTTTCTAGGCTTTTCTTAAAGCTCATCATATTGCACTCACCACGAGTGCTTCTCGTATTCTCAAATCATATTGCACTCGGTTCTCGTTCTCACCAAGAGTGCTTCTTGTATTCTCAAATCATATTGCACTCGGTTCTCGTTCTCACCAAGAGTGCTTCTTGTATTTTTACCCTTTGTAAAAATTATAATATTTGTAACATGTATTTCACCCCCGAGAGTTATAAAAACAAAACAGTTAAAGAAAAGGGGGAGCATGAACTCACAACTTTGCGTTCCTGTGCGTCGTAAACTTCACCGGATTTGCTTAATTAACATCGTAACCGATACGCGTTTTCTTAACGTTAGTCACTAGACTTGCGTCGCACAAGTACAGTCACTCTCTTTTGTATATATTCTTGTGTTAAAAATATTCTATATTTTTAACTGCGTATCTTACTTATATTATTTTCTCTAAAATTAATATAAGTATCTCGTGTTTTGCACTTTGCACCCGAATTATGTATCTTGTATGTTGTATGTGTATTTTTATGTTTATACCCCTCATGAGTATTTAGTGTATTTTTAAGTCTTAATACACTAGCACGTATAACACATACTATATACACTTAGCACAAAAGTTGGTGATAAAATAATATATATATTTTTCTCTCAAAAATATACATACTTATATCCATTTTTATTCTTAAAGAAATCCTCATTTCTTATCACCAAAAATTAGGGAAACCTTGGTAATACTTTTAAATACATTTTTAGGGAATAAGTTTCTCAAAAACTTATATTTTTCTAAGTGTCAAAATTTATAAAAATTTCGACAGAGTTTCCCCTAAAAATGGAGGTTTCCCATGTTTTCAAAACATGTGTTTATTTTCTTTTAAATCGTCAATAATCATCAACAACAATAATCATCAATCAACAATCACTAATTTCTCCATTTCATGAACTTGAATATTTACAAAAATGTGTAGTAATTTACTAGCACATTTAGTAAGCCTTGTTATCTTTAAAAATAAGTTTAATTTCTTAAAAACTTTATCTTTAAAGAATATGAAGTTTCACAACTTCTAGTCGGTTTTTACGAAAATTATTTCTTTGTTAAAACTTTTGTTAGACAAGTGTCCACACACTTGTTTGTTCATAAAAACACCTCTACTTTATGAAAGATCCGGTTTTAAAACATGGTTTTGTCTTACAGTTGGTCTTTCGAAAATACCACTTGTAGATCTTTAGATCTACTAGTTTAGAACTTCATTTCGTAAGAAAAATCGATTTTACACAAGTTCATGTTTAGTGTGTAGTAGAGTTTCATCATTTAACCCTTTTCATTCTTAACATATTCTATGTCATGTTTCATGAACATGACTAATCCGGGTTAGATGATGATCCGAGCTACCACAACATAGATCGGCACTAAATAATCACCACAAAACAAGTCTTACAAGTTTTACACCATTATATTTCTTTTATCCAACAAGTTCATCATTTTTATAAGACTTTAAACTTTGATCTTATATATTCATGACTTTTATCCGACAAATCTCTTATTAACCACTCTAAACAAGAACAAGAGGATGTTTTAGAACACTTACTACTAGCTCGAGGCTAGGGAAGAAACTAGACGAAAAATTGGTGGATAAAAGCAAACGGTTGAGGTTCTTCAAATTCCGAGTGCAACAAACTTCATGAAACACCTTCTATCACTCTTGAATGTGCTTGGAAATGGATGGAATGGATGAATGATAATGGTGGGATGGTGGGGAGTCTTCGGCCGTGGATGAGGGGAGGAGAGGAGAAGAGATTAGTGTGTGTTTGTGTATGAGAGATGCAAGATCATGAACCTCCATCTAACACTTATAACCATTACAAGTCTTTTGCCTAATGTGTATGGTGTCTCCTAAGTACAAGGCCAAATCTAGGCATATCTTAGGGAAATCAAGTGAAGATTCACTTAATTAGGCCATGTGGGCCGATTATGGCATGAGGGGGAGGGGGTCTAGTTGTAATTTTTAACCATCTAGTTAGTTTGATGTTCAATTCCAAGCATATAGTTAGTTATGTTAGTTTCAAGATATTTTGGTGAGTGTTAGGGTGCTTTTTAGTGCTTATTTTTGCTTTCGCAATGTCTATAAATTAAACCCTTACATGTACTCTTGGGTTTTAATGTACTTTTGTCGTCGGACCTACACCTAGGCCTCAATTCTAATGTTTGACTGCTTTCTGCAGTTCTGTTGACACGATGTGTCTTACCGGTGAGTTTACTAATATTTTTGACGCAACGCTATCATAACGTAATTCTTGCAGCATATATCATGCATGAATTCACTTGTATGGAATTCAGAAATTTATTTTTCTGGTAAACTAGATCATGTACAGTCATTAAAGCACAAATTACTGTTCATCTAGTGTACGGAATGTACGGAAAAGTGACGGTTGTCACAAGGAAGCTCCAAGGACCTGGAACCTCATGCAACTCCGGAGATATTATCTGTGAAAGACAGAAGCACCTTCAATGAAAAACGGCTTAGAAGCCACTTTTGTAAAAGTTAGCTACTAACTAAGGGATTATCCTAGGAAAAACGTTTTGTATAATCTTATACTGGAGGATCGGCTCCCCAAAAAACATGTGACAATGAACAATACTTGTTCCTTTTGACAAATTATAGGTATTGTATTAGGGCAGACGTGCCCGGAAACTACAAACCTAATGATAAACAACACACGTGTAAAGAGGTGTACCCAACACACCGAACGCCCGGCTGTGGGGCAAAGCAGGGCCTAGCTAGCCCGAAGAAAGCGGACAAACAAGTTAGGAAACATAATATACAGTTATAAACTAGTCCATGGATTGGCCTCGCACAGACGGTCCTGGTTTACGAAACGAACCACAAAGAGACTCTTGTAAACAAACTACAAAAGGAACTAAAACATACACACTCTAGAATTCTTTGTAAATAAACTGCAAAGCGAATGTACATAAATACAACAGGGAATTTTGTTATCCCTAAAAGAAAAAAGAAAGTGTACAAGTAACACACTAGCAAACCTAGTAAACAGACTACAGAATTTTGTAATCATACTGCAAATAACCAAAAGTCTTCAAGCAGATACAGGGCTAGCTCCTGGTAATAACACCTGCAAAAACAACACACCAAAGGCAACAAAAACAAATTGACAACATGCGGTCATAAGGTAGCTAGCAGGGCATATGTTAGATACAGGGAGGACCCCAACACAAAGGCCCTCCTTCAAAAGTCAAAAGTCAACAGTGTTCAGGGCGGATAATTAGTTACAACCATATCGAAGTAATAATTGTTTTGAAATTAATGGGAATCATCCCCAGACAGAGACTTTGGTGAAGAAGGACCAGCGGGAGTCAGCAGGGCTTTAAGTTCATCAATTGACATCAGGGGACGCTCTAGAATTTTCTCAAGAAGCGCGAGGGTCTTTCTTCCAAACTCTTTGTCCAACTTGGACAGCCGCTTCTTGGCCTTGGAATTGTAAAGAGGGGTTTCTTTCCTTCCCAAACCCTGAGCAGAATAAGTGTACCCATCCTTCAGGCCTGACTGATATCCCACGTCTCGGTAGGCCCTATAAATTTGCTCAAGACTACTTTTAAACTCCTCAGACTGAGAGACAGCGGCAAGGAAGGATCCAAAACCTTCAGTGATCAACCAATACCTCTCTTTAACCAACTTCTGGTTATCATCTGAAGTTATTCCCCACTCAGCATACATGGCATCCAAGTCCTTCTGAGACACCGAGTTAAGCTCCTTCTGACGTTTCAACTCGGCTGCCAACTCCTCCTTTTCTTCAACCAAAGCTGCCATCTCCCTAGCCCAGGCACGCTCCTTTTGCTCTAACATGGCACCAGCCCCCTGAGAAAAAAAATGGCAAAAAATGTGAAGAGGTAAATAAATAAAAAAAAGAGGGGATGGAGAGGAGAAGGATTATGCACCTTCTCCTCCTGTAATTTACGCTCAACATCAACCACCCGGCACCGAAGCTCAACAGCAACGGTTTGAGAAGTCTTGAGATTGCTCCTAAGCCCCTCATTCTCCCTCCTCAGTTCATCCACTCGCTGTAGCATACGAACTCCTCGGAAAAACCCTTCACAAAGGGACATGCTATATTGATCGTCAAAGAGATCAGCCCTCAGAGCAGAGTTCATAAACCTATGGGAGGGAGGAACAGCATGAGCCAAGAAGTCTCGGGCAGTCTCAGGAGTCCCCACTACTAAAGACTGGGTGATCTTCCATCTGGGAATGTATGGGACTGGAAGAGTATCAGCAAACAGAGGTGTCAAGGGGGATCGAAAGACAAAACCTTCCAGGTGAGAAGGTTTGCTGGTCCCAGTGGCATGGAGGGGAGAAACCTCAAAGGCTGGGGTAATACGGGCAGCACTAACTTCAGGAGTCTTGTCCTGGACTCGAGAGGAGGAAGGGGCAGTAGGAATCTCAATCGGAGCATTAGAGCTTCCCTGTTCCAAATATATGAAAAAGATCATCAGAAGCCCACCCGAACAAAACTAATCAAAAACAACAAGGGCTTGAGAGGGCATCACATTGATCAAGACAGAAGGTAAGAAGAAAACTTACCAACAAAGGCTCACTCACAAGACTGGATGATCGCAAGTGCTTGGACAAGGAACCTTTGACCCCAGTGGGGGGAAGTTCAGAGGTAGCCCTCGTGGCAGGGAAAGCTTTTTGGCCACTAGCACTCCGGAGTCTCAGCCGGATATCGCGAGGAGCAGGAACTTGCTTACGACTACTGGGTTGGGCTGCTTTTCGCTTACGAGCCAAGCGACTCCACAGGTCTTCATCATTATCATCATCACTTGAACTCCTCACTTGAAGGAAACTAAGGGGACCTTTTTCTCACCAGAGGAAGCTTCCTCATCCTTCTCCTCGGCAGCAGAATCCCCTGCCTGAACAGACCCCTCAGTAGCCTTCCTCTCAACGCCTCGACTCATACTTGGTTCAACCTTGTCACCTACCATAAACTTGACATCCTTACAATCCCCCTGAAGTAAACACCACAGGGTCATCTCTGCACAAAAAAAAGGGGGACTAAAGATGACTACACGAATCCCTTGGAAACTTCTAGAAAAAGACAAAAACAACAGATTAAAGCGAGGAAGTACCTTTCTTGCCTACAAAAGCTTTTGGCCTGACTGGATAGGAAGGGCTTAATCCCCCCATAGCCAAGATCCCCTCCGGAAAAGTAAAAGCCCTCGTGGGATTTTCATACATGCGTTTCCATTGAACAATCTTATCGGCAGATAAAACAGGGATGATGTCTTCAATGGCTGCTTTAGCGTCCCTTAACGGTGGCGATTCCAGTATCATGGCGGCAGAGACAAAGGTAAACCGACTTTTCCATTCCTTGGGGTAGGTAGAGGTTGGCATGAAAGAATAGCAGGGTTGAGATATGATGTTTTTCCGTTTGGCGAAAGTAAACCAATCCCCATCCGAGATCAACTTATAAAACATGCAAAACAGGGGAATCGACGGCTCACCGGAAAGTGCCACACACGACAACTCAAAATGCACAACCCTGATGAACCCTAAGGGGTGTAATTGTGAAAAATAAACTTTAAAATGCCGCAGCAAGTCCACCTTAAAAGTTGAAAGCGGGTAACAAACACCGCAAGAAGAAAATGATAAAGTATAGAGGACAATCCGGTCATGGGTGCATTCCGCCGAGTCATCAGGCCCAGGCAGAGTCAGGGAGAAACGCTCCGGGATCCTGTAAGTTTCAACAAAGGACTCCAAGTCTCTCGCCGTCAAAACGAAGCGAATCGTAGAACGGCCGATACGGCTCATAGTAAAAAGGAACGGTGATCGGAGAATTGTAGTAAGAGAGGAAAGAGGGAAAATATGAAGAAAAATGATAGAAGTTAAAAGAAATCAAAGGGGCGATAGGGGTTTTTAAGAAGATAACTGACACAAGAGGCAGTAACCGTCACATCACAACTTTTCAAAATTTAAAATCGCCTGGGGCACGTGCACTTAGGGGATTAAACCCCCGCCGTTGATTTCTGACATCAGAGAGCTCTTGGGAAACGAGAAGAGGCGCATGATGATTAGCAAGAAGTGGGCCCACATTCTCAGCCCAAGAAAATTGCCCCCATTATGACTCAGTCCTGGATCATGAGATTTGAATCTCAGAACCAGGGACTAAAGATGACTTGACGACGGGCCAACCGGTTACCCAATTTGACCCGTCTTGGGCTTCCCTCATGTAGGCCCAACCAGTAAAGACCCAATAGTAATACTTGTCTCTTAAGGGACTTGTGCATATGAGCGGGAAAAAGATCTTCAAGATAACAAGGGCATTTAATGCCTGTCTGATAAGAATAGCATCGCCGGCAACATGGTACCTCTAAATTGGCCTCATTAAATGAAGCCAGTGATCCTGCCGTTGGGGCTCAGACACGTGTCTGAGTCCCCCAAAGCTGATCAGAGACCGTTAGTTCCTCTCGGTATCTCTCCATCAAGAAGATAAGCCATCTTGGCTATATAAGGAAGGTAAAAAAAAGAAGGATCAAAGCTAACTCACTTAATGCTCTGCATCACCATTTATTCCGACCATTATTCCCCCACATTAAATATCCACACTTGTAATTGATTCACACCATACAGAGAACATTCCGGTGATCAAACTCATCGGAATAAGTTACTCTCTTATTTCCGACAAGTTTACTTACTCTCACGCCGGAGCTTGGTCACGGATCCCCCCCCCCCCGGGGCCCTCCGTGACGAGGCTAACGGTTTCCTTTTTTTGTAGAAAGCAAAGGCTGGAGTGTTACAACGTCAGCGAAGACCCTTTGAACGTCATCCAGGGATTTGGGGATTCTACAATCCTCATAAATCAACATTATTTATAAGCTTCTTTACATGTTATTTTAAACTATTTTTTTTACGTCGCACGTTGCGGCGAAACCAAACAAATAATAATGTAAAACAAACGTAATTTGAATATATAACATGTTGTTTAGAAAGTCAAACCATTAGAAGGGTTTAGTTTATCATCGTACCGTTTTATGATACCAAATAAATACTTTATTTTGAGTACAACTTCGTTTTTAACAAAACTTCTTATAACAGAATGTCGAGAGAAAAAATTAAGCACAACTATGTACGTAAGTTTTAGAAAAAAAAAGTTATAAACATAATTTATTAAAGAAGCGGCAAATTAATTGATAAATTTATATATGTTCTAAAAAAGAAAAAAAATTATTAAAAAAGTTGGTAAAGAAAATATATGGTTTAGAAAAGGAAAAAAAATTAAAATATGTTATTAAAAGTAAGTATAATAATAAACTATTATAATATTAATTAAAAATAATAATAAAAAGCTATATATTATTATAAAAATAAAATTTCTATTTATGGCACTTCGTTTTTTTGGGTAAAGGGTTACCCCGGTTCACTTTCATATATCACAAATCAAAAAACAAGTAGTAAGGAGAGTCCTCACTAGTTCACTATCCTGACATGCCAGGAAGTGTTAAACAAGCTAAAAAGCAAACCACAAACAAAACAAACACAAACTCTAGACACTAACTAGAGACAACCAATGAAACTACATGCTTGGCACATTCCATTTTTCTAATAAGCTCATTCCAGTCGTAGAGCTCTTGACCTTCACCGAGGCTAGCTTCAATCTAACCGTAGATACAATAGCTTCAGAAATCACGTGCACTGTTTGTTTTTTTTATTTAAAAAGCCTCTGATTACGCTCTTGCCACAAAAAGTATGCAGTCGCCGCTAGGAGTAAACGGCCAATCACACTTCGCATCGACTTCTTCGAAGGAACAACAATCAACCACTCTACAATATCCTCCCACTTGCTGGATGTTAATTGGATTCCAGCGAAAGATTTAATAGAAGACCAAACTTGCATTGAAAATGGGCATTCAAAAAACAAATGATCATGTGAGTCCGGTTCCGCGCCACACAGCGGACAAGAAAGCAGGTTTAAGTTAGTGATAGCACCAACATCCCATTGCCTTAATTTATCTTGCGTTTTGAGCTTCTTCTTGCAAATAAGCCACGCAAGAAAAGCATGTCTAGGAATACAATTCGCAAACCATACAATCTCGACCCAAAGGGCTCTTTCACCCTGAATTCTGATCGTATCCCACACAACAGACGCTGAATAATCATGCTCAGAGCCCCTAGTATCACGCCAAACTAAAAAATCAGATTTATGAGGAACAATTGTAGGCGGTTGATTGTTTAATAAAACCGGAAATAAATCCAACCAAGCTCTCGGCCATCCCCACTCACCATTGTTCAGAATATCATTAACCTTCGAAGTAAGAGTAAACCCCGCATTATGAAGGCGGCGAGCTGAAACAAACTCACATAACGGACCAATATGAGCCCAACGATCAAACCAAGCTGACGTATTAAGACGATTACCAATCTTCGAGACAATAAACGGACGAACTCGATCCCGAATATTCAAAATATTCAGCCAACCCGTTGCACAATTACCCCTTGACCGAAGCTGCCAGAAAGACTGACCTTTAAGTTTGTGCTCATGGATCCAATTAACCCATATAGAATGCCTTCTAGTTAGGAGACTCCATATATGTGTGGTCATTAGCGCCATATTCATGTCACATATTCTCCTAATACCCAAACCACCTTCAAACTTGGGAAGACAAACATCAGACCATTTTACTTTCGCACGACCTTTCTTCATTGGACCTTGACACCAAAGAAAGGCCCTCATCTTTTTCTCTAAATCAGCAATAATTCTAGCCGGAAGAATAAAAACAGACGCCCAATATATATGCATAGAAGATAAGACGGATTTTATTAGTTGAAGACGACCAGCAAAAGACAAAGTTTTGTTCTTACAACTATCAATTCTAGCTTCCATCTTTTCAACCAGAATCTTGCAATCTTTGTACACTAACCTTGACGAGATAAGGGGCACTCCCAGGTAACGAACAGGTAAAGAGCCTTCCTCAAACGACATCAACTGTAAAATGCTTTGCTTGACTTCCCTATCAACATTGCCAAAAAACACGGTACTCTTCGCCATACTAGGAACTAGCCCCGACACATTCTTGAACCTCTCCAGCCCATCCATAATACTCCTAGCCGAAGAAACATCGCCTCTAGAAAACATAAACAAGTCATCCGCAAAACAGATATTCACAATTCTTTGTTTTTTACAAAGATTATGAAACTTGAAATTAGAAGATTTATTCACCAAATCTTTTAGAATAAGAGTCAAAGCTTCCATAACCATAGTGAATAAATAAGGTGACATTGGATCACCTTGTCGCAACCCCCTTTTGCCTTGAAAAAAACCATGAATATTGCCATTCACTCCAACAGAGAAGGAGACAGTAGTAACACATACCATTATCCAATGCACCATTTTGGGGTGAAACCCAAAACCCACAAGCAAAGACTTTAGAAACGACCAATCTACCGTATCATAAGCCTTTTGAATATCAACTTTAAAAGCACACTTTGGTGGGCCAATTTTACGGTGATAATTGTGCATCAGTTCTTGTGTCAGCAAAATATTATCAGAAATACGTCTTCCAGGAACAAACGCTGATTGATTAATATCTACCACATCATCAAGACCAATTTTAATTCTGTTTGTGATAATCTTGCTAATGCACTTATAAAGAACATTGCAACAAGAAATGGGACGATAATCCATAACCGAATTAGGAGTATGCACTTTAGGAATCAATGCCAATATAGTATGATTTACCTCCTTGAGCAGCTTCCCATTAGCAAAAAATTCTTGAATGGCACAAGAGATATCATTACCCACCACATCCCAAGAATGTTTAAAGAAAGCAGCAGAGAAACCATCTGGGCCTGGCGCCTTATCATTACCAATAGAGAACATAGCTTCTTTTATTTCCTCTATCGAGACATCCCGAGCCATGTTCTGAGCCTTCAACGGACACAACCTCCTATTAAATAACTCCGGATTCATGACCTCGGTAACATTACCCTCAACTCCTAAAAATTGAGTGTAATGCTCAACCAGAGCCATCGGGACGTCCACCCCTTCAAAAACGATACCATTTCGATCTTTAATGCAATCTATACGGGTAACATGATTCCTACACTTGAAAGAGTTATGAAAGTAAGCCAAATTTGAGTCGCCTACCTGAAGCCATTCCACCTTGGATTTTTGTTTCAAAAATCGTTCCTCATCTAGTTTAGCTTCATTAAAAACACTGACTAAATCTGCCTCTTTCCCACGTAAACTGACATTAAACGGATCACCATCAATAGCCATTTGGACCTCATCCAACTCCGCCCTTAGCTTAACAACCTTCTCATGCAGATTTCCTTGCTTATACAACAGTTTTCGCATAGGAGATTTTAGCTGCTTCAAACGTTTAACAACACAATACATACGATTACCTGTGCATGGCGAACTCCACACTTTTAAAACTTCCTCCCTGAATTCAGGCTTTTGAACTAAAAATTAGCAAATTTGAAAGATTTCGGGCCCACTTTCGCGAGACTAGGGAGCTTTAGAACACACGGACTATGATCCGAAACACGATACGGTTGAAAAACAGCATGAGCCGAATGAAACTCCACCAGAAATTGCGCATTTCCCATAACTCTATCAATTTTCTTCATAATACCTATACCCTTCTTCGGCTTTTGATTCTAAGTATAGTGTAACCCGAACCTGTTAATATCTAACACCTCTATCTGCTCCACACACTCCTTAAAATCCCTCATAGCCGTTGTAACACTTGATGACCCATAAAGATTATCCTCCAAGTTCAACGATGAGTTAAAATCTCCCAACAAGACCCATGGTTTATTATTTACAAAACGACTATGAACCTTTAAATTCTGCCATGAATCCTTCCTTTGAACATAATTATTATCCGCATAGATAAAGGAACAAAAATACGATTTGTTATCAGCTTTATTAATCACTTGAGTGTGCATAACCTGATTTGTTTGTGAGAGGACCATTAAATCAGCCACATCTGCATTCCAACCCACAATAATCCTAGTACCCTTATCACAAATCGCCCCATTAGACGTCCAACTCCACCTTCTACAGATAGACCGACAAACATCATAGACTATAGAAACATCCATATGAGATTCCAAAATGGCACAAACATTAAGATGGTTTTCATTGACAACTTCCTGAACCTCCTTCTGCTTAAGGGAGAGATTCAATCCCCTAATATTCCAAGCTGCAATACTACCCATCAAAAGTAACTGAACCGGGAGTGCTTGCCCCCTCAGAATTTGATTTAATACCTGCTTCCATAAATTTTGCAGTTTCATCATACACCGTTTCAATGTTCTCATCATCCTCGACACTTACTTCACTACGAGTAGCATAGAAACTATTTTGAATGTTCACTGTTTTACCAGAGCCATCACCTTCCTTATCCAAAATAGAAAACGGGTTAGAAGTAGGAACCGAACTACTAGTAGACGCTCCCCCTCCAATGTTGCCAGGTTTCTTCTCTACGGGTCGGTAAACAAAATTGTGTTTCGCTTTATTAACCATGATCCCCTTCTTTTTATTAGGCTTACCCTTGTTCAAGATAAAACCATCAGCATCCTTTTCTTCCACATTGTTTTGCACAACCTTAACATTCCTAGGACAATTCGAACCCTGATGACCAAAAACTTTGTATGTTTCACACCTCGGAGGACGCCATTCATATTCCACCTTCATAGTTTCTTTCACATATCCTTCACCATCTACCATGGGGATAGCAATTTTTAGCTCCTCCTTTAGTTCCTCTTCAGCCGATAATTCAATTAAAGCTCGAGCAAAACTGCTCCTACCCCATGCATCAGAGCACATTTGAGCCGTATAGGAATCAAGCATCTTTGGAGTACCCAATTTAGTTGCTAACATACTCAAACCATCATCCGAATAAGCTGCTAACGGAACATTATGAATTTTAATCCAAACTGCCACCTTCTTGATATCATCTTTCTTCAGAATCGTAGTTGGAGACCAAGCATTTAACAAGAACGGGGTATTTTTAATTAGCCATGGACCACCTTCCAAAACCTCCTTCATTCCCTTTTCATCGGAGAACTTGAAAAAGAAAAAACCATTCGAATTCATCATTGATTTTTGTAAGCCAAACTTCACCCAATTTTTTCTAGCAAAATACTCAACGACTGGAAACGCAAGCCTTTTCCCCAGAAAATAACCATATAACGTGTTAGCATACTTATCCTGGCTAGTTCTAACAGCCTCTTTGGGAAGAACAATATCGACATCCTCAAGCACTTCCTCAGATTTTAAAATTCTTAAATTAACAGGTTTAGTAATCTTACTCGACTTCAGCTTCGAAGCATAAGACACATCGGCTCCATTAAGTTGACCATGAATCTTCTGAGCAGCATCAGCATGCACCTTATTCGCATCCTCATCAGACATCTGACCACGTTGCTCCAACTCCAAATCCACCGGAACAATGATCTTCGTCAGTTCATCAATCACATTAAACAACCTCGGTTCAGATTGAGAAGTCTAAGACTGAGACGATTGAACTACACCCAGTCTCGGAGCTAAAGTGTTACCCTCAATATTGACAACCCGACTTGCTAAACCCTGAAAAGAAGAAGCAGGTTTCCGATGCAGATCCGGCAAGAAACCGGATGGTTTTTTACGATCATCCATATTGAAACAATCAACTCTCTCAAATAACAATATATATAATATATAATATATAATATAATGGTACTCATAAATCAATATTGTAACATCCTATTTTTTTGGTTCTATATAATTAGAATAACTATAATGATGAATATTCCTTTGTAATGGATCAACATCTACCCATTTGATATGGGGTGGCGACCCATTGGTAAAGACAAACCTTTTAAACACCTAAATTTAAGAGCGGGAGGTCTTGGTTCAAGTCACACAGATAACGCGTATTAAAAGAAATTAGCCGTTCAAAAAAAACTTGATTGCTTCGAAAACCGAACCAAAATGTAATAAATTATATGTTTTTTGGACAAAGTGCAACTAAAATTTTGAGAACATGATCATAAATAAGGCTTAAGAGCCTGTTGGGGACAAATTTAAACTTGTATAAAATTTGGATGAGTCTTATAAAGGCCATGTTTCAAGTCAAAAAGGAAACCTTAGAAAATTTTAGTGTGTGTTAAGGTGTCGTGAATCTGAAAGAAGCTAAGAGATAAATTCAAGATCAACCACAAAATGCTAATCAAAATCCGCCTCTAATCTATGTCAAACTTCTTGAAGTGCTTAAGATCATGGAGAAATTCTTGGTAAGTTAGTTTCCTTTGAAAAACTCTTTGTTTACTTACTGAGGGTATAAATACCACACACACGCAATGATCCACAGACCAATTGGTTTGAGGGGAGGTGGGGAGGTTTACCCACTTATGTGGGGTTCCTGCCCGGGTGGTCTCAGGATCGAATCTTGCGGGGGGGGGGGGGGGGGGGGGGGGACGAACTGTGGCACCGGTTCAAACTGGCAAAAATGTGTTAATCGCGGGATTCCTACTCGTGACTTAGGTGATCAAAGGCCTAACCAGGTGATCTAGCTGTCCAAAAAAAATATACCACACACAGAGGCATACACACACACACACATATATAGGGGAATTATAGAGAGAAAACCCACTTTAGTTAAGAAAACTCATGAAAACATTATGTAACAAACTTATTTTTTCTTAAAAAAATAGGGAATGTAAATACATGTTTTCGAACGTTTTGTAACAAAAAAAGTGCCGAAGGGATTTTTTTATAAAAAAAACTAAAAAATTCAGTGTTTATATATATATATATATATATATATATATATATATATAGGGGATGGATCATGAGAAAACTAGTTTAAATGAGAAAACAAAAAAACTAACCAAAAAAGCCTAAAAAAACCTAAAAACATACCAATTTTTTTTTTTACAATTTTTTATAGAAAAATCGCTACTTTTTATGCATGGAAAAAAATTTAAAAAAATTTTTTTTTTTTTGGTTGTACTGCACATGTGCACTAATACATAAAGCTTAAACCACTTAACCCACCCCCCACCGACACCCCCCAAAAACCTAAACCCCCCACCCCCCAAAAACCTAAATTCACCCTCCCACCAAAAGCCTAACCCCCCCCCCCCCCCCCAAAACCTAAACCCCCCACCCCCACCCTCCCGAAAACCTAAAACTAAACCCTAAACATAAACCCGAAAAAAACCTAAACCCCCCACCCCCCAAAAACCTAAACCCCCCCTCCCCCCACACCCAAAAAACCTAATCCTAATCCTAAACCTCCAAAAAAACTAACCCTAAAAGCTAAACTAGACTCAAAAAACTAATTTTAAGCATGTAATGCAATTGTAGTACATGTTATATTGCACATGTGCACTACTATAATAATAGTATTGAAAACAAGACGACACCATAAATCTTTTTTTATGTCATAAAAAATATGCTCGAATATACTTGAATGAAAGATACAAAAATTTGTGATCTTATGGTGCCATTTTTGTTTTAAAATGATAACGTATGGAGAAATGGGAAATGTTTGAAAAGTTATATATTTTTTTTTTCCAATTTTACCCCTCCTTTATTAAAAGTCTCCCCCTCCTTCATTAAAAGTCTCCCCCCTCCTTTTTAGTGGTTTTTAGTTAGTTTTCTAGTTTTCTCATTTATATCTAGTTTTCTCATGATCCTCTCCCTATATATATATATATATATATATATATTAAAAAACTGAATTTTTAAATTTTTTTTAAAAAAATTCCTTTGATTGTTTTCATTTTTACAAAACGTTCGATAACATGTAACTTACATTCCCTAATTTGTTTAGAAAAAAAAATTGTTACATGAGGTTTTCTTGAATTTTCTTAACTCAAGTGGGTTTTCTTTCTATCCCAACCCTAGTTGTGAGAACCATGTGAACTCTTATTAACCACTAACATGTTGACACATCATTAACCAAATTCTTTTAGCAAAAGGGCAATATAGTCATTCTTTACCTCTCTCTCTCTCTCCTCCTGTCATATGTCACTCACTTTCTGTCTTTTGTTTCTTTATAAAAATCTCTCTCTCTCTCACATTGCAAATCCAGATTTCTTTCTTCTCTCATTTTCTCTCTCTCTATCTTTCACACATAAACACATTTTTTAGATCTTGATTCAATCTCAAGATATCTCAATCAACCGTATCATTCAAACCTTAAGCATCGAGTTGTATCACCTGAAAAACGCACACAAATTCCGGTCGACGGAAAAAGAGAGAAGAAGAAGAAGATACAGAGTAGAGACAAAAAGGCCAGAGTTTAGAGAGATGCCATGGTGGTGTACGACGGCGGCGGCTCGGATCTGTATTTTTATAGGGGTTGGATCTGGTTGTCGTTGAGGGTTTGTTGTTTTATGAAGGAATTTTGACGAGGATGGGATGTGTAGCCACGATGGTGCACGGCGGTTGAAGGAGGAGCGATGGGATGGGGGTGTGAGACCATGGTGGTGCACGGCAGTTGAAGGAGGAGCGATGGGATGGGGGTGTGAGGCCATGGTGGTCCAAAGGATGAAGTGCACCAACCACCGTTTCCGATCATGGATCCAAACGGCAAGCACCGTTTTTCTGGCTATGGTGTCTAGATCTAGGGTTCCTCAAAAGTTATCATTTTAGCAGGAAGATATCTCTGTTTCGAGTCAATAGGGGCGGTGGTTTGACACAATAGAGGCGTAAAGGTTTATTTTCTTCTGATTTTCTTGTTGTTTAGCAAAATAGGTACGAGTTCACCAAAATCCTCTTTAGATTTGAACTAAAGTTACTTGATTTCATATGGGTTTTTCAATCTTGATCTGGGTTTTGTGTGTTTTCTTTAATTTTTGACTTAAAGTTTTGATTTTTATATGTTTTCCACAAGTTTATAGCATAGATGAGGGATTAAAGAATAATAGACCAAAATTTGATTTTTATATGTAGCCCCAAATTTCTTTAAGGGAAACGTATGTAAAAACGGCACGTGTAAATGTTTAGTTTTTACATACGTTTGAAAAACTATTTCTCGTATGTTGTCGAATGTAAAAAAAATTCGCGCACGGTGTCGAATGTAAAAAAAAATCGCGCACAGTGTCGAAGGTAAAACGATGTTTTTTTATTACACACGATAAAAAAATGTTTTTTTACGCCGCCGATCGCCAGCCCGAGCTCCTCTAAATGTTTGTGGAATGTAAACGCTCTGTTTTTTTCTTTGATTTTCGTAGGTGTTGGGGCTTTTTCGTTCACATGACGGGGATAAAGAAAGAAAAAATGAAAATCAAGATCAGAGATTAAAGACATTTTCTTTTTATACATCTTGTATAATTTTTTTGAATAAAAAAATCATGTGTTTTAATTAATTACTTTTTTAAATAGATAAATGTAATTAATGTTGACATGAAGAGTGATGTAGTCTATGATGTTTCATTGTCATTTTGACAAATTGACATGAATAGTACACAAGTTAAATTTTCTAAAATACCCTTCTTATATATTTATTATTTTTAATCAATAAAATCACTACAAGACAAATCAAACTTAAATAATTCAATCTCAACCACTCATACATGAGAGATCTAGGGTGGACAATGGTTCATACGGTTCTCGCATCTAAAGGTGGTTCCTATTTTAAACCTTCCCGATATATATATATATATATATATATATAGGGTCAGGATTTACAGAAAACGGTGAAAAGTGTAAGAACGGTGAGAACGGAAAACAATCTATGGACTAGATTGGTGCGGTGGCGTTTTCATAAATAACACCAATTCTATTAAGTGGACGCGCTCCATTAAGGGTAAAAGGTTCTTTAGATTTCTCTACCAAAAACGCCTAACTCATGAATAAAACACCATTATGGGCCAAAACACATCATATATATACAAAACATCTCAGACATTCATTAAACACACCCCGAACCGGAAACGCCATATTTACTACTATATACCATTCATCTTAGAAAAGCCAAAAAAACCCAAAACATCAAACACACCAAACTCAAAAACGCCATATTTTACTATATACCAATCATCTTAGAAAACACCAAAAAACTCAAACATCAAAGATTCCAAATCGACGTTTCTTTTAGATACGCTATTTCCTCAGTAAAACGCCAAAATGGCAAACATCGTTTCTTGTATATTCAATATTGTTCTACGCGATGTTTCGCAGAATGCATTCTTAGCTGAGGGGGTTTAACTCAATAATATTTTGTTGCATGAGATGGACAAATCTTCAACAAAAAGATGCTAGTGTCAGACTTATGTCATTTTTTGTGTTTTGTTGTTGATGAATTTTGGAATGGCATGAAAAGACGGATGACACTGATAATGAGTGGTTTGAAGATAAACATGAAGATAAAGATGAACTTCAAACAAAAAACTTACGTCATTTTGTCCTTCCAAACAGCCACAAAAAAGCTACTTCAACAACAAAAAAAAAAACAAAATGAAGCATACCAAAGTCAAACCGCCAGTGAACATGTTTCAAAGAAGAAAGAGACTGATGACAGTGAAGATTTGGAAGATGAATTGTTTCTATTTTTATTTTTTTAATTTTCTTTTTCTATTGTTTGTTTTGTATTTTTCAGCTAAGAACAAACATACATTATTTTAATAAAAACGCCAAACAAACAAAATGCTTGTGAAACGCCATCATGCCATAAAACGCCAAAAACTCCAAACTATAATAAAAGTAATTTGGACAAGTATTATTAAAAGCTCAAAAAACGCGAAAAACTACTTAAGCCATTAAAAAACGCCAAACTTGGAAGATGGTACGTCTATCACCCTAAACTCATAAAAAGCTGAACAAAAACAGTAAAAATACACACAATAACTGAAAAGGCAGTTACTTTATTAATATCATTTATTATAATAAAATCCCGCCTAAACTACGCGCCAAAAACATCCTATAAGAGAGACGTCTCTGCACAATCAATTGATCACACCCAAAAACAACGCCATGTTTCCTATAAACCACTCACTTTAAAAAACGCCAAAAAATTAGTTAAAAACCACAGTTGGGAAACCTCGTTTCTTCTATATTGAGTATTGTTCTGAATGAAGTTTCACTGAATGGATTCTTCTCTGAGGTGGGTATCTCTATAAACTTTTGCTGAATGAGATGGACAAATATTCATGAAAAAGAGACTGATGACACTGATATGTCATCATGTCACTTTGTTCTTGATTGATATATTGATGGCGTGAAGGGATCAAGACATTCGAGCAGGCGTTGATCTTCAACATGTCACCAAACAAGTATATATCAAACCAAAATACAGGATGCCACTAAAAATAAGCTTCTTCTAAAGACGGGCATTATGTAGGAATATTAGCATCTAGGTAAGGTATTCAAAAAGGTTCAAAACGCCAAAAAAGTTAAAGAAGAAAAGGCTGATGACAGTGAAGATTTGAATGAGAAATTAGATTAGAATTTTAATTTTTTTTTCATTTTCTATTGTTTGTTATCTAATTCTCTGTTGTTTATTATCTAATTCTCTACTAATAAAAAAATTGAGTATAAAACGGTAAAAATTACAAACACCAAAATCCCTGATAGTATGAAAACTGTGAGAACGGATGCTAGCAAAGCACGTTGTTGCTATATAAAACACCAAAAAATGCCAAACAAAGTATTACTGGAAAGCAACACTATCTGACAGATAAAACTGAACGAAACAGTAATTGCAAAAGAGTAAAATGAAGAGACGGTAATATTATTACTAAACATTTATTATATTAAAAGTCACTACATGGGAAATTGAATTTATTTATCTTTTCAAAACGCCATAATTGCCTGTCACATTATAGGCCTGCATCCTACATGGCACAATAATTGATAAAAAAAATAAACATCAAGAAAATTACTGATATTTTTTACCGCCAAAAACAAATATCTACCTGGAAAAAAAAAAGCTCATTATATAAGTACAACAGCTAAACAAAAGCTTCACACTCCACACATTCACTAAAAACGCCACATCTTGTCTAAAACGCCATTTAATTTTAAAAAAATGGTACATGTTATTGCATGGAGGTTTGAGAGGTCAGAGGACGTTTCGTGATTAAGTTCTCTGACAGGAGAAGGGTGAAAGTCAAAACAATCAAAGCCATACTTAGTTAAAACGCCAAAATATTTATTATGCTCCTGATCTAAAAAAACAATAAAAACGTCGCGTGTTTGTTAAACGCCAAAAAATGGATAGGTGATGTGAGACGTGTTTAAAAAAGAATATAAAAGGACAAAAAAAGCCCCTCCGCCCTTCACTATGTCACGTGACACGTGTTACGCCAGGATCCGTTCTCACCGTTCTCACACTTTTGGGCGTTTTCTCCTGATCCCGTACCTATATATATATATATATATATATATATAGGATTAGGTTAACGTACAAATGCCCTTATCGTACAACATGCACGCGCTCATCTCAGCCGTCAGATCTTCATCCCACGTTGAAATCGCAGGTTGGTTTTTTGTAACAATTTCGCATGTTGGTTTTTTAACATGCGATTTCATCAAAATTGCCAACATGCGAAATCGTTACAAAAACCAACATGCGATTTCATCAAAATTATCACATGCGATTTCATCCATGCACGTGCGAAAATGTTACAAAAAACCAACATGCGATTTCAACAAAATTATCACATGCGATTTCATCCATGCTATTTTATAACATGCGATTTCACATCGCGAACATAACGTACGTTAAGACATTTTGTACAATATACTTTATATAAATATATATATAGGTAGAGGTTCCTGTAAAAAAAAGGTTTTTTTTTTTGTGAGAAAGGTAAGAAAGAATCTACACCATTAGATCTTTGATCTAATGGTTGATATCATAATGGCAAAATTGTAAATAATGTTTACTATTAAACATATTAATTTTCTAGATTAAGGGTATATAGGTAAATTTAACATTTAAATTAAGAAACTACCATTAATGCACATGCAACTTCCCCTCGTCTTTTTTAAACGTCAATAACTTTTTATACGTAACTTCTTTTTAAAAAAATATTACACCATAATAACGAGCGTTTTTTATCTTTAATATGAGTACCATATTGCTATACTTATATAGAGAAAAAAATATGTTTCGATCAGATGTTTAGTTCATGATGTTTTATCTATGTTCATACAGTGGTGTTTTAATTGTACTGTGATTCAAAGCGTGTTGTTTTAAACACATACCAGAAAGCGTGGTGTTTTTTTTATCTACTAGAATGTAGGTTTTAAAACACCATATGGAATCTGGAACATCTACTAGCATGCAGATGTAAAACACCATGCATGCAGGTTTAAAACACCTGTACAATAACCATACTATGAACATTATACTAAGAAAACATTCTGGAAATGGAGGTAGTGTCTTTAATAGTGTTATATACTTATTGAATGGTGTTATATACTTATTGAATGGTGTTATATAAATTATTGAATGGTGTTATATATGTGTTGAATGGTGATTTTGCAGTGTTATTCGTAGTGTTTTTTATACAGATCTTTAAAATGGTGTTATATACTTATTAAATGGTGTTATATACTTATTGAATGGTGTTATATAATTATTGAATGATGTTATATACGTGCTGAATGGTGGTTGCAGTGTTATTCGTGGTGTTTTTATAGAGATCTTTTAAAAAAATCATGTTCCTATAAATCAGGTGGCGGTTATTGAAGGTTTTGAATGAATTGAATCAATGATAAAATTACTTGTTTACCCTTTTGAATTAATTTAGATTGAGGACACATGTCATCTCCACAATATTTTTCACACCCCTCACACTTTTAACCTTTTTACAATAAAAGGGTTCCTGTAAAAAAAAAGGGGTTTTTTTTTTTGTGAGAAAGGTAAGAAAGAATCCATATATATATGGATTGGGTAAAATGAGAACTGTACCGAGTTGTGAGAACCAAAGGAACTAATCTCATCCTTTGATCAAGATGGGATGGATGGCTAAGATGTGATTTGGGTTATGACATGTGGGGACCATGCCCTTTTAATAAAAAAACCATTAAAAGTACATGAAATGACAAATATGACATTTTTACACACCTACTTTTTTGTAAGAATTATGTTTTTGAAGTTGTCCCATCAAAACAAATGAAACCAACAAAATTATTTTTTCACAAAATTGCATTTTATACAACAAAAAAGTCCCTAAATTTTTACTCGCCAACAAATCTACAAATTTATGTTGACGTAAAATCACCAAAACATGTCTTGAAAAAATAAATGCACACAACTCGCCTTCATCTATTGTTCGTTATCCTCTTCTTTTGAACAGCAAAGCCCAACACCTGCGAAAATCAAAGAAAAAAATAGAGCGTTTACATTCCACAAACGTGAAAACACTTTTTTAACATATGTAAAACAAATTGTATACATACTCCACCGTACGCAACAAAATTTTTACATTCGTCACCCGTTCGTAAAAACATTTTACAAACTCATGTAAAAAACTTTTTTACTTTCAACACCATGCGCAATTTTTTTTACACTCAGCAACGAATGTAAAAACATTTTTTCAAACGTATGTAAAAACTACAAATTTAGAAACATTTTTATAATTTTTTTTGGTGCCGCCGACACGTAAATTTTTTATTTTTACCCCAGCCCCGGTTGTAAATTTTATTTCCTCCTCGGTTGTAATTTTTTACACCCCTGTTAAAACACTTTAAGCTTTTTTTACGCCCCAGTTGTAAACATTTTTTATGCCCCCGGTTGTAAACTTTTTTACGCCCCAGTTGTAAAAATCTTTTTACACCACGGTTGTAAATTTTATTGACACAAATGTAACTCATCAACATCTTACCATTTTGCATTGCTTCCCTAATTTTAACAGCGTCTTCTGGGCTCGTGTCTGGACCATGTAGGAACCGGCTGCAATGCAACCAAATTGAACCCAAAATCAACCAAACATATTTATAGTTCCGCCTAAAAATTAAGGTTTCGATACTTTGTCCCCAACCCTTATATACGTGTAAAAGCGACACATATACATCTTAACGCGCGTTGTCTTTGTCGAACGTAAATGTTTTTGTTTATTTTTTACATAGTGGTGTATTGCGTAAAGACGTTTTTTATACATGTTTTCAAACATTTTTTACCCACATTGTCTAAGTCCATACCTTGATTTATTTACACACATAATAAATCGACAAAACTCCCGCTTGTCGAAAGGTTTTTTTAACGCACGTTGTCGAAGGTTTTTTAACGTACGGTGTCGAATGTTTTTTAAGTACGCCTTAGAGTGTTTTTTACGCGCGTTGTCTTTGACTAACGTACATAAGAACATTTTTACATATGCAAACATTTTCAAAAAAAAAACTTTTACATTTGAAATCAACAAAACCACCACCATCGCCGTCACCATCCCCGTGCCCCCACCATCTCCGTCACAGAACCACCTCCACCGTTGTCGTCTACATCACCCCTCCACTGCCTTCAACACCGCCGCTACCGTCTATATCAACACGATCAGTCATCTTGTCGGCATCCGTTCCCCGATCCGCCACCGTCACCGGTGACCCTACCCCTTTCTGTATTCCACGGTGATTCCGCCGCCTTCGAACTTCACAACCACCTCGATCTGAGTCTAACTTCTGGGCATTTTCTTTTAGATCTCGATTTGCTTTTTGTAGAAATTGAATATGATAAATCAAACATTTTTTTGGATCTCCATTTGGTTTTTGTAAATGTAAAATGAGAGAAAAGAAATATTAGAAGAGAGATGAATATTCTATTGTAAAATAAAAAAAAAGAGAGAAAGAATAAAAGAAAATGGATATGACTTTAAAAAGAAGAGAGAGATAAATGATGTGACATCGAGAGTAAAAGACTACATTGCCCTTATGATTTAATTTAAATATAAATGATGTGTTAAAATCTTATTGGATGATAGGAGTTCTCATGGTTCTTACAACTGGTAGTGTTTCCTCCTTGAACCGAATCCTATATATATATGTGTGTGTGTGTGTGTATACATATGTGTGTGTATTTGTGTGTGTGGAGGTAGATGTGTGAGCACACAAGGTTGAATCGGATAAAAAATGAGGTTTTTAGGGAAGTATTAGGGGTAGCTGGTATAAAAATAAAATAAGATAAGAGATGGGAGAATGAAGACCTGTCATTGGGGCTATACACAAACCTAATTAACCTAGGTAGCTAAGGCAAGTCAGGTTTCGTATTCACGAGGAGCTTGTAGTCAGTATTGCATGTTTCTTTCGGTTTTTTAAACTAAATCTAACTGACTTAACTTAACTTAAAATAAAATTGATCTTTGGTTTTGATTTATGAAAACCTTTGCAACTAGCAAACATATTTTAGTTGTTGAAAAGCAGCAACTAGAAGACTGGCCAAACCCTACGTTTCAAGTTGTGAAACTGATCGAATAACCAATTGAAAATAATTTGAATGTGATGGTTGGTAATCTTAAACCGAATAATGTCGCAATTAAATATTCACCTAATCAATAACCATAAAGGTTTTAAGATAACAATAGTTTTAATGGTTAATGATAAGCGGATCAATGACAAATGAGAACTCAATCTCATTTGTTGATGATTACAAATAAAATAACTGACCAATGAAATCAGATATATGTTTCATAACTCAAAATTGTTTTATCAGTCCAAGTAGACATAATGATGTAACTAAATGAATGATTAGAACAAAAACTAAATTAAAATGTTGGTAAGAACAGGTTGAAGATAATTACTAACACAACCCTAGGCTCTAAGATGATCACGAGTGATATAGCCTTGCATCTTTGGTGATTTATCTTGATTTCTTATCTTTGTGGGTTTAGAATAATGGGAGGTGAAGCTTTTGAATCACCCAAAAGTCGTCCTTAGTCGTCCTTTAGTTCGTAGTGCTGAATCACGGTCGAACCCCCTGTTTCCGGCCATCGTTGGCTTAAATAGGCAAGAATTTGGGTTTTTACGCTAATGGTACAACTCGTACCATTTTAAGTGGGTACGATCCATATTGAGATACTTTTTAGATTTACCTCCCTGAGACACCCATGATTTATATGTTATGGCTCCCGTAACTTCTTTTCTAGCCCGAGATATGCCCGTTTGAAGTTCTAAGAGAACTGTGGCTCGAATGTTATATGCTTTGACACTTCATACCTTGTACTTTCTTCCAAATGCTTCTAGAACATGTTTTTATCATGTTTTCACATGCAAAACCTAAACCATCTTAAAGTAAACATCTTCTAAGCATAACGTAAAAATGCAATAGTAAGCACGTTTAACCCCAGAACTTCACCTGAATATCAAAAGATTGAGAGTGTTTGGATACATGAAGAGGAGACATACAATGACAATAATTAGATTAGTAGAAACCCTGACTATAGAGAGGAGGGATGTAGAGGCAGGCCCAAGTTGACTTGTGGTGAGCAAATTAGGCAGGATTTTTGCTAGAGTCGCCACTTTTTAAGGACATTGTCGATGATAGAGCTTATTTGAGGCACATGATTAAGATTAAGGACTTTTAAGGGGATAATAGATATTTGTATTAGAGGCTTACAAATTTGTATTATGGTATACGGTTTTAATTTTTATTTGTTTAGAACTGGGAGTCTCCTTGGAAGCTATATCTCTATCCTCTGGAATAAACGTAGGGTGTGCCTACATCCTAACGTTCCTAGACCCCACCAATAGTAGACTCCTAGTGGAATTTTATTGGCTATGATTGTTGTTGTCGTTGTTGTTGTTGCTGTTGTGTGTATATTAATCTCTATTTGTATGAATGAAATTCCTGAACTCTTTATAAAGATAGAGATAATAATGGATTTAAGGACATTACTAAATCCACTTGAGAATATTATGAATAGGGCTGCGGAGTTTTCAAAATTCAACACCTTTCAATAGGGACTTTGGAATTTTGAAGATCCCTAGACCTAAATTTCTAGTTACTTGGATCAAAAGGAAGGTCTTTGGTTTTGTTCAAAGTGAGTTGTGTTAGCATCGTCTTGAGTCTGGTTGCTTGTATGCGATTGTTGTTCGAGGAGTCATCAAATTCTATCATCTAGTACAATGGATCTTCCGTTTTTGGTATTTGAAATCCCGGACTAGGGAGATTTATGATAGGGTTTTATGATAAATCGTTGTATGTACATATTTTCTGCTGCAGAACAATTTTAAGACGAACATACGAATCAAAATAGTCTTCAGATGTTAAAGCAACAAGAGTATGGTAGGACGAAGGGTCAAGGATCAACTTCAAAAGGTAGCTTCTTGATCGGAATCTGCAAGCAAAGAATACCGTTAGCCTTAACGCGAGAGGTGGCCTCCCGCGTTTGGACTCCGGCGTGAGAATCAATATAATGATCTTGAGAGTCTTGGCAAAGAGAATGGATAGGAGTTTTAGAGTGAGAGTGAGAGAGATTAACTTACTTTTGGTTGGAGCAAGACCCTCCTTTTATAGGCAGATTGCTTTGCCCGATGGAGCCCCGTGCCAGCTTTGCACCTTCTAGTCTTGGTAAGCTTATCCTTCCCTGATGTTGCTTGCAGGGTTCGCCTTGCCTCTTTGGGTATGTTTCAGGTTTGTGTGTCTCGAGTACACCTTTATGCTTTGTAGAGAGTTATCTAATCAGTTTGACTTATTCAATTCAAGTCCCAAGATTGTACAATAACCTTAGCTTCCTGTCACCAGCTGTTGGTGTGTCAGCTTCTGGTCAGGAGCTTCCAGCTTCTGACTTTCAGCTTCTTTTTCTAGTTTATGTTTAGCGCTCTTTATTTTATTTTCACAATTGTCATTAACTTTGACTTTGCTGACTGGGATCTCCGAGTACCCACGTCACCAGCCCCCTAGTCATGAGTATCAGTATTGTAAATAGCGGTACTTGTGATTCTAAGTCTAGGGGTTTTTGTCTTTTGACCTTGCCTTTTGTGAGTGTAGTATGTCTATCGCTTGCGTCAATCACGGAACGTAGCTAGAACGAATGATACAAGACTGGTGCAACACTGAAGAAGTCAAGACATGAAGCAAAGGCAGCTTCGTACGAAGCCAGCCAAGTGTGCTTGGTTCGAACCCACATCTCTACATATAGTAGTCTTGTGTAGTTCATTTGTATCTTTTGGATAACTTTGAGGCGAAGCTCTGTTCGTTTGGTTTCGTGGTGTAAACTCTGTCAAATTAGTAATAGAAACCAGTCATATTTACATCATAGTGTCTGATCCACACACGTATTTGGATTCCGCGCATCATACGCGTTAGTACACACTCAACGGAGAAGGAATCGTTCACGATCCTGAATTCACAAGTGGTATCAGAGCGGGTGCTTGATTGCAAGGATTGAAGACATAGAAAATCATGCTTCTACATCAGATTCAGAGCTGATTTCATCTTCTTCATCACACTTCTATTTCTATTCATCTCTTTCTCACTTTCTTTGAACTTTAAACTCAGATTTACGGAGCTCTCACGGTTAAAATCGTCTAGATTTTTGATATAACGTGTGAAAAACAGTTTTAAACAATCCTACAAAGTTTCATATCAAAATTCGAACAATATTAGATCCAAATCAGTGAAAACCATGAATAACATGAACATGTTCTTCGCCAGCGTAGCTTCGTATAAAGCCATGTATTAGCATCTTCGTACGATCCCACGATATTGTTGATAGTCTGTTTCAGAACTATTTTACGAAGCTACTGTTGCAGCCTCATTCGAACGCACATTTTCAGATCAAAATTTATGACTTCGTACGAACCCACACTGAGTTTGATCAATTTGCTTTCTGGCTTCGTACGAACGGAGGATATATTTGTTTGATTTTCAGATTTGATCAAAGTGTTTGCTTGTTTGCAGGTTATTCAAAGAGCAGGAATCATGGCTGAAGAGTTTTACCACACGTTCTATAATGCGTTCACTTACGAGACATCAGAACCAACAAATGTTACACCGAAAAGTATTTCCAAAACTATAATGGATAACATAAATCATGACAATGTATACGGAAATCACCAAAGGCCACCTAAACTAATGAACATTGAAGATTATCATTGGTGGAGTACACGTTTTGAAAATTGGGTGAATGCTTATGCCTATGAAAGTTGGGTTTCGATTATTTACGGTTATGTAAAACCTATAACTAAACAAAATGTTTTACTCGGAGTTCCAGAATATTCAAAAACTCAGAGAAAAAAACATTCTGATGAGCTAAGAATGGTAACATTATTACAACAATCGGTAAGAGAGGATATTCTTTCTCTGCTTCAGCATGGTGAAACATCAAAGTCAATGTGGGAAGCGTTAAAGCTAAAAGCTGAAGGAGGAAAAGACATCAAGAAGAACAAAATCTCGTTACTGAAAAAAAGAGTTTGATTTGTTTGATTGTATGAAAGGAGAGACTGTTAGACAAATGATAGAGATATTTTGTCATCTAAAAATTGAGTTAGAGAGATTTGGAATCTACAAAGAAAGAGAAGAAATGGTTGATAAACTCGTCGAGGCATTATCACATGAAGAAGATTGGAAAACTTACGTAATTGTTTTGAAAAATGATGCCAAATTTGATGAGATGACATTAGATAGTTTGATTGAAAAACTAGAGGGACATGATTTGCTGTTACAGAAACAAAACAAGATGTCCAGTTCTAGTTATCAACAGAATGTTGATCTGTATTACCGAAGAGGTATGCCACAAAACAACGAATCTACAAAGATCAGAACAACATTCAGAGCAGATAAGACTGGTGATTCTTCAAACAACAAATCTTCAAGCTATGATCCAGGATATCATTCATCATCTACATTATCTAAATCTGGTTCAAATAAGGATTGGAAAATTCTCCACATTTAAACAATGAGTTTGCTCAACAGAACATGGGTTTCATAGCATCTATTCTGGTATCTTATGAAGGTTTAATTGCAGGAAAGATCAGTAATCCGAACATGAGAAAGGAGGATTACGATCAAGTTGATCCATAAGAGATGGAGCTCATGGACATTCGCTGGTGCATGGCAAGTGTAATCATGAGATAGGTTTGGAAGGCCCAAAGGTTCATGGAAATCACCGGCAGGAAATGCTTGGAAGGCCCAGACATGTAAATAGGTTTTGATAAGAACAAAGTTACTTGCTTCAAGTGTAAACAAAAGGGGCACTTCAAAAGGGAATGCACTAACAACAAAGCTGATGATAGTGTGAATCCGTTTCATGATGATTATTACAAGAAAGCTATCTATCATCACAACAATGAGCAACCGACGAAAAAACAGCTTGATGAAGGATCGTCTAAAGAAAAGAACATGCTGTTTTAACGATTCGTGATCATAGTGAATCAAGTATTCTTCAAGATGATAGCAAATGGAGGATTCAACATGATGAAGGATTCAATTGGAATGATCATTTTAAAGAAGATTGAGAACTCAAAGCAATGGTTGCTAAGATCAAAAGAAGCCGAGAGGAAATAGAGGCACAAGGTTATTTGGATAGTGTTTACGATGCTTACAAAGAAGCAAGGCGGGCAAACAGATGGAATACTGAGAGAGATTGTTATGTTGATCCGAAAGGTAATCCGACAGTTGATCCAGATGAGGTATATTTTGATGCCGTAGTTGCTGCTATACCAACTAAGGATGTTTGGCGTCGAGGGATTAGAGAGATTCGAGGTTATAGAGAAAAGGTTGAAGAAGAAATCAACAAAGTGATCTATGCGAGCTTGGAGAAGAAGAAGAAAACAGTTGAGGAGATTGTGGTTGAAAGCAAGAAGTTGGTTGATGATGTGAAGAAAACAGCTAATGAAAAGCTGGAGAAGATAGTTGATGAAGCTGTTGCTGGAGAACAACAGAAGGTTGAGGAAGATAAGAAGGCAGAAAAAGCCACGGTGCCTAATGTTGAGGTAAGAACTCAATCTGAATCATCTAAAATGTTAGACTAAGTTGATCATAAAACTGATGAACAGTGCAAGAAATGCATGGAAACGTGCAAAGCTTGTACTGAAAAAGATAATAATCTAAGATCCAGAGATGTTGAATTCACTAAAATAGAAAAGATTTTCAAAGAAAAATGTAATGAAATGGTTGAAAATGAAAAGTTTTTGAAACAAGAAAATGAAAAACTGATACAAAACTGTGATGATCTTGAAAAAGAAAACAAAATTTTGAAAGAAAAGTGTTCAGAAGTTTGTAACGAATGTGTTCCAAAAGATAAAACTATTAAAGAGTTGCAAAAAGAATATGATGGAATGAAATTGTCATATCACACGGTAAAAGAAGCTTATGAAATTTTGAAAAGTAAAGTCACAAGTCTGGATAATAGATTATCAGCTTGTCAGGAATCAAATGCATTTCTTGAAGCAAGATTTGCAGGAAAACAAAAGGTTTTAAATGACTATATTGATGAAGCTGCTAAACTTAAACAAGAACTAGCTGAAAAAGAAAAATTAGTTAATAAACTTCAAAGTTATCATGCTTCGTCATATATTTTGGAATGTAGTTTTAACAGCACACCCGATGGTAAAGAGTCCGAAAAGAACAAAAAGGGAAGTCGGTCAGAATACCATCAGGTTCCACCACCGTTGATAATTATTCATTCTATGATGGCGAAAAGATGGAAAAAGCAATAAACATGGTTGACCAATTACCTGACAACATCGATGTGACTTACACCAAATCTGATGATCTCAGTGATTCAGAGGTGGTAGGTAAGGTTGTTGAAAGCGTTTTATCAAAAGAGTCTACCAAAACAGATAAGTTTGAGTGACAGGATGAAAATGAGGGAAGTTTTCATGAAAAATATTTCAAAAATTCCAAATCTTAAAAAGTTGTGAATGGTGATTCAAAGGATTGGTTTATACCATGATTGGATTGGACAAACTATTCTTGGATGATGAATACCCAATTCAAAATGTGATTTCGGATAAAATCAACAAAGTGTTCAAACTGGTAGAAATTCAAAAGTCTGAAATTTCAAAATTTGATGGAAAGAGCAAGAAGAGTTCTTATAACAAACCTAATTATAAGAAGAAAAACATGAAGGCTGGGTTGGGTTATAAGAAGAAACAAAATCAGAAATGATTTGAAAAGCTAAATTATTAGAAAAAGACGAACTTTGTTCACGGAACAAGTTCAGAAGAAGAGAAAGAACTCCAATTTAGTCGACAGACTAATGAAGAGTTCTATACTCAAAAGAAAAAGCAACAAAAACAGGTTAAAGATTTTTCCAAGAGAACATGCATTAAGTGTGGTCAAATTGGACATCTTAGTCGCAAGTGTCCAAATCTTAAACTTGTCGTTGTTGAGAAACAGAAGTATGATGTTATGAATCAGAAATCAACCAAGTTTGAATCAAAACAAACTTGGAAGCCGAAAATGTCAAAGGTTGAATCACAACAAACTTGGAAACCTGTGACACCCAGATTTAGAAAAACACAAATCTGGAAAACAACAGTTGATATAACAAAACCAAACCAGTTTTGGAAACCAAAAGTTGTTCAAAATCAAAATGTTCAAAATGAAAGATTTTATAAAAGGAATGTTTCGAAAGGTAAAAATTGGGTGGTCAAACAACAAAAAGTTTCAGTTCAAGAAAAAATTAAAGAAGATTTTTTGAAGAGTATGAACGAAACTATCCAGTTCTAACTGGAAAGGTTTATGTTCAGCTACCTGAGTCTAAACAGGCTTGGGTTGTATTGTTCAAATAATCGAATTATTTGAATGTGCAGGTGCTCCTGATGATGGAAGAATGTCAGAATGAACAAAAGAGCAGCCTGCCACGAGAGGAGGTTGTGAATCCCTGCATCTAAAATCAGGGAGTTTGTTCGTTTCTGTACATCAATAAATTATACTAAAAATCCTAAAAATTTAAAAATTTAAAAACCAAAAATATGTTTTTATTTTGTCAAAAAAATTGAAAAATGGAAAAATATGTTTGTTTTTAAATTTTGTCAAAGATTAAAAATTTGAAAAATATGTTGACTGAATATGCCGAAACCCTCACGGCATAACAAACATGATTATTTCACAATTGAAAATGGTTTTAACATTGTTAAAAATCAGTGTGTTGTGAATCATGGCGGTATTTTCTGCAAAACAGAGCATGAGATGCAGAAAATGGATGGCGAGATGAAGCTATCTACATCGAGTTGTCAAATTTTCTTTAAATGTTTTGAATTTTAGGGGGAGTAAGAAAATTTTCAAAAAATACAAAAACATTTGAAAATTTGAAAAACCAAAAACATGAGAAAAAGAAAATGAGGTTTTGTGTAAAAAGAGGAAATGATAGTACATCAATAGACAATCACAATACGCTAAAGATTTGGAAAATTAAAATGTGATAAACGGTCTCACTGATGATATGCCAGTAGGTTTTTACATGCTTAGTAGATTGATTTCGAGATATAAACCTAAATATCAATAGCTTACTTATCTCGTGGGGAACATCTCTCGGATATATGGGTAACCCCCGAAATCTTGTTTGAGAGTTTGCCAGATTCTGAGATAATAGGTTTTTATACTGTTTGATATCTGGGGTATTATACCTGGTCTTCTGATATTGTGGAAGCAATGGCCTAAACCTCGTATAATACTTTACGCGCTTTAAAAGCTTACCATCTGCATAAAAATTGAAAAATATCGAAAGATAAGTGCAGTTGTAAAGAAGATCCCTAAGTGGGACACCTAAAGTCGAGCCTTCATCTCTTTGACTGAACGGTAGTTCATACATGAGCTCTTAAGGTCTCGCATTAACCCAGAGTATAGATATCAATATGGTATATTCACCTGTAAGACTGAATCTAGGGAATTTTGATACGGGAGTATATTCTGAGGTGGGACACACGTATAAGATAAGTGCTTAAAACAATAAATTTCGTATCTCGAATAAGTTGAACTTTGTGTGAAAATTTAAGTGGATCAGTATACTGACAATCTAAGTGAATCGTTCAGAACTTAAAGTGTTTATAAGCTCAACGGTGCTAGTGATTTGTCATAAACTGATATGATCCTCTAACACGAACTCAAACAAAAATATTGTCTGTAAATATTTCTTTATTGCTTTTTGTTTCAAAAAAATACAAAAAGATTTTGTTTCTACTTTAGTTTCGACAACCGATGTCTGAGGAACTGAGTTTCAAAATCTAAGTATGCAGAACGTGTTTCTGAAAATAAACAAGTTTATTAATTTGAAACTTGAAGTTTTAAGATACAAAATCAAAAACAGTTTATGAAAATCTCCAAGGTCATTAAGTTGGACTTGGAAGATTATCTGAGAGGGTTTTGGATTCTTAAACTATTATATCTGATGCCTAGAGTCAGGTTGCGATATTAGAAGCATAAAATTGTCAAATATAGAGTTGTTTGATAGAGGGAGTGGAGTCGGGTAATCCTGGATAAATATATATTGCTATAATTTCATTTAGAGCCAGGTTACTGATTCTAAATATGTGGGTATATGAGCCAGGTCATCGATTCTGGAAAATCTAATATGATTTCAGTATTAAATATAAGTTCTAGATTTCTGTGAACAAACGATGTCCTGTGCAGTCACATATTTGAAATGCTCCAGCTTATTCATTGTTATATGTCTAGAGCTAGGTGATTGATCTTTAATTTGTCAAAATCTTATAGATTGGTTGAGAATTTTAAGATGGAAGTTCCAGACTACGATCCCGAGAGCAGAAATTTAGGGGGAGCCTGAAGACGAGCTCAACGTAAGGGGGAGCTTGTAATCAAAGAGCCAGATAACGATTTTGGAAGAGCTTGTAGAGCAAGGTGACGATCCTAGAAGCTGAAAGCACTGAAGCTTAAAGCAAGGGGGAGCCTGAAGGAGGAGTCAAATGAAAGGGGGAGCAGCTGAAGATAGAAGCAGATCCATGGGGATTTTGTTAGAGATTGGGAGTTTATGTTGCTGACAATGTCAACATTTTCTAAAAGACTCAGAGAGAGACAAAAGCTACGAGATTGACTGCAGCAATATCCAAGGGGGAGTCTGTGAGTGCAGTATGTCTATCGCTTTCGTCAATCACGAAACGTAGCTAGAAAGAATGATATAAGACTGGTGCAACACCGAAGAAATCAAGACATGAAGCAAAGGCAGCATCGTACGAAGCCAGTCAAGTGTGCTTGGTTCAAACCCACATCTCTATATATAGTAGTCTTGTTTAGTTCATTTGTATCTTTTGGATAACTTTGAGGCGAAGCTCTGTCCGTTTGGTTTCGCGGTGTATACTCTATCAAATTAGTAATAGAAACTAGTTATATTTACATCATAGTGTCTGATCCACACACGTATATGGATTCCGCACATCATACGTGTTAGTACGCACTCAACGGAAAAGGAATCGTTCACGATCCTGAATTCACACCTTTTTTTTCTCAAAAAGGCCTTTAACTATCTTGGTCATGCTTCTGTGATGTGTTAGATAAAATGTGAGTCGTTTCTGTTAGGAGAAAAGGGGTGCATTTTATCGAACTAATGTACTCGAAGCATAATTTTTTTCATTTTTCTAGCCATAGGCTTCTCGTCGAAAGGTGTGGTTCCAGCCTCGGCCTTTTATTCTAAGCTCATTGGTTATTTTATCATGTGCCTTTTACCATCAAGGCCCATATGCCCACTTGCAAGTTTGGGCGGACCGGACGTGATTGATGTGGCAGCTCTGCCAGCTGGTCTTCAAGTGCCCTAGGCTACCAGTTGTGGCGGTTTAATCCCCCCTTCTTCATTTTTCTGGCCACAGGCTTCTCATCGGAAGGTGTGGTTCTAGCCTTGGCCTTTTATTCTAACCTCATTGGTTATTTTATCATGTGCCTTTTACTATTAAGGCCCATATGCCCACTTGCAAGTTTGGGCGGCCCAGATGTGACAGCTCCGCCAGGTGGTCTTCAAGTGCCCTAGGCTGCCAGTTGTGGCGGTTTAATCCCATCCTTCCATCTGTCTGTTTTATTTGGATTTGAAATTTGAAAACTTTATAACTTTCCATAACCGCCCCCATTTGATCTTCAACTTCTCCTTTTCACTTTTGCATTCTCTCTTTTATCCGACAGTTTCTCCGGTGGTTTTCTGCTTATAAACACGGGGAGTTAACTGTAGGATCATTTTTGGACCTGAATGAGTCGATCAGAAGAGTTTAACTCGACATGAAAGGCGGAAACAGACGTGTAGAGGTCAATTCAGCAAGATTTACTCATTAAACTGTTGTATGATTGATTTTATAACAATTTACAACCTGACAACACTTCGGCAGCACTTCGTTGCTCTGGTCGGAAACTTACAAATGAAATGAACATGAGCCTATTTATAGCCTTCACTAGTCCGTTTGAAGCATGCATGACCATTTCAAATGGACACGTTCAAACGGATGATACAATTCAAACGAACTTCTCAATTCAAACGGACTTCTGATTCAAACGAATTGCTTTGTCTTTTGTGATGTGATGCAATGATGATGTCACTTGTGATGTCATCATAAATGATGATAATATCTTTCTTGATCAGATCCGCAACGCAATCCAGACTCGATATAAGACGAAGTCGACAGATGTATGCACCAACAGACTCCCCCTCAGATGTTGACGAGTCTTAAGTGTCGAGTCTTTAACGTCTTCAGTCTTTATCAGTCTGAACGCTCTCTGAAATATCTCACAGTGTAAGCATCCTCAAATCTTTCTCTTCTCTTTTTATCAGCATCAACGGACTCCCCACGAACAATCTCTACTCGGATGTCTTCAGACTCCCCCTTTCGATATGCTGGGATCGCAGTCTGGCATGTTGAAATCACAAAGTCTTCAGGTATCGGAACCTGGCTCTCTATCACTTAGAAACCTGCACATCCTCTACCTCACAATAAATTTTCTGATGATAACTTGTAAAAACAATCTCACCATCTAATGAACCACTTGCAGGAATTATACAATCAAAGAATGATTTTACAACGTTAATCTTTGATGAAAACACTTAAAGAAATATCATTTTTCTTATCAAAATAACACACTCTCCCAAACCTTCTGTTCATCATGTCTAGCACTCGGAATTTTGAAAATCAGCTCTCCAACATCAGTTGTCGAAAATCTTTTTGGATTTTTCAAAAATTATGCTAAAACACACTAAAATCTTTTTGGTTTTTTTAGAATAAAAAGAAATGCAATAAAGAAATATTTACAAACATTATTTTTGTGAGTTTGTGTAAGAGAATCATATCAGTTTATGTGACCAATCACTAGCACCGTTAAGCTTTAAACATTTTTAGCTCTAAACGATTCACGTTGATTGACGATATTGTTGTCCACTTAAACTCAAACTAAAAACTTTCGAGATGCTTACCGATACGTTAAGGTATATTAATTTTGCACTAAGTTCTTATGGACCCCACGATCTCAGCATATCCCCTCATCATGCAATACACTAACTCGAGTAATGCTTTTAAACTTTTATCAACTGTGATTTGTGTGAAAACAAAGAAGAATGTTTAAACATTAACAATCAGGTCGATACTTCCGTATACGCAGAGAAAGTCCAATGTTTAAACAAAATAAGAAAATAAAAAATTGAAATTGTTTAGGCTTTAACCACCAGGTCGATACTCCCGTATACGCAGAGGTGATCCAAAGCTTAAACGAAACACCAAAGAAAATAAAGCAGAACGTTTAGGCAATAACATCCAGGTCGATACTCACGTATACGCAGAGGATGTCCAATGCTTAAACAAAATAAAGAAATAAAACAAGTTTAAATCTTTGCAAAATAAAATGCACAATCACAACGATTTTTTAGCAAAGTTGTGAAAGTTCACAGACTTAACCAGTTTTATGCTATTCGACAATCAGCGATTACTGAGCAGGCACACAATCAAGAAGGACAAAACTAAGTACTATGCTTTCAATCATGTTTCCCACTAGAACTAGGCTTTTTCATTTAGGTTTGTATCGTTATCGCAAATCTACTAGTCTAGCTGAGCCTATCGTCACATCTTTAGTAAGATCGTTTATCACATTTTAATTTTCCATTTCTCTAGCATGCTGTGACAGTCCACTGATTTACTATCATTTCCTCTTTTCTCAACAAAACGCATTTTTGAATTTTATCATGTTTTTGCCTTTTTCAAATTTTCTAATGTTTTTGGATTTTCTGAAATTTTCTACTCCCCCTAAAATACAAACACATTTTAGGAAATTTGAAAACAAACTTTACAAGAAAAATTGACAACCGATATCAAATCGCCTCAATTTGCCATCCACTTGGCATAGACAATCAGAACTCCCCCTTACAACAAACTATTTTTTCATAATGATTTCAAAACACTTAAGTTTGTTTTAACCAGAATGATTTTTCCGGAAAATAAATTTTGTTGATTTTACCACTTGAAGGTTAGGGGATCATCATCTTGTTTCTCAATCATTTGTAGGAAATCAGATACAACTTAATGTCCCTGATTTACCACTTGTTAGTGAAAACCTTTTCAACAACCACTAGCAGGTTCACTTTTCAACCACATCACTAACCTCATATGTTGAATTCTTAAACACTTTAAATCTTTCAGTTGGTGGTTCAGCTTTGTCAACAACTACTTCTTTAAGTTTTTCTAAGACTCCCTGTTTTGTTTTTGTTGCTTGAGGACAGTTCCATGCAATATGACCAACTTCATTGCATCTGTAACAGGTTCTTGTCTCTTTCCTTTGAAAATCTCCATACTTCATCTTTTCAGCAAGAAACTCCTGGTTTGACTGTTTCCAGAATGAGCTCTTTAATTCTTCTTCATGGCTAGTTCCTGCAACATATGTCATTTTTGATTTAAAATCTCGAACATATTTTTCATTTTTATAGTTTTCAGGTGGAATAAAACCAAGACCTTTCTTTTTGAACTTACTATTATGGTTTGGTTTCTTTCGAAATTCCGAACCATAATTGTAACCCATTTTCTTGTTTAACCGTTGTTGAAATCTTGAAGTGTATTTTTTAGGTTTTTCAGTAAGATTTAAATCTTTTATTTCAGAAATATTAATTTCTGTCATTTTGAAAACCTTTTTGATCATTTCAAATCGAACACTTCTTATTGGAAATTCTTTATCAAAATATAATTTGTCAGAATCATTCAAAGTATATACAACTTCAAATGTTTCGTCATTCAAATTAGATTTTGACAACAAAAATTCTTTACTATACACCCGTTTTCCCAACGACTTTGAACTCTTGACAGAGGAACTCGAACTCCTGGACTCAGACATTGACTCGGACTCCTCATCCTTATCTAACACATGATTGACCATCCTTTTTATTAACTCAGACTCATGATCTGTGTCGGACGCTGTGAATGTGATGTCAATGATGTCTGGTAATACATCGGTTATCTCGGACTCCAACTTTATATTGACTGCCTTTTTTACTTGTTCCTCATTCGGTTTTCTAGACGAATACCCTTCCCAAATTAGAGGCGGACACTTATTATAACAGACACTCTGTTTCTTACCAGTATCCGTTTTCTTCGACTTCTTTTGATCTTCGTTAAACGCTTCAAAACCTTCAACCGTTGGATAAATTCTATCAATTATGTAATCACAACTTGTATAACTTCGCAGCAATCTTTTGATTCTTTCATTCTCAGCTTTCTCAGTTTCCAACTCTTGCTTCCATTTTGCACATTCTTCAATGTAAAAGTTTATCTCTTTCTGCTTTGACATCATGGTAGCATTCAACATCTTCAAAGCTTTCTCTCTTTCAGAGTTAATCTTTTCCAGACTATTCACAGTTCTGTTCAATACATCATATGATTCTTTCATATTTTTCACATCAAACAACAACTTTTCTTTCATCTTCTCTGATTCACTAAACCTCTCGTCTTTTTCCTCACATTGTTTGCAAGATACTGAACATGTAAGACATGGTTTTGTGACTTCAACAATCTTTTCGATCTCTATGATTTTTTCAACTTCAACAACTTTCTCAGCTTCAGTCACCTTTTCTGCTTCAATAATCTTCTCATCAACACTTTCAGTCTTCATTTGATCAAAAACTAATGCTCTTTCGGAACTTTCATCTGAAGAACCAGAATCAATTGATATTTGATCAACAACAATTGCTTCTTCTGAACTTTCATCGGATGAAACGAATTTTTCTTCTTGATTCTTCTTATTCACATCATTGTTCTTCATTTGTTCTTCAAGCTTCTTAATGAATTGACAAATTGACAATCTAGAGTATTCTCCAGTTCTTTTTAAATCCAACATATATGTACCCCATTCTTGTTAAGGTATGGAATTGGCTAATCTCTCAACCCATTCATTTGGATTTTTCTGAATACCCTTCTCAGACATTGAGCGAACAAGATGACTATACCTCTCAATGATACTCTTTGTACTTTCTCCTGGACAACCTGAAAACGAATCAAATTCTTTCTTTAATACATTTATTCTATTAACTGTTTCACTAGTCATATTAAAGAAATTTAAGTCCATGATTCGGAAACACGTTTATCGAGACAGTCACTTAAAATGAAATATCAAATTCAAACTAGATCCCCTTTAAAATGAAATAATTCACCTCATGAAACACCTGAAACAAACAAACAAACAATCAGTTTAAACGGATAGAATACGTAAAAATGTATTGATGAACTCAATTGAAGACTCGTGTCAAAGATTTGTGGACTCGTTTAATGAATTTCGCAAACTGAATGAATGAACTAGATCAAATGTGCTATGAAATATGAGCTTCCAATGGATCGCAAACAATGAAGTTCACTTGGGCCTGAAAATGATTAAACTTTGATATTCTGTTGTCAAACCTTGATCAGATCACATGCCATCTTGAAATTTTAAAAAGACTGACACTTTTTTTACCCAACTTAATTCCAATTGGACCTCACAATCCACTTAGCCGACAACAAATTTGACCAAATTATTTGTATCTTAGGATGATAAATCCACTAAACCGACAACATAGTTTGATTGGACCTCAAAATATAGTGGGCTGATATCTTTTTTTTTTAAATTTGGGCCGATGAATATTGTTCACATGCAATCTGGATGTTAAATTCTATTGGACCAATTAACTTGGGCTGACAACAATGATAGATCACATGCAATTCTTGAACCAAGCAACAAGACAACCTCTTTTTAATGTTTCAATATCTCGATCACATGCAATTCTTGAACCAAGCTCTCATGTGACCAACTGACACAAAAACTCGTGATTTCTAGTCCCAACAAACTGACACCTCGAATTCAATGAACTATCACATGATCTTGTTTAATGATTCACACAACCTGATACACTTTCACGTGAAATAAGAACAACCCTTTCAAACTGAAGTCGTGTTTCAAACGGGACAGGTCAGTTTCAATCGACAACTTCAAACAGAATGGTTTCTTTCAAATGGAATCGGCCAGTTTCAAACGGAATAGACAGTTTCAAACGGTCAGTTCAAATGAAACGGTCGATTTCAAACGGAATACCATGTATTTTCAAACGGTCAGTCCAGTTTCAAACGGAATGTTGCTGCTTCGTTCAAACGGACACCAGTTTTCAAGCCATTTTTACCAGTTTTACATCGAATTTAGATTTGATATTCTCAAGGGTTTGTTAAAACACAATTACGCATACATTGTGAAAGTTATAGCCGATTTTAACCGTGAAAAACTGTTCAGTTTTGAAAGAAGGTGTAGAAAAACAGAATTAGCGGCTGAATTGGTATGAACTCTTCCTCATGAGCTCTGATACCACTTGTAGGATCGTTTTTGGACCCGAATGAGTCGATCAGAAGAGTTTAACTCGACACGAAAGGCGGAAACAGACGTGTAGAGGTCAATTCAGCAAGATTTACTCATTAAACTGTTGTATGATTGATTTTATAACAATTTACAACCTGACAACACTTCGGCAGCACTTCGTTGCTCTGGCCGGAAACTTACAAATGAAATGAACATGAGCCTATTTATAGCCTTCACTAGTCCGTTTGAAGCATGCATGACCATTTCAAACGGACACGTTCAAACGGATGATACAATTCAAACGAACTTCTCAATTCAAACGGACTTCTGATTCAAACGAATTGCTTTGTCTTTTGTGATGTGATGCAATGATGATGTAAGCATGATGATGTCACTTGTGATGTCATCATAAATGATGATAATATCATTCTTGATCAGATCCGCAACGCAATCTAGACTCGATATAAGATGAAGTCGACAGATGTATGCACCAACATCAACCTTCTTCTTTCTTTATTTTTCTCATTTTGTCAAATAAAAATGATATGCTTGTCCAATTTTCAGAACTTAGCGAATCGGGCATTGATAAGTTATGTGCCTGTTGGTGCATATTTGTGACAACAGCTTAGATTTGGTCTTTGGATATCTTGTAATTAGTAAAATGATAAACGGTTAGCGGGTTTAGCTTTGTATTAGTGGAATAATAGAGTTTGGGCTAAACAAAACCCAGTTTGGGTCTAGGGGGGACGAATTGGGCTTTGCCCATGTAGGAAACCTTAGCCCAAGTTGCAACCTTATGTTATATAAACAAGGCTTTGCTTTAGGGTTCAGGTTAATCAGCCAAAACAGTGTTAGAGAGGAATTTCGTAAGAGCATTAGGGCTTGGACGAAAGTTGTGGTCTTGATTGATTGTAATTCTTGTAATTGATAATCAATAAAGATCAGGTTTTAATTGGAATTCTGTTTCTACTCGTTTCTGTGACATTCTGATCAAGAGGATTCCGCACTCTTGATTAGATTGACAATTCTGTGACGATCCGTACGAACTAGGGGACCTACAATTGGTATCAGAGCTTTAGGCTCTTAAAGAAGCTCGGTTTAGAATTGCAGACTACAGATTCGAGTGGAAAATTGGAAGAAATTTCAAAAATTTTAAAACCTGAATTAGGGTTTCGAAATTTTGGAGGCTGATTTTCGAAAATTTTGGAGTGTTTGATCAGTTTGCGTATTTAATTTTGCTGTGTTAGTGTTTTTGGTTGCAGTTTTGGTTGATTTTTGAAGGATTTTGGCTAGAAAGTCTTGAAGATTCGAAGACTGTTCTTCGTGTTCTTCGTTGAGTTCTTCATAATTTTGATTAAATTTTGCTGATTTGGTTGTCTAATTTTACAGGAAATTGATAGGAGATCAGGATAAAATCTTTTCAAACTTTGGAAAGATTTGGTTCTAGCAAATTTGCTGATTTCGGATAAATACTCTGACAGACCAGCGAATTTGTGATCTAGCAACTCGGTGACCGGTGAAATTAAATCCAAATGCGACTTTGGTAACTGTGTAATTGACCTCAGCGACATTATTACGGTGATCGGCGAAGTTACTAGACGTCGTTCAGCGAAATTAACCAGCGAAATTATATAACCTCCCTAATCAGCGAATTTGGACTTCTAGCGAATTTGATTTGGTTTACCAGCATATTTAGTAGCGAAATTAGCTAGAGGAATTAAAAACTATCATAATTAAAAAGTGGAGTATTTAATTTCGTGGAGGAGTTAGATACGTATAGAGGATTTAACGTTTTCGTGAATAGAAAACGATCCGTAGCTCAGCTCAGCAAACCGATTGCGCCGTTGGACTCCACGTATTTTTAGGAAAAAAAACTCTGGAAATTTCCGAATTAGGTTTTCGACATTATATATCATTGGATTCGTCTTTTCGAGACGATTCTAACGGTGTAATTTGGTAACCACTGTTTTTGGACACTTTTTGTACGGTTTTATCAGTACAGTTACGGTAAAAACGTGTTTAAAGATGGTTAAAATGAACAAGGTCAGTGAGGCTGTTAAGAATTGGCCAAAGCTTATAAACGTCAAAGAATATGCTGACTAGAAAGAGAAGTTTGAGTTGTTTGTGAAAAGTGAAGATACTAAAATGTGGAGTTGTATGATCGATGGGTACATTGCTGCCACACGACGAGTTGACGGGAGAATTATAGTGATCTCTTATGAAAAGATGGATGAATCTGAGAAACATTTGTTTGATGCTGAGAAGAAAGCTTTAGCAGTGATAAAGATGTCCATGCCTGAGGGCATTAAACATATCTTCAAAAAGTAAAAAGTATGGGACTTCTAGTGAGCTGTGGGAAGCTTTAGAAAAATGTTATCAGAGTTCATCTAGACAAAGTGTAGAAGAGAAGAAGAAAGCAGATGAGGAGAATGTTGAGAAGAAGGCTGCAGAAGTTTCAAAGTGAATGAATGGTGTGAATGAACTTACAGCAGAGGTGAAGGTATCATCAGAATCTGTAAGTCATACGTGTCATAATTGCACTGAACTACAGGGTAAAGTTAACAGACTATCGGAGCAGAACAAAATTCTGTTAGCTGAATTGGAAAAGTTAAAAGTGTCAAATGTTCTTTTGATTAAAAGAGAGTCAAATTGCTTTAGTGAACTCAAATCAAATGAATAGGAAATCAGCAGTTTAACAAGCAAAGTCAATGAACTGTTACAGGTCATTGATTTGCCTCGTGAAACTGTGAAGGATAAAACTAATGAATTTTCTGAAAAATGCAGGGAATTGGCCATTGCACAAGACCAAATTGTTGAACTTAAAGGAAAGTTAGACAAATTTGGAAAGTCCTCATTAGTTAGGACTCAAATTCAAAAAGGGCTGAAAAAGAGTAATGATAGAACGGGAGTGGGGTTTAGTAAAGCTTCATCTTCTAAGGATCAAGATTACTCGTTTTTACCTGATGTGAATGAGCTAACTGACGTTGTGCCTACTACACCAGCTGTAGTGGATCCGATAGATGTGGACTTGCCAAATAGTCCAGTATCTTTGAAAGAATCTGTTAAGTCTAACAGTACACCTCATAAATCGGATGAGGATACTGAAGACGAAAAGAAGAAAACATTTAAAAAGAGATTTAACAAAAAGAGAATTTATAAGACAAAATCTTGTTTTAAATGTCACACAAAAGGGCACGTGGCAAGTTGTTGTCCTTTAAAGAAAAATAAGCAAAAAGTTGATGAGGTTAAGGATGGAAATAGGGTTGGTTTAAATAATAATGTGCAACCACATTGTCAAAGTAATCAACCAAGATTTCAATCTAAAACTTCAACAACAAGAAGATTTGATAGACCAAGAAGTATTTCACCATAATTTAGTCATTATAATGGTAAATCAAATCGGTTTCAAAGTCAAAAATAGAAATTTTGGATACCAAAACCGATACCAGACTTCTGGTAATCGGAATTTTCAAAGAAGAAACGAATATAGGGGTTTTAATAAATCAAATGTTCAACAACATCCAAAATTTTTTCAAAATTCATGGTATAATAATGGGAGAAGAAGGCATCAAGATAATAATTTTCAAAGGTCAAAAAATTCGAGATTTTATTGGAACTCTCGCAATCAAAGACCTAGTGAAAATTATAAATCTTGTTCAAGCATGGGGAATACATCCAAGACACCAGTAAGGTGTGATGGATATTGGTTAGAAGCATCTTATACGGATTTACATGGTCGACCCAAAACCGGTCAGGTTTGGGTTGTTAAGTCTAACTAAGTTGTTAAGAATGTGCAGGATGACCAAGAAGGACTGTTGATGTGTTCGACAGTGGTTGTTCCTGTAAAGCATCTGAGGTGAATAGTAGGTTAAAATTGGTAACTAACTATTTACTTTAGTGATTGATTGATTTATTGGTGAAAAACTTATTGTCAGATTGAAGTGGGAGTCTGTTTGTGTTTGTAAATTTATGTTTTTTAAAACTTGCTCCATAAAAACAAAAATTTAGGGGGAGAAATTTTCCCTAAGCCAAAAAGAGTTTAGTTAGTGCATGTGTTTAGGGGGAGTAAGTTATAAATTAGAAATTAAAAAAAAAATCCAAAAACATTGAAAAATGAAAAACATAAAAAAATAGAAAATCAAAAATGAGTTATCACTGTGTGAAAAAGAAGAAATGATAGTACATCAGCAAGTTAGACTGTCACAGTGAAAATGAATTAAATTGCTTAAGTGTGATAGCAGCTTCATCATATGATGTACCAGTAGACAAAAGCATGAAATAATCAACTTACCAATGTGATATAAAACTAAATGAACTGAATATGAGTGGGGAACACATCAGTGGTGTATGGTTTAATGACCTTAAATCTTGCGTTGATAGATTGCCAAAATCTGAGGTTTTGGGTCTTTATACTGTTATTTCATCTGGGGATATCAGGGTTGCCCTCCTGCTGCATCCAGATACATGCTGACCTAGGCACAACCAGGATATCTTAAAAGAGCTAAAAATGTCAAAACTCTGAAAATGAAGAAGCTCTCCTAGAGAGTTATTCAAAAGTGCAAAATGCATAAATCGTACCAAAAATGGTATTTGTCATAGCCCTCGTTAGATATTTTGGTATCTTTGCTGTACGAAAGTACTGACCTGGTCACCAATTATCTAAACGTTGAAAAATAAAACGGATGAATTCAGTATACTCACCTACTACGATGAATTTTTGTGCATACCTTGATCGCGGGGGTACATTGATGCGTGTGAAGTGTTATATATATTAGGTGTATATTTTAAGCCCCTTTAACACTTATTTTTAGCCAAGTTTTAAATTTATAAAACACGATATTTTACTAACACTAAACACACATATGGGCAAGTGCAACCATCGTGAGCGTAGTATAGTGTTGGCAAGATACCGAGGTCGTCCAAGGACACAAGAGCTTTTAGTACCGGTTTATCCTCAACGTCTAATCAAAATAAAATGTTTAGAAAAATGTTTTAAACTAAGAAAAATAAAAACTAATTAAAAATGCTGAAAAGAAAATAAAAAGAAAAACAGATAGACAAGATGAATCACTTGGTTCCGACTCATATCTAGTGTAACCTTTGATTATTTCCGCACTTTTGCACTATTTTAAGAGATTATCTTAGTTATTGTAGTAGGCCCCTCTTTTGAAGGTGACGTTACCCTCACCCCAGTAGTTTGAGTCAGCAAGGATACAATCCTAAAAGGGTGGATTATTGGAAGATAATTAATTAAGTTATTAATGCAAATTATGGTAGGCCCCTCTTTTGGAGGTGACGTTACCCTCGACTAAGTAGTCTGAGTCAGCAGGGATACAGTCCTAAATAGCCGGGTTATAGTATTAATAGTAGTTAACTTATGAGGGGATCAAAGAGTTTGGACCCCCGCCATCCAATACCGTTAAGTATTGAAGGAGGTCCTACTAAATTTGACCCAGGTCCATTGCAGGACCTCTAAACGCTGAACAATGGCAAGACCTTTACCAAACCGTTCCCTTAACCCCCGACCAGGTAGCCAACATACCTCCATATAGACCGTGGAGATATGAATGGTGAAAATCTTTTATTTTATATAGACAGTAAAATAATGCCAAGACACCACGGACAAACGATAAGGAAAGATCACCTTCAACATAAGCAACTAGTTATTAAAGTCATTAATACAAAACCAAGTAAAAAGTGCAAAAGATTAGAAATAAAAAGTATTACACTAGACACTTTGTCTTCACCAAATGATGTAAGAACTCTTACGATCAATCTTGGATCCCGAGAAACCATAGGCAAACATGGCCTTGATTGTCAAGAACTCTTACGATCAATCTTGGATCCCGAGACGACTCACATACTCTACGATGGACAATCGATGATGGTGGTGGATGATGGTGTTATGGTGGTGGTGGGTGGTGGGTGAAGTGTGAGAGAGGTGGTGTGCCAAGGGATGGTTTGAGCTTGAGCCAAGCACTCCTATTTATAGGCTGAACAGAAGCTCGGGCACGGCCCCGTGTCCACATCCTCTCTTTCTTCATTTAATGCAGCTTTGTCTTATTAGTTGACCACGCCCCCGTGTCCGCTGAGCACGACCCCGTGTGCAGAAGAATCTTTGTACTATGAAGATTTGCCTAGATTGTGCGAATCTTATAGTTGACCACGGCCCCGTGTCCGCTGAGCACGGCCCCGTGGTGGGCAATAGAAGCTTCTACCACTTTGTCTTTTCTGCTGACACTTGGGCACGCCCCCGTGCTGGCTGAGCACGGGGCGTGTTCAGTCTTCTGATGTCTTGTTTTGCTTGGGAAGATGCTGTCGTGGGGTCGGGCATGTCACGTCTTGTTCCTTTTCTTGTATTTATGTTAGATTTTGGTGTCTTTTTGCTTCTTTTGTTAATTTGAGCTCATTTAATCCTGAAAATACAAAAGGAAGACAAAAGCACACTTTTTCCAACATTAGTACTAAAAAAGGGTTAGTTTTATGCCACAATTGATGAAATTTATATGTTGCATTTTGAACATATCAAATACCCCCACACTTGAATCTTTGCTTGTCCTCAAGCAAAACTCTTTAATATGTAGCTATTACACTCCCAAATGGAATGGGTAGAAAAGAAGGTTTTGGGCTTGTCGTAGAGTGTCGGGATTTCCAAGATTCTTTATTTAGTTTTATTTTTATTTATTTACAATCATATTCGTCATGATTTATTTAAAACTTTTCATAAGATAAATTACTTATTTGGGCATAACATGCCTTTGTAAAATTCTATTTTATATACAAGTTCACATACCTCACGGGGATCACTCAACACTCGGCCGAAAATGTATTTGTGGATCACTCGAGAGCGGCATGGAACTTACTCCTACCATAGGCTTGCCAAGCAATCATTCCTCCTCCTTTTTAACTTATATACCTTTGTAGATATCAAGAGGACTTTTTGGGTGAAGGGTTAGGCTTGGGTTAAAGGTAGGTGGTTGGGTTAGTGGTTAGTAGAAAAAGGCGAAAAGCGTAACAAGTGTCGGTTTTCGTAAGACTTTCTATTTTTGTAACTTTTATTTTGATGAAGCTATTATTCAAACAAAGTTATTTTTGATGAACTTGTTTGTTTATTTTCTTTTGCTTCATCATCAACAAATTTTTTTTTTTTGAATAGTCATACGAAGAACCGAACTTGTTACTAAAACAAAGGGTTAAAAATGAAAAAGGTTTTGGTGGGTAAAAGGGTGTTTGGTTTGGGCTATGAAATGAAAAGGTTTAGGCTCAAAGGGGCTAACTAGGGGGATTTTGGGTAGGTGGTAAAAAAAAAGAAAAATAATGGTGTAGAAAAAAAAAGGGTTAGTCCTAATGCCTCCATCATTTACTTACTCGGGTTTAAGTTGGTAAGGACCGGGAATGTATCGTCATGGCAAGTTCTAGAGTCGTAAGAACCAAGCGGCTATTCACACAAGAAACGAAAATGAGCATTTAGTCAAATGATATGTAAGTGTTTGCTCAATAAAGGCTCAAAACTCACTTTTGTGGGAATGAGTTTTTATGTGATCAAGTATATATAATCAAATTTTAACTAAGTTTGTCATGCCTTTTCATAATTTTCTTATGTTGGTTCTTTTTATCACGACGCTATCGGCTGTAAATTCGTAAAAATATAACATTTTTAGAACTTGAATTTCTCGAGTTAAACCTAGACAAGTAAAAAAAATGAATTTTTTTTTGAAAAAAAATTTTGGGGTGATATGCGGTTCCAATAGAGTTTTGTGTAAGGCTTGTATTTAGGACTTGCAAGATTCAAGGTTTTAGCATCCCCCCCACACTTAAATTACACATTGTCCTCAATGTGTCCCAAAAATAAGTTTTTAGGTTGATTGAATGTGTAAAAAGGTGTAAAAAGCAAAATTTTTGTGTTACTGGGCGCTGAACACGGCCCCGTGTTGTCCGGGCACGGCCCCGTGTTCAAGTGCCAGTAACAAAATTAAAACAAGAGAAACAGAAGCCTGGACACGGGGGCGTGTTGGGTGAACACGGCCCGTGTCCAGTTACCTGAACTGGGTCTTTTTCTGCAGACTGTGTAGCACGGGGCCGTGTTGGGTGGACACGGCCCGTGCCGAGCTTACTGTAAACGAAGAAATTTGTCGGACGGTTCTGTTTTCCTGCATGGGATGGTGGTTCAAGTTCCCCTTGTATCCTTTGTCATCTCAAGTGTGTTTTATTCCTGGAAATTAAAACTAACTAGAAAACATAAAAATTAATCTAAAATAAACTAAGGATAGTTCCGCGGAATGCCTCCGTGGTGCGCCACGTTTATAAGGGTCCTTGGCTAGACCCAAAGCCTGGTCATATGTTACCCAAGTGGGATGTATTGCATCCCATGTTACACCGTCGGAGAGCGTCATCCAAGCTTGAGTCTATGACCTTTATGTAGTTGACCGGGTCTTCGTCCTCTACTCTTTTTCCACATTCAAACTTCACTTCCTTGTCCCCAAACTTCAATGTTAACGTTCCGTCATTCATATCCACCACCGCTTGGGCGGTGGCTAGAAATGGCCTTCCAAGGATGAGAGGGACATCGGTGTCTTCCTCCATGTCTAGGATGACAAAGTCGGTTGGGAAAACGAAGTTGTCAACTTTTACCAATAGATTTTCAGCGACACCTTGTGGGAATTTGACGGATCTGTCGGCGAGTTGTATGATCATCTTTGTAGGGCTTGTTGTTCCTAGGCCGAGTCGTTTGAACATCGATGTAGGCATGAGGTTAATGCTAGCCCCAAGATCGGCTAATACATTACGAACGGGGGATTCCCCAAACGAGCAAGGAATTGTGAAGCTTCCGGGGTCGATTTTCTTTTGTGGAAGTTTGTTGAGTACTAAGGCGGAGCATTCTTCGCCTAAGTTAACTAATTGCAATGATTCAATTTTCCTTTTGTTAGTGAGGAAATCCCTCATGAATTTTGTATATTTAGGCATTTGGGTTAGGACCTCAATAAAAGGAATATTAACATGCAATTGTTTTAGTAAATTTTCAAACTTTGCGAATTGCTCATCGGTCTTTTGACGATTTAACCTACCGGGGTACGGAATTGGAGGAGTTTTGGTGGGCTCTTGATTTGGTAGAGAAGCCTTTTCTGGTTGAAGTGTGGGTGAAGTCGTGCTTTGGCTGAGTTGACTTCCTTCAACCGGTGGTAGCGGGGCATCTTCGGGACCCACGGTTCGGTTTCTTAATGTGATGAGGTGTACTTGTGCCTTTGGGTTGGTTTCGGTATTACTAGGTAATGCGCCTTGTGGTCTCTCGGAGAAATTTTGAGCTAGTTGATTTAATTGTTTTTCGATGTTTTTAATGCTAGCTTGTTGATTTCTAAAATTCGATTCCAATTGTTGAAATCGATCCGAGTTTTTCTTTTCAGTGTCGGAGATGAGGCGAGATACAGTATCTTCAAGCCTTTCTCGTCCACCTTGTTGTTGAGAGAAATTTTGTGGTTGTTGAAAGTTAGTTCGTTGGTTTTGTTGGTTACTACTATTGCCGGGATCTCTCCAACCAAGATTAGGGTGGTTACGCCATCCTTGGTTGTAGGTACCCGTTGGTGGACCTGACGGCCTAGGTCTATTATCAATGTAGTTTACCGTTTCTGTTTGTTCATCTAATTCTTTCATACAACTCCAATTTTCATGTGGCCCACCACACCCTTCACAAGCCATAACCGAGGCCGTTTTTGTCATTTCTAGCTTTTTGATTTTCGAAGAGAGGGCCTCGATTTGGGCTTGTAAAGAGGTGCTTTCATCAACCTTATGGGCGCCCGGGGTAATAGATTTATTACCTCGGGGAGTGTGCCATTGAAAATTGATTTGAGCAATTTCCTCAATTTGATTATATATTTCATTTGGGCGACGATTACCTAAAAGTCCCCCGGAGCTAGAATCGAGTGTTTGTCTTGTGTGTGGCAACAACCCATTGTAGAAAGTGGATACTTGTTGCCACACCGCTAGACCGTGATGAGGACACTTTCTTAGTAGCTCCTTGAACCTCTCCCAAGTTTCATATAAGGATTCCCCATCCTCTTGTGAGTATGTATTAATTTTAGTCATTAATTTAGCCGTTTTAGCAGGAGGGAAATACTTATATAGAAAATTTTGGGCTAGTTCATCCCAGGTGTTTACCGAGCCAACTGGGAGGGTGTTAAGCCAAGCCTTAGCTCGGTCTTTTAGTGAAAATGGAAACATTCGAAGGCGGATGGCGTCATTTGATGCTCCATTGATCCGAAAGGTATCACATATTTCTAAGAAATTAGTAATATGTAGATTGGGATCCTCGTCCGCAAGCCCATGGAAGGTTGCGGAGTTTTGAAGCATTTGTATCAAATGTGGCCGAAGTTCGAAGTTATTGGCTTCGACATTCGGTGCATTGATAGCGGCGCCGAGATTACCTACGGTGGGTCGTAGGTAATCCATGAGAGTACGTTGGTCCGCCATTGGAAGTGGGTCCCCCGAAACTTTCTCTTGATTTTTAGCTTTAAGTCTTTTTCTGAGAAAGCGTTCGGGTTCTTCTAGAGGTTCTTTTTTGTCTCTACTAGAACTGGAGCTCATGCACTACGTAGGAGGTTCAAATGTGGCACCTGGGTTCCAAGTCCTGCAATAAAAATAGAAAAGAACGTTGGTCAGAAGGTTCACCACGGCCCCGTGCTCAATGAACACGGCCCGTGGTCAGAGGTACAGTAATTGTTTTCCGGATCCCTGTTACTGGGAGTTGGACACGGCCCCGTGTTGCACCGACACGGCCCCGTGCTCAGCTCTCTGTAACTCGGAAAATAAAAACTGCCAGTAAGGATGCTGGGCACGGCCCGTGTCCGACCAGGCACGGCCCGTGTCCGACCAGGCACGGCCCGTGCTGAGCTCTGCAGAAACAGAAAAACTAAAAAAAAATCCTAAAAAAAATGAAAAATAAGAAAAACGATTAGGCCGCTGATTCCTAACTTTCTTAAAATCCTTGTGTCCCCGGCAGCGGCGCCAAAAACTTGATGCGTGTGAAGTGTTATATATATTAGGTGTATATTTTAAGCCCCTTTAACACTTATTTTTAGCCAAGTTTTAAATTTATAAAACACGATATTTTACTAACACTAAACACACATATGGGCAAGTGCACCCATCGTGAGCGTAGTATAGTGTTGGCAAGATACCGAGGTCGTCCAAGGACACAAGAGCTTTTAGTACCGGTTTATCCTCAACGTCTAATCAAAATAAAAAGTTTAGAAAAATGTTTTAAACTAAGAGAAATAAAAACTAATTAAAAATGCTGAAAAGAAAATAAAAAGAAAAACAGATAGACAAGATGAATCACTTGGTTCTGACTCGTATCTAGTGTAACCTTTGATTATTTCCGCACTTTTGCACTATTTTAAGAGATTATCTTAGTTATTGTAGTAGGCCCCTCTTTTGAAGGTGACGTTACCCTCACCCCAGTAGTTTGAGTCAGCAAGGATACAATCCTAAAAGGGTGGATTATTGGAAGATAATTAATTAAGTTATTAATGCAAATTATGGTAGGCCCCTCTTTTGGAGGTGACGTTACCCTCGACTAAGTAGTCTGAGTCAGCAGGGATACAGTCCTAAATAGCCGGGTTATAGTATTAATAGTAGTTAACTTATGAGGGGATCAAAGAGTTTGGACCCCCGCCATCCAATACCGTTAAGTATTGAAGGAGGTCCTACTAAATTTGACCCAGGTCCATTGCAGGACCTCTAAACGCTGAACAATGGCAAGACCTTTACCAAACCGTTCCCTTAACCCCCGACCAGGTAGCCAACATACCTCTATATAGACCGTGGAGATATGAATGGTGAAAATCTTTTATTTTATATAGACAGTAAAATAATGCCAAGACACCACGGACAAACGATAAGGAAAGATCACTTTCAACATAAGCAACTAGTTATTAAAGTCATTAATACAAAACCAAGTAAAAAGTGCAAAAGATTAGAAATAAAAAGTATTACACTAGACACTTTGTCTTCACCAAGTGATGTAAGAGACTTAGGCAAACATGGCCTTGATTGTCAAGAACTCTTACGATCAATCTTGGATCCCGAGACGACTCACACACTCTACGATGGACAATGGATGATGGTGGTGGATAATGGTGTTATGGTGGTGGTGGGTGATGGGTGAAGTGTGAGAGAGGTGGTGTGCCAAGGGATGGTTTGAGCTTGAGCCAAGCACTCCTATTTATAGGCTGAACAGAAGCTCGGGCACGGCCCCGTGTCCAGTGGGCACGGCCCCGTGTCCACATCCTCTCTTTCTTCATTTAATGCAGCTTTGTCTTATTAGTTGACCACGCCCCCGTGTCCGCTGAGCACGACCCCGTGTGCAGAAGAATCTTTGTACTATGAAGATTTGCCTGGATTGTGCGAATCTTATAGTTGACCACGGCCCCATGTCCGCTGAGCACGGCCCCGTGGTGGGCAATAGAAGCTTCTACCACTTTGTATTTTCTGCTGACACTTGGGCACGCCCCCGTGTTGGCTGAGCACGGGGCGTGTTCAGTCTTCTGATGTCTTGTTTTGCTTGGGAAGATGTTGTCGTGGGGTCGGGCATGTCACGTCTTGTTCCTTTTCTTGTATTTATGTTAGATTTTGGTGTCTTTTTGCTTCTTTTGTTAATTTGAGCTCATTTAATCCTGAAAATACAAAAGGAAGACAAAAGCACACTTTTTCCAACATTAGTACTAAAAAAGGGTTAGTTTTATGCCACAATTGATGAAATTTATATGTTGCATTTTGAACACATCATACATCCTGAAGTGGGACATGCTAGTATATCAGTAATAAAATTACCTTAACGTATCATATGGTAATGGTACTTGAAATGTTCATGCATTTTGTTTAAGTGGACAAACATACTGGTAATCGTCTTGGACTGTTTTTAACGAAAAATTAAATAAAGAATTATCTAATAGTGTGAAAACAGTTTGATTTTGTTGATATGATCTTCTTACCGATGATTCTCACAAAAATAGAGTGTTTATTGCTTTTGTTATTTACTTGCTTTCAGAAAATATAAAAAATCCAAAAATAGTGTCTTTTTCTGTTTAAAATTCTTAATGTACGGAAAACTGTTATTCTTGGAGGAATTGTTACCGATAGGGGGAGACGGTGTTAGAAAGTGAGTTCAAAATTTTAAATCATGCAGGTTCTTGTGTGTTGGACAAAAGTTTTGCGTGTTGGTGATGATATTGAAAATGCTTAATCTGTGATACAGTTTAACTATCTCTTGAATAATAATAATTTATTTGACTTTGTTGAAAAAAATTCTTATGGTTTCTTGAGATGTTTGTTTTATAGTATACAGATTGAAGCGGTATGTTGCTGAGAAGTTTCTGTGTTGAGAAAATGAGAGTTTGATTGGATGCATGGTAGAACCTCCTTTCTACATTGAAGACAAAGTGAAGAGTATGAAGATTGCTTTGCAAATGCTAAACTGGAGTTCGCTCAAGTGCTAACGTTATGAAGATTTGGTGATTGGATGCATCAGCTTAGGGGGAGTCTGTTGCTGACAGAAGCTATTAAAGCTGAAGCTATCCAAAGACCAAAGACAGTACAAGACTACATGAAGAATGCAAGATGAGTGAAGACAAAGTTATTTTATGAAGCTATTGTCAAGGGGGAGTTTGTTGGTGCATATTTGTGACAACAGCTTAGATTTGGTCTTCGGATATCTTGTAATTAGTAAAACGATAAACGGTTAGCGGGTTTAGCTTTGTATTAGTGGAATAATAGAGTTTGGGCTAAACAAAACCCAGTTTGGGTCTAGGGGGGACGAATTGGGCTTTGCCCATGTAGGAAACCTTAGCCCAAGTTGCAACCTTGTGTTATATAAACAAGGCTTTGCTTTAGGGTTCAGGTTAATCAGCCAAAACAGTGTTAGAGAGAAATTTCATGAGAGCATTAGGGCTTGGACAAAATTTGTGGTCTTGATTGATTGTAATTCTTGTAATTGATAATCAATAAAGATCAGGTTTTAATTGGAATTCTGTTTCTACTCGTTTCTGTGACATTCTGATCAAGAGGATTCCGTACTCTTGATTAGATTGACAATTCTATGACGATCCGTACGAACTAGGGGACCTACAGTGCCGATTATGGCATTGATCCTTCCCTCGAGACTCTGGTCCCCGGGGAAAGAACTGCAAATCAATGTCCACCGAGTTTTCTTGCATTTTATACCTGGATTCTTGATCAACCGAACTTGCGATACCCGTTCACAAACTTTTTCCTTGAAGTTTTAAAGTATTATCGTCTTTCTTTGGGTCAGTTGGCCCCTGTTGGTGTTGCTGGTGTGATGCACTTTGAAATCCTTTGTCGAACCCTTAGTTATGAGCCATCTCTTTTGATGTTCCGTTGTTTTTTCCAGCTTGCCCGGAATGGGGAATGGTACACTATTGAGAAGACTCAATGTGCGGCTCCCCTTCTTTCTGCCACTGTTGGTCACACTAATGCCTGGAAAAATCAATTCTTTTTTTATCTCCGAACGGTTGCTTCCTTTCACTGTTGTTCCTCGTAAATTTACTGAGGTTTTGAACGAAAAGGAGTCGGAGGTTCATGAACTCGAACGGGAGTTGCTCCTTAGGCTTCGTGCTTATCGTGCCAAGTTAAGGGCTTACCCAGAGGAGCTTCTTGTTATGTTGGGTATTAGACAAGATTGGGTTGAATCTGGTTTTGAACCGGTCTTTTTTCTTAATCAGAAGGGTATGTGTTTTTGCGTTCGTCCTATTTTTTATTTGTCCGATACTCATGTTGTGCCTATTTGTTTTGTAGAGATGAGTGCTTTGGACTATATTCTATTAAACGACCCATCTAATGTAGAGATTGATCAGAAGGAGATTCCTGAGGGTGGTCCCTCCATAGTCCGTCACACTGAGCATGTTCGAACCGCCGGGGATTTGGTAAGTGTTCCTATTCAGCCCATTCTGGATAGTTCCTCTGCCAAGAAGCAACCTGCCCCTTTTCGTAGGTCTACCAGGGCAACTTCTTCTCCTAACGTTGCTTCTTAATCTTCTAACCCTATCTCTGTTGATAGTTGTGACACCTGTGCCTCTGCGACCATCAAGTTAAATATTGTGTTTCATACTTGGGATTTGTATGAAATATTGTACTGTAACGAACATTCTGGAACTTGATCATAAGTTAAATATGCCCTAAATATCCTTTACATAGCTTAGAAATAGGATTTGAGGTGTTTGGTGCGCAAAAATAAACTTTCTTGATCAATAGGGACTAAAAGCGTCAAAAAGTGCCCAAATGGCCAGATTCATTGTATCTAGTCCAATTTTGATGTTTTGATGGTTTTGATCATAGTTTTTCAATACCATTTGATGGATTTTGCTTGTTTTTTATGTTCCCATGGTTTAGAAAACCATGTGCCCACTTGTAAGGTCAAGATCAAAGCACGATTTGCGAGAAACGATCCTAACGGTTCTCCGAAATCTATAAATGCCCAAGCTCCCATTCCATTTTCCTCACACCTTGATCTGATTTTATGCTCTAAGTTGAAGCTTTATGCTTCATACCTGAGTATTTGGATCAAGTTCTTCCTAGCTTGGACCCGTTGTAAGTTTCTTTCATGCTTTTATGCGTTTTTAAGCACGAAAGTCAAACTGTGTTTGACTTTCTGCTTTGACCAGTCTTTGGTCAACACGAAGTTCGTTTGAACTTCGCAACGTGAGCGTAATCACGATGGTTATAGTCCCTTGTGACTATACCTACTGATTACCACGTTGATTAGGAGTAGTGACGAGTCATAGTTTCGATCAAAATGCGTATTCATGCGTATTTTGCAACCAAACTATTCTTGGGTATCAAAACCTTTAGTTTTGATATCAAAAATTTTTTCTAACTTCGTTAAAAATGTTTTAACATGCTTAACTCGTCGCTTTTAGTTTAGTGCTTATATAGGGTCGTAAGATAATCGGTCTAAACAACCGCTTAGACTTTCGAACCCGACCCGTTTAGTCGATCATTAGGATCCGACCAAGCATTTATTGTGACCATAGTTGTATAAGGAATAACCTTCCGAGGTTATACCTTATGGTCACTTTGTTTAGTTAGTTGTGTGATAGGTAGTTTATATGCCTTTGGAAAATGACCAAAATGCCCTTTTTACGCATAAATTCATTTTAAGCATATGTAACCTAAATTTTGACATCTAAACTGATTAGGAAACATTATTAGACATGTTAAGGCATATAATACTTGTCATAGGACTAGTTAGACGGTCCGAACGCGTTTTACGCGAACGACACGTTAAAGTGGCGTAAGCTACCTTAACGAGTCGTAATGGGTCGTAAGCACTTAGGTTAGGTTTCGTTTTAGAATTTAGTACATATATAGTACATGATTTTATATCATATGCTTGTTATGTTCATTAGTACATATATAGTACATGATTTCATTATGTTTTGCTATGTATGTTCACTTAACATGCTAGCACATTGATTTTTGTATATTACATTTTGTTGCATATGTTCACTCAGCATATGGACACATTGTTTTACATTTTGAACCGTTTGTAACTGTTTGATTTATATGAACTGTTAGTAACTGTTTGATTATGTGAACCGTTTGTAACTGTTTGATTATGTGAACCGTTTGGTATTTTTTGAACCGTTGGGTTAGGGAAGTGATTAGGTAACGGGGCGGGTGTAATGTGTTAAAAGCATGGTGGATACGCCGCTGGTACTTCCTATATATAAGTGCTTTTAATACATTATATATCATTGCGTTATCTAGATCACTCGGGCTAGTTTATCAAAACAAAGTTATATTACAAGGTTTTTCTAACAATATAAAACATTCGAGTTTTATTTCAAAAACGATTTACAATTTGGGTTTCTATGAACAAATGTTTTTGAGTCAAGATTCATGGTATCGAGGTTTTATAAAACAAATATGTTTTGACTTAGTTATTTCAATTTACATTACAAACATTTTACAAAACTTGGTTTTCTAATTATCAATTTACAAAGGTGTTTAAGTTATATTTTCAAAACATAAACGAGCCATGAATCTGACACTCTCATAAAATCCTATGTACTCACCGGCATTTTATGCTGACGTATTTTCACATGTGTTTCAGGTACCATAGTTGGTGATATTTGATGATGATATTGATGCATGCTCACATAGGAACGGACGAGGCCTTAGTGACTTAATAACAATGAAATTCTATTTGTTCATGTTTTGTTTCTAATTTCAATGTAATGTAATACATTTAATTTAATAAAACAGAACTTCCATCCATGTGTTATGAAACAATGATTCTGTTACAACACTCCCCGATGTTTCTGCCATGATTTGTTGTTTTTTGTGGTCGGGGTGTGACAGAAAAGTTGGTATCAGAGCTCATGGTTATAGTGAATTAGGTTATAAGTAATGCTTTGACCTAGTCTATAACCTTCCTAGGACCCTAACGCGAGTTTACTTGCGTTTAGTCATAAAACAATACCGTCACCTATCTTTAGGTGACAACCACAATGAGAACATAAATTTCAAATCCGCTTTGAAAACTAGTCATCTGTTCTAGGATGATTATTATAAGGTTTTGAACCTTCAAAGTTTTCAAAATCTCGTCAAAGTTTGGGTCTTATTAATGTGAACACGTGCAATCTGGAAGGGTGGGTGCCTGTATCCTGAGTTTTCTGTCTAAGGCTAGAGTGTTCGTACAAATCCGCAGTATCAGACCAGTCACTCTTACCTGGGAACTCTTGGGGTGAGTGTCCACTTATAGGCGAGCATGTCTTCGCGATACATTATGAGGACCTATTTACTTTGATTCAGCTTTTGTGTGTCGTTTGTTTGCTTCGTGGTTTGAACAAATGACCATCATCCATGCCTTTTTGGTCGGTAATTGTAACATCCTATTCTTACCCAATGCCATTTCATTTGTTTTCTCTCATGCTTCCTCTTTTAGAATGCCTCCACGACGCGACAATCAAGTACCTAATGAAGAACTGGCAGCTATCATTACGCAGCAAATGGTTGTTGCGCTCCCAAACATCATTGCTCAATGTAACCTAGCCCTCAACAACAATAATGCTCCCTGTAACTTCAAGACATTCAACTCTGCCAAGCCATCAAAATTTTCTGGATCTCAAGGAGCGACTGCACTTCTACAATGGTTCGAGAGTCTAGAGAGCACCTTCAGACATGTTCAGTGTCAAAACGAGCGAAAGGTTGAATTCGCATCTAGTGTTTTTGAGAAACGAGCTCTAACATGGTGGAATGGTGTGATGAGAGATAGGGGTGCTGAGGTAGCACTGGCTCAAACCTGGGAAGAGTTTCGAGCACTAATGATGAAGGAATTTTGTCCTCGTCATGAAATCAGGGCATTGGAAAGGGAATTCGATGATCTTAAGCAAGATAGCGGTGAGCATCGAGCTTACACCGACCGTTATGAGGAGTTAAGTCTGTTATGCCCAAACATAGTCACACCTTTGGATAAGGCAATCGAAAAGTACATTGATGGCCTCCCTGACTCAGTACAAGACATTGTGAGTGGTAGCAACCCCACTACAGTTAGGCAGGCCATTGAGCTATCCGCTACCTTGACTGAATCTCAGATCAGGAAAGGTAAACTTTTTCGAAAAGGTGACAAGAAACCGATCGAAGAATCAAAACCGAAGGATGAGCAGACTGAATCCTCCAAGAAGTCAAAGATGCGAAAGGCTTCTCAGAACTTCGCCATGGTCGCTCACAATGATCAAGTTGTCCCCAACCAACCAGCTCAACCCCCTACTAGGAAGCCATACAACAGAAGTGCACCCTTATGCAACCAATGTAGCCTTCATCATCATGCTAGTGTGAAGTGCCGCAAATGCCAAATTTGTGGACTTATTGGTCATACAGCAAGAGTTTGCCCAACTGTAGCTGCACCAAATCAAGCTGGAAACAATCCGGCTCAAGCTCGTTTTCTACCAGGTTATTGCTTCAACTGTGGCAAGATGGGCCATTTTCGAAGGGATTGCCCAAAGCTTGCTAATGCAAATCCAGCGCAGGGATGAGCATCTGACCGATTGGAAGACAACGTTGTTTAGAAATAATCAAGCTTTATGTATTATTTTCTTTTGTTGTCAAGGTCTAAGAAACAGTTGTTGATGTTGTTTATAAATAAATATTTTATTTACATTGCAATGTATTTATGTGGTTGCACGTATAAACAACATATCCCCTACAATACCGACAATCAAGGAACCGTATTCCTTGAAAAACAGACTACTCCCAAAATTCTTCCATTTTATGATCTCTTGCGTTTTCCACGAAAATCCTAAGTACCCATTTCTTCCAAGGAAACGAAGTACAAGGCGCAAGTTACAACTCTGGACGAATACCCAATCCTTGATAGGGTACCTAAGGGTATTTCCGTAAGTCCTTAATTGTTGTGTACCTTAATTTGAATGTTAGGATTCCTTGTAATCAAAAATCAATTTTTTGGAAGATCATCCTCTCTTCATAGATAGATTCTTGAAAATGATTAAAGTGCCAAATGAAATCCACGGATTGGATTCCTGGTGTGCTTTAAATATCCATGTCCAAAGATAACAAATTAAAGGTCAAGTTAAACAATTATGTGATTATGTGTTCTCTTTTATGTTTTTGCATGATCCGAATTTTTTGTTATCCAAATCCTCGTAGAATCTTCTATATCTTCGTATAAAGGATTCATAGTAGGATATCCAAAGGTACTACCTCAAATCCTTAATGGGCTTCTACATAATAGTTAAGACCCTTGGATTATAAGGTACTATTCCATAATTAGACCCCTTGAGTGGTCTAGTTAAACAGATTGATCCAAAAATCTGGTTAGGAATGTCATGTGATGATATAGCTGAAAAGACTCCTTGGTGGTCTATTTAGATCATTTGTCGATCTAATTAAAAGGACCCTATGGTAGTATAGTCACACTCATCACATGTTTGATTTTTCTTCCCCTACACATTATGAAATGCACTGTGCGGACTGTGCAAGGAATTACGTAATTATGGATGCATACATAATTATGTAATTTAGTGCACAGAAACCACATCAAGTTTTGTCATGTGTCTAGAGTTAACTCTATTCGTTTCTGATGAAGCACCTGTTGAAAATGACTCCGTCCGTTCATTTTCGAATCTAAAGAATGTCTGTTGAGGGAAATGAATATCCTTTTGAGTTAATTCTATTCATTTCCATTTCTGATGAAGCACCTATTGAAAATGACTCTGTCCGTTCATTTTCGTTTCTGAAGAATGTCCGTTGAGGAAATGAATATCCTTTTGATTATTCCTTCATTTCCATTTCTGATGAAGCACATGTTGAAAATGACTCCGTCCGTTCATTTTTGTTTCTGAAGAATGTCCGTTGAGGAAATGAATATCCTTTTGATTATTCCTTCATTTCCATTTATGAGAAAGCACCCGTTAAAAAAAATGACTCCGTCCATTCATTTTCGTTTCTGAAGAATGTCTGTTGAGGAAATGAATATCCTTTTGATTATTCCTTCATTTCCATTTCTGAGGAAGCACCTCTTAAAAAAAATGACTCCGTCCGTTCATTTTCGTTTCTGAAGAATGTCCGTTGAGGAAATGACAGGATTATGCCTTACATATCTTTGATGGTTATTTAACACAAAGTCACAGACAGGCTCCTACGAATAAATTTCGGGATGAAATTTCCTAAAGTAGGGGAGACTGTGACACCTGTGCCTCTACGACCATCAAACAAATACCAAATCAATGAAATATTGTGTTTCATACTTGGGATTTGTATAAATATGTGTATCATGTGCACATATCAATTCATGTTCGATTTCGAGCTTTAAATCGCTTTCTGGAAGGTTATACGCGAACTGATGCATAAATATAACCAGTTTAATGCAACAAACACTCCGAAACAGTGACATGGGCTTAACATACCTTAAATAACCTTTACATAACTTAGAAATAAGTTTTGGAGGGTTTGGTGTGGCAAAATCAAGTTTATTCGCTTGCAGGGACTAATTTTGACAAACTGCGAAAGTATGTCGATTCGTACTGTAACGAACATTCTGGAACTTGATCATAAGTTAAATATGCCCTAAATATCCTTTACATAGCTTAGAAATAGGCTTTGAGGTGTTTGGTGCGCAAAAATAAACTTTCTTGATCAATAGGGACTAAAAGCGTCAAAAAGTGCCCAAATGACCAGATTCATTGTATCTAGTCCAATTTTGATGTTTTGATGGTTTTGATCATAGTTTTTCAATACCATTTAATGGATTTTTCTTGTTTTTGATGTTCCCATGGTTTAGAAAACCATGTGCCCACTTGTAAGGTCAAGATCAAAGCACGATTTGCGAGAAACGATCCTAACGGTTCTCCGAAATCTATAAATACCCAAGCTCCCATTCCATTTTCCACACACCTTGAACTGATTTTATGCTCTAAGTTGAAGCTTTATGCTTCATACCTGAGTATTTAGATCAAGTTCTTCCTAGCTTGGACCCGTTGTAAGTTTCTTTCATGCTTTTATGCTTTTTTAAGCACGAAAGTCAAACTGTGTTTGACTTTCTGCTTTGACCAGTCTTTGGTCAACACGAAGTTCATTTGAACTTCGCAATGTGAGCATAATCACGATGGTTATAGTCCCTTGTGACTATACCTACTAATTACCACGTTGATTAGGTGTAGTGACGAGTCATAGTTTCGGTCAAAATGCGTATTCATGCGTATTTTGCAACCAAACTATTCTTGGGTATCAAAACCTTTTGTTTTGATATCAAACTTGTTTTCTAACTTCGTTAAACATGTTTTAACATGTTTAACTCGTCGCTTTTAGTTTAGTGCTTATATAGGGTCGTAAGATAAGCGGTCTAAACAACCGCTTAGACTTTCGAAGCCGACACGTTTGGTCGATCATTAGGATCCGACCAAGCATTTATTGTGACCATAGTTGTATAGGGAATAACCTTACGAGGTTATACCTTATGGTCACTTCGTTTAGTTAGTTGTATGATAGGTAGTTTATATGCCTTAGGAAAATGACCAAAATGCCCTTTTTACGCATAAATTCATTTTAACCATTTGTAACCTAAATTTTGACATCTAAACTGATTAGGCAACATTATTAGACATGTTAAGGCATATAATACTTGTCATAGGACTAGTTAGACGGTCCGAACGCGTTTTACGCGAACGACGCGTTAAATTGGCGTAAGCTACCTTAACGAGTCGTAATGGGTCGTAAGCACTTAGGTTAGGTTTCGTTTTATAATGTAGGTTTTGTTAAACCATATTACATGAGTCCCTACACTCATTTGGTTTACGAAACTTCATTTTATCCGATCCTCCGATTTAGGTCCGTTTATTAACATAGTTACCTATATTAGGTGTCGTTTGATTTCCGTGATCCCTCTAGCTTTGCTTGGTTGTTAGTCAAAGACTTCTAAGCATCCTCAAGTGAGTACACAGACCCCTCTTTTACTGTTTTCAAATGTTTTGGGGTGAAACACATGTGCCTACTTGTTACTTTCGTGTTTTTCATGATTTTTTATCATATGCTTGTTATGTTCATTAGTACATATATAGTACATGATTTCATTATGTTTTGCTCTGTATGTTCACTTAACATGCTAGCACATTGATTTTTGTATATTACATTTTGTTTCATATGTTCACTCAGCATATGGACACATTGTTTTACATTTTGAACCGTTTGTAACTGTTTGATTTATATGAACTGTTAGTAACTGTTTGATTATGTGAACCGTTTGTAACTGTTTGATTATGTGAACTATTTGGTATTGTTTGAACTGTTGGGTTAGGGAAGTGATTAGGTAACGGGGCGGGTGTAATGTGTTAAAAGCATGGTGGATACGCCGCTGGTACTTCCTATATATAAGTGCTTTTAATACATTATATATCGTTGCGTTACCTAGATCACTTGGGCAAGTTTATCAAAACAAAGTTATATTACAAGGTTTTTCTAACAATATAAAACATTCGAGTTTTATTTCAAAAACGATTTACAATTTGGGTTTCTATGAACAAATGTTTTTGAGTCAAGATTCATGGTATCGAGGTTTTATAAAACAAATCTATTTTGACTTAGTTATTTCAATTTACATTACAAACATTTTACAAAACTTGGTTTTCTAATTATCAATTTACAAAGGTGTTTAAGTTATATTTTCAAAACATAAACGAGCCATGAATCTGACACTCTCATAAAATCCTATGTACTCGCTGGCATTTTACGCTGACGTATTTTCACATGTGTTTCAGGTACCATAGTTGGTGATATTTGATGATGATATTGATGCATGCTCACATAGGAACGGACGAGGCCCTAGTGACTTAATAACAATGAAAGTCTATTTGTTCATGTTTTGTTTCTAATTTCAATGTAATGTAATACATTTAATTTAATAAAACAGAACTTCAATCCATGTGTTATGAAACAATGATTCTGTGACAACACTCCCCGACGTTTCTGCCACGATTTGTTGTTTTTCGTGGTCGGGGTGTGACAATAGTGGTGATGAAGATGATGCAAATGTGATTGCTTTTGTTACTTGTGTGAAGCTTGTTAAGAAGGAGGTTCCGGAAGCTTCAGGTGGGGTAGGTGATGTTCCTGGTCAGTAGATATTTGCTTTTTTAAGAAACTGAATGAAACGAAGAGGACTGTTCCCGAGAAGGCTGTTCAAGTTTCTGATGAAGTTAAGGCGTCGAAGATTGTGTTGAAGAAGAAGGTTCAAGAGGGTTATTTTAAGCATGTTTCCCCTGGGGAAGGGGTTTCTACTAAGGCTGGGGAGGAACCTGTTTCATCTGTGGTTATTGAAGAGAAAAAGAAGGAGAAGGTGGAGGTGGTTTTGAAAGAAAAAGTGGAAGTTGTCAAGGAACGGTCCCGTAAAGGATAATTTACATACCTTTGTGCCCCAGTGAAATATCCGTATTTCTGACACTACCAAGAGTAGTGAGGTTTGCCATGATATGTTAAGGAACATGGCCACTCCTACCGAGAAAGAGGCCTTGTCTAAGTTGTCGGATGAAGATTCTGCCTATCGGGTTATTACCGAAGCTGCTCGCCTGGTTACTTCCCTTCCTGATTTCATTGAGCGTTGGGCTGCCTCTACTAGCAAGAACGATGAGGTCACTGCCACTTTGCAAAAGAAGGAAGCAGTACTTAAGACTTCCCAAGAAGTTTTGGTAGTCTTTCAAGTGAAAGTGAATGAGCTTGAAGGTCAATTGCTCTCTTCCCAGGCCAAGATGAATGAGGAAATGAGAAAGGTTGAAATCTATGACGGGCAGCTGTCTGACTTCAACAATCAGCTTGCTAAGGAAAGAGCAGAGTTTGGGATTGAAAGGGCCAAGTTTAGGCAGGAGCATGTTGCCGATGAAGCAGTTACGGTAGATATGAGGCAATGAGTGAAGCAGTTGTAGGAGGGTAGGAAGTGGTTGATTGGATCCGGGATTCACCGTTTTGTGACTTATCTTCTTCATAGCCAAGAGTTTAATTTCCATCTTGCAGGTATATATTCTAAAGTTATGGCTCATGGTCGCCATATGGGCCTTATTGCAGGGTTTGATGCTGCTTCTAGGGGGAAGCTATAGAGAAGCTCCCTGCTTTCAAGCCAGACTCTCTTCCTGACTTTGTGGGTGTTGTGAAGAAGATGGAGGCTCTTTCTTACCCTTATGTGGAGGCTTTGTTCCGGATGGTTGATTGTCCCATAGCCAAACTGGAAGCTCTGGAGCCAGCAGGTCTAAACAAGGAGCTATGTGAACAGTTGCTTTCGGTGGCTTATGTTAAGCGGGCCTTGTTTGGAACCAGCGATGAGGAAGGTGATTATGTTGGCCCTTCTTCGAAGAGGTTGAAGGTAAATCCATATCCTGGGCCAATTTCTTCCATGTCTATTCCTATTGATGCTCCCCCTTTATCCTCTGTGAGGGGTGAACCGGCTCTTCTTACTTCTGGTGATGATGAAGGTGATGACCTAGACGGCTTATATGATGATATTCCCCTAAGCAAGAATCCCCTCTTTGGTTGTGCTGGTGGTTCTGGTTCGGCTTGATAATCTTTGTTAGTTTTTGTTGTGGCTGTAGTCTGAACACTTTTAATTTTTTGTGGTTGTTTATCAGACCCCTGTGAGGGCTTATTATGTTTGAACTTATGCTATCTTTGACAATTGAATGGGAGCTGCCTCGTTAGGGGTGCTTAACTTCCCTTAATGTTTTATACTTGTGTGTTTGTATTGCTTTTCCTTTTTATGATTTTTTGTTATCAAACTTGTGTTTACCATGTGTCGTGGGAGAATTTGCATTTTAGTTTCTCTTTGATAGTTGTGTTTTGCAATGTGTTTATCCACAAAGATTTCAAAACTGATAGCTGCAGTTACTTGGCTTGAATCTTTTAGGAAAGAATCATTGCAAGTTATTGTAGTGCTATCTTTTTTCTAATCCACATTTCTTTTTTGTTATTGTGGTATGTTGGACATACGCTTATTATGTTTTTTAGTTTTGGCCTATGAAGCAGGATTGGTGTGAGGTGCTTACCCTCTTTCATGGACTTTCTTTGTGATTTCACAATATTTGGTTTGTTTCTTTCCTTGTAAGCTTGTATTTATTTGCTTTTTTACAAGGGAATAAGCGGTGGTTTTTGTGTTTATTTTTATTTTTCATAAAGAAACTGGAAGGAACTTCCTTGAGTCCATGGAATTGTATTGTTTTAGGAACTCACCCTGTATACAGGAAGGTATGGCGCCTTGTTCCCTGTTGAGCGATATGGCCTAGGATCTCATCCCCGTTTCATGGGTAGATATAGCGTTAGATCCCATGGAGCTTTGTTTGGAGGTGCTCACCCTTAGGATAGAACAATGAAATTTTTTTTAACAAAAGTGTTATCTTTGTTTCCGTAAACGGGTATAGCCAAGTACAAGTTTGTTTTTGTCATTACATTAGTCATTCAAACTATGAATTTCTTGAGGTGTTTTCCGTTCCAATGCCTTGGTACCTTCTTGCAATCAGGTGTTTCAAGCTTGTAGGAACCTCCTTTGTGTACTTCACTGATATCGTGTGGACCTTCCCATTTTGGGCCCATTTTTTTGAGATCTTCTTGCCTACTTTCCTCGTTGTTTCTGAGTTTTAGGTCACTTGGTTTGAAGGCTTCCTTTTTGACTCTTGCATTGTAGTAGGCTTCCATTTTATGTTTGTACCTTGCTTCGCGGATCAAAGCAGCTTCCATGGCTTCCTCTAGTAGGTCAAGAATCATAAGTATCTCTGAATCATTTGAGGTGTTGTCTTTCCTTGAACTTCTTAACATTCTAACTCCGATCTCTGTAGGTATCACAGCTTCTGAGCTATATACGAGGATGTATGGGGTCTTTTGGTGGCTTGTCTTTTCTAAAGTTCGAATGAGCCATAACACGCTGGCGAGCTCCTCTACCCACTGCTTCCCATATCTTCCTAGCCAAGTTTTTAACCCTTCTATAATGTTGCGATTCATTCACTCTACTTGCCCGTTTGATTATGGATAAAAGACAGAGCTGAAAACCTGCTTGATCTGAAGGTTTTGACGCCAGGTACTGAATGGTTTTTCTGCAGACTTCTTCCCATTGTCGGTTACTATCTCTCCCGGTAGCCCGAACCTGCACAGTATCTGCTCCCAGACGAAGTTGATGACATTCTTTCCTGATACTGTTGCCAATGGCTTAACTTCTGGCCATTTTATGAAATAGGCTACTGCTACCAGGAGGAATTTCACTTGTCCAGCTGCCTGGGGGAAGGGTCCCACTATGTCCATTCCCCATTTATAGAATGGCCAGGTAGCTAGGATAGGGACAAGGTCATGCTTCGGGCTTTCCTTGACTAGAGCGTGTAGTTAGCATGCTTCACATTTGTGGATATCTTTGGTCGTATCTTTGTGCATCGTGGGCCAGAAGTAGCGCATATTCATTAGCTTTGCTACAAATGTTCTTACTCCTGCGTGCGATCCGCAGATGCCCTCATGAACTTCTTTTATCAAATAGTTGCTTTGTTTTGGACCTACACAGGGTAGTAACAGGGAGAGATAACCTTTCTTGTAAGGCTTCCCTTCTTCTAGGACGTATTGTTTGGCTTTTATCCTTATCTTGGCAGCTTCGGCCTCTATAGGGGGCAACTTTCCTTCTTCTAGGAACCATTGGATGGGTGTCATCCATATATCTTTGTTTTCTACCACCACGTCTTGGATCTCAGCTCCTTCGATGGATCTTGCCTTGAGTACTTCAACGAGCCCCTTCTTTGTAAGTTGTGCAAACATTAGGGAAACTAGTTTACTCAAGGCATCGGCTTGTTTGTTCCTTGTTCTTGACACTTGAGTTAGTGAGCAAGATTCGAATTTGGCCATCAGTTCCTTTACTTTTTCCTTGTACTTTATCATTGATGGTTCTCTTTCTGTGTATTCTCCCCCAACCTGGCTTTCTACCAATCTTGAATCGGTGAAAGCATGTAGCTCTTTGACCTTCATGGTTTTTGCTAATCGTAACCCAGCCTACAACGCTTCATATTCAGCTTCGTTATCTGTGCAGGGGAAGTCAAGTCGGAGTGCATAAGTATATCGGTTCCGTGGGGATCTGTTATGATGAGACCTGCCCCGGAACATTCTATACTAGAAGCTCCATCTGAAAATAATGTCCATTTCCCTGGGATTATCGTTTGAAACCCTTCTTCTTCTATCTCATTTACCTCCTTGACCACTGGCATTTCTGTTAAAAAATCTGCCAACACCTGTCCTTTGTAAGCCTTCCTTGGTATGTACTCAATCTTGTGCTCCCCCAGCCCTACGGCCCACTTAGCCAACCTTCCTGAGTCTTCAGGCTTTTCTAGGATGGATCTTAGTGGTTGATCAGTGAGGACCTGAATTGGGTGAGCTTGAAAGTATCATCTTAGCCTTTTAACCGTGTGCACTAGTGCTAGTACCAGCTTCTCTATTGGGGAGTAGTTGACTTCAACTGCTTTTAGAGCCTTGCTCACAAAGTACACTGGTATCTGCTCCTTCCCTCTTTCCATCACAAGCACATAACTTATTGCTACTTGTCCTGTAGATAAACGTTTTAAGGAGCTGTTAGTATATATGACCGTGAGCATAGGGCTTGTGGATCATAAAGTAAATGAGATATTTATAGTCTGTGGACCTGCCGACTGGTAGACTATGATTGTTTCTTCTTTCCTAGGTGCTGCCATAGTTGGCAGGGAAGCTATGAGCTCTTTGAGTGCTATGAAGGCTGCTTCTGCTTCCTCCATCCCCATAAAGTTTTTCTTGTCGACACAGTTCTTCAATGTTTTGAAAAATGGTAATGATCTTTCTACTGACTTGGGGAGGAAGCGTTTAAGAGCTGCTATCTTTCCATTGAGGCGTTCGACTTCCTTTTTGGTTCTTGGAGACCTCATTTCTATGACGGCTCGGACCACTATGTGACCGAGGAACTTTCCTTCTTCAAACCCAAACTAACATTTGTTTGGGTTTAATTTCATGTTGATTTCTTTGAGATTGTAGAACATCTCCTTGATGTCTTGGAGCATGTCTTCTCCCGTGTGACTTTTTATTACAAGATCATCGACGTATGCTTCCATATTCCTCCCAATTTGTTCGGAGAAGGCCTTGTCCACGAGACGTTGGTATAAAACGATGTTTTCTCCTCGTCTTCTTTCATCATTTTGATTTGGTGAAACCCTTTGTAGGCATCAAGAAAGCACTTGTACTCAAAATCCACGAGTGAGTCTACCTTCCAATCGATTTCGGGCAACTGGTAACAGTCTTTAGGACATGCTTTGTTGAGATCTTTAAAGTCAACACACATCCTCCAAGAGACATCGAGCTTCTTTACCATGACAGGGTTTGCTAACCAAGACTGTTACTTGATCTCCCTTAGAATGCCAGCTTCCACTAGTTTTTCTACCTCTTGATAGGCAGCTAAGCTACGCTCAGGGGCTAGACTTCTTTTCTTTTGTATGACCGGTTTGTAAGTGGGAGCTATATTCAATGCATGCTCTGCTATTTCTCTTGGTACCCCCACCATTTCTCCTGAGCACCAGGAGAATACGTCTGTGTTTTCCCGGAGGATGTCAATCAGCCTATGCTTGATCGTGTCGGGGAGGTAATTATTGATTTTTATATTTTCCTTCGGGTAGGAGTCATTGATGCTTATTTCTTCAACTGGGCTTCATTTGCCTTACTGCGTTCCCCTTCTTCTATTTCCATGGATGCAATCAAAAGAGCTTCTTGTGTTGGTACCAAAGAGGCGATACCCTTATCCGTTGGGAATTTCATCATTCCGTGTTCCATGGACACCACATCGTCGAATGCTGCAAGTCCTGGCCTTTCTATCAAGATGTTATAGTTCAAGGGGGAAGTTATGACAATGAAAGTAAGCACCTCTGTTCTTGACAAGTCCCCGTCCCTAAAACATAAGTTGAGTGTTATCTTCCCTAGGGGTTGTACCTTTTCCCAGGTGAAGCTTCTGAGGGACGTATCAGTGGCTTATAATCTTTGGTACATGATATTGGAAGTGGCCCCTGGATCCATGTACACCCTGTCGAGGAGGGAACCTTCCATTTCGGCTTCCACGATGATGGGGTGCTCCTGCTTATCGTTTGGATCCGTAGGGGGGAAGCAAATTAATTGTTGGTTCCATGGTATGGTCCTTCTCATTTTCCCTTCTTGTTTGCTTTCCGACCATACCATGTTTTGCTGACTTCTTTCTTCCCCTCATTCTTATCTTTTATTTCCTTCACTAAGTGAGCAAGCTCCCCTGCCTTGATAGCTTCTTCTATTCTTTGTTTTAACTGGTAGCAATCATTGGTATGGTGCCCTTTGTCATTATGGAAGGCACAAAATTTGCTTGAATCTCTTTTGCTAGCAGCTTTGGACAGAGGTCGGGGAGGTCGAAAGTTATACTTGCCCTCCTTTGTGTATAAGATTTCTTGAGGTGTCTTGGTGTCACCTCCCCCAAACACACCCTGGACGGGAGCTGCGAACAGTCAAGTGGTACCGGTGGTTATTTTGAAAATATTGCAGCGGAAAATTTCATCAGGACCGTGAGTTAGGAAAATACCAGAGTTTAGAAAACACCGGATTTTTATTTATTAAACAGATGGGAATAACCCATGTTTTACAAAGGTAGCTTAGTATGGGATAAACCCGAATACATCAAACAACGTTTAATTTAATTTAATTTAATTGATAAAATAAGCCACTTCTTTATGCCTTTCGGTGCCGTATCACAACTCTTATTCCAATCTACTGTAATCACCTGAAACGCGTTTTAAAAACATTTGGTCAGCAGGAAATACTGGTGAGTTCATTCAGTTGTTCAAAAACACATTTGTTGTAATTTACAGTATTAAGAGTGATTACGATGTTTATATCTTAGAATTATCTGGCCTAGTTGTCACTCAGCAAGACCTATGACTGTGGTCATATCACTATTTAGGTCTGTTCACCCAAAAGTGACGCTTGCCAAGAATTGTATACAAAACCCCACGTACTGGCAGTAATTTAAGATTACAAAGACTTAATCACTGTAAGTATAACTGGAAAACATTTAGGGTTTTGCAAACAGTTTGATAAAAACATAATAACTAACCTTGTTAGCATATAGTGTTGATTAAACAAGCCTCTTGATTCTAAGTCTTCTGATGATTAAACATCTTGTTTGATAGTAAGTTTATGGATCAGAGTTTTCTGATAGTTAAACATTTAGTTTAACAGAGTGGAATACGTATTAGTGTAAAACCATATCAAATCTAATGATGGTCACGAGATCGGAACCATAACATAAGTCAACAAAGTATAGTCTTATTTAGACAACACTTTGGCATTCGTTAGTTGGTTCCCGGATCGATCCGACAGAATATCGTGTTGGTGATTATTGGTTAGAACACCAAAGTTAGAGAGAAGAAGAGAAGAAATGAACAAGGAAGAATGAAATCCTAGGCTCCTATTTATAGGTAAGCAGATTCCTTTCTTAGCTAGGAAGTTTTCTTACTTATTAAGTTTCCTTTATTTATTAGGTTTTTCTTACTGATTAAGTTTACTTACCTATTAAGTTTACTTATTTGTTTTAGCTATCAAGTTTACTTGGCTTTTTAACGGATTATCTCACTTAGCTGTTTAACTGATTAATTTTCCTTAACTGTTTGATTAAGTAATTTACTTAGCCGATTAATTAATTGATTAGTTAACTTACTTAGCTATTAAGTTTTCTTAACTGCTAAGTTTTCTCAACTGCTAAGTTTTTTTAACTGCTAAGTTTTCTTAACTACTAAGTTTTACATAACCATTAAGTTTACTTAACCATTAAGTTTTCTTAGCTAGTAAGTTTTGTTAATCGCTAAGTATTCTAGTTTAGAAGCTCCCCGGGTTATGAGTTCTAATTTCTAGATACAATGGAACTCGTATTAGTGTATTAACTCAATTCAACTTTAACGATAATCACGAGACCAAACCCACAATGAACAACAAAGTATAGCCGTATACAGGCAGCACTTAAACATCCATTGGATCGGGTTTAATCAATCGGACAGGGTACTGTATCAGTGATTCGAGTTAGTACTCTGATTACGAGCAGATTTTCGAGGTTTAGGGGTTTTGGTATTAGAATGACAGAACGAGAGAGAAAGAAGTATCGATTTCCGATCGAAACTGGTGCACTGAATTCATCCCAGACCTGGCCTTTATATAGGTCAGTCTGGCTTCTCCTGCGCGTCGCGCCGACTACCAGGGACCCTGTCGCGTGTCGCGGCATTGGTCTACCTGGCCTAGACATGCCACGTGTCCAGTATAGGCCTGACACGTGGCGCCTCGTCGTGACACGTGTCCTCGGCTGCCTTTTTTGACTAATCACGCATTTTTCTCGATTTTCATGCCGATACTTATCGCGTATGCTCGGGTCTTGATCCCATATAGTTCAGTTTATAATTGCGATTCTAATAAAGGTACTTTCGTGCGGGTTGGTTCATCATTCATCAGGTTTTTTTCAAGTTTCGTCGCGCACACTTTTGGTTTTGATTGCTGGTTGTTGTCGAGAATATTTTTTAGGGTTGTTACACCTGGTGAGGAGGGTGAAGATCTGCTTGTCTTTGTCTTGATTTCTATTTGGACGAGGAGATCTTTTTCTATCTTCGAATCTTCTTCCTTCGTAGGGCTTAAATGGCCGTCGATCTACGAAGGGTTGGAATCTTGATCTTTTGGATGAGGGAGGGGGCTCCCTCCGGCTTCCTTGTTCCCTCCTTTTGGATGCTTGTTTTTACAAGGCTTCCTCACCTTTCAAGAATGATTCCGCCCTTTCAAAAGCTTCTTCCATCGTTTGGGGGTTGTTTTCATGGAACCTCCTTAGAAGCTTCTTGGGCTTTATAGCGTTCATGAAGACAGATACCCTCATCTTTTCAGTTGCCCCACTGTACATCAAACCTTCTCTTTTAAACCTTTCTATGAAAGCCCGCAGGTCTTCTTGGTCTTTTTGCTAGATCTGATGCATGACGGTGCCATACCTGGTACATCTCTTTTGAGGGGTGAAGTTTGTTAGGAAGTTTTTATACAAGTCGTCGAAGGATTTTATACTTCTGGTAGGGAGCCCACATAACCATAATCTAGCTGGCCTGATGAGGGTTTGCATAAACATGGCAGCATTCAGCGTTTTTCCAACGCTCCACCGTAGCAGCTCAAGACCTGTTGATGGTCCTCGGGATCTTCCGAACCATTATATGACCTAACATTTGACGATATCTTTATCTTTGTTTGGAAGACGTAGTTGGCTATCTCTTTAGAGAAACATGATAACGAGCTTGGTTTGTAAGGCATGGAAGGTATGTCAAGATTTACCCCTACCCTTCTCGTACCGGCACCTGCTTGAATATTTGGTTGACCTTGAGCTTGTGACCCAACCTGGGCAGCTTGCCACATCTGGTTTCCCGCGAGCTGCTGGCTTAGTTGGGCCAAGAGAGCAGCCATTTGGGAATACTGAGCACCATACAAGGGGAAACCCTATTGGAAGCTCGAAGGTGGTGACAAGCTTGCAGCTACAGCTCTGCTGGCTAAGGGCAACGATCGAAGGACTTCTTCGAAGGTCGTCTGTGGAGGCGGGGTAGCCGCTTGAGCCTGTTGTAGGAGCTGCTCGACATTATTCTCTGGACTTCTTGGAAGTAAAAGTGGGGGATGGCTGGATAGCTCCCAGCTTAGAGTGGACCATCAGGCATAAGATAGGGGTTTGAGTCAGGACTAGGTCCTGCTCGGGTAACACTTGGAGACGTAGTAGTGCACAACGCAGCGGGCATAGGAGAGAGTTTAACCTCCGGTTAATCATAAGATAAAGGTATCCTAACCCCTTTTGTTTGTGCTTCTCGAACATACCCATTCAAGAGCTCTCTCAACTATATGAAGTTGCTTCTTACTCCCTCCGGAGTTATTTCCATAGTTTCAACCGGGAAGAGAACCTGACTCGGTGAAGATGGATTAACTCATGTGGAGGGAGAAGTTTGGAACTATTGTGCATCTTGTGCCACCGGTGCGACATGAAGTCCGTCCGTGTTGGTGGAGCAGCTGTCTACCCCAGGTGTAGCAGGAGGGCTAGACCGAGGCATAGAGCTGCTTGAAACTTCCTTTGGATAAGGATATCCTTTCCGGTCATAAGAGAAGATAACTTAGGAACAAGGCTGTATTACCGGAAAACTGTTCTAAGTAGCGAAGCCCCACGGTGGGCGCCACTTATTAAAGAAACAAGAGTATGGCAGGACGAAGGGTCCAGGATCAACTCCAAAAGGTAACTCTTTGATCGGAATCTGCTACCAAAGAACACCGTTAGCCTTAACACGAGAGATGGCCTCCCGCGTTTGGACTCCGGCGTGAGAATCAGTACAATGATCTTGAGAGTCTTGGCAAAGAGAATGGATAAGAGTTTTAGAGTGAGAGTGAGAGAGATTAACTTACTTTCAGCTGGAACAAGACTCTCCATTTATAGGCAAATTGCTCTGCCCGAAGGAGCCTCATGCCAGATTTGTACCTTCTAGTCTTGGTAAGCTTATCCTTCCTTGATTCTGCTTGCAGGGTTAGCCTTGCCTTTTTGGGTATGTTTCAGGTTTGTGTGTCTCGAGGATACCTTTATGCTTTGTACAGAGTTGTCTAATCAGTTTGACTTATTCAATTCAGGTCCCAAGGTTGTACAGTAACCTTAGTTTCCTGTGACCAGCTGTTGGTGTGTTAGCTTCTGGTCGGGAGCTTCCAGCTTCTGACATTCAGCTTCTTTTTTCTAGTTTATGTTTAACGCTCTTTATTTTATTTTCACGATTGTCGTTGACTTTCACTTTGCTGACTGGGATCTCCGAGTACCCACATCATCATCGGACAACATTAGGTGTTGGTTTGCACTAGAGTCTGCGATATATATATATATATATATATATTTTAACAAGGATTAATTATTTGTTATACAACAACTCCTTTTAAAAACTATTTTATTTTGAAACAGATAAATTACCTCACATATTTGCCTTACGTTATTCTGATGTTGTTGACCTCTAATTTGTTACTATTATCAATTTTGTAAAGTACTCAGAAGTGTAAACATGTGAAGACATACATGTTTCGTTGTTAACGTTTTCGGTAGTTTCTATGATTAACGTTTCTCAATATACACAAGTTTTTGGGATTTCTATGAATTTTGAAGGTCTTCCCAGTTTGGAATGTAAAAGATATTGTCTAAAGATTTTAATTGGTGATCACCTATGTTGGAGGGTAAAAGATATTGTCTAAAGATTTTTTCAAACAGGTAATGGTTATATACTTTTATGTTCGTTAGTAGGATATGTTATACAAGCTTTTATTAAGATGATAACTTATAAGTAGTTGTTAATATAAATAGTTAATATATCTATATCATATGTTTTTTTTTTGAATAGCCAACGGAACCTTCATTAATAAAACGAAACTAAAAACAACACATCATACCCAGCCAGGAGCTGGACCAAAAACAAGAAAAGAAAAAGGAAAAAGGAAAACAACTCGAAACAGAAAACAAAAAAAACAATCCGACGACACCCTCAATTCAAGTTTATATTAAAATCCCACCATTCCCGCCTTGATATCGAGTGAAATTTTGATCTCTGTTTTAAACCTTGAAAAGAGGCCTCCTTTATATCTTCCACTACCGTTTGGACCACGCCTTGTCTTCCTTTGAAAACTCGTTCATTTCTCGTCTTCCATAATATCCACATCGTTTGAATTGCCACGGCATGTATTGCTTTTCTAACCTTCCGATTTCTTTGGATCTCGATCAACTCCGACAGTATCTCCGCAAGACTTCTTTCCGTACTAACCATAGGAATTTTCAGCCATTCGGATCTATATCGTATGTGGTTCACAATATGCATGAGTATAAGTTATTGTAATAAATGAAAATGAATGAACAAAATTATTTGAGCCAGACTTTCCACAAGTGGAAAGATTCTTAAGCATCGCAATTTCCCCAAAAGTTGCATGTGGGAGTTGCATGTGGGGCTTAACAACAGCTTGCAATTACTCTTTCTCTCTCTATCTATATATATATATATATATATATATAGGGTCGGGATTTAGAGAAAACGATAGAAAGTGTGAGAACGGTGAGCACGCTTATGGATCGTCCGATTAAAACAATCAATGGACTAGATTGGTGCGGTAGCGTTTTCGTAAATAACATCAATTTTATTACGTGGATGCGCCTCATTAAGGGTAAAAAGGTCTTTACACTTCTATACCAAAACGCCAACTAATGAATAAAACGTCATTACGGACCAAAACACAGCCCTATTTAAACAAAAACACCACAGACATAAAAACATACCCCCCCCCCCCCAGAACCTGAAACGCCATATTTTCTACTATATACCATTCATCTTACAAACGCCAAAATCCCCAAAACATCAAACACACCTACTCAAAAGCGTCATATTTTACTATATACCAATCATCTTAGAAAACGCAAAAACACTCAAACATCAAATATTCCAAAAAATCGACGGTTCATTCAGATACACCATTTCCTCGGTAAAACGCCAAAAATGGAAAATATCGTTTCTTGTATATTCAAATATTGTTCTACGCCAAAGTTTCGAAGAATGCATTCTTCCCTGAGGTGCTGTGACTCAAATAACATTTTGCTGCATGAGATGAACAAATCATAAACAAAAAGATGCTGGTGTCAGACTTATGTCATTTTTTGTGTTTTGTTATTGATGAATATTATAATAGCATGAAAAGACGAATGACACTGATGAGTTGTTTGAAGATACATATTCAAACAAAAAACACATGTCATTTTGTGTTTCCAAACGGCCACAAAAACACAAGCATGACAAAGTCAAACCGCCAGTGAACATGATTCAAAGAAGAAAGAGACTGATGACAGTGAAGATTTGGAAGATGAATTGTTTCTATTTTTATTTTTTTAATTTTCTTTTTCTGTTGTTTGTTATGTATTTTTCAACTTAGAATAAAAAAATATATTATATTAATAAAACGCCAAACAGTTATAATGCATGTGAAACGCCATAATGCATTAAAAACGCCAAAAACTCCCAACTATAATGAAAGTAGTTTGCAAAAGTATTAATAAAAGCTAAAAATGGAAAAAAAATGCCAAAAACTACTTAAAGCCATTAAAAACGCCAAACTTGGGAGATGGAAAGTCTATAACCCTAAAAACTCATAAAAAGCTGAACAAAAACAGTAAAAATACACAGTAACTGAAAAGGCGACTACTTTATTAATATCATTTATTATAAATAAAATATCGCCTAAACTACGCGTCAAAAACATCCTATAAGAGAGACCTCTCTGCACAATCAACTGATCACAAACCAAAAACAACGCCATATTTCCTAGAAACCATTCACTTTAAAAACGCCAAAAAAAATAGTTAAAAAAGCCACAGATGCGGAACCTCGTTTCTTCTATATTGAGTATTGATCTTAATGAAGTTTCACTGAATGGATTATTCTCTGAGTTGGGTATCTATATAATCTTTTGCTGAATGAGATGGACAAATATTCAAGAAAAAGAGACTGATGATACTGATATGTCATCATGTCACTTTGTTCTTGATGGATATATTGATGGCATGAAAGGATCAATACATTAGAGCAGGCGTTGGTCTTCAACATGTCATCAAACAAGGATATATCAACCCACAATAAAGGATGCCACAAAAAATAAACATCTTCTAAAGACGGGCGTTATGTAGGAAAATAAGGATCTACATAAGGTATTCAAAAACAGGTTCAAAACGCCAAAAAGGTTAAAGTAGAAGAGGCTGATGACAGTGACGATTTGGATGAGAAATTAGATTTTAATTTTTAATTTTTTTTTCATTTTATATTGTTTGTTATCTAATTCTCTGTTGTTTATTATCTAATTTTCTACTAATTTAAAAAAATTGAGTATAAAACGGCAAAAACTACAAACACCAAAACACCTGATAGTGTGAAAAACTGTGAGAACGGATGCTAGCAAAGCACGATGTTGGTATATAAAACACCAAAAAACGCCAAACAAAGCATTACTGAAAAAATCAACACTAATTGACAGATGAAATTGAACGAAACAATAATTGCTAAACAGTAAAATGAAGAAACGGTAACATTATTGCCAAACATTTATTATATTAAAAACCACTACATAGAAAATTGAATTTATTTATCTTTTTAAAACGCCATAATTGTCTGTCACATTATAGGCCTGTATCCTACATGACACAACACTTGATATAATAAAATCAAGAAAATTACTGATGTTTTTTTACGTTATAGGCCTGCATCCTGATCTAAAAACAATAAAAACGCCAAAACATACTTAAAACACCAAAAAAATTACTATGATCCTGATCTAAAAACAATAAAAAACGCCGCGTATTTATTAAACGCCAAAAAATGGAAAGATGATGTGACACGCGTTTAAAACAGAAATATGAAAGGACAAAAAAGCCCCTCCGCCCTTCTCTATGTCGCGTGACACGTGTTGGGCCAGGAAGCGTTCTCACCGTTCTCACACTTTTGAGCGTTTTCTCCTGATCTCGTTTCTATATATATATATATATATATATATATAGGGTTAGGTTTATTAGTGAACAATATTCTTAATTATAAACACTAGTGAACTAATCTTAGCTTTTAATTATCAATACATAACTGTATACACAATTAATGTATTCCAAACATGAAATCTAAAACACCATGCAAAGCATTTAATCAGTATGTTTTAAATTAAATGCTTAGAATACATATAATTATGTTATAAATTATTGTGTTTGATGTTTTTATATATTATACCATATCAAAAGAATATAGAACATTAGGTGTTGATTTGCATATATCTTTTTTTTAACAAGGATTTGTTATTTGATATACAACAACTCCTTTTAAACACTATTTTATTTTGAAACAGATAATTACCTCACGTTATTCTGATACTGTTGATCTCTAATTTGTTACTATTATCAATTTTGTAAGGTGCTCAGAAGTGTAAACATGTGAAGACATACTTGTTTCGTTATTAACCTTTTCTGTAATTATTACTAAATACAAGATATAGTCCTAAAACCCACATTGTTTTTTCTTGTAGTTATCAATCTACTAATAAAATGCCCATTATAAATGTAGGGTTAACATTTTAATGGAGGATTTCTATCTTCTAAAGTTTTTCTTTTCTATGATTAACGTTTAGCAACGTACACAAGTTTTTGGGATTTCTATGAATTATGAAAGTCTTCCTAAGACTATGTTCTCCAGAAGTTATTACAAAAGTAAACTGTGGAAATAGATTTCTTGTATAAATGTATGTGATGGAAGTGATGTCTTTTTGTATATTGTTAAACTTATGATGTTATTAAATCATGTGATGATAATGGTATTTAAATTTGGATATTGTTGTTTACTTTTAATTGGTGATAAGTATCACTGTTTCACGTATGTTGGAATGTAAAAGATATTGTCTAAAGATTAATAATTGGTGATCACCTGTGTTGGAAGGTAACATATATTGTCTAAAGATTTTTTTAAACAGGTGATGGTTATATACTTATATGGTCGTTAAACTTTGGTAGGATATGGTATACAAGCTTGATGATAACTTATAAGTAGCTGTTAACATAAATAGTTAATATATCTATATCATATTTGGTTTACAATATGCATGAGTATAAGTTGTTGGAAATGAAAATAAGTGAATAAAATTTTTGAGCCAGACTTTCCACAAGTGGAAAGATTCTTAAGCATCGCTTTTCCCCAAAAGTTGCATGTGGGGTTTTTTTTTAAAGGTATATTTCACAACAGACGGTTATAATATACACCTGCAAGTCGCAGGCCCGCCCCACTTCTGTTCCCAAGGACTATGTTGTCTTAACGGGACCCACGCCTCGGTAGAAATGGGACATAGCTTTCCCCGAGAAAATTTCCGGGCCCCTGCCACTTGACAGGAGTTGCACCCTTCACACGGATCGACCGCCTGTTGTGACAGAGGGACCCGCTGAAGTAAATGTACCGTAATAGAAAACTCGGGTTCTCTCAGGCTGAACCGAAGTCCAAACCATCATTGGGTTGGGAATAAACCCAATGCCTCACCTTTGATGGAAGTGGGGATCGAACTTGAGACCTTTCACAAGGCCTAAGTTCTTTCCATGTGGGGTTTAACAATAGTTTGCAATTACTATATATATATATATATATATATATATATATATAGGGGAATGTTCAAATGAAAACCACTAGTTATTGTGAAAACTCAAAAACTAATTAAAAAAGCCAAAAAAACATACCAATTTTTTTTTTTTTTTTTTTTGCAAATCAATTTTTCGCAGGTTTTTATATATAAAAAAAAATTTCACAAAAAAAAAAAAAAAACATTTTGTGTAGTGCACATGTGTAATACTACACATGTGTATTATTACACATGTGTAATACAAAAATTTTTTTTTTTTTTTTTTTGAAAAAAAGTTTTTTTTCATATATAAAAACTAGCGATTTTTATAAAAAAAAATTGAAAAAAAAAAAATTTTGTGTTTTTTAAGCTTTTTTTAGTTAGTTTTCGAGTTTTCACAATAAAAGTGGTTTTCATTTTAACCATCCCCTATATATATATATATATATATATTAAAATGAAAAGCACTTTTAACGAAAAAACTCGAAAACTAACTAAAAAAAAACTTAAAAAACACACCAATTTTTTTTTCAAATTTTTAATTAAAATCGCATGTTTTTTTATATGAATTTTTTTTTCAAAACAAAAAATAAATTTTTTTTTTTGTAGTACACATGTGTAATAATACACATGTGTAGTACACATACACATGTGTAGTAATACACATGTGTAGTAATACACATGTGTAGTATTACACATGTTCACTACAAATTTTTTTTTATTGAAAAATTTTTTATATATAAAAAATGACGAAAATTTGTATGCAAAAAAAAAATTTGGTATGTTTTTTAAGGTTTTTTAGTTAGTTTTCGAGTTTTCGCGTTAACTAGTGGTTTTCATTTGAACATTCCCATATATATATATATATATATATATAGTAATTGACATGTCGGCATAATGTTTTGGACTTAGGCATGAATTGTTTGGCTGTTTTGACAAGAAAAACACCAAATATAACAATTTAAAGCACAACGGAATGTATTATGGGCATGAAATTTAAAACACAACAAAAACACACTGCTTAACACTTAAAACACACTACTTAACGTTCTTGGTATGATGTTTTAAGCCTATAATTCATTGCATTGTGTGTTAAATTGTTACCTTTGGTGTTTTTCTTGTCAAAACAACCCAGAACATTATGTTTATGTCCAAAACATGATGCCTACATGTCAATTCTTATGTCTCCTCACACTAGGCATGAGCAAATGGTATAAAATACCGATCCCATCCCGATCCCGATACCGATAATCCCGATCCCGACATGTTTCGGTATCGGAAACGGCATCCACATTTTGGTTTTTTCGGTATCGGTACGGTACGGTATCGGTAAAATACCGACTTTTACCCTCAAAATACCGATACCGTACCGAACCGACATGTTTCGGTATCGGTATCAGTATTCATGAAATTTCGGGATCGGGATTATCGGGACGGGATCGGTATTTGCTCATCCCTACCTCACACTTCTCACAAAAAGTGTTCTTTTTACAGGATCCTAAGAATATGGGTTGAGTTATTCTACAAATGAGTATAAAAAATAAAAGTGTAAGAAGCCACTATAGAGTTACAAGTGTCCCAAAAAATAAGTGGGAAGGGTAATTTTGTTAAAGAGAATAAAAAAATTATGCACATGCAAGTCACATGTTATTTCCCCCTATTAACGTCCATAACTTTTTTATACGTCATTTGTTTTTTTAATATACCATAAAATCGAGCGTCTTTTTATCTTTAATATGAGTACCATATTTTTATATTTAGAAAAAAAAAATCGAAACCCCAGTTGAGTATTTCACAATAGACATAACGTAAAACACAATGAGAAAACCTAGTTACGTATTACACAATGGACATAACATAAAACACAATGAGTATGAAACAAAAAACACAATGGAAAGTAGACCAAAACACAATCGATGACAACAGATAAAAGACACAATGAAAATAACGTAAAACACAATGAGTATCAAACTAAAAACACAATGGAAAGTAGACCAAAAACACAATCGATGACAACAAATAAAAGACACAATGGACATAACGTAAAACACAATAAGTATCAAACTAAAAACACAATGGAAAGTAGACTAAAACACAATTGATGACCACATATAAAAGACACAATTAGTGAGAGCAAATAAAAAACACAATGGACAACAGACTAAAACACAATGGATAACAGACTAATACACAATGAACAACATATTAAAACACAATGGATAGCAGAATAAACACAATGACCAGAACTTATAACACAATTTATAGAGTACCCAAGTATAACTTCATCTTCATTGTGCCATCCATTATGTTATAGGTTCTAATAAAAATACAATGAACAAAACCCAAATTAACACTGCGTTATAAGTTTTGATAATAACACAATGTATAGAAACCTTAGTAAAAAATGTAAGGACCAAAACCCAGTTGAAAGACACAATGGTCACAACCTTTAAAATAATACAAAGAAAACCCTATAAAAGTGAAATTTTTTATTTTATTTTTATATAGTAATATCATACTCATATTAAAAATAAAAAAACACTTGTTATTATGGTGAATCTTTTTTTAAAAACAAATGTCGTATAAAAGAGCTACGGGCGTTTTAAATTTGATAAGGGAATTGACATGTGCCTAGCATGTGGAGAAAGAAAGTCAATATATGTAGCACTCCTTTTATGCCCTTCTGTTGTTTTCTTTACCCTAAAACTAATCTCAACCCTCCAAATCTAAGATCAATGTACTAGAATCCTTCTTACCCTTCTTATTTATGTTGTTCTTTGTATTTGATCTTAATCCCTAAGACTATATATATATATATATATATATATATATATATATATATATATAGGGTCAGGATCTAGAGAAAACGGTGGAAAGTGTGAGAACGGTGAGAACGCTTATGAATCCTTAAGCGATGATATTGTCCATTTCATTGAGTTTATTTGAAATTCAGTTTGGTTGTCTGTAAGGTTTCACTCAATGTAATGGACAAAAATCCTTAAGCGATGATATTGTCCATTTCATTGAGTAAAATCTTATTGACTTTATCCTCAACTTCCATCCAATTTATAACGCCAAAACATACAAAAACATTATTGAGATTTGTTGTCAATAAAGTTTAGCTGTATGGGGTGGACAACATTGTCAGTTATCTTTCTTAACCGAGGATTAACAATGTTGTCCATCTCATACAGCAAAACATTATTAATTTTAGCATGATCAAATTTTGAGGTTTAAGGTGCTTTTATTTAGTGGCGTTCTTTTTATCAGTAAAACATCAAAATTAAAAAATCAAACATCATTCATTGGAAAATTCAAGATTGTTGGCTGAAGGGTGTAAACTCAATAACATTTTGCTACATGAGATGGACAAATCTTCAAGAAAAAGATGCTGATGTCAGACTTTATGCTTCCAAACGGCGACAAAAAAACTACTTGAAAAACAAAAAAAAAAAACAAAATGAATCATACGAAAGTCGAACCAACCAATTAAGATAAGATGATTAAAAAAAAAGAGACTGATGACAGTGAAGATTTGGAAGATCAATTGTTTATATATTCTTTTTTTTTAATTTTCTTTTTTAGTTGATTGTTATATAATAAAAACGCCATATATAATAAAAACGCAGACAGCCAAATGCTTGTTAAAACGCTATCATGCCGTAAAACGCCCCAAAAACTCCCAAACTATAATAAAATTACTTTGGAAAAGTATTATAAAAAACCCAAAAAATTAAAAAAATAAAAACCAAACTTGAAAATGTAACTAGAAACAGTAACTACAAAACAGTAAAAAGGAAGAAACGGAAAATTTATTATATTAGAATCTAAAACGCCAAACTTGAAAGACGGGACGTGTTACAGACATCAGAGAAAAAAACTTATCAAAAACAATAATTACAAACAGTAACTGAAACGACGAATAGTTTATTATAATAATGCACCGCCTAACATACGACGCCAAAAGAAATCCTATAAAATAATAACTCTCAGCAACTTCCATTTAATCGAACCAAAAAAATAAACGCCAAATACTACTAAATACCACTCACTGTAAAATGCCAAAAAATTAAAAAAAATCAAAGATGGCTAATATGCTTTCTTGGATATTCAGTATTGTTTTTCGGGAAGTTTCACTGAATGGATTGTTAGCTGAGAGGAGTAACTCAGTAAGATTTTGCTGCATGAGATGAACAAATCTTCAAGAAAAAGATACTGATGATAATCGAATGTCATTTTGTGTTCTTTGTTCTTGAATAAGGCATGGATGAGGAGAAGAGATCAATGACACAGAAGAGTGGGATGATTATAAAGATGAAGATCAAGATGAAGAAAAAGCGAAAAAATCACCCACACCTCATAGATCTATGTCCCCAAACATCCACAAAAAGCCACTTCAACAGACAAGCAGGCAAAATAATTAAACCGATGGGTTTGTTAAGTTTTACATAAAACGCCATATATTTGGTGACAGTTCTTGTACTATTAAAGAAGAGAGAGACTGATAACAGTGAAAATTGTGAAGAGAGATCTGATTAGGATTTTTAATTTATTTTCTTCGATTCTATTTTTTTCCCTGTGGTTGTAATATAATTTTACAATTGTAAAACGCCAAGATACCACAAACGCCAAAATGTATATAAAAATAATAGAACAATGGGCCATCTTGTTTAAAACGCCTTGAAAAAACGCCATTCAGATAGATTTCCTGACCCCCCCTGGGGTTCCAATGGCATACGATTTGAAAAACGCCATAAACGCCAAAATGTTAATACAATGAAACCATTAAATGCAAGTAATTATTGAATTTGGTTAACGTCAAAAATCTTAAACCCCAAAAATAAAACAATATTGTGAAAAGCGGAACTGGAAAAGCAGAAGATAAAAGGACAAAAAAGCCCCTCCGCCCTTCTCTATGCCGCGTGACACGTGTTGGGCCAGGATGCGTTCTCACCGTTCTCACACTTTTGAGCGTTTTCTCCTGATCCCGTTTATATTTATATATATATATATATATATATAGGATAATGATCATTACAGAACACTAATTATTGTGAGAACAAAAAGAACAACTCTAAATCACTAAATTTTGGGATTTAAGGTTCATATTTCTTAAATTTTATGTTTCTTATATTCATATGTGTATTAGATATACATAAAAAAATCATATATTTTTCCTTACACATAGTCTACATACATGTAGGTAATTTAGCCTATACATAACCTACATGTGTGTAGGTTATTTAAAAAACTGAAGATTTTTCATATTTTGTTTTAAATTCTAGTGAGAAACAATAAATCTTACATTTATAACATTTTCATTTACTTTTTAGGTTTTTAGGATTGAAAAAATGAGTGATTCATTTTGTTCTACGTGTTCTCGCAATATTTAGTGTTCTACATAGAACCTTCCCCTATATATATATATATAGGGGGTTCGGCTACAAAGTCCATTTTTCCTACAAAGTGTACAAAGTCATAAAACACCACAATTTCAGCCATAAAACACACTCAAAACCCACAAATAAGAGAGTGAAGATCACTAAAACACAATATCCAAACCCTATTTCCATAAAAACTTCAAACACATCATTGTAGAACTATGAATATAAAACACAACATGATAATCAATATAAAATACACTAATGTTAGTCATTCAGTAATCAAAGTCTTATCATCCAAAACACAACACAAAACCCACAAATATGGCGTTTTAGTAATTTTCACCTTGTTATTTGTGAGTTTTGAGTGTGTTTTATGGCTGAAATTGTGGTGTTTTATGACTTTTTACACTTTGTAGGAAAAATAGACTTTGTAGCCAACTCCCACCCTATATATATATATATATATATATATATAGGGTCATGATTTAGAGAGAACGGTGAGAACGATTTTGGTGGTGACATGTGACATTGATGCTAAATTACACTAAGGGGTAATATTGTCAAAAAACCCACTCACATGAACTGGGTGTTCAAATGAAACGCCATAAAGACACCTAATTCAGAAAAACACCATGAAAATACTCAGTTAAAAGCGCCATAAAACACCCAGTTCAGAAAAACGTCATGAAAAAAACTCAGTTGAAAACGCCATAAAACACTCAGTTCAGAAAAACGCCATGAAAATACCTAGTTAAAAGGCCATAAAAACACCTAGTTCAGAAAAACGCCATGAAAATACCTAGTCTAAAACGCCATAAAACACCCAGTTCAGAAAAACCCAGTTAATTTTTTTTAGAAAAATATATCAATAGTATACTCGTTGGAAAGATAAAAAACGCTGAGTTTTATGGTGTAATTTTTTTTCGAAAAATAATAACGTATAAAAAAGTTATTGTCGTTTAAATATGATGGGGGAAAATGACATGTGATTAGCATGTGCACCTTTGTTTGGATCTTCCTATTTTACCCCTCCTGGTAGTTCTAAGGCCCCTATTATTTACAAAAATGTCACCACATCAATTTCAGCCACAAACCACTAAGATCTTGTGGCTGAGAATCGTTCTCACCGTTCTCACACTTTGAGGCGTTCTCTCCTGATCCTATATATATATATATATATATATATATAGGAATTACAAAAAGAAAACTCAATTGAGTTAAGAAAACTCAAGAAAATCTTATGTAACAAACTTTTTCTCTAAAAAAATTAGTGAATGTAAGTTACACGTTATCGGACATCTTGTAACCAAAAAAACAAAAAGCGCCGAGGCGATTTTTTATAAATTTTTTTAAAAATATCAGTGTGTGTGTGTATGTGCTAAAAAACTGAATTTTCAAATTTTTTTTATAAAAAAATATCTCTTTGGCTCTTTTTATTTTGTTGCAAAACGTTCGATAACATGTAACTTAGACTCCCTAATTTTTTTTAGAAAAAAAAAATTGTTACATAAGGTTTTCTTTAGTTTTCTTAACTCAAGTGGGGTTTCTTTCTATCCCTCCCCTATATATATATAGTGGAAGGATAAAATAAAAACCCACTTGAGTTGAAAAAACTCAATAAACCCTTGTAAAAAACCATATATAACATTTTTATTTTTTCTACAAAAATAGGGAATGTAACATATATATATATATATATATATTTATGTAGGGTAAGGTTCATTTGAGAACCACCCTTATTGCGAGAACCGCGAGAAACAATGTGAACACAAAAAAATACCTAAAAAAATCCAAAAAACCCACAAATTTTTTTTTGAGTAAAATGCAATTTGCGTCCCTGTGGTATGTCCCAAACATCAACCTGAGCCCCTAAATTCATTTTTTTGTTATTTGAGCCCCTGACTTTATTAATTCATAACAGTTTGAGTCCCTGCCGTCAGTGTTCCGTTAGTTTTACCGTTTGACAGTTGTGAAAAGTCCATAATACCCCCCACCCTTAATATCTACACTTAATTAGCAGACCACCAGTTGAGTACTCCCACCAGTTTCATTATCATCATCAACAGCTCTCCCAACTCCCAAGATCTCTCCCAACTCCCAAGATCATCATCATCATCGAACAGATCAACAGATCATCTTCATCATCGAACATCTTCATCATCGAACAGATCAGGTTCATCTTCATCCTCATATTGATTTTTGGTTTGATTCGATGATTTGAATGTGTTTATATTGTAAAAAAACAGTGGGTTGATTCTGGGTTTGATTTTGGGTTCCATTCGATGATTTTGGGTTCCATTCGATGATTTTGGGTTGATTTTGAAAAAAACAGAGGGTTGATTTTGGGTTCCATTCGATGATTTTGGGTTTTATTTTGGGTTCCATTCGATGATTTTGGGTTGATTTTGAAAAAACAGAGGGTTGATTTTGGGTTCCATTCGATGATTTTGGGTTGATTTTGAAAAAACAGAGGGTTGATTTTGGGTTTGATTTTGGGACATATTTTGGGTTTGATGTATCAACTGAGTATATTGTTGAATGTGTATCAACTGAGTATATTGTTGAATGTGTTTTGGTTTTGATTCTTGTGGGTTTAGGGTATCAAAACAGAGGTTTTGAATGTGTTTTGGTTTTGAATCTTGTGGGTTTAGGGTTTAGGGTATCAAATGAGTATATTGTTTCGGATTGATGTGTTCCTCGTATGTGTTTTGCAATGTGTTTTGGTTTTGATTCTTGTGGGTTTAGGGTATCAATGTGTTTTGATTATGTGTTTTGGTATTAAGAACTGATCGGATCAGTTTCGGATTGATGTGTTCCTCGTATTGATTTTTGGTTTGATTCGAATGTGTTAATGCATCAAAACAGAGGTTTTCAATGTGTTTTGGTTTTGATTCCTGTTTGTTCATCATATTGATTTTTGGTTTGATTCGATGATTTGGGTTCCTCGTATCAAGAACTGATCGGATCAGTTTCGGATTGATGTGTTCCTCGTATTGATTTTTGGTTTGATTTGAATGTGTTCCTCACTTGAATGTGTTTTGTTGTACAGAATGGCTGCGGATGTAAAGATACGCAAAACACCAACTACGAAGGCGAGAACACTTGACAACCTCCTAGAAGATGCGGTGCACATAAGGAAGTGATTGATATGAATGAATATAACCCCAGTGGAGCTCTTCGATTTTCCTTGAAATTCCAGAGCTCGCTAATTACATATCCACCACTGGGGTTATATTCATTCATATGAATGAATATAACCCCAGTGGCAGATATGTAATTACCTACACTGGGGTTATATTCATTCATATTTGCTACATTCCGAAGTGCACCTGTCAGCAAAGATCCACAAATGCTTGTGGTGACGTTTTGTCTCTGTATTGTATGTTACGGTCTTTTGTTATCGAGTCTGTAAGTTCCGTCAAGTCTACGAAGTTGGTATGACGTTTTGTCTCTGTATTGTATGTATTAAAAGTTTACATTTAATATATAGTATACATTTAATTATTAGATTGCATTTACTTAAAAATAAAAGAGTTAATTTGAATTATTAGATTTCTTAAGAAAAAAAACAAAAAATGAATTTAGGGGCTCAGGTTGATATTTCACTCATACCATAGGGACGCAAAGTGTTATTAATATATGCCAAAAGACGGTCTTACCCCTGCCTCAAACAGTCAAACTGACGGCAGGGACTCAGAGTGTTATGAATTAATAAAGTCAGGGGCTCAAAAAACAAAAAAATGAATTTAGGGGCTCAGGTTGATGTTTGGGACATACCACAGGGACGCAAATTGCATTTTACTCTTTTTTTTCCATATTTTTCTAATACAAATCGCTATATTTTGTTACAAAAAAAAAAGTTTTTTTTTTCGAGTAACAGTTATGGATGCGCATGTGCATATATATCATTTCTTGTACAAATTTCATAATATATTACCAGTAGTAGAAAAATGCACTTTCATTTACACTACCAATATTAGAAATACACATGTGCATCTATATGTATCAACATGAAATAAGGTGTTTTAGTACAAAAAGTTTGTGATTTTAAATGATGAAATAGGCCCACATACATGTGTTTTGGTTAGTTATTTCTAGCGATTGATGGTTTGATTATATTTGTCACTTTATGATGTAATATGTTGTTTGGATGGTATAAATAGTGTTGATTTACATGTAATAAAATGAAATATTGGTAATGGTATTGTATTATGGATGGTAGGAGGTAATGGTATTGTATTGGGGATGGTAGGAGGTAATGGTAGTGTAGTATGGATGGTATGATAGATGAAAGGGGATGTGTATTCAAAGTGGTGTACTAAAACACGTTACAACATGTTCATATATATAGATGCACATGTGCATTTCTAGTGTTGTTAATGTTATAACAAGTTCATACATATAGATGCACATATGCATTTCTATTATTGTTAATGTAAAAAGTAGTGTATTATGAATGCTAGTGTAAATGAAAGTACAATTGTCCGATATTTGTAATGAATTACGGAATTTGTCAAAGAAACGATACAAATGCATATGTGCATGTATAACTGTTACTCGATTTTTTTTTGAATTTTATTTATTATTGACGAAATATAGCGATTTTTTCCAAAAAAAAAAAATAGTAAAAAAAATTGGGTGTTTTTTAGATGTTTTTAGATATTTTTTTGGTTGTGTTCACATTGGTTCTCGCGGTTCTCGCAATAAAGGGTGGTTCCTAACAGATACTTCTCCTATATATATATATATATATATATATAAACATTTTTGTAAAAACAAAAAAGCGTCGAGTAGTTTTTTTTTTAAAAAAATGTTATAAATACCATTTTACATATTATATATGTCCAAAAATGTAATATACAGATTTTTAACATTTAAAAAAAACTAATAAACACTTTTTACATTTTTTTATAAAAATGTTCAAAAATATATATGTTACATTCCCTGTTTTTTTAGTAAAAATTAAAAATGTTATATAGGGTTTTCTTAAGTTTTTTTTAACTCAAGTGAGTTTTCTTCCTATACTTCACCTATATATATATATGTAGGGTTCATGCGAGAACCACCTTTATTGCGAGAACTCCGACAACCAATGTGAACACAAAAAATACCTAAAAAATCTAAGAAAACACCCAAAAGTTTTTTTAATATTTTTTTAAAATCGCTATATTTCGTTACAAAAAAAAAACGACTTTTTTTTTTCGAGTAACAATTATGGATGCACATGTGCATATGTATCATTTCTTGTACAAATTCCGTAATATATTACCAGTAGTAGACAAATGAACTTTCATTTACATTATCATCTGCAATACACTACTTTTTACATTACCAATATTAAAAATGCATATGTGCATCATTATGTATAACCATGATATAACGTGTTTTGTTACAAAAAGTTTGTGATTTTAAATGATGAAATAGACCCATATACATGTTTTTTTGGTTAGTTATATCTAGTAGTTGATGGTTTGATTATATTTGTCACTTGATGATGTAATATGTTGTTTGGATGGTATAAATGGTGTTGATGTACATGTAATAAAATGAAATATTGGTAATGGTATCGTATTATGGATGGTAGGAGGTAATGGTATTGTATCACAGATGGTAGAAAGTAATGGTAGTATATTATGGATGGTATGATAGATGAAAAGGAAAGTATATTCAAAGTGGTAAACCAAAACATGTTATAACATGTCCATACATATAGATGAACATGTGCATATCTAATGTTGTTAATGTTATAACAAGTTCATACATCTAGATGCACATGTGCATTTCTAATATTGTTAATGTAAAAAATAGTGTATTATGAATGGTAGTGTAAATGAAAATGCAATTGTCTGATAGTAGTAATGTATTACGGAATTTGTCAAAGAAATGATACATATGCACATGTGCATGGATAATTGTTACTCGAAAGTTTTTTTTTGGTTTTTTTAGTGACGAAATATAGCGATTTAAAAAAAATATTAAAAAAATTGAGTGTTTTTTTTTAGTTTTTAGGTATTTTTTGGTCGTGTTCATACTGGTTCTCGCGGTTCTCGCAATAAAGAGTGGTTCCTAACGGATCCTTCTCTTATATATATATATATATATACATAGGACAAAGATCCGTTAGAAACCACCCTTTATTGCGAGAACCGCGAGAACCAGTGTGAACACAAACAGTAATTCCTAAAAAAATCTAAAAAAACATCCAAAAATTTTTTTTTAATTTTTTTACTTTTTTTTTTTTGGAAAAATCGCTATATTTTGTTAATAAAAAAAATTTTTCAAAAAAAAAAAAAAATTTTTTTTTTCGAGTAACAGTTATCCATGTACATGTGCATATGTATCATTTCTTTGTCAAATTCCGTAATTCATTACAAATAATAAGTCAATTGCACTTTCATTTACACTACCACGTGTAATACACTATTTTTTACGTTAACAATATTAGAAATGCACATGTGCATCTATATGTATCAACATGAAATAAGGTGTTTTGATACACTACTTTCTCTTTCATCTATCATTCCATCCATAATACACAAGCATGCACATGTGCATTTTTGTCATTTATTTGACAAATTCCGTAATTCATTACACATATTAGACAATTGCACTTTCATTTACACTACCATATGTAATACACTACTTTTTACATTACCAATATTAGAAATGCACATGTGCATTTATATGTATAAACATGAAATAAAGTGTTTTGGTACACTACTTTGAATACACTTTCCCTTTCATCTATCATACCATCCATAATACACTACCATTACCTCATACCATCCATAATACAATACCATTAGCTCCTACCATCCATAATACAATACGATTAACAATATTTTCACTTTATTACATGGATGTAAACACCATTTATACCATCCAATCAACATATTAAATCATAAATTGACAACTATAACCAAACCATCAACCACTTGATATAACTAACCAAAAAACATATATATGGGCCTACTTCTCCATTCAAAATCACAAACTTTTTGTACCAAAACACGTTATATCATGGTTATACCTAATGATGCACATGTGCATTTTGAATATTGGTAATGTAAAAAGTAGTGTATTACAAATGGTATTGTAAATTAAAGTGCAATTGTCTATTCCTGATAACGTATTACCGAATTTGTCGAAGTAATGATACATATGCACATGTGCATGGATAACTGTTACTCGAAAAAAAAAGTTTTTTTTTTTATTTTTTTTATGGTAACGAAATATAGCGATTTTTAAAAAAAGAATAGTAAAAAAAAAAATTTGAGTGTTTTTTTGATTTTTTTTAGATTTTATTTTGTGTTCACATTGGTTCTCGCGGTTCTCGCATTAAGGGTGGTTCTCGCATGAACCTTACCCTATATATATATATATATATATAAAGTGTGCAAAATGTAACATATAAATTACATCAAATGAGGCATAAAACTAACCCTTTTTTAGTACTAATGTTGGAAAAATTGTGTTTTTGTCTTCCTTTTGAATTTACAGGACCAAATGAGCTTAAACGAGCAAAATGAACAAATATACAGCAAAAACCAACATAAATACAAAGAAAAGGAATAAACGTGACATGCCCGACCCCTCGGCAGCATCCTAAAAGCAAAAATAAAGAAACAGAAGACTGACCACGGGGCCGTGCCCACTGGACACGGGGGCGTGGTCAGCTGCCTGCAGAAAAGACAATGCTGTGGAAGCTTCTACGCCCACTACGGGGGCGTGCACAGCTCAGCACGGGGCGTGGTCAACGCTAAGATACACAGAATCTTGCAAAATGTTGGTAGTACAGATACGCTTCTGCCCACGGGGCCGTGCCCGCTGAACACGGGCCGTGTGGAGCCCTATGCTGACAAATACATTTAATGAAGGAAGAGAAAAGGATGGCCACGGGGGCGTGTCCACTGGACACGGGGCCGTGGCCGGGCTTCTGTTCAGGCTATAAATAGGGGTGCTTGGTTCACTTCAAAGGCAACCATTGGCAAACCACTACTCTCCCACTTTGCCAACACTCCACCACCACTACACCACCAACACCCACCACCATCATCCATCATCCACTTTTAGAGTGTGTAGTAGTCTCGGGATCCAATATTGATCGTAAGAGTTCTTGCCAATCAAATGCCATGTTTGGCTAAGTCTCTTACATCACTTGGTGAAGACAAGTCTTTTATGTATTACTTTTATTTTTTTATCTTTTGGCACTTTTTATTTGGTTTTGTATTAATGACTTTAATAACTAATTTCTTATATTGAAGGTGAATTTTCTTTATCATTTATCCGTCGTGTCTTGGCATTACTTTACTGTCTATATAAAGTAAAAGATTTACACCATTCATATCTCTACGGTCTATATAGAGGTATGTTGGCTACCTGGTCGGGGGTTAAGGGAATGGTTTAGTAAGGTTCTTGCCTTTTTCAGTGTATAGATCCTGCAAGGACCTGGGTCAAGCTTACTAGGACCTCCTTCAATACCCACTGGTATTGGATGGCGGGGGTTCGAATGGTTTGATCCCTTCATATGTAAACTACTATTAATACATTAAACCGGCTACTTGGGATTGTATCCCTGCTGACTCAAACCACTTAGCCGAGGGTAACGTCACCTTCAAAAAAGGGGCCTACCACTTTTCGCATTAACAACTTAATTAATTATCTTTCAATATTCCGACCCTTTGGGATTGTATCCTTGCTGACTCAAACCACTGGGTTGAGGGTAACGTCACCTTTAAAAGAGGGGCCTACTGCTATAACTAAGATAATCTCTTAAAAAGTCCGAAAGTGCAAAAATCATCAAAGGATACTTAAAATGCGAGTCAGATCCAAGTGATTCATCTTGTCTATCTGTTTTTATTTTATTTTTATTTCTTCATTTTTAGTTTTTATTTTCATGTTTAATACCTTTTCTAAAAAATTAGATTGATTAGACGTTGAGGATAAACCAGTACTAAAAGCTCTTGTGTCCTTGGACGACCTCGGTATCTTACCAACGCTAAACTATGCTCACAATGGGTGCACTTGCCCAAGTCTGTGTTTAGTGTTAGTAGAATATCATGTTTTATAAATTTAAAACTTGACTAATGTGTAAAATGGGCTTAAAATAACAATAAAAATATATCACACTCGACACGCATCAATATATATAAGGCAAGGATCCGTTAAGAACTACCCTTTATTGCAAAAACCACGAGAACCATGTGAACACAACCAAAATTACTTAAAAAACACACATGTTTTTTTTTTTTTTTTTTTTTTGTTAAAAAATCACAACTTTTTATTGATAATAAAAAGAACTTTTTATCGGTGGGATTGGTGGGGGTTTAGGTTTTTGGGGGTGGGGGATTTAGGTTTTTGTGGTGGGGGTGAGGGTGAGGGGTTTAGGTTTTGGTGGGTGGGTGGGGGGGGGGGGGGGAGGTTTTTTAGGTTTTTGGGGGTGGGTAGGGGGTTAGGTTTTTTGGAGGGGGTGAGGGTTATAGGTTTTGGTGAAGTATACTTTTTTTTGGGGACGGTGGGGGTGAGGTGTTTAGGTTTTTGGGTTGTGGTGAGGTGGGGAGGTGGGGTGGGGGTGGGTGTTTAGGTTTTTGGGTGGTGGTGGGGTGGGTTTATTTTGTTGTATTCACATTGGTTCTCATGTTTCTCGTAATAAGGGTGGTCCTCGTATGAACCATACTATACACACATACACATACACACATATATACATACATACATATATATATATACATATATATATATATATATAAAGAGAGAGAGAAGGGGGAATGATACAGAGAAAACCTTGGTTTGTTAAAAAACCTAAGAAACCTCATCTTCATCATCCATCCTTTTAATCCATAGCAGAGATTAATCAGGTACAAATTTTTTTTCCAGAATTTGTAACAGCCTGACAAAAATTGTAACACTTTCTCTATCCTTGTCTGACACAAAAGTGTAACTGTTTGTAATTGTACACAAAAAACTTCCTATAAAAAGGTATCATATCGTTACGTGCATTGCAAACTAAAAAAATTCGTACTGAAAATTGTAACAAGTGAAGTTTAAAAATACGCTGCCGGCACAGTTCGCTCTGGTATTTCCCCCGCACGATCCGGAGGTGCCGGAGGAGCATGAGCCGGCCAACGTCATTCCAGAGTCACCACAGCCACGTGGACCACCCGGGGCGCCTCAGTTCTCACGACATGTTTGGCACGGTCCTGACCCATCATATCAGTGGCTACGTCACGACCTTGACAGGCAAAACTATATGTTGGAGTGGGTGGTTGCGGAGCTGCAGGAGCGCCGACAGCGTGACGGGTTACCTCCATGACCCTACATTCCGGATGTGGAATGGGATCAGCATCAGCAGCAGGAGCAGCAGGATCAACTGCCATAGTATTTTATCATTTTGTTATGTATGTACAAACTTTTGCTGTATATATCAAACTTTTGGTGTACATATAAAACTTTTGCTGTAAACGGTGTAACATATTCGAACGGTACCCGGGTATTTCCACTTATTTAACATTATAGTATTCGAACCGTATATACGCTTTTCAAAATTTTAACATTATAGGCTTTTCGACGACATCGACTAACTAAATTAACGACGACGTTGACTAAATAATAAAAAAAACGTTATAAATTTTTAACTCATTATATATTTTAAGCGAGTTAACGTTGTAACCGGGTGAGAATTTATACCACAAATATGCCGAATGACGAAACCAAATTCTGAAAGGTTATATACGCTGCGTATAGCTCTATACGCAGCGTATATAAACCTTGTAAAAATATGATGCTTCAAACCCACCAAAATGACCACAAAAGTTTATATGGCTTATATACGCTGCGTATAGAGCTATACGCAGCGTATATAAACCCTTGTTTTCTGTGCAATGATTGCTGATCAGGCACTTAGATCCACGCTTTACCTACGCTGCGTATAGGTCTATACGCAGCGTATAGGGTAAAATTTTGTAGTCTCATATTATAAATGTGTATCATCAACATCACTCGCCAGTGTTTTGCATGTAAAGTTTTGTAAGAATGAAATCATCTTTGAACACGGCATTTTGCCGTACAGAGATGAGAGACGAGTGATATGCAGATGACTTATTAATAAATCCATTAGGCTGGATTGAAAGCTAAATTACTAACAGATAGAGTCGATTCAAATTTGAAATCTCAAATTGATACTAACCAGAAACGATATAGAATCGTGATGAATCTGGTATTTGTTATCCGGATGGAAATCGAGCGATATATAATTAGGAATTGAAAACGTGATACGCAACATAATTTTGAATTTGTGTTAAACTGATGCCATCAAAAGTAACAGGAAGATAGGAGGTATACATTATTTAGTTTAGTTAATTATTAATTACTAATTATTAATAAATCTCTAAATTCTAAAAACACTTCCCTCCAAAATGGTGAATTGTTAAGGGTGCGATACGGCAACCCAAAATCCTCATTTATTAGATAAGATAGATATAACACTAGTAAACATCAAAAAAAACTTTTACATGTAATATATGTTATTATCTTTTAAAAAAAATGTTTGACTATTGTTACACACGTTTAACAAAATGTCGTTGTTTCATGTTACAGATATGTAAGATTTTAGCAACTACATTTTGTTAAATATCTATAACAATCTGTCACACATTTTTTTACCAGACACATAATAACATATATTACATATGTTTCAAAAAAAAATGATTGTTAGGAGGGACGCGACACCCTCACAACTACCCTCCCCGGGTTCCTTCCTTCGCATAACACCGCCGCCACCCACAAGGGTAGGCATGGATGGTATGTTTTGCCACAAAGGCTACTCGCGAACAATTGTGAATGTCGATGCTTTTGTTTGACCATTGTAATTGGTGGTGGGTTTTGATTGGTTAAGGAGTTTGACAATATTAAAATTAAAAAAAAGTTTATGATAAAGGTAAGGAGCCGTCGGTGTTTTGTGGCTTAAGAGTAGTTTTTAAGATGTTTCGCATGACGAAATATGATTTGTCACACCCCCAAAGTACCACATGCGGGAACCCCGCTAGGCGTGTGACGTACCAGGATCCAGCCACCAATCATATTGAACAAACACGGAATAAAATAAGAAAACCCATTTATTAAATTAAATCATTCTCAAACATAACTCAAGTTTAATGTATTCAACGGAAGCATAATATAAACCATTGTTTAATGTTGCAAAACCAAATGTGCGAAAACTATAAAGGTTGATTCATGATTCAAGAAGCTCGACCCATGACTACTCCAATAATCCCAGACAGCAAGTTCCTTGTCCAAAGAATCTAATGACCTGCGAGCATGCAACAAGTGTATTAGATGACGCTGGTGAGTTCATAGTTTTATGAAAACGTTAATTGCAAGTGTTTAGTTCAGTTTATTGATAATGTTGATAATAACTCGAGTACCGTACAAGATGGCTCCAGATTGTTTTGCCCGTCCCCAATGCCCCCTATCTAAGCATTGGTTGTGATTAAGGTCATTAGTTCACGCCAGTCCTCTCAGGTACGGGGTGAGGTTGCCAAGCCTAATAGCGCTATCAACTAATACCCGGTTACCTCTCAGGTAACTAATTCGGTATAAGATGGGACTTACGGTGATAGGAAATGAGTGTATTATCTAACATCCCAGTTTTTATCCAAAAGACTTATTCCTCTCAGGAATACCAATTTGATTGTCCCACCCACCGGGACGCATGCTCAAGAGAAATGAACTCACCTTAGATTGCTTGGTAATGTAAATTACTTGTTCACAATTGATCTACCAATCACGTCCTAATCATGGTTATCAATACTAATCAGTTTTTTTTATTAGTTAATCACATATACAACAGGTAACATCACATAACACGTATCAGTCAACGCATATCATCATGAAATCATTCAGTACACTTAGACTATCATGTCAGTTTATATACAAACATCACGTATCAGGCTAAACATCAAGCTCACAAACGTGCGGCCCAGACATTCAGGCCCACACCTCAACGGCCCAAGGACTTGTACAATCCGGATGGCCTTGTGCGACTCGAAGGGCCTTGTGCGATCCAATAGTCTTGGCCCGTTAAAATGTTGTGCGACTCGTTTGTTCCTGTGGGCCACTAACTGTTGTGTGGCCTAAGTACAACTCAGACCCGTGTGCTTGTGCGACTGACTAACTCTTGTGCGACCCAGCCTAAACACCCGGCCCAAGGTTGTACCTGCCCACAGGCTTGTGCGATTGATCTATGTCTTGTGCAATCCCCAACAACTTGTGCGACTTGGAGTTCTTGTGCGATCAGATCTTTTGTGATCTGATCTTGTGCGATTAGTTATATTGTTGCCTTAAATCATGCCAATCAGTTATAAATCATCTAAACTGTTTCTATTTTTGCATTTATTCGATCAAATCAAGGAATCACTCATCAATTCTTATGATCCTTAATTATCACCTATAATCTATCATTCAAAACATTCAACCAACCTATCCTCCTAATGAATTCGAACATTAACATGAAATCCCTAGTTCTTGTGCAACATCAAACTAACAATGCACACTACCTATATTCACGAATCATAACTTCCAGTAGCATAAACTCGATCCTAACCTCCAAAGCATATTAACTCATGCGGTTATCATCATCTAAATTCATGTATAGCAATCATACTTGTTTCTTATAACACATGGTTCAATCATCACCCAAACAGTTTCATCATATGTATATCTAATCAACTTCATAATCACAATATCCATCATCATTACTACTAGTATGAACCCTAGTTTTCATATAAAATCATAGTAAATTGAAATCACGATAATTAATAAGAATGTAACACTAACCAGAAATCAAAGAGACTAATTTGATCCAGATGAGAGAACTTTGAGTGGGAGAGGCTACCGTCGGGTTCGAGCAGAGAGGAGAGAGAACTAGGGTTTGGTGTGTGTTTATGTTTTGCAAGATTATGAGGGTAAACACCCACCCCCATGTTGTTATGCGCAAAAGAGAGTGGGCCGAACCCATCCTTGGGTTGTCCTTGGGCCACGGGTTCAAAGCAAGTAGAGTCGGTCTAATTGTTTGTGCGACCGGACCAATGTTGTGCGACTAAACATACTTATTCACATTACAACCACGTAACACATATCATACAAAATCATACATTCATTAAAATCAAACACATCAATTAATCACGTATGTTCATACAATTTACATTAGAGCACAATGAATGGTTCTAAAATGCGAGTTGTCACATCATCCCCAACTTGAAAGAAATTTCGTCCGGAAATTTGACAAGCAATCACACTGGAGTGAAGCGATAGATCAGGATGACTGTGGATTTTCCTCGGGTGCCACATCATCCCCAACTTGAAGGGGAATTTCATCCCGAAATTCACCGGTTGCTTCAGGATTAGATTTGTCAATTGGGAAAAGTTGAAGATACTTGAGCTTCATCTGATCCTCGCGTTCCCATGTGAACTCTGGTCCACGTCTTGAGTTCCAACGGACTCTGACGATCGGGATTTGACTGTGCTTATGGTCCTTGACTTCCTGGTCCATGATTTCGATGGTTCTTCGACAAACTGCAACTTGTCGTCGATTTTCAGTTCTTGAAATGGTACCACAAGTGTTTCATCGGACAAACACTTCTTTAGCTGCGAAACATGGAAGACATCATGAACGTTACCCAACTCAGTAGGTAATTCGAGCTTGTATGCCACTTTACCAATTCGTTCCAGAATTTTGAATGGCCCAACGTAATGCGGATTAAGTTTGCCACGCTTCCCAAAGTACACCACACCCTTCCAGGGTGAGACTTTCAACATAACTCGATCGCCTATAGCGAATTCCAAAGGTTTCCTACGCTTATCAGCGTAGCTTTTCTGACGGTCACGCGCTGCCGCCATATGATTTCTGATTTGGACATTCTTTTCAGAAGTTTCAAGCACAAGTTCCGGTCCTGTGATCTGACTATCTCCCACCTCAGCCAAACAAAGAGGGGAACGACATTTCCACCCGTACAATGCCTCGAACAGAGCTGCCTGGATGCTGGAATGGTAACTGTTATTGTAGGAAAATTCTATCAAAGGCAAGTGTTTCTCACAACCTTTACCAAAATCAATCACACATGCTCGTAGCATGTCTTCAAGTGTCTGGATGGTTCGTTCACTTTGATCATCTGTCTGTGGGTGATAAGCAGTGCTCATGTCGAGTTGTGAGACGAACGATTTGTGCATCGACTGCCATAAATCGGATATGAAATACGGATCACAGTCAGAGATGATGGAGGTTGGCACCCCGTGCCTGGAAACCACTTCCTTAAGATAGATTGCAGTGAGTTGTGAGAATTTATCTGTTTCCTTGATCGCAAGGTAGTGCACAGATTTCGTGAGGTGGTCAACAATCACCCAGATGGTATCATTTCCGCTTTGAGTTCTGGGCAGACCAGTGACGAAATCCATCGCAATTTGCTCCCACTTCCACATGGGTATCTCTGGTTGCTGGAGCAAACCAGAGGGTTTCTGATATTCCACCTTGACTTTCACGCAAGTCAAACATATACTCACATACGTTGTGATGTGGGCTTTCATCTTCGGCCACCAGTAAAAAGACTTTTAGATCCTGATACATCTTATCAGAACCTGGGTGAACAGAGTATCGAGACTTGTGCGCTTCTTCCATCACGAGCTCTCTAAGATTACCATATAAAGGAACCCATATCCGTTCCATAAAATAATAAATGCCGTCAGATCTCTCTATGAGTCGTTTCTCCATGCCCCGCAAATATTCAGCTTCCAGGTTTTCTTCCTTTAACACTTCAGTCTGAGCAGAACGGATTTGATCAGGTAAATTAGAGTGGATAGTGAGCTACAAAGCGCAGATACGCTTGGGTTTCGTTTCCTTTCAACTAAGGGCATCAGCTACAATGTTAGCTTTACCTGGATGGTACTTAATTGCACCATCGTAGTCGTTTAATAGTTCTACCCAACGACGCTGTCACATATTCAATTCCTTCTGATCAAAGATGTGCTGAAGACTCTTGTGGTCGGTATAAATAGTGCATTTAGTACCGTACAAGTAACGCCTCCAGATTTTTAACACGAAAACCACGGCCCCCAACTCCAAGTCGTGATTCATGTAGTTCTTCTCATGAACCTTCAAATGTCGAGAAGTATAAGCTATTACCTTCTCGCATTGCACCAGCACGCAACCGAGACCCTGAATAGAAGCGTCACAGTACACCACGAAGTCTTCGGTACCCTCAGGTAAAGACTGGATCGGTGCACTGCAAAGTTTTTGTTTCAACAGTTGAAAAGCGTCTTCCCGCTTCGTTCCCCAAGAGTATATAACCCCTTTCTGTGTCAGCAAGGTAAGAAGTTGAGCGATCCTTGAGAAATCTTTGATAAATCTACGGTAATACCCGGCGAGACCTAGAAATTGTCGCACCTCCGAAGGATTCTTTGGTGCCACCCAATTTCTGATAGCGTCAATCTTGGCAAGATCCACGTGTATCCCCATTTCGTTAACAATGTGGCCAAGGAAGTGTACTTCTCGAATCCAGAAGTCGCACTTAGAAAACTTCGCGTAAAGTTGTCCTTCCTTAGAAGCTCCAGGATAAGACGCAAGTGCCGCTCGTGGTCCTCCTTGCTCTTAGAATAGATGAGAATGTCATCAATAAACACAATGACGAAATCGTCGAGATACGGTTTGCATACACGGTTCATGAGGTCCATGAAGACTGCTGGCGCATTACTTAACCCGAATGGCATAACCACAAACTCATAGTGGCCATACCGCGTTCGAAAAGCCGTCTTAGGAACATCTACCTCTCGGACTCTCATCTGATGGTAGCCCGATCTTAGGTCGATTTTCGAATAGAAGCTTGACCCTTGCAACTGGTCAAACAGATCGTCGATGCACGGAAAAGGATAACGGTTCTTAACCGTCACCTTATTGAGTTCACGATAATCTATACACATACGGAAGGACCCGTCTTTCTTCTTCACAAAGAGAACTGGGGCTCCCCAAGGCGAATAACTAGGTCGGATAAAGCCTCTATCCAACAGTTCTTGAAGTTGGTTAGACAGTTCTTGCAACTCTCCTGGTGCAAGACGATAAGGAGCACGAGCAATCGGGGCTGCTCCTGGTGTAAGGTCGATCTGAAATTCCACCTGACGGTGTGGAGGTAAACCAGGATGTTCTTCAGGAAACACATCGGGAAACTCACGAACTACAGGCAGATCTTCAATTCTCCTTTCCTCAGGCTGGGTGTCAGTAATGAGTGCTAAAATAGCAGGGTAGCCCTTTCGTAGACACTTCTGGGCTTTCATAGATGAGATTATGCCAACCATTGCACCACTTCGATGACCTTAAACCAACAGAGATTCTCCACTAGGGAGAGGGATACGTACAATTTTCTCCTTACACTGAATTTCCGCTTGGTGCTTAGACAACCAGTCCATACCAACGACTACATCGAAGCTTCCAAGAGTAACAGGAAGTAGGTCAATGTCGAACACTTGACCCATAAGATCGAGTTTACACCCAAAAAGGACATGTGTAGCTTCAATCGATTTGCCATCAGCTAATTCTACTACGTGTTTGCTTACAAAAGGTGTAGGAGTCAACCCTAACTGACGGCTGAACCCCAAAGACACATAACTCCAATCAGCACTGGAGTCGAATAAAACAGAAGCAAATAGATTGTTCACAGAAAACGTGGTCACAACGTTGCCATCATTCCTAGCTTCCCTAGCACCGATGGTAAACACTCTTCCACGTGCACCATTCCCACCATTGTTCCCGTTGTTGTTGTTCCCAGCGTTGTTGTTATTATTCCCAGCATTCTGATTCAGTTGAGGGCAATCCCTCCTAAAATGACCCTCATCTCCGCACTGGAAACACCCCTTACGATTACCCTGGTTCTGCTGAGGCTGTTGTTTTTCCTGTTGTTGCGGCTGCTGTTGCTGTGGAGGTTGCTGTTGTTGCTGTTTTGGGAGTGGGGCCCTGCAATCCCTAACCATATGTCCCACCTTATTGCACCTATGACAGATTCGAGTACACGGTCCTCGATGATGGTAGTTGCACTTGTTACACTTTGGTTGTTTCCCCGCGTAAGAGCCCTGATTCGAATTGTTGCTCTGGTTTTGGTTAACAGAGAATGACTGACTAATGCTGCGGTTGTTACTGTTGTCTGGCTTCTTTTGTGACTGGTTTGAGTTGGACACTTTGTCCACATCATTCCATTTATGTTTGTTATCAGCAACAGGAGTAGTAGTTGTAGCGGTAGAGGCAGTAGTAGAAACACGTGGTGGTAGCGAGCCACGCTCCACCTCCTGGTCAGTGATCTTGTGAACTAAGCGGATGATTCGAGGCAAGTTGTCGAGATTCGCCGTAGTAACCAAACCCTTGACTTGCGGTGCTAGACCGTTGATGTACAACCCAATCCTACGATGGGGTAGTCGCGATAAGTTAGGACACATGTTCGCGAGTTCGTGAGTCCGCTTCGTATACGCCTCGATTTCAGAGCCTGTCATCTTCAAGTTGTAGTACTCATTCTCCAACTTTTGGATCTCATCTCGAGGACAGTATTCCTCTTGCATTAGTTCCTTGAAATCGTCCCAAGTAGTCGCGTTCGCCATTTCAATACCCAGCATTTGGACCTAAGCATTCCACCAAGTCAGGGGACCATCCTCTAGCGCGCCCGTAGCATAGTTCACTCTGTCCCCAGCGGGACAGTTACACATGGCGAAGACCGATTCTGCTTTCTCAAACCAACGAAGTAATCCCACTGCTCCTTCAGTCACACTGAACGTCTGAGGCTTACAATCCATAAAGGTCTTGAATGTGCAAACAGGCGGATTGTTCTGATTATGATTCACAGGTTGACCTAAGGACGAAAGAAAATACAACACATGAGTAAGGTTCGAGTACACGACGCAAGAATAAAGAGTATTTGGCACATATCGTACCGGCCTGCTGAGCCACTAGGGCTTCAGCCACATGAGTATTGATCAAATCAGTTAATTCAGCCTGGGACATAACTATGTTGCCACGCCCACCGCCACGCCCTCCACCACATCCACCAGTTCATCCGCTCATGATTCTATATAAGATGAGTGGAAAAAGGTTAAGGGTTGAGATTGAGTAGGAGTCAAACATCGCTTATAACTTCTACTGATTACTGAGTTCTATCATTACTTCAAACAACAGGACAGAAACTCTTTCACACTCGTTAAGCCTCACTGGGACTCACATGCACTCCACATTATTATTATGTGTGCACCCATAACAATAACACGATTTTCATGTTCATCTCAGCTCCTCCCAACTCGTGCTAAAAGCTTCCCCAAATTCGAGTAGCAAGACAAAAGACACCACAACACAGATCACGAAGGTTCAGGGAAACGTCACACTATCAATCACATGATGTAGGCTAGTAATACAGGAACTCATGCGGTAGTGCTAAGTGTGCATTCACATGCAATGTCATACATAAGTGTACACTAGTTATGCTGTGCAATAAGTAAACGAGAAACGAACCTTGCTATCTGGAGCTGAGTGTCATGGTCGATTTCAAAACTGTTCGGTTATAGTCTGGTTTTATGAAAATGTTTTAAAACCTAGTTCACTATAACCAATGGCTCTGATACCAAACTGTTACACCCCCAAAGTACCACATGCGAGAACCCCGCTAGGTGTGTGACGTACCAGGATCCAGCCACCAATCATATTGAACAAACACGGAATAAAATAAGAAAACCCATTTATTAAATTAAATCATTCTCAAACATAACTCAAGTTTAATGTATTCAGCGGAAGCATAATATAAACCATTGTTTAATGTTGCAAAACCAAATGTGCGAAAACTATAAAGGTTGATTCATGATTCCAGAAGCTCGACCCATGACTACTCCAACAATCCCAGACAGCAAGTTCCTTGTTCAAAGAATCCAACGACCTGCGAGCATGCAACAAGTGTATCAGACAACGCTGGTGAGTTCATAGTTTTATGAAAACGTTAATTGCCAAGTGTTTAGTTTAGTTTATTGATAATGTTGATAATAACTCGAGTACCATACAATATGGCTCCATATTTTTTTGCCCGTCCCCAATGCCCCCTATCTAAGCATTAGTCATGATTAAGGTCATTAGTTCACGCCCGTCCTCTCAGGTACAGTGTGTGGTTGCCAAGCCTAATAGCGCTATCAACTAATACCCCGTTACCTCTCAGGTAACTAATTCGGTATAAGTTGGGACATAAGGTGATAGGAAATGAGTGTATTATCTAACATCCCAGTTTTTACCTAAAAGACTTATTCCTCTCAGGAATACCCATTTGATTATCCCACCCACCGGGACGCATGCTCAAGAGAAATGAACTCACCTTAGATTGCTCGGTAATGTAAATTACTTATTCACAGTTGATCTACCAACCACGTCCTAATCATGGTTATCAATACTAATCAGTTTTGTTTATTAGTTAATCACATATACAACAGGTAACATCACATAACACGTATCAGTCAACGCATATCATCATGAAATCATTCAGCACACTTAGACTATCATGTCAGTTTATAAACAAACATCACGTATCAGGCTAAACATCAAACTCACAAACATGCGGCCCAGACATTCAGGCCCACACCTTAACGGCCCAAGGACTTGTGCGATCCGGATAGCCTTGTGAGACTCGAAGGGCCATGGGCGATCCAACAGTCCAGGCTCGTTAAAATGTTGTGCGACTCATTTGTGCCTGTGGGCCACTAACTGTTGTGCGACCCAAGTACAACTCAGACCCGTGTGCTTGTGCGACTGACTAACTCTTGTGCGACCCAGCCCAAACACCCGGCCCAAGCTTGTACCAGCCCACAGGCTTGTGCGATTGATCTATGTCTTGTGCAATCCCCAACAACTTGTGCGACTTGGAGTTCTTGTGCGATCAGATCTTGTGTGATCTGATCTTGTGCGATTAGTTATATTGTTGCCTTAAATCATGCCTATCAGTTACAAATCATCCAAACAGTTTCTATTTTTGCATTTATCCGATCAAATCAAGGAATCACCCATCAATTCTTATGATCCTTAATTATCACCAATAATCTATCATTCAAAACATTCAACCAACCTATCCTCCTAATGAATTCGAACATTAACATGAAATCCCTAGTTCTTGTGCAACATCAAGCTAACAATGCACACTACCTATGTTCACGAATCATAACTTCCAGTAGCATAAACTCGATCCTAACCTCCGAAGCATATTAACTCATGCGGTTATCATCATCTAAATTCATGTATAGCAATCATACTTGTTTCTTATAACACATGGTTCAATCATCACCCAAATAGTTTCATCATATGTATATCTAATCAACTTCATAATCACAATATCCATCATCATTACTACTAGTATGAACCCTAGTTTGCATATAAAATCATAGTAAATTGAAATCACGATAATTAATAAAAATATAACACTAACCAGAAATCAAAGAGACTAATTTGATCCAGATGAGAGAACTTCGAGTGGGAGAGGGTTCCGTCGGGTTCGAGCAGAGAGGAGAGAGAACTAGGGTTTGGTGTGTGTTTATGTTTTGCAAGATTATGAAGGTAAACACCCACCCCCATGTTGTTATGCGCAAAAGAGAGTGGGCCGAACCCATCCTTGGGTTGCCCTTGGGCCACAGGTTCAGAGCAAGTGGAGTCGGCCCAATTGTTTGTGCGACCGGACCAATGTTGTGCGACTAAACATACCTATTCACATTACAACCACGTAATAAATATCATACAAAATCATACATTCATTAAAATCAAACACATTAATTAATCATGTATGTTCATACAAGTTACATTAGAGCACAATGAATGGTTGTAAAATGCGAGTTGTCACATGATTGGTTGGGGGGAAGGTGCTAACCTTGCCCCTTGTCCCTTCCCCCTTGCACTAGGTTTTCACGAATTTTATTAACTCAAGTGAACTTCATTGACCGACCCTGTAAAAACAAAGATATATAATATTAGTTATTTATCATGATTCTCATAATAATGCTCATAAATTAAAATAATAAAGAAATGTCTATCTTTTTAACATAACAGCTTTCGACCTAATGGGGTGAAGTAGGGACAATGGCATATACAATGCTCGAAGCATGTACTGGACAAGGATGGGGCTAGGCGGCTAGCAACGCCCGCGAAACTTAAAATTTGGGTAAAGCTTTATCCAAAGTTGAATCCACCACTTTAGGAAGTGTATCCCCGCAAAGTACAACCCCATCTGTGAATCTCTACCGAGATTCCATCTGTGTCCACCCGGGCGATAGAGTTGGCTCCGTCTCCCATGATGCAAAAAACACCGCTTCATTTTAGTAATGTTTAAAGTACTTACTGACGGTGGCCGAGTTACTTTCCATGAGTTTCGCATTCAATCTTGTTCAAACCCAATACAGATGATTTTCAGGATTAATGCTAACAGATGATTAACCCCGCTAGAATCTCTAAAGCTACTGTCCAATTTGATTTGTGCTCTATAATTACTATATAATTATGAATAATATAGTAACACATACTAGCTTAAATTTTGACAATTGATGATAGTTGAATGGATCGCGTTTCGCCATCATGATGAGTTGTTGGTATTGAACCCTACAAAGGAACAATTGATAAAGCCAAAACTGGTTCAGGTTAGTGGATTCACAATAAGCAGTTGTTTGTAACAGATCTTTCCCCTTGAAAGTGGCCCTAACAACTGATGACCTCAAAGTATTGCTCTTCACAACTCCTGCTGATATAAAAGACTGTTGAAGATAAAGCACTGATGCCCAATCTACTGATGCAACTCAAGTACTGCTGAAGACCTAAAGCACTGCTGAAGCTACAACAGTGGAATGCAGAATCAGTGGTTTAGTTATGCTTTGTATTTGTCTTATGTAAATCAGTAGTTTAGTATCAGTGGTTGTAATAGTCAGTGGTTATAGGTTGTTAGGAGGTTAGATGTCACTTTCATGGTGACGGCAGCCAAAGATGCTCAGTGGATTGTTCTGTACTATAAATAGAACAGTACCCTGTACTGTTCTATTAGCTCTCTTCATCACCAAGTCATTCTGTACAAACATTCTAGTGAGCTCAGGCTGAGGGGGGGATTATGTGCATGCATGCATTGTAATTGAGTATTGTAATAAATACAATCATTCGATTTCATGTCAAACATGTTTGCTTAAACTTATTCTCTCATTGATTGTGTGTTGAAAGTTTATTCCATTTAATTCTGCTGCAATATATCTCTGTTTCATCTTCATTCTTATTAAACAAACACAATAAAAAAAAACTCAGATCCTAACAATTGGTATCAGAGCAAGGACAGTCAAATTTGATCTAACAATCATTTTGATGTAAAAGTTCAGCTCATTTTCATTGATACTTTAGATTGTTTGTTGTTAGTTGTAAAACATAGTAAGGTATAATCACGTACAAAGTTGATTATTTAGTGCCTGAAAAACAACCAGAATGACGTCACAATCACAGGATAACACTAATAACGTTGGTTCACTCTTCAAACCACCTATGTTGGTCAGATCTGAATACAACATCTGGGAGCGAAGGATGAGTCACATCTTAGCTCAACAAAATACCGGATGTTGGAAGTCGGTTGTCTTTGGACCACATTTCCAATGGTGCCGAGTGCTGAGGATCTAAAAGTCATGGTTCCTAAGAAAATTGAGAACTATACTGACAAGGATTTTCATAAAATTGAACTGGATGCCAAGGCATTTAGCATCGTTGCATTCGCACTCCCAAATCAAATTTATGCTGGGCTGTTACACTGTAACAGTGCCAAGGAATTGTGGGATGCACTTAAGGAACAGTTTGGGGGGACTGAAGAAATAATTGAAAATAACATAGAAGTTTTGAATCAACAGTATGAAACCTTTTGTCACATTCTGGGTGAATCATTAACACAACAATTTGAACATTTTAGCTATCTCATAAGTGAACTAAAACTTGTTAAAACTGAATTTGCTAAATCAACTCTAAACAGCAGGTTTTTAAGATCACTTCCTGAAAAATGGGACACAATTGCTTTTGTAACCAGAAAATCAGTTGGGTTCAAAGATTTAACACTGACTCAACTTCATGGTAGACTCCTTACCTATGAAAGGGAGTTGAACCAGAAAAAGAAGTTACAAGAGTCAGGGAAGGTTGCTGATGACTATACATTTGGTAGCACAACACTTCTGGGTCAAGAGGAATCTGGTAGTAGCAAGGATCAGAGTTATGATCATTACATTGACATAACTGCTGGTGGAGCTTTTAATAACTCTGATTCTTACTCAAATAACTATGCTTTCACAGCTAGTAGTGAAAACCAGATTTCTGATAATCTCTGTTTTGAACTCAATGATCTTCAACATTTTGATCCAACTGATTTAGAGGAAATGGACATATTGCACCAACTTGCACTGCTGAGTGTTAGAACCAGCAAGTTTTATAAAAGGATAGGAAGAAAATTTCCCGGGTTACATGGGAATCTGAAAGTAGGGTTGGATAAAATCAAAGATAAAATGCTACAAGTGTAATAGGTTAGGTCATTTTGCTAGAGAGTGCAGGAGCCAAACTAGTGGACCAATCATCACACATCCTAGCTCTAACCATAGACCACAAAATAACGAAACCACTATGCATTATTCCCAATATGCCCCTGCTGCTCATGTAAACACTGCTCACTATGCACACCCTGCAACCCCTATTCCTGTTCACTATGTCCAAACCACTATTCCTCAGATACAGTATGTCCAGGCCCCAGCTCCTCAGGTTCAGGTGCAACAAGTTGCACCTCAACAAGCTACACCAATAGTTGTTCAACCAGAACAACAAATCTTTTTCACCCAAGGCTTTGTTGATTGGGGTAGCTTGCCTGATGAGCTAGGTGATGAAAATTTTGCACTCTATGCTAAAAATGATGCTTCTAATGATGATTTCTGTTTTGTAGCATTAGAGTCTATACCAGAAGGGCTGGAAATTGAAGAAGAACAATCAAATGAAGAAACAGTGGATACAATTGCTGAAGCAGTGGTTACTGCTGTTGTTGGTGAACTACTGTTGGGAGAAAATTCAGAACCCCTGTTGGAACCACTGTCTGACCCCTGGTCTGTTGAAGAAGATGAGAAGAAGCAAGGTGAAAAAGAAGAGAAAAATCCAGAAGAAAGTGAACATGTCTGTGATTATGCCATGATGGCTGCAACTAAGCTATCACCCTAGGTTCTTAAAAACCTTTGTTCAGACAAATGCATCATAGCATTTGCAAACATCAAGGAGGTGAATGAAAACCTTAGAGATAGATTGTTAAATGATGAAGTACAATTTTAAAAATCTTTAAAAGAATTGAAAATCAAATTTTCAGAAAAAGATAATGAGATTTGCAGCCTCAAACATGAGCATAGCATAACCAAGGACCAACTTCAGACAATTTTAGAAAAATATCATGCCTGTAAAAAGGAGTTGGAATCCACCCAAATCACATGTGAAAAATGGGTGGAATCCTGCAAAGGTTACGAAGTTATGCTTGAAAAACAGATCAAAAGCAATGTAAAATTTGGTGTAGGGTTCAGAAAACATGACCAAGTTGAAAACACTGCTGCAAAAGAATCTGTTTAAACCACTGTTGATATCATACCCACCAACAAGGATGGCTAAGAAGTTAAAATAACTGACAAAAGTGGCAAAAAAATCACTCTGGAAAGATCTGTGGGGTCCTCAACTTTTGAGGAAGTTGAGAAATACCAATTCAAACCCACATGGTCTGATGAGTGTGACATCCTTGAAAATTTCAAACCCATGGATTTCACCACCGTGGATGGTGTCAAAGCTCCAATGGCCAAGGTCATTCCTCTTAAGGACATCCCAACAGTAGTTCAAAACTCTGTTGCAAAGGAGTCTGAAAAGAAGAAAAGAAAAGAAAATATTAAAAACTTGTTTTGTGATTTCTGTGAAAAGAAAAATCATTTGACCAAAGATTGTTTTCATTTAAAAGCTTATGACATTAACAAAACAAGTATCATTGTGCCTTCAAAGAGCTGCACCATCTGTGGTAAATCAAACCATCTCACTTAGGAGTGTGTGTATCTCAAAACCTATGATGTAAAAAGGAATGAGTACACTTCAAAAACACCCATGAGTTCATCAAGTTCACAAGTCAAGAAACAACCATCTTTTATGCCTGTCCAAACAGCTGTTACAAAACAGTTGAACCAAACCTCTGTTAAAAGAGAAGTTCAAGTGACAGATGCACCCCCTGCTAACCAATACCAAAGAGGTAAAGGTCAACCTCCATACCAAAGGGTCCCACATGTTTATGAGGTTTACAAAAAGCCTAGTAAACCAAAAGTGAACATGCATCCCTTTGGTTACCAATAGCTGATAGGAAATGGTTCCCAGCAGTGGTTAGAGAGAAATGATCCAAAAACTGACCAAACCCCTGATCTAACCACTGTCTATCTTCCTGAACTTAGCATAGACACTGTTGAGACCCCATCCAAAGCCTTATTGGCTTTGGAGACCCTCCTGAACTAATTATTTACTTGATGTGCAGGGAGCTTCTGCATGCTTAGATAGTCTTTGGTATATAGATAGTGGAGGCTCCAAGCACATGACTGGATGTAGAGCCCTACTCAAAGAATTCAAAACTCATGGAGGGGGTGATATATCTTTTGGTAATAATAGTAAAGGGAAGGTGATGGGTTCTGGTACAGTACAGTCTGGAAATGTTAAGTTTGAAAATGTCAATCTGATAGATAATCTAAAATTCAACCTCCTTAGTGTCTCTCAAATGAGTGACAAAGGTTATGGACATTTTTTTACTAAGAAGTGTTGTAGGATTGTTGGACCAGAAATGGTTAAAAAGATTGAAGAAATAAAAAAAAATGGAAAACCCAACTTGTTGCTCAAAGGAGTGGCAATGTTTATGTAGTTGATTTGTCAAAAGAGAGCCCCAGAACTGATGCATGTCTGTTCTCAGCTGCCTCTAACAAAGAGACAGAACTATGGCACAAAAGATTGGGGCACACAAATCTCATGACAATCACTACTTTGTCAAAACAAGGCCTTGTAAGAGGTCTTCCACAAAAAGTGTTCACCTGTCCTGAGCATTGCGTTTCCTGCTTAAAAGGAAAACAACATAAAAGCTCACTTAAGTCCATTGAAGAGTCCAAAACAACCAAGTGCTTACAAATGCTTCACATGGATCTGTTTGGCCCAGTAAAAGTCACGAGTCTTAAAAAGAAAAGATATTGTTTGGTAATTATAGATGACTTTTCTAGGTTTACATGGACTTATTTCTTCCATTCCAAAGATGAGACTGCAGGCATTCTGCAAGACTTTGTCAAACAGGTTGAAAATCAATTTGACTTGTCAGTAAAAGTCTTCAGGAGTGACAATGGCACAAAATCCAGAAATAGGGAGTTGGATGAGTTTTGTGTGTCAAAAGGAATTGTAAGACAGTACAACATTCCAAGGACACCAGAACAAAATGTGGTTGTTGAGAGAAAGAACATAACATTGACTGAGGCTACCAGGACCATGCTTGCTGATTTAGGTTTGCCATTAACTTTCTGGGCAGAGGCTGTAAACACTGCATGCTATGTCTAGAACAGAGTTTTAATAAACCCCAGGCGTCAAAAGACTGCCTGTGAAATTCTGTATAAAATCAAACCACTGATCTCATACTTCAAAGTTTTTGGCTGCCCATGCTTCATTTTAAACTTAAAAGATTCCATTTCAAAGTTTGCAGCCAAAATTGATTATGGTTATCATTTGGGATACTCAACCACTGCTAAGGCCTACAAAGTGTTTAACACTAGGACTAAGACAGTGGAAGAGACTTTGAATGTGAAGTTCAATGAACTTTCTTCAATGAAAATCCCTGCAAATCCTGCTGAGTTATTTGATCTTGATTAATTTACTTTTGAAAATGTTTCTGTCAAGACTAACAGTGTAGGTCCATCTCATCATCCTCCATCAGACAATGGATATGAAATCATCATTCCACAACAGAAGTTTACATCCATTGCTAGAGCAGCAGATGTTCAAAACAGCTGTCAAAGCTCAACCACTGCTACCTCAATAGTTGTTGACCAAAGTAGCCCTTTAACCCTTGCTTCCACATCCTCAAACATTGTTGATAAAAATCCTCAAACAGTGGATAAAAATCAACATGTTTCCACACCACTTCCTCCTATTCCTCCACCTCCATTTCAAGACCCTGTTGGATCATCAAAGTCACCAAAGTGGTTAGCTCAGATGATTTACATCTGCAACCCTCACCCTTAAATGCCATTGTTCCATACAAAGGAGATTTAATCTTCTTGAAGTCTCATCCACCTGACCGAATCATTGGCAACATCAGTGAAGGGGTGTTCACCAGAAGTCCATCCCAAAACATCTGTCTTTTTGCTGGTTTTCTATCACTTCATCAACCTGTCAAGTACAAAGAGGCACTAAAAGACAACAGTTGGGTGGAAGCCATGCAAGAGGAGCTCCAACAGTTTAAGAGACAACAAGTATGGGAGCTTGTACCACTGCCAGAGGGTGTGAGTCCTATTGGCACAAAGTGGGTCTTCAAAAATAAAACTGATGAAAGGGGCATTGTTGTCAAGAATAAAGCAAGGCTAGTCGTTCAAGGGTTCAGACAGGAAGACGACATTGATTATGATGAAACTTTTGCCCCTGTAGCAAGATTGGAAGCTATCAGATTATTCCTTGCCTTTGCTGTCAACCACAACATAAAGGTGTTTCAAATGGATATTAAATGTGCATTCTTCTATGGTAAGATTCAAGAAGAGGTATATGTTTGTCAACCTCCTGGTTTTGAGGATCCATTTAATCCAAATCATGTCTATAAGCTAAATAAAGCTTTGTATGGCCTAAAACAAGCACCTAGAGCCTGGTATGAAACTATTTCCACCTTTCTTCTCTCTATTAGTTTCACAAGAGGCAAAATTGACAAAACAGTGTTTCTAATGGAGAGGGAAAGACTTGATGATTGTCCAGATTTATGTAGATGACATCATTTTTGGAAGCACATGTTCCAAAATGTGTGAAGAGTTTAGAAAACTCATGACAGCTGAGTTTGAGATGAGTGCAATGGGTGAACTACAGTGCTTTCTTGGTCTCCAAGTAAAGCAACTGCAAAATGTTACTTTCATTCATCAAGGCAAATATGCCAAAGAACTTTTAAACAAATTTGAGATGAATGATTGCAAACCATGTAGTACACCCATAGCAACCACAAAGATAGTCATGTCTGATGAAAAGGATGATTTGGTTGATCAAACTCTTTATAGAAGCATGATTAGGTCTTTATTGTACCTAACTGCATCTAGGCCAGACATCATGTTTGCAACATGTGTTTGTGCAAGATCCCAATCAGCCCCTAGAAAGTAAAATCTTATTGCTGTAAAAAGGATATTCAGATACTTAAAAGGTGCTCCCACACTTGGTATCTGGTATCCAGCTGATGGAAATATCAAGCTTTCAGGTTTCTCAGACAGTGACTTTACTGGATGAAATACAACAAGGAAGTCCACTTCAGGAGGGTGCCAATTCCTAGGCAGTTCCTTAGTGTCTTGGCAAAGCAAAAAAGCAAGCAGCTGTTTCAACATCCACTGCTGAGGAAGAGTATATAGCTGCTGCAAGCTGTACAGCCCAACTGTTATGGCTTCAAAATTAACTGCTGGATTTTGGTATCATTGCCTTAAAGACACCTCTCATGTTGGGCAGTCAGGCAGCATAAAATATCATCAAAAATCCAGTTTCACATTCAACCACCAAGCACATTGACATCAGACATCACTTTGTGAGGGATTACTATGAAAAAGGTTTGATTTCTCTGCACCATGTTCCAACTAAAGATCAGCTGGAAGATGTGCTAACAAAAGCATTAGACACATCCACCTTTGAAAGCTTGATCTCTAGAATTGGCATGCTGAACATGGAATAACAGGCAAAATCATGTTTTTCTATGAATAAAAGCATTAAAATGTTTTCAGAAAATCAAAAATTCATCCTTAAAAATAGCTAAAAATGAAAATTTTCATTAATCCTTAAAAGTCTGCCACAACCACTGTTTTGATTCAAACATCTGTTCTGTTGATATTATCCACTACTGAAAGTCAACCTCTGTTCCTTCATTGTCCTTGTTAAAAAACTGTTGTCAAACATAAGTGTTTTAACCCACTGATGGCTATCCACTGATAGTTAAAAATCAGCCACTGATTTCATTATTCACCACTTTAAACCACTGATATTGATCATCAGTGGTTTCATAAACAACTGTCATCCATTGTTCATCAGAGGTTGTCACGTGGACAGTACTTAGCCGTCAGATATTTGTAACCGCTGCCACGTCAACATTCACTTTTTCACCTTATAAAACCCTGATCAAAACCCCAAACAGGGTTTTCACTGTCGAATCGAATTCAAAATTCATTTCAAAAGCAGTTTTCATCAAAAACCTTCAAATCATTCATCTTCTTCTTTGTCTTTATTGGTGCATATGTTTGTCGACTTCGTCTTGTATCGAGTCTTGTAATAGATTAGATAGAACAAGTCACGTAGTAAGAGAAAAACGGAAAACAGTACGGAATTGACCAGTTCGTACGAACTGGCAGTTCGTGCGAACTGGACAAGAACCAGTTCGTGCGAACTGGACAATACATGTTCGTGCGAAGTGGATTTCCTATAAATAGGTGACTTGGGTCTTTCATTTGGAGGAGTTGTGATTCTGGTAGCGAAGCTCTGCCGAAGTATCTCTAGCCTGTAAAAGGTTGTGAATTCAATACAAGAGATAGTTAAAGTGATTCTTAGTGCATTTCAAGCTGATTCAACATCAATACGTCTGATTCCGCCTTTTGTATTGATCGAGAACTCTTCTGATCGACTCATTTGGTCGTTACAACGACCCTACAAGTGGTATCAGAGCTCAGGAGGAAGAGTTCTTACCATTTCAGCTTGTTTTCACCGAAAATTTCTGATTTCTACTCATTTCTACTCACTTTCTTCACAATTTTTTCAAAATTAACTGAGTTTTCATGGATAAAATGGACTGATTTTGTGATATAATACGCGAAACACTGTTTTAATCAATCCTTGAACGAATCACACCTAAAATCGACCTAAAACGTGATCAATTTTGACAAAAATCAACCGAAATCATGTCAGTTCGTTCGAATTTCATCCAGATCGTGTGAAATATAGCCAGTTCGCACGGATTGAACCCCCAGTTCGCACGAATTGAACCCCAGTTCACACGGATTGAACCCCTAGTTCGCATGGAGTGAATCAGTTCGCATGGTTTGAATACATCAGTTCGCACGAAGTGGGTGAAGGTCAGATCGTTTGAACTCCCAGTTCGCACGGTTTGTTCATTTAGACTATCAGTTCGCACGGACTGCACCTGAACCAGGTCATTTGAATTCTCATCAGTTCGCACGAATTGCACCTGAACCAGGTCACTTGAAACCCCATCAGTTCGCACAGGTTGATTCACTAGTTCGCACGAAGAGGTGTTAGATTATTTGGAAGTTGAACTCAGTTCGTACGAAGAGGGTCAAGACCATCCAGTTCGTTTGAAATTCTGAATTTGTGGATTTCTAAAAACCAAAACATGGAAAACGAATTTTACAACGCATTTGCAACTCCGATTACTATTGCTCAGAACGCGACCTTAGAAAATGAAATGGGAACCATGCAAAAACCACCTAAGCTCATGAATATTGAGGAGTATAGTGGATGGGAGGAGCGTTTTGAAAATTGGGTTCAAGCAAATCACTTAGATGCATGGGAATGTGTTGAACAACGATATATTAGACCGACTAATGATGACGGAGAGAATGTTGCTATTAAAGATCTAAGTGATGATCAGAAAAAGAAATACAAAAGTGAAAAGATGATGATCAGTATATTGTAACAAGCCATTAAAGAAGAAATTTTGATTTTATTACAACACAACGGAAGTGCACACTCAATATGGAAAGCATTAAAAACGAAGTTAATTGGAAGTCAAGACATGATCAAGAACAAAAAATCGCTTTTGAAGAAAGAATTTGATCTATTTCGTGGATTAAAAACTGAAAACACCAAGCAGATTATTGAAAGATATTGCAATTTGGTGGTTAACATGAAGAGATTGGACATCAAGAAAGATAAAGAAGAATGGATTGAAAAATTGGCCGATGTGTTGCCACAAGATGTTTGGGGCACGTATCTTATGATGCTGAAAAATAATGATGAATTTGAAAATCTAACGTTGAGCCAATTTATTGAAAAACTCGAAGTTCAAGAGATGGAACAACAAAAGATGGCGAGAATGAAGGACTTTAATGGTGAACAAGACATTGGTCTATATTGCAAAGGAGGTACTAGTGATAAGACCAACATTGCACCAAAGATCGAAACTGCATTTAATGCAAAAAGTTCTTCTGGAAGATCATATCGAGGATCGAACAACAATAATGAATTTTCTTCATATCCATCATTTGATCTAGAGTTTTCAGCAACCAGTTCTAAATCGCAAAGCTCATACGACGGTAAAGGTCAAGTGCTAAACTGTAACATTGCATTACATCTTCAGAATGGTCAGAATTTCTCTGAAGAAGTAGCCAAAGGTCATATGTCTTTGTTGGTAACCGTGTTAGAGTCTTATGAGAGTTTAGTTGCAGGAAGGATCGGAAATCCAATGTTGACAAAAGAGGATTACGATCAGATTGATGCTGAGGAGATGGAACTTATGGATATTAAGTGGTGTTTAGGGAGCGTATTGAGAAGAGCTGAGAAGTTTAAACAGATTACTGGAAGAGATGATTTCCGTGATGCTGGAACTTCATCTTTAGGTTTTGATAAATCTAAAGTTACTTGTTTTCGTTGTAGGGAAAAGGGGCACTTTAAACGTGAATGCACGAATCGCGAAGAAAGTGGAGCTCAAAATCCGTTCGGCAACAATGATTATAATTGAAAAGCGATTTATCATCAAGTTGCTCCGAATCAACAACAATCGGCACAAACTTCACATGCTAGGAAGGAGATCGTAGAACCATCAAAGAGAGCTTGTTATGGTCTGATAGATCAAGATGTTGAAAGGCTTCCGAATGGTGGTATAATAGATCAAGACGATGAAAAATTGCCAGAAGGTTTTAGTTGGGAGAATTTTAGTTGGGATAATTACGATCCTAACAGAACTTCAAAAACTAAAGAATTAGTTGCTCAAATTTTTGAAGATACAACTGCTGAAGAAGAAATGGCGTATGCTTATTACGAATCTCAGCAATTCAGTCCGAAAAAGAAAGAAGAAGATTAAGTTTCAACAAAAAAGGTTTCAAGAAAAGCACCAATTTTTGAAGAGAGTGATGATGATGCCGAAGAAATTCAAAAACTTAAATATTATCAAAGAAAATTTTCAACTGATAGTGATGATGATAATTCGTATTATGCAGGTAAAATGAAAGAGATAAAAAAAATACAAGCTGCGAAAGATGACAGTGATGATGAAGATGTTCGAGTGATAAAGAAGCAGGTTAAAAAACAAGATGACAGTGATGATGAATGTTGGATCGTCGTGTGACCCTAACGAGTCAATATGAAGAGTTCAACATCAAAAACAAAGGCGGAATCAATGAATTTGACGTAACACAGCTTGATCCTTTCTAATTATCTTTTCTTATTGATTTCCTGAGCTTTTACAATTCAGATAACAATCCGGCAGCACCTCGGCTCAGAAACAATGACTCTAATTCCGTTTCAAATGACACGACTCGATCAGGTATTTATAGGCAGCTAATTCCGTTTGAAAGAGTTCAAACGAGACTTAATTCCGTGCGGAATTAACTCAAGCGATATTACGTTTCAAGCGGAATTATAATTTCAAGCGGAATTACCTATAAACTTGATTTCTCGTTTTGCGTGCCCTGATCTTTCTAATACAATACAAAACTCGATAAAGACGAAGTTAACAGACATCAGTGCAACAACAGACTCCCCCTTGGATGTTGACGAAGTCTTTAGCATCCAGTCTTCAGTGTTTAGTCTTGATCTATCGAAATTGTCTGACACTGTAAAAGCTTCCTTTAAATCTTCTCTTCTTCTATCAACAGCTAGCATGAATCACAGAATTTGAATCTTTAACAACTTTCAAACTTCCCCTTGAATGTAGATTCAAGAACTGTATCTGACATTTAAGTCTTCAGACTCCCCCTATCAGTTAGCTGGGATTTTGCTATGCTATTTTCAATAACAAACCTGTTACCTGCACAATCTCTACCTAAATATAAGATATATGACAATAACAGTTTCAATTCCAAACTTACCATTTAACTTCATTTGTTGGTCTTGTCAGAATTTAGAAATCCACTTAAGTATCCAGGTCCAAATTAATGACCCTGTGCACTTAATTTTGTCTACCAAGTCCAACTTAATGACCTTGGTTGATCTGAGACAAATCACACTGACAATTTGTACAAACTAATTCAAACAATTTTTCTGAAATTTACAAGTTTCAAATCAATGAACTTGTTTTGACTTTCCATTTTCTCAATTAACATGTTAAGCTCCCAACTCATCATCCAGCTTAGAAACTTCCTGCATCTGCTTCAAATTGAGAATCTGAAGATCAGCTTTCCACTTTGGTTTGTCGGAAAAATAAAGCAGAAATGTAAAATCTTTTTGGATTTTGAATAAAATTTCTAAACTAAAAATGAATAACAGAAATAAAATGCAGTAAAATAAACTATTTACAAACATATTTTTGGTGAGCGTGTTAGGAAATCATATCACCTATTCGACAAGTCACAAGTACCGTTAAGCTTTTGATTACATACTCAGAATTAAACAATTCACTTAGATTGTCGATATACAGATCCACTTTAAATTCTCACACAATTTTCAATCTGTCTAGGATACGGATTAGGTGAATTAAGAACTTAACCTCATTCATGTGTCCCACCTCTTGAATATACTCCCGTATCCAAATCCCAATATTCAGTCTTACAGGTGAGTATACCACAGATGATATCTGTAAGGGGTTAAATTGCGAAGAACCGTGAGAGCTCAGGTCAGAACTTCCGTTCAGCAGAGAGATGACGGCTTCGACTTTTCGTGTGTCCCCTTTAGAGGATCTTTTTTTACAACAACACATGTTTAGCATTTTTTCAATGTTTCATCATTTTTTATGCTGAGGGCGGTGCTATGTTTCAAGCAAGCAGTAAAGTATTATACGGGGACTAGGCCATTGCTTCCGCAAAATCAGAAGTCCCTGGATAATACCCCAGATATCACTGAGTATAAAGACCTAGTATCTCAGAAAGAGGGACCCTTCAAACAAGATTTCAGGGGTTACCTATATATCCAAGTAGTGTTCCCCACGAAATAAGCAAGTGAGGATTTTAAGTTTATATCCCGAACAAACCTACTAAATGTGTAAAAACCTATCGGCATATCATCAGCGAGACTGTTTAATCACTTTTAAACTTTATAAATCTTTAGCATACCGTAACTGTCAAGCCAATGTACTATCATTTTCCCTTTTTACACAAGCTCTTTTCTGGTTTTCTATTGTTTTTGTATTTTGAAAATATCTCATGTTTTTGAAATTTTTTTACTGTTTTTGTATTTTTCTGAAAATATTACCCTATACTCCCCCTAAATACCAAAACAAGTAAAAAATCGACAAACCATTGCAGATTGCTTCTCAACATCATCATCTACAATGTCTCCTTCATCAACGCCAAGAATCTCCTCCAAACCGATAAAAGCTTCATACCGTTTAATTTTAGCAAGTATTGAAAACGAGTTTTATCAAACGCTTTGGTATGTAAATCAGCTTTTTGTTCGTCAGTGTGGATTTTCTCAATTCGTATCAACTTCTTCTCGAAACAATCTCGGATGAAGTGATGACAAATTTGAATGTGTTTCGTTTTAGCGTGATGTACTGGATTTTTAGTAATGTTAATCGCTGCCTCATTATCAACAAAGATAGGGGTGTTAAGAAATTGCAAACCATAGTCGCGCATCTGTTGCTGGATCCACAAGATCTGAGAGCAGCAACTGCTAGCAGATACATACTCAGCTTCACATGTGGACAAAGCTACGGAGGTCTGCTTCTTGCATTGCCAGGTAACCAATCGTGATCCGAAAAACTAGCACCCCGCTGTTGTTGATTTAGCGTTAACTTTGCAGCATCCGAAGTCGGAATCGGAATACACTTCGAGCGTGAAATCGCCTTCTCTTGGATACCACAACCCCAGTGATGGAGTTCCTTTCAGGTAGCGTAATATCCGTTTCACAATCACCATATGCGAAGCTCTTGGGTTAGATTGAAATCTTGCTGCGAGGCAGGTTGGATACATAATATCGGGTCTTGAAGCAGTCAAGTACATCAGCGATCCGATCATGGAACGATATAACGTTTCATCTACCTTCTCTCCGGTGAGATCAGGGTTTATCCCATGATTTGTAGCTAATGGGGTGGAAGCTGGAGTAGAACTTGACATCCCAAATTTCTCTAAGATATCATGAACGTACTTCATTTGATGTATGAAAATTCCCTTAGGCAGTTGATCAACTTGAAGTCCCAAGAAGAATTTCATCTCACCCATCGATGACATTTCAAATTTTTGCTTCATAACTCTTTCAAAATCTTTGCACAGATTCTCATTTGTAGACCCAAATATGATGTCGTCCACATATATCTGAACTATCAGAAGATGTCCGTCGACCTCTTTGGTGAAGAGAGTGGCATCCACTTTTCCACGGATGAAGCTATTGGCTAGCAGGTGTTGAAACAAAGTCTCGTACCAGGCTCTCGGGGCCTGGTGTAAACCATACAGCGCTTTATCCAGCAAATAAACCTTGTCTTTGTGGATTGGATCGGTGAAGCCCGGTGGCTGTCCAACATATACCTCCTCTTTTACCTTCCCATAGAGAAATGCCGATTTAACATCTAGCTGATAAACCTTAAAATTTTTCCAAGATGCAAATGCTAGGAAGATTCTGATCGCTTCAAGTCTAGCAACCGGAGCATATACTTCAGTGAAATCTATCCCCTCCTGCTGACTGAAACCCTGGACTACGAGTCGAGCTTTGTTACGAATAATAACCCCTCGATCATCTCTCTTGCACTTGAACACCCACTTGGTGTTTATCTTCCTTTGACCATCAGGCAAATCTATCAATTTCCATACTCCTAACTTCTCAAACTGACTCAACTCTTCTTGCATAACATTGACCCAAGAATCTTCAGTTAGCGCCTCTTTGTATGTACGCGGTTCGATCTGCGAAATAAAACAACTAAGTGAAAACTCAGTTTGTAAATGAGCTACTGTAGAATAAAAACAAGTAAGGCCTTGGTCAATTTGATGTCTAGTGCGAACGCCTGATTGCAATTCTCCAATAATCAGCTCTTCTGGATGGTATGAAAGAGTTCTCGGCATCACCTCGCCTGGAACATCTACCTCGCCTTCCAAATTTGTTACATTCTGATTTGCACCTTGTTCACTGACTGGAATAGTTTGACTTGAAATCTGGATCTGCTCCCCCTCAGAATCTGAATCACCACGATCGAATACAGGTCTATCATCAGATTCTTGATTATCGTTGACTTCCGTCTGATTGTCAGGAGCTTGTTCTTGTTTCGAAGATTGTTGAACATCATCATGTTCTCCAGCATTACTAGGACCGGCTACATCATCATTTGAAGTTTGCCGTCGACTTGTAGTATACTCAGCTGGAAACCTTTCTTGTGATGATTCATACTCTCTTAGAATATCCAACTCATCAAAGAACTATGGTTCTTCTTCTTCCATGTCAAACGAATCCCACAGAGTATCGTAATTAAAACGCCATGAGTCGCCTGGATTCTATGGTGGCATAGAATAACCTTGACACTCAACATTTTGTGCTTCAATAATCCGCTTCAAGCTTGGAACAAAGACTCGCTTCAATGGACTTGAGTAACCCACAAATATTCCTTCAATGCTCTTTGCACCAAACTTTCCAAAAGGTTCTAGAACTGTACAGGGAGACCCAAACGGTTCTAAATACTTCAGGTTCGGTTTGCGGTTATTGATCAGCTCGAAACATGTCTTGTTGAATTTCTTTACAGTGAGAACCCGGTTGAGTGTATAGCAAGCGTCTGACACTGCTTCTGCCCAAAAATTTACTGGTAATTTCGAATCAGCAAGCATCGTTCTGGCCGTTTCAATTAGCGTCCTGTTCTTTCGTTCAGCTACCCCATTCTGTTGTGGAGTGTAAGGAGCACTAAATTCTTGCAATATACCTCTCTCATCACAATATTCTTCCATCTTATTGTTCTTGAACTCGGTACCGTTGTCACTCCTGATTCTTCTGATTCGAGTTTGGTACAAGTTTTCAATTTTTCTGAACAACGCCATCAAACTTTCAAACGTCTCATCTTTTGACTTCAGAAATGATACCCATGAAAATCTTGAGTAGTCATCTGTTACTACTAGACAATAAAGATCTCCAGTTATGCTTTTGACGTTTACTGGACCAAACAAATCCATATGGAGTCTCTCTAACGGTCTTGAGACTGAATTGACTTTCTTTTGAGGGTGTGATTTCTTCTTTTGCTTGCCTTTGATGCAGCTAATGCACTCCCCCTCAAGATGAAAACCTTTCACATGAACACCAGTAACTAAGTCGTTATGCACCAGGTGATTCATTTTTCTTAAGTGAATATGGCCCATCTTTCGATGCCATAACTTTGACTCTTTTTCTGTTGCTCTTGACATAAAACAATGTGCTTGACCCGTGGTTGTAGTAGCTACACTCATGTCCAACACGTACAGATCATTCACTCTGGGCGCTCTCATTATAACCCATTCTTCGGGAACAACAAATCCTGGTTTCAAGATCAAACATTCTTTGTCTGTAAAGTGCGTTGTATACATACGATCACAAATCTGAGAGATGCTCAGAAGATTGTTTTCAAGCTCGGCGTTATAGTTTACTCTTTCAAATGTGACAATGCCATTCGATAAAGTTCCTTCACCAACTATTCGACCACCTTGATTGCCTGCAAATCCCACGTAACCTCCATTAAACCCACGAACATCGTATAGTAAGGTCTTCTTCCCCGTCATGTGCCGAGAAGCTCCACTATCCATAATCCAACGTGAAACGGATCTTGGAAGCTCCTGCACATATCATAAACACTTAATGAGATTTTGATGCTACCCAAGCCTCTTTTGACTCAGGTAGGTTGACTTTGATGTGAGATTTAACAGTGTAAAGTGGCGGAAAATTCTTGTCATTCATCTTTAAGCTCTCCTCAGACCCAATCTCAACCTTTTTGTATAAAAAGAAATCATTTTGAGAAGGTTGACCAGATGATTGATCTTTCTTTGGTACATACTTCTTCTCAAAAGGAATAGCCTCTTGTGGTTTAAGTTTCTCATAGTAATCCACAGGAACATTCATCTTTACCGGAATGGTAGAAGACGATTGTTTTTCTTTCTCAGAAACCTTTGGTTTTGTGAAACTTGAATTCTTTTCAACTGATTTTGGTTTCCAAGCTTGTTGAGACGTAGCAACCCGTTTGTAAAATTTGTCATTTTTAGTTTCCAACTTTTTAACAGGTTTAGTTTTGAATTTTGTGTTTTCATTTTTCAAAATTTTCTTAACAACCATTGGTGCTTTGCCTTTTGTATCAACTTTCTTTTTCTGATTCTCAACAGTTTCAGACTTAGGCTTTGAGTTGGTGCACTTTTGTGCAATGTGTCCAACTTTGTTGCACTTAAAGCATGTACGAGTATCAACTACCCGACTTGTGCCTTCAGTCTGAGGCTGTGAGGCCTTCTCCTCAAAGAATTCTTCATTTGATTTTGAAAAAAATTCAGACTCTTGCTCGGAATGAGAACTCGAGCTTTTAACAAACACCTTTTTGTCAACAAACTTTTTGTTTTGAAAATTCCTTCTTGAATAACTCTTACCACCCTGATATCCACCCGACCATCTGTTTTGGTTGTTGTTAGAAAAACGCGGTGGAACATCAGGTTTTTTATAGTAAGCTTTATCTTTTTCAAAATTCAGTTGCCTTTTCACATTTCTCAAACCTTCAATTTCAGACACATCAATTTCAATCAATTTGAACACATTTCTCAATTTTCCAACATTCACATTCTCTAAAGGAAAATCACGATCCGAATACAACTTATCTGATCCTGCCATCTTGTACATCACAAGATGTGTTTCTTCACTTAAGTTGTTTTTGGATTTTGATTTTGGAATGTATTTGTCCAGAAAACATTCATCATCCTCAGTAGTGTCACTTTCAGGTTTCAAAACACTTTCAACCACACTTTATCAACTTCTGATTGAACACTTCCTTCATCGGATGACGAAGTGAATGTAACATCAATTGTGTCTGGAAGTTTAACCTCATTTTCTTCTTCATCATTAACCAACCCTGATTTTTTCTTTGAAAAATTATTTAAAACGGGCGGTGGAACCTGATGAAATCCAACCCCAGTTCCATCAAAGTATACATCTTCACCGGCTTTGTTCTTCCCAATTAGTTTAGGAACGATATGTTGAAGAACAAAACTTATGGAGCTGTAACTGTTCAGTTTCAACTGAATGCGTTCATTTTCAATTTTAGCTTCTTGAAACTGAAGCTTCAACATAGCAATCTCATCCAGTTGTTGGTTGATTAGCTCTTCTTTAACCCTAAGAACACCTGTCAATTGAACATTTTCTGTGCTAGTCTTACCATTTCTCTCATCAGAATCTTTAACCGTTCGTTTTAGCTTCTCAAACTTTTCTGAAACCTGACGATTTTCAAGAATTAGCTTTTCGTTTTCTTTCCTAATTCTTTCTACTTCAATTTTATCATTTTCAATTTTATCAGTTAACTCTTTTACTCGATCATTTGAAGCTTTTAACATTTTGTCACGGTTTAAGATCTGATCTTCAATATCTTTGACTCTCTTTGTCAGATCTTCAATCTTTTTACCACTGTGGTAAGTAATTGTACTACAAACCTTGCAGTCTTTCATGCAATTTTTGCAGTCACTCTCAGTGTTAGCTTTCTTACCTGACTTATTGATAACATCATTCTGACTGACCTTGTTTTTGGACTCAGTGCTAGAACCAGAAACTACCTCTAACTCTTTCGCAACAAACACTTTTTCAGCCATCTTCTTTAAATTTTCTGCAGTAAACTCTTGTGATGTGTCAATAATCCCATCATCAATTTTCTTTGTCTGCAGCTCTTTCTCTTTTTCTTTTTCTTTTTCTTTTTTATCAGCTTCTCCTCCTCCCCACCATTCTCTCTGTAAGGCTTCTTCTTCTTCAGCAACTTGTTTGGTGAGAACTTCAACATCAAGAGACTTTGGATCAATAGCAATATTTCCGTTGGGATCAAGGTAACATTCTCTAACAACATCCCATCTTTTCGCCTGTTTTGCTTCTCTGTATATATAACCAGCTTTAATCATCCTATCTTGGGCTTTCATTTTTCTGTTGATGTATTTCTCTTGTTCGTTTCTGCTATCTCTGAAAGGAACAACTTTTGTCACAAATGCATAGCCCACTGCATCCTCTTCCGGTAACACTTGACTCCAATCATATTCTCATCATCATGAATAACAGCAAGAGCTCTTGATTTTTCTTTGGGGGTATCTTCAAGCTGCTTCATTCTGGGAGGTTCAGATTTGTTCTGATGATAGATTGCTCTTTTGTAGTAATCTTCTCTGAATGGATTTGCGGTATCATCAGCAGGTGCGTTTCAACATTCTCGTTTAAAATGTCCCTTTTGTTTACATCGGAAGCACGTGACCTTTGATTTATCAAAACCAAGTTTTGTTGAAGGTCCTCCAATTGAATGTCTGCCTGTAATCTCCATAAACCTTTGAGCTCGTCTAACCGCACTAGCCATACACCACCTGATATCAATCAACTCCATCTCCTCTGGGTCTATCTGATCATAATCCTCCTTTGTGAGGTTTGTGTTTCCAATCTTGCCCGCAACAAGGCTCTCGTATGACTCTAGAACAGATGCCAAAAACACCATTTGCTGTTTTGCGGATTCCTCACTGAAATTTTGTGCATTCTTCAGATCCACAGCAATATTACATTGAAACAGATTCTTTGGAACAGATTGGCTTGGAGTTGTTGATGATGAACCACTATGAAAACCACTGCCTGGACTTTCTTGGTTTGATGTGTTAGAACCTTCAGCTGAGAAAGCTGTCTTAGGAGACACATTCTTCGGGATCATACTTCGATAATACAATTCAACATTCTGCTGGTATGAGGAATTGTTGACTTTGTTTTATTTCTTGATCTCCAGCTCATGACTCTCCAGTCTTTCAATTAACAGATCAACCGTCAGTTTCTCCGACTCAATTGTATTCTTTAGCATTAAAGCAAATTATTGCCAATCTTGATCATTCGGCAGCGAGTCAAACAGTTTGTCAACCAATTCTTCTCGAGTATAAATGATTCCGTGTCTTACCAGCTCCATCTTCAAATGCCCAAATCTTTCAATCATCTTAGATACAGATTCGTTTTTCAAACATCCAAACAAATCAAATTCTTTTCTTAACAATTTCTTTTTGTTTTACCTATCTCAGCACTACCCACACATTTCACTCTCAATTTCTCCCATAGATCTTTCGAATTTGTGTACTCAATCAATGCTACTATGTCGTCTCTCACAGACTGATGAATTAATGCAAGGCACCTTTGTTCAGCAACATATCTTTCTATTTCCTCAGTTTCCGTTAAATTTTCAAAATCTGATCTTCCCATAACAAAACCATTCTTGAACATTCTCCAACTTGGATAAGCAAACGCTTTTAGCCATTCTTCAAACTTTATGGCCAATTATTGTAATCTTCAATTGCCATCAGCTTGGGAGGTTTGTTGTACGTTCCATAAGCACTCTCCACACTCAAAGTATCAGAAAGAGTTTTCTTCACACTCGGATTTGAAACGTTCTCATTTGTGTTGTTTGATGTATCATCTCCGTTGTTTCCCGCGAAAGCAAAAATATCACAAAATGGATTCATGAACTCATCCATCTTTACGCATCTGAAACAATCACCAAACACTTAGAAAAATTTTGGATTTTAAAAACAAATTCAAACGGAATCAGTTGAAGCGGAATTGCTTCAAACGAAATTACTTGATTCAAACGAAATACTCACTCAAACAGAATTAAGTATTTCGAACGAGATTACCAAACAGTATCTAATTCCGTGCGGAATTAGCCTAATTTCAAACGAAATTAAACCAATTGAAGCGGAATTAAGTTCTTTTAAAGCGGAATCAGTAATTCCGTTTGAATGTTTCAAACGAAATTAAATCCCGTATGAAATCAATAGCACTTTTCAAGAGAGATTAAGTCAATGTAGCTAATTCCGTGCGGAATTAGTGAACCAGTTCAAACGATATTATGATGACATCAGCATATTCGAACAGATTTTCAAGCTTAATTAGCAATTTTATCCAATTAAGATCGAATTTTAGTCCAATTCTTTCAAGGATTAGTTAACACTATGTTTCGCTTATGATATGTGAAAATCAGGCCATTTTGTCCGTTTAATCTTGTTCAAATCAGAAAAGAATGAGTAGAAGTGAGAGAATCCGATGAAATCAAGCTGAATTGGTATGAACTCCTCGTCCTGAGCTCTGACACCACTTGTTGGATCGTCGTGTGACCCTAACGAGTCAACATGAAGAGTTCAACATAAAAAACAAAGGCGGAATCAATGAATTTGACGTAACACGGCTTGATCCTTTCTAATTATCTTTTCTTATTGATTTCCTGAGCTTTTACAATTCAGATAACAATCCGACAGCACCTCGGCTCAGAAACAATGACTCTAATTCCGTTTCAAATGACACGACTCGATCAGGTATTTATAGGCAGCTAATTCCGTTTGAAAGAGTTCAAACGAGGCTTAATTCCGTGCGGAATTAACTCAAGCGATATTACGTTTCAAGCGGAATTATCATTTCGTGCGGAATTATAATTCCAAGCGGAATTATAATTTAAGCGGAATTATCTATAAACTTGATTTCTCGTTTTGCGTGCCCTGATCTTTCTAATACAATACAAAACTCGATAAAGACGAAGTTAACAGACATCAGTGCAACAACAATGAAGATGTTCGAGTGATAAAGAAGCAGGTTAAAGAAATTCCAGCTTTCAAGGTTGAAAAGGAAGCTGATGCAGAAAAGATACCCGAGAAATGTGAAAATTGTGATACTGTGAAAAGGCACAACAACAAATTGATTCATAACATGAACAGATTGAAAGAATCTTATGATGTTTTAAACAAAGCTATGCATCAATATAACCAGTCAAGCAGTGAACAAGCTAGAGCTATGAAGACACTCAATGGAGCGTTCATGACAAAGTAGAAAATCATCAATAATTACATTGAGAAATGTGCTGTACTTGAACAAAAATTGGAAACCCAGAGGATAGAAACTGAGAGGGTAAACAGGTTATTGAGAAGTTACTCATGTGCTTCTTATGTGATTGACAGGATTTATCCTACAGTAGAAGGGATGAAAGCATTTGAAGAGGAGAAACCTGAAATAAAGGATACTGGTAAGAAACATAGTACCGATTATACCAAGTGTCCACCTCCGCTTGAAAATGGATATTCTCCACGAAATCCTAATTCAGAAAGAGTAAAAAAGGCAACCAATTTAAAGTGGGAAAATGAACCATCAGATGGATTGCCAGATAACATTGACGTCACATTCACATCGTCCGACACTGATCATGAGTCTGAGTTAATAAAGAAAGTGGTCGATCAGGTGTTTGATAAAGATGAAACCGAGGAGTCAAAGTCAGAGTCAAAGTCTGAATCTGAGACTTCAAGTTCAATAGTTGAAAAAGCCAAAAGGGTTTACAATAAAGATTTTCTGATGTCACAAAATAATTTGAATGATGAAACATTCAAAGTAGCATATACTTTGAATGATTCTGACAAATTATATTCTGATGAAGAATTTCCAATAAGAGGTGTTAAAACTGAAATGATTAAAAAGGTTTTCAAATTAACAGAAATTAATATTTCTGAAATAAAAGATGTAAATCTTACTAAAAAAACCTAAAAAGTACACCTTAAGAGTTCAACAAAGGTTAAACAAGAAAAAAGGTTACAGTTCTGGTTCGGGTTATCGAAAGAAACCAAACTATAACAGTAATTTCAAAAAGAAAGGATTAGGTTTTATTCCACCTGAAAATCATAAAAATGAAAAATATGTTAAAGATTTTAAATCAAAAGTTGTTTTTGTTTCAGGAGCAAGTTCTGAAGAAGAAGAAAAGAGCTCACTCTGGAAGCAATCGAACAAAGAATTCCTTGCTAAGAAGTGTTAGTGCATGTGTCTATCGACTTCGTCTTGTATCGAGTCTTAGTTTGTATTAGATAGATCAGGGCACGTATTACGAGAAATATGTCAAAATTAGGCTTGGAGGTAATTCCGCACGAAATTACCCTATGGTAATTCCGTACGAAATTATATTGTATTTTCGCATGGAATTTAATTCTGCATGAAAGTTAATTTCGTGTGAAGTAATTCCACACGAAATTATAGGCCTATATATAGTGGTGTCTTGATTTCATTTGTAACAGTTCCAGTCAGAGCAACGAAGTGCTGCCGAAGTGTCATCTCGCTGTAAATCATTGTGAAATTAATAATACGACAGTTTAAATTGAATATCTTGCTGAATTGACCTCAATACGTTTGTTTCCGCCACTCGTATTGAGAAAAACTCTTCTGATCGACTCATTCGGGTCTGAAAACGATCCTACAAGTGGTATCAGAGCTCAGGAGGAAGAGTTCATATCAATTCAGCTGCAAATTCTGATTTCTACACCTTCTTTTCAAATTGAATTTGTTTTTAAGGTCAAAATGTCTTGATTTTCACACATTATGTGCGCATTGGTGTATTAACAAATCCTAGAAAGTTTCAGAATTAAAATTGGCCTAGAACTAGATCAATTTGACAAATTTCACATCGAGATGATGACGTCAGCCTAATTTCGCACGAGATTAGTGTTTAATTCCGCATCAGAAGTTGATCCCGTTTGAAAGTTCACGCGAGATTAGTAATTCCGCTCCAAAGTTCTGATTCCGTTTGGTATTTCCGCACGAGATTATAATTCCGTGTGAAAGAGTGTTGTCTTCAAACGAAATTAGGGTGATTTCATGTCAAAGTGCTAATTTCGTGTGAAAGGTGTAATTAGCTAATTCCGTTTGGATTGAGTATTTCCGTTTGAAGAGTGATTTCGTTTGAAAATGTCTGACGAAGTATTTTACAACGCATTCGCTACTCCGGTTACCCCGATTACTCTTGCACAGAACACGATGTTGGAAAATGAAACGGGGACGATGCAAAAACCGCCTAAACTCATGAATATCGAGGAGTATAAAGGTTGGGAAGGACGTTTCGAAAACTGGGTTCAAGCAAACTATTTGGATGCTTGGGAATGTGTGGAGACGAAATACATTAGACCGACGAATGATGATGAAGAGGTTATTGCGATAAAAGATCTAAGTACCGATGCTAGAAAGAAATACAAAGATGAGAAAATGATGCTAAGTCTTTTAAAACAAGCTGTGAAGGAAGATATCTTGGTTCTATTGCAACACAATGGAACTTCTTACTCAATCTGGAAAGCATTAAGATCGAAGTTTCATGGTAGTCAAGAGATGGTCAAAAACAAGAAATCGCTTTTGAAGAAAGAGTTTGATCTGTTTCGTGGGTTTGAAAATGAAAGCACAAAGCAAATCATTGAGAGATACTGCAATTTGCTAGCTAACATGAAGAGGTTGAGCATCGAGAAAGATAATGAAGAGTTGATTGAAAAACTAGCTGATGCATTGCCACACGAGACTTGGGGCACATATCTCATGATGTTGAGGAACAAGAAAGGTTTTAGCAGTCTGACATTGAGCAAATTCATTGAAAAGATTGAGGCTCAGGAAATGGAACAGAGAAAGGTTTTAAGAATGAAAGATTTCGATGGTGAACAAGACATCGGGCTTTATTACAAAGGCGGTGTTAGTGATAAATCCACAAACTTGTCACCGAAGGTTCAAACAACATTTAATGCAAAGAATTCATCAGAAAGTTCATCCAAAGGATCAAACAGCAACACAAGTTTTTCATCATATCCATCATTTGATTCGAACATTTCTACAACAAAGAATGGCAAAAAGCTACAATGCAACATTGTACTGAATCTGGAGAATGATGAGGATTATTCAGCAGAAATTGCTAAGAGTCACATGTCTTTGTTAGGAACCGTATTGGAATCTTATGGTTGTTTTGTTGCAGGTCGGATCGGGAATCAAATGCTTATAAAAGAGGATTACGATCAGATTGATGCTGAAGAGATGGAATTGATGGATATAAAGTGGTGTTTGGCAAGTGTATTGAGACGAGCTGAGAAATTTAAGCAAATCACAGGAAGAGATGATCTACGTGAAGCTAATGTTTCTACTTTAGGTTTTGATAAATCTAAAGTTACTTGTTTTCGTTGCAGGGAAAAAGGACACTTCAAGAGGGAGTGCAAAAACCGCGAAGCAAGTGGAGCTCAAAATCCTTTCAACAACAACAATGATTACTATCGGATGGCTATCTATCATCAAGTTGCCCAACAACAACAAGAACCGCAAGTGGCACATGGTAGAAAAGTGATTGAAGAATCTTCAAAGAGAGCTTGTATTGTTAATCAGGATGATCAAAAGAAAACGAAAGGTTTCAATTGGGACAAATATATCTCAGCTGACAACAAAGCATGCCTGATAAACCAAGATGATGAAAAACTGCCTGAAGGTTTTAGTTGGGAAAATTTCAATTGGAATGATTATGATCCAAACAAAGATTCAAATCACACAGCTTATGTTGCTCGAGTTGAAGAAGATAGTGATGATGATCGTGAGTATTGGGCAAGGAAAATGGCAGATCATTTGAAAATGATGGCTAAAAGTGATAGTGAAGATGAAAAAGTTAAAAAGAAAAAGAAAAAGATTAAAACACCAGTGAGTAGTGATGATGAAGATGTTCCAGTGATAAAGCAAAAGATGAAAGACGTTCCAAAGTTCAAAGTTGATGAAGAAGTTGATGCAAGTAAGATTCCAGTGAAATGTGACAACTGTGAAGCTATAAAGAAGCAGAACAGTACATTGATTTATAATTTGAACAGTTTGAAGGAATCTTATGATGTTCTGAACAAAGCTATGAATCAATATAATCAAACAAGTGAAGAACAAGCAACGGCAATGAAGACACTGCAAGGAGCTTTCATGATAAAGCAAAAAATGGTGAACAATTACATCGAGAAGTGTGCTGTGTTAGAGCAGAAACTTGAAACACAAAGAATTGAAACTGAAAGAGTAAACCGTTTGTTAAAAAGTTACTCATGTACTTCTTATGTCATTGATAGGATTTATCCAACTGTTGAAGGCATGAAAGCATTTGAAGATGATGAAGTAACTGAAGAACAAAAAGTTTCTGAAGAAAAGACTCATGAGAAGAAGAAAGTTAAGAAGAAGGATTCAAAAGAAAAGACATCTGGTAAGAAACAAAGTTTCAGTTACAACAAGTGTCCACCCCCGCTTGAAAATGGATATTCTCCGAGAAATCCAAATTCAGAAAGAGTCGAAAAGGCAACAAATTTACAGTGGGAGTCGGAGTCTACAGTTAACTTGCCAGAAAATATTGATGTCACGTATACATCATCTGACACTGATTATGAGTCCGAGTTAATAAAGAAAGTGGTCGATCAGGTGTTGGATAAAGACGAATCTGAGGAGTCAAAGTCGGAGTCTATGTCAGAGTCAAAGTCTGAGTCAAGCATTCCGAATAAAACTGACAAACAGGGCAAAAGAGTTTATGTGACAACCCGTATTTCAAACCTATCTTTGTGATTAATGTAACGTATGTGAACACTATGTGACTATGTGAACTTGATGATTAATGAAATGATTATGTGTTTTGTGTAATGTATGTATGTATATAAATAAGCCCAGACGCACAACACGAACCGATCGCACAAGCCCATTCGGGCTACACTCTTGTATTCGGACCGATGGGCAGCCCAAGTGAGGGTTCGGCCCACTTCCTTATGTCGCATAACACTAAGGAGATAGGGTATACTCCTCATATTTTGCAAAACACCCACACACACAAACCCTAGCTCTCTTTCTCTCCTCTAGAAGCCGACGACAACACATCCCCATCTCTTGAAGCTTTTCGGTTCGGATCATTCTTTTCTACCTTCAATCTGGTTAGTGAATCATAGATATTGTCTTGTTATATGATATTGTGATTTATATGTTCTCACACAATGATTTACGAATGAAATATGGTTGTTTATGAATGTTGATGATTGGTGTTGTTATTCGGCTCACATGTAAAGTATGTTGATCAACATAGGGTTGTTAATCATACGATTTGAATGATGAACTAGAACTGTATGTGTGTAAATCGGCTACCATGAAAGTGTATTCGAATGTTACTAGCTTAGGGTGCTTGTTAGTGATCAAGAATAGGAATCGGGTTAACATGTTTAAGTGTGATGATTTTTGTTTATGTTTAGGGTTCATAAGAATTGATGTTGAAACCTTTGTTTGATCGATTATTGTTTGGTTTGGAAACTGATTAGTTGTTAATTGATAAACCACGAAAATAGGAAACTGTTTGATTGCTTTGACTGATTTAATGTATGATTGGTAACTGATGATTTCATATAACTAATTAGCATAAGTTTCGGATTTTGGAAACCAATCGCACAAGACTCCTTGGTCGCACAAGATCAGATCACACAAGATCTGATCTGATCGCACAAGACTAGTGCAACCGATTAAACACAGAATACAACACAGCCTTTGCATGATCGCACAAGACCTTATGGATCGCACAAGATGGTGTTGATCGCACAAGGCTTGGGCCTCACACGAATCACACTACTGTTGGGTCTCAAAGCCCAAGTCCAGTCGCACAAGTTGGTTGGATCGCACAAGCCATCCGGATCGTACAAGTTCATCTGGATCGCACAAGACTTATGCATGTTATTAAATTGGGCCGTGTATTTATGTTTGGGCTTTTGACTTTTTGGGCCGGGTGTTTATCTGAATCGCACAACATGATGTGGGTCGCACAAGGCTGTGCCGACCGCACAACATGTTGGGCCGAAGTGTTTAGTTGGGTTATGTTAGTGAATTTCACAAATGGTTCGGCTCAATACATCTTAAATCGTACAAGTATGAAAATGCTATGTTCTTGACTGTTATTGTGTTGCCATGATCAATACATGTTCGTAACTGGTTAGCTTATGTGTAAACATACGTGCACTTCTTGAACCTAGACCTGACTTGTATGGTAACCATGTTAGGACGTGGTTGACCTCTAGCAGCTCGATTGACCTTTACTTATCTGCCGAGCTAACCTAAGGTGAGTTCACACTTTCTACAAAGCATGGGATTCCCAGGGGTTGGGAATGGGTTAAGGAATATGGATTCCTCGTCCTTCTTGGGTAGGACAGTACGGGTTCAGGAATATAATTCCTCGTCCTCATGGACAGTTAACTTTTACTAGACCAAAACTCTATCACGAAGTCCCTCCTTTTTATATCGACTTAATCGCCGGGCCAATGGCGAGCGGGCCATTAGTTAGATAGCGCTATTTAGGTTTGACAAGCCTCACACCGTGCCGCAGAGGACGGGCGTGAACTAATGGATCTGGGCACGTCAATGATGATAGACATTGACAGTTCAGGGCACATAAACATGACTACAGTCAGCAGTCGATATGGTAACGAGTCTAGTGGTACATACATGGGGTAGCCCCCACGGCCGAAAAGCCAGATAACTAAACATGGGGTAGCCCCCACGGCTGGATTGCCAGAATAAACGGGAATAAACTAAACATGTTTTCAACTATGGGGTAACCCCCACGGCAGGATGCCAGTTAAAGGAAATTGTTTTTGGAACAACTTAAAACGAACACCCAACTGTGAACTCGCTCAACTTTGTTGTTGACTCGTTACTACATGCTTTGCAGGTCAATAGGTTTAGCAGGAGCTTGCATGGGGGAGAGTCGTTGTGGAGCATGGACATTGAGTGTTCATGATAAACTTATACACTTTTACTTTATGATTTGGGTTTTGAACTAATTGCTTCCGCTGATAACTTAAACTACGTTTTGTTTGGACACCAATTGTATTGTGTTGGATTTTATTATTACTTACATGCTTGTTCAATATGATTGGTGGCTTGATCCTGGTCAGTCACGCCTCCAAGCGGTGATACTCCGCATGTGGATTTTGGGGGTGTGACAGTTTACAACAAAGAATTCCTGTTATCAAAGTCTAATTTGAATGATGAAACGTTTAAAGTTGCATATACTTTGAATGGTTCTGACAAATTATATTTTGATGAGGAATTTCCAATAAGAGGTGTTAAACCAGAAATGATCAAAAAGGTTTTCAAACTAACAGAAATTAATATTTCTGAAATAAAAGATGTAAATCTTAATGATAAACCTAAAAAATACACCTCAAGAGTTCAACAACGGTTAAATAAGAAAAAAAGATTACAGTTCTGGTTCTGGTTTTCAAAAGAAACCAAACCATAACGGTAATTTCAAAAATAAAGGATTGGGATTTATTCCATCAGAAAAACAGAAAAATGAAAAATATATTCATGATTTTAAATCAAAAATGATATTTGTTTCAGGTACATTTACCGAAGAAGAGAAAGAAAATCTGTTCAAGAACCAGTCAAACAGAGAATTCCTTGCGAAGAAGCAAGAAGAGATGAAGATTGTTGATAAGATGAAAGAAACGAGAACTGGGTTCAAATGCAACACTGTTGGACATATTGCCAAAGATTGTTCCAAGGCAATACAATCTAAACAGGGAGTTTCTCGTAACCTGAAAGATAAAGAGTTTGAGTTTGAACCACCAATTGATAGAACAAAACTTTTCAAAAATTTGATTTTTGAGATTGGTGAAAGTTCAAACAGATTTTACAAGAAAAAGGGAAATCTTGACAACCAGAAATGGGTTGTTAAGAAATCGGATGGTAGTTCTAGCAATGATTCTGATTCATCAAAATCAGAGGAGCTATCTTCTGGCGATGAATCTGATTCCACAAAATCAGAGGAGCCACAGGTTGAGATAAAATTGGAAACATCAGTACCTCCAATAGAGGATGTCAATTTTCCACCATTGAGGGCTGAGAATTTTAAAACAAAAGTTGGTAAAATTGAAAATTCAAATCAAATTTTCTCAGAAAAGAACGAATTTGATGTTGATAAAACTTTTAACTACAAAGTTCACCATATTTTTGGAAAAATGGTTGACAGGAAAGTCAAAGGAGTCAAGGAGTTTTACGAGAAGAAAACGAAGAAAGATAAAGTTGAACCATCCCTGGTTTGTGACTGGGATGGTACCTACTATGAACAGTAAAATTCTGGACTTGCCGGAGCTCCCAAGTTGGTAATCGTGGAGCATGAATCGGCATCATTCTGGTAAAATTGTTTTTGAAAAAGTGTGACTTGCCGGAACTCCCAGGTTGGTAAATGAGGAGTAGGAATCGGCATTCTGAGAATTCAACCTACATGTGATCTTGGTTGGTAAGCCATGTGGTTGAAAAAGAGGTTGTGTTTTTAATTGAGGGTTAATCAAGGTCATTAGGTTGAACTTGATTGAACTATTCTTACAAGTGGTAAATCAGGGACATTAAGTTGTATCTGATTTCCTACAAGTGGTTGAGAAACAAAATGATGAGTTTATCCCCTAACCTACAAATGGTTAAAATCAATCAACAAAACTTATTTTCCGGAAAAACCATTTGATTAAAACAAACTTAAGTGTTTTGAAATCATAATGGGAAAATAGTTTGTTGTGAGGGGGGGTTCTGATTGTTTATGCCAAGTGGATGGCGATTTGAAGTGATTCGATATCGGTTGTCAAATTTACTTGTATAGTTTGTTTTCAAATTTTCTTTAAAATGTGTCTGCATTTTAGGGGGAGTAAAAATTTCAGAAAATCCAAAAACATTTGAAAATTTGAAAATTGAAAAAGGCAAAAACATAGAAAATTCAAAAACATTTGAAAATTTGAAAAAGTAAAAAACATGATAAAATTCAAAAATGAGTTTTGAGTCAAATAAGAGGAAATGATAGTACATCAGTGGACGATCACAGCATGCTAAAAAAATGGAAAGTTAAAAATGTGATAAACGGTCTCACTGATGATGTGTCAGTAGGTTTTTACACATTTAGTAGATTGTGATGAGATATAAATCTAAATTTCAAACTTGCTTATATCGTGGGGAAACATCTCTCGGATATATGGGTAACCCCCGAAATCTTGTTTGAAAGGTCCCTCTTTCTGAGATACTAGGTCTTTATGCTCAGTGATATCTGGGGTATTATCCCGGGACTTCTGATAATGCAGAAGCAATGGCCTAGTCCCCGGAGAATACTTTATGCTTGCTTGAAATATAGCGCCGCCCTCAGCATAAAATGATAGACAATAAAATTGCTAATCAATGCTGTTGTAAAAAAGATCCTCGAAAGGGGACACACCAAAATTCGAGCCGTCATCTCTCTGCTGAACGGAAGTTCTGACATGAGCTCTCACGGTTTCGCAATTAACCCCTTACAGATATCATCTGTGGTATACTCACCTGTAAGACTGAATATTGGGATCTGGATACAGGAGTATATTCTGAGGTGGGACACGCGATTAAGTTTAAGTGCTTAAGACATTAATCTCGTATCTCGAAACAATTGAACTTTGTGTGAAAATTTAAGTGGATCAGTATACTGACAATCTAAGTGAATCGTTTAGAACTTAAAATGTTTAAAGCTTAATGGTGTTGGTGATTTGTCTCAAAAACTGATATGATCCTCTTACACAAACTCACAAAAATATTGTCTGTATATATTTCTTTACTGCATTTCATTTCATTTAAAAATCCAAAAAGATTTTCGGTGTGTTTTAGCATAATTTTTGAAAAATACAAAAAGATTTTAGACAACTGGTGTTGGAGAGCTAATTTTCAAAATTCCGAGTGCTAGACATGATGAACAGATGGTTTGGGAGAGTGTGTTATTTTGAAAGGTAAATGATATTTCTTCAAATGGTTCATCAAAGATTAACATTGTAAAATCATTCTTTGATTGTATAATTTCTGCAAGTGGTTAATTAGATGCTGAGATTGTTTTTACAAGTTATTATCAGAAAATTTATTTTTGGGTAGAGAATGTGCAGGATAAAAGCTAGGTGATCTTGGATAGATGATAGAGAGACAGGTTTCGATACCTAAGGACTCTGTGATTTTAACAAGACAGGCTGTGATCCCAGCTTATTGAGAGGGGGAGTCTGATGAACTTAGTGAATCAAGAGATCTGATCAAGAGAATTAGAGCCAGATTGCGATTATGGGATTAAAGATTATTTGTTCAAGGAGAGACTGTTGGTGATGAAAATAGAAGAGAGAAGATTTGAGGATGCTTACAGCGTCAGATACTTCAAAGAGTTCGAGAGGACTGATAAAGACTGAAGATGCGAAGACTCGACACTTTAAGACTCGTCAACATTCGAGGGGGAGTCTGTTAGTGCATGCGTCTGTCGACTTCGTCTTGTATCGAGTCTTAGTTTGTATTAGATAGAACAGGGCACGTATTACGAGAAATATGTCAAAATTAGGCTTGGAGGTAATTCCACACGAAATTACCCTATGGTAATTCCGTACGAAATTATATTGTATTTTCGCATGGAATTTAATTCCGCATGAAAGTTAATTTCGTGTGAAGTAATTCCACACGAAATTATAGGCCTATATATAGTGGTGTCTTGATTTTATTTGTAACAGTTCCGGTCAGAGCAACGAAGTGCTGCTGAAGTGTCGTCTCGCTGTAAATCATTGTGAAATTAATAATACGACAGTTTAAAGTGAATATCTTGCTGAATTGACCTCAATACGTTTGTTTCCGCCACTCGTATTGAGAAAAACTCTTCTGATCGACTCATTCGGGTCTGAAAACGATCCTACAAGAAGCAAGAAGGAATGAAGAATGATGTTGCTCAGAAGAAGGAGACGAGAACCTGTTATCAATGCAAAGTAGTTGGTCACATTGCCTTGAACTGTCCAATGGCAACCAACACAAAACAGGGAGTCTCTGAAAGACTGAAAGAAAAGATGGTTGATAATGAACCACCAACTGAAAAATTTAAACTGTTTAAAAATTCTACATTTGAAGTTGGTGAGTGTTCAAAAAGATTTTACAAAAGAAAAGTGAATCTTAACAACCAACAATGGGTTGTTAAGAAATCAGATGTTAGTTCTGGCGATGAATCTGACTCGTCAAAGTCAGAGGAGCCACAAGTTGAGCTAAAAAGTGAAAATTCAGTTCCGCCATTGGATGACGCAAACTTTCCACCATTGCGGACTGAAAATTTTAAACAAAAAGTTGAAAAAATAGAGATTTCGAATCAATTCTATTCTGAAAAGAAAGAATTTGATGTCGAAAAAGCCTTTAACCCTAGAGTTTTAAATATTTTTGGAAAAATGGTTAACGAAAAGGTCAAAGGGGTAAAGGAATTCTATGAAAAGAAGAAGAAAGGAAGGAAACCGAGTGATAATGACTCGGAAACTCCCAAGGACCGTCAGGCTTGGGAGAATCTCTTTAACTGAAAAACCTGACTTGCCGGAGCTCCCAAGTTGGTAATCGTGGAGCATGAATCGGCATCTTTCTTGAGTATTTGAAAATTGTCATATTTCAATTTACAAGTGGTATTGTTGATAAAGAACCTTCAAGTGGTTAATCAAGGTCATTAAGTTGAACTTGATTTAACTTTCATTCACAAGTGGTTGAAAGAACAAAATGATGAATTAAACCCCGATCTTACAAGTGTGAAATCAACAAAACTAATTTTCTGGAAAAACCATTTTGATTAAAACAAACTTAAGTGTTTTGAAATCATAATGGGAAAATAGTTTGTTGTCAGGGGGAGTTCTGATTGTTTATGCCAAGTGGATGGCGAATTGAAGCAACTCACATCAGTTTGTCATTTTACTTTGTACAGTTTGTTGCATATATTTTCAAATTTTCCCGGAAAATCAAAATTGAAACATATTTTGATTTTAGGGGGAGTAAAAAATTAAAAATTTTGAAAATTTGAAAAATCCAAAAACATGATAAAAATTTAAAAAGCCAAAAACATCTCGAAAAATCAAAAATGAGTTTTATTGTGTAAAAGAGGAAATGATAGTACATCAGTAGACAATCACAGTACGCTAAAGAATTGGAAAGTAAAATGTGATAAATGGTCTCACTGACTATATGCCAGTAGGTTTTTACACATTCAGTAGATTGTTTTCGAGATATAAACCTAAATCAAATACTTACTTATCTCGTGGGGAACATCTCTCGGATATATAGGTAACCCCTGAAATCTTGTTTGAAGGGCTTTCTATTTCTGACATACTAGGTCTTTGTACGTGGTCATATCTGGGGTATTATACCAGGACTTCTGATTTTGCGGGAGCAATAGCCTAGTCCTCGTATAATACTTTGCAAAAACCTTCAAATCACCATGGCTCTCGCACTATAAACCCCTCACAACTACCTGTGTACACTTGATAAAAAAGTCAAAACATAACCTTTCACTCCGTTATTGATGCTCTCTCGTCTTCAAAGTACAAAACTTAGTTGACCTGTAACGCACCTATCTACCTGGATACCCTACGTGAATTTTGGAAAAATGCAAAGCTTGAAGTTTAGGACAAAAAGCCCTTGGCTATTACTTCAACTATAAGGGGAATTCAGGTTGCTTTCACACCTCAAACCATTTCAGAGGTTTTTGAAATAAATGATCTTACAGTTAAAAGTTCTTTCCCAAAGGAAGAATACCAAACTGATTTGATTGAGAGGGGGTATGAGGAACAAATGAAAAAGGATACTTTGCAAAAAGGAAGTTTTCCACCTGTCATGAGATTTTTATTCCATACCCTCCTCATGTGTGTGTTAAATAAAACAACAACTTTTAATGGATGATGTTGATTTTAACTACTCCCAGGAGATTTTCAATGACATGGTCAAAAATTTTATTAATATCAAAGAAAAGAAAAAATCTATTTCTATTGTTTCCAAGGTTTTTAAGTTTTTATTTACAAAAGAAATTTTCAAAGGATAACGCACATGTGCTTATCCAAGGAAATCCTTTTCAAATAAACAGCCTATCTTCTGAAACTTTCACAAGGCTGTTAAAACCTTCCAAAACACAAGCATAGGAACCTGAGCAGAATTTAGCTGAGACAACCTCTGCTCCTCAGGCTCCTGCTGTTGAGCCCACTGCTGCTGGTGATCACAGGAGCACAACCCATGCTGTGAAACCCACACCAAAAATCACCAAACAGCCCAAAAACAAACTACCAAAAAGCCCCCCAAACCCTCCAAAAAGGATCTTCTGGAAGATGAGATCCCAGAAGTAAATCCTGTGACAACACAAAAGTCACCAATAACCACTGCTGCTACTTCCTCACAGCAGATGGAAGAAAGATCTCAACCTGAGCCTAAAACTCCTCCTGCATCCTCTCAAAAGGATCAGGTTGTATCCATAGGGACACCACATTATGAAGATCTGGATTCACTTGAATCCATCTTCCACAGCCCTGCTCCCGGGGCAAATTCTCTTTCAACCCCCATCCTCACTGCACAACTCCCACCATCAATTATACCTCTGTTGGATGCACTTGATATGGATCAGACACAAATCAGTTCCTCTCAACCACCTATCACTGAGAATATACCTCAACATGTGACTGAGTCTGGTTCCCTATCTTTGCTAACCCACCAACAGCTGAGGAGGTTACACTGCAGGAGTTACAAGTAATTCCTGTCAGTAGTTCAAGTGGAGCAGCTACTAAAGGTGTTGAATCCACTGATTTGCACCTGACCAATAGTTCCATTAGTAAGACTCCCTTGAAGGAAATTTCCTCTTTGGGAACCAAGGTGACCACTAGTGTGTTTCCATTACCCACTGGTGTGTTTACTAAGGTAACCACTACTGAGGAAAGAAGTCCCCAGTACCAAGAACAAGGGGCATCAGTGGATGATTTTTGGGAAACTTTTCATAAGTCAACTACTGATACAACCACTGCTAGTGAGAAATCAGATGATCCCATTCATTTGGGTGATGGTTTAAAATACAAAGCATTGACGGAGAGGGTTAATAAAATTGAAACATCTGTTGCAGATATAAAAAAATATGCTGCAACAGTTGTTACAATCTCAAAAGGCTACATCCACTGCTGCAACATCTACTCCATCCCCCATTGAGCTCTGGCACATGTTTCAACCTATGCTTCACAAACAGAGACATTATGCTGATCAACAACATGGGTTTAACTTCAAATGTTTAGAAATGTCATGGAAGCTAGGTACAAAGATACACAAGCTGACATAAAGGCAAGGCCCATTTGCTTCAAACCACTGGCACTTCTCCTCCTACCATTATTTATGTTGAAAACCCTGATGATGCCAAAAAGGGAGGGAAAGGTAAAAAGGGAAAAGAAGGTCTATATCTGCCACCAGATCCAATGTCTAAAGTTGTGGTAGAAATTTCAAAGCCAGATGGATCAAAGAAGGTTGATGTAACTCTAAATGCTTTTGCTGAAGAAAACGCAAAGTTAAAAGAGAAAATGGAAACAAAGGGAGATAAAAGATTTGAAGAGGAAAAGAAAGTTTTTATGGCAAAGGAGGCACAGGGTACTTCAAACAGAAGAAAGATTACCAGAAAAGTTAGCCAACCCAAAACCACACCTCCCAAAACCACTAAACCACCTCCTAGAATCCCCAAAAGTTCCTCACATCAAACCACCAAACCAACAGATGTTAAGACACCTGTTGTATCAACAGTTGTTGGTACCTCCGTGGTTTCAACAAATGTTATCCCAACAACTGTCCTCACCACTTCAGCAACCAACACTCAATCCACTGCCATACCAAAAACAACATCACCATCACAAAAACCACCTGACAAAAAGCAGAAGACAACTGTTGATACATCAACAGTTGTAGTGACAACAGTGGTTGAAACACCAGCTATTTCAACAGCTGTTTGTTAGTCACCCATCACTTCAAACATCACCACTCATCCCATAAACACACCACAAACCTCTGCAAAGCACAAAAGGAGAAAGGTAACAAACATTGTACTGGAAGATGATACTTCTCCACTTCCAACATCTTCACAACCTCTATCCTAGCCACTATTCCAAACCCTGTTCCAATCTCTTTAGTTCAAGCCCTTGATCCAAACACTACCTTAGTCCCTTTGGGAGTACAATATCCATTAGATCTTCCAGCAGTCAGGGAGGAGATCAAATCCTTCTACTCTGAAGATGATCCTGAAAAGAGGAAACTCCCATCTCTTCAAGGTTATCCCTTGCCAAGAAACATTGAAGAGTATCTTAAATTAAAGGCCAAACAAGCAGAGGATATATCTCAAAGAGGCACAAAGGGAAAGTCTGAAAAAGACATTAAAAGGAAATTGCAATATCTGCTCACCAAAGTCAGAACTTTAGAGCAGTTCTCAAAAGACCTCTGTCAGAAATTATCAGAAAAAGATGATGAAAGTTTGAGACATGACTACATTGAGCACATCATGACATACAAGAAGTATAGGGCAGAAAAGCATCAGTACAAGGAATGGACCATTAGTGAACTCAAAGAGGAAATAACAAGAATTCAAAAGATGATTGAAGACAAAGTAAAGCAAACTCCTCTAGTCTGGTCCAATTACAAAAAGAATGTACCAGAAAGGGTTTTGAAGCTAAAAAGAATGAAAGAAGAGCTTATAGCTGCAGACTATGGGTCAAGGAATCAGGTTACTAGGTGGTCAGAGGTGAAAGTGTTAGATACCTACAAAAGGTTGGAAGAATTAAGGAAGAAAGATCCCACTGCTCCCAAAAATCCTAATTATCCAGAAGCAGTGGTTCCAGTCAAACAGGCCTTGCGAGTTAGAAGATCCACTGCTCCACCTGCCGCCATACTTTATCAAAGAAGGAAACAAAAGCAGATGGATGCAGAAACAAAATAAGACAAGGCTCAAGAAGAATACATCATGAAGATGGTTCTTCAGAAAATGATGGCAGAAAATCAAGACTTAGCACAATCTCAAGACCCTGCCAAAGTTGTCATAACCAGGCCACCTTCTCCAAACTCATAAAAAATAAAAACTCTTCCAAGAAACCAACTGGATTCAAAGATACTAAAGTGGAAGTCTGATCAAAAGACCCATGTATTGACTCTGCTCAAATCCAGTGGTGAGATGAAGCATATATCAAGGGAAAATGCACTTGGCTTGAGTGTAGAAGATTTACAAGACTTCCTTGAGCTTACACTGTGCAGGGATGAAGATGATGAGGATTCCACGAACTTTTAATTACAATTCAAAGGGCAAGTTAGGGAACTCTTGATGAGACAATAAAAATCCAGAATAATGAAGTGTTTTGGCATCATCTGTTTCAGGGGGAGATTGATGGGATTGAACCCTACAAAAGAACAGTTGTTTGTAACAGATCTTTCCCCTTGAAAGTGGCCCTAACAACTGATGACCTCAAAGTACTGCTCTTCACAACTCCTGCTGATATAAAAGACTGTTGAAGATAAAGCACTAATGCCCAATCTACTGATGCAACTCAAGTACTGCTGAAGACCTAAAGCACTATTGAAGCTACAACAGTGGAATGGAGAATCATTGGTTTACTTATGCTTTGTATTTGTCTTATGTAAATCAGTAGTTTAGTATCAGTGGTTGTAATAGTCAGTGGTTGTAGGTTGTTAGGAGGTTAGATGTCACTTTCATGTTGACGTCAGCCAAAGATGCTCTGTGGATTGTTCTGTACCATAAATAGAACAGTACCCTATACTGTTCTATTAGCTCTCTTCATCACCAAGTCATTCTGTACGAATATGCTAGTGAGCTCAGGCTGAGGGGGAGATTATGTGCATGCATGCATTGTAATTGAGTATTGTAATAAATACAATCATTCGATTTCATGTCAAACATGTTTGCTTAAACTTATTCTCTCATTGATTGTGTGTTGAAAGTTTATTCTATTTAATTCCGCTGCAATATATCTCTGTTTCATCTTCATTCTTATTAAACAAACACAATCAAAAGAAACTCAGATCCTAACATGAGTTGATGTATATGATAATTGATAAAAATTTGTTTTAGGCTCTAAAAATGAATTGTTTGCTATGGATTACTTGTATAGAAAAAGATATACTAAATATTTGAATTGTTGGTTCCATTTAAACTTCTGCGCCTTGATGTCTATTAGCTATCGAGTAACTGTATAAACACCCTGATGTAAATATATATTGATAAATGAAATTTTATCTTTGTTACGTATCAAAGTGTTTGATCGATTATTGAGAGAAGAAGAACACAAGAGGGAAGAAGTTTACTCAAATTCATCGATAGTTCATTCTAACTCATCTGATTGTTTAAGTACAATCTGGTTAACCAACAGTTACCGAATAGACCCTAAACTATTTAGCTATTACAATCCTAATCCCTCTACTATTTTGTACGTAACAATACTCCCTCGTGTGTGTTGGTGTGATATATATATTTATGTATATTTTAAGCCCTTTTAACACTTTAGTCACGTTTTAAATTTATAAAACACGATATTTTACTAACACTAAACACACATATGGGCAAGTGCATCCATCGTGAGCGTAGTATAGCATTGGTAAGATACCGAGGTCGTCCAAGGATACAAGAGCTTTTAGTACCGGTTTATCCTCAACGTCTAATCAAATCAAAAAGTTAGAAAAAGGTTTTAAACATGAAAATAAAAACAAAAAATGCTGAAAAATAAAAATAAAAACAGATAGACAAGATGAATCACTTGGATCCGACTCGCCTTTAGTGTAACCTTTGATGTTTTCCGCACTTTTGCACTTTTTAAGAGATTATCTTAGTTATAGTAGTAGGCCCCTCTTTTGAAGGTGACGTTACCCTCAACCCAGTAGTTTGAGTCACCAAGGATACAATCATAAAGGGTTGGATTATTGGAAGATAATTAATTAAGTTATTAATGCGTAATGTGGTAGGCCCCTCTTTTGAAGGTGACGTTACCCTCGGCTAAGTGGTTTGAGTCAGCAGGGATATAATCCCAAGTAGCCGGGTTAATCTATTAATAGTAGTTTACATATGAGGGGATCAAGCCATTCGCACCCCCGCCATCCAATACCAATGGGTATTGAAGGAGGTCCTAGTAAGCTTGACCCAGGTCCTTGCAGGATCTATACACTGAACAAGGCAAGAACCTTACCAAACCATTCCCTTAACCCCCGACCAGGTAGCCAACATATCTCCATATAGATCGTGGAGATATGAATGGTGTAAATCTTTTATTTTATATAGACAGTAAAATAACGCCAAGACACCACAGACAAATGATAAGGAAGTTTCACCTTCAACATAAGAAACTAGTTATTAAAGTCATTAATACAAAACAAAATAAAAAAGTGCGAAAATATAAAAAAAAAAAACAAAAGTATTACACTAAATGCTTGTCTTCACCAAGTGATGTAAGAGACTTAGGCAAACATGGCCTTTGATTGTCAAGAACTCTTACTATCAATCTTGGATCCCGAGACTACTACACACACTCTATGATGGATGATGGATGATGGTGGTGGATGTGGGTGTTGTGATAGTGGTGGAGTGTGGGTGAAGTGGGAGAGAGGTGGTTTGTCAAGGGATGCCTTTTACGTGAACCAAGCACCTCTATTTATAGCCTGTACAGAAGCCCGGACACGGCCCCGTGTCCGATGGGCACGACCCCATGTCCATCCACTTTCTCTTTCTTCATTTAATGCAGTTTGTCTGTATTAGTTGACCACGCCCCCGTGTCCGCTGGGCATGGCCACGTGTGCAGAAGCGTATCTGTACTATCAAGATTTGCTTGGATTATGCGAATCTTAGCGTTGACCACGGCCGTGTGGAGCTGGGCACGCCCCCGTGTTGGGAAATAGAAGCTTCTACGCTTTTGTCTTTTCTGCAGACGCTTGGGCATGGCCCCGTGTCCGCTGGGTACGGGGCGTGTTCAGCCTTCTAATCTCTTGTTTTTGCTTGGGAAGATGCTGTCGAGGGGTCGGGCATGCCACGTTTATTCCTTTTCTTGTATTTGTGTTAGATTTAGCTGCATTTTTGCTTCTTTTGTTCATTTACGCTCTTTTAACCCTGAAAATACAAAAGGATGACAAAAGCACACTTTTTCCAATATTAGTACTGAAAAAGGGTTAGTTCTATGCCTCATTTGATGTAATTTATATGTTGCATTTTACACACATCAAATACCCCCACACTTGAATCTTTGCTTGTCCTCAAGCAAAACTCTTTATAATGTGGCTTACATTCCCAAATGGAATGGGTAGAAGAGAAGGTTTTGGGCTTGTCTAGAGAGTCGGGATTCCAAGATATTTATTAGGTTTTATTTTTATGTTATTTACAATTCTATTCGTTATGATTTATTTAGAACGTTTCATAAGAGAAATGACTTATTTGGGCATAACATGCCTCTTTAAAATTCCATTTATATACAAGTTCACATACCTCACGGGAGATCACTCAACACTCGGCTGGAGATGTATTTTTGTGAAACACTCGAGACCGGCATGGAAATTACTTCTACCATATGCTTGCCAAGCAATCAATCCTCCTCCTTTTTAACTATAAACCATTGTAAATATCAAGAGGACTTTGGGGAAGGGTTAGGCTTGGGTTAAAGGTAGGTGGTTAGTAGAAAAGGGCGAAAGGCGTAAAAAAAGCGTCGGTTTTCGTAAAACATTTTGTTTTTGTGACTTTTTATTCAAATGAAGCATTTTCTAGACTTTATCATTTTTTTTATTTTGAGGAACTTGTTTGTTTATTGCTAGACTTCATCATTTTTTTTTTTTTTTGATAAGGAATGTCACATGAAAACCGAGCTTTTTACTAAAATAAAGGGTTTAAAATGAAAAAGGGTTTTGGTGAGTAAAGGATGTTTGTTTTGTGGGATAAGAAATGAAAAGGTTTAGGCTCAAAGGGGTTAACTAGGGGGATTTTGGGTAGGTGGTAAAAAAAAGAAAAATAATGGTGTTGAAATTAAGAAAAAAAGGGTTAGTCCTAATGCCTCCATCATTTACTTACTTGGGTTTAAGTTGGTAAGGACCGGGAATGTATTGTCGTGGCAAGTTCTAGAGTCGTAAGAAACCAAGCGGCTATTCACACAAGAAACGAAAAATGAGCATTTAGTTTAAAGATGTGTATTCGTATGCTCAATATAGGCTCAAAACTCACTTTTTGTGGGAATGAGTTTTTAATATGATCAAGTATATATAATCAAATTTTAACTAGATTTGTCATGCCGTTTCATAATTTTCTTATGTTGGTTCTTTTTATCACGACGCTATCGGTTGTAAATTTGTAAAAATATAACCTTTTTAGAACTTGTTATTCCTAATTTAAACCAAGACAGGTAAAAAGTAGAAAAAAATGAAAAGTTTTTGAAAAAATTTGGGGTGTTTAGCGGTTCCAATAGAGTTTTGTGTAAGGCTTGTAATTAGGACTTGCAAAATTCAAGGTTTTAGCATCCCCCCCCCCCCCCCCACACTTAAATTACACATTGTCCTCAATGTGTCCTAAAAATAAGTTTTTAGGTTGATTGAATGTGTAAAAGGTGTGTTTAAAAACAAAATTTATGTTACTGGTCATCTGGACACGGCCCCGTGTCGGATGAGCACGGCCCCGTGGTCAGATTGCCAGTAACAAGAACTTACAGAAGGTGGACACGGGGGCGTGGCTGGTGAACACGACCCCGTGTTGGGCAAAAATCTGCATAATTTAGACAAACAACAGGTCTGGGCATCTGGACACGGGGGCGTGTCGGCTGGGCACGACCCCGTGTGGACAATCTGTAAACAGTAAAAACTGGTTTCTTCTTTCGGTTCTGCTGTCCCGGCTTTAGTAGCACTAGTGTTTAGTGCTTTAAGCCTCGTAGGTACCTGTTTTACTAATAAATACCACACCAACAACAACCAACATCCTAAATTACCAAAGTTTCATCATCCACATCACAAAATAAAAGAAAAGAAATGCAGAAAATTAAAAAGTATTAAGGGAAGTAAATTGTTCAACAAATGGCACGCAGGCCACACAATTGTTCATGAGATAAAATGGTTAACCTGTTATGTGACACCCCAGGAAAATCAGGAAAACAACGCAACTCAACTAGCTTCCTCAGTAACCACGTGCTAAATTTCGGGACGAAATTCTCTTAACAGGGGGAGAATGTGACAACCCTCAAAAATTACATGTATTCCGTACAATTTATTAAATGATAATTAAAGTACTTGATGACTGTGTGGAATTATTTGACTGCTCTCTGATTACTGTGTTATACTTACATGTGCGTAGTAGCATACTAGTAGTATGCAGAAAACTTGACTAAATGGTCCTGAATATTTTCCTATGTGTTAGGAATTAATTGTGTTGCAAAAATATATATATAAGACACCGTACGGAATAATTAAACACTTTAACGGAACAGTGTCAAACCGAACAACCATGCATTACCCGGGACACCAAATATTTGTCAAACATATTAATTAATTATTTTGAGCTAGACATGATCCCCGTATACCCTAACACCCACCACAAATAAACTAACTAACATATGTGATCTAGTCACTTGGATTCTAACTTATACTTACACATTAGTCACAAAATGTTACCCTTTACCCCCCCCCCCCCAACCGATTTCTAGTCCCTCATGGACCCCACCATATCAACCATCCATACTTCAAATATTTGCTTTGATTATATTGCCATATTTTATTAGATTTTACTTGTGTAAGTAAACATATTATATGAGATGATTATAAGAAGCATAGCCATGAAGATATTCATCATTTCCTCAAGATTACACACTCAACCTCACTACTCTCTCTCTCTCTCTCTATTCGGTTCCCCCAAACCGAACCCACCCCCCTCTCTCTTCACATCTTCATCTTCCATTTTTACAAGTCCCTTTTTAAGCTTAGAAGGATTCAAGAAGGTAGCTACTTGTGGAGCTTCAAGAAGGGCTTTGTCTTGCTTGTTCTTCATCTCTTCTCATCATCCTCCTCAATAGATTCTACCCTAGCTATAAGCTAGTAGTAAGCACTTGTTTAACCTTTGTTCATCTTATTTTATGGCTAACATTGTAGTATGCTGCTTATGTTTACAACTAAAATGCAAGAACACTAAAAATATAAACATAAAGGTTACATGAAGTTTACTTGTATATGAAATGCTATTAGTTGATGTTGTCATGGGTATGTTGTTGGTTTAGGGTTGGTTAATACATATATGATGATTGATCGTCGAACTCTTGATAAATCCGTTGTTCGGACATGTGTTGATACAATATAGTAACATTTAAACTATAAAGAACATGCTGAATCACATTTCCAGCCGACTTCATCAGGCTGTAAACAGACCATAATAAAGCGAAAAATGTATTTTCTAAAGTCTAGGTTTATGTATTATGAAATACGGTTCTAATGGCACTGGAATCATAATTTTTGGACTTCGTTTACTATTTTTAAAGCATCATTTTGTAACAGCAGCTCAAGCTGCATTTTTGCTGCTGAAAATGAGTGATATGTTTTGAGTCATAACTGGAAATCTATGTTGAATCAACTCATGAAATTTATACAGTAGATGACAACTGATGTATTTGTATTTACCCCACTGGAATTTCGTAAATCGGACGCTCGATGAATTTTAAATAAATTATCCCGTGGACTGTGGTCAGAAAAATATAAATCTGAGTTCTGTCCGGAAAATGAATTTTTATAAAATATTCGTAATGAACTGGACCCCGATATTTTTACACAATAGAATTTGGAACGTTTAAGACATTCTGTAAAAATTTGGGAATTTTTGGAATAAGTTAACTATTTTATTAAAATGTCCGAAAACAGCCGGTTTTGAATATAAATGCTGAAATGACATAAGTTGTGACTCGCGTGTCTAAATGTCGAGTATGCTATCTGTGAATGATCTAACATGTTATATATGTTATGTGCATTATCGTATGTTTGATTTTGAGTGGGGAATGGATGGGAAACTTAGATGGGCATAAACCGTTAAAGTGATGCATGTTGTGTGATAGATACGTGTAGGAACTTTGTGTTCTATTTGAAAATCACTAAATGACTAACTGGTAATTATATTAGGATGTGATTGACCGACCTTGACTGTTAGCTATATTTGAGAATCTAACCGAGCAAACCGAGGTGAGTTCACACTTTCTACGAGGCATGGGATTCCCGGTGGTTTGGGAATGGGTTAAGAAACTAAAATGAAATCTACATATCCTCCATAGGTAGGATATGTACGGCCATCCTCCATAGGTAGGATGCCATTATTAATCCTACGAATTCTCCTTGTGCAGAATACGTACGTTCGTCCTCCTTGGGTAGGACAACAACCTTAAAACTTACTAGACAAAACTCTATCACCTAAGCCCTCAAATTTATATCGACTTAATCGCCGAGGCCAATGGCGAGCGGGTCATTAGTTAATAGCGCTATTAGGTTTAACAAACCTCACACCGTGTCGTCCGAACGGGCGTGTACTAATGGACTATGGCAAACTGTCAATGATGATAGAACATTGATGTAGGGCACGTATTCGTCAGTTGTCGATATCCAGACAGTCTAGTGGTTTACATGGGGAAAACCCCCACTAATTATAGGTATTATTTGGGTAATAAAAAGAATCTGGTTAAACATACTTTCAACTAAGGGATAACCCCCACGACATATAAGCCAACGAAAGTCAAACCACGTTTTCAGAAACAACTTAAAACTAAACAACCAACCGTGAACTCACTCAAATTTGTTGTTGACTCGTTGTTACATGCCTTACAGGTCGCTAAATGCTTGGAGCTTGCACGAGGAAGGAGTCATTGTGGTGTACGGACTGTTATGTTCCGTGCTTATTATTTAAATCCTTATGAACTTATTAAACTTGCGTTTTGAACTTTAACTTATAAACTATGGACTTATGCTTTTGGATTTACTCTTATGCTTCCGCTGTTTAAACTAAACATGGTTAACTAGTTTTGGTTACCAATCGTATTGTGGTTGGTCTTATTTACTTAATTACGATGTTCAAAATGATTGGTGGCTCGATCCTGGTCACGTCACGCCTACAAGCGGTGGTACTCCGCATGGTGGATTTTGGGGGTGTGACAGATTGGTATCAGAGCCATTGGTTATAGTGAACTTGGTTTTAAAAAGGGGGAAAGCTTTTTGATAAAACCAGACTATAACCTGTACAGTGCTCAACGATCCACAACGACGCTTCGCTCCACGTGCAAGACTCGACACCATAAATGGTATGATTTATGTTATATTGTCGGTTAGATAGTTCTCACTGTGCATTAGATAATGTGATAATTGTTATTTGAACCTTGTGTGCTTACTCTCTTCTGTCACTCCACACTTACGCACTTTGCGACACCTCTCTTACGTGTGTTCCTTCGGTGTGAAGATCATGAGTGGACGTCTTGACATGACCCAGGGTCAGCTGACGACCTTGATTAACGAACAGATTGCTGAAGTCTTAGCAACCCAATCAGGGAGTCAATCCATGCACATCCAATCCCGCATGGGCACTTTCAAGGCATTCTTGGAATGCAAACCTCCCACTTTCGACGGCACTGGAGGAGCAATCGACCTTCTGCACTGGATCCGAAGAATCGAATATACATTCGAAGAAAGTGAAAGCCCTGCCGGAAAACGAGTAGAGTACGCTACTGTCATGTTGCAAGGGAAAGCGTATTCTTGGTGGAACGCACAAGTTCAGATGCTCGGATTGGCAGACGCAAATGCCACCCTTTGGAGCGACTTCAAGGATTTGATTAAGGAAAAATTCTGCCACCTGGACGACATTCTGGAACTTGAAACATAGTATTATGGTTTGAAGATGGAAGGATCAGAAATTGAGGCGTACACAAAGAGGTCCAACAACTTGGCTGACTTATGTCCTAACTTGTCACGACCCATATCTAGACGGATCAAGCTATACCTCAGAGGCTTAGTCCTGGAGATCCAAGGGTCTGTAATTGAGGCCAACCTTTCCACAATCCAGCAAGTCATTCGTTTGGCGCACCTACTCACCGATCAGGCGGTGGAAGAGGGCAAGCTACCCAAGCGCGTTAGCACTACTGCTACTGGTGCTCCCAGCAATGACAAGCGCAAGTGGGATGGAAATTCGGGCAGGGGTTCCACTCCAGTTCAGTCCCAGTCCCAGCGGTGAAAGACAGATGAACACAGGAGCCCCAGTCAGCAGTTTTCTGGAAATCAAGGTCAGGGTGGATACAGGGGAAATCACCCTAAGTGCAATCGATGTAGTTTGCACCATAGCGGGCCGTGCAACAAGGGTCGTTGTCAGAGATGTAACAAGCCTGGACATAAAGCCAGAGATTGCAGGAGCTCACGTCCTGCGAATCAGAATCGACAACAGCAGCCATAAGCTCCCCAGAACCAACAGCAACACCAACAGGGTAATAAGGGATGCTTCCAGTGCGGTGCTGAAGGTCACTTCAAGGGACACTGTCCACAACTGAATCAGGATCAAAATCTGAGCAGCAACCAGGGCAATGGGAACAATAGCGGAGATAATAAGGACAACCGCAGGACTGGTGAGCATGAGTTCCTGAATGGACAAGAGGAAGAAAGAAACAACCCCAACGTTGTGGCGGGTAAGTTCCTACCAGACAATTTCTTTGTTTCTATCTTAGATGATTCGGGTGCCGATGTTAGATATGTGTTCCTAAGGGTTAGTCAGGTGCTTAATCGTACCCCATTACCCTTAAAAACACCAAACATGTTGTAGAACTAGCTAATGGTGAAAGTCTTAAGGGCACACACAGTTAAGGGTTGTAACCTCGTCTTAGACCTTCCCTATCGACCTCATTCCTACCATTCTGGGTAGTTTCGACGTTGTTATTGGGGCGGATTGGTTATCTCAATACCAAGCGGAAATTCTTTGAAACAAGAAGATTGTCTGTATCCCTCGTTCTGGTGAAGAACCTCTCATGATTCATGGCGACAAGGGTGGTGCTGTCGTAGGCATTATCTCTTTCCTAAAGGCCCAGAAGTATTTGCGAAAGGGCCACACTGCCATTCTGGCACTCGTTACTGACACATCCACGGAAGAGAAGAGAATTGAAGACATTCCTATAGTGCGCGACTTTCCTGAGGTATTTCCTGAGGAATTACCTGGTCTTCCGCCTCATCGCCAAGTTGAGTTTCAAATCGAGCTAGCTCCTGGAGCAGCACCAGTAGCTCGAGCACCTTATCGTCTAGCTCCATCAAAACTCGAAGAACTCTCCACACAACTACAAGAACTATTGGAAAAGGGTTTCATACGTCCTAGCTCTTCGCCCTGGGGAGCTCCAGTCCTGTTTGTGAAAAAAAAAGATGGTACCTTCAGAATGTGTATTGACTACCGCGAACTCAACAAGGTGACTGTGAAGAATCGTTATCCTCTCCCACGTATTGACGACTTGTTCGACCAGTTGCAAGGGTCGAGCTATTACTCTAAGATTAATTTGAGATCGGGATACCATCAGCTGAGAGTCCGAGATGAGGACGTCTCCAAAACAGCATTCAGAACCCGTTACGGCCATTATGAGTTTCTGGTTATGCCATTCGGGCTGACGAATGCACCAGCGGTCTTTATGGATCTCATGAACCGAGTGTGCAAGCCTTGCCTGGATAAGTTCGTTATTGTGTTCATCGACGATATCCTGATCTATTCTAAGAGTCAGGAGGAACACGAGCAGCATCTACGACTTATGCTGGAACTTCTTCGAAAAGAACAGTTGTATGCCAAGTTTTCAAAATGTGACTTCTGGCTTCGCGAAGTCCACTTTCTAGGCCATGTGGTAAACAAGGATGGAGTTCACGTGGATCCATCTAAGGTTGAATCGATCAAGAACTAGCCTGCACCCCGCACACCAACAGAAATCCGCCAATTCTTGGGTTTGGCAGGATATTACAGAAGGTTTATCAAGGATTTCTCAAAGATTGCGCAACCTCTCACTTCACTGACCCAGAAGGGTGTCGTCTACCATTGGGGTAATGCACAGGAATCCGCTTTTCAACACCTAAAGGATAGACTTTGTAGCACGCCTATCCTCTCATTGCCTAAAGGCACAGATGATTTTGTAGTTTATTGCGACGCTTCCATCCAAGGACTTGGTTGCGTGTTGATGCAACGTGACAAGGTCATTGCCTACGCATCACGCCAACTCAAGGTTCACGAAAGAAATTACACTACTCACGATCTGGAGCTGGGAGCAGTTGTTTTCGCACTTAAGATATGGAGACATTACCTGTACGGTACCAAGTGCACAATTTACACCGATCACAGGAGTCTCGAGCATATCTTCAAGAAAAAGGAGTTAAGCATGCGTCAACGCCAATGGGTTGAGCTCTTGAACGATTACGAATGTGCGATCAAGTATCATCCGGGCAAAGCCAATGTTGTGGCCGACACCCTCAGTCGAAAGGATACTATACCTAAGCGTGTACGTGCGTTACAGCTTACCATCCAATCCAACCTTCCCGCTCAGATTCGAGATGCTCAGGTTGAAGCATTGAAAGCAGAAAACATCAGGGCTGAATCCTTACGAGGATCGAGGCAGCGCCTAAGACGAAAGGAAGACGGCGCCTACTATGTTAACGGACGCATCTGGATTCCACTTTATGGAGACCTACGCGAGCTTGTGATGGATGAAGCACACAAGTCTCGGTATTCGGTACATCCTGGTTCGGATAAAATGTACCACGACCTCAAGACTACGTATTGGTGGCCTGGCTTGAAAGCACACATAGCAACCTACGTCAGTAAGTGCTTGACTTGTGCGAGAGTCAAGACTGAATATCAGAAACCATCAGGCCTACTTCAACAACCGGAGATCCCGAAATGGAAATGGGAGCAAATTTCCATGGATTTCGTTACTGGTCTGCCTAGATCCCAACACGGAAATGATACCATTTGGGTGATAGTGGATCGATTGACCAAGTCTACACATTTTCTGGCTATCAAGGAAACCGACAAGTTTTCTACTTTAGCAGACATCTATCTAAAGGAAGTGGTATCAAGGCACGGAGTGCCAACCTCCATCATCTCTGATCGTGACCCACGTTTTACATCCGAATTGTGGCAAGCTATGCACAAGTCCTTTGGTTCTCGATTAGACATGAGCACGGCTTATCACCCGCATACGGATGGGCAATCTGAACGCACCATCCAAACCCTTGAAGACATGCTTAGGGCATGTGTAATCGATTTTGGTAACGGCTGGGAAAAGCACCTCCCGCTAGTGGAGTTTTCGTACAACAACAGCTACCACACCAGCATCCAAGCCGCTCCGTTTGAGGCAGTATATGGACGCAAATGCCGATCACCTCTCTGTTGGGCAGAAGTTGGTGACAGCCAAATCACTGGCCCAGAACTTGTGGTAGATACCACCGAGAGAATTGCCCAGATACGACAGCGAATGACGGCAGCTCGTGACCGTCAGAAAAGCTATGCTGATAAGGGAAGAAAACCACTCGAGCTCCAGGTTGGGGATCGAGTGCTACTCAAAGTCTCACCTTGGAAAGGTGTAGTCCGCTTTGGCAAACGAGGAAAACTCAATCCGCGTTATGTCGGACCATTCGAAGTCACCGAGAAAATTGGCAAAGTCGCCTACAGGTTGGATCTACCTGAAGAACTCAGCGGAGTTCACAATGTTTTCCATGTGTCGAATCTGAAGAAGTGTCTGTCAGATGAGACCCTCATAGTTCCCTTAAAGGAGCTCACAATCGACGACCAGCTACGATTCGTCGAGGAACCGGTGGAGATTACGGATCGAGATGTTAAGATCCTCAAGAGTACCAGGATACCTCTGGTCCGAGTTCGTTGGAATGCTCGTCGTGGCCCAGAGTATACCTGGGAACGAGAAGACCAAATGAAACTCAAGTATCCCCAACTGTTTAAGAAAAACGCAACCACTACTGAGGCTGAAACTACTGCAGAATTTCGGGACGAAATTCCAAATCAACGGGGGGATGATGTGACACCCCAGGAAAATCAGGAAAACAACGCAACTTAACTAGCTTCCTCAGTAACCACGTGCTAAATTTCGGGACGGAATTCTCTTAACAGGGGGAGAACGTGACAACCCTAAAAAATTACATGTATTCCGTACAATTTATTAAATGATAATTAAAGTACTTGATGACTGTGTGGAATTATTTGACTGCTCTCTGATTACGGTGTTATACTTACATGTGTGTAGTAGCATACTAGTAGTATGCAGAAAACTTGACTAAATGGTCCTGAATATTTTCCTATGTGTTAGGAATTAATTGTGTTGCAAAAATATATATATAAGACACCGTACGGAATAATTAAACACTTTAACGGAACAGTGTCAAACCGAACAACCATGCATTACCCGGGACACCAAATATTTGTCAAACATATTAATTAATTATTTTGAGCTAGTCATGATCCCCATATACCCTAACACCCACCACAAATAAACTAACTAACATATGTGATCTAGTCACTTGGATTCTAACTTATACTTACACATTAGTCACAAAATGTTACCCTTTACCCCCCCCCCCAACCGATTTCTAGTCCCTCATGGATCCCACCATATCAACCATCCATACTTCAAATATTTGCTTTGATTATATTGCCATATTTTATTAGATTTTACTTGTGTAAGTAAACATATTATATGAGATGATTATAAGAAGCATGGCCATGAAGATATTCATCATTTCCTCAAGATTACACACTCAACCTCACTACTCTCTCTCTCTATTCGGTTCCCCCAAACTGAACCCACCCCCCTCTCTCTTCACATCTTCATCTTCCATTTTTACAAGTCCCTTTTTAAGCTTAGAAGGATTCAAGAAGGTAGCTACTTGTGGAGCTTCAAGAAGGGCTTTGTCTTGCTTGTTCTTCATCTCTTCTCATCATCCTCCTCAATAGATTCTACCCTAGCTATAAGCTATTAGTAAGCTCTTGTTTAACCTTTGTTCATCTTATTTTATGGCTAACATTGTAGTATGATGCTTATGTTTACAACTAAAATGCAAGAACACTAAAAATATAAACATAAAGGTTACATGAAGTTTACTTGTATACGAAATGCTATTAGTTGATGTTGTCATGGGTATGTTGTTGGTTTAGGGTTGGTTAATACATATATGATGATTGATCGTCGAACTCTTGATAAATCCGTTGTTCGGACATGTGTTGATACAATATAGTAACATTTAAACTATAAAGAACATGCTGAATCACATTTCCAGCCGACTTCATCAGGCTGTAAACAGACCATAATAAAGCGAAAAATGTATTTTCTGAAGTCTATGTTTATGTATTATGAAATACGGTTCTAATGGCACTGGAATCATAATTTTTGGACTTCGTTTACTATTTTTAAAGCGTCATTTTGTAACAGCAGCTCAAGCTGCATTTTTACTGCTGAAAATGAGTGATATGTTTTGAGTCATAACTGGAAATATATGTTGAATCAACTCATGAAATTTATACAGTAGATGACAACTGATGTATTTGTAATTACCCCACTGGAATTTCGTAAATCGGACGCTCGATGAATTTTAAATAAATTATCCAGTGGACTGTGGTCAGAAAAATATAAATCTGAGTTCTGTCCGGAATATGTATTTTTATAAAATATTCGTAATGAACTGGACCCCGATATTTTTACACAATAAAATTTGGAACGTTTAAGACATTCTGTAAAAATTTGGGAATTTTTGGAATAAGTTAACTATTTTATTAAAATGTCCGAAAACAGCCGGTTTTGAATATAAATGCTGAAATGACATAAGTTGTGACTCGCGTGTCTAAAAGTCGAGTATGCTATCTGTGAATGATCTAACATGTTATATATGTTATTTGCATTATCGTATGTTTGATTTTGAGTGGGGAATGGATGGGAAACTTAGATGGGCATAAACCGTTAAAGTGATGCATGTTGTGTGATAGATACGTGTAGGAACTTTGTGTTCTATTTGAAAATCACTAAATGACTAACTGGTAATTATATTAGGACGTGATTGACCGACCTTGACTGTTAGCTATATTTGAGAATCTAACCGAGCAAACCGAGGTGAGTTCACACTTTCTACGAGGCATGGGATTCCCGGTGGTTTGGGAATGGGTTAAGAAACTAAAATGAAATCTACATATCCTCCATAGGTAGGATATGTACGGCCATCCTCCATAGGTAGGATGCCATTATTAATCCTACGAATTCTCCTTGTGCAGAATACGTACGTTCGTCCTCCTTGGGTAGGACAACAACCTTAAAACTTACTAGACAAAACTCTATCACCTAAGCCCTCAAATTTATATCGACTTAATCGCCGAGGTCGATGGCGAGCGGGTCATTAGTTAATAGCGCTATTAGGTTTAACAAACCTCACACCGTGTCGTCCGAACGGGCGTGTACTAATGGACTATGGCAAACTGTCAATGATGATAGAACATTGATGTAGGGCACGTATTCGTCAGTTGTCGATATCCAGACAGTCTAGTGGTTTACATGGGGAAAACCCCCACTAATTATGGGTATTATTTGGGTAATAAAAAGAATCTGGTTAAACATACTTTCAACTAAGGGATAACCCCCACGGCATATAAGCCAACGAAAGTCAAACCACGTTTTCAGAAACAACTTAAAACTAAACAACCAACCGTGAACTCACTCAACTTTGTTGTTGACTCGTTGTTACATGCCTTACAGGTCGCTAAATGCTTGGAGCTTGCACGAGGAAGGAGTCGTTGTGGTGTACGGACTGTTATGTTCCGTGCTTATTATTTAAATCCTTATGAACTTATTAAACTTGCGTTTTGAACTTTAACTTATAAACTATGGACTTATGCTTTTGGATTTACTCTTATGCTTCCGCTGTTTAAACTAAACATGGTTAACTAGTTTTGGTTACCAATCGTATTGTGGTTGGTCTTATTTACTTAATTACGATGTTCAAAATGATTGGTGGCTCGATCCTGGTCACGTCACGCCTCCAAGCGGTGGTACTCCGCATGGTGGATTTTGGGGGTGTGACATGTTAGACCTCCAACCGTGTGATGCTACCTCCAACTCCTCCAGCTCAATCCATTTCCTCGTCTTCATCATCATCATCCCCTCCGTGGCCCGCCATATACTCCCGGATGTTTCCAATATCATCCTGCATGACGGAGATATTTCTTTCTATCATTCTGACCCGGGCATATGTGTTGCTGGCCATGTTGTAGGTGTTCCTGGATCACATAAGATTTTCCTGCAATAAATCATGTAAGCTCTGAAAGTTAGGAAAACCACCTCCTTAAGAGGAGGATTGACCCGGATCACCATGGTGCTGGTAGTGGTACTGGGAGGAGGACGGATGTATGGAGCATGTAGGACTAGAGCTTCTTGAGGGTTCCATGCATGCCCTTGAACTGTTTGAAAACTGACCATCCCGTCATCCGCTTCATAGATCTAATTCATGGAGCGGCAAATGACCATGTCCACTTTTCCCGACCACGGTCCCTTTTGAAAGGACCTCGGCATCCGCACAAAGTGTTTGAAAAGGCAGTAAATCCACCCTCCAAACAGGATAGGAGTCGGAGGAGTAGCAAGTTGGTTCAAGTGCATGTTTCGGAGTAGCAGGTATGGAACATCGAGGTTGACACGGTTGTGAATGCAATGGAGAACTAGCAGATCACGCAACCCTACAACACCACCACTTTCGTGCCTCTGGCAGAGAGAGTAGCTGAGGACCCTGTGGATGTAGCGGTAGAGAGGGTCTCTCAACTATGTGCTCTTAGGTCGGCTCGGGTTATAGTGGCCCTCCCCAATCTGAGCCCAAGCAGCTTGGCGTTGATTTTCTGGAAGCTCGCGGAGACCGCCGGTGTTCTCTACATCTCCAGCATCCTCTTCAGAGTACAACCCGACTATTGTCCCAAATTGTGCGTTTGAGATCGAGTACACGGTCCCTCCACAATAGAACTCTACCCCATCATTGTCAAACGGGTCTGCTCTTGCCTTAAGGACAAACGTGCTGTAAAATTCCATGTTGTATTCATGCACGAAGTGAAGCCGAGTGCAAAGATGTAACGCCCCAAAACCCGAACGTTTAACTCACTAATATGATTTCACGGAATATGAAATAAAATGTGACAAATATGTTATTTAACTTGGTTACCAATACAAGTTAGATAATAGTAGTAGAGTTTTGTGACTAAACAATTACCACACTAAACTTAAGGGGCTAAGGGTGACATGTTAGGAAAGTTAAATTAATAAAAATGAAATAAAAAATAAAACACACACACATCAGGTGTGTGTGTGTGTGTGTATTCGACGCCAGAGCCAGAGAAGAAGGGGAACCCTTCTAATCACACAAATTAAGCAAATTGAAGCCCTAATCATGGCCATTGCTCGTGCATGTTAGTGATTTCTTGATCATCTAGACTTACTAAAGCTTAAGGTAAGAAGAATTTGACATTTTGATGAACTTGAATATGTTAGGGTTCAAGAAAATCCATTAGTTTATATGGAATTAGAATGATATTGAACTAGGATCACCATCTAGAACATTATGTATGCTTAAAAATCGACTAATCAATGTTGGAAGTGAAAACCCACATAGAGTAGAGTGGGTATGAGTTGTATGCTTGCTAATGTTCTTATGTTTAAGTTGAATCATGGCTGAATTTTAGTTATCTTGGTGATTTAGGATGAAACCTATGTGTATGAGTATGAGAATGATTATGATGAACATGTGTATGTTGGTAATTTTGATTATGTTAATACACTAGATGTTATGTAGTAGGTTTTGATAGTAAACATGATGTAGAATTTGTTGACATTGTGATCTTGTTTGAATAAATTGAATCATGAGATGAATATCGGAAAGAACATGCTTAAACTACTTGTACTATGTGCTTAGAATTATAGTACGCACACCAAGTGTATGATGAAATGTCTAGGTGAAGTTAGAATGTGAGATATTTAGAAAAGATTTGGTGAAAACTAAATTTGTCCAGAAAGTTACAGCCGACTTTAATCGGCTGTAAATGGATCAAATCTTATAAGAAACCGATGTTTATTGAGTTTTGATGAACTCCCAGGAAAAAGCTTTCAAACCCAACCGGAATTGCATTTTTTCGATGAAAAATGAACGTTTTATGAATTTTTCCGTATCGAAGGTTCAAGCTGCGTTTTCTGGCAGAATTTGCAGCCCATTATGAATGTCATAACTCAATTTAGGAATTGAGTTATGTTCTCAAATTTTTACTGTAGGTAGCTTCAGGTGATTCCAAAAATTTCCAAATGGAATTTCGTCAATTGGATAAACGAGAAATTTTAAATGAATTTTTCCGTAAGCTGGAGTCAGAAGTGACGAATCTGATTGCAGCTTAGTAAATGAATTTTTGTAAATTTTTGGAAGAGAGTTAGACTCTAAATATTTAACATAAGGATAAGCCCTCCGAGGGTTACGTCACATAAAAAGATTATAATTTTTGCAAGCTCGTAAGTACAGTAAACGGACGTCCCAAAACAGCCTGTTTTCAGTGAATTGAGCTATACATGTTAGTGAATGATTGATTGATTAATGAAAGTAATGTAACTAAGCGGTTATATGTTTATCGGATTGGAAGTGTGTATGATTGGCAGTTGACGTTTTAGAAAGTCAACAAGGTATGAATAATAAGGTTAGACTTCCTAACACTATTGTGAGAATAAGGAGATCATGTGAATATTTGTTAGATTATTATATGACGTACATGACGGTAAGTTGAAATGGTTATGTTATGAATGATGTGATAATGGGTCTATGCCATATGTATGTTAGTAGTTGCCTAATAAAAGTCAATGAAATGAGACATAGGAACGGGATGATTGATAAGATGAATGATCATGTACACTAACAATGTTGTAATAAAATGGAATGAAAGGATATGCATCGCGTTAGCAAGGAATCAAGCGAAGAAAGCTAACGAGTCAAGAGGAGACAAGGAAGTGAAAGCGAGAACGGACGCTCAAGGTAAGTGAATTTCGACTCACTTCTTAGTAGGTATAATAAATTTTGATACGTAAGAATATGGGATATCATGAAAGATTATGTAATAATTGGGAGTATCAAGTTATGTAATGTTCTAATAGGACGAAGGTTGTTAACTAAGCAGCCGAAAGTAAATTGGTGGGATTAAAGGGGTCGAATAATTATGCGTAGTAATGTAACGAATAAGAAATTTGTATAGATTAAGGACCCAGGGTAAGAATTTCTAGTAAACTATGCAAGGATTTGTTTTATGGACAATTAGGAATAAGTTTCAAGTGGTACAGATGCAAAACGATCGAGTTACGAGAGTTTTGGCATTAAAAGTGAGGGCTGAACTGGGCACCACCGTAGCTTACGGTGCCCACCGTAGGCTATGGTGGGTGCTGGACAATCCATTTCCACCATAAGGCAGTCCCAAGTCACCGTAGGATTTTGAGGACCACCGTAAGCTACGGCAGTCATCGTAGCTTACGGTGGAGGCTGTCACGCCCCGCGAGAAAGGTAGCCAAGGCTCTCGTGGCCCGCGAGAGGCCTTGTTGCTGGCATTTTGTTTGATTTTTGTTGTTTTGGACATGGGACTTGTTTTAAATGATTTTCAAGGTCTCGTAACTTATGTTAAGGTTGGTTTCGAATATAAATGATGGTAAGGGCCTTCGGATAGTGAAGTGTTGGATTTACCTTCGTGTTGTAGAAAAAAATCTATAAGTAAATGTGTCTAGAAAACAAGTAAGTATGTGGGTCGATAAGTACAAAACTTATATTATGGAAAGTTGTGAATATGACATGTTAGCATAGTTCATATGAACATAAGTGGTAAGAAAGAGCTCGTATGTATGTATGCGTGTATGAATGTATGCATAACTATAGAGGTATATGATTGTGTGTACGTAGGTAGGAGTGTATGCATGTATGAATGTAAGATGTTATGAACGTATGTAGGAATTAGGAATGTATGCATGTATGTATGTAAGTTGCTATATAACGTACGTAAGAACGGCTCCAATTCGGGTGGGTATTGACGAATACTAATAATGTGATTTGAGATTGGAATTTGATGCAGGTGTGAATTCGGGATTTATGAGGAATTGAAGCCGAACTTGGATTAAGAGAATTTAAGAGAATGCCGGAATGAACCTAAGTTTATATTAGGGATTGTTATATGATTTCCTATTATTTAGAATAATGTCGTACGAATGCCAAGGACTAATGGTTAAGTTGTATATGATGTCCACAAGTATCACAGGGATTTCCTCTACCACTAACGAAGATAAATGGGCGAAGATCGAGTTAATAAGCAAGGATTGTACGGAAGAACGGTCACATAGTTTGAATTATGTAACACTTTAAAGTATTAATTTAAGTGTAAATGTTGTGAATTACTTCTAGAAAACGTATGACATTTTGTAATTGAGCCTTCACGTAAGTAATGTCGTTAATAAAGAAAGAAAATTTAAGGCTCGTTTTTCCGATGCGTCGTTTTTAAGATGTTACGTGTTAGGGTGTTACAAGTTGGTATCAGAGCCCTGGTATGAGAGAAATCAAGTATGAGGGGGTAAATACTTGAAGTCAAACCCGTGTGCTCTTGTGACAAGGAACCCTTACAATCCAAGACTCGATCAAGATCTAAAGGTAGAAGCGAATGTAAGTATGTACTTGAGTATGCATATAAAAAAACTAACAGTATGTTATGTGTACGGTAGACATGATTGTTTGGAGAGGATGATCCACGAATGCGGTCTAGTACCGACACCAAGGCATGTAATAAGGCAAATTGACCCCAGGTACGTAAATTCAATATGTGGGTACATGCAATGGTAAAACCTATCGAGGGAAGGAAATTTTAAATGAAAGACAATGATGATATAGTAATAAAGTTTTGAAAATGTTACACATGCCGAAGCCTAATTCTACGGGCATAAGGTGATGATTACGTGAAGGCACGAAACTAGTATGTGTATTGCGCACCTGGCCAGTACGCAAGAAGCATATGACGTTCGTGAGACCGTGATAATTGTTGCAGGTATGTCCGGTAGAATTGGGTAGTAGGTGGACGTGCGGGTGAAAGGAGTAGTAAGACTCTCAAGGACTGGAGAGTACTAAATACAAATGAAAAGCATGAATGATATGTTTGAATCCGTGAGACGGGTTCAAAACATAGAAGGAATGAAAGATATGAATGATATGTTTGAATCTGCGAGACAGAATTCAAAACATAGAAGGAATGAAAGATATGAATGATATGTTTGAATCCGTGAGACGGAATTCAAAACATAGAAGGAATGAAAGATATGAATGATATGTTTGAATCCGCGAGACGGATTCAAAACATAGAAGTAATGAAAGATGTGAATGATACGTTTGAATCCGCAAGACGGGTTTAAAACATAAAAATGTTGAAATTAACCTACGTAAGGATGTGTTGACCGTTTGACCATGATTGAGTCAAACGGGTCATAGTAGGTATAAAGTAAATGGCGATAGTATGAAAAAAGAATGACCGTAATTGACACGGAAACCTAAATTTTAGTTGAAAGAAAGAAGTGTTAAATAAAATTATGTGTTAGATGTGTTAGTAATTGACTCTAGGGAGTCAGAATGAATGACGGGCTACGACCCGGACAATAACGTAAGTATGGACTGGAAGGGTAGGTTTTGGCAAGAATACTGAAATGATGTAAAAAAGTCTTTGCAAGTAAGCATGAATGGAAAGAAGTACGAATGTGTACTTTAATACATCTACGATAAGTAAGAAATGTCAGTTTGCAAAAAGGTTAGTGAAACAACTAATAAAATGAAAGGATTGCATATAGCAAATGGAATGTATGATATGTTATAGCATGTACGTACGAAATTTCTAGAAGAATTATAGGTGAATAATCACATAGTAGTATGAATGCGGAATGAAATGTGCTAACCGCCAATTTTGTTAATGATAGTGGTAGAACTCTTAATGGGGTAAAACCTATCGAATTGGTGAAAGGGTGTGCACGAGCGGAAGCTCATTACATGGACGAATGAAATTTGGTCTGGTACGGGGAGTACTCCTGAAAAAGCGGATCGATCTGGTTTACGGGTCGTTGATCTATGCAATGAAGGCGAGGTTAGTAAAAAGTTAGTTCTCGACTGATAAATAAGAATCTGTAAATTTATAGTACGTGTGAACGAAATGAATGGTAGGATAATTATGGTATGATATGAAATGTTCGACTTGTAATGGTCAGCATAAGAAAGTATTCATGTCATTAAGAGGAAGATCTAAAGGCCTTGAATAAAAATTTGGACCAATTGGCTTAACGCTCGTATGGTGCTCTTGCATGACATACCGGGTTAGTATAATAAGTAGTGCATGCAAAGAGCTAATAATAAAGTGATGCGAATGATTAAATCTGGGGCTAGACATAAAGTTGTAAGTAGTTTAAGTGACGGTAGAAATGTAGATTGATGCTTAATCCTCGTGACGAGTATGGATAAGCGAGTATGAAAATGGTAGTTATGTTAGTGTATTAATATCCGAATGTCTACGGTAATGTGTACTAGTATACGCTCACCTCCCATGAGGGTATGAAAGAAATTTGGAGCAACGTTAGTAATGGAATATAGTGGTTTGCCCTAGATAAGAGGGAATGGAATAATAATCTAGTGATAACGTTTAATTCAAATGAATGTTAGTAAAATTGAGTAAGTAAATGTTCCAAATTATTATGTGTTACCGAAAGTACCTAGAAAGGTTGTCCCTAAAAATAGAACATCGAGGTAAAACCACAATAAGTATTCGTAGGGCTAATGCTAGAATGTAATATTTTCTATGATACATGTGTGAGGTGGAGATAGTATGACCCACTACGAATGGTAAATGCATGAAAGTTCAACGCCTGATTTATAAGGCAAGAACAAGATATATACTTATGATTGTAAGCGAATCCTACTTCTTATAGAAGTCATAAGCATTTTTTTAAATGTAATGAGCATCATAAATGAAAAGATGAATGGATTAAGAGTGGAATTGGCTAAGTAGGGATAAGAAAGTTTTCAGGGACGAAACCACCTTTAAGGAGGGTAAACTTGTAACGCCCCAAAACCCGAACGTTTAACTCACTAATATGATTTCATGGAATATGAAATAAAATGTGACAAATATGTTATTTAACTTGGTTACCAATACAATTTAGATTATAGTAGTAAAGTTTTGTGACTAAACAATTACCACACTAAACTTAAGGGGCTAAAGGTGACATGTCAGGAAAGTTAAATTAATAAAAATGAAATAAAAAATAAAACACACACACACATCAGGTGTGTGTGTGTATGTGTGTGTTCGACGCCAGAGCTAGAGAAGAAGGGGAACCCTTCTAATCACATAAATTAAGCAAATTGAAGCCATAATCATGGCCATTGCTCATGCATGTTAGTGATTTCTTGATCATCTAGACTTACTAAAGCTTAAGGTAAGAAGAATTTGACATTTTGATGAACTTGAATATGTTAGGGTTCAAGAAAATCCATGAGTTTATATGGAATTAGAATGGTATTGAACTAGAATCACCATCTAGAACATTATGTATGCTTAAAAATCGACTAATCAATGTTGGAAGTGAAAACCCACATAGAGTAGAGTGGGTATGAGTTGTATGCTTGCTAATGTTATTATGTTTAAGTTGAATCATGGCTGAATTTTAGTTATCTTGGTGATTTAGGATGAAACCTATGTGTATGAGTATGAGAATGATTATGATGAACATGTGTATGTTGGTAATTTTGATTATGTTAATATACTAGATGTTATGTAGTAGGTTTTGATAGTAAACATGATGTAGAATTTGTTGACATTGTGATCTTGTTTGAATAAATTGAATCATGAGATGAATATTGGAAAGAACATGCTTAAACTACTTGTATTATGTGCTTAGAATATAGTATTCACACCAAGTGGATGATGAAATGTCTAGGTGAAGTTAGAATGTGAGATATTTAGAAAAGATTTTGTGAAAACTAAATATCTCCAGAAAGTTACAACCGACTTTAATCGGCTGTAAACGGATCAAATCTTATAAGAACCCGATGTTTATTGAGTTTGTGATGAACTCCCAGGAAAAAGCTTTCAAACCCAACTGGAATTGCATTTTTTCGACGAAAAATGAACGTTTTATGAATTTTTCTGTATCGAAGGTTCAAGCTGCGTTTTCTGGCAGAATTTGCAGCCCATTATGAATGTCATAACTCAATTTAGGAAGTGATTTATGTTCTCAAATTTTTACTGTAGGTAGCTTCAGGTGATTCCTAAAATCTCCAACTAGAATTTCGTCAATCGGATAAACGAGGAATTTTAAATGAATTTTTCCTTAAGCTGCAGTCAGAAGTGACGAATCTGATTGCAGCTTAGTAAATGAATTTTTGTAAATTTTTGGTAGACAGTTAGACTCTAAAAATTTAACACAAGGATAAAACCTTCGAGGGTCACGTCACATAAAAAGATTGTAATTTTTGCAAGCTCGTAAGTACAGTAAACAGACGTCCCAAAACAGTCTGTTTTCAGTGAATTGAGCTATACATGTTAGTGAATTATTGATTAATGAAAGTAATGTAACTAAGTGGTTATATGTTTATCGGATTGGAAGTGTGTATGATTGACAGCTGACGTTTTAGAAAGTCAACAAGGTATGAATAATAAGGTTAGACTTCCTAACACTATTGTGAGAATAAGGATATCATGTGAATATTTGCTAGATTATTATATGACATACATGAAGGTAAGTTGAAATGGTTCTGTTATGAATGATGTGATAATGGGTCTATGCCATATGTATGTTAGTAGTTTCCCAATAAAAGTCAATGAGAAATAGGAACGAAATGATTGATAAGATGAATGATCATGTATACTAACAATCTTGTAATAAAATGGAATGAAAGGATATGCATCGCGTTAGCAAGGAATCAAGCGAAGAAAGCTAACGAGTCAAGAGGAGACAAGGAAGTGAAAGCGAGAACGGACGCTCAAGGTAAGTGAATTTCGACTCACTTCTTAGTAGGTATAATAAATTTTGATACGTAAGAATATGGGATATCATGAAAGATTATGTAATAATTGGGAGTATCAAGTTATGTAATGTTCTAATAGGACGAAGGTTGTTAACTAAGCAGCCGAAAGTAAATTGGTGTGATTAAATGGGTCAAATAATTATGCATAAGTAATGTAACGAATAAGAAATTTGTATAGATTAAGGACCCAGGGTAAGAATTTCTAGTTAACTATGTAAGGATTTGTTTTATGGACAATTAGGAATAAGTTTCAAGTGGTACGGATGCAAAACGATCGAGTTACGAGAGTTTCGGCATTAAAAGTGAGGGTTGAACCGGGCAACACCGTAGCTTACGGTGCCCACCGTAGGCTACGGTGGGTGCTGGATAATCCTTTTCCACCGTAAGGCAGTCCCAAGTCACCGTAGGCTTTTGAGGACCACGATATGCTACGGCAGTCACCGTAGCTTACGGTGGAGGCTGTCGCGCCCCGCGAGAAAGGTAGCCAAGGCTGTCGCGGCCCACGAGAGGCCTTGTTGCTGAAAAAAATCTATAAGTAAATGTGTCTAGAAAACAAGTAAGTATGTGGGTCGATAAGTACAAAACTTATATTATGGAAAGTTGTGAATATGACATGTTAGCATAGTTCATATGAACATAAGTGGTAAGAAAGAGCTCGTATGTATGTATGCGTGTATGAATGTATGCATAACTATAGAGGTATATGATTGTGTGTACGTAGGTAGGAGTGTATACGTGTATGAATGTAAGATGTTATGAATGTACGTAGGAATTAGGAATGTACGCATGTATGTATGTAAGTTGCTATATAACATACGTAAGAACGAATCCAATTCGTGTGGGCATTGACGAATACTAATAATGTGCTTTGAGGTTGGAAAGTGATGCAGGTGTGAATTCGTCGGATTTATGAGGAATTGAAGCCGAACTTGGATTAAGAGAATTTAAGAAAATGCCGGAATGAACCTAAGTTTATATTAGGGATTGTTATATGATTTCCTATTATTTAGAATAATGTCGTACGAATGCCAAGGACTAATGGTTAAGCTGTATGTCCATAGGTATCACAGGGATTTCCTCTACCACTAACGAAGATAAATGGGCGAAGATCGAGTTAATAAGCAAGGATTGTACGGAGGAATGGTCACATAGTTTGAATTATGTAACACTTTAAAGTATTAATTAAAGTGTAAATGTTGTGAATTACTTCTAGAAAACGTATGACATTTTGTAATTGAGCCTTTACGTAAGTAATGTCGTTAATAAAGAAAGAAAATTTAAGGCACGTTTTTCTGCTGCGTCGTTTTTAAGATGTTACGTGTTAGGGTGTTACAAAAGAGCCACTCACAGTAGGCTGGTGACAATGTTGTTGAAGCGGTCTATTTGGTTCACTGCTTCAAGAGTGTCCATGCACACTTATCTGGGATTCTCTTCGGGCCTAGTTCTTAGCACATCATACCGCGCCTGAGCAGCCAACTCACTTGCGTTGAATCTGGTAAATTTCTTAGCCATCTGAAAGAAAACACCAAATAATTAGTACGAAACAGTGAAATTTTCGAAGAAAACTGAAAACAGTCGGCTGAACACGTCCCCGTGTTCAGCGGACACACCCCGTGTTTGCCTGAAATCGGCTGGACACGCCCCCATGCTTGCTGAGCACGACCCCGTGTCCAAGCGTCTGTTTCCCAAAATTCCCATTTTTCGACCCGGTCCCGAAAACTTGAAAATTTTTGGTCCAGGAGGGGCGGTTTTCCCCGAAAATAAAACCCCAAGTGCCGTTTTTCCCAAAACAAACCGTTTACTCCTTCAATTTCATCTTTTTCGGTTCAAAAACAAGGGTTTGGGGTTTTTGTGAGAAATCGGGCAAATCTACAAACAATACAAGTTGATTTACTTCCTATAACATGCATCTATACTAATACTAACAGATCTAAGAAAAAATTTGGGGGTTCGATTCGGTTCAAGTTGAAGAACCCTAGATTTTTCCCCAAATCTTGATGTTAAACTACATGCAAGTGCTTAAACTAACTAATTATAAGGATAGAATCATACCTTGACGTTGTTAGAAGGAGGGGAAACGTTGAAATCTGCAGGAATTTTCGCCGGAACCAGAGAGTTTTTGGGGAAATGGGGCGTGTGGAATGAAGAAATGACTTAGAAAATGGGTTTTATCCCTGACAGTTGCGCGGACACGGCCCCGTGGGTGGGAAAAATTTTAAAACTTATTTTTTTAAGTGCTCGTGTGAGTGCCCTGTTTCCCGAAACTTGGTTTTAGAAATCTTACCGATTTAGATGTTTTCCCAATGTTCGTAACTTACAAGGTGTGATGTTGATGCTTGAAACTTCGTTTCATTCTTCGACTGTTTGAAGTGAGATTTTTTCCTCTTCATCCTCAATAAATGCTTGATAAAGCTTTAGTCGTTGTCCATTGACTTTGAATGGAATTCCATTCCGAGATTTAATTTCGACTGCACCGTGTGGGAAAATATGGGTGATGGAAAAAGGTCCTGACCACCTAGACTTTAATTTACCAGGAAATAATTGAAGTCGTGAATTAAACAATAGAACTTAATCTCCTACCCGAAATTCATTAGGTTTAATGTGTTTATCATGCAAATTTTTCATTCTTTCCTTATAAATTTCGGAGTTAGAGTATGCATAATTCCTTAATTCGTCTAATTCATTTAATTGGCAAAATCGATTTTTACCTACAATTTCTAAGTCTAAGTTTACGTTTTTAATTGCCCAGTAGGCCTTGTGTGCTATTTCTACTGGTAAATGACAACTTTTCCCATAGACTAGCTTATACGGTGTTGTACCTGTTGTTGTTTTGTACGATGTTCTAAAAGCCCATAAAGCATCGTCTAATTTATCGGCCCATTTCTTTTTATTTAACCCTACGGTTTTTTCAAGTATTCTTTTTAAACCTCTATTACTCACTTCGGCTTGTCCGTTTGTTTGAGGGTGATATGTCATTGAGACCCGGTGATAGATCCCATACCTTGTTAAGATTTTTTCAAGTTGATGGTTACAAAAATGGGTACCTCTATCACTTATTAATACTTTTGGTGTTCCAAAACGAGAGAATAATCTTTTCAGGAATCTTACCACGACTCTTCCATCGTTTGTTGGAAGTGCCTCGGCCTCGGCCCATTTAGACAAGTTATCTACTGCCACAAGTATATATTTGTTTCCTTTTGACAGTGGGAAAGGTCCCATAAAGTCGAGTCCCCGCACATCAAAAATTTCACAATCAAGAATGCCATTTTGTGGCATTTCGTTTTTGGAAGAAATATTACCTGTTCTTTGGCAAGCGTCACATGTCTTGACAAGACTTTGGGCGTCTTTGTAAATGGTTGGCCAATAAAATCCTGAATCAAATACCTTTCGTGTGGTACTAGCGGCACCATGATGTCCTCCGTATGGACCTTCATGACAATGGCAGAGAATTCTTCTTGCTTCACCACCATGTACGCATCGATGGATGAGTTGATCGGCACACATTTTGAAAAGACAAGGATCTTCCAAAAAATAATGCTTTACATCGGCAAAGAATTTCTTTCTTTGAAGATGTGGCCATCCTTTTGCGACTATACCGCTAGCTAGGTAGTTAGCATAGTCGGCGTACCATGGCTCTTCTCGGTACTCCACCATTTCCAGGGATTCCGTTGGGAACTTATCATTGATTTGCTCATCCCTGGTTGCATCCAAAGTTGGGTCCTCCAAGCGCGAAAGATGATCTGTTGCGGTGTTTTCTGCTCCTCTTTTGTCTTTTATTTCGATGTCAAACTCTTGGAGGAGTACAATCCACCTAATCAAACGTGGTTTAGCATCTTGTTTCTTGAAGAGATATCGAATGGCTGCATGATCTGTATAGACTATTGTTTAAGAAAAAACAAGATAAGAACGGAATTTATCAAAAGCAAATACCACGGCTAGTAATTCCTTTTCTGTTGTTGTGTAATTTTCTTGTGCATCATTAAGTGTTTTACTAGCATAATAAATTGGGTGAAAATGCTTGTCTTTTCTTTGTCCTAAGACGGCTCCAACTGCAAAGTCACTTGCATCACACATGATTTCAAAAGGTAATTTCCAATCAGGCACTATCATGATAGGTGCATTGACTAGCATTTCCTTTAGTGTTAGAAATGCTTGATTGCAATCCTTGTCAAAGATGAAAGGGGCATCTTTTTCAAGCAATTTTGTTAGAGGCCTTGAGATTTTAGAAAAGTCCTTGATAAATTGTCTATAAAATCCGGCATGCCCTAGGAAACTTCTGATAGCTCTAACGGAGGATGGGGGTGGTAATCGAGAAATAGTGTCTATTTTTGCTCGATCAACCTCCATTCATTTGCTTGAGATTTTGTGACCGAGTACTATTCCCTCCGTTACCATGAAATGGCATTTTTCCCAGTTAAGGGCGAGGTTAGTTTCCTCACATCGGGATAGCATTCGTTCAAGGTTATCGAGGCATTGGTCGTATGAATCTCCAAAGATAGAAAAGTCGTCCATGAAGACTTCCATTGTCTTTTCTATCATGTCATGGAAGATGGCCACCATGCAACGTTGAAAGGTTGCGGGGGCGTTACATAGACCAAAAGGCATGCGTCGATAAGCAAAAGTTCCATAGGGACATGTGAATGTTGTCTTTTCTTGGTCTTCGGGTGCTATTGGTATTTGAAAGTAACCTGAAAAACCATCTAAGAAACAATAAAATTTGTGACCGGACAATCTTTCTAACATTTGATCAATAAAAGGTAAAGGAAAGTGATCTTTCCTTGTTGCCTCATTTAATCGACGATAATCTATACATACCCTCCATCCTGTGACGGTTCTTGTTGGTATTAATTCATTTTTCTCATTAGTTATTACCGTCACACCTCCTTTATTTGGAACTACTTGGACGGGTTTTACCCAAGGACTATCGAAAATTGGGTGAATGAGTCCGGCGTCAAGTAATTTGATGACTTCGTTTTTAACCACTTCTTGGACATTTGGATTTACTCTACGCTGTGGTTGTATTACCGATTTGTAGTCATCATTCATTAAAATTTTGTGCGTGCACATGGAAGGACTTATTCCATTAATATCTACAAGCTTCCAAGCGATCGCGTTTTTGTGTTTTTTCAAAAGTGTAATTAATTTTTCTTTTTCTAAACTAGTTAATTTTGACGAGATAATTACAGGTGATTTACCATCTTTGTCTAGAAAAGCATATTCCAAACCTTTCGGAAGTTCTTTGAGCTCAAGAGGTGGGTCTTTAGGAGACCCCTTATTTGGTTGCGAATTTCGATCAAGAACCACGAAGGTTTGTTCTATGGCGACCTCTTCTTCAACAAAGTGGTCAATTTCTTCTCTTATATCGGGTGGTTCATCTTCATCTTCAATTAGGGGGTCATTATTGCCGAATGGATATTTCATTGAACGCTCAAGATCGACAATCTTTTTAAATGCCCCTAATTGAATAGATAAATTGTTGTACTTTCGATTTTTCAAGGCTTCGTGGGTCTTTACAAAAGGTCGTCCCAACACTAGAGGAGTGCCATCAAGGATGACAAAGTCAGTTGGGATTACCATTTGATTGGTTTGGACCAGGACATCCTCAACTACCCCTATTGATTTCATTATTTTCCGATTAGATAGAAAAATGGGTATTTGAAGTGGAGAAAAATCACCAATACTTAATTTTTCGAAAATGTAGTTTGGAATTATATATAACACAAAGATCTTTATCAATTGTAATATTACTAATAAAGGAATTTTGAAAAAAACATGGAACCGGTGTAATGTTAATTTCAAATGGATCTTCTTTTATTAGGGCAGTTTGATCATTTGTTAACTTAATGCTTACCGTTTCGTCAATTTTAGTGTTAGTGTTTAACTCTTTTAAAAACTTAGCATGAGTGGGTACTAAACAATGATTTTCGAAAGAAGGTGATAAGAGATTAATTTCTTCAAAGTTAGACTCTTTTTGAATTTTTACGTTGTCGGCCTTACCTTTTTCGTTGTTTAACTCATGTGTCGTCTTTTCACTTCCTTGTTCTTCCATTTTTACATTTTCAACTATCTCTTCTTTATTACAAGTTAATTCCTCCCTTGCGCGGGACTCCTCTTCCTTTGTGCGGGATTCTTTTTGTTAGTGCATATGTCTGTTGACTTCGTCTTGTATCGAGTCTTGTAATAGAATAGATAGACCAAGACGCGTAGTACGAAAGAAACGGGAAACAGGCCTGAACCAGCAGGTTTAAATGAAGTGACCAGTTCGTGCGAACTCGCCAGTCCGTGCGAACTGGACTGTTATGGTTCGTGCGACCTGGCTCTCCCTATATATAGGAGGTCTTGGTTCTTCATTTGGAACTTTGTGATTCCAGTAGCGAAGCTCTGCTGAAGTGTCGCCAGATCTGTAAACGTTATCAAATCAATACAATCGACAGTTAAAGTGATTCTAAGTGTAAATCAAGCTGCTACAACATCAATACGTCTGATTCTGCCTTTCGTATTGATCGAGAACTCTTCTAAACATCTCGTTTGATCGATTCACCGATCCTACAAGTGGTATCAGAGCTCAGGAGGAAGAGTTCTTACCATTTCAGCTTGATTTCTTCAAAAAGAACTTCTTTCTACTCATTTTCTACACTTTTTCTTCAAAATTTCAACGAATTTACGGTTAAAACTGAGTTTTAATCAATCCTTGAACAAATCAGGACCTAATTCAACTTAAAACTTGATAAAATTGACCAAATCGCGTGAAAACAGGTCAGATCGTTCGAATTTCATTCAGATCGTGTGAAATCATCTCAGTTCGCACGAGTTGAGTATTCAGTTCGCTTGAAAATTTGATCAGGTCGCACGGATTGAACACAGGTCGCACGACTTGAAAGTGTTCAGATCGTTTGAAAGTATTCAGGTCGTACCAAGGTCAGATCGCACCAGTTCAGGTCGTACGAGGTGTTTGAAAGTAACCAGGTCGTTTGAAGTGGTCCAGGTCATGTGAAAGTGTATCAGATCGTTTGAGTTTGTTGTCTCAGGCCGCGGGAGTGGTCCAGATCGTACGAGTTAAGAGTTACCAGGTCGCACAAAGTGGATTAGGTCTTGTGAAACACTTGTCAGGTCGTTTGAAATCATATCAGGTCGCGTGGAATTTTTGTCAGCTCATTTGAACAATCTTTTTTTGTGAACTTTCGACACCAAAACATGGATTCTGAATTTTACAACGCATTTGCTACACCGATCACTATGGCTCAGAACGTGAACTTAGAAAATGAAATGGGCACCATGCAAAAACCGCCTAAGCTCGTGAATATCGAGGAGTATAATGGATGGGAGGAACGTTTCGAAAATTGGGTTCAAGCGAATCACTTAGAGGCGTGGGAACGTGTTGAAGAACGATATGTTAGACCGATTGACGAATACGGAGAGATTGTTGCTATTAAAGATTTAGATGAAAAAGAGAAACAGAAATACAAAAGTGAAAAGATGATGATCAGTATATTGCAACAAGCCATTAAGGAAGACATCTTGATCTTATTGCAACACAACGGAAGTGCACACTCAATGTGGAAAGCACTAAAAACGAAGTTTGTTGGAAGCTTAGACATGATTAAGAACAAAAAATCTATTTTGAAGAAATAATTTGATCTATTTCATGGATTGAAAACTGAAAACACCAAAATGATTATAGAAAGATATTGCAATTTGGTGGTTAACATGAAGCGATTGAATATCAAGAAAGATAGAGAAGAATGGGTTGAAAAGTTGGCCGATGCGTTACCACAAGATGTTTGGGGCACGTATCTTATGATTTTGAAGAATAATGGTGAATTTGCAAATCTATCACTGAGCAAGTTTATTGAAAAACTTGAAGTTCAAGAGAAGGAACAACGGAAAATGGCGAAAATGAAGAATTCTAATGGTGAACAAGACATTGGTCTTTACTACAAAGGAAGCACGATTGATAAGACCAACATTGCACCAAAGATCGAAACTGCATTTAACACAAACAGTTCTTCTGGAGGGTCATCTAAAGGATCAAACAACAATACTGGATTCTCGTCTTATCCATCAGTTGATCCAAATTTTTCAGCAACTAATTCTAAACCACAAAGCTCATACAACAATAATGGCCAAGTACTACAATGCAACATTGCATTACATCTTCAGAATGGTCAGAATTTCTCGGAAGAGGTTGCCAAAGGTCATATGTCTTTATTGGTGACCGTATTAGAGTCTTATGAAAGTTTGGTAGCCGGAAGGATTGGTGATCCAATGTTGACCAAAGAGGATTATGATCAGATTGATGCTGAAGAGATGGAACTAATGGATATAAAGTGGTGTATGGCTAGTGTGTTGAGAAGAGCTGAGAAGTTTAAACAGATCACTGGAAGAGATGATTTCCGTGATGCTGGAACTTCACCTTTAGGTTTTGATAAATCTAAAGTTACTTGTTTTCGTTGCAGGGAGAAGGGGTACTTTAAGCGAGAATGCACAAATCGCGAAGCAAGTGGAGCTCAAAATCCATTCGGCAACAATGATTATCATCGAAAAGAGATTTATCATCAAATTGCTCAACAGCCGCATCAACAACAATCGTCACAAACTTCACATGCTAGGAAGGATCTGATCGAAGAGCCATCAAAGAAAGCTTATCTAGTTCATCAAGAAGATGAAAGAATTCCAGAAGGCTTTAATTGGGATCATTATGATCCTAACAGAACTTCAAATTCTAAAGCATTTGTTGCTCAAATTTTTAAAGACTCAAATGCTGAAGATGAAATGGTGTATGCTTATTACGAATCTCAGCAATTCAGTTCTAAAAAGAAAGAAGAAGAACCAGTTTCAACAGAAGAGGCTTCAGAAAAAGCACCAATCTTTGATCACTCATCAGATGAAGAGAGTGATGATGACAGTAAAGAAATTCGAAAACTTGAATATTATAAAAGAGAATTTTCACCTGATAGGTATAATTTGTATTTTGCAGGTAAAATGGAAGAGATCAAAGAAAGACAAGCTACGAAAAAGAAGAATCATAAGGCAGCAACTGTTAAAGAAAAGGTCAAACCTAAGGAAAATATTTGAGTAGTAAAGAAGCAGGTTAAAGAAATTCCAGCTATCAAGGTTGAGAAGGAAGCAGATACTAAAAAGATACCTGAGAAGTGTGAAAATTGTGATACTGTGAAAAGGCACAACAACAAATTGATTCATAATATGAACAGACTGAAAGAATCTTATGATGTTTTAAACAAAGCTATGAATCAATATAGCAAGTCAAGCAATGAACAAGAGATAGCTATGAAGACACTCAATGGAGCGTTCATGACGAAGCAGAAAATCATCAATCAGTACAATGAAAAATGTGCTGAACTTGAACAAAAATTGGAAACTCAGAGGATAGAAACTGAGAGGGTAAACAGGTTATTGAAAAGTTATTCATGTGCTTCTTACATGATTGACAGGATTTACCCTACAGTAGAAGGTATGGAAGCGTTTGAAGAGAAGAAGTCTGAAGAAAAGATTACTGGTAAGAAACATAGTACCAATTATACAAAGTGTCCACCGCCGCTTGAAGAAGGATATTCTCCACGAAATCCTAATTCAGAAAGAGTCAAAAAGGCAACCAATTTAAAGTGGGAATCTGATCTCTCAGATGGATTACCAGACAACATTGACATCACATTCACATCGTTTGACACTGATCATGAGTCTAAGTTAATAAAGAAATTGGTCGATCAGGTGTTAGATAAAGATGAAACTGAGGAGTCAAAGTCAAAGTCAAAGTCTGACACTTCAAGTCCAACAGATGAAAAGTGCAAAAGGGTTTACAATAATGATTTTCTGATATCACAAAATAATTTGAATGACGAAATAGTTAAAGTAGCTTATACTTTGAATGATTCCGACAAATTATATTCTGATGAAGAATTTCCAATAAGAGGTGTTAAAACTGAAATGATTAACAAGGTTTTCAAATTTACAAAAATTAATATTTCTGAAATAAAAGATGTAAATCTTATTGAAAAACCTAAAAAATACACTTCAAGAGTTCAACAAAGATTGAACAAGAAAAAGGGTTACAGTTCTGGTTCGGGTTATCGAAAGAAACTAAACCATAACAGTAATTTCAAAAAGAAAGGATTAGGTTTTTGTATCAGGAACATCTTCTGAAGAAGAAAAAGAGAATTTGTTCAGAAAGCAGACAAACAAAGAATTCCTTGCTAAGAAGCAAGAGGGAATGAAGAATGATGTTGCTCAGAAGAAAAAAATGAGAACCTGTTATCAATGTAAAAAAGTTGGGCACATTGCATGGAACTGTCCAAAGGCAACCCAAACAAAACAGGGAGTCTCTAAAAAATTGAAAGAAAAGTTGGTTGATAATGAACCACCAACCGAACAATTTAAAGTGTTCAAAAATTCAAAATTTGAGGTTGGTGAGAGTTCAATAAGTTTTTACAAAAGAAGAGTGAATCTTAACAATCAAAAGTGGGTTGTTAAGAAATCAGATGTTAAATCTGGCGATGAGTTTTTTTCTTCGGAAGCAAAGGAGCCACTTTCTGGCGATGAATCTGACTCGTTAAAGTCAGAGGAGCCACAAGTTGAGCTAAAAAGTGATAATTCCGTTCCGACAATAGATGATGCAAATTTTACACTATTGTCAAACGGAAACTTAAAGAAAAAAATTGGCAAAGTTGAGATTTCAAATCAATTCTTTCCTGAAAAGAAAGAATTTGATGTTGAAAAAGCCTTTAACCCTAAAGTTCTAAATATTTTTGGAAAAATGGTTGACAGGAAGGTCAAAGGGGTAAAGGAATTCTATGAAAAGAATAAGAAAGGAAAGAAACCGAGTGATGATGACTCGAAATCACCCAAGGACCGTCAGGCTTGGGTGAACCTCTTTAACTAAAAATCCTGACTTGCCGGAGTTCCCAAGTTGGTAATCGTGGAGCATGAATCGACATCATTCTTGAAAAATGTTTTTGTGAAAATCTACAAGTGATAATTTTTACAAGTGGTTGAAAGAACAAAATGATGAATTAAACCCCATGATGTGTGAAATCAACAAAACTAATTTTCCGGAAAAACCATTTTGATTAAAAGAAACTTAAGTGTTTTGAAATCATAATGGGAAAATAGTTTGTTGTCAGGGGGAGTTCTGATTGTTTATGCCAAGTGGATAGAGATTTGAAGTAATTCACATCAGTTTGTCATTTTATTTGTACAGTTTATTGCTTTTATTTTCAAATTTTCCCAGAAAATCAAAAATTGAAACATATTTTTGATTTTAGGGGGAGTAAAAAAATTAGAAATTTTGAAAATTTGAAAAATCCAAAAACATGATAAAATCTAAAAACCAAAAACATCGAAAAATAAAAAATGAGTTTTGTTGTGAAAAAAGAGGAAATGATAGTACATCAGTAGACAATCACAGTACGCTAAAGAATTGGAAAGTTCAAATGTGATAAACGATCTCACTGATGATATGCCAGTAGGTTTTTTACACGTTTAGTAGATTGTTTTCGAGATATAACCTAAATATCACATACTTACTTATCTCGTGGGGAACATCTCTCGGATATATAGGTAACCCCTGAAATCTTGTTTGAAGGGCTTTCTATTTCTGACATACTAGGTCTTTGTGCGTGATGATATCTGGGGTATTATACCAGGACTTCTGATTTTACGGGAGCAATAGCCTAGTCCTCGTATAATACTCTGCACGGCTTTAATCATAAAGCTCACCCTCAGCATAAAAAATGATGAAATATTGAAAAATGCTAATCATGTGCTGTTGAAGAAAAGATCCCCAAACGGGACACACCTAAAGTTGAGCCATCATCTCTCTGATTGAACGGAAGTTCTAGCATGAGCTCTCATGGTCTCGCATGACCCATTTATAGATATCATTAGTGTACATTCACCTGTAAGACTGAATATAGGAGTCTGGATACGGGAGTATATTCTGAGGTGGTACACGCGAATAAGTTTAAGTCCTTAAAACACTAATCTCGTATCTCGAAACAGTTAAATTTGGTGTGAAAATTTAAGTGGATCAGTATACTGACAATCTAAGTGAATCGTTTAGATCTTAAATTGTTTAAAGCTCAACGGTACTAGTGATTTGTCATAAACTGATATGATCCTCTTACACAAACTCACAAAAATATTGTCTATAAATATTTCCTTATTGCATTTTAACACACTGAAAATCATAAAAAATCCAAAAAGATTGTGTTTTAGCATAAAATTTTGAAAAATCAAAAAGATTTTATTTCATCTTATTTTCGACTATTGATGTTGGAAAGCTGATTTTCAAAATTCCAAGTGCTGAACATGATGAACGATAACATGGTTGGGAGAGTTTGTTTGAAATGAGAAATGATTTTTAAATGATTAATGGTTCATTAATTTGAAACCAAATCTGAGTATTACGTATACAAGTGGTTTCTAAATTTGTTAAATTTTAAAAAATTGTGAAATTTACTTTTGGGTAGAGTTTGTGCAGGGAAAAAGCTTTGAAAGAGCTAGGTTTCGACTCCTGAGAACTTTTCGCATAAGCATATGCAAATTAGAGCCAGGTTTCTGATCCTGTTACTACGGAGAGCCAGGAGACGTTCCTGAACCTGTGAAAGTAGCAGATAGTGAATTCCAGACTGCGATCCCAGCTTATCGAAAGGGGGAGTCTGAAGACAGAAGAAGAGAGAGATTGATGAGGATGCTTACAGAGAAAGATACTTTGGAAAGAGCGAGAAGACCGATCAAGACCGAAGACTCAATACACTGAAGACTCGTCATCATCCAATGGGGAGTTTGTTAGTGCATATGTCTATTGACTTCGTCTTGTATCGAGTCTTGTAATAGAATAGATAGACCAAGACGCGTAGTACGAAAGAAACGGGAAACAGGCCTGAACCAGCAGGTTCACACGAAGTGACCAGTTCATGCGAACTGGCCAGTCCATGCGAACTGGACTGTTATGGTTCGTGCGACCTGGCTCTCCCTATATATAGGATGTCTTGGTTCTTCATTTGGAACTTTGTGATTCCAGTAGCGAAGCTCTGCTGAAGTGTCGCCAGATCTGTAAACGTTATCAAATCAATACAATCGACGGTTAAAGTGATTCTAAGTGTAAATCAAGCTTCTACAACATCAATACGTCTGATTCCGCCTTTCGTATTGATCGAGAACTCTTCTGAACGTCTCGTTTGATCGATTCACCGATCATACACTTTTATGTAACGCTCGATAGTTTTAATGTGTTCTATTATCTTATCGGCTATGTGGGTGATAGAGTAAGGATCTGGATCCTCAAAGTTTGAATCCGGATGTTCGATCCTTGGTTCCTCATAATACTCATATGAAGTAGATGGTTCACACCATTGTTCCTCATTGTAAGTATATGATGGATAAGGGTCATAACTTGGTTCTTCATAATACTCATATGAGGTGGGTTGTTCATGCCATGGTTCCTCATAATAAGCATATGAAGGTGGAGTCTCATATCTTGGTTCTTCAAAGTATTAGTATGAAGGCTCATACCTTGGTTCATGAAAATATGAGTATGAGGGAGAAGGTTCATACCTTGGGTCTTCATAGGATGTGTATGAAGTGGACGGCTCGTACCTGGGCTCCTCATAGTAGGTGTATGAAGTTGATGGTTCAAAGAGGTCACAATATTGTACCGAGTGAGGGTTACCACAAATGGTGCAATAGACTTCCCTATAATCCTCCTCCTCATAGGTGTAGTTGTAATCTCCTGAGTATTGATCCATAGGAATCACTCAGCAGACCACAACAGAGTCTCGGGACCAGAAAACAAAATAAAAAACGGAAACAGAGGCTGGACACAGCCCCGTGTTCAGTGAGCACAGCCCGTGTTCAGGTTCTATATCTGGGAGTTTTAATAAAAGTGGCTGGTTTTGTGCAGCACGGGGGCGTGTTCAGTGAGCACGACCCCGTGTTCAGACTCTGTATCGGGGAGTTTTGAAAAAAAATGCAGCACGGCCCCGTGTTCAGTGAACATGGCCCGTGTTCTGTCCGTTGTAAATGAAAAAACTAACTAAAATGCAGAAAATGTGTGCGCGTTTTAAAAAGGTTTTGAAAAACGGATTAGGCCGTCGATTTTAAGTTTTCTTAAAATCCTTGTGTCCCCGGCAACGGCGCAAAAAACTTGATGCGTGTCAAGTGTGAATATATTTTTATGTATATTTTAAGCCCTTTTTAACACTTTAGTCAAGTTTTAAATTTATAAAATAGGATATTTTACTAACACTAAACACACTTATGGGCAAGTGCACCCATTGTGAGCGTAGTATAGCGTTGGTAAGATACCGAGGTCGTCCAAGGACACAACAGCTTTTAGTACCGGTTTATCCTCAACGTCTAATCAAATCAAAAGGTTAGAAAAAGGTTTTAAACATGAAAATAAAAACTAAAAATGCTGAAAAATAAAAATAAAAATAAAAACAGATAGACAAGATGAATCACTTGGATCCGACTCGCCTTTAGTGTAACCTTTGATGTTTTCCGCACTTTCGCACTTTTTAAGAGATTATCTTAGTTATAGTAGTAGGCCCCTCTTTTGAAGGTCACGTTACCCTCAACCCAGTAGTTTGAGTCAGCAAGGATACAATCCTAAAGGGTTGGATTATTGGAAGATAATTAATTAAGTTATTAATGCGTAACGTGGTAGGCCCCTCTATTGAAGTTGACGTTACCCTCGGCTAAGTGGTTTGAGTCAGCAGAGATACAATCCCAAGTAGCCGGGTTAATCTATTAATAGTAGTTTACATATGAGGGGATCAAGCCATTCGCACCCCCGCCATCCAATACCAGTGGGTATTGAAGGAGGTCCTAGTAAGCTTGACCCAGGTCCTTGCAGGATCTATACACTGAACAAGGCAAGAACCTTACCAAACCATTCCCTTAACCCCCGACCAGGTAGCTAACATATATCCATATAGACCATGGAGATATGAATGGTGTAAATCTTTTATTTTATATAGACAGTAAAATAACGCCAAGACACCATGGACAAATGATAAGGAAGTTTCACCTTCAACATAAGAAACTAGTTATTAAAGTCATTAATACAAAACCAAAAAAAAAGTGCGAAAAGATAAAAAAAAAAAAAAAAGTATTACACTAAATGCTTGTCTTCACCAAGTGATGTAGGAGACTTAGACAAACATGGCCTTTGATTGTCAAGAACTCTTACTATCAATCTTGGATCCCGAGACTACTACACACACTCTATGATGGATGATGGATGATGGTGGTCGATGTGGGTGTTGTGATGGTGGTGGAGTGTGGGTGAAGTGGGAGAGAGGTGGTTTATCAAGGGATGCCTTTGAAGTGAACCAAGCACCTCTATTTATAGCCTGCACAGAAGCCCGGACACGACCCCGTGTCCAGTGGGCACGGCCCCGTGTCCATCCACTTTCTCTTTCTTCATTTAATGCAGTTTGTCTGTATTAGTTGACCACGCCCCCGTGTCCGCTGGGCACGGCCCCGTGTGCAGAAGCATATCTGTACTATCAAGATTTGCTTGGATTCTGCGAATCTTAGCGTTGACCACGGCCGTGTGGAGCTGGGCACGCCCCCGTGTTGGGAAATAGAAGCTTCTACGCTTTTGTCTTTTCTGAAGACGCTTGATCACGGCCCCGTGTCCGCTGGGCACGGGGCGTGTTCAGCCTTTTGATCTCTTGTTTTTGCTTGGGAAGATGTTGTCGAGGGGTCGGGCATGCCATGTTTATTCCTTTTCTTGTATTTGTGTTAGATTTAGCTGTATTTTTGCTTCTTTTGTTCATTTACGCTCTTTTAACCCTGAAAATACAAAAGGAAGACAAAAGCACACTTTTTCCAACATTAGTACTAAAAAAGGGTTAGTTTTATGCCTCATTTGATGTAATTTATATGTTGCATTTTACACACATCACTCGCCCCATATTAGATTTTTGTCCCCAAAAATCAGAATAAAAAAAAATCTAATCAAAAGTATCAAATCCAAAGTGTGAAATTTTTTTTTGCAAAACCATCAGTGATTTCTTGAGCTTCACCAAATTGATGAAATTCCTCTCCTTCATCAATTCATACAGCACTTGTCAATTTTCTCCTCCTGGATTCAGTAAGTTGACTGCCTTCTTCATGAACAACATACCCAGGTGGAGCACCAATTAATCGGGTAACAAAGTATTGCTTCACGTACTCAGACATATCAATCCTATTACGAAGTTTTTCATCATCAAAAAACTGTTTTGCAAGAGCCTTAGTAACCTTTATTTTCCCAATATAAGCGAGACCCAAGAACAAGATTGAACCAGTTGGTTACTGAGCCTTTCCCAACCAGTCGGCTAGGCCAATATGTCTTTCTTTCTCCTTGGTTTTGAACCTAGTCACAGGTATACATACTTGAGCTTGAACTCCATTTGATTTCTCTTTATAATCAAGCAAAACATAGTCAGCAGCCAATCTTTTTACTTCAAAATGAACATTCGACATCTTGTATATTCTTTGTGTCATTTCAGTTGCTTCCTCAGCTCCAACTATCGTAGATAATGTGTTCAGAACTGGCTCATATGGACGATAAAAGATATCGATAGTGGTGTTCGAAGTGAATTGTATTGTAACACTTACAAAAATTTTGAAATCGGCTAGTCCTTTTCCAGTTGAGCTGTTTGGAGGAGCCTCTGAAACAAGTACTATGCTTACTTCTGATTGCTCCACAGAATGATTTAGTACAAACTTAATTCCTAAAATGGGCCTGTTAACTTTTCTAAACAACATCAACTGGTCAACAACTCCACCAAAATGACTATCAACATTGCAAGATATCTTCCTATTTCTCATTCCCTGATTCTTTTGCTCATCAACTGAAGAAATTTCATAAAGTTCTCCATATAAACCATGATTTTTGTATATAAGTTTCAAATTCAGATTCCTATATTCATCTTTCTTCTTAGTGACCATGAGGGATGATACTTTAATAGAAGAGCCTTCAACTTAACTAACACAAGCCGAACCACTTCGCCAACCCGATTTCCATTCAAAACCTTTAACGACCATTAACTCAACACTTAATTGCCACTTTTTCTTAGTCTTAAACACATTAAACCTTTTATCTTTTGTAACAGTTTGTAATGCAATTCCATTGTTTTGACTATAACCCATAGCATAGACTTCTCCAATCTTGTTCTCAACAAAATTCCCTGGCCCATGCCCTTTGTAATTGCCTGTGTAATTCTTTTCATTCACTACAACATCATCACCCATATGGTTTTTAGTTTTAGATGTAACAACTCGTTTCTTCTCAGATTCTTTAGCAACATCATCACCCACTTCAATAACGTACATACCTTGATTCAAGGAACTAAATTCCTTTTCCAACATGTTATTTTGAATTACCGGAACCAGTTCATTTTCAAACGCGACATCTTGAATTAAATAAATCATTCCATATTCAATTTCTTTTGAATCCTCACTATTACATGAATCTTGATCAATGGGTTCTTGAATCTCAACCCCATTTTCAGATTCATCAACCGTTTGAATTTCAATTTCATTAAATTCCTCATCATGATTCGTACTAAATGATTGATCTACTGCCTTCTTAAATTCTTTACTGCCAAGGAAAATGGCAAGAAAAGTATCTTGTTTCTTTGCCCTTTCATAGGCATCCTCAAGTCTCTTTGGTAAAAACAACTTAACCCAACCCCCAATTTCAGGTTTAAGACCCCCCATGAATAAACTTGTAGCATAATCCTCTCTTAAAACCACTTTAGAAAGGAGAAAAACAAATGAATTACAATAATCTTGAAATGAACCTTCCTGTTGTAAGTTCCTGATTTCTTCCATAGCTGATGCAGTATTTAGAATTCTTGGTTCTTGATTCTTGGTGTTGAACAAGCTAGGACTCTGTTTTCCCCATTTTGGTGATCCTATCCATTCATCTGAAGTTCTTAAATCCCTCCAAAGTTCATAATCAGTTGGTGGTTTTGAATAATCTGGATTATAGCCACAAAAATGAGCCCTGCCTTCAAATTGTAACCCACCACAAGAACACCTACTGGTTCCACAAATGTGAACCCTGTTCTCCCGTATCAGACCCCCATACAAACACAAGAACACCATTATTATCGTTGTTGTAGAGATTGCTTGCTGAAGTATTCAAGAATACTTAATAACTGCCTTCGATTTTCGTTGTCAAGAACCCGTTGGTGCCCTAATTCTTGAATCGTTTGTTCAATTTCAATCCACACAGATGATTACCCGCTGTCGATTGATTGTTGCCCTAACCCACGGTCAAGAGGACGATAGCTCTGTACCATTGTTACGTATCAAAGTGTTTGATCGATTATTGAGAGAAGAAGAACACAAGAGGGAAGAAGTTTACTCAAATTCATCGATAGTTCATTCTTACTCATCTGATTGTTTAAGTACAATCTAGTTAACCAACAGTTACCGAATAGACCCTAAACTATTTAGCTATTACAATCCTAATCCCTCTACTATACTATTTTGTACGTAATAATCTTGTAGAAATAGATATAAAAGAAGAAGGAAATATAGATGTAAGATATTTATTTCGTAGACTTTTTTATTTCATTTTATTTATAGAACTTGGTATCATGTGAACTTTGTAAAAATATAATTCCCACATAATCTTTTTTTCTACTTGGTATCATATACATACATACATATATATATATATATATATATATATTGTTATCAGATCGACAAACTACTTGGATTTTGAGTGTCCCATCAAGAGTTCCCTAACTTGCCAATTTGACATATAAGTTAAATGTCGATTTGTAACCCAAAATTGATCATTGTCAAGAAGGGAAGGGAATTTTATAACACCAAATTTATACTCCTAAATACCATCTAATAAACTTGCACTTGCATGAATTTAAACCGACACATGTAATATTTGTGGAGGCAATCACAATATCACTAGACCATAAATCCATCTCGGGGAGGTGGACTGGACGAGACTCTAGAGAGTGGTTTAAAAGGGATGGGCTTTTTTAAAGGGGTATGGTCCCAGATCTCGCACCAATATGGCTGCAAGTGACCATTACCCTTATCGAAAACCCCCACCGGCAAGAACTTATCTGTGTACATGCGGGCATGCGCGAACACAGCGGTCGAATCCAATCGGTCAAGTGATGAGAAGACTTACCTTGTGTATGAAAATGGGTGTTACACATAGCGATGCGGCTTAGCACCGCATCCTGTGAACATTTTCGTCACGACATGGGATCTGGACAACAACAACAATCACCACAAGCGGCGATGCGGCCTAGCACCGCATCCCGCACATGTTTTGGCCAGAGCAAGAACGCGGAAACAATAGCAGTTACAGCGAGCAGCGATGCGGCACGGCACTGCATCCTGCCCACAAGGCAAGTGGGCCTGACACCACAGAGCAAGTGGCACCAATGACAGTCGCCTGTCAGCCCACAGGTAAGAAACAGATTGACACCGCAGTAGGACGTGGCTTCACCTCCACAACCGACAAGCCTGACACACCTGCATAGAGGCTGCGCGTTGTCAGTCTAGCCACTCAATTACCCTCCTTCACTCCTCGGCAATAAATACCCATCCCGGACCAGGTTTGAGGTATCGCTTATCAACTCTCTCACTACTACTACTATCACACACTTTGCTTCTCAAGCAAATTACTGATTCTCACGCTGGAGAGTGGTAACAAGGAGCACCACCAACCCCATCCTCCTTGTTACGAGTCACGGTGTGTTTCCCTTGTGAAGGAGACAGATCAGCGGATGATCCAGCCACCGATCCTCTGAAAGAAGGGATTAACCCTACTTAACGAGACCAGTGAATTAACCTCTCTTGGTTAACCACTGTTTCATCATTGGCACCCACCGCTACTCTTAGCACTTTTTTCACATTTTTTTCTTTCTTGAAGATCATGTCTGATCGTCAAAACAATGCTACCGGGGAAAGCCTAAACCCCGCAAACCCAGGGCCTACGGGGACTCTTCCCCCGGCCCAACAAATTGGCCATATTGGCACATCCACACAAGGGGGCATTCCCCCCATGTTCACACCAGATTTCTCACAGTACGCTTCTATGATACCCCCAGGCATGGACCTCCATGCCTAGTATTACCAACAACAAACTATCCTTGCCGCAGCCTACAATAGAGCTTGCGCAGAAGCGCAAATACCCGGAGGTCCCACCCTGGCACCAAACACACATGCGGCTCGTATCTTGCAATACGAGGGTAGGGCACCCACAAACCCGGTCTCCCGAGATAGGCGCGAGGAGCGCGGTTCCTCCAATTGCAGCGTCCGCACGCTCGAAGAGGATGACTCCACATATGGGTCCTGCCGTAGGGGCCCGATACAAAGCCACCTAGGCACGCATGGTGAAAATCGGTGGCAGTCAACACCCCACCGCGGCTCCGACATTAATAGCCGTCTGGGACCACAACCCCACAACGAGGGGCATGATCGCACCGACCCAGACGACCGTACATACTGCGGGGAATCTGACTCGGCTAACAGCCGACTGAGAGGATACAATTACATTCCTCCCACTCAACCTCGCACTACAGACGTCCGCGCTGCAAAGCGCAACCAAGCCCAACCCTACAGGCCAAGGTCCGTTGCCGAAAACTCCAAATTCATATCGGAAATCGCCCATGCCAAACTCACTACAAACAAACTCCCACCCACAATTGGGAAATACAGTGGTTCGTCCGATCCGGTTGACCATATGAACATTTTTACTGGCGCTGGGTGCATGGGCAATTGGGACGAGGCCGCATAGTGCCATTTTTTCCCCCAGACCCTCACTAGATTAGCAAGGGCCTGGTTTGATTCTTTTCTAGTTGGATCGCTGGCTTCATTTGAGCAATTCAATGGACGTCATGAACATCTGGCGCGGAGAACACGAAAGCTTAGAATCTTTCGTTATCCGTTACAATAAAGAATGCCTCGAGATTGGCGGGTAGCAGATCAGATGGCCCGCAACCATTTCATCCGGGCAGTCAAAGACGATGAAATGGTCATGACCATCTCAGGCAAGGAAGGCTTGCCAGAAAAATGGGACGACGTCATGGCGGCGGTCAAGACATACGCCCAAACACAGCTGTGACATATGTGCTTGTAATCATTGTACAAACTTTGAATAGTTCAATTATCAGTAAAACAATGTGTTTTAACCCCAGTGTTTGTTTATTTATGTTTGACATTTTTGCACGTTTTGATTTTGTTCGATTTCAAACCCTATATCGCTTTCTGGAAAGTTATACGCAAACTGATACGTAAATGTAATCAGTTTAACATGACAAACACTCCGGACCATCAACATATGCTTAACATACCTTAAATAACCTTTACACAACCTAGAAATAAGTTTTGAAGGGTTTGGTATGGCAAAATCAAGTTTATTCAATCGCAGGGACTAATTGTGACAAACTGTGAAAGTATGCTGATTCGTATAGTAACGAACATTCCAGAACTTAATCATAAGCTAAACATACCATAAATATCCTTTACATAGCTTAGAAATAGGCTTTGAGGGGTTCGGTATGCGAAAATAAACTTAATTGGTCAAACAGGGACTAAAAGCGTCAAAAAGTGCATAAGTTCGCATTTACGCGCATATCTTACGTTCTGAACATATCCGGACATCCAAAAATTTTTGTAATCATTAAAATATTTTATTTTAGTGATTGGAATGCTAAAATACCATTCGTCGCGCAATTTGGATCGTTTTTCGCGTTCGTTCGAGTTTCGTCGTAATTAACCGAACAACGTGATTGTACGACCAAACGAACCAACATCCGTAATATTTTCAAGCATATTTCATGTTTCCTATACTTAAAATTCATTATTGAGCCTTGAAAATGGGTTAACGGGGTTTAAACGCGTTAAAAATGGCTTAAACGTGCTGTAGGGACCATTCTTGCCATTTTGTGAAACTTTCTGGTTCTGGTTAGTGGTGGCGTAGCACGACCCCAAAGGAGTGATGCTGTGGTGCGACGTGACGGCCTACTTTTGACAGAAAATCCATTTTCAGCAACCAGCTTGAATTTCAGGGTCTTTTATGCAACTTTTTCAATACTTGGAGCTGGTATTTGAGGTCCCATAGTATTCAAAACCATGTGCAACACATGGATGACCAAGATTGATTCTCAAAACACTTGGAATGATCTTGTTAACCCAAACTTACTATAAATAGAAGTGGGGTTTTGAGAGTTCATTGCTCATTTCCATTCAAATCTGATCTTGAAGCTATCCCTCTGGTTGAATGCTTCAAATCTTCTAGTTTTCTTTGTTCTTGATCAAGCTTGGACCCTTTGTAAGTCTCCTTCATGCTTGATTACGCATTTCAAGCATGAAAGTCAAACAGTGTTTGACTTTCTGCTTTGACCATCAATTGGTCAACACAAATTTTGTTTGAACTTTGCAACGTGAGCGTAATCACGACGGGTATAGTCCTTTGTGACTATACCTACTGATTACGACATTGATTAGTCGAAGTGACGAGTCAAAGTTTCGGTCAAAATACGTATTTATGCGTATTTTGCAACGAAACTATTTTCAGGTATCAAAACACTTTGTTTTGATATCAAACTTGTTTTCTAACTTAGTTAAACATGTTTCAACATGTTTAACTCGTCACTTTTAGTCTAGTGCTTGTTTAGGGTCGTAAGTTAAGCGATCTAAACAACTGCTTAGACTTTCGAACCCGACCCATTTGGCCGATCATTAGGATCCGACCAAACATGTTTTGTGAGCATAGTTGTATAGGGAATAACCTTCCGAGGTTATACCTTATGGTCACTTAGTTTACTTAGTTGTATGATAGGTAGTTAATATGCCTTAGGAAAATGACCAAAATGCCCTTTTTGTGCATAACTACATTTTAAGCATATGTAACTTAAATTTTGTCACATAAACTGATTACTAAACATGTTAGGGCATATAATACTTGTCATAGGACTAGTTAGGCTATTCGTTTGCGCTTTTGCGCAAATGACGCGTTAAAGTAGCGTAAGCAACCTAAACGGGTCATAACGGGTCATAAGCACTTAGGTTAGGTTTCGTTTTAGAATATAGGATTTGTTAAACCATATCTTATGAGTTCCAACACTCATTTGGTTTACGAGACCTCATCCTATCCGATCTTCCGATTTAGGTCTGGTTTATTAACGTAGCTACCTATATTAGGTGCCGATTGATTCCGTGATCCTTCTAGCGTTGCTTGATTGTTATTACAAGACTTCTAAGCATTATCAAGTGAGTACATAGTCCCCTCTTTTACTGCTTTCAAATATTTTGGGGTGATTCACATGTGCCTACTTGTTAATTTCATGCTTTCATGACATATACTTACTATGTTCATTAGTACGCATATAGTACATGATTTCATTTTATGCTTTCTATGTATGTTTACTTAGCATGCTAGCACATTAATTTCATAAACGCATTTGTTGCATATGTTTACTCAGCATATGAGCACATTGGTTTACATTACATTTCTGCTGCATATGTTTACTCAGCATATGGGCACAATTGATTTCATGAACATTTCTACTACGTATGTTTACTTAGCATACTTAGTACATGGTTTTTACATGACATGCTTACATTTGGTATTACATTTGGTTTGTTTAACGAAACTAAAGTACGTTCATTAACATTGATCACGCTGCTCGGTAGTATGTAGTGGTACCATAGGACTTGACAACTCCCATTCCTGGAATCCTAGGTTTGTTTGGACGTAAGGAATGACTGAATCCGAAAACATTTTAATAAACTTTTGATTTGTTTAAAGGTTTATTTTACAGTCTCAAGGCTTGAATGTATGCATTTAACATTACCACATAAATGTTTGTATCAGTAAAGCATGGATTTTGCAAAACATAGCTTTTGACTTAAACTACGATTTATATCAAATACATTGTTTTGTACATTTTACTTATGGGGTTGAGTAAATACTTTTATTCACCATACATACATTTTATTACACATTTACATTATACACATGGTTTAAGTTGATACTTTTCGTTTTCCATACATAATGTTTGATTATACCATACATGATTTACATTCGACATTAGACTTTGCTTACACATAAACATTTTGACATTTGTTTAAACAAGACATTTTGGTGGTTATTTGATAAGTGATTTAAATAAGGAGGCGTGTGTAATATGATAAAAGCATGGTGGATACGCCGCTGGTACTTCCTATATATAAGTGCTTTTATGATATTACATATTGTAGCGTTATCTAAATCATTTCAGCAAAGACATGATACATTTTACACAAACTGATTTTCACAAAATATTGGTTTACAAATAACATATCGTATACAAACTCATTTTACTTGGTTATTCAGTTAACCATACACTTTCTTTAATATCATTTGAATTTCATATCGATTTTCTTATGAATTATAAAATAAAACTTTTTACAAGATTCATGACTAACCTTTTGTAAAACACTTCTTTTAACGTACAAGTCATGAATCCCGCTTCAACAAAACCTATGTATCTCACAGACATTTTTATGCTGACGTACCTATTTTCACATGTGTTTTCAGGAGCTGATGCATAGGGTTGATCAACATACACTTAGGCGGACTTGGGCCTTAGTGACAATAAAAGATGCAAGACTAGTTTAATTTATGTTATGTTTTCCTTGTTTTAAGACAATGTAATCAATGTTTAATAAATAAAAAAATCAAACTTTAAATACCATGGTCATGAAACAATAATTCTGACGCTCCACTCCTCGACGTTTCCGCCGCGGTTTGTTGTTTTACGCGGTCGGGGTGTGACAACAGCGGTCTCTTAAACCGCACACTGGCATAGCGCAGCCCCAGACGGAAGGTTAAACCTCCTGCCAGGACACGAAATGCAACAACTAGCGCAATCGGGACACTTGGAATCGTGACAATGATTCCAAACTATACGTCCCGCGTGGATACCAGCCCGACGCAAGGGCAACTATCAATGCCCAACGCGAACATCGGGCATCCAAGAAGGAATCTCGGGACCGCAATTGGACAGAGATCAACAAGATGCCAAGAGACGTCCTCCTTATGGACCCACAATTCTTACAACCGGCCCAACCGATGAAGTCCAAGAAGAACCAAGATCTCAGTCTTTACTGTGAGTATCATAAGGACTCGGGCCACTCAACTAACAACTGCATCAGTCTCCGGTTGGAGATTGAACGAGCCCTAAAAGAGGGAAAGCTGCAACATCTGTTGACAGCCGCGCAGAAGCAAACTAAGCGCATCACCCCCCACGATGAGGGCCCCTCCACGGGAAAAAAACCATGTATGTGACCTCAACCCACATGATCCATGGGGGCCGTGGACGGCCGCGCAAGACGGAAAGAAGGGGGGATAACGAATGGAAAGATGAACAGGTTGTTTTCCCCAAAGTCTGAGCTGGACCGCAAGACAGGCACGCCGTCATCATCACCGGCTACCTAGCTCATTACTGCACGAAGCGTCTCTTTATCGTCACGGGCAGTACCTCTGACATTATCTATGAGCAGTGCTTCAACCAATTCGATTAAGAAGATAAAGATCGGTTGCAGCCGGTAGACTACCCGTTGGCCGGATTCGCTAGGGAAACAGTTTCCCCCTGGGCCAAATCACATTCCCCGTGCGCCTTACCAACGGTAAGCACACGCGGACCGAGGAGATAAACTTCATGGTTTTACCCCACACCTCCCGATACGACGTACTTCTCGGGCGAGAATCCCAGGGTGATTTTAACATGATTACGTCCGTCCCCCACTCTGCCATCAGTTTCCCAACCGAGACGAGGGTTGTGATCATTTATGCCCGCAGAGAGGTAATGTCCATGGACGAACGCATCCGACTAAAACGGCAAGGCTTACCCCCAACACCGAACCAGAAAAACGGGTACTTAACGCAAGGTACCCCAAACAGATGGTGACATTGGGTCATGCCTTGTCTAACAACACCAGAGCGCGCCTGAAGAAACTCCTCTTCAGGAATCAAGACATCTTTGCATGGACACCCGCCGATATGACAGTTGTACCACGCGAAGTTGCACAGCATTTCCTGAATACCCTACCAGGTATCAAGCCGGTGATCCAAGGCCAACGCCACCTTGGATCCGTAAAGAACGAGGCAATGAACGAGCAGGTCAAAGAACTGCTCTCCGTAGGCATCCTGCGGGAGGTCAAATACCAGACATGGCTCTCCAACCCAGTCATGGTCGAAAAAGCGACCGGGGGCTGGCGCATGTGCGTCGACTACAAAGATCTCAACAAAGCCTGCCCCAAAGATTGTTACGCACTTCCGGAGATCGACGAGAAAGTCGATAACCTCGCCCCATTCTGATGGAATTGTTTCCTCGATTGTTATAAAGGCTATCACCAAGTGCAGATGGCAATCAAGGACGAAGAAAAAATGGCATTCCGCACCCCTATGGGGAATTACTGTTACACAAAAATTCCGTTTGGGTTACGCAATGCGGGCGCAACTTATCAAAAGCTGATGAACGACACTTTTGGCGAACAAATCAGCAAGAGTGTCGAAATCTACATGGACGACGTAGTCGTCATGAGCATGGAGGAGGATACCATGCTTAAAGACATCGAAAGAACATTCCAAGCTCTGCGAAGCATCAACATAAAGCTCAATCCAGGGAAATGCTCGTTTGGAATGGAAGAAGTCAAGTTCCTTGGATTCATCGTCACAAAAGATGGATTCAAGGTCAACCCGGAAAAAGTTCAGGCGATCGAGCGCATGGCATCGTCTTCCAAGATGAAGGAAATGCAACGACTAGCCCGCTGGCTAGCCGCGTTAAACAGATTCTTAGCTAACCACGCGGCTAAATCTTTCCCCTTTATCAGTACTCTGCGGAACTACTTAAAAAAGGAATAGTTCCAATGGACCGCAGAGGCAGAAAACGCTTTCCGGGAGATGAAAGAGTGTTTGATCCAACTCCCAACTCTCACCGCACCACGCAAGAAAGAACCACTCATCCTGTACTTGTCCGTCGCAGACAACGCGGTGGGTGCGGTACTCATAGTGGAGCGGGAGGGAGTTCAAACACCCATCTATTATGTCAGCAAAATGCTCAATGATCAAGAGACAAGATACACCATCATGGAGAAGTTGGTACTCGCACTGGTACATGCATCCAGACGGTTACGCCGTTACTTTGTAGATCACGTCATCACCGTGTTAACCAACTACAGGATCGAGCAAATCCTCTCCAAACCCGAAATCTCTGGGAGACTGGAAAAATGGGCCATCGAACTAGGTGCACACACATTGATCTACAAACCGCGTCCAGCAATCAAAGGCCAGATTTTAGCTGATTTCGCCACGGAAGTACAAACGAATCGCATTCAAGAATGCGAAGACGAACAAAACCCTACACGTCCACTGTCCTCATCAGACATCTGGGCACTATACAATATACACAGATGGTGCAACCAACGAGGACGGCGCAGGTGCAGGTCTGCGACTCGTAAGCCCTGATGGTCAAGAGCTTACTTATGCCATCCGCCTCGATTTCAAACGTACAAAATAACGAGGCGGAATGCGAATCTTTACAAGCAGGACTGCGCCTGGCAGTCAAGCTCGGCGTCCAACACTTGGAAGCACACGTCGACTCATTACTAGTTGCAGGGCAAGTCCGCGGCGATTATGCCGCAAAGGGGATATCATGATCCTCTAACTCGAGCAAGCCATGCAACTGAAACCACGATTCACCTCCTTCAGTATTCTCCATATCAATAGGAGTGAGAACAAACCCGCAGATGCACTTTCAAAACTCACATCCACCAGCTTCCAACATCTGGCAAAGGAGATACGTATTGAGATCCTGCAAAATCCCTCAGTACCCCTGCGCCAAGTTAACGTCATCCAATACGGTACAACGTCCTGGATGACGCCATTTATTGCATACTTGCAATCAGGTGTTACCCCCGAAAGTAAAGCAGAGGCACGCAAGCTACAATACAAGGCGTGCCATTATCAGATGGGGGATGGTATTTTATACCGCAAATCATACCTGGGGCCACTCCTACGATGCGTCGACCCTCAAGATGCCACGTATCTTATCAGAGAGATACACGACGGAATATGTGGCATACACGCGGGCCCACGCATGGTAATGGCCAAAATCATGAACGCTGGGTATTACTGGCCCGGCATGCACCTGGACGCGGTTAAAGTCTTGCACAAGTGTTTTAATTGTCAACGACACGCACCAAAAACCTTACGTCCAAAGAACAATCTGATCCCTGTTACCACCGCATGGCCTTTCCAAAACTGGGCAATTGACGTGGTGGGATCCTTTCCAGACGCACCAGGTGCGGTAAAATTTATCATAGTGGCTGTCGACTATTTCACCAAATGGGTAGAAGCAAAACCGCCAGCCTCTACCACCGCTATGATAACAAGGAAGTTTGTCTGGGAACACATCATCTGCCGTTTCAGTTTACCAATGTGCATCGTAACCGATAACGGCACCAATTTCGCTCCCAAAGATTTCCAAAACTGGCTAAAGGAACTAAACATTGAACACGTCTTCTCCTCAGTGGCACATCCGCAAGGGAATGGCCAAGTCGAGAGCACAAATAAAAGTTTAGTCGAAGGCATAAAGGCATGATTGGGAACAGCCAGACGCGGCTGGTTCGATAAACTCCCAAGCATCCTATGGGCTCATAGGACTAACCCAAAGACAAGTCATGGTGAGACACCCTTCAGCCTAGTCTATGGCTCTGAGGCAGTGATCCCCGCTGAGATGGGTCTCCCTTCACCTCGAATGTTAGCTGTCAACAAAATTGACAACAGCGACGAGCGTAGGCTTGACTTGGACCTCTTGGAAGAAAGGCGTGAAAACGCAGCAATCAACGAGGCTAAGTACAAAATAAAACTTGAAAAATACTACAACGAGCGCTCCCGCATCTGCACATTCAACCCGGGAGACTATATCCTTCGCGACAATGAGGCCTCTAACGCAGAACGCCCAGGGAAACTTGCCCCTAAATGGGAAGGACCCTATCTCATTCAAGAGGTTTTGGGCAAAGGCGCATACAAACTGCAAACGTTAGAAGGAGAACCTATCGTAAGAACATGGAATGCACAGCAACTTCGACGCTGTTACATGTAAGCTACGTTTACATTTTCCATGTAACCTACTGGCCCGCAGGCCATTTGTCAATAAATAAATGAACAATTTAATGCAATATTATTTATCCATTCTATTACAAATGTGTGTTCCACTTTGCGGTATATGCAAAAACAGATTGGCAAAATCTTCATTCGCGATACCCACACAAAGTGGTGACCACACACAAATATTGTAATAGGCCAGCAAAGGCAAAACTTCAATATCTATCCGGTCGGATACGCACACGCAGTTTTTACAAAACCTAATAACAATTCCTAAGCCCTAACGGGATAAAAACGGGAATTGACTACTACTTACATGACAAGGGTGTACAGTGTACTCAACCGCGCTTTACAGCCAAAAGAGTCATTCATATACTTGCATATCACCTAGGCATGCAAAGGGCGAACTATGACTTAGTATTATTTACATGTGCCTGAAACATTGGCCTTAAATAACACTATTTCACCCGCGCTCACACAAAGATAAAGTAAATATTCTTTACTTATACACTTTGAGCCACACAAACTTACATATCACCTAGACATGCAAATGACAATCTTGGACTTAATGTTATTTACAAAGCCTTAAGCATTGGTTTTATAAAACATTATCTCCAATACGTCCGAAAACAAAAAGTGACAGCAATTGTACACATTGAGCAAAAGAATAGATTATATATCCAAAAGACTTCAACACCCATGCGGTGCAAGGAATTAGTACATGTGTTTTTCAACAATTTACATCAAAAAGGCAGTCAAACAAGGCATGCTGGCCATCCTAATCTGCTTTTGTACCACTGGTGCCAGCATCATTCTTCTCACAACCAGCGATTTCCTCCTCCTCCGGTTGGTCATACAACAGCCACAAACGGTCAACCTAATCGTCCGCCTCCAAACATTTCTCAATATCTTCATGGCGGAAATGGACAAGTTATTGTATGCATCAACCGCTGCGATATAAGCAGCTTCAGTATCTACTCCATGGAACCCGGATCTTTCATTAGTGAATCTGCTCTTAAAAAAGGGGTTCACATGGGTAAGACACTCGTTGTAACCAGCCTTAAACCCAGCCTGCCACGCACGATCCTTGAGCTCATTAACGGCAGTCGCGTTCTCAGGCGCGTCAAGAATGGTTCCTACAATCTGCAAAAATACAAGTGACAAGGTTAACAAAGGCAAACCTAAGGAACCGAAAGGCACCAGGTACTTACATGCCCAATACCGTGGTCACACATCCAATCATGATCTGCCTTAAGCTGATTAAGAGAGGTAGTCAAACCATCTCTAACCTCCACAGCCTCCCTTGCCAGCGCTTCAGCTTCACTCGAGCGGGCAGTGACCTCTTCAAGGATGGTCACCCGGTTCTACATTTCCACCTATCAACAACAAAAGCAGACAATCAAATTACACCTAAGAAACAAGGAAACAACTCAACTATCGTCACAGTCCATACCTTGAGTTCCTCAACAGCTTTATTTAGCTTGGTACGGTCAGCATCCGCCTCTTCAAGCACCTTGGGAGCACGTGCCTCCGCTTCTTTGGCCACCGCCTCAGCCGCGGCCTTCTCCTTCATCAAAGAAGCATTCGCCGCCTTGAGATTGGTCAACTCCTGATGAACACGGAACAATTTTTCATTCTCTCTAGCACAAGCTTCCCTCCAACCCTTGCGTTCATCAGAAAGCAGTTTTGTAAGAGAACAAACCTGTTTAAGGCCAGCGGTTGCAGCCCAAGTCTCAGTCTGCTTCAGCTTCTCAAAAACAGCTCTATCTTTTTTCAACCGCTCCACACCCTCCCAAGCAGCCTTTATCATCGCCTCAGCTTCAGCCCGCAGCCGAATGGTTTCCTCCTCTCTACGACCCAAGGCATGGTAATCTTACATAATTGCATTCGCAATTATGGAACTTCCAACAAGCATGGAAGACAACTGATTTATCCGGTTCTCATGCGGCAAACCACGAGCCCGAAGAGTCTCAAAAGGGGTACCCAAACCCCCCAAAATCTCCCTGCAAGCTAAGGGATCATTCGAAATGTCATCCCCTTGCATAACATTCCAAGGGGGCGGTGGTAATCCAAACCCCGGTCTACCGCATAAGAGCGGTAATAAAACTCCAATTCAGTCTCGCCAGGCTGAATGGAAGGGTGATCTTCAACCCCCGTGCCCGCGGCAGTAGAACCGAATGGCTGCTCCGCAACGGGAGACTTCGGTTTCTCAGCAACAGGGGACTTCGGTTTTTCACCCCCCAAACCTTCAGCATCATGCGGATCAATTAAATTGTTGGACGAATCCAACGTATCAGCAATGATTTCAACCGCGAGTTTCTTCGCGGTATCCTCTGCACGAACATATGGCGGAGTTACCATCTCAATAGAAGGACTTCTCCTATCGTCCTTCTGAACTTTCACGTCCACCGCTTTCGGAGAAGACGGAGGAGTGGCAAACAAATGAACCGGTTCTTCCCGGGTTTCTACACAAAATAAAGAACATTTATCAATTACAACTGGGACAACAACACTTGTAACAATAATCTATCAACTTACCAGTTGTAACCGTAGGTGTTGCCTTCGGGGTCGCGGTCCCCCGAGTTCTTCTCAGCTTAGGAGCTTTTCGCTCACCAGCAATAGGGGCATCTCCTTTCCTCTTCTTATCATCAACAGGCTTGACACCCACTGATGCTCCGCCCGCAGCCGTGTCACCACCTAGAACACCCAAACCCTCAAGGGTGTCAAACACTACCACATAATCGTCGTATTTGCGTAAACGAGTTCAAGAGATACCTGCTACCTCAGGCACCAAAGGAGGAACAACAACCGGTTGATGCGGTTTCTTCGGTTTGTGAAACCGCCTATCGCCCATCTTTTGCACGGGCTGTTTGGGAACACCCGCGGCAGCAGGGTCTCCTAGGGCCCCCAGATCTCCTGCATGTTTCCATCCAAAAACAATCATCAAGGACAGGTTGTCAAAAAAAAAAACAAAGGAGGAATAAATCAGTATACCTTTACCTTGCGGCAGCTCCGCCTGCAGCGCATCCCGTTCAGGAAACCGAAAATTGTCACGAATGGTGCGGTTGAACTCTTCCTCGCGATCCTCACAAGCAACTACCGCCACTTCACCTTTGAAGTCCGGGCAAAACATTCTCCAGAGTGGAGCATCCTCTGGCAATACATTTATAAAAACTCAGTAACAAAAACAGGAAAGTAAAAACCCGCACAGGAAAAGAGACACTTACCACCACTTTTTTCCCGCACTACAGGCCGCGCTTTCCTGCTCATCCTACCTAACATCATCCACAACTTCTTATTATCCAGCTTCACCTAACCAATGATCTGCAGGTCTGGGAACCAATCCACAGTATCTGCTCTGGGGACACTAATGTTCTCCGTATGATCGTGTCTGTTATGTTTCTAAACTACAAATTTGCAGTAATAGCAGTAGCTTTAATGTAGAAGAACTTTGTCTTCCACTTCGTCATGCCCTTCGGAGGGACCATCAGCTTGGGGATATGATCTCGTTGACGGGAAGAGTAAAACCCCATCGACACAGACAACTGATAAAACCGCCGGAAATCTCCGACGGTGGGTTCTATACCAAAAGCACGAAACGTGTACTCAAAATTTCGAACTCGAATCATCCCAAACGGACTGAGTTGAGAAATATGGAGTTTATACCACTCCAATACTTCAGCCACAAAAACAGTCAACGACAACCAGAGATTACAGACTCCGAAAAAATCAGCAAATATGGTGACATGCCCCGCCGGAGCATCACCGGCGGTGTCACCTTATTGTGGATAGATAGCCCCATACTCTAGTGGCATCTGAATATCCTTCATAAGCACCTCGAACGACGACCTTGACCATTTAAGAACCGGAAAATTGTCGCCCGGAACATCACCTTCAGCCTCCTCCTCTGCCGCCACCGGCGACGATGGTTCAGGGTTTTCACCCGAAGTAGAATGTGGGTTTGATGGTTCACCCATTAGGAAGCAGAAGAAAGAAAATGTCAGTTGAGTTCAGAAACTCAGAAATCTCACCGGAAAATCTAAGGGTTTTAACGGAGAAGACGAAGGAACTAAACTCTCTCTCACCGGAATTTTTTTGAAATTTCTAACAAGTGAGGGGAAACCCCAAACGGTTTCCCCTTTTATACTCATCAAAATAAATGCATCACAAAAACCGAAACTTCGTGCAAAAAAGGAATGAGTTATGCGTCGCCACGTGTACAGCGACGGTTTCTCTGACGGTTACCACGCGCGTGTGGCCGCCCACGCGCCTGACAAAAGGGACTTTTGCACTTCTGCTACAGTGCATTAATTACCTTGGGCAGTGCAAACATCCTTTCATTTCAGCACATGCCAGGCAAATCCCACCAACCTCTACCAACCCACACGTGTGGTCTACCACGTGTACAACAAGCAAAAAATGACGACAACATTCAAGTAAGCGGCATGGGGTTTCTCTGGTATTCCGCACCATAACCCAAACCGCATGTCGTTTTTTACATGCCTCTCAAAAAAGGAAAATATATATATATACACTATGTAAAGGGGGATAAACAATACCTTCATATATCCACACCCACACGTGGAATATGCGGAGATGACACACACGAGCCCGCACAGGTGTGTCAGATACTCAGAACCAGCATTGTTCTTTGGACTGCGAAAACTGCTTCTCAGGAACAGCCAAACCGCATTACCTTAAAGCTTCTTCAAGCTTCAAATCCCTCGTGTCAGATTCACAACCACAGAGGGGACGCAAACAGCTTCTCCATAGGGAAAAGGATAAGTATGATGAGCGACCACACATCATCAACCCTGACTCCTGATCCTTCAAGAGCTACATCAAAGCGTAACACTCTTTTAAAGTGAGTCTTCTGTTACAAACCGCAGACACTCATGAGTCGCTACGGCGGAACGTAACTACGCGAATGGTAGATACGGAAGAGCCATGACTAACTCATCACACGGACGAGCAAAGTTACTTCAAGGAAAACTACTCTACAACTCCGCGTGAGGGAAAGTGGCTATAGAACGAATGCGGACGAGTTCCACCCAGATTCCTAACCATCCGCGGTAATCTCATTGAGCAACAAGCCAAGAAATAGTGGTAACAACTCTGCTTATGACTTTGTTTGCCCACCTATGGACTGCAAAGAATAAACAATGGTGGGCACTAACATGCCTATGACCATATTTATTTACCCATAGTTCATGTGAACGATTCACATTGTTCGACCAAACACGGCCAACAATGACGCAAACTCCCTCACAGTGTTCAACCAAACATGGCCAACAATACAGGGGAATGAGGTAACCGCAAAGAACGTGTGGTTACTTGAGAGCTAAACTGGAAGAAAACGAACACCCCACAAAATAGGGATCATCGTTCCATGTCCAGTTGATGAATAATAAAGTGACACCAAGGCACTGAAGCATTGCATTCGCAACCGCAGAGGTTACAACTAGAGTTGCGGACACTGACATCTTCAGTCCCCGTCTCAAAGGTTGGTTCGGCACACCAGCAGGTGGCTACTAACCCTGATGACATCAGAAAAAGATAGACCATACTACCGGATCAAAATTCTAGGCTGATAATTCCGCATCAGACGGAACATACTCACCGGTACAGAAGAGACGTCACACGACTCTACCAGATCCCCAGCTTGATTTACTTGAAGCAGGAGCCATCGATCTGGCCTAGAATTTTCTCCAACTTCCAAAGTACCCATCCGACCTCATAGTCCAGTATTCCTCCCACATGCAACTTGCATGAGAAAACAACACTAGACTAGGGGGACTTGAAGGGGTATGGTCCCAGATCTCGCACCAACATGGCTGCGAGTGACCATTACCCTTATAAAAAACCCCCACTGGCAAGAACTTATCTGTGTCTGTGCGGGCACGCGCGAACACAGCGGTCGAATCTAATCGGTCAAGTGATGAGAAGACTTACCTTGTGTATGAAAATGGGTGTTACACATAGCGATACGGCTTAGCACCGCATCCTGTGAACATTTTCGTCACAACAAGGGATCTGGACAACAACAACAGTCATAACAAGCGGCGATGCGGCCTAGCACCGCATCCCGCACATGTTTTGGCCAGAGCAAGAACGCAGAAACAACAGCAGATACCGCGAGCAGTGATGCGACACGGCACCGCATCCTACCCACAATGCAAGTGGGACTGACACCACAGAGCAAGTGGCACCAATGACAGTCGCCTGTCAGCCCACACTTAAGCAACAGTCTGACACTGCAGTAGGACGTGGCTTCACCTCCACAACCGACAAGCCTGACACACCTGCATAGGGGCTGCGCGTTGTCAGTCTAGCCACTCAATTACCCTCCTTCACTCCTCGACTATAAATACCCATCCCGGACCAGGTTTGAGGTATCGCTTATCAACTCTCTCACTACTACTACTATCACACACTTTGCTTCTCAAGCAAATTACTGATTCTCACTCTGGAGAGTGGTAACAAGGAGCACCATCCACCCCATCCTCCTTGTTATGAGTCACGGTGTCTTTCCCTTGTACAGGAGAGAGATCAGCGGACGATCCAGCCACTGATCCTCAGAAAGAAGGGATTAACCCTACTTAACGAGACTAGTGAATTAACCTCTCTTGGTTAACCACTGTTTCATCAGGTCTTGAGGCTAGTGCTGCACTAAACTAGATTATGGGTCAAACCGGATCGCTTCTAAAGTCGGTTCGCACTTGGTCAAATGAAGTCGAAACCAGATAATTGACTTTTTAACGTAAGTTAATGTCAAGAAACAAATATGTTCCGTGCAAGTGAGTAAGGAAAACCAAAGGTATAATTTTCAAAAAGTTAAAGGCAAAATCGTGATCTGACCATGACCATCCATGTAATCAACATCTAATTCCAATTGTTCATAACCATGTAGTTACAGTTTTAAACTATCGAAAATGAATTACTCTAACCATAATTCTCAATATTTATCCATCCGGCCCACAATAACTTGACAATGACATACTTATTATGTACCTTCTTAAATACATCTCTATTATTATTGTAAACTTTCTCAAATAAATTTCTATAATCCACAAATCTAAGGGGTTGTTTGGTTGACAGGAATTCATAGGATTTCAAGGGAATTGGAATTTAAATTCCATTCCTTTGTGTGTTTGGTTGGACAAATTAGTTGAAGGGAATTGGATTTTAATTCCAACATTTAATGGAATTCAGATTCCTTCTAAATTTCAAAGGAAAGTTTACAATACCACGAGAATGTTTTCAAAGTTACGAAAATAACCCCGGGTTCGCCTCTTTCATTTTTGTCTAGGGTTTCAGCCTCCTTCATCGCTTCAGATCTCGATCTCTCCTCTCTAGGGTTTCATTCTCTTTCATCTCTGAGATCTCGATCTTCAATAGCAAGATCTTCATCGCTGGTATAGGGTTTGCGGATCTCCTCCATCGAGTTCATCTTCAAACTTTTGCAAAATTTCAACGAAATCATCCGATAAATAGGTTAGAATTAAACGCAGTTCATTTCCATTTTGTTTTGTGTATATGATTAGTATTTCTTCTGGTGTATGTTTGGTTTAGGGCTTCATAACTATTTCATTTTATTGATTCAATCACTTTGTTTAGAATATTGATGAAATTAGGACTAGAATCCGAAATTCAGAACTGGCCTGTGTAAATTGATGATCGAATGTGTTAAATTGATGCCTGTAATGTGTGTTTTATCATGTGTTTGAATCTGAACTGACCTGTGTAAATTGGGGTTACATGGTTAACGTTTATTCTGATTGGAATTGTGGTTCCTATTGTTAGGCGGGTTCTAATGCCCACCAACTGTTTGAAATGTGACCTCTATTAAGTTCAAGGCATTCAGCTTGTTGTTGTGTCTTCACATGCTTCTTTTTTTAAACTAAACCCTAGCATGGAGTTATTTATCGGAATCTGCACAGAAAGTCCTCTCCATGGCCTCCTCTATACTTGTACACGTCCCATTCAAACACAAATTCAAATTGGATGCCCCTCCTCCTTTAATAAGATTCCCTTACACCACAAATTCGTGATACATGGAGGTTTGGCATTCATGTAACGGTCTCCTCCTGTGTAACAACCGCCCTGATAGGTTATATGTATACAATGCAACCATAAATCAGTGTAAGTTGCTTCCCATGCCCTATGTTTTGATACCAAATCGAGCCCTTAAAGCTTTGGCAATAGCTTTCGACCCTACAATCTCATGACACTACAAGCTTGTCTACTCTCGCGAAGATCTTACCAAGCTCGGTAAGCGTATTTATGTAGAGATCTACTTGTCAGAAACAGGCGTTTGGAGGGCTTGTGAGCGGACTTTTAGGCTTGTATCTTTTGTAGCCTTTGATAGAAATGTGGTTTACTGGCGCGGTGCCATCCATTAGTTCTCGCGTCTTCATGTTTATCATTTTAGTTTGGATGATGCAAACTTTATACATGTGCAAGACCATACGGCGTTGTATGGCGGTGCTTGTGATAGGTTAGTCGTCTCGCGTGATTGCTTGCTCATTGCTAGGATGCTCCAGCCCCTGCTGATGAATGTTTATAAGATGAACAAGAATGGCGACTACCGTTCTGGATGGTATGTCAAGTACCATGTTAATCTTGAATATGCTTCTGCTGCTGATGCCTTTTGTATCAATCACTCAAGTTTTTTGGTATTGATTAATTTGTATTTTAAGTTCCCAACACCTTAAACTTATGCAATCCCTTCATAAGTTTGCAGCTTTTTTGTAATAACAACTAACCAGTTAACTGAAAAAGAGGCCTAAACAGTACCTTACCTTTGTTTTTACCACTACAGCCAATCCAAATTGTTTTTACTACTGCAGCCAATCCAGATTTAAATTATTATTATTATACCTATATATAATAATATTATTATTATGATTATGATTTTGATTTCCAGAATGTACTTGAATTGCTCCACAAAATTTCGATAAATAATTCCGCGCTAGTGTCTTTTGCATACTGTGTACTTTTTATGATCAAATCAAACCCATGTTAATGTTGGATATTTTTGTGCTATTTTATTAGCGAATAGTGTCATGAGTAAATCAAACTCATGATGAATTTGGTCTCAACCCCTGGCCCCTATCTCCTGGGATCGGGCGGACGCGAACTCAGATTAAGTGGTGTATCATTGGTTTATCATTATTTGGCAGCGGAAATTTCATCAGGACCGTAGTTAGGAAATATTTTATCAGAGTGAAATACCACGTTTTTATATTAATAAACACCTGGGTAAAACCCAAGTTTCTATTACAAACATGTTTATAGGGATAAACCCTAATCTATTGAATTTAAAACATCGTCTTTATGTAGGTAACTTTTATAGCCACATTTTCCAAGCCTTCAGTGCTCTCCAGCTGGCTTCTAATTGGCTTTCACATTTTGTTACCTGAAACGCGTTTTAAAAACATTTGTCAGTGGGAAATACTGGTGAGTGAAGCCCAGTTTAATCAAGAAGCATTTTATCTTTTAACGGTATTGAGAGCAATTGCAATGTTTATATCTACACAATTACTCATTCAGTATTGTCAATCCTGACTGGTGGGTCATATTACACATTGGCTATCTCGTTGTCCAATGGTAACGTGTTCCACATTTTGTATACAAAACCCCAACATACCGGCAGTAATTGAAGAACTACAAAGACTCAATCACTGCTAATCACATTGTAAATTATTTAAGGTTTTGTAAAAATAGTTTGTAAAAAGGTTCACAAAAAGGAGATTACTCACATTGGTTGTTTAGACTTTTCCTGGTGGTTTCCTTGTTAAAATCTATTAATTAAACAATGCACACGTGTTAGTATAATAACCCAATATTTACATTAGTTAAACCCTCCCCGAGACAGAACTCCAACGACTACGTCGGGTAGAGCCTCGACAGCCGTTACGGAGCACTAGATCAATCGGGCAACGTATCTAATACGTAACCGGGGGTTATGATACTTACAACGAGGCAGAACTTCGTTATTTAGGGGGGTATTATTCCCGGGAATTATATATACTATGCAGAAATTTAAGAGAGAAAGTCGAGATTTGAACGGTTGAAATGAACTGTTGCGGGCCTCCATTTATAGTTCTGGTCGACCAGGTTCTCGCGGGTCGCGTAAACAGAAGGCAAGGCCTTCGCGGCCTGCGACATAGGGGTGTAGGGCCTAACTTTGCTTATTCATCGGATGTAGCTTTAACACGAGTGAGCCACATGGCAGCTCAGGGGGCTGCCTGGTGGGTTGGCTGTCGCGGCCTGCGTAGCCTGAAGGCAAAGCCTTCGCGGCCCGCGAGCGCCCCTTAAAACTTGCTTTTATTTTATTTTTATGGAATTAAAGGTATTTAGGGCCATTTCTCGTATACGGGGTATATTTTAGGACGTGTATGGACATTCTAAATATATTAGGGGTGTCGGAAAATAATTTAGGAGGGTTGTTATATCCTCCCCACCTTGTTTTAGAACTCGTCCTCGAGGTCTACTGGAACAGGTGTGGATATTTCCTTTGCATCTTTGATTCAAGCTCCCAAGTGTACTCTGATCCTCTCTTGGAATCACATTTTACTTTGACTAATACTAATCTCTTGTGTTTAAGATTCTTGACTTTCCTGTCTTCAATTCGTAGGGGCTTTTCTACGAATTTAAGCTTCTCATTTATCTCTATGTCCTTAAGAGGTACCACTAATGTTTCATTGGCTAAACACTCTTTGAGATTACATACATGAAATACATCATGTATTCCTACCATCTCCTCTGGCAGTTGTAGCTGATAAGCAACTGGTCCTATTCTTAAATATTTGCTTAAGGATTCTAAAGGCTTCTTCTTGTTTTGGTCCACATCCAAACTTAATGGACTTACAAGTTAATTTTGTTAACGGAATGGCTATTCTAGAAAAATCTCAGACGAATCTTCTATAATAACCGGCTAGTCCTATAAAACTTCTAACCTCTGTTGGTAATTCAGGGGTTTTCCATTTAGTAATCGCCTCAATCTTTGTGGGATTCACATGAATTCCTTCATGATTGACTAAATGTCCAAGAAATTGCACTTCCTCTAACCAAAACTCACACTTTGAAAATTTAGCATAAAGCTTTTCTTTTCTTAGCAATTTTAGAAGTCCATGCAGGTGCGCTGGATGTTCCTCTTTACTTTTAGAATAAATAAGAATATCATCTATAAAGACAATTATGAATTTATCCAAATATGGCTTACATATTCGGTTCATCATGTCCATAAATGCGGCTGGGGTATTAGTTAAACCAAATGGCATGATAGTAAATTCATAATGGCCATACCTTGTTCTGAAAACGGTCTTCGGAATGTCCTCTTCCTATACCTTTAATTGATGATATCCTGAACGTAGGTCGATTTTAGAAAAGAATCGAGCTCCTTGCAATTGATCAAACAGATCATCGATTCTCGGTAATGGGTACCGATTTTTAATCGTGACTTTATTCAGTTCACGGCAATCAATGCACATACGCATTGACCCGTCTTTCTTTTTAACGAATAAGATCGGTGCTCCCCAAGGAAATGAACTTGGCTGTATAAATCCTTTTTCCAAGAGTTCGTCTAACTGCTTCTTTAACTCTTGCATTTCCGCGGGTGCCAAACGATAAGGTGATTTGGCAATCGGTGTTGTTCCTGGTAACATATGAATTCTGAACTCGACTTCTCTATCCGGTGGTAGCCTTGGTAATTCTTCTGGAAATACATCTGAAAATTGAGATACTACAGGGATATATTTTAATTCCTTTCCTTTAGTGTGAATGATTATGGAAATCATATACACTAATGATCATTTCCTAGCATAACTTGCAGTTTTCATCACAGAGATGAATTTTGTAGGTCTAGTTCGCTTATATCCTTTAATTGTGATCTTTTCACCTTTTGGTGAATTCACTTGTATTGACTTTTGATCACATAAAATACTGGCTTTATTGGCTATTAACCAATCCATTCCTAATACAATATCAAATCCTGCCAGATTCATTGGGTAAAGGTTTGCAATAAACTTTTGATTTAAAAATTCTATTCTTGCTCCCTGCAAGATTTCGGTAATCTTAATGGTTTCTCCATTTGCTGTTTCTACTAAACATTCTTGTTGGAGTTTAGTTGATGGTTGATTGAGAAGTTTGCAAAATGAAGTATTAATAAAATTTTGGTTCGCACCAGAGTCAAATAATACTTTGGCAAAAACATCATTAACTAAAAATGTACCGACAATCATGTCCGGAATCATTTTGGCTACTTCCGCAGTCAGAACAAATGCTCTAGCATTCTTAGTAGTCTTGTTGTTTGTGGCTGGAGCTAATTTCGGACAATTTGGCTTGATATGACCTTGTTCCCCGCAATTGAAGCATATCTTATTGTTGGGTTTCTTCCTGCAGTCTTCCTCCTTGTGTCCAGATATTTTGCAAAAATTACAGTATATGGAGCATCTCCCAGAATGCTTTCTTTTGCAATACTTGTAGTAAGGTGCAGAAGTAGAACCTACATTATTCCCACAGTTGGAATTAGCGTAGCGAAATTCCTGGGTAAGCTTTTGAGCTAGGTTCTTCCTCTGGTTTTCTTCTTGGGTATGTACCAGTTCATATGTCAAGGTATTTGCTAGTTCTACTGCCTCTTCTATGGTTTGTGGTCTAGCCCCCTTGACTACATGCCTAATTTCACTGATTAATCCCCAGATGTAATGGGAGATTAACACTGGTTCAGGTGATGCTAAGATTGGCACTATTCTGGCATATTCAAAGAATGTAGTAGTGTAACCCTTACTATCTACTCCAGTCATTCTTAGGTTTAAGAATTTATTTGCTATATGTTCCTTTTCATTAGGAGGACAGAATTTCCTTTCTATCGTATTCTTAAAATCGTTCCATTCCATACTATAGACCCTGTCACTTCCTCTAGACTGGAGAATTGTGTTCCACCATTCTAGAGCTGCATTTTTAAATAAATTGGAAAAAAAAATTATTTTATATCCTTCTGCGCACTTGCTTATTTTTAAGACTGCCTCAGTCTGTTCTATCTAGCGTAGAGCTGTAATGGCCCCTTCATTGCCAGAGAATTCTATTGGTTTGCAGGACCATAATTCTTTGTAAGAACAACCATAAGACATGGTTCTTCTTCTTTTTGGAATTGGCATTTGAAAAATGGGTCCATTGTGCACGCTGTATGATGTGTGCGGTGTTATATAGCTTTTAATGTATATTTTAAGCCCTTTTTAACACTTCAGTCAAGTTTTAAATTTATAAAACATGATATTTTACTAACACTAAGCACACATATGGGCAAGTGCACCCATCGTGAGCGTAGTATAGCGTTGCTAAGATATCGAGGTCGTCCAAGGACAAAAGAGCTTTTAGTACCGACTTATCCTCAACGTCTAATCAAATCAAAAATTTAGAAAAAGGTTTTAAATATGAAAAATAAAAACTAAAAATGCTGAAAATAAAAATAAAAATAAAATAAAACAGATAGACGAGATGAAACACTTGGATCCGACTCGCCTTTAGTGTAACCTTTGATGTTTTCCGCACTTTTGCACTTTTTAAGAGATTATCTTAGTTATAGTAGTAGGCCCCTCTTTTGAAGGTGACGTTACCCTCAACCCAGTAGTTTGAGTCAGCAAGGATACAATCCTAAAGGGTTGGAATATTGGAAGATAATTAATTAAGTTATTAAAGCGAAATGTGGTAGGCCCCTCTTTTGAAGGTGACATTACCCTCGGCTAAGTGGTTTGAGTCAGCAGGGATACAATCCCAAGTAGCCGGGTTAATGTATTAATAGTAGTTTACATATGAGGGGATCAAGCCATTCGCACCCCCGCCATCCAATACCAATGGGTATTGAAGGAGGTCCTAGTAAGCTTGACGCAGGTCCTTGCAGGATCTATACACTAAACAAGGAAAGAACCTTACCAAACCATTCCCTTAACCCCCGACCAGGTAGCCAACATATCTCCATATAGACCGTGGAGATATGAATGGTGTAAATCTTTTATTTTATATAGACAGTAAAATAATGCCAAGACACCACGGACAAATGATAAGGAAGTTTCACCTTCAACATAAGAAACTAGTTATTAAAGTCATTAATACAAAACCAAATAAAAAGTGCGAAAAGATTAAAAAACAAAAGTATTACACTAAATGCTTGTCTTCACCAAGTGATGTAAGAGACTTAGGCAAACATGGCCTTTGATTGTCAAAAACTCTTACTATCAATCTTGGATCCCGAGACTACTACACACACTCTATGATGGATGATGGTGGTGGATGTGGGTGTTGTGATGGTGGTGGAGTGTGGGTGAAGTGGGAGAGAGGTGGTTTGTCAAGGGATGCCTTTGAAATGAACCAAGCACCCCTATTTATAGCCTGCACAGAAGCCCGGACACGGCCCCGTGTCCAGTGGGCATGGCCCCGTGTCCATCCACTTTCTCTTTCTTCATTTAATGCAGTTTGTCTGTATTAGTTGACCACGCCCCCGTGTCCGCGGGGCACCACCCCGTGTGCAGTAGCGTATCTGTACTATCAAGATTTTCTTGGATTCTGCGAATCTTAGCGTTGACCACGGCCGTGTGGAGCTGGGCACGCCCCCGTGTTGGGAAATAGAAGCTTCTACGCTTTTGTCTTTTCTGCAGACGCTTGGGCATGACCCAGTGTCCGCTGGGCACGGGGCGTGTTCAGCCTTCTGATGTTTTGTTTTTGCTTGGGAAGATGCTGTCGAGGGGTCAGGCATGCCACGTTTATTCCTTTTCTTATATTTGTGTTAGATTTAGCTGCATTTTTGCTTCTTTTGTTCGTTTACGCTCATTTATCCCTGAAAATACAAAAGGAAGACAAAAGCACACTTTTCCAACATTAGTACTAAAAAAGGGTTAGTTTTATGCCTTATTTGATGTAATTTATATGTTGCATTTTACACACATCACTGTAACTAAGTTCAGTATGGGTTCGCTTACTCCCATTATCACTTTTATTGTTATTTTCCGCGTCCCTAACATTTTGGATCACAGCTGGCATGGCATCTCTAATTCCTTGGGTTATAATGTGTCGAATTTCACTGTTATTTATTTGATTTTCATTATTCTGGTTTTCCGGATTTGCAGCGTCGGCCATCTGGATTTTAAACAATTACCAAGTATTAATATCGCATGAAAATATCCAATGCAACAATCACACAACAAGCATGTTGATCCAAAATCGTCGAACATTGCGACTTTACTCTATTTTATATTATGCATCTATTACAAACATAACTGGGAATTAAAATACAATACTAGTATGCATCACTAACCACAAGATGGTCTATACTACAATAGATATATTTATATATATATTATATATATATATATATATTTTAAATATACACACATATATATATATATATTTATTTATTTATTATTATTATTACTATTATTACTGATAGGGGTTCATCCAAAACTCCATATTACGCTCGTCATATTTCCAGACGAGTTGTTTCCCTATCTATCTCATCCTCTCATTTCTTTCTAATATCTCCTCACCAAAGGTTCGGAGTTCTTGCACATTCTCAGTGCTCATGGGTGGTGCGGGTACTAGTATGGGATCTGGGTATTGTGGCATCTGTTCCTCTCGTGGGTATGGATTCTCTAGAATCTCCCTGATGTATTGGTCATTATCATAGTATGGGTCTAGGGGATCCAAGTCGGGATAGGGTCCTACTAGGTCTTGCATGGGCTCCTCTATGGGAATTGGGTAACGTTGCTGGTAATCCCTGTGGTCGTCAAACCATGGGTCATAGTCTGGAGGATGGCATGCAGGTACCCTAGGAATCTCAGCTGGGTCAAAAGCAGGATATTGTGGCTGGTCTGCTGGGTTTAGTTCAACTTCCATGGGTTGTGTGGGAAATAGTGGTAAAGGCTGGGGTGCTATGAGTTGTTCTAGATTAGGGTCGGCAGCGGAAGTAGCTAAAATGTGGAAATTAGCTAGTCTCCTATTGAAGATATCCTGGGTTTGAGCATTCATTTCTCTATTGGCCGCTGCTAAGGCCCGCTGTTGTTGCATTTTTCTCATCCTCTTTCTACGTTCATGAGCTCCTCTGCCGAACCATCCTATCTTCTTAGGAGGGAATGGCTCCTCTGATTGAGCCTTGAACACGAAAATTCCTTCTTCGGTATCAGTCGAATACCCCGAGGGGATAGGCTGTGAAGAGGTGCCTTCGTCCCTAGGTGAACCAGACAGTTGACGGTAAGCGTCTGAAGGTCCTTGGTCACTCATGCTGTAAACTAACAAATTGTCAAATAACATAAAATAATAATTTACACGTATGCACATAGTCTTGTTGATTATTTTCTAACAAAATTGATAATTTAATTGTCAGCAGAACAGCTATTTGGCTGAAATTAGTGGTTGTAGCTCTGATAGCACCTTCTGTCGCAACCCCCGGCCCCTATCTCATGGGATTGGGCGGACGCGAACTCAGATTAAGTGGTATCATTAGTTTATCATTATTTGGCAGCGGAAATTTCATCAAGACCGTAGTTAGGAAATATTTTATCAGAGTGAAATACCACGTTTTTATATTAATAGACACATGGGTAAAACCCAAGTTTCTATTACAAACATGTTTATAGGGATAAACCCTAATTTATTGAATTTAAAACATCGTCTTTATTTATGTAACTTTTATAGCCACATTTTCAAAGCCTTCAGTGCTCTCCCGCTGGCTTCTAATTGGCTTTCACATTTTTTTACCTGAAACGCGTTTTAAAAATATTTTTCAGTGGGAAATACTGGTGAGTGAATCCCAGTTTAATCAAGAAGCATTTTATCTTTTAACAGTATTGAGAGCAATTACAATGTTTATATCTACACAATTACTCATTCAGTATTGTCAATCCTGACTGGTGGGTCATATTACACATTAGCTATCTCGTTGTCCAATGGTAACGTGTTCCATATTTTGTATACGAAACCCTGTTGGAATTGAACCCTACAAAGGAACAGTTGGTTAAAGCCAAAACTGGATCAGATCAGTGGATTCTCAATAAGCAGATGATTGCAATAGTTCTTTCCCCTTGATAGTGGCTCTAACATCTGATGGATTCAAGTACTGGCCTTCCTAACTACTGTTGACCCAAAAGACTGATGAAGACTAAGTGCTGATGCTCAAAAAACTGTTATGCTTCAAGTACTGCTGAAGACCAAAGCACTGCTGGAGCCTAAGCAGAGGAATGAAGGATCAGTTGTTTTGTTTATGCTTTGTATTTTGTAATCAGTTGTTTGTAATCAGTGGTTGTAATAGGTCAGTTGTTTGAGTTTGTTAGGAAGTTAGATGTCACTTTCATGGTGACGTCAGCCAAGATGCCAGAGTGGTTTGTTCGGTACTATAAATAGAACAGTACCCTGTACTGTTTTATTAGCTCTTTTCATCACAACTCATTCTGTACGAACATTCTCTATGAGCTCAGGCTGAGGGGGAGATTGTATTGATGTGTGTAAAATGCAACATATAAATTACATCAAATAAGGCATAAAACTAACCCTTTTTTTGTACTAATGTTGGAAAAAGTGTGTTTTGTCTTCCTTTTGAATTTACAAGGTCAAATGAGCTTAAACGAACAAAAGGAACAAATATACAGCCAAAACCAACATAAATACAAAGAAAAGGAAGAAACGTGGCATGCCCGACCCCTCGACAACAACTCCCAAAGCAAAAACAAGAAGAAAGCTGAGCATGGGGCTGTGCCCAGCTGAGCATGGGGTGTGCCCAGCTCAGCACGGGGCCGTGCCCAGCTCAGCACGGGGCCGTGCTCAGCGAGCACGGGGCCGTGTCCAGGATGGTCAGCCCTGGCACAAAAGAAAAACCTGTAGAAGCTTCTATTTCCCAACACGAGGGTGTGTCCAGTGGACACGGGGCCGTGGTTAACGCAAAGATTCACAGAATCTGAGCAAATCTTGATAGTACAGATACGCTTCTGCACACGGGGCCGTGCCCAGCGGACACGGGGGCGTGTGGAGCTATTGCAGACAAATTGTATTACTGAAGAAAGAGAAAAGGGTGGACACGGGGCCGTGTCCAGGCTTCTGTACAGGCTATAAATAGGGGTGCTTGGTTCATTTCAAAGGCATCCCTTGGCACACCACATCTCTCACACTTCACCCACCACCCACCACCCACCACCACCATAACACCATCATCCACCACCATCATCCATTGTCCATCATAGAGTGTGTGAGTCGTCTCGGGATCCAAGATTGATCGTAAGAGTTCTTGATAATCAAGGCCATGTTTGCCTAAGTCTCTTACATCACTTGGTGAAGACAAAGTGTCTAGTGTAATACTTTTTATTTTTAATCTTTTCGCACATTTTAATTGGTTATGTATTAATGACTTTAATAATTAGTTTCTTATGTTGAAGGTGATTCTTCCTTATCGTTTGTCCGTGGTGTCTTGGCATTATTTTACTGTCTATATAAAATAAAAGATTTTCACCATTCATATCTCCACGGTCTATATGGAGGTATGTTGGCTACCTGGTCGGGGGTTAAGGGAAAGGTTTGGTAAGAGTCTTGCCATTGTTCAGTGTATAGATCCTGCAAAGGAACTGGGTCAAATTTAGTAGGACCTCCTTCAATACTAAACGGTATTGGATGGCGGGGGTCCAAACTCTTTGATCCCCTCATAAGTTAAACTACTATTAATACTTTAATCCGGCTACTTAGGACTGTATCCCTGCTGACTCAGACTACTTAGCCGAGGGTAACGTCACCTTCAAAAGAGGGGCCTACCACATTATGCATTAATAACTTAATTAATTATCTTTCAATAATCCGACCCTTTAGGATTGTATCCTTGCTGACTCAAACTACTGGGTTGAGGGTAATGTCACCTTCAAAAGAGGGGCCTACTACAATAACTAAGATAATCTCTTAAATAGTGCAAAAGTGCGGAAATAATCAAAGGTTACACTAAACACGAGTCGGAGCCAAGTGATTCATCTTGTCTATCAGTTTTTACTTTTATTTTATTTTCAGCATTTTAGTTAGTTTTTATTTTTCTTAGTTTAAAACATTTTTCTAAACTTTTGATTTGATTAGACGTTGAGGATAAACCGGTACTAAAAGCTCTTGTGTCCTTGGACGACCTCGGTATCTTACCAACACTATACTACGCTCACGATGGGTGCACTTGCCCATATGTGTGTTTAGTGTTAGTAAATATCGTGTTTTATAAATTTGAAACTTGGCTAAAGAAAGTGTAAAAGGGCTTAAAATAAACATTAAAACCATAACACACTTCACGCACATCAAGTTTTAATGTTTATTTTAAGCCCTTTTACACTTTCTTCAAAAACTTGATGTGCGTGAAGTGTGTTATGGTTTTAATGTTTATTTTAAGCCCTTTTACACTTTCTTTAGCCAAGTTTTAAATTTATAAAACACGATATTTACTAACACTAAACACACATATGGGCAAGTGCACCCATCGTGGGCGTAGTATAGTGTTGGTAAGATACCGAGGTCGTCCAAGGACACAGGAGCTTTTAGTACGGGTTTATCCTCAACGTCTAATCAAATCAAAAGTTTAGAAAAATGTTTTAAACTAAGAAAAATAAAAACTAACTAAAATGCTGAAAATAAAATAAAAGTAAAAACAGATAGACAAGATGAATCACTTGGCTCTGACTCGTGTTTAGTGTAACCTTTGATTATTTCCGCACTTTTGCACTATTTAAGAGATTATCTTAGTTATTGTAGTAGGCCCCTTTTTGAAGGTGACGTTACCCTCAACCCAGTAGTTTGAGTCAGCAAGGATACAATCCTAAAGGGTCGGATTATTGAAAGATAATTAATTAAGTTATTAATGCATAATGTGGTAGGCCCCTCTTTTGAAGGTGACGTTACCCTCGGCTAAGTAGTCTGAGTCAGCAGGGATACAGTCCTAAGTAGCCAGGTTAAAGTATTAATAGTAGTTTAACTTATGAGGGGATCAAAGAGTTTGGACCCCCGCCATCCAATACCGTTAAGTATTGAAGGAGGTCCTACTAAATTTGACCCAGTTCCTTTGCAGGATCTATACACTGAACAATGGCAAGACTCTTACCAAACCATTCCCTTAACCCCCGACCAGGTAGCCAACATACCTCCATATAGACCGTGGAGATATGAATGGTGAAAATCTTTTATTTTATATAGACAGTAAAATAATGCCAAGAGACCACGGACAAACGATAAGGAAGAATCACCTTCAACATAAGAAACTAGTTATTAAAGTCATTAATACATAACCAATTAAAAAGTGCGAAAAGATTAAAAATAAAAAGTATTACACTAGACACTTTGTCTTCACCAAGTGATGTAAGAGACTTAGGCAAACATGGCCTTGATTTTCAAGAACTCTTACGATCAATCTTGGATCCCGAGACGACTCACACACTCTATGATGGACATTGGATGATGGTGGTGGATGATGGTGTTATGGTGGGTGGTGGGTGAAGTGTGAGAGAGGTGGTGTGCCAAGGGATGCCTTTGAAATGAACCAAGCACCCCTATTTATAGCCTGTACAGAAGCCTGGACACGGCCCCGTGTCCACCCTTTTCTCTTTCTTCATTAATACAATTTGTCTGCAATAGCTCCACACGCCCCCGTGTCCGCTGGGCATGGCCCCGTGTGCAGAAGCGTATCTGTACTATCAAGATTTGCTCAGATTCTGCGAATCTTTGCGTTAACCACGGCCCCGTGTCCGCTGGACACGCCCTCGTGTTGGGAAATAGAAGCTTCTACAGGTTTTTCTTTTGTGCCAGGGCTGACCATCCTGGACACGGCCCCGTGCTCGCTGAGCACGGCCCCGTGCTGAGCTGGGCACAGCCCCATGCTCAGCTGGGCACAGCCCCATGATCAACTGGGCACAGCCCCATGCTCAGCTTTCTTCTTGTTTTTGCTTTGGGAGTTGTTGTCGAGGGGTCGGGCATGCCACGTTTCTTCCTTTTCTTTGTATTTATGTTGGTTTTGGCTGTATATTTGTTCCTTTTGTTCCTTTAAGCTCCTTTGACCCTGTAAATTCCAAAGGAAGACAAAAACACACTTTTTCCAACATTAGTACTAAAAAAGGGTTAGTTTTATGTCTTATTTGATGTATTTTATATGTTGCATTTTACACACATCAAATACCCCCACACTTGAATCTTTGCTTGTCCTCAAGCAAAACTCTTTATTATGTGGCTTACACACCCAAATGGAATGGGTAGAAGAGAAGGTTTGGGCTTGTCTTGAGTGTTGGGAATCCAAGATCTTTATTGGGTTTTATTTTTATATTATTTACAATCCTATTCGTTATGATTTATTTAGAACGTTTCATAAGAGAAATTACTTATTTGGGCATAACATGCCTCTTTAAAATTTTATTTATATACAAGTTCACATACCTCACGGGGGGTCACTCAACACTCGGCCGAAGATGTATTTTAGTTCATCACTCGAGAGCGGCATGGAACTTACTCCTACCATAGGTTTGCCAAGCAATCAATCCTCCTCCTTTTTAACTATATACCTTTGTAAATATCAAGAGGACTTTTGGGTGAAGGGTTAGGCTTGGGTTAAAGGTAGGTGGTTGGGTTAGTGGTTAGTGAAAGGGCGAAAAGTGTAACAAGCGTCGGTTTTCGTGAGATTTTTTTTTTTTTTTTTGTAACTTTTTATTTTGATGAAACTTTTATTCAAACAAAGTTATTTTTGATAAACTTGTTTGTTTATTTCTCTTTTGCTTCATCATCAACATAAATTTTTTTTTTTAGTCATACGAAAAACCGGGCTTGTTACTAAAATAAAAGGTAAAAAAAAAAGGGTTTTGGTGGGTGAAAGGGTGTTTGGTTTGGGTTATGAAATGAAAAGGTTTAGGCTCAAAGGGGCTAACTAGGGGGATTTTGGGTAGGTGGTAAAAAAAAGAAAATAATGGTGTAGAAATAAAAAGGGTTAGTCCTAATGCCTCCATCATTTACTTACTCGGGTTTAAGTTGGTAAGGACCGGGAATGCATCGTCGTGGCAAGTTCTAGAGTCGTAAGAACCAAGCGGCGATTCACACAAGAAACGAAAAATGAGCATTTAGTTTAATGATATGTATTTGTATGCTCAATAAAGGCTCAAAACTCACTTTTATGGGAATGGGTTTTTTTTATGTGATCAAGTATATATAATCAAATTTTAACTAAGCTTGTCATGCCGTTTCATAATTTTCTTATGTTGGTTCTTTTTATCACGACGCTATCGGTTGTAAATTTGTAAAAATATAACCTTTTTAGAATTTGAATTTCCCAAGTTAAACCTATACAACTAAAAAAATGAAAATTTTTGAAAATTTTTTGGGTGATTAGCGGTTCCAATAGAGTTTTGTGTAAGGCTTGTAGTTAGGACTTGCAAGATTCAAGGTTTTAGCATCCCCCCCCCCACACTTAAATTACACATTGTCCTCAATGTGCCCCAAAAATAAGTTTTTCGGTTGATTAAAATGTGTAAAATTGGGTTAAAAACAAGATTTTATGGTACTGGGTAGCTGAACACGGGGTGGTGTTGGCTGAGCACGTCCCCGTGGTCAGACTGCCAGTATCAAATTTAAACAGAAGGCTGGGCACGGGGGCGTGTTCAGTGAGCACGGCCCCGTGTCCAGTTACTTGAACTGGGCATTTTCTGCAGAACCTCGGGCACGGGGCGTGTTGGGGTGAGCACGGCCCCGTGCTGAACTTGCTGTAATGAAGAAAAATCGTCGGGAGGCTCTGTTTTTGTGTATGGGGTGTTGGTTCAAGCTTCCCTTATCATCCTTCACCATCCCGAGTGTGTTTTATTCCTGAAAATTAAAAACTAAACTAGAAAACGTAAAAGTTAATCTAAACTAAAACTACGGATAGTTCCGCGGAATGCCTCCGTGGTGCGCCACGTTTATAAGGGTCCTTGGCTAGACCCACCTTATCAGGTGGTTCTGGCTCATCTTCAATTAGGGGGTCGTCATTGCCGAATGGATATTTCATTGATCGCTCAAGGTCGACACTTTTTTTGAATGCCCCTAATTGAATAGGTAGACTGTTGCGCTTCCGGTTTTTCAAAGCTTCGTGGGTTTTTACAAAGGGTCGTCCCAACACTAGAGGAGCGTCATCAAGGATGACAAATTCGGTTGGGATTACCATTTGATTTGTTTGAACCAAGACATCCTCAACTACACCGATTGATTTTATTACTTTCCGATTAGATAGAAAAATGGGTATTTGAAGTGGAGAAAAATCACTAATACTTAATTTTTCGAAAATGTAGTTGGGCATTATATTAACATAAAGATCTTTATCAATCGTGATATTACTAAAAAAGGAGTTTTGAAAAAAACATGGAACCGGTTTAATGTTGATTTCAAATGGGTCTTCTTTTATTAGCGAGGTTTGATCATTAGTTAACTTAATGCTTACCGTTTCGTCAATTTTAGTGTTAGTGTTTAACTCTTTTAAAAACTTAGCATGAGTTGGAACTAAACAATGATTTTCAAAAGAAGGTGACAAGAGATTAATTTCTTCAAAATTGGACTCTTTTTTAATTTTAACGTTGTCAGACTCACCTTTTTCGTTGTTTAACTCATGTGTCGGTCTTTCACTAATTTGTTCTTCCATTTTTACACTTTCAGTTATCTCGTCTTTATTTAATTCTTCTCTTGCGCGGGACTCCTCTTCCCTTGCGCGAGATTCTTTTATATAGCGATCGATAACTCTACGGTATTCTAATATCCTTTCGGTCACTTCGGTTATAGAAAAAGGATCGGGATTTTCAAAGCTTGAATCAAGTTGTTCGATCCTTTGTTCCTCATAATACCTATGTGAAGTAGATGGTTCACACCATTGTTCTTCATTGTAAGCATATGATGGATAAGGGTCGTAATTTTGTTCTTCATAATACTCATATGAGGTGGGTTGTTCACGCCATTGTTCCTCATAATAAGCATATGAAGGTGGTGGCTCATATCTTGGTTCCTCAAAGTATGAGTAAGGAGGCTCATACCTTGGTTCATCAAAATATGAGTATGAGGGAGGAGGTTTATACCTTTGGTCTTCATAGGATGTGTATGAAGTTGATGGCTTGTACCTGGGCTCCTCATAGTAGGTGTATGAAGTGGATGGTTGATATAAGTTACAATACTGAACCGAGTGCGGGTCACCACAATTAGTGCAATAATTTTCCCTATAATCATCCTCCTCATAGGTGTAGTTGTAACCTCCTGAGTATTGATCCATAAGAATCACTCAGCAGACCACAACCAAGTCTCGAGATCAGAAAACAAAAATAAAAACGGAAACAGAGGCTGGACACGGCCCCGTGTTCAGTGGACACGGCCCCGTGTACAGAATCTGTATCTGGGCGTTTTAATTAAAGTTACTGATTTCGTTGAGCATGGGGGCGTGTTCAATGAGCACGACCCCGTGTTCAGCTTCTGTTACTGGGTGTTCTATTAAAAATATGCAGCACGGCCCCGTGTTCAGCGAGCACGGCCCCTGTTCAACCTACTGTAAATGCAAAACTAAACTAAAATGCAGAAAAATGTGCGCGCGTTTTGAAAAGGTTTTGAAAAACTGATTAGGCCGTCGATTTTAAGCTTTCTTAAAATCCTTGTGTCCCCGGCAACGGCGCCAAAAACTTGATGTGCGTGAAGTGTGTTATGGTTTTAATGTTTATTTTAAGCCCTTTTACACTTTCTTTAGCCAAGTTTTAAATTTATAAAACACGATATTTACTAACACTAAACACACATATGGGCAAGTGCACCCATCATGAGCGTAGTATAGTGTTGGTAAGATACCGAGGTCGTCCAAGGACACAAGAGCTTTTAGTACCGGTTTATCCTCAACGTCTAATCAAATCAAAAGTTTAGAAAAATGTGTTAAACTAAGAAAAATAAAAACTAACTAAAATGCTGAAAATAAAATAAAAGTAAAAACAGATAGACAAGATGAATCAATTGGCTCCGACTCGTGTTTAGTGTAACCTTTGATTATTTCCGCACTTTTGCACTATTAAAGAGATTATCTTAGTTATTGTAGTAGGCCCCTCTTTTGAAGGTGACGTTACCTTCAACCCAGTAGTTTGAGTCAGCAAGGATACAATCCTAAAGGGTCGGATTATTGAAAGATAATTAATTAAGTTATTAATGCATAATGTGGTAGGCCCCTCTTTTAAAGGTGACGTTACCCTCGGCTAAGTAGTCTGAGTCAGCAGTGATACAGTCCTAAGTAGCCGGGTTAAAGTATTAATAGTAGTTTAACTTATGAGGGGATCAAAGAGTTTGGACCCCCGCCATCCAATACCGTTAAGTATTGAATGAGGTCCTACTAAATTTGACCCAGGTCCTTTGCAGGATCTATACACTGAACAATGGCAAGACTCTTACCAAACCGTTCCCTTAACCCTCGACCAGGTAGCCAACATACCTCCATATAGACCGTGGAGATATGAATGGTGAAAATCTTTTATTTTATATAGACAGTAAAATAATGCCAAGACACCACGGACAAACGATAAGGAAAAATCACCTTCAACATAAGAAACTAGTTATTAAAGTCATTAATACATAACCAATTAAAAAGTGCGAAAAGATTAAAAATAAAAAGTATTACACTAGACACTTTGTCTTCACCAAGTGATGTAAGAGAATTAGGCAAACATGGCCTTGATTGTCAAGAACTCTTACGATCAATCTTGGATCCCGAGACGACTCACACACTCTATGATGGACAATGGATGATGGTGGTGGATGATGGTGTTATGGTGGTGGTGGGTGGTGGGTGGTGGGTGAAGTGTGAGAGAGGTAGTGTGCCAAGGGATGCCTTTGAAATGAACCAAGCACCCCTATTTATAGCCTGTACAGAAGCCTGGAAATGGCCCCATGTCCGCTGGACACGGCCCCGTGTCCACCATTTTCTGTTTCTTCATTAATACAATTTGTCTGCATTAGCTCCACACGCCCCCGTGTCCGCTGGGCACGGCCCCGTGTGCAGAAGCGTATCTGTACTATCAAGATTTGCTCAGATTCTGGGAATCTTTGCGTTGACCACGGCCCCGTGTCCGCTGGACACGCCCCCGTGTTGGGAAATAGAAGCTTCTACAGGTTTGTCTTTTGTGCCAGGGCTGACCATCCTGGACACGGCCCCGTGCTCGCTGAGCACGGCCCCGTGCTGAGCTGGGCACGCCCCGTGCTGAGCTGGGCACAGCCCCATGCTCAGCTTTCTTCTTGTTTTTGCTTTGGGAGTTGTTGTCGAGGGGTCAGGCATGCCACGTTTCTTCCTTTTCTTTGTATTTATGTTGGTTTTGGCTGTATATTTGTTCCTTTTGTTCGTTTAAGCTCATTTGACCCTGTAAATTCAAAAGGAAGACAAAAACACACTTTTTCCAACATTAGTACTAAAAAGGGTTAGTTTTATGCCTTATTTGATGTAATTTATATGTTGCATTTTACACACATCAAATACCCCCACACTTGAATCTTTGCTTGTCCTCAAGCAAAACTCTTTATTATGTGGCTTACACACCCAAATGGAATGGGTAGAAGAGAAGGTTTGGGCTTGTCTTGAGTGTTGGGAATCCAAGTTCTTTATTGGGTTTTATTTTTATATTATTTACAATCCTATTCGTTATGATTTATTTAGAACGTTTCATAAGAGAAATTACTTATTTGGGCATAACATGCCTCTTTAAAATTTTATTTATATACAAGTTCACATACCTCACGGGGGATCACTCAACACTCGGCCGAAGATGTATTTTAGTGAATCACTTGAGAGCGGCATGGAACTTACTCCTACCATAGGCTTGCCAAGCAATCAATCCTCCTCCTTTTTAACTATATACCTTTGTAAATATCAAGAGGACTTTTGGGTGAAGGGTTAGGCTTGGGTTAAAGGTAGGTGGTTGGGTTAGTGGTTAATGAAAGGGCGAAAAGTGTAACAAGCGTCGGTTTTCGTGAGATTTTCTATTTTTTTTTTTTTGCAACTTTTTATTTTGATGAAGCTTTTATTCAAACAAAGTTATTTTTGATAAACTTGTTTGTTTATTTCTCTTTTGCTTCATCATCAACATAATTTTTTTTTTTAGTCATACGAAAAACCGGGCTTGTTACTAAAATAAAAGGTAAAAAAAAGGGTTTTGGTGGGTGAAAGGGTGTTTGGTTTGGGTTATGAAATGAAAAGGTTTAGGCTTAAAGGGGCTAACTATGGGGATTTTGGGTAGGTGGTAAAAAAAAGAAAATAATGGTGTAGAAATAAAAAGGGTTAGTCCTAATGCCTCCATCATTTACTTACTCGGGTTTAAGTTGGTAAGGAACAGGAATGCATCGACGTGGCAAGTTCTAGAGTCGTAAGAACCAAGCGGCTATTCATACAAGAAACGAAAAATGAGCATTTAGTTTAATGATATGTATTTATATGCTCAATAAAGGCTCAAAACTCACTTTTGTGGGAATGGGTTTTTTTTTATGTGATCAAGTATATATAATCAAATTTTAACTAAGCTTGTCATGCCGTTTCATAATTTTCTTATGTTGGTTCTTTTTATCACGACGCTATCGGTTGTAATTTGTAAAAATATAACCTTTTTAGAATTTGAATTTCCCAAGTTAAACCGAGACAAGTAAAAAATTAAAATTTTTGAAAAAATTTGGGGTGATTAGCGGTTCCAATAGAGTTTTGTGTAAGGCTTGTAGTTAGGACTTGCAAGATTCAAGGTTTTAGCATCCCCCACACTTAAATTACACATTGTCCTCAATGTGTCCCAAAAATAAGTTTTTCGGTTGATTAAAAGGTGTAAAAGTGGGTTAAAAGCAAGATTTTATGGTACTGGGTAGCTGAACACGGGGTGGTGTTGGCTGAGCACGGCCCCGTGGTCAGACTGCCAGTATCAAATTTAAACAGAAGGCTGGGCAAGGGAGAGTGTTGAGTGAGCACGGCCCCGTGTCCAGTTAACTGAACTGGGCATTTTTTGCAGAACCTCGGGCACGGGGCGTGTTGGGGTGAGCACGGCCCCGTGCTGAACTTGCTGTAATGAAGAAAAATCGTCGGGAGGCTCTGTTTTTGTGTATGGGGGTGTTGGTTCAAGCTTCCCTTATCATCCTTAACCATCCCGAGTGTGTTTTATTCCTGAAAATTAAAAACTAAACTAGCAAACGTAAAAGTTAATTTAAACTAAAACTACGGATAGTTCCGCGGAATGCCTCCGTGGTGCGCCACGTTTATAAGGGTCCTTGGCTAGACCCACTTTATCAGGTGGTTCTGGCTCATCTTCAATTAGGGGGTCGTCATTGCCGAATGGATATTTCATTGATCGCTCAAGGTCGACACTTTTTTTGAATGCCCCTAATTGAATAGGTAGATTGTTGCGCTTCCGGTTTTTCAAAGCTTCGTGGGTTTTTACAAAGGGTAGTCCCAACACTAGAGGAGCATCATCAAGGATAACAAAGTCGGTTGGTATTACCATTTGATTTGTTTGAACCAAGACATCCTCAACTACACCGATTGATTTTATTACTTTCCGATTAGATAGAAAAATGGGTATTTGAAGTGGAGAAAAATCACTAATACTTAATTTTTCGAAAATGTAGTTGGGCATTATATTAACATAAAGATCTTTATCAATCGTGATATTACTAATAAAAAAGTTTTGAAAAAAACATGGAACCGGTTTAGTGTTGATTTCAAATGGGTCTTCTTTTATTAGCGAGGTTTGATCATTAGTTAACTTAATGCTTACCGTTTCGTCAATTTTAGTGTTAGTGTTTAACTCTTTTAAAAACTTAGCATGAGTTGGAACTAAACAATGATTTTCAAAAGAAGGTGACAAGAGATTAATTTTTTCAAAATTGGACTCTTTTTGAATTTTAACGTTGTCAGACTCACCTTTTTCGTTGTTTAACTCATGTGTCGGTTTTTCACTTATTTGTTCTTCCAATTTTACACTTTCAGTTATCTCTTCTTTATTTAATTCTTCTCTTGCGCGGGACTCCTCTTCCCTTGCGCGAGATTCTTTTATATAGCGATCGATAACTCTAAGGTGTTCTAATATCCTTTCGGTCACTTCGGTTATAGAAAAAGGATCGGGATTTTCAAAGCTTGAATCCGGTTGTTCGATCCTTTGTTCCTCATAATACCCATGTGAAGTAGATGGTTCACACCATTGTTCTTCATTGTAAGCATATGATGGATAAGGGTCGTAATTTTGTTCTTCATAATACTCATATGAGGTGGGTTGTTCACGCCATGGTTCCTCATAATAAGCATATGAAGGTGGTGGCTCGTATCTTGGTTCCTCAAAGTATGAGTGAGGAGGCTCATACCTTGGTTCATCAAAATATGAGTATGAGGGAGGAGGTTCATACCTTTGGTCTTCATAGGATGTGTATGAAGTTGATGGCTCGTACCTGGGCTCCTCATAGTAGGTGTATGAAGTGGATGGTTGATATAAGTTACAATACTGAACCGAGTGCGGGTCACCACAATTAGTGCAATAATTTTCCCTATAATCATCCTCCTCATAGGTGTAGTTGTAACCTCCTGAGTATTGATCCATAAAAATCACTCAGCAGACCACAACCAAGTCTCGAGATCAGAAAACAAAAATAAAAACGGAAACAGAGGCTGGACACGGCCCCGTGTTCAGTGGACACGGCCCAGTGTACAGAATCTGTATCTAGGCGTTTTAATTAAAGTTACTGATTTCGTTGAGCACGGGGGCGTGTTCAATGAGCACGACCCCGTGTTCAGCTTTTGTTACTGGGTGTTTTATGAAAAATATGCAGCACGGCCCCGTGTTCAGCGAGCACGACCCGTGTTCAACCTACTGTAAATGCAAAACTAAACTAAAATGCAGAAAAATGTGCGCGCGTTTTGAAAAGGTTTTGAAAAACTGATTAGGCCGTCGATTTTAAGCTTTCTTAAAATCCTTGTGTCCCCGGCAACGGCGCCAAAAACTTGATGTGCGTGAAGTGTGTTATGGTTTTAATGTTTATTTTAAGCCCTTTTACACTTTCTTTAGCCAAGTTTTAAATTTATAAAACACGATATTTACTAACACTAAACACACATATGGGCAAGTGCACCCATCGTGAGCGTAGTATAGTGTTGGTAAGATACCGAGGTCGTCCAAGGACACAAGAGCTTTTAGTACCGGTTTATCCTCAACGTCTAATCAAATCAAAAGTTTAGAAAAATGTTTTAAACTAAGAAAAATAAAAACTAACTAAAATGCTGAAAATAAAATAAAAGTAAAAATAGATAGACAAGATGAATCACTTGGCTCCGACTCGTGTTTAGTGTAACATTTGATTATTTCCGCACTTTTGCACTATTTAAGAGATTATCTTAGTTATTGTAGTAGGCCCCTCTTTTGAAGGTGACGTTACCCTCAACCCAGTAGTTTGAGTCAGCAAGGATACAATCCTAAAGGGTCGGATTATTGAAAGATAATTAATTAAGTTATTAATGCATAATGTGGTAGGCCCCTCTTTTGAAGGTGACGTTACCCTCGGCTAGGTAGTCTGAGTCAGCAGGGATATAGTCCTAAGTAGCCGGGTTAAAGTATTAATAGTAGTTTAACATATGAGGGGATCAAAGAGTTTGGACCCCCGCCATCCAATACCGTTAAGTATTGAAGGAGGTCCTACTAAATTTGACCCAGGTCCTTTGCAGGATCTATACACTGAACAATGGCAAGACTCTTACCAAACTGTTCCCTTAACCCCCGACCAGGTAGCCAACATACCTCTATATAGACCGTGGAGATATGAATGGTGAAATCTTTTATTTTATATAGACAGTAAAATAATGCCAAGACACCACGGACAAACGATAAGGAAGAATCACCTTCAACATAAGAAACTAGTTATTAAAGTCATTAATACATAACCAATTAAAAAGTGCGAAAAGATTAAAAATAAAAAGTATTACACTAGACACTTTGTCTTCACCAAGTGATATAAGAGACTTATGCAAACATGGCCTTGATTGTCAAGAACTCTTACGATCAATCTTGGATCCCGAGACGACTCACACACTCTATGATGGACAATGGATGATGGTGGTGGATGATGGTGTTATGGTGGTGGTGGGTGGTGGGTGAAGTGTGAGAGAGGTGGTGTGCCAAGGGATGATTTGAGCTTGAGCCAAGCACTCCTATTTATAGGCTGAACAGAAGCTCAGGCACGACCCCGTGTCCAGTGGGCACGGTCCCGTGTCCACATCCTTCTCTGTCTTCATTAATTGCTCTTGTCTGTATTAGTTGACCACGACCCCGTGTTCGCTGGGCACGACCCCGTGTGCAGAAGCATATCTGTACTATCAAGATTTGCTTGGATTCTGCGAATCTTATAGTTGACCACGACCCCGTGTCCGCTGAGCACGGCCCCGTGGTGGGCGATGGAAGCTTCTACAACTTAGTCTTTTACGCTGACACTTGGGCACGCCCCCGTGCTCATTGAGCACGGGGCGTGTTCAGCCTTCTGTTCTCTTGTTTTGCTTGGGAAGATGCTGTCGTGGGATCGGGCATGTCACGTTTGTTCCTTTTCTTGTATTTATGTTAGATTTAGCTGCCTTTTTGCTTCTTTTTTTAATTTGAGCTCATTTAATCCTGAAAATACAAAAGGAAGACAAAAGCACACTTTTTCCAACATTAGTACTAAAAAAGGATTAGTTTTATGCCACAATTGATGTAATTTATATGTTGCATTTTGCACACATCAAATACCCCCACACTTGAATCTTTGCTTGTCCTTAAGCAAAACTCTTTATAATGTGGCTTTACACTCCCAAATGGAATTGGTAGAAGAGAAGATTTTTGGGCTTGTCATAGAGTGTCGGGATTTCCAAGATTCTTTATTAAGTTTTATTTTTATTTATTTACAATCCTATTCGTCATGATTTATTTAAAACTTTTCATAAGATAAATTACTTATTAGGGCATAACATGCCTCTTTAAAATTCTATTTATATACACGTTCACATACCTCACGGGGGATCACTCAACACTCGGCCGAAGATGTATTTTAGTGAATCACTTGAGAGCGGCATGGAACTTACTCCTACCATAGGCTTGCCAAGCAATCAATCCTCCTCCTTTTTAACTATATACCTTTGTAAATATCAAGAGGACTTTTGGGTGAAGGGTTAGGCTTGGGTTAAAGGTAGGTGGTTGGGTTAGTGGTTAGTAGAAAAGGGCGAAAAGTCGTAAAAAGCGTCGGTTTTCGTAAAACTTTTTTTTATTTTTGCAGTTTTTATTTTGATGAAGCCATAATTCAAACAAAGTTATTTTTGATGAACTTGCTTGTTTTTATTTCTTTTGCTTCATTATCAACATATATATATATTTTTTTTTGTTTTTTTTTTTTTTTTTTGTTTTTGAAAGTCATACGAAAAACCGAGCTTGTTACTAAAACAAAGGGTTAAAAATAAAAAGGTTTTGGTGGGTGAAAGGGTGTTTGGTTTGGGTTAAGAAATGAAAAGGTTTAGGCTCAAAGGGGTTAACTAGGGGGATTTTGGGTAGGTGGTAAAAAAAAAAAAGAAAAATAATGGTGTAGAAATAAAAAGGGTTAGTCCTAATGCCTCCATCATTTACTTACTTGGGTTTAAGTTGGTAAGGACCGGGAATGTATCGTCGTGGCAAGTTCTAGAGTTGTAAGAACCAAGCGGCTATTCACACAAGAAACGAAAAATGAGCATTTAATTTAAAGATATGTATTTGTATGCTCAATAAAGGCTCAAAACTCACTTTTGTGAGAATGGGTTTTTATGTGATCAAGTATATATAATTAAATTTTAACTAAGCTTGTCATGCCTTTTCATAATTTTCTTATGTTGGTTCTTTTTATCACGACGCTATCGGTTGTAAATTTGTAAAAATATAACCTTTTTAGAATTTTGAAATTCCCAAATTAAACCTAGACAAGTAAAAAAATGAAGATTTTTTAAAAAAATTTGGGGTGATTAGCGGTTCCAATAGAGTTTTATGTAAGGCTTGTTATTAGTACTTGCAAGATTCAAGGTTTTAGCATCCCCCCCACACTTAAATTACACATTGTCCTCAATGTGTCCCAAAAATAAGTTTTTAGGTTGATTGAATGTGTAAAAGGTGTGAAAAAGCAAAAATTTGTGTTACTGGGCGCCTGGACACGGCCCCGTGTCCGATGGACACGACCCCGTGTTCAGGTGCCAGTAACGTAAACTTACAGAAGGTGGACACGGGGGCGTGTCGGCTGGACACGACCCCGTGTCTGGAAAAAGTCTGCAGATTTAGACAAACAGCAGGTCTGGGGTAGTGGGCACGTGGGCGTGTCGGCTGGACACGACCCAGTGTAGACAATCTGCAAGGTTGCAAAACAGGTTTCTGGCTCTAGTTTTCCTGTCCCGGCTTCAGTAGAACTAAGGTTTAGTGCTCTAAGCCACGTATGTACCTGTTTTAGCAATAAACACTACACCAAACCATAGCAAACATCCTAAATTACCAAGTTCAACATCCATGTCACAAAGTTAAAAAGAAAAAGAAATGCAGAAAATAAAAAGAGTTAAAAGAAAGTAAATTGTTCAACACACGGCACGCAGGCCGGAAATTGTTCAAGATAAAAGGGGGTTAACCTGTGGGATCACCAACCAACCACTTCTGCCTCCGCTCCTCCCGCCTAGTCCATGTCTTCGTCCTCATCATCATCATCTCCACCATGCCCCGCAATGTACTCCCGGATATTTCCAATATCATCTTGGATATCAGATATGTTTCTCTCGATTGCTCCAACCCGGTTGTACGTGTTGCTCACCATATTATAGGTGTTCCTGGTGCACATGAGGTTTTCCTGCAATAAATCATGTAAACTTTGGAAGTTAGGAAAACCGCCTCCTGAGGAGGATTGGCCCGGATCACCGTGGGGCTGGTACTGGTACTGATGATGTTGTGGAGCGTGAAGGACAAGTGCCTCTTGCGGGTTCCATGCATGCCCCTGCATCCTTTGGAAGCTAACCGTCCCGTCTTCAGCCTCATAAATTAGGTTCATTGAGCGGCAAATGTGTATGTCTACCCTTCCCGACCATGGGCTCCTTTCGAATGACCTAGGTATGTTGGTGAAGTGCTTGAAGAGACGGTATACCCATCCTCCAAAGAAGATAGGGGTTGGTGAAGTAGCAAGTCGGTTCAAATGCATGTTTCGGAGCAGGAGGAATGGAACATCAAGGTGTCTGCGGTTATGAATGCAGTGGAGGACAACCAAATCTCTTAACCCAACAACGCCACCGCTATCATGCCTTTGGCTAAGAGAGTAGCCGAGGAGCCTATGGATGTATCGGTAGAGCGGATCCCTCAACTTAGTGCTCTTAGTGCTGCTCGGATTGTAGTGCCCTTCACCAATCTGAGCCCACGCGGCTTGGCGATCGTTCTCATCTATCTCTCGCATCCCTCCAGTATTTTCCTCGTTACCCGCATCTTCCTCCGCATACAGCCCGACGATCGACCCAAATTGTGCCATTGAAATCGAGTACCTAGTTCCACCACATCGGAATGCTACCCCATCATTGTCAAATGGGTCGCACCTTGAATTGAACGTGAAGGTGCTATAGAATTCCAAAGTGCACTCGTGGACGGAACGAAGTCGAGTTGTTAAAGCGACTCTTAGTGGGCCGGTGACAAGGTTGTTGAAGCGGTCGAGTTGGTTCACCAATGCTAACAAATCCATGCATGCTTGTCTTGGGTATTCCTCCGGTCTTGTTTGAAGTACTTCATATCTAGCCCTAGCATCGAGCTCATTTGCGTTAAACCTCGTGAACTTCCTAGACATCTGAAAGAATACACCAAAAGTTAGCACGAAACAGTAGAATTTTTGGACAAAACTGCAAACAGCGTGCTGGACACGACCCCGTGTTCAGTGGACACGGCCCCGTGTCCAGGCGTCTGTTACTCAAAAACATCATTTTTCGACCCGGTTTCGAAAACTTGAAAATTTTTGGTCCAATAGGTGCGGTTTCCCCCGAAAATGAAACCTCAAGTGCCGTTTTTCCCAAAACAACCCGTTTACCCATTCAATTTAATCTTTTTCGGTTAAAAAACAAGGGTTTGGGGTTTTTGTGAGAAATTGGGCGAATCTATGAACAATACAAGTGGATTTACTTCCTATAACACTAATCTAACTAAATGCTAACAGATTAAAGCAAAAATTTGAGGTTCGATCCGGGTGTAGTTCAAGAACCCTAGATTTTCCCCAAATTTTTGAAGTTTTAACTACATGCAAATGCTTAATCTAACTAATAATAGTGATAGAATCATACCTTGATGTTGTTAGAATGATAGGAGACATCGAAAATCTGCGAAAAATCGCCTGGAACCAGAGCGTTTTTGGGGAAACGGGGCGTGTGGAATGAAGTAACTGTTATGAAAAAGGGGTTTTATCCCGGCAGTCGCGCGGACACGGCCCTGTGTCCAGCGGACACGGCCTCGTGCCGAGCAAAGTTTTGAATTTTTTTTTCAGTGCTCGTGTGAATGCCCTTGTTTCCCAAAAAGTTTGGTTAGAAGACTTACCGATTTAGATGTCGTCCCAATCGTTCGTAATTTACCAGGTATGATGTTGATGCTTTCATTCTTCGACCGTTTGAAGCGAGATCTCCTCTTCTTCATCCTCAATGAACCCTTGATAGAGTTTCAGCCGTTGGCCATTGACTTTGAATGGAATTCCATTCCGAGATTTAATTTCTACTGCACCGTGTGGGAAAACATGGGTGATGGAAAAAGGTCCTGACCACCTAGACTTTAATTTACCAGGAAACAATCGAAGTCGTGAATTAAACAAAAGAACTAGATCTCCCACTCGAAATTCATTAGGTTTAATATGTTTGTCATGCAAGTTTTTCATTCTTTCCTTGTAAATTTCTGAGTTTGAGTATGCATAATTACTAAGCTCGTCTAATTCATTTAATTGACAAAGTCGATTTTTACCAGCAAATTCTAAATCTAAGTTTACATTTTTAATTGCCCAGTAGGCTTTGTGTGCAATTTCTACTGGCAAGTGACAGCTTTTTCCATAGACTAGCTTATATGGGGTTGTACCTATTGTTGTTTTATAAGCAGTTCGAAAAGCCCATAAAGCATCATCTAATTTATCTGCCCATTCCTTTTTATTTAACCCTACGATTTCTTTGAGTATTCGTTTTAAACCTCTATTAGTCACTTCGGCTTGTCCGTTTGTTTGAGGGTGATATGCTGTTGAGACCCGGTGATAGACCCCATATCTTGTTAAAAAAATTTCAAGTTGATGGTTGCAAAAATGGGTACCTCTATCACTTATTAATGCTTTAGGTGTGCCAAAACGAGAGAATAATTTTTTCAGAAATCTTACCACTACTCTTCCATCATTTGTTGGAAGTGCCTCGGCCTCGGCCCATTTAGACAAGTAGTCTACTGCCACAAGCATATATTTGTTTCCTTTCGACGGTGGGAAAGGTCCCATAAAGTCGAGTCCCCATACATCAAAAATTTCACAAACAAGAATGCCATTTTGTGGCATTTCGTTTTTGGAAGAAATATTACCTGTTCTTTGGCAAGCATCGCAAGTCTTGACAAGACTTTGGGCGTCTTTGTAAATGGTTGGCCAATAAAATCCTAAATCAAATAACATTCGTGCGGTACTCGCGGCACCATGATGTCCTCCATATGGACCTTCGTGACAATGGCGGAGAATTCTTCGTGCTTCACTACCATGTACGCATCGTCGGATGAGTTGGTCGGCACACATTTTGAAAAGATATGGATCTTCCCAAAAATAATGCTTCACATTGGCAAAGAATTTTTTTCTTTAATGATGTGGCCAACCTTTTGCGACTATACCGCTAGCTAGGTAGTTAGCATAGTCGGCGTACCATGGTTCTTCCTTGTATTCCACCATTTCTAGGGACTCCGTTGGAAATTTTTCGTTCATTTGCTCGTCCCTAGTTGCCTCCAAAGCTGGGTCTTCTAAGCGTGAAAGATGACCTGCTGCGGTGTTTTCTGCTCCTCTTTTATCTTTGATTTCAATATCAAATTCTTGGAGGAGTAGAATCCACCGAATCAAACGTGGTTTTGCGTCCTGCTTTTTGAAGAGATATCGAATGGCTGCATGATCTGTATAGACTATAGTTTTAGAAAGAACAAGATAAGAACGAAATTTATCAAAAGCAAACACCACAGCTAGTAATTCTTTTTCAGTTGTTGTGTAATTTTCTTATGCATCGTTAAGTGTTTTACTAGCGTAATAAATTGGGTGAAAATGCTTTTCTTTTCTTTGTCCCAAGACAGCTCCAACTGCAAAGTCACTTGCATCACACATGATTTCGAAAGGAAATTTCCAATCAGGTGCTATCATGATAGGTGCATTGACTAGCATTTCCTTTAGGGTTAGAAATGCTTGATTGCAATCCTTGTCAAAGATGAAAGGAGCATCTTTTTCAAGTAATTTTGTTAGAGGCCTTGAAATTTTAGAAAAGTCTTTGATAAACCGCCTATAAAATCCGGCATGCCCGAGGAAACTCCTGATAGCTCTAACGGAGGATGGGGGTGGTAGTCGAGAAATGGTATCTATTTTGGCTCGATCCACCTCCATTCCTTCGCTTGAGATTTTGTGACCGAGTACTATTCCCTCTGTTACCATAAAATGGCATTTTTCCCAGTTAAGGGCGAGGTTAGTTTCCTCACATCGGGATAGCATTCGTTCAAGGTTAACGAGGCATTGGTCGTATGAATCCCGAAAGATAGAAAAGTCATCCATGAAGACTTCCATTGTCTTTTCTATCATGTCGTGGAAGATGGCTACCATGCAACGTTGGAATGTTGCGGGGGCATTACATAGACCAAACAGCATGCGTCGATAAGCAAAAGTTCCATAGGGGCATGTGAAGGTTGCCTTTTCTTGGTCTTCGGGTGCTATCGGGATTTGAAAGTAACCTGAAAAACCATCCAAGAAACAATAAAATTTATGACCGGATAATCTTTCTAACAGTTGATCAATGAAGGGCAAAGGAAAGTGATCTTTCCTTGTTGCTTCATTTAATCGTCTATAATCTATACATACTCTCCATCCAGTGACGGTTCTTGTTGGTATTAGTTCATTCTTTTCATTAGTTATTACCGTCATACCTCCTTTCTTTGGAACAACTTGGACGGGACTTACCCAAGGACTATTGGAGATAGGATAAATAAGTCCGGCGTCAAGTAATTTGATGACTTCGTTTTAAACCACTTCTTGAACATTTGGATTTACTCGACGTTGTGGTTGTATTACCGATTTGTAATCATCATTCATTAAAATTTTGTGCGTGCACCTGGAAGGATTTATTCCTTTTATGTCTACAAGTTTCCAAGCGATAGCATTTTTATGTTTTTTCAAAAGACTAATTAATTTTTCTTTTTCTAAACTATCTAATTTAGATGAAATAATTACAGGTAATTTACCATCTTTGTCTAGAAAAGCATATTCCAAACCTTTTGGAAGTTCTTTGAGCTCAAGAGGTGGGTCTTTAGGAGACTCCTTATTTGGTTGCTCATTTTGATCAAGAACCTTAAAAGTTTGTTCTATGGCGACCTCTTCTTCAACAAAGTGGTCAAACTTTTCACTTGTATCGGGTGGTTCATCCTCATCTTCAATTAGGGGGTCATTATTGCCGAATGGATATTTCATTGACCGCTCAAGATTGACACTCTTTTTAAATGCCCCTAATTGAAGAGGTAGATTGTTGTACTTCTGGTTTTTCAAAGCTTCGTGAGTTTTTACAAATGGTCGTCCCAACACTAGAGGAGCGTCATCGAGGATGACAAAGTCGGTGGGGACTACCATTTGATTTGTTTGAACCAAGACATCCTCAACTACACCGATTGATTTTATTACCTTCCGATTGGATAGGAAAATGGGTATTTGAAGTGGAGAAAAATCACTAATACTTAATTTTTCGAAAATGTAGTTAGGCATTATGTTAACACAAAGATCTTTATCGATTGTGACATTACTAATAAATGAATTTTGAAAGAAACATGGAACCGGTGTAATGTTAATTTCAAATGGGTCTTCTTTTATTAGTGAGGTTTGTTGGTGCACTGAATGTCTGATGACTACGTCTTAATTGAGTCTTAGGTATAGATAGTTGTTTAGAGTTGGAAAACATGAAATGTGGTCTTAATGTTGTAATTCCGCTCCAAATGACATTTATGTCATTTCAAGCGAAATCAGGATTTGTTGTAACTTGTGATTCCGCTCCAAATAGTCAACTAGATGATTCCGCTCCAAATGATTAGATGTTGATTCTGCTCGTAATGGACATGTAATTTGGAGCGAAATCAAGGGTCCTATAAATAGGTGTTAGCTGAGTTCATTTGTAACGTTTGGAGCGGAACTAGGTCACGCTATAGGTGTCGAATTGCTGTCAAAATCTACTCAGAAAGCATTAATAGAAAGGAAATTGAAAGGATAAAGCTGTTGTGACTTTGTTTACTTTGATTCCGCCTTTGTATTCAAAGATGAACTACTTTTACTGACGTTTAGGGTCACACACACGGTCCAACAAGTGGTATCAGAGCTCAGGACGAGGAGTTTATAGCATAGCAGCTTGATTCTACCGGATTTTCTCATTTCTACTCACTTCTTCTCATACTTTTCTGATTTGAACTAATTCTAGCGGTTGAAATGATCTGATTTTCGAGTATATTGTGTAAAACATAGTATTAACAAACCCTAGAAAGAATCAGGTTAAAATTCGGTTTAAAAATGGTAAAAATAACCTAAAAACTTGATTCTGCTCGAAAAGTTCTTCGGTGATTTCGCTTATAATATCATAAAATTCTGATTCCGCCCGAAATTTATTTTTTGATTCCGCTCGAAATCAGATAAATTCTAATTCCGCCCGAAAGTTATCTTTTGATTCCGCTCGAAATCAGAACAAGTCAGATTCCGCTCGAAATTTATTTTTTGATTTCGCTCGAAATAAGACTATATCTGATTCAGGTACGTACAAGATGGATGATATATTCATGAACCTGTTTAGCGACATGTATGCGTTTGCTGGAAATTCTGGACACGATACTTCTTCAAACAACACCAATGAAAACACGCCAAATACAAAGAAAAAGTTATCGGATGCTTTGGAGGTTGAAAGTGCTTTTGGAACCTATAACAAACCCCTGAAGTTGATGGCTATCGAAGAATACAGTCGGTGGGCCAAGAAGTTTGAAGATTGGTTGAGAGCCTTTGCTTTTCCCAGCTGGAAGAGTCTAAAAAATGGTTACAATGATGGAGGCAAAAGTGGCGAAAGCTTATCATCACCTGAAGAAATAGAGGCATTTGTCACTGAGCAAAAATGCGTTGCACTGCTATTTCAGTCTGTTCGAGAAGATATAATATCTTTGATCGAGTACAACAGTTCTAAAGATCTCTGGAAAAAAGTTAGAAACCAAATGTTTAGGAAGTACAGAAATAGTGAAGAACAAAAAGAAACTACTTAGAAAAGAGTTTGATTTGTTTGGATGTTTAAAGAATGAATCAGTTTGTAAAATGATTGAGAGGTTTGGGCACCTGAAGCTGGAACTAGCGAGACATGGAATTTCCTATACTCAAGATGAGCTAGTCGACAAATTGTTTGATTCGTTGCCAGATGAGATGGATTGGCAATATTATGCGTTGATGCTAAAGAATACTATCAAGCCGCCAGAAGTGTTGACAGTAGATTTGCTGATTGAGAGACTAGAGAGTCACGAGTTGGAATTAAAGAAGACACACAAAGTCAATCATTCGTCTTATCAGCAGAACTTGGATTTGTATTATCCAAAGAGCATGATGCCAAAGAGTACATCTCCCAAGACAGCTTTTTCTGCCGAAAATGTTAACACATCAAACAAAGAAAGTCAAAGTAGTGGATTTCACAGTGGATCTTCGTCATCTGCAAATCATTCTGATGCAAAGAATCTATTTCAATGCAACATCGCTGTAGACTTAAAGAACGCTCAAAACTTCAGCGAGGAGTCAGCAAAGCAACAGATGGTTTTCTTAGCATCTGTGCTAGAATCTTATGAAAGTCTTGTAGCAGGGAAGATAGGCAATACCAACCTGACAAAAGAAGATTACGATCAGATAGATCCTGAGGAGATGGAATTGATCGACATAAGGAGGTGTATGGCCAGTGCAGTTCGTCGGGCACAGCGTTTCATGGAGATCACAGGGAGGAAGTCTATTGGTGGACCTTCTACCAAGTTAGGCTTTGACAAGTCTAAAGTGACGTGCTTTAAGTGTAAACAGAAAGGTCACTTTAAGCGTGAATGCCGAAATGCGTATGCTGATGAGTCTGAAAATCCGTTCAGAGAAGATTACTACAAGAAGGCGATTTATCATCAAAATAAATCAGAACCGCCAAGGATGAAGCAGCTTGAGGATAACAAAGAGAAATCCAGAGCTCTTGCGGTGATTCATGACGATGAAGGTTTCGACTGGAGTGAGTTGTTACCTGAGGAGGATGCGGTTGGATATGCATTCATGGCAAAATCTGAACATGTTCCTTGGAAAGACAACAGAACTGAAGAACAGAAGTATGGTCACAGAAAGCTGTTGGCCACGAACAGATTGATCAGAATAGCTGGTATCTTTTCTGAGGCAAAAAGAGCAAATAGATGGGATCCAGACAGGGAATGTTATCTTGACCCCCAGGGAAACATTGCTATTGATCATAACACTCATGATTTGGAAACCATAATCAAAGAGTTTAAAGAAGATGATGATTATTGGCAGAGGAAATGGTGGGGAAGCGGAGAAGAGAAAGAGAAAGAAGAGAAGGAAAAAGAAGAGAAAGAGAAAACAAAGAAGATTGACAATGGAATCATTGACACGACTCAAGAGTTGAATGCTGAAAACATAGGAAAGATGGCTGACAAGCAGCTGGCTGCTAAGGCACTTGAGGTAGACTCTAAATCCGTCTCTGAGTCTAAAAGCCAGGTCAGTTCAAATGTGTCAACGACTGAGTCAGGTAAGAAAGTCAGTGGTGATGTTGACTGCAAAAATTGCATCAAAGAATGCAAAGTTTGTAGTACAAACACTTATCTCAAAGGTAAGAATATTGATGATCTGACTGCTAGAGTCAGAAGTGTTGAGGATCAAATTCTTGATCGTGATAAAATGATGAAAGCTTCAACTGAACGATTGAAAGAATTAACTAACAAAATTGAGAATGATAAAATTGATCTAGAAAAGGTTAGGAAAGAAAATGAGAGGTTAGTTCTTGAAAACCGTCAGATTACTGAAAAATTTGAGAAGCTTAAAAGCACAGTTAAAGATAATGATGATAGAAACGGTAAAACATACAAAGAAAATTGCCAATTGCAATGTGTTTTGAGGATTAAAGAAGAATTAATCAACAAACAATTGGATGAGATTGCTAAGTTGAAGCTTCAATTTGAAGAAGCTAAGATTGAGAATGAGAGAATTAATTTGAAATTGAACAGTTACAACTCTGCAAGCTTTGTTTAGCAACACATTATTCCCAAACCCATCGGGAAAAACAAAGCAGGCGAAGATGTATACTGTGATGGAACTGGGGTTGGGTTTCATCAAGTTCCACCACCAGTTCTAGACAATTATTCGAAAAAGCAATCTGGGTTGGTTAATCTTGAAGAAGAAAATGAAGTGAAACTTCCTGATTCAATTGATGTGACATTTTCTTCATCATCATCTGATGATAGTGTTCAAACTGAGATTGTTAAAGGCATGGCTGAAAGTGTTTTGGATGATGATTCAGCTAAGGAAGATGAATGTTTTTTGGACAAATACATTCCGAAACAAAAGTCCAAAAACAACTTAAATGATGAACCTAATCTTGTCATGTACAAGATGACGGGATCTGATAAGTTGTTTTCGGATTCTGAGTTTCCCATTGAGAATGTTAATGTGAACAAGTTAACAAATGTTTTCAAATTGATTGAAGTTGAGTTGTCAGAAGTGAACCGTTTGAGTCAAACAAAGAGACAAATGAATTTTGAGAAAGATAAAGCTTACTACAAAAAGCCTGTTGTTCCACCACGTTTTTATAATAACAATCGAAACAATTAGTCGGGTGGATATCAGGGTGGTAAGAATTATCAAAGAAAGAATTTTCAAAACAAGAAGTTTGTTGAAAAAAAAGTGTTTGTGAACAGTTCAAGTTCACTTTCTGATGAAGAGAAAGAGATTTTTTCGAAATCAAATGAAGAGTTCTTTGAGAAAAGGGCATCACAACCTCTGTCTGAAGGCACAAGTCGGGTAATTGATACTCGTACATGTTTTAGATGCAACAAAGTTGGTCACATTGCAAGAAACTGCACCAACTTCAAGCCTAAGACTGAGGTTGTTGAGAATCAAAAGAAGAAGGTTGATGCTAAAGGAAAAGCTCCATTGGTTGTTGAGAAAATTTTGAAAAATGAGAAATCAAAAGTCAAAATTGAACCTGTGAAGAATGTGGTAACTAAAAATGACAAATTTTATAAACGGGTTGCATCATCTCAACAAACATGGAAGCCAAGAGTGGTTGACAAGAAAGAAAGTTCATCTAAACCAAAGGTTTCAGAGAAAGAAAAACAATTGTCTTCTATCACTCCGGTAAAGATGGATGTTCCTTTGGATTATTATGAACAATTGGAGAAACAATCTTCTATTCCACCCGAGAAGAAGAATGTTCAAAAGAAAAATCAACCAACCGGTCAACTTAAGATATATGAGTTTTTCTTATACAAAAAGGTTGAGGTTGGATCAGATGAACGCTTGAAAATGAATGATAAAAATTTTCCGCCACTTTATACTACAAAATCTCACATTAAAGTCCAGTTACCTGAGTCAAAAGAGGCTTGGGTAACATCAAAATCTCACTAAAAATTTTGGACTTGCCGGAGCTTCCTGGTTGGTAATTGTGAAGCATGAATCGGCATCTTTATTGAATTGTTTGTGATATATGCAGGATCTTCCAAGAGCTATTTCATGATGGATTATGGATAGCGGAGCGTCTCGACATATGACAGGAAAGACTGCATTGTTGTACGATGTTAGAAATTTTAATGGTGGTTATGTGGGATTCGCAGGAAATCAAGGTGGTAGAATTGTTGGTGAAGGAACGTTATCCAATGGGATTGTTACGTTTGAAAGAGTAAACTACATTGCTGAGCTGGAGAATAATCTGCTGAGTATCTCACAGATTTGTGACAGGATGTATACCACTCACTTCACTGATAAAGAATGTTTGATCTTGAAGCCAGGATTTGTTATCCCTGAAGAATGGATTATCATGAGGGCACCAAGAATCAATGATCTGTACGTGTTGGACATGAGTGTAGCTACTACAACCACGGGTCAGGCTCATTGTTTTGTGTCTAGAGCAACGGAGAAAGAATCAAGATTGTGGCACCGAAGGATGGGTCATATACATCTTAGAAAAATGAATCACTTGGTGCATAATGATTTAGTTCTGGGTGTTCACATTAAAGGTTTTCATCTGGAAGGGGAGTGCATTAGTTGCATCAAAGGCAAGCAGAAGAAAAAGTCACATCCTAAAAAGCAAGTCAATTCAGTTTCCAGACCGTTAGAGAGACTACATATGGATCTGTTTGGTCCAGTAAACGTCAAAAGTATTACAGGAGATCTCTACTGTCTTGTGGTTACTGATGATTATTCCAGATTTTCGTGGGTATGATTCTTGAAATTGAAAGATGAAACGTTTGATAGTTTGATGGCGTTGTTCAGAAAGATTGAAAATCTGTACCAAAGGCGTATCAAAAGAATTAGAAGTGATAATGGTACTGAATTCAAGAACAACGAGATGGAAGAATATTGTGATGAAAGAGGTATATTGCATGAATTTAGCACGCCTTACACTCCGCAGCAGAATGGAGTAGCTGAAAGAAAGAACAGGACGCTAATCGAAACGGCTAGAACAATGCTTGCTGATTCAAAGCTACCAATTAATTTTTGGGCAGAAGCAGTTTCCGCCGCATGCTATACGCTCAATAGAGTTCTCACTGTCAAGAAATTCAACAAAACATGCCTTGAGTTGATCAATAACCGCAAACCGAATCTCAAGTATCTTGAACCGTTTGGGTCACCCTGTACTGTTCTAGAGCCTTTTGGAAAGTTTGGTCTTAAGAGTATTGAAGGGATATTCATAGGTTATGCAAGTCCATTACGACGAGTCTTCGTTCCAAGTCTGAAGCGGATTATTGAAGCTCCAAATGTTGAATGTCAAGGTTTTACAATGCCGCCGCAGAATCCTGGAGATTCATGGCGTTTTAATTACGACAAGTTGTGGGATTCGTTTGACATGATGGAAGAACCAGAAGAAGAAGAAGATTTCTTTGACGAGTTGGATATTCTGAGAGAGTATGAAGAATCGCAGGAAAGGTTTCCAGCTGAGTATTCAAGAAGACCGAGACAAACTTCAAATGATGATGAAGCAGGTCCAAGCAATGCTGGTGAACATGATAATGTCCAACAAAATGAAGTTGCTCAAAATAATCAGACGGCACAAAATGATAATCAAGAATCTGAGTACATGCCAGTATTTGATCGTGGTGATTCAGATTCTGAGGGGGAGCAAATTCAGATTTCAAGTCAAACAAACCCAGTCAGTGAACAAGGTGCAAATCAGAATGTTACTAATCTGGAAGGAAATGTAGATGTTTCAGGCGAAGTGATGCCACGAACTCTTTCATATCATCCAGAGGAATTGATCATTGGAGAATTGCAGACAGGCGTCCGCACCAGAAGACAGCTTGATCAAGGGCTTACGTGTTTTTATACAAAAGTTGCTCCTTTACAAACTGAATTCTCATTGAGTTGTTTTATCTCGCAGATTGAACCAAGGACTTATAAAGAGGCGCTTACTGAAGATTCTTGGGTTAATGCGATGCAGGAGGAACTGAGTCAATTCGAGAAGTTAGGTGTGTGGAAGTTAGTAGACTTGCCTAATGGTCAGAGGAAGATAAACACCAAGTGGGTGTTCAAGTGTAAGAGAGACGATAGAGGGGTTGTTGTTCGGAACAAAGCTCGACTCGTAGTCCAGGGTTTCAGTCAGCAGGAGGGTATAGATTTTACCGAAGTATATGCTCCAGTTGCTCGACTTGAAGCTATCAGAATCTATCTAGCATTGGCGTCTTGGAAAAACTTCAAAGTTTATCAGTTAGATGTTAAATCGGCTTTTCTCTATGGGAAGGTAAAAGAGGAGGTATATGTCGGTCAGCCACCGGGCTTTACCGATCCAATCCACAAAGACAAGGTTTACTTGCTAGACAAAGCGCTGTATGGTTTACACCAGGCCCCGAGAGCTTGGTATGAGACATTGTCTCAACACCTACTAGCCAACAGTTTTATTCGTGGGAAAGTGGATGCCACTCTCTTCACCAAAGAGGTCGACGGTCATCTTCTGATTGTTCAGATATACGTGGACGATATCATATTTGGGTCAACAAATGAAAATTTGTGCAAAGATTTTGAACGAGTTATGAAGCAGAAATTTGAAATGTCATCGATGGGTGAGATGAAATTCTTTTTGGGACTGCAGGTTGATCAACTACCCAAAGGAATTTTCATACATCAAACGAAGTACGTTCATGATATCTTGGAGAAATTCGGGATGTCAGGTTCTACTCCAGCTTCCACCCCATTAGCAACAAATCATGGGATAAACCCTGATCTCACCGGAGAAAAGGTAGATGAAACGATGTATCGTTCCATGATTGGATCGCTGATGTATTTGACAGCTTCAAGACGCGATATCATGTACCCAACCTGCCTCGCAGCAAGATTTCAATCTAACCCGAGAGCTTCGCACATGGTGATTGTGAAAAGGATATTGCGCTACCTGAAAGGAATTCCATCATTGGGGTTGTGGTATCTAAGAGAAGGCGATTTCACGCTTGAAGGGTATTCCGATTCCGATTTCGGATGCTGCAAAGTTAACGCTAAATCAACAACAGCAGGGTGTCAGTTCTTTGGATCACGATTGATCACCTGGCAATGCAAAAAGCAGACCTCTGTGGCTTTATCCACATGAGGCAGCGATTAACATTACTAAAAATCCCGTACATCACGCTAAAACCAAACATATTGAAATTCCTCATCACTTCATTCGTTATTGTTTCGAGAAGAAGTTGATATGAATTGAGAAAATCCACACTGACGATCAAAAAGCTGATTTACATACCAAAGCATTTGATAAAACACGTTTTCAGTATTTACTAAAACTGAATGGTATGAAACTTTTATCGGTGTTGGAGGTGATTATTGGCGTTGATGAAGGAGACATTGTAGATGATGTTGAGAAGCAATCTGCAATGGTTTGTCGATTTTTTACCTGTTTTGGTATTTAGGGGGAGTATAGGGTAATATTTTCAGAAAATACAAAAACATGAGATATTTTCAAAATCTAAAAACAATAGAAAACCAGAAAAGAGCTTGTGTAAAAAGGGAAAATGATAGTACATCGGCTTGACAGTTACGGTATGCTAAAGAAATGGAATGTTTAAATGCGTTAAACAGTCTCGCTGATGATATGCCGATAGGTTTTTACACATTTAGTAGGTTTGTTCGGGATATAAACTTAAATCTTTACTTACTTATTTCGTGGGGAACACTACTTGGATATATAGGTAACCCATGAAATCTTGTTTGAAAGATTCCTTTTTCTGATATACTAGGTCTTTATACTCACGGATATCTGGGGTATTATTCCGGGACTTCTGCTGAATGGAAGTTCTGACCTAGTCCCCGAATAATACTTTCTGTAATGCTTGAAACATAGCATAACCCTCAGCATATATGATAAGACAATAAAATTGCTTAGCAATGCTTTTGTAAAAAAGATCCTCTAAAGGGGACACACCCAAAAGTTGAGTCATGATCTCTCTACTGAACGGTAGTTCTGACCTGAGCTCTCATGATTCTTCATAATTTATTAACCCTTTACAGATATCATTTGTAGTATACTCACCTGTAAGACTGAATATTGGGATCTGGATACGGGAGTATATTCAAGAGGTGGGACACACGTATAAGTTTAAGTCTCTAAAACACTAAATCCGTATCCTGGACAGATTGAAAATTGTGTGGAAATTTAAGTGGATCAGTATATCGACAATCTAAGCGAATTGTTTAAATCTGAGTATGTAATTGAAGCTTAACGGTACTTGTGATTTGTCAAATAGCTTATATGATTTCCTAACACGCTCAACCAAAAATATGTTTGTAAATAGTTTACTTTCATTGCATTTTAATTCTGTATTTCATTTCTAGTATTAGAAGCTTTTTTAAAAAAATTCAAAAAGATTTTACATTTCTGTTTTTTTACAAACCAAAGTGGAGAGTGGATCTGCTGATTCAAAAGCTGAAAGCAGATGCAGGAAGTTTCTGGACTGGAGGATGAGTTGTGAGTTAAACATGATAAGTTTGTGAAAGTTGAAACAAGTTCATTAATTTGAAACTTGTAAATTTTCAGAAAATCAAATTGAACCAAAAGTCAGTGTGAATTATTTCAGATCAACCAAGGTCATTAAGTTGGACTTGGTAGATAAATTGAGTAATCAGGGTCATTAACTTGGACCTGAATACTTAAGTGGATTTCTAACACTGAAGGTTGAATGGTAAGTATGGATTGATACTATTCTTGTCATATATCTTATATTTAGGTAGAGATTATGCAGGTAACAGGAATTCCCATGGCAACAAAACGTCAAAGTTTGAACCAGAATTAAAGCTCTAGCTTATCGAGAGGGGGAGTCTGTGAAAGGGGGAGTCAGGATTCTGGATCAACAATCAAAGGGGAGTTTGAAGACAAAGTTGGAAAGAGACCAAGACTGAAGACTCAATGCCAAAGACTTCGTCAACATCCAAGGGGGAGTCTGTTGGTGCACTGAATGTCTGATGACTACGTCTTAATTGAGTCTTAGGTATAGATAGTTGTTTAGAGTTGGAAAACATGAAATGTGGTCTTAATGTTGTAATTCCGCTCCAAATGACATTTATGTCATTTGAAGCGAAATCAGGATTTGTTGTAACTTGTGATTCCGCTCCAAATAGTCAACTAGATGATTCCGCTCCAAATGATTAGATGTTGATTCCGCCGTAATGGACATGTAATTTGGAGCGAAATCAAGGGTCCTATAAATAGGTGTTAGCTGAGTTCATTTGTAACGTTTGGAGCGGAACTAGGTCATGCTATAGGTGTCGAATTGCTGTCAAAATCTACTCAGAAAGCATTAATAGAAAGGAAATTGAAAGGATAAAGCTGTTGTGACTTTGTTTACTTTGATTCCGCCTCTGTATTCAAAGATGAACTACTTTTACTAACGTTTAGGGTCACGCACACGGTCCAACAAGGTTTGATCAATAGTTAACTTAATGCTTACCGTTTTGTCAATTTTAGTGTTAGTGTTTAACTCTTTTAAAAACTTAGCATGAGTTAAAACTAAACAATGATTTTCAAAAGAAGGTGACAAGAGATTAATTTCTTCAAAATTGGACTCTTTTTGAATTTTAACGTTGTTGGACTCACCTTTTTCGTTGTTTAACTCATGTGTCGGTTTTTCACTTATTTGTTCTTCCATTATCACACTTTCAGTTATCTCTTCTTTATTTAATTGTTCTCTTGCGCGGGACTCCTCTTCCCTTGCGCGAGATTCTTTTATATAGCGATCGATAACTCTAAGGTGTTCTAATATCCTATCGGTCACTTCGGTGATAGAGAAAGGATCGGGATTTTCAGAGCTTGAATCCGGTTGTTCGATCCTTTGTTCCTCATAATACCCATATGAAGTAGATGGTTCACACCATTGTTCTTCATTGTAAGCATATGATGGATAAGGGTCGTAATTTTGTTCTTCATAATACTCATATGAGGTGGGTTGTTCATGCCATGGTTCCTCATAATAAGCATAGGAAGGTGGTGGCTCATATCTTGGTTCCTCAAAGTATGAGTAAGAAGGCTCATACCTTGGTTCATCAAAATATGAGTATGAGGGAGGAGGTTCATACCTTTGGTCTTCATAGGATGTGTATGAAGTTGATGGCTCGTACCTGGGCTCCTCATAGTAGGTGTATGAATTGGATGGTTGATATAAGTGACATTATAGAACCGAGTGCGGGTCACCACAATTAGTGCAATAATTTTCCCTATAATCATCCTCCTCATAGGTGTAGTTGTAACCTCCTGAGTATTGATCCATAAGAATCACTCAGCAGACCATAACCAAGTCTCGAGATCAGAAAACAAAAATAAAAATGGAAACAGAGGCTGGACACGGCCCCGTGTTCAGTGGACACAGCCCCGTGTACAGAATCTGAATATGGGCGTTTTAATTAAAGTTACTGATTTCGTTGAGCACGGGGCGTGTTCAGTGAGCACGGCCCATGCTCAAGCTACTGTTACTGGGTGTTTTATGAAAAATGTGCAGCACGGCCCCGTGTTCAGTGAGCACGGCCCGTGTTCAGGTTACTGTAAATGCAAAACTAAACTAAAATGCAGAAAAATGTGCGCGCGTTTTGAAAAACTGATTAGGCCGTCGATTTTAAAACCAAGCACCCGTATTTAAATAGTGGACACGGCCCCGTGTGGAGCTAATGCAGACAAATTTTATTAATGAAGAAAGAGAAAAGGGTGGGCACGTGTCCGCTGGACGACTCACAATTTGTCTGCATTTGCTCCACACGCCCCCGTGTCCGCTGGGCACGGCCCCGTGTGCAGAAGTGTATCTGTACTATCAAGATTTGCTCAGATTTAAATAGGGGTGCTTGGTTCATTTCAAAGGGTGGACACGGGGCCGTGTCCAGGCTTATGTACAGGCTATAAATAGGGGTGCTTGGTTCATTTCAAAGGCATCCCTTGGCACACCACCTCTCTAACACTTCACCCACCACCCACCACCACCGTAACACCATCATCCACCACCATCATCCATTGTCCATCATAGAGTGTGTGAGTCGTCTCGGGATCCAAGATTGATCGTAAGAGTTCTTGACAATCAAGGCCATGTTTGCCTAAGTCTCTTACATCACTTGGTGAAGACAAAGTGTCTAGTGTAAAACTTTTTATTTTTCATCTTTTCGCACTTTTTAATTGGTTATGTATTAATGACTTTAATAACTAGTTTCTTATGTTGAAGGTGATTCTTCCTTATCGTTTGTCCGTGGTGTCTTGGCATTATTTTACTGTCTATATAAAATAAAAGATTTTCACCATTCATATCTTCACGGTCTATATGGAGGTATGTTGGCTACCTGGTCGGGGGTTAAGGGAACGGTTTGGTAAGAGTCTTGCCATTGTTCAGTGTATAGTTCCTGCAAAGGACCTGGGTCAAATTTAGTAGGACCTCCTTCAATACTTAACGGTATTGGATGGCGGGGGTCCAAACTCTTTGATCCCCTCATAAGTTAAACTACTATTAATACTTTAACCCGGCTACTTAGGACTGTATCCCTGCTGACTCAGACTACTTAGCCGAGGGTAACATCACCTTCAAAAGAGGGGCCTACCACATTATGCATTAATAACTTAATTAATTATCATTCAATAATCCGACCCTTTAGGATTGTATCCTTGCTGACTCAAACTACTGGGTTGAGGGTAACGTCACCTTCAAAAGAGGGGCCTACTACAATAACTAAGATAATCTCTTAAATAGTGCAAAAGTGCGAAAATAATCAAAGGTTACACTAAACACGAGTCGGAGCCAAGTGATTCATCTTGTCTATCTGTTTTTATTTTTATTTTTATTTTCAGCATTTTAGTTAGTTTTTATTTTTCTTAGTTTAAAACCTTTTTCTAAACTTTTGATTTGATTAGACGTTGAGGATAAACCGGTACTAAAAGCTCTTGTGTCTTTGGACGACCTCAGTATCTTACCAACACTATACTACGCTCACGATGGGTGCACTTGCCCATATGTGTGTTTAGTGTTAGTAAATATCGTGTTTTATAAATTTAAAACTTGGCTAAAGAAAGTGTAAAAGTTCTTAAAATAAACATTAAAACCATAACACACTTCACGCACATCAAGTTTTTGGCGCCGCTGCCGGGGACACAAGGATTTTAAGAAAGCTAGGAATCAACGGCCTAATCATTTTTTTTATTTTCCTATTTTTAGGATTTTTCTTAGTTTTTTCAGCTTCTGCAGAGCTCAGCACGGGCCGTGCCTGGTCGGACACGGGCCGTGCCCAGCATTGTTACTGGCAGATTTATTTTCCGAGTTACAGAGAGCTGAGCACGGGGCCGTGTCGGTGCAACACGGGGCCGTGTCCAACTCCCCAGTAACAGGGATCCGGAAAACAATCACTGTATCTCCGACCACGGGCCGTGTTCACTGAACACGGGGCCGTGGTGAACCTTCTGACCAACGTTCTTTTCTATTTTTATTGCAGGACTTGGAACCCAGAAGCCACATTTGAATTTCCTACGTAGTGCATGAGCTCCAGTTCTAGTAGAGACATAAAAGAACCTCTAGAAGAACCCGAACGCTTTCTCAGAAAAAGACTTAAAGTTAAAAACCAAGAGAAAGTTTCAGGGGACCCACCTCCAATGGCGGACCAACGCATCCTCATGGATTACCTACGGCCCACTGTAGGTAATCTCGGCGCCGCTATCAATGCACCGAATGTCGAAGCCAATAACTTCGAACTTCGACCGCATTTGATACAACTGCTTCAAAACTCCGCAACCTTTCATGGGCTTGCGGACGAGGATCCCCATCTACATATTACTAATTTCTTAGAAATATGTGATACCTTTCGGATCAATGGAGCATCAAACGACGCCATCCGCCTTCGAATGTTTCCATTTTCACTAAAAGATCGAGCTAAGGCTTGGCTTAACACCCTCCCAGTTGGCTCGGTAAACACCTGGGATGAACTAGCCCAAAAGTTTCTGTATAAGTATTTCCCTCCTGCTAAAATGGCTAAATTAATGACTAAAATTAATACATATTCTCAAGAGGATGGGGAATCCTTATATGAAACTTGGGAAAGGTTCAAGGAGCTACTAAGAAAGTGTCCTCATCACGGTCTTGCGGTATGGCAACAAGTATCCACTTTCTACAATGGGTTGTTGCCACACACAAGACAAACACTTGATTCTAGCTCCGGGGGACTTCTAGGTAATCGTCACCCAAATGAAATATATAATCAAATTGAGGAAATTTCTCAAACCAATTTTCAGTGGCACACTCCCCGAGGTAATAAATCTATTGCCCCGGGCGCCCATAAGGTTGATGAAAGCACTTATTTACAAGCCCAAATCGAGGCCCTCTCTTCAAAAATCAAAAAATTAGAAATGGCAAAAACGGCCTCGGTTATGGCTTGTGAGGGGTGTGGTGGACCACATGAAAATTGGAGTTGTATGAAAGAAGTAGACGATCAAACAGAAACGGTAAACTACATTGATAATAGACCTAGGCCGTCGGGTCCACCAACGGGTACCTACAACCAAGGATGGCGTAACCACCCTAACCTTGGTTGGAGAGATCCCGGCAATAGTAGTAACCAACAAAACCAACGAACTAACTTTCAACAACCACAAAACTTTTCTCAACAACAAGGTGGACGAGAAAGGCTCGAAGATACTGTATCTTGCCTCATCTCCGACACCGAAAAGAAAAACTCGGATCGATTTCAGCAATTGGAATCGAATTTTAGAAATCAACAAGCTAGTATTCAAAACATTGAAAAACAATTAAATCAAGTAGCTAAAAATTTCTCCGAGAGACCACAAGGCGCGTTACCTAGCAATACCGAAACCAACCTAAAAGCGCAAGTACATCTCATCACATTGAGAAACCAAACCGTGGGTCCCGAGGAGGCTCCATTACCGCCGGCTGAAAGAAGCCAATCCAGCCAAACAACGACTCCACCCGCACCCCAACCAGAAAAGGCTTCTCCACCAAATCAAGAGCCCACCAAGACTCCTCCGGTTCCATACCCCGGTCGGTTAAATCGTCAAAAGACTGATGAGCAATTCGCAAAGTTCGAAAATTTACTAAAACAATTGGATGTTAATATTCCTTTTATCGAGGTCCTAACCCAAATGCCTAAATATGAAAAATTTATGAGGGACTTCCTCACTCACAAAAGGAAAATTGAATCATTGCAATTAGTTAACTTAGGCGAAGAATGCTCCGCCTTAGTACTCAACAAACTCCCGCAAAAGAAAATTGATCCCGGAAGCTTCACGATTCCTTGCTCAATTGGGGAATCCCCCATTCGTAATGCACTAGCCGATCTTGGGGCTATCATTAACCTCATGCCCACATCAATGTTCAAACGACTCGGCCTAGGAACAAAGAGCCCTACAAAGATGAGCATACAACTCGCCGACAGATCCGTCAAATTCCCACAAGGTGTCGCTGAAAATCTATTGGTCAAAGTTGACAATTTCGTTTTCCCGGCCGACTTTGTCATCCTAGACATGGAGGAAGACGCCGATGTCCCTCTCATTCTCGGGAGGCCATTTCTAGCCACCGCCCAAGCAGTGGTGGATATGAATGACGGAACACTAACATTGAAGTTTGGGGACGAGGAAATGAAGTTTGGAGTTGGAAAGATAGTAGAAGACGAAGACCCGGTCAACTACATGAAGGTCATAGACTCAAGCTTGGATGACGCTCTCCGACGGTGTAGCATGGGATGCAAAACATCCCACTTGAGTAACATATGACCAGGCTTTGGGTCTAGCCAAGGACCCTTATAAACGTGGCGTACCACGGAGGCATTCCGTGGAACTATCCTTAGTTTAGTTTAGATTAATCTTTATGTTTTCTAGTTAGTTTTAATTTTCAGGAATAAAACACACTCGGGATGGCAAAGGAAAACAAGGGAAACTTGAACCAGCACCCCATGCAGGAAAACAGGGCCATCCGACAAGCTTTCTTCATTACAGCAAGTTCAGCACGGGCCGTGTCTGCCCAACACGGCCCCGTGCTGCACAGTCTGCAGAAAATGCTCAGTTCAGGTAATCTGGACATGGGCCATGTTCACCCAACACGCCCCCGTGTCCAGGCTTCTGTTTCTTTTGTTTAATTTTTGTTACTGGCACCTGAACACGGGGCCGTGCCCGGACAACACGGGGCCGTGTCCAGGCGCCCAGTAACACATATTTTTGCTTTTTCACACCTTTTTACACATTCAATCAACCTAAAAACTTATTTTTGGGACACATTGAGGACAATGTGTAATTTAAGTGTGGGGGGGGGGGGGGTGCTAAAACCTTGAATCTTGCAAGTCCTAATTACAAGCCTTACACAAAACTCTATTGGAACCGCTAATCACCCCAATTTTTTTTCAAAAATTTTCATTTTTTTTACTTGTCTAGGTTTAACTTGGGAGTTTCAAATTCTAAAAAGGTTATATTTTTATAAATTTACAACCGATAGCATCGTGAGAAAAAGAACCAACATAAGAAAATTATGAAAAGGCATGACAAGCTTAGTTAAAATTTAATTATATATACTTCATCACATAAAAAACCCATTCCCACAAAAGTGAGTTTTAAGCCTTTATTGAGCATACAAATACATATCTTTAAATTAAATGCTCATTTTTCGTTTCTTGTGTGAATAGCCGCTTGGTTCTTACAATTCTAGAACTTGCCACGAAGATACATTCCCGGTCCTTACCAACTTAAACCCGAGTAAGTAAATGATGGAGGCATTAGGACTAACCCTTTTTATTTCTACACCATTATTTTTCTTTTTTTTTTTACCACCTACCCAAAATCCCCCTAGTTAACCCCTTTGAGCCTAAACCTTTTCATTTCTTAACCCAAACACCCTTTCACCCACCAAAACCTTTTTATTTTTAACCCTGTGTTTTAGTAACAAGCTCGGTTTTTCGTATGACTTTCAAAAAAAAAAATAATATATGTTGATGATGAAGCAAAAGAAATAAAAACAAGCAAGTTGATCAAAAATAACTTTGTTTGAATTATGGCTTCATCAAAATAAAAACTGCAAAAATAAAAAAAAAAGTTTTAGGAGTGCTTGGCTCAAGCTCAAACCATCCCTTGGCACACCACCTCTCTCACACTTCACCCACCACCCACCACCACCATAACACCATCATCCATTGTCCATCATAGAGTGTGTGAGTGGTCTCGGGATCCAAGATTGATCGTAAGAGTTCTTGACAATCAAGGCCATATTTGCCTAAGTCTCTTACATCACTTGGTGAAGACAAAGTGTCTAGTGTAATAATTTTTATTTTTAATCTTTTCGCACTTTTTAATTGGTTATGTATTAATGACTTTAATAACTAGTTTCTTATGTTGAAGGTGATTCTTCCTTATCGTTTGTCCGTGGTGTCTTGGCATTATTTTACTGTCTATATAAAATAAAAGATTTTCACCATTCATATCTCCACGGTCTATATGGAGGTATGTTGGCTACCTGGTCGGGGGTTAAGCGAACGGTTTGGTAAGAGTCTTGCCATTGTTCAGTGTATAGATCCTGCAAAGGAACTGGGTCAAATTTAGTAGGACCTCCTTCAATACTTAACGGTATTGGATGGCGGGGGTCCAAACTCTTTGATCCCCTCATAAGTTAAACAACTATTAATACTTTAACCCGGCTACTTAGGACTGTATCCCTGCTGACTCAGACTACTTAGCCGAGGTAACGTCACCTTCAAAAGAGGGGCCGACCACATTATGCGTTAATAACTTAATTAATTATCTTTCAATAATCCGACCCTTTAGGATTGTATCCTTGCTGACTCAAACTACTGGGTTGAGGGTAACGTCACCTTCAAAAGAGGGGCCTACTACAATAACTAAGATAATCTCTTAAATAGTGCAAAAGTGCGGAAATAAACAAAGTTTACACTAAACACGAGTCGGGGCCAAGTGATTCATCTTGTCTATCTGTTTTTATTTTTATTTTCAGCATTTTAGTTAGTTTTTATTTTTCTTAGTTTAAAGCTTTTTCTAAACTTTTGATTTGATTAGACGTTGAGGATAAACCGGTACTAAAAGCTCTTGTGTCCTTGGACGACCTCGGTATCTTACCAACACTATACTACGCTCACGATGGGTGCACTTGCCCATATGTGTGTCTAGTGTTAGTAAATATCATGTTTTATAAATTTAAAACTTGGCTAAAGAAAGTGTAAAGGGGCTTAAAATAAAACACGATATTTACTAACACTAAACACACATATGGGCAAGTGCACCCATCGTGAGCGTAGTATAGTGTTGGTAAGATACTGAGGTCGTCCAAGGACACAAGTTCTTTTAGTACCGGTTTATCCTCAACGTCTAATCAAATCAAAAGTTTAGAAAAATGTTTTAAACTAAGAAAAATAAAAACTAACTAAAATGCTGAAAATAAAATAAAAGTAAAAACAGATAGACAAGATGAATCACTTGGCTCCGACTCGTGTTTAGTGTAACCTTTGATTATTTCCGCACTTTTGCACAATTTAAGAGATTATCTTAGTTATTGTAGTAGGACCCTCTTTTTATGGTGACGTTACCCTCAACCCAGTAGTTTGAGTCAGCAAGGATACAATCCTAAAGGGTCGGATTATTGAAAGATAATTAATTAAGTTATTAATGCATAATGTGGTAGGCCCCTCTTTTGAAGGTGACGTTACCCTCGGCTAAGTAGTCTGAGTCAGCAGGGATACAGTCCTAAGTAGCCGGGTTAAAGTATTAATAGTAGTTTAACTTATGAGGGGATCAAAGAGTTTGGACCCCCGCCATCCAATACCGTTAAGTATTGAAGGAGGTCCTACTAAATTTGACCCAGGTCCTTTGCAGGATCTATACACTGAACAATGGCAAGACTCTTACCAAACCGTTCCCTTAACCCCCGACCAGGTAGCCAACATACCTCCATATAGACCGTGGAGATATGAATGGTGAAAATCTTTTATTTTATATAGACAGTAAAATAATGCCAAGACACCACGGACAAACGATAAAGAAGAATCACCTTCAACATAAGAAACTAGTTATTAAAGTCATTAATACATAACCAATTAAAAAGTGCGAAAAAATTAAAAATAAAAAGTATTACACTAGACACTTTGTCTTCACCAAGTGATGTAAGAGACTTAGGCAAACATGGCCTTGATTGTCAAGAACTCTTACGATCAATCTTGGATCCCGAGACGACTCACACACCCTATGATGGACAATGGATGATGGTGGTGGATGATGGTGTTATGGTGGTGGTGGGTGGTGGGTGAAGTGTGAGAGAGGTGGTGTGCCAAGGGATGATTTGAGCTTGAGCCAAGCACTCCTATTTATAGGCTGAACAGAAGCTCGGGCACGGCCCCGTGTCCACATCCTTCTCTGTCTTCATTAATTGCTCTTGTCTGTATTAGTTGACCACGACCCCGTGTCCACTGGGCACGACCCCGTGTGCAGAAGCATATCTGTACTATCAAGATTTTCCTGGATTCTGCGAATCTTATAGTTGACCACGGCCTCGTGTCCGCTGAGCACGGCCCCTTGGTGGGCGATGGAAGCTTCTACAACTTTGTCATTTATGCTGACACTTGGGCACGCCCCCGTGCTCATTGAGCACGGGGCGTGTTCAACCTTCTGTTCTCTTGTTTTGCTTGGGAAGATGCTGTCGTGGGGTCGGGCATGTCACGTTTGTTCCTTTTCTTGTATTTATGTTAGATTTAGCTGCCTTTTTGCTTCTTTTGTTAATTTGAGCTCATTTAATCCTGAAAATACAAAAGGAAGACAAAAGCATCCTTTTTCCAACATTAGTACTAAAAAAGGGTTAGTTTTATGCCACAATTGATGTAATTTATATGTTGCATTTTGCACATATCAAATACCCCCACACTTGAATCTTTGTTTGTCCTCAAGCAAAACTCTTTATAATGTGGCTTTACACTCCCAAATGGAATGTGTAGAAGAGAAGGTTTTTGGGCTTGTCATAGAGTGTCGGGATTTCCAAGATTCTTTATTAAGTTTTATTTTTATTTATTTACAATCCTATTCGTCATGATTTATTTAAAACTTTTCATAAGATAAATTACTTATTAGGGCATAACATGCCTCTTTAAAATTCTATTTATATACAAGTTCACATACCTCACGGGGGATCACTCAACACTCGGCCGAAGATGTATTTTAGTGAATCACTCGAGAGCGGCATGAAACTTACTCCTACCATAGGCTTGCCAAGCAATCAATCCTCCTCCTTTTTAACTATATACCTTTGTAAATATCAAGAGGACTTTTGGGTGAAGGGTTAGGCTTGGGTTAAAGGTAGGTGGTTGGGTTAGTGGTTAGTGGTTAGTAGAAAAGGGCGAAAAGGCGTAAAAAGCGTCGGTTTTCGTAAAACTTTTTTTTTTATTTTTGCAGTTTTTATTTTGATGAAGCCATAATTCAAACAAAGTTATTTTTGATGAACTTGCTTGTTTTTTTTTCTTTTGCTTCATCATCAACATATATATATATATATATATATATATATATATATATATATATATATATATATATATTTGAAAGTCATACGAAAAACCGAGCTTGTTACTAAAACAAAGGGTTAAAAATAAAAAGGTTTTGGTGGGTAAAAGGGTGTTTGGTTTGGGTTAAGAAATGAAAAGGTTTAGGCTCAAAGGGGTTAACTAGGGGGATTTTGTGTAGGTGGTAAAAAAAAAAGAAAAATAATGGTGTAGAAATAAAAATGGTTAGTCCTAATGCCTCCATCATTTACTTACTCGGGTTTAAGTTGGTAAGGACCGGGAATGTATCGTCGTGGCAAGTTCTAGAGTTGTAAGAACCAAGCGGCTATTCACACAAGAAACGAAAAATGAGCATTTAATTTAAAGATATGTATTTGTATGCTCAATAAAGGCTCAAAACTCACTTTTGTGGGAATGGGTTTTTATGTGATCAAGTATATATAATTAAATTTTAACTAAGCTTGTCATGCCTTTTCATAATTTTCTTATGTTGATTCTTTTTATCACGACGCTATCGGTTGTAAATTTTGTAAAAATATAACCTTTTTAGAATTTTGAAATTCCCAAATGAAACCTAGACAAGTAAAAAAAAATGAAAATTAAACCTAGAATTTTGAAATTCCCAAATTAAACCTAGACAAGTGAAGGACAAGTGCCTCTTGCGGGTTCCATGCATGCCCCTGCATCCTTTGGAAGCTAACCGTCCCGTCTTCAGCCTCATAAATTAGGTTCATTGAGCGGAAAATGTGTATGTCTACCCTTCTCGACCATGGGCTCCTTTCAAATGACCTAGGTATGTTGGTGAAGTGCTTGAAGAGACGGTATACCCATCCTCCAAAGAAGATAGGGGTTGGTGAAGTAGCAAGTCGGTTCAAATGCATGTTTCGGAGCAGGAGGAATGGAACATCAAGGTGTCTGCAGTGGAGGACAACCAAATCTCTTAACCCAACAACGCCACCGCTATCATGCCTTTGGCTAAGAGAGTAGCCGAGGAGCCTATGGATGTATCGGTAGAGCGGATCCCTCAACTTAGTGCTCTTAGTGCTGCTCGGATTGTAATGCCCTTCACCAATCTGAGCCCACGCGGCTTGGCGATCGTTCTCATCTATCTCTCGCATCCCTCCAGAATTTTCCTCGTTGCCCGCATCTTCCTCCGCATACAGCCCGACGATCGACCCAAATTGTGCCATTGAAATCGAGTACCTAGTTCCACCACATCGGAATGCTACCCCATCATTGTCAAATGGGTCGCACCTTGAATTGAACGTGAAGGTGCTATAGAATTCCAAAGTGCACTCGTGGACGGAACGAAGTCGAGTTGTTAAAGCGACTCTTAGTGGGCCGGTGACAAGGTTGTTGAAGCGGTCTAGTTGGTTCACCAAAAGTTAGCACGAAACAGTAGAATTTTTGGACAAAACTGCAAACAGCGTGCTGGACACGACCCCGTGTTCAGTGGACACGGCCCCGTGTCCAGGCGTCTGTTACTCAAAAACATCATTTTTCGACCCGGTTTTGAAAACTTGAAAATTTTTGGTCCAATAGGTGCGGTTTCCCCCGAAAATGAAACCCCAAGTGCCGTTTTTCCCAAAACAACCCGTTTACCCATTCAATTTAATCTTTTTCAGTTCAAAAACAAGGGTTTGGGGTTTTTGTGAGAAATTGGGCGAATCTATGAACAATACAAGTGTATTTACTTCCTATAACACTAATCTAACTAAATGCTAACAGATTAAAGCAAAAATTTGAGGTTCGATCCGGGTGTAGTTCAAGAACCCTATATTTTTTCCCAAATTTTTGAAGTTTTAACTACATGCAAATGCTTAATCTAACTGATAATAGTGATAGAATCATACCTTGATGTTGTTAGAATGATAGGAGACGTCGAAAATCTGCGGAAAATCGCCTGGAACCAGAGCGTTTTCGGGGAAACGGGCGTGTGGAATGAAGTAACTGTTATGAAAAAGGGGTTTTATCCCGACAGTCGCGCGGACATGGCCTCGTGCCGAGCAAAGTTTTGAATTTTTTTTTTCAGTGCTCGTGTGAATGCCCTTGTTTCCCAAAAAGTTTGGTTAGAAGACTTACTGATTTAGATGTCGTCCCAATCGTTCGTAACTTACCAGGTATGATGTTGATGCTTTCAATCTTCGACCGTTTGAAGCGAGATCTCCTCCTCTTCATCCTCAATGAACCCTTGATAGAGTTTCAGCCGTTGGCCATTGACTTTGAATGGAATTTTATTCCGAGATTTAATTTCTACTGCACCGTGTGGGAAAACATGGGTGATGGAAAAAGGTCCTGACCACCTAGACTTTAATTTACCAGGAAACAATCGAAGTCGTGAATTAAAAAAAAGAACTAGATCTCCCACTCGAAATTCATTAGGTTTAATATGTTTGTCATGCAAGTTTTTCATTCCTTCCCTGTAAATTTCTGAGTTTGAGTATGCATAATTCCTAAGCTCGTCTAATTCATTTAATTGACAAAATCGATTTTTACCAGCAAATTCTAAATCTAAGTTTACATTTTTAATTGCCCAGTAGGCTTTGTGTGCAATTTCTACTGGCAAGTGACAGCTTTTTCCATAGACTAGCTTGTATGGGGTTGTACCTATTGTAGTTTTATAAGCAGTTCGAAAAGCCCATAAAGCATCATCTAATTTATCTGCCCATTCCTTTTTATTTAACCCTACGGTTTTTTCGAGTATTCGTTTTAAACCTCTATTAGTCACTTTGGCTTGTCCGTTTGTTTGAGGGTGATATGCTGTTGAGACCCAGTGATAGACCCCATATCTTGTTAAAAAAAATTTAAGTTGATGGTTGCAAAAATGGGTACCTCTATCACTTATTAATGCTTTAGGTGTGCCAAAACGAGAGAATAATTTTTTCAGAAATCTTACCACTACTCTTCCATCATTTGTTGGAAGTGCCTCGGCCTCGGCCCATTTAGACAAGTAGTCTACTGCCACAAGTATATATTTGTTTCCTTTCGACGGTGGGAAAGGTCCCATTTTGTGGCATTTCATTTTTGGAAGAAATATTGCCTGTTCTTTGGCAAGCATCGCAAGTCTTGACAAGACTTTGGGCGTCTTTGTAAATGGTTGGCCAATAAAATCCTGAATCAAATACCTTTCGTGCGGTACTCGCGGCACCATGATGTCCTCCATATGGACCTTCGTGACAATGGCGGAGAATTCTTCGTGCTTCACTACCATGTACGCATCGTCGGATGAGTTGGTCGGCACACATTTTGAAAAGATATGGATCTTCCCAAAAATAATGTTTCACATTGGCAAAGAATTTTTTTCTTTGATGATGTGGCCAACCTTTTGCGACTATACCGCTAGCTAGGTAGTTAGCATAGTCGGCGTACCATGGTTCTTCCTTGTATTCCACCATTTCTAGGGACTCCGTTGGAAATTTTTCGTTGTTTTGCTCGTCCCTGGTTGCCTCCAAAGCTGGGTCTTCTAAGCGTGAAAGATGATCTGCTGCGGTGTTTTCTGCTCCTCTTTTATCTTTGATTTCAATATCAAATTCTTGGAGGAGTAGAATCCACCGAATCAAACATGGTTTTGCGTCCTGCTTTTTGAAGAGATATCGAATGGCTGCATGATCTGTATAGACTATAGTTTTAGAAAGAACAAGATAAGAACGAAATTTATCAAAAGCAAACACCACAGCTAGTAATTCTTTTTCAGTTGTTGTGTAATTTTCTTGTGCATCGTTAAGTGTTTTACTAGCGTAATAAATTGGGAGGAAATGCTTTTCTTTTCTTTGTCCCAAGACAGCTCCAACTGCAAAGTCACTTGCATCACACATGATTTCGAAAGGAAATTTCCAATCAGGTGCTATCATGATAGGTGCATTGACTAGCATTTCCTTTAGGGTTAGAAATGCTTGATTACAATCCTTATCAAAGATGAAAGGAGCATCTTTTTCAAGTAATTTTGTTAGAGGCCTTGAAATTTTAGAAAAGTCTTTGATAAACCGCCTATAAAATCTGGCATGCCCTAGGAAACTCCTGATAGCTCTAACGGAGGATGGGGGTGGTAGTTGAGAAATGGTATCTATTTTGGCTCGATCCACCTCCATTCCTTCGTTTGAGATTTTGTGACCGAGTACTATTCCCTCTGTTACCATGAAATGGCATTTTTCCCAGTTAAGGGCGAGGTTAGTTTCCTCACATCGGGATAGCATTCGTTCAAGGTTATCGAGGCATTGGTCGTATGAATCCCCAAAGATAGAAAAGTCGTCCATGAAGACTTCCATTGTCATTTCTATCATGTCGTGGAAGATGGCTACCATGCAACGTTGGAATGTTGCGGGGGCATTACATAGACCAAACGGCATGCGTCAATAAGCAAAAGTTCCATAGGAGCATGTGAAGGTTGTCTTTTCTTGGTCTTCGGGTGCTATCGGGATTTGAAAGTAACCTGAAAAACCATCCAAGAAACAATAAAATTTATGACCGGATAATCTTTCTAACATTTTATCAATGAAGGGCAAAGGAAAGTGATCTTTCCTTGTTGCTTCATTTAATCGTCTATAATCTATACATACTCTCCATCCAGTGACGGTTCTTGTTGGTATTAGTTCATTCTTTTCATTAGTTATTACCGTCATACCTCCTTTCTTTGGAACAACTTGGACGGGACTTACCCAAGGACTATCGAAGATAGGATAAATAAGTCCGGCGTCAAGTAATTTGATGACTTCATTTTTAACCACTTCTTGAACATTTGGATTTACTCGACGTTGTGGTTGTATTACCGATTTGTAATCATCATTCATTAAAATTTTGTGCGTGCACATGGAAGGACTTATTCCTTTTATGTCTACAAGTTTCCAAGCGATCGCATTTTTATGTTTTTTCAAAAGACTAATTAATTTTTCTTTTTCTAAACTATCTAATTTAGATGAAATAATTACAGGTAATTTACCATCTTTGTCTAGAAAAGCATATTCCAAACATTTTGGAAGTTCTTTGAGCTCAAGAGGTGGGTCTTTAGGAGACTCCTTATTTGGTTGCTCATTTTGATCAAGAACCTTAAAAGTTTGTTCTATGGTGACCTCTTCTTCAACAAAGTGGTCAAACTTTTCACTTGTATCGGGTGGTTCATCCTCATCTTCAATTAGGGGGTCATTATTGCCGAATGGATATTTCATTGACCGCTCAAGATCGACACTCTTTTTAAATACCCCTAATTGAAGAGGTAGATTGTTGTACTTCCGGTTTTTCAAAGCTTCGTGAGTTTTTACAAATGGTCATCCCAACACTAGAGGAGCGTCATCGAGGATGACAAAGTCGGTGGGGACTACCATTTGATTTGTTTGAACCAAGACATCCTCAACTACACCGATTGATTTTATTACCTTCCGATTGGATAGGAAAATGGGTATTTGAAGTGGAGAAAAATCACTAATACTTAATTTTTCGAAAATGTAGTTAGGCATTATGTTAACACAAAGATCTTTATCGATTGTGACATTACTAATAAATGAATTTTGAAAGAAACATGGAACCGGTGTAATGTTAATTTCAAATGGGTCTTCTTTTATTAGTGAGGTTTGATCAATAGTTAACTTAATGCTTACCGTTTCGTCAATTTTAGTGTTAGTGTTTAACTCTTTTAAAAACTTAGCATGAGTTGGAACTAAACAATGATTTTCAAAAGAAGGTGACAAGAGATTAATTTCTTCAAAATTGGACTCTTTTTGAATTTTAACGTTGTCAGACTCACCTTTTTCGTTGTTTAACTCATGTGTCGGTTTTTCACTTATTTGTTCTTCCATTTTTACACTTTCAGTTATCTCTTCTTTATTTAATTCTTCTCTTGCGCAGGACTCCTCTTCCCTTGCGCGAGATTCTTTTATATAGCGATCGATAACTCTAAGGTGTTCTAATATCCTTTCGGTCACTTCGGTTATAGAAAAAGGATCGGGATTTTCAGAGCTTGAATCCGGTTGTTCGATCCTTTGTTCCTCATAATACCCATATGAAGTAGATGGTTCACAGCATTGTTCTTCATTGTAAGCATATGATGGATAAGGGTCATAATTTTGTTCTTCATAATACTCATATGAGGTGGGTTGTTCACGCCATGGTTACTCATAATAAGCATATGAAGCTGGTGGCTCATATCTTGGTTCCTCAAAGTATGAGTAAGAAGGCTCATACCTTGGTTCATCAAAATATAAGTATGAGGGAGGAGGTTCATACCTTTGATCTTCATAGGATGTGTATGAAGTTGATGGCTCGTACCTGGGCTCCTCATAGTAGGTGTATGAAGTGGATGGTTGATATAAGTGACAATATTGAACCGAGTGCGGGTCACCACAATTAGTACAATAGTCATTCCTATAATCATCCTCCTCATAGGTGTAGTTGTAACCTCCTGAGTATATTGATCCATAAGAATCACTCAGCAGACCACAACCAAGTCTCGAGATCAGAAAACAAAAATAAAATCGGAAACAGAGACTGAACACGCCCCGTTCTCAATGAAATCATTAACTTTAATTAAAACACACTTCACGCACATCATGTATGCATTCATGCAAGTGTAATTGAATATTATAATAAATATAATCATTCGATTCCATGTTAAACATGTGTGTTGATAGCAATTCTCTCATTTGATTGTGTTGAAAGTTTGATTCATTTAGTTTCCGCTGCAATTGTTTATCATTCATCTTCACTTTAATTCAAACAAACACAATCATAAGAAACTCAGATCCTAACAATTGGTATCAGAGCTTGGACAGTCAAACTTGATCTAACAATCATTTTGACATAAAAAGTTCTGCTCAATATCGTTGATACTTTTTAATTGTTCGTTTTGTTGAAAAACAGAGTAAGGTTTAATCATGAGCAAAGTTGATTAATCAGTGCCTGTAAAACAACCAGAATGACGTCGCAATCACAAGATATGAACAATAACATTGGTTCACTCTTCAAACCACCTATGTTGAAGGGAAATGAGTACCACATCTGGGAGCGAAGGATGGGTCACATCTTAGCTCAACAGAATACTGGATGTTGGAAGTCGGTTATCTTTGGACCACATGTTCCAATGGTGCCAAGTGCTGAGGATCTAAAGGTTATGATTCCTAAGAAAATAGAGAGCTATACTGAACAGGATTTCCAGAAAATTAAACTGGATAGCAAGGCATTTAGCATCGTTGCATCTGCACTTCCCAATGAAATTTATGCTAGGCTGTTACACTATAACAGTGCCAAGGAATTATGGGATGCACTTAAGGAACAATTTGGGGTAACTGAAGAAGTAATTGAAAACAACAGGGAAATTTTGAACCAACAGTATGAAACCTTTTGTCACATTAAGGGTGAAACATTAACACAGCAGTTTGAGCGATTTAGTTGTCTCATAAGTGAACTTAAGCTTGTTAAAACTGAATTTCCTAAATCAACTGTAAACAACAGGTTTTTAAGGTCACTTCCTGAAAAATGGGACACAGTTGCTTTTGTAACTAGAAACTCTGTTGAGTTCAAAGATCTGACCCTGACCCAACTTCATGGTAGACTCCTGACCTATGAAAGGGAGTTAAACTGGAAAAAAGAAGTTACAAGAGTCTGGAAAAGTTGCAGATGACTATTCATTTGGCAGCACAGCTCTTTTAGGTCAAGAAGAATCTGGTAGTAGTAAGGATCATAGTTATGATCATTATATTGACATAACTGCTGGTGGAGCTTTTAACAACTCTGATTCTTACTCAAACAACTATGCTTTCACAGCTAGTAGTGAAAACCAGAATTCTGATAATTTGTGCTTTGAACTCAATGATTTGCAGCATTTTGATCCAACTGACTTAGAATAAATGGACATTTTGCACCAACTTGCACTGCTGAGTGTTAGAACCAGCAAGTTTTACAAATGGACAGGGAGAAAATTTCCAGGGTTACATGGGAACCTAAAAGTGTGGCTGGATAAGTCAAAGATTAAGTGCTATAAGTGCAATAGGTTAGGTCATTTTGCTAGGGAATGCAGGAGTCAAACCAATGGACCAATTATCACACATCCTAGCTCAAACCCTAGACCACAAAATAACCAAAACACTGTGCACTATGCCCAATATGCCCCTGCTGCTCATGTAAACACTGCTCACTATGCACACCCTGCAACCCCTATTCCTGTGCATTATGTTCAAACCACTGTCCCTCAGATACAGTATGTCCAGGCCCCTGCTCCTCAGGTTCAGGTGCAACAAGCTGCACCTCAACAAGCTGCACCAGCAGTGGTTCAACCAGACCAACGAAGTTTCTTCACCCAAGGGCTGGTTGACTGGAGCAGCTTACCTGAAGAGTTAGGAGATGAAAATTTTGCACTCTATGCTCAAAATAATGTTTCTAGTGATGATATCTGTTTTGTGGCATTGGAGACTATACCAGAAGGGCTGGAAACTGAAGAAGGACAGTCAAGTGATGAAACAGTGGACAAAATTGCTGAAGTAGTGGTTACTGCTGTTGCTGATGAAATACTGCTGGGAGAAAGTTCAAAACCCCTATTGGAACCACTATCTGACCCCTGGTCTGAAGAAGAAGAAAAGAAGAAAGAAGGTGAAAAAGAAGAGAAAACTCAAGAAGAAAGTGATCATACCTGTGATTGTGCCATGATGGCTGCAACTAAGGTATCACCCCAGGTTCTCAAAAACCTTTGTTCAGACAAATGCATCATAGCATTTGCAATCATTAAGGAGGTGAATGAAAACCTTAGAGATAGGTTATTAACTTCTTAAGTTCAATTTGAAAAGCCTTTAAGAGAACTGAAAAACAAATTGAGTGAAAAAGAAAATGAAATCTGCAGCATCAAACAAGAGCATAGCATAACCAAGGACCAACTCCAAACAATGATAGAAAAATATCAAGTTTGCAAAAAGGAGTTGGAAGCCACCCAAATCACTTGTGAAAAATGGGTGGAATCCTACAAAGGTTATGAGATCATGCTTGAAAAACAGCTTGAAAGTAATGTAAAATTTGGCATAGGGTTTAGAAAAAATGACCAAGTTAAAAACACTGCTGCAAATCAAGCTGGTTCTGTTGAAATCATACCAACTAACAAGAATGGCCAAGAAGTTAAAATAACTGATAAACTTGGTAACAAAATCACTTTGGAAAGATTTGTGGGGTCCTCAACTTTTGAGGAGATTGAGAAATACCAATTCAAACCCACATGGTCTGATGAGTGTGACATTCTTGAAAACTTCAAACCCATGGACTTCACAACCATTGATGGTGTAGAAGCTCCTAAGGCCAAGGTTATTCCTCTTAAGGACATCCCAACAGTGGTTCCAAACTATGTTGCAAAGAGTCTGAAAAGAAGAAAAGAAAAGATTAAAAACTTGTTTTGTGATTTTTGTGAAAAGAAAAATCATCTGACCAAAGATTGTTTTCATCTAAAGGCATATGATATTAACAAAACAAGTACCATTATGCCTGCTAAGAGCTGCACCATCTGTGGTAAAACAAACCATATCACCCAGGAATGTGTGTATCTCAAGTCCTTTGATGTAAAAAAGAATGAGTACACTTCAAAAACATCCATGAGTTCATCAAAACCACCAACCAAGAATCAACCACTGTTTGTGCCAGTTCAAACAGCTGTTATAAAATAGCTGAACCAAACCTCTGTTAAAAGAGATGTTCAGGTAACTGATGCACCCCCTGCTAACCAATACCGAAGAGGTAAAGGTCAACCACCATATCCTAGGGTCCCACATGTTTATGAAGCCTACAAAAGGCCTTCTAAACCAAGAGTGAACAGGCATCCCTATGGATATCAAGAATTGATTGGAAATGGCCCCCAACAGTGGTTAGAGAAACAAGTTGCAAAAATTAATCAATCCCCTGATCTAACCACTGTCCATATTCCTGACCTTAACATAGACACTGTTGAGACCCCATCCAAAGCCTTATTGGCTTTGGAGACCCTCCTGAACTAATTATTTACTTGATGTGCAGGGAGCTTCTGCATGCTTAGATGGTCTTTGGTATGTAGATAGTGGAGGCTCCTGGCACATGACTGGATGTAGACCCCTACTCAAGGAATTCAAAACTCATGGAGGGGTGATATATCTTTTGGTATAATAGTAAAGGGAAGGTGATGGGATCTGGTACAGTACAGTCTGGAAATGTTAAGTTTGAAAATGTCAATCTGATAGACAATATAAAATTCACCCTCCTTAGTGTCTCTCAAATGAGTGACAAAGGTTATGTTCATTTTTTACTAAGGAGTGTTGTAGGATTGTTGAACCAGAAATGGTTGAAAAGATTGAAGAAATAATAAAAAATGGAATAACTAAACTTGTTGCTTAAAGAAGTGGCAATGTTTATGTAGTTGATTTGTCAAAAGAGAACCCAAGAACTGATGCATGTCTGTTCTCAGCTGCCTCTAACAAAGAGACAGAACTTTGGCACAGAAGATTGGGGCACACAAATCTCAAAACAATCACTGCTTTGTCAAAACAGGGGTTAGTAAGAGGTCTTCCTCAAAAACTGTTCACCTGTCCTGAGCATTGTGTTTCCTGCCTAAAAGGAAAACAACATAAAAGCTCTTTTAAGTCCATTGAAGAGTCCAAAACAACCAACTGCTTGCAAATGCTTCATATTGATTTGTTTGGCCCAGTTAAAGTCATGAGTCTTAGAAAGAAAAGATATTTTTTGGTAATTGTAGATGACTTTTCTAGGTTTACATGGACTTATTTCTTACATTCCAAAGATGAGACTACAGGCATTCTGCAAGACTTTGTCACACAGGTTGAAAAGCAGTTTGACTTGCCAGTAAAAATCTTCAGGAGTGACAATGGCACAAAATTCAGAAATAGGGAGTTGGATGAGTTTTGTGTGTCAAAAGGAATTGTAAGGCAGTACAGCATTCCAAGAACACCAGAATAAAATTGGGTAGTTAAAAGAAAGAATAGAACTTTGATTGAGGCTGCCAGGACCATGCTTGTTGATTCAGGTTTGCCATTAACTTTCTGGGCAGAGGCTGTAAACACTGCCTGCTATTCTAGAACAGAGTTTTAATAAACCCCAGGCATCAAAAGACTGCCTGTGAAATTCTGTATAAAATCAAACCACTGATCTCATATTTTAAAGTTTTTGGCTGCCCATGCTTCATTTTAAACTTAAAAGATTCTATCTCAAAGTTTGCAGCCAAAATTGATTGTGGTTATCATTTAGGATACTCAACCACTGCTAAGGCCTACAAAGTGTTCAACACTAGGACTAAGACAGTGGAAGAGACTTTGAATGCAAAGTTCAATGAACTTTCTTCAATGAAAATCCCTGCAAATCCTACAGAACTCTTTGATCTTGATAAATTTACCTTTGAAAATGTTTCTGTCAAGACTAACAGTGCAGGTCCATCTCAAAGTCCTCCATCAGACTATGGATATGAAGTCATCATTCCACAACAAAAGTCTGCATCAATGGGTAGAGCAGCAGATGTTCAAAACAGATGTCAAAGCTCAACCACTGCTACCTCAACAGTTGTTGACCAAAGTAGCCCATTAACGCCCATTAACCCCTGCTTCCATATCTTCAAGCACTGTTGATAAAAATCTTCAAACAGTGTATAAAAATTAGCATGCTTTCACACCACTTCCTCCTATTCCTCCACCTCCATTTCAAGCCACTGTTGGATCATAAAAGTCACCAACAGTGGTTAGCTCAGATGATTCACATCTGCAGCCCTCACCCTTAAATGCCATTGTTCTATACAAAGGAGAGTTAATCTTCTTGAAGTCTCATCCACCTGACCAAATCATTGGCAACATCAGTGAAGGGGTGCTCACAAGAAGCCAATCCCAAAACATCTGTCTTTTTGCTGGTTTCCTATCTCTCCATCAGCCAGTCAAGTACCAAGAGGCACTAAAAGACAACAGCTGGGTAGAAGCCATTCAAGAGGAGCTCCAACAGTTTAAAAGACAACAAGTATGGGAACTTGTACCATTGCCAGAGGGTGTGAGTTCTATTGGCACAAAGTTGGTCTTTAAAAATAAAACTGATGAAAGGGGTATTGTTGTCAAGAATAAAGCAAGGCTAGTGGTTCAAGGGTTCAGACAGGAAGAGGGCATTGATTATGATGAAACTTTTGCCCCTGTAGCAAGATTAGAAGCTATCAGATTATTCCTGGCCTTTGCTGTCAATCACAACATAAAGGTGTATCAAATGGACATTAAATGTGCATTCCTCTATGGTAAAATTCAAGAAGAGGTATATGTTTGTCAACCTCCAGGCTTTGAGGATCCATTTAATCCAAATCATGTCTACAAGCTAAATAAAGCTTTGTATGGCCTGAAACAAGCACCTAGAGCCTGGTATGAAACTCTTTCCACCTTTCTTCTTTCCATTGGGTTCACAAGAGGTAAAATTGATAAAACATTGTTTTTAAAATGGAGAGGGAAAGATTTGATGATTGTCCAAATTTATGTGGATGACATCATTTTTGGAAGCACGTGTTCTAAAATGTGTGAAGAGTTCAGACAACTCATGACAACTGAGTTTAAGATGAGTGCAATGGGTGAACTCCAGTGCTTTCTTGGTCTCCAAGTAAGGCAACTGCAAAATGGAACTTTCATCCATCAAGGCAAATATGCCAAAGAACTTTTAAAGAAATTTGAGATGGATGATTGTAAACCATGTAGTACACCCATAGCAACCACAAAAATAGTCATGTCTGATGAAAATGATGATTTGGTGGATCAAACTCTTTATAGAAGCATGATTGGGTCTTTATTGTACCTGACTGCATCTAGGCCAGACATCATGTTTGCAACATGTGTTTGTGCAAGATCCCAATCAGCTCCTAGAAAGTCAAACCTTATTGATGTAAAAAGGATATTCAGATACCTAAAAGGTGCTCCCACACTTGGTATCTGGTATCCAGCTGATGGAAATATCAAGCTTTCAGGTTTCTCATATAGTGACTTTGCTGGATGCAATACAACAAGGAAGTCCACTTCAGGAGGGTGCCAATTCCTAGACGGTTGCTTAGTGTCTTGGCAAAGCAAAAAGCAAGCAGCTGTTTCAACATCCACTGCTGAGGCAGAATATATAGCTGCTGCAAGCTGTACAGCCCAACTGTTATGGCTTCAAAATCAATTGATGGATTTCGGTATCACTGCCTTAAAGATACCTCTCATGTTGGATAGTCAGGCAGCAGAAAATATCATCAAAAATCCAGTTTCCCATTCAACCACCAAGCACATTGATATCAGACATCACTTTGTGAGGGATTGCTATGAAAAAGGTTTGATTTCTCTGCATCATGTTCCAACTAAAGATCAGCTGGCAGATGTGCTAACAAAAGCATTAGACACTTCCACCTTTGAAAGCTTGATCTCTAGGATTGGCATGCTGAACATGGAATAACAAGCAAAATCTTGTTTTTCTATGAATAAAAGCATTAAAATGTTTTCAGAAAATCAAAATTTCTTCCTTAAAAATAGCTAAAAATGAAAATTTTCATTAATCCTTAAAAGTCTGCCATAACCACTGTTTTGGTTCAAACATCTGTTTTGATAATATTGTCCACTGCTGAAAGTCAACCTCTGTTCCTTCATTATCCCTGTTAATCACTGTTGTTCAAAATCAGTGTTTTAACCCACTGATGGCTATCCACTTATAGCAAAAGTCTGCCACTATTTTCATTTGTCCTTTCAGCAAACCACTGATACTTGTTCCATCAGTGGTTTCCAAAACAACTGTCTTCCATTACTCATCAGAGGTTGGCACGTGGACATTACATATCCGTCAGATCTTTGTAACCGCTGCCACGTCAGCATTCACTTTTTCCCTTTTATAAAATTCTGATCAAAACCCCAAACAGGGTTTTCACTGTCGAATCGAATTCAATATTCCTTTCTCAAAGCAGTTACCATCCATTTCTCTCAAATCACTCATCGTCTTCATCCTCTCACAATCACTCTAATCACCATGGCTCTCCCATTCAAATCTCCTCACAACTACCTGTGCATACTTACAAAACCAAGTCAAAGCACAACCTTCAACTCTGTCATTGATGCTTTTTCAACCACAAAGTACAAAACTTTGTTGACTTGCAATGCAACCATCTACCTGGATACCCAAAGAGAATTCTGAAAAAATGCTAAACTTGATGTTAAGGACAAAAAGCCCTTAGTAATAAATTCATCAATTCGGGGTATTTCAGTTTCTATTACACCACAAACTCTGTCAGAGGTCTTTGAACTCAATGATATTCAAGGTAAAAACTCTTTTCTAAAAACAGAGTATCAAACTGATTTTCTTGAGAGAGGGTATGAAGAGGAAATGAAAAAGGACACTTTACAAAATGGCAGTTTTCCTCCGGCCATGAGGTTTTTGTTCCATACCCTCCTCATGTGTGTGTCAAATAAAACAACTGCTTTCAATGAGATACCATTGAAAATTCAATATCTGGGTTATGCGATTTTGAATGAAGAAAATTTTAACTACTCCCAGGAAATTTTCAATGGCATGGTCAAAAATATTAATAATATTAAAGATAATAAGAAACCATTTCTCTTGTTTCCAAGGTTTCTAAGTTTTTTTTTTTCAAAAGAAATTTTCCAAGGATAATGCACATGTGCTAATCCAAGGAAATCCTTGTCAAATAAACAGCCTTTCCTCTGAAACTTTTACTAGGCTGTCAAAACCTTCTAAAACACAAACAGAGCCTGAGCAGAATTTAGCAGCTACAACTGCTCCTCAGGTCCCTGTTGTTGAGCCCACTGCTCAAGGTGATCACAGCAGCAAAACCACTGCTGTGAAACCCACACCTAAAACCACCAAAAGAGCAAAACATAAAAAATCACAAAAGCCCCCCAAACCTACAAAAAAGGTAACTCTGGAAGATGAGATCCCAGAGCAACTACCAGTGACAACACAAAAGTCACCAATAACCACTGCTGCTACTTCCTCACAGCAGTTGGATGAAAGATCTCAACCTGAGCCTCAAACTCCTCCTGCTTCTTCTCAAAAAGATCAGGTTGTATCAACAGGGACACCACGTTATGATGCTCTGGAATCACTTGATTCCATCATCCACAGCCCAGCTCCCGGGGCAAATTCTCTTTCAACACCCATACTCACTGCCCAAATTCCACCACAAATATTACCTTTGTTGGATGCACTTGATATAGCCCAGACACAAATCAGTTCTTCTCAATCACCTATCAATGAGAATATGCCACAACAAGTGACTGAGTCTGGTGTCTCTATCATTGCTAACCCACCAACAAATGACGAGGTTACACCCCTTGAGTTACATGTAACTCTTGGTGGTAGTTCAAGTGGAGCAGCAACTACAGGTGTTGAATCAACTGATTTACATCTGGCCAGTTGTTTCATTACTCAGACTCCCTTGAAGGAAATTTCTTGTTTTGGAACCAAAGTAACTACTAGTGAGTATCCAATACCTACTGGTGTGTTTACAAAGGTAACATCTGCAGAAAAAAAGAAGTCCCCAATACCAAGAAAAAGGGGCATCAGTGGATGACTTTTGGGAAACTTTCCCTAAGTCAACTACTGATACAACCACTGCCAGTGGGAAATCAGATGATCCCATTAAGTTGGCTGATGGTTTAAAATACAGAGAATTGATGGAGAGGGTTGACAAGGTTGACACATCTATCGCGGAGATCAAAACAATGCTGCAACAGTTGTTACAAGCACAAAAGGCAACACCCACTGCTACACCAGTTGCAACATCTGCTCCATCCTCTGCTCCTACTCCCACTGAGCTTTGGGAATTATTTCAACCTCTGCTTTATAAACAAAGAGAATATGCTGATCAACAACATGAAGTTCAAATTCAAAAGATCAGAAATTTGATGGAAGCTAGGTTCAAGGATACACAAGCAGACATCAAGGCAATTAAGGCCCATTTACTACAAACCACTGGCACTACTCATCCTTTAATCATTTTTGTTGACAATCCTCCTAATGATGCCAAAAAGGGGGAGAAAAAGAAGAAGGGATATGAAGATGGCCTATACATTGAATCAAATGCAAAATCTAACTTGGCTGTGGAAATCCCAAGGCCAGATGGTTCAAAAAAGATTGATGTAACCCAAAATTCACTTGCTGGTGAAAAAGCAAAGCAGAAAAGGGATATGGAAACAAAGGGATCTAAAAGGTTTGAGCAGGAGAAGAAAATTTTGATGGAAAGGGAAGAGCAGGGTACTTCTGAGCCCAAGGATGAGCAAGAAAATCCTAAGCCTAAAAGGAGACAGCCTACTAGAAAAGCAAGGCAACCCAAAACCACACCTTCCAAAGCCACAGAATATACTCCTCAAACCCCCAAAAACTCCTCTCATCAAACCTCCAAACCAACAGATGTTAAAACACCTGTTGTATCAACAGTTGTTGGTACTTCAGTGGTTTCAACAGATGTTAACCCAACAATTGCCACCAATACTACATCAGCACACACTTCAACCACTGCCCTCACCATACAACCCACTGCCACATTACAAACAAAACCACCATCACAAACACCACCTGCTAAAAAGCAGAAGACATCAGATGACACATCATCTGTTGTAATGACAACAATGGTTGAAACACCAGTTGTTTCAACAGCTGTTAGTCAGCCACCTAGCACTCAAATCACCACCATTCAACCCACCAAAACACCACCAACCTCTCCTAAACCCAAAAGGAGAAGGATAATACTGGAAGATAACTCTTCCCCACCTCCAACATCTTCACAACCACTGATCCTTGCTACCATTCTAAACCCTGTTCCACTCTCTTAAGTACAACCTCTTAATCCAAATACTGCCATTGTTCCTGCAGGAGTCCAGTATCCATTAGATCTTCCAACAGTTAGAGAGCAGATAAAATCCTTCTACTCTGAAGATGACCCTGCAAAAAGGAATCTACCATCTCTTCAAGGTTACCCTAGGCCTAATAACATAGAAGAATATTTGAAGCTAAAGGCTCAACAAGCAGAGGATATCTCTAAAAGAAATACAGAGGGAAAATATGACAAAGAGATTCAAAGATACTTTCAATACCTGCTCACTCAAGTCAAAACTTTGGAACAGTTTTCAAAAGATCTTTGTCAGAAACTATCAGAAAGAGATGATAAAAGCCTGAGAAAAGATTACATTGATCACATCATGGCTTTCAAGAGATACAAGGCAGAGAAATATCAATACAAAGAATGGACCATTAGTGAGCTTAAAGAGGAGTTAGAAAGAGTGTAAATGATGAAAAAGACAAAGTAAAACACACTCCTCCTGTTTGGTCCAAGTACAAGAAAAATGTGCTAGAAAGGGCTTTAAAGCTGAAGAGAATGAAAGAAGAGCTTATTACTGCTGATTATGGGTCAAGGAATCAGGTTAGCAGGTGGAAAGAAGAAAAAGTGATAGATACTTATAAAAGGTTGGAAGAGTTGAGAAAGAAAGATCCAAAGGTTCCTTAAAAGCCTGATTATCCTGAAACAGTGGTTCCAGCTAAACCACAAAAGTTACAAATCAGGAGATCCACTGCTCCACCTGCTGCCATCCTTTATCAAAAAAGGAAATAAAAGCAGATGGATGATGAAACAGAACCAGATAAAGCACAAGGGGATTACATTATAAAAATGGTCCTTCGGCATAATCAGAAAATGGTCCTGAATTGGCAAAAGCTACAAACACTTCTCAAAGTGTTATCACCAGGCCTCCATCTCCAAACTCATCATCAATAAAACCTCTCCCAAGAAACCCACTGGATTAAAAAATACTAAAGTGGAAATCTGACAAACAGACCCACGTATTGACTTTGCTCAAATCCAGTGGTGAAGTGAAGCAGATATCAAGGGAACAAGCACTAGGCCTGAGTGTTGAAAATCTACAGGATCTCCTTGAGCTTCCACTGTGAAGGGATGAGGATGATACAAGTTCCATGGACTTTGAATTACAATTCAAAGGACAAGTTAGGGAATATTTGATGAGGCAATAAAAATCCAAGAATAATGAAGAGTTTTGGCATCATCTGTTCCAGGGGGAGATTGTTGGGATTGAACCCTACAAAGGAACAGTTGATTAAAGCCAAAACTGGATCAGATCAGTGGATTCTCAATAAGCAGATGATTGCAACAGTTCTTTCCCCTTCACAGTGGCTCTAACATCTGATGGATTCAAGTACTGCCCTTCCTAACTACTGCTGACCCAAAAGACTGATGAAGACTAAGTGCTGATGCTCAATCAACTGTTATGTCTCAAGTACTGCTGAAGACCAAAGCACTACGGGGGCCTAAGCAGTGGAATGAAGGATCAGTTGTTTTGTTGAAAGTTTGATTCATTTAGTTTCCGCTGCAATTGTTTATCATTCATCTTCACTTTAATTCAAACAAACACAATCATAAGAAACTCATATCCTAACAAACCCCAACATACCAGCAGTAATTGAAGAACTACAAAGACTCAGTCACTTCTAATCACATTGTAAATTATTTAAGGTTTTGTAAAAATAGTTTGTAAAAAGGTTCACAAAAAGGAGATTACTCACATTGCTAGTTTAGACTTTTCCTGGTGGTTTCTTGGTTAAAATATATTAATTAAACAATGCACACGTGTTAGTATAATAACCCAATATTTACATTAGTTATACCCTCCCTGAGACAGAACTCCAACGACTACATCGAGCAGAGCCTCAACAGCCGTTACGGAGCACTAGATCAATCGGGCAGCGTATCTAATACGTAAACGGGGGTTATGATACCTACAATGAGGCATAACTTTGTTATTTAGGGGGGTATTATGCCCGGGAATTATGTATACTATGCAGAAATTTAAGAGAGGAAGTCGAGATTTGAACGGTTGAAACGAACTGCTGGGGGCCTCTATTTATAGTTCTGGTCGACCAGCTTCTCGCAGCCCATGTAAACAGAAGGCAAGGCCTTCGCGGCCCATGACATAGGGGTGTAGGGCCTAGCTTTGCTTATTCGTCCGATGTAGCTTTGACACGAGTGAGCCACGTGGCAGCTCAGGGGGCCGCCTGGTGGGTTGGCTGTCGCGGCCCGCGTAGCATGAAGGCAAAGCCTTCGCAGCCGCGAGCGCCCCTTAAAACTTGCTTTTATTTTATTTTTATGAAATTAAAGGTATTTAGGGCCATTTCTCGTATACGGGGTATATTTTAGGACGGGTAGGGACATTCTAAATATATTAGGGGTGTCGGAAAATAATTTAGGAGGGTTGTTATAAATTTGCTGGTGATGGGTTATGGGTAAGCCTGGTAAAACGGACAGGAATATTTTTCAAACCTGAAGTAAAAAAATATATTTTCAATCCTTTTTTCATATAAGTAGTTTTTGCATATGTGGCATCTATCATGGCATCAACCAGCCACACCATCACAATTTTTCAAGCAAAATCAGTAATATATTTCAAGTTGTTTTCTATTTTTGTTCCTAGCTTAAAGTTGGTTGCTAAAACATTGAAAGTGTCTTGTTTGTTTTGTTTTAATTTACTGTAGTTTGCCTTGTCTAGATCATGTTGTGTTTTCTTTTTCATATTCTTGTTCATATTTCCCCTACAAAAGAAGTTGAAAACCAGTTTAATATGCTTTATTGGGGAATCCGCACGTTGCGGTGGAGTGGGCAATTTACAACCCCATATGTTACGACTAATCCAACTCATTAAAAATGGCACATAAATGTTATGGACCTCCTATGGTGGATGATAGAGGGCTTCAGGTTGATTTATAAGACAACAAGTATAAAGTTACTATTTTAGATCCTTGAACAAAATTATTATTAATATAATTTTTTTTTCTAATAAAGTTACTTTTTTTGGTTGTCCAATATGTATAGCTTTGTCACCGTATAGAATACATGTACATGCATATGTTGTATATTATGTATAGGGTGCTAAATATATACGCTTGCTTTAAAGGATCAGATAGGCCTTTCAAGAACATGTAGGAAAAATCATGAGTTTAATGAGCTACGACACAACACTCAAATAAATTATATAAAGCTAAATCAATAAAATAATACATATGTTTCTAGGTTTAAATATTTTTACAAGGTTATATATGTAAAAGTTGCAAGGTACCAATAGAAGAGAAAACCTATAATGCCTTCATGTGCAGCCATCTTTAATGGTTATCAGTTTAATAGTCAAGTCTTGTTTTTTTTTTATATATTTATTTGTGTCCTTTTCTTATTTATTGTATTAGCACACTGACGGGTGGTCCGTAGGAGAACCCTTAAAAGTTTTAATAACACGCACATTCCATGCTTATTACGGTTAATTGTTGGAACATGTGATCTACATGATAATGGGTTTTGCTGGTGTTAATATGCATAAGGAGTGGTTTTTATGGCATTTGGATGGGAGATTGGAACGGATTAAACAAGATTGGGCTATGAAGAATGTTAAAAGAAAACAAAGAAGAATTCTCCAGTCGCCACCGTAGCCTACGGCTTAGGCCATAGGTTACGGCCTTCAAAGATCCAAAATGTCACTGCCGTAGCCCAGTCCCTTTGTACCGTAAGAAAATAATAGGCACCGTAACCTACGGTGCCAGCCGTAGGCTACGGCGCCATATGGGCCCGTTGACTTGTTGACTGCCGTAAGCTAAGGCCACTGGCGTAGCTTACGGCGCCGACTGGATTCCTTGTGTAACTCATGCATTAATTGACCATTTGATGGGTTTTATTTTCTCTAATCATGCTATTTAGGTTATCCAACACCCTAGAGACGAATTTGGCTGTTCTTGGTGCTTGAAGACATTGGTTAATCATTGTTTTTATGTTTTTAATTTGCTTGAAGATCAAAACTTGGATGATGATGTTTGTTCGGGCCATGAGTGGCTAAACTTGTTATGACTATCTTTGGTTGAAGGTTATGTAAGACTTTATTCTTGATTTCCTTATTTCTAGAATAACAAACTTTGTCATTATGATTTGTTTGTTATGGTGTGTGATTGATTTTTTGTAAATTATTGATTCTTATGTTAATCTAGTTTGAAACCATACGTTCTTGGTGTCGTTGGCAATCGAGATATCATGGGTAGAATTAGGATTGGGTAAGGGTTAATTGGTCATCGGGTAACAACCTCACGTTCTAGGAATCTGAGTACTTAGTTCCCTTTTATCACAACAAGTAATCACACATAAACTATGTCTATGTAGTTCTTTCTAGTGGAATGATAGCATAAACGTCGAAGCAAACCGGAAACTAAAGATAGTCATTTGTCTCTAAGTTGTTTACAAACCAAACTTTCATTTTGCAATTAGAATAGTAATCTTAGTTTTAAAAAAAATCAATCAATCAATCCAAATCATTGAAAGTTACTTTTCTTGCAATTAGTTTAATTTTAGTTAACTTAGAGCAACACTTTAAATAGCACATATTCCACAAACTCCCTGTGTTCGATACCCACTTACCGCTATCTATTTGTAGTAATTGGATTCAATTTGATTGTGACCACGACATCACGTCAAATTTTGGCGCCATTGCCGAGGAGTAGTGCGCAACGTGTGTTATTTTTGATCTTTTTAAGTTTGTTATTTTTCTGGTTTACGCTGGGTGTGTTATTGTGCAGGTATTTACAGGTGTATGCGTACTAGGAGCTCTCACAAGCTATCATCATTAGCATTTGATCAAGAAATTGAACGGTATTTGAGAAGAAACAGAATTTTGCTAAGAGAAAACAAAATCAACGGTTCACCAACAACACCTACTACACCAGTGACACCACTTAGATACATGGATCCACCGCCACCACCACCACCCACTATGGGTCAACCTACACCCTTATTTACACCATCTTCAACACAACCCTCACCAAATACCACCATTCCTATAACCACACCAGAAGTCAAACCAACCAACACTACATTACCAGAAAACACTCAACCTGAATACTTTTTAACTATCATGCTACATCATCTGGCGTTCCATCTTATTCTTCATTTTTCCCAACATCCGGCCAACCATCATCATCACAAATACCACCACCTAATTTATACCAAACTGGTCCATCAATTATACATTCTACTCCATTTCAACCAGGAGTGCAATTTCAACATACTTCGATGATGGGTATGATGAAGACTTTGGGGGATATGAAGAAGAAGGATACATGTATGGGGGTGATGGAGATCAAGGGGAGTTTACTTATGTACAAGGTCAAAATCAAAGAATGCCAAGTGTTGGTGGGATTCCTCAACAACAAATTATACCTCAACAATTGCCACCACAAGGTCCACCAATTCAAAGGCAAGTTCGACAACAACACCATGTGGGGCCAAGGTTTCAACCACCTCCACAACAATTTGGGCCTCCACGAATGCAAGTTCAAAGACCAATGGGTCCTATACGTCCAAGGGTCTGGTTGGGTGTGCCAAGAAGACATATTCGTGAACACGCGAGAGGCATATAAGAACATTTCAGACCGGTGATCACTCATAATCCTTCACCAGTAGTTATCCCTCACAATGATCAAGGGAGGACGTTCGAAGTGCGAATGAATTCGTTACAAAGTTTGCCAAAGTATCAGGGTCTAGCACCGGAGGAGCCTTATTTACATTTGGAGGCTTACGATTCAATTTGTAACACTATTGGGGGTCAAGGATTTTCAGCCGATGATGTTAAATTGGTACTATTCCAATTTTCCTTAGAAGACAAGGCGAAAAAAGTGGTTTTATACCTTACCTTCGGCATCTATCTATACATGGGCAGAAATGCAACAAAACTTCTTGGACTAATTCTTTACCGCTCAAAAGACAAATGATGCTAGAAAAAGTTTGAGAAGTTTTCAACAACAAGCGGATGAAATGTTTCATGAAGCATTTGAGAGGTTTAACATGATGATAAAGAATTGCCCTCATCATGGGATAGAGCTATGGGAATTGATGAATGCATTTCATGAGGGGTTGTGTTCTGAAGATGCGCGTGACTTAATGTCTATCACAAATGGAACTTTTGGCACAAATTATGAACATGATGATTGGGAATTCTTGGAGCAAATGGCGGTCACATCAAAAAGAAAAGCTCAAGCATCAAGGAGAGCACGACCGGCCATTACCCGAACTCAAGTGCACACGGTAGACGATGGTAACGTTCAAACTTCTAATCAAATTTATGATGTTTGTGTACTTTGTAATGAGATAGGGCATGCGGCTGAAAATTGCCAAGGAGTGGAAGGGCAATATGAGGAGGTGAATGCATTGCAAGGGCAAGGAGGGGGTGGTAGAAATTACAACATGAATTCCAATATTTACCACCCCGGCTTAAGAAAACACCCAAACTTTCGATATGGGAATCCCTCAAATCAAGCTAACCCGAATTTTCAAGGAAGTCAAGGTAACTTTGTTCCGCGCCAACCTTTCAACAATCAAGGTGGATATCGAGGTGGAAACAACCAAGGGTTTCAAAGGCAATATCAAACGGGTCAAGAGCAAGGGGGTCTTCGGGTGGAAATGAGACGATGGAGATGTTGAAGACAATGCAAGCGGAAATGCAAAAGAGATATCAAATGGATGATGCTCGCATTCAAAAGGATGAGATCTGTGATAAAGCTATTCAAACTTTGACCACCCAAATGGGTCAACTCGCAACCGAAGTGGCGGACTTGAAAAAAGGTAAAGGTCAATTACCAAGCGACACTAAGGTAAACCCTTCTCATAATTCTTCTCGCGGTAATAATAATAATATTAATATTAATCATGTAAGTGTCTTGACAAGTGGGAAAGAGTACAAAACCAATCCTTCACCGGATTTGGTTGATGGGGTGGTCGAGGATATAACGGGTCAAGAAAGTGAGGAAGAAAATGAGACACCTAATATTTCTTCTAAAAACCCAATTTTGAAAAACCCGTTAATAATGAAGAAATAAAAAATAAAAAATGAGGAAGGGGAATCTAGTCAAGTACCATTTCCCTCGGCTTTGCTAGATCCGGGCAAAAAGAATTTTATTTCAAAATGTGGTCCTCAAAAGGAAGAGATGTGGGAGGTTTTTAAGCAAGTTAAAATTAATCTTCCTCTACTTGAAGCAATCAAACAAGTACCCGCTTATGCCAAATTTTTAAAAGAACTGTGTACTCAAAAGAGGCAACAAAAAGTGCCTAAATTGGTTGATTTGACTGAGCGGGTAAGTGCGGTTTTGAAAGAAGATCTTCCTCCTAAGCTACAAGATCCGGGAACGCCCCTTATTAATATTCAAGTTGGGAATTTTCAAACTTCAAGGGCGCTAAGTATTCTACCGGGGGGTTATACGACCAATATGATTTTGGTCCATTAAAATGGGTCGAGACAACGGTGGTATTAGCCGATTTGTCTCATAAACTTCCTCGGGGTAGAGTGCGGGATGTCATAGTAAAAGTTGATGAATTTTATTATCCCATTGATTTTCTTGTGTTAAATTAATCTTCCTCTACTTGAAGCAATCAAACAAGTACCCGCTTATGCCAAATTTTTAAAAGAACTGTGTACTCAAAAGAGGCAACAAAAAGTGCCTAAATTGGTTGATTTGACTGAGCGGGTAAGTGCGGTTTTGAAAGAAGATCTTCCTCCTAAGCTACAAGATCCGGGAACGCCCCTTATTAATATTCAAGTTGGGAATTTTCAAACTTCAAGGGCGCTAAGTATTCTACCTGGGGGTTATACGACCAATATGATTTTGGTCCATTAAAATGGGTCGAGACAACGGTGGTATTAGCCGATTTGTCTCATAAACTTCCTCGGGGTAGAGTGCGGGATGTCATAGTAAAAGTTGATGAATTTTATTATCCCATTGATTTTCTTGTGTTAGATTACTAGTTCGCGGACCCAATTCAACAACAAAATGTTATTTTGGGTCGGCCGTTTTTGAACACCGCTCACGTCGTAATTGATTGTCGATATGGTACGGTCGATATGACATTCGGTAATAGAAAAATGAGTTTAAATGTTTTTACTAACGGCGCTAATACTTTTGGTGGTGATGAGTGTTTTCTAGCAGATTTTATCGATGGATGTGACCCGCATGAATATGAAGAAGAGATTTTGGAATCGTGTATATGTGATGTTTCTTTGCAGGTTCACGCATGTGCATTAGAAATGGAAGAGAAAGAGCAAGAGGCTCTCGCGGTGAAGGAAGGAAGACCACCATGGACCCACCAAACAGAAAATTTACCGGTGGGAGTCGATTCGGGTACAAAGCCTTCTCTAGAATGTCCACCAAATGTGGAGTTAAAGGAGCTACCAAAACACTTGAAATATGCATTTTTGGGGAGAATGACACCTTACCGGTGATCATTGCTTCTAACTTGGAGGTAGCTCAAGAGGAGGATTTGTTGCGGGTGTTGAAGTCTCATAAGGCGGCAATTGGATGGACGATATCCGACTTGAAAGGTATTAGTCCATCCATTGTCATGCACAAAATCATCACAAGTGAAGATGCAAAGCCTACCCGTGAAACGCAAAGAAGGTTGAACCCGAACTTGAGAGAGGTGGTAAAGAAAGAAGTTATAAAGTGGTTGGATGCGGGGATTATCTATCCCATTTCGGACAGTGCGTGGGTAAGTACGACTCAGGTAGTGCCTAAAAAGGCCGGCATCCAGGTAATAAAAGATGAACAAGGCGAGCAAATTGCCACCCGACCGGTCACCGGGTGGCGAGTTTGCATTGACTATAGAAAATTAAACGCCGCTACCTCTAAGGACCATTTTTCGTTACCCTTTATTGACCAAATAATTGAAAAACTTTCGGGTCAAAAATATTATTGTTTTTTGGATGGGTATTTGGGTTATAACCAAATTGCTATTCACCCGGACGACCAACACAAAACCACGTTTACATGTCCATATGGTACATTTGCTTTTCAGCGAATGCCGTTTGGACTATGTAACGCCCCGGCCACTTTCCAACGATGTATGATGAGTATATTTTCGGACATGGTCGGGGAGTCTCTTGAAGTGTTTATGGATGATTTTTCCATCTTTGGCCCAAGTTTTGAGTCTTGTCTTGATGAGTTAGAAAAAGTTTTAAAAAGGTGTGTTGAGACAAACTTGGTGCTAAGTTGGGAAAAAAAGTCACTTTATGGTTCAAGAGGGTATTGTACTGGGTCATGTGATTTCGGACCGGGGAATGGAGGTAGACAAAGCAAAAATTTGGGTAATTTCATCTCTACCCCCACCAAAGAATGTTAAGGGGGTGAGATCATTTTTGGGACATGCGGGGTTCTATAGAAGGTTCATTAAAGGTTTTAGTGTAATTACAAAACCTTTATGTAATTTGTTGTTGAAAGATGTCCCTTTTGATTTTACTGACGAATGTTTGCAAGCGTTTCATGTTTTCAAGGAACAGTTGGTGAAAGCTCCTATCTTGCAACCACCGGATTGGTTGAAACCGTTTGAAATTATGTGTGATGCTAGCGACATGACCATTGGAGCTGTTTTGGGTCAAAGAGTTGATAAGAAGCCGGTGGTAATTTATTATGCAAGTAAAACTTTGTCCGAGGCGCAACTGAGTTACACCACAACCAAAAAAGAATTATTAGCGGTGGTGCATGCCTTGGACAAGTTTAGATCTTACATTTGGGGGAGCAAGGTGATCGTGTATTCGGACCATAGTGCGGTCCGATATTTGATGGAAAAGAAGAATGCAAAGCCCTGGTTGATTCGTTGGGTGCTTTTGTTGCAAGAGTTCGATTTAGAAATTTGGGACAAAAAGGGTTGTGAAAATGTTGTGGCGGATCATTTGTCCCGAATTCCATTAGAAGGTGTTGATGATCCGAGTGAGATTAATGAACGGTTTCCCGATGAGCAATTGTTGGTCGTGTCTACTTTTGTTGCACCTTGGTATGCTCACTATGTAAATTAATTGGCCAAGAGTGCAATTCCAAGTCATTGGACCAAGAAACGAAGACAACAATTTTTGAACCAAGTCAAAAAACACATATGGGATGAACCGGATCTTTTTAAGATTGGACCCGATCAAGTGATAGAAGATGTGTTCCCGAGACCGAAGTATTAGAGATTTTGACTCATGCTCATTCATCGGCATGTGGAGGGCATTTTAGTGGGAACAAAACGGGATAATGGGTGTTGTCATGTGGGTTTTATTGGCCTACAATTTTTAAAGATGCTTGCGAGTTTGCTCGAAATTGTATAAATTGTCAAAAAGTGGGAAGCATTTCGAAGCGGGATGAAATTCCTTTACAACCAATTTTGGTGGTGGAGGTGTTTGATGTTTGGGGAATAGACTTCATGGGTCCTTTTCCAAATTCAAACGGGTTTTTGTCCATATTAGTTGCGATGGATTATGTATCGAAATGGATTGAAGCTATCGCTACAAGAACCAATGACCATTCCGTTGTTTGCAAGTTCGTGCAATCAAACATCTTCGCTCGTTTCGGTGTACCAAGGGTTATAATAAGTGATGGTGGTTCACACTTTAAAATTTTTAATTTCAGGAAATTGTTGAAAAGATACAACGTGAACCACCGAGTTGCTACACCGTACCATCCGCAAACAAGTGGACAAGTCGAAGTGTCCAACCGTCAAATTAAAGAAATTATCATGAAGACGGTTCGAACGGATAGGAAAGATTGGTCAAGCAAACTAGACGATGCGTTGTGGGCATATCGGACGGCCTACAAAACTCCAATTGGTACCACTCCTTACCGAATGGTGTATGGGAAGGGATGTCATTTACCAATGGAGTTAGCACATCGAGCACATTGGGCAATCAAAACGGTTAATGCAGATTATGACGAAGCGGGTCGAGTGAGGAAGCTTCAATTAAGCAAAATTGAGGAAATTCGAGACGAAGCATACGAATGTGCATCCGCATATAAAGACAAACTTAAGAAGGTTCATGATGCAAAGCTAAGAAAGAAGAACTTCGAAGTGGGCCAAAAAGTGTGGTTGTACAACTCGCGATAAAAGATGTTTGCAGGTAAACTCAAGAGTAAATGGATGGGTCCTTATGTCATCCGGAGAGTGGTTAGATTTGGTGATGTTGATATTCAAGATGAGCAAACCAATAAGCAACAGACGGTGAACGGGCATCGGCTTAAACCGTACTTGGAAGGCAACGACATCAACAATCTCGAGCTCGACAAAGTGGGTTACATTCTACGCCCATTGGATGACAAGGAAGCTTGAAAGAGGCCCAGGTTTGGTAGTGTACATATTTAGTTTAGTTTAGTTTGTTTTTGAATAATTACCGTCTCCGTTTAAAACTTGTGTTCGAAACAAGTGTGGGGAAATTCTTACGAATTGCCCGAACATTGTGTTGAGGACAACACGGGTTCTTAAAGGGGGTAGGGTATAATTTTGCACATTTTGAAAAAATTATAAAAACCTTAAAAATTATAAAATTTAGAAAAGTTATAAAAAAAACATAAACAATTTTGCAAAGTTAAAAAATGGTCACTCAATATGCCCAGTGAGCGCTGTAAGCTACGGCCTGGGGCGTAGCTTACGGTGGCTAGGGGGACACAAAAATCTTTACGGTGCCAATAAACTGCCGTACGGGGAAAAAATTGACCCAGGTCTCACCGTAACCTACGGTGAGCACCGTAGGCTACGGCGCACATTTTTGTGCTGGGTGACCCTTGGGTCGCTGTCGGCAGTTAATATTATAAAAAAATAAATAAATAAATATAATAAATAATCATTAAAATGTGTGTAACCCCCTATCCATACAATTCCTGCCATAACCCCTATCCACACAATTAATCAATTGATCCCCAACCACATCTTCTCCTTCATCTCCTTCTCTAGAACCCTAATTCTCCATAACCCTCAAGCTTCATAACTTTCTTATATCTTGGCCAAATCCAGTGATTTTTGAGTCGATTTTGGCTAAAATTTCACAAGGAATTCAGATTTCTTCTTACATTTTGAAGATTCCTTTGTTTTGGTGGTCAAATTTGAGCATTAGGGGCCGAAAATTGGGGGGTTTTAGTGGGTTTTTTTGTTTAAAGTGAAGTTCTTGTTATTTTCATCCTTCTTCAAGTCAAGGTATGCAATTTATTTTCATTCTTTGAAGTACATTGTAGATTTGTAAGTTGTCATTCTTGTTTTTGCTTACATACACTTGCTTGTAATGGTTAGATAATAGGATTTTGTGAGTTGTTGAACATATAGATATGAATGTAGGTGATGTCTAATTGAAATTTTTTTGGAAAAACTCTATATTATGGGGACATCAGGCCCAAATTTTGTTTGAAAAGATGGAATTTTTGGGGCTCTTACGTTTATATTCATAGTGCCAAGCAAGTGTGGGGAAATTTGTGAAGGTTAACTTATATGGTCTTTGTGTTTGTTTTGTGATGTGTGTAGGACATGGTGATAACAAAAGATAGAGCGAGAGAAAGCTCCTCTAGTCAACCTCAAGCAGAAGCACAACAGAAAAAAAGGAGGTTGGTTCGGGTTGGGGACCCGGATTCGGAAGAAGATGCATCTCCAAGGGGTCCAAAACCGGAATGGACGTCCGGGTCTTTACTTGAGCAACCCGAGGAGTGGCAAACTAATTTGTTTCATGAACAAATGAATAAGTTGCAACAACGGAAAGAAGCCTTCATATGTGAGAAAGAGATTTGAGAAGTGGATTTCGGGCCTTTTGGGATAACGGATAAGTTCAAGGCTTTGGGTTGGGAGGCGGCTCTTAAATGTTATGACAACGAGGTAAAGACAATGTATGATCAACAAATTCAAGAATGGATGGCCACGTTTGAATGTCCTCCGTTCAAGGCCCCAAATAAGATGAAACTCATTGGAACGGTTAACGGGGTGAAAGTCGAGATGTCATACGATTCCTTACGCCGTATTGCAAAGTTTGATAGTCAGCCATCTAATCAATACATTTATCCAAGCCTAAAAGATCTTTACCACGAACCCGAAAAACACCCCCAATGGCAACACATGCTCGATTACCTTTTTATCCCGGGTACTACACACGAGAAGTTGTTGAGAAGAAATTTGAGAATTGAGGCGAAGTTGATGTTAGTGTTGTACATACACAATGTTATTCTGCAGCGGGGTGATAAAATGGAGGTTAGATTCCAGCAAGTGCCGGTTTTATACATGTTGATGCATGGGTCACCAATGGTCCCATTTCGGTTCTTAGTGTTGAATAATATTTGGCTCGGGCGAAATAATGGTGAGAGAAAGATTGTTCCCCATTTCCGATTGATTACGGCGTTGTTGAAGAAATATTGGGCGATTAGAGCCGAAGATAAGGTTTCGTATAAAAGGTTTAAACCATTTGATATTCAACATTTAGGGTCGGGATGGGAATACAAAGAGTCTGAGAGGTACCACAAGTTGAAAACTGATGGGAAGAGGTGGAGAGCATTGAAGGTGGATGCTCGTCCACTAAGACCGGGCGAGGCCGATGAGCCTGAGACGAGTGACGAGGAGGTTAGTAGAGATGATAACTACCGTGAGGACACATTCACAGCTGATGTTGAGTTGGGGGGCGCTGGCCCAAGTAGTAGTGTTCGTGAAGCAGGGGTGCAGTCGGGGTATGTTGGTAGTGCATTTGATTATGCACAGCAGCCTTATGATCCGTATTGGGCTCACACGGGGAACATGAGGCAAGTGATTGAACAGAGACGACCTCCTACTTTTGGTGATTGGTCCGAACCCAATCAAATTCTTTTTTATCAACAAACCTACAAGGGGGCTAGCATGGAAAGAGCTCTTAAACAGAGCTATGATAGACAGGAGCAATGGAACCAAGCTCACATGTATGCCCACCATGAAGAGGTGAACAACCGTTACTTAGATGATCGTCAAAGAAGGATGCATGATCAGTGTTATGTGGTTCAGCCGGTTGTTGTGGACCCACCGATTATGGATTATTCCACATTGCCTCCATATGATGGTAGTGTGACATATCCCACCCCACCATTGCACCATTCTCAATGGGTGGATCCACACACCATGGGTCATCAACAAACAAGTCAAGAGGGCGATCAAGGCAGCAGCAGTAGCGGAGCATTTGGGTTTGGAGGATTTGCGGAGATGATGACGTCTATCTTTGGACCTCCGCAGCCAAAGTATTATTAACCAGGTCGTATTTCGCTCCATCTTGTATATTTGTGTATATTTTCATGTCTTATGTTTATGGTTGGGAGGTTGGTGGTGTTTGTGTTTTGATGTGATTTATAAGATGTGCTAGTTGGTGGTGTGTTTTTAATTTAAAAAAAATAGAAAAAGAAATTTGTGGTTTGAGAGTATTAGCGAAAGTTGTTGTTTTTGGTTAAAAGCGATCTTCCCTTCAAAACCATACATTGGGACAATGAATCCCAAGTGTGGGGATGAGGGGAAAATTTTGATAATCTTGAAAAAATTGTGAAACCAAGCGAAAAATTGTTGAAATTTGAACACTTGATGTTGTACCACATGACACACCGACACCCTTTCTAGTCAGTTCTTGGGCCACACATGATTAGTAGAGATTCTTTCTTTGTTTTGAGTGGCGGTGTGTGATTTGTGTTAATAGAACTTGCGTACGAATACTTGTTGAAGCCTAGGATTAGCATGCTTGTGAAAATGAAAGGGACTTTTAGGTAGCCTCGTCTGGATGTGTGAGAGTGTGGGATTGGGGGGTTGGACCTCATACGTTATATATATGAGCTTGGTATTGTGAGGGGGGGGGGGGGTTTGGTCGTTAGTAAACCACGTTTGAGCCTTATGCCATTCGGTTGTGACCCAAGCCTATTTCTTACAAAACTTTACCTATTGAGACGACCCGGTTTAGGAGCTTTAGTATGTAGTTGTTAATGTTTTTGTTTATATTGTTGAGCTTTTATGTTATGAAAAAAAAATATGAGAAAAATACAAAAAAAAAGGATTTAGTTGCGATAGTAGTTCAAAAAGTTGATGACGTTGTGTATATAGTTGATGTTTGTTTTGTTTAGTGGTAGATATAAAAACCGGGTCGAATCAATGAGCTACTTTCACATTCCCACTATTTCCTACCTTTTCACATAGCCTCGTTACAACCCATAAGTCTTTTTGATTCATAAGCATGCTAAATATTTGATAGGCGGAGACTTGATTTTTATACAAGCTTATTGTCGCACAATCACACATTTGCATTGAGTGTTTTAGCATAATGTTGCTAATATTCTTTGTCACCGAGAGTTATTGCGAGGGGTGTGTCTTGTGGTAAGATAAAAGGTTAGTAAAAGGACGATATCTTTTAGCTTGGTTTGCATTATGATCGCTTGTAATATGAAATCGTTTTTGAAAGGGTTGCTTGGGACAAGCAACGGGTAAGTGTGGAGATGTGACTGGTGGTCCGTAGGACTACCCTTAAAAGGTTTAATAACACGCACATTCCATGCTTATTACGGTTAATTGTTGGAACTTGTGATCTACATGATAATGGGTTTTGCGGGTATTAATATGCATAAGGAGTGGTTTTTATGGCATTTGGATGGAAGATTGGAAAGGATGAAACAAGATTGGGCTATGAAGAATGTTAAAAGAAAACAAAGAAGAATTCTCCAGTCGCCACCGTAGCCTACAGCTTAGGCCGTAGGTTACGGCCTTCAAAGATCCAAAATGTCACTGTCGTAGCCCAGTCCCTTGGTGCCGTAAGAAAATAATAGGCACCGTAACCTACAGCGCCAGCTGTAGACTACGGTGCCATATGGGCCCATTGACTTGTTGACTGCCGTAAGCTACGGCCACTGGCGTAGCTTACGGCGCCGACTAGATTCCTTGTGTAACTCATGCATTAATTGACAATTTGATGGGTTTTTATGTTCTCTAATCATGCTATTTCGGTTATCCAACACTCTAGAGACGAATTTGGCTGTTCTTGGTGCTTGAAGACATTGGTTAATCATTGTTTTTATGTTTTTAATTTGCTTGAAGATCAAAACTTGGATGATGATGTTTGTTCGGGCCATGAGTGGCTAAACTTGTTATGACTACCTTTGGTTGAAGGTTATGTAAGACTTTATGCTTGATTTCCTTATTTCTATAATAACAAACTTTGTCTTTATGATTTGTTTGTTATGGTGTGTGATTGATTGTTTGTAACTTATTGATTCTTATGTTAATCTAGTTTGAAACCATACGTTCTTGGTGCCATTGGCAATCGAGATATCATGGGTAGAATTAGGATTAGGTAAGGGTTAATTGGTCATCGGATAACAACCTCACGTTCTAGGAATCTGAGTACTTAGTTCCCTTTTATCACAACAAGTAATCACACATGAACTATGTCTATGTAGTTCTTTCTAGTGGAATGATAGCATAAACGTCGAAGCAAACCGGAAACTAAAGATAGTCATTTGTCTCTAACTTGTTTACAAACCAAACTTTCATTTTGCAATTAGAATAGTAATCTTAGTTTTAAAAAAAATCAATCAATCAATCCAAATCATTGAAAGTTACTTTTCTTGCAATTAGTTTAATTTTAGTTAACTTAGAGCAACACTTTAAATAGCACATATTCCACAAACTCCCTGTGTTCGATACCCACTTACTGCTATCTATTTAGTAGTAATAGGATTAAATTTGATTGTGATCACGACATCACGTCACACACCCCCTATTTTTAACATAACCCGAGATTAAATGTTAACTCATTGTGTGTTTATAATGTGTAAATAGGAAATGGCCTGACTTAGTTTAGCAACTCGCAAACGTAAGCAAAGGAGAAGGACATTGATTTTGATATGGTGGAACCAACTTGTTACGACTGTTTCTTTGCTTATACTTTCACTTTACATGTTGATATTCAAATATCTAATGGATAAACCACGTATTGGATACTCTTCATAAAAAATAGATAGATATTCAATATTGTATAGGTATGTATATGAGAGAGATAGTATGTCTATATCCCAAATTAGGATGAATCGATCTTGTTTCATCAAGTTGTGTGACATGCTTAAAGAATTTGGAGAAGTAAGATCAAGTAAGAATATGGATATTGATGAGCAAGTAGCCATCTTCCTTCACATTATAGCTCATAATGTTAAGAATAGGGTCATCGTCTGCCGTTTTCATATTTCAGGAGAAACCATTATTAGATGTGTTTCTCGAGTTTGAAATGCCGTGATTAGATTGCATTCACGTTTGCTTAAGAGACCCGAGCCTATTCCCGAAAATTCTACTTATCAAAGGTGGAAATGGTTCAAGGTAATCATTATAATTTTTAATGTTATACTTATGTTAGGATTTATAAATATATAATAACATTTTTTGTATATAAATTTTTTGTTTTAGAATTGTTTAGGAGCTTTAGATAGAACATACATAAAGTGCTTAGTACCGAGTGAAGAGAAACCTAAATATAGAACAAGAAAGGGAGAGATTGCTACAAATGTGTTAGGTGTGTGTTCACCGGATATGCAATTTGTTTTTGTGTTACCGGGTTGGGAAGGGTCGGCGGCCAATGGTAGAGTCCTTCGAGATGCTCTTGATAGGCCACATGGATTGAAAGTTTCAAGGCCGGGTATGTAAACTTATAATATAAATAATCATTTAGGTATAAACTTTAGTATTTGAAGTTGTTGGGTATTTATTGACTATAGTTTTTCTATTGATAGTTGCTACAATTGATGTGACACTATTGAGGTTCCAATCAATGTTTACAGCACCGGACTGGAGGTTGACACGGTCGTCTTACGGAGTCAAAGGTCGGATCGGTCTGACCGGATTTAAGACCCGGATTCCGTAATAAATCTTTATACTTATAAATAAAAATAATTATACCCACCCTCCTTTATTGATAGCTTGAATACTATAAATAAAAAATAATTATAGTCACATGTTCATACATGTGACAACCGAGTTTTCAAGGTCTTCCTTCGATACACTACTTGTTCCTAAATTGCTTTTGCATAACTTGTTTGCCTTGTAATTGTACATGTTTGATTATGCTTGAGGTTATGTGTTATTGATTAATTAACAAGTGATAGGAAATTATTAAATGTTTGGAATTCACAAAACCCGCAATCGACGAAACCTTGGGGGGTTTCGTCAGCCACACACACACACCACGAAACCCTGGAGTTTCGCCATCCTTGTACCCGACGAAACTAGGGGGTTTCGCCAAAATGGGCTTCGGCCCAAGTAGCCCAGTTTCCACTCACGTTATAAAATACGTAAATCATTAGTGCGAAACCCTAAGCTCTCATTTGCATCAGACGGCAGTTAGCAATCATCTTTCTCTCGAAGTTCTCTTGTGTTATTCCGAACCCGGTTAGTGCGTAATCGCTAGTCATAACTTGGTTGTTGCTAGGTTAATATAATCATCTTCATATGATCTTGTATTGTATGTTTGATGTGTATGATATGAATCATGATTTGATATGAACACGATTAAGAGTCTGATTTCTGAAATGGTTTTACAATGATTAATGTTTAAGTTGAGAATTATGTGATTAGGGTTTTACTACTCTTGTGCAAATCGATTGTTTAGGAACTGTATGATAGTAACTTATGAGATTTCATTCGTTCACGCTTCTGTTGATATGGCACTTGTGATGAATGGATCTTATCATTGAAATACATACAGGTTGCAACCTAGATTGTATAAAGTTATTTTGTGAATTAGGGTTCATGCTAGGTACTATGTGTCATGATGAAATTGGTATGATAGAGTAGCATCGATGATTATTGTATGATAACTGTATGAACGGCGGATAATGATGATTAGGGTTTTTGCATAATTGATTAACTGATAACACGACGTAACCTTCGCATTCTGACGAAACACTGATGTCTACGAAACCTGGGGGTTTCGTCAACAGAGTTCACGACGAAACATTGGGAGTTTCGTCAAAGGGAACACGACGAAAACCTGGGGGTTTCGCCAAGGGTAAAACGACGAAACCTTAGGGTTTCGTCAAATGGGAGTTATGGCGAAACAGGGAGTTTCATCTAGTGGGTAAACTGCACAGTAAACTCAGTTAAGTCTGTTAAAGGTTAACTAAGTTTTTTATGTGTTGCCATGAAACAAAAATGTGATGTATGATTTGCATGGGCTTGTACAACTGCTATGTGCAATGATTGTTACTATGCGTGAACTTCGTGAATGTTAACTGATTGTGTGTACGTGCAAACTATAGGCTTTGACTGAATATTTGTGAGCGAGTAATTTAATCAAACCGAGCAAACCTAGGTGAGTTCACACACTTTCTAAGGCATGGGATTCCCGGTGGTTGGGAATGGGTTAAAGAATTAAAACGGAATCTGCATATCCTCCTTGGGTAGGATATGTACGGCCATCCTCCTTGGGTAGGATGCCAATACTAATCCTGCGTATTCTCCTTGGGTAGAATACGTACGTTCGTCCTCCTTGGGTAGGACAACAAACTTAAACTTACTAGACAAAACTCTATCATGAAGTCCCTCAATTTTATATCGACTTAATCGCCGGGCCAATGGCGAGTGGGTCATTAGTTAATAGCGCTATTAGGGTTGACAAGCCTCACACCGTGCCGTTCAGACGGGCGTGTACTAATGGATCTACGCAAACTGTCAATGATGATAGACATTAACGTAGGGCACAACTATTGTTCGTCAGTTGTCGATATGGTAACGGTCTAGTGGTTCACATGGGGAAGCCCCCCACTGATTATGGATATGGTTTGGGAAATAAAGGAACTGGTTAACTCGTGGTTTATGAAACAACTTGTGGTTTTCAAAACAAACTGGTACAACTATACAACCAACTGTGAACTCGCTCAACTTTGTTGTTGACTCGTTGTTACATGCCTTGCAGGTCGTTAGATGCTTATGGAGCTTGTACGAGGAGGAGGTCGTTGTGGGATATGGACTGTTATGTCCCGTACTTAACATTTGAATTTCAAACTATGTTTTGGTTATTTAACATTACTATGCTTCCGCTGTGTACTTAGACATGTTTGGTTTCTTTTAAACACCAATTGTATTGGGTTTGGTTTTACTTACTTGATTACATAGTTCAATATGATTGGTGGCTGGATCCGGGTCAGTCACGCCTCCAAGCGGTGATACTCCGCATGTGGATTTTGGGGGTTTGACAGATTGGTATCAGAGCCATTGGTTATAGTGAACTTGGTTTTAAAAAGGGGAAAAGCTTTTTGATAAAACCAGACTATAACCTGTATAGTGCTCAACGATCCACAACGACGCTTCGCTCCACGTGCAAGACTCAACATTCTAGGTGATATGGTTTATGTTTGTATTACCTACCTGTTAGTTACATAGTACATTGTTCATGGCATGCTTAGATTAATGTTGCAACGATTGTTTGAAACACATAAATGCTTACTCTCTTCTGTCATCGCACTTTCACGACACCTTTCTCACTCATGTTTCCTTTTATATGAAGATCATGAGTGGACGTGTCAACCTAACTCAAGCCCAGCTAACGGCTTTGATCAATGAACAAGTTACTGCAGCACTCGCAGCCGCTCAGGCAGGAGGTATAACCTGCCATTACAACTTACTCTAGGATCTTTAGATCCTACTCTCGTAAACCAACACTTGTGCTTAATCTTGTCTCTTCTTACTCGCACGACAAGTCAACATGCTCAGCCTCCTGTTTGTACTTTCAAAACTTTTATGGACTGCCGACCTACTACTTTCAACGGCACTGCGGGAGCTGTAGGCCTCCTTCACTGGTTTGAGAAGCTTGAGTCTGTTTTCGAGATGTGTGAATGCCCTGAGGCACGTAGGGTGAAGTATGCTACTGGTACTCTTGAAGGTGTAGCGCTCACGTGGTGGAACGCTCAGGTACTGTAGGATCATTGTACGACCTGACTGAGTCGATCAGAAGAGTTGTTTATCCGAATCAAAGGCGGAATCAATGACACGGACGCTCGATACAATTTAAATGTCTCGTATATTGATATAATAGTGATTACAGCACCTGGAGACGATTCGGCAGCACTTCGTTACCGAATACAAGACCTTAATTCCACTCCAAATGAAACAGCAAGTGCTCCTATATTTAGTTGATGTGATTTCGCTTGAAACAACCAAGGCTTCCTTCAAGCGAAATTAACATTGTTGATTTCGCTTGAAATGGACTTTGGCAGTTTCAAGTGAAATTACCAACAAAACTATATTTCTCACTTTCTAGCAACTTGAGCACTGTTTATCCTATCCTATTACATTACATGACTCGATACAAGACGAAGTCAATAGATATAGTGCACTAACAGACTCCCCCTTGGATGTTGACGAAGTCTTCAGTGTCGAGTCTTTATCATGACACATCTTTAGTCTTGATCAGTCTTCAAACTCTGTCTCTTGTCTAACACTGTAAGCATCTATCAATCTTTCTCTAAGTCTTCAGGCTCCCCCTTTCGTCAAGCTTCCGTGCTTTAGGGATCGACACCTTGCTTTCAGGTTACAAGCTCCCCCTTACTTTGAGCTCGTCTTCAGACTCCCCCTTAGACTCAGCTTCTAGGATCATAGTCTGGTACAGTATCTGCAACACTCATACGTTTATAAGTAACAGCATTTCAAACTTTCAAATATCCAGGAATTGTAACCTAGCTCCCTCAAACTTTCTAAACAAAACACTTTTAAACAAATTTCATAATTTTGGCAGTTTCATCGAATAGAATCGAAAACTAGCTCAATAACACTATAAGCATCCAAATCCCTCACAGTTAATCATCCAAGTCCAAACTAATGACCTTGGAGATATCACAAACTATTTTTTATTTTTGATAAACATTCAAGTTTCAAATTAATGAACTTGTTTTATTTCAGAAACACAATCAGCATATTCAGATTTTGAAACTCAGCTCTCAGACATCGGTTGTCGAAAATAACATAGAATCAAAATCTTTTTGTATTTTCTGAAATATAAAGCAGTAAAGAAATATGTACAAACATATTTACAAACAATATTTTTGTTTGAGTTTGCGTTAGAGGATCATATCAGTTTTTGACAAATCACAAGTACCGTTGAGCTTAGTTACACATTAAGAATTAAACAATTCACTTAGATTGTCGATATACTGATCCACTTAAATTTTCACACAAATTTCAACTGATTCAGGATACGAATTAGGTGTTTTAAGAACTTAAACTCATTCATGTGTCCCACCTCTTGAATATACTCCCGTATCCAGATCCCAATATTCAGTCTTACAGGTGAGTATACCTAGATGATATCTGTAAGGGGTTAAATTGCGAAGGAACCGTGAGAGCTCAAGTCAGAACTTTCGTTCAGCAGAGAGATGACGGCTTCGACTTTTGGTGTGTCCCCTTTAGAGGATCTTTTCTTCAACAGCACATGATTAGCATTTTTCAATGTTTCATCATTTTTTATGCTGAGGGCGATTGCTATATTTCAAGCATGCATAAAGTATTATACGGGGACTAGGCCATTGCTTCCGCAAAATCAGAAGTCCCGGGATAATACCCCAGATATCACTAAGTATAAAGACCTAGTATCTCAGAAAAAGGGGTCCTTCAAACGAGATTTCAGGGGTTACCTATATATCCAAGTAGTGTTCCCCACGAAATAAGCAAGTTTGAATTTAGGTTTATATCCCGAAAAAGTTTACTAAATGTATAAAAACCTATCGGCATATCATCAGTGAGACTGTTTAACACTATAAAATCGTTACATTTCTTTAGCATACTGTAACTGTCTACTGATGTACTATCATTTCCTCTTTTTACACAAAAACTCAATTTTGAATTTTATCATGTTTTTTTTTTTTACTTTTTCAAATATTCTAATGTTTTTGGATTTTCTAACAACAATACTCCCCCTAAAATGCAAAATCATTTAAAGAAAAATTTGACAACCAACACTGATAGCTTTGTCTCGCCATCCATTTTCTGGTTTTCGTGTTCTGTTTTGCAGAAAATCTAACATATAAAGCAACAATTACCCCCATGATTTACAACACATTGATATTTACAGTTTGAAAACCATTTTTCAATCTTGTGAAAGTAATCATGTTTGTTCAGCCGTGAGGGTTTCGGCGTATTCAATCAACATATTTTTGTATTTTTTTTTTTAATATTTGAAAAAAAAAAATTTGGTTCTTCAAAATTTTCAAATTTTTAGGATTTTTGAAATATTGTTTATTTATGTACATAAAACAAACAAACTCCCTGTTCAACCAAACCAGGGTTCAGCAGCCTCCTCTCCTCGTTGTGCCAGGCTGCTCCGAATACCATTTCCACAATCTTCAGTTTTCTTGAGCACCTGCACATTCAGACTACTTGATTACTTGAACAATTTAGCCCAGGTCTGTTTGACCTTAGGCATTTCAACACAATATGTATCATGCAGTTTCGGAAAATCTTTATCATCAAAGACTTTTTCAACTTTGACTTCAATTTTTTCATCTTTTACCGAAATTATTTGTTTCTTAACACTCCATGTTTGTCCTTTTGGAGTACCTCTTTTGTAAAACTATGACTCTTTTTGAACATTTTCATTTTGAACAACAACTTTAGGTTTCCAAAACTCATTCGGTTTTGTCATATCAACTGATGTTTTCCAACTTTGAGTTGTTCTGACTCTGGGTGTGTGTGAATTCCAGGTCTGTCTTGAATCGAACCTTTTCTGGTTTAATTTCCCATTTTGATTTGAAGCAAACTTGTTTGTATTATACCTCCAAGTTTGTTTCGAATCAAATCTAGTTGACCTTTGTTTAACATCCTCAAATTTCTGTTTCTCAACATTTTCAGACTTCTTTTTATCAACATCCACAGGTATCAGATTTGGACACTTGCGTGCGAGATGTCCAATTTGATCACACTTAAAACATGTTCTTTTTGAAACATCTTTGACCTATGGTTGTTGCTTTTTCTTTTGAGCAAAGAACTTTTCATTAGACTGTTGTCCAAATTGAAATTCTTTTTCTTCTTCAAAACTTTTTCCTTGAACAAAATTCATTTTTGCCTGAAAATTCGGCGTTGCATTTTTATTTCGACATTGTTTCTTCTTATAACCCAACCCATCTTTCATATTCTTCCTTTTGTAACCAGGTTTATTATAAAAAGTTTTGTGACCTTTTCCAGAAAACTTCGAAATCTCAGATTATTCAATTTCAATCATTTTGAACACTTTATCAACCTTTTCTGAAATCACATTCTGAATCGGGAATACAACATCTAAGAATAATTTGTCCGATCCAATCATGGTATAAACCAATCCTTTTGAATCATCATTCAAATTTTTCTCGGATTTTGAATCTTTCAGATATCCATCATGAAAATTACCTTCATTTTCATCCTGTGATTCAGATTTACCTGTATCAACTGACTCTTCTTTCAACACACTTTCAACGACCTTACCTACCACCTCTGAATTACTAGAATCATCAGATTTGGAATAGGTTATGTCAATGTTATCTGGCAATTGATCTACCATGTTGAAAGCTTTTTCGACCTTTTCATCATCATAAAATGCAAACTTTTCCGGTGGTGGAACTTGATGAAACTCTGAGCCAATGCCTTTCTTGTTTTGCTCAGACTCACCATCTCCCGGTTTTATATTGAAAATACGTTCAAGCACATATGACGACACGTGATAACTTTTTAACTTGTTGTTATCCTGTTCTAAATCAGCAATCTGACGCTTTAGCTTAGCAACATCCTCAATATATGAATTAACAACACCTTGTTTTATTTCATACATTCGCTTAAGCTCTTTAGTTGTTTCAGATAAGTAATTCATTCTTTATTGAGCAAATTTCATTTCATCCTTCACTTTTTCATATGATTCTTTTGTAATGTGATATGCCAATTTTATAGAATCATATTCTTTCTTCATTTCTTGACAAACAATTTCTTTTTGATCACATTCTTCTGTCTTTTTCAGAACATTTTCTTTCAAAATTTCATTTTCTTTTTCTAACTTTTTACATTTTTCCAAAAGTTTTTCATCATTATCTTTCAAAACTTTTTCATTTTCTAACATTACTTTATATTTGTTTTTGAAAACTTCTTCAATTTTATTGAATTCAAGATTTCTTATTTTAATTGTTTGTCTTTTTTAGTACAAGCACTGCACGTTTCCATGCATTTCTTGCACTGTTCAACAGTTTTGATTTTAGTTTCAGAATCAGAATTTACCTCACTGATTGGCACTTCGGTGTTTTCTGCTATTTCTGTCTGCTTCTGATCAGCATCTTTCTGCTTTTCTTCAACACCAACTTCATCACCAACATCATCAGCAACTTTCGAATTCTCATCCTTTACTTCAATCATACTTTCAATTTTCTTCTCATCTTCTACAACCTGCTGTTCTTCAGTAACAGCTTTTTCAACCTCTTCATTCACCCTAACTTCTTCTTTCACTTCTTCAACAATCTTCACATCTTCCTCAGCAACTTTTTCATTCACAACAACTTTTTCAACAACTTTTTCTTCTACCTTTACATTCTCTACTTTCACTTCTTCAGCGACCTTCTTCAACTCATCAACCATTTTCTCAACATTCTTCTTCATTCTCTCTTCATCCCTCTTCCTCAAACACGATGTCATGGCATATCTTATTTCCTTTTCATGCCTTTTTGCATAAGTGTCATCTTTTAATACATTTCAATCGTATTCGGCAGATCGAGGAATTATGAGAAGAACATCTTCAAAGATTATGTCTATCTTCGGAACAACAGGTTCACCTTCTCTATTGTAATAGCACTCTCTCTTATGGCTCTTATTACTGACAGCACTCTCATACTCTTCTTGCATTTCATCCATCCTGTTTAAAGCAATGTTTCTTTCTCTGTAAGTTTTTTCACTTAGAATCTCTTCTCTGGTTTTCTCTTTAACTTCAGCAACAACATTTTCTTCTTTGTTTTCCTCTTTAATTTCAGCAACGAAAACATAATGGTTGTTCTTTGATATAGTTTTGCCATGAGCTGTTTTTCGAATATCAACACGATCTTCTTCCGGACAAACTTGACTCCAATCATATCCTTCATCATCGTGGATTACAGCACAAGCTCTTGACTTCTCTCTGGGTTTATCTTCGATCATCTTTGGCTCTTCTCTGCTACGGTGGTATATCGCCTTTCGATAATAATCATCATTGAAAGGTTTCTCTGTTTCAGCAACTTCAGAATTTCTACATTCTCTTTTAAAATGACCTTTTTTTTACATCTGAAACAAGTCACTTTGGATTTATTAAATCCAAGCTTTGTTGAAGGACCACCAAGAGATTGTTTCCCAGTAATCTCCATGTATCTTTGAGCTCTGCGGATGCAACTTGCCAAACACCATTGAATGTCTATAAGTTCCATTTCTTCCGGATCGATTTGGTCATAGTCTTCTTTGGTCAACTCTGAGTTACCAATTCTACCTGCAACTAGACCTTCATACGATTCCAGAACAGATGCAAGGAAGCTCATTTGCTGTTTAGCCGCATTGATGCTCATAGCCAGAGAATTCTTCAACTTGAGAGCAATGTTGCATAGTATCTCCTCTGATTCTTCAGAACTAGCTTTTGATGAATATGAATGATAACCCGGATCGTAACTTGATGAGCTTTTCTAAGGTTCTTTTGTGTTCTCACCACTGAATGCTGTCTTTGGTGATTCACCAGCTTTCACCGAAGGTAGATTACCTTTGTAATACAAACCAACATTCTATTGATGTGAAGAACTGCTCATCTTGCTTTGCTTCTGCAATTCAAGCTCATGAGTTTCAATCTTTTCAATTAATGCATCAAGAGAAATTGTTTCATACAAAACATCATTTTTCAAAATGAAAACAAACGTTTGCCACTGATCAGCTCGTGGTAACGCTTCTATGATTTTGTCTATTATTTCTTCTCTTGTTTTTTCAACCTTAAATCTTTCCAGTTCGATTTTTAGATGACAAAAACGTTCAATCATTTGACGAACTGATTCACCGTTAAGACTATCGAACAAATCAAATTCCTTTTTTAATAAAGCAATTTTGTTCTTCCTGATTTGTTTACCCCCCTCTGCCTTAACCCATAACGCTTCCCAAACCGATTTTGAACTTCCGTCATGTTGCAATAAAGCAAACATATCATTTCTGATGGATGATTGAATTAAGGCAATCATTCTTTGTTCAGCTGCAAATTCGGATTTGTCATCTTTGGATAATTTCTTGAATGGAAGATCTTCTCCTTTATCATCCTTTGGTTTTTCATATCCAAATTCCATACAGAACCAGCTTTCATGCGCGTATGCTTTCGCCCAGTTAATGAAACGCTCTTTCCACCATGTATAGTCTTCAATACTTTCAAGAGTTGGTGGCTTCGAGTGTGTTCCGTAGAAATTATCATGCTTGATGTTCTCATTGATCGCTTTTGTGATGGTTTTTGGTGTAACAATTGTAATCTCGGAGGATTCTGATGTAAACGCATTGTAGAACGTGTTGTAGAATTCTTCAGCCATGATGAAAATTCTTGAATCAATGTACCTGGAACAAATAGTCAAACAAACACAGTCAGTTTAAACAATATCAAACAACTTGAAATAAACTGACACTCAGTTGACGTGAAATGATCTTGACGCGAAAAAGTCCACTTTCAAACTGAATAATAATCTCAAGCGAAATCACTAGTTGAAGCGAAATCACATGTTCAAGCGGAATAGCAACTTTCAAGCGAAATCCCTAGATGACACTTCAAGCGAAATTAGAACTTCAAATGGAATCCGGACTTTCAAACAAAATAACTGATTCTTTTCAAGCGAAATTACTGATTCAAACGAAATCAGGTGCTAAATTCAAGCGGAATAACGACTTGAAGCGAAATCAGCTAGACTTTTCAAGCGAAATCAGAATGTTCGTTCAAGCGGAATTAAGTCTTTGATCCATTTTAGTCACTTTTAAACTGTATTTAAGTCTGATTCTCTCAAGGCTTTGTTAAAACACTGTTTCGCATGTACTGTGAAAAATTCAATCCATTTTGATCGTGAAATCTTGTCCAATTTGAAAAAGAAGGTGTAGAAGTCAGAAAACAGATGCAATCAAGCTGAACTCTTCTTCATGTGCTCTGATACCACTTGTAGGATCGTTGTACGACCTGACTGAGTCGATCAGAAGAGTTGTTTATCCGAATCAAAGGCGGATTCAATGACATGGACGCTCGATACAATTTAAATGTCTCGTATATTGATATAATAGTGATTACAGCACCTGGAGACGATTCGGCAGCACTTCGTTACCGAATACAAGACCTTAATTCCGCTCCAAATGAAACGGCAAGTGCTCCTATATATAGTTGATGTGATTTCTCTTGAAACAACCAAGGCTTCCTTCAAGCGAAATTAACATTGTTGGTTTCGCTTGAAATGGACTTTGGCAGTTTCAAGCGAAATTACCAACAAAACTATATTTCTCACTTTCTAGCAACTTGAGCACTATTTATCCTATCCTATTACATTACATGACTCGATACAAGACGAAGTCAATAGACATAGTGCACTAACAGGTACAAATGCTGGGGTTGGTTGCTGCTAATGCCACCCCATGGAACGATTTCAAGGAGTTGATCAAGGAAGAGTATTGTAATCGTGATGACATCCACATGCTGGAAGTAGAGTTCTTCAACATAAAGATGACAGGGTCAGAAATTGAAGCGTATACGAAGAGATCGAACGAGTTGGCCATCTTGTGCCCTACTATGGTGGACCCTCCTATTAAACGTATCGAACTGTACCTTAAAGGTTTAGTGCCAGAGATCTAGAGCCATGTGACTACAGCGAACCTCGCCACCATCCAGCAAGTTATACGATTAGCTCATCGTCTCACTGATCAGGCAGTGGAGCAGAACAAATTGCCAAAACGTATTGGTGCAACTACTACTACTACTTCTGATGCTCCTAGTGACAACAAGCGCAAGTGGGATGGAAACTCAAGCAAGGGATCTACTTCCGTTCAGTCTCAGTCTCAGCAGCGAAAGACTGATGACTACCAGAGTCCTGATCAGCAATCTTCTGGTAGTCAAGGGCAGGGTGAATACAAGGGAAACCACCCCAAGTGCAACCGATGTAACAGGCATCATAGTGGGCAGTGCAATAAGGGTCGTTGTCTGAGGTGTAACAAGTTTGGTCATGAAGCAAAGGATTGCAGGAGCACACGACCTATAAATCAGAATCGTCAACAACAGCCACCAACTCCACAGAATCAGCCGCAACAACAGCAGGGTAACAGGGGATGCTATCAGTGTGGTACTGAAGGTCACATCAAGAGGAACTGCCCCCAGTTGAACCAGAATCAGAACAACTACAATAATCAGGGGAACGGGAACAATAACGGGGGTAACAATGATGGCAATGGTGCCAGGGGACGTGTTTTCATGTTGGGTCAGGGTGATGCAAGGAACGATCCCAACGTGGTGATAGGTAAGTTTCTCCTGGATGACTTCTTTGTTACTGTTTTATTTGATTCGGGTGCCGATACTAGTTACATGTCTTTAAAAGTTAGTCATATGCTTAAGCGCACTCTAACACTTTTGAACACCAAACACACGGTAGAACTAGCCAACAGTAAAAGTTTAGAGGCCACACACATAGTTAAGGGTTGTAATCTCGTACTCGCTGGTCAGGCCTTCTCTATCGACCTCATTCATATAGTTTTGGGTAGTTTCGATGTCGTTATTGGGATGGATTGGCTGTCTCAACATCAAGCGAAGATTATTTGCAAGGAGAAAATCGTTCGTATCCCTCGTTCTGGTGAAGAACCTTTAGTGATTCATGGCGACAAGAGTGGTGCTGTTGTGGGCATCATCTCTTTCCTTAAGGCCCAGAAGTGTTTGCGAAAGGGCCACACTGCTATCCTAGCCCTCGTTACAGACACCTCAAAGAAAGAGAAGAAGATAGAAGATATCCCAATTGTACGTGACTATCCTCAAGTGTTCCCTGAGGAATTGCCTGGTCTACCGCCTCATCGCCAGGTTGAATTTCAAATCGAGATAGCTCCTGGAGCAGTGCCCATAGCTCACGCACCATATCGTTTAGCTCCATCAGAATTGGAAGAACATTCTACGCAACTACAAGAGCTCTTGGACAAGGGTTTTATCCATCCTAGCTCTTCGCCCTGGGGAGCTCCAGTGCTATTTGTGAAGAAGAAAGACGGTACCTTCAGAATGTGTATTGACTACCACGAACTCAACAAGGTGACTGTGAAGAACCGTTATCCTCTCCCACGCATTGATGACTTATTCGACCAGTTGCAAGGGTCGAGTTTCTACTCAAAGATTGACCTGAGGTCAGGCTACCATCAACTGAGAGTCCGAGACGAGGATATCTCTAAGACAGCGTTCAGGACTCGGTATGGGCATTACGAGTTTCTGGTTATGCCAGTTGGATTAACGAATGCACCTGCGGTCTTCATGGATCTTATTAACAGAGTGTGCAAGCCCTATCTGGATAAAATCGTTATTGTTTTCATCGACGACATCCTAATCTATTCTAAGAGTCAGGAGGAACACGAGCAGCACCTGAGACTTATTTAGGAACTCCTTCGAACAGAACAGTTGTATGCTAAATTCTCGCGAAGTTCACTTTCTAGGCCACGTGGTAAACAAGGATAGGATTCATGTTGATCCATCCAAGGTTGATTCGATCAAGAACTGGCCTGCACCCCGTACACCAACAAAAATTCGCCAATTCTTGGGTTTGGCGGGTTACTACAGAAGGTTCATCAAGGATTTCTCCAAGATTGCGCAACCTCTCACCTCACTAACTCAGAAGGGTGTCACCTATCGTTGGGGTGATGCACAGGAATCTGCATTTCAGCATTTAAAGGATAGACTTTGTAGCGCACCAATTCTATCATTGCCAGAGGGCACAGACGATTTCGTGGTTTATTGTGACGCGTCAATACAGGGTCTTGGTTGTGTGTTGATGCAACGGGATAAAGTCATTGCTTATGCATCGCGCCAACTCAAAATTCACGAGAGGAATTACACCACACACGATCTGGAGCTGGGAGCTGTTGTTTTCGCACTTAAGATATGGAGACATTACCTGTACGGTACCAAGTGCACCATTTACACCGATCACATGAGTCTCGAGCATATCTTCAAACAGAAGGAATTAAACATGCGACAACGTCGATGGGTCGAGCTCTTGAATGATTACGAATGCGCAATCAAATACCATCCAGGCAAAGCCAATGTTGTGGCCAACGCCCTCAGTCGAAAGGATACTACACCTAAACGCGTGCGAGCGTTACAACTTACCATCCAATTTAGTCTTCCCGCTCAGATACGAGATGCTCAGGTTGAAGCATTGAAAGCAGAGAATATCAGGGCTGAGTCCTTACGAGGATCGAGGAAACGGTTAGAACAAAAGGAAGATGGCGCTTATTACGTAACAGGGCGTATTTGGGTCCCACTTTATGGAAACTTACGCGAGCTTGTGATGGATGAAGCACATAAGTCTCCTTACTCAGTACAACCTGGTTCGGATAAGATGTACCACGACTTCAAGACTACATACTGGTGGCCTAGCATGAAAGCCCACATAGCAACTTACGTTAGCAAATGTTTGACTTGTGCGAGAGTCAAGACCGAATACCAGAAACCATCAGGCCTACTCCAACAACCAGAGATCCCGACATGGAAATGGGAGCAAATTTCCATGGATTTCGTTACTGGCCTGCCTAGATCTCAACGCGGAAATGACACAATTTGGGTGATAGTGGATCGATTGACTAAGTCTGCACACTTCTTGGCTATCAAAGAAACAGATAAGTTCTCTACTTTAGCAGACGTTTACCTGAAGGAAGTGGTTTCGAGGCACGGGGTGCCAACCTCCATTATTTCCGATCGTGATGCACGTTTTACCTCTGAACTGTGGCAAGCAATGCACAAATCCTTTGGTTCACGTTTAGACATGAGCACAGTGTATCACCCGCAAACGGATGGGCAGTCTGAACGCACCATCCAAACCCATGAAGACATGCTTCGAGCATGTGTAATTGATTTTGGCAATGGTTGGGAAAAGCACCTACCTTTAGTGGAATTTTCGTATAATAACAGCTACCACACCAGTATCCAGGCCGCTCCGTTTGAGGCATTGTACGAACGTAAATGCCGATCACCTCTTTGTTGGGCAGAAGTAGGTGACAGCCAAATCACAGGACCAGAACTTGTGGTAGACACAACTGAGAAGATTGCTCAGATACGACAACGAATGGCGGCAGCTCGTGACCGTCAGAAAAGCTACGCTGATAAGCGCAGGAAACCACTCGAGTTCCAGGTTGGGGATCGAGTGCTACTCAAGGTCTCACCTTGGAAAGGTGTTGTTCGTTTTGGCAAGCGAGGCAAACTCAATCCGCGTTACGTCGGACCGTTCGAAATCGTTGAGAAAATTGGCAAAGTCGCTTACAAGTTGAATCTGCCTGAAGAACTCAGCGGAGTTCACAACGTATTTCACGTGTCAAATCTGAAGAAATGGCTGTCAGATGAGACCCTCATAGTTCCTTTTAAGGAGCTCACTATAGACGACCAGTTGCGATTCGTCGAAGAACCTATAGAGATTACAGACCGAGACGTTAAGGGTCTCAAGCATACCAGAATACCTCTTGTTCGGGTTCGTTGGAACTCCCGTCGTGGCCCAGAGTTTACCTGGGAACGAGAAGACCAAATGAAACTCAAGTACCCCCAATTGTTCGAGAACAGTACAACCACTACTGAGGCTGAAGCTACTGCAGAATTTCGGGTCGAAATTCCAAATCAACGGGAGGATGATGTGACACCCCAGGAAACCGCGCAAACTTAACTAGCTTCCTCAGTAACCACGTGCTAAATTTCGAGACGAAATTTCTTTCAAGTTGGGGATGATGTGACAACCCGAGTTTTCAAGGTCTTCCTTCGATACACTACTTGTTCCTAAATTGCATTTGCATAACTTGTTTGCCTTGTAATTGTACATGTTTGATTATGCTTGAGGATATGTGTTATTGATTAATTAACAAGTGATAGGAAATTATTAAATGTTTGGAATTCACAAAACCCGCAATCGACGAAACCTTGGGGGGTTTCGTCAGCCACACACACACCACGAAACCCTGGAGTTTCGCCATCCTTGTACCCGACGAAACTAGGGGGTTTCGCCAAAATGGGCTTCAGCCCAAGTAGCCCAGTTTCCACTCACGTTATAAAATACGTAAATCATTAGTGCGAAACCCTAGACTCTCATTTGCATCAGACGGCAGTTAGCAATCATCTTTCTCTCGAAGTTCTCTTGTGTTATTCCGAACCCGGTTAGTGCGTAATCGCTAGTCATAACTTGGTTGTTGCTAGGTTAATATAATCATCTTCATATGATCTTGAATTGTATGTTTGATGTGTATGATATGAATCATGATTTGATATGAACATGATTAAGAGTCTGATTTCTGAAATGGTTTTACTATGATTAATGTTTAAGTTGAGAATTATGTGATTAGGGTTTTACTACTCTTGTGCAAATTGATTGTTTAGGAACTGTATGATAGTAACTTATGAGATTTCATTCGTTCACGCTTCTGTTGATATGGCACTTGTGATGAATGGATCTTATCATTGAAATACATACAGGTTGCAACCTAGATTGTATAAAGTTATTTTGTGAATTAGGGTTCATGCTAGGTACTATGTGTCATGATGAAATTGGTATGATAGAGTAGCATCGATGATTATTGTATGATAACTGTATGAACGGCGGATAATGATGATTAGGGTTTCTGCATAATTGATTAACTGATAACACGACGTAACCTTCGCATTCTGACGAAACACTGATGTCGACGAAACCTGGGGGTTTCGTCAACAGAGTTCACGACGAAACATTAGGAGTTTCGTCAAAGGGAACACGACGAAAACCTGGGGGTTTCGCCAAGGGTAAAACGACGAAACCTTAGGGTTTCGTCAAATGGGAGTTATGGCGAAACAGGGAGTTTCGTCTAGTGGGTAAACTGCACAGTAAACTCAGTTAAGTCTGTTAAAGGTTAACTAAGTTGGTTATGTGTTGCCATGAAACAAAAATGTGATGTATGATTTGCATGGGCTTGTACAACTGCAATGTGCAATGATTGTTACTATGCGTGAACTTCGTGAATGTTAACTGATTGTGTGTACGTGCAAACTATAGGCTTTGACTGAATATTTGTGAGCGAGTAATTTAATCAAATCGAGCAAACCGAGGTGAGTTCACACACTTTCTAAGGCATGGGATTCCCGGTGGTTGGGAATGGGTTAAAGAATTAAAACGGAATCTGCATATCCTCCTTAGGTAGGATATGTACGGCCATCCTCCTTAGGTAGGATGCCAATACGAATCCTACGTATTCTCCTTGGGTAGAATACGTACGTTCGTCCTCCTTGGGTAGGACAGCAAACTTAAACTTACTAGACAAAACTCTATCATGAAGTCCCTTAATTTTATATCGACTTAATCGTCGGGCCAATGGCGAGCGAGTCATTAGTTAATAGCGCTATTAGGGTTGACAAGCCTCACACCGTGCCGTTCGGACGGGCGTGTACTAATGGATCTGGGCAAACTGTCAATGATGATAGACATTGACGTAGGGCACAACTATTGTTTATCAGTTGTCGATATGGTAACGGTCTAGTGGTTCACATGGGGAAGCCCCCCACTGATTATGGATATGGTTTGGGAAATAAAGGAACTGGTTAACTCGTGGTTTATGAAACAACTTGTGGTTTTCAAAACAAACTGGTACAACTAAACAACCAACTGTGAACTCGCTCAACTTTGTTGTTGACTCGTTGTTACATGCCTTGCAGGTCGTTAGATGCTTATGGAGCTTGTACGAGGAGGAGGTCGTTGTGGGATATGGACTGTTATGTCCCATACTTAACATTTGAATTTCAAACTATGTTTTGGTTATTTAACATTACTATGCTTCCGCTGTGTACTTAGACATGTTTGGTTTCTTTTAAACACCAATTGTATTAGGTTTGGTTTTACTTACTTGATTGCATAGTTCAATATGATTGTTGGCTGGATCCTGGTCAGTCACGCCTCCAAGCGGTGATACTGCGCATGTGGATTTTGGGGGTGTGACAATACACTTATTAGTTTCTTCTTTTTATAGAATTAAAAGCTGAACATGTGACAACCGGTAATTAACGGCTTCTAATTACGTGATTAACAAACATTTAAGACGATAAGAAATAGTGTTTAAGGCACGGATTAACTAAATTAGGCTACTGGAATGCCTAGGGACGCTTATCTGACTTTACTGTGCGATAATGATGATTTTCGGGAAATTTGCCGGATGATAAACGAACGGACACCGTACAAAATACTGACAACACCGACAAATTTTGAGGTTAATTCGTACACTTAACAAATCATGTTTTTTTTCCGTAAACATGCATTAGACTTAATTTCGATTAATTAGGTCGCCATATGTCCAGCAAAGTCATATATTTTTTTTGTACGAGATATGCATTGGTGATTATTAGAAATTACTAGTATACACATGAGTCAGACGAACACAAACGCATGTGATTTAACGATCAAAATGCTAGGGAAGCATTTCGCAAGTTACTATGATGCATAATATTGATATCTACACATATATAGTTACATAAACCTTTTTAGTTTGAATGCATTTCTACATTTACAAAGATTAGATACGCGATGTAACGTATATTGTGACATTCGTCAATTTTCAAGTCTTAAAAAAAACATGATACATGAGGATTTCTTTTAGAACCATGCTTCACCAACTTGAGTGTCTTATCATATAAGTCAAATAAACAGTCCCACTTGCTTGAAGATCTGTCCAAATCGGCTCATCCCTATAATTATTAAGTGAGTTTTCTTGTAAGTACATACATTACCTACCTTTTCTCTATCTCCTAACTATAAACTCATACGTACAAACAAAGAAAGGTCATCTTCTCCTACATTGGAAAAACCTAACTCCATCCACTGCCTCACCCTTTATTCCTTTCCCTCTCCCTCTCGATTACATAAAAACCATAGCAAATCAGTTTTACTTCACACAATCTCCACTCCCCCCTCTTCGACCAGCAAGACGGACCACCACCACCGTCGGGTGATGGTGAGCAACGGCTGGCCTTAGATATCGACGAGAGAGGGAGAGAGAGTGGTGGCGTATGGCGTGCAGCGGCGGAAGACGACGGCGCCGCCACCTGCGGCGGCGGTGGCGGTGATGACCGATGATGATGGTGGTGTTCTGGTCCGACGAGCTTCAGGTTCGAGTCGTTTTCCTCGGTAAGCACTAAACTCTCTCAATTTCTTCAAGATCTTGTTAGATCCACGTTTTTTTTTTCTTTTCGCTTCTTTCTCCGATTGATGCTTGTTTCAGGCGGGGTTGAAGTTTCCACTAATAATCGACATGTTGATGATGATGTTGTGATGATAATGTCGATGGTGAGGTTGGTGTTTGGCTGATGACGACTGTAGTGGTGGCGGTTATGTTTCGGGTCATGTTTAAGTCAGGATTCAAGACTCGGTTAAAGTTTCGGGTGTCGCGGTTCAGTTTATTTTTGGCTCGGGTCATGATGCGGGTCAACTCGGTGTTCAGGTCAGCCGTTAGTCAACAGCAAGTTCACGTTTCGGTTTCGGGTCTCGGCCCGGGTCTGGGTCAACCATAGTCAACGGAAGTTAACTCGGTCAACACTTGGTCAACTGAGGTCAAACTCAGTCAACGCAAGACTCGGTAAAGTATTAACGACGCGTTAAACTTTATATATACATTCGTTTAGATTTTTAGATATACGCGACCGAGCTTGAACCGATTTGATTAAAAATTATTTATATTTTGATATATTCGACAAGAGTTATATAAATATTGTTTGCTTGGTGAAAATTGTTGAATTTTGATAAAAATAGCGACAACTTCTGTTGTCGGGATCGTCCAAAAACAGAGGAAACTCTGTCCGTTTTTCGTAAAAATCCGAAATAACAAATGTATTTATGATGTATAAACGGCGCCTATTGAAGTTCGAGTTTTATTATAAAACGAATATAAATGTACATTAAATTTAACGACGTTTTACAACTTATAAAACGAATTTACAAACCTTTGACAAAACACGAACTACTAGTCAACGAAACTCGATGATTTCCATAAAACCAATATAATTAATTACATTTATTTCCAACGATTAGAAACCTCGAAACTCGATATTTACATTGTATAAACATGATTATTTGTGTTTTATTCAAAACGCCGATAATTCGAAATACTTGAATATTTTCATAAAATAAATAGAAGGTTTAAATTTATTTTAAAACACCGACTTTAAACTGTATGAACTAAATATAGTTTTTGTATTACTTTAAACGCTTAGCATTCGGAAGTCATGTAAATAAGTATAATTGTTTATATTTATTTCAATAAGTATAGTTTTTATATTACTTTATACTTCGGATTCGAATATTCTTATAAAATGAGTATATTTGCTATGTCCGTTTCAAACATCAAGTTTTCGAATATATATATATATATATATGTATATATATCTATTTGTTTCCATCCTACGAAAACTACAACAGTATATTACCGAATCATGTACGACGTTTCGAATACGTACCATATTTCATCTACGCCATCTATTTGCGACGACTAACTCGACCTCGTATAAGTATACTTACAATTTTATATATAAATAAATGTATATTCTAAACCACTCGAAAACTAAGTCGTTCTCGAGACTTAGTTTTATCCCGATTATTAACGGGATCAAATAACCATAGATTGGTTATTCTAAATCGGAATACTAACACCTTGGTAGAGTCGTTTTATTAACGACTCGGTAGAGCTCGGACACGTAGTTTAGCTACGTTTAATTAGAAACTTATAGTTATTCCTTGATTAGGAATGCTTTAGTTTCACGCTAGCGAGCTCACATTCTTGGAATGATATCACAGAATCACGTTAAGCTAGCTTTGCACGGGAATGTCCAGGTGAGTTCATAACCACCACTTTTTACGGTTTTACATTTTTTTATAAATGTTTTCGGGGGTGGAAAGACATGCAAGTTTTTGTAAAAGAAAACACTATTTCGATGAACGAAAACTCATATTTATAAACCATGTTGCAAATGAATTTCAACAAACTCGAAAGCTTTACGAAAGGTTTATACTAAACATACCGGTTTTACAAAACAAACACGTATTTTCGCAAACGTGCATGATTTTCATGACAAGAGACGAGAATGTCCTAGTTACAACAACGGGGCTGGGTTGGCCTGCGTACGAAAAACGAGACAACTCAGTGAGATCATGTCCCCCTTTTTCTTTCAACGTTTCGGTTTACAACTTTCGGGGGGGAAATACATGTCAAACTTAGGTATGATTAAGTTATGGAATGAACTCTTAGATCATGTGAGCATAGGGTGTAACTGAGGTGCCATTAATCCTTTTGAGGAGCAAGGAACAAAGGTTAGATCTAATGGGTACGGGCGAGCCCCACTCACGATCCAGGGGTGACCACTAGAGTGCTGTTGTGTCCATTGTCGAGAGTTCGACACTTAAATTGCCTACGCGGGTTGAGTACCTCCTATGTCGTCGCATATGTTAATGTCCTCGCGAAACATTAATGATCAACATGTTCATAGAAGCTTTACATACCAACTTACAACACTATAACTTTCATATGTTTTTAATATTCATTTGACGCAAACTCATACTACATGGATTTACAAACTTGGGTAACGTTTCCAACTTATGTATAAGTAAGAGGACGAGTTGGTCCTGCTTACAAAGACTCTAGTGAGCTAGACTCACAGTTTTCATACAACATGTCGAGAAAATGATTTTACTAATTTTTCTCCACAACTTATTGTCACACCCCCAAAATCCACATGCGGAGTATCACCGCTTGGAGGCGTGACTGACCAGGATCAAGCCACCAATCATATTGAACATAACATGTAAACAAGTATAAAAAAGACCAACACAATATAATTGGTGTCTAAGCAAAACGTAGTTTAAGTTGTAAGCGGAAGCATAATGTTTAAAACCAAAGTATAAGTTCAAATATATCAAAAGTTAAACATGGCATAAGACTATCCATGTCCCACAACAACCACTTCTCCCTGTGCAAGCTCCCTAAGCACCTAACGACCTGCAAGGCATGTAACAACGAGTCAACAACAAAGTTGAGCGAGTTCACAGTTGGTTGTTTAGTTTTATCAGTTTGTTTTCAAAACCATAAGTTGTTTCGTAACCCACGAGTTAACCAGTATCCTTTACTTCCCAAACCATATCCGTAATCAGTGGGGGCTTCCCCATGTGAACCACTAGACCGTTACCATATCGACAACTGACAAACAATGGTTGTGCCCTACGTCAATGTCTATCATCATTGACAGTTTGCCCAGATCCATTAGTACACGCCCGTCCGAACGGCACGGTGTGAGGTTTGTCGAACCTAATAGCGCTATTAACTAATGATCCGCTCGCCATTGGCCCGGCGATTAAGTCGATATAAAAATTGAGGGACTTCATGATAGAGTTTTGTCTAGTAAGTTTTAAGGTTGTTGTCCTACCCAAGGAGGACGAACGTACGTATTCTACCCAAAGAGAATACGCAGAATTAAGATTGGCATCCTACCCATGGAGGATGGCCGTACATATCCTACCCAAGGAGGATATGTAGGTTCCGTTTTTAAAAACTTTAACCCGTTCCCAACCACCGGGAATCCCATGCCTTAGAAAGTGTGTGAACTCACCTTGGTTTGCTCGGCAGATAAACAAAAAAGTCACTTGAGCTATATGTGGTCAACCACGTCCTAACATTGTTACCATACAAGTCAGGTTCGTATTCAGGTAATGCACGTATGGTTTTCTACACGTATACTAACAAGTATTGATCATGGCATACACCTATAATCATGGCCGTTAACAGTACATATAACACATGTTCAACAATAACGTATAAAGCCCAAGTGTGCGGCCCAATTACTTGGGCTCGTAACAGTATGCAAGTCCAAACAGAAAATATGATCACGTGGTCTCGAGTCGAGACTAGGGATCTCGAGTCGAGACAGTGCGGTTGACGTGATTGTCGTGGTCACGCAAATTTAATCCCAATAACAACTAATTAGCTAGCGGTAAGTGGGTATCGAACACACGGAGTTTGTGGAATATGTGCTATCTCGATGTATGTCTAACTTGACTAAAGTTAACTAAATGCAATAAAAATAAATTCAAGAGTTGGTTTGATTGGATTGTTTCTTTTAAAACTAAGATTACTAATTAATTTGCAAAATGAGAATTGAGTTTGTAAACAATTTAGAGACAAATGACTATCTTGAGTTTCCGGTTTGCTTCGACTTTTGTGCTAACATTCAACTAGAAAGAACTACATAGACATAGTTCGTGTATGACCAATTGCAGTGATGAAAGGGAACTAAGTACTCAGATTCCTAGAACGTGAGGTTGTTACCCGATGATCAATTAACCCTTACCCAAGCCTAACTATACCCATGATATCTCGATTGCCAACGGCACCAAGAACGTATGGTTTCTAATTAGTTTAGCATAAAAATCAATACTTTACTAACAATCAATCATGCACCATAACAAACAATTCAAAGAGAAAGGAGTTGTTATTCTAGAAATATAAAATAAAAGCACAAGTTTTACACAACCTTCAACCCAAGATAATCATAGAATGTTTAGCCACACATGGCTTGAAGTGACATCATAATGCAAAAATAGAAGGTAATGTTGTTCAACAAGATCACCAACAAAACTAGATGAAAGATAGATGATAAGATATGTTTTTCACTTCCAAGTGCCTCATATATACTCCTCCAACTCGTCCCCCATCTTCCGTAACCGAATACCCATGATAAGATCCCATAAATCCTCATGAAATGGCCAATAAATGTGTAAGTTACATTTTGAGATCAGTCGGAGGCGTAACCTACGGCTCCCAGCCGTAGGTTACGGCTGTCAGCAGCTTCCAAGATCAACATAGGGTGTCGTAACCTACGGCTGAGGGCCGTAGGTTACGGCTCTGAATGTTCTTTACGGCATGAACCTTCTGTTTTACGGCAGTGCACTTGTGGATCATTGATGGCCGTAACTTACGGCCCCTAGCCGTAGGTTACGGCGCTGAGTGGGCTTTTTCCTTCGTTTCGCCCTCAAAACTTGTTTTCTTCATCTCTTAATGATGCCATCTTCCCACATCCATCCAAGCTTCCTAAATCCTGCACTTTGAGCGCCTTAACTCCTGCAACATCAAATCTCTCGTAGTTACTAAGTTCAAACAATAACCCGAATAAAGTATGAGATGTATGTATTTTTAGCTTGTTTAAGGGTTGTCCTACGGACCACCCGTCACATCCCCACACTTACCCGTTGCTCGTCCCAAGCAACCCATTCGAAAACCATTCTCAACCACAAACAACTAATCACACAAACCCAAGCTAAAATGTGCCGACCTTTTACTAACTTTCAATCGTACCACAAGACACACCCCTCACAAGAACCTCTCGATGACAAGAATCACTAGCATGTAATGCAAAACCACTCAATGCGTGTATGTGTGTGCGACAATAAGCTTGTATAAGAATCAAGTTTCCTCCTAACAAATGTCTAGCATGCTTATGAATCAAGGGGACTTACGGGTTGTAACGGGGCTAAATGCAAAGGTAGGGAATGGTGGAATACACATGAAGGAGCTAATTGATTCGACCCGGTTTTATTTTCACTACTAAACAAAGCAACATCAACTATATACAAGACATCTTCAACTAAATTCTTCTTTTCTTTTTTTTTTTCTTTTTTTTTTCTTTTTCTCAATTTTTTTTCTTTTGTTTTTTTTTTTTTAACATAAACTCAACAATATATACAAGAACATCAACACTACCAACTAAATTCCTAAACCGAGTCATCTCAATAGGTATAGTTTTGTAAGAAGTAGGTTTGGGTTGCAACCGAATGGTTTAAGGCTCAAACATGGCTTTCTAAAGACCAAACCCCCACCCCTCGCAATACCAAGCTCATATTTGTAAAGTATGAGGTCCAACCCACCAATCCCATACTCTCACTCTCACACGTCTAGACGAGCCTACCTAAAAATCCCTTATCATTTCCAAAAGCATGCTAATTCTAGGATTTAACAATAATTCATATACAAGTTCTATTAACACACGACACACACCGCCACTCAAACAAAGAAATATCAATAACAATCATATGTGGCTCAAATTCTCACCAAGAAAAGACTAGGAATGGGTGTCGGTGTGTCAAGCGGGACAAAATCGAGCTTTCAAATTTTGACAATTTTGCTTGGATTTACAAAAAAAAATTAAATTCTAAAAAATATCCCCCATCCCCACACTTGGGATACATTGTCCCAATGTATGGCTTTGAGGGAAGGATCGCTTTTAACCAACAACATTAGCCTTTGCTAATATTCTCAAATCCCAACTTTCTTTTTGTATTTTTTTTAAACAAAATTAAAAAAAAAACTAACTAACAAAATTTCAAAGCTAAAGAACATAACAAGACTACGGAAAGAGTACATCGACCTGGTGAAGTTTGACACAACCGATGTTGTAGACAAACCGACTTTCTATCACCACCTTCACACAAATATCCGCACATCTTCCCCACACTTATCTAAAAAAACACCTTGGGTTGTCTCCCAAGCAGCGCTAAAGTTTAGGTCTTCAGCCCGACTGTACCTGATATGTCTCAAGGTGGTCTCAATGCACATTTACCTTTTTCGTTGCTGATGTAAGCACGGTGTTTGATTCTTCTATTGTGTGTGTGCTTTGTCACGTCCCATCTTTCTTTGCAAAATTCTTTAAATCCACATTTTCCTACCGAATTTCCAACAAATGCTCGGTAGTTTACTCTCCACTTCACTACTTCGTTTTCTGTGCCCAACAAATCCAAACTCTCCCATAAACATAACTTATAAATGAAATCTCCCACATCATGAAGTGCCACCTTCCTAGTTTCTAAACATGCATCCTTAACACTCTTGGTTTCCATAACCACCACAGCCGGAGAGTTGTAATCAACTTTGATTGGTTCATCAAGTAAAAGGCCCTCAACTTTGCTCTCCATAGGTGGTTCCTCCACAATAATTTCAATTGTATATTCCTCATTTGACCCTAACAATTCAGTTTTAAGTTCGGGAGGACTCACAACCTTTTCTTCTACATCACCCATAGGTGTCATTTGTTCAATCTGCACATATATCCAGTGTTGTTTTGCTTGACGTTTTTCCAATATCGACGTCCCTGGCCTCATCTCTTCCACCTCTTTTGGTAACAAATCATATTTCCATTCCAAAAGGTCTACTCGTTCTTCCATTGACAAATGAGGTTTTGTTAATTCTTTTTCAACATGAACCATGTGTCTCTTTCTCATCATCTCGTCAAGACTTTCAGATTTATGTGACTGATAGTGTAAAGTAGGTTGCTGAGTTACACATTCATAACCATACTGATCAAACGTATACTGAGCATGATAATAGTCTTGATCGTACATCTGAGGGCCTTCATATGAAAGTTGGGAATATTCATCATAATAATCACCGTAATCGTACTCCTCTTGGTAACTCATTTCCGGATCAAATGCCAAAGGTGATAGCTTGTGAGAGCTCCTAGTACGCATGCACCTGTCAATACCTGCACACTAACACACCCAGCGTAAACCAGAAAAATAAAAAACTTAAAAAGAAAGAAAATAACACACGTTGCGCACTACTCCCCGGCAACGGCGCCAAAATTTGACGTGATTGTCGTGGTCACGCAAATTTAATCCCAATAACAACTAATTAGCTAGCGGTAAGTGGGTATCGAACACAGGGAGTTTGTGGAATATGTGCTATCTCGATGTATGTCTAACTTGACTAAAGTTAACTAAATGCAATAAAAATAAATTCAAGAGTTGGTTTGATTGGATTGTTTCTTTTAAAACTAAGATTACTAATTAATTTGCAAAATGAGAATTGAGTTTGTAAACAATTTGAGACAAATGACTATCTTGAGTTTCCGGTTTGCTTCGACTTTTGTGCTAACATTCAACTAGAAAGAACTACATAGACATAGTTCGTGTATGACCAATTGCAGTGATGAAAGGGAACTAAGTACTCAGATTCCTAGAACGTGAGGTTGTTACCCGATGATCAATTAACCCTTACCCAAGCCTAACTATACCCATGATATCTCGATTGCCAACGGCACCAAGAACGTATGGTTTCTAATTAGTTTAGCATAAAAATCAATACTTTACTAACAATCAATCATGCACCATAACAAACAATTCAAAGAGAAAGGAGTTGTTATTCTAGAAATATAAAATAAAAGCACAAGTCTTACACAACCTTCAACCCAAGATAATCATAGAATGTTTAGCCACACATGGCTTGAAGTGACATCATAATGCAAAAATAGAAGGTAATGTTGTTCAACAAGATCACCAACAAAACTAGATGTAAGATAGATGATAAGATATGTTTTTCACTTCCAAGTGCCTCAAATATACTCCCCCAACTCGTCCCCCCTCTTCCGTAACCGAATACCCATGATAAGATCCCATAAATCCTCATGAAATGGCCAATAAATGTGTAAGTTACATTTTGAGATCAGTCGGAGGCGTAACCTACGGCTCCCAGCCGTAGGTTACGGCTGTCAGCAGCTTCCAAGATCAACATAGGGTGCCGTAACCTACGGCTGAGGGCCGTAGGTTACGGCTCTGAATGTTCTTTACGGCATGAACCTTCTGTTTTACGGCAGTGCACTTGTGGATCATTGATGGCCGTAACCAACGGCCCCTAGCCGTAGGTTACGGCGCTGAGTGGGCTTTTTCCTTCGTTTCGCCCTCAAAACTTGTTTTCTTCATCTCTTAATGATGCCATCTTCCCACATCCATCCAAGCTTCCTAAATCCTGCACTTTGAGCGCCTTAACTCCTGCAACATCAAATCTCTCGTAGTTACTAAGTTCAAACAATAACCCGAATAAAGTATGAGATGTATGTATTTTTAGCTTGTTTAAGGGTTGTCCTACGGACCACCCGTCAGCGGTCTCGAGTTATAGTCTTAACGTTCTCGAGTAGCAACTAAGGGGTCTCGGGTCAAGCATTTATCACTCGAGACTGGGTGATCTCGAGTCAAGTCTCGAGTCGCAACAAGACCCGCAACCATGGTCTCGAGTCTTGCTGTTCTTGTGCGCTTGGGATATGGTCTCGAGTCGAGACTGTGGGTTCTCGACTCGCAACCTGTGTCGAGACCAAAAGATGTAACAAACTTCCTTATTTACAGTCCAAAATTTCCGTAACAATTGCTAACAAGTTTGGCACTTTCAAATCAGAATAAATGACAATCAATTCAAAGGTCATGCATATTCATTCAACCCTAATTATCATCTAACAAGAACAATCAATCAACATGCAACCATGTAATCGAATCTTCAAACCATATGATTCAAGTACTAATATGCAACCTGAATCATCAATACAATTTCTCATGCCAAATCAAACTAATCGACTAACACTCAATCAAGATCACATTCCTTTATCATGTATTCGGTCCTAATCAATCTAAACCAATCCTGGTTTTTAATCACTCACCAAAATCGTCTCATCATATATATATATATACATATCGAGATCAAGTACATGAAGCCAATTTATGATCATAGTTTTAGCAACGTATTTACTAGCATACAACCTTAATCAATCACACAACAAAACAACCTCAAAAACATAACAATCTATAAATGATGAACACTAACCCGGAAGCCGAAAAACTAGCTTGCTCGAGATTGAAAGGCTTCGGGTGTGGGGATTGCCGTCGAACAAGGAGGAGGGGAGGAGAGAGAGCTAGGGTTTTGTGTGTGTTTTCCTGCTTGCAAGTTATGAGAAACAACCCTCCAAATTGGGTGTATGTATGCGCATAGGAGAAGTGGGCCGAACCCATTCCTTGGGCTGCCCTTAGTCTCGAGTCAAGTAAGGTGAGTCGAGAGAGAGGTCTGTGAAGGTGTGCGGCCCAAAGGGCTTGTGCGATTAGACAGTCGTTGTGTGAACAAGTTTATTATACATACATACTCACCACACATCCATGTAACACATAGTATAACAAAACATAATATTCCATTGCAATCAAACACGTCAACTAGTCACGTAATGTTCATACAGATTACATCAAAGCACTAAGAAAGGTTCTGGAATACGGGTTGTCACATCATCCCCAAGTTGAAAGAAATTTCGTCCCGAAATTTAGCACGTACTCACTGAGGAAGCTAGTTAGGTTGAGTGGTTTTCCCGGTTTTCCTGGGGTGTCACATCCTTCCCCCGTTGGTTTGGAATTTCATCCCAAAATTCCGCAGTAAATTCAGCCTCAGTAGTGGTTTCACTTTTCTTGAATAATTGGGGATACTTGTGTTTCATTTGGTCTTCTCGTTCCCAGGTAAACTCTGGGCCACGACGGGAGTTCCAACAAACTCGAACAAGGGGTATTCTAGTATGCTTGAGAACCTTGACGTCTCTGTCTGTAATCTCTACTGGTTCCTCGACGAATCGCAGCTGATCGTCGATAGTGAGTTCTTTGAGAGGAACTATGAGGGTCTCATCTGACAGACACTTCTTCAGATTCGACACATGGAATACGTTGTGAACTCCACTGAGCTCTTCAGGTAGATTTAATCTGTAAGCGACCTTGCCAATTCGTTCAGTGATTTCAAAAGGTCCAACATAATGTGGGTTTAGCTTGCCTCGTTTACCAAAACGAACAACACCCTTCCAGGGTGAGACTTTAAGTAGAACCCGGTCCCCGACCTGGAATTCTAGGGGTTTCCTACGCTTATCAGCGTAACTTTTTTGACGATCACGAGCTGCCGCCATTCGTTATCGTATCTGAGCAATCCTTTCTGTCGTGTCTACCACAAGTTCTGGGCCAGTGATTTGGCTGTCGCCAACCTCTGCCCAACAAAGAGGTGATCGGCATTTACGTCCGTACAATGCCTCAAACGGAGCAGCCTGAATACTGCTGTGGTAACTGTTGTTATACGAAAACTCCACCAAAGGGAGGTGTCTTTCCCAACCATTGCCAAAATCGATTACACACGCTCGAAGCATGTCTTCTAGGGTTTAGATGGTGCGCTCAGACTGCCCATCTGTCTGTGGATGGTAAGCGGTGCTCATGTCCAAACGTGAGCCAAAGGACTTGTGCATTGCTTGCCACAATTCAGAGGTAAAACGGGCATCATGATTGGAAATAATGGAGGTTGGCACCCCATGCCTCCAAACCACTTCCTTCAGGTACACGTCTGCTAAAGTAGAGAACTTATATGTCTCTTTGATAGCCAAGAAGTGTCCAGACTTAGTCAATCGATCCACTATCACCCAAATAGTGTCATTTCCACGCTGAGATCTAGGCAGGCCAGTAACGAAATCAATGGAAATTTGCTCCCATTTCCATGTCGGGATCTCTGGTTGTTGGAGTAGGCCTGATGGTTTCTGATATTCAATCTTGACTCTCGCACAAGTCAAACATTTGCTGACGTAAGTTGCTATGTTGGCTTTCATGCTAGGCCACCAGTATGTAGTCTTTAAGTCGTGGTACATCTTATCTGAACCTGGATGTACTGAGTAACGGGACTTATGTGCTTCATCCATCACGAGCTCGCGTAAGTTTCCATAACATGGGACCCAAATACGCCCGTTTACATAGTAAGCATCGTCTTCTTTTTGTTCCAATCGCTTCCTTGATCCATGTATGGACTCCGCCCTGATGTTCTCTACTTTCAATGCTTCAACCTGAGCATCTTGTATCTGAGTAGGAAGACTAGACTGGATAGTAAGTTGTAATGCACGCACGCGTTTTGGTGTAGTATCCTTTTGACTAAGGGCATCGGCCACCACATTGGCTTTGCCCGGGTGGTACTTGATCGCGCATTCGTAATCATTCAAGAGTTCGACCCAACGACGTTGTCTCATGTTTAACTCCTTTTGCTTGAAGATATGCTCGAGACTCCTGTGATCGGTGTAAATGGTGCACTTGGTACCGTACAGGTAATGTCTCCATATCTTAAGAGCAAAAACAACTGCTCCCAGCTCCAGATCGTGAGTAGTGTAGTTCTTTTCGTGAACCTTTAGTTGGCGCGATGCATAGGCAATGACCTTGTCACATTGCATTAACACGCAACCAAGTCCTTGGATGGAAGCGTCGCAATAAACCACAAAATCGTCTGTGCCTTCAGGCAAAGAGAGGATAGGTGCACTACATAGTCTGTCTTTCAAGTGCTGGAATGCAGATTCCTGTGCATCACCCCAACGATAGGTGACACCCTTCTGAGTTAGTGAAGTGAGGGGTTGCGCAATCTTGGAGAAATCCTTGATGAACCTTCTGTAGTAGCCCGCCAAACCCAAAAATTGGCGGATTTCTGTTGGTGTACGGGGTGCAGGCCAGTTCTTGATCGAGTCAACTTTGGATGGATCAACATGTATCCCATCCGCATTTACCACGTGGCCTAAGATATGGACTTCACGAAGCCAAAAGTCGTATTTTGAAAACTTAGCATACAGCTGCTCTGCTCGAAGAAGTTCCAGAATAAGACGCAGATGATGTTCGTGCTCCTCCTGACTCTTAGAATAGATCAGGATGCCGTCGATGAAGACAATAACAAACTTATCCAGGTAGGGCTTGCACACTCAGTTCATGAGATCCATGAAGACCGCAGGTTCGTTCGTCAATCTGAAAGGCATAACTAGAAACTCGTAGTGCCCATAACGAGTTCTGAATGCTGTCTTGGAGATATCCTCGTCTCGAACCCTCAACTGATGGTAGCCCGATCTCAGATGAATCTTCGAGTAGAAGCTCGACCCTTGCAACTGGTCGAATAAGTCGTCAATACGAGGGAGAGGGTAACGATTCTTCACGGTCACCTTGTTGAGTTCGCGATAGTCAATACACATTCGGAAGGTACCGTCTTTCTTCTTCACAAATAATACTGGAGCTCCCCAGGGCGAAGAGCTAGGACGTATGAAACCCTTTTCCAAGAGTTCTTGTAACTGTGCGGATAGTTCTTCCAATTCGGATGGAGCTAGACGATAAGGTGCACGGGCTATTGGTGCTGCTCCAGGAGCTAGCTCGATTTGAAATTCAACTTGACGATGAGGCGACAGACCGGGTAAATCCTCAGGGAACACTTGAGGAAAGTCACGTACGATCGGAATATCTTCTATCTTCTTCTCTTTCTTTGAGGTTTCAGTGACGAGGGCTAAAATAGCAGTGTGGCCCTTTCGCAAACACTTCTGGGCCTTAAGAAAAGAGATGATGCCCACAACAGCACCACTCTTGTTCCCATGAATCGTGAGGGGTTCTTCACCAGAACGAGGAATACGGACGATTTTCTCCTTGCAAATAATCTCCGCTTGCTGTTGGGACAGCCAATCCGTCCCAATAACGACGTCGAAACTACCCAAAACTATAGGAATGAGGTCGATAGAGAAGGTCTGGTCAGCGAGTACGAGATTACAACCCTTAATTATGTGTGTGGCCTCTAAATTTTTACCGTTTGCTAACTCTATGACATGTTTGGTGTTCAAAAGTGTTGGAGTGCGCTTAAGCATATGACTAACTTTTAAGGACACGTAGCTAGTATCGGCACCCGAATCAAATAAAACAGTAACAAAGAAATCATCCAAAAGAAACTTACCCATCACCACGTTGGGATCATTCCTTGCGTCACCCTGACCAAGCACGAAAACACGTCCCCTGGCACCATTTCCATCATTGTTACCCCCGTTATTGTTCCCGTTCCCCTGATTATTGTTGTTGTTCTAATTCTGGTTCAGCTGGGGGCAGTCCCTCTTGATGTGACCTTCAGCACCGCACTGATAGCATCCCTTATTACCCTGCTGTTGCTGCGGCTGATTCTGTGGAGCTGGTGGTTGTTGTTGACGATTCTGATTTGCAGGTCGTGTGCTCCTGCAATCCTTTGCTTCATGACCAAACTTGTTACACCTCAGACAACGACCCTTATTGCACTGCCCACTATGGTGCTTGTTGTATCGGTTGCACTTAGGGTGGTTTCCCCTGTATCCACCCTGCCCCTGACTACCAGAGGATTGCTGACCAGGACTCCGGTAGTCATCAGTCTTTCGCTGCTGAGACTGAGTCTGAACGGAAGTAGATCCCTTGCTTGAGTTTCCATCCCACTTGCGCTTGTTGTCACTAGGAGCATCAGAAGTAGTAGTAGTAGGTGCACCAATACGTTTAGGCAGTTTGTTCTGCTCCACTGCCTGATCAGTGAGACGATGAGCTAATCGTATAACTTGCTGAATGGTACCAAGGTTGGCTGCGGTCACATGACTCTGAATTTCAGGCACTAAACGCTTGAGGTACAGCTCAATACGCTTGATGGGAGGATCTACCATAGTAGGACATAAGATGGCCAGCTCGTTCGATCTTTTCGTGTACGCTTCAATTTCCGACCCCGACATCTTTAAGTTGAAGAATTCTACTTCCAGCTTATGAATGTCATCACGATTACAGTACTCTTCCTTGATTAATTCCTTGAAATCGTTCCATGGGGTGGCATTAGCAGCAACCAACCCCAACATTTGGACCTGAGCGTTCCACCACGTGAGCGCTATGCCTTCAAGAGTGCCTAGTAGCATACTTCACCCTACATGCCTCAGGGCATTCACACATCTCGAAAACAGACTCGAGCTTCTCAAACCAGTGAAGGAGGCCTACAGCTCCTTCTGTGCCATTGAAAGTAGTAGGTCGGCAGTCCATGAAAGTTTTGAAGGTGCACACAGGAGGCTGAGCATGTTGACCTCCTGCCTGTGCAGCTGCGAGTGCTGCAGTAACTTGTTCGTTGATCAAAGCCGTTAGCTGGGCTTGAGTTAGGTTGACACGTCCACTCATGATCTTCATATCAAAGGAAACATGAGTGAGTAAGATGTCGCGAAAATGTGATGACAGAAGAGAGTAAGCACATATGCGTTTCAAACAATAGTTACTATATACATCTAAGCATATCATGAACAATGTACTATGTAACTAACAGGTAGGTAACATACACCATATCACCTAGAATGTTGAGTCTTGCACGTGGAGCGAAGCGTCGTTGTGGGTCGTTGAGCACTGTACAGGTTATAGTCTGGTTTTATCAAAAAGTTTTTCCCCTTTTTAAAACCAAGTTCACTATAACCAATGGCTCTGATACCAATCTGTCACACCCCCAAAATCCACATGCGGAGTATCACCGCTTGGAGGCGTGACTGACCAGGATCAAGCCACCAATCATATTGAACATAACATGTAAACAAGTATAAAAAAGACCAACACAATATAATTGGTGTCTAAGCAAAACGTAGTTTAAGTTGTAAGCGGAAGCATAATGTTTAAAACCAAAGTATAAGTTCAAATATATCAAAAGTTAAACATGGTATAAGACTATCCATGTCCCACAACAACCACTGCTCCCTGTGCAATCTCCCTAAGCACCTAACGACCTGCAAGGCATGTAACAACGAGTCAACAACAAAGTTGAGCGAGTTCATAGTTGGTTGTTTAGTTTTATCAGTTTGTTTTGAAAACCATAAGTTGTTTCGTAACCCACGAGTTAACCAGTATCCTTTACTTCCCAAACCATATTCGTAATCAGTGGGGGTTCCCCATGTGAACCAATAGACCGTTACCATATCAACAACTGATGAACAATGGTTGTGCCCTATGTCAATGTCTATCATCATTGACAGTTTGCCCAGATCCATTAGTACACGCCCGTCCGAACGGCACGGTGTGAGGTTTGTCGAACCTAATAGCGCTATTAACTAATGACCCACTCGCCATTGGCCCGGCGATTAAGTCGATATAAAAATTGAGGGACTTCATGATAGAGTTTTGTCTAGTAAGTTTTAAGGTTGTTGTCCTACCCAAGGAGGACGAACGTACGTATTCTACCCAAAGAGAATACGCAGAATTAAGATTGGCATCCTACCCATGGAGGATGGCCGTACATATCCTACCCAAGGAGGATATGTAGGTTCCGTTTTTAAATCCTTTAACCCGTTCCCAACCACCGGGAATCCCATGCCTTAGAAAGTGTGTGAACTCACCTTGGTTTGCTCGGCAGATAAACAAAAAGGTCACTTGAGCTATCTGTGGTCAACCACGTCCTAACATGGTTACCATACAAGTCAGGTTCGCATTCAGGTAATGCACGTATGGTTTTCTACACGTATACTAACAAGTATTGATCATGGCATACACGTATAATCATGGCCGTTAACCGTGCATATAACACATGTTCAACAATAACGTATAAAGCCCAAGTGTGCGGCCCAATTACTTGGGCTCGTAACAGTATGCAAGTCCAAACAGAAAATATGATCATGTGGTCTCGAGTCGAGACTAGGGATCTCGAGTCGAGACAGTGCGGTCTCTAGTTATAGTCTTAACGTTCTCGAGTCGCAACTAAGGGGTCTCGGGTCAAGCATTTATCACTCGAGACTGGGTGATCTCGAGTCAGGTCTCGAGTCGCAACAAGACCCGTAACCATGGTCTCGAGTCTTGCTGTTCTTGTGCGCTTGGGATATGGTCTCGAGTCGAGACTGTGGGTTCTCGACTCGCAACCCGTGTCGAGACCAGAAGATGTAACAAACTTCCTTATTTGCAGTCCAAAATTTCCGTAACAATTGCTAACAAGTTTGGCAGTTTCAAATCAGATTAAATGACAATCAATTCAAAGGTCATGCATATTCATTCAACCCTAATTATCATCTAACAAGAACAATCAATCAACATGCAACCATGTAATCGAATCTTCAAACCATATGATTCAAGTACTAATATGCAACCTGAATCATCAATACAATTTCTCATGCCAAATCAAACTAATCGACTAACACTCAATCAAGATCACATTCCTTTATCATGTATTCGGTCCTATTCAATCTAAACCAATCCTGATTTTTAATCACTCACCAAAACAGTCTCATCATATATATATACATATCGAAATCAAGTACATGAATCCAATTTATGATCATAGTTTTAGCAACGTATTTACTAGCATGAAACCTTAATCAAACACACAACAAAACAACCTCAAAAACATAACAATCTATAAATGATGAACACTAACCCGGAAGCCGAAAAACTAGCTTGCTCGAGATTGAAAGGCTTCAGGTGTGGGGATTGCCGTCGAACTAGGTGGAGGGGAGGAGAGAGAGCTAGGGTTTTGTGTGTGTTTTCCTGCTTGCAAGTTATTAGAAACAACCCTCCAAATTGGGTGTATGTATGCGCATAGGAGAAGTGGGCCGAACCCATTCCTTGGGCTGCCCTTAGTCTCGAGTCAAGTAAGGTGAGTCGAGAGAGAGGTGTGTGAAGGTGTGCGGCCCAAAGGGCTTGTGCGATTAGATAGTCGTTGTGTGAACAAGTTTATTATACATACATACTCACCACACATCCATGTAACACATAGTATAACAAAACATAATATTCCATTGCAATCAAACACGTCAACTAGTCACGTAATGTTCATACAGATTACATCAAAGCACTAAGAAAGGTTCTGGAATATGGGTTGTCACACTTATAAAAATCGGTTATTCAAAAAGATTGATTCCAAATGTTTTACAAACAAACTATGAACTCGCTCAACTTTATGTTGACCTTTTTTGCATGTTCTTTCTCAGGTTGCATTTTCAAAACTGTGGAACGGTTGGAATAGGAGAACCCATGGGAATTCGAGTACTTGGCGGCGTTCATTTTCTAGAAGTTTTAGCTTATTTCCTTCCGCTGTGCAATGAAGATACCGGTCCAGTCACTCCAGCTCTGATAATTTTGGGGTGTGACAGATTGGTATCAGAGCCATAGGTTTCAGCGAATTAGGTTTCTGTAGAGATACCTAGGCTTTAACCTCACTCTCCTCTGGGGACTTAGATATCAAGAATTGAACACGTACAGAACGCCTAAGACTCGAATATGGGTTCCAACCGTTGCCAAGAACAATGAGTCAACTGTTTTGATTTTAAACATATACAACTGTTGTGTCGATACACAGTGCACGAAACAATTACACACATAAAGCAAGACTTTGAGAGTTGTGGTAACACACATTTAGGACCTCTGGAAAACTTATGACGAAATTCATTAAAGGTCCTCACGTAGGAACTGTGATTATTAACTCGCGCAAATGCCATTATATTAGGTCGTCTATGCTATCTTAATTACCCGAGCAGGTAATCTACGTGGAATGAAACGATATTGCGTAACTATACGTGAAACTTAAACTACACGTCAGCGGATGTTGAAGTACATCACACACGACTTTCGAGGTAATGCCTTTGGAAAACACACTTGGGCACAACAACAATGATGCTAATTCTGTCAGCGAGAGAATTACTGCTCGAAATGCAGCAATTTGCCACGTGATCCTGCAAATGACACGAATCATGCTGAGGTACGTTTAACTGGGATTTCACAACAATCTATACTTACTCTAATGAGACTCACAACTATTGGCGCTGCAAAAGAAGTCACATGTCTTCGCATTCCCCCTACTTCATTCATGGCGATTATGCTACGTACAACATTCTATGGTAATGTCACATAACAACCAATCATCACGTGAACTTCCAGGTAAAGTCCTTAAATTTCTTTTGTTGAAATTTCGACTTCTTGTATATAGTGAGTAGATTTTTGCATTTCTACTCCCCCCTAATGATTGTTGCACCAAAAAGATTTTCTTCCATGATAGCAAACACTCAATTGTTTTATTTTTGATGAATTCATATGTACGCATGCATTGTTTGCCGCGCATGTGGTTCGTTGATCCGTGAAGACCATTGGAGGGCTTCACTCCAAATTGTCGTTTTATCAAAGCTCAAATATCGTTCGCTATACTTGATCTTTGCATTGTGATCTAGATGACCCGCATTGTTGCGAAGTGTTGACTTTTTGATATCGAGTCAACGAACTAGTTGAAACTCTTTTCTTTTGAATACATTACATGGTTTGTTCATTGTAACCATGTCGAAATCTCTTGTTAACACATGCATTCATCGTTGGAATGTGACTAAACCAAGTTCAATTGTTGAACTTGCTCGTAATATATATTTGATTCAAGATTCCATATGATGGATTGAGGCCATCATATTCGAAACAATCCCAACAAGCACTTCATTTGCTTTGAACCATAACATGCTTGTTTCGTCTTCGACTTCATTGAATAGTTTCCTTGATCACGATCACCTTGTGGTGACGTTCTCACAAATTTGAAGCTTGCGCTAATCTCATTTGCACACATTATGTACGGATTTAGTTATTTATTTATTTGTTTATTTATATTAAATCCGTTTTGCTAAATTATCATATTAAGGCAGTCTTAATACAATCGTGTATTAAGATATTGGTACACAGGTTCATGTCATATTTCGGTGTACCTCTTAACGGTTCCTTCAGTATCGATCAGACATCTTGTGATATTCATTGCTTTTCATTTTTGATCGAAAAACATTATTTATTTGTTTCATTTTCAATCGAAAATCCTATGAGATTTGTTTGAAACAAACATTCAGATTTACTTTGTTGAACCTTCAGTTGAATTCAAACACGGTGATACTTGTTCGGTCACCACTATTATTGAATTATTTCTATCACTCCGACACCTTGTGGCGTCGGTATAAACTTGTAGCTTAGGCTAATCATGATCGAGCATTTCATGCAAAACACAGGTGATATTTGTTCGATCACCGCTAATATTGAATTGTTTCAATCACTACGACACCTTGTGGCGTCGGTATAAACTTGTAGCTTGCGCTAATCATGATCGATCATTTCATGCAAAACTACGTACGCTCTTTGCTTGGCTAATCATTTAAATAGTCTTAATGCAACTATGTATTAAGACGATGATACACCAGGTTCGGTTGTATTTCATTTCGGTGTATCCTTGCAACACGTTGATTTTATTCATTTAATGGTTCAAGAGTTGATAAATCATTTTTATGATTCTACTTATTTGAGTTTGTTGAATTCGAGTTTCACTTATACAACAACCAACGCTAGTTTCCGTTGGTAGTGAATTCTATTGTTTCAAAAATTGATTTGCATATTGTGAACATTCATTTGGAATTCTATTGGTTGAAATTCCTCTTTTGTTGAACACCGTAAACTTAGTCACATTGGCGATAGTATCACAACACTTCGTTCACTTGACATCGATTTCTAGAACACATTCAGTTGAACCGTTGGATTCTTACTGTTGGGTATGTCATTGAATTACATAGTTTGAACAAGTCTTGATTCAATTAAGTGGTCATTTACTTTGGCATTGTTTGGACTTACCCGCGAACACACAACTCTGAGGAGATAACATAGTCTAAATTTCGAGGACGAAATTTCTGCAACAGGGGGAGAATGTGACAACCGGTAATTAACGGCTTCTAATTACGCGATTAACAAACGTTTAAGACGATAAGAAACAGTGTTTAAGGCACGAATTAACTAAATTAGGCTACTGGAATGCCTAGGGACGCTTATCTGACTTTACAGTGCGCGAATGATGATTTTCGGGAAATTTGCCGGATGATAAACGAAAACGAACGGACACCGTACAAAATACTGACAACATCGACAAATTTTGAGGTTAATTCGTACACTTAACAAATCATGTTTTTTTTCCGTAAACGTGCATTAGACTTAATTTCGATTAATTAGGTCGCCATATGTCCAGCAAAGACATATATTTTTTTGTATGAGATATGCATTGGTGATTATTAGAAATTACTAGTACACACATGAGTCAGACGAACACAAACGCAGGTGATTTAACGATCAAAATGCTAGGGAAGCATTTCGCAAGTTACTATGACGCATAATATTGATATCTACACATATATAGTTACATAAACCTTTTTAGTTTGAATGCGTTTCTACGTTTACAAAGATTAGATACGCGATGTAACGTATATTGTGACATTCGTCAATTTTCAAATCTTAAAAAAAACATGTTACATGAGGATTTCTTTTAGAACCATGCTTCACCAACTTGAGTGTCTTACCATATAAGTCAAATAAACAGTCCCACTTGCTTGAAGATCTGTCCAAATCGGCTCCCCCATCCCTATAATTATTAAGTGAGTTTTCTTGTAAGTACATACATTACCTACCTTTTCTCTATCTCCTGACTATAAACTCATACACACAAACAAAGAAAGGTCATCTTCTCCTACATTGGAAAAACCTAACTCCATCCACTGCCTCACCCTTTATTCCTTTCCCTCTCCCTCTCGATTACTTAAAAACCATAGCAAATCAGTTTTACTTCACACAATCTCCACTCCCCCCCTCTTCGACCAGCAAGACGGACCACCACCACCACCGTCGGGTGGTGGTGAGCAACGGCTGGCCTTAGATATCGATGAGAGAGAGAGAGAGAGTGTGGTGGCGTATGGCGTGCAGCGGCGGAAGACGACGGCGCCACCACCTGCGGCGGCGGTGGCGGTGATGACCGATGATGATGGTGGTGTTTTGGTCCGACGAGCTTCAGGTTCGAGTCGTTTTCCTCGGTAAGCACTAAACTCTCTCAATTTCTTCAAGATGTTGTTAAATCCATGTTTTTTTTTCTTTTCGCTTCTTTCTCCGATTGATGTTTGTTTCAGGCGGGGTTGAAGTTTCCACTAATAATCGACATGTTGATGATGATGTTGTGATGATAATGTCGATGGTGAGGGTGGAGTTTGGCTGATGACAATTGTAGTGGTGGCGGTTATGTTTCGGGTCATGTTTAAGTCAGGATTCAAGACTCGGTTAAAGTTTTGGGTGTCGCGGTTCAGTTTATTTTTGGCTCGAGTCATGATGCGGGTCAACTCGGTGTTCGGGTCAGCCGTTAGTCAACAGCAAGTTCACGTTTCGGTTTCGGGTCTCGGCTCGGGTCCGGGACAACCGTAGTCAACGGAAGTTAACTCGGTCAACACTTGGTCAACTGAGGTCAAACTCAGTCAACGCAAGACTCGGTAAAGTATTAACGACGCTTAAAACTTTATATATACATTCGTTTAGATTTTTAGATATACGCGACCGAGCTTGAACCGATTTGATTAAAAATAAGTTATATTTTGATATATTCGACGAGAGTTATATAAATATTGTTTGCTTGGTGAAAATTGTTGAATTTTGATAAAAATAGCGACAACTTGTGTTGTCGGGATCGTCCAAAAACAGAGGAAACTCTGTCCGTTTTCCGTAAAAATCCAAAATAACAAATGTATTTATGATGTATAAACGGCGCCTATTGAAGTTCGAGTTTTATTATAAAACGAATATAAATGTACATTAAATTTAACGACGTTTTACAACTTAAAAAACGAATTTACAAACCTTTGACAAAACACGAACTACTAGTCAACGAAACTCGATGATTTCCATAAAACCAATATAATTGATTACATTTATTTCCAACGATTAGAAACCTCGAAACTCGATATTTTCATAGAATAAACATGATTAATTTTGTTTTATTCAAAACGCCGATAATTCGAAATACTTGAATATTTTCATAAAATAAATAGAAGGTTTAAATTTATTTTAAAACGCCGACTTTAAACTGTATGAACTAAATATAGTTTTTGTATTACTTTAAACGCTTAGCATTCGGAAGTCATGTGTAACACCCCAAAAACGGGTTTGGTAATCAAACCCCGTTAATACTAAAAGACGGGTAAAGTACCATTAGTGGTAAGAGTAACCCGATAAATATTAGGATTTAAACAAATAATCCTAATATTAAATACAACATGAATAAATGCTTTTAAGGAAATAAAGTTTATAATAAATCTGAATTAACGGGACTTAAAATAAACTGAGTCATAATTTTCCCGAACCCACTAAGTTAACTAGGAATATTTAACCTAGTTAATAAGTGGGAATAGTGTTAGAAATAGTTAGATTGTGTCCTACTTAATAACTAACTAAACTTGAGGGACCAAAGGGGGAAATACTAAAAGATTGGGGTTATTAATAAAACAAAACACAACACACACACACCAAGTGTGTGCGTGTGTGTGTCGACTTCGGCTGGAGAAAACAAGGGGAAACCCTTGTTCATCAAAGATCACCAAATTGAAGGAGTATTTGGGTCTCAAATTCGTACATGAACGCGTAGAAACGATCACCAAGTCATGGGGATCACAAGGTATGTCACAAAACCTAGATTGGTTGAAGTTGAAATTTGAGACAAGTAGGTTACTTGCAAATAAATTGATGGATAATGATCCAAGGATGAAATTAGGAATGATTTTATGTCTATGAGTAAACCCTAGTCATTTACTTGTTGAATTGAGGTTCATAATTGTGAATTTCACGATTATCCATTTATGTGTTAAATGGGTTTTGTAGAAATAAGATGAACCCTAGAATTATGACTATTAAAATGGTGTTAACTGATTTCCATGAGATGAATCGGAGAATAGTATGCATGCTAGACATAATGGAATTGAAATTATGTTTATGTTTATGTTTAGTAGAAATAACTAGTTACGAACTAGTTGTAAATGTGTAAAAATTTATGCACATTAGGTGTTTGTTAAAATGCCTAAATGAGAACTAAAGTGTTGAAATTAGAGTGAAAATGTGTATTTGAATGATATGGCAATTACGCGTAATATGAAGTGATAAGGGTTCTAAATATTATGTTGATTTAGACTTAATGTTATAACCCATGTGATCAAAAAGTAGTTAACTTTAGATAAGCTAAGTTAACTAATCATGAAGTTGAATAGTAGCTTCGGCATAGAAAATAAGTGAGGTGGAATAGTCATGATTTTTATGACTAATTTAACCGCTTTGTAAATGATTGAAAATAGTTTGATGCCTAACGAGCTAGGTGGAGGCTTGGGAAAGGAAGCGGGTGAAACAAATCAAGAATGGAGGAAAAACATAATTCGGATGCAAGTTAAGTATAGCTTACACTAGTCTTAAATTGTGGAATATTCTCTTATCATATAAATTACGAATGAGATAACTAAACAATTGAAATATGATGTTCCGTCGTGTAGTCATATGGAACAAGATAATCAAGGATGAAAGAAACCATATTAATGGTTAAAAAGAAGTAAATCGATAATTCGGTCATATTATGGCATAAAACTAACCCTTTTTTAGTACTAATGTTGGAAAAAGTGTGTTTTTGTCTTCCTTTTGTATTTTCAGGATTAAATGAGCTCAAATTAACAAAAGAAGCAAAAAGGCAGCTAAATCTAACATAAATACAAGAAAAGGAATAAACGTGGCATGCCCGACCTCCCCGAAAGCATCTTCCCAAGCAAAACAAGAAAATAGGAGGTTGAACACGCCCCCTGCTCAGTGAGCACGGTGGGCGTGCCCAAGTGTCAGCATAAAAGACAAAGTTGTAGAAGCTTCCATCGCCCACCACGGGGTCGTGGTCAACTATAAGATTCGCAGAATCCAGGAAAATCTTGATAGTACAGATATGCTTCTGCACACGGGGCCGTGCCCAGCGGACACGGGGCCGTGGTCAACTAATAAAGACAAGAGCAATTAATGAAGAAAGAGAAGGATGTGGACACGGGGCCGTGCCCGAGCTTCTGTTCAGCCTATAAATAGGAGTGCTTGACTCAAGCTCAAACCATCCCTTGGCACACCACCCCTCTCACACTTCACCCACCACCCACCACCACCATAACACCATCATCCACCACCATCATCCATTGTCCATCATAGAGTGTGTGAGTCGTCTCGGGATCCAAGATTGATCGTAAGAGTTCTTGACAATCAAGGCCATGTTTGCCTAAGTCTCTTACATCACTTGGTGAAGACAAAGTGTCTAGTGTAATACTTTTTATTTTTAATCTTTTCGCACTTTTTAATTGGTTACGTATTAATGACTTTAATAACTAGTTTCTTATGTTGAAGGTGATTCTTCCTTATCGTTTGTCCGTGGTGTCTTGGCATTATTTTACTGTCTATATAAAATAAAAGATTTTCACCATTCATATCTCCACGGTCTATATGGAGGTATGTTGGCTACCTGGTCGGGGGTTAAGGGAACGGTTTGGTAAGAGTCTTGCCATTGTTCAGTGTATAGATCCTGCAAAGGACCTGGGTCAAATTTAGTAGGACCTCCTTCAATACTTAACGGTATTGGATGGCGGGGGTCCAAACTCTTTGATCCCCTCATAAGTTAAACTACTATTAATACTTTAACCCGGCTACTTAGGACTGTATCCCTGCTGACTCAGACTACTTAGCCGAGGGTAACGTCACCTTCAAAAGAGGGGCCTATCACATTATGCGTTAATAACTTAATTAATTATCTTTCAATAATCCGACCGTTTAGGATTGTATCCTTGCTGACTCAAACTACTAGGTTGAGGGTAACGTCACCTCCAAAAGAGGGGCCTACTACAATAACTAAGATAATCTCTTAAATAGTGCAAAAGTGCGGAAATAATCAAAGGTTACACTAAACACGAGTCGGAACCAAGTGATTCATCTTGTCTATCTGTTTTACTTTTCATTTTTATTTTTTTCAGCATTTTAGTTAGTTTTTATTTTTCTTAGTTTAAAATATTTTTCTAAACTTTTGATTTGATTAGACGTTGAGGATAAACCGGTACTAAAAGCTCTTGTGTCCTTGGACGACCTCGGTATCTTACCAACACTATACTACGCTCACGATGGGTGCACTTGCCCATATGTGTGTTTAGTGTTAGTAAATATCGTGTTTTATAAATTTAAAACTTGGCTAAAGAAAGTGTAAAAGGGCTTAAAATAAACAAAGATTTTAAGAAAGTTAGAAATCAACGACCTAATCGTTTTTCTTATTTTTTCTATTTTTTAGGATTTTTCTTAATTTTTCAGCTTCTGCAGAACTCAGCACGGGCCGTGCCCGCTGAACACGCCCCGTGCCCAATCATTGGAACTAGCAATCCTGTTTTAAGTCAGACAGTAAGCTGAACACGGGGCCATGCCCACTCAACACGCCCCGTGCCCAAGATTCAGTTACTGAAAACAGAACCGTAAGATCCCGGCGGTTGGTAATTTCTGACACAAACATGAGTGATACTGATACTTTTTACTTTCGGCACTCTTATGGTACGTGGTGTCAATTATGTGGTGGTACCCATGAGGAATTAGAATGTTATTTTCTAAATTATAAGCCCCACTATATAGACCCATCGTTTCCTTGTATCCTTAAGAGGGGCGAAAGTAAAAATAATCCTTATCTCTCCCTCGAATGCTCCCAACCGGATTTTCTAGGAGAAATGCTTCTTGATGAACTATTTCAATTAGAAGATCTAATTCTTAATTGGTTAAAAGAACTTATGATAGATTTCAATAATTTATCTCAAGATGATAACCAAGAAGAAGTGTTGGAATCGCATTCAAACAACTTCGTTGTCCCCGACGATACTTCTAACTCTAGTGAGGACTTGAGCGATAGTCGTCCCTGTGCCTATTGTGCCGTGAAGGACTCCCCATCGACTTCGTTCGATGCATACATTGACCTGAGCGATTCGGCATACACCTTCTTTAACGAGAGTCCGGGAAAGGGTTGGACTTGTCCACCTACATATAGCATAGGAATCACCCTCACCGACAACCTCTTGCGTTCTCGTCTCAATCTAGAACAATTAAGGTATCTTAGGCACTTTGGGGTTGTTCCATCCAGTAAGGAACCGCCAGATCCGGAAAAGTTCCTTAAAAATAGACAAACTTCATAATCAGCCCTTCGACACGGGGTCGTGCCCAGGGCAACACGCCCCCGTGTCCACTCAAAGATTCTCGTCTGATTTCGTGTCAGAATACGGACAAAATGTGTCAGGATTCCCCTGAACACGGGGCCGTGTCCAACCGACACGGGGCCGTGTGCAGCGTACTGTCGTTTTCTATAAATGCAGCCAAGAATCCTGCACATTTGAACCATTCAAGGGACAGAGATTTGGAGAATATTCTCACATACCATCCTAGGTATTTTCTAAAAGAAGTTTCTCAACACCCTTCTTGTCCTTTCCTCTTTTATCCACTTCCATCTTCTTCATGCTTCCATTAGAACTTGAAATCTCCATAATTTCAAGCTTTAGTGAGATGTTTGTTAGATTTTTATTCATGAGATCTTATTAAAAATAAGTTCTAAAACAATGTTTTAAGTTGTTTCTGCTTAAAAACGTTTTAAACATCATAAAAACAAATTAAAACTCCAAGATCCCTTGTCCTAAAAATCTGCAGACATTTGAACACGGGGCCGTGTTCATTGAACACGGGGCCGTGTCCGAAGTACTGACTTCATAAAATTGAACTATTCTCGGTTTGTTTTCTCAGAATGGCGAGCAGAACTAGCGGAACATCTTCATCACACTCCAGAAACAACCGGCAAGGGAGAAGGTCATCAACGGTTGAAGATTCTCTTGTAAACTATGTTTACGCCCTAAGAGAGGCCCTTGATGAAATGACAGGGGTGGAAGAGGCATTGGTTGACCGTATTAATCATTTGACGGTGGGACTAGAGGGATGTCGTCGAGAGGTCAACCTTTTGCACCAAAGGTTGAACATTCTCGCTTCTCCTCCTTTGGTACCAATCATTACCCATAGGGCATGGAATGTGGTTCCTGAAGTCATCATACCGGCCGAGTGGTAGGCCATGCATCCGGAGCCCCCTCGGGAAATGCTACAAGGGGTTCCGGTCGGTGTCGCTCCTCTTCCACAAGATGTGGAAGAGAATGACGCTGCCTTCTTCCTCCCAAGAGAGATAGAAGAATGGCTTTAAACGCCCCTCGGCTCGGAGTTCTACAAGACTTTTAGATACCGGAAGACTATTTCTGGAATTTCGGTTCTTATTGTAGAAGTAGAACTCCTTAGGATGATTTTACGTATCACTTGACCTATCTAATTTAGGACCTTTAACTTTTATTTTCTGCTTTATTTTCAATTTTCAAGGACTATTATGTAATTCTCTCTATGACTTAATGAATGATGGTTTTAGTTAATTTGGTGTTTGGATGGTGTTGAAACAAATAAAATACACTCAGGATGGCAAAGGATAACAAGGGAAACTTGAACCAGCACCCCATGCAGGAAAACAGGGCCAACCGACAATTTTCTTCATTAACAGTAAGCTCAGCACGGGCCGTGTCCACCCAACACGTCCCCGTGCTGCACAGTCTGCAGAAATGACCCAGTTCAGGTAAACTGGACACGGGCCGTGTTCACCCAACACGTCCCCGTGTCCAGGCTTCTGTTTCTTTTGTTTAATTTTTGTCACTGGCAGTTGAACACGGGGCCGTGCCCGGACAACACGGGGACGTGTCCAGCGCCCAGTAACACAAATTTTTGCTTTTTTCAGACCTTTTTACACATTCAATCAAACTAAAAATTTATTTTTGGGACACATTGAGGACAATGTGTAATTTAAGTGTGGGGGGGATGCCAAAACCTTGAATCTTGCAAGTCCTAATAACAAGCCTTACACAAAACTCTATTGGAACCGCTAATCACCCCAATTTTTTTCAAAAAAAATTCATTTTTTTTACTTGTCTAGGTTTAATTTGGGAATTTCAAAATTCTAAAAAGGTTATATTTTTACAAATTTACAACCGATAGCGTCGTGATAAAAAGAACCAACATAAGAAAATTATGAAAAGGCATGACAAGCTTAGTTAAAATTTAATTATATATACTTGATCACATAAAAACCCATTCCCACAAAAGTGAGTTTTGAGCCTTTATTGAGCATACAAATACATATCTTTAAATTAAATGCTCATTTTTCGTTTCTTGTGTGAATAGCCGCTTGGTTCTTACAACTCTAGAACTTGTCACGACGATACATTCCCGGTCCTTACCAACTTAAACCCGAGTAAGTAAATGATGGAGGCATTAGGACTAACCCCTTTTTATTTCTACACCATTATTTTTTTTTTACCATCTACCCAAAATCCCCCTAGTTAACCCCTTTGAGCCTAAACCTTTTCATTTCTTAACCCAAACCAAACACCCTTTCACCCACCAAAATCTTTTTATTTTTTAACCCTTTGTTTTAGTAACAAGCTCGGTTTTTCGTTTGACTTTATAAAATATATATATAATAATTTATGTTTTGTTGATGAAGAAAAAAAAATATACAAACAAGTTCATCAAAAATAACTTTGTTTGAATAATAGCTTCATCAAAATAAAAATTGCAAAAATAAAAAGTCCTTCGAAAACCGACGCTTGTTACGCTTTTTCGCCCTTTTCTAACTAACCACTAACCCAACCACCTACCTTTAACCCAAGCCTAACCCTTCACCCAAAAGTCCTCTTGATATTTACCAAGGTTTATAGTTAAAAAGGAGGAGGATTGATTGCTTGGCAAGCCTATGGTAGGAGTAAGTTCCATGCCGCTCTCGAGTGATTCACTAAAATACATCTTCGGCCGAGTGTTGAGTGATCCCCCGTGAGGTATGTGAACTTGTATATAAATAGAATTTTAAAGAGGCATGTTATGCCCTAATAAGTAATTTATCTTATGAAAAGTTTTGAATAAATCATGACGAATAGGATTGTAAATAAATAAAAATAAAACTAAAAAAAGAATCTTGGAAATCCCGACACTCTATGACAAGCCCAAAAACCTTCTTTTCTACCAATTCCATTTGGGAGTGTAAAGCCACATTATAAAGAGTTTTGCTTGAGGACAAGCAAAGATTCAAGTGTGGGGGTATTTGATGTGTGCAAAATGCAACATATAAATTACATCAATTGTAGCATAAAAGTAACCCTTTTTAGTACTAATGTTGGAAAAAGTGTGTTTTTGTCTTCCTTTTGTATTTTCAGGATTAAACGAGCTCAAATTAACAAAAGAAGCAAAAAGGCAGCTAAATCTAACATAAATACAAGAAAAGGAATAAACGTGGCATGCCCGACCTCCCCGAAAGCATCTTCCCAAGCAAAACAAGAAAACAGGAGGTTGAACACGCCCCGTGCTCAGTGAGCACGGGGGCGTGCCCAAGTGTCAGCATAAAAGACAAAGTTGTAGAAGCTTCCATCGCCCACCACGGGGTCGTGCTCAGCGGACACGGGGTCGTGCTCAACTATAAGATTCGCAGAATCCAGGCAAATCTTGATAGTACAGATATGCTTCTGCACACGGGATCGTGCCCAGCGGACACGGGGCCGTGGTCAACTAATAAAGACAAGAGCAATTAATGAAGAAAGAGACGGATGTGGACATGGGGCCGTGCCCGAGCTTCTGTTCAGCCTATAAATAGGAGTTCTTGGCTCAAGCTCAAACCATCCCTTGGCACACCACCTCTCTCACACTTCACCCACCACCCACCACCACCATAACACCATCATCCACCACCATCATCCATTTTCCATCATAGAGTGTGTGAGTCGTCTCGGGATCCAAGATTGATCGTAAGAGTTCTTGACAATCAAGGCCATGTTTGCCTAAGTCTCTTACATCACTTGGTGAAGACAAAGTGTCTAGTGTAATACTTTTTATTTTTAATCTTTTCGCACTTTTTAATAGGTTACGTATTAATGACTTTAATAACTAGTTTCTTATGTTGAAGGTGATTCTTCCTTATCGTTTGTCCGTGGTGTCTTGGCATTATTTTACTGTCTATATAAAATAAAAGATTTTCACCATTCATATCTCCACGGTCTATATGGAGGTATGTTGGCTACCTGGTCGGGGGTTAAGGGAACGGTTTGGTAAGAGTCTTGCCATTGTTCAGTGTATAGATCCTGCAAAGGACCTGGGTCAAATTTAGTAGGACCTCCTTCAATACTTAACGGTATTGGATGGCGGGGGTCCAAACTCTTTGATCCCCTCATAAGTTAAACTACTATTAATACTTTAACCCGGCTACTTAGGACTGTATCCCTGCTGACTCAGACTACTTAGCCGAGGGTAACGTCACCTTCAAAAGAGGGGCCTATCACATTATGCGTTAATAACTTAATTAATTATCTTTCAATAATCCTACCTTTAGGATTGTATCCTTGCTGACTCAAACTACTGGGTTGAGGGTAACGTCACCTCCAAAAGAGGGTCCTACTACCATAACTAAGATAATCTTTTAAATAGTGCAAAAGTGCTGAAATAATCAAAGGTTACACTAAACACGAGTCGGAACCAAGTGATTCATCTTGTCTATCTGTTTTACTTTTCATTTTTATTTTTTTCAGCATTTTAGTTAGTTTTTATTTTTCTTAGTTTAAAATATTTTTCTAAACTTTTGATTTGATTAGACGTTGAGGATAAACCGGTACTAAAAGCTCTTGTGTCCTTGGATGACCTCGGTATCTTACCAACACTATACTACGCTCACGATGGGTGCACTTGCCCATATGTGTGTTTAGTGTTAGTAAATATCGTGTTTTATAAATTTAAAACTTGGCTAAAGAAAGTGTAAAAGGGCTTAAAATAAACATTAAAACCATAACACACTTCACGCACATCAGTTACCTTTTATGGTAAGCCAAAACAAATAATAAGGGCAAAACAGTAATTTAGTCACACGTTGACAATAACCGTTAGTTTCAAAAAGACGCTTTTCCGTGTAAGACATAAAGAGTCGAAAGTGGTAATAAACGGTTTATAAGTAAAATGACCGTACGGTGTTAAACGGAACGAGTCATGTAGATGAGATGATAATAAATATCATCTCGCATAGATAAACGGTCAATTCGGCCAAACGGGTCAAAAGGTGTAGACATCACCTTTTGACAATATCGACTAATGATTCTTTTGTCGAGTTATATGCTTACAGGAATAGATATCCAATGGATACTCGCATCGTTCTTAATTAGCGATTATAAAGCAAGGTATTAAAACCGGGTAATAAGTTGATCCGAGCCAGGTATGTATTATAGATCAACTCATCATTTAGAACTTGAAGTTCTACGAGAGTTAGGCAAAGTAAAAAGGACATTCGGTTACCTTAAAAGGTAAACCGAAGGATTTAAATTATAGACAGAGTGTTTTGAAAACAAGATTTGATTAAAAATGAGATTTTGGGCGTGCATGGCTTAAGCAAGCCCTTCGTCGTAAAAGAAGGGTTAAAAATGACCAAAACGCCCTTGTAAGCAAATTTAAGCAAACAACCCTTAGAAGTCGCTTGAAAACGAGTTTTACAATCAAGTCAATACTTAGAATAAGTATAAAAGCGAAAGATGTAAATCCTTGGTCAAAAGACTCTATACGAGTCTTTGCCGTAAAATGATCATCTGAGGGGTAAAACTCGGATTATATAGATCGCCACATTAAACCCATCACAAATATAATTTCGATGGAAGATCATTTGATAAATAATGTGGAAATAAGATGCTAGAAATAAATGAGTGTGAAATATTGCGTAAAAGTGCTTAAATGCCCTTAACGGGTCAAAATTTGGTTAAAAGGGTAATAAGCCGAAAACTTGAAAGTCTTAAACTTTGTTAATCCGGATGTTGGATTTTAACTCCATATGATGGAGGATCAAATTACAATCACGTAGAAAGAAACGGTAGGTCAAACGGACAAGCGGATTAAAAGTTATGAAGGTTTTCGTTTAGAGAACGACAAACTTGGAAAGACCTGCAGAGGCCACCGTAAGTTACTGTAGCTACCGTAACTTACGGTAGCCTAAAAGTCTTTACGCCACAAACCCCCTACCTTACGGTGGGAGAACCAACATTTAGGGGCTACCGTAAATTACGGTAGCCACCGTAATTTACGGTAGACCCTGCAATTTAATGTATTTTAATCAGTTTCGTTTCCCGGACTCGTTTAGACTCGTTTAGACACGTTTTAAACCCCGTATGACTAAAGCATTTCATGTTTATGAAATGTAGGTGCATTTAGGATGCCGGAAGACGATCAAGCTCAACGAAGTACCGAACACCATAAAGATTCATGCTTCCGCACATTGCCTCGTCGTAAATTTAAACGACGAATCCGATCACGTTATGTTGAATAACTTATGATTTGTAAAAGTTTTAATAAACCCGTATTTTTATAGTATGTGTAGTCTTAACTATACATCTAATTGTTGGTAATTACATGTATAACCGTTAAATAGTAACTAGGGTGTTACAAGTTGGTATCAGAGCCCTGGTTTAAGAGATTCAAGTATGGTAGGGAAAACCATGCTTGGACTTAAACCTTACGCTCTTGATAAAGATTAGTGTTCGGTTCAAGGCTTGATCGCAAATCCGGTAAGTACATGTATGTTAATGGTTAGCGTGTTAAGGTGTTGTAAACAACACATAGGGTTATCGTGTAACACACGATACCCCAATTAAGTGAAAAATATAGTTGACAAAATTACGTGTGTTGACGCGCATAGTAGAAAGCCTTATATTATAATACGGGCGTTTATTAATGTCGAAATTACTAACCTTTACAAATGTTTTAGTTAAAGGACACTCTCATCTGAAGATAGCGAGAGTTGAACGAATTGTGAATATGACGGTGGAACGGTCCAAGGTATGACAAGCAGAGCATACTCATTGAGGACCTAAATCGCGTGACGATCGCGAACAAGGTTAACGGCAAGAGAAGCCCGTTAGGGCAAGCATTACCAAGTGCACGCTTTTAAATTTAATCGCACAAGTAGTAATATGCAACAAACACGTAGGGGATAACGGTTGCATATATCTGATAAAACCTGGATAGGATATCTATTCAGGATGATGTTTCCAAGTGAAGTTTAATAGAAACGTGTGTTATTCACGATGATGAATAACAAAGAAATAATAGGATTAGTTCATATGGAAACTTGGACGGGGGTAATTATCCAAGTGAATAATTCTCAATATAATGCTATTGAGAAAAGTAACGATCACATCAATGAATGTGATTGTATAACTGCTTATGAAAATGAACATTACATATATGTTCAAGGATAAATCGGAAAAAAAAACTAAAAATTGTTAATTGACAATTAAATAAAGTTTTACCAAATGAAACCATGAATATGGAAACGAATAGAGGCGTTACTGACATGGGGCGTGATGTGGAAATTATAAAAAGGTCATGTATGTCGTGTGTTGATCGCTTACTCTGGCCAAGTAAGTAGTGAACACATGATACCAGGAACTTCTTATGACAGACACATCTACGTCCGATGTAGTAAGGACGTGATGAATGGGACGAATCGAAAAGGTACCCAAAACGGATCAAATAAGTAAAATATTTGATAATAAACGTAAACGCAAGCCTGAAGACGGAAGCGTATTACGTTAGTACAACGAGCCCAAGGGAAGGGACAATAATCAAGTAAAGGAAAATACAAACCGACCACTAAGAATGCTAAGGCATAGAGAATAAAGTTGACTATCAAAAGTGGTGAAACTCACACGAACAAGTTAAACGGGTTAGGTAAAACGTAATATTGGAAAGGATAATGAGCTCGGTAATGGGACAAGATTGAATACAAATATAGGCACAAACCGAATAAAGGAAAGCGCAAGATATTAATGAACCCATGTAACGGGTCGGAATTAAATATGAAATGATTGCAGTCACGAATCACAGTCGGAGTGAACGAAATTTTGATGCGAAAACAAATGATTTTCGAACAATAAAAAGGACGATCTACGGGATCATTATAACCTTCGGGTTATAAACAGTGTAAATGTCTACGGGACTAAAATGACCCACGGGTCATGAATAAAAAGGAAAAGGATCATAAAGGCAACGCCCTAAAGAGGTGAAAGCCTAAAGAAATAGCCTACGAAGCTAAGTGAAAGAACCTACGGGTTACTTAGATAAGCGAGAGAACCAGTAGAGAATCCCCGCGTAAAACAAGGACTGCAAAAAAAGATAAATGTCAAGTTGTCAAATTTTGTTTGACATAAAATATATATATATATATATATATATATATATATATATATAGGGAGAAGATCATGCGACAACCTCCTCTTATTGCGAGAACTGCGAGAACCAATGTGAACACAACCAAAAATGCCTAAAAATAGCTAAAAATCACACAAAATTTTTTTTTTTGATTTTTTTAATATTTTTATGTTAAAATCGCTACTTTTCGAAGACAAAAAAAAAAAAAATTTAAATTTTTTTTTTTTTTAAAAAAAAATTTTATTCGAAAAGTAGCGATTTTAACATAAAAAATATTAAAAAAATCAAAAAAAAAATTTAGATTTTTTTAGATTTTTTTAGGTTTTTTGGGGGTTTAGTTTTTAGCATTTTAGCTTGGGGGGGTTTAGGTTTTTGGGGGGAGGGGGAGGGGGGTTTAGGTTTTTTTTTTTGGGGGGGGGGGGTTAGGTTTTTTTTGGGGGGTGGGGGGGTTTAGGTTTTTTTTGGGGGGGGGGGGGGGGGGGTTTAGGTTTTTTTTTGGGGGGGGGGGGGTTAGGTTTTTTTTGGGGGGTGGAGGGGGTTTAGGTTTTTTTTGGGGGGGGGGGGTTAGGTTTTTTTTGGGGGGGTTTAGGTTTTGGGGGGGGGGGGGGTTAGGTTTTTTTAGCTATTTTAGGTTGTGTTCACATTGGTTCTCATGGTTCTCACAATAAATGGAGTTCTCGCATGAGCCCCTCCCTATATATATATAAAACGTTAAACTAAAATTCAGTTTTAGTCAAACACAACGTTTTATCAAACATATATAGTATGAGATGATTGGGAAATAAACCTAAAACACGACGTGACGCGATCACGGTCAGGAAAGTTATGTGAAATAAAATCACATAGTAGCCCGAGAGATGGGTATAAAGTAACTGGACTAATAAGTCTAGTCAGTGAGACCGGTTAAGGTCAATATTTAAATTAAGAAAGTGTTCAACATGTTATTTATATTAAGATTAGCGTGAAATAAACATAGTTGATAAGCGTGTATGACCACGTGGCCAATTGGCTACTCAGTCAAGTAAAATAATAAAGGTAAATGAGTATGAAACGAAAGTGACGGTCCATGAGGCCTTACTAACGAAGAGCATTAATCGCCTATACTAGGCGATCATAAGGTAACATAAACGAAGTGTCGGAAGTCACATCGAGTAAAAGCACAATTGAAGGGTAAAGCTTTAAGGTATGAGGTTATACACATATGTTTTGTAACCCAAAAGATATTACCATACTATTCTGGTAATACTAACAAATGGTTAAGGTATAAATAACGCTCGAAGGATTATTGAGACCAAATGCATTAGGTATAAATCTAATGCACTACATGGAAAAGGTTTCGGGGACGAAACCTCTTTAAGGGGGGTAGACTTGTAACACCTTGAAAACGGGTTTGGTAATCAAACCCCGTTAATACTAAAAGACGGGTAAAGTACCGTTAGTGGTAAGAGTAACCCGATAAATATTAGGATTTAAACAAATAATCCTAATATTAAATACAACGTGAATAAATGCTTTTAAGGAAATAAAGTTTATAAGAAGTCTGAATCAACGGGAATTAAAATAAACTGAGTAATAATTTCCCCGAACCCACTAAGTTAACTAGGAATATTTAACCTAGTTAATAAGTGGGAATAGTGTTAGAAATAGTTAGATTGTGTCCTACTTAATAACTAACTAAACTTGAGGGACCAAAAGGGGAAATACTAAAAGATTGGGTTTATTAATAAAATAAAACACAACACACACACACCAAGTGTGTGTGTGTGTGTCGACTTCGGCAGGAGAAAACAAGGGGAAACCCTTGTTCATCAAAGATCACCAAATTGAAGGAGTATTTGGGTCTCAAATTCGTGCATGAACGCATAGAAACGATCACCAAGTCATGGGGATCACAAGGTATGTCACAAAACCTAGATTGGTTGAAGTTGAAATTTGAGACAAGTAGGTTACTTGCAAATAAATTGATGGATTATGATCCAAGGATGAAATTAGGAATGATTTTATGTCTATGAGTAAACCCTAGTCATTTACTTGTTGAATTGAGGTTCATAATTGTGAATTTCATGATTATCCATTTATGTGTTAAATGGGTTTTGTAGAAATAAGATGAACCCTAGAATTATGACTATTAAAATGGTGTTAACTGATTTCCATGAGATGAATCTGAGAATAGTATGCATGCTAGACATAATGGAATTGAAATTATGTTTATGTTTAGTAGAAATAACTAGTTATGAACTAGTTGTAAATGTGTAAAAATTTAAGCACATTAGGTGTTTGTTAAAATGCCTAAATGAGAACTAAAGTGTTGAAATTAGAGTGAAAATGTGTATTTGAATGATATGGCAATTACGCGTAATATGAAGTGATAAGGGTTCTAAATATTATGTTGATTTAGACTTAATGTTATAACCCATGTGATCAAAAAGTAGTTAACTTTAGATAAGCTAAGTTAACTAATCATGAAGTTGAATAGTAGCTTCGGCATAGAAAATAAGTGAGGTGGAATAGTCATGATTTTTATGACTAATTTAACCGCCTTGTAAATGATTGAAAATAGTTTGACGCCTAACGAGCTAGGTGGAGGCTTGGGAAAGGAAGCGGGTCAAATAAATCAAGAATGGAGGAAAAACATAATTCGGATGCAAGGTAAGTATAGCTTACACTAGTCTTAAATAGTGGAATATTCTCTTATCATATAAATTACGAATGAGATAACTAAACAATTGAAATATGATGTTCCGTCGTGTAGTCATATGGAACAAGATAATCAAGGATGAAAGAAACCATAATAATGGTTAAAAAGAAGTAAATCGATAATTCGGTCATATTATGATGAAAGGAAAAATGAACTTTTAATGGTTACCTTTTATGGTAAGCCAAAACAAATAATAAGGGCAAAATAGTAATTTAGTCACACGTTGACAATAACCGTTAGTTTCAAAAAGACGTTTTTCCGTGTAAGACATAAAGAGTCGAAAGTGGTAATAAACGGTTTATAAGTAAAATGACCGTACGGTGTTAAACGGAACGAGTCATGTAGATGAGATGATAATAAATATCATCTCGCATAGATAAACGGTCAATTCGGCCAAACAGGTCAAAAGGTGTAGACATCACCTTTTGACAATATCGACTAATGATTCTTTTGTCGAGTTATATGCTTACAGGAATAGATATCCAATGGATACTCGCATCGTTCTTAATTAGCGATTATAAAGCAAGGTATTAAAACAGGGTAATAAGTTGATCCGAGCCAGGTATGTATTATAGATCAACTCATCATTTAGAACTTGAAGTTCAACGAGAGATAGGCAAAGTAAAAAGGACATTCGGTTACCTTAAAAGGTAAACCGAAGGATTTAAATTATAGACAGAGTGTTTTGAAAACAAGATTTGGTTAAAAATGAGATTTTGGGCGTGCATGGCTTAAGCAAGCCCTTCGTCGTAAAAGAAGGGTTAAAATGACCAAAACGCCCTTGTAAGCAAAATTAAGCAAACAACCCTTAGAAGTCGCTTGACAACGAGTTTTACAATCAAGTCAATACTTAGAATAAGTATAAAAGTGAAAGATGTAAATCCTTGGTCAAAAGACTCTATACGAGTCTTTGCCGTAAAATGATCATCCGAGGGGTAAAACTCGGAATATATAGATCGCCACATTAAACCCATCACAAATATAATTGTGATGGAAGATCATTTGATAAATAATGTGGAAATAAGATGCTAGAAATAAATGAGTGTGAAATATTGCGTAAAAGTGCTTAAATGCCCTTAACGGGTCAAAATTTGGTAAAAAAGGTAATAAGCCGAAAACTTGAAAGTCTTAAACTTTGTTAATCCGGATGTTGGATTTTAACTCCATATGATGGAGGATCAAATTACAATCACGTAGAAAGAAACGGTAGGCAAACAGACAAGCGGATTAAAAGTTATGAAGGTTTTCGTTTAGAGAACGACAAACTTGGAAAGACCTGCAGAGGCCACCGTAAGTTACGGTAGCTACCGTAACTTACGGTAGCCTAAAAGTCTTTACGCCACAAATCCCCTGCCTTACGGTGGGAGAACCAACATTCAGGGGCTACCGCGGTAGACCCTGCAATTTAATGTATTTTAATCAGTTTCGTTTCCCGGACTCGTTTAGACACGTTTTAAACCCCGTATGACTAAAGCATTTCATGTTTATGAAATGTAGGTACATTTAGGATGCCGGAAGACAATCAAGCTCAACGAAGAACCGAACACCATAAAGATTCATGCTTCCGCACATTGACTCGTCGTAAATTTAAACGACGAATCCGATCACGTTATGTTGAATAACTTATGATTTGTAAAAGTTTTAATAAACCCGTATTTTTATAGTATGTGTAGTGTTAACTATACATCTAATTGTTGGTAATTACATGTATAACCGTTAAATAGTAACTAGGGTGTTACATCATGTAAATAAATATAACTGTTTATATTTATTTCAATAAATATAGTTTTTATATTACTTTATACTTCGGATTCGAATATTCTTATAAAATGAGTATATTTGCTATGTCCGTTTCAAACATCAAGTTTTCGAATATATATGTATATATATCTATTTGTTTCCATCCTACGAAAACTACAACGGTATATTACCGAATCATGTACAACGTTTCGAATACGTACCATATTTCATCTACGCCTTCTATTTGCGACGACTAACTCGACCTCATATAAGTATACTTACAATTTTATATATAAATAAATATATATTCTAAACCACTCGAAAACTAAGTCGTTCTCGAGACTTAGTTTTATCCCGATTATTAACGGGATCAAATAACCATAGATTGGTTATTCTAAATCGGAATACTAACACCTTCGTAGAGTCATTTTATTAACGACTCGGTAGAGCTCGGACACGTAGTTTAGCTACGTTTAATTAGAAACTTATAGTTATTCCTTGATTAGGAATGCTTTAGTTGCGCGCTAGCGAGCTCACATTCTTGGAATGATATCACGGAATCACGTTAAGCTAGCTTTGCACGGGAATGTCTAGGTGAGTTCATAACCACCACTTTTTACGGTTTTACATTTTTTTTATAAATGTTTTCGGGGGTGGAAAGACATGCAAGTTTTTGTAAAAGAAAACACTATTTCGATGAACGAAAACTCATATTTATAAACCATGTTGCAAATGAATTTCAACAAACTCGAAAGGTTTACGAAAGGTTTATACTAAACATACCGGTTTTACAAAACAAACGCGTATTTTCTCAAACGTGCATGATTTTCATGACAAGAGACGAGAATGTCCTAGTTACAACAACGGGGTTGGGTTGGCCTGCGTACAAAAAACGAGACAACTCAGTGAGATCATGTCCCCCTTTTCTTTCAACGTTTCGGTTTACAACTTTCGGAGGAAAATACATGTCAAACTTAGGTATGATTAAGTTATGGAATGAACTCTTAGATCATGTGAGCATAGGTTGTAACTGAGGTGCCATTAATCCTTTTGAGGACCAAGGAACAAAGGATAGATCTAATGGGTACGGGCGAGCCCCACTCACGGTCCAGGGGTGACCACTAGAGTGTTGTTGTGTCCATTGTCGAGAGATCGACACTTAAATTGCCTACGCGGGTTGAGTGCCTCCTATGTCGTCGCATATATTAATGTCCTAGCGAAACATTAACGATCAACATGTTCATAGACGCTTTACATACCAACTTACAACACTATAACTTTCATATGTTTTTAATATTCATTTGACGCAAACTCATACTACATGGATTTACAAACTTGGGTAACGTTTCTAACTTATATACAAGTAAGAGGATGGGTTGGTCCTGCTTACAAAGACTCTAGTGGGCTAGACTCACAGTTTTCATACAACATGTCGAGAAAATGATTTTACTAATTTTTCTCCACAACTTATAAAAATCGGTCATTCAAAAAGATTGATTCCAAATGTTTTACAAACAAACTATGAACTCGCTCAACTTTATGTTGACCTTTTTCGCATGTTCTTTCTCAGGTTGCATTTTCAAAACTATGGAACGGTTGGAATAGGAGAACCCATGGGAATTCGAGTACTTGGTGGCGTTCATTTTATAAAAGTTTTAGCTTATTTGCTTCCGCTGTGCAATGAAGATACCGGTTGATGTGTGCAAAATGCAACATATAAATTACATCAATTGTGGCATAAAACTAACCCTTTTTTAGTACTAATGTTGGAAAAAGTGTGCTTTTGTCTTCCTTTTGTATTTTCAGGATTAAATGAGCTCAAATTAACAAAAGAAGCAAAAAGGCAGCTAAATCTAACATAAATACAAGAAAAGGAACAAACGTGACATGCCCAACCCCACGACAGCATCTTCCCAAGCAAAACAAGAGAACAGAAGGCTGAACACGCCCCGTGCTCAATGAGCACGGGGGCGTGCCCAAGTGTTAGCATAAAAGACGAAGTTATAGAAGCTTCCATCGCCCACCACGGGGCCGTGCTCAGCGGACACGGGGCCATGGTGAACTATAAGATTCGCAAAATCCAGGCAAATCTTGATAGTACAGATATGCTCCTGCACACGGGGTCATGCCCAGCGGACAGGGGGTCGTGGTCAACTAATACAGACAAGAGCAATTAATGAAGACAGAGAAGGATGTGGACACGGGGACGTGCCCACTGGACACGGGGCCTGCCCGAGCTTCTGTTCAGCCTATAAATAGGAGTGCTTGGCTCAAGCTCAAATCATCCCTTGGCACACCACCTCTCTCACACTTCACCCACCACCCACCACCACCATAACACCATCATCCACCACCATCATCCATTGTCCATCATAGAGTGTGTGAGTCATCTTGGGATCCAAGATTGATCGTAAGAGTTCTTGACAATCAAGGCCATGTTTGCCTAAGTCTCTTACATCACTTGGTGAAGACAAAGTGTCTAGTGTAATACTTTTTATTTTTAATCTTTTCGCACTTTTTAATTGGTTATGTATTAATGACTTTAATAACTAGTTTCTTATGTTGAAGGTGATTCTTCCTTATCGTTTGTCCGTGGTGTCTTGGCATTATTTTACTGTCTATATAAAATAAAATATTTTCACCATTCATATCTCCACGGTCTATATGGAGGTATATTGGCTACCTGGTCGGGGGTTAAGGGAACGGTTTGGTAAGAGTCTTGCCATTGTTCAGTGTATAGATCCTGCAAAGGACCTGGGTCAAATTTAGTAGGACCTCCTTCAATACTTAACGGTATTGGATGGCGGGGGTCCAAACTCTTTGATCCCCTCATAAGTTAAACTAATATTAATACTTTAACCCGGCTACTTAGGACTGTATCCCTGCTGACTCAGACTACTTAGCCGAGGGTAACGTCACCTTCAAAAGAGGGGCCTACCACATTATGCATTAATAACTTAATTAATTATCTTTCAATAATCCGACCCTTTAGGATTGTATCCTTGCTGACTCAAACTACTGGGTTGAGGGTAACGTCACCTTCAAAAGAGGGGCCTACTACAATAACTAAGATAATCTCTTAAATAGTGCAAAAGTGCGGAAATAATCAAAGGTTACACTAAACACGAGTCGGAGCCAAGTGATTCATCTTGTCTATCTGTTTTTACTTTTATTTTATTTTCAGCATTTTAGTTAGTTTTTTATTTTTCTTAGTTTAAAACATTTTTCTAAACTTTTGATTAGACGTTGAGGATAAACCGGTACTAAAAGCTCTTGTGTCCTTGGACGACCCCGGTATCTTACCAACACTGTACTACGCTCACGATGGGTGCACTTGCCCATATGTGCGTTTAGTGTTATTAAATATCGTGTTTTATAAATTTAAAACTTGGCTAAAGAAAGTGTAAAAGGGCTTAAAATAAACATTAAAACCATAACACATTTCACGCACATCAAGTTTTTGGCGCCGTTGCCGGGGACACAAGGATTTTAAGAAAGTTAGGAATCAACGGCCTAATCATTTTTTTATTTTTCTATTTTTTTGGATTTTTCTTAGTTTTTTTTAGCTTCTGCAGAGCTCAGCACGGGCCGTGCCTGGTCGGACACGTACCGTGCCTAGCATTGTTACTGGCAGTTTTTATTTTCCGAGTTACGGAGAGCTGAGCACGGGGCCGTGTCGGTGAAACACGGGGCCGTGTCCAACTCCCCAGTAACAGGGATCCGGAAAACAATCACTGTATCTCCGACCACGGGCCGTGTTCACTGAACACGGGGCCGTGGTGAACCTTCTGACCAACGTTCTTTTCTGTTTTTATTGCAGGACTTGGAACCCAGAAGCCACATTTGAGTTTCCTACGTAGTGCATGACCTCCAGTTCTAGTAGAGACATAAAAGAACCTCTAGAAGAACCCGAACGCTTTCTCAGAAAAAGACTTAAAGCTAAAAACCAAGAGAAAGTTTCGGGGGGACCCACCTCCAATGGCGGACCAACGTACCCTCATGGATTACCTACGGCCCACTGTAGGTAATCTCGGCGCCGCTATCAATGCACCGAATGTCGAAACCAATAACTTCGAACTTCGACCGCATTTGATACAAATGCTTCAAAACTCCGCAACCTTTCATGCGCTTGCGGACGAGGATCCCCATCTACATATTACTAATTTCATAGAAATATGTGATACCTTTCGGATCAATGGAGCATCAAACGACGCCATCCGCCTTCGAATGTTTCCATTTTCACTAAAAGACCGAGCTAAGGCTTGGCTTAACACCCTCCCAGTTGGCTCGGTAAACACCTGGGATGAACTAGCCCAAAAGTTTCTGTATAAGTATTTCCCTCCTGCTAAAATGGCTAAATTAATGACTGAAATTAATACATATTCTCAAGAGGATGGGGAATCCTTATATGAAACTTGGGAAAGGTTCAAGGAGCTACTAAGAAAGTGTCCTCATCACGGTCTTGCGGTATGGCAACAAGTATCCACTTTCTACAATGGGTTGTTGCCACACACAAGACAAACACTTGATTCTAGCTCCGGGGGACTTCTAGGTAATCGTCGCCCAAATGAAATATATAATCAAATTGAGGAAATTGCTCAAACCAATTTTCAGTGGCACACTCCCCGAGGTAATAAATCTATTGCCCCGGGCGCCCATAAGGTTGATGAAAGCACTTCTTTACAAGCCCAAATCGAGGCCCTCTCTTCAAAAATCAAAAAGTTAGAAATGGCAAAAACGGCCTCGATTATGGCTTGTGAGGGGTGTGGTGGACCACATGAAAATTGGAGTTGTATGAAAGAAGTAGACGATCAAACAGAAACGGTAAACTACATTGATAATAGACCTAGGCCGTCGGGTCCACCAACGGGTACCTACAACCAAGGATGGCGTAACCACCCTAACCTTGGTTGGAGAGATCCCGGCAATAGTAGTAACCAACAAAACCAACGAACTAACTTTCAACAACCACAAAACTTTTCTCAACAACAAGGTGGACGAGAAAGGCTCGAAGATACTGTATCTCGCCTCATCTCCGACACCGAAAAGAAAAACTCGGATCGATTTCAGCAATTGGAATCGAATTTTAGAAATCAACAAGCTAACATTCAAAACATAGAAAAACAATTAAATCAAGTAGCTAAAAATTTCTCCGAGAGACCACAAGGCGCGTTACCTAGCAATACCGAAACCAACCCAAAAGCACAAGTACATCTCATCACATTGAGAAACCGAACCGTGGGTCCCGAGGAGGCTCCATTACCGCCGGCTGAAAGAAGCCAATCCAGCCAAACCACGACTCCACCCGCACCCCAACCAGAAAAGGCTTCTCCACCAAATCAAGAGCCCACCAAGACTCCTCCGGTTCCATACCCCGGTCGGTTAAATCGTCAAAAGACCGATGAGCAATTTGCAAAGTTCGAAAATTTACTAAAACAATTGCATGTTAATATTCCTTTTATCGAGGTCCTAACCCAAATGCCTAAATATGCAAAATTTATGAGGGACTTCCTCACTCACAAAAGGAAAATTGAATCATTGCAATTAGTTAACTTAGGTGAAGAATGCTCCGCCTTAGTACTCAACAAACTCCCGCAAAAGAAAATTGATCCCGGAAGCTTCACGATTCCTTGCTCAATTGGGGAATCCCCCATTCGTAATGCACTAGCCGATCTTAGGGCTAGCATTAACCTCATGCCCACATCAATGTTCAAACGACTCGGCCTAGGAACAACGAGCCCTATAAAGATGAGCATACAACTCGCCGACAGATCCGTGAAATTTCCACAAGGTGTCGCTGAAAATCTATTGGTCAAAGTTGACAATTTCGTTTTCCCGGCCGACTTTGTCATCCTAGACATGGAGGAAGACGCCGATGTCCCTCTCATTCTCGGGAGGCCATTTCTAGCCACCGCCCAAGCAGTGGTGGATATGAATGACGGAACACTAACATTGAAGTTTGGGGACGAGGAAGTGAAGTTTGGAGTTGGAAAGAGAGTAGAAGACGAAGACCCGGTCAACTACATGAAGGTCATAGACTCAAGCTTGGATGACGCTCTCCGACGGTGTAGCATGGGATGCAAAACATCCCACTTGAGTAACATATGACCAGGCTTTGGGTCTAGCCAAGGACCCTTATAAACGTGGCGCACCACGGAGGCATTCCGCGGAACTATCCTTAGTTTAGTTTAGATTAATCTTTATGTTTTCTAGTTAGTTTTAATTTTCAGGAATAAAACACACTCGGGATGGCAAAGGAAAACAAGGGAAACTTGAACCAGCACCCCATGCAGGAAAACAGGGCCATCCGACAAGCTTTCTTCATTACAGCAAGTTCCGCACGGGCCGTGTCCGCCCAACACGGCCCCGTGCTGCACAGTCTGCAGAAAATTCCCAGTTCAGGTAATCTGGATACGGGTCGTGTTCACCCAACACGCCCCCGTGTCCAGGCTTCTGTTTCTTTTGTTTAATTTTTGTTACTGGCACCTGAACACGGGGCCGTGCCCGGACAACACGGGGACGTGTCCAGGCGCCCAGTAACACAAATTTTTGCTTTTTCACACCTTTTTACACATTCAATCAACCTAAAAACTTATTTTTAGGACACATTGAGGACAATGTGTAATTTAAGTGTGGGGGAGATGCTAAAACCTTGAATCTTGCAAGTCCTAATTACAAGCCTTACACAAAACTCTATTGGAACCGCTAATCACCCCAAATTTTTTTCAAAAATTTTCATATTTTTACTTGTCAAGGTTTAACTTGGGAGTTTCAAATTCTAAAAAAGGTTATATTTTTATAAATTTACAACCGATAGCGTCGTGATAAAAAGAACCAACATAAGAAAATTATGAAAACGCATGACAAGCTTAGTTAAAATTTAATTATATATACTTGATCACATAAAAAACCCATTCCCACAAAAGTGAGTTTTGAGCCTTTATTGAGCATACAAATACATATCTTTAAATTAAATGCTCATTTTTTCGTTTCTTGTGTGAATAGCCGCTTGGTTCTTACAACTCTAGAACTTGCCACGACGATACATTCCCGGTCCTTACCAACTTAAACCCGAGTAAATAAATGATGGAGGCATTAGGACTAACCCTTTTTATTTCTACACCATTATTTTTCTTTTTTTTACCACCTACCCAAAATCCCCCTAGTTAACCCCTTTGAGCCTAAACCTTTTCATTTCTTAACCCAAACCAAACACCCTTTCACCCACCAAAACCTTTTTATTTTTAACCCTTTGTTTTAGTAACAAGCTCGGTTTCTCGTATGACTTTCAAAAAAAAAATATGTTGATGATGAAGCAAAAGAAATAAAAACAAGCAAGTTCATTAAAAATAACTTTGTTTGAATTATGGCTTCATCAAAATAAAAACTGCAAAAATAAAAAGTCTTACGAAAACCGATGCTTTTTACGCTTTTCGCCCTTTCTACTAACCACTAACCCAACCACCTACCTTTAACCCAAGCCTAACCCTTCACCCAAAAGTCCTCCTGATATTTACAAAGGTATATAGTTAAAAAGGAGGAGGATTGATTGCCTGGCAAGCCTATGGTAGGAGTAAGTTCCATGCCGCTCTCGAGTGATTCACTAAAATACATCTTCGGCCGAGTGTTAAGTGATCCCCCGTGAGGTATGTGAACTTGTATATAAATAGAATTTTAAAGAGACATGTTATGCCCTAATAAGTAATTTATCTTATGAAAAGTTTTAAATAAATCATGACGAATAGGATTGTAAATAAATAAAAATAAAACTTGATAAAGAATCTTGGAAATCCCGACACTCTATGACAAGCCCAAAAACCTTCTCTTCTACCCATTCAATTTAGGAGTGTAAAGCCACATTATAAAGAGTTTTGCTTGAGGACAAGCAAAGATTCAAGTGTGGGGGTATTTGATGTGTGCAAAATGCAACATATAAATTACATCAATTGTGGCATAAAACTAACCATTTTTTAGTACTAATGTTGGAAAAAGTGTGCTTTTGTCTTCCTTTTGTATTTTCAGGATTAAATGAGCTCAAATTAACAAAAGAAGCAAAAAGGCAGCTAAATCTAACATAAATACAAGAAAAGGAACAAACGTGACATGCCCAACCCCACGACAGCATCTTCCCAAGCAAAACAAGAGAACAGAAGGCTGAACACGCCCCGTGCTCAATGAGCACGGGGGCGTGCCCAAGTGTCAGCATAAAAGACAAAGTTGTAGAAGCTTCCATCGCCCACCACGGGGCCGTGGTCAACTATAAGATTCGCAAAATCTAGGCAAATCTTGATAGTACAGATATGCTTCTGCACACGGGGTCGAGCCCAGCGGACAGGGGGTCATGGTTAACTAATACAGACAAGAGCAATTATTGAAGACAGAGAAGGATGTGGACACGGGGCCGTGCCCGCTGGACACGGGGCCGTGCCCGAGCTTCTGTTCAGCCTATAAATAGGAGTGCTTGGCTCAAGCTCAAATCATCCCTTGGCACACCACCTCTCTCACACTTCACCCACCACCCACCACCCACCACCACCTTAACACCATCATCCACCACCATCATCCATTGTCCATCATAGAGTGTGTGAGTCGTCTCGGGATCCAAGATTGATCGTAAGAGTTCTTGACAATCAAGGCCATGTTTGCCTAAGTCTCTTACATCACTTGGTGAAGACAAAGTGTCTAGTGTAATACTTTTTATTTTTAATCTTTTCGCACTTTTTAATTGGTTATGTATTAATGACTTTAATAACTAGTTTCTTATATTGAAGGTGATTCTTCCTTATCGTTTGTCCGTGGTGTCTTGGCATTATTTTACTGTCTATATAAAATAAAAGATTTTCACCATTCATATCTCTACGGTCTATATGGAGGTATGTTGGCTACCTGGTCGGGGGTTAAAGGAACGGTTTGGTAAGAGTCTTGCCATTGTTCAGTGTATAGATCCTGCAAAGGACCTGGGTCAAATTTAGTAGGACCTCCTTCAATACTTAACGGTATTGGATGGCAGGGGTCCAAACTCTTTGATCCCCTTATAAGTTAAACTACTATTAATACTTTAACCCGGGTACTTAGGACTGTATCCCTGCTGACTCAGACTACTGGGCCGAGGGTAACGTCACCTTCAAAAGAGGGGCCTACTACAATAACTAAGATAATCTCTTAAATAGTGCAAAAGTGCGGAAATAATCAAAGGTTACACTAAACACGAGTCGGAGCCAAGTGATTCATCTTGTCTATCTGTTTTTACTTTTATTTTATTTTCAGCATTTTAGTTAGTTTTTATTTTTCTTAGTTTAAAACATTTTTCTAAACTTTTGATTTGATTAGACGTTGAGGATAAACCGGTACTAAAAGCTCTTGTGTCCTTGTACGACCTCGGTATCTTACCAACACTATACTATGCTCACGATGGGTGCACTTGCCCATATGTGTGTTTAGTGTTAGTAAATATCGTGTTTTATAAATTTAAAACTTGGCTAAAGAAAGTGTAAAAGGGCTTAAAATAAACATTAAAACCATAACACACTTCACGCACATCACCGGTCCAGTCACGCCAGCTCTGATAATTTCGAGGTGTGACAGAACATACCAAACCCAAATTTCCATCACTGTCGCCTCTACACTTTCGAAGTCTCTCATTGAAGAACATTGCTTTTCTCCAATTACAGGTCATGTTCTTCTTTGTTATACGTTATTATCATCGTTTTTGTTTGAATATCTCCACATGAATTAGCCATGGAGGGCGATGACGTCAGTCGCTGCTGCGGCGTCTCCTGGATCTTGTTCTCTTCTTCTCCGACGCCGGCAGGCTCTGTCACGGCGAGGTTGTCGCTGCATGCTCCGCATCATAGTCTGGTCTGGCCTGTCACAAAACTTACGGTCGAACCACCGGTCACCGACCGGACCTCCGGTCTTTAGTAGAAACGTCCTAAAGATGTGAACCGGCCTTGTAAAGCTAGCGGATCCCAGTCAGACCAGTCCGATCGGCCGGTCCAGTGCGGGTCTAAAAACATTGATTCCAATGACATGTGTGTGCGCTTTTCTCACAAGTAGTTAAGTAGAGACATACTACACAACAAGATAGTAATGAAGTGGTGGTGGTGGAGTGATAAGGGAGAGAGACTTGGTGTTCTAAGGGACCCAAGTTCGATTCCTGGCCTCCTCATTATGGGTGACTAAGCAAAAAGGTGGAGATCGCTAGTTCTATTGAACTGAGCGGGTTTTACCTCACCGCACTGCCGTGCCTTTGGGCGAGTGTTCACGAGGTTCGGCCCTAGGTGAGGGTTTTCCTCGGTTCGGATGCGAGTGTATCCCAATGTGATGAATTTCGCCAATAACCCATTTAGAGGATTCGTTTGCCGTTCAGAAAAAAAAAAGATAGTAATTATACTAATGCTAATTCTAATATAAAGTCAAACCTTACCATCTAAAAACCATGGCATATTAAAAGTAATAATGAATAGTCTTTAAAAAAAACTAGGTTATTTTAAGGGTGGGATAAGCCTTTGGGACCTTGTGTTCAATTCTCACAAGGGAGGTTTTCTCGTATTTATTTGATTTCGTCTTGAATTGGTGTATAAGCATCATGCCTAGTAGAGATGGGGGTTGAGTTATAATACAAAGTATTTAAAAATAAGAAGGGTAAGAAGCCACCAGAGAATGACAAGTGTCCTAGGAGGAATTAAATGGAAAGGGTAATTTTGTCTACAAGAGGAAAGAGAATATGCACATGCAATTTACATGTTATTTCTCCCCCAATTTTTAAACGTCCGTAACTTTTTTATACATCATTTGTTTTTAAAAAAAATTATACCATAAAATCGAGCGTTTTTTTATCTTTAATATGAGTACCATATTGTTATATTTTTCAAAAAAAATTCAAAAACCCAGTTGCATATTACACAATGGACATGATATAAAACACAATGTAAAGTAGATCAAAAACATAATCACTGACAACAGATAAAGACACAATGGACAGCATACTAAAACACAATGACCATAACGTATAACACAATGGAGATAACATATAACACAATAAGTATCAGACTAAATAAAAACACAATTGATGACAACAGATAAAAGACACAATTAATGACAGCAGATAAAAGACACAATGGAGAGCAGATGAAGACACAATGGAAAACAAACTAAAAACACAATACACAACAAACTAAAACACAGTGAACAAAGATAATAAAAAAAATTGAACAAATTATTAAAACACAATAGACAACATATTAAAACACAATGAATAACATATTAAACACAATGACCTGAACTAATAACACAATTTATAGAAAACCCAAATATAACATCATCTTCATTGTGTCATATATTGTGTTATAGGTTCTTATAAAAACGCAATGGATAGAACCCAAATTAACATTGTGTTATAGGTTTTGATAATAACACAATGGACATGATGTAAAACACAACATAAAGTAGATCAAAAACACAATCAATGACAACAGATAAAGACACAATGGACAATATACTAAAACACAATGACCATAACGTATAACACAATGGCGATAACATATAACACAATAAGTATCAGACTAAATAAAAACACAATTGATGACAACAGATAAAAGACACAATTAATGACAACAGATAAAAGACACAATGGAGAGCAGATGAAGACACAATGGAGAGCAGATGAAGACACAATGGAAAACAAACTAAAAACACAATACACAACAAACTAAAACACAATGAACAAAGATAATAAAAAAAATTGAACAAATTATTAAAACACAATGGACAACATATTAAAACACAATGAATAACATATTAAACACAATGACCTGAACTAATAACACAATTTATAGAAAACTCAGTTATAACACCATCTTCATTGTGTCATATATTGTGTTATAGGTTCTGATCACGGGGGTAGCCCGAGACCAAATAAAAATGACTTAAATACATGGATGCTCAAAAGGTTAAACGGTTCAAAGGTTGAAAAGCTGGGGAGATGAAGTAAAGCAATACGAGAATAGTAAATGGTCACATCTCTGGATTGCTTCACCAACTCACCAGCCGCAAAAGTAACACGGATCCACAGAATACACTCTTTTACCTGCAGGTCAAAGGCTTCAACCCCCAAAAAGGGCAAAACCCCCACTGCAAGCATGTTCACTAGTCAAAGCATTCCTCTTTGAGCCAAGTCTCTCCCTATAAGAGTGACACTTCATTAAGTGTGCGAGACATTCCAGGGCCAGCTCTGATTCCTGAAATATCTGGTCATTCTCTTCGAGTACTTGCTTCATGCAAGTCACTTTCTTTCACACTCAACACACACATTCCTTTTGCTCATTCATCCGAATCTGAACACACTTCAGAGGAGGATCTTTAGCAAACAACAAAATCAATCTAGTGAACCTCTCTCCACGTCTTGTAAACATGGGGGGACCCCATGACCTGCGTTAGGCAAAGTTGAACCCTTCAACCCTTTTGCCTAACCAGCCCAGCTACTATCCTTGGTCTATTATTTGTTGCATCAACAAATTGGCGCCCACCGTGGGGCTACGCCACTATTTCTCCTCAAAAGACCTAGTAGTGTAGCTCCTTTCTCTTGAAACTACCATGTCGGAAAATGGATCCCCGAGAGAAGTAAATCAGGTTCCAAACACCTCTACCCCAGGTACTAGCCAAACTCATGTGGCTATACCAACTTCTTTCTCGACTCCGGGAAGCACTCCCGAGTTTCTCACTTTCAACACTCCAAATCCATCCAGATCAGGGCTCCCTTCCCCTAATGTTGGTGTCTCTGGCACCCCATCACGTGTTGAACTTACCCCTGAGGGGGTTACCAACAATTTCCTTGAGTTGAGGTCTCTCCTCAACCAATATGTGAGTAGGGAAAGGGACAAGCGAGTAAGGATTCGTTTAGACTATGATGAGCCAAAGCCAACACTATTACCTGGACCTCCTATCCCTCCTTTTTCAAGCTCCCAACCTTTTGCATCCAGGGATGAGGCTGGTCCCAGTAATCCTTCTCCCAATCCTAACCCATATTTATCAGCAAGGCCGAATCCTACAGCATGTCCTCTTTTTTCATCACAGCCAGCTACAAACAATGCTCCTCTGGGCCATGAGCTAACCCTTGACCAACTCCTACAGTCCCCAGTGACAAGCCTTCAACCCTCAACAACAACTTCATGGGAACAAGCTTTGTCCGTGCTCCCCTTGGCACGGAGTGCTGTTATGAGCACTCCCTTGGGAGTTAGTTGCCCAGCTGCGCCCGGAAGCCTTCAAGGCTTCAACCTTATGCCTCAGATGATGGCCTAGATGATGGCCAGCTTCCCGTGGCAGCACTTTATCAATCAGGTGCTGGCCACTCAAGGGAACAACAACAACAGCAACAACGCGGGTGCAAGGGCTGAAGAAGATTTGGCCAAGCCTTATAAGCCGAGTAACCTCTCATGTTTTTCACAGCAAATAGCCGATTATGATTTTCAGACAAAGATTAAGATGCCATTCCACATCAAAACATACGATGGGACTGAGGATCCTGAAGACCATCTTCAGATCTTCACTGGTGCTGCAAGGATTGAGAAATGGTCAAACGCTGAATGTTGCCTAATGTTCATGCAGACCCTTGTCGGATTAGCCAGAATCTGGTTCAATGATTTACCTGCTCGAAGCGTTCGAAGCTTCAATGACCTCAGCAAGGGGTTCCTAGCCAATTTCTCCCAACAAAGGCGATACGTCAAAGATGCAACAGTGATCTTTCAGATAAAACAAAGAGATGATGAAAGTCTCCGAGAGTTCATAGAAAGATACAAGAAGGAAGGTCTAACATATGTAGGGCGGATGAAAAGATGAGGGTGGCAGGTTTTATGAACGCCATTACGTCCAAATATCTCACAAGAGATTTCAACAAATCACTGCCCAAGACCTTGGAAGAAGCTCTCGAAAGGGCAGAAGCCCATATCCAGGGGGAGGAGGCAGTAGACATTAAAGAACAAAGGAAAAGAGGATCAAGCTGGCGAGGCAACAGCCCAGCCAAGAAAAGGGGGAACTTTAACTCCTATGACAGACGCCAAAAGGGTTCAGACCACCGAAGGCCTGAAGGCCGGAACCCTTCCAGCAGGGAGAAAGGCATAAGTTTCACACCCCTCACCAAGACTCCTCAAGAAATCCTCGCAACGGAAGAAGTCAAGAAAAACTTCCGGCCTCCTAGGCCTCTCCCCAAAAGCAGAAAGAACGAAAATTCCACACAATATTGTGAATTTCATGAAGAAAAGGGGCACCATACCAATGATTGCTTCCAGCTTAAAAAGAGAATCGAAGAAGCCGTTAAGTCTGGGGAACTTGCTCACTTGGTAAAGGGAGTAAGGGACAAAATGGCTGAAGGAAAGGGCAATGAAGTCAATATGGTAGATTTTGATGGAAGGGTTCCACACAAAAGGCAGCGATTGGAAGCTTGGGAGCTCCAATGTGTTTGCTTTCCTCCAACGGAGAAAGACCCTCTCTCAAACCCTCTTGTGGTTGAGGCTACTGTGGGAACATTACAAACGAGCAGAGCATACATAGATACTGGTGCTGCCACCGAAATTATGTTTGAAAAGTTCTTCAACCGTTTGAGCAATGAAGAACGTGCAAGGCTTCAACCCTCCGGGACCTCCATAAAAGGTATTGCCGATATACCCCTCAAGCCTTTAGGGCAACTAACACTTGATGTTCGTTTCAGTGAAAGTCAGAAGGAGAGAGTCCAACTGTTAGTGCATTTATGTCTATCCCCTCCGTCATCTCAAGATCGTAGCTAGAACTGTTTAAAACTAGCCTTACATTGTAATTTTAGATAGAAAAAGGCAAGGTGGCATTATTGTAAATAAGGGGAAATCCCTTATAATCCTTTGCCTATAAATAGAGGAGTTAGGGCTTAGTTTAGAGACTTTTTGTAACTTTTGACACATTAGAGACTTGGAGAGCTTTATAGCTAGAGAGAGAAAGTAGAGAGAGAAAGTACTCCAAGAGGTGATTCGAGGTGCTTGTACGTTATCAAATCAATCAAAGAATCACGTTTATATTACGTCACGTGTGTTCGGTCACGTACGTGTACGGATTCCGCACGTTACACATTCGTTACGCAATCGAAACGGAGTCAAAACCGGTCCTAACACCAACCACTCACCTTTGTGGTTATCAATATACCTTCAAACTATGATGTGATCATCGGAAGGCTGGGACAGTGTGCATTTTATATGGATGTGTCTGTTGGCCATGGCACTGTCAAATTTCCCACCAAGAGGGGAATAGCAACCCTTCAACCTTCTCAAGAGGTCTACACGGTTGAAGGTGAAAGCTCCAAAAGTGAAGAAGACAAGCAGAGGCTAATCATAAATCCTAAGTACCCCGAGCAGAAAATAAGGGTCAATCCAAGCCTTTCACAAGAAACCCTCTTATACCTTGAAAAATTATTGGCACATTATAGCGATGTCTTTGCCTGGTGCCCGGGGGATATGACAGGCATCCCTCGAAGCATTGCTGAACATGAATTGAAAATACCGCCTGGAGTCAAGCCTGTTGTCCAAAAGAAACGAAGCTTAGCACCCGAAAGAAGCTTGGCAGTGTGCCAAGAGGTTGAAAAGCTTGTGTCAGCTGGCATTCTACGAGAAGTCAAATATCAATCCTGGGTTGCAAACCCGGTGATGGTTCGAAAGCCAGATAATTCTTGGAGAATGTGCATAGATTTCAAGGATCTCAACAAGGCTTGTCCTAAAGATTGTTACCCGTTGCCAGAGATTGATCTCAAGGTTGACTCCCTCACCGGTTACCCGTTCAAATGTTTTCTTGATGCCTACAAAGGTTATCATCAAATCCTCATGAAGGAAGAGGATGAAGAAAAGATCGCCTTTCACACGGACAAAGGGATCTTTTGTTACCAAAAGATGCCTTTTGGCCTCAAAAACGCTGGAGCAACCTACCAACGCCTAGTTGACAAGGCCTTTTCAAGTCAAATTGGTAGAAACATGGAGGCATATGTCGACGACTTGGTGATTAAAAGCAAAACGGAATATCAAATGCTCGATGACATCCAAGAAACCTTCAAGAACCTAAGGAAGGTCAACATGAAACTCAACCCCGAGAAATGCTCCTTTGGGTTTAAGGAAGGTAAATTCCTTGGGCATATTGTGGGAAAACAAAGCATTAAAGCCAATCCGAACAAGGTGAAAGCTGTTCTAGAAACCAAACCACCGAGAAGCAAGAAGGAGGTTGAAAGTTTAAACGGGAAGCTTGCAGCCTTGAAGCGTTTTACCTCTAAATTGGCTGAAAGGTCTTTACCTTTTTTCAAAACGCTCAAAGGTTGCTCCGATAAGAAGGACTTCAAATGGACCGAAGAGGCCAAAGAAGCCTTCAACCAGATGAAGAAACACCTAGCCTCCCTACCCGGCATTGCAGCCCCGGAAATGGGAGAATTGTGTGACAACTGTCAAATTTGCATACATCCGTACAATTAATTAATATTAAATTTGTGCTTAATGACTGTGCTTAATTACAACTGTGATTAAATTGTTTTATGATTTATGTATCATACAGACATATGCATCACATTTCATACTGTCACTCCATTTATTACATACAAACATTAGTGACATACTTGATGCACAAAGCACAGTTAGCACACTGAACGAATAATTCAGAAACATGCTGACAATGCCAGCACAAAGACAGACAATGTTTTTTAGGCCAGTATGAGTCAGAAATAAAGTATCACACTAGGGTAGTGTGTAGGGAAGTGAGGACCATAAAACTGCGTCACTAGGTGATAGTTATAGTGCCGGGAAGTGCCAAAAACATACTTTAACTGCAAAATTCTGCACTTTTAAATAAAATTCAGCATTTAGATATGCTGGTAATGTTCAAAAACTTGACAAAATGATCCTAGGTACCTTCTAAAGTGTCGGGAATTAATTGTGACACAAAAAGCATTATAAAGGACACTTTACGGAACAATTAAGCACTTTAACGGAACGATACCCAACCGAACAACCAGACATTACCCGGAACATAAAAATATTGCCAAATATATTGTTTTTACTTTTCTGAGCTAGTTAGGGTCCCCGAACACCCTAACACACCTTATATTATATAACACACCTTAATATACTAACTAAACACTTTAATCTTAACTAAGTTAGTAACTAGACCAATTGAATCCCAACCCCATACCCCCCCCCTCTTTTGACGGTTGTAAGATGGTGGGACACCCCCACCATTCTTTTCATTATTTTATTAGCAAATGTTGGTGGATATTGAACATAATACTCAAGGGTTAATGGTAAAACTTGGTTTATATAAGTGCACTTAGGATCTTAGATCTTTCATTCTCACCTTCAACATTTAGCAAACAACTCTTTCCTGTCTTCTCTTTGGATCGGCAGCCACCACCACACCACCCTACCACCACCATCAAGCTCCCTTCAAGCATTTCATACATACCCAAAGGTGCAAGAGACACTACAACTAAGCTTGGTGCGTTCGGAAGTTCAAGGACCGCTCTCATTTTCTTTTATCCACCACATTTCTTCACTTGAACTCCCCTAGCTTTGTGCTAGTGGTAAGCACCTAGATCCTTGTATTTTACTTGTTATTTAAGTGGTTAATGATGTTTAAAGATCAAAAACATAAGAAATCTAAAGAACATAAACAAGTCTTGAACATAAACTAGTCTAGTGATGAAGTATTGTTAAAATGATGATGCAATCATGATAAATCTGAGTTAAACAAACCATGACCTGCTGTAAATGACTTATGGTCTGATGTTAATCGTATTAGAAAGTATGGCGATCGTATGTGTGCGTTTTAGTAACATTTAACCTATAAACAGCTTGCTGATTAGCATTTTCAGCCACCTTCAACTGGCTGTAAACAGGTCAATACTTAACGAAAAACTGACTTTCTTGAGTTTATATCGTGTTATTATGAAATACGGTTCTAATGGCACTGGAATCATAATTTTTGGATTCCGTTTACTATTTTTAAAGTGTCGTTTTCTAACAGCAACTAAAGCAGCATTTTTACTGCTGAAAATAGGTGTTATGTTTTTTGTCATAACGTGAAATCGGTGTAGGATTAGGTCATGAAATTTGTACTGTAGATGACCACCGATGTATTTGTAATTCTCTCACTGGAATTTCGTAAATCGGACTCTTGATGAATTTTAAATAAATTATTCCGCGGACTGCAGTCAGAAAAAGATAAATCTGATTTCAGTCCGGAAAATGATTTTCTATAAAATATTGGTGATGATTTGGACCCCGATATTTTTACACAATAATATTTGGACAGTATAAGACATTCTGTAAAAATTTGGGAATTTTTGGAATAACATAACTATTTTATTAAAATACCCGAAAACAGCCAAGTTTTATATATTAAAACTGAAACGATATAAGTAGTGTTTTGCATGCCTAAATGTCGGGTTGGTTATTTGAAAGAGATCTAACGTGTTATATGCTAAAGAAAATGATATGCTATTTAGCATGGACACCTCCATTTACAAAGGAGACTATGGCGAAATTTTCTGAAAATCCTAGCACTTAGAAAATATTTTCTATATAAGGATTTACAAGTGCATTTTAGACTATGCTTTTCGAATACAAAACTCGCCATAATTTTTGTAACAAAATACAAAGTGTCGGAGGTGGGTTTTCGTAAATAAAAGTGGATAAATATATATTTAGAATATATATTTTATACTAAAACGCTTGGGTGAATATCTGTTTACTTGGTGAACTAGTTATATTATTTTAGGGTAAAATAATATAACTTACATATTATCATGGCATTACAACTCCAAAATAATACCAAAAATTGTAAGAAATAAATACTTAAGTTACACACTTGGTATTGTAAAACCATACGCATAAACGTAACTTATGAAATAATCCAGAAAATACTCTCACACATGTTTTCTTGGTAAAATATTATTTTGGAAACTGAAGAAGTAAAAATATATTATTTTTGGGAAAAATACATATATTTTGGAAATACGTTAGTTTTGGACAAATAAGTTAAATATATTTTGCTAAGTGGGACTTAAAATATAATTTCGATACTACAAATATACATGTGTAAATACCCCCATCCTTGGGAAGGAAATACGAACACTTGAGAAATATTATTACAAGAATATTGAAGACACTTTAAAACGTAAGGCACTAATCAATACTAAGACAAGGCACGACCCGTTCGTCTAATAGACGTTAGACCATTGTAGGTAGTCGTGTTTGCCACGGAGATTTGGGTTACAAGTACGAAGACGCAGTACTGTGAGTTCATGTCCCCCTTTTCTCTTAACTGTTTTCAGTTTTATACTTCGGGGGTGAAATACATGTTACATACTGCTTACAAACAATTACCATGGTATGATTAGCTAAGGAAAGTTACTGCTAGATCACGTGAATGAGTAGGCCATTAGCTTAAGACCATTAATCCTTGTATGTGGACCGAGGGGCATGAGTGATAGATCTATTGGGTGTAACGAGCCCCACCCATGGGCCTGCGAGTGGCCGCATGTGGTGACTATGTCGTTCCGCCGGAGGGGCCGGTACGAAATACGCATACAGGTTTGAGTACTTCCTATGCCATGTCACTTTTTAATGTATTAGCTACACATTAATTGATCTATTTTTCCTTATTGCTTCATACCAATTTACACAGACATACAGACATACTTACAAAAGTTTTCAAGAACGACACGTGCATACTCACTTACACATGAACTCGCTCAACATTATGTTGATTTTTCAAACTACATGTATTTCAGGGAATTAGTAAATGGATCTGGCGGGCGTTGGAGTTTTTAAGCTGCGTTGTGAATAAAGATGTCATCCAAGTCATTAGGGCTTAGGAGACGTATCTTAATCCTGGACGAGATACATGGTCCTAAACTCGGGTTTGTTTTAAAATCTTTTGTTGAGTCTTTTTGAACTCCTTAAAACATGTTATGGTTTGTAACTTGAATTTGGTAACGACATTTCAGACAATTATGTTGTAATACTTTTAAACTTAAATTAATGGATGTACATCTACTGGTTTTATCATATAGTGTTGTTATGATCGTATGCAATGGTATTAAGAAGTCACACCAATAATCACGCTTCCGCAAAAGTCAGGGTGTGACAGCTTGGTATCAGAGCCTCGATCATAGCGAACTAGGATTCTTTCTCGAGTCTAGACTATGATCATCAGGGCTCTCACGAAAACATTTTCAAACATTTTTACATTGCATACACAAAACGTCCAGATCCAGGAGACAAACATTTTTACAAATAAAAAGGCACAAATACACATTTCCAAATTTATGTTTATAAATCAGTCTTAGAGACTGAGGGAGGATCAGTCTTAGAGACTGAGGGAGGATCAGTCTTAGAGACTGAGGGAGGATCAGTCTTAGAGACTGAGGGAGGATTGGTCTTAGAGACTAGGGAGATTTGGTCTTAGAGATCAGGGATTTAGTCTTAGAGACTGGGAGGATGGTCTTAGAGACCAGGGATTTAGTCTTAGAAACTGGGAGGATGGTCTTAGAGACCAGGGAGTTAGTCTGAGAGACTAGGGAGTTTAGTCTGAGAGACTGGGTAGGATAGTCTGGGGAAGACTAGGATGATTACATGCTTACATTGTTATTACTTACACGCTTAATTGCTGATTATTGATATACGTGCATATGTGGTGAATATTTGCATACACTAATTGTTAATAATTACTATGGGTATACATGCTATGACTATTATGAACCGGCACACACGTCACACTATTTAGAAGGCGAGTTATCAGACATTGATAACCCTACGGCCGCCGTCACAGATGATGAGACTGCATCTGCGCCAGAGACATTTACGTCAGACCATGAGAGTGATACAGATATGCTGACCAAGGACGAGGACGACTTCCAACAGTCCGCGCTACCAGATTTTGGGTGATAATTTACCTTTGCGGGTGGTTTCTCTGACAAGAATCCTTCTGTCACTCTTATTTCAGTCCATGACCCCTTCGTCACTAGACATCCCAATGATGAGCACACCATGGCTCCGATCCCCGACAATGCGCCTCCTGTGGACATTCCTTCTGACGGTTGGCTACTCGACGGACAATTGACAATGACGTTGACATGTTTATTGATGGTCCCCCTACTGACGCCCATGATAATAAAAAGTTAGACGAGAACATTATTACACATTTCACTCTTGAGACCCCTGTTGTCAAGCTACCCTCTGATTCTAGTATACTCCCGATTTCAGACTCCTTTGAGTATGTGACATTTACAGCCTTATAGACGGCCGGATTACATCTTTCTACTACAGACACAGACGACGACGCCGTTATGACTGCTGCACTAACACCTGATCGAGATCTCACACCCTTACACGATCTAGGGTCTGCTCCTGAGCCAGCTCCTTTTCCTATTGAGACAGCTTGATGTTGCACCTGTTGATCCCGCTTAAACATGACCATATTTCTTTTGGGCTACCGTACATTGCACTCCTTGTACCAGACTAAGTGCCTGCACCTATTGATTCTCCTTTCATTGAGACATTTACTGCTGCACCTGCACCCGCTGATGTTGCTCCTATGAAAACCGATGTCCATTGCACCGACATGCCTACCGCTTTCTTTCAGGACATACCCGCACCCCGGGAAGGTACTCCAGGTCGGCACCCGCATAACGATTCTTTTTGCTACAACAGCATTTTCTATGACCTCACAGTCCATGCCGTCTGATACATTCACCTCTACATCGCTGGACGAACCGATTTGATGGTTCCTACAATACACTATGCTGACTTTAGACCCTTGTCATCCCTCACATTATGGAGGCCACACATGAGATGAGTTGTTCCTGTAACATCAACTACAGTTTGAGGATATGAGTCGCAGAATGTGGAGCTTGAGCTGACACCACATTTAGTAACTTCAAATGCAAAACATTACATAGCCGAAAACATGATTTAAGTGTCTACATCACAAGACAGCATATTGTCTGAAAAGCTTATGTAAGACACCCCGTCCTCCACCCTGCCTATTGCCAGCATACTTTGATCCGCCACATACATCACGACCAGTTAATTACTTCGATGTATATACAAGCTCGAGGAGGAGTTTACGCATGCTAGCAGTTTACTTTTCTTTCCTCCTCCACCTCAGTCACTAGTGGAGTTGGTTTCTGGATTATGCGGATTGCATTTCCTTTGGGTAAAGACACAAATGATAAACCGGGATTGTGGAGACTTTTGAAGACCACGTCTGACTACGTAGTTTTGATACACTAATATATTAAATGGACAAAGGTAGGGTGACCCTGTGTCCCTGTTGATATACATTTTGGAAGGCAATACAATTGTGGTCATTGAATAATGAGAAGCCAATCATCACTAAACATGCGACAATACTTTGTGACCAATGACCAACGAGAGCTCAGTCACTATGTCTTCGTCAAGCACGTTGTTGATCTATATGTGTGTGCTATAATGATAATGCTACGTGCTTGCTTGCTATGCTCTCATTTAAACATAACTCCCAAAATTACTTGGTTATGCCATGGTTATGTTATTACTTGATTGGTTGGTATGATGACCTATTATGTGTATGTACATATGACCACTAAACAACTAAATGCACTTCCTAAACAAATAAGACCTGACCTAACCGACCTCCTTCTAGGAAGATGTCGACTCAAGGGAACACCGATACCAACAACCCTCTGCCGACGACAGAGGCGGAATTTCAAGAACGCATCTTACAGGTCATCGCGCAGTACGAGGCCCTTCGCTCCGAGCGCAGTGGAGGAACCTCAGGAAATAACCCACCCAACGGTAATGTTTAGTCACTTAAGACACATTACAAAATGTTTGGACATTTCCACGAGTGCTTTGCTATTACCTTACACGAATAATGTTGCTTATATCACAGGCTGCACCTACAAGCAGTTCCTGGGCTACAAGCCCCTGAATTTCGACGGAACTGGGGGTGCCGTAGCTTTCGTACGCTGGGCTGAGAAGATGGATTCTGTTTTACGTGTGAGCAAATGCGCCCCAGAGCATCAGGTTACGTACGCTTCCGGACTATTTCAAGATGGGGCTCTGTCGTGGTGGAAACTCCAGGTTCAGACAATGGGCGAGGCTGCTGCGTATGCTTTGACATGGGATCAACTGAAGGAACTAATGCATAAGAAATATTGTTCAAGAACAGAAAGCCAAAAGGTGGAAACAGAGTTCTGGAACTTGAAGATGGAAGGACCAAAAATAGCTGAATACGTGGAGAAATTCCATGTTCTATCGCGTATTGTTCCCTACATGGTAGATCCAGAGTTTAAGAAGATTGAGCGTTTTATTTGGGGATTAGCACCCCAAATCATGAGCATGGTGACGACATCAAAACCTGCAACGATCGCTGAATCCATTGATCTAAGTGTGACCTTGACTGAAGAGGCAATCAGGTTGAACAAATTTCCAACCTCTGAGGAGAAGAAGGAGACTCATGTAGAGTCATCTGGAGACAACAAGAGAAAGTTAGCAAACTTCAAGCAGGGTACTCAGACGAATAGCAACAACAAGGTCAAAAAGGGAAAAGAGTACATGGGTAAACTACCGCAATGCGACAAGTGTCGGCGACATCATACCGGGCGATGTAAAAATGGAAAGTGTGACAACTGTGGCAAAGTGGGGCACAGCAGGGAAACGTGTTGGCATGAGATGAAATGTGGAAAGAAAGGTAAGGGATGTTATAACTGTGGTGACATGGGGCACTTTAGGAAAGATTGCCCAAGGGAGATTAAGCAAGATCGTGGGAAAAATATCTAACACCGGAGCTAGGGAAGCACGCCAGGATCCAAACATGGCCATCGGTACGTCTCATAGTAGTCAATGTTATGCGTCTGTGCTATTTGACATTATTGTCGAATTTTAGCTTCAGAATATACTTGTTTTAGCAGTACATAAGATAGATATCCAGTACTTGATAAGAACTAGATAAGGAGAAGTCTTGACGTGGTAACTAGGATGGACCAGTTGTCAAGCAATCGAGCGGAGATTGATATCCGCATCCCGATGGCGAACGAAGGAATGATCTTGACTCATGAAGCAGGATACGCCTCTACAGATTACTAATTACCTGAAGGCACAAAAATTGTTGCGTAAAGGATGTGTTGTTTTCTTGGCTCATGTCGTGGACAAGGGAGCCGAAGGACTAAAACTCGAAGATACCCCCGTAATCAGAGAATATCCTGAAGTCTTCCTCGAAGACTTACCAGAATTATCTCCTCAACGACAAGCCAAATTTTTGCATCGATTTGATTCCAGGCATCGCGCCTGCAACTAACGCACCCTAACGGATTACACCTTCTGAAATGCAAGGATCGACAGTGTAGTTTCGGTAATGCATAGAGAAGGAAGATAACAGACCAAAATTTCTGTTTTGGGTAACCCCAGTTTTGCTCGTCAAGAGAAAGGACGATGACTTTCAAATGAACATCAAACTACCAGGAGCCGAACGAGCTAGCCAACAAGAGCCAGCAACTCTTGCTACGAATTAACGAATTTCTTACTTAACAAACTGCGAGGATCCAACCAGTAGTTTCCGACTGATCGATGATCAAGTAGCTGTAAATTCCGGAAGAAAGTATACCGGGGGAAATTGTGGGACAATAACTTGTTTTAACCTACACAAGAATGGTGTTTCCCTACACGATGCACAGAACGATTCTCCACCGAATACGAAACTCTGAGAATCTAGGAAACATGTACTTAGGACCATTGGGAACCCAGGACCAAATTCACAAAGGTTGTTGAACCACACCCATCAACTCAAGCAAAACCTATTATTCTGACATATATACTATTTCAGTTGACCAAACAGAACGTACTTAAATTTCTTTTACTTCTAGCGAGTAGATGTTGACCAAACAGAACGTACTTAAATCTCTTTTACTTCTAGCGAGTAGATGTTGACCAAACAGAACGTACTTAAATTTCCTACTCCCCTTAATGGTAGTTGCATCACGTAAATTTTTCCTCGCTGAGAGCGAACACCCATTGATTCGATACTTGGTCATTTCTCCATTTTAGCAAATACACATTGCTTCATTTCTTGAAAACTTATATGTTATACATGCACCTTTTACTACGCATGCGGTTTCATTTCAAACGCTTCATTGAAGTTCAAGTATTATGTTGCTAAGTCTGATTACTGAATTGTGATTCGAATGACCTACATTATTGTAATTGTTGGCTCTTTTGCTGTCAAGTCAACACACTCTCTTGAAACTTCTTTTATTCCAAATTACATTCATGGTTTATTTTGTTACCATACCGAGATTTCCTTTGTTGATACATACGTTTATTGTCGAGTTACGCTGAAACCCAGTTCAATTGCTTGAACTTATCCAATTCGCATATTTAAGACATCATATGATGTATTGAGAGTATCATATTCAAGTATCTTCGCAAGTGTTCTTTCGTTACGAGTCATAGTAGACTTAGTTAGTCTACGGTCCCACTAAATCGTTTGTCGAATTCAACACCTTGCGGTGGAACCTTCACGAAAATGAAGCTTGCGCTAATTTTGTTACGCACCTCCTATGCGGATTTAATTGTTTATTCATTAACTTGCTTTAAATCCGTCTTGTTTATTTCAATTAAAGCAGTCTCTACACAGTTGTGTGTTAAAACAATGGTACATAGATTTATTTCATACCGCAATGTACCTCCTAATGATTCTTTCATAATCAATCGAATGCCTTGCGATACTTATTACTTTTCATCTTCAATCGAAAACAGTGGTTCTTTGATGTTCCGTATTTAATTGGAAACTCTATGACATTGCGTAAATCAAATCTTCAGATTTTCTCAGTACACTTTCATTTGATTCCAAACACGGTGAACTTGTTCAGTCACCACTATACATGAATTACGTCGGTACGACACCTTGTAGTGTCATCACCAACTTGTAGCTTGTGCTAATCATGGTCAACCGTTCCACACAAACTATACATACTTTTGTTTGACTTGTCCTTTAAACATTTCTGATGCAACTACAAATCAAGACAATGATATACCAGGTTCGCTGGTACTTCATTCGGTGTATTTTCGCAAATCAAAAATGTCAACATGCTAAACTTTACCATCCATTTACTCGGGAGTTGGCAGATCATCCTACTATTACATTTGAGTTGATAATTTTGAATTCATATAGTGGATGCTATGGTTTGTGAAAACTCGTTTACTTATTGCGATCGATTGTCCGAGGAACCTATTGGTCAAAACTCCACTTTTGTGGAACCCCTGTAACTAGATTACACTAGACTATACGTCGATACGTCTTGTATCTTTGACAGCAAATTCTGAAACACACACTATTTAACTGCTGGGTTTTGATTATAGATATCCTTGTATTCGCCTGACTTGAATAAGTTTTGATTCTGTTTTGGGTTACTTACCTCAGTATTATTCATATACATACACGTGTGACGTAACCATAAGGAGTTAAGGTAGTACAAATTTCGATGACGAAATTTTCTTAACGGGGGGAGAATGTGACAACTGTCAAATTTGCATACATCCGTACAATTAATTAATATTAAATTTGTGCTTAATGACTGTGCTTGATTACAACTGTGATTAAACTGTTTTCTGATTTCTGTATCATACAGACATATGCATCACATTTCATACTGTCACTCCATCTATTACATACAAACGTTAGTGACATACTTGATGCACAAAGCACAGTTAGCACACTGAACGGATAATTCAGAAACATGCTGACAATGCCGGCACAAAGACAGACAATGTTTTTGAGGCCGGTATGAGTCAGAAATAAAGTATCACACTAGGGTAGTGTGTAGGGAAGTGAGGACCATAAAACTGCGTCACTAGGTGATAGTTATAGTGCCGGGAAGTGCCTAAAACATACTTTAACTGCAAAATTCTGCACTTTTAAATAAAATTCAGCATTTAGATATGCTAGTAATGTGCAAAAACTTGACAAAATGATCCTAGGTACCTTCTAAAGTGTCGGGAATTAATTGTGACACAAAAAGCATTATAAAGGACACTTTACGGAACAATTAAGCACTTTAATGGAACGATACCCAACCGAACAACCAGACATTACCCGGAACATAAAAATATTGCCAAATATATTGTTTTTACTTTTCTCAGCTATTTAGGGTCCCCGAACACCCTAACACACCTTATATTATATAACACACCTTAATATACTAACTAAACACTTTAATCTTAACTAAGTTAGTAACTAGACCAATTGAATCCCAACCCCATACCCCCCCCCCCTTTGACGGTTGTAAGATGGTGGGACACCCCCACCATTCTTTTCATTATTTTATTAGCAAATGTTGGTGGATATTGAACATAATACTCAAGGGTTAATGGTAAAACTTGGTTTATATAAGTGCACTTAGGATCTTAGATCTTTCATTCTCACCTTCAACATTTAGCAAACAACTCTTTCCTGTCTTCTCTTTGGATCGGCAGCCACCACCACACCACCCTACCACCACCATCAAGCTCCCTTCAAGCATTTCATACATACCCAAAGGTGCAAGAGACACTACAACTAAGCTTGGTGTGTTCGGAAGTTCAAAGACCGCTCTCATTTTCTTTTATCCACCACATTTCTTCACTTGAACTCCCCTAGCTTTGTGCTAGTGGTAAGCACCTAGATCCTTGTATTTTACTTGTTATTTAAGTGGTTAATGATGTTTAAAGATCAAAAACATAAGAACTCTAAAGAACATAAACAAGTCTTGAACATAAACTAGTCTAGTGATGAAGTATTGTTAAAATGATGATGAAATCATGATAAATCTGAGTTAAACAAACCATGACCTGCTGTAAATGACTTATGGTCTGATGTTAATCGTATTAGAAAGTATGGCGATCGTATGTGTGCGTTTTAGTAACATTTAACCTATAAACAGCTTGCTGATTAGCATTTTCAGCCACCTTCAACTGTCTGTAAACAGGTCAATACTTAACGAAAAACTGATTTTCTTGAGTTTATAACGTGTTATTATGAAATACGGTTCTAATGGCACTGGAATCATAATTTTTGGATTCCGTTTACTATTTTTAAAGTGTTGTTTTCTAACAGCAACTAAAGCTGCATTTTTACTGCTGAAAATAGGTGTTATGTTTTTCGTCATAACTTGAAATCGGTGTAGGATTAGGTCATGAAATTTGTATTGTAGATGACCACCGATGTATTCATAATTCTCTCACTAGAATTTCGTAAATTGGACTCTTGATGAATTTTAAATAAATTATTCCGCGGACTGCAGTCAGAAAAAGATAAATCTGATTTCAGTCAAGAAAATGATTTTCTATAATATATTGGTGATGATTTGGACCCCGATATTTTTACAAAATAATATTTGGATCGCATAAGACATTCTGTAAAAATTTGGGAATTTTTGGAATAAGATAACTATTTTATTAAAATTCCCGAAAACAGCCCAGTTTTGTATATTAAACTGAAACGATATAAGTAGTGTTTTGCATGCCTAAATGTCGGGTTGGTTATTTGAAAGCGATCTAACGTGTTATATGCTAAAGAAAATGATATGCTATTTAGCATGGACACCTCCATTTACAAAGGAGACTATGGCGAAATTTTCTGAAAATCCTAGCACTTAGAAAATATTTTCTATATAAGGGTTTACAAGTGCATTTTAGACTATGCTTTTCGAATACAAACCTCGCCATAATTTTTGTAACAAAATACAAAGTGTCGGAGGTGGGTTTTCGTAAATAAAAGTGGATAAATGTATATTTAGAATATATATTTTATACTAAACGCTTGTGAGAATATCTGTTTACTTGGTGAACTAGTTATATTATTTTAGGGTAAAATAATATAACTTACATATTATCATGGCATTACAACTCCAAAATAATACCAAAAATTGTAAGAAATAAATACTTAAGTTACACACTTGGTATTGTAAAACCATACGCAAAAACGTAACTTATGAAATAATCCAGAAAATACTCTCACACATGTTTTCTTGGTAAAATATTATTTTAGAAACTGAAGAAGTAAAAATATATTATTTTTGGGAAAAATACATATATTTTGGAAATACGTTATTTTTGGACAAATAAGTTAAATATATTTTGCTAAGTGGGACTTAAAATATTATTTCGAGACTACAAATATACATGTGTAAATACCCCCATCCTTGGGAAGGAAATACGAACACTTGAGAAATATTATTACAAGAATATTGAAGACACTTTAAAACGTAAGGCACTAATCAATACTAAGACAAGGCACGACCCGTTCGTCTAATAGTCGTTAGACCATTGTAGGTAGTCGTGTTTGCCGCGGAGATTTGGGTTACAAGTACGAAGACGCAATATTGTGAGTTCATGTCCCCCTTTTCTCTTAACTGTTTTCAGTTTTATACTTCGGGGGTGAAATACATGTTACATACTGCTTACAAACAATTACCATGGTATGATTAGCTAAGGAAAGTTACTGCTAGATCACGTGAATGGGTAGGCCATTAGCTTAAGACCATTAATCCTTGTATGAGGACCGAGGGGCATGAGTGATAGATCTATTGGGTGTTGCAAGCCCCACCCATGGGCCTGCGAGTGGCCGCATGTGGTGACTATGTCGTTCCGCCGGAGGGGCCGGTACGAAATACGCATACAGGTTTGAGTACTTCCTATGCCATGTCACTTTTTAATGTATTAGCTACACATTAATTGATCTATTTTTCCTTATTGCTTCATACCAATTTACACAGACATACAGACATACTTACAAAAGTTTTCAAGAACGACACGTGCATACTCACTTACACATGAACTCGCTCAACATTATGTTGATTTTTCAAACTACATGTATTTCAGGGAATTAGTAAATGGATCTGGCGGGCGTTGGAGTTTTTAAGCTGCATTGTGAATAAAGATGTCATCCAAGTCATTAGGGCTTAGGAGACGTATCTTAATCCTGGACGAGATACGTGGTCCTAAACTCGGGTTTGTTTTAAAATCTTTTGTTGAGTCTTTTTGAACTCCTTAAAACATGTTATGGTTTGTAACTTGAATTTGGTAACGACATTTCAGACAATTATGTTGTACTACTTTTAAACTTAAATTAATGGATGTACATCTACTGGTTTTATCATATAGTGTTGTTATGATCGTATGCAATGGTATTAAGAAGTCACACCAATAATCACGCTTCCGCAAAAGTCAGGGTGTGACAAATTGATCTCGGTGTACCTTTCAGTTGCTGAAGAGGCCATAAGTGTGGTCCTCACCATTGAACGAGACAAGGTTCAGGTACCCGTTTATTTCTTCAGCAAAACTCTAAAATTGGCTGAAATCAAATATCCTCCCCTAGAAAAACTTGCTCTAGCCCTAGTTCAAACAGCTAGAAGGCTTCGAAGGTATTTCCAAGCACACCCTATACAAGTGGTCACCGACCAACCTATTAAGAGTGTGCTTGAAAAACCAGAAAACTCGGGACGACTAGCCAAATGGGCAGTGGAACTAGGTGAGCATAATATTACCTATGTCCCAAGAAAAGCCATCAAGGCCCAAGTCTTGGCTGATTTCATTGTAGAAGTCCCAAAGCAAACAGTCACTGAAGTGAACACAACTGCCACTGAACCCTCAGACCTTGAAGCCTGGAAGCTTTTCACCGATGGGGCTTCAAGCGTTGAAGGGCCAGGGGCTGGGCTCATTCTGATCGACCCAGAAGGGTTAGAATTCACATATGCTCTCCGTTTTGATTTTCAGACCACCAACAACGAAGCTGAATACGAAGCACTGATTGCCGGCCTAAGACTGGCTAAAGAAATGAAGGTTCAAAAGCTTGAAGTGTTCACATATTCGTTGCTGGTCTCAAGCCAAGTGAATGATAGCTACGTTGCAAAGGAGTCCAACATGAAAAGATACAAAGAAAAATCCAAAGAGCTGATGAATACCTTCCAAACATGCACCATCAAGCAAATTCCCAGGTCCCAAAACAAGAAAGCGGATGCCTTGAGTAAGCTTGCATCTCTCACTTTTTCCCACCTTACCAAGAAGGTATTGGTAGAAGTATTAAAAGCTCCATCAATCGATGAGTTGGAAATTCAAGATGTAATCACCGAAGAAGATCCAAAATGGATGACTCCAATAAAGAAATTCCTTAAAAACGGTGAATTGCCTAGTGATCAAACAGAAGCTGAAAGGGTTAAGATCAAGGCAAGGCAGTATATACTACAAGGTGAAACCCTCTACAAAAAGGGTTATCTTGCACCCTTGCTAAGATGTGTTGGTCCCAAGCAAAGTCAGTATTTGATCAAAGAAATTCACGAAGGTATATGCGGAGCTCATTTTGGAGCTAGGTCGGTGGTTGCCAAACTTATGAACCTTGGGTATTTTTGGCCCTCAATGCACCGGGATACCACTGAGCAATTAAGGAAATGTGATGTCTGCCAAATTCATGCACCAATCCCGAAAAGTCCCAAGCATGATCTTGTCCCAATAACCTCAGCATGGCCATTCTATAAATGGGGGATGGACATTGTCGGTCCATTTCCCCCAAGTAAAGGTGGAGTAAAATTCTTGTTGGTGGCCATAGATTATTTCACCAAGTGGCCTGAGGTTAAACCACTTGCAAAAATCACGGGCAAACAGGTCATTGACTTCGTTTGGGAAAACATTATTTGCCGTTATAGATTGCCGGGAGTACTTGTCACTGACAATGGAAAGCAATTTGCTGAGAAGCCTTTCAGCGTTTGGTGCAAAGAATACAGAATCAATCAGGTTTTCAGCTCAGTAGCATACCCACAATCAAACGGTCAAGTTGAAAGGACGAATCGAAGCATAGTGGAAGGTATCAAAACCCGATTGGGAAGGTATGAAAGCAACTCGCTTGAAGAATTGCCAAGTGTTCTATGGGCCATAAGAACAACCGAAAAAACAAGCCACAAAAGAACACCCTATAGCTTGGTATTTGGATCCGAAGCCGTGATCCCGGCTAAAGTAGGAGTTGTAACACAACGAGCTGTCAACATGGACCCCGAAACAAACCAAAAAGAGACCATGTTGAACTTACAACTCCTAGAAGAAGCACGAGATCAAGCCGCAATTCAAGAGGCCAAGTACAAACAACGAATGGAAGCCTACTATAACAAGAGAGTCAAGAATGAACGCTTCAAGCCAGGAGACCTGGTGCTTAGGAACAATGAAGCTAGCAAAAAAGGGAACCAAGGAAAGCTTGGCCCAAAATGGGAAGGCCCGTATACCATCCTTGAAGCACATAAGGGTGGATCTTACAAGCTAGCAGACTCAGAAGGTAAAAGGCTTCCAAGACACTGGAATGGGAAAACCCAGAAAAGGTTCCATGTTTAAACAGGAAAGATTGGTTTGTATTTCACAAGGTGTATTTCAAGAGTAGCACTATGAATACCTTTTGTAAAAACAAGTATCTCTTGAATGAATGAAGTTGTTTTATCAAATTTGTATTTCTATCCTAAGATCAGGTTGAGAACCTAGCAAAAAACTCCATGGCAAGGGCCATGTAAGGGGATGAGCTCCCAGGCCACATCGCTCAATAGGTTCAAGGGTTGAATGAACCTATATAAGGGGTGAGTTCCTAAATCAATACAACTCCATGAGACTTATTATTGAAAACAAAGTTGTCTCATAGACGGGTTTGAACAGCCCACACCAAATGTTCCTTAAGCCTTAGAAGAATATTCAACAAACAGGCTTACGAAACCAAATAAAAACAAGAAAATAAATAGGATAGGTGCTATGTCTTCTTGTTAAAAATACCAAGGCTAAGTGACTGCAGCACTGAACCCTTTAAGGTATAAAAAACATAAAGGCAACACAAACTTGACAAAGACAAAGCTACAAGAAAAAGAACTAAGGAATAATGCAACAACTTGAACAAAAAGCTATAAAAAACTCAAAGATGCAAACCAAGCCAAGTCACAAAACTAAGAAGCCTTCAAGGCTTCAAGCTACATACGTGACAACTCAAAAACCTTAAAGGCTTCAACCTACATACGGGATAGCCAGAAAGCTTGAAGGTTTAAAACCAAGCAAGCTGCCTTAACGAAATAAGCACAAGTATAAGCAACACAACACAGGACAAAATAGTTAAACATAATATCATAACAAGGAAAGTCTTAATAGACTTCCAAGCAAAGTTAAAAGCAAGCCCTAGCAGCTTGCAAGTTGAGAAATTGTTCAAACGGCCATACAGGCCCCACCACAACGACATAACAAGAACCTTAAGGGTTCCTGTGAAACCTAACATTGTTCTAGTTAACATACAAACCATAAATTGTTTTCAAAAGTGCTAAGAAAGCTACGAATATCCATTAAGCATCAGCAGAAGGCTTGGAAACCCCGGAACCTTCACCCTTGACTTTCTTTGCTTTCTTTGACTTCTTAGCTTTTACACCACCATCACCACCTACTGCTGAAGCCTCCAAGCTTGCATCCTTTGAAGCATCCGGTTCTCCTGAAAGGGTGTCATCACTATCTCCCGAGTAAGACCGTTTTCTTGAAAGGGAACCCAGGACTTCAGCACAGACTTTTTCATTAAGGCCCTTCGGTTTCAGATCCTGCAATACAGTAAGAGGCTTACCAAAACAAGTAGAAACTTGGTGAATATACGAGTAGGTCAGTCTCTCCATCTGTTCAACGGAGCCCTTGAAAACATCGGAAGCCTCAGGACGAAACAAGGGAGACTTCTCCAAAGGATGGCCAGATTCATGAAGCTTATAACCAGCGATGAGGCCTTGATGTTTCCCCAAGTTGAGCAATTTAGTGTAAACTTCACCAAGAGCAGAATTGAACTCCTTGGAATGAAGAAGGTAAGTAACAACCTGTTGGAAACCTTGCGCAATTAACCATTGGTTATCACCGGTGGTTTGAGCAACCAAAGCCTTCAGCCCTTCCTTCTCTTCATCGCAAAGCTCTCTGTTGAACAGACAAAGCCTCCCTATCAGCCTTAAGCTTCAACCGACCAGTCTCGAAGCTTTTCTTAAGATCACCCATTTCAATCTCATGCCTCCTAGTCAATTCACCAACGTTTTTGGCCCAAGCCTCCTCTTTCTCAGCAAACCCACCTATCTCCTTCTTCATTGCAGCCATTGAAGATTTCATGTTATCTTTCTTTTCAGAAAATTCTTCATACTCATGCATCCTCTTACGAAAACGGGCAACTCCCTGAGGAAGCATGGCAGCAAGGTTGCAGGTACTCAAAATCATGCGGGACAGCATCATGTCATCATCCATCTCAGCAATGGTGTTATGAACCGAAGGAGGAGCAATGTGGCTTAGTGCATCTTCACAAACAGCAGCATCCTTGAAACTGTCATCAACTTTCACTGACCAACCAGGCACATAAACCTCATCTGGCTCCAACCCTTCAACGTCCCTGCTCGAAGAACCTTGAACAGGAGTAGCCATAACCTTCTTGGCTGAAGACTTCTTGCTATGAACAACCAGTTTCTTCTCCTTTTCAGCACCCACTTCAACACCTTGATCCTCAGAAGCTTCAATATCATCACTCAACTCCACTGGTTCAGTAGAAGTGGATTGAGGAGCACCCTTCAACAAACGACGGGTAGATCGACGGGTTGAAACCTTTGACGTTGGAAACACTAACATAACCCGAACCCTCGAACCTTTGCTCAGCACTCCTAACTACAATGTTTTCATCAGGAACAGATGGGACATCCTCAAATGCAACATCAGAAGTATCGTCACTTTTGATGAAATCAAGAGCAGACATGACTGCAAATAACCATAAAACAAAAACACATAAGACATAAATTAAGGAAAACACAAAGGGGGCAAAAAAGAAAAATGCATACCCGTGCCACTCCTCATTAGAACCGGATCCCGGTTGGCCTTTTCCCACAAATTACTAACCCCTAACAGAACTAGCAAATGTTCAGGGAAGGAACGAACCCTCGAAGGGCTCTCCCGGATGGCTTTGAGAAAAGTGTCATTCAACTCAGATTCAGAGGGCTCCGGTTCATTGAGAACGGCATCCGGGTGCCTCCACACCATTTTGAATGGGACAATAGAATCAGAAACCCAGAAAAAGCGATCCTTCCAAGTACCGAGTGTCGTAACCATAGACGAAATAAGCCAAGCATCAACCTTGGATGTTTCAAAGGTGAACCAATCACCGTTTTTGGCCAAACGAAAAAACCGGCGAAAAAGCAAAAATGAAGGATCATAACCAAGGGCACGGCACAAAACCTCAAAGTGCAAAACCCTAGCCATGCCCTTCGGATGAATTTGACCAAAGGAGACTCGATAATACTCCAGCAGATTCAAAACAAAGAGGGAAAAGGGATAACGGAGGTTCGAAAACTCAAAATGACGACAATAAAGAGCAATCGAACCGGCCGGGCACTTATCAATAGGAACGTCGCAAGCAGGAGCAGTCGGTTTAAACATTTTCCCAATACCATATTCCATACAAAATAATTCTACCTCTTCTTGGGTTAATCGAGAAAAGGATTTTGCCAAATCCTTACGAGCACCCATTTTTACAAGAAAATATGAAGAAAGTAAGGAAATAAGAAAGAAGCCGGAACTAACCTTGAAGAGAGGAAAGGAATTGCAGAGGAAACTTGAAGAGATAATGAAAGATTGAATGTTATCTTCAGTAATAAAAGAAAATAAAACACAAAATAGAGGTTATAATTGCAAACAGTTACTCTCTGCAAAACCGCCGCCCTATGAACTACCACACATCAATCAAATCAGTTGTCAGTTTTTTAAAATTCAAAAAATTAACTGACTCCAACCCTTTAAGCCTTCAAGCTTTGAACCCTTGAAGCCTTTAGACAGTAAAACACGTGTATAAAAGTCAGAAGTCTTTGAACTCATTTCCCAAAAACCTCTGACTTGGGGGGCTGATGACGGGGGTAGCCCGAGACCAAATAAAAATGACTTTAATACATGGATGCTCAAAAGGTTAAATGGTTCAAAGGTTGAAAAGCTAGGGAGATGAAGTAAAGCAATACGAGAACAGTAAATGGTCACATCTCTGGATTGCTTCACCAACTCACCAGCCGCAAAAGTAACACGGATCCACAGAATACACTCTTTTACCCGCAGGTCAAAGGCTTCAACCCCCAAAAAGGGCAAAACCCCCACTGCAAGCATGTTCACTAGTCAAAGCATTCCTCTTTGAGCCAAGTCTCTCCCTATAAGAGTGACACATCATTAAGTGTGCGAGACATTCCAGGGCCAGCTCTGATTCCTGAAATCTCTGGTCATTCTCTTCGAGTACTTGCTTCATGCAAGTCAATTTCTTTCACACTCAACACACACATTCCTTTTGCTCATTCATCCGAATCTGAACACACTTCAGAGGAGGATCTTTAGCAAACAACAAAATCAATCTAGTGAACCTCTCTCCATGTCTTGCAAACGTGGGGGGACCCCACGACCTGCGTTAGGCAAAGTTGAACCCTTCAACCCTTTTGCCTAACCAGCCCGGCTACTATCCTTGGTCTATTATTTGTTGCATCAACAGGTTCTTATAAAAACGCAATGGATAGAACCCAAATTAACATTGTGTTATAGGTTTTGATAATAACACAATGTATAGAAACTCTATTGACCAAAACCCAGTTAAAAGACACAATGACCTGAAAACTTTAACACAATGCAAAAAAAACCCAGTAAAAATGAATTTTTTTTATTTTATTTTTATATGATAATATGGTACTCATATAAAAGATAAAAAAACACTCGTTATTATGGTGAAATTTTTTTAAAAAAAATGTCGTATGAAAAAGTTATGGACGTTTTAAATCGATGGGGGAATTGCCTTGCATGTGGAGAGAGAAAATCCATAAATATAGGATTCCCTTTATGACATTCTATTATATTCTTTTTCCTACAACTAATCTCAACCCTCCAAATCTAAGATCAATGGACTAGAATCCTTCGTACCCTTCTTATTTATGTTATCCTTTGTATTTGATCCTAACCCGTATAGATGGATATGATCAGGTGATTCTGCTGATGGCATGATGATACTTCAATGGTCGTGAGTGATCCAAATTTTCTGTTAAAAAAATAATAATAATAAAATAACTAGGTTATTATATTAGTTAAGTGGTATGGTTGAACAATAGGTTTGTATTACTTTATAATAAACTCATATAGTGAGGTTGATATTTCCAAGGCTTGTACATGCATTAATCGGTTTTTTTTTTCTTAATTGTTGAGTGTTATGTGTCTTATGTCTAAGATTTTATGCAAAACTACTATCGAGTTGGGGTCTCACTGGAAGCAGTCTCCCTATTTCTACAGGTTAAAGGTAAGGCTATCTACATCTTACCCTTCTCAGACTCTACCTTAGCTTTGCTATTAGTGGGATTTAGTGAGTATGATGATGATGAGTGAGGTTGATATTTGGATTATATTACTATACCTCCCATAAAACGATTGCCATATATTGTAACTATAGTTGTTTCATAATAAAATGCTCGTATGGATGAGTCTAACAACATGCGGTCGTTATTGAATAACCCGCTATGGTCACACATTCATATAAAGCCAATCAAACACCAAAAACCAGTTAGCACATAGGCATGGCAATAGTATGTTTGATTTAAATAATAGAAGCAGCAGCAGCGGTAGCAGCAGGCAGCAGCAGTAGCAGCAGTAGTAGTTATGTTTGATTTAAATAATAGTAGCAGTAGTAGTAATACTAATATTGTAGTAGTAGTAGTAGTAGTAATACTAATAATAATAATAATAATAATAATAATAATAATAATAATAATAATAATAATACTAGTAGTAGCAGCGGTAGCAGCAGGCAGTAGTGGTAGTAGCTGTAGGACCGGTTTTGACTCCGAAACGATTGCGAAACGAACGTATGACGTGCGGAATCCGTACACGAACGTGACCTAACACACACGATGTAATATAAACGTGATTCTATTAGAAATCTAACAAGAACAAGCACCTTAAATCACTTTCTCTCTCTAGATTCTCTCTCTAGATCTAGAGCTCTCCTAAACACAAATGAGCCAAAAGTCTAAATTCTAATACTAAAGCCCCTATTTATAGGCCAAGGGGAATTAATGAGATTTCTCATTAATTACAAAACTGTCACCTTGCCTTTTGACTAGCTATCTCTAATATTACAATATAAAGCTCGTTTTGAACTGTTTCTCGCTACGGCTCGGATTGATGAAGACGATAGACATAAATGCACTAACAGACTCCCCCTTGGATATTGCCGCAGTCAATCTCGTAGCGTCTTGTCTTTCTCTCTCTCTTTGAGTCTTCTTGAAACTTTAACACGTTTTCATCAACGTAGACTCTCTCTTGCTTGAACAAAATCCCCGTGGATCTGTCTTCAGCTTCAGCTTCTCCTTTCTGTAGACTCTTTTCTTCATCAGGCTCCCCCTTTCGTCAAGCTTTCATGCTTTTGGGATCGACACCTTGCTTTTCGTATACAAGCTCTTTCAGGATAGTTACATGACTCCTTGAATCCACGCTTCCTTTTGCGTTGAGCTCGTCTTCAAACTCGCCCTTAGACTCGGCTTTCGGGATCGTAGTCTGGTATAACATCTGCAACACTCAAACATTTATAAGTAACAACGTATTGAACATTCAATTTTCCAGAAATCGTAACCTGGCTCTATTCAACTTTCTAAATCACTCCCCCTATCAACAATCTTTACAGATTTGGCAGTGTTAAGTATCCAAAATCCCTCACAGTTAATCATCCAAGTCCAAACTAATGACCTTGGAGATATCACAAACTGTTTTTGATTTTTTATTTTTAATTCAAGTTTCAAATTAATAAACTTGTTTTATTTTCAGAAACACAATCAGCTTACTTAGATTTTGAAACTCAGCATTCAGACATCGGTTGTCGAAAATAAAGCAGAATCAAAAATCTTTTTGTATTTTTCTGAAATGTAAAGCAGTAAAGAAATATGTACAAACATATTTACAGACAATATTTTTGTTTGAGTATGCGTCAGAGGATCATATCAGTTTTTGACAAGTCACAAGTACCGTTGAGCTTAGTTACACATTAAGAATTAAACAATTCACTTAGATTGTCAATATACTGATCCACTTAAATTTTCACACAAATTTCAACTGATTCAGGATACGAATTAGGTGTTTTAAAGACTTAAACTTATTCATGTGTCCCACCTCTTGAATATACTCCCGTATCCAGATCCCAATATTCAGTCTTACAGGTGAGTATACCTAGATGATATCTGTAAGGGGTTAGATGCGAAACCGTGAGAGCTCAGGTCAGAACTTCCGTTCAGCAGAGAGATGACGGTTCGACTTTAGGTGTGTCCCCTTTAGAGGATCTTTTCTTCAACAGCAATGATTATCAATTTTATTGTTTCATCAATTTTGCTGAGGGCGACACTGTATTTCAAGCAATGCAAAAAGTATTATTCGGGGACTAGGTCAGAACTTCCATTCAGCAGAAGTCCCGGAATAATACCCAAGATATCACTAAGCATAAAGACCTAGTATCTCAGAAAGAGGGGTCCTTCAAACGAGATTTCAGGGGTTACCTATATATCCAAGTAGTGTTCCCCACGAAATAAGCAAGTTTGAATTTAGATTTATATCCCGAAAAAGTTTACTAAATGTATGAAAACCTATCGGCATATCATCAGTGAGACTGTTTAACGCTATTTAATCATTACATTTCTTTAGCATAATGTAACTATCTACTGATGTACTATCATTTCCTCTTTTTACACAAAAACTCAATTTTTGAATTTTATCATGTTTTTGACTTTTTCAAATTTTCTAATGTTTTTGGATTTTCTGACAATTTTTCTCCCCCTAAAATGCAAAATCATTTAAAGAAAATTTGACAACCAATACTGATAGCTTTGTCTCGCCATCCATTTTCTGCTTAATGTGCTCTGTTTTGCAGAAAATCTAATATAAAGTACCAACAATTACCCCCATGATTTACAACCCATTGATTTTCGACAGTTTGAAAACCGTTTTTCAATCTTGTGAAAGTAATCATGTTTGTTCCGCCGTGAGGGTTTCGGCATATTCAATCAACAAATATTTTTGTAATTTTCTATTTTTGACAAAAAATTAAAAACAAACATATTTTTGGTGTTTCAAGTTTTTAACAAACTAAAACATATTTTTGGTTTTTAATTTTTTTCAAATTTTTAGGGTTTTTGAAAATATTGTTTATTTATGTACAGAAAAACAAATAAACTCCCTGTTTCAACCAACACAGGGTCCAGCAGCCTCTTCCTCCTTTCCATGTGCCAGGCTGCTCTAGTTTTCATTTTTCTTGAGCACCTGCACATTCAACTAATTCAATTACTTGAACAATTTAGCCCAGGCCTGCTTGACCTTAGGCATTTCAACACAATAAACTTCATTCAATGCCGGAAAGTCTTTGTCATCTTTCACAAAGACCTTATCAACTTTTTCATCTTTTACAAAAGTCATCGGTTTCTTAGCACTCCATGTTTGACCTTTAGGAGTACCTCGTTTGTAAAAATGTGATTCTTTTTAAACACTTTGTTTTTGAACAACATTTGGTTTCCAAAACTGTTGGGGTTTTATCATATCAACTGATGTTTTCCAACTTTGTGTTGTTCTGAATCTGGGTGTGTGAGAATTCCAGGTCTGTCTTGAATCGAACCTATTCGGGTTAGATTTCCAATTTTGATTTGAAGCAAACTTGTTTGTATTATACCTCCAAGTTTGTTTCGAATCAAATCTGGTTGACCTTTGTTTCACATCCTCAGATTTCTATGTTTCCACATTTTCAGATTTCATTTTGTCAACATCAACAGGTTTGAGATTTGGACACTTTCATGCAAGATGTCCTTTTTGATCACATTTGAAACATGTTCTCATGGACACATCTTTGACCTGTGGTTGTTGCTTTTTCTTTTGAGCTAAGAACTCATCATTAGACTGTCTCAATTTGAGTTCTTTTTCTTCTGCTAAACTTATTCCTTGAACAAAAATCATTTTAGCCTGAAAATTTTGTGTTTCATTTTTATTCCAACGTTGTTTCTTCTTATAACCCAACCCAGCCTTCATATTTTTCTTTTTAAAACCAGGTTTGTTATAAAAAGTTTTGTAACCTTTACCAACAAGCTTTGAAATTTCAGACTTTTCAATTTCAACAATCTTGAAAACTTTGTCAACCTTTTTCTGAAATCACATTCTGAATCGAGAATACAACATCTAAGAATAATTTGTCCGATCCAATTATGGTATAAACCAATCCCTTTGAATCATCATTCAAATTCTTCTCGGATTTTGTGTTTTTCAGATATCCATCATGAAAATTACCTTCATTTTCATCCTGTGATTCAGAATTACCTGATTCAACCGACTCTTCTTTCAACACACTTTCAACGACCTTACCTACCACCTCTGAATCACTAGAATCATCAGATTTGGAATAGGTTACGTCAATGTTGTCTGACAATTGATCTACCAGGTTGAAAGCTTTTTCGACCTTTTCTTCTTCCATCTTCCGTTCTTCTTCAACATCATTCTTTGCCAGAATCTTCACCTCTTCTACCAGCCTTTTCAGCTCTTCTTCTTTCCTCCTCTTCATTTCTACCACCTTTGGCAAACTTGCTTCAAATATTTCTTGAATTTTGTTCATCAAATCAGCCTCATATCCTTTTTCAGATAACCTTCTTGTATTATAAGTGTCCTGATCTGGAAAAAGATTTGTTACTGCATCGAAATCCACCTTTGTCGGATCAACCACTGGATTACCCTGTGGATCCATGTAACATTCCAGTTCATCATTCCATCTTTTGGCTCTCCGGGCTTCTTTGAGTGGCTCATTCAATTTACTAATCTCATATCTCGCGCTATCCCTTCTCCACCAATTATCATAAGTTGCATCGGCTACAAATGCATGTCCAACATAATCTTCTTCAGGAAGAATTTGACTCCAATCATAACCTTCATCGTCATGAATAACCGCCATCGCCCTTGATTTTTCTTTTGACGATCCTTCATCGATCTGTTTCTGATTCACATTTGATGATCCACTGGTGCGATGATAAATTGCTTTCTTGTAATAATCATCTCTGAATGGATTCGTGGGTTCGTCAGTTTCCCTGTTTGTACACTCTCTCTTGAAGTGTCCTTTCTGTTTGCATTTGAAACAGGTAACTTTTGCCTTATCAAACCCCAATTTCGAATCAGCAGATCCCAAAGACGATCTTCCAGTGATCTCCATGAAGCGTTGTGCTCTCCTCATTGTGCTAGCCATGCACCATTTAATATCCATTAGCTCCATCTCCTCTGGATCGATCTGATCATAATCTTCCTTTGTCATTTTTGGATTTCCAACTTTTCCCGCGATCAGACTTTCGTACGATTCCAGAACAGATGCTAAGAACACCATTTGTTGCTTGGCAGCTTCTGCATTCAGACTTTGAGAGTTTTTCAGATCTATAGCGATATTGCAATTGACTATGTTTGGATTCGATGAGTTTGAACCAATTGAATGATAACCCGGATCTCTTGAAGAACTTTGCTGAGGTGAAATCTTTGAGCTTCCAACACTGAATGCCGTTTTTTACTTTTGATCAAACATGTTTCCTCTGTAGTATAAGTCGACATTTTGTTTATACAGCTGGCTTCCTACTTTGTTTTGTTTCCTGATTTCTAGATCATGCCCCTCAAGTTTCTCAATCAGCCAGTCTAGAGTCACCTTGCTCATATCATTGTTGTTTTTGAGAATCATGACATAGTATGACCAGTCGTCTTCATTTGGAACAGATTCTATCAACTTATCAATGATCTCTTCATTATTTTTTGACACACCAACTCTCTCCATTTCAAGTTTAAGATGACAGAATCTTTCAATCATTTGTGGAACAGTTTCACCTTTTATACAAGCAAACAAATCAAATTCTTTTATCAATAACGAACACTTGTTTTTAATAATCAGTTCACCACCAGTACATTTTCTTTCTAAAGCCTCCCATAAACCCTTTGATGTTTTCTCATGTTCAAGTAGTGAAATAATGTCTTCTCTCACTGACTGATGTAACAATGTAATCATTTTGTATTCAGCTACAACATTTTTTACATCTTTTTCTGTGAACTCTTCTTCGGTTAATAACACTCCTCCTTCTTTTGTTGGTTCTTTATATCCTTGTTTTAATTTTAACCAACTTTCAGTTGCAAAAGCTTTTACCCAACCCTCAAACCGATTTTTCCACCAGTTATAGTCTTCAACTTTCATTAATTTCGGTGGTTTCTGTTGGTTTCCATACATATTATCATATTTCAAATTTTCTGAAATCTCTTTCGAGTAATCTCTTGTTTCGGATCTTCGTTCGGATGATTCTGAAGTAAAAGCATCGTAAAACGTGTTGTAAAATTCTTCACCACTGCTCGACATCTTCAAATTGTGTCTTGAATTTGCACTTTGTATATCTTGAATCACCTTGAATCACCTGCAAACAAACAAACACTTATCAGTTTAAACACTATCAAACAACTGAATCAAACTAATGCTCGGACTGGTGAATATTTTGTGCGGACTGAGTTTGATGCGAACTGAGATTTAAGTTGTCAAACCATGCAAACTGCTATGACCCGGATCAAATTCAAACAACCTGACCCACTACGTGCAGACTGAGTTCACTCTCAATTGACCTGGTTCACAAAGACACGACCTGAACTGTTTCAAGCGATTTGACTGAACTGCTTTGAACCGTATGACTTTGATGCTATGAATCTTGACTTTCAATCCATGCAAACTGACATATCTCATGCACACACTAATCAATGCCGACAATCTAGAACAATTAATATCAATGAATTTTACTTTTTAAATTGATACACATAGGCCGACAACAAATTGATTGGGCTACACTTTAAATCTGAATCTTATTAATGCAAATAAATTCTTCGGATTGTCCAAGAGCTCACATGGCCGACAACAATTGTTTTTTACAGTCAATCTAATTGGGCCGCTAAATCCACTAAACCGACAACAATAAGTGCTAAAAGACTATGATTGGGCCGCTATTAATATGATCAAAACTAAAGTTATTGAACCGTTTGTATGTGGCCGACAAACACTTTAATGATTGATTTTAATTGGACCGATGAACGTAACAAGCCGACAAAACGTGAATGGGCTATGACAATTTACGAGAATCACATGCAAACTGGTATAATCAAAACACTTTTGCCGACAACACTATTAACAATTCAATTTGATTGGACCGAGAATCTGAATTCACATGCATTCATACATCACTACTTAATTCCTATTGGGCCGATAATACTAATCACGTGAACTGCTGAGACACTTTCAAACGGAAATAGACTCTTCACATTCAAACGAAATTAGGTGTTTTTCAAACGGAATTAAAGTTTCTCAAACGGAATTAAAGTTTTTCAAGCGAAATAAGGCACTTTCAAGCGGAATAAGGTTGTTTCAAACGAAATCAACCTGATGTCATTCGGTATCGGACCAAAAACCTTCGATTTCTCTCAAACGGCTAGGAATTAGGATTTGAAACTTGGCAGGGTTATAGATCAGGTGTTTTCGCACAACATATAAAAAAATCATGAATTTTGGACCGTAAAAACCCGTTCAATTTGACGATTTTCAGTGAAAAACGTGAAAAAGATGAAAAAGATGAAGAAATAGATGAAATCTGATGCAATTCTAGGTCGAATCTGTGCGAAATCGTGTGATAGATCAGTGCAATCGAGCTCCTGCTCTGATACCACTTGTAGGACCGGTTTTGACTCCGAAACGATTGCGAAACGAACGTATGACGTGCGGAATCCGTACACGAACGTGACCTAACACACACGATGTAATATAAACGTGATTCTATTAGAAATCTAACAAGAACAAGCACCTTGAATCACTTTCTCTCTCTAGATTCTCTCTCTAGATCTAGAGCTCTCCTAAACACAAATGAGCCAAAAGTCTAAATTCTAATACTAAAGCCCCTATTTATAGGCCAAGGGGAATTAATGAGATTTCTCATTAATTACAAAACTGTCACCTTGCCTTTTGACTAGCTATCTCTAATATTACAATATAAAGCTCGTTTTGAACTGTTTCTCGCTACGGCTCGGATTGATGAAGGCGATAGACATAAATGCACTAACAATGTGTGACGTGCGGAATCCGTACACGAACGTGACCTAAACACAAGAACGTACAAATAATATGATTCTATTGAAAGATATGACGAGTACAAGAACCTTGAATCACTTTCTCTCTCTAGATTTAGAGCTCTCTAAAACTCCAAATGAGCAAAAAGTTCTAATTCTTAAGTCTAAGGCTCTATTTATAGGCACAAGGTTATAAGGGATTTCCCCTTATTTACAAGATTGCCACCTTGCCCTTTCAACAACATATTACATCATAAAGACTAGTATTCTTTATTTTCTACTACGGTTCTGATTGACGGAGGCGATAGACACATACTGCACTAACAGTAGCGGTAGCAGCAGCAGTAGTATGTTAAATGTGTATGAGTTGGTGCTAATGTTTTCAAGCGGAATAAATATGCGGGTCTTGTTTGGATCGCAAAAAAAGAATCATCACTCATACTCAGTAAATCTCAATAATAGCAAAGCTAACGTGTATGAGTTGATGCTAATGTTTTCAAGCGGAATAAATATGCGGGTCTTGTTTGGATCGCAAAAAAGAATCATCACTCATACTCAGTAAATCTCAACAATAGCAAAGCTAACGTAGGGTCTGAGGAACGTAAGATATAGACATTCTTACCTCTACCCCGTAGGAATAGAGAAGCTGCTTCCAACGAGAACCCTGGCTCGCGCAAAAAAAGAATGATATGATAATATTTATATAGATTTTTAAATGGACGAATAATAAATTTAGTTAAATGGGAGGTAAAAAAACTAAAAATCATTTGCAAGCAAAAATAAAGACTGATGGTGATGGCGTTGAATGTGGAGCTCCTGTTGTTTTCATTTACACTTTAATCACTACACCCCTGTCACTGTGTTTTTACTCATTGCCTTTTTCAGAATACAAATGGGAAATGAATAACAAAAACCCCACACAAGTATTGCAACAATACAAAATATTATTACACTTTTTATTTAATTATTTTACATAAAAAAGGAATTAATAATAACACTAAACCTAAGATTTGCTTTCATCAAACCTAACCTTTCTCTTCTCCATTGTAATCGTTATGTAATTTATTGGGTTTTTACAGCATATGCCGGCTATATTCTATAATCATCTTCTATAATAATAATAAAAAAAAAAAAAAAAAAAACCTAACCTTTCATAGTTATGCTAATAATCAGCTCTAGTAAATAAACTTTAAAAGTTAATTATAATGACACCTACACACAAATTAAGAATGTTATGAATGATTGGATCACTCCTAAATTAGTAAAAACTAAAAAATCAGACAACAAGCTAGCTATAGTAAGCAAATTAAAGTATTATAAATTGCAATAAATGTTGTTTAAATGCACATGTACTACATCACCTAGACCAAGCACATGAGATTTACATTTTTATCTCTTCACCTTTATTATTTCACCACTCACTCCTAAATTAGTAAAAACATAGAAGATATAAGAACTGAGTATGACTCTCCCAGTTTTGACCGGTAACCCGACCCGCCCATCTATATATGCCTGTATGGTTTGGTTCACGTTTTGGTTTTGACGGTTTGAAACTTAAAAACAGATCATTTAACCTATTTTTTCAGTCACATATATGCATTACATCATTAAGTATTCTAAAACTAGCCACTTTGGTTTATTGTAATCTAAAGCCATAATTAGCCATTTAGCCCAAAATTTTGATTAAAACCGCGGCTGAACCGACGACTCTAAACACCCCTATTTCCAAGCTAAATTTGTATCACCGGATCCAAAATCTGGTCTAGTCGCGCAGACCAATTTCGCAAAGATTTCAAATTTAGGTTCAAAGTTATTAACATCTAGAGAATAGCGATATACGCATTCAAAGGTTCCGATAGTTGGTTTTTGATTCGGGTTTGGTTATTCAACAATATCACTTCCAAGTAAAATACCAATTCAGCATGAACACAAACCTAACCCTTGCTAGAAACCTTACACTTTGAGGTTCCTGTTCCTGTTCCTGTTCCACTTCTCCGGCTACCTCGTAACGGCGTTAAGTAAAACCGTAGAAGCCCGTTACTAGCACGGTGGTTCGAATCCTTCTCGGATACAAACTCATCATCTCTTTCACAGTTATTGTCACCGGTTTCAACCACGTTCCTCCAGCTTACACTGCTATTACTTCTACTTAACTTTCGGTCGAATTCACCGGTTTTACTAATCTGATTGCCCCATACCTTCACCTTCCAATTCCACCACCCGGGTTTTTTCACCAATCCTAAATCTTTTTCCCCACCAATACTATGAAACTTCAGTCTCCGAGGCCCAACATAACCAGGAGACGCTTTGGCATTCGTAGAACCCGTGTTCGGATTATCAACAACCATAGAGTTGGATCTTTCAAGACCCGCCTTTCGTCTCCTAGACGAACAATTCAAGTAATATTCCCGGGTCTGGATCGACCCACCCGGTATATTCACTTCTGCTAGTTGTGGTATTTTTCCATCTTCCAACTTTGGGAAACTCCTTCCAACCAAATACCCATCCCATGAACCCTTGACCCGGTCAACCGAAACCCGACCCGCATCAAGAGAAAACCTCGGACCAGTGTCGCAGGATCTCCGCCCGAACCCGTAATCTGCTATTTCTGAATGAGTGTCATGACAATCCGGCAATTTACTTGACAAAACGACGCCGTTTTTGTCTACACCATCTTTCTTCTTCTGTTTCTGTTTGTGTTGATGTTTATGTTTGTGTCTCCATTTTTGCCATTTTTTGGTCCAAACGGACGTTGACCAGAAGTTTGACTTCGTTGAGGGTGCATCATCAAGATGTATGTGGTCGTTTATAGACTTCAAATTGTGAACAATTGTATCAATTTTAGCTTCCATTTCCAAAATATCGTTCTCTAAATCGCTCATATTTTTTACTTCTTCTTCATTGGGTTTGTTGAGATTAATGGAGGAAGATGCAGTGGACGATTGGTCTACGAAGGAGAGACGTTCGAGGAGACAAGAAGGGCAGAACCCATGGAAGGTATCGTGGGGGTGTTGGGGACAGGAGGATGACGATGGTGATTGGGGTGGCTGTAGCGGAGGTTGTAGTGGTGGTGGTATATTAGTGACGGGATTCATAAGTTGTGAATGGGAGTGGAGAGTACACAGGGCTCATGTTAGCATCAATCAAGGGGTGGCAGTGGTAACGTGCGTACGGATAAAAGAGGTTTTGATTGCTGAAGCATGTAACGGGTAGCGTGCGAATTCAGGAATGAGAATATATTATTATTTTTTATTTTTGTTTTGATGATTTACATGAATCAATTCGAGATTTTACCGTTGGATAGTATAATAAATTAAAATTAGTTTAATATATACTAGTTTTGTCCTTTACCTCATTTTATAAGTAATAATGTTAACTATACGGATAATTCGACCATATAAAATGACTGAGTCGTCATTTTCGTTAACATAAAAAAATGAATGAAGTTAATCTAGCGGACTAAAATGGCAATGGCGAAACCTTTTTGGATCCATAGACGAAAAATGAAACATTTGGACTAAACTTCCAAAATTGTCCAAACCATAGGGACTAAAATTACATTTAACTTGTAATAATAATAACTAGTGTTAAGCACCCGCGTTGCAGGGTGGGGGCGTAAAATCATATTACAAGCGTTAGGATGGAAGCGTAAAACCATACTAATCGAATGAAGAATAAAAAACGTAAAACAAAAATTACAATTTCTAACACCAATTGAAAATTCATAAATTCATTATTTAAAATACGGTTCTCACATAGTTTAAATAAAATTCATTTAAACTTTATTTTAAATAATATGTAATAGAAAATGTTTTTTCAGATCACTCGAATATAAATACAAATTGAAATACATGATATGTTGTTAACCCATATATACAGACCTGCTACCTGGTATTATTCAATTAAAATATTTATTAAAATGAGTAAAATAAAATGTTCTATATACATTAAAAGGAAAAGAAAATAAATAAAGTTAAATAAGTGTTGAAGTCCAGATGATTTACCAAACCATTGTCTCTACTTCCTCTTTACTCTTTCATTTCACTTTGATTTCATCCTCTCCCTAAATTAGCTCCATCACCCGCCGGCCGCCATTGCATGTGTTGATAAGTCAGCAAAAACGGTGGTCAAACAACAAATTGAGGGTCAATTTTCGTCTTTCCGGCCAACTACCACCACACATATCCCTCGAGTGTAAGTAAAGCTTTTATTTATGTCCTCTGGTTAGGACAGTATTTTTCCGACAACAAATAAGCATTTTGGTGAGTGATGACCTTGTCTTGTTTGGTGGTTGATCAGAGTAGAACCATCGCATCAAGCTGCGGTGGCAACGGCGCTTCGGACGGAGCAAGCACGTTCTTCTGTAAGTGGCGGTGCCGGTGTTTTGGTGATCACTGGTGGCGGCGGCTGCGGTCTTCGGGAGAGAGAAAGCGTCAACGGTCGTTATATGACGTAGATCGGAACCCCATCTTGCCGATCCGTGGCGGTTAGTCCATCCGGTTTTCCGGCTATTGGACCAAAGGACCCATCGGCCACCGCGACCATTAATCCACTGTGTCTCTCTATAAATGAGGATGAGGGTAATTGTAACACCTCGTAAAATCACGACCAATATAATAAAGACACGTGTCATGGACTTTAAACGTGTAATGGATTGATCTGGAAGGACAAAAATTGTCAAACAATGTAAATATGTAAGTAAAAGGATCCAAAGTGTCAACATGCCATTCTTGTGCCTCTGATTGACCTCACGCGACGTTCGTATTCTTTAAGGAATAAAATATCAAACTTAGAAAGTCGATTGTGCTTAAATTGAAAAGTTTACAAAGCATAAGGGTTAAAAGTGTCAACATGTTTAAAGTTACCTCTGAGTGACCTTCTAACATTTCCAAGACTTTGTAATACTTCCTTATACTTCCATGAATATTGGATAATAAATTCGTGGAGTTTCGACGCACATAAATAATCAAAGTGTTAATTCCAAGAAATAAGGGTCAAATGCGTCAACGTTGCAATTCAAGACTTTTCGGGTGATCGTACAACTAACCGGGAGCTTAACGGAGTTAGTTTATGACCTAAGGCCCTTAAAAGTTAACTTTGGGGGTCAAAAGTGCAATAAACGAAAGTTATTTTAATTAAATATGGACCAGGGACCAAAACTGCAATTACTGAAAGTTGTTTTCCGGTCATAGGGGAGTGTCGCGGCCCGCGTAGACTCTTTTTGAGTCTTACACGGCCCGCATGAGAGTGCCAGTATCAGAAAACAATGACATCTGCATGTTCAGCCAGTTCCACCGCCTTTGCATGCCTGAATTCGATACCAGGGACTGTGCCAATGGTTTTTCATGCAATAGGGACACATGGTAATATCTGGGATCATCATAGGGACACATGCAAAGATCTTGGAGCTTCCATTTTGCTATATAAGGCCTTGTTCATTCACTTGTCATTTGCACACTTGAAATTTTGTTTCAAAACTCACTCTTTGGAGCCTCCTAGAGCTCAAGGAAGTTTTCTAAAGTTCCATATTCGTGCTAAGTACCCTTGTAAGCATTCTTAGCCCCCTAAGTTCAAGTTTTATTAGTTTAATGACCAAAAGTCAAAGCCATCGTAATTAAGCTTTGACTCAGTGATTAATCACTAATGGTCCAGCCATTGTTTGAATTGAAAGTGGCTATGAGTTGGTAATTATGTGGGTAATAAAACCTTAAAAGGACACCCACTGATTATCACTCTAACTTGGTCAATTGTCGGGTCAAACTTGTTATTAAAAAGTCAACAGAATCCATTTTTGCAAATAAATTCATAACTGATAATGTAGAAGTTATGGAACATGTTTAAACACTAAAATAACTTGGTAAATAATATAAGAACATGTTTAGGCATGTTCAACCCGACAATTCTGAGTTTAGGCTCGGTTCACAACCGAAAGTCGCAAAAGTAGACTTTTGCTTTGACTTTCAGTTCTGATGACCCGATTTCATATTAAATCTGATTCATTGCATGTTTCCGTTAAATGCTTAAATGTTGACCATTAGGCCCTTTTTTATATAAAAACGAGATGTTTGAAAATGTGAGAGGACAAAAACCTTTATTACTGATTTATAAACATTTCCTCAAAATTTGACATCAGTTCATGGTCTAAAATGAGAGTTATGCACAATATCGTAAATGAAAGCGTTTTTATTAATTAAACGGCATTTTCGACATAAATCCTATTTAAACCCAAATTTTGTCACCAAACCTCTTACCCACTGATGTAATATATTATTTAGGAATTTTTGGAAATTTTTATTTAATTTTAAACTGACCACAACATAGAGTTCTTGCATAGGCTCGGTAATTGACGATAATGCCCTTTTCGCTAATAAAATGAGTTTTACACATCCTTTACATATCAACCTTTTTCTACTGATTTTGTATAATAAATAAGTTATTTTAAACTGTAAGGGCTGGCCAAAATCTCATATTTCTTTAATCAACCCGAATATCGTCAAATACCGACTTTTATGCGATTTAGGCGCATAGTATGGTTTAAAACCATATTAGGCACCTAAGGCTTGATACGTACTGATGTTATGAATCAATTTTTATACTTTAAACAGTATGTAAAAGTTTTGAACTCAGATTTCCAAATTTGACCCTTAAAGCTTATGTTAAATGACCAAAATGCTCCTACGGTGCATAGTTTGGACATAAATGATAAATTTCACATATATGCAATATCCTACTGATATTACTCACTAAAATAAATATTTTTACTGATCATTTTAGACCAGAACCTCAGATTACTATTTAACATCTTTTATAATCTTTAAAATGACCAAAATACCCCTACGGGGCTTAAATTGATTTTGAATTTGATTTGGGCATAATGGAAGGTATCGTACTGATATCATAACACATTTTAAGCATATTAACTTAGGAAACCTGTTCATGACTCATTTGGTTACCCGTTATGCATTTTTCGCGTTCGGTACGGTTTATGTAACTAGTTTGCATAAATTAACCGAAACGGGTCAAACCTTATCATTTTTACTTCAAAATCCAGAATGTGATTAGTTTACCCATATTATACAAGTCTTCATACTTGTCAGGTCTAAATCATATCCTAATCCAGTCTTCGCTTAATCTTGCGTTTTGAACCGTACACCTTTCTTTAAAACTAACCGGTTTAAGTTATAACTTAATTAAGACCCGTTAGGAATCTAATAGGTTATTAAAACCTTCGTTCCAGATTTAGAAGACCAGTAAAAGCTACCGTACTTGCTGCTTTGTTATACGGCTAGGATTACAAATTTATATTTTAGCTCAGGTAAATACTTTTAGCTTATTTTCCCTTATACGAGCTTAGGGTATGGTATTTAATAATACCGCTTGGTCGGGTATTGAATTTTTAATCAAATAATGGTTAAATCATTGAGATAACCCGTTTAATCTGTTTTGTTTATTTTAAGCCTTTGGGGGGTTAATGACCATGTCCTGGATATCCTTGGCTCATTCATTGAAATGGCCACGACTTAAGCACGGGGTGTAGGCATACACCTGCCGGTGCGTATGTAAAATGATATACCCGCTTGTTGAGAATAACTGTTATGGGTGATTTTATGCTCATATATCCCGACTAATATTCTGAATTTGTTTGTTTTATTGTGACCAGGATACTGGATCAGGATATTGGTAACATCCTGATACAATATCCTGGTAGTAACTAATTAACCCACGTGCAGATTAAATGGTGTAAGTCTCTAACATTCAAATGGACTTCTTCTCCTCAAGACTCGGGCAAATCAGTTAGATTATGGACGTTGAAGTCGAAAGACGTGGACTATAACGTTCACAAAGGGAATATTCCATATATCCCGGATTTATAGGCTAGTTAATTAGTTTCTTTTTACTATAAATAGATTGATCGGATCAGATAAGAACACACACAATCTCTCATACACTCTTTCTCTCTAGCTGCAACACTCACAATACACTTACACTTGTATCGAAATCACATTGTAACACTTAGTCGATCCGCATCATATCCTGCACTGTATCCTGACATTTGAAGTAATAAGAAGAACAAGGCAGCTGCGATTATCAGCTCCCGAGGTTTTGTGCCGGCGATCTGGATTGATCAATGGCTTTCCTCGTATATCCCGTGTCACCCTTTACATATTTGCTCATTGTTTGATCGTAGATACAGCTCAATATTCTGAGCCGTATCCTGATAACTGTTTTAGCAAACAACTTATTTAGCATATTTTCAACACACATTCTTAGCACACTACCTCACTTAACTAATTTGATCACTTAATTGCTTCGGTAATTTTTTACCAAAACAATGTGGCGCCCACCGTGGGGTAAGTGGTGCTATTTCTACTAAAAGCTTTTGCAAAATCATTACTTGGTTTTCTCTTTTCAAAACTTTTTGCTACACTATTTTCAATGGCCTCGAGATCAAACATGAGCTCTTCCACCATGTCTGCTACCACCTCTGCAACAATTGGTTCGGTGCTTCCACCACCTCCTCCGAGAACCCAAGCCTCTTCACTGGCTCAGGATGTTATCCCTGTTCGCAATATTCAGGGATCTGCTCCTGTTTTGGCCTCTAATGAAGAAATTCTAAATTTGTTTGGTAGTGTACAGGAACAGATGAGGCAGCAGCAGGAGACCAACCAGATGCTGATGAGAGAGATACAACTCTTGAAATCCAGCTCAAGCAGGCCCGATGAGGATACTGTCACTCCCTTGCAACCCAGAGCTTTGAACTTCAGTTCTGTAGTATATACTGAGGATAACAGGGGGGATATTGTGCCTAGCCATTCCCAGAATCATACTCCTGAGATACCCTCTTCGGTCAGGGTGTCAACTGTGAGAAGCTCAGGATATGCTTCAGGATATGGCCAGAATCCTCAGACTGGTAACGTATCTAATAATAATAATACTCTTGCTACTAATGGTATTGGATCTTTGCAGGATGCAGGTATGACATCAGCATTTTCTAGGGAGCTTCAGAAATTGAAGGATATGATATCCAGTGTACCTGGGGTGGTCCAACCAATCTCAAAAGTATCCCAAGACAGCCACAGGATATCCCGGTTTGCCTATCCTATTTGTGATGCTGAAATCCCAAAAAGATTTCAGACCCCTAACATGAAGCTCTATGACGGAACTACGGATCCTAAGGAGTATATTGCCCAGTATAGGGAAAGGATGGAAATCAACCCTATCCCTCCGGATCTCAAGGAAGCATGCCTATGCAAGGGTTTTGGTTCTACCTTAATAGGATCAGCCTTAAAATGGCTCTTAAACGTTCCTCCTCACTCAATTACATCATTTGCTCATTTAGTGAATTTATTTAATAGTCAATTTTCTTGCAGTCAGAATTTTGAGAAACTAACCAGTGATCTTTACAGGATAACCCAAGGACCTCAGGAATCCTTGAGGGATTATGTGAACAAGTTTAGTCAGGAATCCTTAGATATCCCACATCTTGATGTTGCAACAGCTGTGCAGACTTTCAAGATGGGGTTGCAAAAAGATTCTCAATTTTACTAGGATCTTGTAATGAATCCCTGCAGGAATCTGGATGAAGCTCGGAACAGGGCTTTAAGATATATTCGGCTGGAGGATGACAAAAAGATGCAAGAGATGATGAATTCATCCACAACCTATGAGTCAACCAACAGGAAATCAGAATCCTCGTATAAACCATATCGTTCTAAGCCATATGGCAGAAATGACAACAAAAAAGTGAATGATGTTGAAGATGAGGATCCTGAGGAGTATCCTGATTTGTCTGAATATTGTTTTTCTGTTAATATACCTAAACTGATGTATGCTATGCAGGGTTTAGGAGACAAAGCAAGATGGCCCGGGAAGAATCAACAAAAAGTTGATTGGAAGGATAAGTCCAAATGGTGTGCCTTCAACGAGGATTTCAGACATGTTACTGAGGATTGCATTGCTCTAAGGAAAGAAATAAGCTATCTTTTGAGCAAGGGAATCTGAAGGATCTCCTAGGAAGAAAGAAGACTAAGGGTCAGGATACTGAGAAGGATCCTGAACGAGCAGCATCGCCTCCTGCGGATGCCAAGATAATTAATTTCATTTCAGGAGGACCCGACATTTGCGGGACATCATATTCTGCGGCGAAAAGGCATGTGAAGGAAGCCAAGGCAGAGAGGGGAGATAAGCCAATCAGGATGTCAACCCTCACAACTGATAAAGTGATCATGTTCGATAGTGATGACAGGGATACTGTCCAGGATCCTCACCATGATGCTTTGGTAATAACGTTATATATTGCTAACCATTTTGTGCGCAGGATTTTGGTGGATAATGGCAGCTCCGTCAACATAATCCAGCTGGAAACGTTGAAGAGGATGAATGTATCCCCGATGGATATTACTTTGAAATCCACTGTGCTTGTTGGTTTCAGTGGAGAAGCCAGGAATACCATAGAGGAGATAAAGTTGCCCGTGTATGTTGAGGGGGTCAACTCAATGCAGCGATTTTGTGTCATGGACTCCTTATCCTGCTATAATATTATATTAGGTAGGCCTTGGAACCATGATATGAAAGTTGTGCCATCAACCTATTATCAATGCATCAAGATCCCTACCCCTTGGGGAGTAGTCAAGGTGGAAAGGTTCTACAAAACAAGTCTCCATTTGAAATATTATTTTCGCAAGTACCCATATATGACAATTTTCGACCATTTGCATGTCGTGTGTATCCGTATTTACGTGATTATGTGGAACACAAATTAGCACCACGAAGCTTTCCATGTATTTTTCTTGGCTACGGTGCTCAATATAAAGGTTATACTTGCTTCGACCCAACCACATCTCGAATATATATTACACGTCACGCTCGGTTTGACGAGTACCTATTCCCCTTCCTAAAAGATACACCCATCGATAACTTTCATCAACTTCCCTTATCCACTTTTATTGAACCACAAAACCACCCTACCACCCCAATCATTCCCTTGACACCCCCTACCCCCACACGTATAAAAACTACCACTCCTTGCACTATGTGTACTGATGACCAGCCAAGAACCTTCCCAACCCATGCCACATCCACCACTCAAAATATTCCAACCCACACCACACCCACCCAAAACCCGGCCCAAACTGAACCTTCAGCCCAGGACCAAAACCCAGCCCAAACCACCCCTTTGATCCATGAACCCATCACTGAAACGCAACATGTTCAATCTTCAGCCCAAGAACCCATCCCCTCGACCCAAACAGCCCCTACTACACAACCACCTCAGCCCACTCATCTGATGCAAACCCGCTCTAAAAGTGGTATTTTTAAACCAAAACACATGGTTGATTTGGCCCATATTGAACGCCATGGTCTATTAGCGGCAGTATCTTCTACTTCCATTCCTAAAGGATTTAAGTCTGTAAGCAAACAACTGGAGTGGGTGGAAGCTATGAATAAAGAAATGGATGCTCTAAACCTGAATAAAACATGGCGCTTGTGCCTCGACCAAATAATCATAACGTAGTCGGTTCTAAATGGCTCTTTCAAATAAAGTATAATGCGGATGGAACTATTCAGCGACACAAAGCCCACCTTGTTGTACAAGGCTTTAGCCAAGTGCCTGGTCTTGATTATTTTCAAACCTTCAACCCAGTTGTTAAAGCATCCACTATTCGTATTGTGCTTTCTTTGGTCATTATTAACAAGTGGGATCTACATCAGCTTGACGTTAATAATGCCTTTCTCCATGGCAACTTAGGTGAAGAAGTCTATATGGAACAACCTCTTGGATTTATGGATCCAAGTCTCCCCACACATGTTTGTCGCTTAAACAAGGCGCTATATGGTCTCAAACAAGCCCCACGTGCTTGGTTTCATCGCCTAAGTACCTTTCTTGTTTCCAATGGGTTTGTATGCAGTCGAGCTGACACCTCTTTATTCGTCTTCAAACAAGATACATGCATCATGTACCTTCTTGTGTATGTTGATGACTTAATCCTCACTGGCAACCAAGATCAAGTCATTCGAACCTTCATTACCAAATTACATAACGAGTTCGCGATTAAAGACCTTGGCAAACTCAACTATTTTTTGGGACTTGAAGTTACTCACACTACCGATGGGCTATTTCTTAGTCAATTCAAATATGCCCAAGACATACTTCATCGAGCCGGGCTTCTTGATGCAAAACCAGCTCCTACGCCCCTTGCATCCAATACGGTCTTTTCCATCACTGGGGATCTCTATAAAGATCTAACTAATTATCGGTCACTGTTTGGTGCTCTCCAATACCTAACCATTACTAGACCTGACATCTCCGATGCGGTAAACCAAGTCAGTTAGTTCCTTCAAGCTCCTACACTTGCTCATTACCAATGTGTCAAGTGGATCCTTCGATATGTTAAGGGCATTGTTGCCTTTGGTCTTACTTTTAGTCGGCCTTCCTCCAACAGCCTTCTCGGCTACTCCGATGCTGATTGGGCTCACTGTCTTAAGACTCGAAGATCTACGTATGGCTACTCCATCTTCTTTGGGGGAAACCTTGTGTCATGGAGTGCCAAGAAACAACCCACTGTCTCCCGTTCCAGCTGTGAATCTGAATATCGGGCCATGGCTAACACTGCTGCTGGATTAATTTGGATTACACATCTGCTTCGTGAACTTCATGCTCTTCCTCCGGACCGCCCGACCCTTTTGTGTGATAATCGCAGTGCCATTTTCCTCACCCAAAATCCTGTATCACACAAACGATCTAAACATATTGAGCTTGACTATCACTTCATCCGCGAGCTCGTCTTATCTGGAAAACTTCACACTAAGTCCGTCTCGACCAAGCTTCAAGTGGCCGACATTTTTAGAAAAAGCCTATCGCGTCCACAGTTTGAGTTCTTTCGGGGATTGCTGCGCCTTGGTCAGCCACCGTCTCGCTTGAGGGGGGTATTAACCAAAGCTGATATTTTCTTATTTTTGTTGTTCTTATGTGTTAACCCTACATTCTTTGTGTACCTCTCTGTAACATTTTTATGTATATATAGTTCTATTCTCCTGCTGTATTGGTAGGTAGAATCAATTTATCACAGAAGTATATAGAGATTAATGTGAAGTATTTAACATATTTCATTAGGTTAGATTATGTTGTTTTCGCATTGCCGCTTCTTTTATGCGTCTCCTTCTAATCCCCAAATTTCCCATTCAATATTGCTATCTAGGGTTCTTAATGTGCTTGAAACATCATAATTGCTTTGTTTGGTTGTTTGGATCTAGAGTTGTCGAGGTGGATTCAGATTGAAAGAGCGAGAGATGTTTGATCTGATGCTTTATGGTTGTTATATGTGAAGTAACGAATATTCAACCGTGTGTTTCTCATTCATTAGCAAACGTATAAATAGTTACAAACACAATCTCCTATTTTAGGAGAGATATTTACAAAATCAATTACAATATACAAATAATCTATTACACCCCCGCAGTCGAAGAGAAAGGTGGACGAATGCTGAGACTGGAGCGAAAATCATCAAACAATACCCTTGGAAGTCCCTTGGTGAAAATATCAGCAACCTGATGACGCGATGGAACATGAAGCACACGAACTGAACCTCTTTGAACTTGTTCTCGAACAAAATGAATGTCTAGTTCAATGTGTTTCATGCGCTGATGTTGAATAGGATTGCCAGACAAATATACAACACTTACATTATCACAGTAGACAAGTGAGGCACGAGTGATAGGAAGATGAAGTTCCAGAAGAAGATTGCGAAGCCAACAGAGTTCAGCAACCACATTTGCAACACCGCGATACTCTGCTTCAACACTGGAACGAGAAATAGTAGATTGCCGTTTGGACGACCAAGAGATGAGATTGTCGCCCAAGTAGACATAATAGCCGGAGGTGGAACGGCGCGTGTCGGGACATCCTGCCCAATCAGCATCTGTGTAGGCAACCAGCGAAAGATGCGATGCAGGTATGAGATGAAGACCAAAATCCGAGGTACCCTGAATATAACGAATAATGCGCTTTAGAGCATTCCAATGAGCAACCCGGGGAGCATGCATGTACATACAGACTTGTTGCACAACATAGGAGATATCTGGTCTGGTGAAGGTCAAATACTGAAGAGCACCTGCCAGGCTGCGATAAGTGGAAGGATCATCATGTAAAGGACCTGAATCGACAGAGAGCTTAGATTGTGTATCAATAGGAGTCGCAACCGGTTTACATGAATCCATGGTAGCACGACTAATGATGTCCCGAGCATACGAATGTTGAGACAAAAACATGGTGTCCTTGCAGCGAGTAACCTGTATCCCCAAAAAGAATGAAAGAGGTCCCAAATCTTTAATGGCAAACTCACCTGCAAGTGTATGAACTATACGCTGACGAAGATCGTCAGTAGAGGTAGTAAGGATGATGTCATCAACGTAGATGAGCAGGTATGCGATATCAAGACCACTGTGATAGATAAACAAAGAATTGTCTGACTTGCTTTGACGAAAACCCTGTAAGGTGACAAAATCTGTGAACTGCTGGTACCAGGCGCGTGGAGCCTGTTTGAGACCATAGAGAGACTTCTTGAGTAGAAAAACGTGGTCAGGATAGTCTTGATGACGAAAACCCATTGGTTGATGCATATAGACAGTTTCTTCTAAGTTCCCATGAAGAAACGCATTTGTGACATCCAGCTGATGAATTTTGCAAGATTTTGTCAATGCCAACGAAAGAACCAGACGAATGGTAGCCGGTTTCACAACCAGGCTAAAAGTTTCCCCACAATCAATACCAGGTTCCTGTTTACGACCGTTACAAACCAGCCAAACTTTGTAGCATTCTAGAGTACCATCAGACCTGTATTTATGTTTAAACAACCACATGCAACGAATAATATTCATGTCAGGGGTGCGAGGTACAAGCTCCCAGGTCTTGTTTTTAATAAGAGCACTAAATTCATTAGCCATGGCGTTGTACCATTCTGGAATAGATAAGGCAACCTGGGGATTTTTGGGTAAGGGTATGACAGTGGAAGTGTGGAGATTAAAATGTTGCTTTGGTTTAACGATGCCGCTCATAGAGAGAGTCCGAATGGTGCGAACAGGCGGTGGTGGTGTGGGTATCGAAGGTGAGGAGGGAAAATGGGCTCGGATGTAAAGGATGGGCCGGCTGTAGAGGATGGACCGGTGGGCTTAGAAGTGGAGGGTTGAGCCGATTGAGGTTGGTGGGTAGGGGCTGTAGGGTTAGTAGGGTGGTGTTGAGTGTGGGTGGGTGGGCCGGTGAGGTGAGTAGTGGGTGAGGGATATGTTTGGGCCTGGTGGTATTGAGGTCAGATGGGTGGGTTTGGGTTTGGGCTGGCTGGCGGAGGAACGGTAGGTAGTAGGCCGAGAGAGGAGGGATTAAGTGGGCTGGACGGTTGGGCTAAAGGACTGGCGGACGGTTTGGTGTTGAGGAGATGGTCCCAAACAAGAGGATGGATGGTAGGATTTAGAAATCCATATGATGGTTGTTTTGTTGGAGATTGGATTGTGTAAGGAAAAATAATTTCTTCAAAATGAACGTGTCGAGAGATAATTAACTGGTGTGAAGTAAGATCGAGGCATTTGTATCCTCGATGATTAGAGGGATATCCCAAAAATACACATGGGTTGGAACGATAGTTAAGTTTGTGAATGTTTGTAGAAGGAGCTAGAGGATAACAAAGACACCCGAACACTCAAAGATGTTCGTATTCGGGAGTAACTTTGTAAAGACGAGAGGTGGGTGAACGAAATTATTGGGTTTTGCATGGTAAAATATTTAGTAAGTATGTGACGGTTTCAAGAGCGTGATGCCAAAAAGTGGGTGGTAAGGAAGCTTGGGCCAAAAGAGTGTGAATCATGTTGTTTATGGTTTGAATTTTTCGTTCAGCTTTTCCGTTTTGGGAAGACATGTAGGGGCATGAAAATCGAAACTGCATGCCGTTTTGGTGACAGAAATTGTAAAAAATTTGGTTTGCGTATTCTTTACCATTGTCACACTGAAATTGCTTAATTTTACGTTCAAATTGAGTGTGTATTAGGTTGTGGAATTGGATAAAAATATGAAATACTTGGGATTTAGTTGCAATGGGAAAAGTCCATAAGAAGTTAGTGAAGTCATCCAAGAAAAGGATGTAATACTTGTGGCCACCCGTACTAAGGACGGGTGATGTCCAAAGGTCACTGTGTACAATATCAAAAGGCAAGTGGGTAGAATTAACAGAATCATAAAACGGTAATCGAACACTTTTACCAAAAACACATGATTGACAAAGAGTTTTATTGAGTTTTCCATAATCAATAAAAGACGATAGTTTTAAAGATTGCAGTAAATTGTTGCCAGGGTGACCCAGTCTTTGATGCCAGCGATCTTGAGAAATAGTAGTGAAGGCTTGAGGTTGGCAAAGTTTGAGAGGAAGAGGCTCAGTGAGAGGATAAAGATCGCCCGTGCTATTGCATCGAAGTAGAGGAGCCCGCGTTTTGAGATCCTTCACAAGAAAACCAAATGGGTCAAATTCAACAGAAACCAAATTATCAATCGTAAGGCAACGAACCGAAATAAGGTTTTTAATAATATTAGGAGCGAATAGAACATTATTAAGTTTAGGGGGGAAGGTGGAGGTAAAACTTGGTTGCCTTGGGCTAAAACCGGAATGGACATACCATTACCAATGATAATGTTTTTATTAGTGCACGAATTAAAATTAGACGGGGAGTATATACCTTGCTGATTGGCTGAGTGTGCGGTGGCCCCTGTGTCCATCAGACCATGATCAGGTGGGTTCAGCGACATGGTGTAGAGAGCCTGCTCTATATCAGTGGGTGTGTAGCCGTTGAAATGAGCTTGATCAGGACGCGCACCGAGAATTCCTTGAGAATTGTTGTTTGGCCTTGAGGGATATGGGCATGGAGGTTGACTTTGTGGAGAGGCCCATGGCTGTGAAGACCCATGTAAAAGTCCTGCCCATTGAGATTGAGTCCAATTTTGAGGAAACACAATGTATGGATACTGATGAGAGGACTGACCATAACCACCGGAGCCACGACCACCACGGCCATTGGACGAGAGACCGCGACCCCGTCCCCTCCGGTTGCATCCTCTGCCGCGATCATTGGCTGAGTAGGAGGAGCCGTCACGGGTGGGAAAGCTGTGAGGCCCGAGTCGCTTGTCGTTTCTTTTTATTTTCTTCCAGGTTCAATTTGGATCTAACGTCGTTGAACGATGAAAGTGGGTCTTGGTTTTGCAACACGGTGGAGATGCCATCGTATTGTTCCGTGAGTCCCGTCAATATCTTGATGACGAGCACATGATCGGCGACAGGAGCACCAACACTTTTCAACTGATCAGCGAGATTTTTAGCATGGTCACAGTATTCGGACATAGATGAAAAATTATCAAAGGACAGATTTGCAAAACTCTTGGCCGAGGAAGATGGCACGAGTAGTCTTGTTGTCATTAAATTCACTCTCAACAGCGGTCCAAGCATCATGAGCGGTTTGACCCGGTTGTAAGATAATGTGAAGAAGGGGTGCCGAGATGGTGGCGTATATCCACTGGAGAACCACAGCTTCCAGTTGGGTCCAAAGGGTGTCAGCCGCAGCTTTGGCGACGGCCGCTGTATCGGAGGTGGCTGCAGTCGGCTTGGTGTCGGGTTGTTTGGGAGACAAGTGGTCGAGCACTTCATAAATTTGACAGTGCACTTTGAAAAGGGTTTTCCAAGTTGTGTAGTGGGTGGAGTCCTTCTCCAGGATGATGGGGACGTGGGTTTTTATGTTGGCGACGGTGAGGGCGGGGTGAAGTTTGGATTCCATAGCGAATAGAAGGGAAGAAGAATATGCAGGGAGGAAGAGCCGAAAGCTGGAGAAGAGAGGCAGCCGGCGGCGGGTAGGGTTTAGAGGGAGGATCGATATAGGTTTGATACCATGAAGTAACCAATATTCAACCGTGTGTTTTTCATTCATTAGCAAACGTATTATAAATAGTTACAAACACAATCTCCTATTTTAGGAGAGATATTTACAAAATCAATTACAATATACAAATAATCTATTAATATGCTTTGTTACGAAGGTATTTGTTTGCCTCCTTTGTTGGAGGCTTTGTAATATCCTTTATTTTCAAGGTTATTTAGAGAGATACAAACGATTATCTTCACTTTATGCTATTTGCGATTATCTGTCTAACCTTATTTTTGTGTAATAAATTAGGAAGAGGATGTTGTAGTTCTTCTTGTCATCTATCTTTAGCCAATTTTCCATCAAATGAAACCTCATATTATAGATTAAAAGTAAAAATTTTAATAGATCGCTTTGTCATTTATAAAAATCCACTAGTTGACAATTTTAACATATTATGTTTGTCAATGCATTTAATTGTTTTACCGGCAAATGATGAAAATATAATTTAACCTTGAAAGTATTTAAAGAAAGCCCACGCTTTAGCAATTGGCTTGTGAAGCCATTATAGTTTGAACCAACATTTTTATGGGACAATGACCCGAACTCCAAGCATCTCATTCTCTTACAAGTACCATTTTGCATTCTAACCCCTTTTTTGATTTGTTATCTTCTTAGGATTTTATTACATATAATTTGTTTTAATAGAAGGTTGATTTGAGCAAACTAGAGATGGTTGTTTAAGTCAGCAGAAGGTTGTACGTACATGTATTGGGTTTGATATTATTTACTTTGTTTAAAACTGAAAGGTTAGAAGACACACATCAAGTGTTTGATGAAATGCTTCAACAATAATAACTTTTATTACCCATGTTTTTCTATAATATAAGGCTATGCGGTATGGTGACCATCCTTCCTTGGAGGATGATCCGCTATGTAGACGTCACATCATAGTCCTATTGAGGATGATCCAACACACTAAAACACTGGAAATGTAAGGATAATCCTACCTCACAAGTTTACTTTTTTTTTAATTCATCTACTTTTCTTAACATTTATCATATAAACACTAAACTTGTTACAAAATCAAAAACTACAAAACCTTTGTACCCATAAATGTTTGGTGGTGAAATAGAAGGACCATTCTGTAAATACCTCTAAATTAAATAAACGAAGCTTCAAGAACCTGCAATCGACCATTCTGTACAACTTTTTTTCTTCATATATCCCTATCTTGGTTCTCACTTCAAATCTCCATATTCTCAACAACAAAATTTCGAAATCGAAGTCGTTAAATTCAGAAATCCTCATCACTTCATGTCAATTTCTTCCAGTTTTCCAATCATCTGCTCGATTTTTTCTCCACTTTAGGTAACTTTTAACTTCGTTCAGTCGGTTATTGTTTCATACTCGCGTTTTTCTCGCATAATTGACTGTAATTGATGTGTTGCATACTTATTTTGGGGGTTGGAAGTATTTTTTTTTTCTTTCCAAATGGTCCAAATCACAAACGGTCAAATTGGGTTTTTGTCTTTTAGCGACCGTCGCCAACGTCCGGAATAGGACGCTGACCCGGGGGGGGGGGGGGGGGGGGGGTGTGCGGATCGGCGCCGATCCAGGACGCAAGAGGGACGGTCCCCATACCGTCTAGCCTAAGTGGATCTTTAGTTGTTCAATACTTGAATCTCATGATTTTGGTGCAAGATGTGACGCTTAAGGGTTTGGATGTTTGTTGAAATATGTATTTTCTTAGTATTATTTATGTCAAATGATACTTTGCCTAATAATCATGTCTAAAGATTTGTGTCAAACATTTATTTTTTTGTAATTTTAGATTTTTCCAGCCAGGGGTTTTTTTTTTCGTGAATCTGAGTCATTTCCATCACGTTTTTGTTTTATGATTTTCTTGGTTTTGGTCACCGATTGCTTACTACTTGCGTTCGCAACGTGGGTTTTGCCCCCACTTTCTGAAAAACATAAAAAAAGATCACTTATGCCGGGTCACGGTATAAGATTGCGTTTGTTTTTTGTTATGTTTTACGTCACGTGACGATAAAAATTCATATTTGCTTACTACTTTCTATTCAACGGATTAATGTGTAAAATTTGAAAATGTAAGATAGTTAATTTGACGTAGTTTTAACAACACCTAACAATAGCCTTTTTAAAATTTTTTTTGGGCCATGGATAAAATAGAAGATAGTGATGCATGACTAAATCTATAACTTTATAAGTATGAAATCCATTGTTAGATCTGAGAGCGTGTGTTGGTGTATGTATTGATAAAACAATTTAGAAATTAATCAAACACTAATAGTAAACACATCAATTCAACACATAATTGGATTTGGAAAATGATTGTCAAAAGATTCAATATACTCAATGATTTAAGTACAATAACTCCTCTCACGAGTTGCACTATTTCTCTTACTTCTTATGTTTTTCTCTATCTAAAACAAAGGATATTCGGTTGTAGAGTTAACTATTACATTAGTGTACAGTTTTATTTATAAGATGAGCGAACTGTCGGTGACGTCACCGTCAAAGTGACCCTAAAAAACCTATTAAATGATGTAACTTCCTTCAGTTTGCAAAACTGCTGAACAGTTGTAAAAACTACTGTTTTTTTAATACTGTACAAGGAAAACAGTTGATTCCAAACTGCTAGAAAGATTCCAGCACTTTTAGGGATTTTCTAATGGCACACCCCATGTCTATCTGCACACTTTTTTCAATTCAATAAGCATCGTATAGGCCTATACGATGCGTATTGAAATAAATTAAAAGACATGGCAGACTGACAGGTGCAGGTTATGTCTGACGACGGGCTTTATACGCATCGTATAGGCCTATACGATGCGTATCAAGGCACTGATTTTTTGAAGTTTATTTTTTGATGTGTTGTGTCGAATGCGAACCCGAGAAACAAAAGGGATTTCGAGCAGTTGGTCGATGACATGATAGATAAAGATCTTGACACGATCTTGACATAACTGAGGACTAGCTAGGACTAGACCCCTGTGTCGTATGACTGTAATAAAACAGAAGCTATAAACGCGGGGATGGGTACAGAACCCAACATGTCTTCCTGAATCTGGATCTGAAAGTTAACTTTGACTTATAAAACCCACTAGCAAAATAAGCGCTTTTATCATGTTAGGGAGAATGTTCTCGAAATTGAAGGAAAAAGAAAAATGGTTGCTGATGTTTTTCAGTATTCGGATTTTGTTGGTTTGTTTCCAGCTAGGGTTTAGAATGGTTGAAGGAATGTTGGTTTTTCAGTATTCGGATTTTGTTGGTTTTTTTCTTTCCTTTTCATGAGGTAAAACTGGTTTCAAGTTAAATCGTCGATCAATGTATGTTGGTTAATTCAAATGACCTAGAAAACACAAAAACTTATGAATGCACGCAACGAATTTGACAACTATGACAGCTTATTAAAAGTACAAATCATATCCAATCATTTCCTGGTCAAATCAAACAATGAAAGTTATCAACACATCTGCTCCCTGAATCTGAATCCCAGATTGTCTAAAGAAGCGCTTTTATCATGTGACATATGGTAACAACTACCAAGGGGATATTCAGATCTTTCATGGAGTCACATATCCGACAATAGGGCCCACAGAACTTATGCCCACCCGAGACCGACCTCTGGATTACACGTGTTGAATGATCGAGAGAAACTTCTTCGAGCTAACTACCGATATTTCATCCTTCTTATCTTGCTATTAAACGATGTTGTTCTCCATAACGACGATACGCTTGTTGACTGTCACATGAATAAGCCAACGCATATTCTTGTTTGAGAGTAGAAGGGTCGCATTATGCTTATCAAACCAGGCTGCCACACAAGACTATGTTGTTCCAAGATCATTTCCATAGATTCCGTCCGGTTTCAAAGACGGTTGAGGATTACGAGTGTTCTAGACTCGTTCAAGGCATGCTTGTTTGTGAGATTTACAGAAATAAGGATGCATTCCACGGTAAATGATGCAACTGGTGAAACCGAAGCTCTTATTTCGGTTGAAGGAATGTTTGTTTTTCAGTTGAATAACAAACTGCGGAGAACTTGTTTGTCTCGGGTTCTTCTGCTAGTGGTTCGGAATGTTTCGGATCATCACTTCTGCGGAGAACTTGTTTGCACAGTGGGAAAAAAGACCAGCACCCCTGTGTGAGCATTGGAAGCCCGACAAACAGTCTTGCAATTACATCTTCAATCGAGACCGCATTATTAATTATAATGAAACAATGAAGATTGAATGTGCAAACCACAACCGTTTTGTACAACGGAAACGGTGGCTATGGGAAATACAAACCCGACACGAACCACAATGGACTCAGACTCATACTACTCTAATATGACACATGATAAAAACGCTTCTTTAGACTGCCACACCCCAACTGATGGCGGAAACATCGGGGTGAGGCACTGAGCGAAACAGATTGTCCAAGAGAATCCACAACACTATTAGTGACAATATAATTAACATTCATGTCCCATATCATACCATAAACTTATAAAGCACAAATAGTTATTACAGATATTGTTCTCAAAGACAAAAATTATTCCGACAACTCATAAATTATTTGTGGGTTTCTAGACCACCTAAACTCGATTCATCACAGCTAGCAAGCATCCTAAACACCTGTCACATACATTAAAATAAAGTCAATACACATAGTGTAAATGTGAGCATACAAGTTTAATAGCATAATAGTAGCGAAAGCGATTTACGCATAACCAGCATGTAACATGTAGAAATGTGAAGCAAGTAAGCTATCGACAATGAAATATGCACAGACATGACTGCGAGTTGTAGAATGCGCAACACATATCACCACTATAACACGTGAAGTAAAGCCCTTAACAACCCCTGTCCACGACAGGTGCTGAGTCCAAACTATAGTACTGTCGTTGCTAAGGTGTCAGGAAACAATCACTGTGTAAACATAACATACAAGCATTCATCGTAACACGTATAACATGCGAGAGTGGTTAGCGTATAAAAGTAGTTGTGTTGTGTGTCGATGTGATTTGATATAAGTAACGTATGTAACACCCAAAAGTGCGTTAGGCAAAAAGGGATCGAGTGTACTCACAGAGCGTGTTTAGTAAATAAACACTTCCTTGGATTGAAGGGAGCGCTTGAAGGTTAGCCTGATCAGAGGACGATAGTGTAAGCGTTGAACAGTGCGTTAGAGAGATGAGTAAGCGGATGGTGACTCGATCGGATGACCGCCCGGACAGATGGTCATCAAGACGGATGACCATTCGGTCGGATGGTCGTTCGACGGAGTGAGTGTGTTTATGAAAAGTTTGAACTTTGAAGTTTTTGTTGTAGCATTTTGAAAAGTGTGAAGTGTCTCTAATTGTCAAGTCATCCGGTCAGATGGTCATCCGGTCGGATGATCATCCGGACGGGTGGCCGTTCGATCGGATGGTGATTCGTTTGAAAGCTGGTATTCTTTGAATTTTTGAAAATTGTTTAAGTGTTGAAATCCAACAATTACTTGGTCGAATAGCCGTTCGATCAGATGGTTGTCCGATCGGATGGCTATTCGATCGAGCAACTGTTTTGGGTTGAAAACTTTGTAAAATTAATTAAGTTAAAAGTTTTACGGTTTAACCGAGACGGCGTGACGACGTGTCAAACAACGGAAACAACACCAAGTTTAGCCCAGCCGATTGGGTGGGAACCACCCCATTCGATCGGGCTCAACTGTTCAAGATGAAGTTTCATGTTCAACCCGTGAATCGGTCGTCTCTTCGGTAGAAATCCATTCTCAGCCCGGTTCTCTACCAGTGAATGAGTAGTACACCCGAACGAGCCTGGATTCCACCGATTTCGAGTGAAAGTGAAGAATGTTTGAAGAAAAGTTTGAAACACTTTGAAAATGTTTAGATTTAGTCGAAATCAATGTAAAATCATGTAGAAATCCATTAGATTCGGACCGTTCTTGCTGAGATGAGGTCACACTCCGATGTTCATATGAACCCGTGATGACGTCACCCTAGAACAGCCCCAAATCAGGCGATTTCATGGTTAAAATGTAAGATTTGACGGTGAAAATGATGAGAAAGTATGTAATGAAGATGGAAGTACAAGATTTAGAGTGAAAACTTACAAGAATCGCGAGAAATCGAGAGAAAAGGGCTTGGGAGTGCACTGGTCGAACGGAGCTGTTACATCAATAAACAGTTGATGTAACAGGAGGGGTATTATAGGGGTAGAGGAGAAAGACGGTGTAGAGTGATTGGGTCGGACAGCTGTCCGATCGGATGGCCATCCGATCGGATGGTCATCCGGTCAGATGTCCATTCGATCGAATGGTCGTTCGGTCGGACGGCGCATGTGAGTTAGTTTTTCGACTTTCATTTCATGCGTTGTGCGTTGCGTTGCGTTTAAGCGAGTTGCCAGTAAGCGACGCGATAGTATTACACATTAGTTACACAAATAACATAATCAACCTAACAATCATAAAGTAAACTTGTGTTTCGAGTTGCGATGCGATGCGATAGAGTTGCGATTGCGTTTTCGAATGTCATTCCAAAATATATATTAAGCACACACAAGTAAAGCACATAATAGCACACACACGTAAAACAATATCCATAACTGCGTTTCATTTTGCGATGCGGTAGCGATGTGATAGCGTTTAGTAGAATAGCGTTTAGTTGCGTTTATCACCTTGTTACTTCACATATTAACAAATCGTAGCTTAAAATATCGTTAATTAACACATATCGATTATCGAGGTTCGAGAGTACAAGGCAATATTTAAGCAAGAAATGTCAGATCTGAATGTCAACCTGACGTTGACCTTGATTTTGACTTTGACTTCGAAAAGTCGGGTTGTTACAGCCTCCCCTACTTTAGGGAATTTCGTCCCGAAATTAAGGCGCATACGAACTCGGCGCTGTGTTTGCCTTCCCAGCGAACCTTCACTATAAGAATGTGTGAGCGTCGGAGTTTCTTGGTCTCTTGGTCCATGATCTTAACTGGCTTTTCCACGAAGTTTAATATTTCGTCCACTTGTAAATCCTCAAGAGGGACATGTAAATTCTGGTCAGCTAGACACTTTTTGAGGTTCGAAACGTGGAAAGTCGGATGTACGTTGTTGAGTTCCTCCGGTAATTCGAGTCGGTAGGCCACTTTGCCAATTCTTTCCAGAATCTTAAAGGGTCCAACGTATCGAGGCACTAGCTTTCCTTTCTTGCCGAATTGGACCACCCCCTTCCAAGGTGCAACCTTTAGGAGTACGTGATCACCAACGTCAAATTCAAGGGGTTTGCGGCGTAACTCTTTTGACGACTCCGAGCTTTCAAGAGATTGTCTCGTATCTGGATGATCTTGTCAGTCGTTTCTTGCAATAACTCAGGACCGGTAATTTGCGCATCTCCGATCTCGTGCCATACAATAGGCGATCGACGTTTTCTTCCATATAATGCCTCAAATGGTGCCATCTGAATGCTAGAGAGATAACTATTGTTGTATGAGAATTCGACTAAAGGTAAATGAGAATCCCAATTACCACCGAAATCTATAACATACGAGCGAAGCATGTCTTCAAGGGTGCGAATCGTGCGTTCAGTCTGACCGTCGGTCTGGGGATGGAAAGCAGTACTAAGATTGAGAGTAGTACCGAGAGCAGATTGAAAAGTTTCCCAGAAGCGTGAAATGAATCGACCATCGAGATCAGAGATGATGTCACGAGGTGTCCCATGTCGACAAATGACTACGTCGGTATAGATTCGTGCTAATCGTTCAACCTTGTAGTCTTCCCGTATCGGCAAAAAATGGGCGGATTTAGTAAGACGATCAACGATAACCCAGATGCTATCGTGACCTGATGGTGTGCGCAGAAGTTTCGTTATGAAGTCCATGGCTATACTCTCCTATTTTCACATAGGAATCTCGGGTTGTTCGAGTAAGCCATAGGGTCGTTGATGTTCAGCCTTGACCTTGGAATAAGTCAGGCATTTCGAAACATAGTTAGCTATATCCTTCTTCATTCCAGGCCCCCAATACCGAAGACGAAGGTCATGGTACATTTTGTCGGCACCGGGATAAATGGAATATCTAGATTTGTGGGCTTCGTCTAGCAAAATCTCTCGGAGATTATTGCGATTGGGAATCCAAATTCGATTGAGATAGTGAAATATGCCGTTGGGCAAATTCACAAGTTGGTTTTCGGATCCAATAATGTGTTCTTCCTTCAAGGTGCGTTCGACGAACGAGGCATGTTGAGCATTGCGAATAAGAGCTTCGAGTTTGTGTTGGGCTTGAATATTACGAACGCTATGCAAATAGCTTCGTCGACTAAGAGCGTTGGCAACGGCATTTCCTTTGCCAGGGTGGTAACGAATCTCACAGTCGTAATCGTTGAGAAGTTCAACCCATCGGCGTTGGCGCATATTTAGTTCCTTCTGGTTCAAGATGTGTTGTAGGCTCTTATGGTCGGTAAAGACCGTACACTTGGTACCGTAAAGGTAGTGTCGCCAAATCTTTAATGCAAAAACAACTGCACTAAGCTCGAGATCATGGGTTGTATAGTTCTTCTCGTGTATCTTGAGCTGACGAGAGGCGTACGTGATAACCTTGTCCCGTTGCATAAGGACACAACCAAGACCGAGGTAAGAGGCATCACAGTAGACTACAAATTCATCGTTTCCGTCGGGTAGCGTGAGTTCAGGAGCGTTGCAAAGCATACGCTTGAGAGTTTGAAAGGCTTCCTCTTGTTCGGTTCCCCAAACAAAAGGTTTGTCCTTATGTGTCAGAGAAGTGAGAGGAACAATGATTTTCGAGAAATCAGCGATGACCCGATGGTAGTAACCCGCCAATCCAAGAAAAGAACGAACTTCGGACGGGTTTTTCGGCGTAATCCAACTCTTAACTGCTTCGATCTTCGCGGGGTCGACGTGAATACCTTGACTATTGACAATGTGACCGAGAAATTGAACCTCCTCAAGCCAAAATTCACACTTGGAGAACTTGGCATAGAGGCGATTTCCTTGGACTAGTTCAAGAACCAAACGGAGATGTTGCGCGTGTTCGGCTTTTGATTTCGGATAGAACAGGATATCATTGATAAACACGATGACGAAACAGTCGAGAAAGGGTTTACATACGCGATTCATCAAATCCATAAAGACTGCGGGGGCGTTGGTAAGACCAAATGGCATAACAACAAATTCATAGTGGCCGTAGCGAATGCGAAAAGCGGTTTTAGGTATGTCTTCCTCCTGAATTCGTAACTGATGATAGCCAGATCGTAGATCGATTTTATAAAAACACGTTGCGCCTTGCAATTGATCGAACAAATCATCGATTCGGGGTAGGGGATAGCGATTCTTGATAGTAAGCTTATTGAGTTCCCTATAATCGATGCACATTCGGAACGATCCATCCTTCTTTTTAACAAAAAGGACAGGTGCGCCCCATGGAGATGTGCTAGGGCGTATGAAGCCTTTATCAAGCAATTCCTGGAGTTGACTGGAGAGTTCGCGCATTTCGGATGGAGTGAGGCGATAAGGCGCTTTAACGACAGGGTTAGCTCCAGGAATGAGGTCAATACGAAAATCGATATCACGAGATGGCGGTTAACCAGGTAAATCGTCAGGAAAGACATGAGGAAAATCACGAACCACGAGCACCTTTTCCATTGCCTTCTCTTTCTTTTCCTTCTCCGCTACTATGATGTGTGCCAAGAGAGCCTTGTATTCCTTGCGGAGATACTTGCTTGCCTGGACGCACGACATGAGTTTTAGCTCCTTCGAAGATACTTCGCCATAGATACACAATTGATCACCGTTTGAAAGAGAGAAATGGATCATATTTTCGAAACAAACAACTTCAACACGATTTTCACGAAGAAAATCCATGCCAACTATGATGTCAAAACTACCAAGCTGCATCGGGATAAGGTCGATCAGGAAAACGTGATTGTTGAGCTCAAGAGTACAATCACGTAGAATGGAACTAACAGTGACGGTTCTTACAGTGGTAATTTCTACGTTGAACGTCGTTGGGAGGTTGGCGCGTTTACGGTTTAGGAGCTTTTCTAATTCAAACGATACAAAACAGTTATCAGCTCCAGTATCAAATAAACACGAAGCATAAATACCATTTACGAGAAACGTACCATTGACAACGTTGTTGTCAGCTTGGGCCTGGCGAGCATTGATATTGAAAGCTCATCCACGGGCTGCTTGCTGAGCTGGCTGCTGCTGCTGTTGTTGATGTTGTTGATGCGCTAGTTGCTGCTGTGGCTCTTGCTTCACCACTCGGTTTGGGCAGACGCTTGCGAAGTGGTTAGGATCACCACATGCATAGCAGGCTCTTACATGAGCAGCGGGAGCAGGAGCTGCTTGTTGACCCTGAGGAGCGGGAAGAGGAGCTGGCAGTGCATGAGGAGCTTGAACAGCTTGAACTTGTGCTTACTGACGAGGACCAGTGCGACAATTCGTGGTAAAATGTCCGTAGATGTTGCAGTGGACACAAAAGCGGCAAGCGTTCCCAATTGGATGGTGGTAAGTACAAGTCGGGCAAAGAGGGTGAGGACCAGTGTACGCACATTTTGCGGGTGGTGTGTTGGTCACGGGTGAAGCGACTTGGCGATTCTGGTTCTGAGGTTGCGCAGAGATAGCATTGAGGGGAGCGGCAGTGACAGCACAGTTCTTGTTGTTGTTATTGCTCTTGCGCTTGCAGCGTGAAGACTTCGAAGCTTGAAGTGTGGCGGTTTCAGCAGTGGGAGTAGCAGTTGCTTGATGGAGACTTTTGGTGGAGTTCTTAATGTAACAAGCCCGAACTCGCTTGTCATTAATCTCGGCAGCGAGCTAGAAGGTCTCCTCAATGGTAGTAGTCTTGGCTGCTTGGACAAAATCGGCAACACAATCGGGTAAAGCGCAAATGTATTTCTTGATTGTGATGTCGGGGGTTGAGACTTGGCCAGGGCAGATGATGCTGAGCTGTTTAAAGTGAGCAGTAAGACCAGCATTGTCGCCACCTTCTTGCTTGATATGCCAAAACTCGTCTTCCAGCTTCTGGAGTTCACGTGGGGGACATAATTCTTTCATCATGACTTCCTACAATTCCTCCCAAGAGAGACCATAGGCTGCGTCGTTCCCACGCCTGTTGCGCTCTGCTGTCCACCATTCTAGTGCCCTAGACTGGAAGACTCTAGTAGCGTTAACAGTGCAGATGTTATCTAGACATCCGCTTTGATGAAGGGTGACTTCAATCGAGTCAAACCATTGAAACATTGCGCTCGGCCCATCTTCCCCAGTGAAGTCTTTGGGTCCACAAGCTTTAAATTGCTTGAAGCTAAAAGTAGCTCGGGGTGAGTTGCTCTTTGATTCCTCAGAGGACTTACTGGCGACCTCATTGATTTCGCTGACGATTTGCGGAATGACCTTGGCAATTTCCTTGGCGGCTAGCAATGCGATGCGTTTGTCAGCGTGGTTGCGGCGGGTAGCGCGAGAAGTATGAGATCCGAATGACGACATTGTCTGCAACAGACATCGTCACAGGATTTAGACGCGATTCACTTGACGTCGCCATACAGTGTTTGACCAACATACTTATAAAGCTCATGAACACGTTAACGCATAGGCATATAACCACATTGGCTCATAATCACATAGGCACATAAGCACATAAGCATGTAAGCACAGAAGCACCTAAGCACGTAGAGCACAGAAGCACATATTCAACTATATTTTGCACATATTTACCTACATATTTTTCACGTATTCACCTATTATTCAAGTTCGCAAGCGCGTTCGAGAGTAGCGAATGTGAGTATCACGGCGTATGGTTCGCACACTTCCGTAAATGCGATGAGAGATGGCGAGTAGTATAGCATGCTGCGATTTGTTAGCCTTTTGAGCTATAAATAGTTGTGCGTGTCGTGCACGCTTAATAAAGCGATGAGCGAAAAGCGTGAAGTTTCCAAAATTGAAATACATAAACATTTAAAATCACATAAAACACATAAAGTTTATAAAATCAGCGATTGCGAGCTTAGAATCGAAAATAGAGAGTCTGGGTTTTATCGAAACATGCCTCAACACCCAAAGTGATTTAACTATTCACAAGGACTCCGAGTACACGCGTTGGCCTAACGGACTATGCTCTCACCTCAATCCGGGAGAACGGCACGCATCCTTTCGACTTCTACGTGACCCTAGTCGTTGGAACCCATCGAGACTTCAGTGAAAGTTTTGTAAAATCAAAAATATAGAGCGGAATAAGTCATTAAGGTGCGGGTTTCCCCCTAACTTAACAACTTTATTCCTGGTTGTGTGACAAAATCACGAGATAGATAGGGAGAATTTCGTCGAGGTATGGATTTCACACCTGACTCAACGCAAATTCTCGTGTTTAATAGTAAAAATGTGTGTCGAGTGAGTGACTCTATCTAGAGTTTACGGTTTTCAGACCTAATCTCGACCAAATCACTCGATTGTAGTATGCGAGTATTTCCGAAAATGTGTGTGTCGTCAGCTTTAGGAAAGGCTGAGTAGTTGCGCGAAGCGGTAGTATGCAGTGTTCGCGTAAAGTTGTGAGTTTAGCGAGTACAAGTGAGAGTATAGAGAGTAAGCTCGTGCAAAAACCTTACCGGGTTCGCACAAGGCGGTTTGTTGGTACTTAGACTATAGACTAGGTCAACTTTAAAACGTCGACCCGGACTAGGTCTAGTCTTGCCTAATTCCCTATAGTTATGGCTCTGATACCAATTTGTCACACCCCAACCGATGGCGGAAACATCGGGGTGAGGCACTGAGCGAAACAGATTGTCCAAGAGAATCCACAACACTATTAGTGACAATATAATTAACATTCATGTCCCATACCATAAACTTATAAAGCAAAAATAGTTAATAAAGATATTTTTCTCAAAGACAAAAATTGTTCCGACAACTCATAAATTATTCGTGGATTTCTAGACCACCTAAACTCGTTCATCACAGCTAGCAAGCATCCTAAACACCTGTCACATACGTTAAAATAAAGTCAATACACATAGTGTAAAGGTGAGCATACAAGTTTAATAGCATAATAGTAGCGAAAGCGATTTACGCATAACCAGCATGTAACACGTAGAAATGTGAAGCAAGTAAGCTATCGACAATGAAATATGCACAGACATGCCTGCGAGTTGTAGAATGTGCAACACATATCACCACTGTGACACATGAAGTAAAGCCCTTAACAACCCCTGTCCACGACAGGTGCTGAGTCCAAACTATAGTACTATCGTTGCTAAGGTGTCAGGCAACAATCACTGTGTAAACATAACATACAAGCATTCATCGAGTAACACGTATAACATGCGAGAGTGGTTAGCGTATAAAAGTAGTTGCGTTGTGTGTCGATGTGATTTGATATAAATAACGTATGTAACACCCAAAAGTGCGTTAAGCAAAAAGGGATCGGGTATACTCACATAGCGTGTTTAGTAAATAAACACTTCCTTGGATTGAAGGGAGCGTTTGAAGGTTAGCCTGATCAGAGGACAATAGTGTAAGCGTTGAGCAGTGCGTTAAACAGTGCGTTGGAGAGATGAGTGAGCAGACGGTGATCCGATCGGATGACCGTCCGGACGGATGGTCATCCGGGCGGATGACCATTCGGTCGGATGGTCGTTCGACAGAGTGAGTGTGTTTGTGAAATGATTGAACTTTGAAGTTTTCGTTTTAGTATTTTGAAAAGTGTGAAGTGTCTCTAATTGTCAAGTCATCTGGTCGGATGGTCATCCGGACGGATGGCCGTTCGATCGGATGGTGATTCACTTGAAAGTTGGTATTCTTTGAAGTTTTGAAAATTGTTTAAGTGTTGAAATTCACCAGTTACTTGGTCGAATAGTCGTTCGATCGGATGGTCGTCCGATCAGATGGCTATTCGATCGAGCAACTGTTTTGGGTTGAAAACTTTGTAAAATTAGTTAAGTTAAAAGTTTTATGGTTTAACCGAGACGACGTGACGACGTGTCAAACAACGGAAACAACACCAAGTTTAGCTCAGCCAATAGGGTGGGAACCACCCCGTTTGATCGGGGTTAACTGTTCAAGATGAAGTTTCATGTACAACCCGTGAATCGGTCGTCTCTTCGGTAGAAATCCATTCTCAGCCCGGTTCTCTACCAGTTAATGAGTAGTACACCCGAACGAGCCTGGATTCCACCGATTTCGAGTGAAAGTGAAGAATGTTTGATGAAAAGTTTGAAACACTTTGAAAATGTTTAGATTTGGTCAAAATCATTGTAAAATCATGTAGAAATCCGTTATATTCGAACCGTTCTTGCTGAGATGAGGTCACACTCCGGTGTTCATATGAACCCGTGATGACGTCACCCTAGAACAACCCCAAATCAGGCGATTTCATGGTTAAAATGTAAGATTTGATGGTGAAAATGATGAGAAAGTGTGTAATTGTCACACCCCCAATATCCACACGCGGAGTATCACCGCCTGGAGGCGTGACTGACTAGGATCAAGCCACCAATCATATTGAACATTGTAAGTAATAAGTAAAATTCAATCCAACAATACGAAAGGTGTTCAAAACAAAACATAGTTAAGTGTTTAGCGGAAGCATAAATGTGAAAACCCAACATAAGTATTAAGTTCGAAATGTTATAATGTTTTTAACATGGCACCCATTATCCATGTCCCACAACGACCGCGCCTCCCTGTGCAAGCTCCATGAGTACCTATCGACCTGCAAGGCATGTAACAACGAGTCAACAACAAAGTTGAGCGAGTTCACAGTTGATTGTTCAGTTATTGAGTTCGTATCAGAAATCGTAAGTTTGTTTCAGAATCATGTGTTACCCAGTATCCTTGTTTCCCAAACCTTTACGATATTTAGTGGGGGCTTCCCATGTTGTATATTACTAGACTAGTGGTATCTATAGGTGTCCTTCCCAATCCGAGGACAGTGATAAGTATGAGATTACGTAGGTTTTACGTAAGTGCCCTTCCCAATCCGAGGACAGTGGTACGTAGCGAGTACGTAGATTTAGCGCTGGCGTCCTTCCCAATCCGAGGACGGTGGTACGTAGCGAGTACGTAGGTTTAGCGCTGGCGTCCTTCCTAATCCGAGGACGGTGGTATGTAGCGAGTACGTAGGTTTAGCGCTGGCGTCCTTCCCAATCCGAGGACGGTGGTACGTAGCAAGTACGTAGGTTTAGCGCTGGCGTCCTTCCCAATCCGAGGACGGTGGTAAGTAGTCTAGTAGTGGTATATGTACAAGTTCTGTCGTAGTTATTCAATCCCATTCCTAACCCACCGGGAATCCAATGCCTTAGAAGTGTGAACTCACATTGGTTTGCTCGGTTTGATTAATTACTTGGTTCCAATTAATCAGTCAAGGCCTATGGTATGCACGTATACACAATCAGTTGACCTTCACAAAGTTCGACTAACAGTCAAGATCATCACGTACATGCAGGTAACAACTAACGCTAATGCATAGCATTTATCAGTTATACAAGCTCATGTAACCATGCTTTACAATTAACAGTTACTTGTACTATCCTTATCAGTTAACATAATCTTCACTAACCTAGTTAACTACTAACAGAATTAACCGAGTTACTGTGCTTGATAAACAACTTGATGAAACATACTTGTTTCGTCGTGAACCCCTTCGGCGAAACCCACCCGTTTCGTCGTGATTACCCTCGGCGAAACTCACCCGTTTCGTCGACCTTGGCGTTTCGTCCATTAGGTCAGTTATGCCGTGTAACTGATGATTACCCAGAAACCCTAACAATCATTCTCAGCCGTTACATACTATCATCGATTATGCAGTCATCATACAACACAGAAATCATTGAACATAATACATTTAGCCCGTGTCTTATACATAACAGTTTGCTAACATTCCTTCGATCCACACAATCATTACATATAATCGAGATTCACTTAGGTCTACTAGTTCTTTGTTATCAGAAATCATCATATGTTTATGATCTAATCAGCATGACCAGACGCTATGCTAGCATCCTTTAACCTAACAGTCAACGGCAACATATAAGCTTTGCAAGGTTTTAGTCTACGCAACATGATAATCATCATCAACAATCCTAAGGGAATCTAAACATAAGATCAAGCATTACATAACATCGATGAATCATGTTTTCGATTAACAGTTAGCAATGATAACAATCAATTAGTCATGCAAGGGTTAAACACTAACCGTGGTAAAACGGAAATACTAACTTGATCGGTCTAAAAGGGCTTCGAGAACACAAGATCGCCGTCAGTAGGGAGGGAGAGCTCTAAGGTTTCTAATTGGCCTGATGAATGTCGAGTGTAACAGTTTCACGCAACAAATACCCGTAAAAACGTACTGGGCCCTTAATGGGCTTCGGCGTAACAGTGAGCCGGCGAAACTCCCTGTTTCGTCGTGTGGGTTATGACGAAACTCCATGTTTCGTCGAATGTGTTTCGTCGAATGAGGTGTGGCGAAACACTAATTGTTTCGTCGGGTATAGTTCCTAATCTCAAACAGTTTACAAGTTCATGTAACCAAACACTTTAATCACATTAAATAGATAACATATCAAACAGACATCTCAACATATAGTCCAACGTGTACAATTACAAGGCAAACAAGTCGTATAAGTAAACAACTAAACAGTTGACGTACAATTATCGTGAAGATGGAATCTTGGAAACTCGAGTTGTCACAGTAATGAAGATGGAAGTACAAGATTTAGAGTGAAAACTTACAAGAATCACGAGAAGTCGAGAGAAAAGGGCTTGAGAGTGCACTGGTCGAACGGAGTTGTCACATCAATGAACAGTTGATGTGACAGGAGGGGTATTTATAGGGGAAGAGGAGAAAGGCGGTGTAGAGTGATTGGGTCGGACGGCTGTCCGATCGGATGGCCATCCGATCGAATGGTCATCCGGTCGGATGTCCATTCTATTGAATGGTCGTTCGGTCAGACAGCGCGTGTGAGTTATTTTTCCAAATTTCGTTTCATGCGTTGTGCGTTGCGTTGCGTTTAAGCGAGTTGCGAGTAAGCTACGCGATAGTATTACACATTAGTTAGACAAATAACATAATCAACCTAACAATCATAAAGTAAACTTGTGTTTCGAGTTGCGATGCGATAGAGTTGTGATTGTGTTTTCGAATATCATCCCAAAACATATATTAAGAACATACAAGTAAATCACATAATAGCACACACACGTAAAACAATATCCATAATTGCATTTCATTTTGCGATGCGGTAGCGATGTGATAGCGTTTAGTTGCGTTTATCGCATTGTTACTTCACATATTAATAAATCGTATCTTAAAATAGCGTTAATTAACACATATCGATTATCGAGGTTTAAGAGTACAAGGCAATAATTAAGCAAGAAATGTCAGATATGAACGTCAACCTGACGTTGACCTTGAGTTTGACTTTGACTGTACTTTGACTTCGAAAAGTCGGATTGTTACATAGACAATCTGGGATTATGTTCCGTTTTATGACACATGATACGACACGCTTACCTTAATCACATCTTCCATGGAGTCGTAGATCCAACACTAGGGCCCACGGATCTTAAGCCCACCCGAGACCGACCTCTGGATTACACGTGGGAGAAAAGACCAGCACACTTGTCGTTCCGTATTTTCTAGTTTTCCATCCATATATTTTGTCCAACATATGACACATGATAAAATCGCTTCTCTAGACAATCTGGGATTATGTTCCATTTTATTACAGTCGTGAGATGGTCAAACCTTTCTAAAAGTAGAAAAAATAAAACAATTAATAGGACATTGTTAAAAGGGAGAATCTATTGGAACACCTGATCGAGAGAAACTTCTTCGAGCTGATGAAACCGAAGCTGTTATTTATGTTGTTCCGTACTTCCTAGACGATTCAAGTGAGTCCTATGAAACAAGTGCCTATCTATTCAATTGAGAGGAATCATTATATGCTTCTTTCCTGATGCATGTCTGTGTCGAACAGTTTCTCCGTCGCTAATTTCTCCACTCACCGTGAAATCGAACAGTTTCTTAATAGATTCCGCCCGGCTTCAAAGCCGGTTGAGGATTACGAGTGTTCTAGACTCGTTCAAGGCATGCTTGTTTGTCCTTATTTTTTACAAAAAAAAATAAGGATGCATTCCACGGTAAATGATGCAACTGATGAAACCGAAGCTGTTATTTCTGTTGTTCAGTACTTCCGAGATGATTCAAGTGAGTCCTATGAAGCAAGTGTCTATCTATTCAATTGAGAGAAATCATTGCATTACATCACCGTTGAAAACAAGTGGTTGTAATGATGGAACCCTTGATTTAAAACACATTTTTTAGAAATTTATAAATTAATACGCATCGTATAGGCCTATACGATGCGTATTAATTGATGAATTTACTGAAATACCCCTGTTTTTCTGATAAATTCAAGTGTATTTTTGAGAAAATTCAAACTTTAATACGTATCGTATAGGCCTATACGATTCGTATTAAGCCGATATACGATACGACTTAGGCCTATACGATCGTATATGGCGTTAATTTAAATTTAGTTTTATCGTGTACCCCTCGGTTCGACGCGTATACGTGCCACAGCCCCTGACCCCGTCCTGGGAGCGGGAGCCGCGAACCAGTCAGATGGTATCGGTGTTTTTTAATTTGGCAGCGGAAATTTTCATCAGGACCGTAGTTAGGAAATATTTTTATCAAAGTTAAACACCAAAATGTTTAAAATAGATAAATGGGATAAAACCCAAGTTTTCTTTATAGTACATTTATAGGGATAAACCCTGAAAACAAATTCTCCTTTTCATTTAGGTAACTTTTATAGCCACTTTTCTAAGCCTTCAGTGCTCTCCAGCTGGCTTTTATTTGGCTTTCACATTTTGTTACCTGAAACGCGTTTAAAATATTTTTGTCAGTGGGAAATACTGGTGAATGAATCCCAGTTTAATCAAGAGGAGTTTTATCCTTTAACAGTATTGAGAGCGATTACAATGTTTACATCTACACAATTACTCATTCAGTATTGTCAATCCTGACTGGTGGGTCATATTACACATTGGCTAACTCTTTGTCCAATGGTAACGTGTTCCATATTTTGTATACAAAACCCCAACATACCGGCAGTAATTGAAGAACTACAAAGACTCAATCACTACTAATCACATTGTAAAATATACAAGGTTTTGTAAAAACAGTTTACAAAAAGGAGATTACTCACATTGCTACTTTAGGTATTCTTCCTGTGACTTCCTGGTTATAATCTATTAAATAAACAATGCGCATGCGTTAGTATAATAACCCAATTTGCATTAGTTATACCCTCCCCGAGACAGAACTCCAACGACTACGTCAGGCAGAGCCATGACAGCCGTTACGGAGCACTAGATCAATCGGGCAGCGTATCTAATACGTAACCGGGGTTATGATACTTAAATCGAGGCAGAGCTTCGCTATTTTAGTGGGTATAATACCCGAGTATAATTTTTAGCTTTAGAGATTTGAGAGAGAGTTGAGAATTCTGAAAGAGATGGGACTGAAGGCCGATGCCTTGTATTTATAGTGTCTGATCGACACCTTGTCGCTCCCCGCGAAGGAAACACAATAGGGCTTCGCGGCCCGCGAGGGATGTAGGTTAGGCTGTAGGCTTGGCGAGTCACCCGGGTAGCCTTCACACGCGTTGGGACACGTGGCGCAAGCGGGTTCCGCCTGGTGTCACTATGTCGCACCCCGCGACAGACCCAGGGAGATGGGTCGCGGCCCGCGAGAACCCATAGAAATTATTTTTATTTGATTTTTATTAAAATAAAGGTATACGGGCTCGTTTATCGCATACGGGGTATATTTTAGGATGTGTAGGGGTGTCAGGGGTGTTTTAGGAGGGTTGTTACATTATTTAATAAAATATGTAATGCACTCGCGTTAAGTATAGTAACCCAATTCAACTTTATCCCTACGTCACGAGACAAAACTCCAACGTACTTAGTCGGGCAGAGCCTTGACATGCATTGGTGGGTCCTAAATCAATCGGATAGGGCATCGACTCAGTGATCAGGGGTTAAAATACTTAAAACGGGGCAGGGCTTTATTATTATTGTAGTTGAAATAAATAGCGAGAGAGTTCGAGAGGCAGGGAGATGGTAACAAAGTTTGAAGCCTGCTATTGCTGTCTATTTATAATGAAGGTGGAATGGATTACTTGGAGGCTAAGTGAATTTTAGTCAAACTTTGATTCCTTCATATCTATGCACAAGACACGTTCATCATCATAAATTCACAATTCTATTTTTTTATTCTTTTGACAAGGACACGTATACATACATATTAACGCACACAGTACACTTTGGTTTCAATTCAAATATGTTAGATTATTATTTCTACACGTATACATTTTCATATTAAAGTTAGTTAGTTTATTTATTTTTTTATTATTTTATTATTTTATTATTTATATATTTTATAATTAATTCAGCTGCTTTACTTATTTGGCATTTGTAACTTTTAAAATATGACGTTTTATAAAAGAATAAATGTGTCATTAGAATGAGAATATCTGTATCTACATTTTGAACCAAGTTTCATAAAAAACGGAGTAGGTTCAAATATAATGTATTTTTATAATTTAATTATTAAACGGTTCCTAGGCCCATCTAGGTACTTCATATATCTAACAGTCAACTTACCCATGATCTACCCGTTTAATAACATAAGTTTTTATCTACTTTATCTTCAATTTTATAAATAAAAATTTTGGGAATGTTACATCCTTCCCACCATGTTTTAAATCTCGTCCTCGAGATTCATTGAAATGTGGAGGAATACCTTTAGTTTGTTACTGATCCTAGTTCCTACGTATATTATGGTCCTTGTTTGAATTTCACTTTACTTTGACCAGAACTATTCTATATGTTTTTATCTTCTCAAGAGTTCTTAATGAAGGTAAAAATTACTCTTATTAGCGTAAGTTTTTAGAGGTTTTGTGTCTTAGCATAACTTTTAGTTACATGTTTTCTAATGCGTCAATAATCTAAAGTAATGTGAGGGGAATTCTTATACTTTCGATGGCGTCCAACTTAAAGAGTTCCTTCCGTTCATTTTGTCGTACGAATTACGAGACGGATGATCAAAGAAAATAATGTTTGTTATCAGAATTATAGAAGTTATGCGAGAGATTCTTGATAAATACATCTAAAATTATCGTTGGCACACCTGTTTGTGATTTATCCCTAATTGTCAATCATTATGGCTTTTGGATTTCCTTATAGATATACATATCTATGTAATCATGTATTTCACATACCTGTAATATACACACCATTTATAAGGTCAATGTATTTAACAGGTTCATATTTCCAAAACATGTCAAATATCAGGTCATGATACTATTTAGGGAATTCCATTAACATAACATATACCCCATCTTACCTGGTCTCGCCGGAGAGGTACCCCCATCTTACCCGGACAAGCTGGAGAGTCTACTACACCATACCCAGTCTTGTCGGAGAGTTAACTATCATTGTAATTCCCATAAATAGAATTTTCTCAAATCATGATTTTAAAAGTGGATCGTTTATTATGGCTTGCATCAAGAAACAAGGAAATCAATATTCTCATGATGGATCATATTCTAGAACCGAGTAGTACTAATAAACAAGAAATAACAGTGGCCATGTGTTATTGCTTATTTATCATACTTGCACTGTTCTAGTCATCATCCTCACGGCATACCAATAACCATCACACTTTATCTACGCAAGTAATTAGCTTATCTCGAAGCTTTATACTAAGGCATTTTTCTTAGGTTCAAGTCTAAATACTATCCTGGGTGTTACTAGTAAAAATTAATATTCGAACCCTTTTGTTTAAACATAGATATTATTATGGTTGTGATTTTCTTTTGTTTGAAAAATGGAGTTTTGACAACAATATTATTATCTCCATTGACTCTATGGCTAGGTCCAATGAGTATGCTTATAGCTAACTCTTTTCATGCTTATACAGCATTAGATTCTGTTGCAAGGAATATTTTATTGAGACATATGGTATTTTTAAAACATAACACGTTTTATGATTTCTTTTTATATGACTTCATGTTTTCATATGAATCATCAGTGATATTTTCTCTTATGTTTATCTTCAGAAGATATTTGATTATTATATCGTGTATACTATCAAGAGATTCTATTATGTATATGCATATATGTGTATATTTATTATTTAGAACTTAAAATTTCAATCTCTTGTTAATATCAAAAATTTCATAATATATATACACACACACACACACACACACGCGCACACACACACACACACACACACACACACATATATATATATATATATATATATATATATATATATATAATACCAAATCATTTTGTAATATCTTTAATTTATAACAATCCAACTATATAACCGATGACATCAATCATCGAGCTTATTTCCATAACTTTATTTACCTTTTTTTTATAAAGTTAGTATATTGAAATAAACTTCTGTTAAATTTATTTAACATAATATTTTGGAATTAAAGGATGAATCAATAAAAGATTTAAAGAAAATAAATTAATCAAATATAGATTTTCTGAACTCATGGTAACAATTTCATTTTTAACTAGTGGGTTGAACCATATGGGTTTAAAATATTAAAACTTAACTCTTAATTTATTGTATATTATATTATCTATTTAAAGAAGTATAGTAGGTAATACAAAGTTTGACATTTATAAAATTGATTCTAAATATATTAGGTAATTAAGTAATATACATGTATTACCCTTCTTTTCTCTTATTTTATAATACATCATAAAATAATTTTTTTTTATGTCAACGAACCAAAATGTTATTATGGTTGTTAAGTCATTGTGTATCGTTTACACCAAAGTTTTTTTTCCTTTGAATAAAGTATTTTTATTAGATTTTTGGAGCAAGATTAGATTTATAAAAGTTTTTTTTAAGCAAAAGTCTAAACAAAATTAAACTTTTTTTTTAAATATTAAATAGTTGAGTTTTTGAATGTTACAATGCTCGAGGCCATATTTGTGGGTTGTTAGTGCTAGGCTTATAATATATTATTGGTAAAAATAAATCTATATATTAAATATTACAAACCTCGGTTCAAAAACTCACTTTTAATTTTGTTCCCAGTTTAAATTACGGTTTCACCCTCCGTTTAAAATTACATTTTTGCATCTAGTTCAAAATAAAATATTGTTTTTTCCTCTAGCTCAAAATTACGATTCTGCCCTCAGCTCAAAATTATTATTATTATTATTATTATTATTTTATTTTTATTTTTTTTAGCTTTCGTTATCACAACTTTAGTATTGTCAAGGTTTAAGTTGAAAATCTAATATTGATATTTATTTACTTATTTATTTATTTTTCACTAAATATAACATTATAAATGTTAAATTAACAACTTGAAGGAGTACAGGAAAGTTTCAATTTGGTTCTACTCAAATATATTGAACAAAAACTTTTTAATTTTTAAGTTGTCTAGAGTAAAAAACAATTACCTTTTTACGTTGTGTTAACACATATTCAAATCCTAACTTGGATGCATCACACTTAAGAAACAGTGGATGCTGAAGGACCATTTTACTTTATATATGGCTTAAGACCGTAGTATCATGTGTTGTATTAAAAATTGTGTTACTTTTATTTATATATTATAAAATACTATGTAATTTATTTAGATATTTCAATATTTAATGGTATACTTTAGGTATTAAATATAGTATAAATTTTTAAATTAGTATATTATGTATGGGGATGTAATCTATATAACGTGTCATCCAAGAAAATTAATACCAAACTTTTACTGTGTAATTACTAAAGAAATATTTGGTATATATTTATCTATTATATCTAAACAAATGAATTTTATTTATTAACGGGAAATATTTCAATATAAATAAATATTAATAAAAGTCTACTACAACGTATTAAAATTTATATAGACCTATCTATTGTTAAACCTGTATCTATCTAATTTTTACTGTGTAATTTAAATATTTTGCAGTAAATATTTCAATATAATAGTATATTTAACTGGGCAGTGTTATATTTATATTATAATAAAATATTAAATGTTTGACCTTATGAAATCTATGAAATGAATATCGGGCTATGTTTTATAATATATAAACTTACGTTAATATAAATCTATGCTATAATACATTTACCTAAAGTATAATGCACGTGTTATATTTTACGAGAAATATAATACATTTACCTAGGTAGCCTATTGGTATATTTAATCATATTGGTCACTCATACTGTGAACTCAAAATATAAAAATCATAATATAAATATTAAAATTTATCTACACCTAATAATACATAATTTATTTCATTAATTTCCTAACATAATGGTTAAGTTTTAGGTATTAAAAGAACACATAAATGGCTTAAACCAGTGGCTCTGATACCATCTTCTGTCACAGCCCCTGACCCCGTCCTAGTAGCGGGAGCCGCGAACCAGTCAGATGGAATCGGTGTTTATTAATTTGGCAGCGGAAATTTTCATCAGGACCGTAGTTAGGAAATATTTTTATCAGAGTTAAACACCAAAATGTTTAAAATAGATATATGGGATAAAACCCAAGTTTTCTTTACAGTACATTTATAGGGATAAACCCTGAAAACAAATTCTCCTTTTCATTTAGGTAACTTTTATAGCCACTTTTCTAAGCCTTTAGTTCTCTCCAGCTGGCTTTTATTTGGCTATCACATTATGTTACCTGAAACGCGTTTAAAATATTTTTGTCAGTGGAAAATATTGGTGAGTGAATCTCAGTTTAATCAAGAAGAGTTTTATCCTTTAACAGTATTGAGAGCGATTACAATTGTTGGTGCACTACATCTGTCGACTTCGTCTTGTATCGAGTTTTACATTGTATTGTATAGATTAGGGCACGTTTTACGAGAAAATAGAAGTTTATATGTGTTTAGTGAGCAGGTTTCGCTCATAGGGACATTTAGGAAGAGGTTTCGCTTATGTGAACAAGATAGGTTTCGCTTATCTGGTCATGAAGGTTTCACTTATGTGTACCTGTACATAAGAGCGAAACCACAAGGCCTATATATAGGGGTTCATTTGAGCGAAACCATATCCACTCCTTGTATTCCATACCGAAGTGCTGCCGGTGTGAAGAACTACTTGTAATTGCATTCCAATCAATACAATCAGTAGTTATAGTGAAGAATAAGCTGTTTCTACATTCGTTTCTTGTTATTCCGCACCTGAAACGAAGTAAAACTCCTCTGAACGACTCGTTCGGGTCAGATCACGATCCTACAAGTGGTATCAGAGCTCAGGAGGAGGAGTTCTGCAGAGATTAGCTGGATTTCATCTTGTTTTCTTACTTCTATACCTTCTTTTATCATTTCAGAAAGTTTTACCGGTCAAAATTCGCTCAAAATTTCACAGATCATAGATAATTGGACATTAACAAACCCTAGAAAGTTTCGGACCTAAATACGGACTAAAAATGGATCAAATTAACCTCCTATTAGATTTCTCTTTTATGGACACTTAGTGATTTCGCTTATAGTGCACATTAGGTTTCGCTCCTGGGGTACAATAAGTGAGGTTTCGCTCCTGGGTAACCATTTGATTTCGCTCCAGAGTCATCATTATCTAGGGATTTCGCTTATAAGTCATATCTGATTTCGCTCTTGTGACATAATTCTGGGATTTCGCTCCAAAGGTCATCAGGATTTCGCTCTTGTGTCAACAAACCTTAATTTTGCTCTTGCATACATTGGTGATTTCGCTTTTAGTGTTCAAACATCTGATTTCGCTTATTTGTCACTGATTTTGAAAAACGTACTAAGTCATCATGGATACCGAGTTCTATAACGCGTTTGCAACACCGTCTGGTCCAGGTGCTATTGCTCAAGCTATGAGTTTAGAAAATGAGACGGGAACCACCCAAAAGCCCCCGAAATTGATCAGTATTGAAGAGTACTACGGGTGGAAAGACAGATTCGAAAACTGGGTACAAGCTAATCATCTTAGGTCATGGGAATGTATTTTGAAGAAATATGTTTTGCCACAGACTGATTTGAAAGTCGACAAAGCAATATCTGAATTTAGTGATCAAGAACGTGATATGTATAGAGCTGAAAAGATGATGATTAGTCTACTTCAGCAAGCTATCAAAGAAGACATTTTCATACTGCTTCAGCATGACAAAACTTCAAAGTCAATCTGGGATGCTTTACGTGTTAAGTTTGAGGGTAGTGAGAAAATGATTAAGAGCAAGAAGGCGTTGCTCAAGAAAGAGTTTGATCTGTTCAGTAGTTTACCGGGAGAAGATACGAAAAAGCTGATTGAACGTTATTGCCACTTGGTGCGATCTATGCCAATGCTTAGTATAAAAAAGGATCCTGAAGAGTGGGTAGACAAATTAGCTGATGCGTTACCGCAAAAAGAGTGGGGAACTTATTTGATGATCCTGAAAAACACAGGAGTTTATGATGGGTTAACAATTGGTCAGTTTATTGAGAAAATTGAAAGTCAGGATTTGGAACAGCAAAAGATCGATAGGATGAATAGTCCAAGTGGTCAACAGGATGTAAAAATTTATTACAAAGGTAGTGTTCCAGAAACTGAAAGAAGCCCGAAAATTCAGACTGCTTTTAGTGCTGGAGATTCATCGGAAAAAGCTGATCAAAGTTCAAACAAAAGCAGCAGTGGTTTCTCATTATATCCGAGTGTCAATCCAAAGAGTTCATCAGAAAGTTTTCAGCATCAAAGCTCTAAAATGGGAAATGGTTGTGTGATACAATGCAATATTGCCTTGAATCTTCCAGACGGACAAAGTTTTTCTGAGGAGGTTGCGAAAGATCACATGGCATTACTTGGTTCCGTGCTTCTCTCGTATGAAGGTCTAGTTGCAGGTCGGATCGGAAATCCTATGCTCACAAAGGAGGATTACGATCAGATAGACGCCGAAGAGATAGAACTGATGGATATCAAATGGTGTCTAGCTAGCGTTCTTAGGCGTGCTGAAAAGTTTAAGACGATTACTGGGAGAAATGACTTTCTTGATGCACATGTTTCTACTTTAGGTTTTGATAAATCTAAAGTTACTTGTTTTCGATGCAGGGAGAAAGGTCATTTCAAACGGGAATGCAAGAACAGGGAAGCTAGTGGAGCTCAGAATCCGTTTGGAAAAGACGACTATTACCGGAAAGCTATATATCAGCAAGTTGGTCAACAACAATTACAAGAACCACAAACGGCTCATAGTAGAAAGGTGATAGAGGATTCAAAAAGAGCATGTCTGGGGAATCAAGAGAACTTTAACTGGCATTTTCAAGATGATGAAAGATTGCCTGATGGTTTTAGCTGGGATATGTTTGTGGATGATAAAGGAAATTTCAAAGCTTTTATTGCCAAGATTATGAAAGAACCAGACATGTTCACCGAGTGGATGAAGTCTATTGGTGAAACTGTGAAGAATGTGGAGAAAGAATCTGTTGCATCTGAAGAAAGCTCACAAAGCTCAGATGAAAGTTCACAAAGTGATGAAAGTTCAGAAAAGGAAGTTGTTTTTGATCAAACACTAGTTGATTCTGGTTCTTCGGATGATAATTCTGACAAATCAGTAGAGTTTGATCAAACACCAACTGATAACAGTAGTGATGATGAAGAAGAAAGACATATTAATGTTGCTAAAACTCATCTTTCTCCTGAAAGTTTTCATTTTTATTTTGCAGATCGCTTGGAGAAATTGAAGGAGAAACGGGCTGCAAAAGAACAAAAAGAAATGAAGTCTGAAAGTGTTGCTGAGGAGATGGTTGAAACTGAGCGAGTGAAGGTAGAAGAGAAGGTGATTGAAGAAGAAAAAGTGGTTGAAGTGGTAAAGACAATCGAGATTGAGAAGATTGTTGAAGTTGTAAAGCCTTGCGAGAAGTGTTTGGAAGCATGCAAGGGTTGTGCAGCAAAAGACGAGATAATTGCTGAGTATGAAAAGAAGAAAGAGCAATTACTGTTCAACCTTAACTATGTGAAAGAATTTTATGATGTCTTGAACAAAACAGTAACTGGTCTCCAAAAGACAAATTCAGAAAGAGAACAAGCACTAACGATGATGAATGCTGTAATGATGACAAAGCAGAAAGCCATCAACTTTTACATCGAAGAAAGTGCTAAATGGAAGCAAGAGTTGGAGACAGAAAAAATCGAGAATGAGAGAATTAGACGTTTATTACAAAGTTATTCTAGTTCTGATTATCTCATTGATCGTATTTACCCAACTGTTGCAGGTATGGAAGCTTTTCAAGACGAGAAGCCGAAGAAAAAGAAAGATAGTGGTAAGAAACCGACTGTTAGCTATAACAAGTGTCCGCCTCCAATCTGGGAAGGTTATTCTCCCAGAAAACCAAATGAGGAGCAAGTCGAAAAAGCAGTCAATATAAAGCTAAAAACTGATACAACTGATGATTTACCAGAAAACATTGACGTTACTTTCACATCGTCTGACACTGATCATGAGTCTGAGTTAATCAAAAAGGTGGTCGATCAGGTGTTGGATACTGATGAGGAGTCTGAGTCAAAGTCCGAGTCTGGGTGTTCAAGTTCGTCCGTCAAAAGTTCGAGTTCGTCGGGGAATAGTTCAAAATCGTCTGTTAAACGGTCTTATAGTAAAGAGTTTTTGTTATCAAAAGCAAATTTGGATGATGAAACATTTGAAGTAGCATATACTTTAAATGATTCTGACAAATTATATTCTGACAAAGAGTTTCCAATAAGAAGTATTCGATTTGAAATGATCAAAAAGGTTTTCAAAATGACAGAAATTAAGATTTCTGAAATAAAAGATTTAAATCTTACTGGAAAACCTAAAAAATACACTTCAAGAGGACAACAACGTCTAAACAAGAAAAAGGGTTACAATTCTGGTTCTGGTTTTCAAAAGAAACCAAACCAAAATCGTAGCTACAAAAAGAAAGGTCTTGGATTTATTCCACCAGAAAATCATAAAAATTTGAAAAATTCTAAAACAAAAACAGAATTTGTGTCAGGTGGAAGTGCAGAAGAGGAACAGAAGAAACCATTCTGGAGACAGTCAAATCAAGAGTTTCTTGCTGAAAAGAAGAAGAATGGAACTGAAGTTTGTCACTCAATAGAAACTAGAACCTGTTACAAATGCAATGAAGCTGGTCACATTGCATGGAACTGTCCGAAAAATGCCAAGTCAAAACAGGGAGTTTCTAACAAGTTGAAAGGAAAAGTTGTTGATATTGAACCACCAATTGAAAATTTTAAAATTTTTGAAAACTCAACTTATGAGGTTGGTGAGTGTTCTAAAAATAATTTTTATAAAAAGAAAGAGAAAGACAACCAAGTGTGGGTTGTTAAGAAAGTTGATGAGAAAGTCGGCGATGAATCTGGTTCCACAAAGCCAGAAGAGCCACAGGTTGAGATGAAAATTTCAGTGAATGATGATGAGTTTCCATCACTGAAATTTGAAAAAGTTAAACAGAAAGTTGGCAAGGTTGATATCTCGAATCAGTTTTACAACGAGAATACTAAGTTTGATGTCGAGAAAACATTCAATGGAAGTGTTAAGAAAATTTTTGGGAAAATGTTAAATGGGAAAGCAAAGGGGGTTAAAGATTTTTATGCAACTAAAAAGGCAACATACAACCCTACTGCGCAAGAATTGAAAACCATCAAGTCTGAAAAGACTTGGATGGAAGTCTGTTTCCCTTGAAGTCTTATGACTATGCCGGAGATCCCAAGGTTATATTGTGGATCAGGAATCAGCATCATTCATATTTTAAAGTGTTTGTATGAAAGTCGTTAAAATTGTTAAAATTTTACAGGTTGAATGACTACGCCGGAGCTTCCAGGTTGGTAAGTGCGAAGCAGGAATCGGCATCCTGATTGATAAAATGATGCATGTAGACGTAACATTCTTACAGTTGGTATTGGTTAGTCATATCTACAAGTGGTATTGTTTGTGATCCTAAAAGTGATAATTCTTACAATTGGTACAGAGGTTGCTTAATTGCAAATAGTAAATCAGGGACATTAAATTGTACTTGATTTACTACATTTGATAAAAACTGACAAGATGATGAACCATATCCCCATACTTAACAAGTGGTAAACTTACAAGTGGTAAAAACAAACTCATTTTCCGGAAAAATCATTTTGATTAAAACAAACTTAAGTGTTTTGAAATCTAAATGAGAAAATGGTTTGTTGAAAGGGGGAGTTCTGATTGTTTATGCCAAGTGGATGGTGAATTGAAGCAATTTGATATCGGTTGTCAAGTTTTTGTATAGTTTGTTTTCAAATTTCCTAAAATGTGTTTGCATTTTAGGGGGAGTAAAAATTTCAGAAAATAAAAAAACATTAGAAAATTTGAAAAAGGCAAAAACATGATAAAATCAAAAATGAGTTATGTTGTGAAAAGAGGAAATGATAGTACATCAGTAGACAGTCACAGTATGCTAAAGAAATGTAATGTTTAAATAGCGTTAAACAGTCTCACTGATGATATGCCGATAGGTTTTTACACATTCAGTAAGCTTTTTCGGGATATAAACTTAAATTCAAACTTGCTTATTTCGTGGGAACACTACTTGGATATATAGGTAACCCCTGAAATCTCGTTTGAAAGGTCCCTCTTTCTGAGATACTAGGTCTTTTTGCTCAGTGATATCTGGGGTATTATCCCAGGACTTCTGCTGAAAGAAATTTCTAACCTAGTCCCCGTATAATACTTTCCGCATGCTTGAAATATAGCGCAACCCTCAACAAATTGATGAAACAATAAAATTGATAGCCATTGCTGTTGTAATCAAAAGATCCTCTAAAGGGGACACACCCAAAAGTCGAGTCATGATCTCTCTGCTGAACGGTAGTTCTGACCTGAGCTCTCATGATTCTTCATAATTTATTAACCTTTACAGATATCATCTGTGGTATATTCACCTGTAAGACTGAATATTGGGATCTGGATACGGGAGTATATTCAAGAGGTGGGACACATGAATGCGTTTAAGTTCTTAAAACATCTAACTCATATCCTGAATCAGTTGAAATTTGTGTAAAAATTTAAGTGGATCAGTATATCGGCAATCTAAGTGAATTGTTTAATTCTTAATGTGTAACTAAGCTCAACGGTACTTGTGACTTGTCAAAAACTGATATGATCCTCTTACACAAAACTCACAAAAATATTGTTTGTAGATATTTCATTTTTTTTTGCATTTTCTTGATTCTTTAAGTGGTGTCATTTACTCTCTTTCAGAAAAATCCAAAAAGATTTTGTGTGTGTTTTAGCTTAAACTTTTGAAAAAGTCAAAAAGATTTTTGACAACTGATGTTGGAAAGCTGATTCTCAAAATTCCAAGTGCTAAACATGATGACATTGTTGTGAGGGGGAGTGTGTCTTAATTGTCAAAATATGTTTTTAAATCAACAAGTGGTTCATCTTGTGTGTATGTTTTAAGGGAGAGTAGGTATTGGTGCATATGCTTATGAGAGGGAGTCATCTGATTATATCAGAGGGTTGGTGCACTTAATTTGTTAAATTCATAAAACTTATTTATGGGTTAAGAATGTGCAGGAATAGCCAAGTTTCAATTCTGAATCTGAAGATAGAGTGCCAGGTTTCGGATTCTGAAGACAAAGAAAGCCAGACAAAGATCCTGAAGCAGATGTTGCTGAAGAACAAAGGAATGCCAGCAAATCAAGAAGGGGAGTCTGTTGATAAGGATAGAGAGAGAAAAGCCCAGAGACTGATCAAGACTGAAGAAGTGAATACACAGCATTGTTGTGACTCGATAGTCGACTCGTCAACATCTGAGGGGGAGTCTGTTGGTGCACTACATCTATCGACTTCGTCTTGTATCGAGTTTTACATTGTATTGTATAGATTAGGGCACGTTTTACGAGAACATATAAGTTTATATGTGTTTAGTGAGCAGGTTTCGCTCATAGGGACATTTAGGAAGAGGTTTCGCTTATGTGAACAAGATAGGTTTCGCTAATCTGGTCATGAAGGTTTCGCTTATGTGTACCTGTACATAAGAGCGAAACCACAAGGCCTATATATAGGGGTTCATTTGAGCGAAACCATATCCACTCCTTGTATTCCATACCGAAGTGCTGCCGGTGTGAAGAACTACTTGTAATTGCATTCCAATCAATACGATCAGTAGTTATAGTGAAGAATAAGCTGTTTCTACCTTCGTTTCTTGTTATTCCGCACCTGAAACGAAGTAAAACTCCTCTGAACGACTCGTTCGGGTCAGATCACGATCCTACAACAATGTTTACATCTACACAATTACTCATTCAGTACTATCAATCCTGACTGGTGGGTCATATTACACATTGCCTAACTCTTTGTCCAATGGTAATGTGTTCCATATTTTGTATACAAAACCCCAACATACCGGCAGTAATTGAAGAACTACAAAGACTCAATCACTGCTAATCACATTGTAAAATATTTAAGGTTTTGTAAAAATAGTTTACAAAAAGAAAATTACTCACATTGCTAATTTAGGTATTCTTTCTGTGACTTCCTGGTTATAATCTATTAATTAAACAATGCGCATACGTTAGTATAATAACCCAATTTACATTAGTTATACCCTCCCCGAGACAGAACTCCAACGACTACATCGGGCAGAGCCACGACAGCCGTTACGGAGCACTAGATCAATCGGGCAGCGTATCTAATACGTAACCGGGGGTTATGATACTTAAATCGAGGCAGAGCTTCGCTATTTTAGTGGGTATAATACCCGAGTATAATTTTTAGCTTTAGAGATTTGAGAGAGAGTTGAGAATTCTGAACGAGATGGGACTGAAGGCCGATGCCTTGTATTTATAGTGTGTGATCGGCACCTTGTCGCGCCCCGCGAAGGAAACACAAGAGGGCTTCGCGTCCCACGAGGGATGTAGGTTAGGTTGTAGGCTTGGCGAGTCACCCGGGTAGTATTCACACGCGTTGGGACACGTGGCGCAAGCGGGTTCCGCCTGGTGTCACTATGTCGCACCCCGCGACAGACCCAGGGAGATGGGTCGCGGCCCGCGAGAACCCTTAGAAATTATTTTTATTTGATTTTTATTAAAATAAAGGTATACGGGCTCGTTTATCGCATACACGGTATATTTTAGGATGTGTAGGGGTGTCAGGGGTGTTTTAGGAGGGTTGTTACATTATTTAATAAAATATGTAATGCACTCGCATTAAGTATAGTAACCCAATTCAACTTTATCCCTACGTCACGAGACAGAACCCCAACGTACTTAGTCGGGCAGAGCCTTGACATGCGTTGGTGGGTCCTAAATCAATCGGACAGGGCATCGACTCAGTGATCAGGGGTTAAAATACTTAAAACGGGGCAGGGCTTTATTATTATTGTAGTTGAAATAAATAGCGAGATAGTTCGAGAGGCAGGGAGATGGGAACAAAGTTTGAAGCCTGCTATTGCTGTCTATTTATAATGAAGGTGGAATGGATTACTTGGAGGCTAAGTGAATTTTAGTCAAACTTTGATTCCTTCATATCTATGCATAAGACACGTTCATCATCATAAATTCACAATTCTATTTTTTTTATTCTTTTGCCAAGGACACGTATACATACATATTAATGCACACAGTACACTTTGGTTTCAATTCAAATATGTTGATTATTATTTCTACACGTATACATTTTCAAATTAAAGTTAGTTAGTTTATTTATTTTTTTATTATTTTATTATTTATATATATTATAATTAATTCAGCTGCTTTACTTATTTGGCGTTTGTAACTTCTAAAATATGACGTTTTATAAAACAATAAATATGTCATTAGAACGAGAATATCTGTATCTACATTTTGAACCAAGTTTCATTAAAAACGGAGTAGGTTCAAATATAATGTATTTTTATAATTTAATTATTAAACGGTTCCTAGGCCCATTTAGGTACTTCATATCTCTAACAGTCAACCTACCCATGATCTATCCGTTTAATAACATAAGTTTTTATATACTTTATCTTAAATTTTATAAATAAAAATTTTGGGAATCTTACAATACGTGTCGTTTTTTGCCGAACTTTCGCATATTTTGTCGTTTTATGACGTATACCTTCAACATAAGTCGTTTCGGTGTCGTTCGGTTGCGTGCGAATATCGTATTCTATAATTACGTACAGTTTTGTTTGAAATCCACTTGTACTCCACAGTGCCGTGTTATATGTATACGTGTGTGGAAATATCGTTAGTCGCGTATTTTGACGTATTTTTGCGTATTTTAACGTATTTTTGCGTATTTTAACATATTTTAGCGTATTTTACCGTATTGTTAACGTATTTTAGCGTATTTTAATGTATTTTAGCGTATTTTAGTGTGTGATTTGATCAGGAAAGGATAGGAGGTGATTTATACTTTTAAGAACCTGTCACAGTTGTTAAATTCGTTGCGTGCATTCATATTGTTTAGACAACAACAGATAATAAACGGATTGTTGGACTTCTTGTTCCAAATGCAACTGTGAATATTGTATGTGCAAAAGAAACATCTTAACACGATATAATTGCAAGACTGTTTGTCAGGCTTCCAATGTACACCTCAATTCGTCTTTTTTACTCTTTTCTTCGATTTCAATAAATCTTGTCAATAATCAGTACGCAACAAATCTTTGTGTAGTTATTAGGAATGTTTCGGATCATCATAGAAGACATTTTTCCTTTTCCTTCAATTTCGAGAACATTCTCCGTAGCATGAAGACGTGTTGGGTTCTTCTGCTAGTGGTTTCTGTAACCAACTGGGAACCACATATATGCTTCAAGATTTATGTATCTGAATCAGGTTCTCAAACAAACACTACTAAAGATGAGTTGGTAATGAACCAAGAATATGAAGATCACGGTGCAGACAGACCGCCTTGTTAATTTTAATGAAGCATTGAAGATTGAATGTGCAAACCGCAACCGTTTTTTAGTACGGAAATGGTGGCTATGCGAAATACAAACAGCAATCGTTTGTGACTGTGGGAAACACAAGTTTTCTTTTTGAGCTTGGTGGATGTCCGTTATCTCAACGCTTCTCCTTACATTACTGATCTGGAATTGGAGAACCGTTGTTAATTTAGTGCTTCTCAATCAGATATTATTTATTGAAACATAACTGAAACAGTCGGAAAAAAACTGAAACAATCAGATATTATCTATCTGTGTGTGTCACATCCATCCTGTTATAGCAAATCGATATTGTTTAATTTTACAGATTTGTTTTTTATTGGGTACTTCTTCTAATGGCGCCTCATTAGCGCTTTAACTATCAAAAGAATTCATACACAAATAGTTCTAGTGGACGAAGCAAAGAGACCACCTTGTTAATTTTAATGAAGCAATGAAGATTGAATGTGCAAACCACAACCGTTTTTTACTATGGGAAACACAAGTTTTCTTTTTGAGCTTGATGGATGTCCGTTATCTCAACGCTTCTCCTTACATTACTGATCTGGAATTGGAGAACCATTGTGTATTTGATTGTTGATCTGGAATTGGAGAACCGTTGTGTATCTGAATCAGGTTCTCAAACAAACACTACCAAAGATGAGTTGGTATTGAACCAAGAATATGAAGATCACGGTGCAGACACGGGGGAAGAAAGTCAGTGGACTGCCGCAGATGAAGTCAAATGTGATCAAACATGGACATCTTGAAGCAAATATGTGGTTCCCAATTTGCGGAACATAATCCCAGATTGTCTAAAGAAGCGCTTTTATCATGTGTCATATGGTAACAAGAGTATGCTGTTCCAAGATCAATTCCAATTGCAGGCACAGCTGCTAAAACGTACTGTTATTACATCTGAGACGATTCAAGTGAGTCCTATGAACCAAGTGTCGGTCTATTCAATTGAGAGGAATCATTGCAAATATGTGGTTCCCAATTTTCGGAACATAATCCCAGATTGTCTAAAGAAACGCTTTTATCATGTGTCATATGGTAACAAGAGTATGCTGTTCCAATATCAATTCCAATTGCAAGCGCGGCTGCTAAACGTACTGTTATTACATCCGAGATGATTCAAGTGAGTCCTATGAAGCAAGTGTCGGTCTATTCAATTGAGATGAATCATTGCATTACATCCCTTTTGAAAAACATAATCGATAAATTTAGGGAAAATGGGGTTAAAAGATGATAACCCAACAGTGGAGGATCTCATTCTATAGCTTCGATAAATTCAGGGGTATTCTCAAATAATGTTTCCTAGATGTTTGAAGACCGACAAATGTCCAACATGCTGCTTCTTCGTTCGTGTGACGAAAAGCTACCGCGTGACAGGAAGCTACGTTGCAAAAATTAAAAATTTAAATCGACACCCTGAATTCGATGCGTATTACTTTTTGGTAGGGGACATTGGCAGCCTTTGGTAGACATAGAAGTTTGAACCCACCTCAATACGCATCGTATAGGCCTATACGATGCGTATTGAGGGTGTTGATTTAATCCCCCAAGGTGTGCCAATAATACGACCCCTTTTGGAATCCAATACTTTTGGTCTTCTAAGTTAACTAATCTTTGGTCTTCAGCTTTAACTTTTTGACTCTGTTGTTGACTTGTTGACCAACACTTTATCAATCTAGCACTTGTACTCTATCTTCCAAGACTCTGATCCATAGTTCTTATTTCAACAGTTTTGAATGGTTGTTAGTTAAGCTTTCAACGGGGAACTTCGGGTACCATGAGTTGATCGTTAACCTTATTCCATTAGTCAGGAAAAATGATTCTCTTAGGTTTTAACTTTTATCATCAGCAGATCTTATATAACTCAACATCCATAATTTGGGTTAAACCATATTGACTATGCGTGTAATTTACTATTATTATCATTGACATTATTATTACCATTGTTGTATATACTAATGAAGGGGTATGGTCCCAAAAAGCCGCGCATACCATGAAGGAAGCGCGCTGGACCATACTCCTTAATAAAAAACTGATCGATTCTGCGACCTCGTGCGGGCTACTGGTTAATTTCCGAAGCCTCGCGCGAGGCCCAAGAAATAGATAACATCAGTTCCACACTTAATATCCTGAATAAGAGCCTTCAACTCCTACAACCCTGCGTGGGCTAGTTACGTGCATAGCAAGGGTCGCGTAGGAGTTACGGCGCAAGGCCACTTCAGAAAGTACCAAAGGTACGAATGTCAGAAGAATGAACCAATCAGCATCCATTAGGCTATGCTCTATCGTGCTCCACGATCGACTAATGTACAGGAGGCAGAGAGTACACAAGGACGCCTACGTGGCACCAATCAGGGGGTGGCGACAACTGCCCCATGATCTCCACTCACCTGCGGATGGCAGAGGGACAACAAGGCATACAACTGGGACACGTGGCTCCAATCAAGGTGCGCCAGCTCCGGAAATCTTCTAGAAGCCACTAACGGCCGATACTAGTGAGACAAGGAGGATACTCCTTGTTGTCGCCTTTCGGCCCAAGGCCCATCAGCCCATCTCCTCTTACATCTCTCCGGCTATAAATAGGGACCTCCATACTCAGGTTGAACATTCCATACTCTCTACTCTCTCTCCCAACACACACTTATTTCCTCAAAGCAGTTACTTATTCTCACGCCGGAGCCTGGTTAAGAGGGAAACCCCCATATTCCCCTCTTAACGAGCTAACGGTGTTACTGTTTTGCAGGAAGATCAGATCAAGTCGGAGCTCAGGAAAGTTAAAGAAGATTAACCCTCATGTTCGAAACATAAACCACCTAATTAACCCTGAAATTAGATACGTGTTTCTTCATTGGCGCCCACCGATTTCTTATAATCACTCCATCTTCTTTTTTCTGAGTTTCTGAGTTTTTCTGTTTCCCTTGGTCATGGCTGGTCAAGGGATAATCCCTGATTTCGGGTTCGGCACTATCTCTCAAGCAGGAACGGGAGAGGACAACCCGCATGTCCAACCCCACCCCATTGACGAGATTGTCGAAGAAGAAGGAACGAACATGGGGAGACCCCGCGCGAGTACCATTCGCATCACTCAAATGGGTACCCCAGGAAGTAATGTCGCTGGTCCTTCAAACCCAGCTCCAAATCCAAACATCTCAGCGCTATTAGGGCTACCAGAAGGCGAGACTTTAGCCTCTTGGTACGCCAAGCAAATTGCCACTATCAATGCTGCTTATCAGTCTTTGAGCACACAACAAGCGATTCTGCAAGCAGAACCATCGTTGGTTACTCCTCCGGGTCCAGTTCAGGGGGGGGGAGCCAGACACCCCCTCAGCCAAACATCCAAGGGCAGTATAACAGACCTCCTCCACACAGAAGGCATAGCGTGCATGACACGTGCGACACGTATGAGGAGACAGGCAGTTATTATGACCATCCGTCAAATCTGCAACACAAGCGCCCAGTTCATAGCCGGCTAGGGCCGCGCAACATGAACACCGAATGGGACAACACTAACCCGGATGACCCTACTTGGCAAGACGATGAAGTTTCGTCAGTCTTCAACCGTTTACAGAAAAATCATGAGTCTTATAGACCAAGGTCGCGCATCGCATACAACGAGTAAGCAGAGCGTGATTTCCGCCTCGTTTATAGACCAGCTGAAGCTGCCGAACACTCGAAGTTTATCCCAAAGATTGCTCTAGCCACGCTAGAAAAAGCGAAGTTACCCCCAACAGTGGGAAAGTTCAACGGTCTCACCGACCTTGACGGCCATGTTCGAGTATTTACAAGTCTTGGTGTTCTAGGAGGATGGACCATGCCAATGTGATGCCATCTGTTCATCCAGACTCTCACAGGGGCTGCTCGCGCCTGGTTCGACAGCCTACCATCAGGAAAAATCAAGTCATGGGTTGACTTCAGAACCCAATTCGTAAACCATTTTAGTCAACAAAGACGCCACCAGCGGGATACAGCTGAAGTAACAGACATTTGGCACAGGGAGAACGAAGGGCTAGAAGACTATATCACTCGCTTCAACAAGGAGTGCTCAGAGATTGGAGATGTAAACGAACAACTAATGCGCACTCACTTCAAAAAAAGCCATTCGACGCGATAGTCTGATCAGGACTATCACTGGGAAAGACGGTATGCCCAAGGAATGGGGCAAACTCATGGCAGCTGCAATGATTGTAGCGTAAACCGAAGAAACATCGGCTGGTACAAAAAGTTCTTACAATGAAGATCGTTTTTCAAAAGGGAGCTCGCGCGACAACAGCAGGAGAAATAGAAGCAGAAACACTAGATGGAGGGGAAACCAATCCAGTGGTTATGATGAAAGGCCTCGCTTTAAAGAAGACGCGCGAGACACAATTGACCGCATTGGCTATCGAAAGGCCGGCAGGAAAAAAAATCAGGAGAAACACTGGACTCCGCTCATTAAAACACCCAAAGAGGTGCTCATGACGGAGAACCACGATTTCAAGGCACCAAAACCTATGACGAACAAGAAGGGGCAAGACCCCAATCTATACTGCGATTTTCATAAAGACACGGGTCACTTGACGGATGATTGTATCAGTCTAAGGCAAGAGATCGAGAAGGCTCTGAAGATCGGCAAGTTAAGTCATCTGGTTAAAAACATGCGCAAGGGGACACGCCAGATCCAAAGGAATGATGATGATAACCAGAAGAAAGTGAGGAACTTAGAAACTCATATGGTCGATGGACCACGACATAGCGCAAGAAGCAAGGGCAAGCGCCCATTTGAACCAGCATGGCAAGAACAACAAGTCATCTTTCCGGTAGTGCGCGGGGGACCACGTGCCCCATTGTCATTACCGGTATCATAGGCCAATATGAAACGGAGTACGTCTTCATCGATCCGGGAAGCAGAGCTGATATCGTCTACGAACAATGTTTCAACCAGTTTGATGACGAAGACAAAGCGCGTCTTGAACCTGTGGATTACCCCCTATCCAGATTTTTCAACGAAACAGTCTTCCCATTGGGCCAGACCAGTTTCCCCATCACGCTATCTGACGGGAAGCATTCAAGAACTACAAACGTCAACTTTATGGTGATGTCAGTCAAGTCAACGCACAATGTTTTAATTGGGAGAGAAACCCAGGGATAAATGAACATGGTAACCTCCATGCCCCATTCAGCCATCAGGTTCCCAACTGAGACAGGCGTGGCGATTATCTATGCAAAGAAGGAGGTAATGGCGGCAGACGACGCACGCCCAGTCAAGGCAGCAAAGATTTCAACAACTGAACCTGAAAAATGGGTCTTGAACCGCAAATACCTAGAACTGATGGTGACGATCGGTCATGCTATCTCACCAAGCATCAGGACGCACCTCAAGCAACTACTGTTCAGGAACATGGACATTTTCTCCTGGACCTTGTCAGATATGATAGGCGTCCCGTGCGACATCACTGAACATTGTTTGAACACTTATCCTTCCGTCGAGCCAAAGGTACAAAGAAGGCGCAGCCTAGGAGTGGATAAGACCAAAGCCATGAATGAGCAAGTCTGTGAACTTTTGAAGGCTGGCATACTGAGAGAGGTACGCTATCAAAGCTGGGTCGCAAACCCTGTCATGGTCGAGAAGTCTACGGGAGGATGGCGAATATGTGTTGACTACATAGATCTCAACAAGGCATGCCCTAAAGATTGCTATTCGTTGCCTGAGATCGACAAAAAGATAGACTCTCTCGTGCCATACAGGTCGAAATGCTTTTTAGATTGCTACAAGGGGTATCATCAAGTCCAGATGAAGCTGGAAGACGAAGATAAGACAACTTTCCGCACTAACATCGGAATTTTTGGTTATACAAAGATGCCCTTCGGGCTCAAGAACGCTGGCGCAACCTACCAGCGACTGATGGACACGATATTTGCTGATGACATCGGAAAGCATATCGAAGTATACATTGACGATCTTGTAATCATGAGTCCTGAGGAGGACCAGATGCTAAAAGACATTGAGAAGACGTTCAATTCTTTAAGGAGCGTGAACATGAAGCTGAATCCAGTGAAATGTTCTTTTGGTATGGAGGAAGGCAAATTTCTAGGCTTCGTGGTTACCAACGGCGGTTTCAAAGTCAACCCTGAAAAGGTTCAAGCTATTGAGCGGATGCCATCACCGCGAACGATCAAAGAAATGCAAAGATTGGCCGGTCGCCTCGCCGCGCTTAATCGTTTTTTTATCAAACCACGCTGCAAAGGCTTACCCTTTCATTAGTGTTTGATCAAGCTCCCTACCTTAACCGTGCCATTTGAGAAAGAACCACTCATTCTGTACTTGTCTTCTTCGGACAAGGCAGTTGGGTTAGTACTTTTGGTAGAAAGAGACGGAGTTCAAACTCCAATCTACTATGTCAGTAGGGTGCTCACGGATCCAGAAACACGATACTCAACCATGGAAAAGTTAGTGCTCGTGCTGCTACCCGCCTCCAGGAGGCTGCGCAAATATTTCACTGGGCATGTAATCACTGTACTCACTAACTTCCATATCGGTACCATCTTGCAAAAGCCAGAGACATCAGGACGATTGGCCAAGTGGGCAATTGAACTTGGGGGCCACAACATTCTGTACAGGCCGCGCCCAACCATTAAAGGACAAGTATTAGCAGACTTCATCACTGAAGTCCCAGAGAACAAGATCAAAGAATGCGAGGTGGTAGACACTCCCATCAAAGATACCTCAGATGAATTATGGTTGTTGTTCACTGACGGAGCCTCAAATGAAGATGGCGCAGGAGCTGGTTTGCGCCTTGTTAGCCCAGAGAAGCATGAGTTCACCTATGCCATCAAGTTGGATTTTAAAAATACCAACAACGAGGCTGAATATGAAGCATTCTTGGCAGGCTTACGCCTGGCCATCAAAATGGGAGCACAAAAATTACAAGCGCATGTCGAATCTCTCCTGATCGCAAGTCAAATCAACGGGTTATACGATGCAAAGAGCGAAGTCACGGCCCTATACTTAGAGCAAGCGAAAGAACTACTTCAGAAGTTCAAGTCTTACAAAGTTGTTCATATAAACAGATCAGAAAACAAGCCAGCTGACGCGCTAAGCAAGCTTGCTTCAACAGCCTTTCAATATCTCACCAAAGATGTAAGAATCGAAGTCTTAAAAAACCCATCGGTTTTGCTGCGCCAAGTCAATGTGATTGAGATAGGGCCACCTTCATGGATGACCCATATCATTCAATATCTTCAAGAAGGAATTCTCCCAAAGAACAAGGCGGAAGCCAGAAAGATACAAAATAAAGCATTGTTCTACGAGATGAATGGTGGCATCCTTTACAGAAGATCCTTCTTAGGACCACTGCTACGATGCGTGGATCCTCAAGACGCGAGTTATCTGATAAGAGAGATACATGAAGGCATTTGTGGCATTCATGCAGGCCCGCGCATCGTTTTCGCATAGATAATGAATGCGGGATACTATTGGCCAGGGATGCATGTCGACGCTTTAAAGGAGTTACGCAAGTGCGACTCATGCCAAAGACACGCTCCAAAAACCCTGAGCCCAAAGAACGACTTGATCCCTGTGTCCACTGCCTGGCCTTTCCAGCAGTGGGGAATCGATATGGTGGGACCTTTCCTTGAAACTCTTGGAGCCGTGAAGTTCATAATTGTTGCCGTCGACTACTTCACAAAGTGGGTTGAGGCAAAGGCTCTCGCTTCAACTTCTGCAATGATGGTGCGCAAATTCATATAGGAACACATCATTTGCAGGTTTGGTCTCCCACTTAAAACCGTGACCGATAATGGCACCAACTTTGCATCCGAAGATCTGCAAGAGTGGATGAAAGAGCTAAACATTGAGCACACTTTCTCTTCCGTTGCGCACCACCAAGGCAACGGCCAAGTAGAAAGTGTCAATAAAAGCATTGTTGAAGGGATAAAAGCCAGATTGGGCACCAAGAGAAGAGGCTAGGTAGATGAGCTCCCTAGCATTTTGTAGGCTCATCAAACCCTGCCAAAGACAAGCATTGGCGAAACCCCCTTTAGCCTGGTCTATGGCTCAGAGGCGGTTATCCCAGCAGAGATAGGCCTCCCCTCGCCACGATTATCAGCTGTTAACAAGATTGATAACGAGGCAGAGCGCTACTTAGACTTGGACCTGCTAGAAGAGAGGCGTGAAATAGCGCGATTCAAAGAGGCCAAGTATAAACGCAACTGGAAAGGTACTATAATGCAAGGGTGCACATTTGTACCTACACTCCAGGTGAATACGTGTTCAGAGACAATGAAGCCTCTAATGCTGAACGCCCCGGAAAACTAGCACCAAAATGGGAAGGCCCATACTTAATACACGAGGTGCTAGGAAAAGGGGCATACAAGCTGCGCATCCTGGATGGACACATCATCCCGCGCACATGGAATGTGCAACAACTGCGCAAATGCTACATGTGAACACCATTGGCCATGCGCCATTTCAATCTTCTGTGTTGGCCTCACGCCTTTACTATTAGCTATGTTGGCCACGCGCCTTTTTAACTATGTCGGCTATACGCCTTTTACTTTGATTATGTATGTTGGCCTCGCGCCTGTTTTCGAATTACCTAATGCAAGCATTGGCTATACCTTATCATTTATCACCATGTTCTCTACGTTACAAATGCATGTTAAACTTTTTATTAGCACGAAAACACTTCAGTAAATTACGAGCTCTTGAGTTATGCCTCCAAGGTCCTCCGCGAATATAGCGCGTGTCACACCCCCAAAATACCACTGGCGGAAACACCGCGGGACGTGTGACGTACCAGGATCCAAGCCACCAATCACATTGAACGACACATAGTAAATAAATAAAACATTCCATTCATTTCAAAATATAAATCCAAGTCATGAGTTAAACCAAAGTAAGTATTAAGCGGAAGCATAATGTAAACAGTAAATCAATTGTTTCAATACATGTGTTCATAAGCAACAAAACGAGTATCTAAGAGTCTCGACCCATGACCACTCCAGCACTCCCAGATAGCAAGTCCGTATCAAGAATCTAACAACCTGTAAGCATGCAGACAAGTGTGTCAGACGACGCTGGTGAGTTCAAAGTTTTGTTAATGTGTTTAGTTTCCAGATATGTGTATAAAACAGTTCAACGATTTGATTTGATGTTGTTATTAACTCGATTACCGCAGATGGCTACTAGATTTATTTGCCCAACCCCAATGTCTCTATCAAAACATTGGTCAAGTGGTGAAGGTAATTAGTTCACGCCCGTCCTCCCCGGTACGGTGTGAGGGTGCCAAACCTAATAGCGTTATCAACTAATAACCTCGTTGCCTCCCCGGCAACTAATCGGTAGATGTAAGGGGTCTTATATGATAGAAATGAGTGTAATAACAAACATCCCAAAAACCTGACATTCCTCCCCGGAATGTTACCCGATATCCCTCCCCGGGATGCATGCTAGGAAAAAGAGCTGTGAACTCACCTTGGTTTGCTCGGTTTGTTTAGTTACCCGTTTCCAAGTTAATCAACCAACCCTAACGTGGTTACCAATGAATATCAGTTTCAGAATTGGACAAGTTATTGTTTTCACACAGATTGCATCACATACAACAGTTCACAGTACATCAGTTGGCCAGTATAACTTTCTAACACAAGTACACATCTCATGTGTTTAACACAAGTTACACAGAACATAACAGGTTGGTTTGCTATACCCGCTAGTCGAACTATGTTTCTCATTCTCATTGGCATATCACAAAGATTGTATACGCACACGAATTTTTCAAAATCAACAATTCATGCACCTACTGTTCAGTTCACATACTTACCCGACGAAAGGCCATGGTGACGAAAGGTTATCTTTCGTCGGGATGTTTATTGGCGAAACTCCTATGTTTCGTCGACATGTGATGCGGCGAAACCCCTATGTTTCATCGACATGTGATGCGGCGAAACTCCTATGTTTCGTCGAGTTAACAGTTACAGATCCAATGATGACACTTTGAGATGTTCTAGAACCCTACTCATCATTGACGGTTTCATCATAATCACATATCGATCATTCAGTTCTCAATTATCAACAACATGCAACAAGTGCCTTAATAATTCAAATAGACATATCATCAATTTATCATTCTAACCGAATCATTTATATATCATGGCTACATCTTTAATCATGCAACCCTAATCTAACACATCATACCCGACTGTTACTGATAATCACATAAGTCTAGTGGTTTGTTAACATCAAGAATACGGAGACCGGGCTAACAATCCTTATTAATACGATTACCATAATCAAGACACCAAGCATCAAATAGCAATTAGTAACTAACGATTTCAAAGCAAACAGTCAATAATAATTTCAATCTGACAATCAGTAATGGTTAAACACTAACCGAGATAGGAGGAACAATAAATTGATCGATAAAGGGGGCTTCGAGGACTCAAGGTTGCCGTCGCACAGAAGGGAGGGTTCTAGGGTTCGCTAACTGACATTCTACGTGTATATATAATCGAGACGTGCTTGGGCCTCATCTGAGCCGAAGCACTTCACGGCGAAAGGTTATCTCAGATGAAACTCAGGTTTCGTCGAGCACGGTGATGGCGAAACTCAGGTTTCGTCGGTTATGGTTTATGACGAAACACCCAAGTGTTTCATCGAGTTATGTTTAAACAGTTCCTAAATTTGCCAAGTTTACTATTTAAGCAAACCAAAATGTAACTCATACACAAACAATATACAGTAACAGAGTTTGTAAACAAATAACGTGCCGAGGAAAGACCTTGAAAACTCGGGTTGTCACATCATCCCCAACTTGAAAGAAATTTCGTCCCGAAATTTGATAAGCAACCCCAAAATAGTACGGTGTTAGATCAAGATGACTGTGCATTTTCCGCGGGTGCCACATTATCCCCAACTTGATTGGGAATTTCGTCCCGAAATTCACTAGTTATGCCAGGCTTAGGTTTGTTAGACTTAGACTTGTCATCAGGGAATAAATGTGGGTACTTAAGGTTCATCTGATCCTCACGTTCCCACGTGAACTCCGGTCCACGTCTTGAGTTCCAACGAACTCTCACAATCGGAATACGACTGTGCTTACTAACCTTGACCTCATGGTCCGTAATCTCTATTGGTTCTTCAACAAACTGTAACTTGTCGTCGATCTTCAGCTCTTGAAATGGTACCACCAGTGTTTCATCAGACAAACACTTCTTTAATTGCGACACATGGAACACATCATGGACGTTACCTAACTCAGCCGGTAACTCCAACTTGTAGGCCACTTTACCAATACACTCCAAAACTTTGAATGGCCCGACGTAACGTGGATTAAGCTTGCCACGCTTCCCAAAGCGCACCACACCCTTCCAAGGTGAGACCTTCAACATGACACAATCATTAACTTCGAATTCCAAAGGTTTCCTACGCTTATCAGCGTAGCTTTTCTGATGGTCGCGCGCTGCCGCCATACGATTCCTGATCTGAACAATTTTCTCAGAGGTTTCAAGTACAAGTTTCGGGCCTGTAACCTGGCTGTCACCCACCTCAGCCCAACAGAGGGGTAAACGACATTTTTGTCCATACAATGCTTTGAATGGAGCTGCCTGAATGCTGGTATGGTAACTGTTGTTGTAGGAGAACTCGATCAACGGCAAATGTTTCTCCCAGCCTTTACCAAAATAAATCACACATGCTCGCAGCATGTCTTCAAGTGTCTGGATGGTTCGCTCACTTTCACCATCCGTCTGCGGGTGATAAGCTGTGCTCATATCGAGACGCGAGCCAAATGATTTGTGTATCGACTGCCACAAATCTGAGATGAAACGCGGGTCACGGTTAGAGATAATGGAAGTTGGCACCCCGTGCCTAGAAACCACCTCCTTGAGGTATACAGCAGCTAATTGTGAGAACTTATCCATTTCCTTGATCGCTAGGAAGTGCGCTGACTTCGTGAGACGATCAACGACCACCCAAATTGTGTCATTCCCGTTTTGAGTTCTAGGTAGTCAAGTGACAAAATCCATTGCGATTTGCTCCCATTTCCACATGGGTATTTCTGGCTGTTGCAGCAATCTAGATGGTTTCTGATATTCCACTTTAACTTTCGAGCAGGTCAAACACTTACTCACATAAGTCGCGATGTGAGCTTTCATCTTTGGCCACCAATACATGACTTTGAGATCCTGATACATCTTATCCGAACCTGGGTGAACAGAGTATCGAGACTTGTGCGCTTCATCCATCACAAGTTCTCTAAGGTTACCAAACAAAGGAATCCATCTGATCTCTTCTTGATTCGTTTTTCCATACCCCGTAAATACTCGGCTTCATAGTTTTCTTCCTTCAACGCCTCGGCCTGGGCCGAACGGATCTGATCAGGCAGGTTAGAATGAATGGTGAGCTGCAAAGCGCGAATACGTTTGGGTTTCGATTCCTTTCGACTGAGAGCATCAGCTACAACGTTGGCCTTACCCGGATGATACTTGATTGCATAATCATAATCGTTTAAAAGTTCTACCCAGCGACGCTGCCGCATGTTCAAATCCTTCTGGTTGAAAATATGTTGAAGGCTCCTGTGGTCGGTATAAATAGTGCATTTAGTACCGTACAGGTAATGCCTCCAGATCTTGAGTGCAAACACTACGACCCCCAACTCCAAGTCGTGTGTCGTATAATTCCTCTCGTGAACCCTCAACTGTCGAGAGGCGTAAGCTATCACATTGTTGCGTTGCATCAGCACGCAACCAAGACCCTGTATGGAAGCATCACAGTATACTACAAAGTCTTCTGTACCTTCGGGTAGAGACAAGATCGGTGCACTGCAGAGTTTCTGTTTCAGCAACTGAAAAGCATCCTCTTGCCTCGATCCCTAAGAATACACAATACCTTTCTGTGTCAACGAGGTAAGAGGTTGAGCGATCTTCGAAAAGTCTTTAATAAATCTTCGGTAATACCTAGCAAGACCAAGAAATTGTCGCACCTCCGAAGGATTCTTTGGTGCCGCCCAATTTCTAACATCATCAACCATCGCAGGATCCACGTGTATCCCCAATTCGTTAACAATGTGTCCAAGAAAGTGTACCTCCCGAATCCAGAAGTCACACTTAGAAAACTTCGCATAGAGTTTCTCCTTCCTCAGGAGTTCCAAAATAAGACGCAGGTGCCGCTCGTGATCTTCCTTGCTCTTCGAGTAGATCAAAATGTCGTCTAAGAATACTATAACGAAATCGTCGAGATACGGTTTGCATACACGGTTCATGAGATCCATGAAGACCGCTGGCGCATTAGTCAACCCAAACGGCATAACTAAAAACTCATAGTGCCCATAACGCATTCGAAAAGCTGTTTTTGGAACATCCTCCTCTCGGACTCTCACCTGATGATAGCCCGATCTTAAGTCAATCTTCGAATATAAACTTGACCCTTGCAACTGGTCAAACAAGTCGTCGATGCGTGGCAATGGATAACGGTTCTTGACAGTCACCTTGTTGAGTTCTCGATAATCAATACACATCCGAAAGGACCCGTCTTTCTTCTTTACAAACAAAACTGGGGCTCCCCAAGGTGAAGAGCTGGGTCAAATAAAGCCGTTATCCAGTAACTCTTGTAGTTGGTTAGAAAACTCCTGCTACTTTCCAGGTGCTAAACAGTAAGGAGCACGAGCTATCGGGGCTACTCCTGGTGCAAGATCAATCTGAAATTCCACTTAACGGTGAGAAGATAAACCAGGAAGTTCCTCAGGAAACACATCGGCAAATTCGCGTACAACTGGCAGATCCTCGATCCTTCTTTCCCCTGAAGGAGTATCAGTAACAAGTGCTAGAATAGCAGGATACCCCTTTTGTAGAAATTTCTGCGCTTGCATAGCTGAGATGATACCAACCATCGCACCACTGCGATGCCCCTTAACCGATAATGACTCTCCACCAGGGAGAGGAATACGTACAATCTTCTCCTTACACAGAATCTCAGCTTGGTGCTTAGACAGCCAATCCATACCAACCACTATATCAAAACTACCGAGGGTAACAGGAAGGAAATCAATATCAAACACTTGACCCACAAGATCTAGTTTACACCCAAAAAGAACATGTGAAGCTTCTATCGTTTTGCCATCGGCTAATTCTACTACATGCTTAACCTCTAAAGGTGTTGGAATTAACCCTAATCGCTGACTAAACTCTAGAGACACATAACTCCAATCGGCACCGGAATCAAATAACACAGAAGCAATAAGATTGTTCACAGAAAACCTACCAGTCAAGACATTGTCGTCGTTTCTAGCATCACCAGCACCGATCGTGAATACCCTTCCATGAGCACCATTGCCCCCATTGTTCCGTTGTTGTTGTTGTTCCCAGTATTGTTGTTGTTGTTCTGGTGGTTGTTGTCATTGGCATTGTGATTCAGCTGAGGGCAATCCCGCTTGATGTGGCCCTCATCCCCACACTGGAAACACCCCTTCTTAAAGCCCTGGTTCTGATGGGGTTGTTGCCTTTGCTGTCGCTGATACTGTTGATTTTGCTGCTGTTGCTGCTTTGGCTGCGGGGCTCCACAGTATTTGGCCTCATGGCCCACCTTCTCGCACCTACGGCAAGTCCGGACGCACTGCCCATAGTGATGATAACCACACTTGTTGCACTGTGGCTTCTTCCCTACATAGGAGCCCTGATTCTGATTGCTGCCCTAGCCTTGATTGACTGAGGACGACTGACTGAAACTGCGGTTATTGATGTTGTCAGGCCTTTTCTGAGATTGACTGGTACTGGTTGCCTTGTCAGCATCGTTCCATTTTTGCTTGTTATCACTAGCAGGCGTAGTAGCTGTGGTTGCAGCAGCAATAGTGGCAGAAATGTCACACCCCCAAAAAACCACCTAGGGAATGTCCCTGTTAGGCATGTGACGTTCCAGGATCCAAGCCACCAATCACTTTGAACTCATAAATATATTTAAATAAAACCTTCATTCATTAACATAAAGGGTTGTACAGCGGAAGCAAAACTCATTTGTTAAGTGTTTAGTAAACCATGTGTACATAAATCATTTAGCTTGTGTTGAGATTCCATGTATCACGACCCATGACCACTCCAGCATCCCAGACAGCAAGTCCCAATGATATAAACCTACAACCTGCAAGCATGCAGACAAGTGTGTCAGACGACGCTGGTGAGTTCAAAGTTTTGTTAACAAGTTTAGTTACCAGATACATGTATAAAACAGTTTAACAATTTGATTTGATGTTGTTATTAACTCTATTACCATAATGGCTACAAGATGTATTTTCCCAACCCCAATGTCTCTATCAAAACATTGGTCATGCGTAAAGGAAATTAGTTCACACCCGTCCTCCCTGGTACGGTGTGAGGGTGCCAAACCTAATAGCGCTATCAACTAATAACCTCGTTGCCTCCCCGGCAACTGTCGGTAGATGTAAGGGGTCTTATATGATAGAAACTGAGTAATAATAACAAACATCCCAATAAACTAGCGTTCCTCCCCGGAACATTACCCGATATCCCTCCCCGGGATGCATACTTGGAAAAAGAGCAATGAACTCACCTCGGTGTGCTCGGTAGAATACGTTACTTAAGGTTACTTGTTCTTAGTTGGTCAATTAATCCCTATTGGGGTTACCAAGTTAGTCAGTTTCGTGCAAACATAACACATGTGATCTTTGCATTCATTACACAAGTTGCAAATAAGCAGATATGTTTCATTACGCAAGTCATAGTAAATATCCGAGTCCTACTTCCAATCACAGCACAAGGACATATCATAACATGGCACATATTATCACACGAGTTATAACGAGTATTCGAGTTATATGTATCTTCACATCATAAACCCATATATCATAATGCCACACATTAACAGCTCACTCGCCATTCACATAAATATACATGTATTAATATTAACTCATACCACTTTTACCATCATTTTGGTTACAAGGATCTTGTATCAAAACCACGTAAATCCCAATCAAAGTACCTAACCCGATGCCCCTAATGTGCGGCCCATTTGATATCGCCCCCATACAACCCAGCGGCCCACAAGATGTGTAGCCCGTTGAGTATACACAGCCCCTAATACAGCTCTGGTCCAATCGGTTTCAAGTAGAATTTAATTTGCTTACATTGACCCAGTTACACCTAAGGTCCAATTAAAAACAAAACTGATATGATTGTTGTTAGGCCCGAGGTCCAAACAGAACCCATTCGTGGATCAATGTGCAGCCCAAATACTAACATGAAAGCCCCTATGTTTAACAATTATCTCTTTAGTTGTTGCCTACTAAACAGTTTACCTCCAATAACCCAAGACAATAGTTCAAACATTACCAGATCATATAATCATGTTCACACCCATTTATAATCCAACATATACAATCATTAACAACATCAGTAACTTATTCAATCAAAATCAATAATACACCATATGTCATTCTATTTATTGTTGCAACCCTAAGTGGTATAACCTATCCCAATGTATAAAGTCCAACCCATACCCGATCCCCATAACACATATCGTGACATATCAACATCAACACTTAGTGTTACGCACCCTAATATACCTCACAATTCTCCATTATTAATCGCATCATCACTACCTTAATCGTAGACAAGGATAGCTAGGCAATGTTAGACTTAGTGTCCTTATCATACATGTTATCCATACATATGATCAATCAACAAGAAATCAATACTATCTAAACATTTACGGACACACACAACAATATCACACAATATGAAAATCAACAATTAAGAATCACTAACCAGAACTTGACTGATCAAGGTACTACTTCGAACAGGGGGGGGGGTAGACCTGCTGATGTGCGTAGAGGATGGAGGAGGGTAGGGGTTTGTTTGAGTTTGTTATGCAATCAACATCATTAATACGTATAGATAATAATACTTGTTTTAGGGCGGTTCAACCTATAGCCGATAATGGGCTCAAATTAGACTTCACTGTTATGGGCCAAGAGTAGTCAAACCATTCATGTAATTTGGGTTTAACACAAGTAGTGGGCCAAAGTAGATTATAAGGTGATTAAAGTGTGTATGCTAATCCTCATATGCGATACATACGGCCCAAATACATGGCCCAAATACACACTCAACATTTTCCCATCCATTTTACGTTTAGAAAGTTTATTCCAGTTACGAGCGTTTAACGATTTATATCATTGTAAGGGATGTACACGCGAATAAATAAGAAAACAAAATCGTGAAACTGAAAGATACTAACCTTTCAAGTCCGGGTTGTCACATCATCCCCAACTTGAAAGAAATTTCGTCCCGAAATTTGACAAGTAAGCACAAAGGAGTGAAGTGATGAATCAAGATTGTTGTGGATTTTCCTCAGGTGCCACATCATCCCCAACTTGAAGAGGAATTTCGTCCCGAAATTCACCAGCTTTACCAGATTTAGATTGTTCATCCGGAAAAAGTTGAGGATACTTAAACTTCATCTGATCCTCACGTTCCCACGTGAACTCCGGTCCACATCCTGAGTTCCAACGAACACTCATGATTGGAATTCAACTAAGTTAACAAACCTTGACTTCCTGGTTCATGTGTTCGATAAATTCCTCCAGTAAAGGTATCGCACGTGTTACAGCAGACAACCACTGCCTTAGATCCGAAACATAAATGACATCGCGTACGTTACCCGATTCGCCGGGTAACTCGAGTTTGTAGGTTACGCTACCGATTCTTCCCAGACTGTTGAATGGTCCATCGTGACGTCAGTTAAGCTTGCCATGCTTCCCAAGCATTCCACACCCTCCCAGGGTGAGACTTTCAATACGATACGATCGCCTACAGCGATCTTCCTGCGTTTCCCAAGTTTATCAGCTTTCCTGACGGTTACGCGTTGCCGCCAATCGACTCCCGCTCCAAACATCCTTCCCAAGAGTTTCGAGTACCAGTCCTGGACCAGTAATTAAGTTGTCAACCATCTCAGTCTAACAAGAAGGTTGGCATTATTGTCTATGTAATGCCTCAATAGAGCTGTCTGGTTACCAAGATGATAACTGCCGCAGTAGTTCTCAACCATAGGTAAGAGTCCTTCCAATTTGCACCAAATCCAGTCACACAAATGCTCGCTGCATGTCTTCGAGTGCCAGGAGAGTTCGTTTTCTCTGATCGTTTGCCCAACGGCGATAAGCAATGCTCTGGTCCTGACGTGAGCCAAGGGTGTTGTGTATTGCCTGACATACATCAGGTATAGATCAAAATCAAATGTATCAGGAGTTGGTACCTTGTTCCTAGTAATCGCCTCTCTCAGAGGAATATTCACAAGCTGTAAAGACTCGTCAATTTCCTTGGTCGCGAGAAAGTGTGCTAGTTATGTGAGACAATCAACGATCACCCAGGTGATATTGTTTCCGTTTCGATGTTGTAAGTAGACTAGTGACATAATCTATGGCAGTCTGTTCTCATTCCATATTGGTGTTTCTGGTTGCTGATACTTCACCTTGACTTTCCCATAAGTCAAACGTCATTCACATACATAGCTAGGTGGGCCGTCATGCCCGATCACAAGTGCAGGATTTTTATAGATCCTAGAATCTCTCATCAAAACCCAGACGACTAGAATATCGAAGCCGGTGTGCTTTGTTCAACACGAGTTCCCTACAGTTGCCGTATAATGAGACCCACATTCGTTCCATGAGGTAGCTAATATTGTCCGACCTGCCAACGGTTGCTTCTCCATGCCTCGCATGGGTTTAACTTGCAAATTTTTTTCCTTCAGTTCTCCAGTGTGAACAAAGTGAGTCTAATCAAGTAAGTTAGAGTCGATAGTGAGCTGCAAAGCTCGTGTAAGTTCAGGTTTCACAGTCGTAATCATTCAAAAGTTCCATTCAGCGATGCTACTACGCGTTTAGCTCTTTTGAAACAAAGGTACACGGGAGGCCCTTGTGATCGGTCTAAGTAACGCATCCGGTACCATCCAAGCAATGCCTCCAACTTAAATCCAAAGACCATGGTTTCCATCACAGGTTGCGATTCGTGCAACTCTTCTTGTAATTCCACTATGTAAGCCATCACTTTCGCGTGTTGTATCGGCGTGTAACTGTGACTCTGATTCGAATCATCATGGTATACCACTAGATCACCCGTACCCTCGGGTAAAGACAATACTCAGTGCATCGTAGTGTTGAGTTTCAAAAGCTGAAAAGACGTCCTCCTATTTTGTCTCCCCCGAATTCACCGCACCGCGCTGTGCTAAAGAGGTTATATCGGCGCAATCTTCAAAAATCTCACGATGAATCTGTGATAGTGTCTAGCATAACCAAGGAATTGCTGCATCCCCGAAGGAATCTTTGGTGTCGATCAGTTTCAAATGAAATGGACCTTAGCGAGATCCATGCGTATTCCCACTTCGTTGATTACCTGACCAAGAATGTACTTCTCGAATCCAGAAGTTAGACTTCGCCAGACTTTGCGTGCAGCAGTTCTAAGATAAGGTACAAATGTCTCCTAGGGTGTTCCTTCCTCCTGGAAATGATTCAAATCATCTTCCATAAACACCGTCGATTCATGTGATCCATAAAGCTGCCAGGGTGTTGGGTAACCCCATTGGTCATGGAATACAAAGTTGCAATGACCACATTGCGTTTGATATGCCGTTTTAGGAATACCCGCCTCTTGGACTTCCCTCTGATGAGAGCTCGTTCGCTAGCCAATTCTCGAATGGAAGCTTGACCCTCGCAACTGGTCAACAGGTTGCCAATACAATGGTCGAGACAAACGGTTCTTGACTGTCACCTTGATGAGTTTTTTGATAATCAGTATACATGTCCAACGATACCACTTATCTTCCCGGATATAACTGGGGCTCCCTAAAGCGAAAACTAGGTCCGACAAAACTCCTGTCCAACCATCCCTGTAGTTGATTTGACGATTCGCGCAACCCTCCTGGTGCAAGACGGTAAGAAGTATGAAAATTCAGGGTTGCCTCTGGCATGAGATCAAACTGAGAGTCTGTCTAATATTTGTGGAAGTAAACCTGATAGTTCCTCGAGTGGCACACCAAAGGAATCACGAACATTTGGTGGATCCTCGATCCTCTTTTCCTTAGCCTTAACATCAGTAACGAGTGCTAATATAGCGAGGTAATCCCTCCGTAGACACTCCTGGGCTTTCATTGCTGAAATGATGCTATCCTTTACACCACTTTGTCTCTTTAGAGCATATAGCGACGCAAAATTTTCTTCTCACAGGGTATATCTGCGCGATATCTAGACGTCCAGCTTACCCAACTACAGTATCGAGACCATCAAGGATAGCAGAAGGAAAGTCGATGTCGAACACTTGTCCCACAAGGTCGAGTTTGCATCCCAACGAACATATGAGGTTTCCATTGCCTTGCCATCAGCTGTTTTCACAACAGGTTTCGTTTCAATGGGTAACATGGTTAAACAGGACAGGGGCAAAGCGATTAATTACCTTTACAAGCTACCATGTTGCTATTATACCTGGCGTCGCCTACACCAATCCTAGATGCTCCCCCACGAGCATCACTACCAGTGCTGTTACTGTTGCGAGAATTTCCAGCACTGTCGTCGTTTCCTTGGTTGTTGTCGTCTTGGTTTAACAACGGCCAATCCATGTTGTTGGCACCTCCATTTCCATACTGTTGGTTACGAGTACGAGTATCTTGCTGTTGCCATGACGGTTGCTTCTAATGTCATTGCCTGGGACGGAGCCCTACGATCTTTCACCAATAGGGTCTATCTTTTCACAGTCCAAGTCGCGTCCTCAATGTGCTGGCAGTTACACATTCCACCCCACAGTCAATCGTCGTCGTTTATGTCCCGATTAACTTGTAAGAGTTGACTCCCATAAGTCGCTGACTAGGGTTAAAGATTCTGTTGGGGTCAAATTGCTGATGTTCGTTGCTGGTAATCAGGGTCATCAAAATACTGATGTCGGTAAAGTACTACGCTCGTCCGCTTGTCCATCGATCTAGCAAGTCGATTGAGTAATACATGGAATGTTGCGAGAGTGTTGCAGAAGTGATCGCACTTCGGGACCTAATACGTCAATACATTGAGTTCCAACCAACAAAGAGAAGTGAGAAGGGTATTGACCAAACATTCAACGCTGCGACATCCAACTCAGGGATGTTCGTACAAGCACCTAACATTCTACACAGTTCGCTAGGCGTTCAGATAGGTGTTCAGGTAATACCTGATAGCATCGAGATTCGAAAGGATTCAGAGAGGAGTGAAAAGGTCACGTTCGAGTAGGAAACAATCACTGCTATGACTCCTATAGACTTGTCACGTTTCGCATTGTTCAAATAACAGAGCAGAACCCCTTTTTCACTTGTTAAGCCTCACTTGGACTCACATGCACCCCACATTATTATTATGTGTGCACCCACAATAATATTGTGATTTGCATGCCCATCTCAGTTTCTCCTAACTCATGTCAAATGGTTCCTCATACTCGAATGCCAAACAGAGGTTATCAAGACGATAGATCACAAGATTCTAAGGACTACGACATGCTATCAATGCATCACAATGCAAGCAAGCAATTCATGTAATCATACTATAGTGATGAGTGTGTGTTTGTACGCTACATCATAAACAAATGTGTACTAGTCATGTAATGTATGCAACAAGTGAGAAAGACGAACCTTGCAATCTGGAGCTGAGTGTCATGGTCGTATTCACGTATTTAGAACTGTTCGGTTATAGTCTGGTTTTACAAAACGTTTTAAAACCAAGTTCACAATAACCAGTGGCTCTGATACCAAACTGTCTCACCCCCAAAATACCACCTAGGGAATGTCCCTGTTAGGCATGTGAAGTTCCAGGATCCAAGCCACCAATCACTTTGAACTCATAAATATATTTAAATAAAACCTTCATTCATTAACATAAGGGGTTGTACAGCGGAAGCAAAACTCATTTGTTAAGTGTTTAGTAAACCATGTGTACATAAATCATTTAGCTTGTGTTGAGATTCCATGTATCACGACCCATGACCACTCCAGCATCCCAGACAGCAAGTCCCAATGATATAAACCTACAACCTGCAAGCATGCAGACAAGTGTGTCAGACGACGCTGGTGAGTTTAAAGATTTGTTAACAAGTTTAGTTACCAGATACATGTATAAAACAGTTTAACAATTTGATTTGATGTTGTTATTAATTCGATTACCGTAATGGCTACAAGATGTATTTGCCCAACCCCAATGTCTCTATCAAAACATTGGTCATGCTTTAAGGAAATTAGTTCACGCCCGTCCTCCCCGGTATGGTGTGAGGGTGCCAAACCTAATAGCGCTATCAACTAACAACCTCGTTGCCTCCCCGGTAACTGTCGGTAGATGTAAGGGGTCTTATATGATAGAAACTGAGTAATAATAACAAACATCCCAATAAACTAGCGTTCCTCCCCGGAACGTTACCCGATATCCCTCCCCGGGATGCATGCTTGGAAAAAGAGCAGTGAACTCACCTCAGTGTGCTCGGTAGAATACGTTACTTAAGGTTACTTGTTCCTAGTTGGTCAATTAATCCCTATTGGGGTTACCAAGTTAGTCAGTTTCGTGCAAACATAACACATGTGATCTTTGCATTCATTACACAAGTTGCAAATAAGCAGATATGTTTCATTACGTAAGTCATAGTAAATATCCGAGTCCTACTTCCAATCACAGCACAAGCACATATCATAACATGGCACATATTATCACACGACTTAACGAGTATTCGAGTTATATGTATCTTCACATCATAAACCCATATATCATAATGCCACACATTAACAGCTCACTCGCCATTCATATAAATATACATGTATTAATATTAACTCATACCACTTTTACCATCATTTTGGTTACAAAGATCTTGTATCAAAACCACGTAAATCCCAATCAAAGTACCTAACCCGATCCCCCTAATGTGCGGCCCACTTGATATCGGCCCCAAACAACCTAGCGGCCCACAAGATGTGTAGCCCGTTGAGTATACACAGCCCCTAATACAGCTCTGGCCCAACCGGTTTCAAGTAGAATTTAATTTGCTTACATTGACCCAGTTACACCTAAGGCCCAATTAAAAACAAAACTGATATGATTGTTGTTAGGCCCGAGGTCCAAACAGAACCCATTCGTGGATCAATGTGCAGCCCAAATACTAACATGAAAGCCCCAATGTTTAACAATTATCTCTTTAGTTGTTGCCTACTAAACAGTTTACCTCTAATAACCCAAGACAATAGTTTAAACATTACCAGATCATATAATCATGTTCACACCCATTTATAATCCAACATATACAATCATTAACAACATCAGTAACTTATTCAATCAAAATCAATAATACACCATATGTCATTCAATTTATTGTTGCAACCCTAAGTGGTATAACCTATCCTAATGAATAAAGTCCAACCCATACCCGATCCCCTTAACACATATCGTGACATATCAACATCAATATTCAGGGGGGGGGGGTAGACCTGCTGATGTGCGTAGAGGATGGAGGAGGGTAGGGGTTTATTTGAGTTTGTTATGCAATCAACATCATTAATACGTATAGATAATAATACTTGTTTTAGGGCGGTTCAACCTATAGCCGATAATGGGCTCAAATTAGACTTCACTGTTATGGGCCAAGAATAGTCAAACAATTCATGTAATTTGGGTTTAACACAAGTAGTGGGCCAAAGTAGATTATAAGGTGATTAAAGTGTGTGTGCTAATCCTCATATGCGATACATACGGCCCAAATACATGGCCCAAATACACACTCAACATTTTCCCATCCGTTTTACGTTTAGAAAGTTTATTCCAGTTACGAGCGTTTAATGATTTATATCATTGTAAATGACGTACACGATAATAAATAAGAAAACAGAATCGTGAAACTGAAAGATACTAACCCTTCAAGTCCGGGTTGTCACAAGAAACGCGCAGTGGTAGCGAACCACTCTCCACCTCCTGATCGGTGATCTTGTGAGCCAAACGGACAATCTGAGGTAAGTTGTTGAGGTTAGCTGAAGTAACTGTAACAACCCGCACGTTCGTGCGTTGTTACTACTCGCTACACTCGTTACGCCTAGGACCAGAGATTCGGATCATAATGTAACGATATTGCTTACATCGCTATTTCGCAGTATATTCGCATATTTTACCACTGAAACACATCACATCGCACATGCTAACACTCACGATGTCATTGAGTGAGGACCTATTCTACCCTCCTCGATAGCCGTGATGTGTCACAACGCAAACATTAAGGCTAACGATGACCTTTCGCGTGAGTACTACCCCATCGGTCATCGTGACGATGATGACAATACGAGCGAGTGGTACCCCGTCAGTCATTGTGGCACATCGCATCGCAAACTCAAAAGCGCACCCGCAATCACGCGCAACTCGATTATCGCACCGTACATTTGAAAGTGTGGATACATATATACGACCTTCTGTGATTAATTATAATAAATATATATATGAAAATGTGTAACCAAACTATCGCAACGCTTAACGATCGAAACGAAACGCCGAATCATTGACCATCGGAACCACTCGACCGAGTGACAGCTCGATCGGACGGTCACCCGATCGGGTTGCCACCCGATCGGATTGCCACCCGATCGGACAGTTACCCGATCGGACAGTTACCCGATCGGTTACCCACCCGATCCATGACACTCTATCGCCTCCTCTCCTCTTCACCTATAAATAGCCCTTGTCACATCACTTGAATAGTGACGTGACAGCTCCCACTCGACCAGCACGCTTTGGGGCTATTTTCTCTCGATTCCTCGTGATTCTTGTAAGTTTCTACCTCAAATCTTGTACTTCTATGATCTACCCGCACTCTCACCTTTTCCACCATCAAATCTCACTTTTTCACCGTAAAATCCTCTGATTTGGGGTGTTCTAAGGTGATGTCATCATGGAGTTCTTAGGAACAAGGAAGTATGACCTCATCTCATCAAGAACAGTGCAGGTCTAATGGATTCCACGGTGTATAAGCACTAATCTCACCTAGATCTAAGCCGAATCTAAGTATTTCAAGTTTCTTTCAAACTTTCTTCACTTTTACTCAAGACAAGGTAAGAATCCGAGCTCGTTCAGACCTTCTGCTCAACACTAGTGAAGTGCCGGTCCGAGAATAGATTCCTACCGAAGAGACAACTGATGTGTGTGGGATGAACAAGAACAACCGTCACGGACAATTAGCTGGTTGCACGGGGTGGTTCCTACCCGATCGGATAACTTGGACTTGATGGAGTTTTTCTGTTGTTTAACACGTTATCATACCGTCTCGATCAAACCACAAACTTTCAAAACAATCAAGTGTTTAACAAGGCAGTTGGAACGGATTGTCATCCGATCGGACAGCCGTCCGATCGACTAGCACTTGGTTACTCACTTAAGCTATTATTCCAACTTTTCAAGATTTCGAACGACCAACGGATTACCATCCGACCGGATTGCCATCCGATCGAACGACCATCCGACCATGTGATGTTTGGAACTTCAACACTTAAACAATTTTCAACATGATCAATTTCTAACGGATTTCCACCCGATCGGATTGCCACCCGATCGAGTGACAATCCTACTTGTCCCCCACTTGGTGTCTTACTGATCGGATCGCCGCCCGGTCGAACCGCCGTTCGATCGAACCGCCGTTCGATCGAACCGCCGTTCGATCGAACCGCCGTTCGATCGAACGACCTGAAGGGTAGAGATACCTCCCTGTTTTCAAAATGCTACAACGAAAACTTCAAAGGATAAGCCATCATACACAAACATATAATTCTCAACGAGTGTCAATCCGGCCGAGTGGCCATCCGACCGGATTGCCACCCGACACTTGGTTCAACCGCCACTGCTTAACGCACTGTTCAATGCTTACGCTATCAATTTGTACTTAGGCAAATCTCAGACGCGCTCTCAATCAATCCAATCAAGTTGTGTTTACTTGCTGAACAAGCACTGTGAGTATACTTGAACCCTTTTTGCTTTTGCACTTTTGGGTGTAACATACGTTGCTATCGAATCAAATCATATCAAATGCTTAAACTATTTAACACTTGCGAATGACTTACTTGCATAGTTATACGTGATGCTAGTTACATATGTGCTAGGACTTATACTCGCGACGTCCCACCATGGCTAGTATAGTACTATTGCGCCCGACGAGGTCTAGTTTACCATAGCGTATTCGAGCATCGAGGGCTTAGCTGGTAGTATCGGTTTTGTGAGTATATATGTCGTGTATCCCGTTTATGTATGTAGGAAATTTACAGCACTTTTAATCTATTATGCTATCATATATCAAACCTGTATACTCGCTAATACTTTTGTATTGACATTATTTTAATGTATGTTGCAGGTGAATCCCAAGCTATCTTAATCAAGCTAGGAAGTCTAGAAACTCAACTAAAATCTAGGTTGTCAGATTTGTATTGTTCGAGAGAACATGTAATCTGTGACGACTTATGTGATTATGATTGTTTATTAGTATGGGATAATGAACGCATTAATGATTGTCGCAAAATAGTTGTTATGGATTCTCCTGAGTAATCTGATTCGCCTAGTGCCGTGCCCCGATGATTCCGCCATCGGTTGGGGTGTGACAGATTGGTATCAGAGCCATAACTATAGGGAATTAGGTAAGACATTCGACCTAGTCCGGGTTGAAATCTTAGCAAAGACCTAGTCTATAGTCTAAGTACCAATGGGCTGACTTCGTGCGAACCCAGTGGGATTTGTACGGGCCTACTTGATGCTTGATGCGTGTGAAGTGTTATATATATTAGGTGTATATTTTAAGCCCCTTTAACACTTTTTTAGTCAAGTTTTAAATTTATAAAACACGATATTTACTAACACTAAACACACATATGGGCAAGTGCACCCATCGTGAGCGTAGTATAGTATTGGTAAGATACCGAGGTCGTCCAAGGACACAAGAGCTTTTAGTACCGGTTTATCCTCAACTTCTAATCAAATCAAAAAGTTTAGAAAAATGTTTTAAGCTAAGAAAAATAAGAACTAACTAAAGTGCTGAAAAAAATAAAAATAAAAGAAAAAAACAGATAGACAAGATGAATCACTTGGTTCCGACTCGTGTATATTGTAACCTTTGATTATTTCCGCACTTTTGCACTTATTTAAGAGATTATCTTAGTTATTGTAGTTCCCCTCTTTTGAAGGTGACGTTACCCTCAACCCAGTAGTTTGAGTCAGCAAGGATACAATCCTAAAGGGTCGGATTATTGAAAGATAATTAATTAAGTTATTAATGCAAATTATGGTAGGCCCCTCTTTTGGAGGTGACGCTACCCTCGACTAAGTAGTCTGAGTCAGCAGGGATACAGTCCTAAATAGCCGGGTTATAGTATTAATAGTAGTTAACTTATGAGGGGATCAAAGAGTTTGGACCCCCGCCATCCAATACCGTTAAGTATTGAAGGAGGTCCTACTAAATTTGACCCAGGTCCATTGCAGGACCTCTAAACGCTGAACAATGGCAAGACTCTTACCAAACCGTTCCCTTAACCCCCGACCAGGTAGCCAACATACCTCCATATAGACCGTGGAGATATGAATGGTGAAAATCTTTTATTTTATATAGACAGTAAAATAATGTCAAGACACCACAGACAAACGATAAGGAAGAATCACCTTCAACATAAGAAACTAGTTATTAAAGTCATTAATACAAAACCAAATAAAAAGTGCGAAAATATTAGAAATAAAAAGTATTACACTAGACACTTGTCTTCACCAAGTGATGTAAGAGACTTAGGCAAACATGGCCTTGATTGTCAAGAACTCTTACGATCAATCTTGGATCCCGAGAAGACTCACACACTCTACGATGGACAATGGATGATGGTGGTGGATGATGGTGTTATGGTGGTGGTGGGTGGTGGGTGAAGTGTGAGAGAGGTGGTGTGCCAAGAGATGTTTTGAGCTTGAGCCAAGCACTCCTATTTATAGGCTGAACAGAAGCTCGGGCACGGCCCCGTGTCCAGTGGGCACGGCCCCGTGTCCACATCCTTCTCTTTCTTCATTTAATGCAGCTTGTCTTATTAGTTGACCACGCCCCCGTGTCCGCTGAGCACGACCCCGTGTGCAGAAGAATCTTTGTACTATGAAGATTTGCCTGGATTGTGCGAATCTTATAGTTGACCACGGCCCCGTGTCCGCTGAGCACGGCCCCGTGGTGGGCAATAGAAGCTTCTACCACTTTGTCTTTTCTGCTGACACTTGGGCACGCCCCCGTGCTGGCTGAGCACGGGGCGTGTTCAATCTTCTGTCTTCTTGTTTTGCTTGGGAAGATGCTGTCGTGGGGTCGGGCATGTCACGTTTGTTCCTTTTCTTGTATTTATGTTAGATTTTGATGTCTTTTTGCTTCTTTTGTTAATTTGAGCTCATTTAATCCTGAAAATACAAAAGGAAGACAAAAGCAAACTTTTTCCAACATTAGTACTAAAAAAGGGTTAGTTTTATGCCACAATTGATGTAATTTATATGTTGCATTTTGCACGCATCAAATACCCCCACACTTGAATCTTTGCTTGTCCTCAAGAAAAACTCTTTATAATGTGGCTTTACACTCCCAAATGGAATGGGTAGAGAAGAAGGTTTTTTGGGCTTGTCATAGAGTGTCGGGATTTCCAAGATTCTTTATTTAGTTTTATTTTTATTTATTTACAATCCTATTCGTCATGATTTATTTAAAACTTTTCATAAGAGAAATTACTTATTAGGGCATAACATGCTTCTTTAAAATTCTATTTATATACAAGTTCACATACCTCACGGGGATCACTCAACACTCGGCCGAAGATGTATTTTTGTGGATCACTCGAGAGCGGCATGGAACTTACTCCTACCATAGGCTTGCCAAGCAATCAATCCTCCTCCTTTTTAACTTATATACCTTTGTAAATATCAAGAGGACTTTTGGGTGAAGGGTTAGGCTTGGGTTAAAGGTAGGTGGTTGGGTTAGTGGTTAGTAGAAAAAGGGCGAAAAGCGTAACAAGCGTCGGTTTTCGTAAGACTTTTTATTTTTGTAACTTTTATTTTGATGAAGCTTTTATTCAAACAAAGTTATTTTTGATGAACTTGTTTGTTTATTTTCTTTTGCTTCATCATCAACACATTTTTTTTTGAAAAGTCATACGAAAGACCGAGCTAGTTACTAAAACAAAGGGTTAAAAATGAAAAAGGTTTTGGTGGGTAAAAGGGTGTTTGGTTAGGGTTATGAAATGAAAAGGTTTAGGCTCAATGGGGTTAACTAGGGGGATTTTGGGTAGGTGGTAAAAAAAATAAAAAATAATGGTGTAGAAATAAAAAGGGTTAGTCCTAATGCCTCCAACATTTACTTACTCGGGTTTAAGTTGGTAAGGACCGGGAATGTATCGTCATGGCAAGCTCTAGAGTCGTAAGAACCAAGCGACTATTCACACAAGAAACGGAAAATGAGCATTTAGTCTAATGATATGTAATTGTATGCTCAATAAAGGCTCAAAACTCACTTTTGTGGGAATGGGTTTTTATGTAATCAAGTATATATAATCAAATTTTAACTAAGTTTGCTATGCCTTTTCATAATTTTCTTATGTTGGTTCTTTTTATCACGACGCTATCGGTTGTAAATTTGTAAAAATATAACTTTTTTAGAACTTGAAATTCCCAAGTTAAACCTAGACAAGTAAAAAAAATGAAGATTTTTGAAAAAAATTTGGGGTGATTAGCGGTTCCAATAGAGTTTTGTGTAAGGCTTGTATTTAGGACTTGCAAGATTCAAGGTTTTAGCATCCCCCCCACACTTAAATTACACATTGTCCTCAATGTGTCCCAAAAATAAATTTTTAGGTTGATTGAATATGTAAAAGGGGTGATTTAAGTAAAAATTTATGTTACTGGGCACTGGACACGGCCCCGTGGTGTCCGGGCACGGCCCCGTGTTCAAGTGCCAGTAACAAAATTAAATCAAGAGAAACAGAAGTCTGGACACGGGGACGTGTTGGGTGAACACGACCCGTGTCCAGTTACCTGAACTGGGTCTTTTCTGCAGACTGTGCAGCACGGGGCCGTGTTGGGCGGACACGGCCCGTGCCGAGCTTACTGTAAATGAAGAATTTCGTTGGACGGCTCTGTTTTCCTGCATGGGGTGCTGGTTCAAGTTTCCCTTGTATCCTTTGCCATCTCAAGTGTGTTTTATTCCTGAAAATTAAAACTAACTAGAAAACACGAAAATTAATCTAAACTAAACTAAGGATAGTTCCGCGGAATGCCTCCGTGGTGCGCCACGTTTATAAGGGTCCTTGGCTAGACCCAAAGCCTGGTCATATGTTACCCAAGTGGGATGTATTACATCCCATGTTACACCGTCGGAGATCGTCATCCAAGCTTGAGTCTATGACCTTCATGTAGTTGACCGGGTCTTCGTCTTCTACTCTTTTTCCACATTCAAACTTCACTTCCTTGTCTCCAAACTTCAATGTTAACGTTCCGTCATTCATATCCACCACTGCTTGGGCGGTGGCTAGAAATGCCCTCCCGAGGATGAGAGGGACATCGGTGTCTTCTTCCATGTCTAGGATGACAAAGTCGGTTGGGAAAACGAAGTTGTCAACTTTTACCAATAGATTTTCAGCGACACCTTGTGGAAATTTGACGGATCTGTCGGCGAGTTGTATGCTCATCTTTGTAGGGCTTGTTGTTCCTAGGCCGAGTCATTTGAACATCGATGTGGGCATGAGGTTAATGCTAGCCCCGAGATCGGCTAATGCATTACGAACGGCGGATTCCCCAATCGAGCAAGGAATTGTGAAGCTTCCGGGATCGATTTTCTTTTGTGGAAGTTTGTTGAGTACTAAGGCGGAGCATTCTTCGCCTAAGTTAACTAATTGCAATGATTCAATTTTCCTTTTGTGAGTGAGGAAATCCCTCATGAATTTTGCATATTTAGGCATTTGGTTTAGGACCTCAATAAAAGGAATATTAACATGCAATTGTTTTAGTAAATTTTCGAACTTTGCGAATTGCTCATCGGTCTTTTGACGATTTAACCTACCGGGGTACGGAATTGGAGGAGTCTTGGTGGGCTATTGATTTGGTAAAGAAGCCTTTTCTGGTACGGGCGGAGTCGTGGTTTGGTTAGACTGGCTTCTTTCATCTGGCGGTAATGGAGCCTCCTCGGGACCCACGGTTCGATTTCTCAATGTGATGAGATGTACTTGTGCTTTCGGGTTGGTTTCGGTATTGCTAGGTAACGCGCCTTGTGGTCTCTCGGAGAAATTTTGAGCTATTTGATTTAATTGTTTTTCAATGTTTTGAATGCTAGCTTGTTGATTTCTAAAATTCGATTCCAATTGTTGAAATCGATCCAAGTTTTTCTTTTCGGTGTCGGAGATGAGGCGAGATACAGTATCTTTAAGCCTTTCTCTTCCACCTTGTTGTTGAGAGAAATTTTGTGGTTGTTGAAAGTTAGTTCGTTGGTTTTGTTGGTTACTACTATTGCCGGGATCTCTCCAACCAAGATTAGGGTGGTTACGCCATCCTTGGTTGTAGGTACCCGTTGGTGGACCCGACGGCCTAGGTCTATTATCAATGTAGTTTACCGTTTCTGTTTGGTCATCTACTTCTTTCATACAACTCCAATTTTCATGTGGCACACCACATCCTTCACAAGCCATAACCGAGGCCGTTTTTGTCATTTCTAGCTTTTTGATTTTCGAAGAGAGGGCCTCGATTTGGGCTTGTAAAGAAGTGCTTTCATCAACCTTATGGGCGCCCGGGGCAATAGATTTATTACCTCGGGGAGTGTGCCATTGAAAATTGGTTTGAGCAATTTCCTCAATTTGATTATATATTTCATTTGGGCGACGATTACCTAAAAGTCCCCCAGAGCTAGAATCAAGTGTTTGTCTTGTGTGTGGCAACAACCCATTGTAGAAAGTGGATACTTGTTGCCATACCGCAAGACCGTGAGGAGGACACTTTCTTAGTAGCTCCTTGAACCTTTCCCATGTTTCATATAAGGATTCCCCATCCTCTTGTGAATATGTATTAGTTTCATTCATTAATTTAGCCGTTTTAGCAGGAGGGAAATACTTATATAGAAACTTTTGGGCTAGTTCATCCCAGGTGTTTACCGAGCCAACTGGGAGGGTGTTAAGCCAAGCCTTAGCTCGGTCTTTTAGTGAAAATGGAAACATTCGAAGGCGGATGGCGTCATTTGATGCTCCATTGATCCGAAAAGTATCACATATTTCTAAAAAATAGTAATATGTAGATGGGGATCCTCGTCCGCAAGCCCATGGAAGGTTGCGGAGTTTTGAAGCATTTGTATCAAATGTGGCCGAAGTTCGAAGTTATTGGCTTCGACATTCGGTGCATTGATAGCGGCGCCGAGATTACCTACAGTGGGACGTAGGTAGTCCATGAGGGTACGTTGGTCCGCCATTGGAAGTGGGTCCCCCGAAACTTTCTCTTGATTTTTAGCTTTAAGTCTTTTTCTGAGAAAGCGTTCGGGTTCTTCTAGAGGTTCTTTTATGTCTCTACTAGAACTGGAGCTCATGCACTATGTAGGAAGTTCAAATGTGGTGCCAAGGTTCCAAGTCCTGCGATAAAAACAGAAAAGAATGTTGGTCAGAAGGTTCACCATGGCCCCGTGCTCAGTGAACACAGCCCGTGGTCAGATTTACAGTAATTGTTCTCCGGATCCCTGTTACTGGGAGTTGGACATGGCCCCATGTTGCACCGACACGGCCCCGTGCTCAGCTCTCTGTAACTCGGAAAATAAAAACCGCCAGTGATAGTGCTAGACACGGCCCGTGTCCGACCAGGCACGGCCCGTGCTGAGCTCTGCAGAAACAGAAAAACTAAGAAAAATCCTAAAAAAATGAAAAATAAGAAAAAAGATTAGGCCGTTGATTCCTAACTTTCTTAAAATCCTTGTGTCCCCGGCAACGGCGCCAAAAACTTGATGCGTGTGAAGTGTTATATATATTAGGTGTATATTTTAAGCCCCTTTAACACTTTTTCAGTCAAGTTTTAAATTTATAAAACACGATATTTACTAACACTCAACACACATATGGGCAAGTGCACCCATCGTGAGCGTAGTATAGTGTTGGTAAGATACCGAGGTCGTCCAAGGACACAAGAGCTTTTAGTACCGGTTTATCCTCAACGTCTAATCAAATCAAAAAGTTTAGAAAAATGTTTTAAGCTAAGAAAAATAAGAACTAACTAAAGTGCTGAAAAAAATAAAAATAAAAGAAAAAAACAGATAGACAAGATGAATCACTTGGTTCCGACTCGTGTATAGTGTAACCTTTGATTATTTCCGCACTTTTGCACTTATTTAAGAGATTATCTTAGTTATTGTAGTAGGCCCCTCTTTTGAAAGTGACGTTACCCTCAACCCAGTAGTTTGAGTCAGCAAGGATACAATCCTAAAGGGTCGGATTATTGAAAGATAATTAATTAAGTTATTAATGCAAATTATGGTAGGCCCCTCTTTTCGAGGTGACGTTACCCTCGACTAAGTAGTCTGAGTCAGCAGGGATACAGTCCTAAATAGCCGGGTTATAGTATTAATAGTAGTTAACTTATGAGGGGATCAAAGAGTTTGAACCCCCGCCATCCAATACCGTTAAGTATTGAAGGAGGTCCTACTAAATTTGACCCAGGTCCATTGCAGGACCTCTAAACGCTGAACAATGGCAAGACTCTTACCAAACCGTTCCCTTAACCCCCGACCAGGTAGCCAACATACCTCCATATAGACCGTGGAGATATGAATGGTGAAAATCTTTTATTTTATATAGACAGTAAAATAATGTCAAGACACCACGGACAAACGATAAGGAAGAATCACCTTCAACATAAGAAACTAGTTATTAAAGTCATTAATACAAAACCAAATAAAAAGTGCGAAAAGATTAGAAATAAAAAGTATTACACTAGACACTTGTCTTCACCAAGTGATGTAAGAGACTTAGGCAAACATGGCCTTGATTGTCAAGAACTCTTACGATCAATCTTGGATCCCGAGACGACTCACACACTCTACGATGGACAATGGATGATGGTGGTGGATGATGGTGTTATGGTGGTGGTGGGTGGTGGGTGAAGTGTGAGAGAGGTGGTGTGCCAAGGGATGGTTTGAGCTTGAGCCAAGCACTCCTATTTATAGGCTGAACAGAAGCTCGGGCACGGCCCCGTGTCCAGTGGGCACGGCCCCGTGTCCACATCCTTCTCTTTCTTCATTTAATACAGCTTATCTTATTATTTGACCACGCCCCCGTGTCCGCTGAGTACGACCCCGTGTGCAGAAGAATCTTTGTACTATGAAGATTTGGCTGGATTGTGCGAATCTTATAGTTGACCACGGCCCCGTGTCCGCTGAGCACGGCCCCGTGGTGGGCAATAGAAGCTTCTACCACTTTGTCTTTTCTGCTGACACTTGGGCACGCCCCCATGCTGGCTGAGCACGGGGCGTGTTCAGTCTTCTGTCTTCTTGTTTTGCTTGGGAAGATGCTGTCGTGGGGTCGGGCATGTCACGTTTGTTCCTTTTCTTGTATTTATGTTAGATGTTGATGTCTTTTTCCTTCTTTTGTTAATTTGAGCTCATTTAATCCTGAAAATACAAAAGGAAGACAAAAGCACACTTTTTCTAACATTAGTACTAAAAAGGGTTAGTTTTATGCCACAATTGATGTAATTTATATGTTGAATTTTGCACGCATCAATGCTCTCATTCGAACTCGCTAAAACTACATCTTTGTGTGAACACCGCATACTACCGCTTCGTACGAGGAAAGCTTTTCCTAAAGCTTAATACTACTTAGCCTTTCCTAAGGCTGACACAATACACATGTTTTACGATACCCGCATTACATCAACGAGTGATCGTGTCGAGATGAGGCGTGAAAACCAGGAACTCTCGATAGGTCGCTCACTCAGCGCATTATTCTAGCACGAGAAACTTCTGTTGAGCCAGGAGTGACATCCATATCTCGACGGAATTCCCCTTTCAATCTAGTGGAACTCTCGAATTTATTTCGATGAGCACAACCACATTCGGGAACGAAGTTGTTAAGTCAGGGGTGAGACCCATACCTTAATAACCCGTTTCACTCCCTAAATGGTTTTCGAAAAGCTCTCACCAAAGACTCGGCTATACCAAATGACTCGAGCCGTGTGATGAATAGAAGGACAAATGCCATGAGCTGCATCCCAGTGGAAGCATAGCCTACTAGATCAATGCGCATGCATGAACTCGTAAAGTATAGTTGGATGACTTTGGGTAGTCGACGCCTAAACACCCAGGGCATTCTATCGAATTTTCTAGTCTACAGTTCGCTGGTTTTGCGCTTGTTAAACTTATTTACACTTACGTGTTTACGAATTGAATTTTTATGCTTTAACGATTTACCGATTTTCGCTCCCCGCTTTATGAATGCTCAACTCGCACAGCCATCGCAATCTAGAATGAAAACTGAATGATCACAACAAAACTAATGTCTAATTTCTCGCCCTCGCTTCCTTTCTTTAACGCGTCCTCGCACATTCTACACCAACATGTATGTGTATAAGTATAAACTACAACTATTTATATATATACAAACGAAACACTTGTGTAAGAACTTAGGAATCTTGTGTCTCCTATGTGGCTCCTATGTGTATACGTAATACTATACAACCTGCAACAAGTTTTGATCGCGCTCAATCGCATTTCATCGCAAAACTTAAAAATAATTATGATCAAATCTCACTCCAAGTCTCTCTGTCTAGATGCCTTCCAACAACTCTGCTTCGAGAATGTCAGCCAGGAGACGAGCCAAACGAAGGGATGAAAAGAGGATTGCTTCACTTGTGGTCAGGGAAGTGGCTAAAGTCATTCCTCAGATTGTCACTCAAGTGAACTCTCTTAACAACTCTCGAACTTCGGAAGACGTTAAGACAGAAGCGTCGCAATTTACTTTTCTCTACAAACACTTCAAGGCCTGTGATCCGATGGAATTCACGGGTGAAGGAGGTGTTTCTCAGCTACCCCAGTGGTTCGATTCTGTCGAGGTGACCCTTCGTCAGAGTAGGTGCCCCGAGCATTTTCAAACCACTTGCGCTACCGGAGTATATCAATCGCGAGCACTCGACTGGTGGACCGCCGAACGCAACAAACGTGGGATTCACGCAGCCTATGCTCTCTCCTGGAATGAGTTGAAAGAGCTCATGAAGGAAGAGTACTGCCCTCCCCACGAAGTCCAGAAGTTGGAAAACGAATTTTGGGAGATCAAACAAGTCAAAGGTGACAATACTGGCTACACTGCAAGGTTCAAACAGCTTAGCACAATCTGCCTAAGTCAAGTCAACACTTCAGAAAAAGCCATAACGAAGTACATTCATGACTTGCCTGAATGTGTGGGCGATTTTGTCGAAGTTGCAAGGCCTACTACCATCGAAGAGACCTACCGCTTATCCGCAGAAATCAATGACAAAAGAGTCTTGGACGAGTTCTTTTCCAAGAATCCTGTCAAACAAGCTCATCAAGCAATCGTCATCGATTCTTCTGACGATTCTACCAACGATTCTTCTGACGATTCTGCCGACGATTCTGTCAACGGTTCTACAAGTGAGTCCTCAGACGAATCCTCTAACGGCGACATCTCATCACAAGACATCGACAAACCCAGTCGCAAACGAAGGATTTCAAGCTCGAACTCATCAAAAACCGAACTGCTACAACCAGAACCTCTCCAATCAGTTCCACTACTTCCAAAACGTGCCTACACTGGAACTCATCCCCAGTGTTACACGTGCACCTATCATCATCCACTTGAAGCTGATTGTCGCTATTGCAACAATTGCAACTGTTACGGTCACTTCACCCGCAACTGTCGCACCGAACCGCGAACTTGAGTACAACAACAACAGCTCCAACAAAAGTCTTCAACACCAAGCATCTAGCAAGCGTAGGAAAATGTTGTAGTGATACGATTTTCGACGTTAATTTCTAAGTATTGAACCTACTCTATTACTCGATGTTGCCACTGTGTGCAACATTAACTCTGACTTTCGTTTTCGCTTTCACTCTCTATTCGTCACACTTAGACTAGCTTCACACACGAACTATATACTATATCACGATATAATGTGTTTTAACCTCATTACACTCTTAGAATAAGGTACGATAAACGTGCAAGGAATGACTAATCACGGGTACACATGGGATTATTTGGGTCAGTGCACGGAGATCGTAGTAAATTCTAATGGTGCCATAACGTTAAAAGCATGGTCAAGCGTGGTGGATACGCCGCTGGTACTTCCTATATATAAGCGTCTTGACCATGTCGACCAAGTGTGACATCTATTCGCGAGACACAAGTAGTAGGGGTAAAGCAAGGTGTGCTTTATCATACTAACGATGTTTCGTGTAGAAAGTGCCATGTGCAGTTGAACGTTATTTAGACCTATACTATTATGGTTATTTTCGACACGCTAAACTAATCCGCAAGGCGTAACATCCAAATCGCATCACCGCGAGACTTCTTCGTAAGTCTGCAAACGCAATGCAATTACCTCATCGATAGACCTTGGTGAGTCTACCCCGCAGGGCGATCGCATCAACGCAAGACTGGTCGTAAGTCTGTCGTAATTAATCGCATCACGCACACTAACGCTCACGATGCCGTTGAGTGAGGACCTATTCTACCCTCCTTGATAGTTGTGATGCGTCGCAGCACAACGCATATTCGAAACAAAACTTGATTTTCGCATCGCTTTGATACTCGCATCGCTCATCGCTTCTAACGCTTAACGCTATCTGGTTTATGTGGCACACATGACATCGATTCACGAAATGGATCTAGTATGGTCAAAACATGGTGGATACGCCGCTAGTACTTTCTATATATAAGTGTTTTAGCCCTACTAGCAAACTTTTGTGGAGAGATGCCATGCGGGGCTTCATGTTGGTTAATTTGTGAAACTATGGAGACTAATCGAATCGCATTACCGTTTAACGCTTATTCGAGAATCTTTTATTGTATTACTTACCGTATACCGCTTATCACGTGATGCTTACTCGTTTGTCACTTATCGCGTACTGCTTTTCACTCATCGCGTACCGCGTACCGCTTATCGCTTATTGTGTGTCTATCGATCATCGCTCATCGCATGGTACTCAATCGTAATTTGTGTTGTATTAGTATACATGACATCGCTTCACGGGACAAAACTGGTATGGTCGAAACATGGTGGATATGCCGCTGGTACTTCCTATATATAAGTGTTTTTGCCATATTAGCAAACTCTCGTGGAAACATGCCATGTGGGATTCAATGTGGAATCTAATCGAAATCGCACTAATCGCTTGTCGCTTATCGCTCGTCGCCTATCCAGACACGCCACGTCAATGTTTCGTGTCATCAAGCTACTCGCACACGCTGCCATCGCTATGTTCGCAATAAACCTCGCTGTTTAACCCATTCGATTCTACCTTCAGCTCGGCCTAACCTCCTATTGATTGGACCGAGGGAACGCAATTCTATCTGTGTCTTATCGGCACACATGACACCGCCTCACGAAACGGAAGTAATATGGGCAAAACATGGTGGATACGCCACTGGTACTTCCTATATATAAGTGTTTTAATCATATTAACAAACTTTCATGGGAAAGTGCCAAGTGGGGCTCGATGTTAATTATCTTTTCGAACTGTTAAAACTGATTTTTATAAAAAATTTTTATTAAAACCGTTGGACAAGTGAAATTTCCTCACAACATGGAGGTAACATCGAATCAGCTTAACTCCATGCCCAAGGGAGTTTCATAAGTCTAGTTTTCCTCAAAACTTTTGCAACATCAAAACGAGACCTTTCTTAAGACGTTGGTTCGACATCGAATTCAGCTTGAACCCATGTTATAGGAGAGTTTTCTTAACTCCAGTTTTCATTTCCGAATTCTTTTAAAATGTTTAAATCTAAACTTTCTTACAACGATGGTTAACATACTCAGCTTAACCCTACGTTATGAGAAACCTTTCAAGTTGTTCTTTAAATTTCAATCGCATCGACCTTACTAATTCTTCGAGATTCGTGATACTTTTGAAACGCCAACTCGTGGGATGCTACTTTCGTCATTACGTCGCCTTCTCGCTATCGCAATCGATTTCTCTTACTCGATACGCTCTCGTTTGTTAACTCTCAGTCAATTAACTCGCTGTATCGCTACTTATACGAGGAAAACTCTCAAAAGTCTACCTGTTGGATTAATTTCGGGACGAAATTTCCTAAAGCAGGGGAGACTGTAACAACCCGCACGTTTGTGCGTTGTTACTACTCACTACACTCGTTACGCCTAGCACCAGAGATTCGGATCATAATGTAACTATATCGCATACATCGCTATTTCGCAAGATATTCGCATATTTCGCATATTTTACCGCTGAAACACATCACATCGCACATACTAACACTCACGATGTCATTGAGTGAGGACCTATTCTACCCTCCTCGATAGCCGTGATGTGTCACAACGCAAACATTAATGCTAACGATGACCTTTCTCATGAGTACTACCCCATCAGTCATCGTGACGATGATGACAATACGAGCGAGTGGTACCCCGTCAGTCATTGTGGCACATCGCATCGCAAACTCGAAAGCGCACCCGCAATCACGCGCAACACGATTATCGCACCGTACATTTGAAACTGTGGATACGTATATACGACCTTCTGTGATTAATTATAATAAATATATATATGAAAATGTGTAACCAAACTATCGCAACGCTTAACGATCGAAACGAAACGCCAAAACGTTGACCATCGGAACCACTCGACCGAGTGACAGCTCGATCGGACGGTCACCCGATCGGGTTGCCACCCGATCCGACAGTCACCCGATCGGTGACCCACCCAATCTGTGACACTCTATCGCCTCCTCTCCTCTTCACTTATAAATAGCCCTTGTCACATCACTTGAACGGTGATGTGACAGCTCCCACTCGACCAGCACGCTTTGGGGCTATTTTCTCTCGATTCCTCACGATTCTTGTAAGTTTCTACCTCAAATCTTGTACTTCTGTGATCTACCCGCACTCTTTCACCTTTTCCACCATCAAATCTCACTTTTTCACCGTAAAATCCTCTGATTTGGGGTGTTCTAAGGTGATGTCATCATGGAGTTCTTAGGAACAAGGAAGTATGACCTCATCTCATCAAGAACAGTGCAGGTCTAATGGATTCCATGGTGTATAAGCACTAATCTCACCTAGATCTAAGCCGAATCTAAGTATTTCAAGTTTCTTTCAAACTTTCTTCACTTTTACTCAAGACAAGGTAAGAATCCGAGCTCGTTCAGACCTTCTGCTCAACTCTAGTGAAGTGACGGTCCGAGAATGGATTCCTACCGAAGAGACAACTGATGTGTGTGGGATGAACACGAACAACCATCATGGACAGTTTGCTGGTTGGACGGGGTGGTTCCTACCCGATCGGATAACTTGGACTTGATGGAGTTTTCCTGTTGTTTGACACACTGTCATACCGTCTCGATCAAACCACAAACTTTCAAAACAATCAAGTGTCAAGACGATCAAGGCAGTTGGAACGGATTGCCGTCCGATCGGATTACCATCCGATCGGACAGCCGTCCGATCGGCTTGCACTTGGTTACTCACTTAAGCTATTATTCCAACTTTTCAAGATTTCGAACGACCAACGGATTACCGTTCGACCGGATTGCCATCCGATCGAACGACCATTCGACCATGTGATGTTTGGAACTTCAACACTTAAACAATTTTCAACATGATCAATTTCTAACGGATTACCACCCGATCGAGTGACAATCCTACTTGTCCCCCACTTGGTGTCATACTGATCGGATCGCCGCCCGATTGAACCGCCGTTCGATCGAACGACCTGAAGGGTAGAGATACCTCCTGTTTTCAAAATGCTAGAATGAAAACTTCAAAGGACAACCCATCATACACAAACACATCATTCTCAACGAGTGTCAATCCGACCGAGTGGCCATCCGACCGGATTGCCACCTGAACGGATTGACATCCGATCAGATTGCCACCCGATCGGATTACCACCTGGCACTTGGTTCAACCGCCACTGCTTAACGCACTGTTCAATGCTTACGCTATCAATTTGTACTCAGGAAAATCTCAGACGCGCTCTCAATCAATCCAATCAAGTTGTGTTTACTTGCTGAACACGCACTATGAATATACTTGAACCCTTTTTGCTTTTGCACATTTGGGTGTAACATACGTTGCTATCGAATCAAATCATATCAAATGCTTAAACTATTTAACACTTGCGAATGACTTACTTACATAGTTATACGTGATGCTAGGTACATATGTGCTAGGACTTATACTCGCGACGTCCCACCATGACTAGTATAGTACTATTGCGCCCGACGAGGTCTAGTTTGCCATCGCGTATTCGAGCATCGAGGACTTAGCTAGTAGTATCGGTTTTGTGAGTATATATGTCGTGTATCCTGTTTATGTATGTAGGAAATTCACATCACTTTTAATCTATTATGCTATCACATATCAAACCTGTATACTCGCCAATACTTTTGTATTGACATTATTTTAACGTATGTTGCAGGTTAATCGCAGGCTATCTTAATCAAGCTAGGAAGTCTAGAAACTCAACTAAAATCTAGGTTGTCGGATTTGTATTGTTCGAGAGAACATGTAATCTGTGACGACTTATGTGATTATGATTGTTTATTAGTATGGAATAATGAACACAATAATGATTGTCGCAAAATAGTTGTTATGGATTCTCCTGAGCAATCTGATTCGCCTAGTGCCGCGCCCCGATGATTCCGCCATCGGTTTGGGTGTGACAGTAACCAAACCCTTCACCCGTGGAGCTAATCCCTTGATGAACAGTTCTATTCTCTGGTGCGGAGGTCGGGACAAGTTCGGGCATATGATAGCCAACTCATGAGACCGTTTCACGTATGGCTCAATCTCGGATCCCACCATCTTCATATCATAATACTCATTCTCCAGTTTCTGAATCTCGTCACGAGGACAATACTCCTCCCTTATCAACTCCTTAAAATCGTCCCAAGTAGTGGCATTTGCCACCTCGATGCCCAAAATCTGAACCTGGGCATTCCACCATGTCAGGGCACCATCCTCGAGTGTGCGCGTAGCATACTTCACTCTGTCCCCAGCAGGACAGTTGCACATCGCAAACACCGATTCTGCCTTCTCAAACCATCACAGGAGTCCTACAGCCCCTTCAGACCCACTGAAGGTCTGTGGCTTACAATCCATGAACATCTTGAACGTACAAGCAGGTGGATTGTTTTGGTTTTGCGCTTGCTGACCTAATGGACGAAAGAAAACACATTACAGGGGTAAGAGTTGTGTACGTGACACAAGATTAAAGAGTGTTTGGCACATTTCGTACCAGCTTGGTAGGCTGCCAAAGCCTCAGCCACGCGTGTGTTGATTAAGTTTGTCAGGTCAGCTTGGGTCATCGCGATATGACCACGTCCACTCATGATTCTATATAAGGAGAGGGAACAAATTTAAGAGTCGAGAAGAGGTAAAGAGTCAAGTATCACGTTGAAATCTACAACTACCAAGTTTACACACAATAGGGCAGAACCCTTCTCACACTCGTTAAGCCTCACTGGGACTTACATGCACCCCACGTTATTATTATGTGTGCACCCACAATAATAAGGCAATTTGCATGCTCATCTCAGTGCCTCTTAACTTGCGCTAAAAGTTTCCCCCGCATTCAAGTAGCAAAACAGAAGGTATTACAGGATTACGAATCACAAAAGTCGAAGAGTAGTGTCACACTATCAAATCACCATAGTATCTAGTATGTCGTTTCATGCAAGCTGTGAGTGTGTGACTACTAAACAAGTAATGCATAAAGTAAACAGAAGACGAACCTTGCAATCTGGAGCTGAGTGTCATGGACGATTTTCGAAGTTGTTCGGTTATAGTCTGGTTTTATAAAAACGTTTTAAAACCTAGTTCACTATTACAAGTGGCTCTGATACCAAACTGTCACACCCCCAAAATACCACTGGCGGAAACACCGCGGGACGTGTGACGTACCAGGATCCAAGCCACCAATCACATTGAATGACGCATAGTAAATAAATAAAACATTCCATTCATTTCAAAATATAAATCCATGTCATGAGTTAAACCAAAGTAAGTATTCAGCGGAAGCATAATGTAAACAGTAAATCAATTGTTTCAAAACATGTGTTCATAAGCAACAAAACGAGTATCCAAGAGTCTCGACCCATGACCACTCCAGCACTCCCAGATAGCAAGTCTGTATCAAGAATCTAACGACCTGCAAGCATGCAGACAAGTGTGTCAGACGACGCTGGTGAGTTCAAAGTTTTGTTAACGCGTTTAGTTACCAGATATGTATATAAAACAGTTCAACGATTTGATTTGATGTTGTTATTAACTCGATTACCGCAGATGGCTACTAGATTTATTTGCCCAACCCCAACGTCTCTATCAAAACATTGGTCAAGTGGTGAAAGTAATTAGTTCACGCCCGTCCTCCCCGGTATGGTGTGAGGCTGCCAAACCTAATAGCGCTATCAACTAATAACCTCGTTGCCTCCCCGGCAACTAATCGGTAGATGTAAGGGGTCTTATATGATAGAAATGGGTGTAATAACAAACATCCCAAAAACCTGACATTCCTCCCCGGAACATTACCCGATATCCCTCCCCGGGATGCATGCTTGGAAAAAGAGCAGTGAACTCACCTTGGTTTGCTCGGTTTGTTTAGTTACCCATTTCCAAGTTAATCAACCAACCCTAACGTGGTTACCAATGAATATCAGTTTCAGAATTGGACAAGTTATTGTTTTCACACGAATTGCATCACACACAACAGTTCACAGTACATCAGTTGGCCAGTATAACTTTCTAATACAAGTTCACATCTCATGTGTTTAACACAAGTTACACAGAACATAACAGGTTGGTTTTCTATACCCGCTAGTCGAACCATGTTTCTCATTCTCATTGGCATATCACAAAGATTGTTTACACACATGAATTTATCAAAATCAACAATTCATGCACCTACTGTTCAGTTCACATACTTACCCGACGAAAGGCCATGGAGACGAAAGGTTATCTTTCGTCGGGATGTTTATTGGCGAAACTCCTATGTTTCGTCGACATGTGATGCGGCGAAACCCCTATGTTTCGTCGACATGTGATGCGGCGAAACTCCTATGTTTCGTCGAGTTAACAGTTACAAATCCAATGATCATAATTTGAGATGTTCTAGAACCCTAATAATCATTGACAGTTTCATCATAATCACATATCGATCATTCAGTTCTCAATTATCAACAACATGCAACAAGTGCCTTAATAATTCAAATACACATATCATCAATTTATCATTCTAACCGAATCGTTTATATATCATGGCTACATATTTAATCATGCAACCCTAATCTAACACATCATACCCGACTGTTACTGATAATCACATAAGTCTAGCGGTTTGTTAACATCAAGAATACGGAGACCGAGCTAACAATCCTTATTAATACGATTACGATAATCAAGACACCAAGCATCACATAGCAATTAGTAACTAACGATTTCAAAGCAAACAGTCAATAATAATTTCAATCTGACAATCAGTAATGGTTAAACACTAACCGAGATAGGAGGAACAATAAATTGATCGATAAAGGGGGCTTCGAGGACTCAAGGTTGCCGTCGCACAGAAGGGAGGGTTCTAGGGTTCGCTAACTGACATTCTACGTGTATATATAATCGAGACGTGGTTGGGCTTCATCTGGGCCGAAGCCCTTCACTGCGAAAGGTTATCTCAGACAAAACTCAGGTTTCGTCGAGCATGGTGATGGCGAAACTCAGGTTTCGTCGGTTATGGTTTGTGACGAAACACCCAAGTGTTTCATCGAGTTATGTTTTAACAGTTCCTAAATTTGCCAAGTTTAATATTTAAGCAAACCAAAATGTAACTCATACACAAACAAATAACGTGCCGAGGAAAGACCTTGAAAACTCGGGTTGTCACAGCGCGAGACCGGGCAGTAACACTCATACACGAGCCACACTTACATTTATTCGAGCTAACTTAACCAAAGTTCCTAACAACAATGCAATAATTGTAACTTGGAAAATAGAAAGCAAACATAATGCCATATTACAAAAGCGCAAGAGCGCAATGATTACATCAAAGTCAAAAACAAAAATTACAAGGCATCAGCCTGCAGACACTATCAATTCATACCCATCACCATCACCATTGCCATCGCCATCACCACCACCGCCGGCTGCCTCCTCTTCATCTGATAGTTCCACGGTCTGTGGAGGATCGATGATAGACCTCAGCCGCGCACACCAGTCATCATGTTTCAGCGCCTCAGTGACCAAATCCATCACATGCAATGAAAGATGGTCATAAACCTCTTCAGCTCGAGAAAGCGCAGATTCAGCCTGATCGGTCACTGAGCAATGATGAGTGTCAAATTGTTGACCTAATGCCTCCTCTACATGTTGAGCGCACTCCAGGTAGCCACCAGGATGTCCGACAGCGCGAGAGGCATCTATCAGTGCAGCAACAGCCTCATCCATCTCAGTCGCATTCAGAATGGAATTGGCGATCTACATAAAGGACAACAGATGAGAACAAAACAACAATAAAACCTAGCATAAAGGAGGAGAAGCTCACCGAAGCTACTCCTCTACTGCGCATCCATTCAGATCCGGAGACTACCGTGTCGACAATTGATTGAGCCTCGGCATAATTGTTTTGGGCTACATTAAGGGCGGAAGTGTTGATGTCTCGCGCCTCTTTGGCCTTTTTCTTGGCCTCCTCGGCGGTTTCAGCCTTCACCCTTTCAGCTTCAAGGTCTATCTCCAAAGATTCATTCTTGTCATGGGCCTGAAACAATCGACGCTTTAGCTCCGCAATCTCCACATCTTTGGCAGCTAGGTCTTTATCTTTGTTTGGAACAAGGGTATTCAATTCCTGCACATGGCAATTAAAGTTAGAAATATTTCAAAAGAAACAATACGAAAAGGGGAAGCATTAAGTGTTAAACCTTAACGCGCCCCTTATCAGCCTGAGCATCCTCAACCTTGCTCTTAAGAGTGGCAATTTCAGCTTCGAGGTCGGTAATCTTGGAGCGCGCAGCATACATGCGCTGATTGTCTTTCTCGCATACTTTCTTCCAATCATCACGCTCCTTCGACAATAGCTCCTCAGCAGCATGCAGTTTGCTCTTTAGGCCTTTACGGCCCCATTCTTCAGACTTCTTGTCCGCTTCAAAGGCAGCCTTTTCTTCAGCTATTCAAAATCTTGAACATGCTTCAACAAGCGCTCGCGGTATTTCTCCCAGTCATTTCGCTCTTTAACCATCGTGCGCCATTCACGCACAATTTGATGATTGGCGGTATGAGTGTTCGCCTCCCCAACAATGTAAGCGCGATATAGTCCCTTATGGGTACGCGCCCTTTACCTGTTAACTTCACCGGGAGGGAAAGAACTCAGATACCAATCCCGACAAGCACCAAACTCCGTAAATACGTCCTTCTACTTTAAGCCCCAAACGGGTTGGTGAGGAGCATCGTCGCGTGTCTCTTCAGTATACGTCTTGCAGTAAATATCCCCTAAGGTATCATCCGCACCTATAGGGGATCGAGGCCTTGTAGGTTTCTTTCCATCACCTTTCTGGCCAGCACCACCCGCAGCAGTAGTAGTATCTTTATGCGCTCCCTGCTCGGGTGCGGTGGCAACAGACCCCCCAGCAACAGATTCAGCTAGTACGTTATGGGCGGGGGCATTATGTTGCGCAGGCTCAGTGGGCTTCACAACTTCAGGCTCTTTTTGCCTAATTGTTTCAATTCCTACAAGTGGTTTTATGAAATCAACAAAACTTATTTTCCGGAAAAACCATTTTAATTAAAACAAACTGAAGTGTTTTGAAATCTTAATGGGAAAATAGTTTGTTGTAAGGGGGAATTCTGATTGTTTATGCCAAGTGGAAGGCGAATTGAAGCGATTTGATATCAGTCTGTCATTTTATTTGTACAGTTTGTTTTCATATTTCTTAAATGTTTTGAATTTTAAGGGGAGTAATATTTTCAGAAAATCCAAAAACATTTGAAAATTTGAAAAAGACAAAAACATGATAAAATCAAAAATGAGTTTTGTTGTGAAAAAGAGGAAATGATAGTACATCAGTGGACTATCACAGCATGCTAAAGAATTGGAAAGTCAAAATGTGATAAACGGTCTCACTGATGATGTGCCAGTAGGTTTTTGCACGCTTAGTAGATTGTGTCGAGATATAAACCTAAATTTCATACTTACTTATCTTGTGGGGAACATCTCTTGGATATATGGGTAACCCCCGAAATCTTGTTTGAAAGGTCCCACTTTCTGAGATACTAGGTCTTTATGCTCAGTGATATCTGGGGTATTATTCCGGGAGTTCTGATTTTGCGGAAGCAATGGCCTAGTCCTCATATAATACTTTCTGCTTGCTTGAAATATAGCATCACCCTCAGCATAAAAAATGATGAAACATTGCAAAATGCTAATCATGTGCTGTTGAAGAAAGGATTCTCTAAAGGGAACACACCTAAAGTCGAAGCCATCATCTCTCTGATTTTGCGGAAGCAATAGCCTGAGCTCTCATGGCCCTCGCATTTAACCCTTTACAGATATCATCTAGGTATACTCACCTGTAAGACTGAATATTGGGATCTGGATACGGGAGTATATTCTGAGGTGGGACACGCGAATAAGTTTAAGTCCTTAAAACATTAATCTTGTATCTCGAAACAGTTGAACTTTGTGTGAAAATTTAAGTGGATCAGTATACTGACAATCTAAGTGAATCGTTTAGAACTTAAAGTGTTTAAAGCTCAACGGTGCTAGTGATTGGTCTCATAAACTGATATGATCCTCTTACACAAACTCACAAAAATATTGTTTGTAAATATTTCTTTACTGCATTTCTTTAGTTCAAAAATCCAAAAAGATTTTCAGTGTGTTTTAGCGTAAATTTTTGAAAAATTCAAAGAGATTTTAGACAACTGATATTGAAAAGCTGATTTTCAAAATTTCAAGTGCTAAACATGATGAACAAAAGGTTTGGGAGAGTTTGTTTTGAAAAAGTTTGAAATGAAAAATTGTTTGAAAAAGAAAATGGTATTTCTACAAGTGGTTCATCAGAGATTAACATTGTAAAATCATTTATTGATTAATTGATACCTGCAAGTGGTTTATAAATTTGTCAAATTTTAAATTTGTGAGATTTATTGTGAGGTAGAGAATGTGCAGGAATGAAATTTGGGAAAAGCCAGATTATGATCATAAAGCCTGTGAAAGTGATAAGAGTCAGGTATTCGATTCAAAGCTTGTGATAGGTTTATTCCAGACTGCGATCCCAGTTTATCGAAAAGGGGAGTCTGAAGACAGCCAAGAAAGAGTTTGAATGATGAAGAGCCAGATTCGAGTCTTGAGATTCACGCAATTTGCTGATGCTGATGAACTTAAGGAATCAAGAGATCTGATCAAGAGAATATAAAGTCAGGTTGAGATCCTGGAAGATAGAGAGAGAGAGAGAATTGAGGATGCTTTACATTGTTAGATACTTCGAGAGAGTCCGAGAAGACTGATAAAGACTGAAGATTGAAGACTCGACACCGAAGACTTCGTCAACATCCGAGGGGGAGTCTGTTGGTACATATGTCTGTCGACTTTTTCTTGTATCGAGTCTTGTTTGTGTTTAGATAGATCAGGGCACGTTATTCGAGAAATGTATGATTATAGGTATTTCGCACGAAATGACAAGCTGTCATTCCGCACGAAATCAACTGAGTATTTAGCACGAAATAGGTATTTCGTGTGAAACTGATTTCGCGTGAGTTGTTTCGTACGAAATAGCCTTGCCTATATATAGTGCCTTGTTCAAATCATTTGTAACTTTCCGGTTTCAGTACCGAACTGCTGCCGAAGTGTCTACTCACTGTAAAACGTTGTTATATCAATCTTAAGACAGTTTAAAGTGAATTGCAAGCTGAATTATCTCAATACGTTTGTTTCCACCTCTCGTATTGAGGAAAAACTCTTCTGAACGACTCGCTTGGGTCTGAAAACGATCCTACAAGTGGTATCAGAGCTCAGGAGGAAGAGTTTTTACCATTTCAGCTGCAAATTCTGATTTCTACACCTTCTTTTCAAAATTCTAATTTCTACACCTTCGTGTGAAAAGGGTATTTCGTGTGAACTCATTTCGTTTGAAGTTGTCTTCCAGGGTATTTCGCTTGAACAGGGTATTCCGTGTGAAGTGGTTATTTCGCTTGAGATTGGTATTTCGTTTGAAAGTTGTGAATTTGTTAAACTTGTTGCCGAAACATGGAAGAGGAATTTTATAACGCCTTTGCTACCCCGATTACTATTGCCCAGAACACAATGCTAGAAAATGAAACGGGCACCATGCAAAAACCGCCAAAGCTCATGAACATTGAGGAATATAAAGGACGGGAGGACCGTTTCGAAAACTGGGTTCAAGCAAATTATTTGGATGCTTGGGAATGTGTTGAAACGAAATATATCAGACCATTGAATGATGATGAAGAGGAGATTGCTATTAAAGATCTAAGTGTTGATGATAGAAAGAAATACAAAAATGAAAAGATGATGATTAGTCTATTTCATCAAGCTGTTAAAGAAGATATCTTAGTTTTACTGCAACACAATGGGAGTGCGTATTCAATTTGGAAAGCATTAAAATCAAAGTTTGTAGGAAGCCAAGAGATGATTAAAAACAAAAAATCGCTTTTGAAAAAAGAGTTCGATCTATTTCGTGGTTTAAAAAATGAAAGCACCAAGCAGATCATAGAAAGATATTGCAATTTGATTGTTAACATGAAAAGGTTGAGCATCACAAAGGATAATGAAGAGTTGATTGAAAAATTGGCTGATGCGTTGCCACATGAAGTTTGGGGCACATATCTTATGATGTTAAGGAACAAGAAAGGGTTTAGCAATCTAACACTGAGCAAGTTTATTGAAAAACTTAAAGCTCAAGAGATGGAACAACGGAAGATCTCAAGAATGAAGGATTTTGATGGTGAACAAGATATTGGTTTATATTACAAAGGAGGTATCAGTGATAAAACCAATCTTTCACCAAAGATCGAAACTGCTTTCAATGCAAAAAGTTCATCTGGAGAATCATCTAAAGGATCAAACAGCAAAATGAGTTTTTCTTCATATCCATCATTCGATCCAAATTTTTCAGCAACCAAAAGTGTCAAAGTTATTCAATGCAACATTGCACTAAATCTTGAGAATGACCAAAACTACTCGGAAGAAGTTGCAAAAAGTCACATGTCTTTGTTGGTGACTATATTAGAGTCGTATGGAAGCTTAGTAGCAGGAAGGATCGGGAATCCAATGTTGACTAAAGAGGATTACGATCAGATTGATGCTGAAGAGATGGAGTTGATGGATATAAAATGGTGTATGGCGAGTGTGTTGAGAAGAGCTGAGAAGTTTAAACAAATTACGGGAAGAGATGATTTCCGTGATGCAAATGTTTCTACTTTAGGTTTTGATAAATCTAAAGTTACTTGTTTTCATTGCAGGGAAAAAGGGCATTTCAAGCGTGAATGCACAAATCGTGAAGCAAGTGGAGCTCAAAATCCGTTCAACAACAATGATTATTATCGGAAAGAAATTTATCATCAAGTTGCTCAACAACCACCTCAACAACAACCACAAACTGCTCATGCTAGGAAGGAAATTGAAGAGTCAAAGAAAGCATATCTGATGAGCAAAATGATAAATCAAGATGATGAAAGACTTCCAGAAGGTTTCACTTGGAAAAATTTCAGTTGGGATGATTATGATCCTAACAAGAAGTCAAATCATAAAGCATTTGTTGCTCGAGTTGAAGAAGACACTGATAATGATAATGATTATTATGCAAACAGAATGAAAGACCATTTAAGAATGATGGAAGAGAGTGATAGTGATGATGGAAAAGTTCGAGTGAAAAAGAAGAAAGTTAAAAAACCAGTTAGCAGTGATGATGAAGAAGTTCGTGTGATAAGGAAGAAAATAAAAGACATTCCAGTTTTTAAAGTTGAAGCAGAAGTTAAAAAACCAGTTAGCAGTGATGATGAAGAAGTTCGTGTGATAAGGAAGAAAATAAAAGACATTCCAGTTTTTAAAGTTGAAGCAGAAGTTGATGCACAAAAGATTTCTGTGAAATGTGAAAATTGTGAAGCAATGAAGAAGCAAAACAGTACTTTGATTTATAACATGAACAGATTGAAAGAATCTTATGATGTTCTAAATAAAGCAATGAATCAATACAATCAATCAAGCAGTGAACAAGCAACAGCTATGAAAACACTTCAAGGAGCTTTCATGACAAAGCAAAAAATCGTTAACAATTACATTGAGAAGTGTGTTGTACTGGAATAGAAACTGGAAACCCAGAGGATTGAAACAGAGAGAGTAAACAGGTTATTAAAAAGTTACTCATGTACTTCTTATGTTATTGACAGGATTTATCCAACCGTTGAAGGCATGAGAGCATTTGATGAAGAGGAAGTATCTGAAGACAAGAGTTCTGAAAAGAAGAAGGATACTGAAATGAAGAGTTCCGGTAAGAAACAAAGTGTCGGTTACAACAAATGTCCACCCCCGCTTGAAAATGGATATTCTCCTAGAAATCCAAATTCAGAAAGAGTCAAAAAGGCAACCAATTTACAGTGGGAGTCTGAGTCTTCAGATAACTTGCCAGACAACATTGATGTCACTTTTACTTCGTCTGATACTGATCATTAGTCAGAGTTAATAAAGAAAGTGGTCGATCAGGTTTTGGATAACGATGAAACTGAGGAGTCAAAGTCGGAGTCAAATTCAGAGTCAAAGTCTGAGATGTCAAGTCAAACCGTCAAAAAGGACAAACGGGTTTACAATAAAGAATTTCTATTATCAAAATCTAATTTGAATGATGAAATGTTCAAAGTTGCATATACTTTGAATGATTCTGACAAATTATATTCTGATGAAGAATTTCCAATAAGAGGTGTTAAAACTGAAACGATTGAAAAGGTTTTCAAACTAACAGAAATTGAGATTTCTGAAATAAAAGATGTAAATCTTTCTGAAAAACCTAAAAAGTACACCTCAAGAGTTCAACAAAGGTTAAACAAGAAAAAAGGTTACAATTTCGGTTCTGGTTTTCAAAAGAAACCAAACCATAATGGTAATTTCAAAAGGAAAGGTCTTGGATTTATTTCACCAAAAAATCATAAAAATGAAAAACTTATAAAACAAAAACTGTGTTTATTTCAGGAACATCAACTGAAGAAGAAAAATAGCAATTGTTCAGAAAGCAAACAAACAAAGAATTCCTTGCGAAGAAGCAAGAGGAAATGAAGAAAGAAGTTGCTCAAGAGAAGAAAGAGACAAGAACCTGTTTTAACTGCAAAGTTGTTGGTCATATTGCCCGAAACTGTCCAAAGGTAATCCAAACAAAACAGGGAGTTTCTCTTAAACTGAAAGAAAAGATGGTTGAAAATGAATCACCAATCAAATCTTTTACAGTTTTCAAAAACTCGAAATTTGAGATTGGTGAATGTTCAAAAGGTTTTTACAAAAGAAAAGCAAATCTTAAAAACCAAAAGTGGGTCGTTAAGAAATCCGATGATAGTTCTAGCAATGATTCTGATTCGTCAAAATCAGATGAGTTATTTTCTGGCGATTAATCTGATTCTACAAAGTCAGAAGAGCCACAGGTTGAGTTAAAAGATGGAAAGTCAGTTCCGCCAATGGATGATGCAAATTTTCCACCATTGCGAGCTAAAAACTTTAAACAAAAAGTTGGTAAAGTTGAGATTTCGAATCAATTTTTTCTGAAAAGAAAGAATTTGATGTGGAAAAAGCCTTTAGCTCCAAAGTTCAAAATATTTTTGGAAAAATGATTGACGGGAAGGTCAAAGGAGAAAAGGAATTTTATGAGAAGAAAACAAAGAAACCAGGTAAAGATGGGTCATCCCAGGTTGGTAACTGGGATAGAACCTATTATGATTAAACTCTGGATTTGCCGAAGCTCCCAAGTTGGTAATCGTGGAGCAGGAATCGGCATCTTTCTTGAATTTTGAGTGGTTGTGGAAACCTACAAGTGGTAAATCAGGGACATTAAGTTGTATTTGATTTTCTACAATTGGTATTTGTTGACTGAACTTAAAACTGTTATATTTTTCAAAAGGTTGAAGATGAAAGAACAAAGTGATGATTTGATCCTCTAACCTACAAGTGGTTTTATGAAATCAACAAAACTTATTTTCCGGAAAAACCATTTTGATTAAAACAAACTGAAGTGTTTTGAAATCTTAATGGGAAAATAGTTTGTTGTAAGGGGGAGTTCTGATTGTTTATGCCAAGTGGATGGCGAATTGAAGCGATTTGATATCAGTCTGTCATTTTATTTGTACAGTTTGTTTTCATATTTCTTAAATGTTTTTGAATTTTAAGGGGAGTAAGATTTTCAGAAAATCCAAAAACATTTGAAAATTTGAAAAAGACAAAAACATGATAAAATCAAAAATGAGTTTTGTTGTGAAAAAGAGGAAATGATAGTACATCAGTGGACTATCACAACATGCTAAAGAATTGGAAAGTCAAAATGTGATAAACGGTCTCACTGATGATGTGCCAGTAGGTTTTTGCACGCTTAGTAGATTGTGTCGAGATATAAACCTAAATTTCATACTTACTTATCTTGTGGGGAACATCTCTTGGATATATGGGTAACCCCCGAAATCTTGTTTGAAAGGTCCCACTTTCTGAGATACTAGGTCTTTATGCTCAGTGATATCTGAGGTATTATTCCGGGACTTCTGATTTTGCGGAAGCAATGGCCTAGTCCTCGTATAATACTTTCTGCTTGCTTGAAATATAGCATCACCCTCAGCATAAAAAATGATGAAACATTGCAAAATGCTAATCATGTGCTGTTGAAGAAAGGATTCTCTAAAGGGAACACACCTAAAGTCGAAGCCATCATCTCTCTGGTTTTGCGGAAGCAATAGTCTGAGCTCTCATGGCCCTCGCATTTAACCCTTTACAGATATCATCTAGGTATACTCACCTGTAAGACTGAATATTGGGATCTGGATACGGGAGTATATTCTGAGGTGGGACACGCGAATAAGTTTAAGTCCTTAAAACATTAATCTTGTATCTCGAAACAGTTGAACTTTGTGTGAAAATTTAAGTGGATCAGTATACTGACAATCTAAGTGAATCGTTTAGAACTTAAAGTGTTTAAAGCTCAACGGTGCTAGTGATTGGTCTCATAAACTGATATGATCCTCTTACACAAACTCACAAAAATATTGTTTGTAAATATTTCTTTACTGCATTTCTTTAGTTCAAAAATCCAAAAAGATTTTCAGTGTGTTTTAGCGTAAAATTTTGAAAAATTCAAAAAGATTTTAGACAACTGATATTGAAAAGCTGATATTCAAAAAGATTTTAGACAATTGATACCTGCAAGTGGTTTATAAATTTGTCAAATTTTAAATTTGTGAGATTTATTGTGAGATAGAGAATGTGCAGGAATGAAATTTGGGAAAAGCCAGATTATGATCATAAAGCCTGTGAAAGTGATAAGAGTCAGGTATTCGATTCAAAACTTGTGATAGGTTTATTCCATACTGCGATCCCAGTTTATCGAAAAGGGGAGTCTGAAGACAGCCAAGAAAGAGTTTGAATGATAAAGAGCCAGATTCGAGTCTTGAGATTCACGCAATTTGCTGATGCTGATGAACTTAAGGAATCAAGAGATCTGATCAAGAGAATATAAAGTCAGGTTTAGATCCTGGAAGATAGAGAGAGAGAGAAAATTGAGGATGCTTTACATTGTTAGATACTTCGAGAGAGTCCGAGAAGACTGATAAAGACTGAAGATTGAAGACTCGACACCGAAGACTTCGTCAACATCCGAGGGGGAGTCTGTTGGTACATATGTCTGTCGACTTCGTCTTGTATCGAGTCTTGTTTGTGTTTAGATAGATCAGGGCACGTTATTCGAGAAATGTATGATTATAGGTATTTCGCACGAAATGACAAGCTGTCATTCCGCACGAAATCAACTGAGTATTTCGCACGAAATAGGTATTTCGTGTGAAACTGATTTCGCGTGAGTTGTTTCGTACGAAATAGCCTTGCCTATATATAGTGCCTTGTTCAAATCATTTGTAACTTTCCGGTTTCAGTACCGAACTGCTGCCGAAGTATCTACTCGCTGTAAAACGTTGTTATATCAATCTTAAGACAGTTTAAAGTAAATTGCAAGCTGAATTATCTCAATACGTTTGTTTCCGCCTCTCGTATTGAGGAAAAACTCTTCTGAACGACTCGTTTGGGTCTGAAAACGATCCTACATTTCTATTATATTAGTGTATTTAAAATTTATCATACACTTAAAATATGAGTTTATTAAAACATTATACTAAATAAAACGTTACAACATTTTATAAACTTGAGTCGCCATTTAAAATATGACAACGAAATTATTCGCGGAAGCTTTGTTCTTTGTGTGTTCGGTTCATCGCTTAGCTTGATCGTCGTCCGGTAACTCGGTCAGCACCTACATTTTGTAAAACATGAAATGAGTTAGTCATATAGCGTTTATAACATGTCTAAACAAGTTCGCGAATCAAAACGGAACCAACAAACAATTTTTCGCAAAACCTGCACCCCATCGCGTCGCGCGACGACCCTTGGGCCATGTCGTCGCGTGGCGCGACGCCCTTAAATGGGCAGAAGGTTTGCAGCTCGTTGCTGCATTTTCCCAGTTCCAATTCTTTTTATGAAAACGTGCATAACTTTCAATCTACACATCCGTTTTACACGATTCTTTTTCCTACGCGTCCGTAATTAAATTACGGACCCGTTTATCACCTTGGTTTGCATAAAAATCTGATTTATCCAATGTTGGCTCATAAATCCTTTAGGTGATTATTCGACCCGTTTGGGATTATTATTTCACTACATGCTCTAAAAAGAAAATAGTTAATTCCTGTCATTTAACCCATCCCGGACTTGTCAAACCTTAACGTTTTCGCTCCCATCCTAGAGTTTACGTAGGCGTTTACATTCACCAATTCATTTGTATCTATCTATGCATTTAACCACAATTTACTTCTTAGTCTATTTTGACCCGTTTAGCGGACTTTTAAGCATCTAAGCATCGAACTCGCTATTTTCTTTTCGCACCTCGTCTTTTCTTGCTAAATAACTACTTATCTTCCACCACAACTATTTTTGTGGTGGATTTAATATAAGGAACCCAAAATCCCAAATTTTACCCTTCGGCTAGTCCTTTTTCGCAATTGACTAGTTTTAGACATTCGTCCCACAACGTTTTTGCCTGTACTTTTTATATGTATCTAAGGGTTTCAAAATCAATAATCAAGTTTCTAAACAAACTCTAACGGTCGTTTACCCGGTTCGCCCGTTAAGGGCTTTTTGGTTAATTCTAGTCTCTTATTTTACGACGAAAGACTCTCACCAATTATTGACCAAATTAGCACTTTTAACTACAACATAATTTTACGTACCTGGCTCGGATCAATACATTAACCCGTTTTAATACCTTGTCTCAAAAATTTGCTAATTCATAGCAACGCTAATTCATAAGCCGCTTTATCATGTAAGCATAACACTCGACAAGTGCTTATTAGTCAATATTTGTCAAATGGTATCCACATTACCATTTGACCCGTTTTACTCTTTTTATTCATTAGGCTTACTTATAGTAACCGTTCAAAAACCCATTTTTATAATTAGCTTTTCATGGCTAATTTACCGTTCTATCTCTTTTACCATTAAACATGGTTTTTATCATTTATATTAGTTCTGACCCGTATTATTTCGCGTCGGGAACCATATCTTGAATATTATCCTTATTGTATATGAAACTTATAGGATGAACATTTATCTATAATATAATAATATATTAAAAAGGAAAAGTGATGGACAAGATAGTAATTTTATTTGCGTATAAATTTTGAAGCATTATGTACAATAGAGAGAAGCCATTTTAAAGGGGCTAAAGTTGCAACTTTTCCAAAATTTTAAGACACCTTAAGGGTGTTTTAGGGATTTCAATCTATGAAATAACCATTGAACCGTTTGTTTTCCTCCTGCAATTGAACCATCTAGCCCCAGTTTCAACTCAATCGTCATCTTCAATGTGATAATTAGTTTCTTCAATACAATCGTTCCTCCTTCAATTCGAGTATTTTTCCAGCCACCCCAAATATTAAGATGTCGACCTGAGATGATGACTACTACCCACGATTCTTCTTCATTCTCATCTGGGTTTGTTTAATTTTTTATTTCTGATACATGTGGGTGTATTCAGGACACTGAAATCCCAAAAAAAGAACCAAATTGTTATTCAAAAGTTTTACAGTAAGCTCATATCTCTCATGTTTAATTCCCTCAAACTATGAACCTATGAAAATTTGTGCTCTTGTGATCTTCAATATGTTTACCTTTTGTCATTGTTTTCCCTAATTTTTAAGGGTTTATGAGATCAAAGCCATACGCTGTATCTTTAAGGCTGAAAGTATTCAGAAAGATTTAGTGACTTTTGTTGATTAGAGAAAATGGCAGTTTGGTGTACATTTTTTGAAAACCTAAAGTTGCGATTTGAAGTTCGAATAGGTGTGATAACTTCTAGGTTTTCAGTTTAATTTATCGATTTTGTATTATCGAGGGTTAATTATATTAGAGTATCTGGTATCTAAGCTATCATCACACTCACATGAGTTGTAGAGCTAGGGTTTTTTGAAGGTTAAGAAGTATCAATTATTTAACGGTAAGCATCCTTTCGGTTTAGGTTATAGATTTTGTATGTATAGATATGGTACCTGCTTCAACAATGAATATCTCTGTTGACTCAGCTTAGCCAACTCAAGCAACATGGCCTAAAAGGAGGATTTATGTAGAGAATTTAGTAAACTTCAGCCTTGGAGGTGGCAATAATGCAATGGCTTAGTGATTTTCTTCGACCATTTGGTTTTACCCATGTTCAGGGCAGGAGTCCTTACATTAGGTGTATTGTAAGTATTTATATTTTTTTCCAAATACATGCTTTCTCTCATTTTTTTGCGTCTATGAAAAAAAAGGAGGGTTTTGAAATAATTGATTATCATGGCTTCACTTCAGGTGAACAGGGAAAAGGGTCAGGCTCAAGAAGGTAATGAAGTTTCTTTCTTTCTTATTTCTTTTATTACCCGTGTTTTGGTTATATGGGTATGGGTAGGAATGATGGAAGTGGATCTAGCGATTGGATTTATGATGGTGCTGGTGATCAAGATCAGCAATTGCATGTTTTTACGAACCTGAATGTTATGCTCACCAACTGTTCGAAGAATGTCCTCACACAAGATCTTCAGCTGAAAATTATCATACATGTTACATGCCCCTTTGGTTTTAGTGAGTTTGATTTATCTGATATTGTGAATGAGTCTTTTGTTAGAATTTTGTGAATTCAGTCGCTGGTGAAACACAACGGCAAGGATCCGGAAGGCTATGGTTATATCACATTCGATTTTTACAATTTAGAGTATCGATTTTTTTTTAATTTAGATATGAATTATCATATTAATTGCATATTATATCTTTGATCTTTCGTCAATTATTTTACTTTAGGTCATAACTAATAACCTGAGGCTGGACGAAGGGCGGGTGTAGGGCAAAATGATTCTTCATTGAAACGTGTTTTTTAGTGTTATTTCGGCAACCGACCTCTGGCCCAGATCGCAACCACAGTCTCCTATTCATCGTCATCTCTTTGTTTAATCTATTTTATCTTTGATTTCCGTTCGTTTATTTGGCTCCAAATAAATGCTAGAGCAATGACTTTCACAACCATCTCTTTCAAACGGTGCATAGGTATGCATATTTCGTGGGGTTATTTTGTCAGTTAATGATCCTCACTTTTTAATCCGTTTTAGCTTAACGAATGGTGCTTAATGTGTTTTTTGTATTACTTTTATCTTTTATTATCAGGTACTCGAATCCTTGAAGTTTATTTAAAACTTAGGTAATCTTGTCAACAACAGTTGTTGAATGGGTGGTTGTGTCACTCGAAACATTTTCACTTTTATTTTGGGAATTTCAACTGAGCTGCAAACATTTTCACTTTCATTTTCACTATGGAGGCTGGATGATGATTTCAGCAAGTCTGTAGCAGTGGAGACGACCTTCTGCCGCTGGACAGTGGTGATTGAAGGTGGTTTGAGTGGCACAAAAGTGGTTTGAGTGGCACAATTAGAAGCAATCTTTGTGAGCAAGTTTTTTTTATCAAAGGAGTTCGACTTGAAGCCTCTGGGGTGTTTTCATTCTGATGTTGTTATCGAGTGTGAGACTATAAGCCTTTGGAGTGGTTTCATTCTGTTCATGTTGATGTTGTTATCGATTGCAGTTACAAGCATCCTTGAGATTCAATGCGGAGGTGTTACAATAGACGATTTCTGTAGAAACGAGCAGTTCTGGGTGATCGGTGGTGGGTCAGTTCCTCTTTTCGCACTCTTTCGAGTTGGCTGGAGTGAACACCAACTTCACTGTGACATCAAAGGGAGGGGATGATGGTGAATTTGCAGAGTTGTACCTGTTCAAATGGACACTAACCCTGCTGCTCTTCAACATAATCGGGGTGGTGGTAGGCATCTGGAATGGAGTAAAGGTTCGTTAATGTGATAGTGCATCATTTTTTTATAAAGGAACGGTAATGTGGAAGCTTTAAACTTTTCTTTGCAAGTGTAGTTGGTCACCTTGTTTCTGTTTTAAATATATCAAAGTTTTATCAAACATACAATATTAATTCAAAAATTTTGGCTTATTTACATGTGGGTTTTTTTTTGCAGCTCAATTGGGCGTAAGGTTGAGGACTCAGGAGGCAATTCGTCCAACAATTATTAGCAGGTATTGGAGTTTTTGTGCAGCTAAGTTGCATAAGTTTCAAAGAACGAAAGTAATATAGTTTGTTAGTTGTCAAATGAAATGAAATGAACCATACATACGGTTACTAACTAATGGTCTGGTCTGGTCTCTCTTTGCAGCTTTATATAGCATCAATTTATATCCGTCGGGACACCCGCCGCAATGCGCGGGCATTCCCACTATACACATATATGTATATGCATGCCGTTATAAATTTTCATTCTTCAACCATCTGTTTGTGTTTTTTGTAGCCTTAAGGAGGATTGGGGTGAATAGGGTGGAGATTTGTGTTTTTTATTGAAATGGATGATAAATGCTATGGTTAAACACAACAGAAGTGTCGTGTGCTCCCTTCCACATAAACCATTTTTAGCTAAAAATGTTAGAACTTCAATTTGGAAAGTAGTGATTTTGCATATTGTGTTGATCGACTGCCGTTATGGGTATGGAACATACATGAAGGATCGTTTAGATGTATTAGTCTGTTTCCCAGACACTAGCTTTATAAGAACAACATTAGACATCCTGTCTTACTATCTTAGCATATGTTTCGAGGCATTTTTTGTGTTATGTTATCACTCAGACTCACACTCTTGAAAATATGATAGATATTAATTTGACAAAGGCCAATCTGTTGATCTGTAGTTCTTAGAATCTTAGTTATTCTGTTTCTCAAGATTAAAAGAAACATATGGTGATAAATTTATTTGTCTTTAAGGTTCTTGTCAGTTGTCTATACATTTTTAGTTTTACTTTGATGCAAATCTTGTGATGATTTAAAGAAGCCATTGATGCTCGAAAGGAGGATAAAGTGACTATAAGACGAAAAGAAACGCTCAATTTGTAATAACATCTGTCGAACATTTGGATGGGCTTTTTAAGTTAATGGTAAAGAAAACTTGATTTTTACTTAAGTATTAAATAAAAAATAATGAGCTGGCTGGCTCTGTTTTCTATAAGCCGAGGTCAAGTTTAAAGCATTTGCTTGTTAAGAAAAATGAGCTGAGCTAAAGATTCATGTAATTCATTTGGAAAGTATGTAACATAGATACTTAGCTCAAGTTGATTTTTTTTATCCAAGTTAAATTTTCCGTTACTAATAAAAAAAACATAAGCAACTCGTAGGTTCATAATTGATTAATTAAAACCAAAATATTAAAATCATTCGGATTTTGAATACCGTAACATAAAATTTTTTGTTGTGGTTATAGCTCAAAACCGAACTAAATTGCTCCATGCACATCCCTAAAATCACCAAACTAAAGTGTTATGATACCCGCCGCATCGCGCGGGCAACCCACTAGTTTTACTAAAAGGTGTAAATTTCACTTACCTTGCATCCGGTTATGTCCTTTTTTCCGCGTACTCGATCCGTTTGACCCGCTTCTTTCCCAAGTCTTCATCTAGCTTGTCTAGAGTCAAACTATCATCATCACAATTCGTAAGACGGTTAGATTAGTCAAAATTGTTTACGACTATTCCATCCTACGGGTTTTATGTCGAATTTATCATTCGACCATATCAAAATTATCATTCGATCTAATCATTGGTCGGTTTGACTTTTTAAAAGTCAATTGACTTATCAACATATTCAAATGCACATTTGGTTCATTGAACTCACTTAGGCATATTTCGTCCGAACTCTTAATGAAATCAAATTTTACACACAACCAAGTAGACCGCGATTTCATTCAGGCATTTCATATCACTGAAAAATGGGCTGTTTTTGGTGACTTGTTTAACCTATTTACAAGTCTTCAAAAATTATGATTTTTTTATGTAGCGTACCTCTCGGAGGGTTAGGCCTTTTGTTAAAATTTCATGATCTAACTCTTTACCAAAAATTCGTAAAAATTCATTTACTAAGCTGCAATCAGATTCGTCACTTCTGACTGCAGCTTATGGAAAAATTCATTAAAAATTCCTCGTTTATCCGATTGACGAAATTCCAATTGGCGATTCTTTTAATCGCTTAAATCTATCTACAGTAAAAATTTGAGATCATAATTAAATTCCTAAATTGAGTTATGACATTCGTAATGGGCTGCAAATTCTGCCAGAAAACGCAGCTTGAACCTTCGATACGGAAAAATTCATAAAACACTCAATTTTCGTCGAAAAAATGCGATTCCAGTGGGGTTTTAAAGATATTTCCTGGAATTACATTTTAGACTCAAGAAACACATGTTTTTGTCATGTTTTGTTCAGGTTACAGCCAATACAAGTCGGCTGTAAATTCTGATCAAAAGCTGTTTGAATTCAGCTTTCAATTAAAGCATGTTCATGACATCATAACACTAGTTTTAGCAAACAAAACCCTAAAAACATCACATACATGAATTTAGCATCAAAATTCTGAATTTACTTCATATTTCTACTTAGGGTTTGTTCCTAAGCAATCACACTTCATTAATTCAGCCATAGCCTCTACGATTCATACTTAGATCGCATCATGCAAAGTTAACTAATTTTCACAACTTCATGAATGTCAAAAATTCGACATACCTTGTGATCCCCTAAGCTTGGTGATCACGATTTTAGTTAAAGCCCTAATTTCTTTGCTCGATTTCTCCTTGATTTTGCTGGATTTCATGAGCTTTAGGGTTTTGAAAGAACCCCCTGGTGCTCCTAATCGTTCCTGTGCACACACACACACTTACCAAGTGTGTGTTGTTTTTATTTTTAGTTTTAATAAATAAGTTTCCTCCACTTGGCACTATTAGCCCCTCATGTTTTGTTTTTATAAAAGGTTTAACTATTTCTAGTTTCCTTTATTGTTCTAACAACACATAACTAACTAGGTTAATATTCCTAGTCACTTAGTGGGTTCGGGAAGTCATAACCCGTTTTATTTTAAGTCCCGTTAACTCGAGCCTTCTATATACTTTGTTTTCTCAAAGTATTTATCCTCCTTTTTAATTAACATCAAGTTTATTTATTTAAATCCAAATATTTACCGGGTTAATTTTTACCACTAACGGTATTTTACCTGTCTTTACTATTAACGTGGTTTGATTACCAAACCCGTTTTTGGGGTGTTACATAGATCAATGACCAGGATTTGATGATGAAATACACTAGTGTATTTTGCGATTTAATGATGAAATTCTAGCCATCCACGTGTGTAAATCAATGGCCAAGATTTATTCACTCAGTTCGCAAATATACTACTGTTCACTCTAGAACCCCACCTATATATATATATATATATATATTTAATAAACACATATATAATCTTTCAAATAAGTTTGTATCGGTGGAAATAGTATTTTTATAAAATACTAGGACATTGTAATTAAAGAAGTATCAAGTGTTAGAGAAATAAGCTCGATAATTTAATCATCAAAGCTTTAACCTAACTTAAATAGTTAAGATTATTGTAAACATGGAAGTTAAGGGTATTTTTATTGAGTTTATAATCTTTGAGGGCAAAAGTGCTAATTCCCTAACTTGGTGGTAAAAATGGGTTAACTAGTAAACATAAGTTATAACAAAAAAAAAAAGAAAAAAAAAGAAGGAAAAGGGCGACACCTGGAGGTCGAACCTCCTGGATGATTCTTCATGGACGGAGGGAGAAGACCCCCTAGATAAGGTCAGTTTCACCAGTTAAAGACGAATTAATGAGATTGGAACTTGATTCTATCATCCTTCTCGATTTCTATGGCTAATGGTAAGTAACCCTCTATGTTTTGGATAATGAAAAACTCATGGATTAGGGTTCTTATGCTTTATGGTTCAATAAAAATGAAATTCATGGTTTTGATGCTTGATTTCTGGATGCAGAAACTCTAATTGATATGTTAGAAAAATTAGATGTAGCTTGGAGTTATGAGTTTATATTGCTGACACAAATCTGAACAAACTTGTGAATCTAAAAACAATGGTGATTTTATTTGAAAACATAAAAGATGATACTATTTGAGAATTACAAAGAAAGTAGACATGTTTGATGATGAATTAGGGTATAAGATTTCTTATAAACGTAAAAACAGTGAAATATAGTTTATGCCCGCAAGGTGTTTGATTAAATGCCTAAACCAAGATAAAAGTGAATTTTTGAAAGATTTGTCATGTTGACTTCATGAAATGATTTGTTAATAATCAAGAGTTAATTAGTGGGGGCGAGTTTATGACAAACCTAGTTGGTTAATTGGTTTATTATATATTATCATAATGACACTTATGAGTTCGTTATGTCAAAGAATGGGCTAATCGACCAAATGGGTCATTTGGGTAAATGGAAGAATATGGTTTGGTTTAGAGCAATAACATATGTGTTATTATTAATTTGTGATTTTAAGTATGCTTTTAAATCTTAATATGATAGTATTGACCCGTAACTTATGGTTATACAAAATGGGTTATAATGGGTCAAATGAATGGTAATAAACAAATTAACAAATTTGGGGTAAAAGAATGATTTAGAACTCATGATTGATGATGAGTGAATAAATACTTAGGTATTATGAGATGAATACCCATGTTATTTGTTCTAATGATTTGCAAGTTTGATTTGTTGTCAAGATAGGTGAGGTAACGTTTGGATGCAATGGGTCAAACGAATGATAAAGCAGCAACACTACTACGGGCGAAGGTGAGTGACTCGAATGTGTTTATATTGTATTGAATTAAATAGTATTCTTGTTAACTCGAAATCTTATAGTTAAGGTGGACGATTTAATACAAATTATTGAATAGGGTTTGAAATAACAATAACGTATTGTTTTTGTGATGTTTTGGGGGTTTAAACCCATTGAAAAAGAATGCAAATTGTTAATGGGTCGAGATACCCAAGTGCTGAAAATTCAGCTTATTTCCAGATTTTTGTTGATCTTTAAAAATTCATAGCAAATCAATCGAATGTCCGTTCGGGGCGTATTTTATATCCACGGAAAGGTCTCTGAGACGCCGTCACTAAGAATTTTAGTTTAAACTGAAATACTCTCTGTAAAGAGTGGAATATACTGAATTACTATAGCTGCGCAAAGCTGAGTGAAAAACATAAATTTTATAACACTTGCATAATCTTGGGGATTTTATATAGAACCCGTCGGAAGTGATTTATTATTGTTGAAAAACTCAACATAATTGTATATATTTACATGAGTTAAAGTGAGTGATTCCATGAATATGGGATGTGTATGCTAGGCTAAAAAGTCATGGGCATTGTGACTCGTATGTGCAAATGCATGTGTTCATTGTGTAGTGCTTATTAATAAATGACACTTATGTCGTTAAAATTATATAACCTAAATGAGTAGATTATGAATGCATATATGAATTATTAAGAATATGTTAAGTAATAATGGTCGTTGATAATCGTATATGTTGTTTAATGAATTACAACATAGTTATGTGGAGGTTTAGCATTTTATTTGTATTGACTGAATTAGTTTAATAATGGTTTACTTTGAAGTGTCATTGACTGTATATTAGCAGGGATATACATGAGATGTGGAAAAAAGGGGCTCCCGGATTAGAACGGAAAAAGTCACAAATGTGTGACTCGAGATAATGAAGTAGTGGTCTGATGTTGTTTCATTGGGCGTCATGAGTATTGAAAACTCCTTTATGTTTGATAAAAAATAATATTATGAGTGCTCACTTAGCAAAAGCTAATTGTGTGGTAAATTCCATGTAGGTGATATGTGTTGGGATTGAACCCTACAAAGGAACAGTTGATAAAGCCAAAATTGGTTCAGATCAGTGGATTCATCATAAGCAGTTGTTTGTACAAGTCTTCTCCCTTGAACAGTGGCCCTAACATCTGATGGTCTCAAGTACTACTCTTCACAACTGCTGATTGAACTAAAGACTGTTGAAGATAAAGCACTGATGCTCAATCTACTGATATGCCTCAAGTACCGCTGAAGACCCAAAGCACTGCTGGAGCTATAACAGTGGAATGAAGAATCAGTAGTTTAGTTTACACTTTGTATTATTGTAATCGGTTGTTTAGTCATCGGTGTTTGTAGTGATCAGTGGTTATAGGTTGTTAGGAGGTTAGATGTCACTTTCATGGTGACGTCAGCCAAAGATGCTCAGTGGTTGTTCTGTACTATAAATAGAATAGTACCCTACAATGTTCTATTAGCTCATCTTCACCAAGTCAGTCTGTACGAACAATCAAGTGAGCTCAGGCTGAGGGGGAGATTATATGCATGCATGCATGCATTGTAGTTGATTATTGTAATAAATATAATCATTCGATTATATGTCAAACATGTTTGCTGAAACTTATTCTTCCATTGATTGTGTTATTTCATTTAATTCCGCTGCAATACATTTCTATTCCATCTTCATTCTTATTAAACAAACACAATCAAAAGAAACTCAGATCCTAACAATTGGTATCAGAGCTCGGATAGTCAAATTTGATCTAACAATCATTTTGATGTAAAAGTTCAGCTCAATTTCATTGATACTCTCGATTGTTCGGTTTTAGTTGAAAAACAGAGTAAGGTGTAATCACGTACAAAGTTGATTATTCAGTACGTGTAAAACAACCAGAATGACGTCACAATCACAGGATAACACTAATAACGTTGGTTCACTCTTCAAACCACCTATGTTGGTCAGATCTGAATACAACATCTGGGAGAGAAGGATGGGTCACATCTTAGCTCAACAAAATACCGGATGTTGGAAGTCGGTTGTCTTTGGACCACATGTTCCAATGGTGCCGAGTGCTGAGGATCTAAAAGTCATGGTTCCTAAGAAAATTGAGAACTATTCTGACCTGGATTTTCAGAAAATTGAACTGGATGCCAAGGCATTTAGCATCGTTGCATCCGCATTCCCAAATGAAATTTATGCTGGGCTGTTACACTGTAACAGTGCCAAGGAATTGTGGGATGCACTTAAGGAACAGTTTGGGGGGACTGAAGAAGTACTTGAAAATAACAGGGAAGTTTTGAATCAACAGTATGAAACCTTTTGTCACATTAAGGGTGAATCATTAACACAACAGTTTGATCGTTTTAGCTGTCTCATAAGTGAACTGAAACTTGTTAAAACTGAATTTGCTAAATCAACTCTAAAAAGCAGGTTTTCAAGGTCACTTCCTGAAAAATGGGACACAATTGCTTTTGTAACCAGAAACTCAGTTGGGTTCAAAGAGTTAACACTGACTCAACTTCATGGTAGACTCCTTACTAATGAAAGGGAGTTGAACTAGAAAAAGAAGTTACAAGAGTCAGGGAAGGTTGCTGATGACTATACATTTGGTAGCACAGCACTTCTGGGGCTAGAGGAATCTGGTAGTAGTAAGGATCAGAGTTATGATCATTACATTAACATAACTGCTGGTGGAGCTTTTAACAACTCTGATTCTTACTCAAACAACTATGCTTTTACAGCTAGTAGTGAAAACCAGATTTCTAATAATCTCTCTTTTGAACTCAATGATCTTCAGCATTTTGATCCAACTGATTTAGAGGAAATGGACATATTACACCAACTTGCACTGCTGAGTGTTAGAACCAACAAGTTTTACAAAAGGACAGGGAGAAAATTTCCAGGGTTACATGGGAACCTAAAAGTAGGGTTGGATAAATCAAAGATAAAATGCTACAAGTGTAATAGGTTAGGTCATTTTGCTAGAGAGTGCAGGAGTCAAACTAGTGGACCAATCATCGCACATCCTAGCCCTAGCCCTAGACCACAAAATAACCAAACCACTGTGCATTATTCCCAATATGCCCATGCTGCTCATGTAAACACTGCTCACTATGCACACCCTGCAACCCCTGTTCCTGTTCACTATGTCCAAACCACTGTTCCTTAGATACAGTATGTCCAGGCCCTAGCTCCTCAGGTTCAGGTGCAACAAGTTGCACCTCAACAAGCTACACCAACAGCTGTTCAACCAGAACAGCAAAGCTTTTTTACCCAAGGCTTTGTTGATTGGAGTAGGTTGCTTGAAGAGCTAGGTGATGAAAATTTTGCTCTCTATGCTAAAAATGATGCTTCTAGTGATAATTTCTGTTTTGTAGCATTAGAGTCTATACCAGAAGGGCTGGAAACTGAAGAAGGACAGTCAAATGAAGAAACAGGGGATACAATTGCTGAAGATGTGGTTACTGCTGTTGTTGGTGAACTACTGTTGGGAGAAAATTCAGAACCCTTGTTGGAACCACTGTCTGATCCCTGGTCTGCTGAAGAAGAAGAGAAGAAGCAAGGTGAAAAAGAAGAGAAAAAGCCATAAGCAAGTGAACATGGCTGTGATTGTGCCATGATGGCTGCAACTACGGTATCATCCCAGGTTCTTAAAAACCTTTGTTCAGACAAATGCATCATAGCATTTACAAACATCAAGGAGGTGAATGAAAACCTTAGAGATAGATTGTTAAATGATGAAGTACAATTTGAAAAATCTTTAAAAGAATTGAAAAACAAATTGTCAGAAAAGGAAAATGAGATTTCCAGCCTCAAACATGAGCATAGCATAACCAATGACCAACTTCAGGCAATGATAGAAAAATATCAGGTTTGTAAAAAGGATCTTCTGGAAGATGAGATCCCAGAAGTAACTCCTGTGATAACACAAAAGTCACCAATAACCACTTCTGCTACTTCTTCACAGCAGATGGAAGAAAGATCTCAACCTGAGCCTAAAACTCCTCCTGCATCCTCTCAAAAGGATCAGGTTGTATCCACAGGGACACCACATTATGAAGCTCTGGATTCACTTGAATCCATCTTCCACAGCCCTGCTCCCGGGGCAAATTCTCTTTCTACCCCTATCCTCACTTCACAAATTCCACCATCTTTTCTACCCCTGTTGAATGCTCTAGATATGGATCAGACAAAAATCAGTTCTTCTCAACAACCTATCACTGAGAAAATACCTCAACAAGTGACTGAGTCTGATTCCTCTATCATTGCTAACCCATCAACAGCTGAGGAGGTTACACTACAGGAATTACAAGTAATTCATGTCAGTAGTTCAAGTGGAACAGCTACTACAGGTGTTGAATCCACTGATTTACACCTGGCCAGTAGTTTCATTAGTAAGACTCCCTTGAAGGCAATTTCCTCTTTGGGAACCAAGGTGACCACTAGTGTGTTTCCATTACCCACTGGTGTGTTTACTAAGGTAACCACTGCTGAGGAAAGAAGTCCCCAGAACCAAGAACAAGAGGCATCAGTGGATGATTTTTGGGAAACTTTTCCTAAGACAACTATTGATACAACCACTGTTAGTGGGAAATCAGATGATTCCATTCAATTGGGTGATGGTTTAAAATACAAAGAATTAACGGAGAGAGTAGACAAAATTGAAACCTCTGTTACAGATATCAAAAATATGCTGCAACACTTGTTACAATCTCAAAGAGCTCCACCCACTGCTGCAACATCTGCTCCATCCCCTGCTGAGCTATGGAAACTGTTTCAACCTATGCTTCATCAACAACGACAGTATGCTGATCATCAACATGAGATTCAGCTTCAAATGTTCAGAAATGTGATGGAAGCTAGGTATAAAGATACTCAAGCCGATATAAAGGCCATAAAAACTCATCTGCTCCAAACCACTGGCACTTCCCCTCCTACAATTGTTTTTTGTAGAAAACCCTGATGATGCCAAAAAGGGGGAGAAAGGAAAGAAAGGTAAAGAAGGTTTGTATATGCCACCATATCCCAGATCTAAACCTGTGGTAGAAATTCCAAGGCCAGATGGTTCTAAAAAGGTTGATGTGACTCAAAATGCATTTGCTGATCAAAAAGCAAGCAAGAAAGAGTATATGGAAATAAAAGGATCAAAAAGATTTGAGAAAGAGAAGAAAGTTATGATGGAAAAGGAAGAGCAGGGTACTTCTACTAAAAGAAGAAAGCCTACCAGAAAGGTTAGCAAACCCAAAACCACACCTTCCAAAACCACCAAACATACTCCTCAAATCCCCAAAAGTTCCTCACATTAAACCTCCACGCCAACAGATGTTGAGACACCTGTTGTATCAACAGTTGTTGATACTTCAGTGGTTTCAACAGATGTTATTTCAACCACTGTTCTCATCATATCACCACCCATCACTCGATCCACTGACACACCAAAAACAACATCACCATCACAACAACCACCTGCCAAAAAGCAGAAGACAACAGTTGATACATCAACAGTTGTAGTGACAACAGTGGTTGAGACACCAGTTGTTTCAACTGTGTTAGTCAGTCACCCATTACTTCAAACACTCCTTCTCAAGCCATAATCATTTATGTTCCTAAAACTCAAACAAAAACACCTTCTCCCAAAAAGGTGTATCCAAGAAAAAGAAAGTTTCAGGTGAATGATGATGATATACCAGCACCTGTTCCCATTTCATCTGCACCCTACAATGTAACCAAACCTCAACCATTCATTCCTCCCACCTTAGCCAACCCAATCAAAGATCCAAAAGTAATTGAAGGACATGATCCTGCTAATGTTATACCAATAGCAGCCAGTTATCCACTAGAATTGCATGCAATAAAAAATGAAATGAAGCAGTTATACCAATGACCCTTCAAAAAGAAAGTTCCCTTCTCTTGTTGGTTTTAGAGACCCAAATAGGAATAAAAAGGGATCCATGTATGAAAAGATCAGCACCAAACTGGAGCAAGTACAATGAGAAAATTGCAGATCTTACCTTGGAATATAAGAGAAAGAGAGAAGAGTTGGTTGCAGCACAATATGGAACAACCAGACAGATATCAATATGGTCAAAGCAAGTTATTGATCAAACCTACAAAAAGCTGGAAGAGTTAAGAAAAGCAGATCCCACTGCTCCAAAGAAACCAGATTACAAATCCTCTGATAAGCCAAAGCAGCAGGATCTTTCCTTGAAAACATTATTCACATCATCTGATACTTCCACCATTGTTTTGAATCAAAGGAAAAAGCAGAAACAGACTGATGCTGAAGATATTACAGATGAAGCTTGTTATGGGTGAAATTCTGAGTCCATATCCTGGATAATATCTTGAATTATATCTTGGCTATATGTTAAATATTCATACTCAGGATGCTGACTCAGGATATTGGTAACATCCAGGTATGGTATCCTGAGGATTACTAACGGGTTATGTGCAGGAGTACGAGTTCAAGTTTACAACGTTCATGAAGACCTCTTCCCCTGAAGACTCGGTCCAAGTTGTTCGAAAAAAGACGTCGGGCCGCTTTACTTGGTCTCCAACGTTAACTAAAGAATATTCGGTGGCATCCCCCATTTATAGGAGATTTTGTTTTCATTTCTTAGCTATAAATAGATGGATAGATCAGATTGAATAGGACATCACACTCACTACTCTCGAACACTTCTACTCTCTCGCAACTCTCACTTTCTGAAAAAGCATTGTAACACTTAGTAGCGATCTGGTCAATATCTTACACTGTATCCTGACATTTGAAGTAATAAGAAGATCAAGGCAGCTGCGATTGTCAGCTCCCGAGGTTTTGTGCCGGCGATCTAGATTGATCAAGGGCTTTCCTCGTACATATCGTGTCACCCTTTACTTTTTGCTCATTGTTTGATTATAGATATAGCTCGATATCCTGAGCTATATCCTGAAACTGTTTTTACAAACAACCATCTCAACATATTTTCGATACACATTCTTAGCACACTACCTCACTTAACTAATTTGATCACTAAATTGCTTAGGTAATTTTTGACCGAAACAATTTGGCGCCCACCGTGGGGCAAGTGGTGCTATTTCTACTAAAAGCTTTTGCAAAATCATTACTTGGTTTTCTATTTTCAAAACTTTTTGCTACACTATTTTCAATGGCCTCAAGATCAAACATGAGCTCTTCTACCGTGTCTGCTACAACCTCTGCAACAATTGGTTCGGTGCTTCCACCACCTCCTCCAGGACGCAAGCCTCTTCACAACCTCAGGATATTATCCCTACTCGGAGTGTTCAAGGATCTGCTCCTGTTTTGGCCTCTAATGATGAAATTCTAACTTTATTTGGTAGTATACAGGAACAAATGAAGCAACAGCAGGAGACCAACCAAATGCTGATGAGAGAGATACAACTCTTGAAATCCAGCTCAAGCAGGCCCGCTGAGGATACTGTCACTCCCTTGCAGCCCAGAGCTTTGAACTTCAGTTTTGCATTATATACTGAGGATAACAGGGGGAATATTGTGCCTAGCCATTCCCAAAGTCATATTCCTGAGATACCCTCCTCGGTTAGGGTGTCAACTGTGAGAAGTTCAGGATATGGCCAGAATCCTCAGGCCGGTAACGTATCTAATAATAATAATACTCTTGCTACTAATGGTATTGGATCTTTGCAGGATGCAGGTATAACATCAGCACTTTCCAGGGAGCTTTAGAAGTTAAAGGACATGATATCCAGTGTACCTAGAGTAGTCCAGCCGATCCCAGAAGTATCCCAGGATAGCCACAAGATATCTCGGTTTGCACATCCTATATGTGATGCTGAGATCCCAAAAAGATTTCAAACCCCCAACATGAAGCTCTATGACGGGACCACGGATCCTGAAGAGCATATTGCCCAGTATAGGGAAAGGATGGAAATCAACCCTAATCCTACAGATCTCAAGGAAGCATGCCTCTGCAAGGGTTTTGGTTCTACCTTAACAGGATCAACTTTAAAATGGCTCTTAAACGTTCCTCCTCATTCAATTACATCATTTGCTCACTTAGTCAATTTATTTAATAGTCAATTTTCTTGCAGTCAAAGTTTTGAAAAACTAACCAGCGATCTCTACAGGATAACTCAGGGACCTCAGGAATCCTTGAGAGATTATGTGAACAAATTTAGCCAGGAATCCTTAGATATCCCACACCTTGATGTTGCAACAGTTGTGCAGGCTTTCAAGATGGGATTGCAAAAAGATTCTCAGTTTTACCAGGATCTTGTAATGAACCCATGCAGGAACCTGGATGAAGCTCGGAACAGGGCTTTAAGATATATTCGGCTGGAGGATGACAAAAAGATGCAAGATAGGATGAATTCATCCACAACCGATGAGTCAACCAACAGGAAATCAGAGTCCTCGTACAAACCATATCGCTCTAAGCCATATGGCAGGAATGACAACAAGAAAGTGAATGCTGTTGAAGACGAGGATCCTGAAGAGTATCCTGAGTTGTCAGAATATTGTTTTTCTGTTAATATACCTGAACTGATGTATGCTATGCAGGGTTTAGGAGATAAAGCAAGATGGCCTAGGAAGAACCAACAAAAAGCTGATTGGAAGGATAAGTCCAAGTGGTGTGCCTTCCATGAGGATTTTGGACATGTTACCGAGGATTGCATTACTCTGAGGAAAGAAATAAGCTATCTCCTAAGCAAGGGATGTCTGAAGGATCTCTTGGGAAGAAAGAAGAATAAGGGTCAGGATACTGAGAAGGATCCTGAATGAGCAGCATCACCTCCTGCGGATGCCAAGATAATTAACTTTATTTCAGGAGGATCCAACATTTGTGGGACTTCATATTCTGCGGCCAAAAGACATGCAAAAGAGGCTAAGGCCGAAAGGGGGGATAAGCCAAACAGGATGACGACCCTCAGGACTGATAAAGTGATCACCTTCGACAGTGACAGGGATACTGTCCAGGATCCTCACCATGATGCTCTGGTAATAACGTTATATGTGGCTAACCATTTTATACGCAGGATACTGGTGGATAATGGCAGCTCCGTCAACATAATCCAACTAGAGACATTGAAGAGGATGAATGTATCCCCGATGGATATTGCTTCAAAATCCACTATGCTCGTTGGGTTCAGTGGAGAAGCCAGGAATACCATGGGAGAGATAAAGTTGCCTGTGTATGTTGAAGGGGTCAACTCAATGCAGCGATTTTGTGTCATGGACTCCTTATCCTGCTATAACATTATATTGGGTAGGCCGTGGATCCATGATATGAAAGATGTGCCGTCAACTTATCATCAATGCATCAAGATCCCTACTCCTTGGGGGGTTGTCAAGGTGGAAAGTGATCAGCAGGAAGCGAAGGAGTGTTATTCTTCTTCGATGAAATCCTCGACCAAGCTTAATGCAGCATAGCAATTAAAAATGCGAGCCCAGGATATCGTGGAGGCTTCAGAACAAGATGTAAAGAAAATTATCCTGGATCAGGATAACCCAGATATCTCGGTGCTCGTAGGAACCAATATCCCTCAGGATATTGAGGAACAATTGACTAACTTTTTGAAATGCAGGATGGCAACATTCGCTTGGAAGCATGAGGATATGACAGGTATTTCCAAGGATATTATAACTCATAAGCTCGGAATTGACAGGTCATTCAAGCCTGTCCAACAAAAGAGAAGGAAGTTTGCTCCGGAATGAAATATAATTATTCAAGAAGAAGTAGAGAGATTATTGAAATCCAAGATGATTAGGGAGGTCAAATTTCCAATGTGGCTGGCAAATGTAGTTGTGGTGCAAAAGAAAAATGGGAAATAGAGAGTTTGTGTGGATTACACAGACTTGAACAAAGCATGTCCCAAAGATCTGTTTCCTCTACCTCATATTGATTCAATGGTGGATGCTACTGCCGGCCATGAGATGTTAACCTTCATGGATGCATCCACAGGATTCCAGCAGGTCCAAATGGAACCTTCAGACTATGAGGATACTGCTTTCATGACACCAACAAGTATTTATTGTTATACTGTTATGCCTTTTGGTTTGAAAAATGCAGGTGCAACGTATCAAAGATTGGTAAACATGATGTTCAAAGACAAGCTGGGGGACACCATGGAGGTATACATCGACGACATGGTAGTAAAATCTAAGAAGGCTGAGGATCACCTCCAGGATATCAAGGGAGCATTTGATATCCTGGATCAATATAACATGAAGTTAAATCCTGCCAAGTGCCATTTTGGAGTGGGGGCAGGAAAGTTTTTAGGATATATGGTAACTAAAAGAGGAATAGAAGCAAGCCCAGAACAGATCAAAGCCATCTTGGATATCAAGTCACCTTCCAACATGAAAGATGTGCAAAGATTGACGAGATGAGTAGAAGCATTAAACAGATTTATCTCAAGATCCTCGAAAAAATGCAAAGAATTTTATGATATCCTGAAGAAGAATAAGAAATTCCAATGGGGAGAGAAGCATGAAGCAGCCTTGCAGGATTTGAAGCAGTATCTTTCAACTGCACCTTTATTGATGAAGCCTGAGGATGGTGAACTATTATCCCTGTATCTCGCAGTATCAGGGAATGCTGTAAGTGTTGTTCTTGTAAAGGATCATGAAGGTCAGCAGTATCCTGTCTATTATGTTAGTAAAAGTTTATTAGATGCTGAAACTAGATATTCTCATTTAGAAAAATTAATATTAGCCCTAGTTATGACATCAACAAAACTTAGACATTATTTTGAAACACATAGGATTCATGTTAAAACCAACTATCCTGTTAAAAATGTGCTTAGGAAACCTGAGATGTCAGGCAGAATGGCTAAGTGGTCAGTAAAACTAAGTGCCTATGATCTAGTATATGAACCTAGGAATGCCATAAAATCTCAGGCTTTAGTTGACTTTGTAGCTGATTTCAGTACTGATATTCAAAATGAAGTAGACCTAGAAGTTCAACAACTAGGAGAAACCTCAGAATCCTGGACATTATATACTGATGGTGCATCTAATGTTAGAGGTGTAGGATTGGGTATACTACTAAAATCGCCACAGGGGGACATGTTACCCCAGGCTATTAGATGTGAATTTCCTGCCACTAATAATGAAGCAGAATATGAAGCTTTGATCGCAGGATTAGAGTTGGCTAGAAACATGAATATTAAGAGTTTGCAAGTATATGTTGATTCCTTGTTAATTACTAATCATTTTAATGGACCCTATACAGTCAAAGGTGAGAAGTTAATCAAGTATCTCGAAATTCCCAAAAAATTAGCAGGATATTTCGATGTTTTTACACTGGAACAGGTACCGAGAGAGGATAATGCTGAAGCAGATGCCTTGGCGAACCTAGGATCATCAGTCAGGATACCTGAAGGAACCCAGATACCAATACTTCACATCCTACATACTGCTATGGATCTTTTCAAATCACAGGATAAGGACGTAACAAGCATTCAGGATCCTGGTCATGATCCTGATGAGGATCTTAAGTCCTGGATGGCTCCAATCATGAAATATCTTAAGGAAGGACACATCCCAAAGGATGAAAATCCTAAGGCCTTTAGAATGAAGGTATCACGATTCACTATTATAAATGATATTTTGTACAAGAAATCTCTTGCAGGACCATACCTGAGGTGCTTGGAGGATCCTGAAACTAAAGAAGTGCTTCAGGATATACACGAATGGGATTGTGGTAACCATACTAGGGGCATATCATTATTTTCAAAGGTATTAAGAACGGGATATTATTGGCCAACGATGAAGAAAGATGCTGCAGAATATGCTCGAAGATGTGATACATGTCAAAGGCACAGTAACATATTGCATCAACCTGCTGAACCACTTTATCCTATTGCTTCCCCTTGGCCATTCATGAAGTGGGGGATGTACATAGTGGGAAAATTGCCAAAGGCTCCAGGAGGAAAAGTCTTTATGTTGGCAATGACTGACTATTTCTCTAAATGGGTTGAAGCTGAAGCATTTGTTCAAGTTAGAGATCAAGAAGTAGTATCCTTCATAAAAAGGAATATCCTAACCAGGTTTGGGGTGCCAGCCGAGATAGTTTGTGACAATGGTTCTCAATTTATAAGTAAGAGGACCACTGACTTTTGCAAGAATTGGGGAATCAAAATGATCACATCCACTCCAGTACATCCTCAAGCAAACGGACAAGCAGAATCCTCGAACAAGATAATTGTCAACAACTTGAAGAAGAGACTAGGAGCTAAGAAAGGAAGATGGGCAGAAGAATTACCCGGCAAGATCTAACCCCCGGGATCCTAAGCAGAATCGTGAAGCTTTATGCCAGGAATTGGACACTGTGGATGAGACAAGAGATGCAGCAAGGCTGAGGATGGCAGCATATCAACAGAGGATATCCAGAGCATATAACAAGAATATAAGGACTTGAAGATTTCAAGTTGGGGATTGGGTGTTAAGAAAGGCTTTTCAGAATACTACTAATCCTGCTGAGGGAAAGTTAGCTCTAAAGTGGGAAGGACCATATGAGGTTGAATCAGAATCTGGGAAGGGAGCATATCGACTCAAGAATATGGAAGGGGATATGCTACCAGGATCCTGAAATGCTATACACTTAAAGCTCTATTTCAAGTGAGTTTAGAATTTAATTTCTAACTCAGGATGGTATGAATTCTATCTCTTTTAATATATTTAATATTATTTATTCCTTTGAACCCAATACTAACTTAAGCATCGGAGGGGTGTTAGCCAGGCTAACACCCACCTTAGTTTACAGTTGTTTTGCAGTATATGCTTCGGGATATAGCTCCAGGATACACACTCAGGATATTTCAAAAGATTAGAGGATTGGCCCCCTCTCTCACGTTTAAGGGATCCTGATCCCTTCAAAGGTTTAAAGGTATTCACCTTTCTCACGAGTTGGGTTTAAACACCCCGCCTGGAGCGCAAGTTATCTAGGGATAGTTCAAGGTGGCGGGACCAGTTCATGTAAAAGTGGCTGACAATTTCGTTACTGTTGGCTATATCATGGATCCTCAAGGTATATGAGGATTGATCACCCTCTCTCACGAAAGGGTATTTTCATACTCTCTAAGGTTTAAAGGTTTTCACCTTTCTAAGTTTTGGAGTTTATACACTCCCGCCTATAGCGCATGAAAATCAGGGATCATCCCCAGGATATTAAGGGTTTATCCCCAATACATTAAAGGGTATATCCCCAGGACATTCAGGGTTTATCCTCAGAAATACTAAAGTTTAAGAACAGGCTTTGAATAAAATGTGGCTATGTTTGCATTAAGAATTCCTAAGTCTTCAAACATGCTGAACACATGGGACATACGCCACAATACGATTCAAAGGATGGATTCAGATTTCTAAATGTGCACTGGGGACATTCATAAGATGAAAGATTGAAATTGACTCCCTAAGAGTCTTTGGTATAACCTCTCCTTTTTATCTCCTTTTTACTAACTTAAGTTTTTAGGTTATGTAGCAGTATCCTGGCCATGATATCTCTCAGGATATTCTCAGGATATGTTCCCAAAATATTTTCAAGGATGTTCAAAGAAAAGTATTTTCAGAATAAAATATAACAACAAAGATAAGGCCAAAGGAAAGTTATATTATTAACATAGCAAAAGTTTGTGCTTTTGGTTTCATCTCAAACCGAGATCCATCCGCCAAAAGCACAAATAGTTTCTAGTCATATGTACATAACAGTTGAAGGTTTCATCTCAAACCGAGACCCATCCACCTCCAACTGTTATATTGTTCAAAATAAAGCATGCAGGAAATATAAATTGTTCAAGTGCAGGAAAAGTAAATTGTTTAGGGGTTACAGACCAACATTCAATTTTAAAAAAGTGGGCTCCGGCCTAGGCATCAATATCCATCATCGCCCACTTGAATGCCCTAACACAGCGGCATCTCCACCAGCCTTCTCCATCTTCTCAGCTTCAGCATCCTCTCCAGCATCCGTCCCAGCTTCCTTCTTCTCTTCAGCCTTATCCGCCACCTCTGCTGACTTGGAAGTCTCACTGGCCCTGGATTTAGCAGGATATGGCACGGGTTTGCCTCCGAGCTCCTTCAGCTTTGCCACCCAAGAGTCGACCGGCCAGGACGGGCACTCAAGACCTGTCTCCCTAGCCTCATAAGTCATTTTGATGCGATCCTGTAGTAGGGAGACAATAGCCGAATTTTTGATCCCTTCCCGAAAGGAGACCATGGCCTGTTCATGCTCGACTTGGACGGCCGCCAGCTTTACTTCGGCATCCTGGGTGACCTTCTTCAGCTTATCCTCATAGTGCCGGCTCTTGGCTTCAGCAATGGTGCCCTGATCAGCAACAGTGGTCTCAAGCTGCTTGATCCTGGCTTCTTGAAATTTGGCCATACTGCAGGCATCGGTGTAGAGGTGGAGCAGATGCTGGAGACCCTGCAAATCAAAATTCAGATATGAATTAAAACTTACTAACCAGGATATTCTGTAAGGATATTCTGTCAGGATATGTACGTAGGATATAGTACCAGGATATTACCTTGTTAAGGAAGGATGTCATCGGCTCCAAGGAATCAGTAAAGCCGAGTTCTTCATAAGAGAACCATTCAGAGCCTGGAGTGCTGACCTCGGAACCCTTCCTCTTCTTGGAAGTAGAAGCTCGAGTTCTTTGGTTGGGCTTAGGAGCCGGAACTGGTTTGGAGCTGGTGGTAGCAGGGGTTTCCTTCTTGACGTTGATCGGAGTGGGGTAGCAGTCGAGTTCATCGAGGTCAAGAAGGATAGGAACTTTGCTGGAGTCTGCATACAAGGAGTAACTTTAGAACTCTTTTTTGAACTATATCAAATGAACACATGTATGCAGGATATTAAGCAGGATCCTTACCAGACATGTTTGAACTAGAGGGTTGACTTAAAGATGCTGGAAGTGGATTAAAACTCCTTTCAACTTCTGGAAGAAGTCTGATGGTATCGATTCTCTTCTTTGAGTCAGCTATAGGAGGTGCAAGCTTTCTGAAATCAGCTGTATACAAGAAAGAAAAAGAAAATCAGTACAGGATATAAGACAGGATCATCCTTAAACCCTAAATCCTACCCTTTCTCAACCACTTCACCGGATAATCCGCTCCACCAGGGATTGAATCTCTTTTTACAAAGAAAAACTTGGATTTCCATTCCTCTTCGTTCCTGGTGGCTCGGAGTATCAGTGGATCGCTGGAAGTGGAATAGAACAAGAATCGGCAAGAGCCGTGGCATCTAAGCCGGTATGCTAGGGGAAGGTCGTGAACAGAAAGATCAGGAATGTGCTTGTTCTTGATTTGATCAAGAACAAACAAAACTCGCCAAAGCATTGGCATTGTTTGACTAAAACAGATTTTTGTAATGTTGAAAAAGTCGGTGATAAAGTCAGGAAACGTGAATTATAGCCCTAAGGTAAAAGGAAAGGCATTAAAACACAGCCACTCATCGGAAACCATGTCCAACCAGATTTCCCGATCGAACGGCTGGAACACCGTCCCTTTCGGAAAGATGCCGGAGGTTTTGAGAGCTGACAGATGAGCGCTGTCAAAGGAGCATATTTCTTTCTCCGGATCTTGGAGAATATTCTGGTGAATAAACGAGGGGGCAGAATCGCCGGAGCTAGATCTGGTTTGTCTCGCCATATGATCGCCGGAATCTTGTGCAGAATAGAGAGAAGAAGATGAAGGAGAAAGAAGGAATTTTACCTTTTTTTCTCTTCGGTGAAGGTTAAATGAAGATAAGGGTGAGAAGTTATAGGGAGGTAATGAGTGATTTCAGTCTGAGCAGTTACAAGCGGTCACATCAGAGGTCTTATCTCTTAATTGCCTCGTTTATCGTGAAAAAATGTAACCGTTAGTCTCAAGATCCTTAATGGTAACATTTTTGGGGACAATTGTTATGGGTGAAATTCTGAGCCCATATCCTGGATAATATCTTGAATTATATCTTGGCTATATGATAAATAATCATACTCAGGATGTTGACTCAGGATATTGGTAACATCCTGGTATGGTATCCTGAGGATTACTAACAGGTTATGTGCAGGAGTACGAGTTCAAGTTTACAACGTTCATGAAGACCTCTTCCCCTAAAGACTCGGTCCAAGTTGTTCGAAGAAAGACGTTGAGGCCGCTTTACTTGGTCTCCAATGTTAACTAAAGAATATTCGGTGGCATCCCCCATTTATAGGAGATTTTGTTTTCATTTCTTAGCTATAAATAGATGGATAGATCAGATCGAATAGGACATCACACTCACTACTCTCAAACACTTCTACTCTCTCGCAACTCTCACTTTCTGAAAAAGCATTGTAACACTTAGTAGCGATCTGGTCAATATCATGCACTGTATCCTGACATTTGAAGTAATAAGAAGATCAAGGCAGCTATGATTGTCAGCTCCCGAGGTTTTGTGCCGGCAATCTAGATTGATCAAGGGCTTTCCTCGTACATCTCGTGTCACCCTTTACTTTTTTCTCATTGTTTGATTATAGATATAGCTCGATATCCTGTGCTATATCCTGAAACTGTTTTTACAAACAACCATCTCAGCATATTTTCGATACACATTCTTAGCACACTACCTCACTTAACTAATTTGATCATTAAATTGCTTAGGTAATTTTTGACCAAAACAAAGTTGTTTACATGAAAGAGGCCATGAAAAGAATGATAGAAGAGGATCCTAACTCAACTAAACTTCAAGACATTGCCAAAATAGTTCTGAGCAGACCTCCTTCTCCAAACTCATCTAAAATAAAAACTCTCCCAAGAAACCCACTGGACTCAAAGATACTAAAGTGGAAGTCTGATCAAAAGACCCACGTATTGACTCTGCTCAAGTCCAGTGGTGAAGTTAAGCATATATCAAGGGAAAATACACTTGGCCTGAGTGTAGAAGATCTGCAAGATCTCCTTGAGCTTCAACTGTGCAGGGATGAAGATGATGAGAATTCCATAAACTTTGAATTACAATTCAAATGGCAAGTTAGGGAATTCTTGATGAGGCAATAAAAATCCAGAATAATGAAGTGTTTTGGCATCATCTGTTCCTGGGGAGATTGTTGGGATTGAACCCTACAAAGGAACAGTTGTTAAAGCCAAAACTGGTTCAGATCAGTGGATTCATCATAAGCAGTTGTTTGTACAAGTCTTCTCCCTTGAACAGTGGCCCTAACATCTGATGGTCTCAAGTACTGCTCTTCACAACTGCTGATTGAACTAAAGACTGTTGAAGATAAAGCACTGATGCTCAATCTACCGATATGCCTCAAGTACTGCTGAAGACCCAAAGCACTACTAGAGCTATAACAGTGGAATGAAGAATCAGTAGTTTAGTTTACATTTTGTATTATTGTAATCAGTTGTTTAGTCATCAGTGTTTGTAGTGATCAGTGGTTATAGGTTGTTAGGAGGTTAGATGTCACTTTCATGGTGACGTCAGCCAAAGATGCTCAGTGGTTGTTCTGTACTATAAATAGAATAGTACCCTATACTGTTCTATTAGCTCATCTTCACCAAGTCATTCTGTACGAACAATCAAGTGAGCTCAGGCTGAGGGGGAGATTATGTGCATGCATGCATTGTAGTTGATTATTGCGATAAATACAATCATTCGATTATATGTCAAACATGTTTGCTGAAACTTATTCTTCCATTGATTGTGTGTTGAAAGTTTATTTCATTTAATTTCACTGCAATACATTTCTATTCCATCTTCATTCTTATTAAACAAACACAATCAAAAGAAACTCAGATCCTAACAATATGTTTAAAAACAATGCACGGATAGATAACGCGTGAGAAACAACGAGGTGGCTTGAACCGATAACATGGAAGAAGAAAAGAACTCAAAAGTCGTTCACCAATAGTCCGGTTCACTCAATATATTTGTCATTGTTATGTTTACCGTAGGAATATATATGTATAGTTTTCTCGGTCGAGGCTAATGATATGATAATGTTATATGGCAGATTCGGATGGTAGAAAGGCGAAAGTGATCAAGTCTTGGAAGCAGGTCAACTATGGAAAGATTTAGTGATGATTTGTTCACTAAGTGTATGGGTTTTCTTGTCGGGTCAAATTGACCTAGTTATTTACATTTTGGAGTTTAACTTCAATGTTTGTTTTAGCTAAGTGCTAGTATGTCAATGTAGTAGTTGGTTATGTTTGTTTTATAAAAACTTTGGTTAGTAAGCAGGTTTTGTCTTCGTAAGGAATGGTCGTTTTGCAAACGGGTCATGGCGAAATTTTCTAAATGAGGATTTGTAAATGTTTTATTAATCCGAATATGTGGATTAATACATCTATGGAATAATAAACTTTATTAAGTAAGATAAAAAAAATTTGGGCCTATTTCCGCAAAGTATTTTAATATTTTTTTATAACGAGATTGGCGTTTCAAGTTGGTATCAGAGCCGTGGGTTAAGAGAATTGAATATGAAGTGGTATTCAAACTCAACCTTAGTGCTCTTATAGGGAGATGAAAGTTGACCCGAGACTTGATCACGAAGCCAAAAGACGGTTAAGGCGGCCTAAGGCCTAACTAAGTGACTGGTATTGATAACGAGCTGCTCGTGTTAACGAGTAATATAGAATGCCTTGTATTATAGTACGAGCACATATTAAATTGTAACGCTACTAATATTTTATGAATATTTCAGTGGTATGATCCCCGCATCTGAATATGGCAGGAATCTGATGATCCACCAGAGGTGATGGTAGAAGGGTCGGAAGTATGACAGTAGGGCATGCTCATCAAGGACCTAAAACAAGTGATGATACTGAATAAAGGACGAACGATAATGAAAGCCCATCAGGGCGAGTATCACCCAGGTGGACACTTTAATTTATTATATGAATGGTATTATGCAACATTGAAGTAATGGATGACGGTTGCATATGGGAATATAAAACTTGGGAAATCTGGAGAGGATACATATCCAAGATGATGTTTATAAGAGAAATTGGGTGGGAAATACGTGTAATTCACAATCGCGAATAACAAAAGTAAAAAGAGTTCTGATTTAAAAACTTGGATGGGGTGACAGTCCAAGGAGACATTCTTAATAAAGTCTTATTGAGGAAAAGTAACGATCACATTGATAAATGTGTTTGCATAAAATTTTTATAAAATGAAAACATTCTACATGTTTTGAGACGAAAATGGGTAAAACTAATAATTGTTAAATAACAATGAAAAGAGGTTTTACCAAATAAAATCGAAGATACGTATATGAACCTAGAATTTACTTAGATGGGAGGTAATGTGTAAGTTATAATAAGGTCATACGTACCATGTGTTAACTGTTTACCTTGGCCAAGTAACTAGTAAACACATGATACCATGAACTTCTTATAATAAACACATATACGTCTGATGTAGTAAGTACGAGATTCATGGAAAGGGAATAATCCCATGAAAAGAATGTGGATGGTTTAAGCTTAAGCGCTTAAACATCATAATGGGTCAAATAAACGTAAACGCAAACCGGGTAACTGGAGCGTGAAACACAAGGATAATGAGCCTGGGTAATGGGTTATAATTGAAAAGGAAATCCTTGGATTAAGTCATTTTGGACGAAAGTGCCATGGTTGACAATAGAGCAAGTAAAACCGACGCATAAATGACCCACGGGATTATAGAAGCAGAGGTGTTGCCTGAACGAAAAAAACGATCATAGTCATTGACTACAGTCATTGTAAAAAAAAATAATAGAGATGAAATGGTTAATAGATTCAATTAAAGTAACGGTTTGCTCATAAGTGATGGTATTCACAAGAGCAAACCAAACGATTCAAGTAAACGTGAGCGCAAACCGGATAACTGGATTGTGAAATACAAGATTAATAAGCCCGGTTAATGTAACGGTTTGTTCATAAGTGATGGACTTCACGCGCATAAACCAAACGGGTTGAAGAAAAGAATAATAAGTTTGGTCAATCATAAGTGATGGATTTCACACGAACAAACCAAACGGGTTAAATGAGCGTAAACCGAGTAACGGGAACGCAGATTATAATATGGTGAACCCGGGGAATGGGTCAAAATATAGAGGATGTGAATTCCTTGAAGTAAATTAAATTAAAAAATAATTTTAGCTAAAAGCTAACCAAACGAGTCAAACATGTGCGAATGCAAACCGGGTAACGGGAACGTATTACCGATTATTTTTGTATAGGCATATAAAGGTTGATTAGGGTTTGGTATTCTTGGTAATCTTGATGTTTTGGCATGATAAATCTGTTATAGTTGGCCTATAACTTGCTTGGGATGTCTGCTTTTGCTTGTATAATCGCAAAAAAAAAAAAAAAAAAAAAAAAAACATGTTAAATAAACTTGAAAACTTGTTTTAGAAAAAGTATATGTATGTCGTAAGTTACGGAAGAGTGTCGTAAGTTACGACAATAACTTGCTGAATAAAACAGAAGTCATGTACCGTAAGCTACGGCATAAGGTCGTAACTTACGGCGGGGTTTTATTGAACCAAACAGAACATACGTACCGTAAGCTATGGCATAAGGCCGTAACTTACGGCGAGCATTGTTGAAACAAACAAAATATGTGTGTCGTAAGTTACGGGAGAGAGCCGTAATTTACTATGTACGAACCCATATAAGGATATTTAATGAATGATAAGATAATGCATAAAAAATGTTTATTTATGCTTATGATAATGGCGGTAAGCTCCTATTTGAGGGAATTATGCAAATAAAATGGAGGAATTAGAATGATAAAATTTTAATTATAGTAGTAGCGGATGATAACTTGAAGCGTATGGACTTCAAGGGTTTAAACATGAAGTGTCTGGACTTCATGGGTAATAACATTGATGTCTAAGGACTTCATGGGAAATGAACATGAGGATGAGTCCCTTATGAGTGACTAGTTTGAAGCCTTAAGCTTCATCAGTGTTAAGTAAGATTAATTTTTTTATAAATTATAATGTGTGAAACCAATGTTAACTAATTGGGTATAAGTTGAAAAGTTACTTTCACGAAATGTGAATATAAAATGATTAGTTATCGCTTTCGAAATGTATAAACACTCGGAGGTTGAACAAAAATGTGAACGAAACCTAATTAATGATAAAAGAATTAATAGGTTATATTAGGGTTGAAATAAAGAATGGACTAGAGGTTGAGTAACCTCATATAAAGGAAGGGGTTCATGTTAGAACTCGTGCTTAATACGAGACATGTATATTTAAATAATGATAATGATCATTTATATATTACTATGGCCTATTATGTTAAGTTATTGCAGTATTGTAGCAAGAAACCTGACAAATAGGTGTGTGTGGTGGCCAAGAAGTGCTTAAAGCAAAAAGCTGAAGGCATGTGCAAGTTGCATAGGTGGTGTGCAACGGGACTCAAACGAGCATGGATGAATGCTCTACTTGATCATACACGTAAGTAAATTTTAAATGCGAAATCCATTTAATGGACATCTCTAGTTTTAATGATAGATGAATAATAGAATAACTCCTTGGTTAAGCATACAGGAGCAAACAAGCGGGATGGTGATTAAACTATTATGGTAATATCTAATGTAGAGTATGATTCGGTTTCGAGGACGAAACCAGTTAAAGGGGGGTAGACTTGTAACATCCTGATTTTTTTTTTGTGGGATTAAATATATATATATATAGATTGAGGTTCCTGTAAAAAAGACCAAAAGTGTGAGAAGGGTAAGAAAAGATCTAATGGCTGAGATCAATAGGGACCAAATTGTAAAATGTTTTATTAGTTTGGACTGATTTGAAAATTGTAGGGGCAATTGTGTCTTTTATATCCACCTAAAAATAGGAAACTGTAAATCAATTCCCTAAAATTACGAATTCTCTTTCTTCTTCCGGAATCCGAATCCTCCTCCTCCTTCTTCCAGAATTCGAATCATCATCATCATCAATCATTATCAATCTGTGAATTTGAAATCATATAATATTCAAAATCAGATAAGGTGGTTTCTGGACGGAACAACGCCCCCCCCCCCTTCTCGTTTTTCCGATAACGAGTTGCTCGTGTTAACGAGTAATATAGAATGCCTTGTATCATAGTACGAGCTCATATTAAATTGTAACGCTACTAATATTTTATGAATATTTCAGTGGTATGATCCCCGCATCTGAATATGGCAGGAATCTGATGATCCACCAGAGGTGATGGTAGAAGGGTTGGAAGTATGACAGTAGGGCATGCTCATCAAGGACCTAAAACAAGTGATGATACTGAATAAAGGACGAATGATATTGAAAGCCCATTAGGGCGAGTATCACCCAGGTGCACACTTTAATTTATTATATGAATGGTATTATGCAACATTCAAGTAATGAATGACGGTTGCATATGGGAATATAAAACTTGGGAAATCCGGATAGGATATGATGTGTGCAAAATGCAACATATAAATTACATCAATTGTGGCATAAAACTAACCCTTTTTTAGTACTAATGTTGGAAAAGTATGCTTTTGTCTTCCTTTTGTATTTTCAGGATTAAATGAGCTCAAATTAACAAAAGAAGCAAAAAGACAGCAAAATCTAACATAAATACAAGAAAAGGAACAAACGTGACATGCCCGACCCCACGACAGCATCTTCCCAAGCAAAACAAGAAGACAGAAGACTGAACACGCCCCGTGCTCAGCCAGCACGGGGGCGTACCCAAGTGTCAGCAAAAAAGACAAAGTGGTAGAAGCTTCTATTGCCCACCACGGGGCCGTGCTCAGCGGACACGGGGCCGTGGTCAACTATAAGATTCGCACAATCTAGGCAAATCTTCATAGTACAAAGATTCTTCTGCACACGGGGTCGTGCTCAGCAGACACAGGGGCGTGGTCAACTAATAAGACAAGCTGCATTAAATGAAGAAAGAGAGGATGTGGACACGGGGCCGTGCCCACTAGACACGGGGCCGTGCCCGAGCTTTTGTTCAGCCTATAAATAGGAGTGCTTGGCTCAAGCTCAAACCATCCCTTGGCACACCACCTCTCTCACACTTCACCCACCACCCACCACCCACCACCACCATAACACCATCATCCACCACCATCATCCATTGTCCATCATAGAGTGTGTGAGTCGTCTCGGGATCCAAGATTGATCGTAAGAGTTCTTGACAATCAAGGCCATGTTTGCCTAAGTCTCTTACATCACTTGGTGAAGACAAGTGTCTAGTGTAATACTTTTTATTTCTAATCTTTTCGCACTTTTTACTTGGTTTTGTATTAATGACTTTAATAACTAGTTTCTTATGTTGAAGGTGATTCTTCCTTATCGTTTGTCCGTGGTGTCTTGACATTATTTTACTGTCTATATAAAATAAAAGATTTTCACCATTCATATCTCCACGGTCTATATGGAGGTATGTTGGCTACCTGGTCGGGGGTTAAGGGAACGGTTTGGTAAGAGTCTTGCCATTGTTCAGCGTTTAGAGGTCCTGCAATGGACCTGGGTCAAATTTAGTAGGACCTCCTTCAATACTTAACGGTATTGGATGGCGGGGGTCCAAACTCTTTGATCCCCTCATAAGTTAACTACTATTAATACTATAACCCGGCTATTTAGGATTGTATCCCTGCTGACTCAGACTACTTAGTCGAGGGTAACGTCACCTCCAAAAGAGGGGCCTACCATAATTTGCATTAATAACTTAATTAATTATCTTTCAATAATCCGACCCTTTAGGATTCTATCCTTGCTGACTCAAACTACTGGGTTGAGGGTAACGTCACCTTCAAAAGAGGGGCCTACTACAATAACTAAGATAATCTCTTAAATAAGTGCAAAAGTGCGGAAATAATCAAAGGTTACACTATACACGAGTCGGAACCAAGTGATTCATCTTGTCTATCTGTTTTTCTTTTATTTTTATTTTCAGCATTTTAGTTAGTTTTTATTTTTCTTAGTTTAACACATTTTTCTAAACTTTTTGATTTGATTAGACGTTGAGGATAAACCGGTACTAAAAGCTCTTGTGTCCTTGGACGACCTCGGTATCTTACCAACACTATACTACGCTCACGATGGGTGCACTTGCCCATATGTGTGTTTAGTGTTAGTAAATATCGTGTTTTATAAATTTAAAACTTGACTAAAAAAATGTTAAAGGGCTTAAAATATACACCTAATATATATAACACTTCACACACATCAAGTTTTTGGCGCCGCTGCCGGGGACACAAGGATTTTAAGAAAGCTTAAAATCGACGGCTTAATATGTTTTTCAAAACCTTTTTTTAAAACGCGCGCACTTTTTTCTGCATTTTAGTTTAGTTTTGCATTTACAGTAACCTGAACACGGGCCGTGCTCACTGAACACGGGCCGTGCTGCACATTTTCATAAAAACACCCAGTAACAGTAACTTGAACACGGGCCGTGCTCACTGAACACGCCCCGTGCTCAACGAAATCAGTAAATTTAATTAAAACACCCAGATACAGATTCTGTACACGGGGCCGTGTCCACTGAACACGGGGCCGTGTCCAGCCTCTGTTTATGTTTTTATTTTTGTTTTTGTTTTCTGATCTCGAGACTTGGTTGTGGTCTGCTGAGTGGTTCTTATGGATCAATACTCAGGAGGTTACAACTACACCTATGAGGAGGATGATTATAGGAGTAATTATTGCACTAATTGTAGTAATCCGCACTCGGTTCAATATAGTCACTCATATCAACCATCCACTTCATACACCTACTATGAGGAACCCAGGTACGAACCATCAACTTCATACACATCCTATGAAGACCAAAGGTATGAACCTCCTCCCTCATACTCATATTTTGATAAACCAAGGTATGAGCCTTCATACTCATACTTTGAGGAACCAAGATATGAGCCACCACCTTCGTATGCTTATTATGAGGAACCATGGCGTGAACAACCCACCTCATATGAGTATTATGAAGAACAAAATTACGACCCTTATCCATCATATGCTTACAATGAAGAATAATGGTGTGAACCATCTACTTCATATGGGTATTATGAGGAACAAAGGATCGAACAACCGGATTCAAGCTTTGAAAATCCCGATTCTTTTTCTATAACCGAAGTGACCGATAGGATATTAGAACACCTTAGAGTTATCGATCGCTATATAAAAGAATCTCGCGCAAGGGAAGAGGAGTCCCGCGCAAGAGAAGAATTAAAAAAGGAAGAGATAACTGAAAGTGTAAAAATGGAAGAACAAATAAGTGAAAAACCGACACATGAGTTAAACAACGAAAAAGGTGAGTCCGACAACGTTAAAATTCAAGAAGAGTCTAATTTTGAAGAAATTAATCTCTTGTCACCTTCTTTCGAAAATCATTGTTTAGTACCCACTCATGCTAAGTTTTTAAAAGAGTTAAACACTAACACTAAAATTAATGAAACGGTAAGTGTTAAGTTAACTAATGATCAAACCTCACTAATAAAAGAAGACCCATTTGAAATTAACATTACACCGGTTCCATGTTTCTTTCAAAATTCGTTTATTAGTAATGTCACAATTGATAAAGATCTTTGTGTTAACATAATGCCTAACTACATTTTCAAAAAATTAAGTATTAGTGATTTTTCTCCACTTCAAATACCCATTTTCTATCCAATCGGAAAGTAATAAAATCAATCGGTGTAGTTGAGGATGTATTAGTTCAAACAAATCAAATGGTAATCCCGACCGATTTTGTCATCCTCGATGACGCTCCTCTAGTGTTGGGACGACCATTTGTAAAAACTCACAAAGCTTTGAAAAACCAGAAGTTCAACAATCTACCTCTTCAATTAGGGGCATTTAAAAGAAGTGTTGATCTTGAGCGGTCAATGAAATATCCATTCGGCAGTAATGACCCCCTATTTGAAGATGAAGATGAACCACCCGATACAAGTGAAGAGATTGACCACTTTGTTGAAGAAGAGGTCGCCATAGAACAAACTTTTAAAGTTCTTGATCAAAATGAGAAACCAAATAAGGAGTCTCCTAAAGACCCACCACTTGAGCTCAAAGAACTTCCAAAAGATTTGGAATATGCTTTTCTAGATAAAGATGGTAATTTACCTGTAATTATTTCGTCTAAATTAGATAGCTTAGAAAAAGAAAAATTAATTAGTCTTTTGAAAAAACACAAAAACGTGATCGCTTGGAAACTTGTAGACATAAAAGGAATTAGCCCTTCCATGTGTACGCACAAAATTTTAATGAATGATGACTACAAATCGGTAATACAACCACAACGACGATTAAATCCAAATGTTCAAGAAGTGGTTAAAAACGAAGTCATCAAATTACTTGACGCCGGACTTATCTATCCTATCTCCGATAGCCCTTGGGTAAGTCCCGTCCAAGTAGTTCAAAAGAAAGGAGGTATGACGGTAATAACTAATGAAAAAAATGAATTAATACCCACGAGAACCATCACAGGATGGAGAGTATGTATAGATTATAGACGATTAAATGAAGCAACAAGAAAAGATCACTTTCCTTTACCCTTCATTGATCAAATGTTAGAAAGATTATCCAGTCATAAATTTTATTGTTTCTTGGATGGTTTTTCAGGTTACTTTCAAATCCCGATAGCACCCGAAGACCAAGAAAAGACAACTTTCACATGTCCCTATGGAACTTTTGCTTATCGACGCATGCCGTTTGGTCTATGTAATGCCCCCGCAACATTCCAACGTTGCATGGTAGCCATTTTCCACGACATGATAGAAAAGACAAAGGAAGTCTTCATGGACGACTTTTCTATCTTTGGGGATTCATACGACCAATGCCTCGATAACCTTGAACGAATGCTATCCCGATGTGAGGAAACTAACCTCGCCCTTAATTGGGAAAAATGTCATTTCATGGTAACCGAGGGAATAGTACTCGGTCACAAGATCTCAAGCGAAGGAATGGAGGTGGATCGAGCCAAAATTGATACCATTTCTAGATTACCACCTCCATCCTCCGTAAGAGCTATAAGAAGTTTCCTAGGGCATGCCGGATTTTATAGGCGGTTTATCAAAGACTTTTCTAAAATCTCAAGGCCTCTAACAAAATTACTTGAAAAAGATGCCCCTTTCATCTTTGACGAGGATTGCAATCAAGCATTTCTAACCCTAAAGGAAATGTTAGTCAATGCACCTATCATGATAGCGCCTGATTGGAAATTTCCTTTCGAAATCATGTGTGATACTAGTGACTTTGCAGTTGGAGCTGTCTTGGGACAAAGAAAAGAAAAGCATTTCCACCCAATTTATTATGCTAGTAAAACACTTAACGATGCACAAGAAAATTACACAACAACTGAAAAAGAATTACTAGCTGTGGTATTTGCTTTTGATAAATTTCGTTCTTATCTTGTTCTTTCTAAAACTATAGTCTATACAGATCATGCAGCCATTCGATATCTCTTCAAAAAGCAGGACGCAAAACCACGTTTGATTCGGTGGATTCTACTCCTCCAAGAATTTGATATTGAAATCAAAGATAAAAGAGGAGCAGAAAATACCGCAGCAGATCATCTTTCGCGCTTGGAAGACCCAGCTTTGGAGGCAACCAGGGACGAGCAAATCAACGAAAAATTCCCGACTGAGTCCCTGGAAATGGTGGAATATAAGGAAGAACCATGGTACGCCGACTATGCTAACTACCTAGCTAGCGGTATAGTCGCAAAAGGTTGGCCACATCATCAAAGAAAAAATTGTTGGGATTGAACCCTACCAGAGGAACAGATAATTAAAGCCAAAACTGGATCAGAGCAGTGGATCCAAAATAAGCAGATGTTACATATAAATCTCTCCCCTTGAAAGTGGTTTTCAACATCTGCTGACCTCCTATCTACTGATCGTGCAAACTGCTGACCCACAACTGCTGATCAAGTAAAGGCCTGATGAAAGACTAAAGCTCTGCTGTTCAAACTACTGCCTTGAGTCAAGCACTGCTGATCCGGACAAGTACTGCTGGGTTCACAGCAATGGAGGGATGCAACAGTTGTTTATTCTGTCTTTATGTAATGTAATGTAATGTAATGTAATAGCAGTAGTTTAGCATAGCAGTGTTTGTATTGATCAGAGGTTAGAGTTTGTTAGGAGGTTAGATGTCACTTTCATGGTGACGTCAGCTTAGATGCTCAGTGGTTTGCTAGTGCCTATAAATAGAACAGTGCTTTGTACTGTTCTATTAGCTCTTTGCAACATCGTCTTCTCTGCACGAACAAACACTGAGCTCTGGCTGAGGGGGAGTTTGTATTCAATCATTGCAATTGTAATCGTAATTGAAATAAATTCAATCTTTCGGTTCATTGTGAAAAATATTTGATCAAAGCAATACTCTCGTTTGATTGTATGCAAAGTTTGTTTCCATATTAATTCCGCTGCACAACTCATCCATTTCCATCTTAATTTCAAACGTAAAATACAATCAAAACCAAACTCAGATCCAACAATTGGTATCAGAGCCTGGACAGTCAAATTTGATTTAACAATCATTTTGACATAAATAGTTCAGCTCAAAATCATTGATATCGATAGTTTGTTCGTTTGTGTTGAAAAACAGAGCAAGGTTTAATCACCATTAAAGTTGATTAATCAGTGTCTGTAAAACAACCAGGATGACATCACAATCTCAAGATGATAAGAATAACATTGGCTCGCTTTTTAAACCACCTATGCATAAACGAAATGAATACAACATCTGGGAGTGGAGGATGGGTCACATCCTCGCTCAACAGAACACCGGATGTTGGAGGTCTGTTGTTTTTGGTCCCCATGTTCCTATGGTGCCAAGCGCTGAAGATGCTAAGAAGTTCGTTCCTAAACCAACTGAAAACTATACTGAAACTGATTTCCAAAAGTTCGAACTCGATGCTAAAGCGTTTTGCATCATAGCATCTGTGCTACCCAATGAGATTTACGCTGGACTGTTACACTGTAACAGTGCTAAAGAGCTTTGGGATGCGCTGAAGGAACAGTTTGGGGGAACCGAAGAAGTCATTGAAAACAATAGGGAAATACTGAACCAGCAGTATGAAACATTTTGTCACATCAAGGGTGAATCGCTGACTCAACAATTTGAGCGGTTCAGTTGTCTCATAAGTGAACTAAGGCTTGTTAAAGTAACTTTTCCAAATTCAACTCAAAATAGCAGGTTCCTTAGGTCACTACCAGAAAAATGGGACACCATAGCTTTTGTCACCAGAAACTCTGCTGAGTTCAAAGATCTGACCCTGACCCAACTTCATGGTAGACTCCTGACCTATGAAAGGGAGTTGAACCAGAAAAAGAGGTTGCAAGAGTCTGGAAAAGTTGCTGATGATTACTCATTCGGTAGCACAACTCTTTTTGGTCCGGAAGAATCTGGGAGCAGTGGTAAGGATCAGGGTTATGATCACTTCATTGATATAACTGCTGGTGCAAATTTTAACAACCCTGATCCTCACTCTGCAAGTTATGCTTTTACTGCAAACTGTGAAAACCAGATGTCAGATAATTTGTGCTTTGAACTCAATGATTTGCAACATTTTGATCCCACTGACTTAGAAGAGATGGACATTCTGCATCAATTGGCTTTGCTTAGTGTTAGAACAAGCAAATTCTACAAAAGAACAGGGAGAAAATTCCCAGGGCTACGTGGGAATTTAAGGGTGGGGTTGGATAAATCGAAAATTAAATGTTACAAGTGCAATAGGCTAGGTCATTTTGCTAGGGAATGCAGGAGTCAAACCACTGGTCCTATAATCACTCATCCCAGCTCAAACCCTAGACCACAAAATCAAAGCACTGTCCAATATACCCCTGCGGCTCATGTGAACACTGCTCACTATGCTGCAACCCCTGTGCCTGTGCATTATGTTCAAACCACTGTTCCACAAATTCAGTATGTTCAAACCCCTGTCCCTCAGGCACAAGTGCAACCTGTTGCACCTCAAACAGCTGCTCCAGCAGTGGTTCAACCAGATCAGCAAAGCTTTTTCACTCAAGGCTTTGTTGACTGGAGCAGTATGCCTGATGAGCTTGGTGATGAAAATTTTGCACTCTATGCCTTTAATGAACCTTCTAATGATGAATTTTGTTTAATGGCATTAGAGACAATACTAGAAGGGATTGAAACTGAAAGTGAAAAGCTAAGTGCTGAAACAGTGGATGAGGTGACTGAAGTAGTGGTTACTGCTGTGGCTAGTGAACTACTGCTGGGAGAAAGTTCAGGAACCCTGATTGAACCACTGACAGACCCATGGTCCAAAGAGGACAAAGAAGAAGAGAAAGATGAGAAAGCAGGTGAGAAAGAAGAAAGAGCTGATAATGAAGAAAATCATCAATGTGATTGTGCAATGATGGCTGCTGCCAAGGTATCTCCTCAAGTTCTTGAAAAACTGTGTTCTGACAATTGCATTATTGCTTTTGCTAACATCAAAGAGGTAAATGAAAACCTTCGGGATAAAATCTTAACTGATGAAAGGGGTATTGTTGTCAAGAACAAAGCCAGGCTTGTGGTTCAAGGTTACAGACAGGAAGAGGGGATTGATTATGATGAAACTTTTGCCCCTGTAGCAAGATTGGAAGCTATAAGACTGTTCCTGGCCTTTGTTGTCAACCACAACATGAAGGTGTTTCAAATGGATATCAAAAGTGCTTTCCTCTATGGTACAATTCAAGAAGAGGTGTATGTGTGTCAACCTCCAGGGTTTGAGGATCCATTTTATCCAGATCATGTCTACAGGTTAAACAAAGCCTTGTATGGCCTGAAACAAGCACCAAGTGCCTGGTACCATTGATGAAACACTGTTTTTAAAATGGAGAGGAAAGGATTTAATGATTGTCCAAATTTATGTGGATGACATTATTTTTGGAAGCACATGTAACAAAATGTGTGAAGAGTTTAGGGAACTCATGACAGCTTAGTTTGAAATGAGTGCAATGGGTGAGCTGCAATGCTTTCTTGGTCTCCAAGTTCAGCAAATGCAAAATGGAACTTTCATTCATCAAAGCAAATATGCTAAAGAACTTTTGAATAAATTTGATATGAATGATTGTAAACCATGCAATACACCCATGGCAACAAATAAGCTTGTCATGTCTGATGAAAAGGATGAGCTGATTGACCAAACTCTATATAGAAGCATGATTGGGTCTTTGTTGTACCTGACTGCATCTAGGTCAGACATCATGTTTGCAACATGTGTTTGTGCAAGAAGTCAATCAGCCCCTAGAAAATCCAACCTTATTGCTGTAAAAAGGATATTCAGATACATAAAAAGTGCTCCCACACTTGGTATCTGGTATCCAGCTAATGGGAATATCAAGCTTTCAGGATTTTTAGACAGTGACTTTGCTGGATGCAACACCACAAGGAAGTCCACTTCAGGAGGGTGCCAGTTTCTAGGTGATTGCTTAGTTTCATGGCAAAGCAAAAAGCAAGCAGCTGTTTCAACATCCACTGCTGAAGCTGAATACATTGCTGCTGCAAGCTGTACAGCCCAACTCCTGTGGCTTCAAAACCAGTTGCTGGATTTTGGTATCACTGCCTTAAAGACACCACTCATGTTGGATAGCCAGGCAGCAGAAAATATCATCAAAAATCCAGTTTCCCATTCAACCACCAAACACATCGACATCAGACATCACTTTGTGAGGGATTGCTATGAAAAAGGTTTGATTTCTCTGCATCATGTCCCAACTAAAGACCAGTTGGCAGATGTGCTCACAAAAGCACTTGATACAGCCACCTTTGAAAGCTTGGTCTCTAGAATTGGGATGCTCAACATGGAATAACAAACAACATCTTGTTTTTCTATGAATAAAAGCATTAAAATGTTTTTAGAAAATCAAAAATCCATCCTTAAAAATAGCTAAAAATGAAATTTTCATTAAAATCCTTAAAAGTCTGCCATAACCACTGCTTGTTCAAAAGTCTGCTCTGCTTCAAAGTCTGTCCACTGCTGAAAGTCAACCCCTGTTCTCTCATTTCTTTGATAAACACTGTTGTTCAAAAGCAGTGTCTTATCCACTGATATGTTATCCACTGATAGTGAAAATCATCCACTGCTTCTATAACCACTGCCTTCACCAGTAACTTTCATAAAAGTACTGTCCTTCATTTCATCAGGAGTTGTCACGTGGGCAGTACATTGTGGTCAGACCTTTTGTAACCGCTGCCACGTCAACATTCACTTTTTCCTCTATAAAAACCCAACTCACCACCAAAACAGGGTTTTACTGTCGAATTGAATTCTCAAAAATTCTCTTCTCAAAGCAGTTTTTCCATCTCATTTCTTCACAAATTTCTTCGATCATCATCCTCAAAATGACAAAATCGAAGCCATCTGCAAAACCCATCTCCAAATCATCGTCGAAAGCGGCCTCTCAAAAGGCCAATCCCACTGAAATTCCACACAAACCATCTCACAATCTTCTGGGTCTTCTCACAAAACCCGGCACCACAAATGCTTTCGACTCGATCATCGACAAAATGGCTAAATCAAAGTACATAACTTTGTTAACAGCCGATGCACCAATTTACTTAGCAACCCAACGAGACTTTTGGAAAAACGCAACCCTTGACAAACAAGGTGAAACTGTGGTAGCCATTAACTCCTCTTTAAAGGGTAAAGCTGTTCAAATCATGCCACAATCTATATCAGAAGTCTTTAAACTCGAGGATCAGCAAGGTAAAACTTCTTTCCCTAAAAACGAGTTAAAAATTGACTTCATTGAGAGAGGGTATGCAGACACAATGATGAAGAAAGCTACCTTACAAAAAGGTTTCTTTCCTTCTGCAACAAGGTTTTTATTCCATACCCTCCTAATGTGTGTTTCAAACAAAACCACTTCTTTTAACGAAATAACATTAAAGATTCAAAATCTGGGATATGCTATTCTTCAAGCAGAAAATTATAATTATTCTCGGGAAATCTTTAATGATTTGGTTAACAATGTTGAAACAAAATCATTCTTACTGTTTCCAAGGTTTTTAAGTTATTATTTTGAAAAGAAATTCAGTAAGGATGATATTGCTGCAATAAACCAAGGTGAATATTTTCAAATGCACAGCTTAATTGCTGAAACTTTTACAAGAATGTTAACACCTTGCAAAACACAAGCAGAGGTGCCTGCGCAGAATTTAGCAGCTACCACTGCTCCTCAGGTATCTGCTGCTGAGCCCACTGCTCAAGGTGATCAAAGCAGCAGAACAACTGTTTTGAAACCCACACCTACAATCCACAAAAAGCCACATAAAAAGAAAAATCAAAAACCACCCAAACCCATCAAAAAGGCATCTCTGGAGGATGAGATACCAGAGCAACTGCCTGTGACAAAACAAAAGTCACAAGAAACCACTGCTGCTTCTTCCTCACAGCAGTTGGTACAAATATCTCAACCCATAACCGAAACTCCTCCTGCTTCTTCACAAAAAGAACAGGTTGTACAAATAGGGACTCCACAATATGATGCTCTGGAAACACTCGTTTCCATCATCCACAGCCCAATACCCGGGGAAAATTCTCTTTCGACACCAAACATCACATCCACAATTCCCCCACCAACTAAACTTCTGTTAGATGCAATCGATTTGAACCAGGCACTAACCAGTCCTTCTCAATCACCTATTAATGAGAATTTACCTCAACAAATGACTGGGTCTGATGTATCAATCCTTGCTAACCCACCAACACAACCTGAGGAGGTTACACCCCTTGAGTTACAAGTAACTCTTGGTGGTATTCCAAGTGAAGCAGCCACTGCAAATGTTGAACCCACGGGTTTACATTTGGACAGTGGTGTCACACCCCGATATTTCCACGTATTACCGGTGGGCCCGGTGGGGAGTATCGTGACGTAGTTGATATCATCATAGTCAAACAACACAATATATAAATGCACAGCGGAAGCAAAAAAAATAAATATATTACAATCCGAATATAAAGTAATATCAAGTATTACAACGGAAAGTAAAGGATCCACAGGCGGATCTTAAAACATAAACATTGTTCAACAGACTTTAGACGCCTAGAACTTGCAAGATTCCTTATTAACGCCCTGAGCTTCCAGCCAATTACGTTCAGTACCTGTCACTTAACCTTTTTGGAAAATACGTCAGTTTACACTGGTAAATACAATTAACCGACTCATTTGAAAAGGTTTAATAAAATTTATTTGAATGCACAAGGCACAACATATCTTTTATAACTTGGGACAATTTTATAAATAATCTTGTATACAGATTTACATGTTCGTTGTACGTTCAGGGCCCGATGTAGAAACCGAGTCAAGATTAACAGACACGCCACAAGTATAAGCCCACAAGAGAGTGAGATACCGTTTCCCTTTAAGCAACTTTCAGTGTATGCCTACACCCCGTGCTTAAGGCGTGGCCATTTTATAAGACAATGATGTCAAGGATATCCGGGACATGGTCATTAACTCCTAAAGGCTTTTATTTCAAACAATACAGATTAAAGCGGGTTACCTCAATAATTTAATCACAATCCAATTAAACATTCAATACCCGACCAAGCGGTATTATTATAATACCGTATCCCAAGCCCGTATAGGGAAAATAAGTTAAGAGTATTTACCTGAGCTAGCAATGCAATTTATACTCAGCCGTATATTCAAATCAGCAAGCACGAGTACTTCTACTGGGGTTCTTAATTTGGAAGGAAGGTTTTTAATAACCTATTAGAATCCTAACGGGTCTTTAATTAAGCCTTGACTTAGACCGGTTAGTTTTTCAAAAGGAAGATACGGTTCAATCGCGTGATAAAGAGAAGACCGGATTAGAATGTGGTTTTGACCCGACAAGCTTGTATGCTTGTTTAATATGGGTAACTTAAACACATTCTGGATTTTGAGACAAAAGTGATATGGTTTGACCCGTTTCGGCTAATATATGCAAACTAGTTACATAAGCCGACCCGAACGCGGAAATTGCGTAACGAGTAACCAAATGAATCATATGCAAGTTTCCTAAGTTAATATTCTTTAAACATGTTGTGATATCAGTAAGATACCTTTCATTATGCCCAAAACGAGTTTAATCTTAATTTAAGCCACGTAGGGGTATTTTGGTCATTTTAAAGGTTATAAAGGAGTTTAAATGAAGTTCTAAGATTCGGGTCCAAATACATCAGTAAAATAACTTATTTTAATATGTCATATCAGTTGATAATAAGTCTTATATGGCAAAATGGTTTTAAACCAAAACTATGCGTTTAATACGCGTAAAAAGTCATTTTAGGCGATTTCCGGGTTATACAGGAAATCTGAGTTTTCTGATCAGGTTATAAAGTTCAAAATACTTTATTTATTACATAAAATCAGTATCAATTGGATTGGTGTCAAAATACTATGTAAAACTCATTTTATGACCGAAAAGGGTATATTCGGTATTTACCGAATTAATGCCATAACCTTAGGTTATGAGTAGGTTAAAAATAATTAAAAATCTTTAAAAATCTCAAAATATTATATTACATCAGTGGGTAAAAGGTTTGGTGTCAAAATTTGGGTTTAGATAAGCTTTATGCTAATTGCGCCGTTTAATTAACAAAAAGCTTCTTAAATGCGCTATTTAGCATAACTCCTATTCTGGACCTCGAACTGATATGAAACTTTAGGGACATGTTTATAAATCAGTAACAAAGGTTATTGTCTTTTCACATATCCAAAATTCTTGTTTTATGGTGAAAAGGGCATTATGGTCAACATTAAGCAATTAACGGAAACATGTAAACGAATCTGATAATCAATGAACCAACCATAGAGGGTTATGCTAACATGTAGCCTGGTCCTAAGGAAGCTCTAAGGCATTTCCAAATCATACTAAATCGGGTCAGAACTGAAGTCAAAGCAAAAGCAAAAGTCAAAGTTTTGCGACTTTCGGTTCCGAACCGGGTCTAAACAGAAAATTGTCAGATCAAACAAGCTTAGACTAGTTCTTATACTTATTAACAAGTTATATGAGTGATAAAATAGGTTACATGCCTTCTACATTGTTAATTAAGCGTTGATTCGCAAATTAAGGTTCTATTGACTTTTTCTAATCAACTTTGACCCGACATTTGATCTAGTTAGAGTGGGAATCAGAGGGAGCCCTTTTAAGGGTTTAATGCCCACATAATTACCAACTTATAACTACCTTCAATTCGACTAATCACTGGACCATTAATGATTAATCACTAAGTCAACTGTTAATTACGACGGTTTGACTTTTAAGCTAAAACTAAGTGAAAACTCAACTAAGAAAGGTTAAGCATACTTACAGAAGTCCTATGTACGATTAGGAAAGCTTAGGGTCTGCTCTTAAGCTCCAGGAAGCTCCAGAAATGCAGAAGTGAGGTGTGATCAATGGTTGCAACATGAGGCCTTTATATAGTGTTTTAATCTCATTAGATTGTTGACAACTAAGGCTACAACTGATCATGGATCACCCACAAGTGTCCCTAAGTGCCTAAGAATGTTTAGGGGTCCCCCATGGATGAGAAAATATCTTCTTAAGTCGGTTCCAAGGCTGAACAGCCAACATTCACGTTTTTCTGCATCTGGGGGTCTGACGCGGCCCCCGTAAGATCTTAATATGTCTTACGCGGCCCGCCTAAGGTCTGACTTCAGGTTTAAAAGCTTTTTCAGTTTGCATCCTTGGCTCTTGGCTCTTCGAAAGGTCAACCAAACTTTGTTTCTTGCATTTTGAGCCCCTCAACTTGACTTATAAGGCTTCAAGTCTTATACCCACTTTGTTAAGCCCTTGGTTAACTTGGTTATCACCCGAAAAGTCATAACTTTCAACGTTTATGCTTTAACCCCTCGCATACGAATTTGATCATAACTTTCTCATACGATAACGAAACTTTATGAAATTTCTATCATGTATTCTAGTGAGCATAATTTACCGTTACAAAGCTTCGGGTTTGCTAAAAGGTCACTCAGAGGTATACTTTAAACATGTTGACACATTTAACCCCTGTAGTTTGTAATCTCTCACTTTCTTTCATATTTAGCTTCGTATGATCCATGATTTATTCGTTTAATGTTATGAGCATTATGTAGGGTTACTGTAAAGTATATTTATCCCTTGTTGACATTTTGAACCCTTAAATTCACATACTTTCCATGTTTGTCAACTTTAGTCCCTTTAGAAAATTCTTTCACACGTTCAAACCTATGACACGTGTCAATGCATTATAGGACGTGAGTTTTCGAGGTGTTACATCCTCACCCCCTTAAAAGAAATCTCGACCTCGAGATTTGCTACAATCCTGGAAGTACTTTTTGTCGCATAATGGACTTAACTTCTATATCATATCTGGAGTCTTTCTAAGCTCTCAAAGTGACCCCTATATTAGGTACATGTATCCTTTTGGGGCTTCTTAACCTGTCGATCCTCAATCTATACAGGATGCTCATCACATCATAATTATGCATGTCATTATGTGATAGTGTTTCCTGATTTATTGGCGAAACACATCCTTCAGTCACTAGTGTGCAATGTATTGCGAGCTTCGCCAAGCTACCTGATCTTGATACATTCGATTTCCTTTGAATGATTCTATATATTCAAAGCTTAACTAGCCTGATAATTTAACAAATTTGGCACACCCTTCCTGGGTGATATCTTTTGTTGAACCTTTTCCTTAACAAGAATTTAGGAGTTTTGCTATTTTTCATTAATCCTTGATTTTCTGCCGAATACTGGTATCTTACAGATGATTATGTATTTGCATGATCTTATTTGTTGTTTCTAATGCAACTTTCAGATTCTGATAATTGGACTTACCAATCTATTGTCCTATTAATAGGCGTTTAACATTCCATCTATACAAGGTCTTCACAGGAGCCACCTTGATACTTATATACAACTATTATAGAAAATCTTATCTTAAGGTGAGATGGTTATCCCAACCGTTGCTTAAAACTATTCTTAAGGAATAGCTAATCCTTATAGCTTGTTGAATAACTCGACGATCCTGGGTAGTTGATGGCGATTCTCAATCGTTGCCTAAATAGGTTTGCGGTAATGAATGCATAAGCAAAATGAACCGTCTTTCTTATTTAGCAATATCAACTCTCGGAATATTAAGTTAGGCTATATGAATCTCTTATCTTAAAATTTACTTAATTAGGGTTTCGATTATTCCATAATCAATCATGGAGTTCTACCACGCTCCAACCTAAAGTGGGATGTTAATCTTAACTCTACTTGCCTCTCGGGAGGTAAACAGGGTAGTCTTTGCAGAAGGTAATCAAGACACGCGGGGATTACTGAGATTTTTCCAAATCTCGGCTCCAGTTCATTTATCCTTGCCTGTGTCAGATAAGTGGCATATTTATGTTATGAGTCCACAGATTTAATCAGAGACACTTACTTGGACAATTCCATTCTGGATATCTTCTTTGAATACTATTAGTTGACTTTAGTACCATATGATCATTGGGATATCTTTGTGGTTCCATGCATTAAACCTCCATACTGATCAGGCATGGAAGCAATCTATGGAACTTATTAAGATACATCAATTTTCATACGGCGGTTTTGTCATACCATTTGGTATTCGTAATCAATAGGGATTAAGGAGATATCAATTACATGCGAATGTCCTTTATCTATAGAGAGGGTACATTAGAATTTTATGACTTAAAGATTTCTGACAGGAACGGAAGAAATGGTTCCTATTTTTTTCGCTTTCACTTAATAACTGTGGTTCTTAGGAAAGATTTTAAAAGTTTGCTATACTTATAGTTTATGAAAGATTTAGAGTAAGTAGCATTCGGCTCTTTGAACCTTTTTCACGATCCCTTCACAGCTTTTCCAACAGCTGCGTCATAGCATAGTTTGAAGAACATCCTTGGACTTTCTAAGGTTTACAATTGTAGTATCATTAGCATGCGTCGCATCATCAATGGCATGATTAACTGATGTCTTATCTGAGTTTGTCATACTCAAGATTTGGTTCCTATTACTAAATGAATCAATTTCTCGGTTGCGATCCGACAACTGCTATTCCTCATCCTCATGGCCTTATATACTAACCATGGTTTCATTAAACCATACAGGCCAATATAGCATTAACATTCTTAATGAACGTTATTTAATATATATCAATTATACTTAGCCTAGATTACAAAAGACCATTAATGGCATTTAAAGTTTGGTCCTAATCCATCATCTTTTTGACAGGGAATCAAAATGTCACATCTGTCTTTATTATAGTGATGAATTTGGATAGCTTGAAAGCTTGCCATAAGGATATCAGAAAAAGTGATTCCTAATAGATATAAATATCAATCTAAGATTTGTTGGAGCATTTTCTATAGTGTCATCGGCCAATTTCTACCTCGCATTAAATGACCGGAGTCCTAATCAGGCGGAGACAACAGTTCTCAACATTTATCGTTCATTATAGAATCATAGCTTGAAAGCTTGCATAAATTGTTTGATAAGGAAAGGTACCTGCTATGTAATTATCATTCTGCACCATCTCATGGGCGTTCATCATGCGTTTGTTTTCTTGGCCTCTTCGGGCTTCTTCTGATTCCTAGGGCAGTTGGTCTTGATATGCCCCTTCTCGTTGCAACCATAACAGGTTGCATCTTTCAGCTTCTTGCAATCCAGGGTTTTATGTTCCTTAGACTTGCAAATTCCACACGGTAGAGGCTGAGATTCAAATCTGCATTTCCCGAGGTGGTATTTCCTACAGGTTTCGCACCTGGTCTTCTCACCCGACTGCTGGCTATCTCTCTTAAACCCGGAACTCTTTTTATCCTCAAAGTTCCTCCTCCTATCGGAGCGATGAGAATTCTCATCCTCCCTTTTACGCTTTCCATCTTCAGAGGCTTTGGCAGCCTTGTTTCTGACTACATCGAGTGTAAGAGATAGCGACAGATCGGCCGCTGACCTGAATGTAGTAGGTCTTGAAGCCTTAACACTGGCTTTGATTTCTGGGGCTAAACCCCAAATGAAGCGAGCAATTCTCTTGGGTTCTGGTGTTACTAGGTAAGGAACCAGTCTGGACAGGGTATTGAAACTGGTGAGGTAAGCTTGACAATCTACGTTTGTCATAACCAATGATAAGAAATCTGACTCAATCCTCTCACCCTCGTGTTGAGGGCAATAGTTCTCCATGATGAGAGCAACAAACTGTTCCCATGACATGTTGTAAAGTGGGATCTTCCCAGCAGCTTGAATGAGAGCCTTCCACCATGCTAGTGCCTCTCCCTTGAACGATTGGGATACATACTTCACTACATCCCTCTCAGCACAACCGCTGATATCGACAACGGTGTCCATTTCATCCAACCAGGTCATACAATCGATTGCCCCTTTCTCCCCAGTGAAATCCCGGGGTTTGCAGGAAACAAAGTATTTATAGGTACAGGACTTGGTACGTGGTTCATTACCAAATACTATCCTCTTGGATGGAACACTGTGTTGAATAGATGAATGTCGATCATCATCCTTCTTTGACTCATCTTTCTTTGAGGGTGGCTTGCTATGAGCCTCAGAATGAGTCTTGGGGACAGACTTAGAGTGGGGTACAGATGAGGCTTTACTATGAGTCCCACTATACTCCCTAAATTGCTCATCTACAGCTTTAGATACAGCTGTATCAATCAGTGTACGAAGTTCTCCTCTGGTTATATTAATCTTATCATCATCGCGGTTTTCCAGAGGATGACTGTTTATCTCGTCAGAGTCAGCCATGTAGGTAGTTTTAATTGCTACAAAAAGAAAATAAGGGCAAGGTTTATTTAGAAGCCCATACAGTACTATCGTTCTTGACGATTTATTAACCATGGTTTTTAATAACTATTTTGGTTAATTTGTTAAGCATGCATATATTCAGGATCTTTATTACAATCCCTAATTATAATTTAATAATGGCACAAAAAGGCCTAGTCACGTAGACAAGTTTAATTTATAAGCCATGATTTCAGAGAATCGAGGCATTAAGGTTTGAATCAAAGTTCATTACATTTTCTTGACAGGGAGTTGTAGGCTACCACTGTCTTTAGTCTCAGAGGACATTAACTATAGCCCGTAGGCACTTCCCTTCTAAGGGATGTTTATAATATGATCCTCTTATAGGATGATATAAGCCATGATTTTAGAGAATCGAGGCATTAAGGTTTGAACATATTTCATTACCTTTTCTTGACAGAGAGTCAAAGACTACTACTGTCTTTAGTCTCGGAGGACGCTAATTATAGCCCGTAGGTACTTCATCCTTAAGAGATGATTATTTCAAATAAGGGAATTTAGATTAACCCATTTAAGAATGACTTATGTGATTTTATCGTACCACCTTTTGTCAAGTATGCTTTCAGATATTTAACAAGGATTTGAATCTTTTGAATAATTTTTACCATCTTGGCCATGTCTGCAATGACAATTAGGCTAGGTTTTACCTTTAGACTCTTTTTAATATTCAACGCAGAACAATCCTACATTGAAATGTTAACAAGGATCTGAATCTAATTATGGATCTACCATCTTGGCCCTGTCCTAATGTGACATATGGCTAGGTTTTGTCCCTTTTTAGATTTTGCCATTTTATTATAATGGTAGATCTTATAATATAGGAATGATATTTTAAATATAATCGTTCCATTAAAATTTAAACAAGTATATGGTCGCCCTAAACGGGACTTCTAATAAAAATGACTTGCCCATGCAAGGGCTAATCAGAAAAATAACAAAGGAATCAAATAATGACAAAATAAAACGAATTAGGATTAGTCCTATATTCTTGTCTAGACTCAAGAATGTGCAACTGTGTAACTGAGATTAAACACAAAAGGCTAGCGTTTAATTCACTCAGTGTTGGCTCTGATACCAACCTGTCACACCCCGATATTTCCACGTATTACCGGTGGGCCCGGTGGGGAGTATCGTGACGTAGTTGATATCATCATAGTCAAACAACACAATATATAAATGCACAGCGGAAGCAAAAAAAATAAATATATTACAATCCGAATATAAAGTAATATCAAGTATTACAACGGAAAGTAAAGGATCCACAGGCGGATCTTAAAACATAAACATTGTTCAACAGACTTTAGACGCCTAGAACTTGCAAGATTCCTTATTAACGCCCTGAGCTTCCAGCCAATTACGTTCAGTACCTGTCACTTAACCTTTTTGGAAAATACGTCAGTTTACACTGGTAAATACAATTAACCGACTCATTTGAAAAGGTTTAATAAAATTGATTTGAATGCACAAGGCACAACATATCTTTTATAACTTGGGACAATTTTATAAATAATCTTGTATACAGATTTACATGTTCGTTGTACATTCAGGGCCCGATGTAGAAACCGAGTCAAGATTAACAGACACGCCACAAGTATAAGCCCACAAGAGAGTGAGATACCGTTTCCCTTTAAGCAACTTTCAGTGTATGCCTACACCCCGTGCTTAAGGCGTGGCCATTTTATAAGACAATGATGTCAAGGATATCCGGGACATGGTCATTAACTCCTAAAGGCTTTTATTTCAAACAATACAGATTAAAGCGGGTTACCTCAATAATTTAATCACAATCCGATTAAACATTCAATACCCGACCAAGCGGTATTATTATAATACCGTATCCCAAGCCCCGTATAGGGAAAATAAGTTAAGAGTATTTACCTGAGCTAGCAATGCAATTTATACTCAGCCGTATATTCAAATCAGCAAGCACAAGTACTTCTACTGGGGTTCTTAATCTGGAACGAAGGTTTTTAATAACCTATTAGAATCCTAACGGGTCTTTAATTAAGCCTTGACTTAGACCGGTTAGTTTTTCAAAAGGAATATACGGTTCAATCGCGTGATAAAGCGAAGACCGGATTAGAATGTGGTTTTGACCCGACAAGCTTGTATGCTTGTTTAATATGGGTAACTTAAACACATTCTGGATTTTGAGACAAAAGTGATATGGTTTGACCCGTTTCGGCTAATATATGCAAACTAGTTACATAAGCCGATCCGAACGCGGAAATTGCGTAACGAGTAACCAAATGAATCATATGCAAGTTTCCTAAGTTAATATGCTTTAAACATGTTGTGATATCAGTAAGATACCTTTCATTATGCCCAAAACGAGTTTAATCTTAATTTAAGCCACGTAGGGGTATTTTGGTCATTTTAAAGGTTATAAAGGAGTTTAAATGAAGTTCTGAGATTCGGGTCCGAATACATCAGTAAAATAACTTATTTTAATAGGTCATATCAGTTGATAATAAGTCTTATATGGAAAAATGGTTTTAAACCCAAACTATGCGTTTAATACGCGTAAAAAGTCATTTTAGGCGATTTCCGGGTTATACAGGAAATCTGAGTTTTCTGATCTAGTTATAAAGTTCAAAATACTTTATTTATTATATAAAATCAGTAGCAATTGGATTTGTGTCAAAATACTATGTAAAACTCATTTTATGACCGAAAAGGGTATATTCGGTATTTACCGAATTAATGCCATAACCTTAGGTTATGAGCAGGTTAAAAATAATTAAAAATCTTTAAAAATCTCAAAATATTATATTACATCAGTGGGTAAAAGGTTTGGTGTCAAAATTTGGGTTTAGATAAGCTTTATGCAAATTGTGCCGTTTAATTAACAAAAAGCTTCTTAAATGCGCTATTTAGCATAACTCCTATTCTGGACCTCGAACTGATATGAAACTTTAGGGACATGTTTATAAATCAGTAACAAAGGTTATTGTCTTTTCACATATCCAAAATTCTTGTTTTATGGTGAAAAGGGCATTATGGTCAACATTAAGCAATTAACGGAAACATGTAAACGAATCTGATAATCAATGAACCAACCATTGAGGGTTATGCTAACATGTAGCATGGTCCTAAGGAAGCTCTAAGGCATTTCCAAATCATACTAAATCGGGTCAGAACTGAAGTCAAAGCAAAAGTCAAAGTTTTGCGACTTTCGGTTCCGAACCGGGTCTAAACAGAAAATTGTCAGATCAAACAAGCTTAGACTAGTTCTTATACTTATTAACAAGTTATATGAGTGATAAAATAGGTTACATGCCTTCTACATTGTTAATTAAGCGTTGATTCGCAAATTAAGGTTCTATTGACGTTTTCTAATCAACTTTGACCCGACATTTGATCTAGTTAGAGTGGGAATCAGAGGGAGCCCTATTAAGGGTTTAATGCCCACACAATTACCAACTTATAACTACCTTCAATTCGACTAATCACTGGACCATTAATGATTAATCGCTAAGTCAACTGTTAATTACGACGGTTTGACTTTTAAGCTAAAACTAAGTGAAAACTCAACTAAGAAAGGTTAAGCATACTTACAGAAGTCCTATGTACGATTAGGAAGGCTTAGGGTCTGCTCTTAAGCTCCAGGAAGCTCCAGAAATGCAGAAGTGAGGTGTGATCAATGGTTGCAACATGAGGCCTTTATATAGTGTTTTAATCTCATTAGATTGTTGACAACTAAGGCTACAACTGATCATGGATCACCCACAAGTGTCCCTAAGTGCCTAGGAATGTTTAGGGGTCGCCCATGGATGAGAAAATATCTTCTTAAGTCGGTTCCAAGGCTGAACAGCTAACATACACGTTTTTCTGCATCTGGGGGTCTGACGCGGCCCGCGTAAGATCTTAATATGTCTTACGCGGCCCGCCTAAGGCCTGACTTTAGGTTTAAAAGCTTTTTCAGTTTGCATCCTTGGCTCTTGGCTCTTCGAAAGGTCAACCAAACTTTGTTTCTTGCATTTTGAGCCCCTCAACTTGACTTATAAGGCTTCATGTCTTATACCCACTTTGTTAAGCCCTTGGTTAACTTGGTTATCACCCGAAAAGTCATAACTTTCAACGTTTACGCTTTAACCCCTCTCATATGAATTTGATCATAACTTTCTCATACGATAACGAAACTTTATGAAATTTCTTTCATGTATTCTAGTGAGCATAATTTACCATTACAAAGCTTCGGGTTTGCTAAAAGGTCACTCAGAGGTATACTTTAAACATGTTGACACATTTAACCCCTGTAGTTTGTAATCTCTCACTTTCTTTCATATTTAGCTTCGTATGATCCATGATTTATTCGTTTAAGGTTATGAGCATCATGTAGGGTTACTGTAAAGTATATTTATCCCTTGTTGACATTTTGAACCCTTAAATTCACATACTTTCCATGTTTGTCAACTTTAGTCCCTTTAGAACATTCTTTCACACGTTCAAACCTATGACACGTGTCAATGCATTATAGGACGAGAATTTTCGAGGTGTTACAAGTGGTTACATCAATAAGACTTCCTTGGAGGCAATCCCTTCCATAGCACCTCTGACATCTACCAGTGGATTCTTTTTTACCACTGGCAACATAAAAAATTGTCAAGTGTTGAAGGGAGAAGACCCCAGTACCAAGAAAAAGGGGCATCAGTGGTTAATGTTTGGAGTAAACTCCCTACCTCAACCACTGATAAAACCACTGCTAGTGGGAAATCAGATGATCCCATTAAATTGGGTGATGGTTTTTAAAGTACCAGAAATTGACGGATCGTGTTGAAAAACTTGATAACTCTGTTGCAGAACTCAAAGATATGCTGCAACAGTTGTTACAAGTAAAAAAGGTGCAATCCACTGCTGTTCCACCTCAAGCACCTGCTCCACCACAAGCACCTGCTACAAATGAGCTCTGGAATCTATTTCAACCTTTTCTCCATCAACAAGCACAAATAGCAGATCAGCAACATGAAAAACATGTACTAAAGCTGAGAAATACAATGGAGTCTAGGTTCAAGAACACCCAGGCTGATCTCAAGGCTCTAAAAGCTCAGATCCTGCATACCACTGGCACTGCTCCTCCAACTGTTCTCTTTATTGATCAACTCCCTCCAGATAATGCCAAAAAAGGGGGAGAAAATTCAGGAGTGGAGGAAGAAGGGAATAGATGATGGTCTTTACATTAAACCAGAAAGAGAAAACATGACTAAAAACATCCCTTTGCCAGATGGTAGCAAGAAAATTGATGAGACCACAAATGCACTGGCAGAAGCAGTTGCAAGTGTCAAAAGGGATAGGGAGGCCAAGAAGAAAGCTAGGGTGGATTATCCAGATCAGGGTACTTCTGGGTCAAAGGATGATGAAAATCCTGTTGATGAAAAGAAGAAGCCTACTAGAAAAGTAAGGCAACCCAAATCCATCCCAACCAGACGTTCAAAGTCAGCTCCAAAACCACCATCCAAAACAGCTGTTGTAACTCCTGTTGTATCAACTACTGCTGGTACTTCAGTGGTTTCAACATCTGTTCTCACTCCAACACACACCACTTCAACACACACCACATCCACTGCTTTACCACCATCACCACCAAAAACAACATCACCTGCTGTCAAAAAGCAGAAGACAGCAGATGTTACAACATCTGCTGTAATGGCAACAATGGTTGAAACACCAGTCGTTTCAACAGCTGTTAGTCAATCACAAACCACTGCCACCCAATCTACCACCACTGTTCCATCCAAAGCATCATCAGTCCCTCCTCAAACAAAAAGGAGAAGGCTAATTCTAAAAGATGATGACACATCTCCACCACCAACATCTTCAAAATCTCTGTCACTTGTCACAATTCCAAAACCCATGCCTCACTCTTCAGCTCAAATACTAAAGTCATTACCTCCTGCTGGTGTCTCATTTCCTCTAGAACTCATTGCAGTTAGGGAAGAAATCAAATCCTTTTACTATGAGGATGACCTAGCTAAAAGGAGTTTGCCATCAGTTGAAGGATATCCCAGGCCTAACAATATTGAAGAATATTTGAAACTCAAGGCCAAGCAAGCAGAGGATATCGCAATCAAAAACAGACAAGGGAAATCTGATAGAGAATTTCAGCAAAACTATCAGTTTCTACTCACACAGGTCAGTGCTATGGAACGATTTGCCAAAAATGTATGTCAGCAACTCTCAGAAAGGGCAGATGAGTCCTTGAGAAAAGACTACATTGAGAACATCATGACCTACAAGAAATACAAGGGGGAGAAACACATGTACAAAAACTGGACCATTCCTGAGCTTGAAAAAGAGGCAGCCGTGATTCAAGAAATGATCAAAAATAAGGTCAAGCAGACTCCACCTGAAAAATTTAAACAATTTGAAGCTGATAAGATCTTAGAGTTGAAGAGAATGAAAGAGGAGCTGATAGCAGCTGATTATGGGTCAAAAAATTCTGTGACAAAGTGGGGAGAAGATAGGGTCAGGGCTACCTACAAAAGGTTGGAAGAACTTGGAAAGAAAGATCCAATAGTTCCTCAAAAGCCTGACTATTCCAAAGCAGAGGTCTCAAAAAGACCACCAAAGCTGCAAGTCAAAAGAACCACTCCTCCAGCTGGTGCTGCCATCTACAAAAGAAGGAGTCAAAACCAGTCAGGTGCTGAAACAGTTCAAGATCTAAAAGCTGGAAATGACCTTGTAAAAGAGGGCATTAAATTAATGATAAAAGAAGATCTTGAATTGGAACAATCTGCAAGTACTGCTCAGCCAGTCATGAATAGGCTAGCTTCACCAAATACCTCATCAAATAAAAATCTCCCAAGAAACCCACCAGGCTCAAAAGTACTAAAGTGGGATACTGACAAACAGACCCATGTACTAACTTTGTTCAGGACTGATGGAGAAGTGAAGAAAATATCAAGGGAACAAGCACTTGGCCTAAGTCTTGAAGATTTGCAGGATCTCCTTGATCTTCCACTTAGCAGGGATGATGATGATACAGATGCCTTAACCTTTGAATTACAACTTAAAGGGCAAATAAGGGAACTGTTGATGAGGCAATAAAGTTCCACAATAATGAAGAGTTTTGGCATTATCTGTTCCAGGGGGAGATTGTTGGGATTGAACCCTACCAGAGGAACAGATAATTAAAGCCAAAACTGGATCAGAGCAGTGGATCCAGAATAAGCAGATGTTACATACAAATCTCTCCCCTTGAAAGTGGTTTTCAACATCTACTGACCTCCTATCTACTGATCGTGCAAACTGCTGACCCACTGTCACACCCCTTTCTATGGCGGAAGCACGAGGTGTGATCATGAAAGGTTCTCATTGCATACGAAGAGTAAACATGCTACATGCTCATAAAATAGCATCAAATACCATGATTTGAAAACATAAGTTTAGCGTTTACATCGCTAGACATCTTAAAACATTGTCTCAAAAGTTTACAACTTTATTTAAGGTTAAACACAAGCGACATCCACGAGCATAAGCAAGACCACGCGCACATCCATCCTAGTTACCTGAAATACATGTGAGTTTTTGGAAAAACGTCAACATAATGTTGGTGTGAATTCATGCAGTTTTGTATTTCATGTTTGTATACTTTGTATGAAAACATAGTTTGTGAGTAAATCAAGTTTTCATATATAAATTCAGTTTCATGTGTACACCACGTACCCATGTATAATTCAATCTTTTCTTGAGTACCCCACGTACTTCAAGTTATATATCAATCCTCTTGAGTACCCCACGTACTTCAAGTTATTTATCAATCCTCTTGAGTACCCCACGTACTTCAAGTTATTTATCAATCCTCTTGAGTACCCCACGTACTTCAAGTCATATATCAATTTTTGTATGGTATGAATTTTATGTAAATACAGTATTTCTGTACTTATCAGATTGTTAATGGGTTGCAAAGCCATTAACATGTGACACGTCATAGGAAGCCACCAAACCTAAGGCATTTAATTGGTATATTCTGAGACACAAAAGCACTTCCTCGGTTCTCGCCCCGACCGGGAGTGTGGCTGCCAGGCACCCGTTAGATCTAACATTTTGTTCTGCGGTCTGAATGTATACGTTGATTAATGGTGCTTCTGTACCCTATTCGTGACACTATTTCTCATAACGCATCCTACTTGGTTCTCGTCCTCACCAAGCGCGTTTCTTGTTATCATTTCTCATAGCGCCTTATACTTGGTTCTCGTCTCACCAAATGCGCTTCTCATATTCATATATTTCGTCACACTTGGTTCTCGTTCTCACCAAGTGTACTTCTTGTATTTATATCATACCAATTATAAATTTTGTACATTTGTACATGTATTTCACCCCCGAAGTTATAAAAACTGAAAACAGTTAAAGAGAAAAGGGGGAGCATGAACTCACAACTTTGCGTTCCTAGCGTCGTAAACTCCACCGGATTTGCTTAATTAACGTCGTAACCTATACGCGTTTTCTTAACGTTAGTCACTAGACTTGTGTCGCACAAGTACAGTCACTCTCTTTTGTACATATTCTTGTGTTAAAAATATTCTATATTTTTAACTACGTATCTTACTTATATTATTTTCTTCAAAATAAATATAAGTCTTTTGTGTTTTGCACTTTGCACCCGAATTATGTATCTTGTATTTTGTATGTGTGTTTTTATGTTTATACTCCTCATGAGTATTTAGTGTATGTTTAAGTCTTAATACACTAGCACGTAACACATACTATAAACACTTAGCACAAAAGTTGGTGATCAAATAATATATATTTTTCTTTCAAAAATATATACTTAATATCCATTTTTATTCTTGAAAAATCACCATTTCTCATCACCAAAAATTAGGGAAACCTTGGTAATACTTTTAAATACATTTTTAGGGAATAAGTTTCTCAAAAACTTATATTTTTCTAAGTGTCAAAATTTATAAAAATTTTGACAGAGTTTCCCCTAAAAATGGACGTTTCCCATGTTTTCAAAACATGTGTTTATTTTCTTTTAAATCATCATCAATCATCAATAATCATCAACAACAATCATCAACAATAATCACTACTTTTCCCCACTTCATGAACTTGGATATTTACCAAGATTGTGTAGTATCTTACTAGCACATTTAGTAAGTCTTGTTATCTTTAAAAATAAGTTTAATTTCTTAAAAATCTTATTTTTAAAGAATATGAAGTTTCACAACTTCTAGTCGGTTTTTATGAAAATTATTTCTTTGTTAAAACTTTTGTTACACAAGTGTCCACACACTTGTTTGTTCACAAAAACCACTTTTGTTTGTGTAGGATCCGGTTTAGAACATGTGATTTCTTTTGATGCTTGGTCTTTTGAAAATACCACTTGTAGATACGTAGATCTACTAGTTTTAAACACTTTTGTACAAGTTAAAACATTTTTACACAAGTTCATGGTTTATGTGTGGTAGGGTTTCACCTTTTAACCCTTGTTACCTCTAAAATAGCTTTATGTTAAGATCCATGATCTTACCAAACCGGGTTAAACGATGATCCGAGCTACCACATCATAGATCGGGTCTAGATAACCATATATTTCAAATACTACAACTTTTACACAACTTATGTGCTATTAACCACCATTTTTCATGCTTTTAGTAGACTTTTGTGCATCTTTTCGCATTTTAACGAGATTTAACCAACACAAATCCTTTTAACCACTTTAGATAAGTTCAAATATGAGTTTTAAGTGTTATACCTCTAGCTCGAGGCTAGGGAAGATTCTATGCGCAAAAGAGGTGGATAAAAGCAAAGTAGAGAGGTCCTTCGCCTTCCGTTTGCTCCAAGGTTCCTAATATGCGACCCTTAACACTTGTGTGATGTTGGAAAGTGATGAAGGAAGCTCGAAAAATTGATGGATATGGGGATGCTTGGCCGAAACTTAGAGCAAGAGAGAGAGGTGTATTGTGAAGTGGTGTTGTGATGGATGATTATGTTGTGCTATCTTAGCATCTTATAGACAAATAGAAGGGTTATTATCCAAAGGAAATTGTGCTTTCTAGATATTAGACAACAATTCAAAAAGGATGAAAGTGTGTCCCCATATGGGGAACTCGGTCAAGAAGGGGGGGGGGGGGGTCTTGGTTACAATTCAACTCCAAGTTACACCATCTAGTTACATAAACTAGTTTCATTTCAAGTATTATTTCTAGTGTTAAGTGTGTTAAGTAATATACAGTGTGTTAGGGTGTTCGGGGACCCCAACTAGCTTAGAAAATAAAAACAATGCTTCTAGCATTATTTTGGTGTTCCGGGTATTGTCCGGTTGTTCGGTTACATACCGATTCGTTAAAGTGCTAAATTACACTTTTTAGTGTCGTTTAAGTACCTTTCTTGTACCCTTTCAATTCCCAACACTTAGGGAAATATTCTGGATAATAAAACGACATTTCTGCATAATATTTATATGTCTAAATGCTGAATTATTGCTGATTTGTATAAATTCTGCACTTAAAGTGCGTTTCGGGTGCTTTTTAGTGCTTATTTTTGCTTTCGCAATGTATATAAATTAAACCCTTGTATGTACTCTTGGGTTTTAATGCATTCTTGTTGTCAGACCAACACCTAGGCCTCAATTCTGATGTCTGGCTGCTTTCTGCAGTTCTGTTGACACATTGTGTCTTACCGGTGAGTTTACTATTATTCTGACGCAACGCTCTCGTTTATGCATAAAGCAATATTTTGTAGTATACAACATGCATGAATTCACTTGTTTAATCATGTGTTCAGACATTGCTGACACTTAAACTCATAATTGCAGTCATTAAGCAATAATTAATGTGTACGGAAATTACCGGTTTGGGCCAGTTGTCACAGTCTCCCCCTGTTAAAAGAATTTCGTCCCGAAATTCAGGCTGAACTAACTCTCGCCGGAGTCTTCTTGAATAGGTGGGGATACTTTTTCTTGAACTGGTCTTCACGTTCCCATGTGTACTCGGGTCCGTGCTTAGAGCTCCAACGTACTTTGACAAGTTTCACACTGCTCCTCCTGGTCTTGTTGACTTTCCAGTCGGTAACCTCAACGGGTTGCTCTGTAAATCGGTGGGCTTCATCAATATGCACTTCATCCATCGGGATGGTCACGTTTTCTTGCGTTGGACTCTTCTTCAGGTTGGATACATGAAACGTATCATGTACTCCATTAAGTTCTTCCGGTAACTCTAACTTGTATGCCACGGTACCAATTCTCTTCAATATTCTGAATGGTCTGATATATCGTGGATTCAGCTTTCCACGCTTTCCAAACCTGACTACGCCCTTCCATGGTGAGACTTTTAACAACACCTTGTCTCCCACCTTGAAATCTGCCGATTTTCTATTTGGATTCGCGTAGCTCTTTTGTCGCTCTCGAGCCACCTTAATGCGCTCTCGGATCTGCGCAATCTTGTCGGTTGTCTCTTGTACAAGTTCCAGACCAACCATACGTTTATCTCCGGCATCTGCCCAACATAAGGGCGATCGGCATTTGCGGCCATACAGAGCTTCGAACGGCGCGGCTTTTATGCTCGTATGATAACTGTTATTGTAGGAAAACTCAACTAAAGGTAGATGAGTATCCCAGCTGCCGCCTAGATCCATGACACATGCACGAAGCATATCTTCTAATGTTTGTATAGTCCGTTCGCTCTAGCCGTCTGTTTGCGGATGGAATGCCGTGCTCAGATCTAACTGAGATCCAAAGGCTTCCTGAAATGATTGCCAGATTCTTGAGACAAAGCGTCCATCTCTGTCTGAAATGATTGTCGTGCCACAATTTCCCTTAAGTATATTTCAGCAAGCTTTCCAGTGCCGTCTTTTTCTCGGATCGGTAGGAAGTGCGCAGACTTCGTTAATCGATCAACTATTACCCATATCATATCGTGCCCTCTCGGGGTCCTGGGTAATTTCGTTATGAAGTCCATCGAGATTTGTTCCCACTTCCACACGGGAATCTCTGGTTGTTGTAGTAGGCCGGACGGTTTCTGATATTCGGCCTTAACCTTCGCACAGGTTAGGCATTTTCCAACATAAACAGCAACGTCGCTTTTGAGTCTCGGCCACCAATAGTACTCTTTCAAGTCTTGGTACATCTTGTCCGATCCTGGATGGATCGAATATCTCGATTTGTGGGCTTCATTAAGGATGACCTCACGTATGCCACCACAGAGTGGAACCCAGATACGCTTCTTGAAGTATAAGGCTCCCTCTTCATTTGGCACCATGTATTTCAATGCACCCCGGAGGTATTCAGCTTTACGGTTCTCTTCTTTAAGAGCTTCTTGTTGTGCATCCCGAATGCGTGCAGTGAGGTTCGTTCGAATCGTCATTTCCAATGCTCGAACCCTTAGGGTCTTAACCCTTTCCTTTCGGCTCAACGCGTCTGCTACAACGTTTGCCTTTCCAGGATGGTACTTAATCTCACAGTCATAATCATTCAGCAGCTCGACCCAACGTCGCTGGCGCATATTCAATTCCTTCTGATCAAATATGTATTGTAAGCTTTTGTGATCTGTGAAGATTGTACATTGAGTACCATATAAATAATGTCGCCAAATCTTCAAGGCGAATACCACTGCGCCCAACTCTAGGTCGTGAGTGGTATAATTTCTTTCATGAACCTTCAGTTGTCTTGAAGCGTAAGCGATGACTTTTTGGCGTTGCATGAGCACGCAACCCAAGCCTTGTCGTGAGGCGTCGCAGTATACCACGAAGTCTTCAGTGCCTTCGGGTAACGATAGTATTGGTGCATCGCAGAGCTTGTTCTTAAGTAGCTGAAAGGCTTCTTCTTGTTTGTGACCCCAGTCGTATTTCATGTCCTTCTGTGTAAGGGTCGTTAGCGGTTGAGCTATTTTTGAGAAATTCTCGATGAATCGCCGGTAATAGCCCGCTAAACCCAAAAATTGACGAACTTCAGTTGGGGTCTTGGGAGCTTCCCAATTCTTTATTGCTTCAATCTTGGATGGGTCTACATGAATGCCCTTCTCATTCACCACGTGACCAAGAAATTGTACTTCGCGAATCCAGAATTCGCATTTCGAGAACTTTGCATAAAGCTTCTCTTTCTTCAGTAGTTCCAGAATAGTTCGGAGATGTTGCTCATGCTCTTCTTTCGTTCGCGAGTAAATCAGGATATCATCGATAAATACAATCACGAATTTATCGAGATATGGTTTGCATACGCGGTTCATCAGATCCATAAAGACCGCTGGTGCATTCGTCAGCCCAAACGGCATCACCAGAAATTCGTAGTGCCCATATCGTGTTCTGAATGCAGTCTTTGGCACGCTTTCTTCTTGGATTCTCAGCTGATGGTATCCAGATCGAAGGTCGATCTTGGAATAGTAGCTTGATCCTTGCAGTTGATCAAATAAGTCATCAATCCTCGGTAGTGGATACCGATTCTTGATAGTGAGCTTGTTTAGTTCCCTGTAATCGATACACATCCGCAGTGTTCCATCCTTCTTCTTCACGAACAATACTGGAGCTCCCCAAGGTGAGAAGCTTGGCCTTATGAATCCTTTATCCAACAACTCCTGGAGTTGTGTAGATAATTCTTGCATTTCGGATGGAGCAAGTCGATAGGGTGCCTTGGCTACAGGAGCAGCTCCCGGGACCAAGTCTATATGAAATTCGACTTGTCGTTGCGGAGGTAGTCCTGGCAGATCTTCAGGGAACACCTCAGGAAATTCCTTCACCACAGGAATATCTTCGAGCTTTGGCTCCACAGCCTTCTTGTCTATAACGTGTGCTGGGAAAGCGACACATCCTTTCCTTAAGCACTTCTGTGCCTTCATACAACTGATGATTCGAAGAGGCGCGTCTCGTTTTTCTCCGTGCACGATGAGGGTTTCACCATTCGCTAAAGGGATGCGAATGATTTTCTCATGACAAATAACTTCAGCTTTGTTCTTGGACAACCAGTCCATTCCGACTACTACATCGAAGCTACCCAATTGAATAGGTAAGAGATCGATGCTAAAATTCCGTTCGCCAAGTTCTAGTGTGCAGCCTCTGATAACTTCGCTTGATTCAACAAGTTTACCATTGGCTAGTTCTATGGAATAAGGATTTTCCAATCTACTAGATTCTATTCCAAGTATGCGTTTAAATTCCACAGACATGAAGCTATAATCGGCGCCAGTGTCGAATAATATGGATGCAAAGTGATTGTTAATGAGAAACGTACCGGTGACCACGTTAGGGTCCTCGCGTGCGTCTCTTGCTCCAATCACAAATGCTCGAGCTGGAGCGTCGTTTCTCTCCGGGCAGTTCTTCATGAAATGATCATTGCTTCCACACTTGAAGCATCCTTGCCCTTTCCCGTTGCCATTCTTGTTACCAGCACCGTTCCCATTTCGGTTCTTTCCTTTTCCCCAACAGTCTTCTGTTTGATGACCCAATTTACCACATTTGTCGCACCTTGGAATGCGACAAGCTCCATCATGATGATACTTACATTTTTGGCATCTAGGCATGGAGCCTTGGTATGCTTTGGTTGCATGGGTTTTCATCTCCTGAGGCGGATTAGTGTCACGTTTCTTGCTGAAACCCTTGTTGTTGCGAGTTGCTTGGTTCAAGCTTGTATGCTTTCTCTTTTTGTCACTGGACGACTCAGCATGTGTCTCGGTCTTTTCTGTTGGGTTCAGTGATAACTTCTTCATACGAACAAAATCTTCAGTAAGGCTGACAGCCAGAGTTACAGCCTCGGTGATCGTTTGAGGTTTGGCCGACGTCACCATGCCACGAAACTCTGAGGCCAGTCCCCAAATGTAGCGTTCCACACGCTTAAATTCAGGAGTCACCATGTAGGGAAGCACTCTAGACAGATCGTGGAACCTTCGAGTGTAACCATTGATGTCAGCACCTTCCATAGTCAAGTGCCAGAACTCTGTCTCCAGCCTTTGGAGTTCGGCACGAGAGCAGTACTTCTCTCTCATTCTTTCCTTCAGTGCATCCCAAGTTAGGCCATAAGCGGCATCATCACCCAAAGTTTGGGCTTGCAGGTTCCACCAAGTCAGAGCTTCATCGACAAACAACCCAGTAGCAAAGGTGACTTGTTGATCCGCAGTACACTTGCTCATGCGGAAAGTAGCTTCAGTCTTCTCCGTCCAGTGCACAAATGCTACTGCACCTCCTGTGCCATCATAGTTCATCGGCTTGCAGTCGAGGAACTGCTTGAAAGTGCAGCCTTGAACTGCATTGCCTCCAGACGAATCTCCATTCCCATTACCCCTAGCGTTGCTTGGTCCTCCACTGTCTTGAGTTCGGTTCGCCTCGTACTGTGCGATAGCAGCGGAGATCCTTTCCTCCAGTAGAGCGTTCAGCTCATCAGCAGTTCTTGGCAGTGGGGGAGGAGGAGGTTGATCGTCATTGCGAGCATTCACAGTTTTCCTGGGTGCCATGTTCTGACAGAACATAACACAACAGGGTTAGACATTGGTTTGATATCGTCACACTAGACAGTAGTATCATATATTCACAGGTATATATATACCACATAAGTGACATCAAACAATTATTACTCTAGCAGAGTACTTAGTAGGCTTGCTCTGGGGGAGTCTATACGTGACAAGACTTGCTGTGGTTTCTGTGCACTGAATCCCATAATTATGTATGCATCCATAATTACGTAACCCCTTGCACAGTCCGCACAGTTCGTTTCATCCTCGTATTTCTTCCTTCAGATAGGCCATCGCTTTCAGGTAAAGTCACGTATACTTGTGACATTCTACCTCTAGTACATGCTAATTATCACACATAATTGCACGTAATTTCTAGTCAAGGACAAGTGCTACTCAAGTGCACTCTAAGTCTCGTAGTGTCTTTTCTAGACTCATGTATACAGTTTCAGGCAGTGGATGTCGCGGGACGTTTTATGCAATGAAAACTCTTTGAAAATTGTTTTCGTGAATGGATCCTAGAGATTGTAGACTAGACTCGAGAAGGAATCCTGGTTCACTACAATCGCAGCTCTGATACCAATCTGTCACACCCCTTTCTATGGCGGAAGCACGAGGTGTGATCATGAAAGGTTCTCATTGCATACGAAGAGTAAACATGCTACATGCTCATAAAATAGCATCAAATACCATGATTTGAAAACATAAGTTTAGCGTTTACATCGCTAGACATCTTAAAACATTGTCTCAAAAGTTTACAACTTTATTTAAGGTTAAACACAAGCGACATCCACGAGCATAAGCAAGACCACGCGCACATCCATCCTAGTTACCTGAAATACATGTGAGTTTTTGGAAAAACGTCAACATAATGTTGGTGTGAATTCATGCAGTTTTGTATTTCATGTTTGTATACTTTGTATGAAAACATAGTTTGTGAGTAAATCAAGTTTTCATATATAAATTCAGTTTCATGTGTACACCACGTACCCATGTATAATTCAATCTTTTCTTGAGTACCCCACGTACTTCAAGTTATATATCAATCCTCTTGAGTACCCCACGTACTTCAAGTTATTTATCAATCCTCTTGAGTACCCCACGTACTTCAAGTTATTTATCAATCCTCTTGAGTACCCCACGTACTTCAAGTCATATATCAATTTTTGTATGGTATGAATTTTATGTAAATACAGTATTTCTGTACTTATCAGATTGTTAATGGGTTGCAAAGCCATTAACATGTGACACGTCATAGGAAGCCACCAAACCTAAGGCATTTAATTGGTATATTCTGAGACACAAAAGCACTTCCTCGGTTCTCGCCCCGACCGGGAGTGTGGCTGCCAGGCACCCGTTAGATCTAACCTTTTGTTCTGCGGTCTGAATGTATACGTTGATTAATGGTGCTTCTGTACCCTATTCGTGACACTATTTCTCATAACGCATCCTACTTGGTTCTCGTCCTCACCAAGCGCGTTTCTTGTTATCATTTCTCATAGCGCCTTATACTTGGTTCTCGTCTCACCAAATGCGCTTCTCATATTCATATATTTCGTCACACTTGGTTCTCGTTCTCACCAAGTGTACTTCTTGTATTTATATCATACCAATTATAAATTTTGTACATTTGTACATGTATTTCACCCCCGAAGTTATAAAAACTGAAAACAGTTAAAGAGAAAAGGGGGAGCATGAACTCACAACTTTGCGTTCCTAGCGTCGTAAACTCCACCGGATTTGCTTAATTAACGTCGTAACCTATACGCGTTTTCTTAACGTTAGTCACTAGACTTGTGTCGCACAAGTACAGTCACTCTCTTTTGTACATATTCTTGTGTTAAAAATATTCTATATTTTTAACTACGTATCTTACTTATATAATTTTCTTCAAAATAAATATAAGTCTTTTGTGTTTTGCACTTTGCACCCGAATTATGTATCTTGTATTTTGTATGTGTGTTTTTATGTTTATACTCCTCATGAGTATTTAGTGTATGTTTAAGTCTTAATACACTAGCACGTAACACATACTATAAACACTTAGCACAAAAGTTGGTGATCAAATAATATATATTTTTCTTTCAAAAATATATACTTAATATCCATTTTTATTCTTGAAAAATCACCATTTCTCATCACCAAAAATTAGGGAAACCTTGGTAATACTTTTAAATACATTTTTAGGGAATAAGTTTCTCAAAAACTTATATTTTTCTAAGTGTCAAAATTTATAAAAATTTTGACAGAGTTTCCCCTAAAAATGGACGTTTCCCATGTTTTCAAAACATGTGTTTATTTTCTTTTAAATCATCATCAATCATCAATAATCATCAACAACAATCATCAACAATAATCACTACTTTTCCCCACTTCATGAACTTGGATATTTACCAAGATTGTGTAGTATCTTACTAGCACATTTAGTAAGTCTTGTTATCTTTAAAAATAAGTTTAATTTCTTAAAAATCTTATTTTTAAAGAATATGAAGTTTCACAACTTCTAGTCGGTTTTTATGAAAATTATTTCTTTGTTAAAACTTTTGTTACACAAGTGTCCACACACTTGTTTGTTCACAAAAACCACTTTTGTTTGTGTAGGATCCGGTTTAGAACATGTGATTTCTTTTGATGCTTGGTCTTTTGAAAATACCACTTGTAGATACGTAGATCTACTAGTTTTAAACACTTTTGTACAAGTTAAAACATTTTTACACAAGTTCATGGTTTATGTGTGGTAGGGTTTCACCTTTTAACCCTTGTTACCTCTAAAATAGCTTTATGTTAAGATCCATGATCTTACCAAACCGGGTTAAACGATGATCCGAGCTACCACATCATAGATCGGGTCTAGATAACCATATATTTCAAATACTACAACTTTTACACAACTTATGTGCTATTAACCACCATTTTTCATGCTTTTAGTAGACTTTTGTGCATCTTTTCGCATTTTAACGAGATTTAACCAACACAAATCCTTTTAACCACTTTAGATAAGTTCAAATATGAGTTTTAAGTGTTATACCTCTAGCTCGAGGCTAGGGAAGATTCTATGCGCAAAAGAGGTGGATAAAAGCAAAGTAGAGAGGTCCTTCGCCTTCCGTTTGCTCCAAGGTTCCTAATATGCGACCCTTAACACTTGTGTGATGTTGGAAAGTGATGAAGGAAGCTCGAAAAATTGATGGATATGGGGATGCTTGGCCGAAACTTAGAGCAAGAGAGAGAGGTGTATTGTGAAGTGGTGTTGTGATGGATGATTATGTTGTGCTATCTTAGCATCTTATAGACAAATAGAAGGGTTATTATCCAAAGGAAATTGTGCTTTCTAGATATTAGACAACAATTCAAAAAGGATGAAAGTGTGTCCCCATATGGGGAACTCGGTCAAGAAGGGGGGGGGGGGGTCTTGGTTACAATTCAACTCCAAGTTACACCATCTAGTTACATAAACTAGTTTCATTTCAAGTATTATTTCTAGTGTTAAGTGTGTTAAGTAATATACAGTGTGTTAGGGTGTTCGGGGACCCTAACTAGCTTAGAAAATAAAAACAATGCTTCTAGCATTATTTTGGTGTTCCGGGTATTGTCCGGTTGTTCGGTTACATACCGATTCGTTAAAGTGCTAAATTACACTTTTTAGTGTCGTTTAAGTACCTTTCTTGTACCCTTTCAATTCCCAACACTTAGGGAAATATTCTGGATAATAAAACGACATTTCTGCATAATATTTATATGTCTAAATGCTGAATTATTGCTGATTTGTATAAATTCTGCACTTAAAGTGCGTTTCGGGTGCTTTTTAGTGCTTATTTTTGCTTTCGCAATGTATATAAATTAAACCCTTGTATGTACTCTTGGGTTTTAATGCATTCTTGTTGTCAGACCTACACCTAGGCCTCAATTCTGATGTCTGACTGCTTTCTGCAGTTCTGTTGACACATTGTGTCTTACCGGTGAGTTTACTATTATTCTGACGCAACGCTCTCGTTTATGCATAAAGCAATATTTTGTAGTATACAACATGCATGAATTCACTTGTTTAATCATGTGTTCAGACATTGCTGACACTTAAACTCATAATTGCAGTCATTAAGCAATAATTAATGTGTACGGAAATTACCGGTTTGGGCCAGTTGTCACACCCACAACTGCTGATCAAGTAAAGGCCTGATGAAAGACTAAAGCTTTGCTGTTCAAACTACTGCCTTGAGTCAAGCACTGCTGATCCGGACAAGTACTGCTGGGTTCACAGCAGTGGAGGGATGCAGCAGTTGTTTATTCTGTCTTTATGTAATGTAATGTAATGTAATGTAATAGCAGTAGTTTAGCATAGCAGTGTTTTTATTGATCAGAGGTTAGAGTTTGTTAGGAGGTTAGATATCACTTTCATGGTGACGTCAGCTTAGATGCTCAGTGGTTTGCTAGTGCCTATAAATAGAACAGTGCTCTGTACTGTTCTATTAGCTCTTTGCAACATCGTCTTCTCTGCACGAACAAACACTGAGCTCTGGCTGAGGGGGAGTTTGTATTCAATCATTGCAATTGTAATCGTAATTGAAATAAATTCAATCTTTCGGTTCATTGTGAAAAATGTTTGATCAAAGCAATACTCTCGTTTGATTGTATGCAAAGTTTGTTTCCATATTAATTCCGCTGCACAACTCATCCATTTCCATCTTAATTTCAAACGTAAAATACAATCAAAACCAAACTCAGATCCAACAAAAATTCTTTGCCAATGTGAAACACTATTTTTGGGAAGATCCATATCTTTTCAAAATGTGTGCCGACCAACTCGTCCGACGATGCGTACATGGTAGCGAAGCACGAAGAATTCTCCGCCATTGTCATGAAGGTCCATACGGAGGGTGTTGTGTTAAAAATGTAACATATAAATTTCATCAAATGAAGCATAAAACTAACCCTTTTTTAGTACCAATGTTGGAAAAAGTGTGCTTTTGTCTTCCTTTTGTATTTTCAGGATTAAATGAGCTCAAATTAACAAAAGAAGCAAAAAGACATCAAAATCTAACATAAATACAAGAAAAGAAACAAGATGTGACATGCCCGACCCCACGACAGCATCTTCCCAAGCAAAACAAGAGATCAGAAGACTGAACACGCCCCGTGCTCAGCCAGCACGAGGGCGTGCCCAAGTGTCAGCAGAAAAGACAAAGTGGTAGAAGCTTCTATTGCCCACCACGGGGCCGTGCTCAGCAGACACGGGGCCGTGGTCAACTATAAGATTCGCACAATCCAGCAAATCTGCATAGTATAAAGATTCTTCTGCACCACGGGGTCGTGCTCAGTGGACACGGGGGCGTGGTCAACTAAAAAGACAAAACTGCATTAAATGAAGAAAGAGAAGGATGTGGACACGGGACCGTGCCCACTGGACACGGGGCCGTGCCCGAGCTTCTGTTCAGCCTATAAATAGAAGTGCTTGGCTCAAGCTCAAACCATCCCTTGGCACACCACCTCTCTCACACTTCACCCACCACCCACCACCACCATAACACCATCATCCATTGTCCATCGTAGAGTGTGTGAGTCGTCTCGGGATCCAAGATTGATTGTAAGAGTTCTTGACAATCAAGGCCATGTTTGCCTAAGTCTCTTACATCACTTGGTGAAGACAAAGTGTCTAGTGTAATACTTTTTATTTCTAATCTTTTCGCACTTTTTATTTGGTTTCGTATTAATGACTTTAATAACTAGTTGCTTATGTTGAAGGTGATCTTTCTTTATCGTTTGTCCGTGGTGTCTTGAAATTATTTTACTGTCTATATAAAATAAAAGATTTTCACCATTCATATCTCCACGGTCTATATGGAGGTATGTTGGCTACCTGGTCGGGGGTTAAGGGAACGGTTTGGTAAAGGTCTTGCCATTGTTCAGCGTTTAGAGGTCCTGCAATGGACCTGGGTCAAATTTAGTAGGACCTCCTTCAATACTTAACGGTATTGGATGGCGGGGGTCCAAACTTTTTGATCCCCTCATAAGTTAACTACTATTAATACTATAACCCGGCTATTTAGGACTGTATCCCTGCTGACTCAGACTACTTAGTCGAGGGTAACGTCACCTCCAAAAGAGGGGCCTACGATAATTTGCATTAATAACTTAATTAATTATCTTCCAATAATCCACCCTTTTAGGATTGTATCCTTGCTGACTCAAACTACTGGGGTGAGGGTAACGTCACCTTCAAAAGAGGGGCCTACTACAATAACTAAGATAATCTCTTAAAATAGTGCAAAAGTGCGGAAATAATCAAAGGTTACACTAGATACGAGTCGGAACCAAGTGATTCATCTTGTCTATCTGTTTTTCTTTTTATTTTTATTTTTATTTTCAGCATTTTAGTTAGTTTTTATTTTTCTTAGTCTAAAACATTTTTCTAAAACTTCTTTTTGATTTGATTAGACGTTGAGGATAAACCGGTACTAAAAGCTCTTGTGTCCTTGGACGACCTCGGTATCTTACCAACACTATACTACGCTCACGATGGGTGAACTTGCCCATATGTGTGTCTAGTGTTAGTAAATATCGTGTTTTATAAATTTAAAACTTGACTAAAAAGTGTTAAAGGGGCTTAAAATATACACCTAATATATATAACACTCGACTACGCATCAAGTTTTTGGCGCCGCTGCCGGGGACACAAGGATTTTAAGAAAGTTAGGAATCAACGGCCTAATCGTTTTTCTTGTTTTTCATTTTTTTTAGGATTTTTTTTTTTAGTTTTTCAGCTTCTGCAGAACTCAGCACGGGCCGTGCCCGCTGAACACGCCCCATGCCCAATCATTGGAACTAGCAATCTTGTTTTAAGTCAGACAGTAAGCTGAACACGGGGCCGTGCCCACTCACCACGCCCCCGTGCCCAAGTTTCAGTTACTGAAAACAGAACCGTAAGATCCCGACGGTTGGTAATTTCTGACACAAACATGAGTGATACTGATACTTTTTACTTTCGGCACTCTTATGGTACTATGTGGTGTCAATTATGTGGTGGTAACCATAAAGAATTAGAATGTTTTTTTTCTAAATTATAAACCCCACTATATAGACCCATCATTTCCTAGTATCCTTAAGAGGGGCGAAAGTAAAAATAATCCCTATCGCTCCCTCGAATGCGGCCAACCGGATATTCTAGGAGAAATGCTTCTCGATGAATTATTTCAACTAGAAGATCTAATTTTTAATTGGTTAAAAGAACTTAGGGAAGATTTCAATAATCTTTTCCAAGACGATAACCAAGAAGAGAGGTTGGAAACGCATTCAAACAACTTCATTGTTTTTAATGATACTTCTAACTCTAGTGAGGACTTGAGCGATAGTCGTCCCTGTGTCGATTGTGCCGTGAAGGACTCCCCATCGACTTCGTTCGATGCATACATAGACCTGAGCGATTCGACATACACCTTCTTTAACGAGAGCCCGGGAAAGGGTTGGACTTGTCCACCTACATATAGCATAGGAATCACCCTCACCGACAACCTCTTGCGTTCTCATCTCAATCTAGAACAATTAAGGTATCTTAGGCACTTTGGGGTTGTTCCAACCAGTAAGGAACCGCCCGATCCGGAAAAGTTCCTTAAAAATAGACGCACTTCATAAAACAGCCTTCCGACACGGGGCCGTGCCCAGGTCAACACGTCCCCGTGTCCACCAAAAGATTCCCTTCTGACTTTTGTCAGAATACGGACAAAACGTGTCAGGATCTTGCCTGCACACGGGGCCGTGTCCAGCACGCTGTCGTTTTCTATAAATGCAGCCAAGAACCCTGCACATTTGGACCATCCAGGGACAGAGATTTGAAAGGATTTTCTGACTTACCATCCTAGGTATGTTCTAAAAGAAGGTTCTTACAAGCATCTTGTCCTTTCCTCTTTTATCTATTGCCTTCTTCTTCATCTTTCTTGCACCATCAACTCCATTAAAGCTTGATGTCAAGCTTTGTTGTGATGTTTATTGAATTTTTGTTCAAGGAATCTTGCCAAAAATAAGTTGCACAACATTGTTTTAAGTTATTTCTGCTCAAAAAGCTTCATAAGTTAAGAAAATAATTTGAAACCCCAAGATTCCTTGTTCTAAAAATCTGCAGAAAGTTGAACACGGGGTCGTGCTCATTGAGCACGGGGCCGTGCCCGTGGTACTGTTTCATTAAAACGAACTGTTTTTGGTTTGTTTTCGTAGAATGTCTAGCCAAAACAGCGGAACCTCTTCTGCACACTCAAGGAACAGTCGACGGGAAAGGAGGCCATCGATTGAAGCAACTCTCGTAAGATACGTAATGGCGCTACGTGAAGCACTTGACGAGATGACTTCAGTGGAGGAGGTCCTCATTGACCGTATAAACTATCTCTCGGTGGGGTTGGAAAACAGTTTCCAGGAAATAAACCTCTTGCACCAGAGGTTAAACATTCTGGTAACTCCTCCTGTGGAACCAATCCTCCCTCAAGAGGATTGGAACCTCGCACTTGGAATCCAAAATCCTACCGGTTGGGACGACATTCCGGCAGAGCCTCCCCTTGAAGAACTCCAAGAAATTCCGGTGGAAGTTACACCTCCTCAACCCAATGCTCATGAGCCCGCTTTTCTTCTCCCTAGGGAGATCGAAGAGTGGCTCGCCGATGTATGAGGAGCCCATACCCGGAGGAAGAAGTTGTCAAGCCACTTTTAACCGAGAGATCTATCTTTTCGGAAATTTTGCTAGTAGAATAAATAGTAGGCTAGAAACTTCTTGGATTGGATTTCTTGTGTTTCTTTGACCTAACTAGCTAATATTTTAATTTTTAGGACTATTATGTAATTCCCTCTATGATTAATGAATGATGGTTTTAGTTAATTTGGTGTTTTGGATGGTGTTGAAATGAATAAAACACACTTGAGATGGCAAAGGATGCAAGGGAAACTTGAACCAGCAATCCATGCAGGAAAACAGAACCGTCCGACAAATTTCTTCGTTTACAGTAAGCTCGGCACGGGCCGTGTCCACCCAACACGGCCCCGTGCTGCACAGTCTGCAGAAAAAGACCCAGTTCAGGTAACTGGACACGGGCCGTGTTCACCCAACACGCCCCCGTGTCCAGGCTTCTGTTTCTCTTGTTTTAATTTTGTTACTGGCACTTGAACACGGGGTCGTGCCCGGATAACACGGGGCCGTGTTCAACGCCCAGTAACACAAAAATTTTTGCTTTTTCACACCTTTTACACATTCAATCAACCTAAAAACTTATTTTTGGGACACATTGAGGACAATGTGTAATTTAAGTGTGGGGGGGATGCTAAAACCTTGAATCTTGCAAGTCCTAAATACAAGCCTTACACAAAACTCTATTGGAACCGCTAGTCACCCCAAATTTTTTCAAAAATTTTCATTTTTTTTACTTGTCTAGGTTTAACTCGGGAAATTCAAGTTCTCAAAAAGGTTATATTTTTACAAATTTACAACCGATAGCATCGTGATAAAAAGAACCAACATAAGAAAATTATGAAAAGGCATGACAAGCTTAGTTAAAATTTGATTATATATACTTGATCACATAAAAACTCATTCCCACAAAAGTGAGTTTTGAGCCTTTATTGAGCATACAATTACATATCATTAGACTAAATGCTCATTTTTCGTTTCTTGTGTGAATAGCCGTTTGGTTCTTATGACTCTAGAACTTGCCATGACGATACATTCCCGGTCCTTACCAACTTAAACCCGAGTAAGTAAATGATGGAGGCATTAGGACTAACCCTTTTTATTTCTACACCATTATTTTTTTTTTTACCACCTACCCAAAATCCCCCTAGTTAGCCCCTTTGAGCCTAAACCTTTTCATTTCATAACCCAAACCAAACACCCTTTTACCCACCAAAACCTTTTTATTTTTAACCCTTTGTTTTAGTAACAAGTTCAGTTTTTCGTATGACTTTCAAAATATATATATATATATATATATATATATATATATATATATATATATTTGTGTTGATGATGAAGCAAAAGAAAATAAACAAACAAGTTCATCAAAAATAACTTTGTTTGAATAATAGCTTCATCAAAATAAAAGTTACAAAAAAAATAGAAAGTCTTACGAAAACCAACACTTGTTACGCTTTTTAGCCCTTTTTCTCCTAACCACTAACCACCAACCCAACCACCTACCTTTAACCCAAGCCTAACCCTTCACCCACAAAGTCCTCTTGATATTTACAAAGGTATATAAGTTAAAAAGGAGGAGGATTGATTGCTTGGCAAGCCTATGGTAGGAGTAAGTTTCATGCCGCTCTCGAGTGATCCACAAAAATACATTTTCGGCCGAGTGTTGAGTGATCCCCATGAGGTATGTGAACTTGTATATAAATAGAATTTTAAAGAGGCATGTTATGCCCTAATAAGTAATTTATCTTATGAAAAGTTTTAAATAAATCATGACGAATAGGATTGTAAATAAATAAAAATAAAATTAAATAAAGAATCTTGGAAATCCCGACACTCTACGACAAGCCCAAAAACCTTCTTCTCTACCCATTCCATTTGGGAGTGTAATAGCCACATATTAAAGAGTTTTGCTTGAGGACAAGCAAAAGATTCAAGTGTGGGGGTATTTGATGTGTTAAAAATGTAACATATAAATTTCATCAAATGAGGCATAAAACTAACCCTTTTTTAGTACTAATGTTGGAAAAAGTATGCTTTTGTCTTCCTTTTGTATTTTCAGGATTAAATGAGCTCAAATTAACAAAAGAAGCAAAAAGACATCAAAATCTAACATAAATACAAGAAAAGGAACAAGATGTGACATGCCCGACCCCACGACAGCATCTTCCCAAGCAAAACAAGAGATCAGAAGACTGAACACGCCCCGTGCTCAGCCAGCACGGGGGCGTGCCCAAGTGTCAGTAGAAAAGACAAAGTGGTAGAAGCTTCTATTGCCCACCACGGGGCCGTGCTCAGCGGACACGGGGCCGTGGTCAACTATAAGATTTGCACAATCCAGCAAATCTGCATAGTACAAAGATTCTTCTGCACCACGGGGTCGTGCTCAGCGGACACGGGGGCGTGGTCAACTAAAAAGACAAAACTGCATTAAATGAAGAAAGAGAAGGATGTGGACACGGGGCCGTGCCCGAGCTTCTGTTCAGCCTATAAATAGAAGTGCTTGGCTCAAGCTCAAACCATCCCTTGGCACACCACCTCTCTCACACTTCACCCACCACCATAACACCATCATCCACCACCATCATCCATTGTCCATCGTAGAGTGTGTGAGCCGTCTCGGGATCCAAGATTGATCGTAAGAGTTCTTGACAATCAAGGCCATGTTTGCCTAAGTCTCTTACATCACTTGGTGAAGACAAAGTGTCTAGTGTAATACTTTTTATTTCTAATCTTTTCGCACTTTTTATTTGGTTTCGTATTAATGACTTTAATAACTAGTTGCTTATGTTGAAGGTGATCTTTCTTTATCGTTTGTCCGTGGTGTCTTGAAATTATTTTACTGTCTATATAAAATAAAAGATTTTCACAATTCATATCTCCACGGTCTATATGGAGGTATGTTGGCTACCTGGTCGGGGGTTAAGGGAATAGTTTGGTAAAGGTCTTGCCATTATTCAGCGTTTAGAGGTCCTGCAATGGACCTGGGTCAAATTTAGTAGGACCTCCTTCAATACTTAACGGTATTGGATGGCGGGGGTCCAAACTCTTTGATCCCCTCATAAGTTAACTACTATTAATACTATAACCCGGCTATTTAGGACTGTATCCCTGCTGACTCAGACTACTTAGTCGAGGGTAACGTCACCTCCAAAAGAGGGGCCTACCATAATTTGCATTAATAACTTAATTAATTATCTTCCAATAATCCACCCTTTTAGGATTGTATCCTTGCTGACTCAAACTACTGGGGTGAGGGTAACGTCACCTTCAAAAGAGGGGCCTACTACAATAACTAAGATAATCTCTTAAAATAGTGCAAAAGTGCGGAAATAATCAAAGGTTACACTAGATACGAGTCGGAACCAAGTGATTCATCTTGTCTGTCTGTTTTTCTTTTTATTTTTATTTTTATTTTCAGCATTTTAGTTAGTTTTTATTTTTCTTAGTCTAAAACATTTTTCTAAAACTTCTTTTTGATTTGATTAGACGTTGAGGATAAACCGGTACTAAAAGCTCTTGTGTCCTTGGACGACCTCGGTATCTTACCAACACTATACTACGCTCACGATGCGTGCACTTGCCCATATGTGTGTCTAGTGTTAGTAAATATCGTGTTTTATAAATTTAAAACTTGACTAAAAAGTGTTAAAGGGGCTTAAAATATACACCTAATATATATAACACTCGACTACGCATCAGAGGGCATCATGGTGCCGCTAGTACCGCACGAAAGTTATTTGATTCAGGATTTTATTGGCCAACCATTTACAAAGACGCCCAAAGTCTTGTCAAAACATGTGATGCTTGCCAAAGAACAGGTAATATTTCTTCCAAAAACAAAATGCCACAAAATGGCATTCTTGTTTGTGAAATTTTTTATGTGTGGGGACTCGACTTTATGGGACCTTTCCCACCGTCAAAAGGAAACAAATATATACTTGTGGCAGTAGACTACTTGTCTAAATGGGTCGAGGCCGAGGCACTTCCAACGAATGATGGAAGAGTCGTGGTAAAATTTCTGAAGAAATTATTCTCTCGTTTTGGCACACCTAAAGCATTAATAAGTGATGGAGGTACCCATTTTTGCAACCATCAACTTGAAATTTTTTTAACAAGATATGGGGTCTATCACCGGGTCTCAACAGCATATCACCCGCAAACAAATGGACAAGCCGAAGTGACTAATAGAGGTTTAAAATGAATACTCGAAAAAACCGTAGGGTTAAATAAAAAGGAATGGGCAGATAAATTAGATGATGCTTTATGGGCTTTTTGAACTGCCTATAAAACAACAATAGGTACAACCCCATATAAGCTAGTCTATGGAAAAAGTTGTCACTTGCCAGTAGAAATTGCACACAAAGCCTATTAGGGCAATCAAAAATGTAAACTTAGATTTAGAATTTGCTGGTAAAAATCGATTTTGTCAATTAAATGAATTAGACGAACTTAGGAATTATGCATACTCAAACTCCGAAATTTATAAGGAAAGAATGAAAAATTTGCATGACAAACATATTAAACCTAGTGAATTTCGAGTAGGATATCTAATTCTTTTGTTTAATTCACGACTTCGATTGTTTCCTGGTAAATTAAAGTCTAGGTGGTCAGGACCTTTTTCCATCACCCATATTTTCCCACACGGTGCAATCGAAATTAAATCTCGAAATGGGCCTCCATTCAAAGTCAATGGCCAACAGCTAAAACTCTATCAAGGATTCATTGAGGATGAAGAGGAGGAGATCTCGCTTCAAATGATCGAAGAATGAAAGCATCAACATCATACCTGGTAAGTTACGAACGATTGGGACGACATCTAAAGCGGTAAGCTTTCTAACCAAAGTTTATGGGAAACAAGGGCACTCACACGAACACTAAAAAAAATTCAAAACTTTGCTCGGCACGGGGCCGTGTCCGCTGGACACGGGGCCGTGTTCGCACTGCAGTCGGGATATATCCCCTTTTTCATAACAGTTACAACATTCCACACGCCCCGTTTCCCCGAAAAATCTCTGGTTCCTGACGATTTTCCACAGATTTTCGACGTCTCCTTTTGTTCTAACAACGTCAAGGTATGATTCTTACATCATTAGTAGTTAGATTAGTTACTTGCATGTAGTTAAAACACCACAAATTTGGGGAAATCTAGGGTTCTTGGACTTCATCCGAATCAAACCTCAAATTTTTGCCTAGATCTGTTTGCATTTAGTTAGAATAGTGTTAAGGGAAGTAAATCCACTTGTATTGTTTTTAGATTCGCCCGATTTCTCATAAAAACCCCAAACCCTTGTTTTTGAACCGAAAAAGATAAAATTGATAGGGTAAACGGGTTATTTTGGGAAAAACGGCGCTTGGGGTTTCATTTTCAGGGAAAACCGCGCCTATAGGACCAAAAATTTTCAATTTTCGAAACCGGGTCGAAAAATGGAATTTTTGTGTAACAGACGCCTGGACACGGGGCTGTGTTCGCTGAACACGGGGTCGTGTCCAGCCCACTGTTTGTAGTTTTGTCCGAAAATTCTTCTCTTTTGTGCTAACTTTTGGTGTATTCTTTCAGATGGCTAGGAAGTTCACGAGGTTTAACGCAAATGAGCTCGATGAGAGGGCTAGATATGAAGTACTTCAGACAAGGCCGGAGGAATACCCAAGGCAAGCATGCACGGATTTGTTATCATTGGTGAACCAACTCGACCGCTTCAACAACCTTGTCATAGGGCCATTAAGAGTCGCTTTAACAACTCGACTCCGTTCCGTCCACGAATGCACTTTGGAATTCTATAGCACCTTCACGTTCAACTCAAGGTGCGACCCATTCAACAATGATGGGGTAGCATTCCGATGTGGTGGAACTAAGTATTCGATCTCTATGGCACAATTTGGGTCGATTGTCGGGTTGTATGCGGAAGAAGATGCAGGTAACGAGGAAAATACTGGAGGGATGAGAGAGATAGGTGAAAACGATCGCCAAGCCGCGTGGGCTCAGATTGGTGAAGGGTATTACAATCCGAGCAGCACTAAGAGTACGAAGTTGAGGGATCCGCTCTACCGATACATCCATAGGCTCCTCGGCTACTCTCTTAGTCAAAGACACGATAGCGGTGGCGTCGTTGGGTTAAGAGATTTGGTTGTCCTCCACTGCATCCATAACCGCAGGCTGCTTGATGTTCCGTTCCTCATGCTCCGAAACATGCATCATAACCGCCTTGCTACTGCACCAACCCCTATCTTCTTTGGGGGATGGGTGTACCGTCTCTTCAGGCACTTCACCCGCATACCTAGGTCATTTGAAAGGAGCCCATGGTCGGGTAGGGTAGATATACACATCTGCCGCTCAATGAACCTAATTTATGAGGCTGAAGATGGGACGGTAAGCTTTCAAAGGATGCAAGGTCATGCATGGAACCCGCAAGAAGCACTTGTCCTCCACGCTCCACAACATCATCAGTACCAATACCAGCCCCATGGTGATCCGGGCCAATCCTCCTCAGGAGGCGGTTTTCCTAACCTTCAAAGTTTACATGATTTGTTACAGGAAAACCTCATGTGCACCAGGAACACCTACAATATGGCAAGCAACACGTACAACCGGGTTGGGGCGATCGAGAGAAACATATCTGATATCCAAGATGATATTGGAAATATCCGGGAGTACATAGCTGGCCATGGTGGGGATGATAATGATGAAGACGAGAACATGGATTAGGCGGGAGGAGCGGAGGAAGAAGCGGTTGGTTGGTGATTCCCCAGGTTAACCTTTTCCATCTTGAACAATTTGAGGCCTGCGTGCCAAGTGTTGAACAATTTACTTTCCCTAACTTCTTTTATTTTCTGTATTTATTTTTCTTTTAACTTTGACATGGATGTTGAACTTGGTAAAATTAGGATGTTTGCTATGGTGTGGTATGGTGTTTATTGATTAAGCAGGTACATACAAGGCTTAGAGTACTAAGCATTAGTACTACTAAAGCCGGGACAGGAAAACCGAAGAAAGAAACCTGTTTTTCAACCTTGCAGATTGTCCACACGGGGCCGTGTCCAGCCGACACGCCCCCGTGCCCACTCCCCTGAACCTGCTGTTTGTTTTAATTCTGCAGACTTTGATAGACACGGGGACGTGTCCACCTTCTGTAAGTTTTCGTTACTGGCACCTGAACACGGGGTCGTGCCCATCAGGCACGGGGCCGTGTCCAGTGACCAGTAACACAAATTTTTTGCTTTTTACACATTTTTACACATTCAATCAACCTAAAAACTTATTTTTGGGACACATTGAGGACAATGTGTAATTTAAGTGTGGGGGGGATGCTAAAACCTTGAATCTTGCAAGTCCTAAATACAAGCCTTACACAAAACTCTATTGGAACCGCTAATCACCCCAAATTTTTTTTCAAAAATTTTCAATTTTTTTACTTGTCTAAGTTTAACTTGGAAATTTCAAGTTCTAAAAAGGTTATATTTTTACGAATTTACAACCGATAGCGTCGTGATAAAAAGAACCAACATAAGAAAATTATGAAAAGGCATGACAAGCTTAGTTAAAATTTGATTATATATACTTGATCACATAAAAACCCATTCCCACAAAAGTGAGTTTTGAGCCTTTATTGAGCATACAATTACATATCATTAGACTAAATGCTCATTTTTCGTTTCTTGTGTGAATAGCCGCTTGGTTCTTACGACTCTAGAACGTGCCATGACGATACATTCCCGGTCCTTGCCAACTTAAACCCGAGTAAGTAAATGGTGGAGGCATTAGGACTAACCCTTTTTATTTCTACACCATTATTATTATTATTATTATTATTATTTTTACCACCTACCCAAAATCCCCCTAGTTAGCCCCTTTGAGCCTAAACCTTTTCATTTCATAACCCAAACCAAACACCCTTTTACCCACCAAAACCTTTTTCATTTTTAACCCTTTGTTTTAGTAACTAGCTCGGTTTTTCGTATGACTTTTCAAAAAAAAAATGTGTTGATGATGAAGCAAAAGAAAATAAACAAACAAGTTCATCAAAAATAACTTTGTTTAAATAATAGCTTCATCAAAATAAAAGTTACAAAAATAAAAAATAAAATAAAATAAAAGTCTTACGAAAACCGACGCTTGTTACGCTTTTCGCCCTTTTTATACTAACCACTAACCCAACCACCTACCTTTAACCCAAGCCTAACCCTTCACCCAAAAAGTCCTCTTGATATTTACAAAGGTATATAAGTTAAAAAGGAGGAGGATTGATTGCTTGGCAAGCCTATGGTAGGAGTAAGTTCCATGCCACTCTCGAGTGATCCACAAAAATACATTTTCGGCCGAGTGTTGAGTGATCCCCGTGAGGTATGTGAACTTGTATATAAATAGAATTTTAAAGAGGCATGTTATGCCCTAATAAGTAATTTATCTTATGAAAAGTTTTAAATAAATCATGACGAATAGGATTGTAAATAAATAAAACTAAATAAAGAATCTTGGAAATCCCGACACTCTATGACAAGCCCAAAAACCTTCTTCTCTACCCATTCCATTTGGGAGTGTAAAGCCACATTATAAAGAGTTTTGCTTGAGGACAAGCAAAGATTCAAGTGTGGGGGTATTTGATGTGTGCAAAATGAAACATATAAATTACATCAATTGTGGCATATAACTAACCCTTTTTTAGTACTAATGTTGGAAAAAGTATGCTTTTGTCTTCCTTTGGTATTTTTCAGGATTAAATGAGCTCAAATTAACAAAAGAAGCAAAAACACAGCAAAATCTAACATAAATACAAGAAAAGGAACAAACGTGACATGCCCGACCCCACGACAGCATCTTCCCAAGCAAAACAAGAAGACAGAAGACTGAACACGCCCCGTGCTCAGCCAGCACGGGGGCGTGCCCAAGTGTCAGCAGAAAAGACAAAGTGGTAGAAGCTTCTATTGCCCACCACGGGGCCGTGCTCAGCGGACACGGGGCCGTGGTCAACTATAAGATTCGCACAATCTAGGCAAATCTTCATAGTACAAAGATTCTTCTACACACGGGGTCGTGCTCAGCAGACACGGCGGCGTGGTAAACTAATAAGACAAGCTGCATTAAATGAAGAAAGAGAGGATGTGGACACAGGGTCGTGCCCACTGGACACGGGGTCGTGCCCGAGCTTCTGTTCAGCCTATAAATAGGAGTGCTTGGCTCAAGCTCAAACCATCCCTTGGCACACCACCTCTCTCACACTTCACCCACCACCCACCACCACCATAACACCATCATCCAGCACCATCATCCATTGTCCATCATAGAGTGTGTGAGTCATCTCGGGATCCAAGATTGATCGTAAGAGTTCTTGACAATCAAGGCCATGTTTGCCTAAGTCTCTTACATCACTTGGTGAAGACAAGTGTCTAGTGTAATTCTTTTTATTTCTAATCTTTTCGCACATTTTACTTGGTTTTGTATTAATGACTTTAATAACTAGTTTCTTATGTTGAAGGTGATTCTTCCTTATCGTTTGTCCGTGGTGTCTTGACATTATTTTACTGTCTATATAAAATAAAAGATTTTCACCATTCATATCTCCACGGTCTATATGGAGGTATGTTGGCTACCTGGGCGGGGGTTAAGGGAACAGTTTGGTAAGAGTCTTGCCATTGTTCAGCATTTAGAGGTCCTGCAATGGACCTGGGTCAAATTTAGTAGGACCTCCTTCAATACTTAACGGTATTGGATGGCGGGGGTCCAAACTCTTTGATCCCCTCATAAGTTAACTACTATTAATACTATAACCCGGCTGTTTAGGACTGTATCCCTGCTGACTCAGACTACTTAGTCGAGGGTAACGTCACCTCCAAAAGAGGGGCCTACCATAATTTGCATTAATAACTTAATTAATTATCTTTCAATAATCCGACCCTTTAGGATTGTATCCTTGCTGACTCAAACTACTGGGTTGAGGGTAACGTCACCTTCAAAAGAGGGGCCTACTACAATAACTAAGATAATCTTTTAAATAAGTGCAAAAGTGCGGAAATAATCAAAGGTTACACTATACACGAGTCGGAACCAAGTGATTCATCTTGTCTATCTGTTTTTCTTTTATTTTTATTTTTCAGCATTTTAGTTAGTTTTTATTTTTCTTAGTTTAACACATTTTTCTAAACTTTTTGATTTGATTAGACGTTGAGGATAAACCGGTACTAAAAGCTCTTGTGTCCTTGGACGACCTCGGTATCTTACCAACACTATACTACGCTCACGATGGGTGCACTTGCCCATATGTGTGTTTAGTGTCAGTAAATATCGTGTTTTATAAATTTAAAACTTGACTAAAAAAGTGTTAAAGGGCTTAAAATATACACCTAATATATATAACACTTCACACGCATCAGGATACCTATCCAAGATGATGTTTATAAGAGAAATTGGGTGGGAAATACGTGTAATTCACAATCGCGAATAACAAAAATAAAAAGTGTTCTGATTTAAAAACTTGGATGGGGTGATCGTCCAAGGAGACATTCTTAATAAAGTCTTATTGAGGAAAAGTAACGATCACATTGATAAATGTGTTTGCATAAAAATTTTATAAAATGAAAACATTCTACATGTTTTGAGACGAAAATGGGTAAAACTAATAATTGTTAAATAACAATAAAAAGAGGTTTTACCAAATAAAATCGAAGATACGTATATGAACCGAGAATTTACTTAGATGGGAGGTAATGTGTAAGTTATAATAAGGTCATACGTACCATGTGTTAACTATTTACCTTTGCCAAGTAACTAGTAAACACATGATACCATGAACTTCTTATAATAAACGCATATACGTCTGATGTAGTAAGTACAAAATTCATTGAAAGGGAATAATCCCATGAAAAGAATGTGGATGGTTTAAGCTTAAGCGCATAGACATCATAATGGGTCAAATAAACGTCAACGCAAACCGGGTAACGGGAGCGTGAAACACAAGGATAATTGTCTTATAACATGCTTGGGATGTCTGATTTTGCTTGTATAATCGCAAAAAAAACATGTTAAATAAACTTGAAAACTCGTTTTAGAAAAAGTATATGTATGCCGTAAGTTACGGCAGAGAGTCGTAAGTTACGACAATAACTTGCTGAATAAAACAGAAGTCATGTACCGTAAGCTACGTCATAAGGTCGTAACTTACAGCGGGGTTTTACTGAACCAAACACAACATATGTATCGTAAGCTATTGGCCTTTACTATTGCTCTTTGTTGTTTTAATTTCTTCATCCTCTTTCTTCTCTCATGCGCTCCCCTATTAAACCATCCTCTCTTTTTAGAAGGGAAGGGTTCCTCAGACTGTGCCTTGATAATAAATATTCCTTCCTCTGTATCAGCTGAGTATCCTGAGTGATTTGGCTGAGATGAGGTTCCTTCATCGTTTGGGAAACTAGCTAAGTGACGATAAGCGTCAGATGTACCTTGCTCACTCATACTATGAACTAACAAATTGTCAAATAGCACACAACGATAATATACATATTCACACATAATCACATAAATTATTTCCTAACACAGAACTTAAGTGTCAGCAGAACACTTCATTGGCTTAAACCAGTGGTTCTAGCTCTGATACCACCTCCTGTCGCAACCCCATACCCCTGCCTAGGGAGGCGGGTGGCCGCGAGCGCTCAGAGCCGGTGGTATCGGTGTTTATTAATTTGGTAGCGGAAAACTTTGATCAGGACCGTAGTTAGGAAATATTTTATCAGAGCTAAAACACCAACTTTTTATATTACATAAATGGGATAAAACCCAAGTTTCCATTACAATACATTTATAGGGGTAAACCCTAGTTTATTGAAAATAAAGACTTCTTTTTACTTAGGTAACTTTTATAGCCACTTTTCCAATCCTTCAGTGTTTTCCAGCTGGCTTCTATTAGCTTCACATTAAGTTACCTGAAACGCATTTTAAAAAGATTTTATCAGCAATAAATATTGACGAGTGCATCCCAGTTTAATCAAAATAGTTTTATCACTTTTACAGTATTGAGGGCATCCGCAATTACATTTGTTTATATCTATCCAATTACCCCTTTCTGGTACTGTCAATCCTAACTTGTGGTCATGCTACTATTCCAATAGTAACGAGTTTCAAGTAATGTATACAAAACCCCAACATACCGGCAGTAATAGTAGAATCATAAATACTCAATTACTGTTAAGTGTAATTTAAAACATTTGAGGTTTTGGTAAAACATTTTGACTCAAAAAAATACACTTACAAAAAGGTGACAAAAAGAGAATGTACTCACTTTGTTTATTTAGGTAAAACTAAAGCTTCCTGGGGTATCTCCTGGTTATTGTCTATTAAAATTAACAATGCACATGTGTTAGTGAAATAACCCAAATCACATTAACCGTACAACTCGAGACAGAACTCCAACGACTGAGTCAGGCAGAGCCTTGACATGCGTTACGGAGCCCTAGATCGATCTTGTAGGGTAACAAATAGGGTCATAATACTTACAACGAGGCAGAGCTTCACTTTATAGGGGTATTATTTCCCGAGAGTTTAGACTATTAGAGATTGAGAGAGAGTATAAGAAGTTGAACGAGAATCAAATGAGCTCTCGGCTCCTATTTATAGGCTTATCCGCAGGCGGCTCGCGGCCCGCGTAATCCCCTTCAAAATCTCTCGCGGCCCGCGAGGATGTAGACTAGGTCTTAGGGTTGATTGGTCAGCAAGTATAGCCTTGCCTGGTGTCCCACACGTGGCGGACTTGTGTGGCCAGCAAGTCAACTGGCTCGCGCCCCGGGACAGATCCCAAGCAACGGGTCGCGGCCCGCGAGGGCACCTGGTTTGGGCTTTTATTTGATTTTTATAAATATAACGGTATTTAGGGTTCGTTTCTTGTATACGGGGTATATAAGGAACGTTTAGGGTCGTGTTAGAGGGTCTTATGAGGGTTGTTATATCCTCCCCACCTTGTTTTAGATCTCGTCCTCGAGGTCTACTGGAACAGGTGTGGGTATTTCTTCTGCATCTCTGACTCGAGCTACCAAGTATATTCTGGTCCTCTTTTGGAATCCCATTTCACTTTGACTAGAACTAGACTCTTGTGCTTGAGATTCTTGATCTTTCTATCTTCAATCTGAATAGGTTTCTCTACAAACTTAAGTTTTTCATTTACCTATATGTCCATAAGAGGTATCACTAATGATTCGTCTGCTAAGCACTTTTTGTGATTACATACATGAAACACATCATGTATTCCTGCCATTTCCTCTGGCAGTTGTAGCTGGTAAGCTACAGGTCCTATCCTTTTAATAATCTCTAAAGGTCCAATGTACATGGGGCTTAGCTTTCCTCTTTTAACGAATCTGAATATTCCTTTCCATGGAGAAACTTTTAACAATACCTTATCTCCAACTTGTAATTCCAAAGGTTTTCATCTGTTTTCTTCATAACTCTTTTGACGATCTCGTGCTGCTTTTAGTCTTTCCTTGACTTGAATTATCTTATCTGTTGTTTCTTGCACTATCTCGGGTCCAGACAATTGCTTTTCTCCAATTTATGCCCAGTAGACTGGAGTTCGGCACTTTCGTCCATGAAGTGCTTCAAATGGTGCAGCATTAATGCTCGTATGATAGCTGTTATTGTAGGAAAATTCTATTAATGGTAAATGGTCGTTCCAATTTCCTCTAAAATCGATTACACAGGCTCTAAGCATATCTTCCATTGTCTGAATTGTCCTTTCGCTTTGTCCGTCCATTTATGGATGATAAGCTATACTTAGATTTAACCTGGTCCCATTACTTTTTTGGAAACTTGTCCAAAAATGAGAAGTAAAACGGCTATCTCTATCAGATACAATAGATAAAGGAATTCCATGTAATGAAACTATTTCATTTACATATAGCTTGGCTAACTGTTCCATACTGAAAGTTTCCTTCATTGGTAAGAAATGAGCAGATTTGGTTAATTTGTCTACAATCACCCAGATTGTATCATTTCCTTTTCGTGTCTTGGGTAATTTGGTAACAAAGTCCATTGTTATCTATTCCCATTTCCATATTAGCATTTCTAGTTGTTGTAGTAACCCTAAGGGTTTCTGATGTTCGGCTTTAACCTGTGAACATGTCAGGCATTTAGCAACATAGTTTGCTATATCATTTTTCATTCCTATCCACCAGAAATTCTTTCTTAGATCTTGATACATCTTATCACTTCTGGGATATATCGTATACTTAGCCTTATGGGCTTCTTCTAGAATTCTATGGCATAGGTTTCCTTGTTTAGGTATCCACATCCTTTTCTTATGGAACTTCCAAATTCCATCTGTTCCTAGTTCTAATTCCTTAATCATTCCTTTTAAGCCTTCAACATCGTCCTTGAATGTTGTTTCCAGTATCTCTCTAATTTGTTCATTTAAATCTATCTGCAGATTTAATTTGAGAGAGCGTACTCGTTTCGGCTCCTCATGATACTTTCGACTTAAAGCATCAGCTACTACATTAGCTCTTCCAGCATGATACTGGATATCACAATCGTAATCACTAAGAATTTCCATCCAGTGTCTCTATCTCATATTTAATTCCTTTTGCCTAAAAATATACCTTAAACTCTTATGATCTGTGAAGACAACAAATTTATTTCCATATAAATAGTGTCTCCAAATCTTAAGGGCAAAAACTATAGCTCCTAGTTCTAGATCATGGGTTGTGTAATTCTCTTTATGTTTCTTAAGTTGTCTAGAGGCATAAGCTATAACCTTTTGACGTTGAATCAACACACATCCATATCCTAACTTAGACGCATCACAATAGACAATAAAGTCCTCAGTTCCTTTTAGTAATGCGAGCATGGGTGCATTGGTTAACTATTGCTTAAGAATCTTAAAGGCTTCTTCCTGTTTTAGTCCCCATTCAAACTTAACTGATCTACAGGTCAGTTTGGTTAGTGGAATGGCTATCCTAGAGAAATCTTGGATAAAACGTCTATAACAACCTGCTAGTCCAAGAAAACTTCTCACCTCCGTCGGTGATTCAGGGACTTTCCACTTAGTAATCGCCACGATTTTTGTAGGATCTACATGAATTCCTTCATGATTAACCAGGTGTCCAAGGAATTGTACTTCTTGTATCCAGAATTCACATTTTGAGAATTTAGCATAAAGCTTCTCTTTTCTCAATAATGTCAGAAGTGTATGCAGATGCGCTGCATGTTCCTCTTTACTTTTAGAGTAAATTAGAATATCATCTATAAAGACAATTATTAATTTATCCAGGTATGGTTTACATATCCTGTTCATCATGTCCATAAATGTGGCTGGGGCATTGGTTAAACCAAATGGCATGACGGTAAATTCATAATGATCGTACCTTGTTCTGAAAGCAGTTTTAGAAATGTCATCTTCCTGTACTTCAATTGATGATAGCCTGAGCGTAAATAGATCTTTGAAAAGAATCGAGCTCCTTGAAGTTGATCAAACAGATCATCGATTCTCGGTAGTGGGTACCGATTCTTAATCGTAACCTTATTCAATTCTCGGTAATCAATGCACATACGCATTTATCCGTCCTTCTTTTTGATAAACAACACCGGCACTCCCCACGGTGATGAATTGGTTGTATAAAACCTTTGTCAAGAAGTTCGTCCAATTGTTTCTTCAGTTCCTACATCTCTTTTGGTGCTAGTCGATATAGCGCTTTGGCAATCCGTGCCGTCCCTGGTATTAGGTGAATTCTAAATTCAACTTCTCTTTCAGGTGGTAATCCAGGTAACACTTCTGGAAAAACGTCTGAGAATTTAGATACTATAGGAATATCTTTTAATTCCTTTCCTTTAGTGTTAATGATTATGGAAATCATATACACTATTGCTCATTTTCTTGCATAACTTGCAGCTTTCATCACAGAGATGAATTTGGTTGATCTGGTTGGTTTATCTCCTCGGATTGTGATATTTTTACCACTTGGTTTACTTACTTGTACTGAATTTTGATTACATAAAATATTAGCACAATTGGCAACCAACCAATCCATTCCTAATACAATATCAAATCCGGCTAGATCATTGGGTAAAGGTTAGCAAAGAAATGATGGTTCAGAATTTCTATTCTTGCTCCCTGCAAGATTTCACTAATCTTGATGGATTCTCCGTTTGCCGTCTCTACCAGACAATTTTGTCGAAGTATAGTTAAGGGTTGATTGAGAAATTTGTAGAAGGAAGTATTGATTAAAGTTTGGTTTACACCAGAGTCAAATAATACTTTGGCAAAAATGTTGTTAACTAAAAACGTACCGGTAATCACATCTTGAATCATCTTGGCTTCTTCAGCTGTTAGAACGAATGCTCTGGCATTCTTTTTGGGTACTTCAGCTGTCTTAGCGTTGCTGGTTGTTGCTAGAGCTAGTTTCGGACAGTTCGGTTTAATATGTCTAGTTTCTCCACAATTGAAGCATAGCCTATTACTAGGTTTCGATCGACATTCTTCTTCCTTATGTCCTGGCTTCTTGCAAAAATTACAAAACTTTGCACACCTTCCATAATGCTTCTTTTTGCAAGTCTTGCAATAAGGTGCAGAGGAAGAACCAGTACCTTTTCCCACAATTGGAATTACCGTAGCGGAGTTCCTGGGTAAGTCTTTGAGGTAGGTTCTTTCTCTGGTTTTCCTCTTGAGTGCGTACCAATTCATCAGTCAGGGTGTTGGCTAATTCTACTGATTCTTCTATTGTTTGCGGCCTAACTGCCTTGACTACGTGTCTAATCTCACTAATTAATCCCCAAATGTAACGAGAGATTAATACTGGCTCAGGTGAGGCTAAGGTTGGCACTATTCTAGCATATTCAAAGAATATGGTAGTGTAACATTTGCAATCTATTCCAGTCATTTTATGATTTAGGAACTTATTGGCTATTTGTTCCTTTTCATGAGCAGGACAGAATTTTCTTTCGACTATTTTTTTAAAATTAGTCCATTTCATTCCATAAACTCTGTCACTTCCTCTAGACTGGAGAATAGTATTCCACCATTCTAAGGCTGCATTTTTTAAAATATTAGAAGCAAACATAATCTTATCTTCATCTGCACATTTACTTATTTTTATGACTGCTTTTGTCTTCTCTATCCAACGCAAGGCTGAAATAGCTCATTCATTGCCTAAGAATTCTATTGGTTTGCAGGCCAAGAATTCTTTATAAGAACAACCGTAAGAGACGGTTCTTCTTCTTTTAGAAATTGGAGCTTGGATTATTGGTCTGTTATTATCGTTCACACTGTGACTTGGTTCAGTGTGTTGGCGTTTACTTCCATTTGCAAATTTATTATTTTCTGCTTCTTTAACAGTCTTGATAATATAAGGCATAGCATCTATAATTCCTTGTGCTATTATATGTTGGATGACAATGTTATCTAATTGGTTTTCGTTATTTTCATTATTCGGGTTTTCCTGATTTACTTCATTGTCTATCTGAATTGGAAACATTTATCAGGTATTAATTATCACAGAATAAGATCTAATACAAACAGTCACACAAACAGATTGATCAAAATCGTCGAACATTGCGACTTTTACTCTTTTTATATATATAGCTATATATATGCGTCGATTACAAACTATAACTGGAAATTAAACACACTAGTAGTTATGCATCGATATCTATTTTAGTCTATCTATCTTAGTTGGTTTTTTAATCAAAATATAAAATCACACATATATCTAGGTATTATTCTAGGTATCATGTATCCAATACTGCATTTCATTCTCATCATATTTCCAAACTAGTTTCTCCCCTATCTGTCGGATTCTATTCCCTCCGTTCACTAAATTTTCTCCATACTGACGGAGTTCCTGCACACATTCTCGACTCATTGGTGGGTTTAACGATGGTTCTGGCACTAGTTCTTTGGGAGTATATAGGGTCGAGTATGATCTATTGTCGTCTAACCATGGATCATATTCCGAAGAGATAGGGATTGGGATTCTAGGTAACTCATTGGGATCGAATGCAGGTATCGGTAATTGGTTTTCCTGGTTTGGTTCTAACATTGGTTGGTCTGGGAATAAGGGTAACAGTGGTGGTTCAACTATTTGGTTAGAGTCTACTGCGGTAGTGGCTAGCATATGAAAATCTGCCAACTTCTATCTAGTTCTTCTTCCCATGGTGATCTATTGACTGCTTCCTGAGTTTGGGCATTTACTTTCCTATTGGCCTTTACTATTGCTCTTTGTTGTTGTAGTTTCTTCATCCTCTTTCTTCTCTCATGCGCTCCCCTATTAAACCATCCTCTTTTTTTAGAAGGGAAGGGTTCCTCAGACTGTGCCTTAAAAATAAATACTCCTTCCTCAGTATCAGCTGAGTATCCTGAGGGATTTGGCTGAGATGAGGTTCCTTCATCCTTTGGGGAACTAGCTAAGTGACGATAAGCGTCGGATGTACCTTGCTCACTCATACTGTGAACTAACAAACTGTCAAATAGCACACAACGATAATATACATATTCACACATAATCACATAAATTATTTCCTAACATAGAACTTAAGTGTCAGCAGAACACTTCATTGGCTTAAACCAGTGGCTGTATCTCTGATACCACCTCCTGTCGCAACCCCTGACCTCTACCCCGGGAGGCGGGCGGCCGCGAGCGCTCAGAGCCGGTGGTATCGGTGTTTATTAATTTGACAGTGGAAAACTTTCATCAGGACCGTAATTAGGAAATATTTTATCAGAGTTAAAACACCAACTTTTTATAATACATAAATGGGATAAAGCACAAGTTTCCATTACAATACATTTGTAGGGGTAAACCCTAGTTTATTGAAAATAAAGACTTCTTTTTATTTAGGTAACTTTTATAGCCACTTTTCCAATCCTTCAGTGTTTTCCAACTGGCTTCTATTAGATTCACATTAAGTTACCTGAAACGCGTTTTAAAAAGATTTTATCAGCAAGAAATACTGGCGAGTGCATCCCAGTTTAATCAAAATAGTTTTATCACTTTTACAGTATTGAGGGCATCCGCAATTACATTTGTTTATATCTATCCAATTACCCCTTTCTGGTACTGTCAATCCTGACTTGTGGTCATGCTACTATTCCAATAGTAACTAGTTTCAAGTAATGTATACAAAACCCCAACATACCGGCAGTAATGGTAGAATCACAAATACTCAATTACTGTTAAGCGTAATTTAAAACATTTGAGGTTTTGGTAAAACATTTTGACTAACAAAAATATACTTACAAAAAGGTTTTTTAGAGAATGTACTCACTTTGTTTATTTAGGTAAAACTAACGCTTCATGGGGTATCTCCTGGTTATTATCTATTAAAATTAACAATGCACATCGTACAACTCGAGACAGTACTCCAATGACTGAGTCAGGCAGAGCCTTGACATGCATTACGGAGTCCTAGATCAATCGGGTGTAACACGAGACAGAACTCCATTGACTGAGTTAGGCAGAGCCTCGACATGCGTTACGGAGCCCTAGATCAATCGTGTAGGGTAACAAATAGGGTTATAATACTTACAACGAGGCAGAGCTTCGCTTTATAGGGGTATTATTTCCCGATAGTTTAGACTATTAGAGATTGAGAGAGAATATAAGAAGTTGAACGAGAATCAAATGAGCTCTCGACTCCTATTTATAGGCTGATCCGCATGCGGCTCGCGGCCCGCATAACCCCCTTCAAAATCTCTCGCGGCCCGCGAGGTTGTAGACTAGGTCTTAGGGTTGATTGGTCAGCGAATATAGCCTTGCCGGGTGTCCCACACGTGGTGGACTTGTGTGGCCAGCAAGTCAACTGGCTCGCGCCGCGCGACAGATCCTGAGCAACGGGTCGCGGCCCGCGAGGGCACCAGGTTTGGGCTTTTATTTGATTTTTATAAATATAAAGGTACTTAGGGTTTGTTTCTTGTATACGGGGTATATAAGGAACGTTTAGGGTCTTATGAGGGTTGTTATAATTTACATTTTGGAGTTTAACTTCAATGTTTGTTTTATCTAAGCGCTAGTATGTCAATGTAGTAGTTGGTTATGTTTGTTTTATAAAAACTTTGGTTATTAAGCAGGTTTTGTCTTCGTAAGGAATTGTCGTTTTGCAAACGGGTCATGGCGAAATTTTCTAAATGAGGATTTGTAAATGTTTTATTAATCCGAATATGTGGATTAATATATTTATGGAATAATAAACTTTGTTAAGTAAGATAAAAAAAATTCTGGGCCTATTTCCGCAAAGTATTTTAATATTTTTTTTATAACAAGACGAGCGTTTCAAGTTTAACTATTCTTTTTATCTTCTAAGAATTCCACTCTAAGGGTGATGGAAATATCACCACCCTATTTTCCTTCACTTTCTTTTACTTACATATAGTCTGGTTTCTTTCGGTCCATATCACTCCAACCCAATCATTTTTTTAATTATCACATTTATTTATTTTTTTATATAAACTAATTTACTAAGATAATTAAATAAACATGAAAATAAAATTTAAAAAAAAAACTTGATAAATAATTAAAATGAAATTAACTTGGCAAAAACTTATTAACAGGTAAAGTAAAAAAATAATAAATAAAAATGAAATTCATTAACCTAGGTATAAAATACTTAAATAAATATAAAAATTATTTATACAAAACATATACTTCAATATCATATTTGTTTAAATCCCCACTAGTATGTTCTTTGATCAAATTAATTTGGAATAATGAATTTTAATAACCTAAATTACTGTCTGTTGGCCGGCAACGGTCTCAACTTTAAAAATTCACTCTGCTAGCTCCATCTTTTCATATATTGGGCTTTCAATGGACCCTGATTAATAGAACCCTGACGTCGTTACTCTCAGTCGCTAGAAAAACGTTTTTGGTCGGAAAAAGCTTCTTAAAGGTCGTTACAAACAGCTTCGGGACGAAAACTTTGAGTTTTCCGACTAAAAAGTTGAGATTTCCGGCCAAAAAGGAGTTTTCTGGTGAAAAAAATAGTTTTTCCGGCGACTTAAATAATTGGGGCTTTTACTAAAAAAAATTTCTAAAAGTCCGTAATAAGGTTATAAAGAGGTTTGGGACGAAAAGATTGAGTTTTCCGGCTAAAAAGGAGTTTTCCAGCCAAAAACTTTTTTCCGGCGACCGAAGATTAACGACGTTAGGGTTCTGTTAGTCAGAGTCTATTGGAGGGCAATATGTTAACAGATGGGACCACTAGTGAGAATTTTTGAAGTTTGGACCGTTGCGGGCCAAAAGGCAATACTTGGAATTATTTAAATCGAGTAAACTACTATTTCGACCCCTATGGTTTAGCCAGTTTAACTATTTTAGCCCAAAAAGAAATCTTTTAACATATCAGACCCCAAGGTTGCATTTTATGTAGGATCGTTGTACGACCTGACTGAGTCGATCAGAAGAGTTTTGTATCCGAATCAAAGGCGGAATCAATGACACGGACGCTCAATTCAATTTAAATGTCTCTTGTATTGATATAATAGTCTTACAGCACCTGGAGACAGTTCGGCAGCACTTCGTTACCGAATCACACAAACTAATTCCGTTTCAAATGACAACCAAGCTCACCTATTTATACTAGATGTAATTCCGTTTGAAATAACCAAAGGAGGTTTCAAGCGGAATTAACAATGTTAATTCCGTTTGAACTGGCCCTTGACACTTTCAAGCGGAATTAGCATAAAACACACTAAACTCAGTTTCTAGCACCCCGAGCTCTGGTTTATCCTATCCTATTACATGACTTGATACAAGACGAAGTCAACAGACATAGTGCACTAACAGACTCCCCCTTGGATGTTGGCAAAGTCTTCAGTGTCGAGTCTTTATCATGACACATCTTCAGTCTTGATCAGTCTTCATGCTCTTTCCAAATTGTCTAACACTGTAAGCATCCATCAATCTTTCTCTGGCTCTATCATTAACAGATTCTTCAGGCTCCCCCTTTCGACAAGCTTACGTGCTTTAGGGATCGACACCTTGCTTTCAGGTTACAAGCTCCCCCTTGCTTTGAGCTCGTCTTCAGACTCCCCCTTAGACTCTGCTGTCGGGATCGTAATCTGGAATCTCATCTGCAATCACTCAGACATTTATAAGTAACAACATTTTGAACTTCAAATATCCAGAAATCGTAATCTGGCTTTATTCAACTTTCTAAAACACTCCTCCTATCAACAATCTTTACAGATTTGGCAGCGATAAGAATCCAATATCAAACACTGACTCTTTAATAACAAATTTTAACAATATAAGAATCCAAATCCCTCACAGTTAATCATCCAAGTCCAAACTAATGACCTTGGAGATATCACAAACTGTTTTTGATTTTTGTATAAAAACTTCAAGTTTCAAATTAATGAACTTGTTTTATTTTCAGAAACACAATCAGCTTACTTAGATTTTGAAACTCAGCACTCAGACATCGGTTGTCGAAAATAAATCAGAATCAAAATCTTTTTTTATTTTTCTGAAACATAAAGCAATAAAGAAATATGTACAAACATATTTACAGACAATATTTTTGTTTGAGTTTGCGTCAGAGGATCATATCAGTTTTTGACAAGTCACAAGTACCGTTGAGCTTATTTACACATTAAGAATTAAACAATTCACTTAGATTGTCGATTTACTGATCCACTTAAATTTTCACACAAATTTCAACTGATTCAGGATACGAATTAGATGTTTTAAGAACTTAAACTCATTCATGTGTCCCACCTCTTGAATATACTCTCGTATCCAGATCCCAATATTCAGTCTTACAGGTGAGTATACCTAGATGATATCTGTAAGGGGTTAAATTGCGAAGGCTGTGAGAGCTCAGGTCAGAACTTCCGTTCAGCAGAGAGATGACGACTTCGACTTTTGGTGTGTTCCCTTTAGAGAATCTTTTCTTCAACAGCACATGATTAGCATTTTTCAATGTTTCATCATTTTTTGTACTGAGGGCGTTTGCTATATTTCAAGCATGCAGAAAGTATTATACGGGGACTAGGCCATTGCTTCCGCAAAATCAGAAGTCCTGGGATAATACCCCAGATATCACTAAGCATAAAGACCTAGTATCTCAGAAAGAGGGGTCCTTCAAATGAGATTTCAGGGGTTACCTATATATCCAAGTAGTGTTCCCCACGAAATAAGTAAGTTTGAATTTAAGTTTATATCCCGAAAAAGTTTACTAAATGTATAAAAACATATCGGCATATCATCAGTGAGACTGTTTAACGCTATTTAATCATTACATTTCTTTAGCATACTGTAACTGTCTACTGATGTACTATCATTTCCTCTTTTTACACAAAAACTCATTTTTTGAATTTTATCATGTTTTTGGCTTTTTCAAATTTTCAAATGTTTTTGGATTTTCTGACAACAATACTCCCCCTAAAATGCAAAATCATAAAAAAAAAATTGATAACCGATACTGATAGCTTTGTCTCGCCATCCATTTTCTGCTTTTCGTGCTCTGATTTTCAGAAAATATAATATATAAAGCAGCAATTACCCCCATGATTTACAACACATTGATATTTTACAGCTTGAAAACCGTTTTTCAATCTTGTGAAATTAATCATGTTTGTTCCGCCGTGAGGGTTTCGGCATATTCAAGTAACATATTTTTGGTTTTTTAATATTTGACAAAATAAAAACATATTTTTGGTTTTTTAAAATTTTTCAATTTTTAGGGTTTTTGAAATATTGTTTATTTATGTACAGAAAACAAACTAACTCCCTGTTTCAACCAAACCAGGGTTCAGCAGCCTCCTCTTCCCCTTGTGCCAGGCTGCTCCGAATTCTATTTTCACAATCTTCAGATTTTTGAGCACCTGCACATTCAGACTACTTAATCACTTGAACAATTTAGCCCAGGTCTGTTGGACCTTAGGCATTTCAACACAATATGTATCATGCAATTTCGGAAAATCTTTGTCATCAAATACTTTTTCAACTTTGACTTCAACTTTTTCATCTTTTACCAAAATCATTTGTTTCTTAACACTCCATGTTTGACCTTTCGGAGTACCTCTTTTGTAAAAATTTGAATCTTTTTGAACATTTTGATTTTGAACAACAACTTTAGGTTTCCAAAACTCATTCGGTTTTGTCATATCAACAGTTGTTTTCCAACATTGTGTTGTTCTTAATCTGGGTGTGTGAGAATTCCAGGTCTGTCTTGAATCAAACCTGTTCTGATTTGATTTCCAATTTTGATTTGAAGCAAACTTGTTTGTAATGTACCTCCAAGTTTGTTTCGAATCAAATCTGGTTGACCTTTATTTCACATCCTCAGATTTCTGTTTCTCAACATTATCAGACTTCTTTTTCGTCTCAACATCAACAGGTTTCAGATTTGGACACTTGCGTGCGAGATGTCCAATTTGATCACACTTAAAACATGTTCTTTTTGAAACATCTTTGACCTGTGGTTGTTGCTTTTTCTTTTGAGCATAGAACTCTTCATTAGACTGACGTCTAAATTGAAGTTCTTTCTCTTCTTCAGAACTTGTCCCGTGAACAAAATTCATTTTTGTCTGAAAATTCGGAGTTTCATTTTTATTTCGACCTTGTTTCTTCTTATAACCCAACCCAGCCTTCATGTTCTTCTTTTTGTAACCAGGTTTGTTATAAAAAGTTTTGTGACGTTTTCCAGCAAACTTTGAAATCTCAGACTTTTCAATCTCAACCATTTTGAAAACTTTATCAACCTTTTCTGAAATCACATTCTGAATTGGGAATACAACATCTAAGAATAATTTGTCCGATCCAATCATGGTATAAACCAATCCTTTTGAATCATCATCCAGATTTTTCTCAGACTTTGTGTTTTTCAGATATCCATCATGAAAATTACCTTCATTTTCATCCTGTGATTCAGATTTACCTGTTTCAACTGACTCTTCTTTCAACACACTTTCAACGACCTTACCTACCACCTCTGAATCACTAGAATCATCAGATTTGGAATAGGTTACGTCAATGTTATCTGGCAATTGATCTACCATGTTGAAAGCTTTTTCGACCTTTTCATCATCATAAAACACAAACTTTTCCGGTGGTGGAACTTGATGAAACTCTGAGCCAATGCCTTTCTTGTTTTGCTCAGACTCACCATCATCCGGTTTTATGTTGAAAATACGTTCAAGCACATATGACGACGCGTGATAACTTTTTAACTTGTTGTTATCCTGTTCTAACTCAACAATTTGACGCTTAAGTTTAGCAACATCCTCAATGTAAGAATTAACAACTTGTTGCTTTATTTCATAGTTTCGCTTATATTCCTTAGTTGTTTCAGAACAGTAATTCAATCTTGATTGAACAAATTTCATTTCACTTTTCACTTTTTCATATGACTCTTTAGTAATGTGATATGCCAATTTTATTGAATCATATTCTTTCTTCATTTCTTGACAAACATTTTCTTTTTGATCACATTCTTCTGTCTTTTTCAAAACATTTTCTTTCAAAACTTCATTTTCTTTTTCTAACTTTTTACATTTTTCCAAAAGTTTTTCCTCGTTATCTTTCAAAACTTTTTCTTTTTCAAACATTTCTTTGTATTTATTTTTAAAAACATTTTCAATCTTTGTGAACTCAAGATCTCTTGTTCTGAACTTTTCGTCTTTTTCAGTACAAGCACTGCATGGTTTCATGCATTTCCTGCACTGTTCAATAGTTTCATTTAAGACTTCAGAATTAGAATTTACCTCAGTGATTGGCACCTTGGTGTTTGCTTCTGTGTGCTTCAACTCTGCTTCACTCTTTTGTTTTTCTTTAACTTCAACTTCAGTATCACCAGCATCAACACCAACATCACCAGCAACCTTCGAATTCTCATCCTTTACTTCAATCAAACTTTCAACCTTCTTCTCAGCTTCTACAACTTGTTGTTCTTCTGTAACAGCTTCTTTCACAACTTCTTCATTCTCAACAACTTTTTCTATCTTCACATCTTCCTCTTTAACTACTTCGACTTGGACTTCCTCAGCTACCTTCTTCAAATCATTCACCATCTCATCAACATTCTTCTTTATTCTTTCTTCATCTCTCTTCCTTAAACACGATGTCATGACATATCTTATTTCCTTTTCATGCCTTTTTGCATATGTGTCATCTTTTAATACATTCCTATAGTATTCGGCAGATCGAGGAATTATGAGAAGAACATCTTCAAAAATTATGTCTTTCTTCTGAACAGCAGGTTCACCTTCTCTGTTGAAATAGCACTCTCTCTTCTTATCCCATCTCTTATTGATGACAGCACTCTCATACTCTTCTTGCATTTCATCCATTCTATTCAAAGCATTGTTTCTTTCTCGATAAGTTTTCTCACTCAGAATCTCTTCTCTGGTTTTCTCTTTGATTATAGTTGTGTCTTTTTCTTCTTTGTTTTCCTCTTTGATTTCAGCAACAAAAACATAATGTTGACTTTTTGATGTTTTTCTACCATGAGCTGTAACTATATTTTCCAAACGATCTTCTTCTGGAAGAATCTGATGATGTCTGTCGTCAGTGACATGCAAAAACCGAAATAAACTAGTAGCTAGAGTAAGTCGGATATCGAACGAGAGGAGGATTGTGGAAAGTGTCGAATGAAAAGTATTAATTAATTACTACTGAATTGGAAAATCGGTGTGATTGATTATAAGAATTATCTAAATTAACGAATAAAAATTAAGAAAAAAATTGAGTTGTAATAAACAATGATGAGAAAAGGTGATCACTCCGGGATTCAGATTCTGTAATTACTAATAACCTAGTTCTGATTTTATTGGATTCTATTAATTGAATAGTAAATCTGTCACATCTACCAATTACCTATGCAGTTCAAAATCTTAATATTAATTTATCAGAGAAATATTAAAACAAAAATTCATAGGAATCATTCAATCAACAAAAGCATAATTGGATTCAAAACATAATTATAACTCTGACTGTCACTCAGGATTTGTCTGTCACACAAATTATATAATCACGCAAATAGTCGGCTGTCACCCGACTACAAATCCAAATCTCAATAAAAACAGAAACTAGAATTAAAAGTGTCTCACAAGAATCATTCACCCGAAGTGTCCACGAGAGATTCAGCCGCTCATCTCGGTTGTATGATCTTCACTGGCTTGATACCCGGTTGAAAAACCCTCTACCGTCGAGATAGAGGTGCACAAAATAACCGGTTAATTGACCGTAACCGGTTAATAACCGATTTAGGAATAACCGGTTCAATAGGTTAATTAACCGTAGGTTAGTAACCGGTTATAAGTGTTTAGTATAATAACCGGTTATTAACCGGTTTTTTTAAACCGGTTTTTTAACCGATAGACTGGTTAACCGAAAAAATAACCGAAAAATTCAAAAAAAAGGCAAAAAAAACCGGTTAATAACCGAAAATAACCGGTTAATTAACCGAACCGGTTAAAGTAATTAACCGGACCAGTTAAAAAAATAACCGGTTAAAGTAATAACCGGTTAAAGCATTAACCGGTTAAAGTCAAAAAGTCAAATTAACCGGTATAACTGGTTAACCGAACCGGTTATTAAAATTAACCGGTTTGTGCCCCTCTACGTCGAGATGATGATTTTATATCGAATAAAATCCAATACCCTATGCGTGCCTCTCTCTTCTCATGGGCCCCCTCAAATGAAAAGTGATGTCTGACCCTTGTATGGTGGCCCAATAATGTCCATAATGTTAAATTGATGTAATGATTGGTGTTGTTGACTACCCTTCTTACGTGGACCCTCTAAAAGTCCAAATATGGCTGCCACAAAACAAATGCATGTGATGTTCTCTCTCTAATGTTACCGTCCAAAAAGAATCCAACAAGCAGCCCCTTAATTCATGTCTCAGCAGCCCACTATAAATTCATAATATGATAATTGCGGCCCGCTATGTATTTAGAGTTTTAAACTCTATTAATTGCTGGCCCAAAAAAAAATATGATGATGATGCCCTCCATTAAGTAGTCACGTGAATGATATAGGCTCATAGGTCAAACTTGATGCAAAAGAAAAGTTATTGTATTGCCATTAATTCATCCAAATATGCCATTGCCTTTTCCGAACTTCATCTCATCACATGTTTCGCATATTTGAGTTATCTCCTGACCTGAACAACTCCCCTTTAACGTGACATCTCTTTAATAATGACCCGTTCTTGTTCCATTCCATCACTAAGCTCTCTAACTTCGTCGTATTACGCGGTTAACCTGTAAAATCACAAACTTGCGTACTCAACATATTCAAAGCGTATAATCAACTAAACGGCCATAAACATGTAATATAAGTATATAACACACTTTAACATTCGGGTTTCACACACTCCATCACATCCCCACACTTAACTTTGCTTGTCCTCAAGCAACCATTACAAGCATTACTCACCTTATTAACAAATCACCATTAAATCCCTTACCGAATTAACAATTTAAGGTCCCAAGTCATACCCGTCCCATAGACTGACACAATCGAGATTTACAATCTGACATATAAATGATACGCATTTAAAACAACTTAAGACTTGCCTAACTAAAACTAACATGCTTATGATACTACACATATGCCACACGCCCCTCACAATGATCACTCCTCTCGGCTTAATCAAGACTAGCGTGTAATGTGCTAGTATATAATTCACTCAAAACCAACTATGTTACCTTGCAATCATAAGCTTGTATAGCAATCATACCTTCACTGTATCAAATAACGTAACACATATCAAAAGGACTTTCAGGTTTTGGGTTAAGGGTAAAGGTAAGGATATATTTTTGGCTTTTTGTATTTATATGGTGAACATAACTAATATACCAAACCATGACAACTTATTCACAATAACTACTAACACATGGGTTATTTTCGACCCATTTATTTAACACGAACATAACAATGATTTTTTCTTCTCTTTTTGGGGCGGGAGGCTCTCTTCTGGCCGCCCTGGTGACAGAAGAAACTTTCCGGGTCTCTTCTGCCACCAGCTGGCTTGCACAAAATCGACTCAGGTGTCGACCTGTACATCCAGAGTCAGCGCTCGAAGATAGCTATGTCCGGTAATCGGAGATCCTTCCACCCCTTGTGGGGGTTTCAGTGTACAGACATAACAGCCATCGCCAGGATCCCGGGCTCCGAGAAGGGGAGGACATCGGTGGATCAAGCGAGCCGCCTTTAAACTCGCTACCTTCTTCAAATCATTCACCATCTCATCAACATTCTTCTTTATTCTTTCTTCATCTCTCTTCCTTAAACACGATGTCATGACATATCTTATTTCCTTTTCATGCCTTTTTGCATATGTGTCATCTTTTAATACATTCCTATAGTATTCGGCAGATCGAGGAATTATGAGAAGAACATCTTCAAAAATTATGTCTTTCTTCTGAACAGCAGGTTCACCTTCTCTGTTGAAATAGCACTCTCTCTTCTTATCCCATCTCTTATTGATGACAGCACTCTCATACTCTTCTTGCATTTCATCCATTCTATTCAAAGCATTGTTTCTTTCTCGATAAGTTTTCTCACTCAGAATCTCTTCTCTGGTTTTCTCTTTGATTATAGTTGTGTCTTTTTCTTCTTTGTTTTCCTCTTTGATTTCAGCAACAAAAACATAATGTTGACTTTTTGATGTTTTTCTACCATGAGCTGTAACTATATTTTCCAAACGATCTTCTTCTGGAAGAATCTGATGATGTCTGTCGTCAGTGACATGCAAAAACCGAAATAAACTAGTAGCTAGAGTAAGTCGGATATCGAACGAGAGGAGGATTGTGGAAAGTGTCGAATGAAAAGTATTAATTAATTACTACTGAATTGGAAAATCGGTGTGATTGATTATAAGAATTATCTAAATTAACGAATAAAAATTAAGAAAAAAATTGAGTTGTAATAAACAATGATGAGAAAAGGTGATCACTCCGGGATTCAGATTCTGTAATTACTAATAACCTAGTTCTGATTTTATTGGATTCTATTAATTGAATAGTAAATCTGTCACATCTACCAATTACCTATGCAGTTCAAAATCTTAATATTAATTTATCAGAGAAATATTAAAACAAAAATTCATAGGAATCATTCAATCAACAAAAGCATAATTGGATTCAAAACATAATTATAACTCTGACTGTCACTCAGGATTTGTCTGTCACACAAATTATATAATCACGCAAATAGTCGGCTGTCACCCGACTACAAATCCAAATCTCAATAAAAACAGAAACTAGAATTAAAAGTGTCTCACAAGAATCATTCACCCGAAGTGTCCACGAGAGATTCAGCCGCTCATCTCGGTTGTATGATCTTCACTGGCTTGATACCCGGTTGAAAAACCCTCTACCGTCGAGATAGAGGTGCACAAAATAACCGGTTAATTGACCGTAACCGGTTAATAACCGATTTAGGAATAACCGGTTCAATAGGTTAATTAACCGTAGGTTAGTAACCGGTTATAAGTGTTTAGTATAATAACCGGTTATTAACCGGTTTTTTTAAACCGGTTTTTTAACCGATAGACTGGTTAACCGAAAAAATAACCGAAAAATTCAAAAAAAAGGCAAAAAAACCGGTTAATAACCGAAAATAACCGGTTAATTAACCGAACCGGTTAAAGTAATTAACCGGACCAGTTAAAAAAATAACCGGTTAAAGTAATAACCGGTTAAAGCATTAACCGGTTAAAGTCAAAAAGTCAAATTAACCGGTATAACTGGTTAACCGAACCGGTTATTAAAATTAACCGGTTTGTGCACCTCTACGTCGAGATGATGATTTTATATCGAATAAAATCCAATACCCTATGCGTGCCTCTCTCTTCTCATGGGCCCCCTCAAATGAAAAGTGATGTCTGACCCTTGTATGGTGGCCCAATAATGTCCATAATGTTAAATTGATGTAATGATTGGTGTTGTTGACTACCCTTCTTACGTGGACCCTCTAAAAGTCCAAATATGGCTGCCACAAAACAAATGCATGTGATGTTCTCTCTCTAATGTTACCGTCCAAAAAGAATCCAACAAGCAGCCCCTTAATTCATGTCTCAGCAGCCCACTATAAATTCATAATATGATAATTGCGGCCCGCTATGTATTTAGAGTTTTAAACTCTATTAATTGCTGGCCCAAAAAAAAATATGATGATGATGCCCTCCATTAAGTAGTCACGTGAATGATATAGGCTCATAGGTCAAACTTGATGCAAAAGAAAAGTTATTGTATTGCCATTAATTCATCCAAATATGCCATTGCCTTTTCCGAACTTCATCTCATCACATGTTTCGCATATTTGAGTTATCTCCTGACCTGAACAACTCCCCTTTAACGTGACATCTCTTTAATAATGACCCGTTCTTGTTCCATTCCATCACTAAGCTCTCTAACTTCGTCGTATTACGCGGTTAACCTGTAAAATCACAAACTTGCGTACTCAACATATTCAAAGCGTATAATCAACTAAACGGCCATAAACATGTAATATAAGTATATAACACACTTTAACATTCGGGTTTCACACACTCCATCACATCCCCACACTTAACTTTGCTTGTCCTCAAGCAACCATTACAAGCATTACTCACCTTATTAACAAATCACCATTAAATCCCTTACCGAATTAACAATTTAAGGTCCCAAGTCATACCCGTCCCATAGACTGACACAATCGAGATTTACAATCTGACATATAAATGATACGCATTTAAAACAACTTAAGACTTGCCTAACTAAAACTAACATGCTTATGATACTACACATATGCCACACGCCCCTCACAATGATCACTCCTCTCGGCTTAATCAAGACTAGCGTGTAATGTGCTAGTATATAATTCACTCAAAACCAACTATGTTACCTTGCAATCATAAGCTTGTATAGCAATCATACCTTCACTGTATCAAATAACGTAACACATATCAAAAGGACTTTCAGGTTTTGGGTTAAGGGTAAAGGTAAGGATATATTTTTGGCTTTTTGTATTTATATGGTGAACATAACTAATATACCAAACCATGACAACTTATTCACAATAACTACTAACACATGGGTTATTTTCGACCCATTTATTTAACACGAACATAACAATGATTTTTTCTTCTCTTTTTTTTCTCATTTTTTTTTTCTTTCTTTTTTTTTTTTTTTTACTTTTTTTTCAACAAATATCTAACACACAATTGTCATTCATGGTTGGTAATCAAACGGGGCAAACAAGGTGTAACAAACGAAAGGTATAAGGCTCAACATGGTTAACTAAGGTAGGTGGATAAACAATCAACATATGAAATAATGAAGGGATCCTAATGCCTTTATCATTTATATGTATACGCTAAAGCACAGTCTCGGCACGTATCAAACCACACAAGTTCTAACACAAAGCAACATATGGCCTACACTCAACAAATGAACATTTATAGCAAATTCAACTATCATTAAGTAGGCTCAAATATCTCACCGAATAAAAGGAATAAGGGTTGCCGACACGTAGCATGTGTAATTCCTAAAGCATGTTACCCCTACTTAGGCATCTCTTCTCAACTATTTTCTAAACTTGTCAGAAATACTCTCATGAAACTTAAAGGGACAACCATGACGAGGGATCTAAGTTAGTTTAATATCAGTAGGAACCCTTTAGCGATTGAAAATGTTGGTTTTCATGAAGTTCAAGCATACTTGAGACAAAAAAAATTTTAAATTTTTCAATTTAGCCCAATTTCAACCCTTTAAGCATTTAAGATCATCAATCTTACCAACCCTCTCTCGAGTTACCGCATCCCCACACTTGGGATACATTGTCCCCAATGTATGGTGCAATTTATACTCTAAACTCGAGAGATACCACTCACAAACCATGAACGGCTAATAACCAACTCGACTCAACACAAGGAAACCACTCCCAACACAAAAATTTCACACCACCAAATACACGAAAACAAATAAAACACAAGAGAGATAAACACATGCACCTGATCAGAAAACAAGTGAGTGTCTGTGGCGGTGTAACTGTTGCGATCTAACCGGAACATACGCCCCTCATGGATTCTTTGAGATCTCACCGGGGATGTTGCCTAACATCCCCACACTTGATTCATTGCATCCGTGAAGATGGAACGTAGAAACCTGTCAAAACACAAACACACCAAAACGAGACCAAAACAAAGTACAAACTCTACATCCTCGGGCTGCCTCCCGAGAGCGCTAATTTTAAAGGTCTTCAGCCAGACCGTACCTGCTATGCGCTACGGTGGTCTCAATGCACACTTACCCACAACATTTCCCATGAATGCACGGAAATTTACATGCCATCTCCATAAATTCGTCAGTATAATTGGCATGTTCAGACTGCACCTGCGGGTTTCGCTAATCCACTTTATGAGATATACCTTGATGTCTTGTTGTTTAACCCTTCTCATCTTTTTCCTCGAACCCTCTTCCCCACACTTATTAATTTGAATGATTGATATGGGGAGAGGTTCGGTACACACATTCATCTCATCAGACTACTCTGCCTCCTTATCCTCACACACCATCTGATCCACCAGTGACTCTTCATCAGATAAAGGATTCATTGGTGTGGTATTATCCTCCACAACCTCCTCCTCCATGTGAGAATAATCTCTAATATCATCAGGTAATGGTGAGAGACGCTCTTCTATTTCTATCTTCATTTTTAACTTCTGACACTTGGAAACTAGATAGCTGATTCGATCTTCATCGGAAAGGTTGGGTGCTGATAAATACTGCTCGAGTTTGGACAAAGTCACTTCCAACATAGCAAGCTTTTTCTCCTCCTCGGTCTGATAAGCATAGACACCCTCTGGCTTAGAATATTCCTCGGGATGATACTGTCGGTATCCCTGATACGGTCTTGAGATGTACACATCCATCATTTTTTTATTCCAATACTCTGGATTTTTCAAATACACCGCGCACACATCATCATAATAAGAAGTATGGTCACGACCGCAACAGAAACATCGTCCATCCGTCCTTGGCTCATAATAAACATCCTCGTCCCGATCCCATCCGTCAGAGTAATAACCATCCTCCACCGTTGTATCAGAATCATAGAAATATGGTGGAGGGGAAGGATTATCATAGCAAGGCATCAGTGGTTCTTCCCATTTCGCTTTTTCCCGTCTAAATCGGGCCTCGTGGCAACCGATACACGGGTGAAGTGGTTCCCCGCACAAAATGCATGTAGAAGAGCCGCAAAATATAGTAAGATCTGTCATCCTGCACAAACACAGCTCAACAACCCACGTAAATCATGAACAAAAAAAAAAACTGTCACTATTTTTGGATTTTTTTTATTTCTACTAAAAACTTAACACTAAACACTTTGCGCACGCCTCCCCGGCAATGGCGCCATTTTGATGTCTGTCGTTAGTGACATGCAAAAACCGAAATAAACTAGTAGCTAGAGTAAGTCGGATATCGAACGAGAGGAGGATTGTGGAAAGTGTCGAATGAAAAGTATTAATTAATTACTACTGAATTGGAAAATCGGTGTGATTGATTATAAGAATTATCTAAATTAACGAATAAAAATTAAGAAAAAAATTGAGTTGTAATAAACAATGATGAGAAAAGGTGATCACTCCGGGATTCAGATTCTGTAATTACTAATAACCTAGTTCTGATTTTATTGGATTCTATTAATTGAATAGTAAATCTGTCACATCTACCAATTACCTATGCAGTTCAAAATCTTAATATTAATTGATCAGAGAAATATTAAAACAAAAATTCATAGGAATCATTCAATCAACAAAAGCATAATTGGATTCAAAACATAATTATAACTCTGACTGTCACTCAGGATTTGTCTGTCACACAAATTATATAATCACGCAAATAGTCGGCTGTCACCCGACTACAAATCCAAATCTCAATAAAAACAGAAACTAGAATTAAAAGTGTCTCACAAGAATCATTCACCCGAGGTGTCCACGAGAGATTTAGCCGCTCATCTCGGTTATATGATCTTCACTGGCTTGATACCCGGTTGAAAAACCCTCTGCCGTCGAGATGATGATTTTATATCGAATAAAATCCAATACCCTATGCGTGCCTCTCTCTTCTCATGGGCCCCCTCAAATGAAAAGTGATGTCTGACCCTTGTATGGCGGCCCAATAATGTCCATAATGTTAAATTGATGTGATGATTGGTGTTGTTGACTACCCTTCTTACGTGGACCCTCTAAAAGTCCAAATATGGCTGCTACAAAACAAATGCATGTGATGTTCTCTCTCTAATGTTACCGTCCAAAAAGAATCCAACAAGCAGCCCCTTAATTCATGTCTCAGCAGCCCACTATAAATTCATAATATGATAATTGTGGCCCGCTATGTATTTAGAGTTTTAAACTCTATTAATTGCTGGCCCAAAAAAAAATATGATGATGATGCCCTCCATTAAGTAGTCACGTGAATGATATAGGCTCATAGGTCAAACTTGATGCAAAAGAAAAGTTATTGTATTGCCATTAATTCATCCAAATATGCCATTGCCTTTTCCGAACATCACCGTAAGCTACTGACTAAAACCGTAGGCTACGGTTCTCATCTTCTGTCCACTTGTGCTTTTTTCAGCCGTAGACTACGCATCAAATACCATAACTTACGTTCCTTACATGCTCACTTCTTGTTTACTTAATTTCAACCTTTCAGCAAATAACAAACAACCCGCTGAACTTCATCTCATCACATGTTTCGCATATTTGAGTTATCTCCTGACCTGAACGACTCCCGTTTAACGTGACATCTCTTTAATAATGGCCCGTTCTTGTTCCATTCCATCACTAAGCTCTCTAACTTCGCCGTATTACGCGGTTAACCTGTAAAATCACAAACTTGCGTACTCAACATATTCAAAGCGTATAATCAACTAAACGGCCATAAACATGTAATATAAGTATATAACACACTTTAACATCCGGGTTTCACACACTCCATCATCTAACTCCAATCAAATCCTTCATCATGATGAATTACAGCACAAGCTCTTGACTTTTCTCTGGGTTTATCTTCAATCATTTTTGGCTCTTCTTTGCTTCGGTGGTAAATCGTCTTTCGATAATAATCATCATTGAAAGGTTTCTCTGTTTCAGCAACTTCAGAATTTCTACATTCTCTTTTGAAATGACCTTTTTGTTTACATCTGAAGCAAGTCACTTTGGATTTGTCAAATCTAAGCTTTGTTGACGGACCACCTAATGATTGTTTTCTAGTAATCTCCATATATCTTTGAGCTCTGCGGATACAGCTTGCCAAACACCATTGAATATCTATAAGTTCCATTTCTTCCGGATCGATCTGGTCGTAGTCTTCTTTGGTCAACTTTGAGTTACCAATTCTACCTGCAACTAGACCTTCATACGATTCCAGAACAGATGCAAGAAAACTCATTTGCTGTTTAGCAGCATTGATGCTCATTACAGGAGAATTTTTCAACTTGAGAGCAATGTTGCACAGTATCTCATCTGATTCTTCAGAACTAGCTTTTGACGAATATGAATGATAACCCGGATCGTAACTTGATAAACTTTTCTGAGGTTCTTTTGTCCTCTCACCACTGAATGCTGTCTTTGGTGAACTATCAGCTTTCACCGAAGGTAAATTACCTTTGTAATACAAACCAACATTTTGTTGATGTGAAGAACTACTCATCTTGCTTTGTTTCTGCAATTCAAGCTCATGAGTTTCAATATTTTCAATTAATGCATCAAGAGAAATTGTTTCATACAAAACATCATTTTTCAAAATGAACACAAACGTTTGCCACTGATCAGCTCGTGGTAACGCTTCTATGATTTTGTCTATTATTTCTTCTCTTGTTTTTTCAATCTTAAATCTTTCCAGTTCGATTTTTAGATGACAAAAATGTTCAATCATGTGTCTAACTGATTCACCGTTAAGACTATCAAACAAATCAAATTCTTTCTTTAATAAAGCAATTTTGTTTTTCCTGATTTGTTTACCCCCCTCTGCCTTAACCCGTAAAGCTTCCGAAATAGATTTTAAAGATCCATCATGTTGTAACAAAGTAAACATGTCATTTTTGATAGATGATTGAATTAAGGCAATCATTCTTTGTTCAGCTGCAAATTCGGATTTGTCTTCTTTGGATAATTTCTTGAGTGGAAGATCTTCTCCTTTATCATCTCTTGGTATTTCATATCCAAACTCCATACAGAACCAGCTCTCGTGTGCATAGGCTTTTGCCCAGTTGATGAAACGCTCTTTCCACCATGTATAATCTTCAATACTTTCAAGAGTTGGTGGCTTCGAGTGTATTTCGTAGAAGTTATCATGCTTAATGTTCTCATTGATTGCTTTTGTAATGGTTTTTGGTGTGACAGTTGATATTTCAGAAGATTCGGATGAAAACGCGTTGTAAAACGTATTGTAGAATTCTTCAGCCATGATGAAATTCTTGAATTTCCTGGAGACACAAACAATCAAACAAAACACAATCAGTTTAAACAATATCAAACAACTTGAAATAAACTAACACTCGGTTGACGTGAAATGATCTTGACGCGAAATTTCCACTTTCAAACGAAATTGTAATCTTCAAACGGAATCAGGTTTCAAACAGAATTACTTTGGTCCGGAATACTCTTTTCAAACGAGATTACACTTTCAAACGGAATATGTTTTCAACCGAAATCACTTCAAGCGAAATCAGGACTTTCAAACGGAATCACTTGTTTCAAGCGAAATCTTCAAACGGAATTACTCTTTGAAGCGGAATTAACTGATTCCGTGTGAACCTTTCAAATGGAATTAACCTTTTCAAGGGGAATTAACTGGAATTCAAACGAAATTAGTAATTTCGTGTGAACTTGTCTCAACTTTTCAAGCGGAATTAAACTGCTCGTTCAAACGGAATAACAATTTTGGTCCATTTTTGTCACTTTTAAGCCGAATTTTGGTCTGATTCTCTCAAGGCTTTGTTAAAACACTGTTTCGCATGTAATGTGTGAAATTCAGTCCATTTTGACCATGAAATCTTGTCAATATTGAAAAAGAAGATGTAGAAGTCAGAAAACTGATGATATCAAGCTAAACTCTTCCTCCTGAGCTCTGATACCACTTGTAGGATCGTTGTACGACCTGAATGAGTCGATCAGAAGAGTTTTGTATCCGAATCAAAGGCGGAATCAATGACACGGACGCTCAATTCAATTTAAATGTCTCTTGTATTGATATAATAGTCTTACAGCACCTGGAGACAGTTCAGCAGCACTTCGTTACCGAATCACACAAACTAATTTCGTTTCAAATGACAACCAAGCTCACCTATTTATACTAGATGTAATTCCGTTTGAAATGACCAAAGGAGGTTTCAAGCGGAATTAACAATGTTAATTCCGTTTGAACTGGCCCTTGACACTTTCAAGCGGAATTAGCATAAAACACACTAAACTCAGTTTCTAGCACCCGAGCTCTGGTTTATCCTATCCTATTACATGACTCGATACAAGACGAAGTCAACAGACATAGTGCACTAACAGACTAATTCCGTTTCAAATGACAACCAAGCTCACCTATTTATACTAGATGTAATTCCGTTTGAAATGACCAAAGGAGGTTTCAAGCGGAATTAACAATGTTAATTCCGTTTGAACTGGCCCTTGACACTTTCAAGCGGAATTAGCATAAAACACACTAAACTCAGTTTCTAGCACCCGAGCTCTGGTTTATCCTATCCTATTACATGACTCGATACAAGACGAAGTCAACAGACATAGTGCACTAACATTTTATAATGGTTTTGGCCCCTAACACTAACTTTGTTACTTTTTATGCAGTTAAGTGTAAGGGTAATTAGCTAATTATATACCTTAGGGGTTGTCTTTGATAATTACAAAGTTCTTTTAATATTTAAGAGATTATTAATGCAATTACTCAAGTTTTTTTAATTATTTCGTTATTTTAATGATTATTATTTAACAAAATGTGCTTTATATATACAAATAAATATGTATTTTCATTAAGCTTTTGTTTTTTATAAACGTCGTTTTAAAATCATTTTTTACCTTTTTTTAAATCGTCTATCATTTTTAAAATTATTCATTTTAAACCATTTGTTTATTAAAATCCTTCTTTTTAAAGTTGTTTGTCTTTTAAAGTTTTTTTAAGCGATTCATTTTATATCGTTCGTTTTAAAATCTTCTTTAACTCTTTTTAAATAATTGTTTATTATAAGTCATTAACTTTTAAAATCATTTCTTTTTAAACCGTTCATTTTCGAACCGTTTTTGAAACTGTTCATTTTTAAACTTTGTATTCAGTTTACTTATAGCCGTTAAGAAAAAAGAACTTTAGAAAATGAACGATTTCAAAAACCGAATGAATTTAAAAACAATCGATTTTAAACGAACGAGTGGTTTAAAAATGATGTTTATAAAAAAAAGCAAAACCTTAAAAAATAAGTTAACAAGTGTAAGGAACTAAAAACACATGAATTTAATAAAGGAAAGGTTAAAAAAATAATGATTTGAATAAACAAACGGTCCAAAGAAATGAAAGATTTGAAAAATGAAAAAACCATTCTAAAAAATGTTTGAAAAAAGAACGATCTTGCGCAAACTTTTTATTAGAATGTTTCTTTTTTTTCAAATATTACATTTCTTTTGTTTTTTATGCACTTCGTTTTGTAAAATTTAAAAAATGAGTGACTAAAAAAAGTGAGTAGTTTAGAAATGTTTATAAGTAAATGATATTAAAAAGAATGGTATAAAATAAAGTGTTTAAAAAAACTTTTAAAGATAAACGACTTTAAAAAGAACGATTTTAAATAATAAATGGTTTAAACGAAACAATTTTAAAAACGCTAGATGGTTTAAACAAAATGTAAAATAACAAATTATTTTGTAAACGAATTTTTTAAAAATAAACGGTTAATGAAAATACATATTTATTTGTATATTTAAAACGTATTTTGTTATATAATAATCGTGAAAATAACAAAATAATAAAAAAAACTTGAATAATTGCATTAATAATCTCTTAAATATTAAAAGAACTTTGTAATTATAAAAAAAACAGTCCCTAAGGTATATAATGACCTAATTACCCTTATATTTAACTGCAAAAAGTAACAAAGTTAGTGTTAGGGGCCAAAACCGTGATAAAATGTAACCTCAAGGTCTGATATGTTAAAAGATTTCTTTTTAGGTTGAACTGATTAAACTCCACAGGGACCAAAACAGTAATTTACACTATTAAAATCTATTTTTCCAATTAATTTTAACTGCATCACATGCATCGTTTGATTTTTTTTTCATATTAATATAATGTTAGGATCTGAGTTTTTTATGATTGTGTTTGTTTGTCATAATTGAACAAATGAATAAAATAAGATGAGATTAGATGCAGCGGAAATGGAAACAAACTTTGTAAACACAATCAAAGGGAAAATAGTTTTTCGTAAACATCAAGTTTCTTATTAGTCGAAAGATTACAATCAAAAGATTACTTGTATGCTTACATACTAAAACTCCCCCTCAGCATGAGCTCAATGGTTGATCGTACAAGATGATTGGGTTGAAGGAGAAAACTCCTTAAATAGAACAGTACAAACTGTTCTATTTATAGTACAGATCAAACCACTGAAGCATCTTAGCTGACATCACCATGAAAGTGACACATAACAACCTAACAACCTACAAGGACTGTTACATACAAATACTGATGACTAAACAACTGATAATAAGTAAATGACAAAACAAAGGTAAACTACTGCTTCACTTTCCACTGTTGTAGTCTAAGCACTGATGTTGAACATCAGTGCTTTCTTCAAAGGTGATCAGTCCTTGAATGAGCAGCACTTTGGTCTTCAGCAGTACTTAGGAGACATCAGTAGATAGAGCTTCAGTACTTTAGCAGCATCAGTCCTTAAGAGCAACAGTTGTTGTAAGAGAAGTACTTTAGTGCATCAGATGTTATAGCCACTGTCAAGGGGAAAGCTTTAGTGCAAACAGCTGCTTATTTTGGATCCACTGTTCTGAACCAGTTTTGGCTTTTATCATCTGTTCCTCTAGTATGGTTTAATCCCAACAATCTCCCCCTGGAACAAATGATGCCAAAACCCTTCATTATTCTTTGGATCTTTATTGCCTCATCAGGAGTTCTCTAACTTGACCTTTGAACTTTAGTTCAAAGTTCATTGAGTCCTCATCATTTTCATCCCTGCACAGTGGAAGTTCAAGGAGATCCTGCAGATCTTTAACACCCAGGCCAAGTGCTTGTTCCCTTGATATGTACTTCACTTCACCACTGGACTTGAGCAGAGTCAATACGTGGGTCTTTTGATCAGACATCCACTTTAGTATTTTTGAGCCCAGTGGGTTTCTTAGGAGAGTCTTTATTTTAGATGAGTTTGGGGATGGAGGCCTGTTTATCACATTTATGGCTATACCTCGAAGAATTGTTGAGATTTCATTTTCTATTGCCATTGTTTTGATAGCTTCTTTGAAATACACAGCTTCTTGTTCCTTTTCTTCTGCATCAGTCAGCTTTTGCCTCTTTCTTTGGTTTATCACAATGGCAGAGGTTTCAGTGGATGTGAACAGTGGTTCAGAAGTGTAAGCTTGCTTCTTTGATTGTTCAATGGCTTTGTAATCAGGCTTCTTTGGAAGGCTAGGATCTGTTTCTCTCCTTTTTCTGAGTCTTTCATAAGCCTCATCTGTGTACTGTTTTGTCCATTTTGCTATAGCTTTGGCAGTTCCAACCTTTGCATCAACCAACTCCTGTTTCTTCCTTTTATGCTCCAAAATAAAATCATCAATTTTCTTTTTTGTATTTGCTCCAATTTGGTGCTGACCTTTTCATGCCTGGATCTCTTTTTATTCTTTCAATTCTATTTAGTTCTGCTTTGAGAGCAACCAGAGGCCATTCTTGGAACTATTCAGCAGTGGCAGGGTAGAATTTCTCACTCATAATTAGCTTGATGAGGTCTTCTTTTAGATCTTCTTGCAAACCAGCTTCTGGAGGCAAATTAGACATTTCTTTGCTCAGGTCTCTTGCATAGTCTTTTAATTGTTTGACCTTGGTGAGCAAAAACTGTGTATAGCTTGAAATTTCATTGTCACTTTTCCATTTGCATTCAAGTCTGGCTCTAGTATCAGCTTGCCTAGCTTTGAGTTTTAAGTACTCATTCATGTTGGCTGGATCTCTATAACTAATTAGAGAAGGGAATTTCCTTTTTGAAGGATCATCTACTAAGTAGAACTGCCTCATTTCGTTTTTGACTGCTTGTAGTTCTAGTGGATAACTGGCAGCTACTGGTACAACATCAGCAGGATCATAACCTTGGAGTTCTAGTGGATCTTTAATTGGATTGACCAATTTTGGAGGAATGAAATGTTGAGGCTTAATGACATTATAAGGAGCGGATGAAATGGGATCAGGTGCTGGTATATCATCATCATGCACTTGGAATTTCCTTTTTCTGGTATACACCTTTTTAGGGGAAGGTGTTTTTGTTTCAGTCTTTGGTGCAAAAGGAACAATGGCTTGTAAAGAGACATTTGAGGTGATAGGTGATTGACTAACAGTTGTTGAAACAACTGGTGTTTCAACCACTGTTGTCATTACAACAGTACATGTATCCACTGTTGTCTTCTGCTTTTCAACAGGTGGTTTTTGTGATGGCGGTTTTGTTTGTATTGTGACAGTGGTTGTAGTGAGGATTTGAGTGGTAGATGGTTGACTAACAGTTGTTGAAACAACTGGTGTTTCAACCACTGTTGTCATTACAACAGATGATGTATCACCTGATGTCTTCTGCTTTTTAGCAGGTGGTGTTGGTGGTGATGAGGATGTTTTTGGTGGGACAGTGGTTGAAGTGGGAGCATTGGTTGTAGTGTGTGTTGAAGTGGTGGTTGTTGGGTTAACAACTGCTGAAACCCTTGAAGTACCAACAGTTGTTGATACAACAGGTGTTACAACAGCTATTGGTTTGGAGGTTTGATGTGTGGAGCTTTTAGGAGTTTGGGGAGCATGTTTTGTGGGTCTGGAAGGTATGGATTTGGGTTGCCTCACTTTTCCTGTGGGCTGTTTTCTTTTAGGCTGAGGATTTTCTTCATCTCGTGGCTCAGAAACACCCTGTACTTCCAACTCCATAAAGACTTTCTTCTCCTGCTCAAACTTTGATTTTCCTTTTGCCTCCAAGTCCTTTTTCACTCTTGCTTTTGCATCAGCAATAGCATTTAAGGTTACATCAACCTTTTTGAATCCATCTGGCTTAGGGATGTCTGCAAGCATACTAGACTTGTCTGGTGCAATATACAACCCATCTGCATATCCCTTTTTCTTCAACTGCCTCATTTTCTCCCCTTTTTGGCATCATTGGGTGGAGGATTATCAACAAATATTATTGTGGGAGGAGCAGTGCCAGTGGTGTTCAGCAGATGGGCCTTGATTGCCTTGATGTCTGCTTGTGTATCTTTAAACCTTGCTTCCATTAGATTTCTGATCTTTTGAACTTGTATCTCATGTTGCTGATTAGCAAATTGTCTTTGTTGGATGAGCATAGGTTGAAACAAACTCCACAGCTCATTTGGAGTAGGAGCAGATGATGGAGCAGCTGTTGGAGTTGGTGCTGCAGTGGATGGTACCTTTTGTGCTTTCAACAACTGTTGCAACATATCTTTGATTTCTGCAACAGATGTATCAAGTTTGTCAACTCTATCCGTCAATTCTCGGTACATTAAACCATCACCCAACTTAATGGGATCATCTGATTTCCCACTAGCGGTGGTTGTATCAGTGGTTGACTTAGGGAAAGTATCCCAGAAATCATCCACGGATGCCCCTTTGTCTTGGTACTAGGGACTTCTTCCTTCTGTAGGGGTGATCAATTTTAGTGAACCAGTAAATACTGGAAGCACCCTGGTCCCCAATGAAGAAATTGCCTTCAAGGGAGTCTGACTGATGAAACTACTGCCCAAGTGTAAACCAGTGGGTTCAACACTTGTAGTAGCTGCTCCACTTGAAATACTGACAGGAAGTACTTGTACTTCCTGTAGTGTAACCTCCTCAGCTATTGGTGGGTTAACAGAGATTGAAACACCAGACTCAGTCACTTTCTGTGGCATAATCTCATGAACAGGTGTTTGAGATGAACTGATTTTTGTCTGGGCTAAATCAACTGCATCCAATACAGGTAACATGATTGGTGGAATTTGTGAAGTGAGGATTGGGGTAGAAAGCAGATTAACCCTGGGATCTGGGCTATTGAACATAGATTCAAGTGAATCAAATGTTTCATATTATGGTGTCCCAGTTGTTACAACCTGTTCTTTTTTAGAAGAAGCAGGAGGAGTTTGAGGCTCTGGTTGAGATCTTTCTTCCATCTGCTGTGAGGAAGTAGCAGCAGTGGTTTCTGGTGACTTTTGTGTTGTCACTGGCAGTTGCTCTGGGATCTCATCTTCCAGAGTTGGCTTTTTTGTAGGTTTGGGGGCTTTTGTGTTTTCTTTTGTTTTGGTCTTTTGGTGGATTTAGGTGTGGGTTTCACAGCAGTTGTTTTGTTGTTGTGATCACCTTGAGCAGTGGGCTCAGCAGCAGGTGCCTGAGGAGCAGTGATAGCTGCTAAAGTCTGCTCAGGAGCCTCTGCTTTTGTTTTGGAAACTTTTGATAGCCTTGTAAATGTTTCAGGTGTTAGGCTATTTATTTGAAAAGGTTCACCCTGGATAAGCACATAAGCATTATCCTTTGAAAATTTCTTTTGAAAATAAAAGCTTAAGAACCTTGGAAACAGTAAAAATGATTTTTTATCAACATTTTTTACCAAATCATTGAAGATTTCCTGGGAGTAGTTAAAATTTTCTTTATTCAAAATAGCATAACCCAGGTATTGAATCTTCAATGAAATTTCATTGAAAGCAGTGGTCTTATTTGAAACACACATCAAGAGGGTATGGAATAAAAATCTTGTTGCAGGAGGAAAACTGCCCTTTTGTAAAGTTTCTTTTTTCATTTCCTCAGCATACCCCCTCTCAATAAAATATGTTTGATACTCGATTTTAGGGAAAGAAGTTTTACCTTGAAGATCATCGAGTTCAAATACCTCCGAAATGGATTGAGGTGTTATTGTGACAGAAATACCCTTTATTGAAGAAGTAATGGCTATTGGTGTTTTATCAATAGAATCAAGCTTAGCATTTTTCCAAAACTCTTGCTGGGTTTTCTTGTAAACTGGAGCATCATAGGTCAACAAAGTTTTATACTTTGACGATGAAAGAGCGTCAATGACGGAGTTGAAAGTATCAGTATGGCTTGGTTTTGTCAATAGACCCAAGTAAGTGTGAGGAGCTTTGAATGGAAGATCTGTGGCCATTTGAGTGAATTTGTGAGAGGATGAAGATGGTGATTGGAGTATGTGTGTGAGAGGAAGAAGAAGATGAGTGATTTGAGAGAAATGGATGGTAACTGCTTTGAGAAAGGAATTTTGAATTCGATTCGACAGTGAAAACCCTGTTTGGGGTTTTGATCAGGGTTTTATAAAGGGAAAAAGTGAATGCTGACGTGGCAGCGGTTACAAAAGATCTGACCACTATGTACTGACCACGTGTCAACCACTGATGATGAATGGAAGACAGTTGGTAGGAAACCACTGATGAAACAATATCAGTGGTTGCAATGGTACAAATGAGAACAGTGGCTGATTTTCAACTATCAGTGGATAGCCCATCAGTGGATTAAAACACTGATGTTTGATCAACAGTGATTAATAAGGAAAGGAAAGAACAGATGTTGACCTTCAGCAGTGGTCAGCATATAACAGAACAGAAGTTTGAACCAAAAACAGTGGTTATGGACAGACTTTTAAGGTTTATAAAAAATTTTCATTTTAACTATTTTAAGGATGGATTTTTGATTTCCTGAAAACATTTTGATGCTTATAAATCATGTTCAAACAGGTTTTGCTTGTTTATCCATGTGAAGCATATCAGTCCTAGGGATCAACTTTTCAAGAGTAAATATGTCTAATGTTTAGGTTAGCACATCTACCAGTTGACCCTTAGTTAGAATATGAGATAGGGAAATCAAACCTTTTTCATAGCAAACCTTCACATAGTGATGTCTGATTGTGAATGATGGTGAAACAATGAAATATTGAATCTTTGATGATATATTTAAGCTACTTGACAACCCTGCATAAAAGAAGCCTTTTGAGCAACTATACCAAAATTCAATAACACACTTTGAAGTTATAGTCAGTTGCACTTTTCAGCAACAGCAGCAGCATCATAATATTCTTCAATCAGTGGTTGTGGAAACATCTGCTGCATGTGCACAGTCAAAACACTAAGCCTATTACCTAGGAATTGATATCTCCTGATGTAATCTCTTCACACTCTTGGTGTTTGTATTTGTTTGAGTATGATAAATCTTGACACCCATGCTTCTAGCATATGCATTGTTCTTTGAGGACCCACTTTTTGCCAAATAGATTCTCATCCTTTGGTTGTGGCACAAGTTTTTCAACCTTGTTGTCACTGAACTGCTGAAGCCCCTCTTACATGATGTCTACCCAACTTTCTGTCTTTTTAGTACCCCAAGGTGCATGACTTGTTGATGGGATGGTAGAAAGCCAGTAAGAAGCAAATGTTTTAGGATAATCTTTTTGAAAGAATCCCTTTTCATAGATGTTGTCAAGAGTTTGGTGAAATGGATGAGTTTGTAAAGGATTGATGTTTTGAAAGGTGAAACTGCAGATGTGAATCATCTGAGCTAACATCTGTTGGTGACTTTAATATCCAACATCTGTTTGGAATGAAGGTGAAAGGATTTTAAAGATGGGTTTGGCACACTGATGATCTTTATCCATTTTTGATGAATTTTTATCAACACTGAAAGGATTTTAAATGATTTAGAAGGCTATTTTGGTCAAACACTGTTTATACATCAGTGGATGAGCTTTAACAGCCGTTTTGTACAACTGCTGCTCTGATGAAGGAAATGATTTTGACTTGTGAATTCACAATATCATATCTAGCATCTGTTGATGATGATTGTGAGTTACCTGCAGAACCAAATACTTAACAAACACGCATTAAATGTAAGTTTATCAGAATTAATCATAATAGTAGGGTTAACAGGGATTTTAAAGCAAAGAATTCACAGGTTTTTATGTTCAAGGTTTTATCACATATCTATTTCATGTTTTAAACATTCTATAGATTTTGACAGTGATTGAGTATCCCAGATAATTATCACATTTTTCTTTGACCACACATTTTGTGTTTTAATCTTTTAAGAATTTTTAGAGTAAAACATATGCAGTCAAATATTTGAAGCTTGTCAACAATCATCTTTTTTTACAGATTTAGACATAAGTTTATGAATGAAATGATCTAAACCCTTAACACTAAACCCTTTTCACCCATTATCAAAGAATATATAACCCTAGGTAAAAGCAAAAAGGGTTTTACATCCTGACAGGAATTTGGATTTTTACCATAAAAAACAAGTAAAAATGCAAAATATATCATTCTTTAAGAAAAATGAAGAATAACATATCCTGTTTTATTAAGGAAATCTTTACAAGAAAATAAGTAAAAATTTCTTGAAAATAGCATCAATTGGATCTGGTGCATTTTTAAAAGTCGCTGTAACTTTTAATTAGGTCAGAATCACTTCATTTTTAACTTTAGGAGGATGCTTCAGTGGTTTGAAATAAATTTCATAACCACTGTTTGATACCATTACCTTGTTAAATGATTGTGACAGTGAGGTAACCTGCTCACAATGGTTTTGAAAGTTCTTTCTGAGCCTTATTACCATGTGAAGGATTTCTGAAAATTTGGCCTAATCCTCTTTATTAATAATCAAACTGTTGATACTTTTGTTACCTGAACTCCCTGATACAGTGATTGTACAGGGTTGATGAATGACAAATGTTTGACCAAGAATGTATGTTTATTTTTGGTTTTTCCTTTTTACCCTTTCCATAGAGAAGTTCTGAAACTTCCACTGGAAGGTTTTTAAGGAAGGAAAAATCATTTTCAGCAATGTTTTGATAGATTTGGACATTTTTGCACGTGCTTATGTCAAATTTCACATTACTCATGATCTGGTGTTCACAACATCAAACATATAACCTTTGTAGGATTTCACCCTTTTTCTCACAAGAGATTTAGGTTAATTTTCACTCTCTTTCCAACTCTGATATTTTACTATCATAGTGTTGAGTTGATCCATGGTTATATCTAATGTAAATTTTTGAAACAACTGAATTTTCATTTTAATTTTAAACAATTTTGTTTTTAACTTTTGAATGTTTTCCAAAATTGTTGTTCACATATAAGATTTTGTTCCTAAGGTTTTGTTCATCTCTCATATGTTACCAAGAGCATAAAAGCTAATTTTCAGAACATACGTCTTTTCTTGGCATGAGATAAACCCTAAGCAGCAATCAATCATGGAACCAATCATATTACACATAGATTTATATCAAATTATCAGTGTTTTGTGAATTCTATGTGATATACAACATCTTGGTTGTTTTACAAAAGTTTTTCGAATAATCAACTTCGAATGTGATTATCCTTTACTTTTGTTTTTCAACAAATACGATCAACCTTAGTATCAATAAATATTGAGTTGAACTGTTATGTCAAGTTGATTGTTAGATCGAATTTGACTGTTCAAGCTCTGATACCAATTGTTAGGATCTGAGTTTCTTATGATTGTGTTTGTTTGTCATAATTGAACAAATTAATAAAATAAGATGATATTAGATGCAGCGGAAATGGAAACAAACTTTGTAAACACAATCAAAGGGAAAATAGTTTTTCGTAAACATCAAGTTTCTTATTAGTCGAAAGATTACAATCAAAAGATTACTTGCATGCTTACATACTAAAACTCCCCCTCAGCATGAGCTCAATGGTTGATCGTACAAGATGATTGGGTTGAAGGAGAAAACTCCTTAAATAGAACAGTACAGACTGTTCTATTTATAGTACATATCAAACCACTGAAGCATATTAGCTGACGTCACCATTAAAGTGACACATAACAACCTAACAACCTACAAGGACTGTTACATACAAACACTGATGACTAAACAACTGATAATAAGTAAATGACAAAACAAAGGTAAACTACTGCTTCACTTTCCACTGTTGTAGTCTAAGCACTGATGTTGAACATCAGTGCTTTCTTCAAAGGTGATCAGTCCTTGAATGAGCAGCACTTTGGTCTTCAGCAGTACTTAGGAGACATCAGTAGATAGAGCTTCAGTACTTTAGCAGCATCAGTACTTAAGAGCAACAGTTGTTGTAAGAGCAGTACTTTAGTGCATCAGATGTTATAGCCACTGTCAAGGGGAAAGCTTTAGTGCAAACAGCTGCTTATTTTGGATCCACTGTTTTGAACCAGTTTTGGCTTTTATCATCTGTTCCTCTGGTAGGGTTCAATCCCAACATATAACTTTCGGGTAATAAATTTAGTATTTTCAGTTATAGTGCTCTTTTGGCTTTGAGTTAATTATATAGTTAGTCTATGTGGTTTGCATAAAATAATATATTTAGGTACTAATAATTTAAAATCACCTTCTAGGATATTAACTTTTCATTTTGTAACGTTTGGAGGTATTAACTTCTACGGTATTAACATAGTTAGTCCTTGTGGTTTGCACAAAATAACATACTTAGATACTAATAGTTTAACAAGCAATTAACGTTAATACCTCCAAATGTTATAAAATGAAAAGTTAATACCCTAGAAGGTTATTTTAAACTATTAATACCTAAATATGTTATTTTGTGCAAATCACAGGCACTAACTATGTAATTAACTCTTTGGCTTTTGTAGCAAAGATCGGTTATGCAAAAGCCAACTTAAACGATTCACAAATTATGAAATCTGATGTGCTCTCATGTTATATTAATGTAAATTAAATTTTTAAGCTTGTAATGTTCACATGTTATAACCTAGTTATATTGTGTGTGTATATATATAACAAATAATGGTTATTCCAATCAGTGACGAAGCTTAAATAAAAGTTTCGGGGAGGCGGAAAGTCATGGGACCTAATTTATATATTATATAAATATTTAGGCAAAATAATTGGGGGCGATCCTTTATAATTTTAAAATTTTTGGACGAAAAATGGAATTTTTTTATATTTTTAACCGAAACATTGGAGAGGGACGGATGCACTCCCGAGTATCAACTAAGCTACACACCTAATTCCAAGTGAAACTCGACTGGAATTTAGTTTTCTATTCGGATAAAAGAAACACCCTTCAAATAAGAAGAACATTTTCATAATCTTATTGCAATCTGTTTTGCTTATTTTTTTTTTTTTAACGGCCAACAAACTCAATCCCGAGCACTCTCGGGGAACCCACTGGACAAACGGAGTACTTCAAGAGTAACCCGAGTCCACCACCAATTCCGGGGAAAACCCGGTAAACCACCCGCCCGTAGGCATGACGGTGAAATTACTGGTAAAACCCGTTTGGCTCAAGGATCCAACCCAGGTTTCCCTGGGTCTCCTATCATTGCCCACCAGTGCGTCACTCTGAATGTTAGTATATTATTTATATTTAAAAAAACTATAAATAAATACTAATGTTGTGAATAACTAGTTGGCCGACAGTTATGATGATGAATATTAATCAACTAAGGTGTTATTATACATAATTTATTTTATAATTTATAAATTATAAAAGTTGATTCGGTTTTTGAATTTGTGTGGAGGGGTGGGTATAAAATAATGATTGATTAGAGCATGTTGTTGTCACACCCTGGCTTTGCGGAAGCGTGGTTAATTTGGTGTGACTTCTTAATACCATAACTTAACCATAACAAAGCTATATGAATTAAAAACATGCAAGATCATCCATTAAGTTTTGAAAACCAAATACAGTACCATTGTCCTAACGGGAACATACCCCAACGACCATAACCTTGTTCAACAGACATTACAAACTTAAACATAATATAAACATGGTTTAAGGATTGTGTCTTGTCCAGGAAAGAGACACATCCCCTAAACCCCGGATGACCTCGGAAACTAGTGCAGCGGAAAACATGCCATACCGTGCCAGATCTCGTTAATTTCCTGAAATACATGTAAGTTGAAAAATCAACAATAATGTTGAGCGAGTTCATGTGCAAGTGAGTAAGTAAAACACTTGTAAGTATAAAAGTTTTCCTGGTATGTAGCAGTGTAAGGAAAAGAGATCACCAATGGTTTGCAAGGCCATTAGCATGTGTGAAATGCAAGTAGGAAGACTCAACCTAGCAGATTTTTGCGTCGGGTACAAAGTCACTCAAGGTCCGTTCTGTTGGTCCTCATAGAGGTCCGTTCTGTTGGGCCTAGAGTTGGGCTCGCTACACCCAGATAGATCTACCGCTTACGTCCCTCGGTGTTCTGCCTACCCATTCACATGATCTAAGTAGTAAACCTCCTTACGTTAACATACCGTGTATAATAGTACTTGTAAACAAAGTAACATGTATTTCACCCCCGCAGTTAAGAAAACTGAAAACAGTTAGAGAAAAGGGGGGCATGAACTCACAGTCTGTGCGTCTCTACCAAGTATCTCCAAATCAGAAAGCTGTGCGACGACCTACAAGTGCTAATTCTATTAGACGGACGGCCGTGCCTTAGCTTTATAGTTTAAGTTTTGGGAAATAGTTAGACAACTATTTCGTGTTTACGTTCTGTATATACTTGGTAGTTAATCTCCTTTCCAAGGATGGGGGATTTAATACATGTGCGTACAGATTAAATCATTAAGTCTCACTTAATATATATATACCTTTCCAATTCCAAAATATAAGTATTTTTCTCAAAAATATTATATTTTCATTTCACATAATTTTTCTCCAATAATACGTTGTTAAATTACGCGTTCATAAATATTTCTGTAAGTGCGTAAGTTACGTTTTAACAATCGAGTGGTAATATAATTACCGGTGTAACTTATATATTTATGGTGAATGCGTTCGTATTATTTTGGATTCGTTAACATTTGTAAATATTATTTTTACTCTAAAAATAATATTTAGGTATTTCCACAAAATAATCATAAACAGTGTGTGAAAAATATATATATTTATCACGTTAAATTTTGTGAAAATCCCACCTCCGAATATTTAGTAAATAAAGTCATGGCGAAATTTATGTTTCGAAAACATGTCAAAATAATTCTAACACTTGTAGTGTAAATATTTCTAAGTGTTAGGTTTTTAGAAAAATTTCGCCAGAGTTTCCTCTGTAACTGGAGGTGGCCACGCTTTCAAGCGTATCATTTTCTTTTAACAAATCGAATCAACCAATGTTCTCAACATTATCAAACAATCTTTTCAACATTTTAACTAGTCAAAGATAGACATAATCGCAAAAATATACGAACTTGTGGTTTGTCCAAAAATATGTAGTAAATCTCTTTACTTTTAATGGATCTTTTGTGTAAATAAACCGATTCTGTAAAAACCCCGTTTTTAGAGAAAATCCATCTTTACAACTTCTAGTAACATTTGACAAAACTAGTTCTTTGTCGGATCTTTTCATCTCACAAGTGTTCACACACTTGTGGTTTATAAAAATCATGTTTGTTAGTGTAAGATCCGTCTTTTAGAAAACATGATTTCTTTGACGCGTGGTCCTTTGAAAATACCATTTGCAGATACGTAGATCTGCTAGTTTTAAACACTATTGTACATGTTAAAACACTTTTACACAAGTTCATGTTTCATGTGTGGTAGAGTTTCACCTTTTAACCCTTGTATCATTCAAAACAAGCTTATGTTAAGATCCATGATCTTACCAACCCGGGTTAAACGGTGATCCGAGCTACCACAACATAGATCGGGTCTAAATAACCACATATTTCAAATACTACAACTTTTACACAACATAAATGCTATTAACCACCATTATTCATGTTTTTAGTAGACTTTTGTGCATCATCTTGCATTTTAACGAGATTTAACCGACATAATTCCTTTTAACCACTTAGAATAGTTCAAAAACAAGTTTTAAGTGTTATACCTCTAGCTCAAGGCTAGGGAAGATTCTTGGCGAAAATGGCGTGGATAAAAGCAAAGAAAAGAGGTCCTTCGTGTTCCGCTTGCTCCAAGCTTCCTAATACGTGACCTTTGATGTATGTATAACCTTGAAATGGCAAGAACCAAACTCGAAAATGGATGTGTGAAGGAGGGGTGTTCGGCCGAGAGTCTTGAGGGAGAGAGAGAGAAGTGTGTTGGTGAGTTTGGTGTGATGAAGTGATTAGTGTGTTAGGCTTAGATTTAATAGACAAATTAGTGTGCATTACCCTTTGGATATAGTGTCTAGTTGATACTAGACATAGGAGATTATAAAATCAATGAAGTACAAAATGTGTTCCCCATGGTTGGGGCCGGTTAGAGAAAGGGGGGGGGGGGGGGGTTAGTTCGATCTCAACTAGGTTAGTTAGGGTAACTAAGTTAAGTTAGTTAAGTGTTAAACTTAGTTACTTGTATGTTATGCGTGATGGCGGGTGTTAGGGTAATCAGGGACCCTAACTGGCTCAGAAAAATATAAATAGTGAAAATAATAATATTTTCATGTTTCGGGTAACGCCTGGTCGTTCGGTTGGATAGTAATCCGTTAAAGCGCTTAATAAAGCTTTAAAGTGTCGTTATTGTTATTTTAGTGACACAATTTGTTTTCCTGACACTTTAGAAAGTGTCTAGTGTTATTTTCCCCATGTTTTGGCACTTTACTAGTCAGCTAGAAGCTGGATTATTTATTAAAGTGCTGTGTTTTGTACTTAAAGTACGTTTTAGGCACATCCGGTCATTGTAACTTATCCCTAGAGACGCAGTTTCACAACCCTTGTATCCCTACACTCATACTAGTGTAGCCAAATATCTCAGGCTCTTATAGGCCTTGGAGGCAGTGTTTGCCTGATGCTGGCTTTATCAGCATGTTCAGTAGGTTATCCGTTATAGTGCCACTGTGCTTTTTGTGCATCATGTTTGTCACTAAGGTTCAGTATGTAAATAATGTAGTGACGATAAGTACAGTATGATGCAAGTAAGTACATGTATCAGATATCAAGTAGCAGTTCATCAGCTAGTTCAAACAAGCACAGTAATTAAGCAGTAATTAATCATTAATTAAGTCGTACGGATACCTGGTTTGGTGAGGGTTGTCACATTCTCCCCCCGTTAAATAAATTTCGTCCCGAAATTTAAGTTCTGCTTGTAGATGCAGGGTTCTTAGGAAAAAGGTGGGGTATTTCTCTTTCATCCGGTCCTCACGCTCCCAGGTGAACTCAGGACCATGTCTGGCATTCCAACGAACTTTGACGAGTTTGACACTGCTCCGGCGGGTCTTGTTAACTTTCCAATATGTGACCTCAACAGGTTCTTCAACGAAGTGGAGCGTGTCGTCAACATGAATCTCGTCGATGGGAATGGCAACGTCAACTTGAGTTGGACTTTTCTTTAGATTGGATACATGAAATGTATCGTGAACACCATTCAGTTCAGCAGGTAGGTCCAACTTGTATGCTACTAGTCCTATTCTTTCTAGAATTCTGAAGGGACCAATGTAGCGCGGATTTAACTTCCCACGCTTCCCAAAGCGTGCCACCCCCTTCCAGGGTGATACCTTCAATAAAACCATTTCTCCAACTTGGAAATCCACATGTTTCCGGTTTGGATCCGCATAGGCCTTTTGTCTGTGGCGAGCTGCTTCGATGCGTTTAAGAATTTGCGCAATCTTGTCTGTCGTCTCTTGGACGATTTCGGGACCAGCGAGTTGCCTATCACCTGCGTCAGCCCAACATAGTGGTGATCGACACTTGCGTCCGTATAGGGCTTCAAATGGCGCGACACCAATACTGGTGTGGTAGCTGTTGTTGTACGAAAATTCGACCAAAGGTAAATGTTTGTCCCAGCTACCGCCCAAATCCATAACACACGCTCTCAGCATGTCTTCCAAAGTATGTATCGTTCGCTCGCTCTGGCCGTCAGTTTGCGGATGAAACGCAGTGCTCAGATTCAATTGTGAGCCAAAGGCTTCTTGAAAGGATTGCCATATCCTTGACACAAACCTTCCGTCTCTATCAGAGATGATTGAGAGAGGTACTCCATGGCGCGCGACGATCTCTCTCATGTAAATTTCAGTTAATTTGCTCGTATTATCCTTCTCCCTGATGGGTAAGAAGTGTGCTGACTTCGTTAATCGATCCACTATCACCCAGATAGTGTCATGGCCTCTTGGCGTTCTTGGCAATTTCGTAATAAAATCCATGGAGATTTGTTCCCATTTCCACTTGGGAATTTCAGGCTGTTGCAGAAGTCCTGAAGGCTTCTGGTATTCCGCTTTAACCTTAGCGCATGTTAAACATTTGCTCACGTATACAGCGACATCGCCTTTCATCCTAGGCCACCAATAATAATTTTTGAGATCCTGGTACATCTTATCCGCTCCTGGATGGATAGAGTACCGCGACTTGTGAGCTTCGTCAAAAATAACTTCCCTTAAACCACCAAACAGAGGAACCCAAATCCTTTTCTCAAAACATAACGTCCCTTCCTCGTTTGGTACCAAAAGCTTCTCCATCCCACGGAGATATTCCTCTTCAAGGTTCTCTTCCATGAGAGCTTCTTTCTGCGCGGCACTAATGCGCAAGGAAAGATCGGTTCGTATAATCATTTCCAAAGCCCTAACCCTTATGGGCTTGATTCTCTCTTTACGACTTAGGGCATCGGCGACTACATTCGCCTTCCCTGGATGATACTTTATCTCGCAGTCGTAGTCGTTTAGCAACTCAACCCATCGTCTTTGTCTCATATTCAACTCCTTCTGGTTGAATATGTGCTGTAGGCTCTTGTGATCTGTGAAGATTGTACACTTCGTACCATAAAGGTAGTGTCTCCAGATCTTTAAAGCAAAAACCACTGCGCCGAGCTCCAAATCGTGTGTGGTATAGTTCTTTTCGTGCACTTTCAGTTGACGCGATGCGTAAGCAATAACCTTTTGGCGTTGCATTAACACGTAACCCAATCCTTGGCGCGATGCGTCGCAGTATACCACAAAATCATCAGTACCTTCTGGTAGAGCTAAGATAGGCGCATTGCAGAGCTTATCCTTCAATATCTGGAAGGCTTCGTCCTGTTTGATTCCCCAATCAAACTTCTTATCCTTCTGCGTGAGGAGCGTCAATGGTTGAGCGATCTTTGAGAAATCCTCAATGAACCTTCGATAATAGCCAGCCAAACCCAAGAATTGCCGGATCTCGGTTGGCGTCTTTGGCGTTTCCCAATCCTTGATCGCCTCGATCTTTGTTGGATCCACATGGATTCCATCTTCATTTACCACGTGCCCAAGGAATTGGACTTCACGTAGCCAAAATTCGCACTTGGAGAACTTGGCATACAGTTGTTCCTTCTTCAGTAGCTCTAGAATGGCTCTAAGATGCTGCTCGTGTTCAGCCTTCGTCTTTGAATAAATTAATATGTCGTCGATGAACACAATCACGAACTTATCCAAGTATGGTTTGCAAACTCTATTCATTAGATCCATAAATACCGCAGGTGCGTTTGTCAAACCAAACGGCATAACTAGGAACTCGTAGTGCCCATAACGAGTCCTGAAGGCTGTCTTTGGGATACTTTCCTCTTGTATTCTTAACTGGTGGTATCCAGATCGAAGGTCGATCTTTGAATAAAAGCTTGAGCCTTGCAGTTGGTCAAACAGATCATCGATTCTTGGCAGAGGGTACCTATTCTTGATCGTCAGTTTGTTCAGCTCCCGGTAGTCGATGCACATACGAAAACTACCGTCCTTCTTCTTGACAAACAGGACCGGAGCTCCCCAAGGTGAGAAGCTTGGTCGGATAAAACCCTTGTCTAACAACTCTTGAAGTTGTGTCGACAGTTCCTGCATCTCAGATGGAGCAAGTCTGTAAGGTGCCTTAGCTACAGGTGCGGCGCCTGGAACTAAGTCGATGTGAAACTCTACTTGTCTCTGAGGTGGCAGTCCAGGTAAATCTTCTGGGAAGACTTCTGGATACTCCCTCACGACAGGGATGTCTTCGATTCTTGGCTCAGCAGCCTTCTTATCCACAATGTGTGCCAGGAAGGCAACACATCCTTTTTGCATACACTTCCTTGCTTTCAAGCAGCTGATAATCTTCAACGGCGTCTCACGCTTCTCTCCATGAACAAAAATGGTCTCACCATCATCGGTTGGGATACGAACAACCTTTTCGTGACATACTATCTCAGCCTTGTTGCCTGATAACCAATCCATTCCTACTACTACGTCGAAGCTTCCCAACTGGACTGGTAGCAGATCCAGAGCAAACTCACGCTCTCCTAATTCGATCATACAACCTCTGATAACTTCATTGGCTTCTACTAATTTCCCATTGGCCAATTCGATCGAGTAGGGAACATCTAACTTATTAGCGGCTAAACCAAGCATATTCTTAAATTCTAACGATACGAAGCTATAATCGGCACCAGTATCAAATAAAACGGATGCATAGCGTTGATTTACAGGGAACGTACCAGTAACGACATTGGGATCCTGGCGCGCTTCCCTTGCTTCGAGTTGGAACACTCTTCCACGGGCTTGGTTTAGGTCTGGGCAGTTCTTCTTAAAATGCCCGATATCTCCGCAGTGAAAGCACCCAAGTCTTTGCCCGTTTCCACCAACTTGATCATTCCTCTTATTGCGATTCACAGCGCCCGCTTGGTTAGCATTGTTACCTCGATTCTCGTTACCTCCATAGTTTCCTTGTGGGCGATTTCCACCACGATTATTGTTCCTATTCTCAAATCCTCCCTGGCCTCCCCGGCCAGAACTAGCCTAACAAGTGTCCTTCGAGTGGCCACGTTTCCCACATGCCTCGCATACTCTTAGTCCGCACTGCCCAGAATGGTGGCGCTGGCAGGTGTTGCATTTGGGTTGGGCTCCCATATATCCTCTTCCTTTCTTTCCTCTACCAGCTGTAACCTGAGCTGGTGTGTCTGATCCTCCTTTCTTAACCACCACACTGGCGCCCTACTTGAAGTTTGAGAACTTCCGTTTGCTACCTCCTGATGACTCGACATGAGTCTCTGCCTTCTTGGTCTTGATCTCATCAAACTTGTTCAAACGAATTGCCTCCTCGGTGAGAGCCACGCTCAAATCGATGGCTTCAGTGATAGTTGCTGGTTTGGAGGAGGTTACCATACTTATGATTTGAGGAGCTAATCCCCAAATGAAGCGCTCGATTCGCTTGTATTCTGGTGTAACCATGTAAGGAACCACTTGAGATAAGTCATGGAATCTTTGAACGTATTCTGCTACCTTTGGACCGTCCATTTTCAGGTGCCAGAACTCGGTTTCCAATCTCTGGATTTCTGCGCGGGAACAGTACTTTTTGCGCATGAGTTCCTTTAGTTCGGTCCAGGTCAGCGCGTAGGCGGCAGCTTCGCCTAGTGTCCGAACTTGTAGATTCCACCAAGAGAGGGCTCCATCTAGAAACAGCCCTGAGATATAGGTGACTTGCTGATCCAGCGCGCACTTGCTCATGCGTAAAACAGATTCGGTTTTCTCAGCCCAACGAACAAAGGCAACAGCACCTCCTATGCCATCAAAGTTTACGGGCTTGCAGTCTAAGAACTGCTTGTAGGTGCACCCGTGAGGTGGATTGTTATTGCCTTGGTTAATACTTCCGCTCGTTCCGGGCTGAGATGCTGCATACTGTGCTATGGCGGCTGCAATGACTTGCTGTAGCTCTGCCTCATTAGTAGGCATGCGTGTCTCACGTCTTGGCGGCATCTTCTAAAAGATGGTTTAAGTTGGTCAGGCCATAGTAAAGCTCCCATGTTATAATACGTAGGTCAGGTCATAATGTAGCGTACGTATATAATGATAATAATAGTAAAATCACATAACATCTCATGTTGTCAATGCATCACAAATACCAATCACACAACATCCCATGTCATAAAAATACAAATAAGCAATCAAGCGAATCAAACATGATGAGAATACTGCGATTGCCATATATCGAGACCACGTAGTAAGTGTATCAGTACATCACAGTGTCATACAACATCAATCCACTGGGGCTACATCACCCCTGTCCAAAAACTATATCATGTCAATGTCAAATACGTCAAATACATGTCAACAAAAGTCAGATCAAATGTAGTCTCCAAAAAGGCTGTGCAATTCAACAATCGCCGTCTTCTCATCCTCGTCTACCCAAACAGCACTGATGAGCTCTATACAGATGGTGGTGGAGGAGGGGGAAAGTGGGTGTAAAACAAACGACGTAACTGGAGCCAGTCCTCCTCCTGGGCTCGCTGAGTACGGATGATAGAGGCAACCTGCTGCTCTAGTGTAAAGAGACGAGCAGCATAATCTGGAGGTAAGGGTCGAAATGGTTGCAGAGAGGAGTGCGTCTGACCATGGCATGGACACGGTGGCAGCTGAGCTCTCTCAAGCTCCTGTATGCGCTGCGTGTGTGACTCGTGCTGAGCTACAAAAGACATCAAGACGTCCTCGATAGTATACCCCCTGTGGAAAGAATGATAGGGGTCAGTAGGTGGCATACCAGAGTCTGGTGCCCAAAGAAACGGCTCACTAGTGGGGTCGAAAGGTGCCACCTGAAATGGAGCAACAGTGGGTGGAACAGATGGTATCTGGGGCATGAAAGGGATAGGCATCGATACATGCCCAAAAGGATGGGCTGAAGAACCCTCTCCAGGCCTCGCTAGAGGTACAAACTGTGGAACCTGGAAAGAAAAATCAACATGTCGCGTAACAGGGATCTGAGGTGGAAAAGGTGGAACATCCTCATCAGCAGGTATCCAACCGTGCTGTGCATGCTCATCTGGTGGATCCATGCGTGCCGCGAACAGTGCATGCTCGGGCTCTAGTGGAATGGGATCAGGTGCAACAAAAGGGTGAACAGGTGCAATATGCTCAACAGGAGGGTCAACAGGTACAGCGACAACGGGTAAAGGATCAACAGGATCAATAATGACATGATCGCCCTCCATCAAAGGAACATCCACGGGGAGATCATCAGCAACAGGCTCAAAAGGGATGTCAGCATGTACTGGGTCATGCTCCGGTAGGGGGTCTAGAGCGGCTGCCTGCTCAGGAGCAACGGCAGGCTCGAGGTCATCAAAAGCCATCTCGAAGTCAAAACCTAGGTCGATAGGATCCACTGGGTCAACAGGGTCTACTGGATCCTCCATAAACTGATCCATGGGAATAAACTCGATATCACGGTCCGGGTCGTATCCCGGGGGAAAGATGGGGTCAGAATCCTCCACATCATCGTGGTCGAAAGCGAAACTGGGGATAGGGGCAACAGAAGATGCCTGATCAGGATCTGATCCATGAGAGAAGTGTTGCGCACTCTGGGTGTGTGAGGGTACAGAGGCCACAGACTCAAAGGAGTCTGGGACTGGGGAGTGAGCAGGTGACTCCGCGGCGGGAGCATCTGCGATCAACAAGGGACCATCAGCAGCAGGAAGGGCCTCGCCCTGAGCATCCTCCTCGAAAGGCTCCTCCTCAAACATATCGACATCATCCTCCTCGTCGTCGATAGGCAAATTGTAAACAGGGTACGAAGCAAGCGGTATAGGAGCAGGGATCACTGCAAGTGGTAGATCCCCGGCCAAAAGACCATCTGCGAGCTCGTCAGCACCGTCAGGTAATGCGAAGGGCTGAAAGTCGTCCTCATCTGTGCTCGTGACGTCGGACGTGTGAACCTCGTGCTCCGATGACTCAAGGTCGTCTGATACGATAGGCCTAGGGCCTGTGGTGTCTGAACCACCAGTGTCTGTAGAATCCATGTGTCTGTAACATATGCACAAACAGTCAATCATATAATCAAATAATCATATAAGTCACCAAGTAAGCATATCACATAATTCTCCTAGTCCCACTAGCCTCCCAGTCTTCTAGACTGCTCTATCAACTACCTCGACCTCTCAGATCGAGCCTCGGTCTCCAATACCGAGCCTCAGTCTCCAAACTGAGCCTACTTTTCCTAGTCCCACTAGCTAACTACCTCGATCTCTCAGACCGAGCCTCGGTCTCCATCACCGAGCCTCAGTCTTCAAACTGAGCCTTCTCCTCCTAGTCTCACTAGCCAACTACCTCGATCTTTCAGACCGAGCCTCAGCCCTCCAGGCTGAGCCTATAAATAATAAAATGTGCTCAACATTTGTTTGTAAAAAGTTTTGGATCTGGACTTAAGTGGTATGCAGAAAGTGTTTTCGTGAGAGCCCTAGTGATCATAGTCTAGACTCGAGAAAGAATCCTAGTTCGCTATGATCAGAGCTCTGATACCAAGCTGTCACACCCTGGCTTTGCGGAAGCGTGGTTAATTTGGTGTGACTTCTTAATACCATAGCTTAACCATAACAAAGCTATATGAATTAAAAACATGCAAGATCATCCATTAAGTTTTGAAAACCAAATACAGTACCATTGTCCTAACGGGAACATACCCCAACGACCATAACCTTGTTCAACAGACATTACAAACTTAAACATAATATAAACATGGTTTAAGGATTGTGTCTTGTCCAGGAAAGAGACACATCCCCTAAATCCCGGATGACCTCGGAAACTAGTGCAGCGGAAAACATGCCATACCGTGCCAGATCTCGTTAATTTCCTGAAATACATGTAAGTTGAAAAATCAACAATAATGTTGAGCGAGTTCATGTGCAAGTGAGTAAGTAAAACACTTGTAAGTATAAAAGTTTTCCTGGTATGTAGCAGTGTAAGGAAAAGAGATCACCAATGGTTTGCAAGGCCATTAGCATGTGTGAAATGCAAGTAGGAAGACTCAACCTAGCAGATTTTTGCGTCGGGTACAAAGCCACTCAAGGTCCGTTCTGTTGGTCCTCATAGAGGTCCGTTCTGTTGGGCCTAGAGTTGGGCTCGCTACACCCAGATAGATCTACCGCTTACGTCCCTCGGTGTTCTGCCTACCCATTCACATGATCTAAGTAGTAAACCTCCTTACGTTAACATACCGTGTATAATAGTACTTGTAAACAAAGTAACATGTATTTCACCCCCGCAGTTAAGAAAACTGAAAACAGTTAGAGAAAAGGGGGACATGAACTCACAGTCTGTGCGTCTCTACCAAGTATCTCCAAATCAGAAAGCTGTGCGACGACCTACAAGTGCTAATTCTATTAGACGGACGGCCGTGCCTTAGCTTTATAGTTTAAGTTTTGGGAAATAGTTAGACAACTATTTCGTGTTTACGTTCTGTATATACTTGGTAGTTAATCTCCTTTCCAAGGATGGGGGATTTAATACATGTGCGTACAGATTAAATCATTAAGTCTCACTTAATATATATATACCTTTCCAATTCCAAAATATAAGTATTTTTCTCAAAAATATTATATTTTCATTTCACATAATTTTTCTCCAATAATACGTTGTTAAATTACGCGTTCATAAATATTTCTGTAAGTGCGTAAGTTACGTTTTAACAATCGAGTGGTAATATAATTACCGGTGTAACTTATATATTTATGGTGAATGCGTTCGTATTATTTTGGATTCGTTAACATTTGTAAATATTATTTTTACTCTAAAAATAATATTTAGGTATTTCCACAAAATAATCATAAACAGTGTGTGAAAAATATATATATTTATCACGTTAAATTTTGTGAAAATCCCACCTCCGAATATTTAGTAAATAAAGTCATGGCGAAATTTATGTTTCGAAAACATGTCAAAATAATTCTAACACTTGTAGTGTAAATATTTCTAAGTGTTAGGTTTTTAGAAAAATTTCGCCAGAGTTTCCTCTGTAACTGGAGGTGGCCACGCTTTCAAGCGTATCATTTTCTTTTAACAAATCGAATCAACCAATGTTCTCAACATTATCAAACAATCTTTTCAACATTTTAACTAGTCAAAGATAGACATAATCGCAAAAATATACGAACTTGTGGTTTGTCCAAAAATATGTAGTAAATCTCTTTACTTTTAATGGATCTTTTGTGTAAAGAAACCGATTCTGTAAAAACCCCGTTTTTAGAGAAAATCCATCTTTACAACTTCTAGTAACATTTGACAAAACTAGTTCTTTGTCGGATCTTTTCATCTCACAAGTGTTCACACACTTGTGGTTTATAAAAATCATGTTTGTTAGTGTAAGATCCGTCTTTTAGAAAACATGATTTCTTTGACGCGTGGTCCTTTGAAAATACCATTTGCAGATACGTAGATCTGCTAGTTTTAAACACTATTGTACATGTTAAAACACTTTTACACAAGTTCATGTTTCATGTGTGGTAGAGTTTCACCTTTTAACCCTTGTATCATTCAAAACAAGCTTATGTTAAGATCCATGATCTTACCAACCCGGGTTAAACGGTGATCCGAGCTACCACAACATAGATCGGGTCTAAATAACCACATATTTCAAATACTACAACTTTTACACAACATAAATGCTATTAACCACCATTATTCATGTTTTTAGTAGACTTTTGTGCATCATCTTGCATTTTAACGAGATTTAACCGACATAATTCCTTTTAACCACTTAGAATAGTTCAAAAACAAGTTTTAAGTGTTATACCTCTAGCTCAAGGCTAGGGAAGATTCTTGGCGAAAATGGCGTGGATAAAAGCAAAGAAAAGAGGTCCTTCGTGTTCCGCTTGCTCCAAGCTTCCTAATACGTGACCTTTGATGTATGTATAACCTTGAAATGGCAAGAACCAAACTCGAAAATGGATGTGTGAAGGAGGGGTGTTCGGCCGAGAGTCTTGAGGGAGAGAGAGAGAGAAGTGTGTTGGTGAGTTTGGTGTGATGAAGTGATTAGTGTGTTAGGCTTAGATTTAATAGACAAATTAGTGTGCATTACCCTTTGGATATAGTGTCTAGTTGATACTAGACATAGGAGATTATAAAATCAATGAAGTACAAATTGTGTTCCCCATGGTTGGGGCCAGTTAGAGAAAGGGGGGGGGGGGGGTTAGTTCGATCTCAACTAGGTTAGTTAGGGTAACTAAGTTAAGTTAGTTAAGTGTTAAACTTAGTTACTTGTATGTTATGCGTGATGGCGGGTGTTAGGGTAATCAGGGACCCTAACTGGCTCAGAAAAATATAAATAGTGAAAATAATAATATTTTCATGTTTCGGGTAACGCCTGGTCGTTCGGTTGGATAGTAATCCGTTAAAGCGCTTAATAAAGCTTTAAAGTGTCGTTATTGTTATTTTAGTGACACAATTTGTTTTCCTGACACTTTAGAAAGTGTCTAGTGTTATTTTCCCCATGTTTTGGCACTTTACTAGTCAGCTAGAAGCTGGATTATTTATTAAAGTGCTGTGTTTTGTACTTAAAGTACGTTTTAGGCACATCCGGTCATTGTAACTTATCCCTAGAGACGCAGTTTCACAACCCTTGTATCCCTACACTCATACTAGTGTAGCCAAATATCTCAGGCTCTTATAGGCCTTGGAGGCAGTGTTTGCCTGATGCTGGCTTTATCAGCATGTTCAGTAGGTTATCCGTTATAGTGCCACTGTGCTTTTTGTGCATCATGTTTGTCACTAAGGTTCAGTATGTAAATAATGTAGTGACGATAAGTACAGTATGATGCAAGTAAGTACATGTATCAGATATCAAGTAGCAGTTCATCAGCTAGTTCAAACAAGCACAGTAATTAAGCAGTAATTAATCATTAATTAAGTCGTACGGATACCTGGTTTTGTGAGGGTTGTCACAGTTGTTTACCGTGTATAGGCGGTTCCCTTCTAATCAAATTACTAGTAACAATAAGCAAAAGAGTAAATTATAAAAATCGTCCTTTATATATATATGTCACTATTGCAAAGTGTGTCCTTTGACTTCAATAATTACCGAAAACGTACTCGATGTTTGCAAACCCTTGCAAGTTATGTCCTTTAGCCCTAACTCAGTTAATTTTTTGTGGTTAAATCTGAACAAATGGACCCCACATGAGGGTATTTTGGTCATTTTACTCTCATATGAGATCTATTCGTTCAGATTTAACCACAAAAATACCCTCATGTGGGGTTCATTTGATCAGATTTAACCATAAAAATTAACTGAGTTAGGGCTAAAGGACATAACTTGCAAGAGTTTGCAAACATCGAGTACGTTTTCTGTAATTATTGAAGACAAAGTACACAGTTTGGAATAAGTAACATACATAGAGGACGATTTTTGTAATTTACTCATAAGCAAAACATCTTTAAAGCTAATTTTTAAAATCCTTTCTAATCGAATTAATAGTAACTAAATAACATAACCATCACTAGTGCTTTAGTGGTGGCCAGGGGTATTTAAGTTCCATCTATGATGAGTCTGGGTGAGTTTTCCCCTCTAGGTCTCAAGTTTGAGTCTGGATGATAGGGGTTTCTCATTGAGTGGTTTAAATTGAGGATCAATTGTGCGAGAGGGCTCTCTAGCGCGGACCGGTTAAGACAACGTATGCTAGACCTCCCGACATTCGCGAATAATTCACATCTTTCAAATAAAATAACTAAATAACATTAATGTTCATTGTATGTAAAACAAGTAAATTATATATTTATAACTTTTATTTCTATGTTTTGGGGCAAATTATGGATTGGTCCTTAAATCAGAAAATGACTAAAGTGCACTAGATATTTACCAACCAAATAACATTGTTAAATTTTATAAACCCGAATAATCTTATTCAAATCTTAGTGTAGTGATGTGCTTAAAATACAACATATAAATTATATCAAATACGGCGTAAAATCAACCCCTTTTTAGTATTAATGTTGGAAAAAGCTTGGTTTTCTGTTCCTTTTTAATTTTCAGGGTAAAAAGAGCTTAAATATGCAAAAGGAACAAAAAGACAGCAAAAACCAACATAAATACAAGAAATGAGGAATTGACACAACTCGCCAAGCCCCGATTCACATCCAAACCACTAAATAGCAACAACAGAAGACTTGACACGAGGCCGTGTCCACCAGACATGGGTCGTGTCCGAAGATGGATGTTGTGCAGAAGAAAAGACAACTGCAAAGGACAAAACTGGCAGCCAACACGGGGCCGTGTTAAGCCAACACGGGGTGTGGTCAACTCAAATATTTTCAGAATCTGCAATAGTACAGCAAATACTTTGGCCACGGGTCGTGCCATTGACGCACGGGGTCGTGTTAGTACAAGATCTGACAAGCAGTTAATGAGGAAGAGAGAGAGAGATGACCACGGGGCCGTGCCAGACGGGCACGGGCCGTGGTGAAACTTCTGATTTCAGCTATAAATAGAAGTGCTTGGTTCCACTTCAAACCATCCCTTGACAAACCACTTCTCTCTCACTTGCCACCACCCCACCACCACTACAACACCATCATCCACCACCATCATCCATTTTCAACCTTTTAGAGTGTGTGTGTAGTCTCGGGATCCAAGATTGATCGTAAGAATCTTTGTCAAACAAAGGCCATGCCAGCTTGGCTAAATTCTTACATCACTTGGTGAACACATATCTTTTATGCATTGCTTTTATGATTTCCAATCTTTGGCAACTTTTTAATTGGGTATGTATTAATGACTTTAATAATTAGTTTTTTATATTGAATGCGAATCTATTCAACCATTCTTCATATGTCGTTTATTCACATATTCATGTCTTTACGGTCTATATAAAGCATGTTAACTACTTGGAAGGGGGTTAGAAGGGTGGTTGGGTAATTCTATGTCTCGTTGAGTATATATCCTACGAGAACCTGGTTCAAGTTTAGTACTACTCCATGGATTGGCCGGGAATGACTGGCCCGACTGAGATTAAGAAACCGCTTGAACCCCTTATTTACAAACTACTATTAAAACTTTAAACCAACCCCGTGATGATTGTATCCCTGCTGACTCAGACCAATGGGTTGAGGGTGACCGCTGCTTGGAAGGGGGCCCACCACATTTTGTATTAATAACTTACTTAATTATCTTTCAATAGTCCGACTTAGTGGGATTGTATCCTTGCTAACTCAAACCACTAGGTTGAGGTTAACGTCGCCTTCAAAAGAGGGGCCTACTACTATAACTAAGATAATATCTTAAAATGCCCAAAGTGCGGAAATCATCAAAGGGTACATGAAAGATAAGTCGGATCCAAGTGATTCTTTCTTGTCTATCTATTCTTATTTTTATTTTATTTTCTGTTTTTATCTTTTTATTAGTTTAAAAATCTTTTCTCAAAGTTTGGTTCGATTAGACGTTGACGATAAGCCGGTATTAAAAGCTCTTGTGTCCTTGGACGACCTCGGTATCTTGCCATCACTATACTACGTCCGCGATGGGTGCACTTGCCCTAACATGAGTAGAGTGATAGTATGTGTTTTATAAATTTAAAACTTGAAATCGGCGAGTTAAAAAAGAGCTAAAAATAGAACTAAAAATATACCCTCACGCACGCACATCAGTGGAACATGTCGAAAAACTCTTCAAATAATTCAGATATGTTGAAGGAGATGGACAAATTTATTAAAAAGGGTGTTGATCAAAGTTGAAGGGCTGGAAATGCAAAAAAGGGAGAAATCATTTATTTTTGACGGTCCCTTACGAACCGCAAGAACAAACTCCTTGCGGTCCGCAAGGGGGTTCAAATTTTGTTGGTATGCCAGATCCCTTACGGACCGTAAGGATATACCCCTTGCGATCCGCAAGGGGGGTCGCTGGCAGCAAAATCCTTGTTGTCAGCAGCAGATTCAGCTTGATGACACCACTCCTGTGATTTTTGCCACCTTTCTCATCATTTGAACATCTGGAAGGACACTAATCTTTCTTCTAACACTCGTGATCACACTTGTCATGATTGTGGAGCTTATGGAGTAGTATAAATAGGCCATAAACCTCATTATTTCATTCACACATTTCATACTTCACTTCTTAAAATACCTTTGTAGATGCTTCTGATCTAAAGGAGCCTCCTCTTCTGAGTTCAAGTGTTCCTTTTAGCAATAGTAAGTGTTCTTTTAAGTTGATTTTAGTTTTGTAGTAAAAATATATCCGAAAGTCAAGCGGTTTAACTTTTGTTTTGACTTTCAGTTCTGACTATTTTGGTCAAGTCAAAACCCGATTAAATTTTCCTACGTGATCATTATATCATAGGGTATAATTCCCTGCAATTATACCCCATGATCATCACGTTTAAATGGATCAAACGACAAGTCAAACATATAATTTAAAAGTAAAAAATGTCATCTTGGCATAAAAGCAAATAAAATGGTTTTAAGCATATGCAACCTATATTCAGACTTCGAGACTAATTATAAAACATTATAAAATATATATTGACATGTCCAACTCATCATAGACCCATTCGATCACCCGAACCCATTTATACGCACACGACAAGTTAAAAGGACATAAACCGTATAAACTAGTCATAACGGGTCAAATGCTTTAAACATTTCCAATTCAGAATGTTTGGTTAAATAACCCATATACAAGAGACCCTTGCTCGTACGGGTATAAACCACATTATATCCAGTCAACGCTTAATCTAGTGAAACTGAGCGTTATTCTTAAGTTAACGGGTCAAAGTCAAAGACTTACCAATGACCTGTAAACATTCTAATGGATAATTATTCTGTTCATTCCAAACTATAGAGCTCTCCAGATAATCGCATCTTGGATTAATAAACTTTGAATACGGCTTCGCTTCAAGAATTAATTACTCAGATTTATTAGCTAGCAAAGGTAAACACTTATTAGCCACTTTTATATTAAAACTTGGGATATGACATGTGACACTTGGTATGACAAGCTTGTAATTCGGCAACAAGAAATTGTCCCAATGATTATTGAATAAAAATCTCTTTTTAAAATGTTTTCTAAAATGTGTCGTTTAATAGTATTTACAAGTGAAAAATGATGTATTTTTAAAGATTAACCGCAGGTGACGAACATCAATAGTAGGTTGGATACGATTCGACCATAAGCTTTGGAATTTGCGACTCCACGCCTAACGAACTATAATGTCTAAAGTCCTTTTTATTTTGATCCTAGCTTGTGGGATATTTGTACCGAACAAGATGTTACAAATTTTATTTAATATAATTTCAAGCTTTTATATTTAATACTTTATCATTCTATCTTCCGTTGCCAATTGTGATACTGTTATCCGACTGTCACGTATAAACCTAAGTTCGGGCCCACCGAGAAATCGAGGTGTGACATAAATCAAGAAACATATTTGAAAACAAACATCGAGACCAAGTCCGTACAAATCGTGACCCTAAGAAAAATTACACCTGAGTCTGAACTAAAGGGGTAAATATGTGTAATGCCTCACTTTTTGTAACTTTCCTTATTTAGAAAGTTTGTCTTGTATTCTATTTTTGGAAACTTGTATTCTCTTGTAAGCGTATTTCATTTCCAATCATTTCAATCCGAGGCTTTACTTATAATGAAAACTCGATTCTTTTATACATTTGTTATACATATTTCATGCATACTTGTTATTCATTTATTGTACGTATACACAAATCTATACTCGTTTATTCATGCAAAAATCATTTTATACATTCATTTATTCATACATTACACTAATGCATTGCATTTGCAAGTTCAAAACGCTTAAAACGGGTAAATTATACGCGAAGCTGACCAAAAACCCACATTCCATATGACAGACACCCTTCATGCGACATGCACTCTTGTCGTGCGAAAGGGCCTTTCGCCCGAACATCCCTGTCGTTCCAAACTCCTTCCAGCCTATAAATACACACCCGCACCCTCATTTCTCCCCTTCCACAACTCCGAAATTCTCCCTCAGTTACTGATTTCACACTATTCAGCTGAGTTACTTCCAGCAACATTCTAAGTGAGTTTACAACTCACTAACACTTTAACTTCTCCTAATTTCTTCTACTTTTTCTAAGTTTTACACGATTCTTCATATCTTTTCACTTGGTTATACAAATTTGCCTTGGCAATCTGATTATAACTCTCAATAATGAGGACCAAGCTAGATAAGTGAAGTTAATCTTTCAAACTTCTTATAAAACAAACTTTCGGATTTCAAACATGGCAGAATCATGGTCCCTGTCCGTAAGAATTACACGTGGCTCCATACACTCGTGCAGCATGGACCCGATCCTCTCCATGACCCAGACGTACATTACCTCCTGCTCGTTTGAAAGAATTGAATGCACAACACAGAAGGTTTGGTTTATCGACGTCATACCCACAACTTGCAAAAATGGAAGATTGTACATGTTAGTTTTGTAGGTCGCATCAACCATAAGCACATGCGGGAATGCCCTCCACATTACAAAGGACTTGTCGTGATAGAAAAATATATTTTGAACGACATTGGTGGAAGTTTCCGCCTGTATGTAATAGGTCATATTTTTTTCCTGGAGGATTTGTTCCAATCTCTGCATCGGAGTTGATTTTTTATCGAAATTTGCGACCCTAATCTTTTGGCGAGCGTTGTGTATGTCCTTCGGAACACATTTGTTTTCAGGGTTCTGTTCGGTTATGGCCTTCCAGATTGTATGGGGCTGTATCTCTTGATTTGTCAGCTCTTGCACCGGTCTAAACTCATTAGGAGTAAGTCACCTGGCATAAGCGTAACCCTCGAGATGTTCAGCAGGGCCGTGGTTATGCTTCTCATTAAATTTTTTGTGCAGATAATCTATCCGCCAACCTCGACGACTTCACCATAAAAGGGCATGCACATTTTTTGCTGTCGGTTTTCCTAACCGTGGTCTTACTCTCATGCTCGCCACTACGACAACATTGGAGCCATATCCAGTGATCCTTGTGTGACACCCGGTAATTTAGGCCAGTACCGTACCGATGTGACACGTGTAATGAATGAATGATAGTAATATTTTATAAAACGTGGTGTTGTTCTAGTGATAATCGAAGTTTGATAAATCCAAATTAAGCTAAAAATTTAGTTAGCAATAAAAAGATAAACGCTTATCGCGTAACGAACAAAATGCGAAACAAACGTCGGTGACCATCGGATAATGTTAAAATACTAAAAATATTCCGTTATGATTAAAATCCTATTTTAAATCATATTCGTGAAGAAAAATTTATTAAAACGCTTAAAATCCTTATTTCGCGAATTTGAGCACACACTGCGCAATACCGCGCGTATATTGCAAAATATAGACAACGCAGTCAATCTGGGATAATAAAATATTATTCAGTAATATTTTAATGAGATCGTTTTTGTAAGTTGATAAAATAATTTTTAAAAGCTTTAAAACATGATAAAACGCCAGATAGAATACCTGGTAGTTAGTAAAATACCTGTTTTTAACCTATGATATATATATATTGTGTATGTATATGTATGACATGAGAGTGCATGTAAAGGTGGCGGCACCTATGGTGCCCACCTATTTCTTGAAATGTGAAATTAGGACAAATGTAAGGATCTTATCAAACCAAGAGCACTAAATACCACTAACTCTTCCAAAAATCATCAAAACTCAAATACCATTTTCCCCATTTGATACATCTCGGCCGAAAACACACACATTCAAAAATTTCAAACTCATTTATTTGAAGATCATGGCCATTTCAAGTTAGTTTCAAGTCGGTTTGAAGATTTAAGAATGATTCCAAGGTGATTTCAAAGAGGAACAAGCTTATTTTCATAAATAATCTCATCATAAACTCTCTTTTGTTCTTGAAAGGTATAAAACTTTTATTTCTTTTAAACTTGTTTCTTGATGATGATGATGATGATGATGATGATTAGCATGATTCTCAAATACTTAGATTCTCATAACTCTTGGAAACAAAACAACAAATTATTTTTTTATAAAAATAAAAATGAGAATATATGTGTGTATATGTATGAGCCATAGGCGTGTATGTGTATGGCTTAGAGTTTGTGTTTTGAGTTTTGAATAAAAAAAATCTTGAAAGATGATTGTTTGAATGATCAAAGTGATATATATATATATATATATGTATGTATGAAAATCGTATGATTAAAGTGATGATGGTGTCTTGAATTACTTGAAATAACATTAAACGTATGTATGTATGTATGTATGTATGTATGTATGTATGTATGTATGTATGTATGTATGTATGTATGTATGTATGTATGTATGTATGTATGTATGTATGTATGTATGTATGTATATATGGCCGAAATATATAGGCATGTGTGGTAATGTTTGTGTTTTGATTGTTAGTTAATTTTTTATTTATAAGAATCTTGGCAAGCATGCATGTTCAATCAAAAGGATTATCATAAAACATACATACAAATCAGAATATAAACTTACAAAAATAATGTTATATGATGTGTTTTGATGTTATAAAATTATGTCATAAACTTGGTAGCTTTGCATGTTGTACATATAGCTTAAAAAGTAGTAAAATAGGTGAAATTGCATGATTTATGTGTCATACATGAGAGCTGAACTATCATGAGTATAATTACTATTTTAATCAGTAGATAACATGTGTTATGTTAAAATATCAAGTAGTGATGATTTGGGATAGTTACGGTAAAGTTCGGTACAAGACTTTGTGTTAAAAACGGTAAAAATCGGCTTTTAAAGTGATTTTTGCAAAACTATTTGAAAACAGATAATAACTGATATTTTTATTATAAATATAAGTATTTTAACTTATATTAAGTATCTTTGGTGTTTGATTGGTCATACGTGACATCCGACTCCCGAAAATGTTATCGAAAAACGTTAAAATAAGCATATTTCAACGTACGCGGAAATGGATGTTCAAGGGTGAAATTTTTGTGTTAAAAGTGGTATTTGAATATGAATATGAATAATGTGATTGTTAGTGAATACATGATGATATGAATTGAAACTATGTTTAGGCGTTTGTGCAATAAAAACGGTAAACTATATCAAAAATCACGTTATATGTGTAAATTGTGATAAACATGAAAATAATGCTTAGGCTAACTTGATGAGCTAAGTGTTTAAGAATAATAAATATGTGAAATGATGTAATATGTGAATTACGATATATGTCAAATATGTCCATACTTATGCATATATATTACGAAGCGCAAATCATAAATATATTGTAAATAAATAGACATAATTACAAACAAAGGGTCACCTATAAAGTCGTTCAAATAAAAAAAATCTTAGTATGTATATATATGAATATATATATATATGTATATATACATAAATGCCAACGTAATCAAAACAAAGATTTTTCATGAAAATCTCAAAGATAAGTGAAATTCAAAGTATTGGAGAAACATAATTGTTTGTAGAACAATTAGTTATTAAATCATTCCTATTTAAATTAGGATATGTAGATTCAATCTGAGGGATTACGATAATAAAAACGCACCCAAAGGTGTGTCACGAAAACCCCTCTTTTACTATTTTATATACTATTTTGGGGGAAGAACACGTCATTATGAAGGATTAGTATACGTTTTTGTATAAAATATGCCTTTGAATTTTATAAAATATATTTTCATGGAAAATATGATTTTTGGGAATAATATAATGTGTTTTATGAAAAACATGGATTTAGAAAGGTGTATGACTTAAATATGTTTTTGAGGAAAACGGGTTTTGATTATGGTGTTTTGGGTAAAACGATCATGGAATAGTTTGAATTTTGCTTAGGGACAAATTTATCGGATCTCAAGAGTGTAAGTGGCAGTGAGGCTTACATTGCGTGGGGGACAGCACAAATTTGTACAACATAAGATACTAAATTGTTATTTAGTAGGTTATATATATTAATGAATTGGGGAGGCCCAAAGGAAATATCCATGCCACAATGTTTAATCATATAAGTAAAGCACGCGTGGAGTTGTTGATAGATCTATCGGGGTTGACTACGCCGTCGTGACTGGTAGCTCCAGTCCACATAGCGGCGAATAGATATTCTTTAATTGTCTAGTATTGATTAGAACCTCAATCGTAATGTATAGCTCGTAACGTCTAGCTAACTTACGAAACTGAAAGTATGACAAAATTTAATATAAAAAACCATGGGTACAAGTTTTCATCATAGATGAGCTTGTTAAGCTTATTTCGGATGATTTCAACCATGGATTTTTACAAAGGAAACAAAATTAACTTTCTTAAACATATGTGGATGTTTTAACATTTAAAAATCTATAATAAGAAAGTTTTCCTTAAATAAATTGTTACGAATTTGATATGTGAACTCACCCTCCATTGTGTTGACACTTGATTTTACGTATTCTTCAGGTACATGAGTTCGACTTCGAGAATTTTGGCTTATGTCGCCATGTGGTTGTTTGATGCTTTTTGTAAATAAATAATTATGTTTGGACAATTTTTAAAAATTGTTATGGGACCGTGTGTACTAAGACCCATAAGGGTCAAACAACTATGTTGTGGTTGTCGTTTACGTTTGAAACTTTAAACTTTATGTTTTTAAATAAGTTAATCTGTCTAAAATAAACAATGCATCGACCACTAAGACATTTTATGGATACCAACCTCCGTCACCACCACGTTTGTATTTCCGATGTGATATTTTTGGGGCGTGACATAAGTTGGTATCAGAGCTAATAGTTGTTAGCGAACTAGCTATTTTCTTAGAAAACACTAGACTTCAACCAAAGAATTTTGAAATGTAATTCCAAAATTCACGAAGCCAATAAGTTGAAATAAAACATAAACTATGATCATGTGTGAGAATTATAAAGAGTTTATGTGTATACGTGTTAATTTTCTTCATTTAAACACACACTCACTTTGTACGGTAACATTATGTCATAGATGTCGCACTCACATGAGACTATCGAGATTCACGACTCCGAGAGTGAGCATGAATTCGAGACTTCTCCGACCTCAGTTTTACCAGAGTTACCCCGCACTATCTCACCGTCTATCAACACAGCCGGTGTTACATTGTCAGTCATTGTTGGCCTCCCTGCTTCCATGGGACAGGCTAACCCACGTTACGCTCATGCAAGTAATGAACGAAGTGATGATGATAATTCGATTGTCCCTCCCTCAGTCTTTGAGATCGGACAATCATCTGGCACTGTACCTATTGTTGATAGCAATATATCCATGACTGGAGGAGGATCTCTTAGGGTAGCACCTGCGGTGGATGCCACTGTTGTCACGACTCAACTTCTAGAGCCGTTGATAGCTCCACTCACTACTACTGTTGAGCCTATACCTGAGATCCCTTCGTCGGTCAAATCTAAGTCGTCCAATCTGCAGTCCGAATCACGAGCCTCTACTACACCTATACTGGTTTATACCCTTCGTTGGAAGAGAACTCGACCCGCAGGAGATGACGTGCCAACTTTTAGAGCCGCTGTGGAGTCTTTTCTGATGAGACAGAGGGAGATCTCAGTGGAACGATGCTCACATTGTGATCGTCAGATTGCTACCATGTGCAGGGACTTGGAAGTGAACCAAGATAGGGTGAAGGATCTCGAGGGTCAGATGGATTGGTACGATGAGCTTCAGCATTTATATGATAGTTCTATCGATCAGATGCATTGAAGAATAGTGGAGCTTGAGGAGCTAGTGAGGAAGCTGGTGGAGTTTTTGGATTTTAAGTGATAGACGTTTGTATTGTTTACTTTGCCTCATTTTATGACTTTATTCCGGCTTGCATGCCAATTTGACATTTCGATGGAAAAACTTATGAACTGGTTAATGGGTGTTGAATTTATTTGGGCCTATCTTTGCTAGTGCTTTGGACTAAAAATAATAGATATGATTTGCATAATCGAATATCAAACTTTTAATCCGTGGCTAAATATTTTTCAAATTATTGTGTGGTTGTGATTATAAACACGTTAAATTAATCCATTCACATATAATGATTGAATTATTTAAATATTGTCTTACATTGTTATTATTGTTCCAATAATAGAAGTGACAATATGCCACCACAAGCGATACATGGTCCCTCAACTGGCGATACTGGACTCCCTACCACACCAGAGGAGCTAGCACAATTGATCGCTTAACATGTTGGCACCGCCATCGATCAGCACGAGGCTAACCAAAACACAAGGCAAGGACGTGGTCATGGTACGAATACGCACGGTTTCGGTGGAGCGCCGATCGGAAATCCTCTAGGTAGAATAATGATTGGAAATTTTTTAGTGGTTTCATGTGTTATGATAATCACTAAGAGTAATCTTGATTTTTCATTAACCTTGTTAACAGTGCATGACTGTACATATAAAACATTCCAGGGTTGTAACCCAAGATCATTTACTGGTGCTGAAGGACCCCTTGATATCGTCAGATGGATCGAAAAAATGGAGTCGGTAATAGCAATCAACGGTTGCGCAGCTAACCAGAGGGTTAGGTATGCATCGTGTTCCTTTCTCGACGAAGCTTTATCTTGGTGGAATACCCAAGTTCAAATTTTGGGAGAAGACACTGCCTATGGTCTTACCTGGAATGAACTAAAAGAAATGCTTCTTAAGGAATATTGCCCGTGTAGTGAAATACAGAAAATTAAGACTGATTTCTAGAATTTGACCATGGAAGGCTTGAATGCCAGAGCTTATACATCTCGGTTCAATGATTTGGCTAGGTTGGTTCCCCGAATGGTTACCCCTGATTATGTGAAGGTCGAAAGGTATATTTGGGGATTAGCATCACAGATTCACAGTCTGGTTACATCCGCAAAACCCACTACCTATCTGGAAGCTACCACTTTGGCAAAGTCACTAACTGATGATGTTGTTCACAAAAGCAGTCTAAACAAGAAGGGTGAGGCTGGGAAGTCGGCGGCAAAGATCATCACGGATAAGAAGCTTGATCGACAGTAGCGCTCGGAGCATAAGTCTGGAGATTTTAAGAAACGACAGTTTGAAAGTTCAAGAAAGGACACTGACGAGAAGCGTGAGAAGAAACGCAACACTGGTAAAGCATTTGCGGCCAACACCAGTGGCTCAGGTAGAGATGCGAGCAGAAGTGATAAGGGTAGCACAATGAAGAAAATTTAAGGAGAAGGGCAGAAGAAATGTAGAAGGTGTGGTCGAAATGGACATGCTGCTCATGAATGTTACGCCAAGAGCACCACCGATGGAGCAAAACTCGAAGGATGTTATGAATGTGGAGGACAAGGACATTTTAAGTGAGATTGTATGAAGTTGAAAAGTCAAAATGCGAGGGGTAGAGCATTTGAGCTGAATGCTTGAAGGCACGTGAAGATCCTGCGGTTGTTACCGGTACGTTTTTAATCAATGACCACTTTTCATTTATACTATTTGATACTGGAGCTGACTTGAGTTTTGTTTCGAAAAACTCTGAACCATTTTTGTGTTCACAAGCAAGTAAGCTAGATAAAAAGTATTCGATAGAATTAGCAAATGGTAAATTGATAGAAACCGTTAAAGTCATTCGTGATTGTAATATCTGATTAAACGATCATAGTATTAGTATCGATTTGTTACCAGTGGAGCTGGGAAGTTTTGATGTGGTGGTTGGAATGGATTGGCTATCCAAAAACAAAGCTGAGATCGTGTGCTCAGAGAAACTCATAAGAATACCTCGTCCCGATGACGAAGTGATATTGATTCACGGAGATCGTGTGAACCACAAGTCAGGAATCATTAGCGTAATAAAGATGCACAAGATGTTGCATAAAGGTTATCCTGCATTTTTAATCAATACAGTTGACACAAAGGTTGAAGGAAGAAAAATCGAAGACATTCTGATAGTTCAAGAATATCCATAAGTTTTCCCTGAAGACTTACCTGGAATACCCCCTACGAGACAGATTGAGTTCAGAATCGATCTTGTTCCTGGCGCAACACCTATTGTGAAATCTCCCTATAGATTAGCGCCATCTGAAATGTAGGAATTATCGAATCAACTCCAAGAGTTATTAGATAAAGGCTTCATTCGACCGAGCTTTTCACCTTGGGGAGTGCCTGTTTTGTTTTTGAAGAAGAAATATGGTTCTTTCAGAATGTGCATAGATTATCGAGAATTGAACAAGCTAACTATTAAAAATCGATATCCATTGCCGAGGATTGATGACTTGTTCGATCAATTGCAAAGATCCAATTATTACTCGAAGATCGACTTACGCTCGGGATACCATCAGTTGAAGATTGCCGATGAAGATGTTCCTAGGACCGCATTTAGGATATGATATGGCCATTATGAATTCTTGGTCATGCTATTTGGCCTAACCAATGTGCCTGCAATGTTCATGGATCTTATGAACAAGGTGTGTAAACCTTACTTGGATAAATTTGTGATAGTATTCATCGATGACATACTTATTTATTCACGAACCAAGAAAGATCATGAGCAACACCTGAAATTGATTCTGTAGCTGTTGAAGAAGGAGAAATTGTATGCCAAGTTTTCGAAGTGTGAGTTTTGGATTCGAAAAGTTCATTTTCTTGGACACGTCATAAATGAGAAAGGTATACACGTGGATCCCTCAAAGATTGAAGCAATTAAGAATTGGGAAGCACCAAGGACCCCTTCCAAAGTGCGACAATTCTTAGGACTTACTGGGTATTACCGGAGGTTCATAGAAAATTTATCCAGGTTAGCGCAGCCATTGACGCTATTGACCCAGAAGGATAAGAAGTTCGACTGGACAGAGAAACAGGAGGAAGCATTTAGAATGTTGGGTGCACCAATTATGTCCTTGCCTAAGGGACTTGATGGATTTGTTGTATACTGTGATACGTCACGTTTGGGCCTTGGATGCGTGCTTATGCAGAAGGACAAAGTGATAGCCTATGCATCCATACAACTAAAGGTGCACGAGAAGAACTACACAACGCATGATTTGGAGCTAGGAGCAGTCATGTTTGCTCTAAATATTTGGAGACATTATTTGTATGGCACTAAGTGTACCATCTACACCGATCACAAGAGTCTTAAGCATATCTTCGATCAGAAAGAGCTTAACATGAGAAAACAACGTTGGGTAGAATTGCTCAATGACTATGAGTGTGATACCCATTATCACCCCGGTAAAGCCAACGTTGTTGCAGACGCCCTTAGCAGGAAGGAACGAGAAAAGCCTCTACGTGTTCGTGCATTGGGATTAACCATTCAGACGAGTCTGACTTCTCAGATTCGCAAGGCACCACGAGAAGCTTTAAGAGAAAAGAATTTAAGAAGAGAAGGTTAGAGGGGATTGGAGTGTGAATTGATACCGAAGGCAGACGAAGTGATCTACTTTATGAATCAGATTTGGGTTCCATTGAGAGGAAACCTACGTGAGCTGGTGATGAACGAAGCTCATAAATCCAGGTATTCCATTCATCCAGGTTCTACCAAAATGTACCAAGACATCAAGGAGTTGTATTGGTGGCCAAACATGAAGAAAGACATTGTTGTATACGTTGGTAAATGTTTGACGTGCTCGAAAGTCAAAGCTGAACATCAGAAGCCATCAGGGCTCCTGTAGCAACCAAAAATTCCTAAATGGAAACGAGAACATCTCACGATGGATTTCGTTACTAAATTTCCCCACACGTCACGCAGACATGACACCATCTGGGTAATTGTCGATCGATTGACAAAATCTGCGCATTTCCTGCCCATTAACGAAATCGACAAGATGGAGAAGATATCATAATTATATCTTAACGAAATCGTTGCCCGACATGGAGTGCCTGTATCAATCATCTCTTATAGGGATGGGCGATTTAACTCCAGATTTTGGTGATCTCTCCAAGAGTCGTTGGGTTCTCGACTAGATATGAGCACTGCATATCATCCTCAAACGGATGGTCATAGTGAGAGAACCATTCAGACCTTACAGGATATGCTACATGCATGTGCGATAGATTTCGGTGAAAGTTGGGATACTCATCTGCCACTAGTTGAGTTTTCCTACAACAATAGTTACCACGCTAGTATCAAAGTCGCCCCGTTCGAAGCTCTTTACAGTAGGAAGTGTCGATCGCCCCTCTGTTTGACAGAAGTTGGTGAAAGGCAATTAACCGGCCCCGAACTTATTCAGGAAACCACCGACAAAGTTGTCCTGATTAAGGGAAGGTTGAAAGCTGCCGCCGATCGACAAAAGAGCTATGCGGACAATCGAAGGAAGTCATTGCAGTTTCAAGTCGGTGATCATTTGTTGCTAAAGGTGTCACCCTGGAAGGGTGTTGTTAGGTTTGGGAAGGGGGAAAGCTGAGTCTACGCTACATAGGTCCTTTTGAAATCCTATCTCGAGTTGGACCGGTCGCTTATAGACTCGAGCTGCCTCAGGAGTTGGACGGAGTACATGATGTGTTTCATGTTTCCGATCTGAATAAGTGTTTATATGAAGAAACACTGATCATAACCCCTAATGAGGTTAAAATAGACAATAAACTTAGATTTATTGAAGAACCGGTTGAAGTGTTGGATAAGAAGATCCAGAAGCTTAGGAAGAGTCGAATGAAGTTGGTGAAGGTTTGGTGGAACTCCAGATGTGGACCCGAGTTCACTTGGGAGTGACAGGACCAGATGCAGCGAAAATATCCTCATCTATTCCCATCTAGTGCGAAACCAAAACCTGTAGAGTAGAATTTCGGGGACGAAATTTCCTAAACAAGGGGAGACTGTGACACCCGGCTATTTAGGCCAGCACCACACCGACGTGACACGTGTAATGAATGAATGATAGTAAAATTTTATTAAATGTGGTGTTGTTTTAGTGATAATTGAAGTTTGGTAAATCCAAACTAAGCTAAAAAATTAGTTGGCAATAAAAAGATAAACGCTTATCGCGTAACGAACAAAATGCGAAACGAACGTCGGTGACCGACCTGATAATGTTAAAATCCTATAAATATTCTATTATGATTAAAATCTTATTTTAAATCATATCCGTGAAGAAAAATTTACTAAAACACTTAAAATCCTTATTTCACGAATTTGAGCACACACTGCGCAATACCGCGCATATACTGCGAAATGTAGACAACCCAGTCAATCTGGGATAATAAAATATTATTCAGTAATATTTTAATGAGATTGTTTTTATAATCTGATAAAATTATTTTTAAAAGCTTTAAAACGCGATAAAACGCCAGATAAAATACCCGGTAGTCAGTAAAATATCTGTTTTTAACCTATGATATATATATATATATTGTGTATGTATATGTATGACATGAGGGTGCATGTAAAGGTGACCGCACCTATGGTGCCCACCACTTTTTTGAAATGTGAAATTAGGACAAGTGTAATGATCTTATCAAACCAAGATCACTAAATACCACTAACTCTTCCAAAAACCATCAAACTCAAATACCATTTTTCCCTGTTTGATACATCTCGGCTGAAAACACACACATTCAAAATTTTCAAACTCATTTTTTGAAGATCATGGCCATTTCAATTTAGTTTCAAGTCGGTTCGAAGATTTAAAAGTGATTCCAAGGTGATTTCAAAGAGGACCAACCTTATTTTCATAAAGAATCTCATCATAAACTCACTTTTGTTCTTAAAAGGTATAATACTTTTATTTCTTTTAAACTTGTTTCTTGATGATGATGATGACTAGCATGATTCTCAAATACTTGGATTCTCACAACTCTTGGAAACAAAACAACAAATTATTTTTATAAAAATAAAAATGAGAATATATGTGTGTATATGTATGAGTCGTAGGTGTGTATGTGTATGGATTAGAGTTTGTGTTTTAAGTTTTGATTAAAAAAATGTTCTTGAAAGATGATTGTTTGAATGATAAAAGTGATATATATATATATATATATATATATATATATATATGAAAATATGTATGATTAAAGTGATGATGGTGTCTTGAATTACTTGAAATAACATTAAATGTATGTATATATGGCCGAAATTTGTAAGCATGTGTGGTAATGTTTGTGTTTTGATTGTTAGTTAATTTTTTATTTATAAGAATCTTGGAAAACATGCATGTTCAATCAAAAGGATTATCATAAAAGATACATACAAATCAGAATATAAACTTACAAAAATATTGTTATATGATGTGATTTGATGTAATAAAATTATGTCATAAACTTGGTAGCTTTGCATGTTGTACATGTAGCTTAAAAAGTAGTAAAATAGGTGAAATTGCATGATTTATGTGTCATACATGAGACCTGCACTATCATGAGTATAATTACTATTTTAATCAGTAGATAACATGTGTTATGTTAAAATATCAAGTCGTGATGATTTGGTATGGTTACGGTAAAGTTCGGTACAAGACTATGTGTTAAAAACGGTAAAAATCGGCTTTTGAAGTGATTTTTGCAAAACTGTTTTAAAACATATTATAAACTGATATTTTATTATAAATATAAGTATTTTAACTTTTATTATGTTTTTTTGGTGTTTGATTGGACATACGTGACAGCCGATGCCCGAAAACGTTACCGAAAAATGTTAAAATACGCATATTTCAACGTACGCGGAAATGGATGTTCAAGGGTGAACTTTTTGTGTTAAAAAGTGGTATTTGAATATGAATATGAATAATGTGATTTGTTAAGTGAATACATGATGATATGAATTGAAACTATGTTTAGGCGTTTGTGCGTTAACAACGGTAAACTAGATCAAAAATCACGTTATATGTGTAAATTGTGATGAACATGAAAATAATGCTTAGGCTAACTTGATTAGCTAAGTGTTTAAGAATAATAAATATCTGAAATGATGTAATATGTGAATTACGATATATGTCAAATATGTCCTTACTTATGCATATATATTACGAAGCGCAAATCGTAGATATATTGTAAATAAATAGACATAATAACAAACAAATGGTCACCTATAAAATCGTTCAAATCACAAACATCTTAGTATGTATATATATGAACATATATATATATATATATATATATATATAGGGGAAGGTTCATTGGGGAACACTAAAAAAGTGGGGAACAGCGGGGAACCGACTCAAACGATTGGACTCATTCTAGGGGCATTGGAACCGGCTCGTCGAACCCTAACTAAGATCTCTTAACCCTAAACCCTAAATCCTAACTCCTAAACTCTAAACCCTAAAGCTAAAAAATAAGGCTATAACCTAAGCTAAACCGTAAAATCTAAACTATAAACCCTAAAAGCTAAACCCTAAAGGCTAAACCTAAACCTAAAACGCTAAAGCTAAACCCTAAAGCTAAACCCTAAACCCTAAAGCTAAACCCTAAACCCTAAAGCTAAACCATAAAGCTAAACCCTAAAACTAAACCCTAAAGCTAAACCCTAAAAGCCAAACCCTAATATATTTAGGGTTTAGGGGTTATGATTTAGGGTTAAGAGATCCTAGTTAGTGTTCGACGAGCCGGTTCCAACGCCGCTGGAATGAGTCCAATCGGAGTTCGTTTGAGTCGGTTCCCCACTGTTCCCCACTTTTTTAGTGTTCCTCAATGAACCTCACACTATATATATATATATACATACATACAAAAATCCCAACATAATCAAAACAAAGATTTTTCGTGAAAATCTCAAAGATATGTGAAAATTCTAAGTATTGGAGAAACTTAAATGTTTGTAGAACAATTAGTTATTAAATGATTCCTATTTAAATTAGGATATGTAGATTCAATCTGAGGGATTGCGACAATAAAAATGCACCCAAAGGTGAGTGTCATGAAAACCCCTCTTTTACTCTTTTATATACTGTTTTGGGGGAAGAACACGTCGTTATGAAGGATAAGTATACGTTTTTGTATTAAATATGCCTTTAAATTTTATAAAATATATTTTCATGGAAAATATGATTTTTGGGAATAATATAATGTGTTTTATGAAAAACATGGATTTGGAAAGGTGTATGAATTAAATATGTTTTCGAGGAAACGGGTTTTGATTAAGGTGTTTTGCGTAAAATGATCGTGGAATAGTTTGAATTTTGCTTAGGACAAATTTATCGGGTCTCAAGAGTGTAAGCGGCGGTGAGGTTTATATTGCGTGGGGGACAACAGAAATTTGTACAACATAAGATACTAAATTGTTATTTAGTATGTCACATATATTAATGAATTGGGTAGTCGCAAAGGAAATATCCATGCCACAATATTTAATCATATAAGTAAAGCACGCATGGAATTGTTGATAGATCTATCGGGTTGACTACCCCGTCGTGACCGGTAGCTCCGGTCCAGATAGCGGCGAATTGATATTCTTTAATTGTCTAGTATTGATTAGAACCTCAATCGTAATGTATAGCTCGTAACGTCTAGCTAACTTACGAAACTGAAAGTACGAAAGAATTTAATATCAAAAACCATGGGTACAAGTTTTCAACAGAGATGAGCTTGTCGAGTTTATTTCGGATGATTTCAACCATGGATTTTACAAAGGAAACAAAATTAACTTTCTTAAACATATATGGATGTTTTAACATTTAGAAATCTATAATAAGAAAGTTTTCCTTAAATAAATTGTTACGAATTTTATATGTGAACTCACCCTCCATTGTGTTGACACTTGATTTTACGTGTTTTTCAGGTACATGAGTTCGGCTTCGAGGATTTTGACTTACGTCGCCATGTGGTTGTTTGATTTTTTTTGTAAATAAATAATTATGTTTGGAAATTTTTTTAAAACTGCTATGGGACCGTGTGTATTAAGACCCATAAGGGTCAAACAACTATGTTGTGGTTGTGGTTTGAACTTTAAACTTTATGTTTTTAAATAAGTTAATCTGTCCAAAATAAACAATGCATCGACCACTAAGACATGTTATGGGTACCAACCTCCGTCACCGCCATGTTTGTATATCCGCTGCAACGTTTTTGGGGTGTGACACCTTGGACCGTCTGGTAACAATAACGTATCCGTTGGCTAAACATCTTCTTTTTACCCAAGCTTCAAACTCATCACGGGATATAAAATCCTAAGTGAAAAATATATATAACATTTATAATAATTTTTTAACAAAAAAATATGATATTTATAATACATTTTAAAATGTATAAAATTTAACAAAAATATATATCATTCGTACCTGATCAGTTTTGTACTAAACATCAGGTAAGCGGGTTGCTCGTCACCCAATGACTCTTGTGTGTAAGAAGGCTCACCAACGTCTTGTTGTACGCCCGAGGCACCATTAACGAAAAAGTTATTGTCATGTTCTTCTTGTTCGTACGAGGCACCGTAACCGGCTTCATAATACAGAAACCCATAACCATGATCATCGCTAGGCACTATAAACTGAAAAAAATGGTTAAATCATAACGACTCATCTAAAAGCCTTCATAATAATAAGTAAATATATTTTTACCTCCTTCAGGTCTAGCAAAAACGGTTGGTGGGGTACAACAGACTAAAAAAACCAACGGGTAAAAGGTAATGGTAAGTTTAACGCCGAATAGAAAAAAGTAAATAATACTTACCTCGTTGAGGTCTGGAAGCAACGATTCATTATGATGGGGACGAAATCCGGACATGACCTCCTCCGCGTGATCATCATTTCCTCTCCCATCATAAGAATCAGGGACAACAGACTCCTAATACAAACGGTGTGCTAAGTATTTCATAAAAAAACACAGCAAGTTAAAAAATGCTATACCACATTTCTTTCTGGAATAAACGTGCTCGTGTTTGTGTCGGACGATGACGTGAGGTCGAAGACTCACTCAAAAATAATTCAATTACATTAAATAGATAGTGGTAAGAGGGTATCGAACACAGGGAGTTTGTGGAATGCGTGTTTACTAAGTAGCTTTACTAATTGATTAAGTTTAAACCAAAATTCAGAAAATAAATCTCAAAGTATTGGTTGTTTGGTTTGTTTAACTAAGTTTAACTAAATTAAATCACAAATCACTATTAAGTATTTTTAAACAGAGAAAAGAGGTAGCAATCGTCCCGAGTTTCAGGTTTTAAGTGACAACTAATGTTCATGCCCAACTGGAAAGAACCACATAGACATGGCTCGTGTATGATCAATTGTTTGTGATGAAAGGGAACTAAGTACTCAGATTCCTAGAATGCGAGGTTGTTACCCGATGATCAGTTAACTTATATACAACCCTAATCCCTCCCACGATATCTTGATTGCCAACGACACCAAGAACATTTGGTTTAGAACTATGATCAAACACAATTAACAATTTGCAAACAATCATTCAAACACCATAATAAACTAAACAACACATGCAAAGTCTATTATTCCAGAAATTAAAAAGCAAAACACAATTATCACAAGCAAACCTTACATTCGGGATGATCACCAAGCAAACTAGCCGCTCATGGTTCGGTGAATCATCATAACATTCAAACCTTGGTTCATAGAAATAAAAAACAAAGTCTTAATGTTTAGAATACTAAAGAACACTCCAAAGCACCAGAAATTCACCTCTCACCAGTTGCAAAACAGAAAACAATGATAAAGATAACCAAAAGACAAAACTAATTGTCCTTAAAAGTGGGAGTTACAAACTGATCTGGGCGCTACCGTAAGCTACGGTACCTACCGTAGCTTACGGTAGGTTTCAACTTCATTACGCCATCATTAAACTGTCTTACGGTGCAAGAATAAGGACTTGAGGGCTACCATAGCTTACGGTAACCACCGTAAGCTACGGTAGAGACTGATTTTCTTCATTCACTTCTTCAATCCTCCATCTTAGATCTTGTTTCCAACCGAACTTCCTCCTAAGCCTCGTTTCCACTCTTTTTAAGCCCCATATGTTCCTGAAACACAAACAATCGTAGTTATCTAGTTCTAGACAATTACCCAATTAAATGTAGGATTTAACTATCGTTTATAGCACTTAAGGGTCGTCCTACGGACCACCCGTCAGAAGACTCGCCGAAAATGTAATTAAGGTTGAACCAAGACATGGTGTTTAACGAATTTAAAGAAAAAAACGAAGACAAATTCACATAATATGAATCGTCTTCGTCTTCCTTCATCGTTTATAACGGCCAACCAGAATGCAACTTCATAGTCCAATACGTTGAGTGACAGAAAACAACCTCGTACTATAGTACGAATCGTATAGGCCTATACGATCTGTATAGGGTTTGCACGTGACCCTTATCTGTCAGCTTTGAAGGACAACCTAGGGCTAATACACATCGTATAGGCCTATACGATGCGTATTAGTCCGCATGAGGGGGACAGTGTCAGCCTTTGACTGACCTTAGAAATTGAATTTAACCTAGTACGCATCGTATAGGCCTATACGATGCGTATTGGTGGTGTCGATTTAATTTTTCAAAGTGTCTCAATAATACGACCCAAAAAAAAATACCAATACCATAACCAATTAAACTATACTAGAACCAATTAAACACAAAATTGCAGAAATCAACCTTTATGTTATACCCAAACTGCACTTCGTACCTTTCACTATGAAATCGGCAAAAACCAACCTTTATGTTCATGTTTTGCTACAGGGTCAACCTTTACCACTAACCTCGTTCGTTATCTTGGTTAAATGCCCTCACATGTGTTGCACATGAGGGCATTACCGTCATTTCACCTTTGTTATTATAAAACCTACCCTACTCTTCCACTCTATCTATGTCTCTCTTTAATCTCTCTCTTTAATCATTTGACCACAACCACTAGCCACCATTTTCTTCAACAAAACTCCACCATCCTCTTCAACAAAAGTTAGGGAAAGGGGTGTGGTGGTAAACGGTGGTTGGTGGGGGTAGAGATGGGTAGTGAACAGTGGTGGAAGCGGTGTGGTGGTTTTGTATTTTAGAGAGGGGTGGAGATGGGTGGCACTGGTGGTGAACGGTGGTGGTTGTATTTCAGGGAGGGGCGGATATAGGTGGTTGTGGAGGTGAACGATGGTGGCAACAGAATTTACTTAGGGATTTAAAGCAAAACAACTTACACCCTCTTTTATTCACAAATTCCAATAATTTGTAGGTTCAGAAGTAACCAGAAACTATATTTTGACCAAAAAAATTAACAGAAATTGGGGATGTAAAGCAGAAGAACTTACACGTGCGTAACGCGATTGTCTTGATTACACGTGATGTGAAACCAAGTGCATGGGTTAACAAGATTGGGATCCCAACTCTTGATTAGCGGTGACTGTTGATGTGAAAACGGATGTTGCTGCTACTAATACGATGATCAGAGCACACGCCATGGTGTGGTTGATCAACAAACTGATTGAGAAAAAGGGTTTATTGTAACACCTCGTAAAATCGTGTCCAATGACGTGAAGACACGTGTCCTAAACCTTAATTGTGTAAAAAGTTGACTTTGAAGGACTAAAGTTGACAAACAGTGAAAAGATGTATGCGAAGGGACTAAAAGTGTCAACATGCTAAACTTATGCCTCTGAGTAGCCTTATACAATGTTCGTATTCTCAAAACGAGTTAATTATTGGACATGAGAAGCCATCTGTGAAAACAATTGAAAGTTCGGGTAACAAAAGGGTTAAAAGTGTCAACATGTTAATTCTTACCTCTAAGTGTTTTTTTAACAAACCCGGGGCTTCGTAATGTTCAATCATACTCTTGGGAATGCTTGATATTGGCTATGAAGGGTTTTGATACCGTTATATGATAAAATCTGCAAGATTGCAAGAAGAGGGGTTAAAAGTGTCAATATGTTAATTCTACCTCTGAGAGACCTTTTAACGAACCCGGAGCCTAATGGTACTTGGTCATACTCCCAAGAATATTAAAAACCTAATTTGAAGGGCCCATAGTGCTAAATATGAAAGATATAGGAGATATGAATATACAGGGACTGAAATTGCCAACAATTAAAACAATTTGGTTTTGGGTTCCCTAGCGTGGCGTGCCAGACCCCCTTGTACCTGGCGTGTGGTACGACGGAGACCAGAATCCAGCAAAAACTGCCAGCTGCCAGCATGCAGCCTTGCTCCCCACACAAACCATTCTGCAACCTGAATTCGAAACTAGGAGCATGCAACTAGTTTTTAAAAACCTCTTGGACACCTGGAGACATCTTAGAACACCATAGAACACTTGGCTTGATCTTGGACAAGCTCCTTGCACTATAAATAGAGCCCCATAGTGGCATTCTTCCTTGCACCTCTCATAAATTCTTCTCTTTTCACTTGCTTTGGCATTCTTAGATATTCCTGATCATAACGGAGACTCCTCTTAGTTCAATCTTCAAGCTAAGACCTGTTGTAAGTGTCCCTATCCTTTCAGTTTATAAGTTTTTAAAAACCAAAAAGTCAAAGTTTTCGATAAAAAGCTTTGAATTTCGGTTTAGACCTTAACGGTCCAGCCATTGTTCAAGACGAATATAGCTACGTGATCGTAATTAGGTAGGTGTTAATCCCTCAAAAGGGCACCTCCTAATTATCAAGTTTACTTAGTTAATTGTCGGGTCAAAGTTATTAAAATAAAAAGTCAAATGGGTCAGTTTTTAAAATAATCCAAATATGATAATGTAGAAGTTATAAATTATGTTTTATCACTCTAATAAATTGGTAAACATTATTAGAACATGTATAAACATGTTCAACCCGACAATTCTGAGTTTAAGGTCGGTTCGCAACCGAAAGTCGCAAAAGCTTGACTTTTGTTTTGACTTTCAGTTCTGACCCGAATTAGCTTAATTTCTTTATGCATTAAGGTTCCTTTGTGACCATATTATGTTGTAGTATAACCCTCTGAGGTTATATTACATAGTCACATAGTAATCTGAGTTTATTTACTTGTTTCCGTTGTTATGCTTAAAGTTGACTAATATGCCCTTTTGTTTAAAAATAAGGTTTTTAATACAAATGAGCATGCAAATGAACTAAGTACTGATTAATAAACATATTTAGCATGTTTTGGCATTTACATTCTGGTCATGAACTGAAGTTATATAATTAATCGAAAAATATGATTTTATAAGGACTAAAATACCCTTTTGCATGCAAATCAAGTCTTAAACATAATTTGAAATGAAACACTTTACTTACTATTGTGATATCATATTTAGGATTTATTGGGATGTTAAGTCAGATTATATAGTGACTTTAACTTCGAGTTCTTGTATAAAGTTTATAAATGACGGTAATGCCCTTTTTGCAAATAAAATAGGTTTTAAACATAATAAACATGCAAAACCTTTTTGATACTGATATGTTATGAAAAATAAAATATGAGTTAATTGCCCGGATAGTCCCTGTGGTTTGTCGTTTTTTCACCTTTAGTCCCCAACTTTTTAAAATTACATGTTTGCTCCCTATGGTTTAAGTAGGTGTTACTTCGGTAGTCCCTTTACTGGAGGAACGTTAATTTATCAACTTAAATCAATATGAATTGACTAAACTACCCTTATAATTAAAAAACAAAAAGAAATGGGTCCCACTTCACCTAATCGTTGTTAACTCATACCCCCACCCCTTACCTTTTCTTCTCCGATACATCACATGCATCCTCAACAGATCCTGGCCGCACCTCACTAACAACAGCACCTGTAACAACTTCCAGTATTGATACAGAAGTTGGGAACGGTTACCCAATGGCCGTCACCGTCTATGTGCAGCCAGAATTAACAGTGTATGACTGATTTCTCCGTCGTCGATGTCGATCTTGAATCAAATGTTCCATTGAAGTCTTATTGGCCCAAATTGGTTAGTTAGTTAGTTGACTAATTTCCCAATTCTCAATTCCTAAAGATTCTTACATTTAAGTTAAGTTTGGTAGGTTTTATCTTTACATTTCTTGTTACATACTGATATTGTGATTTGGGTATTCAAGATCTACAATTTTATGAAACACCATTCACTTTTATTTTGTAAACTTGAACCCATGAACAATTACAGTGCATTAATCTGAATATATATGTTACAACTTACAATCACTGTACTTAGAACAAGTTTTAACTTTTAAGGTCAATCATTTTAGTTCTAAAACTGAAATTGATACACATTTGTTCAGATCTTGAGATACACAATATTAGTATGAGAAACTTGAAAATGGAGTATCATATTAAAGAAAGAAAGTAATCAGGATGCAGTTGGATTGTAAAAATTGACAAATTTGACTGAAAAAGTCAAAATTCATCTTGTAATTTGGAGCAGACGAATGCTTGTTGACTAGATTAATGTTAGTTTTATAGAATTCTCTACTGATTTTTTGGTGTTTTAATGTAGTAAAACATGCCTAACATTGACGATTTCACGGATTAAATTGCTTCAGAATAAGAGAGACACTCGACTGAAGCTAATTTATTTTATTTTTCATTTATTAATGCTATTAGAGATGTGCTTGCACTTGATGTAACTGGTATAATTTGATTTTTTAGATAATTGAGAAACTTTCGGTATATACTCCCTCTGGTGAGGTGAAACTCAATGTGTTGAAAGAAATTGCCCAAGAGTAGAATATGGTTCAGAAAAAAGTTGTAATCGCTGGAGAAGGGTTACCCAACGGTCGGAGGACGGCGGTTGGGAACGTGATGATGACGATTGCGAATTGATACAGGTTATGCTTCATATTTGTTCACGTGATGGTGATGGCTGGGAATGGTGGTGACGACTAGGAATGGTGATGGTTACGGTGGATGAGGGTGGCAGAATTGTTGCAGGGGGTGCCGTAGTGGTGGTGATTGATTAGAGAAGAGGTGGGGTGGGCATGGGCCCACATGATTTTTTTTATAACTTAATTAATGGTTTTAAATGGACCCCACACCTTTTATTATTCTCTTAATGTTTTAAATTATTGTTCTCATTAGTAAGGGTAATTTAGTCTTTTTACATGGAATTAACTAAATAAACTAACAGTCATCTACTCAGGGACTATCGGAGTAACAAACTATCAAACCATAGGGAGCAAACATGTAATTTTAAAAAGTTGGGGACTAAAGGTGAAAAAACGACAAATCACAGGGACTATCCGGGCAATTAACTCATAAAATATTTTGACTATTCAAAGCTGGCCATAACCTCAGAATCACTTAAACTTCGAAATTATCATCATTTACCAACTTTTACGCTAATTAAGTGCATAATATGGTTTTAAACCATATTTAGCACCCAAGACTTGTTACCTACTGATTTTATAAACCATTTTAAATATTTTTACAGTATTTATAAGTCATGATCTCAGAATCCCAAATAAGTCCCTAAAACTATGTGTGAAATGACCAAAATGCCCCTACGGTGCATAGTTTGGCCATAAAGCATAAACCACACATGTGGTTGATATCCTATTGATATAATATCATAAATTAAATATTTTTACAGAATTTTTATGACCAAAACTTCAGTTTACTTGCAAGCTCCTTTTATAAATCCTAAAATGACCAAAATGCCCTTATGAGGCTTAATTCGGTTTTAAAATTCTTGTGGGCATATATATTGATATCCTACTAATGTCATAACATGTTTTAAGCATAATAACACATGGAACTTATGTATGACTCATCCGGTTACCCGTTAATGCCTATACGCGTTCGATTCGGTTTATGTGACTAGTTTGCATAAATTAACCGAAACGGGTTTAACCTTATCATTTAAACTTCAAAATCCAGAATGTATTTAGTTTACCCATATTATACAAGTCTTCATACTTGTTGGGTCTAAATTACATTCCATTACGGTCTTTGCTTAATCTAGCGTTTCGTACAGTAAATCGTTTTTTAAACTAACCGGTCTAAGTCCACGACTTAAATAAGGCCCGTTAGTATTCTAATAGGTTAATATTACCTTCATTCCAGACTAGGAAGCCCTAGTAAAAGCTACCTTCAGAAGTCTAAATACATTATACGGCTAAGTAGATAAATCTTGCATTAGAAACTCAGGTAAATACTTTTAACTTATTTTCCCTTATACGGGTTTGGGATACGGTAAATTATTACCGCTTGGTCGGGTATGGGATCATTTAGTCGGATTGTGATTAATAAATCCGCATAACCCGTTTTAATATGTATTGTTTGATAACATAAACATTAGGGGGTTAATGCGACCGTGTCCTGGATATCCTCGGCTCATTTAAGTTACTAATGGCCACGACCTATGCACGAGGTGTAGGCATACACCCGACAGATGCAAATGCTAAAATATAAAAATTACCCACAAGTTGGGGATAACTCCTTTATGGGTTTTTATAAGTGGTGTGTCGGTTAATCATGTCCCGGCTTTTATACCGGGCCCTAAATGTATGACAAACATATAAATCTGTATACAAGATTACATACATAATTGTCCCAAGTTATAAAAGATTTTTTCGTGCTTCGTGCACTTAAACCAATTTTCTTAAACATTTTCAAATGAGTCAGTTAATTGTAGGGTTGTAAACGAACCGAACGAACACGAACAAAGCCATGTTCGTGTTCGTTCGTTAGGGAAATTAACATGTTCGTGAACTGTTCACGAACAGTTCGTGAACACGAGTCTCGAACACAAACGAACACAAGCAAATAAAAACGAACATAAACGAACATTTAAGTAGAAAATAATAAATAAAAACATTGTTATCCTTAAACAATGGAAATAAGTAGTTAAATACAACCATCAAATGATAAACAAAACACAAGAAGTCTACTACAACCATCAAACGATGAATCAAGTTTAACTAACTTAGACATAATTATCCCAAAAAAATGTCTTAGAATGTCCAAATTTTAGCTAACTTAGAAAAAATAGAGTTTCAAGTTTTCAATATGTTTAGACAAAAGGTTTATTATTTATTATTTTTTAATATAATTAAACGAACGAACATGAACTAATGTAACCGAACCTATTACCGAACGTTCACGAACGCAGTCGAACGAACGAGACCAGTGTTCGTGTTCGTTCGCTAAGCTAACTGAACGAATTTTTTTGTTCGTGTTCATTCGTTAAGCTAATCGAACGAACATAAACGATCTTCCCGCCGAACGGTTCACGAACTGTTCGATGAACGTTCAGTTCGTTTACAGCCCTAGTTAATTGTATTTATCAGTGTAAACTGACGTATTTTCAAAAGACTAAGTGACAGGTACTACCCGTAATAGGCTGTGACATGCTCGGTGTCTAAATAAAGGATCTTGCAAATCCTTAGGATGCCTTAAAGTCTGTTGAACTTTGTTTTGTATTTTATTTACGATCCGCCTGTGGATTCGTTCTACGACCGTCTGTATATTATTATTTCGTACTTTGAACTTTCGGTTTGTAATAGTAATTTCCTTCCAAACGTTCTGATGTGCTATAATTGTGTTTAAATTGTCTATGATGATATCAACTACGTCATGATACTCCCCACCGGGCCCACCGATTTATGGTTAAAATATCGGGGTGTGACATTTATGAAATATATATTGGGAGTCAAAGATGAATTTGAGTATTGACCCAACTTGCAAAAGAAAGAAATAGGGTTGCACTTATATGGCTTCTTGGTGTCTTCTTTCTTTAGTCTAGAGGTTGCTCACTTGCTCTGGCTTCTTGGTGATTGATTTAGATTCATTGGTGTTCTATGAGTTATTTGAACGAGATTTAGATCAGGTTTGTTTTGTTATTCCAGTTTGTATCTTTCATAAGTTCGACAATTAATTGAAGAAAATTGTGTTGTATGCGGTGTTCCTATTATTTACTTTTGCAAATCATTGATCATCAAAGAGTTGTGGTTGTGTTTCAGAGGGGTGGGGATGGGTGGCAGTGGTGGTGAACAAGTTGATGATCTGAGAAGATGATGCACATTATGTAGTCAAGGTTTCATTAGTTTAAATGAATATTAAAATTAGAAGGGGAAATGACTTAAATGTCCTCATGTGCATCGCATGTGAGGCCATTTAACTGACTTTTTTAACGTGTTTAGGTGTAAAGGTTATAAGGTGTCACAAAACATGAATATAAATGTTGGTTTTTGCCGATTTCATAGATAAATGTACGAAGTACAGTTGGAGTATAACATAAAAGTTGATTTCTGCAATTTTGTCGCAATTAAACTATATCGGTACGATACCAGTATTTCCGAAAAAAAACTCTTAATATGAATAATAATAATAATAATAAAATTAGAAAGAAAGGACAGAAAAAGATCCTAAACCAATGTGAAGTGAACTGGCTAGTCCGGTGACTCGTTGTAAAGTCTGTTTGATTCCACTCTCTTCTTTAATTAGGTATCTTCCTTTTCAGATCTCTTTTTTCATCATTCATCTATCTAATTCTGCATTCAATCAGTTCAGTTTTCTTCTATCTACTCCTCTTTTCTCTTGAATTTCTTCTTTTTTCCAAAGCCACTTTAGGGTTTTCTAGTTTTTTGTAAGTAGGTTTATGCTATCTTTCACTGCGTTGACTTGTGATCTTCTCTGTTCAGTTTATTTTAATCTTTGTTTAATTAGGGTTTGTGATTGTGGATTGTAGATATGAAGGGTGCAAAGGGTAAAGGGGCTGCAAAAAGAGATGCTTTGAAGCCTGTTGATGACAGGTTGCTTCATTTCTTGTTTGTTTTACTGATGCTTATTATTCATTATATAGATTTCAGATTTGATTTATGAGATCATTGTCACTTACCACTTACCAGTAAACCCTTTTCAAGATGTTTAATTTCTTGTTGTTTCAAAGTCTATATGTAATTATTTGTTGGTGTAAGACTAGATGCTTTGGTTTAACTAAAAAGTGTATATCGCTCGGCCACGTTGCTGCTGTGTAGGCAATGGGCTTTAACTAACCCATTGTTTTAACTATCACGTCGTTTAACTAACAATTAAATAAAAATAAAAATAAAAAACAGAAAAAGGTTTGATTGGTTGATTGGGGGTGGACCCCATCTCATTGGGTTTTCGCTAGGGGTGCAAATGGGTCGAGCTCGAGCTCGTCCAGGCTCGAACTCGATTAACTTATGAGAGCTCCAGCTTGGCTCATTGGTAGTTTTTTAAGCTTCGGCTCGGCTCGTTTATTATCCATTAATCAATATGTTAAATAAAAATAATAAAAATAATAGACTCGTTTAGGCTCAAAGAGCTCGATAAGTGAAGCTGGGGTCGGGTTTGTTTACTAAACAAGCTTCATTTTAGGTTCGGGCTCGGCTCATAAACAAGTTCAAATAAGCTCGGCTTGGCTCGTTTACTAGACAACTTTAAATATTAATAAAATCTAATGTTACACTCGATGCGGCTCGACGAGCCTGACGACCTTCACATGCCAGGCTCGAGCTCGATAAATTAACGAGCTTTATTTTATGCTCAAGCTCGGCTCGGCTCATTTCGACTTTTTCTCGAGCCGATCTCGAGCAGCTCGCGAGTTGTTTGCACCACTACTTTTCACGCCTGTTAAAGGGGTGGTGCTCCCTACTTTGGCGCCCTTCTTTCACGCCTGCGTGGTGGCGTTTAACGCTGGTTTTGGGTGAGGAGGCATGGGGCGCCACCCCACAACGATCAGTCTAATAGATGGTGACGATTAGTTATAAAGTAGTAATAATAGATTGTTGAATGTTGCAGAAAAGTAGGGAAGAAAAAGGCTCCTGCTAAGGCAGCCAAGACGAAAGGTGGGAAAGCAGCTAAAGATCCCAACAAGCCGAAGAGACCACCAAGTGCTTTCTTCGTTTTCCTGTATGGTATATTCGTTTTGGAATTTCAAAATGGAAGTTACATATTGTTGCTGATTTGTGTCATGTTATCTTTTCAGTGAGGAGTTTAGGGTAACATTCAAGAAAGAAAATCCTAATGTCAAGGCTGTGTCAGCAGTAAGTACCGAGTGCTAGTTAGCGAGTCATTCAGTTCTTGTTGTATTTCCTTTTTAATTTCTTTCTTATTTTTATAGGTTGGGAAAGCTGGGGGCGAGAAGTGGAAATCCATGAGTGCAGCTGTAAGTGACCTAAACTTGTTCGTTTTTTGTTTTGTTTTTCTTATGTGAAACTGAATATGTGAGTTTACGAAGTTTATATATTCTGACAGGAAAAAGCTCCTTATGAAGCCAAAGCTGCGAAAAGGAAAACCGAGTATGAGAAAGTTATGAAAGCGTACAATAAGAAACAGGTGAATACTTATGTTTGTGCATTTTCTGTAAACTGTTGTTAGGCCGGTGGGTGTGGCTTAACGCCACCCCGCCACCTCAGCCTCCATAGCGCCCCAGGGCGCCATCGTCCACACCGCCGCAATTAAAGGGGGGGCGCCATCGTCCTTCCGCCAGCACATTAACGAGCAAACTTTGAGATTTTCGAAGTTGATGGTCTTTAAAGGGGGCGCTATAGTGTAAAGGGGGCTTTATACCACACCCTGCAAGTTAAAGGAGGGGGCTTTAGGGCGGGGGGTATGGTTAATCACTCTAGCGAGATTGAGTGATTTTCTACCCAATAATATTATGCCATGTCAACTCCCCATTTTGCACTCAATCAGGGAGTATGGTTAATCACTCTAGGGTGTTTGAGTTATATATTTTTTGATTGGTTCTTCTCTCCTCTCTCCTCTCTCTCTCTCCTCCATCACCCTTCTCCACATTCGGTGACTTTACACCGATTTCTCACCCTCTCTCCTACTCAAACACCCTAACTCAATCATTGGGGGTATGGTCACCGATCGGTGACACCCACTCAATCACCCACTCCCCGCACATTATACCCCCCACCCTTAAAGCCCCCTGTGTGACATGATGGCGGCGCTGAGGTGGCGTGATAAAGCCCCTAGGGGCTTTATACCACACCCTCCAGCCTTAGTGATGTGTTTCGACCCATTTATATATGATTATGTCATAGCTATCTTTGACATGTTAATAAAGGATATAAAAGGGTTTTTAATGAAATATTTGATGGATTTTGTATGTATAAATAGGAGAGTGAAGCCGATGATGTTGAGGAGGAATCTGATAAGTCAAAGTCTGAAGTAGATGAGGAAAGTGGGCAGGTATTTGTTCTTTCTTTCTTCTCTGTTAATGTTTTAGAATGTCTAGCTTTGAACAAAACAATCTTCAGTGGTTCACATATAATTTATGGTGGAGCTAAATGCCATTTTAGTCCCCGTGGTTTGGGTCATTTTGCCAGTTTAGTCCAAAGGTTTCATTTTTCGCCTGTGGGTACAAAAAAGTTTCATCGTTGCCATTTTAGTCCACTGGGTTAACTTCATCCATTTTTTCTGTTAACGAGAAGGGCAATTCGGTCATTTTATATGTAATTCTGTGAACTAGAAGGGCAATTCGGCCATATAAAATGACCGAATTGCCCTTCTCATTAACAGAAATAATGGATGAAGTTAACCCAGTGGACTAAAATGGCAACGGTGAAACCTTTTTGGACCTACAGGCGAAAAATAAAACCTTTGGACTAAACTGGCAAAATGACCCTAACCACAGGGACTAAAATGACATTTAACTCTTTATGTGTGCTACTCGCACGTGTATTCTTCCATTTTATTATAACTACTCGATAGTATTGAGTACGATAACCGAATACTTTGTTGCATATATAACAAAATATGAAAAAAGATCAAGTAGTGGTTCTAGTAATGGTGATATTGAAATCAAATAGTGTAGTGTAGTTGATAAAAGCAAAATATCATCCAAACATGTGGGATTGAAGTCGCATAATTAGACTTGGTAAGTTGTATGCACGATTGATGTCAGATTTATTTCATCTCACACTCAAAACGCCTCTTTATGAGCAGGAAGATGATGAAGAAGATGACGACGATGACGATGAAGATGATGATTGAAATACCCACATGGTTTGTTGACAAGGGTGATGTCAGAACAAACATAGGCATTGCTTGCCGGACACATGTATCTTTGGTATTCATGGTTGACTTGGGTTTGTGCTTTAGTGTATGCTTGACAATTTGATTTAGTTTCAAAGAATGTTTATTCCTTTTTTTTAATTTAATAAATGTGTATTTTACTAGGAACCAAGATGGATGTATGTATATCCATGCCTATAAAACACATGAAACCAATTTAATTTAGGGTTTAGGCTTTTCTTGAATTGGAAAATCTATCAACTATCTAAGGCTATATGTTTTGGGCTTCAATGGGGCGCTAGCGCTACCACATCAGCTGCGAATTGGGTGCAAACAACGCAACGACGAGGCGGGATGATGGGTGTGGGGTAGGGGCTCGGTGAGGATGGCGGGCATGTGAAAGTTGGAAAGGGTCGTTGGGCTCCATGCTTTGCGGACCGTTGGGCTCCATGGGATTCCACGCAACTGATGCAAGCTTTAAAAAACGTTGTTTTTTCACTTATTTAAATCGTTTAAAAACACAAGGCAGGTAATGTACGATTGCTTGATTTTACATAATATGATATTAGAAGACGAAGATGAAACGATTTGTCAAAGCTATGAAGGTGGCTATGGCCTCCTGTTTCGGCAATATGATGTACAGAAATGCATAGCATCCTTTGTTTGGATTTGGTGGAACATATTTGGCGTATCATCCCTGTAACTTGTACTTGTACTAGTTATGTTTATTTATTTGTACTTTGTAGTATTTTAATAGGTGTTAAGTGAATTTAAGTGTTTTCTTTCAAATTATTTGTATTATTATTTTTAATAATAAATATATTTTTAATATTTAATTACATATCAAATTAATAAATTACAATTGAAAAATAATTATTGATAAAGCCTCTTTGCAAACACCCATTGGGGTGATGTCCGTGTGAAGGGTGAAAAAAAATACGCCTACGTATCGCCACATGACAACTTTTTTTTCCTAATAAATCACCATAGAGCCCCTCCATAAGAAGTAGTCTAAGAAAAACCGCCTTCATCTTCATAGAACAATCCATATTCCATCAAACATGCATCTTGTTAGCTTTATCATTTGGTCCTAATTTGCATAATAAACAGATTGAATGTTAGCACTACGGGTGCAAATGAGACGAACCTGAGTTTAACTGGGCTTGAGCTTGAGTTTGTTAACTTTAATAAGCTCAAGTTTGAGCTCGGCTCGATACAAACTATGTTTCTAAAGTCCAAGCTCGGCTAGTAGGTTGTTTCTCGAGCTCGACTCGTTTATTTTTTAATAATTAATTTGCATTAGTTTAATTATTATTTTATACATAATTAAGTTTTTTTTTCATAATTTTTATTAACTAGTTTTTTTTGTTGTCGCGCGTTGCGGCGATACCAAGTAAATGATAATGTAAAACAAACATGATTTGAAAATAAAGCATGTTGTTTAGAAAGCTAAATCATTAGAACAGTTTAGTTTATCATCATACTGTTTTATGATACCAAATAAATACTTTATTATATGAGCACAATTTCGTTTTTAACAAAACTTATAACGGAATGTTAGGGAAAAATCAATCATAGCTTCGTACTTAAGTTTTAAGAAAAAGTTATAAACGTATAATATTAAAGAAGTATCAAATTAATCGATAATATTTGTTATAAAAAGAAAAGAGAATTATTAAAAAAACGGTATAGGAAATATATGGTTTTAAAAAAGGAAAAATAATTAAAAATATGCTATTAAAAATAAAAAATAATAAAAAGCTACATATTATTATAAAATTAAAATTACTATTCATCATCCATCACTAACAATATATATATAATAGTAATTACGATTTTTTAAATATATATTTAATATATTAATTAAATGTTATATAAATGATGGGCTCGTTTAGGCTCGCGAGCCGACTCGAGCTCGATAAACGAAGCTCAGGTTTGGGCTAGTTACTAAACGAGCTTGTTTTTAGGCTTGGACTAGAGCTCGTCTAAGCTCGGCTAGTTTCGATCTTTTTTTTCTAGCCAAGCTCGAGTAGCTTGACATTGCTAGTTAAGCACATAATGTTTCTTTATTATTTTTTTTTTTTACGGCAAACAACATTTCTCATTCAATCACCAAAATACAACAGCACATAAGCCAACAAGTTGCTGGACCCAACCTCTTACAATCACCCATCACTACAGAACAGAAAAAAAACATACAATTATTACTCAGAGACATCAAAATTCACTCATTTATTCCACTCCAAATTGTTTAATTTCGCCCTGCTTTTGAGCCATAGATAAGCCGTTGCTTGCATGTCCCTGAAAATCCTGTCGATGCTGGTCCGCGTACCGTTAAAGATAAGATCGTTTCTTGCTTCCATACACCCAACAAGGCAGTCGCCACTAACGCTTTGTATTATTCTTTTTTTTTTACTTTGATATCACCATATGTTTACTTGCGGAATTTTACACCATGACCTAATGTTTCTCTAGAAGAAAAAAAATCTGGAGTCCCATTCTCATAAATGCTAGATTTGACCAATGATAATAAATCTCCTGTTTTGCCACAGTTCGAACAACATTTCTGACATGAATTAAATACGTCTTCATTAATTGGGTGAATTGGTGGTTCAAACCTCAATTCGTGCTTCTTTCAATAGAAAACTATCGAGGCGAAACCTTTAGATCTTAGTTGTTTCCCCACTTAGTTAACAATGGGATGAGTTTGAGACGAATACTGATAAATCAAATTCTCATAATCGATTTTAAAATCGTATCAAACACCTGACCTAATACCTATCGGGGTGTCATGTTATTACCCTTTCGATATCAAGCATGCCCACAGGTATCGGGTATATAGTTTGTTAAAAATTACCCGTTGTGATTCGCAAATACATTTCTTGCTATTCTATTTTTTGTATAATTGTATTAGAAGGAAATTAGAAATATAAATTAAAATTTCATGAATTAGTTCTCACTATTTTATTATCAATGGCAAAAAAATAAAAATAAAGAGTAAACTTCTATTTTGCTCTCTGTGTTTTGGTGGTTTTAACGCTTTTGCTCCAAACCTTTAAAAACAAACATTTTACTCCCTGATCTATACAACCTATCTCTATTACACTCCCCGCCTCAAACGCCGTTCATTTCAAATGTTAAAGGACTATCACGTGCCCCTCATGTGAGGGGCAAATCTGTCATTTCCCAACCCAGATATTTATAAACCATTCTAAAACCCAAATTAGCCCCATCTTCTTGTTCTTCCTTCCAACATCTTCTTCATCTTCTTCCTTCCAACATCTTCTTTCTTCTAAATTCTCCATGGCAGACCTCAATTGCGCTTGTGGAGCTCCAACCACCTATGTTACATCTTGGACCCGAGCAAATCCAGGAAGAAGGTTCTACTGTTGTGCTAATTGTGGATTCGTTCGATGGTCAGACCCCCAATGTGTCGCAGATCTACAGAAATCATATCGGGTTTGTTGGAGAGGTGTAACCGGAATGAAGCCATTGCCAGAGAAGCTGTAAAAGCAAACAGGAAGTTGAAATGTATGTTAGGGCTGACATGGATGTTATTTATCTTTTTCTTTCTTAAAAAATGACCTTGATAAGGTGTGTAGGTGGTCAGTAGTATGTGATAATGTAATATGGTATGTATCTCTGTCACGTATTGTTTCGGATATAATGGATGTTGTTTGGTTCTTAGAATGAACATCGATTCTAAATTGTTTGGATATAATGTATGTTGTTTGGATTTGTGTATCTTTTTGTTTCTTAAAAAAACGACCAACAACATTAATGAATCATGTCGGATAAAAGAGACCAAAACCATTATCTTAACAAAACCACCAAAAGCATTAACAAATCATGTCGGACAAAAGAGACCAAAACCATTGTGTACAAAAAAAGACCAAAAGCATTAACAAATCTTGTCAGACAAAAGATACCAAAACCATTAAGTTAACAAAAACGACCAAAAGCATTCACAAATCATGTCGGACAAATGAACAAAAATATGCCAATTATCTAATGAACAAAAACCTGCAAATTCCAAACAAAAACTTGTCCAAACACATGCATTACATAATATATCTAATTCATACCACAAAGAATTCATAACACATATAAGTTTAAACAAAGGCTATAAACTGTAGTACTTCAAAATGATGGCCAAACATAAAACAAACAACCACACCAAAAGAAGTCACTGTTCTTGACACTTAGAAACATAAAAAAGCCAACCCCAAACATCATGCTTCTGCATTTGCCTGCGACCCTTCTGCATTCCCTTTGCACGACCTCTGGTTATGACCTTTCCCACCACACTTTGTGCACTTCACTGTTTGACCAGCTCTTGTCAACTTCCCTTGCTTAGATGCCTGTTCAGACAATTCTTCTGCATTTTTCTTCCTCTTCTTTCTTGGCCTACCAACTTGTTTATGGTGCTTTGGTGGTATAAGAGTTATCGGACAAGCAGAAGGTGTCCACATATTCCTTCCATTGATAGGGTCCTGTGTTAGCATAAACATGCTTCCAAGTTTCTAACCAATACACCTTTGAAACCCATTCCTCTGGAGCATCCACTGTTATCCCATGTGCAACCATGTGCAACCATGTCCCATATCACAGCCACAACATGCTTACAAGGAAAACCAGTTAATTCCCACATTCTAAAAGAACAAGTTTTGTCCGCCATGTCAATAACATACTGCTCCAGTGAGTTCCATTTCCATTTAACCTGGTACTTGTTCACATAATTCCATTGGACAGACATATCAGCAGCCTTCTCCTTTATCTTCTCAAATATCTCTGTAGCCTTTGGTGTCAAAGGTCCTTAACTCTTTGAAATCAGTATGTGCACAACAACAATCCTCTTCATCAAGTATTCTCTAATATACTCCAGGCATGTTATAACTGGCTTATCCCTTCCTTCAACCAACTTCCCGTTGAAGACTTCACATAGTTGTTAAGAAGCACATCACTAAGTGCCCTGCCTGCATTATACAAGAAGCATATCACTAAATGACATCCAATATTCACAGATTATACAAATGATAATGATAGTAGTTTACAATACCACTAAAATAGGATCTACACAGTGAACAAGTGGAATCTCCCTAAGCCATTGATATTGTCACACCCCAGCCGATGGCGGAAATATCGGGGCGCGGCACTGAGCGAAACAGATTGTCCAAGAGAAATCCATAACAACTAAAATTACAGGATATTTAACATTATGTCCCATACCATAATATATCAAATAAAAGCAGTTATTACAGACATTGTTTTCTCAAAGACAGATAAAATATTCCGACAACTCAGATTTTATTAGATTTGTTTCTAGACTTCTTCCTAGCTTGATTCCAACAAGTAGAGCAAACATCCTAAACACCTGTCACATACGTTAAAATAGAGGTCAATACACATAGCGTAAAGGTGAGCATACAAGTTTAATAGTATAATAGATAGCAAAATTGGTTTACGTATAACCAGCATGTAACATGTATAATGTGAAGCAGGTAGGTTATCGACAATGAAATATGCACAGACGTGACTGTGAGTTGTAGAATGCGCAACACATATCACCACTGTGACACGTGAAGAAAAGCCCTTAACAACCCCTGTCCACGACAGGTGCTGAGTCCAAACTATAGTACTATCGTTGCTAAGGTGTCAGGCAACAATCACTGTGTAAACATAACATACTAACATTCATCGAATAACACGTATGACATGCAGAATGGTTAGCGTATAAAAAGTGTGTTTGCATTGTGTGATCGATGTGATTTGATATAAGTAACGTATGTAACACCCAAAAGTGCGTTAAGCAAAAAGGGACCGAGTATACTCGCAGATCGTGTTTAACAAGTAAACACAGTCTTGGATTGAAGGGAGCGCTGGAAAGTTAGCCTGATTACAGAACGATAACATAAGTGATGAACAATGCGTTAAACGGTGCGAGTGAACTGAGTGACGGAGGGTTATCTGATCGGATGACAATCCACACGGATGGTCATCCGATCGGATGGCCATTTGGTTGGATCGTCATTCGTTTGGGATGGACGTGTTTGTGTATGATGGAACTTTGAAATTTTTGTTGTAGCATTTTATAAAACAAGGAGTGTTCCTGCCAATCATGTCATCTAGCCGGATGGCCGTCCGATCGGATGGCGATTCGTTTGGAACTAACTCCTTTGAGATATGAAAAAGTCTAAGTGTTGGAAAATATCACAAGCATGGGATGTCACAAGTCATCCGATCGGACGGCAATCCGATCGGACGACGGTCCGTTCAGCAACCTGTTGGTCCTGAAACTTGTAAGATTTGTTAAGTTTGGAAAGTTTTGCGGTTACACCGAGACGTCATGACAACATGTCAAACAACGGAAACTCCACCAAGTCCCAGTCATCCGATCGGATGGGAATCACCCCATCCGACCAGTTAACTGTTCTTGATGGTTGTTCATGTTCAACTCGTTAAGTCGGTTGTCTCTTTGATAGAAACCCGTTCTCAGATCGACTCTCCACTAGAGAATGAGTAAGAGGCCTGAATGAGCTCAGATTCTATCCGTTTTATGTGAAAAGTTGAGAAAATTGAAGAAAAGTGGAAATCAGTTGGAAAATGTCTAGATTATGACGAAATCAGTGTTTACACATGTTGAAATCTCTTATATATGAGTTGTTCTTCGTGAAATGAGGTCACACTTTGTAGTTCATGAAAACCCATGATGACATCACCCTAGAACAACCCAAATCAGCGGATTTCTTGGTGAAAAGTTAAGATTTGAAGGTGAAAATAATGAAGAAGTATCTGTAGATCAAAGAAGTACAAGATTTGAGGTAGAAACTTGCAAGAATCGCGAGGAATCGAGAGAAAATAGGGCTGGAACGTGTTGGTTGAACGAGAGCTGTCACATCACATGAACAGTGATGTGACAGGTGGTATTTATAGGCAAGAAAGGAGAAGAGGCGGTGTAGAGGTGCAATCAGAGGGCAGTTTGATCGGATGGCCATCCGATCGGATGGGTTTAGCGGGTTAGTGTTCGACTTTTCATTTCGTGCGTTGTGCGTCGCGATGCGTTGCGAGTAAGCGATGCGATAGTATTACCCATTAATTACACAAATAACCTAACTACCAAATAACATAAATATAATCCTTAAATCTCGAGGTCGCGATGAGATTGCGTTGCGATAGAGTTGCAATTGCGTTTGCGATTAACATCCCAAAACAATTATAAACATGCACAAGTAACACATAATAGCACACACACGTAAAACAATATCTATAACCTGTAATTCGAGTTGCGATGCGATTAGCGACAAGTCGATTAGCGATCAACTTGCGATTTATTGCATATAATCCACATAATACAACTAAAGTAGCATAAAATTAAAGTATCGATTAACGAGTCGAGAAGTACAAGTAATAATTAAGCAAGGAATGACAGATCGTATTAGCAATCTTTTCTTCCTTTGACTTGTACTTTGACTTCAAAAAGTCGGGTTGTTACAGCCTCCCCTACTTTAGGAAATTTCGTCCCAAAATTTAAGACGCAGGCATAACAAACAGTTTTGGATACTTAGCCTTCATGTCGCCTTCGAGTTCCCAGGTGAAGTCGGCGCTGCGTTTGCCTTCCCAGCGAACCTTCACAATGGGAATGCGTGAGCGTCGGAGTTTCTTAGTCTCTCGGTCCATGATCTCGACTGGTTTCTCCACGAAGTGTAATGTTTCGTTCACTTGTAGATCCTCAAGAGGGATATGTAAATCCTCGTCGGCTAGACACTTTTTGAGGTTCGAAACATGGAAAGTCAGGTGGACGTTGCTAAGTTCCTCTGGCAGTTCGAGTCTGTAGGCCACCTTGCCAATTCTTTCCAGAATTTTAAAGGGTCCAACATATCGAGGCGCGAGCTTTCCTTTCTTGCCGAATCTGATCACCCCCTTCCAAGGTGCAACCTTTAGGGGTACCTGATTGCCAACGTCAAATTCAAGGGGCTTGCGGTGTCTATCGGCGTAACTCTTTTGACGACTCTGAGCTTTCAGGAGATTGTCTCGAATTTGGGGGATTTTGTCAGTCGTTTCTTGCAGTAACTCAGGACCGGTAATCTGCGCATCCCCGATCTCGTGCCATACAATAGACGATGAACATTTCCTTCCGTATAATGCCTCAAATGGTGCCATTTGGATGCTAGAGTGATAACTGTTATTGTACGAGAATTCGACTAAAGGTAAATGCGAATCCCAATTACCATCGAAATCTATAACACACGAGCGAAGCATGTCTTCGAGGGTACGAATCGTGCGTTCAGTTTGACCATCGGTCTGGGGATGGAATGCAGTACTAAGATTGAGGGTAGTACCGAGAGCAGATTGAAACGTTTCCCAGAGGTGTGAAGTGAATCGGCCATCGCGGTCAGAGATAATGTCACGAGGTGTCCCGTGTCGGCAAATGACTTCGTCGGTGTAGATCCGTGCTAATCGTTCTACCTTGTAGTCTTCCCGTATTGGTAGAAAGTGAGCAGATTTGGTAAGACGGTCAACGATAACCCAGATGCTGTCGTGACCTGATGGTGTGCGCGGAAGTTTCGTTATGAAATCCATAGCTATACTCTCCCATTTCCACATAGGGATTTCGGGTTGTACGTATAAGCCAGAAGGACTTTGATGCTCAGCCTTGACTTTCAAACAAGTCAGGCACTTCGAAACGTAGGTAGCGATATCCCTCTTCATGCCCGACCACCAGTACTTGTAGCGAAGGTCTGGTACATCTTATCGGCACCGGGATAAATGGAATATCGAGACTTGTGGGCTTCGTCTAGCAGAATCTGTCGTAAGTTGGTGCGCTTGGGAATCCAAATTTGGTCTAGATAATGGAATATACCATTCGATTTATTTACCAGTTGTTTGCCGTTATTGATAATCCTTTCCTTCTTCAAATTGCGTTCGGTAAAACAAGCAAGTTGGGCGTCACGGATAAGAGCTTCGAGATTGTGCTGGGCTTGAGTATTACGATTGTTATGCAAATAGCTTCGTCGACTGAGAGCATCGACAATGACGTTTGCTTTGCCTGGATGGTAAAGAATCTCACAGTCGTAATCGTTGAGGAGTTCAACCCATCGGCGTTGGCTCATATTAAGCTCTTTCTGGTTAAAGATGTGTTGTAGGCTCTTGTGGTCGGTGAAGATCGTACACTTGGTACCGTAAATGTAGTGTCGCCAAATCTTTAACGCAAAAACAACTGCACCAAGCTCGAGATCGTGGGTTGTATAGTTCTTCTCGTGGATCTTGAACCGACGAGAGGCGTACACGATAACCTTGTCCCGTTGCATGAGAACACAACCGAGACCGAGGTTAGAGGCATTGCAGTAGACTACAAAGTCATCGTTTCCATCGGGTAATGAGAGCACGGGAGCGTTGCAAAGCATAAGTTTCAGGGTTTGAAAGGCTTCCTCTTGTTTGGTTCCCCAAACAAAAGGTTTGTCCTTGTGCGTAAGAGAGGTAAGCGATACAACGATTTTCGAGAAATCAGCGATGAATCAGCGATAGTAACCCGCCAATCCGAGAAAAGAACAAACTTCAGACAGGTTCTTTGGTGTAACCCAATCCTTAACTGCTTCTATCTTCGCAGGGTCGACATGAATACCTTGACTATTGACAATGTGATCGAGGAATTGAACCTCCTCAACCCAAAATTCGCACTTGGAGAACTTGGCGTAGAGGCGGTTTCCCTGGAGTAGTTCAAGAACCAAACAAAGATGTTGCGCGTGTTCGGTTTTTGACTTTGAATAGATCAGGATATCATGGATGAACACGATGACGAAGCGGTCTAGAAAGGGTTTACACACGTGATTCATTAGATCCATAAAGACTGCGGGGGCTTTAGTTAAACCAAAGGGCATAACAACAAACTCGTAGTGACCGTATCGGGTTCGAAAAGCGTTTTTGGGTATATCTTCCTCTTGAATTCGTAACTGGTGATAGCCTGAGCGGAAATCAATCTTCAAGAAACACGTAGCACCTTGTAACTGATCAAACAAATCATCGATTCGAGGTAAGGGATAACGATTCTTGATGGTAAGCTTATTCAATTCCCTGTAATCGATGCACATCCGGAACGATCTATCCTTCTTTTTGACGAAAAGGACAGGTGCGCCCCATGGAGAGGTGCTAGGGCGAATGAAGCCTTTATCAAGCAGTTCTTGGAGCTGACTCGAGAGTTCGCGCATTTCAGATGGAACGAGACGATAAGGCGCTCTAGAAACAGGATTTGCTCCGGGAATGAGGTCGATTCGAAAATCGATATCACGAGTGGGCGGTAGACCAGGTAAATCATCAGGAAAGACGTTAGGAAAATCATGAACCGCAGGCACCTTGTTCATTGCCTTAACATCCTTTTCCTACGCTACTACGATGTGCGCCAAGAAAGCTTGGTATTCCTTGCGGAGATACTTGCTAGCTTGGACGCATGACATGAGTTGTAACTTCTTCGAAGCGACTTCGCCATAAACACACAATTGGTCGCCGTTTACGAGAGAGAAACAAATCATTTTACCGAAGCAAACAATTTCAGCATGATTCTCCGAAGGAAATCCATGCCTACTATGACATTAAAGCTACCAAGTTGCATCGGGATAAGATTGATCGGGAAAACGTGACTGTTGAGCTCAAGAGTACAATCACGCAGAACGGAACTAACAGTGACGGTTCTTCCAGTGGCAACTTCTACGTCGAATGTTGATGGGAGATTAACACGTTTATGGTTTAGGAACCTTTCGAATTCGAACGTTACAAAACAGTTATCGGCTCCAGTATCAAACAAACACGACGCATATATACCATTTACGAGAAACGTACCATTAACCACGTTGTTGTCTGCTTGGGCCTGGCGGACGTTGATGTTGAAGACTCGCCCGCGGGCGGCTGCTGTTGGTGTTGTTACGGTGCTGGCTGCTGCTGCTGCTGTGGCTCTTGCTTCACCACTCTGTTTGGGCAGAGATTTGCGAAGTGGTTTGGATCACCACACGCATAGCAGGCTCTTGCGTGAGCAGGAGTTGCTTGTTGTCCCTGCGGAGCTGGTAGAGCAGGAGCTTGAACTTGGGCTGGAGCTTGGCGGGGACTAGTACGACAGTTAGCAGTGAAATGGCCGTACAGGTTGCAGTGAACACAAAATCAAAACGCGATTCCAACCGGGTGATGATAGGTACAAGTAGGGCAGAGCGAATGTGGACCACTATATGCACGCTTGGCCGGCGGTGCATTGGCCACTGACGCCGCTACTTGGCGGTTCTGAGGTTGCAGTTGAGCAGTGATAGCTTGAAGTGGAGCGGCGGTTACTGCGCAGTTCTTGTTGTTGTTGTTGTTGTTCTTACGCTTGCGGCGAGAAGACTTGGAAGCTTGTGGTGCGGCGGTTTCAGCGGTGGGAGCAGAGGTGGCTTGATGAAGACTTTTGATGGTTTTGTCGAAGTAACCAGCCAATACTCGCTTGTCATTGATCTCGGCAGCGAGTAGATAAGTCTTTTCGATAGTTTTCGTCTTCGCAGCTTGAACGAAGTCAGCAACACAATCCGGCACTGATGTATTTCTTGATCGTCATTTCAGGTGTTGCCACCTGGCTTGGGTAGATGATACTTAGTTGCTTAAAGCGAGCTGTCAGACTGGCGTTGTTGCCACCATCCTGCTTGATGTTCCAAAATTCGTTCTCCAGCTTTTGTAGGCTCATGGAGTGGGCAAAATTCTTTCATCATGAGTTCCTTCAACTCATCCCAAGTAAGCCCATAGGCTGCGTCGTTCCCACGCTTGTTCCTTTCGGCTGTCCACCAATCCAGAGCCCTGGACTGGAAGACGCCTGTTGCGTTGATAGTGCGTAGGTGATTGGGACATCGGCTCGAGTGTAGCGTGACTTCAATTGAGTCGAACCATTGAAACATAGCGCTTGGTCCGTCTTCTCCTGTGAAGTCTTTTGGGCCGTAAGCCTTAAACTGCTTAAAGCTGAAAGAACCCTTAGGTGAGTTAGTCCTTGATTCCTCAGAGGACTTGCTGGTGTTTTCATTAAGCTCGCTGAAAATTTGCGGAATGACTTTAGCCATCTGCTTTGCGACTAGAGCAGCGATGTGTTTGTCCTCATGGATTCGGCGGGCGGCTCAGGAAGTGTGCTATCCAAATGACGACATTGTCTGCAACAGACATCACCATAGGATTCAAACACTACACATTCGAATCTCACCTCACAATATACTACTACTAGATAAAGCTCAGGAACACATCTAAACACTTAAGCAGGTAATCACATAGGCACTTAAGCACAACTACACAGAATCACATAGGCACATAGAGCACAGAAGCATGTAATCCACATAAGCACATATTCCACTATATTTTGCACGTATTCACCTACATATATTGCACGCATTCACCTACAGCGGCGTAAAGCGATCGAGTATTGCTAGTGCAAGTAGCGAGTACACATTGAGTAGCACAGCGAGTAGTATAGCGTAAGCGAGTAACGTAGCATGCGATTTGTTAACGTTTTGAGATAGATGTGTAGTGCGAGTGGTGCGTGTTGATCAAAGCGAAAAGCGTATAAATCACCAAAAATCGAAACACATAAATATGTAAAACCACATAAAACACATATAACTCCTCATAAAAGCGATAATTCACAGAGTCAGCGGTTGCGGGCTCAGAATCGAAACACATAAAATCAGCGATTGCACGCTTGAAATCGAAAATAGATTGTCTTGGCTGATAGACGTCGACTACCCAAAGTGATTCGACTATTCTCAAGGACTCCGAGTACATGTTTTGGCTTATTAGACTGTGCTCTATCACCGATATACGGTGAATGGCGAGCATCCTTTCGGTTATTCATGCAACTCGAGTCATTGGAATCCATCGAGTCTTTGGTGAGAGTTTTGTAAAACGAACATAGGGAACATAATAAATCATCAAGGTTCAGGTTTAACCCATAACTGAGCGACTACATTCCTGTTTGTGTGATAGAATCACAAGATAGATAGGGAGAATCACGTCGAAGTATGGATTTCACTCCTGATTCAACGCAAATTCTCGTGTTTATAGTAAGAATGCGTGTCGAACGAGCGTTTTGGTCGAGAGTTTTTGGTTTTCACACCTAGTCTCAACCAAATCATTCGTTTGTGTGTGTTGCCAGCCTTAGGAAAGGCTGATCTTGGGCAGAACGGTAGTATGCGATGTTCGCGCAAGAGTGTAGTGTACAGCAAGTTCGAGTGAGAATATCGAGCATGCTTGTGCAAAACCCCTATCGGGTTTGCACAAGTCGGCCTGTTGGTACTTAGACTATAGACTAGGTCATTTCTAAGACATCGACCCGGACTAGGTCGAGTCTTGCCTAATTCCCTATAGTTATGGCTCTGATACCAATCTGTCACACCCCAACCGATGGCGGAAACATCGGGGTGTGGCACTGAGCGAAACAGAGTGTCCAAGAGAAATCCATAACAACTAAAATTACCGGATATTTAACATTATGTCCCACACCATAATATATCAAATAAAAGCAGTTATTACAGACATTGTTTTCTCAAAGACAGATAAAATGTTCCGACAACTCAGATTTTATTAGATTTGTTTCTAGACTTCTTCCTAGCTTGATTCCAGCAAGTAGAGCAAACATCCTAAACTCCTGTCACATACGTTAAAATAGAGGTCAACACACATAACGTAAAGGTGAGCATACAAGTTTAATAGTATGATAGATAGCGAAAGCGGTTTACGCATAACCAACATGTAACATGTATAATGTGAAGCAGGCAGGTTATCAACAATGAAATATGCACAGACGTGACTGCGAGTTGTAGAATGCGTAACACATATCACCACTGTGACACGTGAAGAAAAGCCCTTAACAACCCCTGTCCACGACAGGTGCTGAGTCCAAACTATAGTACCATCGTTGCTAAGGTGTCAGGCAACAATCACTGTGTAAACATAACATACTAGCATTCATCGAATAACACGTATGACATGCAGAACGGTTAGTGTATAAAAAGTGTGTTTGCGTTTTGTGATCGATGTGATTTGATATAAGTAACATATGTAACACCCAAAAGTGCGTTAAGCAAAAAGGGATCGAGTATACTCACAGATCGTATTTAACAAGTAAACACAGTCTTGGATTGAAGGGAGCGCAGGAAAGTTAGCCTGATTACAAAACGCTAGCATAAGCGATGAACAATGCGTTAAACGGTGCGAGTGAACTGAGTAACGGAGGGTCATCCGGTCGGATGGCCATTCGGTCGGATCGTCATTCGTTTGGGATGGATGTGTTTGTGTATGATGGAACTTTGAAGTTTTCGTTGTAGCATTTTATAAAATAAGGAGTGTTCCTGCCATTCAGGTCATTCGGCCGGATGGTCAACCGGACGGACGGCCGTCCGATCGGATGGCGATTCATTTGGAACTAACTCCTTTGAGATTTGAAAAAGTCTAAGTGTTGGAAAATATCACAAGCATGGGACGTCACAAGTCATCCGATCGGATTGTCGTTCGATCGGATGGCAATCCGATCAGACAGCGGTCCGTTCAGCAACCTGTTCATCCTGAAACTTGTAAGATTTGTTAAGTTTGGAAAGTTTTGCGGTTACACCGAGACGTCATGACAACGTGTCAAACAACGGTAACTCCACCAAGTCCCAGTCATCCGATCGGATGGGAATCACCCCGTCCGATCAGTTAAATGTTCTTGACGGTTGTTCATGTTCAACCTGTTAAGTCGGTTGTCTCTTTGATGGAAATCCGTTCTCAGACCGACTCTCCACTCGTGAATGAGTAGGAGGCCTGAATGAGCTCAGATTATATCGGTTTTATGTGAAAAGTTGAGAAAATTGAAGAAAAGTAAAAAACAGTTGGAAAATGTTTAGATTATGACGAAATCAATGTTTAATCATGTTGAAATCTTTTAGATCTGAGTTGTTCTTGGTGAAATGAGGTCACACTTTGTAGTTCATGAAAACCCATGATGAAAACCCAAATCCGCCGATTTCTTGGTGACAAGTTAAGATTTGATGGTAAAAATAATGAAGAAGTATGTGTAGATCAAAGAAGTACAAGCTTTTAGGTAGAAACTTACAAGAATCTCGAGAAATCGAGAGAAAATATGGCTGGAACGTGCTGGTCGAACGAGAGCTGTCACATCACATGAACAATGATGTGTCAGGTGGTATTTATAGGCAAGAGAGGAGAACAGGCGGTGTAGAGGTGCCATTGGAGGGCAGTTCGATCGAATGGCCATCCGATCGGATAGGTTTAGCGGGTTTGTTTTCTACTTTTCGTTTCATGCGTTGTGCGTCGCGATGCGTTGCGAGTAAGCGATGCGATAGTATTACCCATTAATTACACAAATAACCTAACTACCAAATAACATAAATATAATCCTTAAATCTCGAGTTCGCGATGAGATTGCGTTGCGATGGAGTTGCGATTGCGTTTGCGATTAACATCCCAAAATGTCGCAACCCTCGCCCCCTATCTGTCCCGGGAACGGGCGGTTGCGAGAATAAGTATCGGTGGTATAGGTATTTATCATTTTGGCAGCGGAAATTACATCAGGACCGTAGTTAGGAAATATTTTATCAGAGTAAATACCACGCTTTTGTAATATTAAACATATTGGGATAAGACCCAAGTTTTTATTACAAACATTTTCATAGTGGAAATCCCTATTTTATTGAATAAAACGTCTTCTTTTATTTAGGTAACTTTTATAGCCACTTTTCCAAGCCTTCAGTGCTGTCCAGCTGGCTTCTAGTTGGCTTTCACATTTTGTTACCTGAAACGCGTTTAAAAACATTTTGTCCGTGGGAAATACTGGTGAGTGAATCCCAGTTTAATCAAGAAGAGTTTTATCAATTTTCAGTATTGAGAGCGATTACAATGTTTATATCTACACAATTACTCATTCAGTACTGTCAATCCTGACTGGTGGGTCATATTACACATTGGCTAACTCTTTGTCCAGTGGTAACGTGTTCCACATTTTGTATACAAAACCCCAACATACCGGCAGTAATTGAAGAATTACAAAGACTCAATCACTGCTTAATCACATTGTAAATTATTTAAGGTTTTGTAAAAACAGTTTACAAAAAGGAGATTACTCACATTGCTGTTTTAGGTTTTCTGTAAGGGTTTCCTGGTGATTATCTATAATTTACACAAACGCACACGTGTTAGTATAATAACCCTTAATATTTACGTTAGCAATACCTTCCCCGAGACGACATTTCAATGACTACGTCGGGCAGAACCACGACAGCCATTACGGAACTCTGGATCAATCGGGCAGCGTATCTAATACGTAACCAGGGTTATAATACTTACAACGGGGCAGAACTTTGTTAATTAGGGGGGGGTATTATGCCCGAGAATAGCTTCTACTACTTAGAAATTCGAGAGAGAAAGAAAGGTGTGAGCGAAATCGACTGAAGGCCCGAGCTCCCAATTTATAGGAGCTGAAATTGAGTTTGTCGCACCCCGCGTAAGAAATGGAAGGGGCTTACGCGGCCCGCGAGGGCAGCTAGGGTAGGCCCTAGCTTGTCCGACTCAGCCCTAGCTTCGACACGATGCACGACACGTGGCAGCACCGGGTGCAGCCCTGACTCCGAGCTGTCGCACCCGCGTAAGAGACCTTAAGGGTCTACGCGGCCCGCGAGCGACACATAAACCTTGATTTTACTTTATTTTTGCAAAATTAAAGGTATTTTAGGCTAGGTTTTTGTCACACCCCGAATTTTCGACACCCAGGACGTGCGACCAATCTGTTGGTACCTGTTTTGATAAATACGCAGCGGAAAAACGTTTGTATTTATTTAAACAACTTGTAAGTTGAATAAAATATTCTTTCATAAAGAGGGATTTAAATACCCTTTGTTTATACAAAAGGTTTCTTTGCAAAAAGCAAACTTTTACATCATTTTCTATCTTCTGACAGTTGTACAAAATTCTTGCCACAAGGTTTTATCGTGCCTAAGGAGTCATAATCCCTTCAGCATCTACCCTTGTTAAATATGATTACCCTGAAAACGTTTTGAAAATAATACATCAGCAAAAAGCTGGTGAATACATTTAACAGACACCAAATAATTTTTAGCAAGGCATAAGTAATACTAAAGCTATTTACACATATACTAGTAAGCTACACATTCAGCGAGTATCCTTACTCGTGTGTACTACCGTGAATACATACCCCGTTTTACATACAATTTACCTACCGTGATTACATACCCGGTTTTATGGTTTCGCGACATGTACCAATTCGATCAAATTCGAAATACACTCACGTGTTCCAAATACTTCAGTAAACTTACTATACATGCTAAACATATTTAATATAAACTCATGCCATATTTGAAATTTAAAACATTTCAAAATTTATAAAAGAGTTAAACGTATTCACCTTTGATAACTCGTGTTTAGAGAAAGCTTAGAACTTCTACACCTCGTGGATTTTCAAACAACCCTACGACAACGTAGTAGTTTGCGTTTTGATATCTTTATTTCTTTCTCTCCGGTGATTCCTTTGTCAATTTCTTTTTATCGCCTCTCGATTGATGTCAGTAATCTAATTACAGGAGACCCGCGTTTAATTTGTATGATTTGGTTTGGTTTGTAAAAACTACATCGGTTACCACCTTGTTACCAGGTCCGTTTATCACCTCACCGTTAATTGAGTACCACCACCTTCACCGTAGATTGTCACCTTTCTTTTCGTTGTCATCAGGTATGATCTCACTTAACTTTTATATCTTATCTTACTATCTTAATAAATGAAAATCTTTTTGGTACACATGTCATTTTCTCATGCCTCTTGATATTATTATGTTTTTTTTATTTTCTACTAAATAATAATTATTAAACTTATCTCCTATGTTAAATAATGATATTTACATAAAAAAAAATATCAAAGATATGAATAACAAGGGAAAAGATCAAATAGGAAGTTTATTTTGGCTAGGAAGTCTAGGAAGCAATAGGATTAGGACATGTGGCAACATTTAAAATAAAGAGGAAGGGTATTTTAGTCAATCCAACCCTTTCTTTTTCCTTTTCAAAACCCAGTACCATCAAAACCCACCATTTTTCAAAACCCACCATCTTCATCCATTTCTTCACTTTCTATCTCAATAATCACTACATTATAGTGCGATTTTCGTCACCAATCAATGATTCAAACACCCGATCAACGTGTTCTTCAGCTTTTTTGAGAAAACCCAGTTTAATTTCATACAAAATCTCGTGTTTTTTCCTGGTGATTTTGAAGATAATCACTCGATCCGTTCGATTCGAGCACTGATAAGTGTTTCAATCATTCAAAATTCGTCAATTGTTGAAGAAATCACTTCAATCCATGTAAGAAATTCTTTAATTTCATTTTTAAGATCTGGGTTTTTGATATGGTCATTGCGTTTTACAATCTTGGCGGGGGTCCGGGGGCGGCAGCCCCTGGTAGCGGGGTCCTAGGGGCGGCAGCCCCTGGCGGGGTCCAAGGGGCAGAGCCCCTGGCTGGGGTTGAAGACAGTAATTAATTTTCCAGAAATTGGCTCATTTCGAATACAGTAATTCGTAGACAATTCAGACAGTTCACAGACAGTTTTATGTGTCAATTGCGTTTTAGAAATAAGAGAGTTTTATGTGTTTTTTGGCTATTGCATTTTAGAAAAAAAACACATTTTTAAGTGTTTTTAGTCATTGCGTTTTAGGTACTACATTTTTTTTGAGTTTTTAGGCTATTGCGTTTTAGAAATAAAACATTTCTTTGTGTTTTCTGGCTATTGCGTTTTACAAATAAGACATTTCTTTGTGTTTTTGGTGCATTGCGTTTTAGAAAAATGTCATTTTTTAGGCTTTTTTTTTCATTGCGTTTTACGTAACTGGGGTTTTTTTTAAACAGTTGGAACCTGTTGACAGTTTCTCATGCTCTTGGAAGATTTATTGCGTTTTATGTAATAGAGCAGGCTACATATATATTGTATTATAAGCTTTAACATAAAACAATCAATTGCAGTAATGGACTTAATTCAAGAAGGTATTCTGCAGCAATTCACAAATTCTATTAACTTTTCCCGTTGGTCAGCTCTTTCCTTGTTATACATTATCACCAATCCAAAAACGCAATACATATAATAATAAAATAATAATACCATTCATCCATCCAATAACACAGTACATATAATAATAATAATAAAAATAATACAGTCATCTAAAAAAGATAAAACGCAATACAAAATTATGTCATACATTCTCACTGTAGTATCAAATATGAACATACTAATAAAGATAATTCTTTTTTAGAGTTGGCTTTTACTAACAGTAGCATAAAGGAAACCAACCAGTTGTCTTCTTGATCGAACAATAATAGCTTCACGAACTGTTATCGCAGCTAGGAGTTGAATGTTTGAGGTTACAATAGAGATGCAGAAAATGGCAGCCTCTCTCCAGAAAACGCAATACATGTTGAAAGAAGGTGGGATACTTTTTTATGCATTGCGTTTTAGGTAACTACACTTTTTTTTGAGTTTTTAGGCTATTGCGTTTTAGAAATAACACATTTCTTTGTGTTTTCTGGCTATTGCGTTTTACAAATAAGACATTTCTTTGTGTTTTTGGTGCATTGCGTTTTAGAAAAATGTCATTTTTTAAGTTTTTTTTTCATTGCGTTTTACGTAACTGGGGGTTTTTCTATTGCGTTTTACGCAACTGGGTTTTAATTTTTTTTTAAATATAGTAATAGTATACTCGTTTTAAAGATAAAAAAACGCTCGTTTTTTTGGTGCAATTTTTATAAAAAAATAATGTCGTATGAAAGAGTTATTAACGTTTAAAAAATGGGGGGGGGGGAATTGGAGAAGAGAGAAACTATTGCCTTGGATTGACTAGAATGCCCCTAAACAAACTCACGCGCCTCTTTTATTCCTTTTAATTTCCAGAATTTAATCTTAGCCCTTGATTAACTTAATGGATGGTCAAGATCACTTCCTAGCCTTCTAGCCAAATAAACTTCCTATTGTATCTCCACCCTGAATAACAAAAGATAATCATCATCAAAAGTTTTGTTTTAAAATTCACAATGAACGTTACATTATTTAGGTTAAAAAATATATCTAAAAAGAATCTTTGGCATTAAATTAAATTTAAATTAATTTGAAAAACAAAATATTTTAAAACAATTCATGGCATTAATTTAAATTTAATTAATTAGAAAAACAAAATCACACATATCTAATTTATAACCATCTAGATTAATCAATAGCATAGTTTTTAGCATATGATTTTAACATATTCTATTGTATCTAGGTTAATTAATAGCACATTTTTAGCATATGATTTTAACATATTCTATTGTATTTTTTTCCTCTTATAATTAGGGGAAGAGGCACAAGCCTAAAGTATAGTTATAATTTTTTTCGAGTTAATACGACGCAACGTACGAGTGTGGTTCAACTTTTTTATGTTTTGTTTCAAATTTTACAAGTTAACACGGCGTGCATGTGTGGTTTAACATTTTTACCTCTATTTTTTCATGTTTGACAGGTTCGTCGCAACACGCAGATCCTAGGTCGAGACGGTGTTGGTGGTCGATGACGGTTGTGTGACATTAGTACTATTTGACACCGTTTTATGCCCCACCGCAACGCGAGGTGTGCTTTGAGGGTTTTCAAAAAAAAATGGTTATGCATATGGTTGTCGTAACCTTGGCTTTGGGGGTTTTCCAAAAAAAAATTGATTTTTTTTTACTTTTCATCCAAAAGTATTTAATAAATTACTTTTATCCCAAAATTATTTGTTTTTTTTTTTTTACTTTTAACTCAAAACTTTTTATCTTTTGCAATCTATCATCACAACTTTTTTTACTTTCAACTTTGGTCCTTTATAGTTTTCATTTTCCGCAAATTTTTTCGCTTTATGCTTGGTTCTAAATTTTGTGACTTAACACATCACAACGTGCGTCTTTGGTTTAACGTTTTTACGTTTCGTTCTAAATTTTGCGAGTTAACACGACGCAGCATGCGTGTGTGGGTGAAGGTTTTTACATCGTCTATTTTTTTCCCGTTTGACAGGTTTAACATAACGTGCGGGTCTTAGATCGACTTAGTTATAACTAAAGAATCCCCGCCGCATTGCGGCGGGTCTTAATTCTAGTGTTTTAGTATATAAAACTCTATTAATTCTCCTATGTGAACAGAGAGATGGACGAATATTTTAGAAAAGAAATTGTCGGTTATCTGAGATAGATGTCAAAAATATATGCATAGTGGCAGCCTAGAGAAACGTGGCATCTAATGGTATTGCAAGACTTGTTAAGCTGATGTGTAGTTTTATAACCATATACTTATCTTCAATATACATATTATTTATATATGTATCTTGTAGAGTAATTAGATATTTAATTTAGTTGTCATATACAGTTATAAAACTAACTTGTGGGGAAAAGCATCAATAGAAAAACGTCTAGTTTATTGTATATGGATAAATATTAATATATAACGAACCAATTAACTTAATCAAATTGCTCATGTATTAAGTATATATTTTAACCTAGCTGGATAACAATTTCTACAAATAATTACAAAAGAGAGAGATATATACTCTTATCTTTATCATTTAAGAAGACACACATATTATATTATATTTTCTTGGTTAAGTAGACTATAAATTTCCAACATATACAAACACAAGTTTGATGATGTCAGCCGGCAATAGGAAAAGCAAATGGTTGGCTAGGGGTGGCGGCCAGCTTTATCTTTTTTAATTTTTTTTTTCACAAAATAGGTATCACCCTGTCATTGGTTGAAATGGGCCGCTGTCTCTCCCTCATTGGAACAACCATTTTATTATTTTATACACACTTTAAAATTACGTTTTCGCCCTACAATAGTGTTTCTCTCCTATTGGTTCAAATGGGCGGCGAGCAATACCTATTGGAACACCCAGTTTATTATTTTATATCCACTTTAAAATTACGTTTTTGCCCCAGTTAAAAAATACGGTTTTGTCTCAACTTCAAAATACATTTACCCTTTTGCCCCGAGCTAAAAAATACGATTTCGCCCTCGGTAAAAAAATACGCTTTTACCCTCAGCCAAAATTACGTTTTCGTCCCAGTTCAAAATAAAATTTTGTTTTTCCCCCGGCTTAAAATTACGAATTTACACCACTTTATTATTTTATACCTACTTTAACATTACGGTTTTGCCCACAGTTTAAAATTACGTATTTGCCCCCAGTTCAAAAAAAATTATGCTTTTGCCCCCAGCTAAAATTTACGAATTTCCCCTTGGTTCAAAATTACGATATCATCCTCAATTTAAAATTACGTTTTTGCCCCCAGTGCAAAATAAAATTATGGTTTTGCCCTAGCTAAAAATTAGGATTTTACCCTAGAAAAAAATTGATTTTTCCGCCAAGTAAAAATAAAAATATGAACTTGCCCCCAGCTAAAAATCGTGTCAAAGAGCTGCCTAATTAACACTCTTTTTACTTTTTATTTCTAGCAAAACTATAGTATTGTTTTTTTAATTGGCTGAGAATAATTCGAACATCGCCCCGCAACGCGGGCGGGGCATCACCTAGTTATATATACAATTTGTAGTTATATATATATATATATAGTGTATACAATTTGTATTTATATATCTCTTGTTATATCGAATTATCAATACATATATGTATGTATTAACCTACAGCTAACTAATTCAACATAATATATATTTTTATTTTTATGAAATTGTTAAATTATATTATCTTTTTTTTCAAGGCATATGTATGTATAGAGTAACTATGCATACGTAGATAATCAAATGCTAACTGTTTATTTCAATGTATATTTAAATAATATATATGTATTATTAACAAATGTTTATTCGTCTAAACGATCTTTAATTAGTTTAGACACTTGCTTAAACGTCTCAGAATTCAAACATCGTTTTACCTATTAATTGTTCATTTAAATATATAGAGTAAATTACAAGTTTTGTCCTTTACGTATGTCCCAAATTGCAGGCGCTGTCCTTTAAACTAAAACTTGACAGGCGGTGTCCTTTGTGTTTTCAAAATCTTGCAGGTTTTGTCCTTTAGGCCAAACTTAGTTAGATTTTTTAGTTAAATCTGGTATCAAGGGGCTATTTTGTAAAAAAAAAATTATTCAGGGACTAAATTGTAAAAAAATATTATTATTATTAATAATAATATTATTGAGGATAGAATTCATGAAACTGAGTGGACTGGGACTCGTAACCACTCCGATCTGAGACGACGTCGTCTCCTTCACCTTCTCCGGCTTCTGGATCCGATGACCTACGTCGTCTCCTTCACCTTTAGGGTTTGTGAAAGTTTAGTTATGTGAATGATGGAGGTTGATGATGGTTTGAAGTTACATGTAGTGAGATTGAATCTGGAATTAGAGTGAGTGAGTTTGATTTGAGAGAGAGATTAGAGAAGATTTGGGGGAGCAGCAGGAGTGTGTGAAAGTGTAACCAAGGTTTCTTGTTTTTAATCAGGTTTCGGTGGTGAAGGGGTGGTTTATGGTGGTGGGGTAGGTTCGGCGGTGGAGGTGATGTTATAGGCGATTGCAGGTGGTAGTGGTCGGAGAATCGATGCCGGAATTGTTTTTTTAGAGTTTTTGATATTTTTGTTTTTGGGGATTTTTGGGGGGTTTTTGATTTGTTTGATTTTGGGGATTTTGCGGTTGATTGAATCGAATCGCTGTATGAAAGGTATAGGTGGAGGATAGGCGATCATAGACAGCAAAAAACAGAGCTGCACACACAACATGTCTGCGGTAGTGTGCGGGAAAAGAAATTCGTTTTTCGAAGATCATACGATACCTTCTTCTTCTTCATCGGCATCGCCTCCTGCTTCTAAGAGAATTCGTTGCTTTTCTTCGTCTTCACCTGTTCAGTTTTCGTCGTCGGCTCGGTTGTTAGCGCTTGATCGGCTCGCTGTACTGTTTCCTGATATGGATAAACAGGTTAGTTGATTGTTTTTAATCACATGTTTTAGGCTCTAATGTATTTTGGTAACGGTATGAAGTGAAGAGTTTATAGTTCATGTTTTGTATAAAATAGAATGAATGTTTAGGCGTTTTATCTTAGAATGATGATTTGTTTGACATTAAGGTTTCTCCTTGAGTGAAAGTTTAAATTGTAAATTTGAGCACATTTGCTTGTCTGGTTTCGTTCTGTGCTTCGGTAGTGGTGGTGGTGGTGGTGGTGGTGGCGGTGGTTGTGGCGGCGGCGGCGGTGGAGGGTGGTGGTGATGGTGATGAAGGGTGGTGGTGATGGTGGTTAGTAATTTACTCAATAATAATAATAATAATAATAATAATATTAATGAGAAAAAGGAAGTTTATATATTTTTTATTTTTAAGTTTTGTACAATTTAGTCCCTGAATAATTTTTTTTTACAAAATAGCCTCTTGATACCAGATTTAACTAAAAAATCTAACTAAGTTTGGCCTAAAGGACAAAACGTGCAAGATTTTGAAAACACAAAGGACACCGCCTGTCAAGTTTTGGTTTAAAGGACAGCGCCTGCAATTTGGGACATACGTAAAGGACAAAACTTGTAATTTACTCAAATATATAAATGTGACGAAATAACTTTTATTATAATTTAAACGGTGTCTTATAATACTAATAACTCTTATAGACACCTCATATTTTGATCAGTCGTATTATTCATTACTTACATGTTTAATGATATTGGCAATATAAACCCAAATATTATATGTGTACTTAAAAAAAGGGATGTTACAGTTTTCACATACGGGGTACATATTGAAATATATAAGAGCATTTTAAATATATTAGGGGTGTCGAACATATTTTGGAGGTTGTTATACAAAACAATAATAAACATGCACAAGTAACACGTAATAGCACACACACGTAAAACAATATCCATAACCTGTAATTCGAGTTGCAATGCTATTAACGACAAGTCGATTAGCGATTAACTTGCGATTTATTGCATATACTCCACATAATACAACTAAAGTAGCATAAAATTAAAGTATCGATTAATGAGTCGAGAAGTACAAGTAATAATTAAGCAAGGAATGACAGATCGTATTAGCAATCTTTTCTTCCTTTGACTTTGACTTTGACTTCAAAAAGTCGGGTTGTTACTGATATAAACCCTCATCAGTTGCCAGAACTTCCTTCATTGCTTGTTCAAAGTAGGGGACAGTAGTCGGAGATGCACATTTCCATAAGAGATTCTTATAAAGCTTTCCTCTCCACTTAAACTTCATGTTTTCATGCACATGCCTCAAACAAAACCTGTGTTCTGCATTAGGAAAGACCTGCTGTAATGTTGGTATGATACCCTGCAATGAACAGTTCATGAACAATACACAATGATAATTAACACACACACAATGATAAGTTAATATACACAATGATATGTTAATAAACAATACACAAAACACATCAGGCATACCTTCTACCGATCACTGATAAAAGTGAAGTTTGAATTTGTCTCCAGATCTGAGTCATTTCCAAGACACTCAAGGAACCAACACCAAGAATTTTTTGTTATCTGCTTCAATCAGGGCATAAGCCACAGGATATATGCCATTGTTGGAGTCTAAGCTCATTGCAGTCAACACTTGTCCAGGAAAAGGAACTTTCATGAAGCAACCATCCAAACCCAATATAGGCCTCCCACAGATGTTAAACCCTGCCTTCAAACATTGTAGATCCTTCTAAACTGTCTAGTTGGGCTATTAGGATTAGGTTCACTTTCCACATCAACTTTGACTGTTGTTCCTGGGTTTGACCTGATGAGTTCTTCACATTAGTCCCTTACAATTGCATACTGAGCCTTGTAGTCCCCTTCTATCTTCTGTTTTGCCATTGATTTTGCCTTGAACATCTTTTGCAAAGACACTAAAATCTGATGCTTCTTTTGGAAACTATCCTGGAGTGCTTTTAGTGGAATATTAGGGTCCAATGCAACACCAGATTCAATCTCCTTTACTAACCATGAAACTGTACAAAGGTTGACAGATCTAGTATGAAAGCATTTGTGCTCATTGATATAGGTTTTCACAACCCAGGATCCCTCTCTATTTACATTAGAAAGATAAAGTATGATGTGTGTAAAATGCAACATATAAATTACATCAAATGAGGCATAAAACTAACCCTTTTTAAGTACTAATATTGGAAAAAGAGTGTTTTTGTCTTCCTTTTGTATTTTCAGGATTAAATGAGCTCAAAAACACAAAAGAAGCAAAAAGACAGCTAAATCCAACATAAATACAAGAAAAGGAACATAAGTGGTTTGCCCGACCCCTCAACGGCATCTTCCCAAGCAAAATAGAGAAGGCAGAAGACTGAACACGCCCCGTGCTCAGCCAGCACGGGGCCGTGCCCAAGAAGCAGCAGAAAAGACAAAACTATAGAAGCTTCTATTGCCCACCACGGGGCCGTGCCCAGTGAACACGGGGGCGTGGTGAAAGTACAGCAGGCGCATTAATTGTAATTGCGAATTACAATTAATGAGGAGAGAGAGTGTCAGACAGGCACGGGGCCGTGCCCAGCCCTCTGTTCAGCCTATAAATAGGAGTGCTTGGTTTCATTTCAACTCATCCCTTGGCACACCACCTCTCTCACACTTCATCCACCACCCACCACCATCACAACACCATCATCCACCACCATCATCCATTGTCCATCGTAGAGTGTGTGAGTCGTCTCGGGATCCAAGATTGATCGTAAGAGTTCTTGACAATCAAGGCCATGTTTGCCTAAGTCTCTTACATCACTTGGTGAAGACAAAGTGTCTAGTATAATACTTTTTATTTCTAATCTTTTGCACTTTTTATTTGGTTTTGTATTAATGACTTTAATAACTAGTTACTTATGTTGAAGGTGATCTTTCCTTATCGTTTGTCCGTGGTGTCTTGGCATTATTTTACTGTCTATATAAAATAAAAGATTTTCACCATTCATATCTCCACGGTCTATATGGAGGTATGTTGGCTACCTGGTCGGGGGTTAAGGGAACGGTTTGGTAAAGGTCTTGCCATTGTTCAGCGTTTAGAGGTCCTGCAATGGACCCGGGTCAAATTTAGTAGGACCTCCTTCAATGCTTCATGGTATTGGATGGCGGGGGTCCAAACTCTTTGACCCCCTCATAAGTTAACTACTATTAATACTATAACCCGGCTATTTAGGACTGTATCCCTGCTGACTCAGACTACTTAGCCGAGGGTAACGTCACCGCCAAAAGCGGGGCCTACCATAATATTGCATTAATAACTTAATTCATTATCTTCCAATAATCCACCCTTTTAGGATTGTATCCTTGCTGACTCAAACTACTGGGGTGAGGGTAACGTCACCTTCAAAAGAGGGGCCTACTACAATAACTAAGATAATCTCTTAATTATGTGCAAAATTGCGGAAATAATCAAAGGTTATACTAGATACGAGTCGGAACCAAGTGATTCATCTTGTCTATCTGTTTTTATTTTTATTTTATTTTCAGCATTTTAGTTAGCTTTTATTTTTCTTAGTTTAAAAACATTTTTCTAAACTTTTTATTTTGATTAGACGTTGAGGATAAACCGGTACTAAAAGCTCTTGTGTCCTTGGACGACCTCGGTATCTTACCAACGCTATACTACGCTCACGATGGGTGCACTTGCCCATATGTATGTTTAGTGTTAGTAAAATATCGTGTTTTATAAATTTAAAACTTGGCTAAAATAAGTGTTAAAGGGGCTTAAAATATACACCTAATATATATTACACTTCACGCACATCAAAGTACCCATGGACATGTGGTTGCATGTTTTTTGAATTTAGTTGTAGATCTTGTGGTAGCTTTGTGCAATAAAGCACCAGCTTTACCTTTCGGACCCACACTCTTGGGACCACCACTTTTGGTTGAAGATTCTCCTTTATCACCACTTGATTTTGAATTGACCTTTTTACCCTTACTAACACCACTTTTACCAAATTCTGGTTTAAACCCGTCACAAATTACCCAAAACCTTACTGGATCATTCCTAATAATCTTCAGTTTCCTTTTGCTAGACACAACCAATTTCTTAACAAGATCTGTGAGTGCATATGTCTATCGCTTGCGTCAATCATGGAACGTAGCTGGAACGAATGATACAAGACTGGTGCTGCATTGAAGAGAGCAAGTTGTGGAGCTTTGGTAGCTTCGTACGAAGCCACTAGCTTCGTACGAAGGCAACCATACAAGCCTTCGTACGATGGCATACTTCTATATATAGGTGGTTAGTCTTTATCATTTGCAACTTCTTGAGCAACTTTGAGGCAAAGCTCTGCTCGTTTGTTTTCGCGTTATTGTACTGTCCTATTCAGTAATAGAAAACATTGATAATTACATCGGAGTGTCTGATCCACACACGTATTTGGATTCCGCACATTATACGTGTTAGTTTGCATTCAACGGAGAAGGAATCGATCACGATCCTGAATTCACAGTAAGCTGAACACGGGGCCGTGCTCACTCAACACGCCCCCGTGCCCAAGATTCACTTACTGAAAACAGAACCGTTAGATCCCGGCGGTTGGTAATTTCTGACATAAACATGAGTGATAGTAATTGTTTTTACTTTCGGCACTCTTATGGTACGTGGTGTCAATTATGTGGTGGCAAACATAAAGAAGTAGAATGCTACTTTCTAAATTATAGGCCCCACTACATGGACCCACCGACTTCTTATAACCTTAAGAGGGGCGAAAGTAAAAATAAGCACTATTTCTCCCTCGAATGCGCCCAGCCAGATATTCTAGGGAAAATGCTCCTTGACGAGTTATTTCAACTAGAAGAGCTAATTCTGAATTGGTTAAAAGAGTTTAGGAAGGATTTTATTAATCCACCCCAAGACGATGACCCTGACGAAATGCTGGAACCGCATTCCGACAACCTCGTTGCTCCCGAAAATACCTTCGTACCTAGCAAAGACTTGGACGATAGTCGTCCCGGTGTCGATTGTGCCGTGAAGGACTCTCCATCGACTTCGTTCGATGCATACATAGACCTGAGCGATTCGGCATACACCTTCTTTAACGAGAGCCCGGGAAAGGGTTGGACTTTCCCACCTAGAAGGAAAATAGGAATTACCCTCACCGACAACCTCTTGCGTTCTCGCCTTAGTCTAGGACAATTAAGGTATATTAGGCACTTTGGGGTTGTTCCAACCAGTAAGGAACCACCCGATATCGACGAGATCCTTAGAAGTAGCGAAACTCCATGAGACAGCCTCCAGACACGGGGCCGTGCCCAGGTCAACACGCCCCCGTGCTCACCAAAAAGATTCTCTGCTGATTTTGTCAGAATACGGACAAAATGTGTCAGGATTTCCTCTGCACACGGGGCCGTGTCCAGTGCGCTGTTGTTTTCTTTAAATGCAGCCTGATCCCTGCTCATTTTTTACCACTTCAATAGACAGAGATTCCTGGGATCTTCACTCATACCATCCTAGGTAAGTGCTAAAAGAAGGTTCTCAAGGACCATCTTGTCCCTTCCACTTTTATTCATTTCCTCTTCTTTCAAAATTTTTTTTCAACATTTCCTCCATGGAAGCTTGGAAATCCCATGATTCCAACCCTCTATGTGAAGTTTGTAAGATTATTTGCTAAGGATTCTTGTTCAAAGTTAGTTGTATAACTTTATTTTAAATTATCTAAGCTTAAAACCCAGATAAAAATCATGAAAATAATTTAAAACTCCAAGATTCCTTAGCCTAAAATCCTGCAGACAAATGGACACGGGGCCGTGCTCAGCGAACACGGGCCGTGTCCGAGGCACTGTTTTGTAAAAAAGTTTAGCTTTCTTCGGTTTCTTTCACAGAAAATGGCAAGCAGAACAAGCGGATCATCTTCAAGAAGTAACCGAAAAGGGAGGAGATCTTCAACAGCAAAAGACTCTCTTGTAAACTATGTTTACGCCCTAAGGGAGGCTATTGACGAAATGACAGGAGTGGAAGAAGCATTGGTCGACCGTATCAACCATCTTACGGTGGGGCTAGAGGGCTGTCTCCGAGAAGTAGACCTCTTGCACCAGAGTTTAAACCTTCTCGCCTCCCCGCCTTTGGTGCCTATAATAACCCAAAGGACGTGGAACGTGGTGCCCGAAGTTGTCATTCCGGCCGAATGGTACGCCATGCACCAAGAACCTCCGCGGAGAGTGGTGCAAGGAGTCCCGGTGAATGTTCCCCCTCAGCCACCAGCTGTGGAGGAAAATGAAGCCGCATTCTTCCTTCCTAGGGAGATCGAAGAATGGCTTTAAACAACATTTAGGGAAGAAATCCTTCGGCTAAAAGTCCTACTGTATCGGGAAACTATTCTCGAAATTTTCTTAGAATAGTAGAACTCTCTATGATAACCTCGTGTACCTCCTGACCTATTTAGTTAAGTTTTTGTTTATCTAGTTTAATCTTAATTTAGGACTATGTAAGGTCTCTCTATGATGCAATGAAATGATGGTTTTTTAAAGTTTGGATGGTTTTTAATAAATAAAACACACTCATGGTGGTAAGGGATGAAAAGGGGAACGAGAAAAATGACCCCATGCACAAGAACAAGGCAACCCGACAGTTCTCTCCATTACAGAAGGTTCAACACGGGCCGTGCCCAACCAACACGTCCCCATGCTGAACCACCTGCAGAAAAACGCCCAGTTCAGGTAACTGGACACGGGCCGTGTTCACCCGACACGCCCCCGTGTCCAGACTTCTGCTTCTCTTGTTTTAATTTTGTTACTGGCACTTGAACACGGGGCCGTGCCCGGACAACACGGGGCCGTGTTCAGCGCCCAGTAACACAAAATTTTTGCTTTTTAACACCATTTTACACATCTAATCAACCTAAAAATTTATTTTTGGGACACATTGAGGACAATGTGTAATTTAAGTGTGGGGGGGGGGGGGGGGATGCTAAAACCTTGAATTTTGCAAAGTCCTAAATACAAGCCTTACACAAAACTCTATTGGAACCGCTAATCACCCCAAATTTTTTCAAAAATTTCATTTTTTTTCTTGTCTAGGTTTAACTCGGGAAATTCAAGTTCTCAAAAAGGTTATATTTTTACAAATTTACAACCGATAGCGGAGTGATAAAAAGAACCAACATAAGAAAATTATGAAAAGGCATGGCAAACTTAGTTAAAATTTGATTATATATACTTGATCACATAAAAACCCATTCCCACAAAAGTGAGTTTTGAGCCTTTATTGAGCATACAAATTTACATATTTAGACTAAATGCTCATTTTTCGTTTCTTGTGTGAATAGCCGCTTGGTTCTTACAACTCTAGAACTTGCCATGACGATACATTCCCGGTCCTTATCAACTTAAACCCGAGTAAGTAAATGATGGAGGGATTAGGACTAACCCTTTTTTTTATTTCTACACCATTATTTTTCTTTTTCTTTTACCACCTACCAAAAAATCCCCCTAGTTAGCCCCTTTGAGCCTAAACCTTTTCATTTCATCACCCAAACCAAAAACCCTTTTACCCACCAAAACCTTTTTATTTTTAACCCTTTGTTTTAGTAACAAGTTCAGTTTTTTCGTATGATCGTTCAAAAAAAAATGTGTTGATGGTGAAGCAAAAAGAAAATAAACAAACAAGTTCATCAAAAATAACTTTGTTTGAATAAAAGCTTCATCAAAATAAAAAGATACAAAAATAGAAAGTCTTACAAAAACCGACACTTGTTACGCTTTTTCACCCTTTTTCTACTAACCACTAACCACTAACCCAACCACCTACCTTTAACCCAAGCCTAACCCTTAACCCACAAAGTCCTCTTGATATTTACAAAGGTATAAAAGTTAAAAAGGAGGAGGATTGATTGCTTGGCAAGCCTATGGTAGGAATAAGTTCCATGCCGCTCTCGAGTGATTCACTAAAAATACACCTTCGGCAGAGTGTGAGTGATTTCTCCCGTGAGGTATGTGAACTTGTATATAAATGGAATTTTAAAAAGGCATGTTATGCCCAAATAAGTAATTTCTCCTATGAAACGTTCTAAATAAATCATTACGAATAGGATTGTAAATAGATAAAAATAAAACCCAAAAAGATCTTGGATATCCCGACACTCTACGACAAGCCCAAAACCTTCTCTTCTACCCGTTCCATTTGGGAGTGTAAGCCACATATTAAAGAGTTTTGCTTGAGGACAAACAAAAGTTCAAGTGTGGGGGTATTTGATGTGTGTAAAATGCAACATATAAATTACATCAAATGAGGCATAAAACTAACCCTTTTTAAGTACTAATATTGGAAAAAGAGTGTTTTTGTCTTCCTTTTGTATTTTCAGGATTAAATGAGCTCAAAAACACAAAAGAAGCAAAAAGACAGCTAAATCCAACATAAATACAAGAAAAGGAACATAAGTGGATTGCCCGACCCCTCAACGGCATCTTCCCAAGCAAAATAGAGAAGGCAGAAGACTGAACACGCCCCGTGCTCAGCCAGCACGGGGCCGTGCCCAAGAAGCAGCAGAAAAGACAAAACTATAGAAGCTTCTATTGCCCATCACGGGGCCGTGCCCAGTGAACACGGGGGCGTGGTGAAAGTACAGCAGGCGCATTAATTGTAATTGCGAATTACAATTAATGAGGAGAGAGAGTGTCAGACAGGCACGGGGCCGTGCCCAGCCCTCTGTTCAGCCTATAAATAGGAGTGCTTGGTTTCATTTCAACTCATCCCTTGGCACACCACATCTCTCACACTTCATCCACCACCCACCACCATCACAACACCATCATCCACCACCATCATCCATTGTCCATCGTAGAGTGTGTGAGTCGTCTCGGGATCCAAGAGAGATCGTAAGAGTTCTTGACAATCAAGGCCATGTTTGCCTAAGTCTCTTACATCACTTGGTGAAGACAAAGTGTCTAGTATAATACTTTTTATTTCTAATCTTTTGCACTTTTTATTTGGTTTTGTATTAATGACTTTAATAACTAGTTACTTATGTTGAAGGTGATCTTTCCTTATCGTTTGTCCGTGATGTCTTGGCATTATTTTACTGTCTATATAAAATAAAAGATTTTCACCGTTCATATCTCCACGGTCTATATGGAGGTATGTTGGCTACCTGGTCGGGGGTTAAGGGAACGGTTTGGTAAAGGTCTTGCCATTGTTCAGCGTTTAGAGGTCCTGCAATGGACCCGGGTCAAATTTAGTAGGACCTCCTTCAATGCTTCATGGTATTGGATGGCGGGGGTCCAAACTCTTTGACCCCCTCATAAGTTAACTACTATTAATACTATAACCCGGCTATTTAGGACTGTATCCCTGCTGACTCAGACTACTTAGCCGAGGGTAACATCACCGCCAAAAGCGGGGCCTACCATAATATTGCATTAATAACTTAATTCATTATCTTCCAATAATCCACCCTTTTAGGATTGTATCCTTGCTGACTCAAACTACTGGGGTGAGGGTAACGTCACCTTCAAAAGAGGGGCCTACTACAATAACTAAGATAATCTCTTAATTATGTGCAAAAGTGCGGAAATAATCAAAGGTTATACTAGATACGAGTCGGAACCAAGTGATTCATCTTGTCTATCTGTTTTTATTTTTATTTTATTTTCAGCATTTTAGTTAGCTTTTATTTTTCTTAGTTTAAAAACATTTTTCTAAACTTTTTATTTTGATTAGACGTTGAGGATAAACCGGTACTAAAAGCTCTTGTGTCCTTGGACGACCTCGGTATCTTACCAACGCTATACTACGCTCACGATGGGTGCACTTGCCCATATGTGTGTTTAGTGTTAGTAAAATATCGTGTTTTATAAATTTAAAACTTGGCTAAAATAAGTGTTAAAGGGGCTTAAAATATACACCTAATATATATAACACTTCACGCACATCAAAGTACCCATGGACATGTGGTTGCATGTTTTTTGAATTTAGTTGTAGATCTTGTGGTAGCTTTGTGCAATAAAGCACCAGCTTTACCTTTCGGACCCACACTCTTGGGACCACCACTTTTGGTTGAAGATTCTCCTTTATCACCACTTGATTTTGAATTGACCTTTTTACCCTTACTAACACCACTTTTACCAAATTCTGGTTTAAACCCGTCACAAATTACCCAAAACCTTACTGGATCATTCCTAATAATCTTCAGTTTCCTTTTGCTAGACACAACCAATTTCTTAACAAGATCTGTGAGTGCATATGTCTATCGCTTGCGTCAATCATGGAACGTAGCTGGAACGAATGATACAAGACTGGTGCTGCATTGAAGAGAGCAAGTTGTGGAGCTTTGGTAGCTTCGTACGAAGCCACTAGCTTCGTACGAAGGCAACCATACAAGCCTTCGTACGATGGCATACTTCTATATATAGGTGGTTAGTCTTTATCATTTGCAACTTCTTGAGCAACTTTGAGGCAAAGCTCTGCTCGTTTGTTTTCGCGTTATTGTACTGTCATATTCAGTAATAGAAAACATTGATAATTACATCGGAGTGTCTGATCCACACACGTATTTGGATTCCGCACATTATACGTGTTAGTTTGCATTCAACGGAGAAGGAATCGATCACGATCCTGAATTCACAAGTGGTATCAGAGCAGGTTCTTGATTGCAAGGATTGAAGACACGAAGATTGATGCTTCTCCACCAGATTCAGAGCTGATTTCATCCTTTTCATCACACTTATTCTTCTACTCATCTTATTCTCATTTTCTTTAAACTTTAAACTCAGATCTACGGAGATTTTACAGTTAAAAACGGCTAGATTTTTTATATAACGCGTGAAAACCAGTTCTAATCAATCCTACAAATTTTCAGATCAAAATTCGCACCAAATCTGATTCAAATCAGTGAAAAACTATGAAAAACGTGAACATGTTCTTCGCAGCGTAGCTTCGTACGAAGCCACATATCAGTAGCCTCGTACGAACCCAAGGACCCAAGTTCAAATTTGTGTTTGTGTCAAAACTGACTTCGTACGAACTCACATTTGCCTAAAAAGTTTTTTCTCAGCCTCGTAGGAAAGCACTTATCCAACTTCGTACGAACACATGGTTTTGTTTGATTTTCATATTTGATCAAGTGTTTGTTTGTTTGTTTTTGCAGGAATCATGGCTGAAGAGTTCTACAACATGTTTTACAATGCGTATACATCCGAAACTACGACTGAATCAATTCCAGTTTCAACTAAAATGGTTTCGAATGCTATTTTTGAAAGTCTAAAGAATGATACTTTGTACGGAAATCATCAATGGAAGAGTTCTACAACATGTTTTACAATGCGTATACATCCGAAACTACGACTGAATCAATTCCAGTTTCAACTAAAATGGTTTCGAATGCTATTTTTGAAAGTCTAAAGAATGATACTTTGTACGGAAATCATCAATGACCACCGAAACTAATGAACATAGAAGATTATCATTGGTGGAGTACTCGTTTTGAGAACTGGGTGAAGGCATATGCCTATGAGAGTTGGATAATGATGACTTACGGATATAAAAAACCTGTAACCGAACAAAATGAATTACTTCCAATTCCAGAATATTTAAAAACTGATAAAGAAAAACGTCTCGATGAACTAAAATTGGTAACATTATTACAACAATCAGTTAGAGAGGATATTCTGTTTTTACTCCAACATGGCGAAACTTCTAAATCTATGTGGGAAGCACTAAAGCTGAAAGCTGATGGTGGCAAAGATATTAAGAAAAATAAAATATCTCTGTTGAAAAAGGAGTTTGATCTGTTTGGCTGTATGAAAGGAGAATCTGTTCGACAGATGATTGAAAGATTTTGTCATCTCAAAATCAAGTTAGATAGGTTTGGAATCAACAAAGATAGAGAAGAGATTGCTGATAAACTTGTCGAGGCGTTATCGCAAGTTGATGACTGGAAAACGTTTGTGATTGTTCTAAAAAATGATCCAAAATTTGAAGAAATGACGTTGGATGGTTTGATTGAGAAACTGGAAGGACATGATTTTCAGTTACAGAAACAAAACAAAATGTCTAGTTCAAGTTATCAGCAAAATGTTGATCTTTACTACCGAAGAAGTCTGTTGCAAAACAATCAGTCACCAAAGACCGGTACAACATTTAGCACTGACAATGCTAGTTACTCATCAAAAGAAAAGTCTTCAAGTTATGATCCAGACTATCATTCATCTTTTGCATCATCAAAATCTAGTTCGAATCAAAGCTGGAAAGATTCTCCAAATTTGAATTCTGATTTCGCAAAATAGCACATGAGTTTCTTGGCGTCTGTTCTGGAGTCCTACGAAAGTTTAATTGCAGGAAAGATAGGTAATCCTAACATGACCAAAGAAGATTACAATCAGGTCGATCTGGAAGAGATGGAACTTATGGATATTCGTTGGTGCATGGCAAGCGTCATCAGAAGAGCTCAACGGTTCATGGAGATTACCAGTAGAAAATGTCTGGAAGGTCCCGATATGAAGCTGGGATTCGACAAAGCCAAAGTCACTTGTTTGAAGTGCAAACAAAAGGGACACTTCAGGAGAGAGTGCTCAAATCGTCAAGCAGATGATAGTGTGAATCCTTTTCATGATGACTACTACAAGAAAGCTATCTATCATCGCAACAACGAACAGCAAACAAGAAAGCAGATTGAAGAAGGATTGTCTAAAGAGAAGAATCAAGCTATGTTGACGATTTAGGATAGTTCCAGACCCAGTATGTTACCTCAAGAGGATGAAGGTTTTGACTGGGGAAAATACATCAACGATGAAAGAAAAGAAAAAAAGGCATTTGTTGCTGAGATCAAAAGAAGTCGAGAGGAAAAAGAGGAACGATGTTATTTGAGCCATGTATACGATGCTTACAAAGAAGCTAGATGGGCAAATAGATGGTGTAAAGAAAGAGAGTGCTTTGTTGATCCGAAAGGGAACCCGACAGTTGATCCTGACGTGGTTGATTTTGAAGCTTTAGTTGCTGCAATTCCAACTATTGGTGTTTGGCGTCGAGGACTCAGAGAGATTCCTCACTACAGAGAAAAGGTTGAGGAAGGAATAAACAAGGTGATCTATGCAAGTTTAGAGAAGAAGAAGACAACGGGGGAGATTGTGGTTGAGAGTCAGAAGTTGGTGAAGGAGGTGAAGAAAGAGAAAGTAGCTGATGAAAGATTGGAGAAGCCGGCAGAGGTAGCTGTTGCTGAAAAACAGCCAGAGGAAGAAGATCTGCCGAGGTGCCAATTACTGAGGTAAAAATTCAAACTGAATCTTCTGAAGTGTTAGATAAATCTGATCATAAAACTAAACAACAGTGCAAGAAATGCATGGAAACGTGCAAGGCTTGTACTGAAAAGGATAACAATTTGAGATCCATAGATATTGAATTTACCAAAATTGAAAAGATTTTTAAAGAAAAATTAATGAAATACTTGAGAATGAAAAGGTTTTGAAAGAAAAAGAAAAAAAAACTAACACAAAAATGTGAAAACCTTAAAAGGGAAAATGAAGTTCTTAAACAAAAGTGTTTAGCTGAATGCAACGAATGTATTCCTAAAAATAAAACTATTCAAGAATTGCAAAAAGAATATGATGAAATGAAATTGTCATATCACACTGTAAAAGAAGCTTATGAAATTTTGAAAAGTAAAGTCACAAGTCTGGATAACAGATTGTCAGCATGTCAGGTATCAAATAAATTTCTAGAAGCCAAACTGGAGGAAAACAAAATGTTTTAAATAACTATATTGATGAAGTAGCTAAACTGAAACAAGAACAAGCTGGAAAAGAGAAATTAGTTAATAAAATTCAAAGTTATCATGCTTCTTCATACATTCTTGAACGTATTTTGAACATCACACCGGATGGTAAAGAGTCTGAAAAGAAAAAAAAGGGAATTGGGTCAGAATACCATCAGGTTCCACCACCGTTAGAGGATAATTATACATTCTATGATGGCGAAAATGTGGAAAAAGCTATAAACATGGTTGACCAATTACCTGACAACATCGAAGTGACTTACACCAAATCTGATGATTTCAATGATTCAGAGGTGGTAGGTAAGGTTGTTGAAAGTGTTCTCAAAGAGGAGTCTACCAACTCAAATAAGTCTGAATCACCTAATGAAAATGAGGGAAGTTTTCATGAAAGTTATTTGAAAAATTCAAAATCTGAGAAAGTTGTGAATGATGATTCAAAAGGATTGGTTTATACCATGATTGGATCGGAAAAACTATTCTTGGATGATGAATTCCCAATTCAAAATGTGATTTCAGATAAAATCAACAAAGTTTTCAAATTGGTAGAAATTGAGAAAACTGAAATTTCAAAATTTACTGGAAAGAGCAAGAAATTTTTTTATAACAAACCTAGTTACAAAAAGAAAAATATGAAGGCTGGGTTGGGTTATAAGAAGAAACAAAATCAGAAACGATTTGAAAAGCCAAACTCTCAGAAAAAGACGAACTTTTTTTACGGAATAAGTTCAGAAGAAGAGAAAGAACTCCAATTTAGTCGACAGACTAATGAAGAGTTATATGCTCAAAATATAAAGCAACAACAACAGGTTAAAGATGTTTCCAAGAGAACATGCTTTAAGTGTGGTCAAAGTGGACATCTTGTTCACAAGTGTCCAAATCCGAAACCTGTTGATGTTGACAAGAAAAAAAAGGTTGAAACACAGAAGTCAACCAAGTTTGAATCAAAACAAACTTGAAAACCAAAATCAACAACACCCATAGTTGTGCCACAACAGATTTGGAAACAGAAAGAAAATGTTTCAGAAACAAAGCAAATATGGAAACCAAAAGTTGTTCAAAATCAAAACATTCAAAATGAATCAAGATTTTATCAAAGAAATGTTTCAAAAGGTCAAATTTGGGTGGTCAAGCAACAAACGGTTTCTAATGATGAGAAAGTTAAAGAGGATGTTTTTAAGAAGAATGAACGAAACTATTCAGTTTTACCTGGAAAGGTACATGTTCAGCTACCTAAGTCTAAACATGCTTGGGTTGCATTATTCAAATGATCGAATTATTTGAATGTGCAGGTGCTCCAGAAGATGGATGATTGTCAGAATGAACAGAGGAGCAGCCTGCGCAAGAGGAGGCTCCAGGTCCCTTCATCTGAGAAACAGGGAGTTTGTTTGTTTTTATACATAAATAAACCATATTTCAAAAACCCTAAAATTAGAAAAACTTAAAAACCAAAAATATGTTTTTACTTTGTTAAAAATTCAAAAAAAATGAAAAAAATATGTTTGTTTTTTAAATTTTGTCAAAAATAAAAAAATTAAAAAAAATGTTGATTGAATATGCCGAAACCTTCACGACTGAACAAACTTGATTTTTTCACAATTGAAAATGGTTTTAACATTGTTGATGTGTGTAAAATGCAACATATAAATTACATCAAATGAGGCATAAAACTAACCCTTTTTAGTACTAATGTTGGAAAAAGTGTGCTTTTATCTTCCTTTTGTATTTTCAGGATTAAATGAGCGTAAATGAACAAAAGAAGCAAATATGCAGCAAAATCTATCATAATTACAAGAAAAGGGATAAACGTGGCATGCCCGACTCCTCGACAACATCTTCCCAAGCAAAAACAAGATATCAGAAGGCTGAACACGGCCACGTGCCCATCGGACACGGGGGCGTGCTCAGGTGTCTGCAGAAAAGACAAAGTAGTAGAAACTTCTATTTCCCAACACGGGGGCGTGCCCAGCTCAACACGGCCGTGGTCAACGCTAAGATTTGCAGAATCCAAGCAAATCTTGATACGCTTCTGCACACGGGGCCGTGCCCAGCGGACACGGGGGTGTGTGGAGCTAATACAGACAAACTGCAATTAATGAAGAAAGAGAAAGTGGATGGACACGGGGCCGTGCCCACCGGACACGGGGCCGTGTTCGGGCTTCTGTGCAGGCTATAAATAGGGGTGCTTGGTTCATTTCAAAGGAATCCTTTAGCAAACCACATCTCTCCCACTTCACCCACACTCCACCACCATCACAACACCCACATCCACCACCATCATCCATCATAGAGTGTGTGTAGTAGTCTCGGGATTCAAGATTGATAGTAAGAGTTCTTGACAATCAAAGGCCATGTTTGCCTAAGTCTCTTACATCACTTGGTGAAGACAAGCATTTAGTGCAATACTTTTGTTTTTTTCTTTTCGCACTTTTTATTTGGTTTTGTATTAATGACTTTAATAACTAGTTTCTTATGTTGAAGGTGAAACTTCCTTATCATTTGTCTGTGGTATCTTGGCATTATTTTACTGCCTATATAAAATAAAAGATTTACACCATTTCATATCTCTACGGTCTATATAGAGATATGTTGGCTACCTGGTCGGGGGTTAAGGGATTGGTTTGGTAAGGTTCTTGCCTTGTTCAGTGTATAGATCCTGTAAGGACCTGGGTCAAGCTTACTAGGACCTCCTTCAATACCCACTGGTATTGGATGGCGGGGGTGCGAGTGGCTTGATCCCCTCATATGTAAACTACTATTAATACATTAACCCGGCTACTTGGGATTGTATCCCTGCTGACTCAAACCACTTAGCCGAGGGTAACGTCACCTTCAAAAGAGGGGCCTACCACATTACGCATTAATAACTTAATTAATTATCTTTCAATATTCCAACCCTTTACGATTGTATCCTTGCTGACTCAAACTACTGGGTTGAGGGTAACGTCACCTTCAAAAGAGGGGCCTACTATTATAACTAAGATAATCTCTTAAAAAGTGCAAAAGTGCGGAAAACATCAAAGGTTACACTAAAGGCGAGACGGATCCAAGTGATTCATCTTGTCTTTCTTTTTATTTTTATTTTATTTTTCAGCATTTTTAGTTTTTATGTTCATGTTTAAAACTTTTTATAAACTTTTGATTTGATTAGACGTTGAGGATAAACCGGTATTAAAAGCTCTTGTGTCCTTAGACGACCTCGGTATCTTACCAACGCTATACTACGCTCACGATGGGTGCACTTGCCCATATGTGTGTTTAGTGTTAGTAGAATACCGTGTTTTATAAATTTAAAACTTGACTAAAGTGTTAAAAAAGGGCTAAAAATATATACAAAAACATATAACGCTACACAAGCATCAAGTTTTTGGCGCCGCTACCGGGGACACAAGGATTTTAAGAAAGTTAGAAATCAATGGCCTAATCGTTTTTCTTATTTTTCTATTTTTTAGGATTTTTCTTAAATTTTCCACTTCTACAGAGCTCAGCACGGGGTCGTGCCCGCTGAACACGCCCTGTGCCCAATCTTTGGTACTGGCAATCCTGTTTTAAGTCAGACAGTAGCTGAACACGGGGCCGTGCCCAATAAACACGCCCCGTGCCCAAGTATCAGATACTAAAAACCGAACCGTAAGATCCCGACGGTTGGTAATTTCTGACACAAACATGAGCGATACTGATTTTTTTTACTTCCGCTCCTCTTATGGTACGTGGTGTCAAATATGTGGCGGAACTCATGAAGATTTAAAATGTTATTTTTTAAATTACACTCCCCACTATATAGACCCATCATTTTCCTATAGCCTTAAGAGAGGCGAGAGTAAAAATAATCCTTATCTCTCCCTAGAATGCTCTCAATCATCTATTCTAAATGAAATGATTCTTGAAGAATAATTTCAAATGGAAGATCGAATTCTCAATTGGATAAAAGAGCTTGAGATGGACATAACTAATTCATCTCAAGACAACGCCCAAGAAGAATTATTGAGATCGCATTCGGATAAAAACAACATCGTTGTTCCCAAAATCGCCGCTAACCCTTGCGAGGACTTGAGCGATAGTCGTCCCTGTGTCGATTGTGCCGTGAAGGACTCCCTATCGACTTTCGTCGATGCATACATAGACCTGAGCGATTTGACATACACCTTCTTTAACGAGAGCCCGGATAAGGGTTGGACTTGTCCACCTACAATTAGCATAGGAATCACCTTTCCGATAACCTCTTGCGTTCTTGTCTAAAACTAGGGCAATTAAGGTATCTCAAGCACTTCGGTGTTGTTCCGTCCAGTAAGGAACCACCCGATCCAGATAAATTCCTTAAAAATAGACAAAACTTCATAAACAACTTCTAGGCACGGGGCCGTGTCCAGGTCAGCACGCCCCCGTGTCCACCAAAAGATTCTCGTCTGACTTTCGGTCAAAATACGGACAAAAAAGTGTCAGAATCTCGTCTGCACACGGGGCCGTTTCCAGCCGACACAAGGCCGTGTCCAGCGTGCTGTCGTTTTCTATAAATGCAGCAAGATTCTTGCACTCTTGGACCACTCCAAAGACAAAGATCTGGTGGGATCTTCACATATACCATACTAGGTATATTCTAAAGAAGGTTCTCAACAACCATCTTGTCTTTTCCACTTTTGTCATTTGCCTTCTTCTTCCTTTTCTCCTCAAAACCTCCATTAAAGTTTGAAATCTCTATGTTTTCAAGCTTTATTGTGATATTTGTTAGGTTTTTATTCAAGGAATCTTGTTAAAAATAAGTTTTACAACACTGTTTTAAGTTATTTCTGTTTAAAATGCTTTAAAAGTCAGAAAAACAGTCCAAAACACCAAGATTCCTTGCTTTAGAAATCTACAGAAAGGTGAACACGGGGACGTGCTCAGCGAGCACAGGGCCGTGTTCGAGGTACTGTTTCATTAAAATGAACTCTTTTCGGTTTGTTTTCTTAGAATGTCGAGCAGAAACAGCGGAACATCCTCATCACACTCCAGGAACAACCGACAAGGGAGAAGGACAACGGTAGAAGACTCCCTCGTCAACTATGTATATGCCTTGAGAGAGGCCATTGATGAAATGATGGGGGTTGAGGAAGCTTTGGTCGACCATATCAATCATTTATCGCTGGGGCTAGAAGGATGTCTCCGAGAAGTCAACCTTTTGCACCAAAGGTTGAATATTCTCGCTTCTCCTCCTTTGGTACAAATGGTTACATAAAGGGCATGGAATGTGGTACCGGAAGTCATCATACCGGCCGAGTGGTACGCCATGCACACGGAACCCCCTCGAGATATACTACATGGGGTCCCGGATACCGTCGCTCCTCCTCCACATGAGGTTGTGGAAAATGAGCCTGCCTTCTTCCTCCCGAGAGAGATAGAAGAATGGCTCAACGACATCTAAGGGACACCTCTCGGTTCCAAGTTCTACAACACCTTCTAAATACCGGGAAGCTATTTCCGGGTTTTTGATTCCTACAATAAGGGTAGAATTCCTTAGGATGATTTCATATATCACTTGACCTATCTATCTTAGGAACTTTTTAATTTTCTATTTTTCTTTGTTTTTAAATTTTTAGGACCTTATGTAATTTGTTATTTTCAATGAATGATGGTTTTTATTTATTTAATGGTGTTTGGATGATGTTGTAATGAGTAAAACACACTCGGGATGGTGAAGGATACTAAGGGAAACTTGAACCAACACTCCATGCACAAAAACAGAGCCTCCCGACAATTTTTCTTCATTACAGCAAGTTCAGCACGGGCCGTGCTCAGCCAACATGCCCCGTGCTCAAGGGTCAGCAGAAAAACGCCCAGTTCAGGTAAACTGTACACGGGGCGTGTTCGCTGAACATGCCCCCGTGCCCAGCCTTCTGATACTGGCAATCTGAACACGGGTCCGTGCCCGGTCACCACGGCCCCGTGTCCAGATGCCCAAGTCACGGCCCCGTGTCCAGATGCCCAGTAACATAAATTTTTGTTTTTAACACACGTTTTACGCATTCAATCAACCTAAAAACTTATTTTTGGGACACATTGAGGACAATGTGTAATTTAAGTGTGGGGGGGGGGGGGGGATGCTAAAACCTTGAATTTTGGAAGTCCTAATTACAAGCCTTACACAAAACTCTATTGGAACCGCTAAACACCCCAAATGTTTTCAAAAACTTTTCATTTTTTTACTTGTCTTGTTTTAATTTGGGAATAACAAGCTCTAAAAACGGTTATATTTTTACAAATTTACAACCGATAGCGTCGTGATAAAAAAAACCAACATAAGAAAATTATGAAACGGCATGACAAATCTAGTTAAAATTTGATTATATATACTTGATTACATTAATAAACCCATTCCCACAAAAAGTGAGTTTTGAGCCTTTATTGAGCATTCAAATACACATCTTTAAACTAAATGCTCATTTTTCGTTTCTTGTGTGAATAGCCGCTTGGTTTCTTATGGCTCTAGAACTTGCCATGACGATACATTCCCGGTTCTTACCAACTTAAACCAAAGTAAGTAAATAATGGAGGCATTAGGACTAACCCTTTTTCTTTCAACACCATTATTTTTTTTTACCACCTACCCAAAATCCCCCTAGTTAACCCCTTTGATCCTAAACCTTTTCATTTCTAAACCCACAAAAAAAACACCCTTTACCCACCAAAACCCCTTTTTATTTTAAACCCTTTATTTTAGTAAAAAGCTCGGTCTTCACGTGATATTCCCTATCAAAAAAAATGAAGTATAGCAATAAACAAACAAGTTCCTCAAAAGAAACTTTGTTTGAATAAAAAGTCACAAAAATAAAAAGTTTTACGACGATCGACGCTTTTTACGCCTTTCGCCCTTTTTACTAACCACTAACCCAATACCACCTACCTTTAACCCAAGCCTAACCCTTCCCCAAGTCCTCTTGATATTTACAAAGGTTTATAGTTAAAAAGGAGGAGGATTGATTGTTTGGCAAAATTATGGTAGATTCCATGCCGGTCTCGAGTGTTTCACAAAAATACATATTCGGCCGAGTGTTGAGTGATCTCCCGTGAGGTATGTGAACTTGTATATAAATGGAATTTTAAAGAGGCATGTTATGCCCAAATAAGTAATTTCTCTTATCAAATGTTCAAAATAAATCATAACGAATAGGATTGTAAATAGCATAAAAATAAAACCTAATAAAGATCTTGGAATCCCGACACTCAAGACAAGCCCACAAACTTCTCTTCTACCCATTCCATTTGGGAGTGTAAGCCACATTATAAAGAGTTTTGCTTGAGGACATGCAAAGATTCATGTGTGGGGGTATTTGATGTGTGTAAAATGCAACATATAAATCACATCAAATGAGGCATAAAACTAACCCTTTTTTAGTACTAATGTTGGAAAAAGTGTGCTTTTGTCTTCCTTTTGTATTTTCAGGATTAAATGAGCTTAAATGAACAAAAGAAGCAAATATGCAGCAAAATCTAACATAATTCCAAGAAAAGGGATAAACGTGGCATGCCCGACTCCTCGACAGCATCTTCTCAAGCAAAAACAAGAGATCAGAAGGCTAAACACGGCCCCGTGCCCAGCGGACACGGGGGAGTGCTCAGGTGTCTGCAGAAAAGACAAAGTAGAAGAAGCGTCTATTTCCCAACATGGGGGCGTGCCCAGCTCAATATGGCCGTGGTCAACGCTAAGATTCGCAGAATCCAAGCAAATCTTGATAGTACAGATACGCTTCTGCACACGGGGCCGTGCCCAGGGGACACGGGGGCGTGTGGTACTAATACAGACAAACTGCAATTAATGAAGAAAGAGAAAGTGGATGGACACGGGGTCCTGCCCACCGGACACGGGGAAGTGTCCATGCTTCTGTGCAGGCTATAAATAGGGGTGCTTGGTTCATTTCAAAGGCATCACTTGGCAAACCACCTCTCTCCCACTTCACCCACACTCCACCACCATCACAACACCCACATCCACCACCATCACCCATCATCCATCATAGAGTGTGTGTAGTAGTCTCAGGATCCAAGATTGATAGTAAGAATTCTTGACAATCAAAGGCCATGTTTGCCTAAGTCTCTTACATCACTTGGTGAAGACAGGCATTTAGTGTAATACTTTTTTTTCTTTTCGCACTTTTTATTTGGTTTTGTATTAATGACTTAAATAAATAGTTTCTTATGTTGAAGGTGAAACTTCCTTATCATTTGTCTGTGGTGTCTTGGCATTATTTTACTGTCTATATAAAATAAAAGATTTACACCATTCATACCTTTATGGTCTATATAGAGATATGTTGGCTACCTGGTCGGGGGTTAAGGGAATGGTTTGGTAAGGTTCTTGCCTTGTTCAGTGTATAGATCCTGCAAGGACCTGGGTCAAGCTTACTAGGACCTCCTTCAATACCCACTGGTATTGGATGGCGGGGGTGCGAATGGCTTGATCCCCTCATATGTAAACTATTATTAATATATTAACCCGACTACTTGGGATTGTATCCTTGCTGACTCAAACCACTTAGCCGAGGGTAACGTCACCTTCAAAAGAGGGGCCTACCACATTACACATTAATAACTTAATTAATTATCTTTCAATATTCCAACCCTTTAGGATTGTATCCTTGCTGACTCAAACTACTGGGTTGAGGGTAACGTCACCTTCAAAAGAGGGGCCTACTACTATAACTAAGGTAATCTCTTAAAAAGTACAAAAGTGCGGAAAACATCAAAGGTTACACTAAAGGCGAGTCGGATCCAAGTGATTCATCTTGTCTATCTTTTTATTTTTATTTTATTTTTCATCATTTTTAGTTTTTATTTTCATGTTTAAAACTTTTTCTAAACTTTTGATTTGATTAGACGTTGAGGATAAACCGGTATTAAAAGCTCTTGTGTCCTTGGATGACCTCGGTATTTTACCAACGCTATACTACGCTCACGATGGGTGCACTTGCCCATATGTGTGTTTAGTGTTAGTAGAATATCGTGTTTTATAAATTTAAAACTTGACTAAAGTGTTAAAAAAATGGCTAAAAATATATACAAAAACATATAACGCTACACACGCATCAATTGTTAAAAATCAATGTGTTGTAAATCATGGGGGTACTTTCTGCTTTACATGTTATATGCTTTAACAGAGCATTAGATGCAGAAAATGGATGGCAAGACAAAGCTATCTGTATCGGTTATCAAATTTTTTCTTTAAATGTTTTGAATTTTAGGGGGAGTAAAAATTTAAGAAAATACAAAAACATTTGAAAATTTAAAAAAAAAAAAATTGTGATAAACAATAGAAAATTTAAAAATAGTTTTTGTGTAAAAAGAGGAAATGATAGTAAATCAGTAGACAATCACAGTATGCTAAAGAAATGGAAATTCAAATGTGATAAACGGTTTCACTGATGATACGCCAGTAGGTTTTTGCACATTTAGTAGATTGATTTCGAGATATAACTCTAAATATATATACTTGCATATCTCATGGGGAACATCTCTCGGATATATGGGTAACCCCCGAAATCTCATTTGAGAGGTTGCCTGATTCTGAGTGTAACAACTACCATTAAAAAGTCCTATCTATTATATTATTTATTTAAAAAGGAAACCCTCATTGAGACACATAAGTGATTCTGTACAAACCCTAAAATTTTTAGAACAATCTGAATCAGGATCAGGGCCCCTAAAACTCAGGGGGGGGGGGGGGGGGGTAAAACCTAGTCGGCAATATCCAAACAGTTTTACGTGTGAATTGAATCTGCATGCGAGACCAACTCAGCTGAGCTACTGGGACACGAGGCTACCCTATGGTAATAGGGTACCCCTCGCGCCACGCGAAAGGCACAAGGAGACCTGTCGCGCCACGCGACATGGACTATTTTTCAGGTATAAATAGTAAAGTCTGGGACTTGGTTTCAGGCACTTGTTCGACGTAAAAACTCACAATAGACGCTGAGATATAGTGTAATTACTACAAAACACACATGATCCACGAAGTGCTGCCGCAATACAGGGTAATAACTCGATCGCTGCTACCATTCAATGTCCGATCGATTAAACTATCCAGTGGATGTTTAAGTGCTGCCCACATTAGGGTTTATGCTTTGTCATTCGTTGTTAATTCAATGGATGTTTAAGTATCGCACTTTGTCATTCGATGTGAGGGTTTAATCTCGTGAGTTATCATAAATGCTGTATTAAGTTACTAACCGAGTTGTGTGCATGTTATTAATTTAGGTTAAAAGGCTAATCAGTAGGCTAGGCTCTGCTCAATTAAATCTGCAATGTGAGTCATTCTCTTTTTATCAAAATTGTTTACAAAAGCAAGTTAATTTTCAAAGTTATAATTACAGTGATTAAGTATATGTAATCACCAAGTTACAGCCGGTATGTGGGGTTTTGTATACATTACTTGATAATCGTCACCATAGTTGCAGATGCCTTAAGTCGTAAGTACCATGAGAAACAACGACGAGTTCGTGCTCTTAGATTAAATCTACAGTTACATTTAATGGAACAATTGAAGAATATTCAAGAAACAGCAATCCAGGATGATGCTGTAGGAATGAAGGGACGAATAGAAGAATTAGAGCAAGGAGCTGATGGAATTTGGAGATTCCACAAAAGCAGAATCTGAGTACCTAAGCAGGGAGAATTAAGAAATAAGATTTTAGAAGAAGCCCATAAATCTAGGTATACCATGCACCCTGGAAACAATAAGATGTACCAAGATTTAAGAAAGAATTTCTGGTGGATAGGCATGAAGAAGGATATAGCTAGATATGTTTCTAAGTGTCTTACTTGTTCACAAGTTAAGGCAGAACATCAGAAACCTTCAGGTCTACTACAACAACTAGAAATGCATGTATGGAAATGGGAACTCAGAACAATGGATTTTGTTACTAAGTTACCCAAAACCAGAAAAGGTAATGACGCAATTTGGGTGATTGTGGATCGATTAACCAAATATGCTCACTTTCTACCAATGAAAGAAACCTTTAGCATGGAAAGATTGGCAAAGTTGTATGTAGATGAAGTAGTATCATTACATGGAGTTCCACTCTCCATTGTTTCGGATAGGGATAGTCGTTTTACTTCTCATTTCTGGACTAGTTTCCAAGAAGCAATGGGAACTCGACTAAACCTAAGCACTGCATATCATCCTCAAACAGACGGGCAAAGTGAAAGGACAATCCAAACTCTAGAAGACATGCTCCGAGCATGTGTGATAGATTTTGGTGGAAATTGGGACGATCACTTACCTCTGATCGAATTCTCCTATAACAATAGTTATCATTCAAGTATTGAAACTGCTCCATTCGAGGCATTATACGGAAGAAAGTGCAGAACTCCAGTTTGTTGGGCAGAAATAGGAGAAAGTCAATTGTCAGGTCCTGAAATAGTACAAGAGACAACTGACAAGATTACACAAATCAAAGAAAGATTAAAGACGGCTCGAGATCGTCAGAAGAGTTACGCAGATAATAGACGAAAGCCGTTAGAGTTTCAAATTGGAGAAAAGGTATTATTAAAGGTTTCACCTTGGAAATGAGTTATTCGATTCGGTAAGAAAGGAAAGCTAAGTCCAAGATACGTAGGACCATTTCAAGTGATCCAACGTATAGGACCAGTTGCTTATCGTTTACAACTACCAGAAGAGTTAGCTGGAGTACATGATGTATTTCATGTCTCCAACCTCAAGAAATGTCTATCAGACGAATCCCTGGTAATACCTCTTCAAGATATAGAGGTAAATGAAAAACTAAAATTTGTTGAGAAACCAATCCAAATAGAAGACAGAAAAGTGAAATTTCTCAAACACAAACGGTTAGTAATTGTTAAGGTCAAGTGGAATTCAAAGAGAGGACCAGAATACACTTGGGTGCTGGAATCAGAAATGAAGCGAAAGTATCCTCAATTATTCCAGTAAATCTCGAGGACGAGATTTTATTAAGGTGGGGAGAATGTAACAACTATCATTAAAAAGTCCTATCTGTTATATTATTTATTTAAAAAGGAAACCCTCATTGAGACACACAAGTGATTATGTACAAACCCTAAAATTTTTAGAACAATCTGAATCAGGATCAGGGCCCCTAAAACTCAGGGGGGGTAAAACCTAGTCGGTAATATCCAAACAGTTTTACGTGTGAATTGAATCTGCATGCGAGACCAACTCAGCTGCGCTACTGGGACACGAGGCTGCCCTATGGTAATAGGGTACCCCTCGCGCCACGCGAAAGGCACAAGGAGACCTGTCGCGCCACGCGACAAGGACTATTTTTCATGTATAAATAGTAGAGTATGGGACTTGGTTTCAGGCACTTGTTCGACGTAAAAACTCACAATAGACGCTGAGATATAGTGTAATTACTACAAAACACACACGATCCACGAAGTGCTGCCGCAATACAGGGTAATAACTCGATCGTTGCTACGATTCAATGTCCGATCGATTAAACTATCCAATGGATGTTTAAGTGTTGCCCACATTAGGGATTATGCTTTGTCATTCGTTGTTAATTCAATGGATGTTTAAGTATCGCACTTTGTCATTCGATGTGAGGGTTTAATCTCGTGAGTTATCGTAAATGCTGTATTAAGTTACTAACCGAGTTGTGTGCATGTTATTAATTTAGGTTAAAAGGCTAATCAGTAGGCTAGGCTCTGCTCAATTAAATCTGCAATGTGAGTCATTATCTTTTTATCAAAATTGTTTACAAAAGCAAGTTAATTTTCAAAGTTATAATTACAGTGATTAAGTATATGTAATCACCAAGTTACAGCCGGTATGTGGGGTTTTGTATACATTACTTGATAATCGTCACCATTGGGGCAGCCAATGGGGGATATGACCATAGTCACAGAAACGAGTCGAGTGACAAATACCGTGGGTAGTTGGTTGATATCAGAAACATTGTAATCTCTCTTAATACTGTAAATTATAACAAATGGGTCATTTTAAGTAAATAGAATGATTCACCAGTATTTCCTGCTGACAAAAACCTTTTTCAAACATGTTTCAGGTGATCTGTTGTGATACAGGAAAAGTGCCGTGAAGCACTACAAGCTTAAGGAAGTGGCTCAATATAAAATAAAGAAACATGTTTTGTAAAATAAAGATTTCTCAGAGAAATCATATGATTGTAAATTACCGGGTTTTATCCCGAATTGTGAAATAAAATAATCGAGAAATATTTCAGTTTTAAAAAGATCCTGAAGAAAACTTCCGCTGTTAATTAAATACCACGGGTTTTTCTGTCCCGCGGCTCCTGAAACGGGTCAAACCGGGTAGGGGGCCGTGACAGAAAAAGGTGGTATCAGAGCCACTGATTTAAGCCAATTAAGTATTTAGAAAATACTTAATTTTTCTACTTGTCATTTTGTGATTATGTGTTTTCTTATTTGAATATTTGTGTACAATATGGGTAAGCAAAAGCTTACAAACATCTATCTTAAATTAGATAGGTCATCAAACGAGAAGGGAAGTTCATCCCAAACCAAATCCTCAAATCACTCTGTAATTCCTGAAGAAGAAAATTTGTGCAAAAAGCACAATATGAGGAACCGCTTTCTCCTAATAAAAGAAGTTTGATTTTTAAGAAAAGTCAGGAGAAAAAGAAATTCCGAGAAAAGAAGATTAAACAGGAAACCCAGGAATTAATCAGTAAATCACCTTGGGAAGACAAGTTAGATGAAAAATGTGCAGATCTTTATATGCTAGCCACCGTAGCAGTTAATACAAATCTTTAAAATAATCTGACTCAAGTTTTAGCAACTTTTATCACCTAAATAAATAAACTCTAGTGTGTTTTAATCATTTTGTAGCTACCCAGTATGAAATAATATTTAAAGATTATCTATGAAAATTTGTTATTAAATTTTTAACTTAGTATTTGTGTATTTTGCATATATGCTAAACAGCATGAGTGACTTGTCTGACGCCCTTCAAAATTTAAATCTCTATCCGGTAAAAATAGAGGTTTCCAGAGATTTCAATAGGTATATACCAGATATAGAAGAACCTATTGAATTCAATGCTCCACCTCCGGAGAAACCCAAGCCCAAGAAAAGGAGAAGATTCGTGGGATGGAGGCGTGTGCGTAGGAGGAAACCCGTCACTAGAAAGATGCCTAAAATAGAAAATCCCTTAGACAAAGGGAAGGGAATTGAAGTCGGGGAAGAATCTAGGCAGATGGGAATACAGTTTGAAGAATATTCTAAGCAAATAGAAATGGAGATTGGAGGAGGTTCTAAACCAACTCAGATAGAAATTGGAGAAAGCTCTAAGCAAACCCAGGAAATGACATTACAGGAGGAGTTAGAGTTTATATTGGCACGCTGTGATACTATTAATCCTGTCAATACAAATGTTTTTACTCATCCTATTGAAACTCAACTTCCAATAAATTTGGAACCAGCAATCCCAGAACCTATAATCCATACCCAACCTTTAGGAATGGACGAGTGGTGGACGAATGATTGGCAGTTCCAAAACCTGCTCAACAGTCCTTATTCCTTTCTTCCTCAATTTGACCCAGAACCTATACCTAATCCACCTATGAGCAATGAGAATTTAGCTGAACTCCACCACTTGGGCGAAGAGTTAATGGATGCAGGAAATAGGATCAGGGAAGTAGGAGAACAGATCTCCTGGAAGTACGATGAGAGGGAGCGCCGTTATTAAAATATCAGCTGACGAGTAATAAGGGGTTTATGAGGCTGTGGTTGTATAATAGTAATAATAATATAATCATGTGAAATAACCTAAAATAAAACTTGTGTAAAAATAATCAGTGTATAATGATGCATAATATATATGAAAAGGAGGAATCAAGAAATCGATAGTTTTGACTGTAGAAGTGTCTTGTGAAATTTGTATGATTATTGTGTATAATTGTTATTTATTTGATACTAATAAATTATATATATTAATTATCAGATGGAAAACGCTAATAACGAACCAGTAAATGAGGTTAATCAATCTGAGCAACATCCGGAGAATCAATTTCTAAATAGGCAAGATATAGAAAATATCGTTGCTCAAGGGATAGCCAACGCTATTCCAGCAATAGTTGCTGCTGTTAGAAATCCAATCGAACCTCAACAAATCATTCCTAGCAAACGTATTTCTGAAGATAACTTCAGTAATAGTGTAAACGAAGGCGGTAATAATCACGATAATAATCCACGGCAGGCTCCGATCCCTAAGAAAATGAAAGCTGCAACACCTGGTTGCACTTATAAAGAATTTCTTGCTTGCAAACCATTTGAGTTTGCAGGCAATGAATGAGCAACTGCAGCACTGCGTTGGTTAGAGAAGACCAAGGTAGTAATTACAATAAGTAAATGTGCTCAGGATGATCAGGTCATGTACTCGTCAAATATTTTTAAAGAAGGGGTACTAGAATGGTGGAACACGGTGTTACAAGCAAAAGGAAGGATGATGACGTATGCTATGAACTGGGAAGAATTTAAGAGTCTTGTAGAAAGAAAATTCTGTCCCGAATATGAAAAAGTTCAAATGGCGAATAAGTTCTTAAACCATCGAATGATGGGTGTAGATTGTCGCGGTTATACTTCGACATTCTTTGAATATGCTAGAGTGGTACCAACACTGGCTTCGCCAGAACCGGTACTCATTTCTCGCTATATGTGGGGATTGATTGGTGAAATCCGCAATATCGTTAAAGCTGCGAGACCTCGTACTATTGACGATGCAGTGGAATTAACTAATACCTTAACCGACGAACTAATACGCACAAGAGATGAAAACAAGAAGAAGGAACTGGCTCAGAAAATTACCCAAGGATTTCGTATGGGTAATAGTAGTAACTTTAAGAAAAGAGGAACAGGGCAATCTCCAACTCCTCAGTTCTGCAGAAGTTGCAAAAAGAAACATTATGGAAGATGCAATATAACCTGCAATTTTTGCAAAACTGTAGGACATCGTGAAGAAAATTGCAGGAGGAAATCCATAATTTGTTACAATTGTGGAGAAACAGGACATTTCAAAACAGAATGTCCTAAAGTGGTCAAACCAGCAGACAACAAAGCCAAGACAACCGACGGAGCTACTAAGAAGAATGTTCGAGCCTTTCAGTTAACTACTCAGGAAGCCGAGATGATTCCTGATGTGATAGCTGGTACGTTCCTAGTTCACAACGTGTATGCAAAAGTATTATTTGACTCTGGTGCAAACCAAAGTTTTATCAATACTTCATTTTGCCAAGCTCTTAATTTACCCTTAACCAACCTTAGGCAGATTTTTACAGTCGAAACGGCAGACGGAAATTCTGTTAGCATAGATAAAGTTTTGCAAAAGGAAAATATAGAACTCTCAGGTCATAAATTCTTTGCAAACCTATTACCTATGAAATTAGCCGAATTTGATGTTGTGTTAGGAATGGATTGGTTAGTAGCCAACCATGCTCGAATTCTTTGTGATCAGAATTCTGTAGAAATTCAGGCACCTACTGGAGAAATAATTACAATTACAGGAGAGAAACCACGGAAACCCATGAAGTTCATATCAGTAATGAAAGTTGCTAGTTATGAACGAAAGCAAGGAATAGTATATATGATTTCAGTAATCATTAGTACTAAGGGTAAAGAACTTAAGGAGATTCCTGTAGTCTCAGAATACCCAGATATATTCCCAGAAGAGTTACCAGGATTACCACCAGATAGGGAGGTAGAATTTAGAATTCATTTAATCCCCGGAACTATACCAATAGCCAAGGCACCTTATCGGTTAGCACCCATAGAAATGTTAGAACTGAAAAAGCAATTAGATGAATTACTAAGTAAAGGTTTCATACAACCTAGTTCATCCCCATGGGGAGCACCCGTATTGTTTGTGAAAAAGAAGGATGGTTCGATGAGAATGTGTATTGATTATAGAGAATTGAATAACGTTACAATTAAGAATCGATACCCATTACCTAGGATTGGTGATCTTTTTGATCAACTTCAAGGAGCTAGATATTTTTCTAAGATCGATTTACGCTCCGGATACCATCAATTAAATGTGCAAGAAGAAGACATACCTAAAACTGCTTTCAGAACTAGGTATGGTCATTATGAGTTTACAGTTATGCCCTTCGGATTAACGAATGCACCTGCAGCATTCATGGACATGATGAATAGGATTTGTAAACCTTACTTGGATAAATTTGTAATTGTCTTCATCGATGATATACTTATTTATTCCAAAGGCAAAAACGAACATTGTCAGCACTTGCATGCACTCTTAACTTTGTTAAGAAAAGAAAAGCTGTACGCCAAATTCTCGAAGTGTGAATTTTGGTTGCAAGAAGTGCAATTCTTAGGTCACATGGTGAATCATGAAGGCATTCATGTAGATCCTGCTAAGATAGAAGCAATTACCAAATGGAAGGTTCCACAATCCACAATGGAAATTAGAAGTTTTATAGGTTTAGTTGGATATTATAGACGGTTTATTAAGGATTTTTCCAAAATAGCTGTACCATTAACTAAGCTAACCTGTAAAGCAGTTAAATTTGAATGGGGAACTAAGCAAGAAGAAGCTTTAAGGATCTTGAAGCAGAAATTAACTAATGCTCCAATCTTAGCCTTACCAGAAGGAACTGAAGATTTAGAAATTTACTGTGATGCTTCAAAACTAGGATTTGGATGTGTGCTAATGCAACGCAAGAAGGTTATTGCGTATGCCTCAAGGCAATTGAAAAAGCACGAGGAGAATTATACAACTCATGATTTAGAATTAGGAGCCGTAATTTTTGCCCTTAAAATTTGGAGACATTATCTGTATGGAAGTAAGTTTACTATCTATACAGATCATAAAAGTTTAAGATATATATTTGAGCAAAAAGAGTTAAATATGAGGCAAAGAAGATGGATGGAAATCCTAAGTGACTACGAATGTGATATTCAATATCATGAAGGAAAGGCAAATGTAGTTTGATGCGTGTGAAGTGTTATATATATTAGGTGTATATTTTAAGCCCCTTTAACACTTATTTTTAGCCAAGTTTTAAATTTATAAAACACGATATTTTACTAACACTAAACACACATATGGGCAAGTGCACCCATCATGAGCGTAGTATAGTGTTGGCAAGATACCGAGGTCGTCCAAGGACACAAGAGCTTTTAATACCGGTTTCTCCTCAACTTCTAATCAAAATAAAAAGTTTAGAAAAATGTTTTTAACTAAGAAAAATAAAAACTAACTAAATGCTGAAAAATAAAATAAAAAGAAAAACAGATAGACAAGATGAATCACTTGGTTCCGACTCGTATCTAGTGTAACCTTTGATTATTTCCGCACTTTTACACATATTTAAGAGATTATCTTAGTTATTGTAGTAGGCCCCTCTTTTGAAGGTGACGTTACCCTCACCCCAGTAGTTTGAGTCAGCAAGGATACAATCCTAAAAGGGTGGATTATTGGAAGATAATTAATTAAGTTATTAATGCAAATTATGGTAGGCCCCTCTTTTGGAGGTGACGTTACCCTCGACTAAGTAGTCTGAGTCAGCAGGGATACAGTCCTAAATAGCCGGGTTATAGTATTAATAGTAGTTAACTTATGAGGGGATCAAAGAGTTTGGACCCCCGCCATCCAATACCGTTAAGTATTGAAGGAGGTCCTACTAAATTTGACCCAGGTCCATTGCAGGACCTCTAAACGCTGAACAATGGCAAGACCTTTACCAAACCGTTCCCTTAACCCCCGACCAGGTAGCCAACATACCTCCATATAGACCGTGGAGATATGAACGGTGAAAATATTTTATTTTATATAGACAGTAAAATAATGCCAAGACACCACGGACAAACGACAAGGAAAGATCACCTTCAACATAAGCAACTAGTTATTAAAGTCATTAATACAAAACCAAGTAAAAAGTGCAAAAGATTAGAAATAAAAAGTATTACACTAGACACTTTGTCTTCACCAAGTGATGTAAGAGACTTAGGCAAACATGGCCTTGATTGTCAAGAACTCTTACGATCAATCTTGGATCCCGAGACGACTCACACACTCTACGATGGACAATGGATGATGGTGGTGGATGATGGTGTTATGGTGGTGGTGGGTGGTGGGTGAAGTGTGAGAGAGGTGGTGTGCCAAGGGATGGTTTGAGCTTGAGCCAAGCACTTCTATTTATAGGCTGAACAGAAGCTCGGGCACGGCCCCGTGTCCAATGGGCACGACCCCGTGTCCACATCCTTCTCTTTCTTCATTTAATGTTGTTTTGTCTTTTTAGTTGACCACGCCCCCGTGTCCGCTGAGCACGACCCCGTGGTGCAGAAGAATCTTTGTACTATGCAGATTTGCTGGATTGTGCGAATCTTATATTTGACCACGGCCCCGTGTCCGCTGAGCACGGCCCCGTGGTGGGCAATAGAAGCTTCTACGACTTTGTCTTTTCTGCTGACACTTGGGCATGCCCCCGTGCTGGCAGAGCACGGGGCGTGTTCAGGCTTCTGATCTCTTGTTTTGCTTGGGAAGATGTTGTCGTGGGGTCGGGCATGCCACGTCTTGTTCCTTTTCTTGTATTTATGTTAGATTTTGATGTCTTTTTGCTTTTTTTGTTAATTTGAGATCATTTAATCCTGAAAATACAAAAGGAAGACAAAAGCACACTTTTCCCAACATTAGTACTAAAACAGGGTTAGTTTTATGCCTCATTTGATGAAATTTATATGTTGCATTTTTAACACATCAAATACCCCCACACTTGAATCTTTGCTTCTCCTCAAGCAAAACTCTTTAATATGTGGCTATTACACTCCCAAATGGAATGGAATGGGTAGGAAAGAAGTTTTTTTTTTTTGGGGTTTTGTCGTAGAGTGTCGGGATTTCCAAGATTCTTTATTTAGTTTTATCTTTATTTATTTACAATCCTATTCGTCATAATTTATTTAAAACTTTTCATAAGATAATTTACTTATTAGGGCATAACATGCCTCTTTAAAATTCTATTTATATACAAGTTCACATACCTCACGGGGATCACTCAACACTCGGCCGAAAATGTATTTTTGTGGATCACTCGAGAGCGGCATGGAACTTACTCCTACCATAGGCTTGCCAAGCAATCAATCCTCCTCCTTTTTAACTTATATACCTTTGTAAATATCAAGAGGACTTTGTGGGTTAAGGGTTAGGCTTGGGTTAAAGGTAGGTGGTTGGGTTGGTGGTTAGTAGAAAAAGGGCGAAAAGCGTAACAAGTGTCGGTTTTCGTACGACTTTCTATTTTCGTAACTTTTATTTTTGATGAAGCTATTTATTCAAACAAAGTTATTTTTGATGAACTTGTTTGTTTATTTTCTTTTGCTTCATCATCAACAATTTTTTTTTCATACAAAAAATCGAACTTGTTACTAAAACAAAGGGGTAAAAAATGAAAAAAGGTTTTGGTGGGTAAAAAGGGTGTTTGGTTTGGGTTATGAAATGAAAAGGTTTAGGCTCAAAGGGGTTAACTAGGGGGATTTTGGTTAGGTGGTAAAAAAAAAAGAAAAATAATGGTGTAGAAATAAAAAGGTTAGTCCTAATGCCTCCATCATTTACTTACTCGGGTTTTAAGTTGGTAAGGACCGGGAATGTATCGTCATGGCAAGTTCTAGAGTCGTAAGAACCAAGCGGCTATTCACACAAGAAACGAAAAATGAGCATTTAGTTCAAATGATATGTAATTGTATGCTCAATAAAGGCTCAAAACTCACTTTTGTGGGAATGGGTTTTTTTTATGTGATCAAGTATATATAATCAAATTTTAACTAAGCTTGTCATGCCTTTTCATAATTTTCTTATGTTGGTTCTTTTTATCACGACGCTATCGATTGTAAATTTGTAAAAATATAACCTTTTTGAAAACTTGAATTTCCCGAGTTAAACCTAAACAAGTAAAAAAATGAAAATTTTTGAAAAAAATTGGGGTGATTAGCGGTTCCAATAGAGTTTTGTGTAAGGCTTGTGTTTAGGACTTGCAAGGTTCAAGGTTTTAGCATCCCCCCCACACTTAAATTACACATTGTCCTCAATGTGTCCCAAAAATAAGTTTTTAGGTTGATTGAATGTGTAAAAAAAAGTGTAAAAAGCAAAAAAATTGTGTTACTGGTTACCTGGGCACGACCCCGTGTTGATTGAACACGGCCCCGTGCTCAGGTGCCAGTAACGAAAACTTACAGAAGGCCAACACGGGGGCGTGTTGGTTGGACACAACCCCGTGTCTGTCAAGGTTTGCAGAATAAATGCAAACAGCAGGTTCAGGAGAGTGGGCACGGGGGCGTGTCGGGTGGACACGGCCCCGTGTGGACAGTCTGCAAAGTTGAAAAAACAGGTTTCTTTCGTCGGTTTCCCTGTCCCGGCCTTAGTAGTACTAATGTTTAGCACTCTAAGCCTCATATGTACCTGCTTAATCAATAGACACCATACCATACCATAGCAAACATCCTACTTTTACCAATATTCAACATCCATGTCAAAGTTAAAACAGAAAAAAAAATAAAAAAAAATGCAGAAAATAAAAGAAGTTAAGGAAAGCAAATTGTTCAACACTTGGCACGCAGGCCATCAATTGTTCAAGAGTGAAAAAGGGTTAACCTGGGGAACCATCAAACAACCTCCTCTTCCACCGCTCATCCCGCTTATTCCATGGCATCATCATCGTCATCATCATCATCATCCCCTCCATGGCGTGTAATGTGGTCTCGTATATATCCAACATCATCTTGGATGTCGGATATGTTTCTTTCGATAGCTCCGACCCGGTGGTACGTGTTGCTCGCCATGTTATAAGTGTTCCTGGTGCACATAAGGTTTTCCTGCAACAAATCATGCAAACTTTGGAAATTAGGAAAACCGCCTCCTGAGGAGGATTGGCCCGGATCACCTTGGGGTTGGTATTGATACTGATGATGTTGCGGAGCTTGGAGGACCAGTGCTTCTTGCGGGTTCCATGCATGACCTTGCATCCTTTGAAAGCTCACCGACCCGTCCTCCGCCTCATAAATCAGGTTCATTGAGCGGCATATGTGTATATCTACCATACCCGACCATGGGCTCCTCTCAAATGACATAGGTATGTGGGCGAAGTGCCTAAAGAGACGGTACACCCATCCCCCAAAGAAGATAGGAGTCGGTGCACTAGCAAGGCGGTTATGATGCATGTTTCGGAGCATGAGGAACGGAACATCGAGCGGCCTGCGGTTGTGGATGCAGTGGAGGACAACCAAATCTCTTAACCCAACGACGCCACTACTATCATGCCTTTGGCTAAGAGAGTAGCCGAGGAGCCTATGGATGTATCTGTAGAGCGGATCCCTTAGCTTTGTACTCTTAGTGCTGCTCGGATTGTAGTACCCTTCACCAATCTGAGTCCAAATAGCTTGGCGTTCGTTTTCATCAATCTCTCTCATTCCCCCAGTATTTTCTTCGTTTCCCGCATCCTCTTCCGCATACAGCCCGACAATCGACCCAAATTGTTCCATAGAGATCGAGTACCTCGTTCCGCCACATCGAAATGACACCCCGTCATTGTCGAACGGGTCGCATCTTGAGTTGAATGCAAAGGTGCTATAGAATTCCAAAGTGCATTCATGGACGGAACGGAGTCTAGTTGTTAGGGCGACTCTGAGTGGTCCCGTGACAATGTTGTTGAAGCGGTCGATTTGATTCACCAAGGTTAGCAAGTCCGTGCATGCTTGCCTCGGGTGTCCCTCTGGCCTTGTTTGAAGTATCTCATATCGAGCTCTAGCATCGAGCTCATTGGCGTTAAATCTTGTGAACTTCCTGGCCATCTGAAAGAATACACCAAAAGTTAGCATGAAACAGAAATATTTTCGGACAAAACTGCAAACAGTGGACTGGACACGACCCCGTGTTCAGCGGACACGGCCCCGTGTCCAGGCTTCTGTTACTCAAAAATTCCATTTTTCGACCCGGTTTCGAAAACTTGAAAATTTTTGGTCCAATAGGTGCGGTTTCCACCGAAAATGAAACCCTAAGTGCCGTTTTTCCCAAAATAACCCGTTTAGCCTATCAATTTTATCTTTTTCGGGTTAAGAACAAGGGTTTGGGGTTTTTGTGAGAAATCGGGTGAATCTTTGAACAATACAAGTGTATTTACTTCCCATAACCCTAATCTAACTAAATGCAGACAGATCTAAACAAAAATTTGAGGTTCGATCCGGATGAACTTCAAGAACCCTAGATTTTTCCCCAAATTTTTGGTGTTTTAACTACATGCAAGTAACTAATCTAACTACTAAAAGTGATAGAATCATACCTTGATGTTGTTAGAGTGATAGGAGACGTCGAAAATCTGCGAAAAATCGCCTGGAACCAGTTTTTTTCGGGGAAACGGGGCGTGTGGAATGAAGTAACTGTTTTGAAAAAGGGGATATATCCCGACTGCAGCGCTGACACGGCCTCGTGCCGAGCAAAGTTTTAATTTTTTTTAGTGCTCGTGTGAGTGCCCTTGTTTCCCATAAGCTTTGGTTGGAGAACTTACCGCTTTATTTGTCATCTCAATCGTTCGTAACTTACCAGGTATGATGTTGGTTTCATTCTTCCACCGTTTGGAACGAAATCTCTTCCTCTTCATCCTCAATGAATCCTTGATAAAGTTTCAGCCGTTGGCCATTGACTTTGAATGGAGGCCCATTTCGAGATGTAATTTCTACTGCACCGTGTGGGAAAACATGGGTGACGGAAAAAGGTCCTGACCACCTAGACTTTAATTTACCAGGAAATAATCGAAGTCGTGAATTAAACAAAAGAACTAGATCCCCTACCCGAAATTCATTAGGTTTAATATGTTTATCATGCAAATTTTTCATTCTTTCCTTATAAATTTCAGAGTTTGAGTATGCATAATTCCTAAGTTCGTCTAATTCATTTAATTGACAAAATCGATTTTTACCAGCAAATTCTAAATCTAAGTTTACATTTTTGATTGCCCAGTAGGCTTTGTGTGCAATTTCTACTGGCAAATGACAACTTTTTTCCATAGACTAGCTTATATGGGGTTGTACCTATTGTTGTTTTATAAGCAGTTCGAAAAGCCCATAAAGCATCATCTAATTTATCCGCCCATTCCTTTTTATTTAACCCTACGGTTTTTTCGAGTATTCGTTTTAAACCTCTATTAGTCACTTCGGCTTGCCCGTTTGTTTGAGGGTGATACGCTGTTGAGACCCGATGATAGACCCCATATCTTGTTAAAAAAATTCAAGTTGATGGTTGCGAAAAAGGGTACCTCTATCACTTATTAATGCTTTAGGTGTGCCAAAACGAGAGAATAATTTTTTCAGAAATCTTACCACGACTCTTCCATCATTTGTTGGAAGTGCCTCGGCCTCGGCCCATTTAGATAAGTAGTCTACCGCCACAAGTATATATTTGTTTCCTTTTGATGGTGGGAAAGGTCCAATAAAGTCGAGTCCCCACACATCAAAAATTTCACAAACAAGAATGCCATTTTGTGGCATTTCGTTTTTGGAAGAAATATTACCTGTTCTTTGGCAAGCATCACCTATTTTGACAAGACTTTGGGCGTCTTTGTAAATGGTTGGCCAATAAAATCCTGAATCAAATACCTTTCGTGCGGTACTAGCGGCACCATGATGCCCTCCGTATGGACCTTCATGACAATGGCGGAGAATTCTTCATGCTTCACTACCATGTACGCATCGTCGGACGAGTTGGTCGGCACACATTTTGAAAAGATATGGATCTTCCCAAAAATAGTGCTTCACATTGGCAAAGAACTTTTTTCTTTGATGATGTGGCCACCCTTTGGCGACTATACCGCTAGCTAGGTAGTTAGCGTAGTCGGCATACCATGGTTCCTCCTTATATTCCACCATTTCCACGGACTCAGTTGGAAATTTTTCGTTGATTTTCTCATCCCTGGTTGCCTCCAAAGCTGGGTCTTCTAAGCGCGAAAGATGATATGCTGCGGTATTTTCTGCTCCTCTTTTGTCTCTGATTTCAATGTCAAGTTCTTGGAGGAGTAGAATCCACCGAATCAAACGTGGTTTTGCGTCCTGCTTTTTGAAGAGATATCGAATGGCTGCATGATCTGTATAGACTATAGTTTTAGAAAGAACAAGATAAGAACGAAATTTATCAAAAGTAAATACCACAGCTAGTAATTCTTTTTCAGTTGTTGTGTAATTTTCTTGTGCATCATTAAGTGTTTTACTAGCATAATAAATTGGGTGGAAATGCTTTTCTTTTCTTTGTCCCAAGACAGCTCCAACTGCAAAGTCACTAGCATCACACATGATTTCGAAAGGAAATTTCCAATCAGGCGCTATCATGATAGGTGCATTGACTAACATTTCCTTTAAGGTTAGAAATGCTTGATTGCAATCCTTGTCAAAGATGAAGGGGCATCTTTTTCAAGTAATTTTGTTAGGGGCCTTGAGATTTTAGAAAAGTCTTTGATAAACCGCTTATAAAATCCGGCATGCCCTAGGAAACTTCTAATAGCTCTTACGGAGGATGGATGTGGTAATCTAGAAATGGTATCTGTTTTGGCTCGATCCACCTCCATCCCTTCGCTTGAGATCTTGTGACCGAGTACTATTCCCTCTGTTACCATGAAATGGCATTTTTCCCAATTAAGGGCGAGGTTAGTTTCCTCACATCGGGATAGCATTCGCCAAGGTTATCGAGGCATTGGTCGTATGAATCCCCAAAAATAGAAAAGTCGTCCATGAAGACTTCCATTGTCTTTTCTATCATGTCATGGAAGATGGCTACCATGCAACGTTGGAATGTTGCGGGGGCATTACATAGACCAAACGGCATGCGTCGATAAGCAAAAGTTCCATAGGGACATGTGAAAGTTGTCTTTTCTTGGTCTTCGGGTGCTATCGGGATTTGAAAGTAACCTGAAAAACCATCCAAGAAACAGTAAAATTTATGACCAGATAATCTTTCTAACATTTGATCAATGAAGGGCAAAGGAAAGTGGTCTTTTCTTGTTGCTTCATTTAATCGTATATAGTCTATACAAACTCTCCATCCTGTGACGGTTCTCGTTGGTATTAATTCATTCTTTTCGTTAGTTATTACCGTCATACCTCCTTTCTTTGGAACTACTTGGACGGGACTTACCCACGGACTATCGGAGATAGGATAGATAAGTCCGGCGTCAAGTAACTTGATGACCTCGTTTTTAACCACTTCTTGCACATTTGGATTTACTCGATGTTGTGGTTGTATAACCGATTTGTAGTCATCATTCATCAAAATTTTGTGTGTGCACATAGAAGGACTAATTCCCTTTATGTCTATAAGTTTCCAAGCTATTGCATTTTTATGTTTTTTCAAAAGACTAATTAATTTTTCTTTTTCTAAGCTATCTAATTTAGACGAAATAATTACAGGTAATTTTCCCTCTTTGTCTAGAAAAGCATATTCCAAACCTTTTGGAAGTTCTTTGAGCTCAAGTGGTGGGTCTTTAAGAGACTCCTTATTTGGTTGCTCATTTCGATCAAGAACTTTAAAAGTTTGTTCTATGGCGACCTCTTCTTCAACAAAGTGGTCAATCTCTTCACTTGTATCGGGTGGTTCATCTTCATCTTCAATTAGGGGGTCATTATTGCCGAATGGATATTTCATTGAGCGTTTGAGATCGACACTTCTTTTAAATGCCCCTAATTGAAGAGGTAGATTGTTGAACTTCCGTTTTTTCAAAGCTTCATGAGTTTTTACAAATGGTCGTCCCAACATTAGAGGAGCGTCATCGAGGATGACAAAGTCGGTCGGGATTACCATTTGATTTGTTTGAACCAATACATCCTCAACTATACCGATTGATTTTATTTCTTTCCGATTGGATAGAAAAATGGGTATTTGAAGTGGAGAAAAATCACTAATACTTAATTTTTCGAAAATGTAGTTAGGCATTATGTTAACACAAAGATCTTTATCGATTGTAACATTACTAATAAATAAATTTTGAAAGAAACATGGAACCGGTGTAATGCTAATTTCAAATGGGTCTTCTTTTATTAGCGAAGTTTGATCATTAGTTAACTTAACGCTTACCGTTTCGTCAATTTTAGTGTTAGTGTTCAACTCTTTTAAAAACTTAGCATGAGTGGGTACTAAACAATGATCTTCAAAAGAAGGTGACAAGAGATTAATTTTTTCAAAATTAGACTCTTCTTGAATTTTATCGTTGTCGGACTCACCTTTTTCGTTGTTTAACTCATGTGTAGGTTTTTCACTTATTTGTTCTTCCATTTTTACACTTTTAGTTATCTCTTCCTTTTTTAATTCTTCTCTTACGCGGGACTCCTCTTCCCTTGCGCGAGATTCTTTTATACAACGATCCATAACTCTAATGTGTTCTAATATCCTATCGGTCACTTCGGTTATAGAAAAATAATCGGGATTTTCTAAGCTTGAATCCGGTTGTTCGACCCTTTGTTCCTCATAGTACCCATATGAAGTCGATGGTTCACACCATTGTTCTTCATTGTAAGCATATGATGGACAAGGTTCGTAGTTTTGTTCTTCATAATACTCATATGAGGTGGGTTGTTCACGCCATGGTTCCTCATAATAAGCATATGAAGGTGGTGGCTCATATCTTGGTTCCTCAAAGTATGAGTAAGAAGGCTCATACCTTGGTTCATCAAAATATGAGTATGAGGGAGGAGGTTCATACCTTTGGTCTTCATAGGATGTGTATGAAGTTGATGGCTCGTACCTGGGCTCCTCATAGTATGTGTATGAATTGGATGGTTGATCTGAGTGATTATTTTGAACTGCGCGTGAGTTACGAAAATTAGTGCAATAATTACCCCTATAATCATCCTCCTCATAGGTGTAGTTGTAACCTCCTGAGTATGGATCCATAAGAATCACTCAGCAGACCACAACCAAGTCTCGAGATCAGAAAACAAAAATAAAAACGGAAACAGAGGCTGGACACGGCCCCGTGTTCAGTGAGCACGGCCCCGTGTTCAGAATCTGTATCTGGGCGTTTTAATTAAATTTACTGATTTCGTTGAGCACGGGGGCGTGTTCAGTGAGCACGGCCCGTGTTCAAGCTACTGTTACTGGGTGTTTATGAAAAATCTGCAGCACGGCCCCGTGTACAGGCTACTGTAAATGCAAATCTAAACTAAAATGCAGAAAAATGTGCGCGCGTTTTAAAAAGGTTTTGAAAAAACTGATTAGGCCGTCGATTCCTAACTTTCTTAAAATCCTTGTGTCCCCGGCAACGGCGCCAAAAACTTGATGCGTGTGAAGTGTTATATATATTAGGTGTATATTTTAAGCCCCTTTAACAGTTATTTTTAGCCAAGTTTTAAATTTATAAAACACGATATTTTACTAACACTAAACACACACACGGGCAAGTGCACCCATCGTGAGCGTAGTATAGTGTTGGCAAGATACCGAGGTCGTCCAAGGACACAAGAGCTTTTAATACCGGTTTCTCCTCAACGTCTAATCAAAATAAAAAGTTTAGAAAAATGTTTTTAACTAAGAAAAATAAAAACTAACTAAATGCTGAAAAATAAAATAAAAAGAAAAACAGATAGACAAGATGAATCACTTGGTTCCGACTCGTATCTAGTGTAACCTTTGATTATTTCCGCACTTTTGCACATATTTAATAGATTATCTTAGTTATTGTAGTAGGCCCCTCTTTTGAAGGTGACGTTACCCTCACCCCAGTAGCTTGAGTCAGCAAGGATTCAATCCTAAAAGGGTGGATTATTGGAAGATAATTAATTAAGTTATTAATGCAAATTATGGTAGGCCCCTCTTTTGGAGGTGACGTTACCCTCGACTAAGTAGTCTGAGTCAGCAGGGATACAGTCCTAAATAGCCGGGTTATAGTATTAATAGTAGTTAACTTATGAGGGGATCAAAGAGTTTGGACCCCCGCCATCCAATACCGTAAGTATTGAAGGAGGTCCTACTAAATTTGACCCAGGTCCATTGCAGGACCTCTAAACGCTGAACAATGGCAAGACCTTTACCAAACCGTTCCCTTAACCCCCGACCAGGTAGCCAACATACCTCCATATAGACAGTGGAGATATGAATGGTGAAAATATTTTATTTTATATAGACAGTAAAATAATGCCAAGACACCACGGACAAACGACAAGGAAAGATCACCTTCAACATAAGCAACTAGTTATTAAAGTCATTAATACAAAACCAAGTAAAAAGTGCAAAAGATTAGAAATAAAAAGTATTACACTAGACACTTTGTCTTCACCAAGTGATGTAAGAGACTTAGGCAAACATGGCCTTGATTGTCAAGAACTCTTACGATCAATCTTGGATCCCGAGACGACTCACACACTCTACGATGGACAATGGATGATGGTGTTATGGTGGTGGTGGGTGGTGGGTGAAGTGTGAGAGAGGTGGTGTGCCAAGGGATGGTTTGAGCTTGAGCCAAGCACTTCTATTTATAGGCTGAACAGAAGCTCGAGCACGGCCCCGTGTCCAGTGGGCACGGCCCCATGTCCACATCCTTCTCTTTCTTCATTTAATGTTGTTTTGTCTTTTTAGTTGACCACGCCCCCGTGTCCGCTGAGCACGACCCCGTGGTGCAGAAGAATCATTGTACTATGCAGATTTGCTGGATTGTGCGAATCTTATATTTGACCACGGCCCCGTGCCCGCTGAGCACGGCCCCGTGGTGGGCAATAGAAGCTTCTACCACTTTGTCTTTTCTGCTGACACTTGGGCACGCCCCCGTGCTGGCTGAGCACGGGGCGTGTTCAGGCTTCTGATCTCTTGTTTTGCTTGGGAAGATGTTGTCGTGGGGTCGGGCATGCCACGTCTTGTTCCTTTTCTTGTATTTATGTTAGATTTTGATGTCTTTTTGCTTCTTTTGTTAATTTGAGCTCATTTAATCCTGAAAATACAAAAGGAAGACAAAAGCACACTTTTCCCAACAATAGTACTAAAAAAGGGTTAGTTTTATGCCTCATTTGATGAAATTTATATGTTGAATTCTTAACACATCATAGTTGTAGATGCCTTAAGTCGTAAGTACCATGAAAAACAACGACGAGTTCGTGCTCTTAGATTAAATCTACAGTTAGATTTAATGGAACAATTGAAGAATATTCAAGAAACAGCAATCCAGGATGATGCTGAAGGGACGAATAGAAGAATTAGAGCAAGGAGCTGGTGGAATTTGGAGATTCCACAAAAGCAGAATCTGGGTACCTAAGCAGGGAGAATTAAGAAATAAGATTTTAGAAGAAGCCCATAAATCTAGGTATACCATGCACCCTGGAAACAATAAGATGTACCAAGATTTAAGAAAGAATTTCTAGTGGATAGGCATGAAGAAGGATATAGCTAGATATGTTTCTAACTGTCTTACTTGTTCACAAGTTAAGGCAGAACATCAGAAACCTTCAGGTCTACTACAACAACTAGAAATGCCTGTATGGAAATGGGAACTCATAACAGTGGATTTTGTTACTAAGTTACCCAAAACCAGAAAAGGTAATGACGCAATTTGGGTGATTGTGGATCGATTAACCAAATCTGCTCACTTTCTACCAATGAAAGAAACCTTTAGCATGGAAAGATTGGCAAAGTTGTATGTAGATGAAGTAGTATCATTACATGGAGTTCCACTGTCCATTGTTTCGGATAGGGATAGTCGTTTTACTTCTCATTTCTGGACTAGTTTCCAAGAAGCAATGGGAACTCGACTAAACCTAAGCACTGCATATCATCCTCTAACAGACGGGCAAAGTGAAAGGACAATCCAAACTCTAGAAGACATGCTCCGAGCATGTGTGATAGATTTTGGTGGAAATTGGGACGATCACTTACCTCTGATCGAATTCTCCTATAACAATAGTTATCATTCAAGTATTGAAACTGCTCCATTCGAGGCATTATACGGAAGAAAGTGCAGAACTCCAGTTTGTTGGGCAGAAATAGGAGAAAGTCAATTGTCAGGTCCTGAAATAGTACAAGAGACAACTGACAAGATTACACAAATCAAAGAAAGATTAAAGACGGCTCGAGATCTTCAGAAGAGTTACACAGACAATAGACGAAAGCCGTTAGAGTTTCAAATTGGAGAAAAGGTATTATTAAAGGTTTCACCTTGGAAAGGAGTTGTTCGATTCGGTAAGAAAGGAAAGCTAAGTCCAAGATACGTAGGACCATTTCAAGTGATCCAACGTATAGGACCAGTTGCTTATCATTTACAACTTCCAGAAGAGTTAGCTGGAGTACATGATGTATTTCATGTCTCCAACCTCAAGAAATGTCTATCAGACGAATCCCTGGTAATACCTCTTCAAGATATAGAGGTAAATGAAAAGCTAAAATTTGTTAAGAAACCAATCCAAATAGAAGACAGAAAAGTGAAATTTCTCAAACACAAACGGTTAGTACTTGTTAAGGTCAAGTGGAATTCAAAGAGAGGACCAGAATACACTTGGGAGCTGGAATCAGAAATAAAGCGAAAGTATCCTCAATTATTCCAGTAAATCTCGAGGACGAGATTTTATTAAGGTGGGGAGAATTTAACAACTATCATTAAAAAGTCCTATCTATTATATTATTTATTTAAAAAGGAAACCCTCATTGAGACACACAAGTGATTATGTACAAACCCTAAAATTTTTAGAACAATCTGAATCAGGATCAGGGCCCCTAAAACTCAGGGGGGGTAAAACCTAGTCGGTAATATCCAAACAGTTTTACGTGTGAATTGAATCTGCATGCGAGACCAACTCAGCTGAGCTACTGGGACACGAGGCTACCCTATGGTAATAGGGTACCCCTCGCGCCACGCGAAAGGCACAAGGAGACCTGTCGCGCCACGCGACAAGGACTATTTTTCATGTATAAATAGTATAGTCTGGGACTTGGTTTCAGGCACTTGTTCGACATAAAAACTCACAATAGACGCTGAGATATAGTGTAATTACTACAAAACACACATGATCCACGAAGTGCTGCCGCAATACAGGGTAATAACTCGATCGCTGCTACGATTCAATGTCCGATCGATTAAACTATCCAATGGATGTTTAAGTGTTGCCCACATTAGGGTTTATGCTTTGTCATTCGTTGTTAATTCAATGGATGTTTAAGTAACGCACTTTGTCATTCGATGTGAGGGTTTAATCTCGTGAGTTATCGTAAATGTTGTATTAAGTTACTAACCGAGTTGTGTGCATGTTATTAATTTTGGTTAAAAGGCTAATCAGTAGGCTAGGCTCTGCTCAATTAAATCTGCAATGTGAGTCATTATCTTTTTATCAAAATTGTTTACAAAAGCAAGTTAATTTTCAAAGTTATAATTACAGTGATTAAGTATATGTAATCACCAAGTTACAGTCGGTCGGTATGTTGGGTTTTGTATACATTACTTGATAATCGTCACCATTGGGGCAGCCAATGGGGGATATGACCATAGTCACAGAAACGAGTCGAGTGACAAATACCGTGGGTAGTTGGTTGATATCAGAAACATTGTAATCTCTCTTAATACTGTAAATTATAACAAATGGGTCATTTTAAGTAAATAGAATGATTCACCAGTATTTCCTGTTGACAAAAACCTTTTTCAAACATGTTTCAGGTGATCTGTTGTGATACAGGAAAAGTGCCGTGAAGCACTACAAGCTTAAGGAAGTGGCTTAATATAAAATAAAGAAACATGTTTTGTAAAATAAAGATTTCTCAGAGAAATCATATGATTGTAAATTACCGGGTTTTATCCCGAATTGTGAAATAAAATAATCGGGAAATATTTCAGTTTTAAAAAGATCCTGAAGAAAACTTCCGCTGTTAATTAAATACCACGGGTTTTTCTGTCCCGCGGCTCCTGAAACGGGTCAAACCGGGTAGGGGGCCGTGACACTAAAATACTAAGTTTTTATACTGTTTGCTATCTGGGGTATTATACTTGGTCTTCTGATTTTGCGGAAGCAATGGCCTAGACCTTGTATAATACTTTATGCACTTAAAGCTTACCCTCTGCATAAAAATTGAAAAATATCGAAAGATATGAATCAAGTGCAGTTGTAAAGAAGATCTCTAAGTGGGACACACCTCAACTCGAGCCTTCATCTCTTTGACTGAACAGTAGTTCATACCTGAGCTCTCAAGGTCTCGCATAAACCCAGAGTACATATATCATTATAGTATATTCACATGTAAGACTGAATCTTGGGAATCTTGATACGGGAGTATATTCTGAGGTGGGACACGTGAATAAGTTAAGTGCTCAAAACACTAAATCTCGTATCTCGAATCAGTTGAACTTTGTGTGAGAATTTAAGTGGATCAATATATTGACAATCTAAGTGAATCGTTTAGAACTTAAAGTGTTTATAGCTCAACGGTGCTAGTGATTTGTCATAAACTGATATGATCCTCTGACACAACTCAAACAAAAATATTGTCTGTAAATATTTCTTTACTGCTTTACATTAAAAGAAAAAGTACAAAAAGAGTTTCAGTGTGTTTTAGCATAAACTTTGAAAAATTCAAAAAGATTTTGTTTCTACTTTATTTTCAACAACCGGTGTCTGAAAGCTGAGTTTCAAAATCTAAGCATGCTGAACGTGTTTTTGAAAATAAACAAGTTCATTAATTTGAAACTTGAAGTCTTTAAATGAAAAATCAAAAACAGTTTGTGAAATATCCAAGGTCATTAATTTAGACTTGGATGATTTATTGATAAAAGTTTTGGATGCTTTAAACTGTCAAATTTATAAAGTCATTTGATAGGGGGAGTAAAGTCAGGTAATCCTGGAAAAATATATATTGTTACATTTGTGCAAAAGAACCAGATTTTCGATCCTAGGATAAATTGATCTTAAAATTGTCATATTTGAGTATGTTTGGAGCCAGGTCATCGATTCTGGAAATTCAAAATGTTTTCTCTATTAAATATAAAATCTAGATTTCTTTGAACAAACGAGATTTCTGTGAACAAACGATGTCCTATACATTCACATATTTGAAATGCTTAAGCTTATTCTTGATAAATGTCAAATATCTTATAGATTGTTTGAGTTATGCAGTTTTTTCCAGATTACGATCCCGATAGCTGAGCTTAAGGGGGAGTCTGAAGACGAGCTTAAAGCTAGGGGGAGTTTGTAGAACCAGGTGTTGATCCTAAAGCACGGAAGCTTAACGATGGGAGGAGCTGAAGCTGAAGTTATTAGCAGATCCACGAGAACTTTGTTAAGAGATTAGGGAGTCTGTGTTGCTGAAAATGTTAACATTTCTAAAAGACTCAGAGAGAGACAGAAAGCTATGAGATTGACTACAGAAATATCCAAGGGGGAGTCTATGAGTGCATATGTCTATCGCTTGCGTCAATCACGGAATGTAGCTGGAACGAATGATACAAGACTGGTGCTGCATTGAAGAGAGCAAGTTATGGAGCTTTGATAGCTTCGCACAAAGCCACTAGCTTCGTACGAAGGCAACCATACAAGCCTTCGTACGAAGGTATACTTTTATATATAGGTGGTTAGTCTTTATCATTTGCAACTTTGAGGTGAAGCTCTGCTCGTTTGTTTTCGCGTTATTGTACTGTCATATTCAGTAATAGAAAACATTGATAATTACATTGGAGTGCCTGATCCACACACGTATTTGGATTCCGCACATTATACGTGTTATTTTTCATTCAACTGAGAAGAAATCGATCATCATCCTGAATTCACAAGATCCCTTACTTGTTTCCTTTCAGCAAGAACTTGGCCAAGATAGAATGGGTCATCCACTCTATCTTTTCTCCTTTTTTGTTTCCTTCTTTCCCTTCTCAACTTTTTCTTCATGGGTGGGTCATTTTTTTCATCTGTTAGGTTGTCAAACTCATCTAAATGTGCATCTAATCCCATGCCATCTACATCACTAACTTCATTGTATTCTAAAGGCTCTTCTTCAAGGTCATGGTCCACATAACTTTTGAAATAATGCATATCCACCTCTACATCAGAAATCATATTATCTTCATCTACCAGGTAATCTGAATCATCAGAATCATCTTTCTCTTCAACAATATCAGCCTCAGCAACATAATCACTTCCCTCCCTATCTTCATTTTAACTTCCCTCACCATCCCCCTCAGCAACATAATCACTTCCCTCACTATCTCCCTCATCATCCCCATCTCAATTTCCATCATCATCCCCATTACCATTTCTATCAACATTACCATTTCCCTCACCAGGATTCACTACTTGACTTTGATCTAATTCACCTAGGTTAATCCCAGCATCTAATAACACCTCAGTTTGACTTGTTCTAGCATCCACTAACTGACTTGTTCCAGCATCCACTACCTGACTTGTTCCAGCATCCTCTACCTGACTTGTTCTAGAATCACCTACATTGTACTCTAATGCTAGTCCCTAGAAGCTTTTGCTAGTATTTCTTGTGTACTCCTAACTGTTTTACCAACATTGTCTCCATCATCACCTATTTCCTCAATCCTAACTTTACAATTAGGAGACATGAAATATGTTTCAACTGAAGTTTGGCCATGCTTAGTATATATTTCCATCAGCTTATAATCACCCACACAAGACAAAAAACTTATCACATCAGAGTCATTTCCTAAAGCCCTCAAACCAAAGTTCAAATCTTCATCAAATACTTTGAAATGGTAAAAAATCAACTCCTTTTCTGAGTAACCTAGTTCTAACAACATATAACTTACTTCATGAACTAAAAATTCATCCTTGTCAACATAGTCTACCTTACCGTTCACATACATCCTTCTGGGAATCTTTGTGAAAGAACCCCCATGATGAATCTTGAGTGAGAACAATGTGGTGTTAACTAAAAAACATAAGAAAAAGGAAACCACTATAACTTTAACATTGTGGAAATTGTAGAAAAAATTCACAATTTTAGAGGCTAGGGTTAGAAAACTCACCATATAGATTCTTAACAGGTGACTGTTGTCCCTTAGGACAAATGTACCACAGCGACATTGGACTTTAATCGTCGATCGCCTTCATCGTTGGAGTCTGGTCAATTTCTAGGGTTCGTAAAATGTACTGAAAGTTGGGAGAATAAAGATTATAATACCGAACTTAGGGTTTTAAAATGGTTTATAAATATCTGGGTTGGGAAATAACAAATTTGCCCCTCACATGAGGGGCACGTGATAGTCCTTTAACGTTTGAAATGAACGGTGTTTGAGGCGGGGAGTGTAATAGAGATATGTTGTATAGATCAGGGAGTAAATGTCTGTTTTTAAAGGTTTGGGGCAAAAGCATTAAAAACTACCAAACCACAGGGAGCAAAATAGAAGTTTACTCTAAAATAAAAGTAAAGATAAAAATGTTTACGGGTACGGTCTAGATAAACTGGTGTGTAAATTTCGAGTCACCGGACATGCTATCACCAAATACAATACAAGTCCCATAGCCACAGAAACTTTAAACCAATTCCAAACCCGAATATCCGTCTCGGATGTTTTGGATTTCAGGTTTACCCGTCAAGTTTGTGTCCGCTTGCCAACCCTACCTGACACGCATGTGAACAGGGGCGGACCCACATAGAGTGGGTAGGGGTCCCCGGACCCCAATGTTTTTTTAAAAACTAGTAGATCCGATATATTAAATTTTCTAAGGACCCCATAAAAGTAAGGAATAATGGATTTTAATAATCCCAATTATTAGCATGTGGCTGACATCCCAACTTCAAAAATAACTAGTGTGGACCTATCTTTTCACATATTGTAAACCAATGGACCTTTACTAAGAGAACCTTAATTTCTTTTTATCCTCTTTTCCTTTTCTGTTAGTAAAAATCCATTGGTTTACAATATGTGAAAAGATTGGACAACTGGTTATTTTTTAAGTTGGGGTCGTTGCTGACCAATGGCTAATAGTTGTGATTATTTAAATCTATTATTCCCAAAAATAATTAGGTGGACACCATAGAAAGAAAAGAAAAGAAAAGAAAAGCTGGTGTAGTGGTAATTCCTCCACTTTATAAACAAGAAGTCACAGGTTCAATCATTGTACAACCCATTTTTGTGTTTTTTTTAACAGAAGCAAACATACAGAACACAAGCATGCACACACCACCAACACACAACCCTTGTATGCTACGAATTTGAACTTTAAAATTTTGCAATGGTGATTTTTTTCCATTTCGAATTACATTATATTTTTACTGTGTGTTTTCTGATGAGTAGTGATTATATATTTTTGTTATATGTTTCTTGCCCCGACCCAATCCGAACGACGGCTGACCCGAAAATTTTAATGTTTCATTGTGAAAAAATTGAACACCGAAAAAGATGGACCCCATTGGATAAAATACTAGGTCCGTTACTAGATGTGCATGCAGCTATTAGCTAAGGTTTTATCAAGAGTTGAATATGAGAAACAAAGAAACATTAAAGTTAACTTAAGCCATCTAATTATTAGGATAAAAACTACAAGCTTAGGAATAGGCCTCTTAATCCGGCCTAGAACATAACAAGTATGATAGCTGACCCATAGGAGATTCAAATTCACTAGCCGTTGAGCGATTAGCCACCACCGAACATACACATAGGTCGATTAAGATGGGCCAAACAGTGGCGGACCCAGGAATTTTTTTCATAGGGGTAGAAATTTTCTTTTGGTTATTTGTCTGTTGCTATATAATAATTTTTCTGAGTTCATTTCAGGTCGGGTCGAAAGCAAAAATTCTTACCATGATTGTTATTAACATGGAATTCACATAATCATATTGGTAATTATAGTCAATCATAACTAATAACTCATATGTATTAAAATATTCAATGTTCTAAACCTTTAATCCACATTAACTAATAGAAAAACCATACCATACAATAATAAAGAAACATTGTCAATGTGATGTGATATGTTACATAATAAATATACGATACAATAACAGAAGAAAAATATTGTTATTAACAAAATTGTAATTACAATCCGTTTGAGGGTCCTTTTCTTGCAGAAGAAACATTGTCAATGTGATGTGATATGTTACATAATAAATATACGATACAATAACAGAAGAAAAATATTGTTATTAACAAAATTGTAATTACAATCCGTTTGAGGGTCCTTTTCTTGCAGCAGTTTATAATTGTGACTCGTTCAGTCTGGTTTCTTACTAAACCACTATTTTAATATGAGTTTCGTCATACATGAATGATAGTTTCTTCACTTATTCAAATTTTCTATGTATTATACTATTGAATATGATAATTTCTTCACTAATTTATATTTAAAATATAAGTAACAAAAAAATCTAAACTGTTTCTTAACTAGACTAAATAGTTAAACTTACAAAGTACATGTGATTCAAAAAGAAAAAAAAAACTCTTAAGACAATAACAAATTAATTTTATAATGCTTTATTTTTACATTTTAAACTTATACTAGTGAGATTCCCTCCGCGCTTTGCGGCGGAAACTCGGTCGGTATCTATTCGTTTCATTATGGTATTGATACCCACAATAGCCTACTGTAATCGAAATGGAAGGCCTTTTATTGATCGAAAACAATAAAAACGAATAGTGATACCGGTACCTATGTTGTTCAGTTAATATCGGTTCGGTTGGTTTGCATTCTATGTTTATTTATTTTTTCAATATTGTGATATAAATTTTATTGACAACAAATGATGTGCCACTATCATACCAAACCGAACTGAAACCAACTGAACAACATCTGTATCGGTACTAGTATCTATTTTTAATTGTTTTCCTTTCGGTAAATTGACACCGTATCGCTACCATACCGTACCGAAAAACATCATTTTCGGTACAAGAGTTTCTTTATATTGTTTTTTCTAACGATAAACTGACATCGTAGTGCAACCGTACCATACCGAACATCGATACTGGTGCATGCCTTTATTTTTATGATTTTCAGTTTTGAAAAATTTTTCATTTATACCAACCCTCTCTATGACGATAAATGAATAACATTACCAGTATTGTGACACTCTGAGCCGATCGGTGTCATACAAACAATATCGATGATAATTCGGTGTTCGTTTTTATCGTTTTTGGTCATGTAAAACATGTTTTGATTTCTATACCAAGTGTATGTATCGTGTTGGTACTGTAACGAACCGAACTGATACCATTCTAATGCAAACGGTACAACCACATCACATAGGCAAATAACTTGTAATGTTAAAAAATAAACATAGATGCAGCTTTTGTTAAAAAGTTAACACTAAAAATCAAATTTAAACTTATATAAATACATAAAGAGTAAATTACGTTTTTGGCCCCTGTGGTTATATCACTTTTACTATATTAGCCCAAAATAAGAATTTTTAACATATTTGCCCCTATGGTTTCTATAACTAACCATTTTGGCCCCTAAGTCTAACCATTTTAGCCCCCATGGTCTCTATAACTAACCATTTTGGCCCCCATGATCTCTAGACTTAGGGGCCAAAATGGTTAGTTATAGAAACCATAGGGGCAGATATGTTAAAAATTCTTATTTTGGGCTAATATAGTAAAAGTGATATAACCACAAGGGCCAAAAACGTAATTTACTCATACATAAAAATATCATTATAAGTTCTATACATTAAAATATCATTATAAAAATAATGAACACTGTTCATTTACTTTGTAAATTAATAGATAGTAATAATAATAATAATTTGTAAATTAATAGATAGTAATAATTAGTTACATCTGAATTCGTTAATTTGAAAATTGCGTGTGAAACATTTTTGTTTTGAAGCATGATGCATTGGGCATTCATCAATATCATTACTTAATATATAAGTCAATGTCTAAGAGGGTGTTTGTGGTTGAGTTTTGAAAATAGATTATGCGTTTTGAATAATCAGAATCAGATAATTAGCTGTAACAAAACGTGCTGGAAAAGATAGTGTTTGGATTTAATTATGTTGTTTGATATCACAATAATCAGATAATCAACTATTTGAGTGTTTGGCAAGTATATATATTTTAAAAAATAAATTAGTGAAAACGTAAAAAATCAGTTTTTGGATTATCACGTTTTCCTGCAGTAAGGGGTGACCTACTTTTGGATTATCACGTTTGGATCTCTACAAAACGTAAAAAACAGTTTTTATTATTTTTTTTACCAAACACTCAAAATAGATTTTTTTGCGATTTCAAAACACAATAATCAAAAAATCAGGTTGAAAAAGCAATCCCAAACACACCCTAAATGGTTAATATTAAAACAAGAGTTAATTGCCTGGATGGTTCTTACTTTTTGTGGTTTTCCATTTTTCATCTTTAGCCCTCAACTTTTCAAAATTGCATGTATGTTCCCTGTGGTTTGCTCACTTGTTACTCGGATAATCCCCAGATTGGATGACAGTTAGTTTGCTCAGTTAAGTTTGAATGAAACGACCAAATTACCCTTTCTTATTAAAAATAATAAATTTCAAATAAATCATTTACCCCACCAACATCACCTCCACTACACCTCCACTACCACCAATACCACCATCATCACCTCCACCTCCACCTCCACCTCATCCTCACTTCTTACCGCCCATGCTACACCACCGTGCCGCCAATTTCAGTGGAACAAAAATTTTCACTCAGATACACAACAAACACACATAAACCCTAAAAAATCCAATTTGAAACCTCAAAAAATCCTACTAGGAGCCTGCATTATTTGAAACAAGTTATCCAAATTATTACAACATATTGCACCACAGATGCATGCACTTACTGAATTAGAAACAAAACAAAACGTCTACAAAACCCCCCAAATTTGCAATTAAAACACTTAAAACCCTAAAAACAGAAACAAAACTGAAAATGAGACACATATGAAACAAAAAGGTAAAGTGAAACTTGTTTGTCAGGTCGGACTCATTCCATCGACCTGGTTCATAAACGGTGCAACAATTGGATGAATTGAGAGCATATACAACGTCGTTCGAGTAGAAATGGAATCTGTTGAAGTAATAGGTTGTTTGCAATGGGGGAGGTGACGTAGGACGATGGATTACGATCATGAATTTGATCGGAGATTGCCACTGCCTCGGCTCCGATGGCAATGGTAGTGGTTCTATTCCACTGAAATTAGCGGCACGGTGGTGTAGCATGGGCGGTAACAAGTGAGGATGAGGTGGAGGTGGAGGTGGAGGTGATGATAGTGGTAGTGGTGGTGTGGTGGAGGTGATGGTGGTGGTGGTGGGGTAAATGATTTATTTGAATTTTCTTATTTTTAGTAAGAAAGGGTAATTTGGTCATTTCATTCAAACTTAACTGAGCAAACTAACTGTCATCCAATCTGGGGACTATCCAAGTAACGAGTGAGCAAACCACATGAAACTTACATGCTACTTTAAAAAGTTAGGGACTAAAGATGAAAAAATGGAAAACCACAAGGACCATCCGGGCAATTAACTCTTAAAACAATGAAAAAATGTTGGTTGATATAAAAAAACAACAAACAAAATGATAGTACTATTACTGACATATTGCAGAAAAGTTCTTTAACTACTTACCTTACAAATAAATTAAAGAATTAATTTAAAATCATCATCTTCTCCATATGTCTCCTCTCCCTCTTCAAAAACAAGCTTTCTGGCAACTGCTTTTTTCACATCTTCTTAATTATGGAGCTCAAAGTACAAGGGGTGCGATTACAAAATTTATGGGGTGCGCCTGAAATTTTATCGCATGTATAACACTAAAACTTATTTTTGTAAAGGGAGCGACCGCCCACCCAAGCATGGCTGTAGGTCCGCCAGTGGCCAAACCTTGGTGAAGGGGTATGGTCCTAAATCTCGTGCCGACCATACGAGTCAACCTCAGGTCGTGCGTGAGGCCATACCCAAAATTAAACCTAATTGATAATTTCCCTGACCCTGCGCCTACTACACAGATTGTTCCATGCCGTTCGCAAGGTTAGGACCAAAACAAGATCAATTCTGACACTTAGCTCCTTAGATAAAAGACCCGGCTTCCTTGACCTTGCGCTGACTGCACGGAATATACCTGAGTCGCGCAGAGGCAAGAAGCGCAGGTAAACATCGGATAAGTACAAAACGTACAAGTGGCAGAGCAGTGGGCCAATAAGCTTTCAACAGTCTATATCTGATTGTGCTGCACGATGGACAATCGTACATGAGACAAAAGGTACACAAGGACGTATACGTGGAACCAATCATTGTGCGCCGACCACTGCTCCATGGTCTCCGCTTAGATGCTAATGACAGACCAGACAACAAGAACAATTGTCAGGACACGTGGATCCATTCAGCATGCGCCAGCTACCCTCTCACCTGGAATCACTAACGGTCGTGGTAGAGGGAACATAATGGATATTCCTTGTTGTCGTCCTTAGGTCCAAGGCACATCAGCCCATCTCCTTTATAAACCACCTCGGCTATAAATAGAGAACTTCACCTCCAGGTTTAAGGACGCCCCTCTTACTTTCTCACTTAATACACACATTATTATCCTCAAAACCGATACTTATTCTCACGCCGGAGGGTGGTTACAAGGAGAACCCACTTATTCTCCTCCTTGTAATAAGCTTACGGTGTGTTGACTTTTTTGCAGGATCATCATCGTTGTTTAGATGAGAACGAAAGAAGATTAACCTTGTTTGGACGAGACACTAACCATGAACTAATCACCAGATTAGTTTGGTGTTTCTTCATGGCGCCCACCGATTTCTACAATCACTTTTCGTCTTCTTTCTGAGCTATTACTCTGATCAATGGCTTATCAAGGTTTTCCTTTTCCACCGTTCGGTTCAAACTCTTAAATAGGCATGGCAACAGACAACTCGCACGTCGAAGCTGAATGCATAGATGTTGGAGCCATGTGCGCAAGTGGTGCTCGTACCACCCAAACAGTGACTCCAACAAATCATGGTGTTGCCCCTTCAACACTCGCAATGTCAAGATTTTCAGATGGAGAGACTCCTGCTTCTTGGTATGCAAAAGGTCAGGCAACGATGAACCTCATTTACACACAACTGTGCGCCCAAATGTGACCAGCACAGGCGCAGACGCAACAAAACCCGATGGTGACACCAATGCTAAGGCAACTGAACTATGAAACACTGCATCAAGAACGCGCGCGAAGGTAGCAGTATGACAGGTCACCACCAGCTCAAAGGCAAAGTGGTCGCACCACACGCGACACTTATGACGAAACAGGAAGCTACTACGATACCCATACTCAGTCAACTCGAAGAACTCCGTTAAGTAGCCGGCTCGTGCCGTGCAACATTAACGAGGAATGGGATATAAACACAGGTGAGACAGATCCAACTTATCAGCAAGAAGAAAGTTCGTCAGTTTTCAATCGGCTCCTGAAGAATCATGAAGCGTACAGTACACAGATGCGCGCAACGTACAATCCGTCGGCTGAGCATGACTATAGCCTGGTCTACAGACCAGCAGCAACAACAGAAAAATCAAAGTTTGTCCGCAAGATTGCCCTCGCACCATTAGAAAAAGCCAAGCTTCCACAAGTTGTCGGTAAGTTTAATGGCTTAACTGATTAGGATGATCACATACAACTGTTTACAAGGGTGGGGTAATTGGAGGATGGACCATGCCTAGGTAGTGCCATCTCTTCGTGCAAACCCTGACAGGGGCGGCTCGCGAATGGTTCGATAGCCTCCCTGCATGTAAGATAAAATCTTGGCCGGATCTTCAAGAGAAATTCCTCGCTCACTTCAGCCAGCAGAGGCGGTACAAGCATGACACCTCAAAAGTGATGGACATCTGGAGGCGCGAGGGCGAAGGTTTAGAAGAATTCATCACTCGTTTTAACAAGGAGTATCTTGAAATAGGGAACGTTAGTGAAGACCTCATGTGCGCCCAGATATGGTATGCTCGAACAATGGGACAAGCTGATGGAGGCAGCAAAGATTGTCGCACAGATAGAGGAAACATTGACGGGGTCGAGGTCCAGTCACTATTCGAGAGATCATTACTCAAAGGACTATGCAAATGACTCCAGCAGGAGCGATAAGAGGAAAAGACACTCTAGCTAGATGTCAAACCAATCAAGCAGTGATGATGAAAGACATCACCATGGTGAAGAGGCCCAAACTACTATTGACAAGATCGAATACAAAAAAATAATAAAAAGCGAGAATCGAGAGAAGCATTGGACTCCGCTGAATAAGACACCCTTAGAGGTTCTTACCACGGAGAACCTGGAATTCAAGGCTCCGCCTGTAAGACCTCGTAAAATCATGTCCAATAATGTGTTGACACGTGTCCCTAATCCTAATTATGTCAAAAGTTGGTTAAGATGGACTATTTTTGTAAAAAATGAAAACTATGTTTATGGAAGGACTAAAAGTGTCAACATGCTGAAACTAAGTCTCTGAGTGACCGTATACAGTGTCCGTATTCTCATATGAGCCACTTGTTGGACGTGAGGAGCCGTTTACATGATTGTTTGAAAGTTGCGTAATCGTTTGAAAGTTTGCGCGACAAAGGGTTAAAAGCGTCAACGTGTTAATTCTTACCTCTGAGTGACCTTTTAACGAACCAAGAGTTTTATAATGCTTGGTCATACTCTTGAGTGTGCGTAATATTGGCCAATGAGGGCTTTTGTGATAATCATAACAAAATATGCATTATTCGAGCTCAAGGACTATTTACGACAAACTATGAAAGTCTGCCGATTCTTGTAGCGACGTACACTCCGGAACAAGGTCATAAGCTATACATACCCAAAATACCCTTAACATAGCTTAGAAATAAGTTTTAGAGGGTTCGGTGTGTGAAAATATGCTTATTTGATCATAGGGACTAAAAGCGTCAAAACTACGAAAGTATGCAAATTCGCGCATATTCTGCGTTTCTGACCATATCCGTACATCCAAAAAATTTTGTAATCATTAAAATATTATATTTTAGTAATGGGAATGCAAAAATACCATTCGTTGCGTAATATGGATTGTTTTCACGTCCGTTCGAACGTTCGTCGTAATTAAGCGTAAAACGCGACCGTACGGCCGAACGAACTGACATCCATGACATTTTTAGCATAATTCAAGTTAAATATACTTTAAATTCCTTATGGAGCTTAAAAATGGGATTAACGGGTGTTAGAAGTGCCAAAACTCAACAAATTTTGTGCAGGGACTAAAGCTATCAAACTTCAAAAATTGACTTGCAGCCCAAGTATACAACTATAAAACCTCCTAAACGAATCTATGGGCTGTTTAATTGTTTTAGACACCTGTAGGGACACTTGTTAACATCCTAAGAAGTCTCATAACCCTTGGCATCATCCTACAACTTCATGAAAACTATAAATAGGGGTGTTCTTCCACCACTTTCACTTGCACCTTTCCATATTTCTTTCTTTCTTTCTTTTGAAGGAGTTCCTGAGCAATTGGGAGCATACCTCTGAGTTCTCTTCAGTCCCTAGGACCACTTGTAAGTGTTCCTTTCGTGACTAGTTATTTTATTTGGCTTTTAAAGCCAAAAAGTCAAGCGTTTACGATAAACGCTTTGACTTTTAGTTAGACCTTAAACGGTCAAGCCATTATTCACAAAGAACATGGCTACGTGATTGTAATTAGGTAGGTGTTAATCACTCAAAAGGAAACCTAAGAATCACGTTTGCTTGGTCAATTGACGAGTCAACATAATATTATTTTAAAAAGTCAACGGGTCAGTTTTTAAAATAATTGTGATATGAGTTTAGAAGTATTCTGAAATATGTTTTATCACTTAAAAAACTCAGTAATAATTATTAGGACATGTGTAAACATGTTCGGCTCGTCAATTCCAGTTTTAGGGTCGGTTCGCAACCGAAAGTCGTAAAGTTTGACTTCTGCGTTGACTTTTGGTTATAAACCGATATAGACTAGTATGCTATTGATTTAAAGTTCTGTTATGATTGTATTATGATATAGTATAACCCTATAAGGTTAGATTACACGATCGGACTAGTAATCTGAGTTTATGCGCATGTTCCGTTATTATGCCGTACTTTGACTAATATGCCGTTTTGTTTAAAAATAAGGTTTTAAATATAAATGAGCATGTAAATGAGTTATGTACTGATAAGTAAACATGTTTAGAATATTTTGATGTTTATAATCTGGTCATAAACTGAGTTTACGCATATAAGCATAAACTATGCTTTTAAAAAAGGACTAAAATGCCCTTTTACACCCAAAATGAGTTTTAAACATAGATTTAGTATAAAACTCATTACCTACTGATATGATATTTTAATTAGGATTATTTGGGATGATAAGTTAGATTGTAAACTGAGTTTAACTTCAAGTTCGTATACAATACCGATAAATGACGATAATGCCCTTATGGCACATAAAATGGGTTTTAAGCATAATATTCAAACCAAACCTTTTGCTTACTGATATGTTATGACAAATAAAATATTTTAACTATTCATAGCTGGTCATAACATCAGATTTCATAAACCATCGCATAAATCGTCATTTAACGACAATAACGATATTTATGAACCAAGATTTGTTACCTACTGATTTTATAAACCATTTTAAAGATTTTTACAGCAGCTATAAGTCATGAACTCAGAATCCCAAATAAATTCTCAAAACTATGTGTGAAATGACCAAAATGCCCCTACGACGCATAGTTTGTTCTTAGAGCGTAAACCACACATATATTTGATAACCTACTGATATGATATCATAATTAAACCACTTTTATAAAATGTTTATGACCATGACATCAATTTACTCGCAAGCTCCTTTTACAAGGTGTAAAATTACCAAAATGCCCTTATGAGGCATAGTTTGATTTTAAAACCTTAACGGGCATACAAGTTGATATCCTACTGATATTATAACTTTTTTAAAGTGTACTGGCATATCGCAAGCTCCTTTTACAAGGTGTAAAATTACCAAAATGCCCTTATGAGGCATAGTTTGATTTTAAAACCTTAACGGGCAAATAAGTTGATATCCTACTGATATTATAACTTGTTTAAAGTGTATTGGCATATGGAACTTGTTCATGACTCATCCGGTTACCCGATATCGCTTATACGCGTATGGTTAGAGTTACGTAACTAGTTTCCATAAGTTTACCGAAACGGGTTTAACCTTATCGTTTTGATCTCAAAATCTAGAATGTACTTTTTTTACCCATATTATACAAGTCCTAGGTACTTGTTGGGTTTAAAATACATTTTATTCGGTATACGCTTAATCTAGCGAACCTATTCTTAAGTATCGGCTCCTATCTAAAGGGATTACCTTTGACCCGTATTGTAAGGACCTGCAAAAATGTCCATAAACGACCCGTAAGTGAAAACCCGGACCCCTGAAACCCTAATGTCCATGAAAAACCAAGAAATCAAGAAATTGGGATTTCACGCGGGCCGCGTAAGCCATAAGGTAAGGTGACGCGGGTCGCGACATGACATCTGGTGACCGGAGATGCGTTCCAGGCCACGTGGCGAACCTACACGTGACACGCTAGCCTTACACGTAGACTAGGGGCCCTCGTGGGCCGCGTAAAAATAATGTTAAGGTTTACGCGGGCCGCGTAAAACCTAAAAATTTGCTATAAATTGCCTGTGCATGGGACTTGCTTCTATGTTCGAAATTTTAGTTTCAAAACGTCCCTATTCTGCTTAAAACGAGTATTAAGGTGTCAAGACGCTGCTACGAGCACAGGGTATTAACTCGATCACTGCTACGATGTAATGTCCGATTGATTGAAACCGATCCGATGGATGTTTAAGTGCTGCCCAAATCAGGGCTATACTTTGTCATTCGTCGTGAGGGTTTTGATTTCGTGAAGTTTATCCTAAATGTTGTATTAAGTTACTGACCTAGTTTCGTGTGCATTATCATTTAACTAGGTCACAAGGCTAAATCAGTAGGCAAGGTTCTGTCTAGTTAAATTTGCAAAGTGAGTCATTCTCTTTTTATCAATTGTTTTACTACACCTCAAATTATTTTCAAAAGTTATAATTACAGGGATTAAGTCGTGGTTATCTTGAATCACTGGCAAGTGAGGTATTGTGCACATTACTAATTTCTCACGGTTAGGTAAACAAATCTAACAGTGATAATCATCACTACTTGGGTGAAAGGACCCAATAGTGGTATGACCATCGTCACCAGGGTGTGACACGGCGCCAGATAAAAATAAGATAGTAGCCATTGTAATCGCTCTTATGCTGTAATCTATAACTAATGTGTCGCTTTATTTAATCTGAATGACTCGCCAGTATTTCCCCGCTGATAAAACATTTTTAAACATGTTTCAGGTGATTTACTGTGAACCAGGGATAAGTGTTGTATAGCCCCTAGCTTGAAGAATGTGGCTCAGTAAACAGAATAAATAAACATGTTGTTTTTGTAAAAATAAGAAATTTCCTTGTGAAATTTCCTTTGTTGTAAAATACGGGGTTTGTTCCAAATTGTGAAATGAAATAATCAGGACAATTTCAGTTTAAAAGATCCTGTTAAAACTTTCCGCTGCCAAAATAAACAATACCACGGGTTTCTGTCCCACGGCTCCTGAAACGGGTAAAACCGGGTCGGGGGCCGTGACACGTATACAATCTAACAGATGATAAATCTGTTCATTCCAGATAATAGTACCCCCCAAATAATCGGACTTGGGTCAATAATACTTAGACTTGTGGCTTTTTGCCAAACATAGTCTTATTGATTGGAAACTAGCAAAAAGATAAATACTCTTGACTTATTTTAGTGTAAACTTGGGATGGCAATTATGCCTCTTGGAACGGGTATTACATAAGTAAGTCGCCTATGATTGCACAAAAATGTAAGAATACGGTTTAATTCGTTTACTTGATAATTGATATAATTGGGGGGTTAATGATACCATGTCCGGACAACCCAATGGGTTAATCAAGTATATAAACCTGGTAACAAGTATAATCCCAAGATATATTTAAAGGATCACCTATTTTCCATATGTATAAAACTCTTTTCGAAACACTATTTTTCCAAAGAGTCAGTTAATTGTATTTACCAACTTTGGCTGACGTATTTTCAAAAGATTGAACAGCAGGTACCGAACCTTATTATAGGCTGGGAATATGGGTCGGTTAGAATGAAGGCTAAGGAATTTGCACTCCTGATGCTTAAGGCCTATGATGTCTAAAGCTCTGTTATACATTCAAGCTTTATTTTAATAATTTCAATCCAATACTTCCGCTGCATATTATTACATTGTGATAACTATTATCCAACCGTCACAACTATACCCATCCGGGCCCACCGGAGATCGGGGTGTGACACCGCCACCAATGCGCAACAAGAAGGGCCAAGACCCTAACTTATACTGCGAGTTTCACAAGGATACATGGCACCTGACATATGATTGTTTTAGCTTGCGGATGTAGATCGAGAAGGCCCTGAAGAGTGCTAAGCTAAAACACCTGGTGAAGATTGTGCACAAAGAAACAAAGAAGATACAGAGGACTGGATGAACGGGTGGTCAATGAGCTCACTAACACATGGGGCTCATCGGATTATACCGAAAATAAACAACGGCGAGACCGCTCTTAGCCAAATCTTTGGCTCAGGGGCGGTTATCCAGGTTAAAATCAGGCTCCCTCCATCATGCTTGACGCCCGTCAGCGCAACTGATGGTGAGGATAGACACTCAAGACATGTTTCCCCATAACAATGAGGCCACTAATGCCGACAAAGGCGCGTATCGATTGCGTACTTTAGACGGTCCCAATTGTGCCACGCACCTAGGACACACAACAACGGAGAAAATTTCACATGTAATTCACAACCTTTGTAAGCAATGGTTGCGCGTCTGACAAGCTTACTAATACAAGTGTTGTTTACATTATTTTCCTTGTTATTTCCTACGGTAAATTCAACTTACAAATGCGTGCTTCAACTTTGAGTTCGCACAAAAACGATAAAGCTAAATTACGAGCTCATAAACTAGCTAATCTCCAAGGCTCCCGTAAACGTAGCGCGGAGTCGGATTACATTGTTCAAACATGAGCCACACTTTCCCTGTTTTTGGTATAGGTACCCACTTTTCCTGTTTTTCGGCACCGGTACGGTACCGGTATTTACAGATAAAACACCGGTAAATACCGGTACCGAACCAATGCCAGTACCGAACCGATATATTCGGTACCAGTACCGATACCCACTTTTTTCATTTTTCGGTACCGAATGGGTAGCGTGCTCATCCCTACATACAAGTACCTATATTTTGTAACGTTGTCGATTGGAACAAGGTTGGGGACGTTGTCGGAATGTCTGATGGGTCGTATGGTGTTCGAAAGAAAGTCATTCCGTCTTTGTGTTATATTTGGTAATCTATGAATTATTAATATAACTAGTTCATGTACATCTTAGTTCATTACTTATTTTATACATATGATTTTAAAGTTTCCATGAACAGTGTTTCTAATTTTAAGTATTTTAGTTTTAGTAATATTTTATATGTGTTATTTAATTTGAACTTTAGTAATAACAATAATTAATAATTTTAAGTGTTTGTTTTTTATTTTTATTAATAGTATTTTATTTATTATCAGATTTGATATTTTATTTTATACTTATGATTTTAAAGTTTCCATGAACGGTGTTTCTAATTTTAAGTATTTTAGTTTTAGTAATATTTTATATATGTTATTTAATTTGAACTTTAGTAATAACAATAATTAATAATTTTAAGTGTTTGTTTTTTATTTTTATTAATAGTATTTTATTTATTATCATATTTGATATTTTAGTTATGCATTGCGTTCGTTAATTTAAAAAAAATAAAATTAAAACCGCGTCTATGTTTACTTTTTTTAACATTTCGTGGGCATTGGATCGGTATCGGTATGGTTCGTTATAATTACGATACAATAATAATTTGTGTCCGTCGATTTAAAAAAATCTAAATCCCCGCCTACTATTGTTTATTTATAACATTCCGCGGGCATTTGATTGGTGTCGATAAAGTTCGTTACAGCAACGGTACAATAGATGCACAAGGTATAGAAATCAACATGTGTTTAATATCAGCTGAAAACGATAGAAACGAATATCAGTAGAGTGGCATTGATGTTGTTCGAACGGTATCGACAGGTTTAGATCGTCACGGTACATGTACCGATATTTATTTATCATCACATACGAAGTTGTATATGCATTTGATTGGTATCGATACGGTTCGTTACAGCAGCGGTACAACACATGCACTAGGTATAGAAATCAGCTAAAAACAATAAAAACGAACACCAGTAGAGCAACATTGATGTTGTCCGGACGGTATCGATTGGTTTTGATTGTCACAGTACATGTACCGATATTCATTTATCGTCACATACAAAGTTGTATAAATGAATAACTTTAAAAACCAGAAACCATTAAAAGAATACAATAATGGTATTGATGTTATACGGTACGGTACTGTACTGTACGATAGCGATACAATGTCAGTTTATAGAAAGAAAAAACAGTAAAAATAAATATTGGTAATGAACAATGTTGTTCGTTTGGTTTCGTTTCGATTCACTATGGTAGCGATATGATACCGATGTTCAGTTTGACAAAGTATGGTAGTGATACGGTGTTAGTTTATCGAAAACAAAAACATTAAAAATATAATTGGTACCAATCCAGATGTTGTCGAGTTAGTTTTAGTTAGGTTTGGTATATTAGTGGAACAATATTTGTTTGCAATGTACATCACAATGTTAAAAAAATAAACATAGAACGCAAACCAACTGAACCAATATCAACTAAATAACGTCATATTCGTTTATATTGTTTTTAATCGATATAAGATTATCTCTTTAGATTACTATAACGAGTTCCGGTACCGTAACGAACCGAGCAAATAACAACGGAATTCCCGTCGCAAAGCGCAAGTTAAAAAATAACTAGTTTTCATTAGTTTAATCTAAATTTTCAAGATTCTGATAATACCTATGTCATTTAGATGCGCAAGTATAATAGATTATTATCTATATATTAAAATCTCAACGAAATGAACAGTTTCTTTTTTATTTTATATTATAATAATGATCTATATATTAAAATCTCAACGAAATAAACAGTTTTTTTATTTTATATTATAATAAATTATTATAATAATTGTTATTCTCTTTACTTTTTAAGTTTGATAAGTTTGGTGTCAACCGGTAGTTGTATCGAAAATACCGGTTCAACGCTAAAAGTCGGTACCGGATTGAGTTTGATAGTCTTTTAGTTCGAAAAATTTGGTACTGCTACCCAGTACCATTTGCTCATCTCTGATCACGGGTACCGTACGAACAACAACGGTATCGTACACCTTTTTTTTAGTTTCAGGGGTAGGGATGAGCTCAGTGCCAACTGATACCCCGGTTACGGTATCGGTATATGAATGTAAAAACCGGTAGCGAACCGGTACCAGTAACGCCAAACGTCAGTACCGAACTGGTACTTAGGATCTTTCGGTTCAGAAAATTCGGTACCGGTACCTATTACTATTTGCTCATCTCTGACTACGGGTTTCTACCGAACAACATCATTACCATACAACTTTTTAGTTTATTTTCTTTCGGTTATTTTTTAGTGTTTTTTTCTACATTTTCTTTTTATTCTTGTCAGCGGTTCCGTGTGCAACGCGCTTGTATTGATTTCAAACACACATAAACACAGATCAAATAACAAAATAAGTTCGCTGCAACGCGACGACACATTTTATAACTAGTTCTGGTTCAAATCTAAGGTTTATATCGAAAGAGATGTTAAGTCCCAATATTCCTTAACCATCCAATCATCATCTAGAATACATAGGGATGTTGCAAAAACAAGGAAAAAAATCAAATACAAATACTATTAACGTACAAAACGTACGAACTGAAAGTTTTTCTGAAAAAAAAAACGCTGGTATTTTCGTAATTATTTTACTCATAGAGTAATTATCAAAATTACTCTACAAATGATTTTGTAGGATAATTTTGTAAAATGATCTTGTAGGGTAATTTTAATCTTGTAGAGTAATTTTGTAGAGTATCATAATTACTCTACAAACGATCTTGTAGGGTAATTTTGATCTTATTAGTTAGTTTTGTAAAGTATCATAATTACTCTAAAAATGATCTCGTGGGGTAATTTTGAGCTTGTAGGATAATTTTGATATTTGTAGGGTAATTACGAGTAAGATAATTAAGAAAAAGCCACCGCATTTTTTACTTTTTGATTCCTTTCATACGTTTTATACGATAAGATACTTTGTACAGATCTTTACACTGTCTAACAAACCATATTTTTACATTATTTTTACTTGTTGTACTCATCCTTTACGGTTTTACATAAATACAATCTTTTTATTTTATTTTATTTTATTTTTTAATTTGTATTTTCGTATAATCTTTACATCTAATATTTATCGGTTTAACATTATAAAATATTAAATAAGATAATAGGTTATTTAATAAGTTAATGACATCTTTGTAAAAAAAGAAAGATTTAATTCTTTTTAACGATAAATTTGGATCACCACTAGAGTTTTACATAAATACAATTCTTTTTATTTTATTTTATTTTATTTTTTAGTTTGTATTTTCGTATAATCTTTACGTCTAATATTTATCGGTTTAACATCATAAAATATTAAACAAGATAATAGGTTATTTAATAAGTTAATGGCATCTTTGTAAAAAAGAAAGGTTTAATTCTTTTTAACGATAAATTTGGATCATCACTGGAGTATTATCGTGTCACCAGTGGAAACACCCGATCATATTCATCTCCATTAGGCACTATGGCTATATACCAATTTAGAAAGAAACCCAATAAATATGAGAAAAACCACTCTTGTAAGAATCGAACTAGGACCTATTGGTCGTAAAGCCTTATGCTATCTCTAAAATACCACTAGGCTATAAAGCCATGAACACATGAAAGATTTAAATGTTTTTTTACACGTGAAGGGCACATTCTTTACTAAGATGCCATTAACTTATTAAATAACCTATTAACTTATTTAGTTGCACCTCTATGAGAAGTTATGGGTGCTTATAGTTCTTGTGTTTTAAAAATATTGATAAGCATCACAGTGCGCACACAATTAATAAGTGATATATATATGGGAATGTTTATTTTTTTGAACGGCAAACTCTTATATGAATATAAAGAGTCAGCAAGAAGCTGAGAAACAACAAGCAAAAAAAAACGAACACAAAAACAAAACAACAGAGAAAACGCATTACAAAATGTCAACAATATCGAACATCCTCCAGTTATCCTAGGTTGGGTTTTTTAGATTGGACCGGTTGCAAATCCAGAGAAAGGCGTCTTCTTTCACGAACTCCACAGTCTTCATAATGGGAATGAAGTTGTCTTCAAACACTTTAGCGTTTCTAGCACTCCAAATTCTCCAAACCGTAGCCAATACGATAGTACGAACCAACTTCTTCCAAACCTTTCCTCCTGGAACCTCTTTAACGTAGCTCATTATGTCGGCCATACTTTCACAAGCACGGGAACATTCCACCAAATACTTTTAGCCCAAAGACAATTTATGAAAATATGATCTGGATCTTCATTGTCTAGACCGCAACGGGGGCAAGAGACGTCTGCCATAGAGATGCCTCTATGAGCTAAACCGACTCTAGACGCGATCTTCCCTAGAGTTGCTCTCCACAGCAGGTGATTGGCTTTGGGAGGGGCCCAATTGATCCATTCGAAACCCGGAATACAACCCGAATCGGCCCCCAGCGTATCTTCCATGTCGCTTCGCACCTGTTTGACCGAGAAAGCGTCTTCCGAACTAGACCGCCATTTCCAAAAGCCGTTGTTCTCAACCAGGTTCTGCTTAATATCAATTCCCATCTTATGAAGTTCCGGGTCCATGCACCCAATATCCTTCCAAACCCCAGGGATCGATTTGGACACTGGAATAAGCTGGTCCGCCATGTTGTATTTATGAATCGAACCAATAACATGAGCCCAAAGTTGGTTCGAATTCACTTTGAATCTCCACCACCATTTAGTCAACATAGCAAGGTTGAAATCTCTAATTCTCCAAACCCCAGACCACCGGACTTCTTCGAACGCAACATAGAATCCCACCTGACCCATCTAAGTTTTTTTTTCTCGTGTCCGAAATACCCCAAATGAAGTCTCGTCTGATCCTATCAATCTTATTGATTATACACTTAGGGGCCAAAAAAAAAAGAAAGATAGTAAGCCGGTATACTCCCCAAGACCGACTTAGCTAAGGTTAATCTACCCGCAAAAGACAAATGTCTCTCTTTCCATTTCGATAGCCTCACACCAACTCTATTCACCACTGGATCCCAAAAATTTTCCCTCTTCATGTTAGCCCCAGTCGGAACTCCCAAGTACATAAAAGGCAACGCCCCTGCCTCACAATTTAGTTTGGACGCCATCCGAGCCACTTCCTCATCTTGGACACCGACCCGAAAAGCTTACATTTCCTATCATTAATTTTCAGCCTCGTAACCAGCCCTAACCACCTCAGCAAACGGATGAGTGTCACCACATTCTGGTCCGACCATCTACCTATAAAGAGAACGTCATCTGCATAACATAAATTAGAGAGCAACGGCCCACCATTCGGGAGTTGAAACCCTTGGAAAAGGCCATCGGCTATCGCTTTATTCAAGAACAGATTAATCAGTTCCGTAGCAATAATGAACAGGAAAGGGGAAATGGGGTCTCCCTGACGCAAACCTCGCTTGAATTTGAACTCTGAGGTAGGCGAGCCATTGACCAGAATCGATCCCACACCATAACAGAGGCAACCTTTAATCCACGAGATCCATTTATCCGGGAAAGCCATGTGAGACATAATATGAAGAAGGAATTTCCAGTTTATAGAGTCATAGGCCTTCTCGAAATCAACTTTGAAAATTAGCATGTCTGTTTTATTCTTCTTAGCCCAAGCAACCGCTTCACTAATAATAAGGGGACTATCCAAAATATTCCTTCCCCCGACGAAGGCCGATTGAGTCGGGGAAATAACCTCGTTAAGGACAGGTTTTAACCGGTTGGTTAGAACTTTAGCAATAATCTTATACATTAAAAAGTGGAGAAATGAGAAACACATTTAAAAATTCAACTTAACATATTAAAAATCAACTTTTTCTAAATCTTTTTCGTCAGTTTTTCTTATAAATACATATAGAAATATTTCTAATAAAAAAACTAAAACATATAAAAAATTTTAAAAAACAGTTAAAAATATATCTTATAAAATTAACTTAACATGTTAAAAATCAATTTTTTAAATTTTTTTTCAGCGCTTTTCCTTATAAAAATGGGTAGAAACTATTCCAATAAAAAATCATTTTTGTAAAAAAAAAATTAAGCCTTTTTTTAACTGTTTTTTTAATATTTTTAATTTTTGATTTTTTATTAAAATTGCTTCTACAAGTATTTAAAAGAAAAAATGCTGAAAAAATTTAAAAAAGCTGATTTTTAACATGTTAAGTTAAATTTTTAAGAGTGTTCTCCGGTTCCCCACTTTTAGTGTTTCCCAATGAACTTCACACACACTATATATATATATACATAGGATTAGGTTCAAGAGTGAACACTAGTGTAGTTTGCGAATTGAGTGAACTAATCCTGGCCATACATGTGTGTAGATAAATGGCCAGGATTTGATGATGAAATACACTAGTGTATTTCCTGATTTGATGATGAAATCCTAGTCATCCACGTGTGTAAATCAATGGCCAAGATTTGTTCACTCAGTTCCATTTCTAGTCAGTAACGGCAAGCAGATACCAAATATCAAAACATAAATAAAATGTCGTGAAAAGGATAGTCAATCCGTCCTAAAAAAACGATTTTAAATAACCTATTATATAATAATAGGACCCACACATCCTACACGTTGGAAATTCGGTTGTTTTCAGTTATTACAGTGCTAAAACGTTAAAATATGGATGAGCTCGGTACCTGTAACGGCACCGAAAGTACCGATCCGGAAAATCATCGAAATTAGGTACCGGCACCTAAAATGCTCGGTACAATACGGTATGGTATTTGAAGGTAAAAATCAATAAATATAGGTATGGTGCTAGACCGGTGTCGAACCGAAAGTAACGATTCTGAAAACGCCAAAAGGTGGATACCAAATTGGTACCGAAAATGATTTGGTATAGTAAATTTGGTACCGATACGATACCGGTTTGATTACATGATTTGATACGATTTGCTCATCAATAATCTAAATATCCAAGTTAATTTTACATGGTACAATTCATTCATTACGTAAAAAGACAAATAATAAAGCAAAATAAGTTGTTGTGTATATAAAACCTCATTCAAACGAAATACAGTTTACTTACTGTGTGTATGAAAAGTAATCTAAACTGTACAATTACTTGCATTGCTACGTTACTACAGGATTTGATGAGCTCGGTACCAACCGTTACCGAAAATACCGTTACCGAAATCCCAAAAAATGGGTACCGGTACCGAATATACCTGGTACAGTACTGTTTGATACGGTCGGTACAAGTACGACACCGGTATTTGAGGGCAAAACCCGATGAATACCGGTGCCGAACGGATATCGAAAATACACTCAGTTTGGTAAATTTGATACCGGTACCAGTACCCGATACTATTCATTCATTTTTATTTTTATTACTTTTCATTCAATACTCTTTTTAATATTTATATTTTAATATTTATTTACTATTACTGTTCATTCACTTCTCTTTTTAATATATACCATTCATTTTTAATTTATTACTTTTCATTCAATACTCTTTTTAATATTTATATTTTAATTTTTAATATATAGGTAAATTATTATTACTATTCACTCACTTCTCTTTTTATTACATGATTTGATACGATTTGCTCATCAATAATCTAAATATCCAAGTTAATTTTACATGATACAATTCATTTATTACGTAAAAAGACAAATAATAAAGCAAAATAAGTTGTTGTGTATATAAAACCTCATTCAAACGAAATACAGTTTACTTACTGTGTGTATGAAAAGTAATCTAAACTGTACAATTACTTGCATTGCTACGTTACTACAGGACTTGATGAGCTCGGTACCAACCGTTACCGAAATCCCAAAAAATGGGTAACGGTACCGAATATACCTGGTACAGTACTGCTTGATACGGTCGGTACAAGTACGGCACCGGTATTTGAGGGCAAAACCCGATGAATACCGGTGCCGAACGGATATCGAAAATACACTCAGTTTGGTAAATTTGATACCGGTACCAGTACCCGATACTATTCATTCATTTTTATTTTTATTACTTTTCATTCAATACTCTTTTTAATATTTATATTTTAATATTTATTTACTATTACTGTTCATTCACTTCTCTTTTTAATATATATATACCATTCATTTTTAATTTATTACTTTTCATTCAATACTCTTTTTAATATTTATATTTTAATTTTTAATATATAGGTAAATTATTATTACTATTCATTCACTTCTCTTTTTATTACATGATTTGATACGATTTGCTCATCAATAATCTAAATATCCAAGTTAATTTTACATGGTACAATTCATTCATTACGTAAAAAGACAAATAATAAAGCAAAATAAGTTGTTGTGTATATAAAACCTCATTCAAACGAAATACAGTTTACTTACTGTGTGTATGAAAAGTAATCTAAACTGTACAATTACTTGCATTGCTACGTTACTACAGGACTTGATGAGCTCGGTATCAACCGTTACCGAAATCCCAAAAAATGGGTAACGGTACCGAATATACCTGGTACAGTACTGATTGATACGGTCGGTACAAGTACGGCACCGGTATTTGAGGGTAAAACCCGATTAATACCGGTGCCGAACGGATACCGAAAATACACTCATTTTGGTAAATTTGATACCGGTACCAGTACCCGATACTATTCATTCATTTTTATTACTTTTCATTCAATACTCTTTTTAATATTTTTATTTTAATATTTATTTACTATTACTGTTCATTCACTTCTCTTTTTTATATATACCATTTATTTCTAATTTATTACTTTTCATTCAATACTCTTTTTAATATTTATATTTTAATTTTTAATATATAGGTAAATTATTATTACTGTTCATTCACTTCTCTTTTTAATATATAGATAAATTTTCTAAGTGAGAAGTATAACAAATAAGACAGAAGGGTATCTATACCTTAGGGTGTAAGAGGTGCATGTCTAAAGAGATTATTCAAAGTTTTCCGCACCCAATCATGTTGTGCCATGTAATTTGCCTCTCATTTTTGCATATTAACAAAAAAACGTAAGAGGTGCATGCCTAAATTTAGATTAGACAAACTAATTTAAAAAAAAAACGTGATTGGTTGATTTGGATATGAGTCCCACCACTTACCTTCGACCTCTTATTTCCCGAAGCGGCATACTCTCTCTGAATTACCTTGATCCCGCACGGTAAACTTAGGTGACAGCAGTGTTGCCGATCGGCAAAGGGATTGCCGATCCCCTTTGCCGACTCCACCCGTACACCCATATGTCGACACAAGAATCTTTAAATAAATACAAATAGTTATTATTGCCATATTTGACATTTTTAGTATGATTCATGACACGATTTTCCACTAAAAGATTTGGTTCTTTCCTATTGGCTCAAAGGTCTTATGTCCACACTGATGAGACGAAAAGTTTGTGTTTTTTTTTGTCCGAAACGTATACTTCATTCAAAAACCATCCCCTCACAAACACGTGACGACAGCACAACAGGGTACTACAATGGGGCAGGCGGGGTGATCCGTGATGGCCACCCCATCGCGCGTTATATCACCACGAACACTGCCGCCCCTGTATGTATCACGCGTTAATTTTAAAACGCGTTGAATTGTTAACGCGTTGAAAACTTGGAAAAGTTCGAACGTTGTTGTTTTTGACATGCAAACTTACTTCTATTTTATTATTAAAAAGTATATGGCCGACAATTTTTAAAGCATTCTATTTCTAATTGGACCTTTACTTCACAAATTTCAATTCTTGTGATGTGAGTCTGATGATCTTTTAAATCACATGCAAACATCATGAATTAACTTTTATCCTAAATGGAATTTAAAATAAAAAATTAAAAAAATTTGGGAGTAATAGAATTCCATCACTAGTGATACCACCCCCTACATTTCTATCACTAGTGATAGAATATTGAGTGATGACATGATTTGATTGGATAGTGGGAGTGATAGAAATCTATCACTAGTGACCACCCCCTCCTCCCCTAATCATACAAAGTCAATATTACACCAATCGTTTTAAGAATTACATTTATATTTAGATCTATTCTTAAAACATAGAAAACCATAAGATATAATTCTACTCGTGATGTCTTCAATTCTCCCGTCTTTATTCGAAAAAATTTTCTTGTTTCTAGAATTCCAAATGCACCAACATGCTTAGATGATAGTGCCATGAACAACTTTCTTCCTGAGCTCTCCAGGACCAATATAATTATGGAACTCCAACAGGTCCCTAACCGAGAAGTCAAAAATATTAGGGATTTTACACCAATTACTAACCCATTTCCAAATCACCGCTGCCACCATGAAACCCGAAAATAAATGGTCTGAAGTCTCTTGCTTACAACCGCAAAAAACGCATCCATCCGAGCTAACAACGATGTTTCTCTTCCTTAACGCCTCCACTGTAGGAAGTCTATCCATCTCCGACCTCCATGCAAAAATATTTCACTTTTTAGGAATCCATCGACTCCATTCCATAATGTATCGCGTGCTATAATCCAAAGAATCTTGCTGAATTTTCTTAGTATTCTTAACTGAAAACCCATCCACATTTGCGCCTTGCCACTTCTACGTGTCAGTTCTGTCCCTGATGATAACTGAACCCAACATGCATTCGAGGCTGCCCCATTCAAGAGCTTCACCAATAGTAAAAGTGTTATTTCTCCATCTCCATATCCAGCTCACCCCATTATCATCAGACTTTATACAATCCGTGACCCAGCATTGTTTATTAATTTTTTTCCAAATGAAACAGGTTTAGGAAACACTCTTTTAATGGCATATTGTTTAACCATGGATCCAGCCAAAACTTAATATTTCTCCCATTCCCCATAATCCCTCTTATGTAATTTTGCATTTTAAGACCACCAATTAAAGTCCTTTCCACCTGAATTATCTTACTCCACACCCCTTTAAAATTGTTTCTAATAGGAAGCATAGACCAAGACATGTTGCTTTTATGAATGGCATCAACAACCCTTTTCCACAAACTTGACTCTTCTACCTTGTACCGCCAAACCCATTTGAGCAATAGAGCATTGTTTATATCTTTGAGTCTTTGAAGTCCAATACCCCATTTATCAATCGGACAAGCCACATGGTCCCACGAAACCCAATGAACTTTGTTTCCGTTATGGATGTTGCTCCATAGGAACTTTTTAAAAATGGTATCCAATCTATTAGTTACCACGATCGGCGCCTTGTATACAGAGCAGTAATAGGTTGGAAGGCTCTCCAAAACGACTTAATTAGAGTCACCTTTCCACCTATCGACATTGAGTGAGCCTTCCATTTTGACAACTGATTTTCCACGATGTCAAATATGATACGCCAATTATTTATCCGGTTCATGTTAGCCCCAACCGAAATCTCAAGATAAACAAAAGGAATTTGCCCCGTTTGACACCCCAAGACGGCGGCCATCCAGTTGGTTTCCGATTCGTCCACACCAATACCATATATACATGACTTAAACATATTAATTTTAAGCCCCGAGCACACATGGAAACATCTAAGAAGGAGATCAACATTTTCAATATTAAAAATCGAAAACTCACCCATAAAAATGACGTCATCCGCGTAAAGAAGATGAGAAATCAAAGGGCCGCCAGTAGGCATTTTGAATCCGTCAAAAAAACCCAAATTGCAAGCTTTCTTCATCAGGCAAGATAAAGCCTCCATAACAATGAGAAATAGAAAAGGCGACAAAGGATCGCCTTGATGCATTCCTTTATAACACTGAAAATCAAAAGTAGGCGAGCCATTAACGAGAACCGACGATCTCGCCGATTCTAAAACACCATACACCCAGTTGACCCATCTAGGCGGGAAACCCATTTTCTCCAAAACAGCTCCGACAAATTTCCAGTGGATATTATCATAAGCCCTTTTTAAGTAGATAGATCATATCATTCACTATGAGCGGGCCATCTAGGATATTTCTCTCCTTAAAAAAGCCGACTGAGTTTCGTAGATAACCGACCCTAACACCTTTTTGATACGATTAGTAAGAATTTTTGAAATTACCTTGCTAATCACCCCAACTAGGTTAATAGGAAAAGGCAAACTAGGGGTGTGGAGGGGCTTAGGTTTGGGGCATTGCTCGACACGTGGCGAGGGTTGGATCCACAAGCTAATACTCAAAAACTAGGGGTGTGGTGGGGCGTTGCTTAGCTGGGCATGGCTAGCCATGTGGGATTTTTTAAAAAAACTAAAAAGAAAATTAAAAAAAAACTACATTGAACCAGCCAACCACAACTCGCCATGTTACCCAACCCCCCGCCCCACGCCAGGCAGAATCTCCATGCCAAGTGGGCAACGCCAGCCCGAGGTGGAGCAGCCGGCGTTAAAGGACCAAAATGCCCACACTCCAATGCCCTTCCTCTTTTTTTGTTCTTTAAAACCACACGGTGTGGGTGTGGTTTAGTGGCGTTAATGCCACACCACGCCGTACACACAACCTCAGGAACGTCGTTGTCCTTGCCGTTTATGTTTGGGCTTGTGGTTTTCCACCAACGTGGGGACATTTGGGTTGTGAAGTGGAGGCTCTTGATTGGTGGATGGATTTTTGGTGTGTTTTAATTGGTTGATGTCTATATATATTTTATTTTATAAAAAATGCCTGTAACCACGCAACTCCCACACGGCCACACCGTCCGTTTTAGCACCACGCCATGTTCTGACACGTGGTCCACGTGTCGTATAATGCTCCATCTTCAAGCCCCTCCACACCGTGTGGTCTAATATTGAAAAACCCCTTATTTATTCTTTAATACTAAAAAAAAGAAAGAAGCCAATGAGCTATAGCTCAATTGGATTGAAGGGGAAGTGAAGATTTGGGCTTGAGGTCATAGGTCTCAAATTCGAACCCGATTCTAACCAGGTTTTACCGTAGTGGGTCTTCAGAGGGTGGGGTTTCCCTAGAATTGGAGATGGTCGGCATGGGTTATCCAGCGCTGTCTGTAGTCGTCTTTGCCATTGTGTTACCCTGGATAACCAGACTTTTATTCGTTGGCAGTTCAAAAAGAGGGGGAGAGAGAGAGAGTGGGATTTGTTAGGTCCGTGGAACACATGGGCCAGGCTAGGCCACCCATGTACCAGCCCCGGGCGTGATGTTCCCGGTCCTTGATGGCCCTGGTGGCACCTCTACCATCCTCTCCATGGCCCCCATACCCATTAGCCTTAGAGCATTCACGTCGAATTGCCAATGGTCCATAATCACAAACCCAATGAGCACAAACATTTTGCATTGTTACGGTGGTCCGTGGATGATGGTCCGGCTGCAAGGACTTGGTCCACAAGGTGAGGGTGGGTTCCGCACACAAACATTATTAGTTTGTGTCTTTTTATATAAAAAGTGGAGTGTGAAGTAGAGGCTTGTACAGTTTTGGCGTTACGGGAAAATGATTTTTTTTTTGGAATGTTTGAAATATGATATGATACGCTGAGGTGGAGGTTAGTGAAATTTTGCGTTGTAGATTCTCTTATCATTATTTAATCACGACTATAACAAACATCAAACTGGATGTCTTACCACTTTATTGTTAGGAAGGAAACTAAACATCAAATTACATCGAAATTAATATATTTTAGTTATTTAACAGGATCAAGTTGGTATACCAGTTTGTTAGAGCTTTAAGCCTTTAGCCATGTAATCAAGAGCTATGATCATATGACTCTCACTTTATGTGTGATCTGTCACTAATCAGAAAATTCGTAAAACCCGTGGATTTCTCCCGATCTCCCTGATGTGTTGTTTATGATCATTTAGAAAGTTTTGATCAGAGGGGAAGGGAAAGGGGAACACCACCCCCGTTGAAGAGATGGAGAGAAAGGTGGTGTGAGGTGGAGGTGATGTGGCAGATGGAGGTGATGTGGCAGATGGGGGTGGTCGGGGAGGACACCAACACCCCACAACCTTATTTTTTATTTATAATTTTGTTCTAACTTACTTCTAAACACTCTATACATGTACTTTGCAACATTTAAACCCTTCACCACTTAATAGAAGGGAGACGACCTACCACATGTGACGGATACATGATCTATTTTCTAGAGAGCGATCGGATGGTTTGACCGAACATTTTAGAGGGGGAAGAAGATTTTTACCTACTAAATACACTAAATATTTTTTTAAAAGGGGGTGTCCGCCCTACTCTTACATGTGACTCCGCCAGTACTTACCACCACAACTAGGGCTGTAAACGAACCGAACGTTTAGCGAACAGTTCGTGAACCGTTCGGCGGGAAGTTCGTTTATGTTCGTTCGTTTAATAAACGAACAAACATGAACAAGAAATTTCGTTCGATTAGTTAAATGAACGAACATGAACAAAGGTCTCGTTCATTCGATTGTGTTCGTGAACATTCGGTAAGGTGTTCGTGAACGTGTTCGTGGACATTCGTTGATTTGCGTTCGTTTATGTTCGTATGTTTGTGTTTTAATTGAAGATCTTTGTACTTTCTTATATTTTATTTGTACTTTATATATTATTAAACTTTTATTTATTTTATTACTCTAACAATTAAACCAGGAAACTCACTTTCACCTTGTTTATGCATAATTTCTCTTTCATTTCTCATTACTTACATCGGCGAATACGACCAACCTTCGTTCCACAATAAGGGATTCAAGTTCGAGTGCTACTCTCTGGGCCATCTATCTTTATCCTTCGTCGCGTTCGCCAAATTTATTTGTGTTCATTTGTGTTCGTGAACCGTTCGCGAACACGCTCATTTCCTTAATGAACGAACAGGAACATAAAATCTCGTTCGGTAAGTGTTCATTAACCATTCGTGAACACATTTATTTCCTTAACGAACGGTCTTGTTCGTGTTCGTTCGATTCGTTTACAGCCCTAAGGCTGGAGGGTGTGGGGGCGCCACCCAACCCAGCTGGCACACTATAGCGCCCCACCCCCGCCACCGTCCACACCCCCGGCGCTATAGAACCATCGCCATCATGGTAACGAGTGGTAACGCCTTGGCTTGGACATATGAACCAATCAAATGTTTTTTTTTTTTAATTTTGTTTAATAGGGACTCCATCCACACCATATAAATTAAAGAGGGACTTCATAGGTGAGGTGGATCGTAGATGGACTTTATAAAGCCCCATAGACTCCATCCACACCTCATAGCCTAACCACAACAATTTTTCTTAGTAATAAATATAACATAAATTTAATCATTCAGTGGAAGTCATTGACATGGAGACCCTAGTGACATTCTTGGAAATTTCCACCGTCTAAAGTCGTAGTATTCGATCTACCAAGTCAACAACCTTTAAGTTTTCAACAAGATCTCATTACTAGAAGGAAGATAATATATTTTCTTTCTTTTTCATTTATTTAATTTCCCTCATTAACATCCAACAACCTACAAATGTAGCCAATGACTTTATAGTTTAGTGGTATCTTAGAGGTAGAATAAGGCTTTGGAACCAATAGGTCCTAGGTTCCATTCTCACAAAAGGGGTTTTTTATGGGTATTGCCTAGTTGAGATGGATATGATCGGGTGGTTCTGCTGATGGATGGTTCTGCTCATGATACGATGATACTCCAATGGTTCGTGAGTGATCCAAATTCACCGTTAAAAAAAAAACAACCTACAAATATAACCAGGTTTTTAAATCATTAAAACACTGGTTTACTTTGCTGTCACGTTAAAGCTACTAAATTTTCAATTTTCCGCAAAAAAAATGACATAAGATGCGACTTAAAAGTCAACTAACAGCATATATTATTACATAAACTAAACCAGACCTGGCCATATGTTCATACACATGGCTCCCTCAATATTTCAACATCATCTTCTTCCTCTTCTTCTTACAATCATAATAACATCATTTGCCTCTTCAACCCATGCTTTAACCAGAGGCTCATCTTTATCCGTTGAAAACAAAGATGACCTCATACTTTCACCAAACGGCCGTTTCACAGCCGGGTTTCATCAAGCTGGAGAAAACGCTTATGTGTTTGCAATATGGTTCACGACATCCGGTGCTCGAACGGCTCGCACCGTGGTCTGGATGGCTAACCGAGACGCACCCGTAAACGGGAAGAAATCAAAACTCTCCCTGTGGAAAGATGGCAATCTTGTTCTCACTGATGCCGGTCAGCACATCATCTGGTCAACGCAGACCGAATCAAAGTCATCCTCCTTAGAACTAACCCTCCTTAACACAGGTAACCTTGTGCTTCAAGTTCAACAACAAGACCAGATTATTTGGCAAAGTTTCGATAATCCAAGTGACACCCTTCTTCCAAACCAACCCTTAACTAGAAAAACACAACTTGTTTCTTCCAGAAGCTTAACAAACCATTCGTCGGGTTACTACACGTTGCTTTTCGACAACGATAGTATTCTACGACTCGTGTACAACAGTCCAGATACGACGTCGCTTTACTGGCCTGATCCGAGGGTAAGAACATATTTCGCTGGGAGATTCGAGTACATAGATGGTAGAACAGCCGTACTAGACTCTTACGGACGATTTAACTCAACAGACGGGTTCAGCTTCGAATCCGCTGATTTCGGATTGGGCCCGCAACGAATCATGCGGCTTGATACGGATGGTAATCTAAGACTTTATAGTTTAAGTAGAGGAATGAAATGGGAAATTCAATGGCAGGCGATTTCGCATATTTGTAGGATTGATGGTACTTGCGGACCGAATAGTCTGTGTACTTATACTCGTGATTCGGGTAAAAGATGCAGTTGTTTACACGGGTTCAAGATGGTGAATGATCAAGATTGGAGTCGCGGGTGTGAGCCCGAACAATCGAATGTGTGCAAGGTGGATGACGATTGTGACTTCATGGTGCTTCCGTATACGGAATTCTACGGCTATGATATTAGTTTTCACATCAACACTACACTTGATGCTTGCAAGAAGACTTGTTTGCAGGATAATAACTGCAAGGGGTTTAACTTTGCATCGCAAGTTGGGACCGGACTCTTTTTCTGTTTCTTGAAATCTTCGTTGCATAACGGGTATCAGATGGGTGTTTACGGTACTATATACATCAAGTTACCAAAAAAGTTGGTGTTGTCGTTTAATCCTGCGAAACCTATCGGCCGATCGAGCTACAACTGTCCACGACGTGTGGTGGTAACGCCGCTTGTACGGTTGTACGAGAAAAAAAACAACACGAAGCCACTTGGGTTCATGATAGTGGTCGGGAGCACGATTGGGTTCATCGAAATCCTCTGTATAGTGTTTTTCTGGTATTGTAGTAGTAAACATTCTTCCACAACCGAGCAAATGTACTTCCCAGCGTCAACGGGGTTTAGGCGATTCACGTATAGCGAGCTGAAGAAAGCGTCCCGCAATTTCAGTGAAGAGATCGGGAGAGGCGGTGCTTCTGTTGTGTATAAAGCGCGGTTAAAAGACAACAGGATTGCGGCGATAAAGAAGCTTATAAACAATGGTGACCAAGGGGAAGACGAGTTTCAAGCGGAGATAAGCACGATCGGGAGGATGAATCACATGAATTTGATGGAGACGTGGGGATACTGCGCTGAAGGAAAGCACAGGCTAGTAGTTTACGAATACATGGAGAACGGGTCGTTAGCGAACAACTTACGGGTCGATAAACTCGACTGGGCTACAAGATTAAACATTGTGATAGGTACTGCAAAAGGGTTAGCGTATTTGCACGAAGAGTGTTTGGAATGGATTCTCCATTGCGACGTGAAGCCGCATAACATACTATTGGATGGTAACTACAACCCGAAGGTGGCTGACTTTGGTTTGTCGAAACGGTGGGACAGAGGTGGTGGGGACAAATGGGATTTCTCCATGATGCGAGGGACTCGAGGTTATATGGCTCCGGAATGGGTGTTGAATCTTGCGATTACTTCGAAAGTGGATGTGTATAGCTACGGGATAGTGGTGTTGGAGATGATAACAGGACGGAGTCCGCGCAATGATTGTGATGGTGATGTGCAGCCTGCGCTAGTGAATTGGGTGCGAGAGAGAGTGAAAAGGGAATGTTGGGTTGAGGAAATTGTGAATGGTTCGATAAGAGGTGAGTATGATGGGAGTGTGATGGAGAAACTGGTTGAGATTGCATTGCAGTGTGTTGAGGAAGATAGTGAGGTAAGACCAACAATGAGCCAGGTGGTTAATATGCTACTTCATATGTAACTATAGTTTGTATGTAAATGTTGTAATGTTTTGGCTTAGGGTTCTTCCTTTTTCCACATCATGAATAAATATAGAATCCGAAATGAAGTTAAGTGAGATAAATAAAGGGAAGATGAACAAATTCATCAGAAAACTTATCTTTGTTGACTTTCCAAAAAAAAAAAAACTTATCTTTGTGGACAATGCCACTGGACACGAGGCCAAAACCATTGGATTCGAAATACCAAACACTCAACATTCTTCGTCTCGACACGTGATTGTTAGGTTCGATAATCGGCAGAGAGAAAAGGGAGATCGAACTGATTTGGAGGTGTTGAAACACATAGAAGAAAATCCCATCCACCATAGTCCATAACGCCACCGAATCTCATTCTTTTCTAATTTTGTAAAGCGTTATTGGATTTTATCGCTCTCAACTATTGGGTATTGTCTGCTGCAATTAATTATCACTTTGACTCCTACCACTCCCAACTTAACACTTTGTGTGTTTTGTCACTCCGGTTGAGTGGTTTTTTGCTCCCTTTTTGTCTTTTAGAAGCAGATTCACCTGCAGTCATTAGTAGTTCACAAAGTGTTAGTCTAATATCACTAATAACACAAGTCAAACACTAAGAAATATTCATCTACGGAGTGACACAACACACAAAGTGTTAAATTGGAGTGGTGTGAGTCAAAATGATAGTTGAGAGTGATGTGTGTAAAATGAAACAAATAAATTACATCAAATGAGTCATAAAACTAACCCATTTTTTAGTACTAATGTTGGAAAAAGTGTGTTTTTATTCTTTCTTTCGTATTTTCAGGACCAAATGAGCTTAAATGAACAAAATGAACAAATATGCAGCAAAAACTAACATAAATATAAAGAAAAAGAATAAACATGGCATGCCCGACCCCTCGACAGCATCTCCACAAGCAAAAACAAGAAACAGAAGGCTGACCACGGCCCGTGCCCATTGGACACGGCGGCGTGGTCAGGTGTCTGCAGAAAGGGACAAAGCTGTAGAAGCTTCCATTGCCTACCACGGGGGCGTGCCCAGCTCCGCACGGGGCGTGGTCAACGCTAAGATTCGCAAAATCTTGCAAATCTTGATAGTACAGATACGATTCTGCACACGAGGTCGTGTCCAGCGAACACGGGGCCGTGTGGAGCCTAATACAGACAACTGCAATTAATGAAGGAAGAAAAAATGGTTGGCCACGGGGGCGTGTCCAGCGGACACGGGGCCGTGGCCGGACTATTGTTCAGGCTAGAAATAGGGGTGTTTGCCTCACTTCAAAGGCATCCCTTGGCAAACAAGTTCTCTCACACTTTGCCACCACTCCACCACCACTACAACACCCACATCCATTACCATCATCCATCATCCACCTTAGAGTGTGTGTAGTAGTCTTGGGATCCAATATTGATCGTAAGAGTTCTTGTCATTCAAAGGCCATGTTTGGCTAAGTCTCTTACATCACTTGGTGAAGACCAGTCTTTAATGTATTACTTTTGATTTTTTAATCTTTTCGCACTTTTTATTTGGTTTTGTATTAATGAATTTAATAACTAGTTTCTATATAAAGTAAAAGATTTTCACAATTCATATTTTTCTACGGTCTATATAGAGATGTGTTGGCTACCTTGTCGGGGGTTAAGGGAATGGTTTAGTAAGGTTCTTGCTTTGTTCAGTGTATAGATCCTGAAAGGACCTGGGTCAAGCTTACTAGGACCTCCTTCAATAACCACTGGTATTGGATAGCGAGGGTGCGAATGGCTTGATCCCCTCATATGTAAAGTACTATTAATACATTAAACCGGCTATTTGAGATTGTATCCCTGCTGACTCAAACCACTTAGCCGAGGGTAACGTTGCCTTCAAAAGAGGGGCCTACCACTTTTTGTCGCAACCCCCGATCCCTATGCAAATACAGGAACGGGCGACCGCGAGCCAGTTTCGGTGGTATCTGATATTGTCTAATTTTGGCAGCGGAAATTTCATCAGGACCGTAGTTAGGAAATATTTTATCAGAGTAAAATACCACATTTTATATAAATAAACACATTGGGATAAAACCCAAGTTTTCATTACAAACTGATTTATTGGGATAAATCCCATTTTATTGAAATACACGCCTTCTTTTATTTAGGTAACTTTTATAACCACTTTTCCAAACCTTCAGTGCTGTCCAGCTGAGTTCTAATTGGCTTTCACATTGTGTTACCTGAAACGCGTTTTAAAAATATTTTGTCAGTGGGAAATACTGGTGAGTGAATCCAAGTTTAATCAAGAAAGGTTAATTTAATTTAAACAGTATTGAGAGCGATTACAATGTTTACATCTACCCAATTTCTCATTCTGTACTGTCAATCCTGACTGGTGGGTTATATTACACATTGGCTAACTCTTCGTCCAATGGTAACGTTTTCCACATTTTGTATACAAAACCCCAACATACCGGCAGTAATTGTAGAATTACAAAGACTCGGTCACCGCTAAATTGCATTGTAAAATAATTAAGGTTTTGTAAAAACTGTTTACAAAAAGGAGATTACTCACATTGCTGTCTTAGGTTTTCAGTAAGGATTTCCTGGGAATAATCTATAAATTACACAAATGCACGCGTGTTAGTATAATAACCCATTTTAACATTAGCAATACCCTCCCCGAGACGGCATTCCAACGACTACGTCGTGTAGAACCACGACAGCGGTTACGGAACCCTAGATTAATCGGGCAGAGTATCTAATACGTATCCAGGGGTTATGATACTTACAACGGAGCTGAACTTCATTATTTAGGGGGGTATTAGACCCGAGTATAACTTCTACTATTAAGAGATTGAGAGAGAATTGAAAAGTTTGAGCGACGGAAACTGAAAGCCCGAGCTCCCATTATATAGGAGCTGATTTTGACTTTTACACGGCCCGCGTAAGAGTAGGCTAAGGCCTACGTGGCCCGCCTAGTAGGTGGCTAGGGCTGTAGCTGATCCGGGTCATTTTATAGGGTCGACGGGTGTTGGGCCACGTGGCAGCACCGGGCTGCGCCACATTTTCGATCTCTCGCGGCCCGCGTAAGATCCCTAAGGGGTCTACGCGCCCCGCGTCAAACCCAAAATTTTAATTTTTTAATTAATTTTGATAATAATTAAGGTATTCGGGGTCCGTTTTCACATATGGGGGGTATTTTAAGACATATTGGGATATTTTAAATATTTTTAGGGTGTCAGAAAATATTACAAGGGTGTCGGTTTACTTTAAGGTTGTTATATTCTCTCCACCTTGTTTTAGAGCTCGTCCTCGAGGTCTATTGGAACAGTTGTGGATATTTCCTTTGCATTTCTGATTCAAGCTCCCATGTGTATTCTGGTCCTCTTTTGGAGTCCCACTTCACTTTGACCAGAACTAATCTCTTGTGATTAAGATTCTTAACTTTCCTGTCTTCAATCTGTAGAGGCTTCTCTACAAAATTAAGTTGTTTATTTACCTCTATATCCATAAGAGGTACCATCAGCGATTCGTCGGCTAAGCATTTCTTGAGATTAGATACATGAAATACATCATGTATTCCTACCATTTCCTCTGGCAGTTGTAGCTGATAGGCTACAGGTCCTATTCTTCTAATAATCTCAAAAGGTCCAACATACCTGGGACTTAGCTTTCCTTGTTGGATGAATCTCACCACTCCTTTCCAAGGGGAGACTTTTAACAATACTTTATCTCCTACTTGAAATTCCAATGGTTTGCGTCGGTTATCAGCATAGCTCTTCTGTCGATCACGTGCTGCTTTCAGTCGTTCCTTGACTTGAATAATCTTGTCGGTTGTCTCTTGCACTATCTCAGGTCCAGATAATTGATTTTCCCCAATTTCTGCCCAACAGACTGGGGTTCGGCACTTTCGTCCATAAAGTGCTTCAAATGGTGCAGCATTGATACTTGTGTGATAACTGTTATTATAAGAAAATTCTATTAAAGGTAAGGGATCGTCCCAATTACCTCCTAAATCAATTACACAAGCTCTAAGCATGTCTTCCATTGTCTGAATTGTCCTTTCGCTTTATCCGTCGGTTTGAGGATGATAAGCGGTACTTAGATTCAGCTTGGTTCCCATTGCTTTTTGGAAACTTGACCAAAAATGAGAGGTAAAACGACTATCTCTGTCAGAAACAATTGATAAAGGTATTCCATGTAATGAAACTATTTCACTTACATACAACTTAGCTAATTGTTCCATATTGAAAGTTTCTTTCATTGGTAGAAAATGAGCTGACTTAGTTAGTCTATCTACAATCACCCAGATTGTATCATTACCTTTCCTTGTTTTGGGTAATTTGGTAACAAAATCCATTGTTATCAATTCCCATTTCCATACTGGCATTTCTAACTGTTGTAACAAGCCTAAGGGTTTCTGGTGTTCAGCTTTAACTTGTGAACAGGTTAAACATTTAGAAACATAGGCTGATATATTCTTTCTCATTCCTATCCACCAAAAATTCTTTCTTAAATCCTGATACATCTTATCACTTCCTGGGTGCATCGTATATTTGGACTTATGGGATTCTTCTAATATACGATGGCGCAGGTTTCCTAATTTAGGTATCCACATTCTCTTTTTATGGAATCTCCAAATTTCATATGTTCCATGTTCTAATTCCTTTATCATTCCTTTTAATTTTTCAGTATCTTCCTTGATTACTGACTCTTGTGCTTTTCTAATTTGATCATTTAAATCCACTTGTAGATTTAATTTAAGAGAACGTACCCTTTTTGGCTTTTCATGATACTTTCGGCTTAAAGCATCAGCTACTACATTTGCCTTTCCTGCATGATACTAAATATTACAATCATAATCACTAAGAATATCCATCCAGCGTCTTTGTCTCATATTTAACTCTTTTTGCCCGAAAATATACCTTAAACTTTTATGATCAGTGAATATGGTAAACTTACTACCATAAATGTAATGTCTCCAAATCTTAAGGGCAAAAATTATAACTCCTAATTCCAAATCATGGGTTGAATAATTTTTTTCATGATTCTTAAGTTGTCTAGATGCGTAAGCTATAACCTTTTGAGGTTGCATTAATACACATCCATAACCTAACTTAGAGGCATCACAATATACTACAAAATCTTTAGTTCCCTCTGGTAATGCTAGTATGGGTGCGTGGGTTAATCTTTGCTTAAGAATTCTAAATACTTCTTCTTGTTTTGGTCCCCATTCAAACTTAATGGATTTACAGGTTAATTTAGTTAAGGGAATGACTATTCTAGAAAAATCTTGAATAAATCTTCTATAATAACCAGCCAATCCTAAGAAACTTCTAACCTCAGTTGGCGACTCAGCGGTTTTCCATTTGGTAATCGCCTCGATTTTTGTTGGATCCACATGGATTCCTTCATGGTTGACTAAATGTCCAAGAAACTGTACCTGCTCTAGCCAAAACTCGCACTTTGAAAACTTAACATAAAGCTTTTCCTTTCTTAATAAGCTTAGAAGTGTGTGCAATTGCCTTGCATGATCTTCCTTACTTTTAGAATATATGAGAATATCATCAATAAAAACAATTATGAATTTATCCAAATATGGCTTGCATATTCGGTTCATCCTGTCCATAAATGTGACTGGGGCATTGGTTAAACCAAATGACATGACAGTAAATTCATAATGGTCATACCTTGTTCTAAATGCGGTTTTAGGAATGTCCTCTTCCTGTACCTTTAATTGATGATATCCTGATCTTAAATCGATTTTAGAGAAAAATCGAGCTCCTTGAAGTTGATCGAACAGATCATCAATCCTTGGTAATGGGTACCGATTCTTAATCGTGACCTTGTTCAATTCACGGTAGTCAATGCACATACACATTGATCCGTCCTTCTTTTTGACGAATAGTATCGGCGCTCCCCATGGCGATGAGCTTGGTCATATGAATCATTTCTCCAATAATTCGTCTAATTGTTTCTTCAGTTCCTGCATTTCTGCTGGTGCCAAATGGTAAGGTGCTTTGGCAATTGGTGTTGTTCCTGGCAATAGGTGGATTCTGAATTCAACTTCTCTGTCTGGCGGTAGTCCTGGTAATTCTTCTGGGAACACGTCTGAAAACTGAGACACTACTGGAATGTCTTTTAGTTCTTTTCCTTTAGTGTTAGTGATTATAGAAATCAAATACACTATAGACCATTTTCTTATATAGCTTGCAGTTTTCATCACATAGATGAATTTTGTGGATCTAGATGGCTTATCTCCTTTAATTGTGATCTTTTCACCTTTTGGTGAATTTACTTGGATTGAATTTTGATCACATAAAATACTGGCTTTATTGGCTATTAACCAATCCATTCCTAATACAATATCAAATCCTACCAGATTCATTGGGTAAAGGTTTGCAATAAACCTTTGATTTAAAAACTCTATTCTTGCTCCCTGCAAGATTTCAGAAATCCTAACGGTTTCTCCATTTGATGTCTCTACTAGACATTCTTGTGAGAGTTTAGTTAATGGTTGATTGAGAAGTTTTCAAAATGAAGTATTAATAAAACTTTGGTTTGCACCAGAGTCAAATAATACTTTAGCAAAAACATCATTAACTCAAAACGTACCGGCTATTACGTCTGGAATCATTTTGGCTTCATCTGCAGTCAGAACAAATGCTCTAGCATTTTTAGTGTTCTTGTTGTTCGCAGGTGGAGCTAATTTCGGACAATTCGGCTTGATGTGTCCTTGTTCTCCGCAATTGTAGCATATCTTGTTGTTGGCTTTCTTCCCGCAGTCTTCTTCCTTGTGTCCTGATATTTTACAGAAATTGCAATATATGGAGCATCTTCCAGAATGCTTCCTTTTGCCATACTTGCAATAAGTTGTAGATGTAGAACCTACATTTTTTCCACAGTTGGAATTTCCAGAACAGAATTCTTGGGTATGCCTTTGAGCTTGGTTTCTCCTCTGGTCTTCTTCTCTAGTATGGATTAATTCATCTGTCAAGGTATTTGCTAGTTCTACAGCTTCTTCTATGGTTTGAGGTCTAGTTGCCTTGACTACATGCCTAATCTCCCCGATTAATCCCCAGATGTAACGGGAGATTAATACCGATTCAGATGATGCAAGGGTTGGTACTATTCTAGCATATTCAAAGAATGTGGTAGTATAACCCTTACTATCTACTCCGGTCATTATAAGGTTCAGAAACTTAGTCGCTATCTTTTCCTTTTCATTGGGAGGGCAGAATTTCCTTTCTACCATATGCTTAACTTCCTCCCATTCCATGTTGTAAACCCTATCACTTCCTCTTGACTGGAGGATAGTGTTCCACCATTCTAAAGCTGAGTTCTTAAACAGATTAGAAGCAAACATTATCTTGTCTTCTTCAGCACACTTGCTTATCTTTAAAATAGCCTCAGTTTTTTATATCCAGCGTAGGGTTGCAATATGTCCTTCATTTCCCGAGAATTCTATTGGCTTGCAGGACTAGAATTCTTTGTAAGAACAACCATAAGGTATGGTTCATCTTCTTTTGGGAATCGGCACTTGAAGTATAGGTCCATTGTTTACGCTGTGTTCAGGTTCAGAGGGTCGCTTACTGCTATGCTTACTTTTATTATCCGCTTCCTTAACAGTTTGAAGAATATATGGCATTGCATCTATAATTCCTTGTGCCACTATGTGTTGAATGACACTATTATCTACTTGGTTTCCATGGTTATTGTTGTTCGGATTCTCATATTCAGATTATCGTTATTCGGGTGGTTATCACTCTAGTTTTCCTGGTTCACTTCGTTGTCCATCTGAATTTTAAACATTTACCACGCATTAAGAATCACAAAATAATATTTAATATAGTCAATCACATGACACGCACTTTGGTCAAAAGCGGCGATCATTGCGACTTTACTCTATTCATACAATATGCATCTATTACACACCAGCACTGAAATTAAAATTACAATACCGACTGAAATTTAAAGTTACACTACTAGTAATAGGCATCAGTAGTTTTTTTTTTCATACACATACACACATATTTTATTATTATTATTATATTATTATTATTATTATTATTATTATTATTATTATTATTATTATTATTATTATTATTATTATTATAACCTTCTCCACCATCACTTCTACGGATATGGATTCATCCAGAAATCCATATTGCGCTCGTCGTACTTCCAGACGAGTCGCTCTCCCACCTGTCTCATCCTTTCATTATTTTCTAAAATTTTCTCACCAAATGTCCTAAGTTCTTGTACGTTTTCTACACTCATTGGGGGTGCAGGTTCTAGGACTGGGTTCAGAAACTGGGGTGCAGGTTCCTGGTACGGAGGTGTAGGGGCCTGGTATGGGTAAGGATTTTCTAGAATCTCCCTAATGAATACATCATTATCGTAATAGGGATCTAGAGGATCTAACCCTGGGTAGGCTCCTAGGTTCTGCATGGGCATGTCTTCGTGTATCGGGTAACGTTGCACATAGTCCCTATTGTCGTCCCACCATGGGTCGTAATTTGGGTCTAAGGGATTCGGTGCGGGTACCCTAGGTATCTCCTCCGGGTTAAAATCATGCATTTCTACTTGATTTTCGGGGTTTTCTATTTCCATCGGTTGGTCAGGAATTGGTGGTTGTGGTTGGGGTGCTATCATTTGTTCCAGGTTAGGGCCAGCTGCAGTGGTTGCTAGGATGTGGATATTGGCTATACCCCTATTAATCATTTCCTGGGCATAGGCATTGGTTTCTCTTTTAGCTGCTGCTAGTGCTCTCTGGTATTGTAACCTTTTCAAACGCTTCCTACGCTCATGTGCCCCTCGACTGAATCATCCTCTCTTTTTCTGAGGGAATGGCTCTTCAAACTGAGCCTTAAACACGAATATTCCTTCTTTCGTATCAGCAGAGTACCCTGAGAGGACAGGCTGAGAAGAGGCACCTTCGCTTCTAGGCGAACCAGACAATTGACGGTACGCGTCAGATGGTCCTTGGTCGCTCATACTGTAAACTAACAAATAGTCAAATAACACATAACAATAAAATAAAATTATAAACGCAGTTCCGTAATTTATTTCCTAACACTTTGAATTTTGGTGTCAGCAGAACACTTCTGTGGCTGAATCAGTGGCTTAGCTCTGATACCACCTTCTGTTGCAACCCCCGATCCCTATGCAAATACAGGAACGGGCTGCCGCGAGCCAGTTTCGGTGGTATCTGGTATTGTCTAATTTTGGCAGTGGAAATTTCATCAGAACCGTAGTTAGGAAATATTTTATCAGAGTAAAATACCACATTTTATATAAATAAACACATTGGGATAAAACCCAAGTTTTCATTACAAACTGATTTATAGGGATAAATCCAATTTTATTGAAATACACGCCTTCTTTTACTTAGGTAACTTTTATAGCCACTTTTCCAAGCCTTCAGTGCTGTCCAACTGCCTTCTAATTGGCTTTCACATTGTGTTACCTGAAACGCATTTTAAAAACATTTTGTCAGTGGGAAATACTGGTGAGTGAATCCCAGTTTAATCAAGAAAGGTTAATTTAATTTAAATAGTATTGAGAGCGATTACAATGTTTACATCTACCCAATTACTCATTCAGTACTGTCAATCCTGACTGGTGGGTCATATTACACATTGGCTAACTCTTCGTCAAATGGTAACGTTTTCCACATTTTGTATACAAAACCCCAACATACCGGCAGTAAGGATTTCCTGGGAATAATCTATAAATTACACAAATGCACGCGTGTTAGTATAATAACCCATTTTAACATTAGCAATACCCTCCCCGAGACGACATTCCAACGACTACGTCGGGTATAACCACGACAGCCGTTACGGAACCCTAGATCAATCGGGCAGAGTATCTAATACGTATCCAGGGGTTATGATACTTACAACGGAGCCGAACTTCGTTATTTAGGGGGGTATTAGACCCGAGTATATCTTCTACTATTAAGAGATTGAGAGAGAATTGAAAAGTTTGAGCGACGGAAACTGAAAGCCCGAGCTCCCATTATATAGGAGCTGATTTTGACTTTTACACGGCCCGCGTATGAGTAGGCTAAGGCCTACGCAGCCCGCCTAGTAGGTGGCTAGGGCTATAGCTGATCCGAGTCATTGTATAGGGTCGACGGGTGTTGGGCCACGTGGCAGCACCGGGCTGCGCCACATTTTCGATCTCTCGCGGCCCGCGTAAGATCCCTAAGAGGTCTATGCGCCCCGCGTCAAACCCAAAAATTTAATTTTTTAATTAATTTTAATAATAATTAAGGTATTCGGGGTCCGTTTTCACGTATGGGGGGTATTTTAAGACATATTGGGATATTTAAAATATTTTTAGGATGTCGGAAAATATTACGAGGGTGTCGGTTTACTTTAGGGTTGTTATACTTTTCACATCAATAACTTAATTAATTATCTTTCAATATTCCAACCCTTTGGGATTGTATCCTTGTTGACTCAAACCACTGGGTTGAGGGTAACATCACCTTCAAAAGAGGGGCCTACTAATATAACTAAGATAATCTCTTAGAAAGTGCAAAAGTCCGGAAATCATCAAATGATACATTAAAGGCGAGTCGGATCCAAGTGATTCGTCTTGTCTATCTGTTTTTGTTTTTATTTTTCATCATTTTTAGTTTTTATTTTTCATGTTTAAAATATTTTCTCAAAAATTTTAGTTTGATTAGACGTTGGGGATAAACCGGTACAAAAAGCTCTTGTGTTCTTAGACGACCTCGATATCTTACCAACGCTATACTACGCTCACGATGGGTGCACTTGCCCATGTGTGTGTTTAGTGTTAGTAGAATATCGTGTTTTATAAATTTAAAACTTGACTAATGCGTAAAATGAGCTTAAAATAACAATAAAATCATAACACACCTAACGCACAACAAGTTTTTGGCGTCGTTGCCGGGGACACAAGGATTTTAAGAAAGTTAGGAGTTAACGGCCTAATCGTTTTTCTTGTTTTTCTATTTTTTTAGAATTTTTCTTAATTTTCAGCTTCTGCAGACTTCAGCGCGGAGCCGTGCCTGGTCGGACACGGGCCATACCCAGCATCCTTACTGGCAGTTTTTGATTTCTGAGTTACAGAAGGGCCGTGGCGGTGCAGCACGGGGCCGTGTTGAACCCTCCAGTAACTGGGAATCCAGAAAACAATCACTGTAACCACTGTGACAACCCTAGTTTTCAAGGTCTCTATTCGACTTAACTTGGTATTTAATTGCAAAGTGTGTTTTTATAATATAAGTGTTGTTTTGTGATGTGTATGTTATATGTGTATGTGTTATACATATCTTGCATTAATAATAGGAATTGTTTAATTATTAAAACATGGACCTTTAATCGAAAACACCCACACACCTCATGAAAACACGCCCCACGAAAACACTAGGTGTTTTCGTCTACTAAGGGGCCAACGAAAACAGAATGGGCTTCGGCCCAGTAACGACCGGTTATAATGTTTTGATATTAATCCTTTACGAGAAGTTTTCAATCGGCAAACCCTAGAGTCTCTTTCTTTGTGTGTGTGACGGCATTATTGATTCCTCCAAGCTCCCTCGAGAGATCAATCGTTCTTTCTGTTTCGGTTAGTTCGTACTGTTGCTTATATGAACATGACTTTTGTTAGATCCTTACATGTCTGTATCTGTGTATATATCTGATTAACAAGTTCTGTGATTTGAGATTTACATGTTCATGGATAGGGAATAGGATATTGTATTGTTGTTAAACCTATTTGTATTGTATCAGAACAGCAATGAACGGATTCGTGGCTAGAACTGATGATATTGGTTGTCTAAAAGTTAGCAGATTAGGATCCTTGATAATCACAAACAACATGCTGATGATTGAACGATGATCATGACTCTATAGGGAGTTAGTATTTTATATGATTGCATGAATCGGTTTTGTTTGATTGATTGGGTGATAAAGGCGATGTAACTGTTAGGATGGGAGTAGGGTTTCTATGTTTACGTAACTGATGCTGTTGATGATGATGGACCAGACGAAAACACCCAGTGTTTTCGTCAAACACTAAGCCCGACGAAATCACTTGGGATTTCGTCGCCTGAAGTGATTTCGCCAAAGGGTGTTTTCGCCATAAAGTGTTTTCGCCACATTTACGATTTCGTCACATTAAACCTGTTAAGATGTTAACTCTGTTGAGTTACGTATATAACTCTGTTAAGTTATGTGCGTAACTCCGTTAGTTCTTTAACTCTGTTAAATTATGTAACTTTGTTAAGTATGTAACTTTAATGGTTGTTAACCTTGTTAGTTAATGGACTCTGTTAGTTTATTATTCCTGTTAAGTCATTAACTCTGTTAAGGGGTTAACCCTGTTAAGTGGTAATCGATGTTAACTTTACTAACTCCATTGAGTCTGTCAAGTATGTTGAACCAGTTAAATTGATAACCCAGGTTAGAATTGACTAAGAACTCAGTTGCATGAAGTATGTTTGTATAAACAAGAAATAACTGTTATGTGTTACTGGATGATGATTGCTTAAGCACACTTTGTGACATAGACTTGCATGTGAACTCTTATGAACTTGAACTAATTGAGTATACGTGCATACTATAGGACTTGATTGATTTCTTGTGTGCACATAGTTTAGCATACCGAGCAAACCAAGGTGAGTTCACACTCCTAAGGCATGGGATTCCTGGTGGGTTGGGAATGGGATTGAATAACTATTTATATTATCAACACTACTAGACTACCTACTGCTGTCCTCGGATTGGGAAGGGCACGTACATAAAACCTATGTACACTCATACTTGCTACTGTCCTCGGATTGAGAAGGGCACGTACGTAAAACCTACGTACACTCATACTTGCTACTGTCCTCGGATTGAGAAGGGCACGTACGTAAAACCTACGTACACTCATACTTACTACTGTCCTCGGATTGGGAAGGGCACGTACGTAAAACCTACGTACACTCATACTTAACACTGTCCTCGGATTGGGAAGGACACTTATGGATACGACTAGTCTAGTAACATACAACATGGGAAGCCGCCACTAAATATCGTCAAAAGGTTTTGGGAAATTAATGATACTGGGTAATACATGGTTACGAAACGAACTTATGAATTCTGAAACAAACTCAATAACTGAACAATCAACTGTGAACTCGCTCAACTTTGTTGTTGACCCGTTGTTACATGCCTTGCAGGTCGATAGGTACTCATGGAGCTTGCAAAGGGCGGCGCGGTCGTTGTGGGGCATGGACAGTGGGTGTCATGTTAAAAACTTTATAACATTTCGAACTTAATACTCATGTTGGGTTTTCACATTTATGCTTCCGCTAAACACTTAACTATGTTTTGTTTTGAACACCTTTCGTATTGTTGGATGGAATTTTATTTATTACTTACAATGTTCAATATGATTGGTGGCTTGATCCTGGTCAGTCACGCCTCCAAGCGGTGATACTCTGCGTGTGGATTTTTGGAGGTGTGACAGATTGGTATCAGAGCCATTGGTTATAGTGAACTTGGTTTAAAAAAAAGGGGGGGGGGAACTTTTGGATAAAACCAGACTATAACCAGAACAGTGCTCAACAATCCACAACGACGCTTCGCTCCACGTGCATGGCTCAACACTATAGGTTATATGATTTATGTTTATATTGCCTACTTGCTAGTTACATAGAACTTTGCTTGTGGTATGCTTAGATGAACGTAAGAACTATTGCTTGAAACACATGCGTGCTTACTCTCTTCTGTCATCGCACTTTCGCGAACCTCTCTCACTTATGCTTCCTTTGATATGAAGATCATGAGTTGACGCGTTAATCTAACTCAAGCCTAGTTGGCGGCTTTGATCACTGAACAAGTTACTGCAGCACTCGCAGCTGCCCAGGCAGGAGGTATAACCTGCCATCACAACTTACTCTAGGATCTTTAGATCCTACCCTCGTAAACCAACACTTGTGCTTAATTTTTCTTTACACACACGACAGGTCAACACGCTCAGCCTCCTGTGTGTACTTTCAAAACCTTTATGGATTGCCGACCTACTACATTCAACGGCACTGAAGGAGCTGTAGGCCTCCTCCACTGGTTCGAGAAGCTCGAGTCGGTCTTCGAAATGTGTGAATGCCCTGAGGCTCGTAGGGTGAAGTATGCCACTGGTACTCTCGAAGGCACTGCGCTAACTTGGTGGAACGCGCAAGTTCAAATGTTAGGGCTGGCGGCTGCTAATGCCACCCCATGGAACGACTTCAAGGAACTGATCAAGCGAGAATATTGTAATCGTGATGACATCCACAAGCTGGAAGTGGAGTTCTTTAACCTGAAGATGACGGGGTCAGAGATAGAGGCGTATATGAAACAATCCAATGAACTGGCAGTGTTGTGTCCAACTATGGTGGATCCTCCCATTAAGCGTATCGAGCTGTACCTCAAAGGCTTAGTACCAGAGATTCAAAGCCATGTGACTGCTGCTAACCTTGCAACCATCCAGGATGTTACTCGTCTTGCTCATCGTCTCACAGACCAGGCAGTGGAACAGAACAAGCTGCCTAAGCGGCTCGGTGCTACTACCACCACTACTACTACCACCACTACTACTACCACCACTACTACTACCACCACTACTACTACCACCACTACTACTACCACCACTACTACTACCACCACTACTACTACCACCACTACTACTACCACCACTACTACTACCACTACTACTACTACTACTTCTGCTATTCCCAGTGACAACAAACGAAAATGGGATGGAACCGCCAGGAAGGGTTCGACTACAGTTCAGTCCCAGGCGAAGCAGCGAAAGATTGATGACTACCAGAGTCCTGGTCAGCAATCATATGGTAGTCACGGGCAGGGTGGATATCGGGGAAACCACCCAAAATGCAACAAATGCAACAGACACCACAGTGGTCAGTGCAACAAGGGACGTTGTCAGAGGTGTCTCAAGATGGGTCATGAAGCCAAGGATTGCAGGAGCTCACGGCCTGCAAATCAGAATCATCAGCAGCAACAGCAAGCACCGCAGAATCAGCAACAACAACAGGGCAACCGGGGATGCTATCAGTGTGGCGCTGAAGGTCACTTCAAGAGACAATGCCCGCAGTTAAATCAGAATTAGAATCAGAATCACAACCAAGGAAACGGGAACAATAACGGGGGCAACAATGGGGGAAGCAATGATGGCAATGGTGCCAGGGGTCGAGCGTTCGTGCTGGGTCAGGGTGACGCAAGGAATGATCCTAACGTAGTGATGGGTAAGTTCCTTCTCGACGACTTTTATGTTACTGTTTTATTTAATTCGGGTGCCGATACCAGTTATGTGTCTCTAAAAGTTAGTCAAATGCTCAAGCGCACACCAACACTTATGAACACCAAGCACATAGTAGAATTAGCAAATGGTAAAAGCCTAGAGGCCACACATATTATAAAGGGTTGTAATCTAGTTTTAGCGGGTCAGACTTTCTCCATCGATCTCATTCCTATAGTTCTGGGTAGTTTCGACATCGTCATTGGGATGGATTGGTTATCCCAACAGCAAGCAGAGATCCTATGCAAAGAGAAGATTGTTCGTATTCCCCGTTCTGGTAAAGAACCTCTCGAAGTTCAAGGCGACAAGAGTGGTGCTGTGGTGGGCATCATCTCCTTTCTTAAGGCCCAGAAGTGTTTGCGAAAGGGCCACACTGCTATTCTAGCACTTGTTACTGACGCATCAACGAAAGAGAAGAAAATAGAGGATATTCCAGTAGTACGCGATTTTCCTCAAGTGTTTCCTGAGGATTTACCTGGTCTTCCGCCTCATCGCCAGGTCGAATTCCAAATCGAGCTAGCTCCTGGAGCAGCGCCCATAGCTAGAGCACCTTATCGTTTAGCTCCATTAGAACTCGAAGAACTGTCCATGCAATTGCAAGAGCTCTTGAACAAGGGTTTCATACGTCCTAGCTCTTCACCCTGGGGAGCTCCAGTTCTGTTTGTGAAGAAGAAAGACGGTACCTTCAGGATGTGCGTCGACTACCGTGAACTCAACAAGGTGACCGTGAAGAATCACTATCCCCTTCCACGCATTGATGACTTGTTCGATCAGTTGCAAGGGTCGAGCTGCTATTCGAAGATTGATCTGAGGTCAGGCTACCATCAATTGAGAGTCCGGGACGAGGACGTCTCCAAAACAGCATTCAGAACTCGCTACGGCCACTACGAGTTTCTGGTCATGCCATTCGGGTTAACAAACGCACATGCGGTCTTCATGGATCTTATGAACAGAGTGTGCAAACCTTACCTGGATAAGTTTGTTATAGTATTCATCGACGACATTCTGATCTACTCTAAGAGTCAGGAGGAACACGAGCAGCATCTGCGGATTATTTTGGAACTACTTCGAACAGAGCAACTTTATGCTAAGTTTTCGAAATGCGACTTCTGGCTTCGTGATGTCCATTTCCTAGGCCATGTGGTAAACAAGGATGGGATTCATGTTGATCCATCCAAGGTAGACTCGATCAAGAACTGGCCTGCACCCCGTACACCAACAGAAATCCGCCAATTCTTGGGTTTGGCGGGCTACTACAGAAGGTTCATCAAAGACTTCTCGAAGATTGCGCAGCCGCTTACTTTGCTAACTCAGAAGGGTGTCACCTATCGTTGGGGTGATGCTCAAGAATCAGCGTCCCAACACTTAAAGAATAGACTTTGTAGCGCACCTATTCTTTCATTTCCAGAGGGCACAAATGATTTTGTGGTTTATTGTGACGCATCAATTCAGGGTCTTGGTTGTGTATTGATGCAACGGGATATTGCTTATGCCTCGCGCCAACTTAAGATTCACGAAAGGAATTACATTACACATGATCTGGAGCTGGGAGCTGTTGTTTTCGCACTCAAGATATGGAGACATTACCTGTACGGTACCAAGTGCACCATCTACACCGATCATAGGAGTCTCGAGCATATCTTCAAGCAAAAGGAGTTGAACATGCGACAACGTCGATGGGTCGAGCTATTGAATGATTACGAATGTGCCATCAAGTACCATCCGGGCAAAGCCAATGTTGTGGCCGACGCCCTCAGTCGAAAGGATACTACATCTAGACGCGTACGTGCTTTACAACTCACTATCCAATCTAGTCTTCCTGCACAGATACGAGATGCTCAGGTAGAAGCATTGAAACCAGAAAACGTCAGGGCTGAAGCCCTACGCGGCTCAAGGCAACGGTTAGAATAAAAGGAAGACGGCGCCTACTACGTAACAAGACGCATTTGGGTCCCACTCTTTGGCAATTTACGAGAACTCGTAATGGATGAAGTACATAAGTCTCGCTACTCAGTACATCCTGGTTCGGATAAGATGTACCACGATCTCAGATCTACGTATTGGTGGCCTAGCATTAAAGCTCACATAGCAACTTACGTTAGCAAATGTTTGACTTGTGCGAGAGTCAAGACTGAATATCAGAAACCATTGGGCCTACTCCAACAACCAGAGATACCACAATGGAAATGGGAGCAAATTTCCATGGATTTCGTTACTGGCCTGCCTAGATCTCAACGTGGAAATGATACTATTTGGGTGATCGTGGATCGACTCACAAAGTCTGCACACTTTTTGGCTATCAAGGAAACGGATAAGTTCTCCACTCTAGCAGACGTTTACTTAAAGGAAGTGGTTTCGAGGCACGGAGTGCCGACGTCTATTATCTCTAATCGTGATGCACGTTTTACTTCAGAACTGTGGCAAGCGATGCACAAATCTTTTGGCTCTCGATTAGACATGAGCACAGCTTATCACCCGCAAACGGATGGACAGTCTGAACGCACCATCCAAACTTTAAAAGACATGCTTCGTGCATGTGTAATCGATTTCGGCAACGGCTGGGAAAAACACCCCCTTTGGTGGAGTTTTCGTATAATAACAGTTACCACACCAGCATTCAAGCCGCTCCGTTTGAGGCATTGTACGGATGTAAATGCCGATCACCTCTTTGCTGGGCAGAAGTTGGTGACAGCCAAATCTCAGGTCCAGAACTTGTAGTAGACACAACGGAAAGAATTGCTCAGATACGACAACGTATGGCGGCAGCTCGTGACCGTCAGAAAAGCTACGCTGATAAACGCAGGAAACCACTCGAGTTCCAGGTTGGGGATCGAGTGCTACTCAAAGTCTCACCATGGAAAGGTGTAGTTCGTTTTGGCAAACGAGGTAAACTCAATCCGCGTTATGTCGGACCGTTCGAAATCATTGAGAAAATAGGCAAAGTGGCCTACAAACTAAACTTGCCCGCAAAACTCAGTGCAGTTCACAACATTTTTCACGTGTCAAATCTGAAGAAGTGTCGGTCAGATGAGACACTCATAGTTCCTTTGAAGGAGCTCACTATCGACGATCAGTTGCGATTCGTCGAGGAACCAGTTGAAATCACGGACCGGGACGTTAAGGTTCTCAAGCACACCATAATACCTCTTGTTCGAGTTTGTTGGAACTCCCGTCGTGGCCAAGAGTTTACCTGGGAATGAGAAGATCAAATGAAACTCAAGTATCCCCAGTTGTTCGGAAACAGTGCAACCACTACTGAGACTGAAGCTACTGCCGAATTTCAGGACGGAATTCCAAACCAACGGGGGGATGATGTGACACCCCAGGAAAACCAGGAAACAACACAACACAACTAGCTTCCTCAGTAACCACGTGCTAAATTTCGGGACGGAATTTCTTTCAAGTTGGGGATAATGTGACAACTCGAGTTTTCAAGGTCTCTATTCGACTTAACTTGGTATTTAATTGCAAAGTGTGTTTTTATAATATAAGTGTTGTTTTGTGATGTGTATGTTATATGTGTATGTGTTATACATATCTTGCATTAATAATAGGAATTGTTTAATTATTAAAACATGGACCTTTAGCCGAAAACACCCACACACCTCACGAAAACACACCCCACGAAAACACTAGGTGTTTTCGTCTACTAAGGGGCCAACGAAAACAGAATGGGCTTCAGCCCAGTAACGACCGGTTATAATGTTTTGATATTAATCCTTTACGAGAAGTTTTCAATCGGCAAACCGTAGAGTCTCTTCCTCTATGTGTGTGATGGCATTATTGATTCCTCCAAGCTCCCTCTAGAGATTAATCGTTCTTTCTGTTTCGGTTAGTTCGTACTGTTGCTTATATGAACATGACTTTTGTTAGATCCTTACATGTCTGTATCTGTGTATATATCTGATTAACAAGTTCTGTGATTTGAGATTTACATGTTCATGGATAGGGAAGAGGATATTGTATTGTTGTTAAACCTATTTGTATTGTATCAGAACGGAAATGAACGGATTCGTGGCTAGAATTGATGATATTGGTTGTCTAAAAGTTAGCAGATTAGGATCCTTGATAATAACAAACAACATGCTGATGATTGAATGATGATCATGACTCTATAGGGAGTTAGTATTTTATATGATTGCATGAATCGGTTTTGTTTGATTGATTAGGTGATAAAGGCGATGTAACTGTTAGGATGGGAGTAGGGTTTCTATGTTTACGTAACTGATGCTGTTGATGATGATGGACCAGACGAAAACACCAGTGTTTTCGTCAAACACTAAGCCCGACGAAATCACTTGGGATTTCGTCGCCTGAAGTGATTTCGCCAAAGGGTGTTTTCGCCATAAAGTGTTTTCGCCACATTTACGATTTCGTCACATTAAACCTGTTAAGATGTTAACTCTGTTGAGTTACGTATATAACTCTGTTAAGTTATGTACGTAACTCCGTTAGTTCTTTAACTCTGTTAAATTATGTAACTCTGTTAAGTATGTAACTTTAATGGTTGTTAACCTTGTTAGTTAATGGACTCTGTTAGTTTATTATTCCTGTTAAGTCATTAACTCTGTTAAGGGGTTAACCCTATTAAGTGGTAATTGATGTTAACTTTATTAACTCCATTGAGTCTGTCAAGTATGTTGAACCAGTTAAATTGATAACCCAGGTTAGAATTGACTAAGAACTCAGTTGCATGAAGTATGTTTGTATAAACGAGAAATAACTGTTATGTGTTACTGGATGATGATTGCTTAAGCACACTTTGTGACATAGACTTGCATGTGAACTCTTATGATCTTGAACTGATTGAGTATACGTGCATACTATAGGACTTGATTGATTTCTTGTGAGCACATAGTTTAGCATACCGAGCAAACCAAGGTGAGTTTACACTCCTAAGGCATGGGATTCCCGGTGGGTTGGGAATGGGATTGAATAACTATTTTATATTATCAACACTACTAGACTACCTACTGCTGTCCTCGGATTGGGAAGGGCACGTACGTAAAACCTACGTACACTCATACTTGCTACTGTCCTTGGATTGAGAAGGGCACGTACGTAAAACCTACGTACACTCATACTTTCTACTGTCCTCGGATTGAGAAGGACACGTATGTAAAACCTACGTACACTCATACTTACTACTGTCCTCGGATTGGGAAGGGCACGTACGTAAAACCTACGTACACTCATACTTAACACTGTCCTCGGATTGGGAAGGACACTTATGGATACGACTAGTCTAGAAACATACAACATGGGAAGCCCCCACTAAATATCGTGAAAAGGTTTTGGGAAATTAATAATACTGGGTAATACATGGTTATGAAACGAACTTATGAATTCTGAAACGAACTCAATAACTGAACAATCAACTGTGAACTCCCTCAACTTTGTTGTTGACCCATTGTTACATGCCTTGTAGGTCGATAGGTACTCATGGAGCTTGCACAGGGAGGCGCGGTCGTTGTGGGGCATGGACAGTGGGTGTCATGTTAAAAACTTTATAACATTTCGAACTTAATACTCATGTTGGGTTTTCACATTTATGCTTCCGCTAAACACTTAACTATGTTTTGTTTTGAACACCTTTCGTATTGTTGGATGGAATTTTATTTATTACTTACAATGTTCAATATGATTGGTGGCTTGATCCTGGTCAGTCACGCCTCCAAGCGGTAATACTCCGCGTGTGGATTTTTGGAGGTGTGGCAACCACGACCATGGGGCCGTGGTGAGACTTCTGACAAACAATCTTTTTTATTTTTATCGAGGCCCTCTCTTCAAAAATAAAAAAGTTAGAAATGGCAAAAACGGCCTCGGTTATTGCCTGCGAAGGGTGTGGTGTGCCACATGAAAATTCGAGTTGTATGAAAGAAACGGATAATCAAATGGAAATGGTAAACTACATTGATAATAGACTTAGGCCGTCGGGTCCTCCAACGGGTACCTACAACCAAGGATGGCTTAACCACCCTAACCTTGGTTGGAGAGAACCGGGAAATAGTAGTAATCAACAAAACCAAAACCAACGAATGAACTTTCAACAACCAAGAAATGAGTTACAAAATTTCTCTCAACAACAACAAGGGGGACGAGAGAGGCTTGAAGATACTATCTTACGCCTCATCTCTTACACCGAAAAGAAAAACTCGGATCGATTCCAACAAATGGAATCGAGCTTTAGAAATCAACAAGCTAGTATTTAAAATATTGAAAAACAACTAAATCAGCTAGCTCAAAATTTCTCCGAGAGACCACAAGGCGCGTTACCCAGCAATACCGAGACCAACCCAAAGGCGCAAATGCATCTCATAACATTGAGAAACCGTACCATAGGTCTCGAGGAGGCTACGTTACCTCCATCCGACAAAAGTCCACCCATTCAAACCATGACCTCACCAACACCCCAAAAAGAGACAACTCCTCCGCCAAATCATGAACCTACCAAGAACCCCACGGTGCCTTACCTCGGTCGGTTACTTCGCCAAAAGACCGATGAGCAATTCACAAAATTCGTAAACTTATTAAAACAATTGCACATCCATCTTCCATTTGTGGAAGTTCTCACTCAAATGCCTAGATATTCAAAATTTATGAGAGACTTTCTCACTCATAAAAGGAAAATTGAAACACTGCAATTAGTTAACTTAAATGAAGAATGCTCCGTCGTGCTACTCAACAAACTTCCACAAAAGAAAATCGACCCCGGAAGCTTCACCATCCCTTGTTTCATTGGGGGGTCACCTATACGCAATGCGCTAGCCGATCTTGGGGCTAGCATTAATCTCATTCCCGCATCAATGTTTGACCAACTCGGACAAGGTAAAACAAGCCCCACAAAGATGAGCATACAACTCACCTATAGGTCTATCAATTATCTACAAGGTGTCGCCGAAAATCTATTAGTAAAAGTCGGAGACTTTGTCTTCCCAGTTGACTTTGTCATACTCGATATTGAGGAAGACACCGAAGTACCACTCATTCTAGGAAGACCATTCCTAGCCACCGCTCACGCAATGGTAGATATGAGTGGAGGGAAGTTAACATTAAGGGTCGGAGACAAAGAGATGAAGTTCGGGGTTGGGAAAAGAGTAGAAGACGACGACCCGCTCAACTACATGGACGTCATAGACTCAAGCTTGGATGCTGTTCTCCGACGGTGCAGCATGGGATGCAAGACATCCCACTTGGGTAACATATGACTGACTTTGGGTCTAGCCAAGTACCCTCATAAACGTGGCTCACCACAGAGCTATTACGCGAAACTATCATTAGTTTTAATTTAGATTAACTTTTAGGTTTTCTAGTTTAGGTTTACTTTTCAGGAATAAAACACACTCGAACAGGTGGAGGTTACCAAGGGAAAGAATAAACCACACCCCATGCACAAAAATAGAGCATCCCGACAATTTTCCTTCATTACAGCAAGTTCAGCAGGGGGGCCGTGCTCAGCCTAACACGCCCCCGTGCCCAAGGTTCTGCAGAAAACGCCTAGTACAGGTAACTGGACACGGGGCCGTGCTCACTGAACACGCCCCCGTGCCCAGCGTTCTGTTTAATATGATACTGGCAATCTGACCACGGGGCCGTGCCTGGGCCAACACGGGCCCGTGGCCAGACACGCAGTAACATAAAATTTTGTTTTTAAACACCTTTTTACACATTTAATCAACCTTAAAACTTATTTTTGGGACACATTGAGGACAATGTGTAATTTAAGTGTGGGGGGATGCTAAAACCTTGAATTTTGCAAGTCTTAATAACAAGCGTTACACAAAACTCTATTGAACCGCTAATCACCCCAAATTTTTACAAAAAAACTTTTCATTTTTTTACTTGTCTTGGTTTAATTTAGTAATAACAATTTTTAAAAAAGTTATATTTTTACAAATTTACAACCGATAGCGTCGTGATAAAAATAACCAACATAAGAAAATTATGAAATGACATGGCAAATCTAATTAAAATTTGATTATATATACTTGATCACACTTTAAACTCATTCCCACAATAAGTGAGTTTTGAGCCTTTATTGGGCATACAAACATACATTTCTAAATTAAATGCTCATTTTTCGTTTCTTGTGTGAATATCCGCTTGGTTCTTACGACTCTAGAACTTGCCACAACGATACATTCTCAGTCCTTACCAACTTAAACCCAAGTAAGTAAATGATAGAGGCATTAGAACTAACCCTTTTTTCTTTTCAACACCATTATTTTTCATTTTCTTTATCACCTACCCAAAACCCCCTAGTTAACCCCTTTGAGCATAAAGCTTTTCATTTCTAAACCCACAAAACAAACACCCTTTACCCACCAAAACCTTTTTTTTTCTTTTCAACCCTTTATTTTAGTAAAAAGCTCGGTCTTCTTGTGACATTTTTTTATCAAAAAAAAAAAAAAAATGAAAGTCTAGCAATAAAAAAAAAAGTCCTCAAAGAAACTTTGTTTGAAAATGCTTAGTTTGAATAAAAGTCACAAAAAAAGAAAAGTTTTACGACGACCGACGCTTTTTACGCTTTTAGCCTTTTTTACTAACCACTAACCAAAACCACCTACCCTTAGCCCAAGCCTAACCCTTTCCCCAAGTCCTCTTGATATTTACAAATGGTTATAGTTAAAAAAGAAGAGGATTGATTGCTTGGCAAGCTTATGGTAGAAGTAAGTTCCATGCCGGTCTCGAGTGTTTCACAAAAATATATCTTCGGCCGAGTGTTGAGTGATCTCCTGTGACGTATGTGAACTTGTATATAAATGGAATTTTAAAGAGGCATGTTATGCCCAAATAAGTAATTTCTCTTATGAAACGTTCTAAATAAATCATAACGAATATGATTGTAAATAGTATAAAAATAAAACCCAATAAAGATCTTGGATTCCCGACACTCAAGACAAGCTCGAAACTTCTCTTCTACCCATTCCATTTGGGTGTGTAAGCCACAAAATAAAGAGTTTTGCTTGAGGACAAGCAAAGATTCAAATGTGTGGGTATTTAATGTTTGTAAAATGCAACATATAAATTACATCAAACGAGGCATAAAACTAACACTTTTTTAGTACTAATGTTGAAAAAAGTGTGCTTTTGTCTTCCTTTTGTATTTTCAGGACTAAATGAGCTTAAATGAACAAAAGGAACAAATATGCAGCAAAAACTAACATAAATACAAGGAAAAGGAATAAACGTGACATGCCAGACACCACGACAGCATCTCCACAACCAAAAACAAGAAACAGAAGGCTGACCACGGCCCGTGCCCACTGGACACGGGGGCGTGGTCAGGTGTCTGCAGAAAGGGACAAAGCTGTAGAAGCTTCCATTGCCCACCACAGGGGCGTGCCCAGCTCAGCATGAGGCGTGGTCAACGCTAAGATTCGTATAATCTTGCAAAACTTGGTAGTACAGATACGCTTCAGCACACGGGGCCGTGCCCAGCGAACACGGGGGCCGTGTGGAGCCTAATACAGACAATTGCAGTTAATGAAGGATGAGAAAATGGTTGGCCACGGGGGCGTGTCCAGCGGACACGGGGCCGTGACCGGGCTACTGTTCAGGCTATAAATACGGGTGCTTAGCTCACTTCAAAGGTATCCCTTGGCAAACCACATCTCTCTCACTTTGCCACCACTCCACCACTAATACAACACCCACATCCACCACCATCATCCATCACCCACCTTAGAGATATGGTTTAGTAAGGTTCTTGCCTTGTTCAGTGTATAGATCCTGCAAGGACCTGGGTCAAGCTTACTAGGACCTCCTTCAATACCCACTGGTATTGGATGACAGGGGTGCGAATGACTTGATCCCCTCATATGTAAACTACTATTAATATATTAAACCGGCTATTTGGGATTGTATCCCTGCTGACTCAAACCACTTAGTCGAGGGTAACGTCACCTTCAAAAGAGGGGCCTACCACTTTTCGCATTAATAACTTAATTAATTATCTTTCAATATTCCAACCCTTTGGGATTGTATCCTTGCTGACTCAAACCACTGGGTTGAGGGTAACGTCACTTTCAAAAGAGGGGCCTACTACTATAACTAAGATAATCTCTTAAAAAGTGCAAAAGTGCAGAAATCATTAAAGGATACATTAAAGGCGAGCCGGATCCAAGTGATTCATCTTGTCTATCTGTTTTTATTTTTATTTTTATTTTTATTTTTTAGCATTTTTAGTTTTTATTTTTCATGTTTCAAATCTTTTCTCAAAAATTTTAGTTTGATTAGACGTTGAGGACAAACCAGTACTAAAAGCCCTTGTGTCCTTGGACGACCTCGGTATCTTACCAACGCTATACTACGCTCACGATGGGTGCAATTGCCCATGTGTGTGTTTAGTGTTAGTAGAATATCGTGTTTTATAAATTTAAAACTTGACTAATGCGTAAAACGGGCTTAAAATATCAATAAAATCATAACTCACCTAAGGCACACCAAGAGTGCCAGCGGCGGGTACCCAATAGTTAAAAGTGATAAAATCGAATAACCCTTTTGTAAATTAGGTGCAAGTGTTTCTTTCTTAAATGAGTAAATTGCCATTTTAGTCCCTGAGTTTTGTCCAAATTTGTCATTATAGTCCAAATAGTTTTTTTCGCCTCCGGGTCCCTGACTTTTCCCTTTTGTTGCTATTTTGATCCAACTCTCTAACTCAGTAAAAAAAACTCGGTTTAGTTAAGGGTATTTTGGTCAGATTATAAATATGTTTTGCTTTTTGCCATTTTCATCCGATAATTATTTTGCATTTATATTTTTTTTGCTTTTTCACATAAATATATTAAAAACAATTATTTAATTAATAAAAATAACACAATCTTTTTTAACATATATACATATGAATTTGACATCACCATCACCACCATCAATTTCTTCCATCTTTCACCACCACCACCACCACTATTCACCGTCACCACCATCCCCTACCGTTAACCATCACCAACATCCCCTACCGTTCACAATCACTGTCATCCTCCACCTATCACAACAACAATTGTTCATAACAACATCAAAACCCATCCCGGCCACCAACCCCAAATCAAAGCCCACCACACCCCAATCTATCATTCCCTAAACCACAACCATTAGATCTGGCAGTCACAACGGAGGTCACCGCCGCTGCCATCCTCACGTGCGACACCATTGATGGATCGGAGCTCCGGATAACCACACCCGTCATCGTCTTCGTCTCGCACCAACAAAACCTTAGATTCTCAGCCGTCGTCAGAGTTCACAACCGTCATCCCCACCACCATTCACCACCATCAGAACGTAATCAAAACCCACCGCCACCACCATCCCCAAATCAAAACCCACTACCGCCCATCTCAAATAAACGACGAAGATCTGTAAAGGAATGAAATGGATCTTAGTGTGGGAATCGAGTTCAAGTTTCGTCTTCAGATTCAAACGAGACAGAAACATTACTTTCACACACTCTTCATCCTTCTTCATAATCAAATAATGCTTTATCGATGCTCTGTTGATAATGTCTATGTAGCTTTCATCTGTCTCCATTGAAGTTGCAGGTTTTGAAATAAAATTAGGGTTTTGGTGGAGAAGATGCAGATGTGTAGAGGTAGAGGGAGAAAGAGAGGAGTTGAGGGGAAGAGTGAGAGTCTGAGAGTGAGGTGTGAAATTATGGCAATTTACTCTTTTTATCTTTTACATAACAACAACAACAACAATAAATGGATGGATCAAAATGGCAACTGAAAAGATTTCAATTGAAAATCCTCAAAATACCCCTGGCTAAAAATGAGGGTTCTTGGTGGAGTTAGGGTATGTAATCAAAATGGCAACTAAAGGGAAAAATCAGCGACTCGGAGGCGAAAAAAAGCTATTTGGACTAAAATGACAAATTTTGACAAAGCTCAAGGACTAAAATGGCAATTTACTCTTTTTAAATTTATGATAACCAATTTGCACAATTCTAGACATGGAGAAGTTTGAGAAGGCAATAGTTTTTTTTTCTTCGTTTTTTGTGTATATATACAGGGCCGCATAAATAATATATATGACCCATATAATGTTATACGAGTTACACTATATTTTTATTGAGTTTTTGAGGTTTACATGTTGTATAACCCTATACGACTCGTATATATATAACTTTGTAATAAAACTTATATTTTTAACTTTCTAAAATTACTTTAATAAATTTAAAACGGAAATGTATAACAAGTTTTTATTAAGATATTTGTTAAGAAGTTTTTATTAAGATACGAGTTTATTAATGATTTTACTTTTATGAAAAACGTATAACGAGTTTAGCCGAGTTAATTGCGTTAAACGTTGAACTGTTAAGATATGAGTTTGTAGCACGCCGTCGATTATATTAGGATCCAAGTTTAACAATTAGGATACAACTAAATAATCAAATGCCTAAGATAAACCTTACAGTAACAAACACCAAAACACAATAAGATAAACGTTTTCAATAATATTTACAATGTTTCAAATTTTGATAATAACATAATGTATAGAAATCCTTGTTAAAACGTAACGACCAAAACACAGTTACGAGACACAATGACTTAAACTTTTAACACAATGCAAAGAAAACCCAATAAAAATAATTTTTTGTTTTATTTTTATATAGCAATACCATACTTATATTAAAGATAAAAAAACATTTTGTTATTATGATGAACTTTTTTTAAATGTCATATGAAAAAAAAAATATAGACCTTTTAAATTGATTGGGGGAATTAGCATTTGCTTTGCATGTGAATAGAGAAAATTAATAAATGAAGGATTCTTTTTATACCTTTTCACTATCTTCTTTTCTCTAAAATTAATTTCAACCCTTCAAATCTAATATCAATGCACTAAAATCTTTCTTATCCTTCTTATTTATTTTCTCATTTGTATTTGATCCTAATCTTATGATTTAGATGCATAAGTATAATAGATTATTCTGGTTCAAGCCTGGGATTTATACAAAAAACTTAATAATTCAAAAAAGATACCAAGTTATAAGTCCGAATATTCCTTAACCATTGAATTAGGGGTGTTCATAATTCGATTTGGATTCAAAAAATTCGAAATTTGATTAGTATTCGATTATCAAGGTTCGAATTCGAGTTGATTCATATTCGAGTCCAGTAATCGAATACGAATTTATGATTTTCAATTTTCAATTCGAATTCAATTTATATATTATTTTATAATACACACACACACACTTATAGCTTCTAAATATGGGCCGAAGTATGAAATACCTCCATAACCCCCATAAGTAATAAGTTTATTATTCATAACATTACCAAATCTATTGACAAATAACCCATACTACTTATTTCTAATTTTTTACCTAACTTAAATCGCTACCAGTAACCAACATATCATCTAAATTTTGGTGTTTTAACATATTGATAGTTAATTAATTTGTAAATTATTATATTTTATATTAAATATAACTAGTTTGTAGTAGTTTAAAAAAATGAGAGTAAAATGATTTATTGTTTAGGATAAATTTGAATTAAATTGAATTTATTCGAATTCGGTTCGAATTTGATTAGCATTCGAGTTTCAAATTATTCGATTCCATTCATTTAAAAATTCGTTATTCGATTTGATGAACACTCCTACATCAAATCATCACTAAAATAAATAATTAAACAACATATGTCTTTGAGTCAAATAAATAATAGAGAAAAATGCCTGCATAGTCCCTGTTGTTTGCTCTTTTTTCACCTTTAGTCCCTAACTTTTTAAAATTACAGTTATAGTCCCCAACTTTTGCAATTTCGTTCCCGGATAGTCCCTAAGCCTAACATCACTTACTTTTCTCAGTTAAGAGGGTGTGAAATGACAAAAATACCCTTACTAAAAAAACAAAATAACTTAACCTATTAAATACCCACCTTTCACCAAAATCTCACATGTAACTAACAAGCTCCGACTTCCACACCATCGCCACCATCTCCACCTTCAACCACCATCTACCCCCCCCCCCTACTTCACCGTAACTATCACTTGAACCCAATGAAAGTGAAAGGATCGCTTTAGGGTTTTATCATATCAACATACACATACACCTGAAAAAGAAGGTTAGATTCTTCTCAATTTCTCATTTGTCAGTTAAATTTGTTGTGTAAAACATCAATTTTGTTAGGAAATCTGCAAAAAAACCCTAAATTTTCATAAAATTTGAGCGTATAATGGACGAGATATGGGAGAGAGCGGTGGAAACGACGTTAGATGGCCAGCGAGACACGGCGACGGCCGAACTTTAACGCTTGATGGTGCCGTGAAGTGCGTTCACGGCCGTTTGCCGCATCCGTCGTTGTTCCAGAAGTTTCCGGACCTGCAACAGTTATCGGTCGCGAATATCGGTGTTTCGTCGCTTGAACAGTTTCCGCGGTTGCAGAACCTGCAGAAATTGATATTATCTGATAATCGGATTGCTGGCGGTTTGGAGTTTTTGGTTCAAGCAGGTTTGGAGTCGTTGCGAGATTTAGATTTGTCGAATAATCAGATTTAGGAGATTGATGAGTTGAGGCCGTTGGCGGAGCTAAGGCTTGTTTCGCTTGATGTGTATGAGTGTCCGGTTACTAGGGTTAAGGATTATACATCTAGAGTGTTTGGATTGATTAAGTTGTTGAAGTATTTGGATAAGATGGATGTGGATGAGAACGAGCGGCCGGAGTCAGACGATGAGGATGACGACGACGACGACGAGGAAGAGGTGGTGGTGTGGAGTGGGGAAGATGAAGTGGGTAGGGTGGGTCCCACATAAATTGTAAACTAGTAATTATATTTTTTTATAACTTTTTAGTTATTAATTTGATAGGAAGGGTATTTTTGTCATTTCACACGCACCTAACACCAAAAACTAACACCCATCCACTCTAGGGACTTTCCGGGAACTAAATTAAAAAACTTGGGAACTATAGGTGTAATTTTAGAAAGTTAGGGACTAAAGGTGAAAAATGGGCAAAAACCACAAGGACTATTCGAGCATTTTTCTCTAAATAATAATACATTTTATTTTTTATTTTTTGAGTTCTTATTTATAAATTTTGTGTCCGAAGGCCATATTTGAATTTTGTATGAATCATGACACGATTTCTCTTAAAAGATTTGGTGCTTTCCTATTGGCTCAGAAGTCTTATGTCCTCACTTGATGAGATGAAAAGTTGAATTTCGGAACAGGAAAAGGCAAACTAATATTTTTTTAAGGCTATGTGTTTTAGTGATGTCTCTCACACTATAGGGTGTGGTTTGGGTAGTCTCTTTGGGGACTATCCGCTACGTAGTCGTCACGTCACATTCGGTGAAGAAATATCTCTTTGGGACTACCCAAGGGTGTGAAGGACTACCCAAATTTAATAAAAAACTAATATATTATACAAAGAGAGAGAGAGAAACAAACCTTGTTGCAGGCTCGTCCCAAACGTCCAAGGGGTGCCGTTGGCGACGCGACGAAGGGGAGGGGGCGGTGTGGGACGAGGGGGACATTATATTCCCCATCAAAAGCATAGTGTATGGTATTCCCCTTCCTTTTTCTTTTTCTTTAATATTAGAAAAGAGAGAAAGAACAGAGAGATGTTTGTTAGGTTGGTGGAACCCGTGGGCTAGGCCACGCAACCCATGCATCAGCCCTGTGGGGTGTGTTGTTTCCGATAGCCCTCGTGGCACATCCACATCCTCTCCACGGCCTGCATACCCATTAGCCTTAGAGCATTCACGTCGATGTGCCAATGGTTCGGAATCACAAACCCAATGAGCAGTTAAGCTCGGACCTTTTGCATTGTGGAGGTGGTCCGAGAATGATTGTCCGGCTGCAAGGACTTGGTCCCCAAGGTGAGGGTGGGCTCCACACACAAAAACGTGGAGTGTGTGGTGAAGGTTATAAAGTTTTGGTGTTGTGAGAAAAATAAAGATTTTTTTGAAGGTTTGAAATCTGATATGACATGCTGAGATGGAGATTTGTTAAGTTCTACGTTGTGGATGCTTTTATCATTTATTTTAGGACCGGAACAAACATCAAACCAGATGTCTTACTGATTTATTGTTTGGAACTAAACTAAACATCCGATTACATCTAAATTTATATATTTTAGCTATTTAACAATTTGTTAGAGCTTTAAGCCTATAACCATGGGTTAAGATCTTACTAACTCTCAAAAAAATTATTATATACACTTTATGTCTTATTTGTCCTTTAACCCCAAAATCCGTCTTGCCCGTGGATCTACAAACATTTGTTTAAACCCATCGGACCAAACAGACGGCGTGTCTTTTGTCAAATGCTTGACAAGCCGCTACATTAGCGGCGCGGCGACTACCACAAAACATTGTTCTTTATGTATTTTATCATATATAGTTTTTTAACAAATTTCGTTTTTATTAAAAATAACTTATAAAAATGTACTTTAAAAATATGATAAGATTATCTGCGTTAAAAATATGATAAGCTTTTGCTAAAAAAGCTTTGTCACATGTAAGATTATCTGCGTTACGCTGCGGGATTTCGGTCAATATCTATTTTGGTTTAGTATTGCAACTGAAAGAAATATGCTCAAAAGAATATCAATACATGTTTTACATCGACCGAAACCATAAAAATAAATTTAAATTGTATTGCGGGACGGACTGATTTTAAATTAATTGTAAATGAAAACGTAACGTTATCTTAAATATAACATTAATGAAAAAGGAACCTAAAACTAAAACACTTAACATTAAGAAAAATAAAAAATAAATATAATAAAGTTCAGGAAAAAAAATTCAAGTAAGAAACAAAAAAAAAAACAATAGGATGAAAGCACTTTTCACATAACTTGCTAATTGTGAATTTCTGTCAAAACGTAGACCAACTGAAAACGTAGATAAAAATAAGCACGAAAACGTATTATGTTTAACCCAACGTATTTCTAAAGAAAATTTACGTCGAATTGTAAACCAACTTGAATTTATATTGACACGTTGATAAAAATAAGCACGTAAGAAAATAGTTACGAAGCGTTGCGCGGTATCGAAACGTAAAGCCCGAATTTATACCGTTTAATGAAAGCATTTTATTTTTGACACAACTCATTTCTGAAAAAAAAATTACGCCAAAACATAAAACAATTGAAAACATACAAAATAATAAGCATAAAAACATATTATATTTGAACCAATTTATTACCAGAAAAAATTACGTCTAAACGTAAATCAATTTGAATTTATACCAACATGGACATAAAAATAAGCACGTAATACTCGATTACAAAGATTTTAGAAGTTAAGAGGTCGTAATTGTTAACACTAAAAGTTGAGAGATAAAAATATAAAAAAAGTAAAAAAAAAACAAAACATAAAAGACAAAAGACAAAAAAATTAAAAAACATATAAACAAACAAAAGAAACAAAATGAAAGTTCATGTTCATATGTAACTTGCAATATATTGTATAACTAGTTTTTGCCCCGTCCACGTTGCGGGGCAATAAGTCGAATATTTCTCTCTCATAACATGTATGTCTGTACAGAGGGTAAAATCGTAATTATACTTTGAACTGGAGGCGAAATTATAATTTTAAATTGAGTGCAAAATCATAATTTTGAGCTATGAGGGAAAACATAATTTTATTTTGAACTGTGGGCAAAAACGTAATTTTGAGCTGAGGGTAGAATCGTAATTTTGAGCTAGAGGTAAAAACAAAAATTTATTTTGAATCGGGGGCAAAAACGTAATTTTAAATGGAGGGCGAAACCGTAATTTTAAACTGGGAACAAAATTAAAAATGAGTTTTTGAACCAAGGGCAAAAGCGTAATTTTGAGCTATGGGCAAAATTATTATTTTATTTTGAGCTGGGGGCAAAAACGTAACTTTAAACGAAGGACGAAAACGTAATTTTAAACTGGAAATAAAAAAAAAATGGGTTGGTCCAATAGGGAAGTACCAGGCAAGCTGCCTAGCACTATTCCCTTAACTTGAAAATACTTGAACTGTGGGCAAAAACGTAATTTTGAGCTGAGGGCAGAATCGTAATTTTGAGCTAGAGAAAAAAAAACAACATTTTATTTTGAACTAGGGGCAAAAACGTAATTTTAAACGGAGGGTAAAACCGTAATTTTAAACTGGGAAGAAAATTAAAAATGAGTTTTTGACCTGAGGGCAAAAGCGTAATTTTGAGCTAGGGGCAAAATTATAGTTTTATTTTTATCTGAGGGCAAAAACATAATTTTAAACGAAGGACAAAAGCGTAATTTTAAACTGGAAGTAAAATTAAATTAAAAATGAGTTGGTCCAATAGGGAAGTGTCAGGCAAGCTGCTGCCTGACACTATTCCCTTAACTTGAAAATACTTGAACTGTGGGCAAAAACGTAATTTTAAGCTGAGGGCAGAATCGTAATTTTGAGCTAGAGGAAAAAACAACATTTTATTTTGAACTGGGGCAAAAACGTAATTTTAAACGGAGGGCAAAACCGTAATTTTAGACTGGGAACAAAATAAAAAATGAGTTTTTGCCCCGAGGGCAAAAGCGTAATTTTGAGCTAGGGGCAAAATTAAAGTTTTATTTTGAGCTGAGGGCAAAAACGTAATTTTAAACGTAGGACGAAAGCGTAATTTTAAACTGGAAGTAAAATTAAATTAAAAATGTGTTGGTTCAATAGGGAAGTGCCAGGCAAGCTGCCTGGCACTATTCCCTCAACTTATAAATGTATATGTGGTAAATATGTAACTTGCAACATATTGTATAACTAGGTGCCGCCCTGCCCGCGTTGCGGGGTGATAACCGAATAAAATAAAAAAAACAGTACCATAGTTTAGCTAGAAAGATAAAGGAAAAAGAGTGTTAGGCAGCTTCTTGACATGATTTTTAGCTGGGGGCAAAGTTATATTTTTATTTTTACTTGGGGTAAAAATCAAAATTTTTTCCCGAGGGTAAAATCCTAATTTTTAGCTAGGGAAAACCATATTTTTATTTTGCACTGGGGGGCAAAAAAACGTAATTTTGAATTCAGGGTGATATCGTAATTTTGAACCGAATGCAAAATCGTAAATTTTAGCTCGGGGCAAAAGCATAATTTCATTTTGAACTGGGGGCAAAGACATAATTTTAAACTGGGGGAAAAACCGTAATTTTAAAGTGGGTATAAAATAATAAACGGGTGTAAAATCGTAATTTTGAGCCGGGGAAAAAAATTATTTTGAACTGTGGCGAAAATGTAATTTTGCCTGAGAGCAAAAGCGTAATTTTTTTTACCGAGGGCGAAATCGTATTTTTGGTTTACCTGGTGTAAAGCCATATTTTTATTTTGAACTGGGGGAAAATCATAATTTTGAACCGAGGGTAAAATCTTAATTTTGAGGTAGGGGAAAACCATAATTTTATTTTTAGGTGATGGCAAAAAAGTAATTTTAAATTGATGGTGAAATCGTAATTTTGAATCGAGGGAAAAATCGTAATTTTGAGCTGGGGGTAAAAGCATAATTTTATTTTGAACTGGGGGCGAAGACGTAATTTTAAACTGGGGGCAAAACTGTAATTTTAAAGCGAGTATAAAATAAAAAGCTGATGGTAAAATCATAAATTTTGAACCGATAACAAAATCGTAATTTTGAGCTGCTGACAAAAGGGTTATTATATTTTTTTGTTGGAAGAAAAGCGTAATTTTAAACTGGGGGCAAAACCGTAATTTTAAAGTAGATATAAAATAATAAAATGGTTGGTCCAATAGAGGAGGGGCGGCCGCCCATTTCGACCAATGGCAGGGAAACACTATTCCCTGCCATGGTCTTTGTATATGTTGAATAATAATATTTATAGTTATTACTTTAGGTTTAGAATTTTTTTTAACATTTAACTAATTAGAGCATTCACAATGGAGTTCTTATATTTATGTGTGTGAGTTGGTTATATGATAAGGAATGGTTGTGAGTGTAGAAGAGAGAAAATATTACTATTCATCTGTAAATATACGGGATTACTGTTCACCCATATAAATTTTTTAATATTTTTGAAAGCGATTGTGAGTAGAGGAGAGAGAAAATGTAATAATAAAGATATAAAAAATAATATTTAATTGAAAATGAGAGAGAAAAAATGTTATTTTTAGTGTAATTATATGAATATGGATGAGGATTTCAATGTGAAAATGGTCTGTTTGGTATGGGGTAATGAAATGAACGAGGTAATGGAATGGATCATTACCATTCCATATCTTGTTTGGTTGCCATGTGAAAATGGAATGAAGCATTACTTTTTGTTGTTTGGTATGCGAGAAAAGACGAAGGAATAAAATTGGATGGAGGTGGGTGGTGATAGGTTGCAGTTGTAGCGGCGACGGCGGTGCTGGGTGGAGACGGCGGCAGGTGGTGATCGCGGTGGTGGGTGGCAGCGGTGGTCGGAGGTGGTAGCGACGGTGACGGTGGTCGCAGGTGGTAGCGGCGATGGCAATGGGTGGTGGCAGTTGATAGCGGTGGCGGAGGTTAGTGGCGACGACGACAGTGATCGAAGGTGGCAGCGGCGAGGATCAAAGGTGGGTTGTGGCGGTGATCGGAGGTGGCAGCGGCGACGGTGGGTGGTGGCGATGGCGGTGTCAGAGACGGAGGCGGGTGGTGGCGGCGGCGGGAGGTGGCGGCGGGAGGTGGGTAGAACGTATATAATACAAGTGCGTCTTTATAAACTGTTAACCTTGTTTATTTTGTTAAATTAAACGAACACGTTAAATAAAATGTATAAAAAGCCATAAGAATTAAACGTAAACAATCCAAAACCAACGTGATGTAAATAGAAGATTAACTGCAATATATATATATTTATATATATCAGTTTGTACATACAAAACAAAAAGGTACAACTGAGTACATAATACATAACAAAACACTATACAAACAAACTAAGGTACTAATCCTCGTGCGGTGGGGACGGTGGGAGGGGAAGTGGAGGCAACCCAGCGAGCTCTCGTAGAGAAACGAGCGTCTCGATGATCCAGTCCTGGCGTGCGGCCTGGCGTCTGAGGCGCCGGTCGAAGTCCCGAGCCACCTCACGCGCTACCGGAGGCAGGTCAGCGTAAACGTGCTGCGGGTACTGTGGCGGCTCAGGAGCTGGCTGAACTGGTGGTACCGGGATCTCCTCGATATGCTCCTCATGAGCCGGATCCTCTAATACAGGCTGAGCCTGAGCCTGAGCCTGAGCCTGAGCCTAAGCCTGAGGCTGAGCCTGAGCCTCAGCCTGAGGCTGGCCCGGGAACTCATCGAGTCCCAGAGCCTGTAGCTGAGCCTGTCGAGGGGCCGCCTGAACATCAGGAGGGGCTAACACTCCAGGCCGCACCTCAATAACAACCGGGATGACCTCCGGCATCACCTTCGGATGCCAAATCAGCCCGTCACGTCCCCGAAACCTCAGACCAACATCAAAGGTACGGGTAATCTGCATGGCAGATACTGACGGGCGGCCTAACCTGGTAGACGGGACCGGATCGGACAGCTCCGGATCATGCTCGGGCACGAGCCCTAGCGAGCGTGCAATGGCGGTGATGTATGAGCCAGTGTGCACGAACCCGCGGAGCTGCCGGTGGTATGCTGTGGCAAAGTAATCTGCCAGGCAGGCTGCTAGATCGCAGGGCTGGCGGCGCAGTAGGCAGTATAGAAAGAAAAGGTCACTGAGGTTGACCTTCTCCCTGCTGGCACCCCGCGGCACGATAGTTGCCGCGATAACATGGTGCAGGTATCGGAACAAGGGGTCTTTAATGGTGGTGGCCTTTTGCCAGGATTTCCCAAAGGGAACCCTGGAAATGGCCCTCCAGAAACTGATAAACGTCTGCCTGTCCATCGCCGTAACCGCCTGCGTATATAAATCAGTATCAAGCTCGGGCTCTGTGTACAAACCTGTATAAACAAATAATATTAAATAAACAAATAATAATAATAAACAAATAACATTAAATAAACAAATAATAATAATAAACAAATAATATTAAATAAACAAATAACATTAAATAAACAAATGATATTAAATATAAAATAATAAATAATATTATTTAAACAAACCTGTATGGACAGCAAACTGCCGCACACTCATCTGAAACTCCTAACCGGCGAGACGGAATGTAACCTCGTGGACTGGAAAATCCGGGTCCTCCACGTAATCCGCCGGATGCGGCGCGTATGTAAACGTGGAAAGAAACTCCCACGTAAGCTCAGGGTACGAGTCCTCCATCGCTAACTCAAATAGGCGCGACCAAGGAGTATCTAGTCCAACTATCTCACGCGCCCGCGCGGCCTCTCCCACGGTATCCAGCAGGCCCCAGTCTATCCCTACATGCTCCCCAATGGGGATGGCGTGCAACCTCGCGCATCTCCCCCTCGCCCGTGACCCCGGTGGAAACTGCAGGTACGGACATGCCGGCTCTCCCTGCTCTCCCTCATCTCCCACCTCTCCCTCAGCCTCCATATGCTCAATCTCGTCATCGGAGGAATCCATCCCTGCACGTTGAAATAAACAAATAATATTAAATATAAATAATAAACAAATAATATTAAATATAAAAGAATAAACAAATAATATTAAATATAAATAATAAACAAATAATATTAAACAAATATTATTAAACAAATAATATTAAACAAATAATATTAAACAAATATTATTAAACAAATAATATAAAAAAAAATAAACATGAACCAAAGCGCCGCGCTTTGGCCTCGGCGCGACGCTTTGGTTCTTCGTGATGAAGAACAGCCCCACCCGATCGATCCAAATGCCCAAATCAAACAAAAATCAAACAAACTGAAACACGTAACTTGAACCAAAACAATAAATGAAGTTAGATCGTACCTTTTAGCGGTTGAAAGCTTGAAAACGTTGATGATCCGGCTCAAGTGTGTGTAAATCGCACCTTTTGTGTGTATTTTGTGTTGAAATGGGGGAGAAGCTGCCCCGCTTCAGGTATAACGAGGGACCAAAGCGCCCCGCTTTGGCCATAGCGGGGCGCTTCTGTTTTTATTTAAGGGCAAAGCGCTTAGCTTTGGCCATAGCGGGGCGCTTTGGGCCTTTTTTAATTTTTTTAAAATTGTTTTTAATTCACAAACGCGTCGATAATAGTCTAAATTTTACGTTTTTTCCATTATACATCATTTTTTATTATATATGGACTATACTGCAAGTTCCGGATCAAATCGGTTACGTGTGATGTCTTATTCCGTTATATCGTATCATTTTGGTTTGAAAGCACAAGTACTCCTGTAAGAGGTGTTATGTGTATCAACCGCCTACCGCACATGAACATGACGTGTTTTTTCATTAATTGTAGTATTATGATGTATATGGTCATTTTGGGTCGTACAAGTGCTTATTGAATCTGATTGGGTCGTGTCGGTGACATTCGGTTTTTAACGTGATGTAACGCATATATTGAACAAACACAAACGTGATTATTATTAAACACATTTAACCTACATCGTGAACATATGGGGTTACATTAAGGTCAGGGGCACGATACGTAAGCATTTCGTACGTGTTGATCTGATCCCTGTATAATGTATGCCAGGCTGCTGCGCGCTCTGTTCTGTGTGCTGTCCAGAGTGGGTTTGGGGGAGGCATTGGATAACAACCTCCAAGCTCTACATGTATGAAATGCCCATGGTCGACGAACACAACCGCAACCACCAGGTGAGGTTCCTCAGCTTCGTTTGGCCCGCCCAGCAGAGGGAAAATTGTACAGCTCCCACGCATGTCGAAGGTGTGAACAACCTTATCGTTGGGCAATAAGAAACCCCGTCTCAGGCATCGTCATGTAATTTTCGATATCTGCTCGTCCCACCCCCTTGAAATCGATCCGTCTAAGCAGCGCATCATAATGTCCTATGTTTTCCGGATCGAAAAACTGCCTCCAAAGCGATTCGTTCGTACGTAACTCCTTTATAAGTTGTTTCCGGATCATCAAATATGAATTTTGTTTCACTCCTAACCCAACAGCCACCGATCGAAACCCACAATGACCATCTGGTTTCACGTCCTTTATTCTAACGATGTATGGATGGATCACTTCGGGAATCTGAGATGCGTAGTTGCGGATCGCTATATCCGTCTTAGGACCGAGCTTGATCATCGGGAAATCAGGGTGTAGGTTGATCGTCTGAGGCTGTGACGGTGATATGTACGAGCTGTGACGGGGAAGATCGTCTGAGGCCTCGACCCAAGTTTCTCCCGACGGAATGTACGCGCTTTTTCTAGCGGCTTCAACCTTTCTTTCTTCCTGCGTTTTCAATGTTGGGCGACCACGAGTTTTCTTCAGAACAGCAGGAGGTTTTTTGTTATTGTTCCCTGGATTGAGGATTTGCTGAAACTTTTCAAAGAAGCTCCTTTTCACCTGAGGGGGTGTTGGATCGATCTTTTGTTTCAATTTTTCAAATTCCGCGTCTACATCGATATCCTCTATGTTTTTCTTTGCAGGCTTGAAGTTAAGCTTCTTCCAGAACACGTCTATGTGTGTGATCCGGAGTTGCTGACCTGTGGATGAAAACAAATTAGGTGGCAAAATCATAACGAGAAAGGTCAAAGATATTAATTACCTTTATTTTCCAACTTTTCCAAACGACAGGCACAAGGCAAACCACAGCTGGTAAAAAGTTGGCAACCACAACTTGCACCGTAGGCTCTCAACCCGTCTTCCTTACGTTTTAGTTCCCTACTCAAAAGCTCAATCGCATATATTGAAACCTTTCTGAGAATATATGCAAGCATGGGCTGCTTCTTGTGGTGCGTCATCAGTTTTCGGAGGCTTGTTTCAAAGCTACTACTAATCTCGGTGTATTGTCTATCAACAACATGATCAACATACAGTACAAGTTTATCCAGTGTGTTGCGATGACTTGGAAATTGACTTTTTAGTGTTGCATGCATGCCCTCAACCCTGTTGGTCGTAGTTTGGTGAAAGTTGATAGTTTTGTTAATCCAGCATGATACAAACTTTTCACGGTACGGATCCAACCAGGATTTCTTCATATAATCAAAAACCTCTAAAATTAAAAAAAACGTAAATAGTCAGTTTTTGTTATTATATAAAATTTGAACATAATTATGTAAGAAATACCTACGTTCACGGTCATCTTCTTTCAGCTGTGCTTCAAGGTTTTCCAAGTTATACCTGTATATTTCCTCGGTCGTAGACTTGCACAATAACCAAAAACTACGTACGAATTCTTTCCAATCCTTGTCAGAGAATTTCTTCTTGCTGTTCTTATTAATATTTTGTTGAATATGGAACCGACAAAGATACTTATGCGCTTTTGGAAAAACTTGTTCACACGCGTTCATTAGCGCAAAATCCCTGTCTGTTAAAATCACGCGCGGTTCCATACATCCTACCAGCATAGACTTGATCCTCTGCAACACCCATAGGTAGTTCTCTGACTTCTCAGCGGAAATTACCGCACAAGCAGTCGTAAACGATTTGTTTGTCGACGTCATGCCTACGACCTGAACAAATGGCAGGTTGTACATGTTCGTTTTGTAGGTGGCGTCAATCATTAGCACATGCGGGAAGGCACACCACATATTGAATGATCTTTCGTGAACAAAGAAGACATCTTCAACTTCGTTTGATATCTCATTCGTGCGCATGTAATAAGTGTAATTTTTTCCGAGAAGAATGCTTTCAAGTTTTTGCATCGGAGACTTACCGACATTTTTTTAGGCGTTGATCTTCTGAACAGCGTTGTGTATATCTTTCGGAATAAGCTTTCTAGCCGGATTGTTTTTTGTCAGCGTTCGCCAGATACTTTGGTTGGGAATGTCTTGCTCTGCCAGCTCCTTAACCAGTTTTGTATCCTCCGAAGAAAGCCTTCTCGCATACGCGTGACCCTCTAAGTTTTCAATAGGAGTGTGGTTATGCTTCGCCTTCGTCACCTCGATCCTCCAAACACTTCCGGATGATTCCGAAAACCCGATCATCTCGAACGGGCAGCCTATTTTCTTGCTACCCGTTTTCCTCTGTGTAGCTATACTCTTATGCTCCCCACCAAAAGTACATTGAAACCAAATCTTGTAATTCTCTCCTCTTTTATTCGACCTCTTAGTCACATTGAGGTAACCGTTGTCTTTTGCCGTGTCTTGTACCCAACGCACCAACTCTTTACGTGACGAAAAGGTCTGCGTCGTATCAAACGAAAACGTAACCGGGTAACAGCCTTCCTCGTCAACAGACACATCCCCCGGCTCACAATCGTCACCGAGGTCCGAATATACTTGATGTTCAAAGTTGTGCTCGCCACCGTAACCGAAATTCGAATAACCTTGTAAGCTCTGTTGACAACCGTAACTGTCGTTTGGACCACACTCCTGCTGTACAAAGCTGTACTCGCCACCGTAACCGAAATTCGAATAACCTTGTTGTGCGTAAGGGTCCTCCACAGGGGTATTCAAATCCAGCGTCACCGTGTTATCACGATAACGAATGCCAGATACAACCTCTGCCTCCCTCAAGTTGGACGAGACCGGTTTCTCATACGAGTCAGAAATATCGGTCCCATCGTAAGAATCAGGAACAACTGTCTCGTCAGAATATTGACCGAAAATATAGTTGTTTAACCACGACATCGTTTTTTCAAGAGATGTAACTAATACAGCAAAACCGCGCGTTATTTTGAAGAAACACAACGGATGGGGAATAAAGGCAATACAGACCTTTGATCTGAAATGAATGAAAATGTATATCGAACTGTCTGTGAATGAAAATGTATATCGAAGTGTCTGTCTCAGAGGTTGCTTTTAAAAGGTAAAATGGGTGAAATTTGGGGTCGAAGCGCCGCGCTATGGCCAAAGCGCGGCGCTTAGGGTTAACGACAAAACATCATAATCAGCTTTATGTCTCTCAAACAGTAGCGAATGTCTCAAACGTCAATCGAAGCACCTTTTGTCGAGCATAGCGCCGCGCTATGGCCAAAGCGCGGCGCTTTGAGGTGTGAAAATAATTTTGGCCGTGTGCAATTAGCATGACCCTTTTCAGAAATGTGAGTCTGAAGTCATGAATTCTTTAATCTTGCAACTGGGTTTTAAGCTAATGATTGAGTTCTAATAACTTCTAGTCAGTAGTCACCATCTATATTAATGATTCTAAGAAATAGTTAGTTTCAATCAATTTAACTACTTAAGATAAAACATATGAAAAACCCTATAATTGAAAAAACTTAGATGGATGAAAAGCTTACACTGACGTTAGGAGGTTCCAAACTACTTAGGATTGTTGGTAAGTCTTAATTTGAGTTTAAATCCACTTGATTCCTCCCTTGTTCGTGTTTTCTCATGTGCACACTTTTTGGTCCAAAATTTATCATTATTTAAACTAGCGGTAAAAACACGGGTTTCTTTTAGAAAACCATACATAACACATTTTAATAGAAAGTAAAAAAATAATTAGTGCAGACTTACAAAATTGATATAAACTAACGGTCAACAGGAGTTCCATCCTGTAGTCATATAAAAATTTTAACCATGTTTTTCCATAACAAACAACCATGTACAGTTAGGAAAAGCGTTTTTAGTAACATGTTTCGTAGCTAGTATGTTCTTCAACTCATGATGAACAAGAAATCTATCGATAAACTGCAAGTACAAAAATAATTATTTACATTAAAACTGTTTAGATACAACCATTACAAAAACCCATATATACAATTGTTTAAAATCACAAATGATAAGCTTAGTAGAAAATACTAAAATAGTTTGTAACAACAACCACAACACAAACTACATGGACACCTTCTTCATAATCAACTTGCCAACATCAGGTTTAAACGAATGTGCATTTCTGCGGTGCCTTGATATCGTTTGGAATGAGGAACTTTTTTCGCCATTGACTTGCGACATATCTGAAGCCTTGACCTTGCTTCTCAGGTCGGAAATCAATGACAGTGTCTACTCCATGCAGATTCTGAATGGTCAACTTCAACAACATGTCAATACGTGACATCACGGCAACTATTGCGTTAAGGCGCTAAAAAAAATAAAATAATCAATATGAAGATATACATGTTTTTAAAATAACTCTAGCAAATCTACTAAACGTGTATAACAGATGCATAAAATGAATAGATAACATAACTTACAAAGCGGCGATCAAATTTCCATACAAACTGTACTGGATGATAATCAGGATCATCTTTATCATCATCAGAAGAACCACCACTATCTTCATCCTCCTCATCATCAGAAACATCATCCATAGAAATGTCACTGCTAGAAGAACCATCACCTGAGTCATGATAATCACTATCCTTGCACAGTGAATCACATTCATCATCAAAGGCTGGTTGTTTATCAGGTAACTCAACTACTATAGGAGTAGCATTAGATGTCTGACATGGAGGGTTATCAACACCGCCAGCCGTGTTTTCCATTGCAGCTTTAGGTACCAAAACTTCACATCGATTTACATCAAAGAGGGTCAAATGAAAGTTGTAGTAAAAAAAGGTATCTTATATCAACAACACATTTTTCATCAAAACCTAGAAAACCAACGACCTTCTTCCATCCATCACCAAAGAAATAACAATTGCTAATATGATCCTTTTCAATAAAAACATCAAACCAATTCCACGCATTGATATAAACTTTCATCGCTCCCTTCAGCTTAGAAACACCAATAGTGTTCTTCACAAAATTGGTGGGTTGAAGCTACAATAAAAAAATGTTAGCATTAACCTTTATCGCCCCCTTCAGCTTAGAAACACCAATAGTGTTCTTCACAAAATCGGTGGGTAGAAACTACAATAAAAAAATGTTAGCATTAACATCCTTAAAAATAATCTACTTTATTTAAAAACATGAAGAAATAGATATGACTATAACTTACCAAACGTTCAACTGTATTTTCATTAACAAAATGGCAGAAAGACTCAATATACTTTTTATGCACAAAAGATGAAATAGCGCTGAACATAACAAACTTTTGCAAATGCTGATAAGGTGCAACCTTCATAAAAGGTGTCAGCAAAAAAATATATGGTCCGATTTTCCTAAATACAAGCACTGTTCCTTCGGATAAAGAAAGATCAGCAACAACTTTTTCCCAGCCTTCCATGAAAGCAAAACGACCATTATGTCCGAAAAAATTAACCAACCAAGTCTTATCATTCACACACCTTATGACAACATTGTTATTATCAACAGCAGATGATAACCATGTCTTGCAAAAGATTTCAGGTATAACCTGTAAGATAAACACATACACAATCAATCAATGATAAGCATTTCAAAAATACGTATTAGTAAAACAAATTAAACATGAATTTAAAGCATAAACATTAAAACAATACCAGTTTTAGAACATAAAATTAAGGTATACAAGAATTCCTTGTAAGCACAAACACCCCTCATTGATTTATGATATTTACATAAGGGTAACATAATGTGTAGTTAATTAAAATTAAGGTATAAAATTGTAATATTTATACTATATATAAATATATTAAAATTAAATATGTTTAAAATAATTATATAACCAACACTTTTGTAACTAACTGAATGCTGACGTGGCAGTAGTTACAAGTATATGATGGCTAACATCTGTCCACGTCAGAAACTCTCTTGTGATAATGTATGACAGTTGTTTGGAAACCTCTGTTGGCCAACAACAGAAGTTAGGAACAGCATAAGTGAACAGTCGTTAGCATAAACAGAAGTTATGATTGTTGTGAGAGTTAAGATGATCACAATGGAAGAAGATAAAATATAAATGGAAATATATGCAGTAGAATAACAAACTTTTTTCTCATAAGAATGAGAGGAATGCTTTTATGATCATGCTTTTAACCTAAGCACTTCTAATAATGGATGACAAATTGTTTGGAAACCTCTGTTAGGCAACAACAGAGGTTGGAAACAATAGTAAATCAACAGTCATTAGGATAAACAAAAGTTATGACAACAGACGATAACTTTCAGCAGTGGTAAATGAACAGTCGTTAGGATAAACAGTTATTTCATAAGAATGAAAAGAATGATGAACAGTCGTTAGGATAAACAGTTGTTCGTTAACATCTGTTGACCCATAGCATACCTTTGTGGCTTATTTAAGACATTCTACATCAGCAGATGCTCTCTTTTGCCAGACTTTAGCTACAACAGACCTTTTACAACAGCAAGTATTAACTCTTTGTAATTTGGAGGATCAAATTCTTCCAAAAACTCTTATTGATGATCAAATTTTATACATTATTTTGTCTTTACACTCACCTGTTCACCCTAAAACCAACCTTTAATCCTATTAAACCTTTGTTGACTTACCAAACATCTGTTCACACACAATTCAACATCAACATAATCTAAATCAAACTCAGACACAATTACACATTTACATCAATATCGGTCTGCAATCCTCAGATGATATTCAAAACTATATAATAACACTTATGCTTGCTAAAATAAGTAAAAGTAAAATGCGATAACAAAGATTAATAGGATTAAAATTTATTCATTTATTCAGCAGTGGTAAATCAACAGTCATTAGGATAAACAGTTGTTTCATAAGAATGAGAAGACTAATGTCAACAACATGCTTATACAAAGATTACAATTACAATGTTCACCTAGTGAGCAACATCTAATAGCCTAACAAACTCCCAACATCTGCTATTAGCCTAGCCATTGCTACTATGAAAACCTCTGTTGAGCAGCATATTTTGAATATCATCTGTTGTTCGTTAACATCTGTTGGCCCATAGCAGACCTTTGCGACTTCAGACATTCTTCATCAGTAGATGCTCTCTTTTGCCAGACTTTAGCTACAACAGACCTTTTACAATAGCAAGTATTAACTCTTTGTAATTTGGAGGATCAAATTCTTCAAAAAAACTCTTATGATGATCAAATTTTATACATTATTTTGTCTTTACACTCATCTGTTCACCCTTAAACCAACCTTTAATCCTATTAAACCTCTGTTGACTTACCAAACATCTGTTCACACATAATTCAACATCAACATAATCTAACAAACTCCCAAAATCTGCTATTATCCTAACCACTGTTACTATAAAGACCTCTATTGAGCAACATAATTTGAATATCAACTATTGTTCTTTAACATATGTTGGCCCATAGCAGACCTTTTCTTCTTCAGACTTTCTTCATCAGCAAATGTTCTCTTTTACCTTTTATAGCTACAACAAACCTTTTCCAACAACATATACTGATGTGTTTGTACTTTTGAGGAGCAAATTCTTCAAAAAACTCTTATTGATGATCAAATTTTATACATTATTTTGTCTTTGCACTCATCTGTTCACCTTAAACCAACCTTTAATCCGATTAAACCTCTGTTGACTTACCAAACATCTGTTCACACACAATTCAACATCAACATAATCTAAATCAAACTCAGACACTAAATAAGTAAAAGTAAAAAGCAACAACAAAGATTAATAGGAAAACAATTGCATTTATTTATTCATGTCATTAAAATATCAACAATAACATAACATATTGAACAACGAAACTTTCAAATCTAACAATAACATCAAGAATTAAGAAATTTTAGCTTCAACTCTATCGATTGATGAACCTCTCGATGTATATTCTTGAGCATCGCCATGAACTCCACGTCTCTATCACCGCACTCTGTGTTACCGACAACAGAAAGGTCACGAACGGAAGTTGAAGGCATTCGTATCAGGTTTCTAGAAACCTGCTCTCTCGTGAACAGACCAACATGCAGTCCATCAAAACATCTCTTCAGCTCTTGAAGAGTAGCCCTATCCTCATACACATGTTCCTCAATTTGCCTGATAAAGCGCTGCTTTAAATCATAAGACCCTGCAGAAGTGTATGAGGCCATTTTAACTTATATATTACTCATTAATATGAAATAATGTTATCTTCGTAGCAAAACGTAATGAAAAGCAGGTGAAGTGGCAATGTGTTTATATAGTGAAATATCTAATAGCCAAAGAGATCAGATTTAAACTCATTGTACATTTAATAATCCAACCAAGCAAAACGTGTAATTATAATATAAACATATAAATTTATATTTCAAAATGTGACACCTGTGTCACTTCAACCATCAAAAAAATGCCAAACCAATGAAATATTGTATTTCATACTTGGGATTTGTAAAAAATACGTGTATCGTTTGCACATATCAACTCTTGTTCGATTTCAAGCTTTAAATCGCTTTCTGGAGGGTTATACGCGCTCTGATGCGTAGATATAACCAGTTTATGTAAGCACTAAAAGCGTCATTCAGGGACTAAAAGCATCAAAAAGTGCATAAGTTTGCACTTTCGCGCATAACTGACATTCTGGATACATCCGGACATCCAAAAATTTATATAAGCACTAAAATATTTTATTTTAGTGTTTGGCATAAGAAAAATCCATTCGTCACGCATTTTGGATCGTTTTTCGCGCTTGTGCGCATTCCGTCGTAATTAAGCGAACATCGCGATCGTACGACCAAACGAACCAACATCCGGCATATTTGTGAGCATGTTTCATGTCCACAATGTTTAGGCATCATTTTAGGGCCTTAACGTTGGCTTAACGGGCCTTAAACGTGTCGGAAATGGCTTAAATACGTAACAGGGACCAAAACTGTCATTTATGAAAGTTGGTTCTGATCAGACAAGGCCAGGCGGCCTGCGTAAGTTTAGTGACTCCCTTTACGCGGCCCGCGTCAGGTTCCCAGATCAGATAAGATCAATTAATCAGCAGATTACAGCTGTTAAACTCCCATCCACACACTCACACTTGCCCTTTCAGTTCATGAGGGGCCATTTTTAGTTACCACAACTTTCCAACAAGTGTACGCCTTAGATTCGATCACGGTTTCCAAGAAACGATCCTAACGGTTCGGAAAATACTATAAATACCCATATCCCCCAACTTCAAAACCCACTAGAATCCTGATTTGAGAAGCTCTAAGTTGAAACCTTTGTTTCATACCTGAGCTACTTGAATCAAGATTAGCATTCGGGGACCCTTCGTAAGTATTCCTTCGTTCTTTTATTGCTTTTCGAGTCCGAAAGTCAAACTTTGTTTGACTTTCTGCGTTGACCAGTTTATGGTCAATGCGAAGTTCGTTTGAACTTCGCAACGTGATTGTAATCACGATGGTTATAGTCCCTTGTGACTATGCCTACTGATTACCACGTTGTCTAGGGTCGTAAGGGTAAGCGATCTAATAAATCGCTTATACCTTCGAACCCGACCCATTTGGTCGATCATTAGGATCCGACCAAATACATTAGGTGACCATAGTATATAGGGAATAACCTTCCGAGGTTATACCTTATGGTCGCTTCATTTAAGTAGTTGTATGATAGGTAGTTTATATGCCTTAGGTAAATTACCAAAATGCCCTTTTTACGCCAAAATTCATTTTAAACATGTGTGACATAACTTTTGACATCTAAACTGATTTGGAAACAATATTAGGCATGTTAAGGCATATTCTACTTGTCATAGGACTAGTTAGGCGGTCCGAACGCGTTTTACGTGAACGACGCGTTAAAGTAGCATAAGCTACCTAAACGAGTCGTAATGGGTCGTAAGAACTTAGGTTAGGTTTCATTTAGTATGTAGGCTTTGTTAAACCATATTACATGAGTCTCCATACTCGTTTGGTTTACGAACCCTCATTCTATCCACTCCTCCATTTTAGGTCCGGTTTATTAACATAGTTACCTATATTAGGTGCCGTTTGATATCCGCGATCTCTAGCATTGTTTGGTTGTTACTCAAGGACTACTAAGCAATCTCAGGTGAGTACATAGACCCCTCTTTTACTGTTTTCCAAACGTTTTGGGGTGGAACACATGTGCCTACTTGTTACTTTCAGGCTTTCACATCATATACTTGCTATGTTCATTAGTACATTTATAGTACATGATTTCATTACATTTCATGCTATGTATGCCCATTGTGTGCGTACTTAGTACATTGCCTTACATTACATGCTATGTATGCCCATTGTGTGCTTACTTAGTACATTACCTTACATTACATGCTATGTATGCCCATTGTGTGCGTACTTAGTACATTGTTTTACATTACATTTTATGCTATGTATGCCCATTGTGTGCGCACTTAGTACATTGTTATACAATACACTTTATGCTATGTATGTCCTTTGTTGCATACTTAGTACATTGGTTATTCATCACATGCTTACATTTTTGGATACACATTACATGATTTACATCAGACATGAACATTTTACTTTGGTAGTTTGGTTGAGTAAGTGATTAAGTAACGAGGCGTGTGTAATATGATACAAGCATGGTGGATACGCCGCTGGTACTTCCTATATATAAGTGTTTGTATGGTATTACATATCGTAGCGTTATTTGAATCATTTCAATTTGAGACATATAACATTTTATACAAATAACATACTTTTCACAAGACATTGTTTTACAAACAACTTATCTTATACAAACTCATTTTACGTGGTTATTCATTTAACCATGCATTATTCTCTTATTTATACATATCATCTGATCTTATCGTTTTTCAAATGATTTACAAGACAAAGCAAATAACAAGGTTCATGACTAAACATTTTCTCAAACATAAGTCATGAATCCTATTTTCTCAAAACCTATGTATCTCACAGGCATTTTTATGCTGACGTACCTATTTTCACATGTGTTTTCAGGAGATGATGCATAGGACTTATCAAGACATACTTAGGCGGACTTGTGCCTTAGTGACTTAAAACGAAACAAGAACTAGTTAATTTTTGTTATGTACTCTTTGTTTCTTGTTTAAAACAATGTAAACTCTCATGTTTGATTAATAAAACGAAACTTTAATTGCCATGGATTTGAAACGATTAATTCTGTTACAACACTCCCCGACGTTTCCGCCACGTTTCGTTGTCTCACGTGGTCGGGGTGTGACAGAAAAGATGGTATCAGAGCCAATGGTTATAGGGAATTAGGTTATTAGTAATACTTTGACCTAGTCTATAACCTTCCTAGGACCCTAACGCGAGTTTACTTGCGTTTAGTCATAAAACAATACTGTCACCTATCCTTGGGCGACGACCACAACAAGAACATAAATTTCGAAACCGCTTTGAAAATTAATCATCTATTCTTGGATGATTGATTGCTAGGTTTTGAACCCTCTATTGTAAGGTTTTGAACCCTCTGTTACAAGGTTTTGAACCCCTTTGAGTTTTCAAAACTCTCGTCAAAGTTTTGGGTCCTAAATAATGTGAACACGTGCAAACTGGAAGAGTGGATGCCTGTACCCTGGGTTTTCTGTCTAAGGCTAGAGTGTTCGTACAAATCCACATAATCGGACCAGTCACTCTTACCTGGGAACTCTTGGGGTGAGTGTCCACTTATAGGCGAGCATGTCTTCGCGATACATTATGAGGATCTATTTGCTTTGATTCAGCCTTTGTGTGTCATTTGTTTGCTTCGTGGTTCAAACAAATGACCATCACCCCTAATTTTGGTCGGTAATTGTAACATCCTATTCTTACCCAATACCATTTCATTTGTTTTCTCTCTTGTTTACCCTTTTAGAATGCCTCCATGACGCGAAAATCCGGTATCTATTGAAGATCTGGCAGCTGTCATTACACAGCAAATAACTGCTGCAATCCCGAACATCGTTGCCCAATGTCACCAAGCTCTCAACAACAATAATGCCCTCTGCAACTTCAAGACGTTCAACTCGGCTAAGCCATCAAAGTTTTCTGGGTCTCAAGGAGCGACTGCACTTCTGCAATGGTTCGAGAGTCTAGAGAGCACCTTCAGGCATGTTCAATGTCCAAACGAGCGAAAGGTAGATTTCGCATCTAGTGTCTTTGAGAAACGAGCTTTGACGTGGTGGAACGGTGTGGTGAGAGATAGGGGTGCCGAAGTGGCACTGGCCCAAACTTGGGAAGAACTTCGAGCACTGATGATGAAGGAATTCTGTCCTCGTCACGAGATCAGGGCATTGGAAAGGGAATTCGACGATCTTAAGTAAGACAGCGGTGAACATTGAGCATACACTGATCGATATGAAGAGCTGAGCCTGTTGTGCCCTACCATGCTTACGCCTTTGGATAAGGCGATTGAGAAATACATTGATGGTCTCCCTGACTCAGTTAAGGACATTGTTACTGGTAGTAACCCCACTACGGTTAGGTAGGCCATTGAGCTATCTGCAACCTTGACTGAATCTCAGATCAGAAAGCATAAACTTTTTCGAAAGGGTGACAAGAAGCCAATCGACGAATCAAAGACCATGGATGAACAGACTGGATCCCCTGAGAAGTCTAAGAAGCGTAAGGCTTCGCAGAATTGTGCGATTGCTGCTCAACCCAACCAAAACACCCGCAACCAACCAACTCAACCTCCTGCAAGGAAACCTTATGCCGGTACTACACCAATATGCGACAAATGTAATGCACACCACTTATCTCACCTATAGTGTCGTTTATGTGCATCATGTGGGCGACTCGGTCACCTGGCAAATGCTTGTCGATTTACCCCAAACCAAGGTGGTCCAAACCAACCTCAAGTAAATCCTGCTCAAGCTCGTCTTCCACTAGGTCCTTGCTTCAACTGTTGCGAGATGGGCCATTTCCGAAGAAATTGCCCAAAGCTTGCTAATGTGAATCCAGCGCAGGGATGAGCATCGGACCGACTAGAAGACAATGTGTTTAGAAATAATCAAGCCTTATGTATTATTTTCTTTTGTAGTCAAGGTCCATGAAACAGTTGTTGTTGTTTATAAATAAATCTTTTTATTTTACATTGCAATGTACAAATGTGATGGCATGTATAAACAACGCATCCTCTACAATACCGACAATCAAGGAACCGTATTCCTTGAAGAACAGACTACCCCGTAATTTCTTCCATTTTATTATCTCTTGCGTTTTCCACGGAAATCTAAAGTACCCGTTTCTTCCAAGGAAAACGAAGTACAAGGCGCAAGTTACAACTCTGTACGAATACCCAAAGTACTACTATAAATTCTTAATAGGGTACCTAAGGGTATTTTCGTATATTCAAAAATTATTGTACCTTAATTCGAATATTGCGTTTTCTTGAAAACGAAATCGAATTTTTGGAAGATGTTTTTATCTTCATAGTTAGATTCTTGCTAATGTTTAAAGTACCAAATGAAATCCATGAAATGGATTCCTAGTATGCTTTAAATGCATGTACGTAATTAACAAAACAAAATTTACAAATTAAAGATCTAGATAAACAATTTTGTGGTTATGTGACTATGTGTTTATGCATCTTGTCTTTCCTTTTATGCATTTTGTGTTTTTGTACACTCTGGAAATTCTCTATCCAAATCCTCGTAGAATCTTTCATACCTTCATATGAGGGATTCGTAGTAGGATATTAAAAAAGGTACTATCTTAAATCCTTAATGGACTTCTACGTTGTAGTTAAGTCCCTTGGATTATAAAGTACTATTCCAAAGTTTAAGGACAACATGTGTTGATATAGTTGAAGAGATTGGCCCGACAATCTAGTTAAAGACATCCTACGTCGATGTAGTTAAATATTCCCCGTGGGTAGTTTAGTTAAATAGAACATTCGTTGATCTAAGTTAAAGAGATTGGTTCGACAATCTAGTTGAATATATCATACGTTGATATAGTTAAAAAGGCCCTCTGGTGGTCTAGTTAAAGAGATCCTTCGTCGATCTAAGTTAAAGAGATTGGTTCGACAATCTAGTTGAATATATCATGCGTTGATATAGTTAAAAAAAAAGGCCCTCTGGTGGTCTAGTTAAAGAGATCCTACGTCGATCTAAGTTAAATAGATTGGTTCGACAATCTAGTTAAAGACATCCTGCGTTGATGTAGTTAAATATTTCTCTTGGGTAGTTTAGCTGAAGAGATTGTTCGTTGATCTAATCCTTTGGTGACCTAGTTAAAGAGACTCTATTGCAGTCAAGTTAAATCACCACAGGATTATTCGTTTGATTTTTTTCCCATACGCATTATGAAATGAACTGTGCGGACTGTGCAAGCAAGTACGTAATTATGGAGGCCTACATAATTATGGAATTCAGTGCACAGAAACCACATGAAGTTTTGTCATGTGTAAAGACCAATAGTGGCAAGAGTAATGATATGGGATAAGTCTTGGACTTTGACCGATGTCATTTTATCTTACACTTCCCAATCGTGAATTTAAGTTTCCTATGATAAGTCTTCATGGGAAACGTTCTCCTATCCATAGTTTGAAACTCCATGTTTTGCTGCTACAAGGACTTCACTTTGAGGGATTGACAATTTCGCTAAGAACCCTATCATGGCCCAGAGTTCTACTTAGGGTTCAAGGGGTTCATTCAAAGCGAAAACATCACCGTCGTCCTCACAAGTTTCTCCTAAAATTAAATTTCGGGACTAAATTTCCTAAAGTAGGGGAGACTGTGACACCTGTGTCACTTCAACCATCAAACAAATGCCAAACCAATGAAATATTGTATTTCATACTTGGGATTTGTAAAAAATATGTGTATCGTTTGCACATATCAACTCTTGTTCGATTTCAAGCTTTAAATCGCTTTCTGGAGGGTTATACGCGCTCTGATGCGTAGATATAACCAGTTTAATGTAACGAACACTCCGGAATAGTGAAATAGGCTTAACATACCTTAAATAACCTTTACATAACTTATAAATAAGTTTTGAAGGCTTTGGTATGGCAAAATCGAGTTAAATCGCTTACAGGGACTAAAGTTGACAAACTGCGAAAGTATGCCAATTTGAACTGTAACAGACATTCTGGAACATTACCATAAGTTAAACATACCATAAATATCCTTTACATAGCTTAGAAATAAGCTTTGAGGTGCTCGGTGTGCTAAAATAAACTTTTGGGTCATTCAGGGACTAAAAGCGTCAAAAAGTGCATAAGTTTGCACTTTCGTGCATAACTGACATTCTGGATACATCCGGAAATCCAAAAATTTATGTAAGCACTAAAATATTTTATTTTAGTGTTTGGCATAAGAAAAATCCATTCGTCACGCATTTTGGATCGTTTTTCGTGCTTGTGCGCATTCCGTCGTAATTAAGCGAACATCGCGATCGTACGACCAAACGAACCAACATCCGGCATATTTGTGAGCATGTTTCATGTCCACAATGTTTAGGCATCATTTTAGGGCCTTAACATTGGCTTAACGGGCCTTAAACGTGTCAGAAATCGCTTAAATACGTAACAGGGACCAAAATTGTCATTTATGAAAGTTGGTTCTGATCAGACAAGGCCAGGCGGCCCGCGTAAGTTTAGTGACTCCCTTTACGCGGCCCGCGTCAGGTTCCCAGATTAGATAAGATCAATTAATCAGCAGATTACAGCTGTTAAACTCCCATCCACACACTCACACTTGCCCTTTCAGTTCATGAGGGGCCATTTTTAGTTACCACAACTTTCCAACAAGTGTACGCCTTAGATTCGATCACGGTTTCCAAGAAACGATCCTAACGGTTCGGGAAATCCTATAAATACCCATATCCCCCAACTTCAAAACCCACTAGAATCCTGATTTGAGAAGCTCTAAGTTGAAACCTTTGTTTCATACCTGAGCTACTTGAATCAAGATTAGCATTCGGGGACCCTTCGTAAGTATTCCTTCGTTCTTTTATTGCTTTTCGAGTCCGAAAGTCAAACTTTGTTTGACTTTCTGCGTTGACCAGTTTATGGTCAATGCGAAGTTCGTTTGAACTTCGCAACGTGATTGTAATCACGATGGTTATAGTCCCTTGTGACTATGCCTACTGATTACCACGTTGTCTAGGGTCGTAAGGGTAAGCGATCTAATAAATCGCTTATACCTTCGAACCCGACCCATTTGGTCGATCATTAGGATCCGACCAAATACATTAGGTGACCATAGTATATAGGGAATAACCTTCCGAGGTTATACCTTATGGTCGCTTCATTTAAGTAGTTGTATGATAGGTAGTTTATATGCCTTAGGTAAATTACCAAAATGCTCTTTTTACGCCAAAATTCATTTTTAACATGTGAGACATAACTTTTGACATCTAAACTGATTTGGCAAAAATATTAGGCATGTTAAGGCATATTCTACTTGTCATAGGACTAGTTAGGCGGTCCGAACGCGTTTTACGCGAACGACGCGTTTTACGCGAACGACGCGTTAAAGTAGCATAAGCTACCTAAACGGGTCGTAATGGGTCGTAAGCACTTAGGTTAGGTTTCATTTAGTATGTAGCCTTTGTTAAACCATATTACACGAGTCTCCATACTCATTTGGTTTACGAACCCTCATTCTATCCACTCCTCCATTTTAGGTCCGGTTTATTAACATAGTTACCTATATTAGGTGCCGTTTGATATTCGCGATCTCTTGCATTGTTTGGTTGTTACTCAAGGACTACTAAGCAATCTCAGGTGAGTACATAGACCCCTCTTTTACTGTTTTCCAAACGTTTTGGGGGTGGAACACATGTGCCTACTTGTTACTTTCATGCTTTCACATCATATACCTGCTATGTTCATTAGTACATTTATAGTACATGATTTCATTACATTTCATGCTATGTATGCCCATTGTGTGCGTACTTAGTACATTTCCTTACATTACATGCTATGTATGCCCATTGTGTGCGTACTTAGTATATTGCCTTACATTACATGCTATGTATGCCCATTGTGTGCGTACTTAGTACATTGCCTTACATTACATGCTATGTATGCCCATTGTGTGCGTACTTAGTACATTGTTATACAATACATTTTATGCTATGTATGTCCTTTGTTGCATACTTAGTACATTTGTTATTCTTCACATGCTTACATTTTTGGATACACATTACATGATTTACATCAGACATGAACATTTTACTTTGGTAGTTTGGTTTGAGTAAGTGATTAAGTAACGAGGCGTGTGTAATATGATACAAGCATGGTGGATACGCCGCTGGTACTTCCTATATATAAGTGTTTGTATGGTATTACATATCGTAGCGTTATTTGAATCATTTCAATTTGAGACATATAACATTTTATACAAATAACATACTTTTCACAAGACATTGTTTTACAAACAACTTATCTTATACAAACTCATTTTACGTGGTTATTCATTTAACCATGCATTATTCTCTTATTTATACATATCATCTGATCTTATCGTTTTTCAAATGATTTACAAGACAAAGCAAATAACAAGGTTCATGACTAAACATTTTCTCAAACATAAGTCATGAATCCTATTTTCTCAAAACCTATGTATCTCACAGGCATTTTTATGCTGACGTACCCATTTTCACATGTGTTTTCAGGAGATGATGCATAGGACTTATCAAGACATACTTAGGCGGACTTGTGCCTTAGTGACTTAAAACGAAACAAGAACTAGTTAATTTTTGTTATGTACTCTTTGTTTCTTGTTTAAAACAATGTAAACTCTCATGTTTGATTAATAAAACGAAACTTTAATTGCCATGGATTTGAAACGATTAATTCTGTTACAACACTCCCCGACGTTTCCGCCACGTTTCGTTGTCTCACGTGGTCGGGGTGTGACACAAAACACTAGCCTTTTAATGCAAAAACATTTTCAAACCCCAGCCGATATGGGAAAACTATAAAATTAAATATCAAGAAACACAAGGGACACATTTTAAAGCTTCAAAGAAAAAAAAAACAGGCTATCATAATTACAATTAACCTCTTCATTTACCACATAGACGTGTTTTAAACACTATAAAACACCGATGATTAGTTTGATTCAAAACATCAACAAATTGTTATACAAATCACTGTCTGTTAAAAACAAATCAAAATCAGTAAATCCAACAAAAATATAGATGGCAAACAGATGCTTCTACCACTGGTCAGACACCAGCGCTGTTAAAACACAATTCTCGATCTGGTCACTCAAAGAAAAAAGATCAAAAGAGGAACTAAACAGAAAAGTCGGCATAATCAGTGATAATAATTACAACAAAACCTAGAACAGCATAGCATTACTTGATGAAATCCTCCATCTCCTCCATCAGATTTCTAGAAGAATACAGAAGAGTTTCTATCACAATTACTAAACCAGGATCAGAAAATCTGCGACATGCTAACCCATCTGAAAAACAAAAGAGAGAATGAAATCACATGGAGAAAGGCGAGAGTATACGAAATTCTTGCAAGTTTTAACTGTAGTGTGTAATATCTCTCATGCATTTATATCTTTCTATGTATATGCATTTAATTTAATACTATCAATATGGATGTTAACATACTCTAAAGTGTGACTGTTAATAAAAACTATCAACATTATCAACACTTGTTTCTTCACACATCAAATTAAATTAGTATAACTACAGTTAATAAAAATAAGCCACAAACCTAAAATGCAATTCTCCCATCAAAGAAGGTAACACATATAACTTTTCACGATGTTGCAACAATCTATCTATACTTTCTATAAAAAGAGAACACCAAGTGATATAAGAAAAGTTGGGGTTGATGTGTGAAACAAAGCTTCACTGAAACAACGATGTTGGAACAATGATATTGGAAGGATAATGTGTAAACATAATCAACAAATATTCGAACAAAGAACTGTAATCGGTGATTAACCGGCTGAATCATGAGAGCTATGGATTTGAGAGAGAGTGAGATATGATCGCAAATATGAGTGAGAGAGATGAATTGAAATTTGAATGTGGAGCCAGATTCATATGTGTTATTTATAGGGAGCCAGATTCATATATAGTTTGAATTTTGAATTGGAGCCAGGATTTTGAATTTTGAATATGGGTAGAAGTTATGGGCAGAGGTTTGAAGTGTGGATAAACAGTTGCCCTTTTGTATGTGGGCAGAGGTTTGATTTTCAATGTTGGCCAGACCTTTGAAAGTATAGATGTGGGCCAGACCTTTGAAAATTATAGTGATTTTATATATATTAAAGTTTATGATGCAGTAATGACATAAGAAAAGCCTTGTTGGACAGCCTCTATGGCTGCCACCTCAGCTTTTCTTGTGTCACTTGGTTTTCTCCTTTTATAGAAAGTATATATTGACTTATGTCAACTTGTCATAAATGGGAATTTATCATTTTAATATGATATTCAATTGGGTGATACTAAATACACCCCCTAATTACTAAATACACCTTCTCCTCTCACATACTTACAGGTGGGTCCCGTGTGGAACCGGTGTTTTTTCTCTGACAATGGGGGTATAATTAGTAAAGTGGGGGGGGGGGGGGTTGCATTTAGAACATACCATTCAATTACTCTTTAGGAGTATCACCAATAGATATGCATTAGTTGTTTGCCCAACTAATAGGATATTTTCTCTCAGTTTCCATACTTAGGGGTTGCCTATTTAGCTTTTAATGAGTCTTTTAATGGTTTAGGCCTCTTACTGGTTTAACACTTAATGATTTAAACTGTTTGTTTCACGAGCATATGCCTGAATGGTTCAGACATTTGCCTCTGAATAGTCAAGCATTATACTGAGTCTGAATGGTTAAGACCTCTAATCTGAATTGGTTATACATTTGCTTCCGAACGATTAAGCATTATACTGGCTCTTAATGGTTCAGACCTCTTACTGGATCAGCACTTAACCATTCAGATGTTGCCAAGCGGCCCCCTACATCACTTAAAACATAATTTCTCTCTCTTTCATCCTGCTCACATACCTCTAGGGATGGCAAAAATACCCGAAACCTGAATCATTTGACCGCCCCTGAGGTGTTTTTTTTTTGTCCTTAACGCCCCATAACGCCCCTTTGACCGCCCCTGGGGCGTTTTTTTAAATCTTGCTTGAGCGTGGCCATGAAAACGCTAGAATCATGAATTTTTGACCAACAAGGCCGTTGGGCAACAACTGAAATAACGGTTACATTTAATATATATTTTAAATCCAATAACTATATATAGATACACATTCACAACTATAATACTACAAAAAATAAACATGACTCTACACCATCTTCTACAAAAATGGATTCCCTCACGTTTTCGTCATCCGTTGCCAATTATTATTACAAAGAGTTTTTAGCCGACGCGGGTGAGTTGACCGACGAGGAGGTCGAGCAAGAGGCGGTTACAAGTGCGTGTCAACTAGCGGCACGGTATATGAAACACGTTAGTTGCCCTCCACGCCTAATTTTCCGAAGATAATATACGGAACAAGACCAACTATCGGCAAACGCTCGTTTGATGAAAGATTACTTTGACGAAGCGCCGACTTATCCAAACCCAGATGTTTTTAGGCGTCGTTTCCGGATGATAAACGTTTATTTCTACGCATTGCCAGAGACTTGGAAAACAAGTTTGATTAATTTAAGCAAAAACCGGATGTGAGAGGGACGCTTGGATTTACCGCTATTCAGAAGTGTACTTCAGCGCAACGCGTGCTTGCGAACGGAAACACGACAGACATCAACGACGTGTATTTAAAGATGGCTGAGAAAACAACGCGTGATACCTTGGAGTATTTTTGTCACGGTAACAATCTTTTAAAAATTACATTCATTCATATTTTTTAGTTAGTTTAATAGTATATATATTTGTTTTTTTTAAAGGAATAATAAAGTTGTACGACGCGCGTTATCTGAGAAAGCCCACTTGGTACGATCTACAACAAATTTACGAGGTGCATTCTAAAAAACATGGTTTACTAGGCATGATCGGGAGTTTAGATTGTCGTCATTGGCAATGATATAATTGTCCAACTGCATGGCGAGGTCAACACACTAGGCGATCACAAAGGACCAATGGTTATTCTCCAAGCGGTTGCCTCACACGACCTTTGGGGTTGGTCGGCTTTCTTTGGTGTGGCTGGGTCATGCAATGACATAAACATTTTCGAACAATCACCATTGATAGAGGATTTCATTTCTGGTAGAGCACAAAAGGCAACCTTTTATGCTAACGGAAACTACTACCCATACGGATACTATCTCAGTGATGGAATATATCCGAAGTATTCGATTATTGTAAAGACATTTAGGAACTCGTTCAATGAAAAAAACACATTTTAAGAAAGTTCAAGAGTTTGCTCGAAAGGACATTGAGAGATGTTTTGGGGTTCTTCAATAGCGTTGGCATTATCTGAGAAATCTTTGTCGTGCATGGACCAAAGAAAAAAATGAGAGATGTTATGTATGCTTGTATAATCATGCATAATATGATATTAGAAGATGAATGAAAAGTGATATGTCAAAATTATATACCGGAAGTTGTTCTCGTAAATTCGCAAGCAACAATGAACGAAAGAGTGAACAATGCGAATGAAAGCGTTCCGAATCAGCACATTCCAGGTTAGGGATGGATTTGTCTAACATGCATGGTCGGTTCGGTATATTCCAAACGGGGGTGAAGAAGAAGATGAAGATGACGGGGAAGGCGAAGATGACAAAGAAGGCGAAGATGAAGACGATTACTTCGAAATCGACGATGAAAATTAAGTCGAATAGTATTATTTGTTTGTGTTTTAGTATTTATGTAATTTTTATTTATTTAACGAAATATTACTTGTTTTAATTTAAAAAAAAAACTTAAATAAATAATTGGGTAATCGTTTGTAACACCCTAGTTATTTAATATGTAAATACCAACAATTAGATGTGTAGTTAAGACTACACACGCTATAAAAATTCGGGTTTATTAAAACTTTTACAAATCATAGGTTATTCTACAAAACGTGATCGAATTCGTTGATTAAAATCTACAACGTTGCAATGTGCGGAAGCGTGTATCTTTATCGTGTTCGGTTCTTCGCTGAGCTTGATCGTCTTCCGGCATCCCAGAAAGTACCTACATTTCATAAACATGAAATGCTTTAGTCATACGGTATTTAAAACGCATCTAAACGAGTTCGGAAAACAAAACTGATCAAAAATACATTTTTGTACAAGGTCCACCGTAAATTACGGTGGACACCGTAATTTACGGTGGTCCTTGTTTTGATTTGTTTCCACCGTAAATCAGGAGTGTTTCACCGTAAACCATTTCAGGTCCACCGTAAATTACGGTGGCACCGTAATTTACGGTGGCACCTGCATCCCACCTTTCCATTTTGCCGTAATTTGACACGAAATCTTTCGTATCTTTCAAACCGCTTAACCGTTTGACCTACCGTTTCTTCCTACATGTTTGTAATTTGATTCTCCATCATATGGAGTTAAAATCCGACATCCGGCTTGATAAAATTCAAGACTTCTAAGTCTTCGGCTTATTACCCTTTATACCAAACTTTGACCCGCTTATGCATTTTATCAAACAAACGTATTTATTTGATTCCTATATTTCATACACTTCATCAAATAATTGTGATATACCATATTAGGTTCTAATCATAGGTTTATTACACAAATTAAACCCGTTTTCACTAGTATGCTTATTTTGACCCGTTAAGGATATTTTAAGCACTTTTAAGCTCAATTTCGCTTTCATTCTAAACTAGCGTTGTAACCTATATCTCTTATCTAGTACTCTTCCATCACAACCTAAATATGTGTTGGATTTAAAGTAGATATCTATGTGTTCCGAATTTATACTTCTTGAACTATCATTTTACGGCAGAGACTCATATGGAGTCTTTTGGCCCAAGAATTACATCTTTCACTACCCGTACTCGTTCTAAACTTTTGTTTAATCATAAGACTCCTTCCCAAACAACCTTTAAGAGTTGTTTGTTCAATTTAGCCTACAAGGGCGTTTTGGTCGATTTTGGTCCTTCTTTTACAATGAAGGGCTATCACCAATTATTCGACCAAATTAGCACTTTTACATACATCATAAATATGCGTACCTGGCTCGGATCAACAAATAGACCCGATTGTAATACCTTGCTTTATATTCGCTAATTAAGAACGATGCGAATACCCATTGGATATCTATTCCTGTAAGCATATAACTCGACAAAAGAATCATTAGTCTATATAGTCAAAAGGTGTTGTCTACACCTTTTGACCCGTTTGGCCGAATTGACCATTTATCTTTGCGAGATGATATTTATTATCATCTCCTCTACACTACACGACTCGTTCCGTTTAACACCGTACGGTCATTTTAACTTATAAACCGTTTATTACCTTCGACTTAATATAACCGAATTATCGATTTACTTCTTTTTAAACCATCAACATGGCTTCTAATTATGCTCGACTATCTTGTTCCGTACGTCTACACGCCGGAACATCATACCTCGATTTTGTATTTAACTTATTCATAACTAATACGATAAGAAAATATTCTTAAGTATAAGACTAGTGTAAGCTATACTTACCTTGCATCCGAATTATGCTTTTCCGTCATTCTTGCTTCGTTTGACCCGCTTCCTTCCCCAAGCCTTCACCTAGCTTGCCAAGCGTCAAACTATCATTGTAATTGTAAGATGGTTAGGTTAGTCATATTCATTTACGACTATTCCATCCTACTCTTCTTATATCGAATTTACCATCCGATCATACACTTGGTCGATTTGACCTTTTAAAGTCAATCGACTTATCAACTCATTCATTGCACATTTTCTCTCTAATTTCAACACCTTAGTTTTCATTTAGGCATTTTAACAAACACCTAATATGCATACATTGTTTTTACACATTTTACAACTAGGTAACATGATTTTAAGCATCTATATCACGATCTTAACATCAATTCTTCTATATCATATAACAACCCATTTCATGGTAAATATGATTTATGTATCCAAACACCTAAATGGTTCAAGTACTTTGTCTTACTAACTAATATGATGATTCTAATCACAAGTTTGACACTAACATCATCATATCATAAAAACCCATCTCAAGTCATGTATGTTAAACACTCAAACTTGCAAATTGTTCAAGTATCTTGTTTCTACTAGCAACTATGATGATTTTAAACATGTGTAAATCATCATCTTCACTACATAATCAAAACCCACTTAGTACAAAATAGGTTAATTATCAAATCCCTAGTTTTGACAACAATTCATCAAGTTTTCTACTAGGGTTTGTTTCTAGACTAAGATATAATCACAACAACACTCATGGATTCAACATTCATTCCAGAATTTCGATTTTGATTATTCATCATAATCTCAAAGTATCACCAAATCGTAAAATTCGACATACCTTGTAATCCCCATGACTAGGTGATCATGAATTCGTGTTCATGCATCTGATTTGAGCTAGGTCTGCCCTTCAATTTGGTGATTCTTGGCACTTTAGGGTTTTGAGCAAGAGAGCCTTCCTGGCTCTGGTTAAAATCGCAGACATACACACACGTATGTGTGTGTTTTATTTATTTATCTTGTTTTGATAAAAGCTTATCTCATTTGCCCAGGTTTAGTCCCTCCATTTACCCAAGTTATTTAAAGGATATCTTAACCATATTTGTTCTATAAATGTCAAGACATTATCTAACTAGGTTAATACTCCTAGTTACTTGGTGGGTTCCGGGAGTTATAATCAGTAGTATTTTAAGTCCCGTTAACTCGGGCTCTTATAAACTCAATTCCTTAAAATTTTGTTTCGCTTGTATTTAATATTAGGATTTCTTATTAAATCCCAAATATTTACCGGGTTATTTTTTTACTACTAGCGGCACTTTACCCGTCTTTTAGTATTAACGTGGGTTAATTACCAAACCCGTTTTCGGGGTGTTACAAGTCTACCCCCCTTAAAGAGGTTTCGTCCTCGAAACCTTACTTATCTAGTTCATTGAGTTTCTAAACCCAATGCGTTTGACTTGAGTAATCTCTTAGCATTACTCATACTTTAACCAATTGTTAGCTTTACCAGAAAAATTATGGTAATGTCTTTTTGGTTACAGAACCTCTACGTATCTCATATGACATAATGTAACTTCGAAATAACGTAGTCTCGTTATTTCCACTAGTTTAGTTAACTTAGCGATATCCATCGCTTTCATATACCATCGAATTCCTTATGAATCCGTTACTTTGACCCGTTTAAAGATCTTTAGTGAAATCTTTCACTTTTAGCAACAAATTCTTTTGTTTTCAAATTTATCTATTCGGTTCAGCTATACCGAATCTACCGCTTACAAGCAAACCAAATTTCTTGATTTGAATTGGTGACCTTAACCGGTCTCATTAACCAGTCTTATTAGTTCAGTTACTTTTATCACTCGCTTGGTTATAATGTGATTTTACTTCACATTACGTTTCCTAACCGTGATCGTGTTACATCATGTTTAATTTGTATCAACCTTTCATTTTTGAGAATATCACTTTTCGAATATATCATCTTGCGCCTATCAGTGTCAAGACTTGTATCTTTCATGCTTACTATTTAAATTCCTATCGGAATTTATGTTTGTAAAAACATTATTTCTTACTAAAACCGAAGTTTTAGTTTTTTTTTTTTTTTTTTTTTGATCTTTTCTTTAACTTGTGTCAATCATCCTTACCGGGATATTGACAGTCCGTAATTTAATCCTTTACAGTCTTGGTTTTATGCGGGGATTCTTAACTGATTTTCCTCGCTTTATCCCATCTAACCCGTAGATTTTATCACTTAGCCTTATGGGCTATTTTTTATTAGACATTCACCTCTTTAGGGCGAAGTCCTTATAACTTCTTTCTAATCATGACCTGGGAGTCGTTTTAGTCCGTAGATCTCTCATTTGTTCATAACCCTAAAGGTTATGTTGATCCCGTAGATCACTCTTTTTACTCGTGTCTTATTAAAATATATATTTGGTGTCAAAGCACTCTTTTTACGTTTGAAATTCATTTGTCTCAAGCTTACCGTTATCCGGCTTGCGCTTACTTATGCCTTCAAGCATTATACTTTATTCAACCCGTTCAATCTCAAAATAGTTGAATATAATTATCAATATTTCTGTTTACGAAATTTTATGTTCTTTTAGTCATAACTCATAATCCGAGTCTTTTGACTTTAAATTCGTGTTCTCGTTTCTCGGTTTACGCGTGTGTTTAATTCTTACCCATCAACCGGGTGTTTTACCGAAGTCGTTATTATTGCAATCCTCCCGGTATGCATTAAGACCTCGCTTCATTTTTATATTCTGACTTTGTCTTTAAGTTTGTCGTTTTACAAAAACGACCCGTTAAAGGACATATTTGCATTTTCCAGGTTCGAGTGTAGTACACTCCCTCCCAATGCTTGTCTAAATCATTTTACATGCTTGCGTTTTCTGGGTTCGAGTGTAAGTACACTCCCTCCCAATACTTGTCTAAATCATTTTACTTGCTTGCGTTTTATGGGTTCGAGTGTAAGTACACTCCCTCCCAATACTTGTCTAAATCATTTTACTTGCTTGCGTTTTATGGGTTCGAGTGTAAGTACACTCCCTCCCAATACTTGTCTAAATCATTTTACTTGCTTGCGTTTTATGGGTTCGAGTGTAAATACACTCCTTCCCTATACTTGTCTAAATCATTTTACATGCTTCTTTGTCCCTTCGCTCGGGCTCATTATCCTGATGTAATACGCTTCAGTCACTCGGTTGTGCGTTTACATTATTATCAAATATTTTGCTTATCTGATTCATTTGGGTACTTTTTAATTAGTCCCATTTACTCCGCCCTTACTACATCGGATGTAAATGTGTCCGCTATAAGAAACTCGTGGTATCATATGCCACTACTTACTTGGCCAGAGTAAGCGATTTAACACATGACGTACACGACCTTTTTATAGTTTTCACATCACGCCCTATGTAAGTAACGCCTCTATTCAGTTTTCTTGGAAAACATATCCTGGATATGTATTCCTGTTCAGGCTTTCCAAGTTTCTAATTTACCCATGCAACGATCATTCTCTACGTGTTTGTTGCATATTGCTAATTGTGCGATTATTTAAAATGTGCACCTTGTAATGTTTGCCCCTACGGGCGTTCCTTGCTATTAACCTTGTTCGCGACCGTTACGCGATTTTGGTCCTTGATGAGTATGCTCTTCCTGTCATACCTCGTACCGTTCCATCATCATATCCATAATTCGTTCAACTCCCGTCATCCTCAGACGCGAGTGTCCTTCAATTAAAACATTCACAAGAGTTAGTAATGTCAACTTCAATAATCGCCCGTATTATAATACAAGGCTTTTTCTACTATACGCGTCAACGCGCCTATTTTCGTCAACCATATCAATCATTTAAATTGGGGTAACATATACCACACGATAGCTCTATGTGTTGTTTACAACACTTTAGCATACTAACTATTCACGTACTTGTACTTACCGGATTTGCGATCAAGCCTCGAACCGAACACTATTCTCTGTCAAGAGCATAAGGTTTAAGTCCAAGCATGGTTCCTCCCCACCATACTCGAATCTCTTAAACCAAGGCTCTGATACCAACTTGTAACACCCTAGTTATTTATTATGTAAATACCAACAATTAGATGTGTAGTTAAGACTACACACGCTATAAAAATTCGGGTTTATTAAAACTTTTACAAATCATAGGTTATTCTACAAAACGTGATCGAATTCGTTGATTAAAATCTACAACGTTGCAATGTGCGGAAGCGTGTATCTTTATCGTGTTCGGTTCTTCGCTGAGCTTGATCGTCTTCCGGCATCCCAGAAAGTACCTACATTTCATAAACATGAAATGCTTTAGTCATACGGTATTTAAAACGCATCTAAACGAGTTCGGAAAACAAAACTGATCAAAAATACATTTTTGTACAAGGTCCACCGTAAATTACGGTGGACACCGTAATTTACGGTGGTCCTTGTTTTGATTTGTTTCCACCGTAAATCAGGAGTGTTTCACCGTAAACCATTTCAGGTCCACCGTAAATTACGGTGGCACCGTAATTTACGGTGGCACCTGCATCCCACCTTTCCATTTTGCCGTAATTTGACACGAAATCTTTCGTATCTTTCAAACCGCTTAACCGTTTGACCTACCGTTTCTTCCTACATGTTTGTAATTTGATTCTCCATCATATGGAGTTAAAATCCGACATCCGGCTTGATAAAATTCAAGACTTCTAAGTCTTCGGCTTATTACCCTTTATACCAAACTTTGACCCGCTTATGCATTTTATCAAACAAACGTATTTATTTGATTCCTATATTTCATACACTTCATCAAATAATTGTGATATACCATATTAGGTTCTAATCATAGGTTTATTACACAAATTAAACCCGTTTTCACTAGTATGCTTATTTTGACCCGTTAAGGATATTTTAAGCACTTTTAAGCTCAATTTCGCTTTCATTCTAAACTAGCGTTGTAACCTATATCTCTTATCTAGTACTCTTCCATCACAACCTAAATATGTGTTGGATTTAAAGTAGATATCTATGTGTTCCGAATTTATACTTCTTGAACTATCATTTTACGGCAGAGACTCATATGGAGTCTTTTGGCCCAAGAATTACATCTTTCACTACCCGTACTCGTTCTAAACTTTTGTTTAATCATAAGACTCCTTCCCAAACAACCTTTAAGAGTTGTTTGTTCAATTTAGCCTACAAGGGCGTTTTGGTCGATTTTGGTCCTTCTTTTACAATGAAGGGCTATCACCAATTATTCGACCAAATTAGCACTTTTACATACATCATAAATATGCGTACCTGGCTCGGATCAACAAATAGACCCGATTGTAATACCTTGCTTTATATTCGCTAATTAAGAACGATGCGAATACCCATTGGATATCTATTCCTGTAAGCATATAACTCGACAAAAGAATCATTAGTCTATATAGTCAAAAGGTGTTGTCTACACCTTTTGACCCGTTTGGCCGAATTGACCATTTATCTTTGCGAGATGATATTTATTATCATCTCCTCTACACTACACGACTCGTTCCGTTTAACACCGTACGGTCATTTTAACTTATAAACCGTTTATTACCTTCGACTTAATATAACCGAATTATCGATTTACTTCTTTTTAAACCATCAACATGGCTTCTAATTATGCTCGACTATCTTGTTCCGTACGTCTACACGCCGGAACATCATACCTCGATTTTGTATTTAACTTATTCATAACTAATACGATAAGAAAATATTCTTAAGTATAAGACTAGTGTAAGCTATACTTACCTTGCATCCGAATTATGCTTTTCCGTCATTCTTGCTTCGTTTGACCCGCTTCCTTCCCCAAGCCTTCACCTAGCTTGCCAAGCGTCAAACTATCATTGTAATTGTAAGATGGTTAGGTTAGTCATATTCATTTACGACTATTCCATCCTACTCTTCTTATATCGAATTTACCATCCGATCATACACTTGGTCGATTTGACCTTTTAAAGTCAATCGACTTATCAACTCATTCATTGCACATTTTCTCTCTAATTTCAACACCTTAGTTTTCATTTAGGCATTTTAACAAACACCTAATATGCATACATTGTTTTTACACATTTTACAACTAGGTAACATGATTTCAAGCATCTATATCACGATCTTAACATCAATTCTTCTATATCATATAACAACCCATTTCATGGTAAATATGATTTATGTATCCAAACACCTAAATGGTTCAAGTACTTTGTCTTACTAACTAATATGATGATTCTAATCACAAGTTTGACACTAACATCATCATATCATAAAAACCCATCTCAAGTCATGTATGTTAACACTCAAACTTGCAAATTGTTCAAGTATCTTGTTTCTACTAGCAACTATGATGATTTTAAACATGTGTAAATCATCATCTTCACTACATAATCAAAACCCACTTAGTACAAAATAGGTTAATTATCAAATCCCTAGTTTTGACAACAATTCATCAAGTTTTCTACTAGGGTTTGTTTCTAGACTAAGATATAATCACAACAACACTCATGGATTCAACATTCATTCCAGAATTTCGATTTTGATTATTCATCATAATCTCAAAGTATCACCAAATCGTAAAATTCGACATACCTTGTAATCCCCATGACTAGGTGATCATGAATTCGTGTTCATGCATCTGATTTGAGCTAGGTCTGCCCTTCAATTTGGTGATTCTTGGCACTTTAGGGTTTTGAGCAAGAGAGCCTTCCTGGCTCTGGTTAAAATCGCAGACATACACACACGTATGTGTGTGTTTTATTTATTTATCTTGTTTTGATAAAAGCTTATCTCATTTGCCCAGGTTTAGTCCCTCCATTTACCCAAGTTATTTAAAGGATATCTTAACCATATTTGTTCTATAAATGTCAAGACATTATCTAACTAGGTTAATACTCCTAGTTACTTGGTGGGTTCCGGGAGTTATAATCAGTAGTATTTTAAGTCCCGTTAACTCGGGCTCTTATAAACTCAATTCCTTAAAATTTTGTTTCGCTTGTATTTAATATTAGGATTTCTTATTAAATCCCAAATATTTACCGGGTTATTTTTTTTACTACTAGCGGCACTTTACCCGTCTTTTAGTATTAACGTGGGTTAATTACCAAACCCGTTTTCGGGGTGTTACATCGTTGCAAGGGGTATCACGGGGCATTATAGCACTAACTTGAAGCCCATAACGCCCCTTTGCTGGCTAGGCTGCCACATGTCAGATCATGTCTAAGGGAGATGCTTGAAATTCACCCACTACTACACATGGTCTTAGATGATGTTTTTGGTTGTCACATGTTTGCCCAACCAATAGGATACTTTCTCTCACTTGCCATACTCACGCCACTTAAAAACATAATTTCTCTCTCCTTCATACTAGTTACATACCTCTAGGGATGTAAAAAATACCTGAGCCCGACAGGCATATCCGAAACCCGAATCATATGGGACGGGTATACCCGATACCCGACGGGTATTGTACCGTGTATGAGATTCATAAAAAAATATTTTACGGGTATGAGACGGGTATGTGATTAGATGATACCCGACCCAATTACCCGAAACTATATACCCGTTTACCTGAAATATATACCCAAAAACTTTTAAGTATTTTTCTTTAACTATTGTTTAGTAATATTTCATTATCGTAGCTTTAAATAAACTTTTATTTTATAATATATATTTTGATGACATTATTTATATTTTATGCTATGAAATACAAAATTATTTTTTGAAATTAATATTAAAATATATTTACATTTTTAAATACATCATATATCATCACGGTGATGATGTGTATGTTATTTATCGCAATTTAATTTGTTATATATATATTTAAATACATAAATTTATAAAGAAAAGTAAAAATATATAAACATGAAAGTCCTAACGGGTATACCTGATACCCAACTGGTATGTCCGATACCCGACGGGTAATGGGCCGGGTATGTGACGAGATTTTACAACCGGGTATGGGTATGAGATTAGCCATACCCGGCCAATACCCGACCCATTGCCATCCCTGCATACCTCATTTTTTCTCATTTTTACTCACATACATGTTCAGACTCTCTTTCCTCCATATGATCGTATCTTTCCTCGACCTCATTTTTCCCTCTTTAAAAACACACAAATACATCCAATTGTGGATGCTCTAAGTATATTTCATCGACATTTGGGATGTTACAATTTGTTATCCTCAATACTTCATGATTGTCTTTTATTAATAGTATGCTTGGACGTAATAATAACTTAGCCTCTTTTTTGTTGTTTTTTAAAAGATGTATATTCATTCACACTGTCATTGTGTGGTACGTTTGAAGTTAAAGTTGATGTTTCGGTTGAGGATATGGCTAGCTTTTGGGCAAACTAAGTTTGTGTTTCAGAGTTTTGGGTAGATGGTTGTTATGAGAATCATGAGGATGCCATATATCCTTTGTCTAGGAAATGTAGATATCCTAGATATCCGAAGTTGGGAAATGAGATTGGGGTTAGGTTCTTGTCGGACGCCGGGGCGTCTTCATTTATCAATTTTATGAACACATGTAAGTTTGGGTTTATGGTTGTAAGAATCGAGAGAAACCGATTAATAAAATGAAGCTTACATACATATCCCTCAAAAATAGTGTACGAACGTTGGTGGCCCGTCCGTCAATCCTTTATTTGTGTTTGCTCTAAGGGACTGTTTGTTTTGCTCTTAATGGGGCTCTTAATGGTTCAGACCTTTTATTGGTTCAGCACTTAATGGTTTAGACTGTTTGTTTCGCGAGCAGATGTCTGAACGCGAGCAGATGTCTGAATAGTTCAGACATTTGCCTCTGAATGGTTAAGTTTTATACTGAGTCTAAATGGTTAAGACCTCTAATCTGAATTGGTCAAACATTTGCCTCTGAACGGTTAAGCATTATACTAGCTCTTAATGGTTCAGACCTCTTACTGGTTCAGCACTTAATGGTTCAGACCTCTTATTGATTCAACACTTAACCATTCAGAAGTTTCCAAACAGCCCCTAACTATTTTAATATTTTAACTTGGAAATCGAATAACTTAATTGTTTTATTAGCTAAGTGATATGTTAGTGAATAACTTAGGGGCTGTTTGACAACTTCTAAATGGTTAAGTGCTGAATCAGTATAAGGTCTGAACCACTAAGTGCTGAACCAGTAAGAAGTCTGAACCATTAAGAGGCATTATAATGCTTAACTGTTCAGAGACAAATGTCTGACCAATTTAGATTAGAGGTCTTAACCATTCAGACTCACTATAATGCTTAACCATTCAGAGCCAAATGTCTGAACCATCCAGACATTTGCTGACGAAACAAACAGTCTGAATCATTAAGTGCTGAACCAGTAAGAGGTCTGAATCATTAAGAGCGTCACTAAGAGATAAACAAATAGACCCTTATTTGTTTTATTAGCTAAGTTATATGTTAGAAACCTTTGGAAGATTTTGATTTCAGTTTTATGCAATACAACCATAGAGTCTACCCTACTTAAAGACAAATTGATGGTTTATTTTATATACACTTTATTTCATACTAATTACTTTATAAATACGTTAATATTGTCAAATGGTAAAAGAGTGAATTCTCTTTCATTTAATAAAGGTTTAAAATATATAGAGATAAATTGGGGCCATGGGCTTGATACTAAAACCCTAAATACTATAGGTTCTGGAGAAACACCAAGTTAATCCGAAAGGTTAACTTGTGGGTTTAGTCTCGTCAAAATAAGGCTAGTCTTCTTTCTTCCTCATTTGATTACTGCAAGATGCTACAAAACAACCACAACATCGTGAAGCTCGTTACAAGGATGAGGAGGGGGGTTCCCCTTATAACCACCCTCTAGCGTGAGAATAAGAACTTGTTTTGAGGATAATAAGTGTGTGTATTAAATGAGAGGGCAAGAGAGCAATTCTTAAACCTGAAGATGAAGTCCTCTATTTATAGCCGAAGAGAGTTGTGAAGGAGATGGGCTGATAGGCCTTGGGCCTGACGTCGATAACAAGGAATATTATGCTGGTCTCCTTAAACACGATAGATAATAGTTGCAGGCGAAAGGGGAGTTGGCACACGCTGAATGGATCTACGTGGCCTGGTAGTTGTCCTTGTTGTCGGGTCTGTCATCAGCGTTTAAATGTGTGACAACTGAGATTTTTTAGGTTAACTCCGTTAACACAACTCCGTTATCTTTAACCTAAAACATTCATTATAGCATTTCACTTCATATTGGTTGGTTAAGTGTGTACATTAGTACATGAACACTCACGCAACAATAATTCGGTGAATTAACCGAATTACCAAACTACACACATGTCCGACCGTGAACGTTTGTGAAACATAGATATAGTATTGCAAAAATCGAAATAATAATATAATTGAGTGGAATTATATGTTATTTGATTACATAGACTACTTGTTAGTTGTTTCTCGTAATTGCAAACAATGTGCGTTTTTGTGTGATCTAGCGTTATAAAAATAATGTTTTATAAACAAACTAGTAGGTTTTATCTTTATAGACTTGGGCTATTAAAAATTAGTAGAAAATCGTTTGTGTCACACCCTGGCTTTTGCGGAAGCGTGGGTGTATTCGGTGTGACTTCTTAATACCATAGCAACAATCATAACAATGCTATATGATAAAACACAAGATGTTCATCCATTAATTAAGTTTAAAAATACCACAACATCATTGTTTGAAAATGTCGACACTTAAAGTAAGTTACAAACCATACTTGCCTACAACGTGTTCATGAGACACAGCAAAAGACTTTAAATAAAACGTGGTTTAAAGACATGTAACCCGTCCAGGTAAGGGCTACACCTCCTAAACCTTCTACCCTGGATGGCATCTTTTATTCAACGCAGCTAGACATATGCATACCCCGCCAGATCCGCTAGTTTCCTGAAATACATGTAGTTTGAAAAATCAACAAAAGTTGAACGAGTTCATGTGTAAGTGAGTATGTATAAACCTTTGTAATATGTCTGTATGTATGAAAGTCCCTGGTATGTAGCAATAAGGAAAAAGAGATCACCAATGGGTTGCAAAGCCACTGGTATGTGTGAAACGGTGTAGGAAGTACTCAAACCTAGCAAACTTGTCTCCGGGAATAAGACACAGTCACCACATGGGCCACCCTGGTCCGCATGGGTGTGGGCTCGCTACCCCCAAATAGATCGATCACTTATGTCCCTCGGTCCTACAATGAGGATTAATGGCCTTAAGTGTTATACCCACCTTTCACATGATCTAAGTAGTAAACCCTCCTTAAGCAAACCATACCATGTATAAAAGTGTATGTAATAATTGTAACATGTATTTCACCCCCGAAGTATAAAACTGAAAACAGTTAAGAGAAAAGGGGGACATGAACTCACAGTATTGCGTCTTCAGATCTAGCAACTCAAACCCCCGCAGCAAACGCGACTACCTACAGTGTACTAACGTCTATTAGACGAACGGGCCGTGCCTTGGCTTAGAGTTAACGTTTTTGAGTTGCGTTTCTTATGTTACCAATATTATTCCAAGTTATAATCTCTTGTTAAAATAAATTATTTTTCGTTTTGGGATAATTGATTAACCAATATCTCGCATTAATACTTCTCAAGTATTTTAACTTCGTATTTCCTTCCCAAGGATGGGGGTATTTATACATGTCTATTTGTAGTTTCGAAAAATATATTTTAAGACCCGCTTAGGAAAATATATTTAACTTATTTGTCCAAAAAAATAACGTATTTCCAAAATATATGTATTTTTCCCAAAAATAATATATTTTTACTTCTTTAGTTTCCAAAATAATATTTTACCAAAAATATATGTGTAAGAGTATTTTCTGGAATCTTTTATAAGTTATGTCTTTGCGTTTGGTTTCACAATATCAAGCGTATAACTTAAATATTTATTCCGCGTAATTTTTGGTATTATTTTGGAGTTGTGATTTTCCATGGTATTTGTATTATTATACCCTAAAATAATATAACTAGTTCACAAAATATACAAATATTCACACAAGTGTCTTAGTATAAAATATATATTCTAAATATATATTTACCCATTTTTATTTACAAAAACCAACCTCCGATATTTGGTATTTTTGTAACAAAAATTATGGCGAGGTTTATATTTGAAAGGCATAGTTTAAAGTATACTAGTAAACACTTGTCTAGAAAATATTTTCTAAGTGTTTACATTTTTAGAAAATTTCGCCAGAGTTTCCTTTGTAAACGGAGGTGTCCATGCTTACTAGCATATCATTTTCTTTTTGGAAATCATTCAAACAATCAACCACAAGTTATTAAACAATATTACATCTTTCAAGTGCAAAAACAATGCGTTTTATATAACAACATGAACTTGGTTTTTCATAAATACGCGTAGTAATTTAGTGGGGTGTTTAGTGGGTTTAGTTACCCTCCAAAGTGTGTTTATTTTTGTTAAAATCTTGTTCTCGGGATTTTTAGATGTTCACAACTTGTGAACATGTTTTACAAAAATATCCATTTACAACTTTTTCATGTCTTACTAGTACTCATAAACTTATTTCCTACGAAAAATAGTGTAGGAATCACGACCTTTCAAAATCCGTCTTTTTAACTTGGTTTGTTTAGAAAAATCATTTGTATACCTCGTATCCATACGATCATCAACTCACTTAGTTCACTTACTTTCCAAGAAATCACTTTGTTACCAAGTTTATGTTGAAACATGGAGGTGATTCTTTTATGTAGATCACTAATCACCTCCGAACTTGTTAACTTAAGTTTTTAATCTTACTTTAACAAGTTCACCCATGATGTTAAACATCTTATTACTAGCAATCATTAAATAAACAACAACAACATCAAAACAACTTTATTTTATCAAGAGTTCATCTTATTTCATCATCATGTTAGCTTTATGTGTAAGACTTTTGTTTTATGATCTTTTAGTGTTCTTGTATTTTCATCATAACATAACTATTAACCATAAAAAATGTGAAGTAAACAAAGATCAAAGAAGCTTACAACTAGCTTAAAGCTAGGGAAGATCGCAAGTGAAAAAGTGATGGATAAAAGCACACCAGAGAGGTCCTTCAAGATCCGAGTGCTCCACACCTTCTAAAACACCTTTGTGCACCTTGTAGTGCACTTGGAATACTAGAGCTTGAAATAAAAAGAATGGTGATGGTGGTGAAAGTCACGGCCGAGAGCAAGGGGCAAGAGGAGAAAGGTTGTGATGTTGAAGTTGGTGAAGAGTTAGTGGTTCTTATAATTATCAAATCCTATTACCCAATGGTTATAGTGTCTTGAGAAGTACATTCAAGATCCCACTACAATCTTTTGTGAATCCAAGATAGATTAGTGTAACACCCTAGAGTTTAAACCCTTGATTTTAAGTAAAATATAGTTAAGAACATGTCTTTCATTTACCAAATTCCATAATAACCATGACCCTAGTCGAGGGATGACCAAGATACAAAATTTGTCAACTGTTTAAAATGTATTAACAACCATACACAAGACTACAAAAGATCTAAAACGTTGCGGAAGCTTCAAAATAGAGTGTTCGGTTCTTAGTCATGTCACTTGATCTTCACCCGTAAGACTTGTCGATTTACCTATGGTCAAAACCAGTTAAAACATTAGTTTCGACATTAACGTATACTATAAACACAAGTTTGAACGTTACATTTATATAACAAAAACAAAAACAAGTTTTCTGGATCCACCGTAAATTACGGTATCACCGTAATTTACGGTGATCCTTGATCTTTCCTGGTCACCGTAAATCAGTACATATTTACCGTAACAAGTCTGGCCTACACCGTAAATTACGGTATCACCGTAATTTACGGTAGGTCCTGGAAATCTATGTCTTGATTTGTTAGTGCTTTTCCTTCAAAACCAATTTCGGAATTTGCCTTGCAAACAACCCATTTTATCTAAAACTAGTATTCCTAGCCTGGAATAAACATTAGCCAATAGCATAGAACAATCTAACATATTTCCGGAATATAATTTATGTTTTACTCGATTAATTGACCCGTTGGCTCGTCTACAAAATCCATTCCTATGACGACTACCAACGAGTACCATCCGAATTTAACAATCAATATAGCGACTTCATCGCGTAACCAAAACAACTCTTATTCAAGGATTTAATTACACACTAAATCATCAAGCTTAATAGTGTAACGGGTCAAGTTACATACCTTATCGCACGCCCTTCAACCGTGAATCCCCGCCGGCTTGTCCACTTGACGTTCCGGTATCTTGTCCTATAGAGTTCAATTCAATACGTGTTTAGAACTCTTTTCATATCATAATTCGCATAATACACCAAACATCATGATTATGCGTTTTAACCCGTAATTTCAAATTTTCAAGCCTTCATAGAGGCATTTCTACAAACACTTCATATGCAGAATTTTTTATATCTTTAGAAATCAACTTCTTAGCTTGCTAATTAGCTATCTTGACAACAATAGAGCCCTCCTATAGTGTTTTAAGCATCATATCTTTCTGGAATCACTTCAAACAATCAAATTACACTAGAATAACCCTTCTTAACCCTAGTGTTCATCATCTTTATGTAAAACCCACAACCCACCTTCAAGGTGTTCATGGAACTTTCTGAATTGGGTCATGATTTCTCAAATAGTTAACTAGGTTTTACTTCTAAACACCTAATCAACTTTAATCTAACCAAATAACACACATGCAAGCATCAAATTTCAGATTTCCAAAATCATGAGAATTTCTAACAAAGGTTTTAACACGAATTTTTACATACCTTATGATCCTCTTGTGATGAGGATCGATAATTTGAACTCAGATTTCGTTTTGGATTAGAATTGCATCTTCAATTTAAGAGATTTGTGGATTTTAGGGTTCTTGGATTGGGGGTGTCGCCCCCTGCCTTCTTCTGGTCGACCAACACCCTTGTTTGGGGTGTTTGGTTTATTTTATTTGTCCCATTTTAATTAAGTTTTAGAGTTGACAACTATGGTCCCTCTATTTTGTTCAAGATATAGTTTGATAGCTTTTAATCACTCTATAAGCTATTTCTAGACTAGTTAACTAACTTGGTTAAAATTCTTAGTTAGTAAACTCTCATTTATTTAAACCTTACTAATTCCAGTTTAAGGTTTTACATTTTTTTTCGGGGTGTTACAAGTCTACCCCCCTTAAAAAGGGTTTCGTCCTCGAAACCGCAATACGTACCAAATAAAGTAGGGTGAAGGCGTCGCATTTCCTCTTCGGACTCCCATGTAATGTCCGAACCTTTTCTATGCTCCCATTTCACCTTGACTTGTTCAATTTGCTTATTTCGTAAGCGTTTGACCTTTCTATCTAAAATTTCAACCGGTCTTACCACATAATTTAAACTATTATCCACTTCGATATCATCGTAATGGATATAGGTCGTTTCGTCTGCTAGGCACTTTCTTAACTGAGATACGTGAAACGTGTTGTGGATCCCACTCAGCTCCTCCGGTAGTTCAAGACGGTAAGCTACCTTGCCAGCTCTTCCGATAATCTTAAATGGCCCGATAAACCTTGGGCTTAACTTCCCCTTCTTTCTAAATCTAATAACACCTTTCCATGGGGACACTTTTAGCATGACCATGTCACCGACTTGAAATTCAATTGGCCTTTTCCTTTTATCAACATAAGCCTTTTGCCTGTCTTGAGCTGCTTTCAAGTGTGCCCGAACTTTATCGATCTTTTCGTTCGTGGCTCGTACTATGTCTTGGTGGGCAAGTTCACGTGGACCCACTTCACCCCAACAAACCGGGGTTCGACACTTCCTACCGTAAAGCAGTTCGTATGGTGCCATTTTAATACTAGATTGGTAACTGTTGTTGTACGAAAATTCGACTAACGGTAGGTGAACATCCCAACTGCCTCCAAAGTCGATTATACACGCCCGTAGCATATCTCCCAATATTTGTATTGTTCTTTCACTTTGTCCATCCGTTTGGGGATGGTACGCAGTGCTAATGTACAACTTGGTCCCCATTTGTTCTTGGAAATCACGCCAGAAATTCGAAGTAAACCGGGTATCCCTATCAGACACAATGGACACCGGCACTCCATGACGTGCTATGATTTCATTGGTATAGACTTCTGACATCTTTTCTGACGTATAAGTCTCACGAATCGGAATGAAGTGAGCACTTTTCGTCAACCTATCCACCACTACCCATATTGCATCAAAACCACGATTCGTCTTAGGCAACTTGGTTAACAGGTCCATTGTAATATGTTCCCATTTCCAAACCGGAATTTCTAACGGTTGGAGTTTGCCATATGGTTTCTGATGCTCCGCCTTGACTTGTAAGCATGTCAAGCATTTTTCCACATACTTCGCCACATCCCTTTTCATTCCGGGCCACCAATAATTTTGTTTCAAATCATTGTACATCTTGGTCGCACCCGGATGAATCGAATAACGGGATTTATGAGCTTCATCAAGTAGAAGCGCCTTTACTCCACAGGTATGTGGGACCCATATCCTTCCGGATCGAGTCTTCAACCCATGGTTTCCATCCGACAAGTCTTTCAACTGACCAATTATCCTTTCTTTCTTCCAATTCTCTTCTTTTACTGCTTCTAATTGCGCCTCTCGAATACGTTCCAGTATACCCGATGTTACCACGAGTTGCATCGATCGTACTCGTATCGGGACATAATCCGCTTTTCTGCTCAGAGCGTCCGCTACCACATTTGCCTTTCCGGGGTGATAATGTATCTCACAATCGTAGTCCTTCACCGTTTCTAGCCATCGCCTTTGCCGCATATTCAACTCCTTCTGATCGAAGAAGTATTTCAAGCTCTTGTGATCGGTGAAAATGGTGCACTTCACCCCATACAAGTAATGTCTCCATATTTTTAATGCAAATACTACTGCTGCCAATTCAAGATCGTGCGTGGGGTATTTCTTCTCGTGCATCTTCAATTGTCTCGAGGCATAGGCTATTACCTTGCCCCGTTGCATTAACACGCAACCGAGTCCCGATAATGAAGCATCCGAATAAACCACCATGTCTTTGACCCCGTTCGGCAATGTCAGTACCGGAGCTTGAGTTAATCTTTCTTTTAGCGTCTGAAACGCTTTTTCTTGATCGAATCCCCAAACAAACTTTGCTTTCTTTTGGGTTAGCTTTGTTAGTGGCGATGCAATCTTGGAGAAATCTTGAATGAATCTCCTATAATATCCCGCAAGTCCCAAAAAGCTTCTAATTTCCGAAGGGTTCTTCGGGGGATTCCATTTTGACACTGCCTCTATCTTTGTCGGATCCACCAAAACTCCGTCGGCATTTATGACATGGCCGAGAAATTGTACCTCTCGTAACCAAAAGGCACATTTAGAGAATTTTGCATACAACTTCTCTCGTCTAAGTGTCTCTAACACTTCTTGTAAGTGACGTGTGTGTTCGGCTTCACTTTTCGAATACACCAAGATATCATCGATAAACACAATGACCGACTTATCCAACATTGGCTTGCAAACCCGGTTCATGAGGTCCATGAATGCCGCGGGCGCATTTGTTAGCCCAAATGACATCACGAGAAATTCGTAATGTCCATATCTTGTGCGAAAAGCCGTCTTCGGTACATCTTCTTCCTTGACCTTTAGTTGGTGATACCCCGACCTAAGGTCAATTTTTGAAAACCAACTCGCGCCTTGTAGTTGGTCAAATAAGTCATCTATCCTCGGGAGCGGGTATCGGTTCTTTACCGTGAGTTTGTTTAACTCCCGATAATCGATACACATGCGCATGCTCCCGTCCTTCTTTCTTACAAACAACACCGGCGCGCCCCAAGGAGACACACTCGGCCTTATAAATCCTTTGTCAAGCAAATCTTGAATTTGGGACATTAGCTCTTGTAATTCCGACGGTGCAAGTCGGTACGGGGCTTTTGCTACAGGTTTCGCGCCCGGAATCAATTCGATCCCGAACTCTACTTCCCGTTCAGGCGGTACCCCCGGTAAATCTTCCGGAAAAACATCTTCATAATCTCGTACTACCGGTACATCTCCAATCTTCCGTGACTCTTTCTCCGCCTCATTTGCATAGATTATAAATGCCTTGCATCCTCGCTTCATGAGCTTGTGAGCTTTCAACATCGAACATACTCTGGGATTGCCTCGTTTTTCGCCATAAATGGTGACGTGTTTTCCACTCGGAGATGTTAGTTTTATCTCTTTGCGAAAACACACGACCTTTGCATGGTATTGAGATAGCCAATCCATCCCCACGACTACTTGGAATTCTCCCATCGACATCGGGATTAGATTTATCAAATATTCTTCATCATCGATACTCAGTTTACAATTTTCACATACATCACAAACAATAAAGCTTTTGTTATTACCTATCTCTACTTCTAAAGGCACAGGTAATTTTGTTAGAATAAATGAAGGATGTCGAATAAACCCATATGAAACAAGGATTTATTCGCACCCGTATCAAATAACACGTGTGCGGGAATTGAATTTACAGCAAATATACCTGAGACCACGCCGGGTTCAATCTTTGCTTCTGCAGCAGTTAGTTGAAAAGATCTTGCCTTTGCTTTCGGGGCTTCACCTTTTGGTTCTTGCCCATCCTTCTTTCCGACCAGTTCCGGGCATTCCGACTTCTTGTGACCCATTCGGTAACAGTTGTAACAAACCGTCACTTTCTCCGGGCATGACATAGCCATATGTCCCGTTTTCTTGCATATGGGACAAGGCTTATCCTTGTAACGACATTCGCCCTTATGGTTCTTCCCACAAATTTTACAACCTGATGTACTACCTCTAGCGTCGGATTTCTTTGCGGATTCACTCGTTCTTGCTTTCTTGGTAGGGCTTGGATTTACATCTTGTGCCCTTCGTTCGCCCCTTTCTATACTCTTTTTCAATTCAATCTCCCTTTCCCGAGCAGCATTAACAATCTCGGTAAGGGTCTCGTACTTTGAAGGGGTTATGAACTCTCTATACTCCGCACTTAGCATGTTATGATAATAATACACCTTTTGCTCTTCATTCGTTATCAAGTCATCACAGAACTTCATCTTGTCCATAAACATTCCCGTGATCTTGTCTATGGATTCGCCTTTGTGTCTGAGTTGCATGAACTCTTCCTTGATTTTATTTATGACCGCCTTGGGACTATGGTGTTTAAGAAACGGCACCTTAAACTCCTCCCAAGTCATGGCCTTGGCCGCTTCATTTCCAATCTCCTTCTTTTTGTTATCCCACCAATCTTTCGCTTGACTCCTTAGTTGACCCGTACCAAAGGCTACGTAGTCTTCTTCGTCACAATGGGTTCTCTCGAATACCCCTTCTATGTCACTTAGCCATCGTTGGCACACTATTGGGTCAACCTCCCCATTATATGTTGGTGGCTTACAAGCCATGAATTCCTTGTATGAACAAGGCTTTCGTCCTCCACGCTTTTCCTTTACTGCATTTGAATCATCTTCCAGTTTCTTGATTCTATCTTCTACTATTGATAAAACCGTGTCTTGGATTTTATCAATAAAGTCCGACAAACTGTTTTCGATCGCCTTTCCAACCTCTTCGGCAATCACTTCCCTCACTTGTTCGGTGACTCTTGGCACCGCATTATCATTGTCTCCATCAGCCATCTCGATTTCTGAAATGTTTACATAGATTGTTAAACATTCTATTTATAACACATGCTTTACTTGTTTTGATTTAATCAAGTTCGTAACTTGATTTAATAATTCTTGTTTCTATCCAATCAAGTTCACAACTTGATTTGATCATTCATGTTTCTATTTAATCAAGTCCGTAACTTGATTTGATCATTCATGTTTCTATTTAATCAAGTCCGTAACTTGATTTGATCATTCATGTTTCTATTTAATCAAGTCCGTAACTTGATTTGATCATTCATGTTTCTATTTAATCAAGTCCGTAACTTGATTTGATCATTCATGTTTCGTGCATTTCTTGCTTTTTGAGTGAGCTTACACACTATTTTCATACATATTGTCCATTTCTCGTTTTATACGTAGTACATAAATTATTAACAAAACAAGTTAATTCTTACCGGACGATCGATCAAGCTTGAACCGAACACTTATTGACAACCATGAGCTCTGATTACCAACTTGTAACACCCTAGAGTTTAAACCCTTGATTTTAAGTAAAATATAGTTAAGAACATGTCTTTCATTTACCAAATTCCATAATAACCATGACCCTAGTCGAGGGATGACCAAGATACAAAATTTGTCAACTGTTTAAAATGTATTAACAACCATACACAAGACTACAAAAGATCTAAAACGTTGCGGAAGCTTCAAAATAGAGTGTTCGGTTCTTAGTCATGTCACTTGATCTTCACCCGTAAGACTTGTCGATTTACCTATGGTCAAAACCAGTTAAAACATTAGTTTCGACATTAACGTATACTATAAACACAAGTTTGAACGTTACATTTATATAACAAAAACAAAAACAAGTTTTCTGGATCCACCGTAAATTACGGTATCACCGTAATTTACGGTGATCCTTGATCTTTCCTGGTCACCGTAAATCAGTACATATTTACCGTAACAAGTCTGGCCTACACCGTAAATTATGGTATCACCGTAATTTACGGTAGGTCCTGGAAATCTATGTCTTGATTTGTTAGTTCTTTTCCTTCAAAACCAATTTCGGAATTTGCCTTGCAAACAACCCATTTTATCTAAAACTAGTATTCCTAGCCTGGAATAAACATTAGCCAATAGCATAGAACAATCTAACATATTTCCGGAATATAATTTATGTTTTACTCGATTAATTGACCCGTTGGCTCGTCTACAAAATCCATTCCTATGACGACTACCAACGAGTACCATCCGAATTTAACAATCAATATAGCGACTTCATCGCGTAACCAAAACAACTCTTATTCAAGGATTTAATTACACACTAAATCATCAAGCTTAATAGTGTAACGGGTCAAGTTACATACCTTATCGCATGCCCTTCAACGGTGAATCCCCGCCGGCTTGTCCACTTGACGTTCCGGTATCTTGTCCTATAGAGTTCAATTCAATACGTGTTTAGAACTCTTTTCATATCATAATTCGCATAATACACCAAACATCATGATTATGCGTTTTAACCCGTAATTTCAAATTTTCAAGCCTTCATAGAGGCATTTCTACAAACACTTCATATGCAGAATTTTTTATATCTTTAGAAATCAACTTCTTAGCTTGCTAATTAGCTATCTTGACAACAATAGAGCCCTCCTATAGTGTTTTAAGCATCATATCTTTCTGGAATCACTTCAAACAATCAAATTACACTAGAATAACCCTTCTTAACCCTAGTGTTCATCATCTTTATGTAAAACCCACAACCTACCTTCAAGGTGTTCATGGAACTTTCTGAATTGGGTCATGATTTCTCAAATAGTTAACTAGGTTTTACTTCTAAACACCTAATCAACTTTAATCTAACCAAATAACACACATGCAAGCATCAAATTTCAGATTTCCAAAATCATGAGAATTTCTAACAAAGGTTTTAACACGAATTTTTACATACCTTATGATCCTCTTGTGATGAGGATCGATAATTTGAACTCAGATTTCGTTTTGGATTAGAATTGCATCTTCAATTTAAGAGATTTGTGGATTTTAGGGTTCTTGGATTGGGGGTGTCGCCCCCTGCCTTCTTCTGGTCGACCAACACCCTTGTTTGGGGTGTTTGGTTTATTTTATTTGTCCCATTTTAATTAAGTTTTAGAGTTGACAACTATGGTCCCTCTATTTTGTTCAAGATATAGTTTGATAGCTTTTAATCACTCTATAAGCTATTTCTAGACTAGTTAACTAACTTGGTTAAAATTCTTAGTTAGTAAACTCTCATTTATTTAAACCTTACTAATTCCAGTTTAAGGTTTTACATTTTTTTTCGGGGTGTTACAAGTCTACCCCCCTTAAAAAGGGTTTCGTCCTCGAAACCGCAATACGTACCAAATAAAGTAGGGTGAAGGCGTCGCATTTCCTCTTCGGACTCCCATGTAATGCCCGAACCTTTTCTATGCTCCCATTTCACCTTGACTTGTTCAATTTGCTTATTTCGTAAGCGTTTGACCTTTCTATCTAAAATTTCAACCGGTCTTACCACATAATTTAAACTATTATCCACTTCGATATCATCGTAATGGATATAGGTCGTTTCGTCTGCTAGGCACTTTCTTAACTGAGATACGTGAAACGTGTTGTGGATCCCACTCAGCTCCTCCGGTAGTTCAAGACGGTAAGCTACCTTGCCAGCTCTTCCGATAATCTTAAATGGCCCGATAAACCTTGGGCTTAACTTCCCCTTCTTTCTAAATCTAATAACACCTTTCCATGGGGACACTTTTAGCATGACCATGTCACCGACTTGAAATTCAATTGGCCTTTTCCTTTTATCAACATAAGCCTTTTGCCTGTCTTGAGCTGCTTTCAAGTGTGCCCGAACTTTATCGATCTTTTCGTTCGTGGCTTGTACTATGTCTTGGTGGGCAAGTTCACGTGGACCCACTTCACCCCAACAAACCGGGGTTCGACACTTCCTACCGTAAAGCAGTTCGTATGGTGCCATTTTAATACTAGATTGGTAACTGTTGTTGTACGAAAATTCGACTAACGGTAGGTGAACATCCCAACTGCCTCCAAAGTCGATTATACACGCCCGTAGCATATCTCCCAATATTTGTATTGTTCTTTCACTTTGTCCATCCGTTTGGGGATGGTACGCAGTGCTAATGTACAACTTGGTCCCCATTTGTTCTTGGAAATCACGCCAGAAATTCGAAGTAAACCGGGTATCCCTATCAGACACAATGGACACCGGCACTCCATGACGTGCTATGATTTCATTGGTATAGACTTCTGACATCTTTTCTGACGTATAAGTCTCACGAATCGGAATGAAGTGAGCACTTTTCGTCAACCTATCCACCACTACCCATATTGCATCAAAACCATGATTCGTCTTAGGCAACTTGGTTAACAGGTCCATTGTAATATGTTCCCATTTCCAAACCGGAATTTCTAACGGTTGGAGTTTGCCATATGGTTTCTGATGCTCCGCCTTGACTTGTAAGCATGTCAAGCATTTTTCCACATACTTCGCCACATCCCTTTTCATTCCGGGCCACCAATAATTTTGTTTCAAATCATTGTACATCTTGGTCGCACCCGGATGAATCGAATAACGGGATTTATGAGCTTCATCAAGTAGAAGCGCCTTTACTCCACAGGTATGTGGGACCCATATCCTTCCGGATCGAGTCTTCAACCCATGGTTTCCATCCGACAAGTCTTTCAACTGACCAATTATCCTTTCTTTCTTCCAATTCTCTTCTTTTACTGCTTCTAATTGCGCCTCTCGAATACGTTCCAGTATACCCGATGTTACCACGAGTTGCATCGATCGTACTCGTATCGGGACATAATCCGCTTTTCTGCTCAGAGCGTCCGCTACCACATTTGCCTTTCCGGGGTGATAATGTATCTCACAATCGTAGTCCTTCACCGTTTCTAGCCATCGCCTTTGCCGCATATTCAACTCCTTCTGATCGAAGAAGTATTTCAAGCTCTTGTGATCGGTGAAAATGGTGCACTTCACCCCATACAAGTAATGTCTCCATATTTTTAATGCAAATACTACTGCTGCCAATTCAAGATCGTGCGTGGGGTATTTCTTCTCGTGCATCTTCAATTGTCTCGAGGCATAGGCTATTACCTTGCCCCGTTGCATTAACACGCAACCGAGTCCCGATAATGAAGCATCCGAATAAACCACCATGTCTTCGACCCCGTTCGGCAATGTCAGTACCGGAGCTTGAGTTAATCTTTCTTTTAGCGTCTGAAACGCTTTTTCTTGATCGAATCCCCAAACAAACTTTGCTTTCTTTTGGGTTAGCTTTGTTAGTGGCGATGCAATCTTGGAGAAATCTTGAATGAATCTCCTATAATATCCCGCAAGTCCCAAAAAGCTTCTAATTTCCGAAGGGTTCTTCGGGGGATTCCATTTTGACACTGCCTCTATCTTTGTCGGATCCACCAAAACTCCGTCGGCATTTATGACATGGCCGAGAAATTGTACCTCTCGTAACCAAAAGGCACATTTAGAGAATTTTGCATACAACTTCTCTCGTCTAAGTGTCTCTAACACTTCTTGTAAGTGACGTGTGTGTTCGGCTTCACTTTTCGAATACACCAAGATATCATCGATAAACACAATGACCGACTTATCCAACATTGGCTTGCAAACCCGGTTCATGAGGTCCATGAATGCCGCGGGCGCATTTGTTAGCCCAAATGACATCACGAGAAATTCGTAATGTCCATATCTTGTGCGAAAAGCCGTCTTCGGTACATCTTCTTCCTTGACCTTTAGTTGGTGATACCCCGACCTAAGGTCAATTTTTGAAAACCAACTCGCGCCTTGTAGTTGGTCAAATAAGTCATCTATCCTCGGGAGCGGGTATCGGTTCTTTACCGTGAGTTTGTTTAACTCCCGATAATCGATACACATGCGCATGCTCCCGTCCTTCTTTCTTACAAACAACACCGGCGCGCCCCAAGGAGACACACTCGGCCTTATAAATCCTTTGTCAAGCAAATCTTGAATTTGGGACATTAGCTCTTGTAATTCCGACGGTGCAAGTCGGTACGGGGCTTTTGCTACAGGTTTCGCGCCCGGAATCAATTCGATCCCGAACTCTACTTCCCGTTCAGGCGGTACCCCCGGTAAATCTTCCGGAAAAACATCTTCATAATCTCGTACTACCGGTACATCTCCAATCTTCCGTGACTCTTTCTCCGCCTCATTTGCATAGATTATAAATGCCTTGCATCCTCGCTTCATGAGCTTGTGAGCTTTCAACATCGAACATACTCTGGGATTGCCTCGTTTTTCGCCATAAATGGTGACGTGTTTTCCACTCGGAGATGTTAGTTTTATCTCTTTGCGAAAACACACGACCTTTGCATGGTATTGAGATAGCCAATCCATCCCCACGACTACTTGGAATTCTCCCATCGACATCGGGATTAGATTTATCAAATATTCTTCATCATCGATACTCAGTTTACAATTTTCACATACATCACAAACAATAAAGCTTTTGTTATTACCTATCTCTACTTCTAAAGGCACAGGTAATTTTGTTAGAATAAATGAAGGATGTCGAATAAACCCATATGAAACAAAGGATTTATTCGCACCCGTATCAAATAACACGTGTGCGGGAATTGAATTTACAGCAAATATACCTGAGACCACGTCGGGTTCAATCTTTGCTTCTGCAGCAGTTAGTTGAAAAGATCTTGCCTTTGCTTTCGGGGCTTCACCTTTTGGTTCTTGCCCATCCTTCTTTCCGACCAGTTCCGGGCATTCCGACTTCTTGTGACCCGTTCGGTAACAGTTGTAACAAACCGTCACTTTCTCCGGGCATGACATAGCCATATGTCCCGTTTTCTTGCATATGGGACAAGGCTTATCCTTGTAACGACATTCGCCCTTATGGTTCTTCCCACAAATTTTACAACCTGATGTACTACCTCTAGCGTCGGATTTCTTTGCGGATTCACTCGTTCTTGCTTTCTTGGTAGGGCTTGGATTTACATCTTGTGCCCTTCGTTCGCCCCTTTCTATACTCTTTTTCAATTCAATCTCCCTTTCCCGAGCAGCATTAACAATCTCGGTAAGGGTCTCGTACTTTGAAGGGGTTATGAACTCTCTATACTCCGCACTTAGCATGTTATGATAATAATACACCTTTTGCTCTTCATTCGTTATCAAGTCATCACAGAACTTCATCTTGTCCATAAACATTCCCGTGATCTTGTCTATGGATTCGCCTTTGTGTCTGAGTTGCATGAACTCTTCCTTGATTTTATTTATGACCGCCTTGGGACTATGGTGTTTAAGAAACGGCACCTTAAACTCCTCCCAAGTCATGGCCTTGGCCGCTTCATTTCCAATCTCCTTCTTTTTGTTATCCCACCAATCTTTCGCTTGACTCCTTAGTTGACCCGTACCAAAGGCTACGTAGTCTTCTTCGTCACAATGGGTTCTCTCGAATACCCCTTCTATGTCACTTAGCCATCGTTGGCACACTATTGGGTCAACCTCCCCATTATATGTTGGTGGCTTACAAGCCATGAATTCCTTGTATGAACAAGGCTTTCGTCCTCCACGCTTTTCCTTTACTGCATTTGAATCATCTTCCAGTTTCTTGATTCTATCTTCTACTATTGATAAAACCGTGTCTTGGATTTTATCAATAAAGTCCGACAAACTGTTTTCGATCGCCTTTCCAACCTCTTCGGCAATCACTTCCCTCACTTGTTCGGTGACTCTTGGCACCGCATTATCATTGTCTCCATCAGCCATCTCGATTTCTGAAATGTTTACATAGATTGTTAAACATTCTATTTATAACACATGCTTTACTTGTTTTGATTTAATCAAGTTCGTAACTTGATTTAATAATTCTTGTTTCTATCCAATCAAGTTCACAACTTGATTTGATCATTCATGTTTCTATTTAATCAAGTCCGTAACTTGATTTGATCATTCATGTTTCTATTTAATCAAGTCCGTAACTTGATTTGATCATTCATGTTTCTATTTAATCAAGTCCGTAACTTGATTTGATCATTCATGTTTCTATTTAATCAAGTCCGTAACTTGATTTGATCATTCATGTTTCGTGCATTTCTTGCTTTTTGAGTGAGCTTACACACTATTTTCATACATATTGTCCATTTCTCGTTTTATACGTAGTACATAAATTATTAACAAAACAAGTTAATTCTTACCGGACGATCGATCAAGCTTGAACCGAACACTTATTGACAACCATGAGCTCTGATTACCAACTTGTAACACCCTAGAGTTTAAACCCTTGATTTTAAGTAAAATATAGTTAAGAACATGTCTTTCATTTACCAAATTCCATAATAACCATGACCCTAGTCGAGGGATGACCAAGATACAAAATTTGTCAACTGTTTAAAATGTATTAACAACCATACACAAGACTACAAAAGATCTAAAACGTTGCGGAAGCTTCAAAATAGAGTGTTCGGTTCTTAGTCATGTCACTTGATCTTCACCCGTAAGACTTGTCGATTTACCTATGGTCAAAACCAGTTAAAACATTAGTTTCGACATTAACGTATACTATAAACACAAGTTTGAACGTTACATTTATATAACAAAAACAAAAACAAGTTTTCTGGATCCACCGTAAATTACGGTATCACCGTAATTTACGGTGATCCTTGATCTTTCCTGGTCACCGTAAATCAGTACATATTTACCGTAACAAGTCTGGCCTACACCGTAAATTACGGTATCACCGTAATTTACGGTAGGTCCTGGAAATCTATGTCTTGATTTGTTAGTTCTTTTCCTTCAAAACCAATTTCGGAATTTGCCTTGCAAACAACCCATTTTATCTAAAACTAGTATTCCTAGCCTGGAATAAACATTAGCCAATAGCATAGAACAATCTAACATATTTCCGGAATATAATTTATGTTTTACTCGATTAATTGACCCGTTGGCTCGTCTACAAAATCCATTCCTATGACGACTACCAACGAGTACCATCCGAATTTAACAATCAATATAGCGACTTCATCGCGTAACCAAAACAACTCTTATTCAAGGATTTAATTACACACTAAATCATCAAGCTTAATAGTGTAACGGGTCAAGTTACATACCTTATCGCACGCCCTTCAACCGTGAATCCCCGCCGGCTTGTCCACTTGACGTTCCGGTATCTTGTCCTATAGAGTTCAATTCAATACGTGTTTAGAACTCTTTTCATATCATAATTCGCATAATACACCAAACATCATGATTATGCGTTTTAACCCGTAATTTCAAATTTTCAAGCCTTCATAGAGGCATTTCTACAAACACTTCATATGCAGAATTTTTTATATCTTTAGAAATCAACTTCTTAGCTTGCTAATTAGCTATCTTGACAACAATAGAGCCCTCCTATAGTGTTTTAAGCATCATATCTTTCTGGAATCACTTCAAACAATCAAATTACACTAGAATAACCCTTCTTAACCCTAGTGTTCATCATCTTTATGTAAAACCCACAACCCACCTTCAAGGTGTTCATGGAACTTTCTGAATTGGGTCATGATTTCTCAAATAGTTAACTAGGTTTTACTTCTAAACACCTAATCAACTTTAATCTAACCAAATAACACACATGCAAGCATCAAATTTCAGATTTCCAAAATCATGAGAATTTCTAACAAAGGTTTTAACACGAATTTTTACATACCTTATGATCCTCTTGTGATGAGGATCGATAATTTGAACTCAGATTTCGTTTTGGATTAGAATTGCATCTTCAATTTAAGAGATTTGTGGATTTTAGGGTTCTTGGATTGGGGGTGTCGCCCCCTGCCTTCTTCTGGTCGACCAACACCCTTGTTTGGGGTGTTTGGTTTATTTTATTTGTCCCATTTTAATTAAGTTTTAGAGTTGACAACTATGGTCCCTCTATTTTGTTCAAGATATAGTTTGATAGCTTTTAATCACTCTATAAGCTATTTCTAGACTAGTTAACTAACTTGGTTAAAATTCTTAGTTAGTAAACTCTCATTTATTTAAACCTTACTAATTCCAGTTTAAGGTTTTACATTTTTTTTCGGGGTGTTACAATTAGGGAAGTATCTAGCAAGACTTTGGTGGATGTGGGGTCACCTAGTGACCGTAAGTTGGCATGGGGGGAAGGGTTGAAAGGTAATTTGAATGGTAAGTGGGATTTAACTAGATATTAGAAGTTTATAAAGTCTTGGTGGGGCCATGCATCATGACCGTAAATCAGCCAAGGGGGTGGGTAAATTGCAAATTTAAATGGTAAATAGGATGGTTAGTTAAGGGTTAAGATGTATTTTGATGGTAACTAAATTTGTTAGTGGAAGGTTATGTGGTAAAAGTCTAGTGTTATGTGCCACATGTATTACGTAGTATGTTTAAGTGTTCGGGAACCTATACTAGTTCTAAAAGAATAAAACAATGTTTTTAACAATATTTTAGTGTCCCGGGTAATGTCCGGTTGTTCGGTTAGATACCGATCCGTTAAAGTGCTAAGTTATATCGTAAAGTGTCCTTTATGTAACTTTTAGTGACCCTTTTAATTCCCGACACCTAGGAAAGTATACATGACCATTTTGCCATATTTTTGCAAGTGACTAGCATGTTTAAATGCTGAATTTTGTTAATAAATGCAGAATTCTGCACTTAGAGTGGGTTTTAGGCACTTTCCGGCACTTAACTATCACCTAGTGACGCAGTTTTATGGTCCTTACTTCCCTACACTCCCTACTAGTGTAGTACCTTGTCTCTGGCTCATACTGGGCCTCAATATATTGTCTGTCTATGTGCTGGCATTGTCAGCATGTTTCTGAGTTATCCGCTCACTGTTAAACGGTATGTGTCCTAGAATTTGATGTCAAAGGACACGAGACGTATAGAAGAATAATCTGGCGTAGCTTAGCTAGCAGAGGTGTAACAAAGGAGTCTTGACCGATTGATTTTCAAACAATCGATCGGAATATTCGAACGAGTTTTCACAAACCATAGCACCCGCTATATGGACTCAAAATCAACATCTTGAACACGGAATGATCTGTCAACTTTCGAAAAATTAAATGTAAAGGATTTGAGCTGACATTCTTGAATTGCGATAATGCATCGAATGAAATACAAGCGTATCTGGTGTATCACTGCCTTGATTCTTAGTTGCATCAGGAATGTTTAAATAACAAGTCAAACAAGGTATAAGCAGTTTTGTGTGAAACGATTGACCATGATTATCACAAGTTACAAGTCTGTGAGGACACCACAAGGTGTCGTATTGACATAATTCAATAATAGCGGTGACTGAACAAGTTCACCATGTTTGAAACCAAATGAAAATGTACCGAAACAAGCCTGAAGTTTTGATTTACACAATGTCATAGAGTTTTCAATTGAATACGAAACATCAAGGCATTACTGTCTCTGACTGAAGATGGAAAACAATAAATACTGCAAGGTATTTATTTCGTAACAAAAGAATCGTTAGGAGGTACATCGTGCCATGAAACGACTCTATGTACCATTGCCTTAACACATAACTGTGTTGAGACTGCTTTGATTGTGATAAACAAAACGGATTTAGGGTAAGTCAATGAATAAACAATTAAGTCCGTGTATGAGGTGCGTAACCAAATTAGCGCAAGCTTTAATTTCGTGAAAGTTTCACCGCAAGGTGTTGAATTTAACAAACGATTTAGTGAAGTCGTAGACCAATCGAGTCTACTACGACCCGAAACAAAAGAACCTTTGCAAAAATATTTGAATATGACGCCCTCAATACATCGTATGGCGCCTTAAAATGGAATATGCGAAATGGACAAGTTCAAGCAATTGAACTTGGTTTCGGTGTAGCCCGTCAATAAACGTACGTATCAACAAAGAAATTTTTGCGTGTAACCTGAAAGAAAAGAAGTTTCAAGAAAGTGTGCTGACTTGATAACAAGGGAGTCAACAATTACAACAAATTTAGCAAAAATAATATTTGAATTTCAATGAAATGTTTATTCGAAACGAAACCTCATGCGTAGTAAATGATGTATGTGTGACATATAAGTCCCCGAGTACTGAAACAATGAGTCTTTGATAAAATGAAGAAATGACCAAGTATTCGAAGCAAATGTTTATTCGCTCTCAGCGAAGAAAGTTAATGCGATGCAACTACCATTAGGGGGAGTAGAAATGCAAATACCTACTCGCTAGAAACAAAGGCGGAAGTCCTAACAAAAGAAATTTGAGTATATTCTGTTTGGTTAACTGAAATAGCATGAATGTCAGGATAATGGGGTTCGCTTGAGTCAACAGGTATGGTTCCTAAGCAACTTTTACGAGTTTGGATTTGGGTCCCCAAAGATCCTAAGTGTACGTTTCCTAGACTCTCAAGGTTTCGCATTCGGCGTAATATTGTTTTGTGCATCGTGTAAGAATCACCATATTTTAAAACAAGTTATTGTCCCACAATTTTCCCGGTATACTTTCTTCCTGAATCCACAGCTAATGTCACTCGATCATCAATCAGTCGTGTAATAGTAGTTGCGTTCTCACAGTTAGTTAAATAAGTAATTCGTTAACCCTTAGCAGGAGTCCCCGACTCTTGTTGGCTAGTTCGTTCAGCTCCTGGTAGTGGATGCTTATTTGAAAATCATCATCCTTGTACTTGACAAGTAGCACTGGTGTTACTCAAAACGGGTAGCTTGGTCTGTTAACTTCCTTCTCTACCAGCTACTGAAGCTATTCTGCCAATCCTTGCATCGCCGAACGTGTAAGTTGCTGGGGTGCATTGACTGTAAGCGCGACGTCGGGAAACAAATTGATGCGAGTTCGACTTGTCGTTGGAGTGGTCGTTTAGACAAGTCTTCGGCTTCTTCGTCTGCGACGTGAGCCGAGAAGGCAACACATTCTGTGCGCGAAATTCTCGTGCCTCCAAGCACTAGTAATTTGTAGAGGCGTATCCTGCTTCATGGATCACGATTGCTTCGTCGCTCGACATCGGGATGCGGATAACGATCTCCGCCTGGGGTGCTCGACAATTGGTCCACCCCAGTTACCTCGTCGAGGCTTCCCATTAACTAGTTCTATCGAGTGCAGGTTATATAACTTATCCTTATCATACCAAGTGTATCCTTAAATTCATGAGATACGAAGCTCTGGTCGACACTGGTATCAAACAACATAGATGCAACATATTTGGTTGATAGGGAACGTACCAGTAACCATTTCTGGATCCGGGCATGCTTCATGAGCTCCGATGTTGCACGCCCTCCCATGGTCCTGGTCATCCTTTAGGCATTCCTTCCTAAAGTGCCCCACGTCCCCGCATTTGAAGCAACCTGGAGTTATACCATCATTGTTTTTGTCTTGGTTATCGGTATCATTTCCTTCTTGTTTGGGATACTTCGCTCGACAGGCGTGCTTGTTGTGCCCTTCCCTTCCGCACCTATCGCACCAAGGTTTCCGACATTGGCCTTCATGGTGAAACTTGCATTCATCACATCTCAGCTTAGTCCCCAAGTAAACTTTCTGGAAACACCCGATAACCATGCTTGGATCCTGGCGTGCTTCCCCAGTTCCGATGTCCAACACTCCTTCTCGCGTCTGCTCATTGTTAGGATAATACTTCCTGAAATGCCTTTTGTCCCCGCAGTTAAAACAACCTTGAGCACGTTTTTGTTCATCACTGGTTCTTTCTTGACAGTTGTTGACGCCGTTGCTTCCTTCAAGATTCTTGCTTCCATCTTGGCTTTCATTTCCATGTTTTGTACCTTGCCTACAAGTTTCCTTGACATGCCCTCTCTTGCCACAGTTGTCGCATTTTCCATATTTACATCGCCCGATATGATGACGTAGGCAATTGTCGCACTTAGCTAGGATACCCATGTACTCTTTTCCCTTTTTAGCCTTGTTCTCGTTATTCACCCGAGTACCCTTCTTGAAGTTTGCCAACTTCCTCTTGTTGTCCCCAGATGGTTCTACAGGAGTCTCCTTTTTCTCGTCAGAGGTTGAAAGTTTTTCTAGTCTGAGTGCTTCCTTACCGAGTGCCAAACTCATCTTACTTGCAGCAATAGTTGTTGGTGGTGTTGATGCTGTCAGCAAGCTCAAGACTTGAGGCGCCAATTCCCAAATGAAATGCCCCAATTTCTTCAATTCTGGTTCCACCAGGTACGGAACAACTCGTGACAAATCATGAAGTCTTTGCGCGTACTCCAACACCTTTGGACCTTCCATCACCAGGCTCCGGAATTCACCTTCCAACTTCTGGGTTTCCGTTTGAGAACAATACTCCTTACGCATCATTCCTTTCAGCTTACCCCATGTTAACACATATGCTGCAGTCTCGCCCATTATTCGAGCCCTAAGGTTTCACCATAACAGAGCCTCATCTTGTAGCAATCCGGAAACGTATGGGACTTGTTGCTCTAGCGTACAACCACTCATTCGCACAACGACATCCACATTCTCAACCCATTTTACAAAAGCTATGGCACCTCCAATGCCACTGAAGTTCACGGGTTTGCATTCTAGAAATTGTTTGTAGGTACAACCTGTACCCAAGCAATCATCATCACAGTAAGTATTAGCAAAGCACATTGGGAATTTTCCAAACGTGTTGTAATGTGTCTTGGATGACTTAAACATTACCGTTAGGTGGGTCATTCCTCGAGGTACCTTCGCTGCGCTTGTAGCGAAGAACCTCGTGCCAAGCTATGACTCGTGAGGCGTGCTCTTGCCATTCTGCCTTGGTCAGTCGAGTGATCTCTTGATGAGACATCTTCTAGGAAGAAGTTCAGGTTAGTTAGGTCTCGTCTATTCAGGGAATGTAAATAGTTGTTTGGAGATCATATGTATTTGTATGTAATAAATCATCATATCAACACATCAAGCAACAACATAGTCATAGTATAAGCAAGTAAATGGAATCATGTCTATTGAGAGTATAACAGATAAACACGTATATCACAATCATAGCACATTCCTGTTATATCGGTAGCACGTTTAACGAGAATATTACAATTAGACTTTCATTAAGCAAGTAAACACATTGCATCATAGTCATAGCATAAACAAGTAATTCATCAATGTGTACAATGAGAATGTTGCGATTGAGCTTTCATATGTCAAGACCACAAGTACAGTTTACAAGTTTCATAATTGTGTCATAGTAAGAACCTGCTGTTCCATAGTAAGAAAACGAGCGCCAAACTCTGGGTAGAACTGAAGAGGAGCCAGCGGAGTCGCGAATGGTGACTGGCAGGTGCAAGATGGAGGACGCGGAATCCTCTCTGGCTCGGTGATTTTACGTCTCAACATATCCTACTGGAGCAGTAAGGATAAAAGCAGATCATCCCTCGAGTATCCAATTTGGAAGGGATGATATGGATCAGATATAGGCATGTCGTTGGGCGAAAACCACATAAATGGCTCGCCTGTGGGTGCAGAAGAAAAGTAGCGTGTGCAAACTGTGGTATGTAATGATCGGCTGCTGACACAAAAGGTACGTGACCGTCCTGCTGACTCGAAGGTCCTTCTCCTGGACGTGGAGGAGGGATGAATGTCCTGAAGAAAAGTGATCGGTAAATCTGTGCGGTGTACGTCCATCTCATGCGGGTGAAAGGGAGTGATACCAAGTGGTGCAAGTACTGGTGCAGGAGGGGGGAAGTAACAGGTCTGACAAAAGGAGGGTAGTCGTCGTCCTCGATCCACCCATTGCGGGTGTGAGCATAACTGGGGTCTACGTGGGGAGCAAAAAGGGAGCGTGGTTCATAAGTGCAGGTACCGGGTCATCTGGAGCAAACTCATGATCAGCGGTTACATCAAGGAGCGGATCATCAGGAAAAACAGGTGCCTTTAAGGCTGCTCGTCAGGTACAAACTCAATCTCATGGTCTGGATCAAAATCGTGTGGAAAGGTAGGGTCAATCTCATCGTCAAACTCGAAATCCTGTGGCGGAACAGGCGCTGCAGACATAGCGGTGTTGGAATCAGTGTCTGTGGGGTAATGCTGCACGCCCCGTGCGTGTAAAGTAGCGGATGATACAGACTCGAATGAGTCAGGATCCGAATGGTCAAGTGGGATCTCATCAATGGAACAACCATGATATCAGCGACTGGGTCTTCGATAAGCAGTACAACAACGTCATTACCGACTGGAATCTCAACAAGGGGGACAACAGCATCATCAACAACCGGGGCCCCACCATCCTGGGCATCCTCAGGGGGACCCTCAATGAAAAGGTCGATGTCGTCGTCAGACATGACACCAAGTGGCAGATCCTCAACAGGAAATGCAGCAAGAGGAAAAGGAGCAGGGATCTGAACAAGAGGTAGATCCCTGCCAGGAAAACCATCAGCTATATAGGTAAATCATCTCCATAATCTGGTAAGGCAAAAGGGCTGAAAGTCATCGTCGTCACTGCTCGTGGTGTCAGGTGTAAAAACCTCGTCCTCTGGGATGATCTCGTCATCTGATACTATGGCTATAGGGTCAATGGTGTCTGACACTCCACTCTCGGAGGATGATGACATGGTGTCTAAAACAATCACACATATGCACATATATATCAACAGTCATCAAATAAGCATGTAAGTGATAACAATGTAAGCAAGTAATCATCCTAGTCCTTCCCAGACTATCCCACCCAGCCTCTCAGACTGAACTCCCTAGTCTCTCAGACTAAAAACTCCCTAGTTTCTTAAACTGAACTACCCAGTCTCTTAGACTAACTCCCTGGTCTCTAAGACCATACCATTCCTAGTCTCTAAGACTACCTCCCTGGTCTCTAAGACCAAACTTTCCCAGTCTCTAAGACTAATTATCCCCAGCCTCTAAGGCTGATCCTCCCTCAGCCCCTAAGACTGAACCTCCCTCAGTCTCGAAGACTGAACTTCCCCCAGTCTCGAAGACTGAACCTCCCTCAGTCTATAAGACTGTACCTCCCTCAGTCTCTAAGACTGAACCTCCCTAAGTCTTGAAGACTGAACCTCCCTCAGTCTCTAAGACTGAATTATAAATATAAAATTTGAAATGTGTATTTGTGCCTTTTTGTTTGTAAAAATGTTTGTTTCCTGGATCTGGATGTTTTGTGTATGCAATGTAAAAATGTTTGAAAACGTTTTCATGAGAGCCCTGATGATCATAGTCTAGACTCGAGAAAGAATCCTAGTTCGCTATGATCGAGGCTCTGATACCAAGCTGTCACACCCTGGCTTTTGCGGAAGCGTGGGTTTATTTGGTGTGACTTCTTAATACCATAGAAACAATCATAACAATGCTATATGATAAAACACAAGATGTTCATCCATTAATTAAATTTAAAAATTCCACAACATCATTGTTTGAAAATGTCGACACTTAAAGTAAGTTACAAACCATACTTGCCTACAACGTGTTCATGAGACACAGCAAAAGACTTTAAATAAAACATGGTTTAAAGACATGTAACCCGTCCAGGTAAGGGCTACACCTCCTAAACCTTCTACCCTGGATGACATCTTTTATTCAACGTAGCTAGACATATGCATACCCCGCCAGATACGCTAGTTTCTTGAAATACATGTAGTTTGAAAAATCAACAAAAGTTGAGCGAGTTCATGTGTAAGTGAGTATGTATAAACCTTTGTAATATGTCTGTATGTATGAAAGTCCTTGGTATGTAGCAATAAGGAAAAAGAGATCACCAATGGGTTGCAAAGCCACTGGTATGTGTGAAACGGTGTAGGAAGTACTCAAACCTAGCAAACTTGTCTCCGGGAATAAGACACGGTCACCACATGGGCCACCCTGGTCCCTATGGGTGTGGGCTCGCTACACCCAAATAGATCTATCACTCATGTTCCTCGGTCCTACATTGAGGATTAATGGCCTTAAGTGTTATACCCACCTTTCACATGATCTAAGTAGTAAACCCTCCTTAAGCAAACCATACCATGTATAAAAGTGTCTGTAATAATTGTAACATGTATTTCACCCCCGAAGTATAAAACTAAAAACAGTTAAGAGAAAAGGGGGACATGAACTCACAGTATTGCGTATTCAGATCTAGCAACTCAAACCCTCGCAGTAAACGCGACTACCTATAGTGTACTAACGTCTATTAGACGAACGGGTCGTGCCTTGGCTTAGAGTTAACATTTTTGAGTTGTGTTTCTTATGTTCCCTATATTATTCCAAGTTATAATCTCTTGTTAAAATAAATTATTTTTCGTTTTGGGATAACTGATTAACCAATATCTCGCATTAATACTTCTCAAGTATTTTAACTTCGTATTTCCTTCCCAAGGATGGGGGTATTTATACATGTCTATTTGTAGTTTCGAAAAATATATTTTAAGTCCCACTTAGGAAAATATATTTAACTTATTTGTCCAAAAAAATAACGTATTTCCAAAATATATGTATTTTTCCCAAAAATAATATATTTTTACTTCTTTAGTTTCCAAAATAATATTTTACCAAAAATATATGTGTAAGAGTATTTTCTGGAATCTTTTATAAGTTATGTCTTTGTGTTTGGTTTCACAATATCAAGCGTATAACTTAAATATTTATTCCGTGTAATTTTTGGTATTATTTTGGAGTTGTGATTTTCCATGGTATTTGTAAGTTATATTATTTTACCCTTAAATAATATAACTAGTTCTCAAAATATACAAATATTCACACAAGTGTCTTAGTATAAAATATATATTTACCCATTTTTATTTACAAAAACCAACCTCCGATACTTGGTATTTTTGTAACAAAAATTATGGCGAGGTTTATATTTGAAAGACATAGTTTAAAGTATACTAGTAAACACTTGTCTAGAAAATATTTTCTAAGTGTTTACATTTTTAGAAAATTTCGCCAGAGTTTCCTTTGTAAACGGAGGTGTCCATGCTTACTAGCATATCATTTTCTTTTTGGAAATCATTCAAACAATCAACCACAAATTATTAAACAATATTACATCTTTCAAGTGCAAAAACAATGTGTTTTATATAACAACATGAACTTGTTTTTTTATAAATACGCGTAGTAACTTAGTGGGGTGTTTAGTGGGTTTAGTTACCCTCCAAAGTGTGTTTATTTTTGTTAAAATCTTGTTCTCGGGATTTTTAGATGTTCACAACTTGTGAACATGTTTTACAAAAATATCCATTTACAACTTTTTCATGTCTTACTAGTATTCATAAACTTTTTTCCTTCGAAAAATAGTGTAGGAATCACGACCTTTCAAAATCCGTCTTTTTAAACCTCGTATCCATACGATCATCAACTCACTTAGTTCACTTACTTTCCAAGAAATCACTTTGTTACCAAGTTTATGTTGAAACATGGAGGTGATTCTTTTATGTAGATCACTAATCACCTCCGAACTTGTTAACTTAAGTTTTTAATCTTACTTTAACAAGTTCACCCTTGATGTTAAACATCCTATTACTAGAAATCATTAAATAAACAACAACAACATCAAAACAACTTTATTTTATCAAGAGTTCATCTTATTTCATCATCATGTTAGCTTTATGTGTAAGACTTTTGTTTTATGATCTTTTAGTGTTCTTGTATTTTCATCATAACATAACTATTAACCATCAAAATGTGAAGTAAACAAAGATCAAAGAAGCTTACAACTAGCTTAAAGCTAGGGAAGATCACAAGTGAAAAAGTGATGGATAAAAGCACACTAGAGAGGTCCTTCAAGATCCGAGTGCTCCACACCTTCTAAAACACCTTTGTGCACCTTGTAGTGAACTTGGAATACTAGAGCTTGAAATAAAAAGAATGGTGATGGTGGTGAAAGTCACGGCCGAGAGCAAGGGGGGCAAGAGGAGAAAGGTTGTGATGTTGAAGTTGGTGAAGAGTTAGTGGTTCTTATAATTATCAAATCCTATTACCCAATGGTTATAGTGTCTTTAGAAGTACATGCAAGATCCCACTACAATCTTTTGTGAATCCAAGATAGATTAGGGAAGTATCTAGCAAGACTTTGGTGGATGTTGGGTCACTTAGTGACCGTAAGTTGGCATGGGGGGGAGGGTTGAAAGGTAATTTGAATGGTAAGTGGGATTTAACTAGATATTAGAAGTTTATAAAGTCTTGGTGGGGCCATGCATCATGACCGTAAATCAGCCAAGGGGGTGGGTAAATTGAAAATTTAAATGGTAAATAGGATGGTTAGTTAAGGGTTAAGATGTATTTTGATGGTAACTAAATTTGTTAGTGGAAGGTTATGTGGTAAAAGTCTAGTGTTATGTGCCACATGCATTACGTAGTATGTTTAAGTGTTCGGGAACCAATACTAGTTCTAAAAAAATAAAAGCAATGTTTTTAACAATATTTTGGTGTCCTGGGTAATGTCCGGTTGTTCGGTTAGATACCGATCCGTTAAAGTGCTAAGTTATATCATAAAGTGTCCTTTATGTAAGTTTTAGTGACCCTTTTAATTCCCGACACTTAGGAAAGCATACAGGAGCATTTTGTCATATTTTTGCAAGTGACTAGCATGTTTAAATGCTGAATTTTGTTAATAAATGCAGAATTCTACACTTAGAGTGGGTTTTAGGCACTTTCCGGCACTTAACTATCACCTAGTGACGTAGTTTTATGGTCCTTACTTCCCTACACTCCCTACTAGTGTAGTACCTTGTCTCTGGCTCATACTGGGCCTCAATATATTGTCTGTCTATGTGCTGGCATTGTCAGCATGATTCTGAGTTATCCGCTCACTATGCTAACTGTGCTTTGTGCATCGAGTATGTCACTAAAGTTTGTGTGTAATAAATGGAGTGACAGTATGAAGTGTGATGCATATGCATGTATGTAACAGAAATCAGAAAGCAGTTTAATCATCAGTTGTAATCAAGTACAGTCATTAAGCACAAATTTAATATTAATTAATTGTACGGCAGCATGCAAATTTGACAGTTATCACAGTTTGGTGGGCTTATGTTAGCTAGAAAGGGCCACCAAAAGTTACAAAAACCCACCAAAAGGCCCACCCATGGGTTTTAATTAGTTTAAAAAAAACATAACCCAACCCTAAACCATCCATTACGTATGGCAACCCCACCTCCACCATAATTTTGACTTTGTGACTTCAAAACATCATTCGAATTTGATTTGTTGCTTGGGGCTTGCAATTGGTGGCTTTCTTGATCGATTTCAATACCCTTTAACGCTTACAAGTAAGTTTTCTTGATCAATTTTGATGTTTCTATTTAAAGATTAGGGTTTTGATTAGAAGCATGATCTTGATAGGAAATTGTATTAAATCTGATTTACCATGACATATGCATGCTATGATAGTGTAAAATAGGTTAAAGATGATCTTATTCACGTTTTGTTAACTGCAGTAAGTGATCAGCTTCTGATCAGAATTTTGCGTCATGTTGTAAAGGTCATAACTCGGCCAAAAACTAACGAAACTGAGTAGTTTTCGAGTCTAAGATCAATTTCAAGGAATTTACTTTCAAACCCATCTGGTTTCATATTTTTCCGATGAGTTTTGATTAGTGAAAAGATTAAAACGAAATCAAACGTCAAAGTTGAGTTTTTCTTTAGAAAATGGGGTTAACGAAGAAGGTTATAACTCAACCAATATGTAGAGTTAGGAATTGAAATTTTTACAGTGGTTAACCATAGGAGATTATGAGACACTCCAACTGGAATTTCATTAATCGGGTCGACGAAGAGTTTTCTATAAATTAAAAGATAAATTATCATCAAAAGATGACAGTTTGACCTTTGTGTGGAATATTATTTTTCATGAATTTTATATAAGTATCCAGGACCCAAGAAAATTACACAAGCTCTTATTGACTATTTTACATGTCTCATAAAATTTTCATAATTTTTCTGACACGTTTGGTATGGTAAATACAATTCATAAACCGACTTAAAAACTTATGCTTAGCTGAAGTTGTTGAAAGTTTGCATTAGCTTTTGAAAGTGTGTTTAATTGGTTTTTGATATGCACCAAATGCAACGTATAAATTATATCAAATAAGGTGTAAAATCAACCATTTTTAGTACTAATTTTGGAAAAAGTGTGTTTCTTTGTATACTTTTGATTTTTAGGATTAAAAGAGCTTAAATGTACAAAAGAAACAAATTAACGGCAAAAACCAGCATGAATAAAAAAGAAGGAAAGTTGATACGTTATGCCGACCCTCCGAGCTTCACCCCAAGACCAAAAACAAAGAATCAGAATACAAGCATGGGTCGTGCCCCACTTAAGATTCCAGAAAGAAGAAGACAAACAGAAGCAGACAAGAGACACGGGGCCGTGTCCCATGGGCACGGGCCGTGGTCAACTCCCAGATATGCAAATCTTGGATAGTACAACAAGTACAATGGCCACTGGGCCGTGCCGTTGACACACGAGGCCGTGCAAGCATCCGGACTGACAACTCATTAAATGAAGACAGAGAAGAAGGAAGACACGGGGCCGTGCCCACCAGGCACGGGGCCGTGTAAAGCTTCTATTTCCAATTATAAATAGGGGTGCTTGGTTCCATTTCAATCCATCCCTTGGCAAACCACTTCTCTCACACTTGCCACCACTCGACCACCATAATACCACCATCATCCACCACATTCATCCATCATCCATTTTTAGAGTGTGTGTAGTAGTCTCGGGATCCAAGATTGATCGTGAGAGTTTTTATCAACCAAAGTCCATGATTAAATAATCTCTTACATCACTTGGTGAAGACAAGTTATTTATGTATTACTTTTGATTTCCATGTTGTGGTTAACTTTTTAATTGGGTTTGTATTAATGACTTTAATATCTAGTTTTTTATATTGAAAGTGAACTTTATTCTATCGTCTCTTCATATTTTGTTGATTCACTCATTCATTCATGTCTTTACGATCTATAAAATGCGTTAACTGCCTGGAAGGGGGTTAGAAGGGTGGTTTGGGTAAAGTTCTTGCCTCATTCATTGTATAGATCCTGCAAGGACTTGATTCAAGCTTAATAGAACTTCCTTTGAGGCAAATAACATCAAATCAGAGGAAGTAAGAACGGCTTGAATCCCTTATAAATAAACTACTATTAAAACTTTAAACCGGCCTTGTGAAACTGTATCCCTGCTGACTCAGACCAATATGGCCAAGGGTAGCGCTGCCTCCAAAAGAGGGACATGCCACATTTTGCATTAATAACTTACTTAATTATATTTCAATATTCTGGCTTTGCGGGACCGTATCCCTGCTGACTCATACCAATATGGCTGAGGGTAGCGTTGCCTCCAAAAGAGGGACATGCCACTATAACTAAGATAACCTCTTAAAAAAAACCAAAGTACGGAAATCATCAAAGGATATATATATATGACGAGTCGGAACCAAGTGATTCTATCTTGTCTATTTGATTCTTTTATTACTTTCTTTTATTTCTTTATTTTACTTAATAAAAATCGTTTCTCAAAATTTGATTAGATTAGACATCGACGATATATTACGGTATTAAAAGCTTTTGTGTCCTTGGACGACCTTAGTATCTTACCATCACTATACTACGCCAACGATGGGTGCACTTGCCCTAGCGTGTTGTAGAGAGTGATAGTGTTATATCGTGTTTTATAAATGTAAAGCTTGATAAACGAGTGAAAAGTACTTAAAAATATAATCTAAAATTATACTCACGCTCCACCACGTTAGTTTTGCAAGTGTTCTTGGTATGTATAACTTAAATAAATGTCATAGAACATGTAGGTGTGACTACGTGGTATACGTATATGCATGAAACTTGTCATAACCTCGTTGTAGTATGATTGCATGATAATAACGCATTAAACATGAAAAACTGATTTAAAATGCGTACGTACATGTGTGATAAAAACCTACGTGAAACCAAATTGTGATATTCTTATAACCTAACTAACAACAACATGGGTAAACATATCAGGATGTGTTTGATCAATAATTTTCCCCTGGTTACTCATCTCTTACCGAGCAAATCTAAGGTGAGTTCACTACTTTACTAAAAGCATGCATCCCTGGTTTCGGACCACATTATCCCTGGTTTGGGACTATATATATATATATATATATATATATATATATATATATATATATATATATATATAGGGTAGGGATCCTAAGAGAAGTCCACCCTATTTGAGAAACTTGAGAAGCAATCTGGACCACACATTTTCCCTAAGCAAAAAATGCAAAAAAAGGTGAAAAAAATACAATTTTTTTTTTGGAAAAATCGCAGCTTTTCCTTTAAGGATTAAATTTTTTATTATTTTTTTAAATTTTTTTTGGATTTATACACATGTGTATATTGTTAATCTTTTAACTATACATATATGTATATTGTCAATTATACATATATGTATATACATGTTTAAAATTGAAAAAATATGTGTTATAAATCCTAAACCTTAAACCATAAACACTAAAACTAAACCTTAATGCAAAACCCTAAACCCTAAAGCTAAACCCTAATGCTAAACCCTAATGCTAAACTCTAATGCTAAACCCTAATTCTAAACCCTAAAGCTAAACCCTAATGCTAAACCATAATGCTAAACCCTAAAGCTAAAACTAAACCCTAAAGCTAAACCCTTAATGTTAAACCCTAAAGATAAAGCTAAACCCAAAAGTTAAAACTAAACCCTAATGCTAAACCCAAAAGCTAAACCCTAATGCTAAACCCTAAGTACTATTGCTAAACCCTAAATACTATTGCTAAACCCTAATGCTAAACCTTAAAGCTAAACCCTAAACCATAAAGCTAAATCCTAAACCCGAATGCTAAACCCTAAATACTAATGCTAAACCCTAAATAACACTTATTTTTCAATTTTAAACATGTATATACATATATGTATAGTTAAAAGATTAACAATATACATATGTGTATAAATCCAAAAAAAAAAAAAAATTAAAAAAAAATTAAAAAATTAAAGAAAAGCTACGATTTTTCAAAAAAAAAAAAAATGCATTTTTTTACCTTTTTTTTGCATTTTTTTGCTTAGGGAAAATGTGTGGTCCAGAATGCTTCTCAAGTTTCTCAATTAGCCTACTACTTCCCACATGATCCTTATCCTATATATATATATATATATATATAGGGAGGAGCTCATGCGAGAACCACCCTTATTGCGAGAACCGCGAGAACCAATGTGAACACAACCTAAAATAGCTAAAAAAACCTAACCCCCCCCCCCCCCAAAAAAAAAAAAACCTAAACCCCCCCCCACCCCAAAAAAAACCTAACCCCCCCCCCCCCCCCCAAGCTAAATGCTAAAAACTAAAACCCCCAAAAAATCTAAAAAAAACCAAACCCCCCTCCCCCACCCCCAAAAACCTAACCCCCCCCCCCCCCCAAGCTAAAATGCTAAAAACTAAACCCCCAAAAAACCTAAAAAAATCTAAAAAAAATCAAAATTTTTTTTAATATTTTTTATGCTCAAATCGCTACTTTTAGTGGCAAAAAAAAAAAATATTTAAAAAAAAAAAATATTTTTTTTAATTTTTTTTTGCTTCGAAAAGTAGCGATTTTTATATAAAAAATATTAAAAAAAAAATTTTTTGTGTGATTTTTAGCTATTTTTAGGCATTTTTGGTTGTGTTCACATTGGTTCTCGCAATAAGAGGTGGTTTTCGCATGATCTTCTCCATATATATATATAAGGAGCCGCTAGAATGAGAACCACCACGAGTTATGAGAACCACGAGAACCGCGCCCCGCGGGTGGCCGTCGGCGACGAAATTTTTTTTACACCTAGATCCGTATATTTTAGTGGGGGGTTTAAATTTTCGGTTCAAACGGCGCGCCCGAGGGGGTAGTTTTTTACGCCCAAAGTTTGGTAAAAAAAAAAAAGAAAAATTAAAAAAATTAAAAAAACTCAAACTTTGGGCGTAAAAAACTACCCCCTCGGGCGCGCCGTTTGAACCGAAAATTTAAACCCCCCACTAAAATATACAGATCTAGGTGTAAAAAAAATTTCGTCGCCGACGGCCACCCGCGCGGCGCGGTTCTCGTGGTTCTCATAACTCGTGGTGGTTCTCATTCTAGCGATCCCCTATATATATATATATATATATATATATATATTCCTGGAAGGAATACCACCACTTCAATACTCTAGTTTAATTTCATGTCTATAGTGGACTAAGTCCCTACTTTTATACCGATCAATTGCCCGATGGCTAACGTGTTATTAGTTGATAGCGTTATTAGGTTTGACAAACCTCACACCGTGCAGGGAGCCAGGCGTGAACTTTTGACCTTTACTTTGCATCAATGCCGATAGACATTGATGTGGGGCACAAAAACTTACACTATCAGTATTCGGTACCACCAGTTTAGTTGCTTAACAGTGGGTTAGCTACCCATGATATGTCTTTATAACTTTTGTATTTAAACTTATTTTTTGTTGAACTAAAACTGTGAACTCGCCAACTTTTTGTTGATACACTTTAGTATGCTTTGCAGGACGCTAGGTACGACACACATGGGGACTTGCAGCTTGGAGTGTCATTGTTTTATTAAAATGTTTTCTTTTATTATGCAAAACAACAATGGGGTTTTGCCATGTTTGGGTTTTTATACTTTTAGCTTCTTCTGTCAAACTTAAACTTTTGTTTTGCAACATTTAAAATATTTATCACTATTCATGTTGAATGTGGTAGTTAAATATTTTTCAATTATTTTTGAATGGTTCAACATGATTAGTGGCTTGATCTTGGTTTGTCACGAGCCTCGCGGTAAAACCCCACATGTGGAATTTGAGGGTGTGACAAAACGGATGATCATGGAGCAGTGGTCGACGCATGGTGATTGGTGACACGTCAGTGTCATTGTGTACTTCTTGTCTTCTACACGATTGCTCATCATGAGGCATTGTTGGACACAACCTGGCGTGCGCCTGATATAAAACATTTGAGCTGTCTCTTATTGGCAACGTGATGCTTGCGCTGCTTAAGCTTTCACCATTTGACTGAAAATGGCTTAAGCAAAAAATACGGATGATTTGGGTGTGATTACTTGCGCGCGACCCAAGCCTGCATCAAATAGTCGGCGCAGGATTTGGGGCCATACCCCTTCGGGTTCCAATACTCCCCCGTAGTCGGAGCGTTAAAAATATCAGACACTAAGACCAGAAAAAAAAAACAAAGAAAAAACATAAGAACCAGTGATAATAATATTAGAGTAACCTTTAGTATTAACTCAATTTATTTTAATGGTTAAATCTAAATAAGTGGACCAATTTGAGAGAAAATCATACTTTTTACCCATTTATTTAATTATATAAAACAATTTAATGAGTTAAATGCCATTTTAGTCCCTGTGGTTTGGGCCATTTTGCCAGTTTAGTCCAAAGGTTTCATTTTTAACCTGTGGGTCCAAAAAGGTTTCACAGTTGCCATTTTAGTCCACTTGGTTAACTTCATCCATTTTTTCTGTTAACGAGAAAGCCAATTTGGTCATTTTGTATGTAATTCTGTTAACTAAAAGGGCCATTCAGCCATATAAAATGACCCAATTGGCCTTCTCGTTAACAGAAAAAATGAATGAAGTTAACCCAGTGGACTAAAATGGCAACTGTGAAACCTTTTTGGACCCACAGGTTAAAAATGAAACCTTTGGACTAAACTGGCAAAATAACCCAAACAACAGGGACTAAAATGACATTTAACTCCAATTTAATATATAAAACAAAAGATTATTTAAGAAAAACACATAAAAATTCACCCCTTTTTTCCGGTTCTCTCTATATCTCTCTTTTTTCTTCCCCTCTTTCTCACAAACCCACCAGTCACCACCCACAACCACAACCTGCCACCATCAAATACCCCCATCATCTTCTCTCTCTATATCCTCCCCCCCCCCCCCCCGCTTTGTTCTCCACCGCCACCACCAACCGTTAGATCCAACTCCGCCGCCACCAACCACCAACTGTCTGTATGAAACCCGAACTCCCTCCCTCACTCCCCCTACAGATCTGATTTAGTGGCGGATCCAGGGGGGTTCCTGGGTTCCCAGGAACCCCCTCGGTTTGGAAAAAAATGGAAAAAGTTAGTGGAAACTTGATCGATTTCGAAAAAATTAGTGAGAATATACGAAAAGGAACCCCCCAGGAAAAATTCCTGGATACGCCACTGATCTGATTTACTTTCTCATTCTCTCAATCCAACCCCGTACCTTAATCTTGACCCAAATCAGTTCCATCACAACCCCTTCAGTCAAACCTATACATACAACTTACCCTCTTCAATTTAGGGTTCCGGTGATGGTGTTTTGGGAAGGGTACATAAGCGATGAAGTGATGGGGACGCTTGCTCCAGTTGTAATCTATTGGTTGTACGCTGGCTTTTTCTAGTTGCTACCGCCGTTAGATAACTATCGGCTGCATACGTGGAAAGAAGAAGATGTGAAGAACTCTATGCCCTTGAGTTCTGTTGTCAAAGGTGTGTTGCTTCAGCAGTTGGTTCAGGCTGTTGTTGCTCACCTCCTCTTTCTGGTAAGATAAGACTTCCTGCCATCATGTTTGATGTTATGTTTGTGTAAATGGGTACGTTGTTTGATCTGTTTAAGCTCATCTAGAGATGATGGTTTCATGATTAGATGGAATATGCAGTTGATTTTTGGCTGATAATTTTTCTATAAGTTGGTTATGAGATTTGATTCTATGGCAATCTGGAGGTACTTGTTGTATCAACAATTTTGGTTCTTGATTGGATTGTTATATGTTTTCAAAAATTTCAATCTCTTTATGTATTAAAATGTTTGATATTAAAGAATGGTAAAAAGTCTAATTTGCCTTCAAATGGGGTCCATTTATTTTGATTTAACCATGAAAATAAACTGAGTTGGGGCTAAAGGACATTACTTGTAGGGGTTTGCAAACATCGAGTATGTTTTTTTTTTGTATTTTTTTGAAGATAAAGTACATAGTTTGCAATAGGGTGTCAACATAAAGGATGATTTTTATAATTACTCATAATATTAAGATAAACATGCTAGCTTTAATCAACTCGAAACCCAAACGTTTGCTAACAAAAGCATATTGTGCTTTGATTTTGCCATCCATGGTCTTCAAATAAATCTCGTAATCCAGCTCAATGCGTCAGCACGGTAGCTGCGGAGTAGAAATCGAACTAACTAGCAGCGCGACGGCTGACCATAGTCTTGCACGCGGCGTGGCGGAGGACTGAAGCCCAATGAGCGGCAGACCGAAGTCGGCGACAATAGGAAAGAACCATAGTTCACCTATAGTCCCCTACTTTCTAAAATTACCTGAATAGTCCCCAACTTTTCATTTTTTGTTCTCGGATAGTCCCTGGGTCTAACTTCAGTTTGTTTTCTCTGTTAGGAGGGTGTGAAATGACAAAAATACCCTTTCCTTAAAAAGGCCAAACCACATGGACTATCCGAGCATCTTCTTCATTTTTATTTATAAAATCCCACCACCACATTTCATCTTCAACCTCCACCCACCATCACCCTCCTCCACCCTCCACCATCACCGCCACAGTTAAGTGGGTTTGAAATTACAAAAATACCCTTACTAAAAAAACATTAAAAGTTAAATGGTTTCATTGTCAATTCTTTTTTATTCCATACACTGAACTTGGGTTTCCAATCATCACCAGCATCTTCAAAAAATTGCTTCAAGATTTAAAAGCACACCCATTTCTTATTCATCTAAGCAACCTTATTCATCATCTACATTTTAAAAACACGTTCAATTTAAAAGTAATCTGGGATTTGGGAAAGTAAACCAACCCACTATAGAACTCACTCGTCTTCTTGATCTCTCTGTGATGTTAACAACCCGCCACCATTTGCATCTCATGACGAGGATCTAGAAGAAGCATTAACGTGGATTCGTATCTCTCTAAACCCAGACAACAGCCAGCAACCAACGCAGCCGCGACCCAAACCGTTTTTCCCCAGTGACCACCACTCGGTTTCCCGGCCAGTATCCGACACCCAAAATTAGATCTGAAACCAAAATCCGTCACCCAAAATCAGATCTGAAATGAAATTCCAGACGACAAAGTGTGAGAAGGGCGATAGAAAGACGACAATGTAGGGACTGGCCATTTAGTGTGTGATTCTGGTCGATCGGAAGTAGGTGGTTCGACATGGTGAAGGTGGTTGGTTGATTGTTTAGGATCAGGTATCCCAGCGGTGGTTGGTCGTTGATTTTCGTTGATTATTTAAGATCGGGTTTTCTGGTGGTTCGATAGGGTGTTTGTTGGAGACGCAGGTGACTGGAGGTGGAGGTGGAGGGTGGTGGTCATTGATCGGTGGTGGTGGTGTGTGTTTGAGATTGTGAAGAAAGCTGGAGAAAGGGTTGAGGGACATGAAGAAGAAGATACATGGGATATGATGAAGAAGATAGAAGGGTGGGGCCCATTTGTAATTTTAAATAATAAGAAATTAGATTTTTGCATTTCAAGTAAGGGCATTATAGTTATTTTACACCAACTTAACTGAGAAAAGTAACCTCCATCCATGCTAGGGACTATCCGGGAACGAAAATTGAAAACTTGGGGACTGTTCAGGTAATTTTAGAAAGTTGGGGACTATAGGTGAAAAAAGGCGAAACCACAGGGACTATCCAGGCATTTTTCTCTTATTATTATATATATAATTAAGAAGTTGTTAGCTACACTTAAAATTAAATTGATATGGAGATGACTCACAAACTTCGTGTATTAAATTGTCATATTAGTAGGATATATATATTGTACGTGAGGCAGATATCATATTGTTCTCAAAGAGAGAAACTTGCGCCCATGATGTCGTTTAATCAGTTAAGTATTGCACGCGATGAATTGTTGGTAGATCTATCGGGTTGACAACCCCGTCGTGACCGGTCGCCCCGTGTCAAGTCAAACAACGAATTAATATTTTGTTTATTGTCTAGCTTTGATTATCCCTGCATGGTTAATATATAGTTCGTATCGTCTAGCTATCATACGAGTCTGAAAATTGACGCAATAATTTAATATACAAAACCTGGGCAACACATATATTACAGTTGTCGGATCGATGAACCGACGGAAGGCCCATGGATTTTATTAAGGAAGTAAAATGGACTTTCTAAAATTTATATAGATGTTTTCAAATAAACACCTAATCAGAAAGTTTTCCTTGGAATAAAATTGGTTGTAAGTGAATATGTGAACTCACCTTCCTTTGTGTTGACACTTGATTTTTAACGTGTTCTACAGGTACTTGAGTTCGGCTTCGGGAAATCATGGTGTATCTTGTGTCTGATGATGCATGTTGTTTTGTTTAAATATGTTGGACAACTTTTAAACTCTCTGGGACGTTTTGTAATAAGATCCGTGAGGAACAAAGACATCTTAACTATGTAGTTGTGCCGTGTCTTAAAACGTAATGTTTAATAACTTATGTTTAAAATAAACCAATATGTCCAACAATAAAATGCATCGCTCGACAAGATATAAATGGGCACCAACTTCCGTCACCACTACATTTAATATTCCGCTGCGACGTATTTTGGGGTGTGACAGAGGTTGGTATCAGAGCCATTGGTTGTTAGCGAACTAGATGTTTTTGGAGGAAAACACTAGACTTCAACCGGAGAATTTTGAAATATAAGTCCAAAATTTTCAAAGCCAAGAATTTTAAATAAACAAAGAAAAATTGTATCATGTATGAAAACCCATATGTGTTATGTGCATACGTGATATTCTGTTTATTTTGGGCCTTATGTTTTACTATTCATGTTGATCACACACTTACTTGTACGGTTACATATGTGTCACAGATGTCGCACGACCACGAGGTCATCGAGATCAACGACTCAAGTAGCGAGCCAGATTTCGAGACTTCACCCAGTTCCATTTTACCAGAGACACCTATCACGATCCCACAGATGGTTGGTATGGCTGAGTTTGCTTCATCATTCCGTGTCGATCCTGCTTTCGCTAGTCAGGTAGACCCCCGATATGCTTTCACAAGCAACGGGTGGATTGATGACAACGATGACGCTCCTCTCTCGATTCATGAGACGGGACAATCATCTGGCACAGTACCAGTCATCGATGACGTGATCAGAGATGTCCCTGTATTTGGAGGACTTTTTAGTATTGCACCAGTAGTGGATGCCACCATTGTCACAGCTCGACCCTTAGAGCAGTCTGTTGCTCCACCTGCTACTGTGGTCGAGCCTGTTGCTGAGGTCCCTCTACCTGTTTTGTCAGAGTCACCTTTACCTGTCATTGAGTCACGCGCATCTACTACACCTCTATTAGTGTATTATCGCCGCGGAAAGAGAGTTAGGCCTGCTGGAGAGGTTGTTTCTACGTCACAAGTTGAGACTGCATCTGCTTCTAAGAAGCAGAAAGGAGTTTGGGTGGATCGATGTTGCCATTGTGACCGACAATTCGCTGCCATGCGTGAAGAACTGGAAACGACTAAGGGTAAACTGAAGGTCCTCGAGGGGCAAATGGATCGGTACGATGAGTTGAAGGAATTAGATGACAGCGCGATGGATCAGATGCATTGGAGGAAAGTGGATTTGGAGGAGTTGGTTAGGAAGATGTTGGATTTCATAGGGACGAAGCATTAGATGTTGTTTTTGTTTGTTTTTGGTTGTTGTGTCTGGATACTCTTTTGGTGCTTTTCTTTTGGGGGCCTGCGTGCCGATGATATTTGTGATATTAGGTAGAAATTTTGTGGAAACTTGTTATGGGTGTCGATGTAGACATACCAATGATAGATGTCATGTACTGGAAAAATAAGTTTGTTAATTTCTATGATAATATCAGATGATTAACTTTTGGTTTAAAAATTGTTCTCATTAGTATGCGGATATTATACATGCGCAAAGTTTGGTCCACTAATATTTAATGATTGAATTTTTTTTGGTTACCGTCTCATGTGATTATTATTGTTGTAAATAATAGAAACGATGAAAATGCCGCCAAAAGCGAGACAGGTTACTGGACTACCTGCCACCCCAGAGGAGTTGGCACGACTCATAACCCAACACGTTAATACTACATTGGAACAGCGTGATGCTAACCAAAATGATGGCCAGAAACGTGAATGTGGTACTCCCGGGCAGGATCTTGGTGGGACACAGATCGGAAACCCTTCAGGTAAAAATAATGATCGGAAAGTTTTGGTTGTTCATCTGTTATGATCTCAATGGAACGTATTCCTGATTTCTATTAACCGTATGAACAGTGCATCGGAGCGTACACAAAACAATCCAGGGTTGTAGCCCAAGATCATTTACTGGTGTCCTATGCAATGATGTATCATCGATATGCGTGATATCAGGCTGTCAGAATGAGTCAGTTATCCGAGTGTTTCAATGATCTGAACCTGGAATTAGAGATTCAAAAGAAACGCAAACCCGAGAGCTCCAAGAAGACTCCCGAACGTAAGAGTAGGAAGAAACGCAACTTGGAGAAAGCAAGTGTAGCTAACCCTAAAGAGTCAGGAAGGGGTAAGAACGGTGATGGACAAGAGAAATGCGTCAGATGTAGCCGAACCAGACATGAGACTTCCCAGTGTTACGCTAAGAGTACATTGTATGGAGCTGCGCTTGAAGGATGCTTTACATGCGGTAGACAAGGACACTACAAAAGGGAATGCCCGAAATCGAAAGGACAGAACGTTAAGAGCAATTCTGTTGGGACAAGTATCGGAAAGACAAGTGAGAGTCCTGCTACTGTTACCGGTATGTTTTGAATCAAAAGCCAATCTATGTTCATACTTATAATACCAAAGCTGACTTGAGTTTTGTTCGAAAAACTATGAACCATTGTTGTGTTCACCTACAAGTAAGCTAAGTATAAAGTGTCTGATAGAACTAATAGTTGGTAAATTGATAGAAACTAGCGAGGTCATTCGTGGTTATAGTATTTAGTTAGGCGATTGTAGTTCTAGAGATTGGTTTATTATCAGTGAAGCTGAGAAGCTTTGATGAAGATGTAAGAATGAATTCACTTTCTAAGGATGAAGTGGGGACTATCGCTCGAAGAAGCTAGTTGGAATATTTCATCCCGATGACAATGGAAAGGCGGAAACTGTTCGCGGGAATCGATTGAGTCGAGTGTTAATAGTCGAGAGTGGTTAGTGTTGTGAGGATGCTGAGTTGTTGTGAAAGGACTATCCTGCGTTTTCAGTGAATGGGATGGATGCGAAAACCGAATGTAGGAACGCCGGAGAGATTTCTATCAATCGCAACTATCCGGAAGTCTTCCTAAAAATATTTACCTGGATCTTTCCTGCGAGATGGATCGAATTTCGAATCGATCTGGCTCACGACGCTGCACCCGATTGCACAATCTTCTTATAGATTAAGCACCGCCTGTGACACCTGGGTCACTGCGACCATCAAACAAATACCAAACCAATGAAATATTTTATTTCATACTTAGGATCTGTAGAAATATGTGTATCGTTTGCACATATCAATTTTTGTTCAATTTCAAACTCTACATCGCTTTCTGGAGAGTTATACGCCAACTGGTGCATAAACGTAATCAGTTTAATGCGAAAAACACTCTGGAACATCAACATATGCTTAACATACCTTAAATAACCTCTACATAACTTAGAAATAAGTTTTGAGGGCTTTGGTATGGCAAAATCAAGTTTAATCGCTTACAGGGACCAAATTCGACAAACTGCGAAAGTATGACGATTCGTACTGGAACAGACATTCCGGAACATGTCCATAAGTTAAACATACCATAAATATCCTTTACAAAGCTTAGAAATAGGCTTTAATGGGCTCGGTGTGCTAAAATAAACTTTTGGGTCATTCAGGGACTAAAAGCGTCAAAAAGTGCATAAGTTTGCATTTTCGCGCATAACTTACATTCTGAATACATCCGGACATCCAAAAATTTATGTAAGCATTTAAAATATTTTATTTTAGTGTTTGGAATGATAAAATTCCATTCGTCGCTTAATTTGGATCGTTTTTGCGTTCCTTATGACTTCTGTCGTGATTAAGCGAATAACGCAACCGTACGACCAAACGAAGCGACATCCGAGATACTTTTGAGAATGTTTTGAGTTCCCTATACTTTAACTTTATTTTAGAGCCTTGAAATGGGGTTAACGGGGCTTAAAAGTGAAAAAAAAATCAAGTTTTACAAGTGAAGGGACCATTTTTGAAATTTCTGACCAGATTCAATGAACCTAGTCCATTTTGAAGTGTTGATGGTTTTAACCCAAGGTTTTGCAAAACCATGTGCTGGTATTCAATGAACCTAGTCCATTATTAGGGGCTCCCATGGTTTTAGAAAACCATGGGCACACATGTAAGGTCCAGATCAAAGCACAGTTTTCGATGAACGATCTTAACGGTTCTTGAATTCCTATAAATACCCACCCTCACTTCCTCCCAAAGCACACTTGAATCTGATTTTGGCTCTCTAATTTGAAGTTTATGCTTCATACCTGAGAGTAAATCGGATCAAGAGCTTGCGGGGACCTTCTGTAAGTATTCTTTCGTTCTTTTCATTCGTTTTTGTTGTTAAAGTCAAACTGCGTTTGACTTTCTGCTTTGACCAGTTTATGGTCAACGCGAAGTTCGTTTGAACTTCATAACGTGAGCGTAATCATGATGGTTATAGTTCCTAGTGTCTATACCTACTGATTACCACGTTATCTAGGCTTAGTGACGAGTCGTAGTTTCGGCCAAAATGCGTTTTCTCGCGTATTTTGTAACCAAACTACTCTAGGATATCAAAACCGTTTGTTTTGATATCAAAACCTGTTTTCTAACTTAACTAAACATGTTATAGCATGTTTAGCTCGTCAGTTTTTTTAGATTAGTACTTGTGTGGAGCCGAAAGTCAAGCGGACTAAACACCCGCTTAGACTTTTGAACATGATCCGTTTGGTCGATCATTAGGATCCGACCAAACATGTTAAGTGACCATAGTACCGTAGGGAATAACCTTCCGAGGTTATACCTTATGGTCACTTAGGTTTGATTAGTCGCATGATAGGTAGTTTATATGCCTTAGGTAAATTACCAAAATGCCCTTTTTATGCCAAAATTGATTTTAAGCCTATGTAACATAATTTTTGATATCTAAACTGATTTGGCAACAATATTAGACATGTTAAGGCATATTTTACTTATCATAGGACTAGTTAGGCGTTCCGAACACGTTTTACGCGAACGACGCGTTAAAGTAGCATAAGCTACCTAAACGAGTCGTAACGGGTCAAAAGCACTTAGGATAGGTTTCATTTTAGTATGAAGGCTTTGTTAAACCATATTACATGAGTTCCCATACTCGTTTGGTTTACGAACCCTCATACTATCCGGTCCTTCGATTTAGGTCCGGTTTATTAACATAGCTACCTATATTAGGTGCCGTTTGATTCCGTGATCTTCTAGCTTTGCTTGGTGGTTATCCTAGGACTTCTAAGCAATCTCAAGTGAGTACATAGACCCCTCTTTTACTGATTTTCAAACGTTTTGGGGTGAAACACATGTACCTACTTGTTACTTTCATGCTTTCCTGTTTTCACATCATATACTTGCTATGTTCATTAGTACATATATAGTACATGATTTACATTAGATTTTGTTGCATATGCTCATCCAGCATATGAACACATTATATTACATTTTGAACCGTTTGTAACTATTTGACTATGTGAACCGTTGTAACCATTCGACTATGTGAACCGTTGTAACCATTTGACTATGTGAACCGTTATAACCATTTGATTATGTGAACCGTTTGTAATTGCTGAACCGTGTGAACCGTATTTGACCATACATAAACATTTCTACAATTGTTAAACATTACATTTTGGTGGTTGTTTGGGTAAGTGATTTAAGTAATGAGGCGACGTGTAATACGATAAAAACATAGTGGATACGCCGCTGGTACTTCCTATATATAAGTGCTTTTATGGTATTACATATCGTAGCGTTATTTAAACCATTTCAGTTTAGACGTATTACATATACAATACAATCTTCACATAAACATCGTTTTACAAATAACTTAACTTATACAAACTCATTTTACATGGTTATTTACTTAACCATACATTATTCTTTTATACATATATATCATTTGGTTTATTTATCACTTTTCAAATGATTTATGAAAGGAACCACTCAACAAGATTCATGGCGACTTTTATTAAACAGTTTCTTTAAACGTAAGTCATGAATCCTATTTTCACAAAACCTATGTATCTCACAGGCATTTTTATGCTGACGTACCTATTTTCACATGTGTTTTCAGGAGTTGTTGCATAGGATGTTCGAGACACACTTAGGCGGACCTGTGCCTTAGTGACTTAAAACAAAGCAAGAACTAGTTGAATTATGTTATGTACTCTTTGTTTCTTGTTTAAGACAATGTAACTCTCTTGTTTGATAAATAAAATGTAACTTTAATATCCATGGTTGTGAAACAATTAATTCTGTTACAACACTCCCCGACGTTTCCGCCACGTTTTGTTGTTTTACGTGGTCGGGGTGTGACACCGCCTGAAATGATAAAAATGACGAGATAGTTTTAAGAGCTTTTGGACAAGGATTTCATTCGATTGAGCTTTTCGCCTTAAGATGCATCTGCTTTGATGGAATAAAGAAGAATAGATTCTTCAGGATATGTGAGGACTTTAGAAAGCCGAGCAAGTTGACTATCAAGAATCGGTACCTTATTACCGAGGATTTGACAATTTGTTCAATCAGGCTACCGGGACTCAGCCGCTATACGAGGGATCGATCTACGACTAGGATATTATCAGTTGAAGGTTGCTACGAAGAAATTCGAGGACTGCTTTTCAAACATGATATGGCCATTACGAGATATTAGTCATGCCCTTTGATTTAATTAATGTGCAATTTAAATTCATAAATCTCATGAATAGGGTATGGAAACCCTATTCAGGTAAGTTCGTGATAACAGTCATCGACGACATGTTTGTCTATACAAGAACCAAAGAGAATTATAAGTAACGTTTGAAGTTAACCATGGAATTGGAAAGGATGATGAAGGTATGCTTACAGATCAGTTTGAGATTGGGAAGCGTGTATCATGAACTTAGAAGGAAATTAAGATACTCACATGCCCTTGGCAGAGATATCTTACAACAATACTTAACACGCTAGAATTTAGGTTGCTCAGTTTGAGGCCTTGCATGGATGAAGAGTTGATCATCACTACATGGAGCTAACGTGTCAAAGGACAATTAACCAGACCTTAGTTTATCTAGGAAACCAGCGACATGATTTGTCTAGATCGAGGGAAGGTTAAAGGTCGCCAATTAATCAACAGAAGAATTACAGGGACAATTGAACATTTAGTTCTGTTAAAGGGGTTATATTGAGAGAGATGCTATAGGGTTTAGCAGAGGAAAAAAAAGCTGAGCCACATTGACTTGGTCCTTTCGAGAGCCCATCTTGAGTTGAATCAGTTGCATATGGGCTCAAGTTACCATCAGAAATGAGTGGTGTATATGATATACTGTTCGGATGTATTTTAAGAGGTGTATAATGGGTGATACACTAATTTTGCGCTTCGTAAAGATTATTTGGGAGATAAACGGAGGTTTATCGAAGCATCGAAGAAGCAGTGCGTATAACCAGAAAAGTTATGTTACTAACCGGAAGGGCGATTTTAGCATTCCGGTAGTATCTACGATTTACAGGTCGTGTAACCGGAGGATACCAAAAATGGTGGAACTTTGACTTAAATCTTCTTGATTTAGTGCTTGTGAACGTTGGACCCTAGAGAGGGTGGAGAGTGTTGAGACGAGAGTTTAGGAATTGAGGACGTGTGTAATATAGATCTACAAGGATTCTTCGTAAGAATCCAAGTTTCTCGAAGAAACTATAAGACTATATTCAGTAGATTCGTTTTTGTTATTCTTATTTAGTGCGAAAACAAAACCTGTAGAGTAAAAATTTCAGGGACGAAATTTCCAAAACAGGGGGAGACTGTGACACCCGGCTTTTCAGGCCGTACCGTACAATTATAATACGTGTTGTGAATAGGTAACAGGGCTATATTTGACTGGTTATGTTGTTTATATGTGAAATTTAATGTGTTGGTAAAATTAAACTTTGATAAAAATTATGTTGGCAACGGTAAGATAAACGCTTATCGCGTAACGATTAAAATACGAAACGAACGTCGGTGACCACTCGATCAGTGTTAAAATCCTATAAATAGTCTGTTATGATTAGAATAAATACTTTCATCATATTTGTGAGGAAAAATAAATTAAAACGCTAAGAAACTCTATTTTTCGAGTTCGAGAGCGTACAGCGTGATACTGCGCGAATTAAATAAAATACTGTCAATACAGCCAGTCAAGGCAACTGGTAATTATTTCAGTAATAATTTTGAGTGATTATTTTTATAGAATGATAAAAATAATTTAAAACGCATAAAACGGGATTAAAACGCTAGATAAAATACCCGGTATCCAGTAAAATACCTGTTTTATTCATTAATCTACATATGTATATATATATATATATATATACAAGATTTATGTGTGTATTAGGAGAGAGGACAAGGTGGCGGCCTTGGAGGCCACCTCTCTCTTGATGTTGCCACTTGTTGGACATGGAAATATGAGAATGATGATTAAGCTTACAAACCTTTCCAATATCTTACACATTCCAAGATCATAATCCAAGCAACACTCAAACTCTCTCTCTCTAAAAATCTCGGCCGAAACCCCCCTATACACTCATACTTTCAAAAATTTTAAACACTTCATGAAGATTCAAGAGCTTTTCAAAGTGATTTCAAGCTAAAATGGGTGTTTAGAAGTGATTTCAAGGTGTTTCAAGCAATAATCAAGACCCACATAACCAATCTTTACTAAAAATCATTCAAGAACTTGAAGGTATAAAAAATTTATTTTAAAAACTTTGTTTTGATTCTTGATGTTCTTGATAGTGATGGAAGTTTCTCTTGATCTTGAGTTTAAATCACAAACTTGAAACATTAAACAAATGGGTTTTATTTTAAATGAAATAAAATGAATGTGCATATATATATATATATATATATATATATATGTATGGCCGTGGGTGTGTGTGTATGTGTATGTGTAGGTGTTTGTGTTTTTGATTTTTGTTGAAAGATTCTTGAGTTACATGATTTCTTGAAAAGTAGGATACATGTAAAAATCAATGTGTGTCATATAAAAATGTTCTAAAGGTGATTTAAGATTTGAAAGTGACATGATGAAAAGTTAATTTTTGGTGGTTATTGTGTGTATATATATTTCGTATATATATGTATGTATGTATGTATGTATGCATGCATATAAAAGTTTGTCATATGTTCTTAAATATGAAGGATACTAGCATTTATGTATGAATGATTGGATGATCATGATGATGTGTGTGTTGTGTTTTGTAAGAACATGATATTAATGTGTTCTTGAGTATGATTAGATCATAAATGATGTTGATGATGTTGTATGAGTGCATTAGATGCACATATGTGGACATGCATGTTAATATGAAAGCATGAAATGATCATTTGAGCATGATTCGATAAAAATCAATTTTGATCAGATTATAAACCCTAAAATAAAGTTATTTTGAAGTGTTTAATGATATATAACTTTGTCATAATGTTTGCTAGCTTTGCATGTTGTACTTGGTGCATTAAAAGTTGTAAAATACATGAAATCGCATGATTTATGTGACTTACACAAAAACTGCACTAATCTGATTATAACCACTATTTCAATCAGTAAATAACATGTATTTTGTTATAATATTAAGTCATTTCGAGTTTGGATGATTATGGTAACGTTTAACGCAAAACTATGCGTTAAAACGGTCAAAAATCGGCTTTTCGGGTGATTTTTGTAAAACTCATTTAGATCAGTAAATAAACTGATGTTTTTAGTTTAAAAACAAGTATTTTAACTAATTTTAAGTTTATTTGGTGTTTGGTTGGTCATACGTTACTTCCGACGCCCGAAAACGTTACCGAATCGCTAAAATACGCATTTTTCGATGAACACTAGTATGGGTAAATTTTGAGTGAACCTTATGTGATAAAATGTGTTAAGTGATTTAAACATGTAAATGTGATAATATGTTAAGTGTTAATTTGGTAGTGGGAAATTTAAACTATGCATGTATGCATGTACGTTTTGTGCGGTAGAAACGGTAAAATTGCGTTAAATGTGTAACTTGTTTGTCGAGTATGAAATTTGATACATATAAGATATTTTATGTATATTTTGCTATAAAAATGACAAAATAGATAAGTTAACAAGATTTCGCGTGTTACGGTGTTAAATAATGTGAACGTTTATGTATATATATTACGACGCGCAAATCGTATATATATTACATATAAACGGGAGAGTTAACGGATTTACACAATAATGGTCACCAATAAAATAGTTCGAGTCGCAAAAAATCATATATATATATATATACATATGGACTCATATATATATATATATATATTAACGTGCCAACATAATAAAAAATGACAACTTTTCGAGAAAATCTCAAAGTTATGTGATAAGTCTAAGAAACGGAGAAACTTAGGATTTTTGTATTATATATATTGATTTAGAATCGTTCCTATATTAGGACGTGTAGAAAATCAATTTCTGGGATTGCGATATTAAAATACGCACCCAAAGGTGAGTGTCACTGAACCCCTCTTTTTACTGTTTTGTGTATATTTTGGGGGTAGAACACGTCGTTAAAAGGGTTTAATAATGTTTTCGAAATAAAACATACCTTTTAATATAAAATATATATTTTCGCTGAAAATATATGAAATGTAATAAGATATACGTTTCGAAGTAAAACGTTTTGATGAATGAATATTGTATGTACGGTATTTCTTAAGTGAAACAAGACCTTACAGTTGGGGACGAATTCTTGACTGGGTCTCATATGATGGAGAGTAAGGGGAATTCGTACAACGTCGTGTATTAAATTGTCATATTAGTATAAATTGTCATATTAGTAGGATATATATATTGTACGTGAGGTAGACATCATATTGTTCTCAAAGAGAGAACCCTGCGCCCATGATGTCGTTTAATCAGTTAAGTATTGCATGCGATGAATTGTTGGTAGATCTATCGGGTTGACAACCCCGTCGTGACCGGTCGCCCCGTGTCAAGTCAAACAACGAATTAATATTCTGTTTATTGTCTAGCTTTGATTATCCCTGCATGGTTAATATATAGTTCGTATCGTCTAGCTAACATACGAGTCTGAAAATTGACGCAATAATTTAATATACAAAACCTGGGCAACACATATATTACAGTTGTCGGATCGATGAACCGACGGAAGTCCCATGGATTTTATTAAGGAAGTAAAATGGACTTTATAAAATTTATATAGATGTTTTCAAATAAACACCTAATCAGAAAGTTTTCCTTGGAATAAAATTGGTTGTAAGTGAATATGTGAACTCACCTTCCTTTGTGTTGACACTTGATTTTTAACGTGTTCTACAGGTACTTGAGTTCGGCTTCGGGAAATCATGGCGTATCTTGTGTTTGATGATGCATGTTGTTTTGTTTAAATATGTTGGACAACTTTTAAACTCTCTGGGACATTTTGTAATAAGATCCGTGAGGATCAAAGACATCTTAACTATGTAGTTGTGTCGTGTCTTAAAACGTAATGTTTAATAACTTATGTTTAAAATAAACCAATATGTCCAACAATAAAATGCATCGCTCGACAAGATATAAATGAGCACCAACTTCTGTCACCACTACGTTTAATATTCCGCTGCAACGTATTTTGGGGTGTGACATGCCCCTCTGATCTGGTTATCAAAACATTGTTCTTTATGCATGTTATGATATATTTTTTAACAAATTTCGTTTTTATTAAAAAAAACCTTATAAAATGTACCTTAAAAATATTCCAAAACTTCTTTTGCTACAAAAACTTGTCGCATGTAACTAATATTTATAGTTATTACTAGTTTAGACGTTTAACTAATTTACTTCTAAATAGTTCATATATGCACTTTGCAACATTTAAACCGTTTCTTTTTTTAAATAGGACAGCAGCTTACCACGACACCATTTTTCTTAGTAATATCTTGATTTATGCCAATTGATCTCTAGATCAAGTAGTGGAAGGCTTGTATTTATCTTGGGAGATGCAGGTTCAACTCTCACTTGGTGCAGAGTGAGACATTGGTAGGTGAAGAAACAGTGATCAGAATGACCGGAATCGATCAGATCAGGGGTTTAGTCTCTGCATAAAAAGGTTAATCCTCTCGCTGATTCGGGGGTTTGACTGAGTCCTTTCTCCGGTGATCACAACAAAATAAAAAGCCGTTAGACTAGCCACGGGGAGAATGGGAGTTGTCTCCGTGACCACCCTCCGGCATGAAAATAAGTACAGTGATCTCGATGAAGAAGAAGTAGTAAAAGTGAAGTGAAAGTAGTCCGTGTGATCATACCTGCAACGTCTTATTTATAACCGGTTTTTGGCAGGAAATTGGTGTGACGGAGGAAGTAACGGAAAGTATTTTCCGTCGGCGGTTATCCCCCTTTCCGTCAATCACTAACGACACATCCATGCACAGAGATTGTGAGTGTGATCGACGGTTGGGGTGATGCCACGTGGAAAGTGGGTTTGTTGTAGATTAATCTTTGAATGAGTGGCATCATCGTGTTTAGATGAGTGTCCAGGATTATGCCACATCACACTTAGTTGTATCTGAATGGCCCTGCACGATGAGCATTAGGAAGTCTTCTAGAAGATCTACAGCTGTAAGCCTTTGCCACGTGTCTATTCTGTTGTAATAGAAAAGATTCCTTTTTTTAAGTCTTGACTTCAGGTGCGCGAGGATGTCTAGGATTTATTCTTCAAGTCTAATTGTTCCCTTACGCGGGCCCGCGCAAGGGTGTTAGTTGAATGTTAGTTTCTCCTTTCTTCCGACGCGTGTTCATTGAAGACTATTTTCTTTCACAACTTGTTTGGGACCACTGCGCAGCCGCGCATGGTCTCGTTAAAGATGTTCTAGAAGTGGGGCTTATGGAATGGTCTTATGTGCCTGCACAATGTTTTAGGGACCATATTCCTTTGTTATTGAATTGTTTCTTCCCACATCTTGTTTAGGACCGCGACGCAGCCGCGTAAGGTCTTTATTCAAGATGTTTTGGGATAAGGTTATGGTATGGTCCTATGCGCCTGGGCAAGGTTTTTGGGACCATACCCCTTCAAGTTCCCCCAATCCAGTGTTGCTGCTACGCAAGTAGGTGGAGCACTGGACTATATAAAATGAGGGGTGCGCTTTTTGCTTTGAGAATTTGCAGGATTATTTGACGCGAAGTAAGAAGAATCTTCTTGCAGAAGATATTTCTGTTTCTTCAAGTTGATGTTTCCATGATTTCAAATTTTGAAAAATTTGACTCATGGCAGGTTAAAGGTACTGTGCTGACTGTTGACGTGTGACGGTTTTGGTGATAGGCTGTCACCTGTCAGTTATTCATTAAATGTGCATCATCAAATGTGGTCTACACGCGCACGTGAGGTTATTTTTTGTTCCCCACTTGCCCTTGATGCCTTGATAACTGTGTTTTCCTGAAAAAAGGGAGCTGCGGTTCTCGAGGGCATTAATGGCGATCCCTATATAAACTCTTGAGTGTCTTCCTTTTTCATTAGTTGTTCCTGAATCCTTTCTTTTTCTCTAATTTTTTCTTTAGAGAAACCAGCAAGTTTTTCCTTTTATGTCTACCAAAGAACATCTCGAAGACTCTTCTGAAGAAATGTCTGCCTCCCTACCACCATTAAAGTGATCAAAAGCGATTTTTGACGGTCTCGTGAAGAATTTCAAGTTTCTCGATGGCTGGGGTGTCAGATACCCAGAAGAAGGGCAGACGGAAACCGATGCTCCAGCCGGTTACATAACTTTATTCTGGGACTACTTTGCTGATGGCAACTTCCGATTACCCGCTACGAGGTTCGTGCTGGTTGTTCTTGATTATTACAAATTCCATATTTCGCAGCTACACCCCTTAGGAATGGTTCAGATTCGACATTTTGAATTCCTTTTCCGGTCGATGCACATTGATCCGACAGTCAATCGTTTCCGGGTGTTTTACCAACTCCACTGTTCACAAGGTTTCTACTCCTTTGCCCAACGTTCGTCGGCCAAGAAGATCCTACTAACCCCTCCCAAATCTTTTCATGAGTGGAAACCAAGTTTTTCTTTATTAAAGCTGAGGTGATTCCAATGAAGATGACCTTTAGGGGTGCCGAAGACATTATGGTAGAGAATATGAAGACTCCGCAGTCAGAGATTTTGTATCAGGACCTGAAGGATATTCCTTCTGTCAAGCTTCCTGTGAGGGCTCTGGTTGCCGCTGGTATGAGTCTTCACTAGAAGATGGATCGTGAAGACAAGCCGGTGTATATGGAGGATGATAGAAGTAAGATTTGGGATCTTCTTACCCTTTTGTTTTCCTTTTTTATAAATAATATGAACTTGTCATTGTTTTTTCCTTTGTAGTTGTTTCCTTGTATGTTGTTGCATACAAGAGGGAGGAAGGGAAAATGACCACTATCCCGAAGGGTGCTGGTGAAGAGATTTGGTTTCAACAGATAATAAGGAATTTTGCACTTCCATGGGATGAAGATATAGCCGCGCAACCTTTGACTGGTGTTGGTAAGCGCATTTTAAATTTTTTATTAATATTGCAATATTACTCTTTGCTGTCTTTGCGCGTTGGGTAATATTGCAATACTTCTTTTTGTACATAAGCGAGTTGATTAATCTGGGCATAGGCCCTGAGAAGAAGAAACGTGTACCGCCCGTTACTGTTGCGCCGAAGAAAGTTGATGCGCTAAAGGCACAATCTTCAAAGGCAAAGAATGTGAGGGAAGAGAAGAAAGGTACGCGCCCCTTCCTTAAACCCCGGTGCGATTACGTAGTGGTATCTGATACATTAGAGGGTCTTGCGCCTGTAGTTGTTAAGAAACCCAAGCCGGAACACCAAGATACTGTGGATATCCCTACTTCCAACCCGGATGAACCCATAGATCTGGATTCAAGTCCGGAGCTGCTGGTAAGGACTAAGGCAGTGAAAAGGAAGCAAGCTGAACTTGAAGCTACGGCGCAGCCCGCCAAGAAGGTGCCAAGAAGGAAAATTGGCAAGAAGGGCAATCTGGATGCCTTCGTTGCAAAATTTTCTCCAGGTGAGTGTCTTCTTTAGCTGTTGTTTCCTCATACTTTATGTTAATATGACCTTTATTTTTGCTGGAAAGCCGATTCCTTCTGTCCGCCTGGAGTCATCATCAGTTTTTAATGATGATCTCCCGCCTTCGCCACCTTGCGTATGTATTAAGGAACAGTTGGAAGGTACGAAAGCTGTTGAAACGGAGGCAAAGAAGGTTGTTGAAGTGAAAAAACCTGAAGTTGAGGTTGAGAAACCTGTCGAAGTTGAGCTGGAGGCGGAGAAGGTTGTGGAGACGGAGGCTGTGGATGTTGGTATTACCAAGCCTAAGTCTCCTGTAGTTGAAGCGCGCGCGTCCGATAAAGGGAAGTCTATTGAGGACCCAGTGTAACCATTTCTGTTCCCAGCATTACTTCTGCTCCTCCCCAAGATGATGTTGAGAAAAGCCCCGTTGGTGATCAGGGCTTTATTTATTAAGAAGAAGAAAATTCTCCCATCCGCCCGGAAGAAAATCCGGGGGATTGTTATTACATATCTTATTCAGAGAGGAGAGCATCTGAGATCCATACGCCAGTACGAAAGTTAAAGCAAGGCGATACTTTCTCAGATTGGCAGATTTGCCGTGATTGGCTAAAAGGTGTTTTCCCTCTCGTGGAGGTTAAATTTCAGGAAGAGCGCTCTCATGATCAAACTTATCATGCTTATCTTGAGGAAACTGCCAGCTCCACTTCAACCACCCACCGTATAGTGCGCGAGTGGCGCAGTATGAATAAAGAATGGGCTGCTTTTGAAGTGTCCAAGAAAGAGGCTGGTGAAGAGAAGGCGAGGATTGCCCTGTTGAGGGCTAATTGGAGGCTGATCAAGCCAAATTTGAGAGTGAGCAGAAAACTGAGGAGTGGTTTGCTGTAGGTTGGAAACGAAAAGAAGAGGCTGAAGCTGCTCAACTTGCTGAGGCTCGCAAGCATTGGAAAGAAATTTGTGATAAAGATAATAATGAGAAGATGGGTCTCCGGAATAACATTAACAATCTCAAGGTGTAGATTGAAAAGTTAAAGAAGAAGAAAACATAGGCTGAGGCAGCCTGTGATGAAGCCCGCTCTCATAGAGAGAGGAGTGAGCAAAGAGAGGTACAAACGTGCGCTACCCTTTCCCTTAGAGATAAGGAGATAGAAGAACTTACATCATTGTTATCTGATCAGGAACAAGTTAAAGCGGAGCTTGAGTCTGTCAAGAAAGATTTGCTGCTTGAGCGGGTTGAGAAAGCTGAGACTTCCCACCGTCTGACTGAAACTAAAGGGAAGTTGGAAAATTCTGAAACTGCTCGAGTGACGGCGGAGAGTTTGGTTGAACCGCTGAAGGATGATATGCTCTGGATGAAGCATTGTGGGATTATAAATGTAAGTGTGTCAGCTCCTTGTAATATGTTGATGTGTTTGTATATCTTCTTATTTGTTGTATTGCGTAGGTTGAAAATTCTGTCCTTAACTCCGTTGATTTGGATGAAGCGGTTGCGAAGCTGATAGTTACCGTGCACAATGATGTATACACTCAAGGGTTTGCAAAATGTACCCAACATGTTAACAATGCGTTAAGGGTTGATTGGGATACCCGCAGATCCGCCACGTATGGAATTGATACCGGAGCTGTCCATGCTGCTGCTAAGGCTGAATATAATAACTTACAACTTCCCATGATGGACCTGGTCACCGCTGCGCTTCAGTCTGATGAGTTTGTGGTGCAATTAAAGGAGGTATTTCCAGATGAAGCAGAGGATGATGAAGACCTAGATTAGGTTTTCTTTGTATTTTTTTTGTGGTTGTTAAACATTTGTAGTTTGAACAGGTTTGGGATGTGGATCCCCTTTAACAGTTTTTCAATGCGTTGTCGCGCAAGTAACTTTGATGCACTTTTGTGCATGTAAATTTTTGCTAATGCGCTGCTGCGCAAATAACTTTTTAAATGTATGGTATGTTTGAATTACAATTTTTTGCATGAGTACGATTACTTTGTTTAGGTAAGGCGAATGAAGATGGTATAAAGCCCATGTGTGAACGTAGGGCTGGACCTTGCGCGGTACCTGTAACCGCGGACCATTCATGATACTTGTGTTAGGTTACCATAGTGTTTTTGCGCTTACCAAAAGGAATTGCATGCATTTGTAATAAACATAGAGATAATGTAATGAAGTTTGTATTGATTCGGATAGGGCGCAGAGGCCATGAATTACAAAGTTGTTTTTGGATAAATAACGAGACTTGATTTACTGTGCACGGAATAGTCCTTGTGCCATAAATTGACAAGTTGAAGAACCTGTCAAATATAAAGGAACTATGCACGCTGAATTGCCGTGGACCCTTAGGTTTGCTTAGCTTTTTTGTTACTTGGCCCCTCGTCTCCACGCATGATCTGCTTGATTTCCTTGCGCACGTTTTGAACCAGATGCATAAGCTCTCCACTCTTGAGTGCTTTCTCTATTTCCGTGCGGAGACTGATGCAATTGTTCGTGGTGTGGCCATTGTCTTTGTGGTACTCGCAGTTGAGGTTTTGGTCTGGCCCTCTTTTGTTTTTCATCGGCGACGGTGTTTTGAACTGATAATCTTCAGTGCTAAGCACTTCCGCCGGTGTCTTGATAAGAGGCGTCCACTGCCTTTCACGATTTTCTTGTTTTGCCTTCTTTTGCACCGTGATCTTGTTGATTATCGTCCAGGCGTCATCTGAGGAGTATGTTCCTGAATTTGAGTCCTTCCAATTTTTCTTGAACTTCCTACCACTGTTTCCGCTCATGTCTTGAGGGCAGTTCTTTGGTAGCGGTGGTCTATTGGAACTTAAATTGCGCTCTGTTTGAGCGTATACTTTGGCAGTTGCCATCAATTTTCCCAACTTTTTGACAAACCTTCGGTCCCTGACAATACTTTGATTATATCATCGCACCTTACCGCGTATTTGAACTGCGCGCGGATTAAGTGCTCATGCACATCACCGATTTCCAACATTTCTTTGTTGTACCTTGTTATTAAATCTTCCAAGCTTTCATCATCCCTCCTCCAGATGTTCATGACATCTGTGGAGTCTTGAATGGATCTGCGTTGTTGACTGAAATGGACCAGAAAATTTTCCTTCAAATCTACCCAGGATGTTAACTTACCTATTGGTAGATTGTCAAACCACAGACGTGCTGCGCCTGTTAAAGTTTGGACAAACAAATGGCACCACATGGGTAGTGTCCATCCTCCGACTAACCCTGCGCTGGTGAATACGCGCAGGTGGTCATCGGGTCTGATAATCCGTTAAACTTTCCAACATTTGACGGTAATTTCGCCTGCTCAAGAGGAGCTAGGGCAATCTCTTTAACAAACTTTGAATTTTCAGCCGCTTCTGCTGGTCGGTAAATCATATTTTAATCATACTCCACTTCTGGGTTGTAAACCGCACGGATTTTTGGTTTGTAGCTTGCATGTTTTCTGCAATCGACTGAAAACACTCGTCTTGTCATCTTCATTATACGTCCTGTCATACTCATCGGTTTGGGTGTCCCGCTTCTGATATGAACGCGAGCCCAAACGTGAATGGACTGAGTAACGTCTATGGGAGTACTGCTCATCACGGTGATCTCTTCGCCTGGATTCAGAATGAGTGGATTCATGCTTAGTGGTAGATCTGGAATAGACTTCCGTATCATCTACTGACACACGTGGTGGTGCATCGTAGTGCAAAGCTCGAGGTGCAGATGGAGCTTGCACCTGAGGTGCAGATCAACGTGATTGTGTTGCAGGTTGAGCAGCTTGTGTATGGAGCTGTGCGTAGACTGCATTTATTGCACCTTGAGACTTCACTTACCACGAAATCGGAGTTTCACTAGGAGGTAAAATTGAGCTGATCGGAATTTCAGGTTTTGCTCCTGGTGTAACAGGATCATTCGGATAATTAACGTTGTTCTAGACATCATTGTCTTTAGATGCTTCTTCCACAATCCCCTCGACACGGAAATCATGAGTAAAATTTCCCCTGTTTTCCGGCGGAGGACCTGGTGGATGATTCAATGGAGCTTCTGCCGTAGAAAACAGAAGAGAAGATGAATCGAACGAGAAGATGAAATAGAAATTGAAGAATCCGTGGGCGCCAATGAAGAAACAGTGATCAGAATGACCGGAATCGATCAGATCAGGGGTTTAGTCTTTGCATAAAAAGGTTAATCCTCTCACTGATTTGGGGGTTTGACTGAGTCCTTTCTCCGGTGATCACTGCAAAACAGAAAGCCGTCAGACTCGCCACGAGGAGAATGGGGGTTCTCTCGGTGACCACCCTCCGGCGTGAGAATAAGTACAGTGATCTCGATGAAGGAGAAGAAGTAGTAAAAGTGAAGTGAAAGTAGTCTGTGAGATCATACCTACAACGTCTTATTTATAACCGGTTTTTGGCAGGAAATTGGTGTGACGGAGGAAGTAACGGAAAGTATTTTCCATCGGCGGTTATCCCCCTTTCCGTCAATCACTAACGTCACATACATGCACACGAATTGTGAGTGTGATCGTCGGCTGGGGAGATGCCACGTGGAAAGTGGTTTTGTTGTAGATTAATCTTTGAATGAGTGCCATCATCGTGTTTAGATGAGTGTCCAGGATTATGCCACGTCACAGTTAGTTGTAACTGAATGGCCCTGCATGATGATCATTAGGAAGTCTTCTAGAAGATCTACAGTTGTAAGCCTTTGCCACATGTCTATTCTGTTGTAACAGAAAAGATTCCTTGTGTTCAAGTCTTGACTTCAGGTGCGCGAGGATGTCTAGGATTTATTCTTCAAGACTAATTGTTCCCATGCGCGGGCCCGTGCAAGGGTGTTAGTTGAATGTTATTTTCTCCTTTCTTCCGGCGCGTGTTCATTGAAGACTATTATCTTTCACAACTTGTTTGGGACCACTGCGCAGACGCGCATGGTCTCGGTAAAGATGTTCTAGAAGTGGGGCTTATGGAATGGTCTTATGTGCCTGCACAAGGTTTTAGGGACCATATTCCTTTGTTATTGAACTGTTTCTTGTCACATCCTGTTTAGGACCACTGCGCAGCCGCGCAAGGTCTTTATTCAAGATGTCTTGGGATAAGGTTGTGGTATGGTCCTATGCGCCTGCACAAGGTTTTTGGGACCATACCCCTTCAGTAGGTAATAATAGGAGACCCAGGGAAACTTGGGTTCGATCCTTGAGCCAAACAGGTTTTACCGGTAATTTCATTGCCGTGCCTACGGACGAGCGGGTTACCGGGTTTTCTCTGGAATTGGTGGTAGACTTGGGTTACTCTCGGAGTACTCAGTTTTTTCCAGTGGGTGCCCTGAGAGCGCTCGAGATTGATTATGTTAGCCGTTATATATATATATATATATATATATATATATATATATATTGGGTTACTCTCGGAGTACTCAGTTTTTTCCAGTGGGTGCCCTGAGAGCGCTCGAGATTGATTATGTTAGCCGTTATATATATATATATATATATATATATATATATATATATATATATATATATATATATATATAGGGTCAAGATTTTGGAAAAACGGTGGAAAGTGTGAGAACAGTGAGAACGCTTACTGATCATCATATCAAAATAATCTATGGACTAGATTGGCCCGGTGGCGTTTTCATAAAGAATGTCAGTTTTATTATGTGGATGCGCTTCATTAAGGGTAAAAGGGTCTTTTGACTTTTCTACACAAAACGCCAAACTCATGAATAAAACACCATTAAATTCCCCAGCTTAAAATACAAAGCACACATCATCCTGGTATAAATGCCATTAAATATAAAACGGCAAAGTTTGTTTTTAAACGATAAAGCTGAATAAACAGTAACTGGAACGATGGAACTTAATACGAGCATTTTTTGTAATAAAATCCCACCTAAAATACACACCTAAACATCCTATATAAACAACATCTCAGACCTTCCATTACACACACCCAAACAAAAACGCCATATTTTACTATATACCATTCATTTTAGAAACGCCAAAAACCCAAACATCAAAGATTCCAAAATCGACCTTTCTTTGAGATACCCTCTTTTCTCAGTAAAACGCCAAAAAGTTAAAAAATAAAAAATGGCAAACAATGTTTCTTGGATATGCCAAAAAGTTAAAAAATAAAAAATGGCAAACAATGTTTCTTGGATATTCAATATTGTTCTACGCGAAGTTTGGCTGAATGGATTGCTAGCTGGGGGTGTAACTCAATAACATTTTGCTGCATGAGATGGACAAATCTTCAAGAAAAAGACGTTGATGTCAAACTTATGTCAATTTCTGTGCTTTGTTCTTGATGAATATTAGAATGGCATGAAGACACGGATGACACTGAGGAGTGGGATGAAGATAAAGATGAAGATAAAGATGAACTTCAAACAAAAAACCCACGTTATTTTGTGCTTCCAAACGGCCATAAAAAGCTACTTCAATAACAAAAAAACAAATGAATCATACCAAAGTCAAACCGCCAGTGAAGATGTTCCAAGAAGAAAGAAACTGGTGACAGTGAAGATTTGGAAGATGAATTGTTTATATTTTTTTAATTTTCTTTTTCTATTGTTTGTTATGTTATTTTCAGCTAAGAACAAAATGCATTATTTTTCTAAAAAATATAATAAAACACCACACAGACAAATGCTTGTTAAACGGCATCATGCCATAAAACGCCAAAACTCCCAAACTATAATAAAATTACTTTGGACAAGTATCATTAAAAACTCAAAAAAAGTATAAAACAAGGTACAAGAGAATAGAACAAAGTTCCATCTTTATCTAAACCCCATTAAAATTACAAAACGCCAAAATCTCAAAAAGGTAACTACAAACTGTAAACTGAAACGATAAACAGATGAAGCTGAACAAACAGTAACTATAAAAACAGTAAACTGAAGCGACGGGAACTTTATTATTAACATTTATTATATTAAAAGCCACTGCATGGGAAATTGGATTTATTTATCTTTTCAAAACACCATAATTACCTGTTGAATTTATCTATCTTTTCAAAACGCCATAATTACATGTCACTTTATAGACTGCATCCTAAACACGACTTAAACACTCTACACATTATCTAAAAACGCCATATATTGTCCAGAACGCCATAAAACTTAAAAAATGGCCAAGGTTATTGCATGGAGGTTTGAAAGGTCGGAGAGACGTTTCATCCTAAAGTTATCTAATAGGAGAAGGGTGAAGGTCAAGACAATCAAAACCATACTTAATATGGACGAAGGGGTTCAGAGGGATTAAAAAGACATAAAAGCCCCTCGCACCCTGATTAAATCCCGCGCCAGGTGTTCGGTGTGCGTTAAGCGAGATATGATTTTATTAATATTTTAAGTTCGTTTTACGCATTAGTCAAGTTTTAAATTTATAAAACTTGATATTGTACTAACACTAAACACACACTAAGGCAAGTACACCCATCGCGAGCGTAGTATAGTGTTGGTAAGATACCGACGTCATCCAAGGACACAAGAACTTTTATTACCGGTTTATTGTCAACGTCTAATCGATCTAAATTTTGAAAAGAGTTTTTAAACAAGAAAGAAAGTAAATCTAAAAATTAAAAGATAAATAAAATGAGAAACAAGTAGACAAGATAGAATCACTTGGATCTAACTCATCTTTAATGTACCATTTGATGATTTTCGCACTTTCGGACTTTTTAAGAGATTGTCTTAGTTATAGTAGTAGGCTCTTCTTTTGAAGGAGACGTTACCCTCAACCCAGTGGTTTGAGTCGGCAGGGATACAATTCCAAAGGGTCGGAATATTGAAAGATAATTAAATAATTTATTAATGCGAAAAGTGGTAGGCCCCTCTTTTGAACGTGACGTTACCCTCGACTAAGTGGTTTGAGTTAGCAAGGACACAATCCCAAGAAACCGGTTTAATGTTTTAATAGTAGTTTACATATGAGGGGTTCAAGCTATTCACACCCCCGCCATCCAATACCTTTGGGGCATTGAAGGAGGTCCTAATAATCTTGAACCAAGTCCTCGCATGATCTATACACTGAATGAGACAAGAACTTTACCAAACCACCCTTCTAACCCCCTTCCAAGTAGTTAATGTACTTTATATAGACCGTAAAGACACGAATGAGCAAATCAATGACATAATGAAGAAATGGTAAAGAAAATTCACTTTCAACATAAGAAACTAGTTATTAAAGTCATTAATACATACCCAATTAAAAAATGCCGAAAGATTAAAAATAAAAAGTAATACATTAAAGACTTGTCTTCACCAAGTGATGTAAGAGATTAGCCAAGCATGGCCTTTGATTGATAAGAACTCTTACTATCAATCTTGGATCCCGAGACTACTACACACTCTAAAGATGAAAGATGGATGATGGTAGTAGGTGTTGGTGTTGTAGTGGTGGCAAAGTGGGAGAGAAGTGGTTTGCCATGGGATGCCTTTGAAGTGAACCAAGCACCTATTTATAGCCAGAACAGTACCCAGGCCACGGCCCCGTGTCCACTGAGCATGGCCCATGGCCAGATTCTTCTATTCCTTTATTAATTGCAGCTGTCAGCCGAGGGCTCCACATGACCCCGTGGCTTCTGGACACTGCTCTGTGGTCAAGATTCTACAAATATGAGAGTTGACCACGCCCCATGGTGAGCTGGGCACGACCCTGTAGCAACCCGACTTTTTAGATTGTTATTCGTTTGCCACTTACTTCGATTTGTAACCGTTTCGTACTTCGAGATTCGACATAAATAAAGGGTTATGTTATACTAAATACATTTTCATCACACAGCACCACTGTACGCTTAAACGCTTTATATTTGCAACGCTCAATGCTAACGCAACATGAATCATAGAGAATTATGCTACTTTACTTGTGGAGTGTGTTTGTTTGTTCGGTAACCACTCTCACCTTCGCACTCGCTTATCGCGCTAAATCGCAAACGCTGATAATAGTAGTAGTGTTATGCTGTGTTTTCTTATATGCTTTACTTGTGTGTGCTTTATATGTGTTGATCACATCGCTCAAAACGCTCAAACGCTACTCGCATAACTCGATTTGTCACGCTAAAACGCATAACGGTGCCATACTTAATATCCCGCTAAAATACTTAATATACTAGTACTAACTAACGCAACAAAACGCCTTAAACGTGCATCCAATACGCGAAACGAAGGGCTTGTGTACCAAACTGCTCCCTTCAAACGAAGACAACATCTTCTTACGAAGGTAGCCAGCTTCGAACAAGGGCAACAGCTTCGAACCCACTCCTCTATAAATACCTAGCCACCCTTCTCCATTTCATTCCCTTGCTGCCTTTTGCACCGAAACGCTGCCGAATTGTTGTCCGATTGTTTTAAATTAAGATTTGTAGGAACGTTATACGACCTGACGAGTCGATCAGAAGAGTGCTCAGACTAAATCAGAGGCGGAATTCATTGATTCAGTCTTTGTTTAGCTTGATTTCACTATTTAACGTCTCTTTTATTGATCTGCTAACAATGTACAAGCTCTGGAGACAAAACCGGCAGGGCTTCGCCGTCACACACACTAACTTCTCTTCTTTTGATAAATTTCATAATCGTGATTTTTAAGTTCACTGATGAATTTAGTCAAAGATAATTTTGAAAAACTTGAATTTTCTCTCAGATTTTTCAAAAAATCATCTCATTCAGCTGATAATCCATTAGCAAACTTTGATACCATTTCAGCTTCTGATATTACTATTTGATTTTCTTTCAAATAGTCAATCAAACGATCAAAACGCTTTTCCAAATCATCCAATTTCTCATCTTCCTTACTCAGAAAACATTCGAAACGTTTACTCCAAACCTCTTTGGGCAATTTCTGATAGGAACAACTGAAAAATCCTCGATACCAATCATTTAACCTTTTAAGATCATTGTTTTCCTGTTCATCAAAGACCATTGCCATTTTTCTAACAATCCGATTCAAGCGGAATAGCAACCTGCAAAACAACAAACTTCACGCGAAATCAAAAGTCCAAGTTTCAAGCAAATTAACAACTTAACACACTAAACTTCTGATTTCTAGTGAACTAATGTGAGCTGATTGCTATCTCGAAAAGTTTAATGGGCTGATAAATGAATTGATTTACTTGGGCCACGAAATATGGGCTAGAGCACTCTAGTCGATTTATAATTTGGGCCGTAAGAATCAAAAAGCCTTTTGTAATATGTAACCTCTGATTGGGCCGGTAGCTTGAATTTATCCAACTAATTCAAAAGTATACTTAAATCTTGTTCACATACCAACCGACAACACATGTGAATTTATAAGAATCACATGCAACTTTGAATTCCTTTTTGAACTAGCTGACAACTTTCAATTGTTGTTGAATAAAGATTGGGCCGCAACTATATATCACATGGATCGAATTAAATGTTGCTGACACAACTCACATGCACAACTGAATGATACCAACTTTCAAGACCTTTTCATTTTACTGACAACTGTGATGTTTAATTCAATCTGATTGGACCTCACTACTTTAGTCACATGCAAACTTGTCTTCGATAATAGTGAACCGATCAAACAATTAAAGTCAATGACTTTAATTCACATGCAAACATGATACACTCGATGCAATCTGAATTAAATCACATGATGTTCACAAGAGCAAATCTCTGATATGTCACAATAAGCGAACCACAAAAGCGGATCTCTGATGTGACAGAAAAGCGAACCATATTTGTTCAAATAAGCGGATCTCTGAAGATGTTCAACCAAGCAGACCTGTTTGTTGTTCACTGAAGCGGACCTTACATGCAATTTGAAGCGGACCTATACACAATATGTCCCTAAAAGCGGATCTCTAGAGCGAACCTACAACAAAAATGTCTTTGGAGCGGATCTGTTTGCAATTTGGAGCGGACCTATTTGGTTCAAACAAGCGGACCTATTTGGTTCAAACAAGCGGACCTATTTGGTTCAAATAAGCGAACCTAAGTCCGAAGGTCATTTGATCCATTTTTATTCCGTATTTTGGTCCGAAACTTTCCAGGGTTTGTCTATGATCACTTGCGCACAATCCGTGAAACTTTGAGCGAATTCCGACCGGTAAAACTTGATCTGATGATGAAAGAAGGTGTAGAAATCAGAATTTTTGAGCGAAAACGAACTAAACAGTAAGAAATCTTCCTCCTGAGCTCTGATACCACTTGTAGGATCGGTTTCGGATCCGAACGAGTCGGTTAGAAGAGTTTTTCACCAAAACAAGAGGCGGAAACAAGTGTTTCGGTGTAATTCAGCAAGTATTCACCTTTAACTGTTGTTTTATTGATCTCGAATGCGGTTACACGTTCAGACAACACTTCGGCAGCACTTCGTGGCTTACTGGAAGACAATCACCTACAACTAACTAACTGATTTCGCTCATATGTCCTATATATAGTCAACATGATTCCGCTCATAAGGACATGACACAAAAGCGGAATCACACAATGACATATAAGCGGAATCATCTTTGACCACATAAACGAAATCACCTATTTGACATATGGACGAAATCACCTCAATGACACAAGACCGAAATCACTATCTAACACATATTTTCTCATGCACATGCAACAACCTATTTTGTCTCATATGTGGTGATGTAATGATGACATCACTATTATGATGTCATCATCAAAGATGATGACATCATCATCTTTCAGATCCGCAACTAGACTGAGACAAGACATAAGACGAAGACGATAGATGTATGCACCAACAGACTCCCCCTCAGATGTTGAGGAGTCTTAAGTGTCGAGTCTTTGCATCTTCAGTCTTTATCAGTCTTCAATCTTCCTCTGAAGTATTTGTCATTGCAAGAATCCTCATTCTCTATCTTTATATTCAACAAACTCATCTCTCTCGCATGTTGAATATCATGATGTCTTCAGACTCCCCCTCTCAATCTGCTGGGATCGTAGTCTGGAATTCACAAGATCATAACCTGGCTTTCATCCTGCTCTGGATCAAAACCTGGCCAACCTGCAAAAACTCTACCCAAAAATAAATTTTCTGATAACCATTTGTGGATAAGATTTTCAAATCTAATTTACCACTTGCAGGAATAACATTTTTATTGTAAAACCTTTTCTCATTACATTTCAACAATCTTCAAACACTTTTACCCGAACCATTTGTTCATCATGTTTAGCACTCGGAATTTTGAAATTCAGCTTTCCAACACCAGTTGTCGAAAATCTTTTTGACTTTTCCAAACTTTATGATAAAACACACAAAAATATTTTTAGATTTTCTGAAAGAAAATAACTGACACCAAATGTAGAATCAAGAAAATGCAGAAATGAAAAATTTACAAACAATATTTTTGTGAGTTCGTGCAAGAGGATCATATCAGTTTCTGAGACAAATCACTAACACCGTTAAGCTCGATTTCATTTTAAGTTCTAAACGATTCACCTAGATTGTCAGTATACTGGTCCACTTAAATTCTCACACAAAGTTCAACTGCTTCGAGATACAAGATTAATGTCTTAAGAACTTAAACTCAATCGCGTGTCCCACCTCAGAATATACTCCCGTATCCAGATCCCAATATTCAGTCTTACAGGTAATTATGACACAAATGATATCTGTAAGGGTTAATAAATTATGAAGAATCATGAGAGCTCAGGTCAGAACTACCGTTCAGCAGAGAGATCATGACTCAACTTTTTGGGTGTGTCCCCTTTAGAGGATCTTTTTTTACAACAGCATTGCTAAGCAATTTTATTGTCTTATCATATATGCTGAGGGTAATGCTATGTTTCAAGCATTTCGGAAAGTATTATTCGAGGACTAGGTCAGAACTTCCATTCAGCAGAAGTCCAGGAATAATACCCCAGATATCACTGAGTATAAAAACCTAGTATATCAGAAAAAGGAATCTTTCAAACGAGATTTCGGGGGTTACCCATATATCCGAGAGATGTTTCCCCACGATATAAGCAAGTTTGAAATTTAGGTTTATATCTCGTCACAATCTACTAAATGTGCAAAAACCTACTCACACATCCACAGTGAGATCGTTTATCACATTTAACTTTCCATTTCTTTAGCATGTTGTGATAGTCCACTGATGTACTATCATTTCCTCTTCTATACAACAAAACTCATTTTTCATTTTATCATGACGCATGAGCGAAATCATGATAATATGCATGTTTGAGCAAAATCACCAACTAATTTTCATGCAATCTATTTTGTCTCATATGAGATGATGCAATGATGACTTCATCATTATGATGTCATCATCAAAGATGATGACATCATCCTCTTTCAGATCCGCAACGAGACTGAGACTCGACATAAGACGAAGACGACAGATGAATGCACCAACAAGATTTATCATTTTTGCATGATTACACAACGTTTTCCACTACGATTTTCCACAAGATTCGCTTCGATTCCATCTAAACTCTTTTGTTTTCAACTAAACTTCATCTTTTTCACTTAAACTTCATCTTTTCACCTTAACTTCTCTGTTTTTACGAAAACCTTCATCTTTTTCATCAAATCTTCTTATTTTACCACGGATCTACACTTAACCGGGTGTATTGGGCCTAGCTTCGGCTTCCCAAGTTAGAGATCTACAGATCTCGCACTCACCAAATGTTAGATCTAGGTAAAAACCCTTTAAAACTCGTTTTTACACTAAAACGTACCTAAAACAACTTGTATTTCGTTCACTGGATAGTGGGATGAAGTAGTGTCGAAACCGCCTTGAATAGGACTTTAAAATACATCCGTTTCAGGCAAAAACGCTGCCCTGAACGCCAACAACAGCCACGAATGCGAGCTGGACTGTTCTGTGCGAAGCCTGGCTTCGTACGAAGGCACTGGCTTCGTACCAAGGCACTGACTTCTCAATAGCTAAGTTTACTCAAAGACCTCTCTAACTCTAAGTTTACTCAATAGGTAAAGGTTGGAGGGATGAACACTTGATTTTCCGAAGACAGACGCGAAGAACTGTTGGGATTGAACCCTATCAGAGGAACAGATAATTAAAGCCAAAACTGGATCAGAGCAGTGGATCCAGAATAAGCAGATGTTTACATACAAATCTCTCCCTTTGAAAGTGATTTCATATCTGCTGACCTCCTATCTGCTGGTCTTGCAAAGTGCTGACTTACAACTGCTGCTCAAGTAAAGACCTGATGAAAGACTAAAGCCCTGCTGATTCTATCTACTGCCTTGAGTCAAGCGTTGCTGATCCGGACAAGTACTGCTGGGTTCACAGCAGTGGAAAGTTGCAGCAGCTGATCTATAGTCTGTTTTCTAATGTAATGTAATAGCAGTAGTTAACATAGCAGTGTTTGTATAGATCAGAGGTTAGAGTTTGTTAGGAGGTTAGATGTCACTTTCATGGTGACGTCAGCTAAGATGCTCAGTGGTTTGCAAGTGCCTATAAATAGTTCAGTACTTTGTACTGTTCTATTAGCTCTTTTGCATCATCGTCTTCTTTGCACGAACAAACAACTGAGCTCTGGCTGAGGGGGAGTTTGCATTCATTCATCAATCATTGTAATCGTTATTGAAATAAATTCAATCTTCCGATTCATTGTGAAAAGATGTTTGATTAAAGTATTACTCTCATTTGATTGTATGCAAAGTTTGTTTTCATCATAATTCCGCTGCACACTCATCCATCTTCATTTTAATTACAAACACAAAATACAATCAGAAACAAACTCAGATCCAACATTTGGTATCAGAGCTTGGACAGTCAAATTTGATTTAACAATCATTTTGACGTAAATAGTTCAGCTCATAACAGTTGATACTGATCGTTTGTCCGTTTGTTGAAAAACAGAGTAAGGATTAATCACCATTAAAGTTGATTTCTCAGTGTTTGTAAAACAACAAGAATGACGTCACAATCTCTGGATGATAAAAACAACATCGGCTCGCTTTTTAAACCACATATGCTAAAAAGAAATGAGTACAACATCTGGCAGAGGAGGATGGGTCACATCCTCGCTCAACAAAGCACAGGTTGTTGGAGGTCTGTCATTTATGGTCCCCATGTTCCCACAGTGCCAAGCGCCGAAGATGCTAAAAAGTTCATTCCAAAACCAGTTGAGAATTATACCGAAACCGATTATCAAAAGTTCTAACTAGATGCTAAAGCTTTTAGCATCATAGCATCAGCGCTGCCCAATGAGATATATGCTGGACTGTTACACTGTAACGGTGCCAAAGAATTATGGGACGCACTTAAGGAACAATTTGGGGGAACCGAAGAAGTCATAGAAAACAATAGGGAAATCCTGAACCAACAGTATGAAACATTTTGTTACGTTAAAGGTGAATCACTAACACAACAATATGAGCGTTTCAGTTGTCTCATCAGTGAACTGAGGCTTGTTAACACCACTTTTACAAACTCAACTCAAAATAGCAGGTTCCTCAGGTCACTGCCAGAAAAATGGGACACCATAGCTTTTGTCACCCGAAACTCACCTGATTTCAAGGATCCGACCTTGACCCAACTCCACGGTCGACTCCTGACCTACGAAAGGGAGTTGAACCAGAAAAGGAGGTTACAAGAGTCAGGAAAAGTTACTGATGATTACACTTTCGGTAATACTGCTCTTCTGGGTCAAGAAGAATCTGGGAGCAGTGGTAAGGATCAGGGTTATGATCACTACATTGACATAACTGCTGGTGCTAACTTTAACAACCCTGATCCTCACTCTGCTAGTTATGCATTCACTGCAAACGAAAACCATATGTCAGACAATTTAAGCTTTGAACTAAATGATTTGCAACATTTTGATCCCACTGACTTAGAGGAAATGGACATCCTGCACCAACTTGCTTTGCTAAGTGTTAGAACTAGCAAATTTTACAAAAGAACAGGGCGAAAATTCCCAGGTTTGCATGGGAATCTAAGGGTTGGGTTGGATAAATCGAAAATCAAGTGCTACAAGTGTAATAGGTTGGGACATTTCGCTAGGGAATGTAGGAGTCAAACTACTGGTCCCATAATTACTCATCCTAGCTCAAATCCTAGACCTCAAAACCAAAGCACTGTGCACTATGCCCAGTATGCCCCAGCAGCTCAAGTGAACACTGCTCACTATGCTGCTACCCCTGTGCCAGTACACTATGTCCAAACTACTGTTCCACAAATCCAATATGTTCAAACCCCTGTTTCCCAAGCACAAGTGCAACCTGCACCTCAAACCACTGCTCCAGCAGCAGTACAACCAGATCAACAAAGTTTTTTCACTCAAGGGTTTATTGACTAGAGCAGTATGCCTGAAGACCTTAGTGATGAAAATTTTGCACTCTATGCTTCTAATGATTCTTCTCATAATGAATTTTGTTTGATGGCATTAGAGTCAATACAGGAGGGGGTTGAAACTGAGGAGGAACAGCTGAGCTTTGAAACAGTGGATGAGGTGACTGAAGCAGTGGTTACTGCTGTGGCTGGTGAACTACTGTTGGGAGAAAGTTCAGGTACCCTGATTGAACCAATGACAGATCCATGGTCCATAGAGGACAAAGAAGAAGAGAAAGAAGAAAAGGCTGGTGAAAAGAAGGTGAGAGCTGATGATGAAGAGAATCATCAATGTGAATGTGCAATGATGGCTGCGGCCAAGGTATCTCCTCAAGTTCTAGAAAAACTGTGTTCTGACAATTGCATTATTGCTTTTTCTAACATCAAAGAGGTGAATGAAAACCTTCGGGATAAAATCTTAACTGATGAAGTCAAATTTGAAAGATCTTTAAAAGAACTTAAAAACAAATTGGCTGAAAAGGAAAAGGAGATTAGCAGCATGAAAGAAGAGCAGAGCATAACCAAAACCCAACTCCAAACTATGGTAGAAAAATACCAAGTTTGCAAAAAGGAGTTAGAGTCCACCCAAATCACATGTGAGAGATGGGTGGAATCATGCAAAGGGTATGAGGTTATGCTTGAAAAATAGATAAAAAGCAATGTGAAATTTGGGTTGGTTATAGAAAACATGATAATGCAAACACTGCTTTTGGAAAATCTGTTCAAACCACTGATGTAACCACTGAGTTCATCCCCACAAACAAGAATGGCCAAGAAGTGAAAATCACTAACAAACTTGGTAACAAAATCACACTTGACAGACCAATGGGATCCTCTACTTTTGAGGAGCTTGAAGAATATCAGTTTAAACCAAAATGGTCTGATGAGTGTGATATTCTTGAAAATTTCAAGCCAATGGACTTTACATCAACTGATGGTGTCAAGGCTCCAAAAGCTAAAGTCATACCTCTCAAGGACATCCCAGCAGTGGTTAAAACCTCTGCTGCAAAGGAGTCTGAAAAGAGAAAGAAGAAAGAAAAAATTGATAACTTGTTTTGTGAATTCTGTGAGAAAAGGAATCATCTAACAAAAGATTGTTTCCACTTAAAAGCTTATGATTTAAACAGAACAAGTGTCATTGTTTCAGCTGAAAGTTGCATTGTTTGTGGTAAAACAAACCACAAAAGTCAAGCATGTGTGTATCTCAAAAACTTTGATGTGAAAAAGAATGAGTACATTGCTAAAACATCCTTGAGTTCATCACCATCATCATCATCTGTCAAATTCACCAAGAAACAACCACTGTTTCTGCCAGTTCAAACAGCTGTCACAAAACAGCTGAACCAAACATCTGTCCAAAGAGATGTTCAGGTTACTGATGCACCCCCTGCTAATCAATTCAGAAAAGGCAAGGAAAAACAGTCTTACCAAAGGATTCCACACATTTATGAGGCCTACAAAAGGCCCTCTAAACCCAGAGTGAACAGGCATCCTTTTGGTTACCAGCAGGTGATTGGTCAGGACCCACAACAGTGGTTAGAGAAACACTGTCCTAAAACAGTCCAAACCCCTGACCTAACCACTGTCCATCATTCTGCATCCATCCCAGACACTGTTGAGACCCCATCCAAAGCCCTGCTGGCTTTGGAGACCCTAATGAACTAATCCTTTTACTTCATGTGCAGGGAGCTTCTGCATGCTTTGATAGTCTTTGGTATGTAGATAGTGGAGGCTCCAGGCACATGACAGGATGTAAAGCCCTCCTCAAAGACTTTAAAATCCATGGAGGGGGTGATATATCCTTTGGGAATAATAGTAAAGGAAAAGTTCTGGGGTCTGGTACAGTGCAATCTGGAAATGTAAAATTTGAAAATGTCAATCTGATAGACAATCTAAAATTCAACCTTCTGAGTGTATCACAAATGAGTGACAAAGGGTTTGGGTCATTCTTCACAAAAGATTGTTGTAGGATTGTTGGACCAAAAATGGTCAAAAAGATTGAAGCAATAATCAAAACTGGTCAAACTAAACTTGTTGCTCAAAGAAGTGGCAATGTTTATGTTGTTGATAATTCCAAAGAGTGTCCCAGAGCTGATGCCTGTCTGTTCTCAGCTGCCTCTAACAAAGAGACAGAACTTAGGCACAGAAGGTTGGGGCACACAAATCTTAAGACAATCACTGATATTTCAAAAAATGGTTTGGTGAGAGGCCTACCACAAAAATTGTTTTCATGTCCTGAATATTGCATTTCCTGTTTAAAAGGAAAACAACATAAAAGTTCTTATAAGTCCATTGAAGAGTCCAAAACAACCCAGTGTTTGCAAATGCTACACATGGATTTGTTTGGCCCAGTTCAAGTCACGAGTCTCAAAAAGAAGAGATACTGTCAAGTTATTGTTGATGACTTCTCTAGGTTTACATGGACTTTCTTTTTGCACTCAAAAGATGAAACTGCAGGAATTTTGTAAGACTTTGTGACACAAGTTGAAAAGCAATTTGACCTTCCAGTGAAAAGCTTCAGGAGTGACAATGGCACATAATTTAAAAATAAGGAGTTGGATGCCTTCTGTGTGAAGAAAGGGATTGTAAGGCAGTACAACATCCCTAGAACACCAGAGCAGAATGGGGTAGTGGAAAGGAAGAACAGAACTTTGATTGAGGCTGCCAGAACCATGCTTGCAGATTCAGGTTTGCCATTAACTTTCTGGGCAGAGGTAGCAAACACTGCTTGCTATGTACAGAACAGAGTTTTAATAAACCCCAGGCACAAAAAGACTGCTTATGAAATTCTGTATAAAATCAAACCACTGATCTCATATTTCAAAGTGTTTGGCTGCCCATGCTTTATTTTGAACTTAAAAGATTCCATTTCAAAATTTGCAGCCAAAATTGATTGTGGTTATCATCTGGGATACTCAACCACTGCCAAGGCCTACAAAGTGTTCAATACACGGACCAAGGCAGTGGAGGAGACTTTGAATGTTAAGTTCAATGAACTTTCATCAATGAAAATCCCAGCAAATCCTGCAGATCTGTTTGATCTTGAAAAATTTAATTTTGAAAATACTGCTGTCAAGACTAACAGTGCAGGTCCATCAGAGGATACAACACCAGACTATGGGTATGAAATCATCATCCCTCAAAGGTCTGCCACAAAGGGAAAAGCACCAGCTGTTCAACACAGTTGTTAAAGCTCAACCATTGCTACCTCAACAGTTGTTGACCAAAGTAGCCCTTCCACCACTGCTTCCACATCCTCAAACACTGCTGACAAAAGCCCTCAAACAGTGGATAAAAGTCAGCAGATGTCCACTTCATTACCTCCTATTCCACCACCTTTTGAAGCCACTGCTGGATCATCAAAGTCCCCAGCAGTGGTTAGCTCAGATGATACACATTTGCAGCCTTCACCAACAAATGCCATCATACCATACCAAGGAGATTTAATCTTCTTGAGATCTCATCCACCTGATCAAATCATTGGCAGCATAAATGAAGGGGTGCTCACAAGAAGCCAAACCCAAAACATTTGTCTTTTTGCTGGTTTTCTATCACTCCATCAGCCAGTCAAGCACCAAGAGGCACTGACAGACAACAGCTGGGTAGAAGCCATGCAAGAGGAGCTCCAACAGTTTAAAAGACAACAAGTATGGGAGCTTGTACCACTGCCAGAAGAGGTTAGTCCCATTGGCACAAAGTGGGTCTTCAAGAACAAAACTGATGAAAGGGGTATAGTTGTCAAGAATAAAGCCAGGCTTGTGGTTCAAGGTTACAGACAGGAAGAGGGGATTGATTATGATGAAACATTTGCCCCTGTTGCAAGATTGGAAGCCATTAGACTGTTCCTGGCCTTTGCTGTCAACCACAATATGAAGGTGTTTCAAATGGATATCAAAAGTGCTTTCCTCTACGGTACAATTCAAGAAGAGGTGTATGTTTGTCAACCTCCAGGTTTTGAGGATCCATTTTATCCAGATCATGTCTACAGGCTGAACAAAGCTCTGTATGGCCTGAAACAAGCACCAAGGGCCTGGTATGAAATTCTTTCCAACTTCCTACTCTCAAATGGTTTCAAAAGAGGTACCATTGATAAAACACTGTTTCTTAAATGGAGAGGGAAGGATTTAATGATTGTCCAGATTTATGTGGATGACATTATTTTTGGAAGCACATGTAACTCAATGTGTGAAGAGTTTAGAGCACTCATGACAGCTGAGTTTGAAATGAGTGCAATGGGTGAGTTGCAATGCTTTCTTCGTCTCCAAGTTCAGCAGATGCAAAATGGAACTTTCATTCATCAAAGCAAATATGCTAAAGAACTTTTGATCAAATTTGATATGAATGATTGTAAACCATGCAGCACACCCTTGGCAACAAATAAGCTGGTCATGTCTGATGAAAAAGATGAGCTGATTGACCAAACTTTATATAGAAGCATGATTGGGTCTTTACTGTACCTAACTGCATCTAGACCAGACATCATGTTTGCAACATGTGTTTGTGCAAGAAGTCAATCAGCTCCCAGAAAATCAAATCTCATTGCTGTAAAAAGGATTTTCAGATACATAAAAGGTGCTCCCACACTTGGTATCTAGTATCCAGCTAATGGGAACATCAAGCTGTCAGGTTTTTCAGACAGTGACTTTGTTGGATGTCACACCACAAGGAAGTCCACATCAGGAGGGTGCCAGTTTCTAGGTGATTGCTTAGTTTCATGGCAAAGCAAAAAGCAAGCAGCTGTTTCAACATCCACTGCTAAAGCTGAATACATTGCTGCTGCAAGCTGTACAGCCCAACTCCTGTGGCTTCAAAATCAGTTACTGGATTTTGGTATCACTGCCTTAAAGACACCACTCATGTTGGAAAGCCAGGCAGCAGAAAATATCATCAAAAATCCAGTTTCCCATTCAACCACCAAACACATCGACATCAGACATCACTTTGTGAGGGATTGCTATGAAAAAGGTTTGATTTCTCTGCATCATGTCCCTACTAAAGACCAGTTGGCAGATGTGCTCACAAAAGCACTTGATACAACCACCTTTGAAAGCTTGGTCTCTAGAATTGGGATGCTGAACATGGAATAACCAGCAACATCTTGTTTTTCTGTGTATAAAAGTACTAAAATGTTTTCAGAAAATCAAAAATCCATCCTTAAAAATAGCTAAAAATGAAATTTTTCATTAAAATCCTTAAAAGTCTGCCATAACCACTGATTGTTCAAAAGTCTGCTCTACTTCAAAAGTTTGTCCACTGCTGAAAGTCAACCCCTGCTCTCTCATTTCTTTGATAAACTCTGTTGTTCAAAAGCAGTGTCTTATCCACTGATATGCTATCCACTGATAGTGAAAATCATCCACTGCTTCCATACCACTGCCTTCATCAGTCACTTTCATAAAAGTACTGTCCTTCACTTTCACCAGGGGTTGTCACGTGGGCAGTACATAGTGGTCAGACTTTTTGTAACAGCTGCCACCTCAGCATTCACTTTCTTCCCTATAAAATCCCCCACTCACCGCCAAAACAGGGTTTTACTGTCGAATTGAATTCTTAAAAATTCTCTTCTCAAAGCAGTTTTTCATTTCATTTCTTCACAAATTTCTTCGATCATCATCCTCAAAATGACAAAATCGAAGTCATCTGCAAAACCCACATCCAAATCATCATCGAAAACAGCCTCTCAAAAGGCAATCTCCACAGAAATCCCGTATAAATAATCTCACAATCTCCTGGGTCTTCTCACAAAACCAGGAACCACCAATGTTTTCGATTCCATCATTGACACCATGGCAAAATCAAAGTACAAAACTTTGTTCACCGTCGATGCACCAATCTATTTGGCGACCCAAAGAGAGTTTTGGAAGAATGCAACCCTTGAAAAACAAGGAGACATTGCAACCACCATACACTCTTCTATAAAGGGTAAAGCTGTCCAAATCACGCCACAATCCATTTCAGAGGTCTTTCAACTCGATGATCAAGAAGGTAAAATTTCTTTCACTAAAACCGAGTTGCAAACTGACTTCATTGAAAGAGGGTATGAAGCCACAATGATGAAGAAACTTACCTTACAAAAAGGTTATTTTCCTTCTGCAACCAGATTCTTATTTCATACCCTCCTACTATGTGTTTCAAATAAAACCACTTCTTTTAATGAAATCCCTTTAAAGATTCAAAATCTGGGATATGCAATTCTTCAAGAAGAAAATTTTAACTATTCTCGGGAAATTTTTAAAGATTTGGTTAATAATGTTGAAACAAAATCATTCTTACTGTTTCCAAGGTTTTTAAGTTACTATTTTTAAAAGAAATTCAGTAAGGATGATTTAGCTGCAATAAACCAAGGTGATTCTACTCAAATAAACAGTTTAACAACTGAAACTTTTTCAAGAATGTTATCACCTTGCAAAACACAAGTAGAGGTGCCTGAACAGATTTTAGCAGTTACAACTGCTCCTTAGGTATCTGCTGCTGAGCCCACTGCTCAAGGTGATCAAAGCAGCCGAACAAATGTTTTGAAAACCCACACCTACAATCACCAAAAAGCCTACAAAAAGAAAAACTCAAAACCCCCCCAAACCAATCAAAAAGGCAACTCTGGAGGATGAGATACCAGAGCAAATGCATGTGACAACACAAAATTCACAAGAAACCACTGCTGCTTCTTCCTCACAGCAGTTGGTACAAATATCTCAACCCATAACCGAAACTCCTCCTGCTTCTTCACAAAAAGAACAGGTTGTACAAATAGGGTCTCCACATCATGATGCTCTGGAAACACTTGTTTCTATCATCCACAGCTCAATACCCGGGGCAAATCCACTTTCTACACCACCCATCACATCCACAATTCCCCCACCAACTAAACTGCTGTTGGATGCAATTGATTTGAACCAGGCACTAACCAGTCCTTCTCAATCACCTATCAATGAGAATACACCTCAACAACTGACTGGGTCTGATGAATCAATCTTTGCTAACCCACCAACACAACCTGAGGAGGTTACACCCCTTGAGTTACAAGTAACTCTTGGTGGTAGTCCAAGTGAAGCAGCCACTACAACTGTTGAATCCAATGGTTTACAGTTGGACAGTGGTTACATTAATAAGAGTTCCTTGGAGGCAATTCCTTACATAGCACCTCTGCCAACCACCAGTGGATTTATTTATCCTACTGGCAACATCAAAAGGTTGTCAAGTGTTGAAGGAAGAAGACCCCAGTACCAAGAAAAAGGGGCATCAGTGGTTAATGTTTGGAGTATACTCCCTACATCTACCACTGATAAAACCACTGCTAGTGGGAAATCAGATGATCCCATTAACTTGGGTGATGGACTAAAGTACCAGAAATTGACGGATCGTATTGAAAAGCTTGATAACTCTGTAGCAGAACTCAAAGATATGCTACAACAGGTGTTACAAGTACAAAAGGTACAATCAACTGCTGTTCCATCTCAAGCACCTGCTCCACAAAAGGCACCTGCTAAAAATGAGCTCTGGAATTTGTTTCAACCTTTTCTCCATCAACAAGCACAATTAGCAGATCAGCAACATGAAAAACATGTCCAACAGCTGAGAAATGCAATGGAGTCAAGGTTCAAGAACACTCAGGCTGATCTAAAGGCTCTCAAAACTCAGATCTTGCACACCACTGGCACTGCTCCAAAAGTTCTCTTCATTTATCAATTCCCAGAAGATAATGCCAAAAAGGGGGAGAAAATTCAGGAGTGGAAAAATAAGGGAATAGAGGATGGTCTCTACATTGAACCAGAAAATGCAAACATGACCAAACAGATCCCTTTGCCAGATGGAAGCAAGAAAATTGATGTGACCACAAATGCACTGGCAGAAGCAGTTGCAAGTGTAAAAAGGGATAGAGAGGTCAAAAGGAAAGCCAGGGTGGATTTTCCGGATCAGGGTACTTCAGGGTCAAAAGATGATGAAAATCTTGTTGATGAAAATAAGAAGCCTACAAGAAGAGTAAGGCTACCCAAATCCATTCCAACCAGATGTTCAAAGTCTGCTCCAAAACCACCACCTAAAACAGCTGTTGTAACTCCTGTTGTATCAACAACTGTTGGTACTTCAGTGGTTTCAACATTTGCTCCCACTTCAACACACACCACTTCAACATACACCAAATCCACTGCTTTACCACCATTACCATCAACTACAAAATCACCTCCTGCCAAAAAGCAGAAGACAGTAGTTGTTACAACATCTGCTGTAATGACAACAGTGGTTGGAACACCAGTTGTTTCAACAACTGTTAGTCAATCACAAACCACTGCCACTATATCCACCACCACTGTTCCATCCAAAACATCATCAGCCCCTCCTCAAACAAAGAGAAGAAGGCTAATTCTCAAAGATGATGTCACTTCACCACCACAAACATCTTCAAAGTCTTTGGCTCTTGTCACAATACCAAAACCAGTTCCTCTCTCTTCAGTTCCAATGAACAAGCCCTTACCTCCTGCAGGTGTTCAATTTCCTCTTGAACTAGCAGCTGTTAGAGAAGAAATAAAATCCTTTTACTTTGAGGATGACCCTGCCAAAAGGAGTTTGCCATCAATAAAAGGATATCCTTGGCCTAAAAATGTTGATGAGTATTTGAAAATCAAGGCCAAGCAAGCAGAGGATATCTCAAAAAGAAATACAAAAGGGAAATCTGACAAAGAAATTTCAAGAAATCTTCAATATCTGCTCACACAGGTCAGATCCCTAGAACAATTTGCAAAAAATGTCAGTCAACAAATTTCAGAAAGAGCAGCTGAAACTTTGAAGAAAGACTACATTGAAAGCATCATGGCTCACAAGAAGTACAAAGGAGAGAGATACATGTACAAAGAGTGGACTGTTCCTGAGCTTGAAAATGAAGCTGCAAGAATTCAAGACATGATAAAAAGGAAGGTCACTTACACTCCTCCTGACTGGGCAAAGTTTAAAAAGAATGTACCAGACAAACAGGTAGAACTGAAAAGAATGAAAGAAAAACTGGTTGCTGCTGAATATGGAAATAAAAGACAAGTTGCTAGATGGAAAGAAGATGTGGTCAGGATCACCTACAAAGGGTTAGAGGAATTAAGAAAGAAAGATCCAAGAGTTCCTCAAAAGCCTGACTATCCTGAAGCAGAGGTTTCAAAAAGACCATCAAAGCTGCAAATCAGGAGAGCCACTGCTCCAACTAGTGCTGCCATCTATAAAAGAAGGACACACAAACAGTTGGGAGGTGAAACCATCCAAGAAATGATAAAAGGAGATAACCTTGTAAAAGAGGGCATAAAGAAAATGATCATAGAAACTCTTGGTTTGGATCAAACTGCAAGAACTGCTCAGCCAGTTATGAATAGGCCAGCCTCACCAAATACTTCTGCAAATAAACATCTCCCAAGAAACCCACCAGGCTCAAAAATACAAAAGTGGGAAACTGACAAACAGACCTGCGTATTGACTTTGCTCAGGTCTGGTGGAGAAGTGGAGAAAATATCAAGGGAACAAGCTCTTGGCCTGGGTCTTGAAGATTTGCAGGATCTCCTTGATCTTCCACTTAGCAGGGATGATGAAGATACAGATGCCCTAGACTTTGAATTACAATTTAAAGGTCAGATAAGGGAACTGTTGATGAGGCAATAAAGATTTCCACAATAATGAAGAGTTTTGGCATTATCTGTTCCAGAGGGAGATTGTTGGGATTGAACCCTATCAGAGGAACAGATAATTCAAGCCAAAACTGGATCAGAGCAGTGGATCCAGAATAAGCAGATGTTTACATACAAATCTCTCCCCTTGAAAGTGATTTCATATCTGCTGACCTCCTATCTGCTGGTCTTGCAAAGTGCTGACTTACAACTGCTGCTCAAGTTAGAGTTTGTTAGGAGGTTAGATGTCACTTTCATGGTGACGTCAGCTAAGATGCTCAGTGGTTTGCAAGTGCCTATAAATAGTTTAGTACTTTGTACTGTTCTATTAGCTCTTTTGCATCATCGTCTTCCTTGCACGAACAAACAACTGAGCTCTGGCTGAGGGGGAGTTTGCATTCATTCATCAATCATTGTAATCGTTATTGAAATAAATTCAATCTTCCGATTCATTGTGAAAAGATGTTTGATTAAAGTATTACTCTCATTTGATTGTATGCAAAGTTTGTTTTCATCATAATTCCGCTGCACACTCATCCATCTTCATTTTAATTACAAACACAAAATACAATCAGAAACAAACTCAGATCCAACAAGAACACTCGATTTTGGACAACGGAAGCATCACTTGTGCAAAGACTCCCTTCGTACGAAGGCACGCCTTCGTACGAAGGCACCGGCTTCGTGCGAAGCCTCTGTTTTCCCACCGACACTTTGATTTCGATCGTTTCTGCATTTTGGAGGACTTACGCTTTTGTTCCCGTATGCAGGCTGATCCGGGGCGCCCTTCAATCCATTTTCAGACCGTGTTTACTTGTTAGACATGCACTTTGAGTATACTCGAACCCTTTTTCGCTTAACGAACTTTTGGGTGTTACATACGTTCTCTATAAAAAACACAACACACAACGCTTAACACTTTTATAAACGCTAACCGCTCCCGCATGCTATACGTGATTAGTTGAATGCTTGTTAGTATGCTTACACAGTGATTACTTTCCTGACCGCCTTTAGCAATGATAGTACTACAGTTTGGACTCAGCACCTGTTTGTTCAGGGGTTGCTAAGGATCACATACTTTACTTCACGTGTTCGCTTCATGAACGTGTGTAGCACATACTCTACTCGCAGTCATGTGGTTAGGTTGTATCAATGTTAGTAGTTACTTGATTCACTCGTTACGTGTCACATGCTGGTTATGCGTAAATGCTTTTTATACTATATTTATGCTAAACTTGTGTACTCACCTTTACATTATTGTATTAACTTTATTTTAACGTATGTGACAGGTTGATGATTATCATATGCTGCAAATGGATAGGAAGTCTAGAAACTCACCAAATAAAAACCTAGGTTGTCGGATCTGTTTGTTTGAGAGATTTTGATATCTGTTATGACTATTTGTGGATTATTTGTTTGATAGTATGGGATATTAAATGTGTTAAAAATATTGTCATTAAATAGTTGTTATGGATTTTTTGAGCAATCTGGTTCGCCTAGTGCCGCGCCCCGATGATTCCGCCAACGGTTGGGGTGTGACAGGTCCCGTGGTGGGCGTAGAAGCTTCTAGAGTCTTTGTCTTTTTGTATGAGCTCTAACCACGGCCCATGCCTGGCTGGGCACGACCCCGTGGGCAGTTTCTGCTTCCTTGTTTTTGTCTTCAGAGATGCTGCCGAGGGGTCGGGCATGTCACGTTATTCCTTCTTCTTGTATTTATGTTGGTTATTGGCTGCTTATTTGTTCCTTTTGTTCTTTTAAGCTCATTTGGTCCTGTAAATTCAAAGGGAAGAAAGAAAAGCGCTTTTTCCAACATTAGTACGAAAAATGGTTGGTTTTATGCCTCTATTGATGTACTTTATATGTTGCATTTTGTACATATCAAATACCCCCACACTTGAATCTTTGCTTCTCCTCAAGCAAAACTCTTTAAATGTGGCATACACACCCATATCCAATAGGTAGAGAAGAAGAGGACTTTGGAAAGGGTTAGGCTTGGGCTAAGGGTAGTTGGTTTTTGGGTTAGTAGTTAGCGAAATGGCGAAAAGTGTAAAAAGTGTCGGTTTTCGTAAAACATTTTGTTTTTGTGACATTCATTCAAACTAAGCATATTCAAACAAGATTTTTGAGGAACTTGTTTGGTTATTGCAAAACTCTCTCTTTTTTATGTCACATGATAACCGAGCTTTTTACTAAAACAAATGGGTTTGAAAGGAAAAAGGTTTTGGTAGGTAATTGGGTGTTTGTTTTACGGGTTTTGAAACGAAAAAGGTTTAGGCTCAAAGGGGTTAACTAGGGGATTTTAGGTAGGGGAGAAAGAGAAGGAAAACAATGGTTTTGAAAAACAAAATGTTAGCCCTAATGCCTCCATCATTTACTTACTTGGGTTCAAGTTGGTAAGGACCGGGAATGTATCGTATTGGCAAGTTCTAGAGTCGTAAGAACCAAGCGGCTATTCACACAACAAACAAAAACGAGCATTTAGTTTAAAGATGTATGCATGTATGCTCAAGAAAGGCTCAAAACTCACTTATTGTGGGAATGGGTTTATAGTGTGAACAAGTATATATAATCAAATTTTAAAAAGATTTGTCATGCCTTTTTATAATTTTCTTATTTGGCACTTTTTATCACGACGCTATCGGTCGTAAATTTTTTAAAACATAACCTTTCTAGATCTTGTTATTCCCAAATTAAATCAAGAAAAGTAAAAAAAAATTTTTGAAGAGATTTGGGGTGATTAACGGTTCCAATACGAGTTTTGTGTAAGGCTTGTTATTAGAACTTGCAAGATTCAAGGTTTTAGCTTCCCCCCCACACTTAAATTACACATTGTCCTCAATGTGCCCAAAAATAAGTTTTTAGGTTGATTTGAATGTGTAAAAGCGTGTTTAAAAACAATATTTTGTGTTACTGGGCACCTGGCCACAGGCACGTGTTGTCCGGGCACGACCCCGTGGTCAGAGTGCCAATAACTTTACTTATAGATAGTTGGCCACAGGGCGTGCCTGGTGGCCACGACCCGTGGTGGGCAGCTTGCAGACACAACAACAGATCAGGTGCTGGCAACGGGGGCGTGGTCAATGACCACTGCCCCGTGGTGGCATCCTGCAAATGTTGAATTTCAGGTTTTTGGCTTTCATTTCTGATTTCCGCGCTTAGGTGGAACTAATGTTTAGTGCATTCAAGCCTCCTGCGTACCTGTTTTGCTATACACCACACATAGCATAATATAATACCAACATCCTAATTTATGAGTGTTTCAAATCGATCGTCATCACAAACATAAAACTAAAGAAAAATGTTGAAAATAAAAATGTCTAGAAAGTAAATTGTTCAACCATGGCACGCAGGCCAGCAAATTGTTCAAAGGGTAAAGGGGGTTAACCTGAAAACTGCATCCTTCGCCTACCACACCACCTCCATTGCCTCCACTCAATCCATGTCCTCATCCTCATCGCCCCCTTATCACGATACACCATGTGCTCCCGAATGTATATGATATCCTCTTGCATAGTAGCGACGGAATGTTCCACGGCTCCAATCCGGGTGTTGGTGTTGCTAGCCATGTTGTACGTGTTCCGGGTATAAAGAAGGTTTTCCTGCAAAAAATCAGTTAAACTTTGAAAGTTAGGAAACCCGCTTCCTTGAGAGGAGGACGGTTTGGGTCGTCTCGGAGGGCTAGGACTTCTTCCGGGCCCCATGTGTTTCCTCAGACGTTTCAGAAGCGGATGGACCCGTCATCCATCTCTTGGATGAGTCCCATTGAGCGGCATTGGGCTTGATCTACCTTCCCGTACTTCGCACCCCGATGGAATAATTTTGGGACGCGATGGACATAGTTTTTGAATAGACGGTAGATCCATCCCCTGAAAAAGATAGGTGTTGGTGGAGAGGCCAATTGGTTGTGGTGCATGTTCTTGAGGAATAGGCACGTGACATCAAGAGGTTGGCGGTTGTGGATGCAATAGAGGCAAGTGAGATCACGGAGGTTTACCACACCCGATCTTTCACGCCGTTGACAGATGGAGTTGCTTAGGACCTGGTGAATGTAGCGGTAAAGGGGATCCCGCAGCTGGGAGTTTTTGGTGATGCTTGGATCGTATGGCCCATCTCCAAGTTGAGCCCATGCAGTTTGGCGCATGTTAGTTGGAATTTCACGGAGAACACCCATGAATTCTTCTTCAACCGACTCATCCTCAGTGTATAAGCCCACATTCACACCGAATTGGGCAATGGAGTTGAAAAATAGCTCCCCAACGCATCTGAATTGAACCTCATCTGACTCAAACGGGTCCGCCTTGAGCTTAAAGGTGCTATAGAATTCCATGTTATACTCATAGACGGAATGGAGCTTGGTGTCAAGAGCTGCTCGGAGTGGTCCCATGACTAGCATATCATATCGGCCTTGTTGTCCCACAGTTTCAAGAGTTTCATAACATGTTTGTCTTGGTGCCTCTTCAAGCCTTGTTTGGAGGATGTCATATCGGGTTTGGTACTCCCATTCCGATGGTTTGAACTTTAGAAGCTTGCTGGCCATTGCTGCAAAAAAGAACCACAGAAACAATCAGTGTGTTATGATAAAATTTCGGAAAAAACTGAAAACAGGAAGCTGGACACGGCCCCGTGGTCACTGGCCACGCACCGTGTTCAGCCATCAACCCTGGCAACGCCCCGTGTTCACTGACCACGCCCCATGGTCAGACCTCTGTTATTACAAATGTTCAAATTTCAACCAGGTTTCGAAATGTTGAAAATTTTTGGTTGAGTAGGGGCGGTTTCCCCCGAAAATGAAACCCCAAGTGCTGTTTTTTCAAAAACAAACCGTTAACCCTATCAATTTTAACTTTTTCGGTTCAAAAACAAGGGTTCATGGTTTATACATGAAATCGGGTGATTCTATGAACAATAACGGTTGATTTACTTCCTATAACATGAATGTAAACTAATATTACTAGATCTAGTAAAAAAATTTGGATTTGATTCGTTTCTAGTTCAAGAACCCTAGATTTTCCCCAAATTTTTAGTGTTATTCTACATGCAAATCGTTAAACTAACTATAGAAGCTGTTAGAATCATACCTTGCCGACGTTGAATGGAAGGAAAACATGGAAAATTACAGAAAATTATAGAGGAACTAGAGCTTTTTCGGGGAAACAGGTCGTGGTGAAATGAAGAATGAATAAGAAAAAGGGGTTTATACCTGTCTGCAAACCGACCATGGCCCCATGGTCAATGGCCACGGCCCCGTGGGCGGCTAAAAGTTTATTTTTTTTATATAGTGCACGTGTGAGTGACCTGTTTTCCCGAAAGAGGTTTAGTTACCTTACCTATTTTTTGTCACACCCCGACCACGTAAAACAACAAAACGTGGCGGAAACATCGGGGAGTGTTGTAACAGAATCATTGTTTCATAACACATGGAAATTTGAATATTGTTTTATTGATTAAAAGTGTTACAATGTCTTGACAATCAAAGAAACATAACATAAATAACTAGTCTTGCATCTTTTATTGTCGCTAAGGCCCAAGTCCGCCTAAGTGTATCTTGATAAATCCTATGCATCAACTCCTGAAAACACATGTGAAAATAGGTACGTCAGCATAAAAATGCCTGTGAGATACATAGGTTTTGTGAAAATAGGATTCATGACTTGTAAGTTTAAGAAAATGTTTAATAAAGTTTAGTCATGAACCTTGTAAGTTGATTTGTTTTGTAAATCGTTTGAAAAACAATAAGTTCAGATGTTATGTATAAATAAGAGAATAATGTATGGTTAAATGAATAACCATGTAAAATGAGTTTGTATAAGATAAGTTGTTTGTAAAACAATGTCTTGTGAAAAGTATGTTATTTGTATAAAATGTTATATGTCTCAAATTGAAATGATTCAAATAACGCTACGATATGTAATACCATACAAACACTTATATATAGGAAGTACCAGCGGCGTATCCACCATGCTTGTATCATATTACACACATCTCGTTACTTAAATCACCACATAAATACATTGCAATGTAAATAAAAGATTTATTTATAAACAATGATAACAACTGTTTCATGGACCTTGACAACAAAAGAAAATAATACATAAGACGTGATTATTTCTAAAGGGTGTTGTCCTCTAGTCGGTCAGATGCTCATCCCTGTGCTGGATTTGCATTACCAAGCTTTGGGCAATTTCTTCGGAAATGACCCATCTCGCCACAATTGTAGCAAGAACCTGGTGGAAAGCGAGCTTGAGCAGGATTGTTGTCAGCTTGATTTGGTGCAACTGCAGCTCGGCAAACTTTTGCTGTATGACCTTTAAGTCCACAAATTTGGCATTCGCGGCACTTCACACTAGCATGATGATGAAGGTTACATTGGTTGCACAAGGGTGAAGTTCCATTGTATGGCTTCCTAGCACGGGGTTGAGCTGGTTGGTTGGGGACGGCTTGACCATTGTGAGCGACCACGGCGAAGTTCTGAGAAGCCTTTCGCTTCTTTGACCTCTTAGGGGATCCAGTCTGTTCATCCATGGCCTTTGATTCCTCGATTGGTTTCTTATCATCTTTTCAGAAAAGTTTACCTTTCCTGATTTGAGATTCAGTCAAGGTAGCAGATAGCTCAATGGCCTGCCTAACCGTAGTGGGGTTACTACCAGTAACAATGTCCTGAACTGAGTCAGGGAGACTATCAATGTATTTTTCGATCGCCTTACCAAAGGCGTAACCATGGTAGTACACAACAGGCTCAGCTCCTCATATCGACCAGTGTACGCTCGATGTTCGCCGCTGTCTTGCTTAAGATCGTTGAATTCCCTTTCCAAGGCCCTGATCTCGTGACGAGGACAGAATTCCTTCATCATCAGTGCTCGAAGTTCTTCCCACGTTTGAGCCAGTGCCACTTCGGCACCCCTATCTCTCATCACACCGTTCCACCATGTCAAAGCTCGTTTCTCAAAGACACTAGATGCGAAATCTACCTTTCGCTCGTTTGGACATTGAACATGTCTGAAGGTGATCTCTAGACTCTCAAACCATTGCAGAAGTGCAGTCGCTCCTTGAGACCCAGAAAACTTTGATGGCTTAGCTGAGTTGAACGTCTTGAAGTTGCAGGGGGCATTATTGTTGTTGAGAGCTTGGTTACATTGAGCAACGATGTTCGGGATTGCAGCAGTCATTTGCTGCGTAATGACAGCTGCCAGATTTTCAATAGATACCTGATTTTTGCGTCGTGGAGGCATTCTAAAAGGGGAAACAAGAGAGAAAACGAATGAAATGGCATTGGGTAAGAATAGGATGTTACAATTACCGACCAAAATCATGGGTGATGGTTATTTGTTTGAACCACGAAGCAAACAAACGACACACAAAGGCTGAATCAAAGCAATTAGATCCTCATAATGTATCGCGAAGACATGCTCGCCTATAAGTGGACACTCACCCAAGAGTTCCCAGGTAAGAGTGACTGGTCCGATTATGTGGATTTGTACGAACACTCTAGCCTTAGACAGAAAACTCAGGGTACAGGCATTCACTCTTCCAGTTTACACGTGTTCACACTATTTAGGACCCAAAGCTTTGACGAGATTTTGAAAACTCAAAGGGGTTCAAAACCTTATAATAGAGGGCTCAAAACCTAGTAATCAATCATCCAAAAACAGATGATTAATTTTCAAAGCGGATTCGGAATTGATGTTCTCTTCGTGGTTATCACCTAAGGATAGGTGACGTGCATGTTTTAAGATCTAAACACAAGATAACTTGTGTTGGGGTCCTAGAAAGGTTATAGTCTAGGTCAAAGCATTACTAATAACCTAATTCCCTATAACCATTGGCTCTGATACCAAATTTTCTGTCACACCCCGACCACGTAAAACAACAAAACGTGGCGGAAACGTCGGGGAGTGTTGTAACACATGGAAATTTGAATATTGTTTTATTGACTAAAAGTGTTACAATGTCTTGACAATCAAAGAAACATAACATAAATAACTAGTCTTGCATCTTTTATTGTCGCTAAGGCCCAAGTCCGCCTAAGTGTATCTTGATAAATCCTATGCATCAACTCCTGAAAACACATGTGAAAATAGGTACGTCAACATAAAAATGCCTGTGAGATACATAGGTTTTGTGAAAATAGGATTCATGACTTGTAAGTTTAAGAAAATGTTTAATAAAGTTTAGTCATGAACCTTGTAAGTTGATTTGTTTTGTAAATCGTTTGAAAAACAATAAGTTCAGATGTTATGTATAAATAAGAGAATAATGTATGGTTAAATGAATAACCATGTAAAATGAGTTTGTATAAGATAAGTTGTTTGTAAAAAAATGTCTTGTGAAAAGTATGTTATTTGTATAAAATGTTATATGTCTCAAATTGAAATGATTCAAATAACGCTACGATATGTAGTACCATACAAACACTTATATATAGGAAGTACCAGCGGCGTATCCACCATGCTTGTATCATATTACACACGCCTCGTTACTTAAATCACTTACTCAAACCAAACCATCAAGATGTAATGTTTAACAATTGTAGAAATGTTTTCAAAAGATACAAATGGTTCACATAATGTAATATAATGTGTTCATATGCTGGATGAGCATATGCAACAAAATGTAATGTAAAACAATGTACTAAGTATGCACACAATGGACATACATAGCATGAAATGTAATGTAAAACAATGTACTAAGTATGCACACAATGGACATACATAGCATGAAATGTAATGTAAAACGATGTACTAAGTATGCACACAATGGACATACATAGCATGAAATGTAATGTAAAACGATGTACTAAGTATGCACACAATGGACATACATAGCATGAAATGTAATGTAAAACAATGTACTAAGTATGCACACAATGGACATACATAGCATGAAATGTAATGTAAGACGTTGTACTAATAGTGTACTAATGAACATAGCAAGCATATGATATGAAAACATGGGAAATCATGAAAGTAACAAGTAGGCACATGTGTTTCACCCCAAAATGTTTGAAAAACAGTAAAAGAGGGGTCTATGTACTCACATGAGATTGCTTAGAAATCCTAGGATAACCACCAAGCAAAGCTAGAAGATCACGGAATCAAACGGTACCTAATATAGGTAACTACGTTAATAAACCGGACCTAAATCGGAGGATCGGATAGAATGAGGGTTCGTAAACCAAACGAGTATGGAAACTCATGTAATATGGTTTATCAAAGCCTACATTCTAAAATGAAACCTAACCTAAGTGCTTACGACCCACCACGACCCGTTTAGGTAGCTTATGCTACTTTAACGCGTCGTTCGCGTGAAACGCGTTCGGACCGCCTAACTAGTCCTATGACAAGTAAAATATGCCTTAACATGTCTAATATTGTTGCCAAAACAGTTTAGATGTTAAAAGTTATGTTACATATGCTTAAAATGAATTTAGGCGTAAAATGGGCATTTTGGTAATTTACCTAAGGCATATAAACTACCTATCATACAACTAACTAAACGTCGTGACCATAAGGTATAACCTCGGGAGGTTATTCCCTATATACTATGGTCACCTAATGTGTTTGGTCGGATCTTAATGATCGACCAAACGGGCCGGGCTCGAAAGTATAAGCGATTGTTTAGATCGCTTACCTTTACGACCCTAGACAAGCACAAAACTAAAAGTGACGAGCTAAGCATGTTAAAACATGCTTAACTAAGTTTAGAAAACAGGTTTGGTATCAAAACAAATGGTTTTGATACCTAAGAGTAGTTTGGTTACAAAATACGCAAGAATGCGCATTTTGGCCGAAACTACGACTCGTCACTGAGCCTAGATAACGTGGTAATCAGTAGGTATAGTCACTAGGGACTATAACAATCGTGATTACGCTCACGTTATGAAGTTCAAACGAACTTCGCATTGACCATAAACTGGTAAATGCAGTAAGTCAAACAAAGTTTGACTTTAACGCTAAAACGAAAGAAAATAACGAAGGAAGACTTACAACGGGTCCCCGCAAGCTTTGATTTCCAAATATTTCTCAGGTATGAAGCGTTTTTACACCTCAACTTAGAGAAAACATCAGAAATTAAGTGGGTTTTTGGGTCTGATGTTGGAGGGTATTTATAGATGTGGTAGAACCGTTAGGATCGTTTATCGAATAACGTGCTTCAATGTCCACCCTACACTTGTTGAACAGCTAAGGTAACTCAAATTGGCCCCCCATTATCAGGAAGAGGCAAGTGCAAAGGGATTAGGAGTGCTTCACAGCTGTTAACAGGATTTCAAATAGATTTTTCTGATCTGGGAACTCCTTACGGACCGTAAGGGTGATGGCTTACAGTCCGTAAGCCAGCAACTTTGGCAAATTGACAGTTTTAGTCCCTGTTATTGATGTGCTGAAAGTGGTTTAACTAAATTAACTATATTAAACCCTAAACTAGACTCTCTAAGCTTTAAATTTATAAAACTAAGACTCTCTAAACCCTAAACCACTCGACCGACAAGTGTACCGATCGATGAAGTATAGCCTAAGGAAGTCCGAGTATCGAACCCAAGAGACTCTACTGATTACGCTAATGACTCTATCTAAACTTAGACTGACACGACTCAAACTATTTTGTTTATTAATTTGGGGGGGGGGGGGTTCTAAATATCCTAAAATTATAATTAAAAAATCAACTAAATTAACTAAACGAACTAGACACGAACTCACACGAAGGCTGAACTCAAGGATGATAAAGGAACTACCTAGACAGGAATCCTGATTGCTTTTAGTTATGATTTTAATTGGAAGTTGTCTGCTATGGAACCGGGATCTTAAAATTCTCACCTCTCGGGAAATCTAAGGACCCCTAATCCTTCTCAAGAGCACGCTAAGATCCCCTAAAGGTTGTTAAATTACCGGTTATTAGACTCCTTTATAAGACATCTAATGGGTTTATAAAAGTATCCTACAAGGCTCACTCCCTTACGAGACCTAAACCTAGGATATGTTTGTTTTCTCAGCTAGACTTGCTAGACAGCAGCCAAAAGGTTAACTTCCTAAGAAGGACCCACCTTGCGGTTTAATCACTTAGACCTAGCAATAATCTCGCACCTTACAGCTATTGACGATTAGTAGAACACTTGATTTTATAAAAATACCAATTATTACTTCTAAGGTTTATTGGCCGATTTAACCCTAAAGATTCAAGATTTATTACGTGATATAGACAGTCACCAAAATCTAAAACCTAGCATGACTCTATTATGTGATAAAGACCGTCACCAAGATTCATGCGAAGTAATAATCAATAATTAAACAACATCAAGCACGCAAACACATCTAACTGATAGAACAAACCGTTTACAATTTATAAACTATCCATAGCATTCAAAAATCCAAGAATAATCAAAACATATGCAATCATTCAACCATGTCTAGGTAGTAACAAGAAATCTAGCCGCTAAACATAATCAAAAACAAGTTCATAATCATAGTGTAATCTGAATTCATCATTAAGCAATAAAAAACAAACGAAAAACGAAGAAACAAGATGATAGAACCCGTAAACTTCGATCCCGTGTGCTCCCGAATGTTCCCTGATGATTCCTTGGCTTCCCGAACCTTCAAAACCTCTGAAATCAGTCTCCAAGATCGTCCAAGAACTCTGAAATTCGTAATCAATCCTCCGAATTCGTCTTGCGTCTGATGTTGCGTCTCCAGCTTCACGTCCAAGAATGATATGTATATATCTATTTTTGATGTGCACCGCCTCCTCACAATAATCCAAAGAACCCCCTCTGATTCTTTTGTGCGGCCCCCCACTAATTTTATATGTATCCAAGGCTATCTAAGGAATAATATTCCTTTTTCCCCAAGTCACCATTCACGGCCTGCTGGGCTTGTAAGCCTCCTACGGCCCGCACATGATTAACAAATTCTGCTGGTGGGCTACCATGTCTTTCACGGCCCAAATACACTTCCGAACAAGTCAATTTGCCTGTCTCTATCCATAAACAACAATTAATAAGTTGCAGCTTTTTTTCTTCTTCTTTTCGTTGACATGCTAAAGCATTCGCATTCCCAATATAATATAAAATGTTTGGCAGCCCAAAAACATAAAAATAATATTAAAGATGCAGCCCATTTTAGGTAACATAGAGATAGCGGGCTCGGCTCAATCACAGAAAATGGCTGCACTTTTTATTCGGTCTCTGGCATTCTACTCTGCCCAACTGGCTGGTTATTTCTATATTACTCGTTTTCGCTCCATTTACACCAGGACTTGACCCAACACAAAATAATGAAATAAAGCACTAAAACTAAATAAAAATAAATAAAACATATACAATAATTATACACTTTACACGGGACAAATATGCGTATTTTACCCTACATCAAATATCCCCACACTTAACCTTTTTTCGTCCCCGAAAAAGAATTATGCAAACGGAATCATAGTCGGAATAGTCGAACGGGCCAAAAGCTTAAGTTATTTTTATTAAAACCGAAACTCGTGTTAGCCGCGATTGCAAGTATATCGATCCTCTTAAACCCAACCCGGTTCCAAGCCCTTATCATGCAATTTAGTTCAAGTTCGGTCAATCTACCTAGGGTCTCACGCTAAGAATTGCAAGTCCACCTAATCCCCCCTCAAGCTTATAGGACAAAAGGAACAACCACTGGGTTATTTCCTAACCGTTTTATACCAAGATCAAAAGAGTTTAGAATCAAATCTATATTTTTTTTTCATACGAGCTTAGACTTTGCTTTTTTGCTCTTTTTTTTCTCGTGAGTCTAGACGATGCTTTCCCTAACCAAGAGGTATTCCGGCTGTAGAGTCGCTATCCCAACCACAGATTACTTAGGTTTCGGTACTTTTATTCGGCAAGGCGATTTCACACATCCCAGATGCATTCCGGCTGTAGAGTCGCTATCCCCAACTCGGATTACATAGACCTGTGTTACTTTCATTTAGTTTCTAGCTCACTTTTTATTCTATTTTTTTTTCTTTTCCAACGAGATAATGACCAAAAACTCTAACGATCTTAGCTTATAACGGCATCCCTTATACTATTTTTGGCGGTTTCAATTTCCCCACTTTCCCTAGATGAGAACCCACTAGTAGACCGACAATTAGGTATATTTTAAATCAAAGGAACCTAGAACCGAACCGAGCCTACCCGCGCATCCCAAACTAGACACAAGCTCAATTATATTAATCTCATATTATTATTATTTGAACCTGAACAAAAACCCAACTTTTCTATCATTTTCCGTTTTTATTTTGCAAACTTCTTATTTCAAAAGACATTTTCTAATTTTTTAATTTTTTTTTTCAATTTTTTAATTTTTTTGTATTTTTCGACTTTTATGACTCAAGACTCACTAACTAATGACACTAAACGATAGTTTCTCATCCCCACACTTAAACTCTACATTGCCCTCAATGTAGGATGGAAACCGACTCAAAAAACTAAAAATAAATAAGAAATAAAAGATAAAGGGCAAATCGGAAAGGACTTAGCTGGTTTTATAACGCGTACGCTCCAAAGCTCTCATCCAATCCAGCTCGATCGTATAGCATTTCGGTCGCGATCGGCTCTGACACTAACTAGTACACTCGGAAAATGCCTGATATCTGATAAGCAGCTCCAAAATCACCCGAATGGAGATTGAGTACGGGTGGTATATATTCAAACCTGCATAAACAAAAACAAGCAAACACCAAAGCAATACCGACTCGACACAAACGACTGACTCAACGGACTGCTCAATCATCAAACTAGGACCTGCAGACACCAATCATAACTACTCGATACACAATCCGGACTCAACTGACTCACATTTAACCTGACAAAATCCAAACTCGAACATACGACGAACTCACAAGGAACGACTCGAAACAAACCTGTTGACTCGACTAACTAAAACACACAAAACTCAAACACAGACTCGAATACTTAACACAATGAACCAATATACACTCAAAACACATTAAACCGGACTCGAAAGAGAAAAGTAATGCGGGCTACATACCTTAACGTCGACGACTCTGAACAAAATATGACAGATGAATGTGCAACCAGGTGTGGTGGTCGTCGGTGGTCAGCGGCGGCGGATGAAGTGGTGATGGGATGGCTAAATGGGGGAAAGGTGAGTGGAAATGGTGGTCACGGCGGAGGTAGACGGTGGTGGTGGGGTAAAAATCGCCGGAGAAGATGGTGTTTGAACGTTAGGGTTTCAAATGAACCTGATTTGGGGTTTTAACAGATGTTGCCGCTCACAAGACTCACGCGGCCCAAGTAAAAGTTTAAGTTAAGTGTAAGCGGGCCGCATGAACAGCTAACAGATGCTGTTCGTTTGACAGCAATAGCAGGTTCAACTTAAATTCATTTTATTTATTCCCAAAATACCCCCAGCACTTTATTTTGTCGTTTTTACTGTTATATGTACCTGGAAAGCTGCTCGTATGTCGAATTCGTCCACGCGAAGATGACGAAACCTGCAAAACACTCACGACACACAAAAAACGCAAAAACACGAAAAATGACGCAAAAGACGCTAAAACACACAAACACTAAACTAAAGACACGACACGGACAATGACTCAATGTACAAACTCTACACTCGATTTTTCACTCGAGAAACTACATGGCGGTGCTAGGCGGGTCCGAAAGAGGAACGGTTTCCTCTTCGGTGGTATCGATAGGACCCCCTAAGTAGTGCTTTAACCTATGTCCATTTACTTTCCATGTATTTGCACTCTTCTCATCAAACAAATCCACGGTACCGTACGGGAACACCTCCTTCACGACATACGGCCCGGACCATCTCGACTTCAACTTTCCGGCGATTAATTTCAAACGTGAATTAAATAGAAGCACTTGATCGCCAACCTTGAACTCCTTCAACTTCCGCAACCTCCTGTCATGCAAAGCTTTCGATTTCTCCTTAATGCTCCACGATCGATCAAACGCGGCGTCACGAAGCGCCTCCAACTCATGAATTTGGAAAAATCGTCTCCTAGCGGCCTCGGTCAAATCTAAATTCACCGTTTTGAGCGCCCAAAGAGCCCGATGCTCTAACTCGACCGGTAAATGGCACGCCTTCCCATACACAATCATAAACGGCGTCGTCCCTAACGGCGTCTTATAAGCGGTGCGGAATGCCCATAACGCATCGTCCAACTTATCGGACCAATCCTTTCTACTTTTCCCGACCGTCTTCTCCAAAATACGCTTAACGCCTCGATTCGCGTTCTCCACTTGACCGCTCGTTTGCGGATGGTACGCGGTAGACAAGCGGTGCGTAACTCCATATCTCTCTAACGCCTTCTCCATAACGGTATTGCAAAAGTGCGTACCGCGATCACTAATGATTGCCTTGGGAGTACCAAATCGTGTAAACAACTTCTTCAAGAATCTCACCACCACTCGTGCATCGTTCGTAGGCAAAGCTTGAGCTTCCACCCACTTCGAAACATAATCTATCGCAACGAGGATGTACCGATTTCCACTCGAAGAGGGAAACGGTCCCATGAAATCAATGCCCCAAACGTCAAATACTTGTAACACTTGAATAGGATTCTGGGGCATCTCATCCTTGGATGAGATGTTGCCGGTTCGTTGGCAAGGATCACACTTTCTCACAAACTCGGTCGCATCATCTACTACTGTCGGCCAAAAGAATCCGCTATCATACACCTTTTGCGCAGTCACATGCGCACCGTGATGTCCTCCTATCAAACCCTCATGGACATGTCGAAGAATGTCCCAACCATCCTCTCTACTCACACATCTCCTCAAAACTCGATCGCCTCCTATCCTGAAGAGGTAAGGCTCATCCCAAATATACTTCCGCGCATCATTCATAAGCTTTCTCCTCTGCTGGCGATGCATACTCTCTAACACAAATCCTCCGGCCAAATAATTGGCTATATATCAGTATACCACGGTAAGCCCTCGGCCCCTGCCGTGACAACATCAATAGACTCGTGAGGGAATCTGTCCCCTATCGCCTCCTCACGAATCTCCTCCCTCATCGGATCCTCTAAACGTGACAAGTGGTCTGCCGCCACATTCTCTGCACCTTTCTTATCCTTAATCTCAATATCAAACTCCGAAAGAAGCAGAATCCATCGTATAAGTCGCGGTTTCGCGTCCTTTTTCTGAAACAGGTAACGCAGAGCGGAATGGTCCGTAAACACAACGATTTTTGACAAGAAAAGATACGAACGGAATTTATCGAACGCAAAGACAACCGTTAACAACTCCTTCTCCGTAGTGGTGTAATTTTCCTGGGCATCATTCAAAGTTTTACTCGCGTAGTAAATTGGGTGAAAATGATTCTCCCGTCTCTGCCCTAACACTGCACCAACTGCGTAATCGCTCGCATCGCATATCAACTTGAATGGTAGACTCCAATCAGGTGACACAAGAATCGGTGCACTCACTAACTTCTCCTTCAAAAACTCGAACGCCTTAAGGCACTCCTCGTCAAAGACAAAAGGAATGTCCTTCTCCAACAATCGCGTCATGGGGCGTGTGATTTTGGAAAAATCTCTAATAAAGCGCCTATAGAATCCTGCATGACCGAGAAAACTACGAATCGACTTCACATTAGTCGGCGGTGGAAGCCGACTGATCGTATCAATCTTCGCTCTATCTACCTCGATGCCAGCTCTCGAAATCTTGTGCCCTAGCACAATGCCCTCAGTCACCATGAAGTGACACTTCTCCTAATTCAACATCAACTTCGTATCCACACTTCTCTTCAACATCCTCTCTAAATTCACCAAGCACTGATCGAACGAACTACCGTAGACTGAAAAATCATCCATAAATACCTCCATCGAACTCTCGACCATATCCTGAAAAATCGCGATCATACAACGCTGGAAAGTAGCTGGCGCGTTACATAGACCAAACGGCATGCGTCGGTACGCGTACGTGCCATATGGACATGTAAAAGTGGTTTTCTCCTGATCCTCTGGTGCGATAGGAATCTGGAAATAACCCGAAAACCCGTCGAGAAAGCAATAGAACTGCTGACCCGCGAGACGCTCAAGCATCTGATCAATGAATGGGAGCGGAAAATGATCTTTACGAGTGGCGTCATTTAACTTTCGATAGTCAATGCACACACGCCAACACGTAACAGTACGAGACGGAATAAGCTCATTCTTCGCATTCAGAACAACTGTCATCCCCCCTTTCTTCGGAACGACCTGCGTAGGACTCACCCAAGCTGAATCGGAAATCGGATAGATCAAACCAGACTCTAACAACTTCATCACTTCCTTCCTAAAGACATCCTGCATATTCGGATTCAAACGACGCTATCTCTATGCAGCCCATTTTAGGTAACATAGAGATAGCGGGCTCGGCTCAATCACAGAAAATGGCTGCACTTTTTATTCGGTCTCTGGCATTCTACTCTGCCCAACTGGCTGGTTATTTCTATATTACTCGTCTTCGCTCCATTTGCACCAGGACCTGACCCAACACAAAATAATGAAATAAAGAACAAAAACTAAATAAAAATAAATAAAACATATACAATAATTATACACTTTACACGGGACAAATATGCGTATTTTACCCTACATCAGTTATGCAATAAAGCCATTTCCGACACGTTTAAGGCCCGTTAACCCCATTTCAAAGCTCTAAAATGAAGTTAAAGTATAGGGAACTTAAAATGTGCTAAAAAATATCTTGGATGTCGGTTCGTTTGGCCGTACGATCGCGATGTTCGCTTAATTACGACGGAATGCGCATAAGCGCGAAAAACGATCCAAAATGCGTGACGAATGGATTTTTCTTATGCCAAATACTAAAATAAAATATTTTAGTGCCTACATAAATTTTTGGATGTCCGGATGTATACAGAACGTAAGTTATGCGCGTAAATGCAAACTTATGCACTTTTTGACGCTTTTAGTCCCTGAATGACCCAAAAGTTTATTTTAGCACACCGAACCCTCAAAGCCTATTTCTAAGCTATGTAAAGGATATTTAGGGTATGTTTAACTTATGGTCTTGTTCCAGAATGTCTGTTACAGTTCAAATTGGCATACTTTCGCAGTTTGTCAAATTTAGTCCCTGTAAGCGAATTAACTTGATTTCGGCATACCAAACTATCCAAAACTTATTTCTAAGTTATGTAAAGGTTATTTAAGGTATGTTAAGCCTATTTCACTATTCTGGAGTGTTTGTTGCATTAAACTGGTTATATTTACGCATCAGATCGCGTATAACCTTCCAGAAAGCGATTTAAAGCCCGAAATCGAACAAGAATGATATGTGCAAACGATACACATATTTTTACAAATCCCAAGTATGAAACATAATATATCATTGATTTGGTATTTGTTTGATGGTCACGGAGGCACAGTTGTCACAGTCTCCCCTGCTTTAGGAAATTTCGTCCCGAAATTTATTTGTAGGAGCCTGTCTGTGACTTTGTGTTAAATAACCATCAAGGATAAGACATAAACCTGATATTCTTCTTTAAAGGACATTTTTCAGAAATGGAAATGAAGGAAGAATCATGGATATTCATTTCCCTTCGATGGAAAATTTTCAGAAACGAAAAATGTACGGAATGAGTCATTTTCCTTAATGGGTATCCTTGAGAAACGAAAATGCATGGAATGAGTCATTTTCCTTAATGGGTATTCTTCAGAAACGAAAATGAACGGAATGAGTCATTTTCCACAATTTCTTCAGAAACGAAAATGAACGGAATGAGTCATTTTCCACAATTTCTCCAGAAACGAAAATGCACGGAATGAGTCATTTTCCACAATATCTTCAGAAACGAACATGCACGGAATGAGTCATTTCCCACAATTTCTTCAGAAACGAAAATGAATGGAATGATTCATTTTCCACAATTTCTTCAGAAACGAAAATGAACGGGATAAGTCATTTTCCACAATTTCTTCTGAAACGAAAATGAACGGAGTGAGTCATTTTCCACAATTTCTTCAGAAACGAAAATGAACGGAATGAGTCATTTTCCACAATTTCTTCAGAAATGAAAATGCACGGAATGAGTCATTTTCCACAATTTCTTCAGAAACGAAAATGAACGGAATGAGTCATTTTCCACAATTTCTTTAGAAACGGGAATGAACTGAGTCAACTCTAGACACACGACCAAACTTGCTGTGGTTTCTGTGCACTAAATTCCATAATTATGTATGCATCCATAATTACGCAATTCCTTGCACAGTCCGCACAATTTGTTTTGTAATGTGAAGGGGAAGAAAAATTAAACCTATGATGAGTGTGACTAGACTATCATAGGGTCCTTTTAATTAGATCGACAAATGATCTCTTTTAATTAGACCACAAAGGAGTCTTTTCAGCTATTTCATCACATGATATTCCTAACCAGATTTTTGGATCAATCTGTTTAACTAGACCACTCAAGGGGTCTAATTATGGAATAGTACAATATAATCCAAGGGTCTTTACTATTACGTAAAAGCCCATTGAGGATTTAATATAGTACCTTTGGATATCCTACTATGAATCCCTTATACGAAGATATGGAAGATTCTACGAGGATTTGGATAACAAAACTTGGATTACAAAAACATAAAAGGGAACACATAAGCTCATAATCACATAGTTGTTTAACTTGATTATTAATTTGTTATTAACTTGTTATCGATTGAAAATGGATATTCAAGGTACACCAGGAAACCAGTCGATGGACTTCAATGTCCTCTGGGATCTATCTGAAAAGATAGGATGATCTCCCAAGAATTCTATTTTGTTTTCAAAGAACATAATATTCGAATTAAGGAACACAACAATTTTTAGGATTTACGGAAATACCCTTAGGTACCCTATTAAGGATTTACAGTGGTACTTTGGGTATTCGTCCAGTGTTGTAACTTGCGCCTTGTACTTCGTTTCCTCGGAAGAAACGGGTACTTAGGAATTTCGTGGACAACGCAAGAGATCATAAAATAGAAAAATCTAGGGGGTAGTTTGCTTTTCAAGGAATACGATTCCTTGATTGTCGGTATTGTAGGGATATGTTGTTTATACATACCACCACATAAATACATTGCAATGTAAATAAAAGATTTATTTATAAACAATGATAACAACTGTTTCATGGACCTTGACAACAAAAGAAAATAATACATAAGACGTGATTATTTCTAAAGGGTGTTGTCCTCTAGTCAGTCAGATGCTCATCCCTGTGCTGGATTTGCATTAGCAAGCTTTGGGAAATTTCTTCGGAAATGACCCATCTCGCCACAATTGTAGCAAGAACCTGGTGGAAAGCGAGCTTGAGCGGGATTGTTGTCAGCTTGATTTGGTGCAACTGCAGCTCGGCAAACTTTTGCTGTATGACCTTTAAGTCCACAAATTTGGCATTCGCGGTACTTCACACTAGCATGATGATAAAGGTTACATTGGTTGCACAAGGGTGAAGTTCCATTGTATGGCTTCCTAGCAGGGGGTTGAGCTGGTTGGTTGGGGACGGCTTGACCATTGTGAGCGACCACGCCGAAGTTCTGAGAAGCCTTTCGCTTCTTTGACCTCTTAGGGGATCCAGTCTGTTAATCCGTGGCCTTTGATTCCTCGATTGGTTTCTTTTCATCTTTTCAGAAAAGTTTACCTTTCCTGATTTGAGATTCAGTCAAGGTAGCAGATGGCTCAATGGCCAGCCTAACCGTAGTGGGGTTACTACCAGTAACAATGTCCTGAACTGAGTCAGGGAGACCATCAATGTATTTTTCGATCTCCTTATCCAAAGGCGTAACCATGGTAGGACACAACAGGCTCAGCTCCTCATATCGATCAGTGTACGCTCGATGTTCGCCGCTGTCTTGCTTAAGATCGTCAAATTCCCTTTCCAAGACCCTGATCTTGTGACGAGGACATAATTCCTTCATCATCAGTGCTCGAAGTTCTTCCCACGTTTGAGCCAGTGCCACTTCGGCACCCCTATCTCTCATCACACCGTTCCACCATGTCAAAGCTCATTTCTCAAAGACACTAGATGCGAAATCTACCTTTCGCTCGTTTGGACATTGAACATGTCTGAAGGTGCTCTCTAGACTCTCAAACCATTGCAGAAGTGCAGTCGCTCCTGGAGACCCAGAAAACTTTGATGGCTTAGCTGAGTGGAACGTCTAGAAGTTGCATGGGGCATTATTGTTGTTGAGAGCTTGGTTACATTGAGCAACGATGTTCAGGATTGCAGCAGTCATTTGCTGCGTAATGACAGCTGCCAGATCTTCAATAGGTACCTGATTTTCGCGTCGTGGAGGCATTCTAAAAGGGGAAACAAGAGAGAAAACAAATGAAATGGCATTGGGTAAGAATAGGATGTTACAATTACCGACCAAAATCATGGGTGATGGTCATTTGTTTGAACCACGAAGCAAACAAACGACACACAAAGGCTGAATCAAAGCAATTAGATCCTCATAATGTATCGCGAAGACATGCTCGCCTATAAGTGGACACTCACCCCAAGAGTTCCCAGGTAAGAGTGACTGGTCCGATTATGTGGATTTGTACGAACACTCTAGCCTTAGACAGAAAACTCAGGGTACAGGCATTCACTCTTCCAGTTTGCACGTGTTCACTCTATTTAGGACCCAAAGCTTTGACGAGATTTTGAAAACTCAAAGGGGTTCAAAACCTTATAATAGAGGGTTCAAAACCTAGTAATCAATCATCCAAAAACAGATGATTAATTTTCAAAGCGGATTCGGAATTGATGTTCTCGTCATGGTTATCACCTAAGGATAGGTGACGTGCATGTTTTAAGATCTAAACACAAGATAAATTGTGTTGGGGTCCTAGAAAGGTTATAGTCTAGGTCAAAGCGTTACTAATAACCTAATTCCCTATAACCATTGGCTCTGATACCAACTTTTCTGTCACACCCCGACCACGTAAAACAACAAAACGTGGCGGAAACGTCGGGGAGTGTTGTAACAGAATCGTTGTTTCATAACACATGGAAATTTGAATATTGTTTTGTTGATTAAAAGTGTTACAATGTCTTGACAATCAAAGAAACATAACATAAATAACTAGTCTTGCATCTTTTATTGTCGCTAAGGCCCAAGTCCGCCTAAGTGTATCTTGATAAATCCTATGCATCAACTCCTGAAAACACATGTGAAAATAGGCACGTCAGCATAAAAATGCCTGTGAGATACATAGGTTTTGTGAAAATAGGATTCATGACTTGTAAGTTTAAGAAAATGTTTAATAAAGTTTAGTCATGAACCTTGTAAGTTGATTTGTTTTGTAAATCGTTTGAAAAACAACAAGTTCAGATGTTATGTATAAATAAGAGAATAATGTATGGTTAAATGAATAACCATGTAAAATGAGTTTGTATAAGATAAGTTGTTTGTAAAACAATGTCTTGTGAAAAGTATGTTATTTGTATAAAATGTTATATGTCTCAAATTGAAATGATTCAAATAACGCTACGATATGTAATACCATACAAACACTTATATATACGAAGTACCAACGGCGTATCCACCATGCTTGTATCATATTACACACGCCTCATTACTTAAATCACTTACTCAAACCAAACCATCAAGATGTAATGTTTAACAATTGTAGAAATGTTTAGGTATAGTCAAATGTCTATTGTCAAATGGTTCACATGGTTTCAATAGATACAAATGGTACACATAATGTAATATAATGTGTTCATATGCTGGATGAGCATATGCAACAAAATGTAGTGTAAAACAATGTACTAAGTATGCACACAATGGACATACATAGCATGAAATGTAATGTAAAACGATGTACTAAGTATGCACACAATGGACATACATAGCATGAAATGTAATGTAAAACGATATACTAAGTATGCACACAATGGACATACATAGCATGAAATGTAATGTAAAACAATGTACTAAGTATGCACACAATGGACATACATAGCATGAAATGTAATGTAAGACGTTGTACTAATAGTGTACTAATGAACATAGCAAGCATATGATATGAAAACATGGGAAATCATGAAAGTAACAAGTAGGCACATGTGTTTCACCCCAAAATGTTTGAAAAACAGTAAAAGAGGGGTCTATGTACTCACATGAGATTGCTTAGAAATCCTAGGATAACCACCAAGCAAAGCTAGAAGATCACGGAATCAAACGGTACCTAATATAGGTAACTACGTTAATAAACCGGACCTAAATCGGAGGATCGGATAGAATGAGGGTTCGTAAACCAAACGAGTATGGAAACTCATGTAATATGGTTTATCAAAGCCTACATTCTAAAATAAAACCTAACCTAAGTGCTTACGACCCACCACGACCCGTTTAGGTAGCTTATGCTACTTTAACGCGTCGTTCGCGTGAAACGCGTTCGGACCGCCTAACTAGTCCTATGACAAGTAAAATATGCCTTAACATGTCTAATATAGTTCCCAAAACAGTTTAGATGTTAAAAGTTATGTTACATATGCTTAAAATGAATTTAGGCGTAAAAAGGACATTTTGGTAATTTACCTAAGGCATATAAACTACCTATCATACAACTAACTAGACGTCATGACCATAAGGTATACCCTCGGGAGGTTATTCCCTATATACTATGGTCACCTAATGTGTTTGGTCGGATCTTAATGATCGACCAAACGGGTCGGGCTCGAAAGTATAAGCGATTGTTTAGATCGCTTACCTTTACGACCCTAGACAAGCACAAAACTAAAAGTGACGAGCTAAGCATGTTAAAACATGCTTAACTAAGTTTAGAAAACAGGTTTGGTATCAAAACAAATGGTTTTGATACCTAAGAGTAGTTTGGTTACAAAATATGCAAGAATGTGCATTTTGGCCGAAACTACGACTCATCACTGAGCCTAGATAACGTGGTAATCAGTAGGTATAGTCATTAGGGACTATAACCATCGTGATTACGCTCACGTTATGAAGTTCAAACGAACTTCGCATTGACCATAAACTGGTCAATGCAGTAAGTCAAAAAAAGTTTGACTTTAACGCTAAAACGAAAGAAAAGAACGAAGGAAGACTTACAACGGGTCCCCGCAAGCTTTGATTTCCAAATATTTCTCAGGTATGAAGCGTTTTTACACCTCAACTTAGAGAAAACATCAGAAATCATGTGGGTTTTTGGGTGTGATGTTGGTGGGTATTTATAGATGTGGTAGAACCATTAGGATCGTTTATCAAATAACGTGCTTCAATCTCCACCCTACACTTGTTGAAATGCTAAGGTAACTCAAATTGGGCCCCCATTATCAGGAAGAGGCAAGTGCAAAGGGATTAGGAGTGCTTAACAGCTGTTAACAGGCTTTCAAACAGATTTTTCTGATCTGGGAACTCCTTACGGACCGTAAGGGTGATGGCTTACGGTCCGTAAGCCAGCAACTTTGGCAAATTGACAGTTTTAGTCCCTGTTATGGAATAAAGCCATTTCCGACACGTTTAAGGCCCGTTAACCCCATTTCAAAGCTCTAAAATGAATTTATAGTATAGGGAAATTAAAATGTGCTCAAAAATATCTCGTATGTCGGTTCTTTTGGCCGTACGATCGCGATGTTCGCTTAATTACGACAGAATGCCCATAAGCGCGAAAAACGATCCAAAATGCGTGACGAATGGATTTTTCTTATGCCAAATACTAAAATAAAATATTTTAGTGCTTACATAAATTTTTGGATGTCCGAATGTATACAGAACGTAAGTTATACGCGAAAATGCAAACTTATGCACTCTTCGACGCTTTTAGTCCCTGAATGACCCAAAAGTTTATTTTAGCACACCGAACCCTCAAAGCCTATTTCTAAGCTATGTAAAGGATATTTAGGGTATGTTTAACTTATGGTCATGTTCCGGAATGTCTGTTACAGTTCAAATTGGCATACTTTCACTGTTTGTCAAATTTAGTCCCTGTAAACGAATTAACTTGATTTCGGCATACCAAACTATCCAAAACTTATTTCTAAGTTATGTAAAGGTTATTTAAGGTATGTTAAGCCTATTTCACTATTCTGGAGTGTTTGTTGCATTAAACTGGTTATATTTACGCATCAGATCGCGTATAACCTTCCAGAAAGCGATTTAAAGCCCGAAATCGAACAAGAATGATATGTGCAAACGATACACATATTTTTACAAATCCCAAGTATGAAACATAATATATCATTGATTTGGTATTTTTTTGATGGTCACGGAGGCACAGTTGTCACATTTTTGAAGCTTTCCCGATGTCCACAACCTACAAGACATGATGTTAATTTACATATATACACAAACCTTTGTTTAATCATACCTCGACTGCTTGTAGCGAAATCTCTTCCTCATCATCCTCAATGAATCCTTGGTAGAGCATAAGCTGTTGTCCGTTGACTTTAAATGGAACGCCATTTTGAGATTTAATCTCGATTGCACCGTGTGGAAAGATATGGGTGACGGAAAAAGGTCCTGACCACCTAGACGTTAGTTTTCCGGGAAATAATCGAAGTCGTGAATTAAACAATTGCACTTGATCTCCTTCTAGAAACTCATTAGGCTTAATATGTTTTTCATGTAAGTTCTTCATACGTTCCTTATAAATTTTGGAGTTAGAGTATGCTTGATTTCTTAATTCATCTAATTCATTTAATTGATAAAATCGATTCTTTCCGGCGGTTTCATGGTCTAAGTTTACGTTTTTAATGCCCAGTTAGCCCTATGTGCTATCTCTACTGGCAAATGATAACTTTTTCCATAGACAAGCTTATATGGGGTGGTACTTATTGTTGTTTTAAAAGCAGTTCCAAAGGCCCATAAAGTGTCGTCTAATTTATCGGCCCATTCTTTTCTATTTAATCATATGGTTTTCTGAAGTATTCGTTTTAAACCTCGATTAGTCACTTTGGCTTGTCCGTTTGTTTGAGGATGATATGCGGTTGAGATTCGATCATAGACCCTATATCTTGTCAAAAAAATTTCAAGTTGATGATTAAAAAAATGGGTACCACTATCACTTATTAATGCTTTTGGAGTACCAAAACATGAAAATAGTCATTTCAAGAATCTTACCACAACTCTTCCATCATTTGTTGGAAGAGCTTTGGCTTCGGCCCATTTTGACAAGTAATCCACGACCACAAGTATATATTTGTTTCCTTTTGATGGTGGAAGAGGTCCCATAAAGTCTAATCCCCATGCATCAAAAAATTCACAAACCAGAATACCATTTTGTGGCATTTCATATTTGGAAGAAATATTACCTGATCGTTGGCATGCATCACATGTCTTGATAAGACTTTGTGAGTCTTTATAAATGGTCGGCCAATAGAATCCTGAGTCAAATACCTTTCGAGCGGTACTAGTGGCTCCGTGATATCCTCCGTACGGACCTTCATGACAATGGCGGAGAATCTTCCTTGCTTTGTTACCATGTACACATCGTCGGATAAGTTGCTCTGCACAAATTTTGAAAAGATATGGATCTTCCCAAAAATAATGCTTTACATCGGCAAAGAATTTTTTTTCTCTGATGATGTGACCATCCTTTCACAACTATCCCACTAGCTAAGTAGTCGGCGTAGTCGGCGAAGTCGGCGTACCATGGTTCTTCTCGGTACTCCACCATTTCTAAGGATTCCGTTGGGAATTTTTCATTGATGAGATCGTCCCTAGTTGCCTCTTAAGCTGGATCTTCTAAGCGAGATAGATGATCGGAAGCAGTGTTTTCAGCTCCTCTTTTGTTTTTTATCTCTATGTCAAATTCTTGAAGGAGTAGAATCCATCTGATTAAATGTGTCTTGGCATCCTGTTTTTTAAGGAGATAACGAATGGTTGCATGGTCTGTATAAACTATCTTTTTAGAAAGAGCAAGATAAGAACGAAATTTATCAAAAGCAAATACTACAGCTAGTAACTCTTTTTCAGTTGTGGTGTGGTTTTCTTGTGCATCATTGAGTGTTTTACTAGCATAGTATATTTGGTGAAAATTGATATCTATTCGTTGTCCCAAGACAGCTCCAACCGCAAAGTCACTTGCATCGCACATGATTTCGAAAGGTAATTTCCAATCAGGTGCTATCATGATTGGTGCTTTGACTAGCATTTCTTTTAATGTTAAAAATGCTTGGATGCAATCCTTGTCCAAGATAAATGGTGCATCGTTTTCAAGTAATTTTGTTAAAGGTCTTGAAATTTTTGAAAAGTCTTTGATAAATCGTCTATAAAATTCGGCATGCCCTAGGAAACTTCTTATGGCTCTAACGGAGGATGGAGGTGGTAATCGAGAGATGGTGTCTATTTTAGCCCGAACAACCTCCATTCCTTCGCTTGAGATTTTGTGACCGAGTACTATTCCCTCCATTACCATGAAATGACATTTTCTCAATTAAGTGCGAGGTTAGTTTCCTCACATCGGGATAGCATTCGTTCAAGGTTATCGAGGCATTGGTCGTATGAATCTCCAAAGATAGAAAAGTCATCCATGAAAACTTCCATGGTTTTTTTCTATCATATCGTGGAAAATTGCCACCATGCAACGTTGGAAAGTTGTGAGGGCATTACATAGACCAAAAGGCATGCGTCGATAAGCAAAAGTTCCGTAGACCACCATGTAAATGTCGTTTTTTCTTGGTCTTCTGGAGCTATCGGTATTTGAAAGTAACCTGAAAAACCATCTAAAAAACAATAAAATTTATGACCGGATAATCTTTCTAACATTTGATCAATAAAAGGTAAAGGGAAGTGGTCTTTCCTCGTTGCCTCATTTAATCTACGATAGTCTATGCAAACTCTCTATCCGGTGATGATCCTTTTTGTTATTAATTCATTTTTTTCATTAGTGACCACCGGCATACCTCATTTTTTGGGAACTACTTGAACGGGACTCACCCAAGGGCTATCGAAAATTGGGTAGATTAGTCCGACGTCAAGTAATTTGATGACTTCATTTTTAACCACTTATTGAACATTTGGATTTACTCTACGTTGTGGTTGTATTACCGATTTATAGTCATCTTCCATCAAAATCTTGTGTGTGCACATGGAAGGATTTATTCTTTTTATATGCACAAGCTTCCATGCAATTGCATTTTTATGTTTTTTCAAAAGCGTAATTAATTTTTCTTTTTCTATACTAGTTAATTTTGAAGAAATAATTACGGGTAACTTACCATGCTTGTCTAGATAAGCATATTCCAAACCTTTTGGGAGTTCTTTGAGCTCAAGTGGTGGGTCTTTAGGGGATTCTTTATTTGGTTGCTCTTTATTTTGGTTGAGAACTAAAAGGGTTTGTTCAATGGCGTCCTCCTCTTCGACAAGTTGGTCGATTTCGTCCTCCGTATCGGGTGGTTCAACTTCATCTTCAATTAAGGGGTCATAATTGCTGAATGGGTACTTTGTGGTTTGGTCAAGATTGACATACCTTTTGTCGACCCCTAATTGAATTGGTAGGTTGTTCTGTGTTGGGATTGAACCCTACTAGAGGAACAGATAATTAAAGCCAAAACTGGATCAAAGTAGTGGATCCAAGATAAGCAGATGTTACTTACAAGTCTCTCCCCTTGATAGTGATTTCAACATCTGCTGACCTCCTATCTACTGATCATGCAAACTGCTGACCTACAACAGCTGATAAAATAAAGGCCTGATGAAAGACTAAAGCTCTACTGTTCAATCTACTGCCTTGAGTCAAGCACTGCTGATCAAGACAAGTACTGCTGGGTTCACAGCAGTGGAAGGATGCAGCAGTTGTTTATTCTGTCTTTATGTAATGTAATGTAATAGCAGTAGTTTAGCATAGCAGTGTTTGTATTGATCAGAGGTTAGAGTTTGTTAGGAGGTTAGATGTCACTTTCATGGTGACATCAGCTTAGATGCTCAGTGGTTTGCTAGTGCCTATAAATAGAACAGTGTTCTGTACTGTTCTATTAGCTCTTCGCAACATCGTCTTCTCTGCACGAACAAACACTGAGCTCTGGCTGAGGGGGAGTTTGTATTCAATCATTGCAATTATAATCGTAATTGAAATAAATTCAATCTTTCGGTTCATTATGGAAAATGTTTGATCAAAGCAATACTCTCGTTTGATTGTATGCAAAGTTTGTTTCCATATTAATTCCACTGCACAACTCATCCATTTCCATCTTAATTTCAAACGTAAAATACAATCAAAACCAAACTCAGATCCAACAATTGGTATCAGAGCCTGGACAATCAAATTTGATTTAACAATCATTTTGACTTAAATAGTTCAGCTCAAAATCGTTGATATCGATAGTTTATTCGTTTGTGTTGAAAAACAGAGCAAGGTTTAATCACCATTAAAGTTGATTAATCAGTGTCTGTAAAACAACCAGGATGACGTGACAATCTCAAGATGATAAGAATAACATTGGCTCGCTTTTTAAACCACCTATGCTTAAACGAAATGAATACAACATCTGGGAGCGGAGGATGGGTCACATCCTCGCTCAACAGAACACCGGATGTTGGAGGTCTGTTGTTTTTGGTCCCCATGTTCCTATGGTGCCAAGCGCTGAAGATGCTAAGAAGTTCGTTCCTAAACCAACTGAAAACTATACCGAAACTGATTTCCAAAAGTTCGAACTCGATGCTAAAACGTTTAGCATCATAGCATCTGCGCTACCCAATGAGATTTACGCTGGACTGTTACATTGTAACAGTGCCAAAGAGCTTTGGGATGCGCTGAAGGAACAGTTTGGGGGAACCGAAGAAGTCATTGAAAACAATAGGGAAATACTGAACCAGCAGTATGAAACATTTTGTCACATCAAGGGTGAATCACTGACTCAACAATTTGAGCGGTTCAGTTGTCTCATAAGTGAACTAAGGCTTGTTAAAGTAACTTTTCCAAATTCAACTCAAAATAGCAGGTTCCTTAGGTCACGACCAGAAAAATGGGACACCATAGCTTTTGTCACCAGAAACTCTGCTGAGTTCAAAGATCTGACCCTGACCCAACTTCATGGTAGACTCCTGACCTATGAAAGGGAGTTGAACCAGAAAAAGAGGTTGCAAGAGTCTGGAAAAGTTGCTGATGATTACTCATTTGGTAGCACAGCTCTTTTTGGTCAGGAAGAATCTGGGAGCAGTGGTAAGAATCAGGGTTATGATCACTTCATTGATATAACTACTGGTGCAAATTTTAACAACCCTGATCCTCACTCTGCAAGTTATGCTTTCACTGCAAACTGTGAAAACCAGATGTCAGATAATTTGTGCTTTGAACTCAATGATTTGCAACATTTTGATCCCACTGACTTAGAAGAGATGGACATTCTGCATCAATTGGCTTTGCTTAGTGTTAGAACAAGCAAATTCTACAAAAGAACAGGGAGAAAATTCCCAGGGCTACATGGGAATTTAAGGGTGGGGTTGGATAAATCGAAAATTAAGTGTTACAAGTGCAATAGGCTAGGTCATTTTGCTAGGGAATGCAGGAGTCAAACCACTGGTCCTATAATCACTCATCCCAGCTCAAACCCTAGACCACAAAATCAAAGCACTGTCCAATATACCCAATATACCCCTGCGGCTCATGTGAACACTGCTCACTATGCTGCAACCCATGTGCCTATTCATTATGTTCAAACCACTGTTCCACAAATTCAGTACGTTCAAACCCCTGTCCCTCAGGCACAAGTGCAACCTGTTGCACCTCAAACAGCTGCTCCAGCAGTGGTTCAACCAGATCAGCAAAGCTTTTTCACTCAAGGCTTTGTTGACTGGAGTAGTATGCCTGATGAGCTTGGTGATGAAAATTTTGCACTCTATGCTTTTAATGAACCTTATAATGATGAATTTTGTTTGATGGCATTAGAGTCAATACCAGAGGCGATTGAAACTGAAGGTGAACAGCTAAGTGCTGAAACAGTGGATGAAGTGACTGAAGAAATGGTTACTGCTGTGGCTGGTGAACTACTGCTGGGAGAAAGTTCAGGAACCCTGATTGAACCACTGACAGACCCATGGTCCAAAGAGGACAAAGAAGAAGAGAAAGATGAGAAAGCAGGTGAGAAAGAAGAAAGAGCTGATGATGAAGAAAATCATCATTGTGATTGTGCAATGATGGCTGTTGCCAAGGTATCTCCTCAAGTTCTTGAAAAACTGTGTTCTGACAATTGCATTATTGCTTTTGCTAACATTAAAGAGGTAAATGAAAACCTTCGGGATAAAATCTTAACTGATGAAGTCAAATTGAAAGGTCTGTAAAAGAACTTAAAAACAATTTGGCTGAAAAAGTGAAAGAGATCAGCAGTCTGAAAGAAGAGCAGAGTATAACCAAAACTCAACTCTAAACTATGGTAGAAAAATACCAAGTTTGCAAAAAGGAGTTGGAGTCTACCCAGATCACCTGTGAAAAATGGGTGGAATCATGCAAAGGGTATGAGGTTATGCTTGAAAAACAGATTAAAAGCAATGTGAAATTTGGGGTTGGTTATAGAAAACATGATGATGAAAACACTGCTTTTGAAAAATCTGTTCAAACCACTGATGTAACCACTGATTACATTCCAACAAACAAAAAGGTCCAAGAAGTGAAAATCACTGACAAACTTGGTAACAAAATCACACTTGACAGACAAATGGGATCCTCTACTTTTGAGGAGATTGAGAAATATTAGTTTAAACCCACATGGTCTGATGAGTGTGATATTCTTGAAAATTTCAAGCCTATGGACTTTACAACCACTGATGGTGTTAAAGCTCCAAAAGCTAAAGTCATTCCTCTCAAGGATATCCCAGCAGAGGTTAAAAACTCTGCTGCAAAGGAATCCGAAAAGAGAAAGAAGAGAGAAAAGATCAATAACCTGTTTTGTGAATTTTGTGAGAAAAGGAATCATATAACAAAAGATTGTTTCCATTTAAAAGCATATGATTTAAACAAAACAAGTGTCATTGTTCCTGCTGAAAGCTGCATTGTCTGTGGTAAAACAAACCACAAAACTCAAGCATGTGTGTATCTCAAAAACTTTGATGTGAAAAAGAATGAGTACACTGCTAAAACATCCTTGAGTCCATCAACATCATCTGTCAAATTCACCAAAAACCAACCCCTGTTTGTGCCAGTTCAAACAGCTGTCACAAAACAGCTGAACCAAACATCTGTTAAAAGAGATGTTCAGGTTACTGATGCACCCCCTGCCAACCAGTTCAGAAGAGGTAAGGGACAACCACAACCATCTTACCAAAGGATTCCACACGTTTATGAGACCTATAAAAGGCCCTCTAAACCTAAAGTGAATAGGCATCCTTTTGGTTACCAACAGGTGATTGGTCAAGATCCCCAACAGTGGTTAGCAAGAAACAGTACTAAAACTGTCCAAACCCCTAACCTAACCACTGTCCATCAATCTGCATCCATCCCAGACACTGTTGAGACCCCATCCAAAGCCTTATTGGCTTTGGAAACCCTAATGAACTAATCCTTTTACTTCATGTGCAGGGAGCTTCTGCCTGCTTAGATAGTCTGTGGTATGTTGATAGTGGAGGCTCCAGGCACATGACTGGATGTAAAGCCCTACTCAAGGATTTCAAAATTCATGGAGGGGGTGATATATCCTTTGGGAATAACAGTAAAGGGAAAGTTCTGGGGTCTGGTACAGTACAGTCTGGCAATGTAAAATTTGAAAATGTCAATCTGATAGACAGTCTGAAATTCAACCTCCTGAGTGTTTCACAAATGAGTGACAAGGGGTATGGGTCATTCTTCACAAAGGAGTGTTGTAGGATTGTTGGACCAGAAATGGTAAAAAAGATTGAAGCAATAATAAACACTGGTCAAACAAAACTTGTTGCTCAAAGAAGTGGCAATGTTTATGTTGTTGATATGTCAAAAGAGTGTCCCAGAGCTGATGCATGTTTGTTCTCAGCTACCTCTAACAAAGAGACAGAACTTTGGCATAGAAGACTAGGGCACATAAATCTTAAGACAATCACTGAAATTTCAAAAAATGGTTTGGTAAGAGGCCTACCAAAAAAATTGTTTTCATGTCCTGAGCATTGTGTTTCCTGTTTAAAAGGAAAACAGCATAAAAGCTCTTTCAAGTCCATTGAAGAGTCCAAAACAACCCAGTGTTTGAAAATGCTGCACATGGATTTGTTTGGCCCAGTTCAAGTCATGAGTCTCAAGAAGAAAAGATATTGTTTGGTTATTGTTGATGACTTCTCTAGGTTTACATGGACTTTCTTTTTACACTCAAAAGATGAGACTGCAGGCATTTTGCAAGACTTTGTGACACAGGTTGAAAAGCAATTTGACCTTCCAATGAAAGTCTTCAGGAGTGACAATGGCACAGAATTTAAAAATAAGGAGTTGGATGCCTTCTGTGTGAAGAAAGGGATTATAAGGCAGTACAGCATCCCTAGAACACCAGAGCAAAATGGGGTAGTTGAAAGAAAGAACAGAACTTTAATTGAGGCTGCCAGAACCATGCTTGCTGATTCAGGTTTGCCATTAACTTTTTTGGGCAGAGGCAGTAAACACTGCTTGCTATGTCCAGAACAGAGTTTTAATAAACCCCGGACACAAAAAGACTGCTTATGAAATTCTGTATAAAATCAAACCACTGATATCTTACTTCAAGGTATTTGGCTGCCCATGCTTTATTTTGAACTTAAAAGACTCCATTTTAAAATTTGCAGCCAAAATTGATTGTGGTTATCATCTGGGATACTCAACCACTGCCAAGGCCTACAAAGTGTTTAATACACGGACCAAGGCAGCGGAGGAGACCTTGAATGTAAAGTTCAATGAACTTTCATCAATGAAAATCCCAGCAAATCCTGCAGATCTGTTTGATCTTGATAAATTCACTTTTGAAAATACTGCTGTCAAGACTAACAGTGCAGGTCCATCAGAGGATTCAACACCAGACTATGGGTATGAAATCATCATCCCTAAAAAGTCTGTCAGAATGGGAAGAGCATCAGATGTTCAAAACAGCTGTCAAAGCTCAACCACTGCTACCTCAACAGTTGTTGACCAAATTAGCCCATTAACCACTGCTTCCACATCAACAAACACTGCTGACAAAAGTCCCCAAACAGTGGATAAAAGTCAGCATGTGTCCACACCATTGCTTCCAATTCCACCACCTTTTGAAGCCACTGCTGGGTCATCAAAGTCACCAGCAGTGGTTAGCTCAGATGATACACATTTGCAGCCTTCACCAACAAATGCCATCATTTCATATCAAGGAGATTTAATCTACTTGAGATCTCATCCACCTGATCAAATCATTGGCAACATCAATGAAGGCGTGCTCACAAGAAGCCAAACCCAAAACATTTGTCTTTTTGCTGGTTTTCTATCTCTCCATCAGCCAATCAAGTACCAAGAGGCACTGAAAGACAACAGCTGGGTAGAAGCCATGCAAGAAGAGCTCCAACATTTTAAAAGACAACAAGTATGGGAGCTTGTACCACTGCCAGAAGAGGTTAGTCCCATTGGCACAAAGTGGGTCTTCAAGAACAAAACTGATGAAAGGGGTATTGTTGTCAAGAATAAAGCCAGGCTTGTGGTTCAAGGTTACAGACAGGAAGAGGGGATTGATTATGATGAAACTTTTGCCCCTGTAGAAAGATTAGAAGCTATAAGGCTGTTCCTAGCCTTTGCTGTCAACCACAACATGAAGGTGTTTCAAATGGATATCAAAAGTGCTTTCCTCTATGGTATAATTCAAGAAGAGGTGTATGTGTGTCAACCTCCAGGGTTTGAGGATCCATTTTATCCAGATCATGTCTACAGCTTAAACAAAGCCTTGTATGGCCTGAAACAAGCACCAAGAGCCTGGTATGAAACTCTTTCCACCTTTCTACTCTCAAATGGTTTCAAAAGAGGTACCATTGATAAAACACTGTTTTTAAAATGGAGAGGAAAGGATTTAATGATTGTCCAAATTTATTTGGATGACATTATTTTTGGAAGCACATGTAACAAAATGTGTGACGAGTTTAGGGAACTCATGACAGCTGAGTTTGAAATGAGTGCAATGGGTGAGCTGCAATGCTTTCTTGGTCTCCAAGTTCAGCAAATGCAAAATGGAACTTTCATTCATCAAAGCAAATATGCTAAAGAACTTTTGAATAAATTTGATATGAATGATTGTAAACCATGCAGCACACCCATGGAAACAAATAAGCTTGTCATGTCTGATGAAAAGGATGAGCTGATTGACCAAACTCTATATAGAAGCATGATTGGGTCTTTGTTGTACCTGACTGCATCTAGGCCAGACATCGTGTTTGCAACATGTGTTTGTGCAAGAAGTCAATCGGCCCCTAGAAAATCCAACCTTATTGCTGTAAAAAGGATATTCAGATACATAAAAAGTTCTCCCACACTTAGTATCTGGTATCCAGCTAATGGGAATATCAAGCTTTCAGGATTTTCAAACAGTGACTTTCCTGGATGCGACACCACAAGGAAGTCCACTTCAGGAGGGTGCAAGTTTCTAGGTGATTGCTTAGTTTCATGGCAAAGCAAAAAGCAAGCAGCTGTTTCAACATCCACTGCTGAAGCTGAATACATTGCTGCTGCAAGCTGTACAGCCCAACTCCTGTGGCTTCAAAACCAGTTGCTGGATTTTGTATCACTGCCTTAAAGACACCACTCATGTTGGATAGCCAGGCAGCAGAAAATATCATCAAAAATCCAGTTTCCCATTCAACCACCAAACACATCGACATCAGACACCACTTTGTGAGGGATTGCTATGAAAAAGGTTTGATTTCTCTGCATCATGTCCCAACTAAAGACCAGTTGGCAGATGTGCTCACAAAAGCACTTGATACAGCCACCTTTGAAAGCTTGGTCTCTAGAATTGGGATGCTAAACATGGAATAACAAGCAACATCTTGTTTTTCTATGAATAAAAGCATTAAAATGTTTTCATAAAATCAAAAATCCATCCTTAAAAATAGCTAAAAATGAAATTTTCATTAAAATCCTTAAAAGTCTGCCATAACCACTGCTTGTTCAAAAGTCTGCTATGCTTCAAAGTCTGTCCACTGCTGAAAGTCAACCCCTGTTCTCTCATTTCTTTGATAAACACTGTTGTTCAAAAGCAGTGTCTTATCCACTGATATGCTATCCACTGATAGTGAAAATCATCCACTGCTTCTATAACCACTGCCTTCACCAGTAACTTTCATAAAAGTATTGTCCTTCATTTCATCAGGAGTTGTCACGTGGGCAGTACATTGTGGTCAGACCTTTTGTAACCGCTGCCACGTCAGCATTCACTTTTTCCTCTATAAAAACCCCACTCACCACCAAAACAGGGTTTTACTGTCGAATTGAATTCTAAAAAATTCTCTTCTCAAAGCAGTTTTTCCATCTCATTTCTTCACAAATTTCTTCGATCATCATCCTCAAAATGACAAAATCGAAGCCATCTGCAAAACCCATCTCCAAATCATCGTCAAAAGCGGCCTCTCAAAAGGCCAATCCCACTGAAATTCCACACAAACCATCTCACAATCTTCTGGGTCTTCTCACAAAACCCGACACCACAGATGCTTTCGACTCCATCATCGACAAAATGGCTAAATCAAAGTACAAAACTTTGTTAACAGCCGATGCACCAATTTACTTAGCAACCCAACGAGAGTTTTGAAAATACGTAACCCTTGACAAACAAGGTGAAACTGTGGTAGCCATTAACTCCTCTTTAAAGGGTAAAGCTGTTCAAGTCACGCCACAGTCTATATCAGAAGTCTTTAAACTCGAGGATCAGCAAGTTAAAACTTCTTTCCCTAAAAACGAGTTAAAAATTGACTTCATTGAGAGAGGGTATGCAGACACAATGATGAAGAAAGCTACCTTACAAAAAGGTTTCTTTCCTTCTGCAACAAGGTTTTTATTCCATACCCTCCTAATGTGTGTTTCAAACAAAACCACTTCTTTTAATGAAATATCATTAAAGATTCAAAATCTGGGATATGCTATTCTTCAAGCATAAAATTATAATTATTCTCGGGAAATCTTTAATGATTTGGTTAACAATGTTGAAACAAAATCATTCTTACCGTTTCCAAGGTTTTTAAGTTATTATTTTGAAAAGAAATTCAGTAAGGATGATATTGCTGCAATAAACCAAGGTGAATATTTTTAAATGCACAGCTTAACTGCTGAAACTTTTACAAGAATGTTAACACCTTGCAAAACACAAGCAGAGGTGCCTGAGCAGAATTTAGCAGCTACCACTGCTCCTCAGGTATCTGCTGCTGAGCCCACTGCTCAAGGTGATCAAAGCAGCAGAACAACTGTTTTGAAACCCACACCTACAATCCACAAAAAACCACATAAAAAGAAAAATCAAAAACCCCCCAAACCCATCAAAAAGGCATCTCTGGAGGATGAGATACCAGAGCAACTGCCTGTGACAAAACAAAAGTCACAAGAAACCACTACTGCTTCTTCCTCACAGTAGTTGGTACAAATATCTCAACCCATAACCGAAACTCCTCCTGCTTCTTCACAAAAAGAACATGTTGTACAAATAGGGACTCCACAATATGATGCTCTGGAAACACTCGTTTCCATCATCCACAGCCCAATACCCGGGGCAAATTCTCTTTCTACACCAAACATCACATCCACAATTCCCCCACCAACTAAACTTCTGTTGGATGCAATTGATTTGAACCAGGCACTAACCAGTCCTTCTCAATCACCTATTAATGAGAATATACCTCAACAAATGACTGGGTCTGATGTATCAATCCTTGCTAACCCCCCAACACAACCTGAGGAGGTTACACCCCTTGAGTTACAAGTAACTCTTGGTGGTAATCCAAGTGAAGCAGCCACTACAACTGTTGAACCCATTGGTTTGCAGTTGGACAGTGGTTACATTAATAAGACTTCCTGGGAGGAAATTCCTTCCATAGCACCTCTGACATCTACCAATGGATTCTTTTTTACCACTGACAACATCAAAAGATTGTCAAGTGTTGAAGGGAGAAGACCCCAGTACCAAGAAAAAGGGGCATCAGTGGTTAATGTTTGGAGTAAACTCCCTACCTCAACCACTGATAAAACCACTGCTAGTGGGAAATCAGATGATCCCATTAAATTGGGTGATGGTTTAAAGTACCAAAAATTGACGGATCGTGTTGAACAACTTGATAACTCTGTTGCAGAACTCAAAGATATGCTGCAATAGTTGTTACAAGTACAAAAGGTGTAATCCACTGCTGTTCCACCTCAAGCACCTGCTCCACCACAAGCACCTGCTACAAATGAGCTCTGGAATCTATTTCAACCTTTTCTCCCATCAACAAGCACAAATGGCAGATCAGCAACATGAAAAACATGTACTAAAGCTGAGAAATACAATGGAGTCTAGGTTCAAGAACACCCAGGCTGATCTCAAGGATCTAAAAGCCCAAATTCTGCATACCACTGGCACTGCTCCTCCAACTGTCCTCTTTATTGATCAACTCCCTCCAGATAATGCCAAAAAGGGGGAGAAAATTCAGGAGTGGAAGAAGAAGGGAATAGATGATGGTCTTTACATTGAACCAGAAAGAGAAAACATGATGAAAAATATCCCTTTGCCAGATGGTAGCAAGAAAATTGATGAGACCACAAATGCACTGGCAGAAGCAGTTGCAAGTGTCAAAAGGGATAGGGAGGCCAAGAAGAAAGCTAGGGTGGATTATCCAGATCAGGGTACTTCTGGGTCAAAGGATGATGAAAATCCCGTTGATGAAAAGAAGAAGCCTACTAGAAAAGTAAGGCAACCCAAATCCATCCCAAGCAGACGTTCAAAGTCTGCTCCAAAACCACCATCCAAAACAGCTGTTGTAACTCCTGTTGTATCAACTACTACTGCTACTTCAGTGGTTTCAACATCTATTCTCACTTCAACACACACCACATCCACTGCTTTACCACCATCACCACCAAAAACAACATCACCTGCTGCCAAAAAGCAGAAGACAGCAGATGTTACAACATCTGCTGTAATGACAACAGTGGTTGAAACACCAGTTGTTTCAACAGCTGTTAGTCAATCACAAACCACTGCCACCCAATCTACCACCACTGTTCCACCCAAAACATCATCAGTCCCTCCTCAAACAAAAAGTAGAAGGCTAATCCTTAAAGATGATGACTATTCACCACCACCAACATCTTCAAAATCTTTGTCACTTGTCACAATTCCAAAACCCATACCTCTCTCTTCAGCTCAAATTCTAAAGCCACTACCTCCTGCTGGTGTCTCATTTCCTCTGGAACTCATTGCAGTTAGGGAAGAAATCAAATCCTTCTACTATGAGGACGACTTAGCTAAAAGGAGTTTGCCATCAGTTGAAGGATATCCCAGGCCTAACAATATTGAAGAATATTTGAAACTCAAGGCCAAGAAAGCAGAGGATATCGCAATCAAAAACAGACAAGGGAAATCTGATAGAGAATTTCAGCAAAACTATCAGTTTCTACTCACACAGGTCAGTGCTTTGGAGCAATTTGCCAAAAATGTATGTCAGCAAATTTCAGAAAGGGCAAATGAGTCCTTGAGAAAAGACTACATTGAGAACATCATGACCTACAAGAAATACAAGGGGGAGAAACACATGTACAAAAACTGGACCATTCCTGAGCTTGAAAAAGAGGCAGCCAGGATTCAAGAAATGATCAAAAATAAGGTCAAGTAGACTCCTCCTGAAAAATTTAAACAATTTGAAGCTGATAAGATCTTAGAGTTGAAGAGAATGAAAGAGGAGCTGATAGCAGCTGATTATGGGTCAAAGAATTCTGTGACGAAGTGGGGAGAAGATAGGGTCAGGGCTACCTACAAAAGGCTGGAAGAACTTAGAAAGTAAGATCCAACAGTTCCACAAAAGCCTGACTATTCCAAAGCAGAGGTCTCAAAAAGACCACCAAAGCTGCAAGTCAAAAGAGCCATTGCTCCAGCTGGTGCTGCCATCTACAAAAGAAGGAGTCAAAACCAGTCAGGTGCTGAAACAGTTCAAGATCTAAAAGCTGGAAATAACCTTGTAAAAGAGGGCATTAAATTAATGATAAAAGAAGATCTTGAATTGGAACAATCTGCAAGTACTGCTCAGCCAGTTATGAATAGGCCAGCTTCACCAAATTCCTCATCAAATAAAAATCTCCCAAGAAACCCACCAGGCTCAAAAGTACTAAAGTGGGATACTAACAAACAGACCCATGTACTGACTTTGTTTAGGTCTGATGGAGAAGTGAAGAAAATATCAAGGGAACAAGCACTTGGCCTAAGTCTTGAAAATTTGCAGGATCTCCTTGATCTTCCACTTAGCAGGGATGATGATGATACAGATGCCTTAACCTTTGAATTACAACTTAAAGGGCAAATAAGGGAACTGTTGATGAGGCAATAAAGTTCCACAATAATGAAGAGTTTTGGCATTATCTGTTCCAGGGGGAGATTGTTGGGATTGAACCCTACCAGAGGAACAAATAATTAAAGCCAAAACTGGATCAAAGCAGTGGATCCAGGATAAGCAGATGTTACTTACAAGTCTCTCCCCTTGATAGTGATTTCAACATCTGCTGACCTCCTATTTACTGATCGTGGAAACTGCTGACCTACAAGAGCTGATCAAATAAAGGCCTGATGAAAGACTAAAGCTCAGCTGTTCAATCTACTACCTTGAGTCAAGCACTGCTGACCCGGACAAGTACTGCTGGGTTCACAGCAGTGGCAGGATGCAGCAGTTGTTTATTCTGTCTTTATGTAATGTAATGTAATGTAATGTAATAGCAGTAGTTTAGCATAGCAGTGTTTGTATTGATCAGAGGTTAGAGTTTGTTAGGAGGTTAGATGTCCCTTTCATGGTGACATCAGCTTAGATGCTCAGTGGTTTGCTAGTGCCTATAAATAGAACAGTGCTCTGTACTGTTCTATTAGCTCTTCGCAACATCGTCTTCTCTGCACGAACAAACACTGAGCTCTGGCTGAGGGGGAGTTTGTATTCAATCATTGCAATTGTAATCGTAATTGAAATAAATTCAATCTTTCGGTTCATTGTGGAAAATGTTTGATCAAAGCAATACTCTCGTTTGATTGTATGCAAAGTTTGTTTCCATATTAATTCCACTGCACAACTCATCCATTTCCATCTTAATTTCAAATGTAAAATACAATCAAAACCAAACTCAGATCCAACATTCTGCTTCCGATTGATCAATGCTTGATGGGGTTTCACAAAACGTTGTCCCAACACAAGTGGAGCATCATCAAGAATGACGAAGTCGGTTGGGACCACCGTTTGGTTTGTTTGTACTAGCACATCCTTAACTACCCCCGTTGATTTTATTACTTTTCGATTAGAAAGAAAAATGGGGATTTGAAGTGGAGAAAAATCACTAATATTTATTTTTTCGAAAACGTAGTTAGGTATTATATTAACACAAAGATCCTTATCAATTGTAATATTACTAATAAAGGTGTTTTGAAATAAACATGGAACCAGTGTGATGTTAATTTCAAATTGTTCAAATTTTATTAGCGTAGTTTGATCGTTTGTTAATTTAATGCTAACCATTTCGTCAATTTTAGTGTTAGTGTTTAACTATTTAAAAAACTTAGAATGAGTAGCTACCAAACAATGATTTTCGAAAGAGGGTGACGAAAGGTTAATTTCTTGAAAATTTGATTCTTTTTGAAAATTATCGTTTTCGGACTTACCTCTTTCGTCGTATGGTTCATGCTTTGGTTTTTCACTTAGTTGTTCTTCCATTTTTACTTCTTCAATTATCATTTCCTTAGTACAAATAGCCTTTTCCCTTTCGCGAGAATTTCTTATTAAGCGTTCAAGATTTTTGAGACTTTGTATACAGCTTTCGGCTTCGGGGATGATAGTTGGTGGTGCTTCGTGAAGGTTAGAGGGATAAGTGTCCCAATCAAAGCTTGATTTTGGAAGTTCAAACCTTGGTTCCTCAAATTAAGCGTATGAGGTGGATGGTTGGAAAAGGTCACAATATTGTACCGAGTGAGGATTACCGCAAATGGTACAATATTCTTCCTCGTAATCACCCTCTATGTAGTGGTGAGTGTAACCTCTTGAGTATTGATCCATAAAAAATCACTCAGCAGATTACAGAGTCTCGGGACCAGAAAACAAATTTGAAAAGCTGAAACAGAAGCTCACCACGGCCCCATGCTGAGAAGACACGACCCCGTGGTCAAATTCTGTATATGGGCGTTTTGAAAACTGTTATTGGTTTCTTGCAGCACGGGGGTGTGTCCAATGAGCACGGCCCCGTGTTCAGGTTGCTGTTATGCTAAAAATTCCTAAAGATTAAAAGAAAAACAGGCGCGCAGTTTCGAAAATGTTTTGAAAAATGATTAGTCCGTCGATTTTAAACTTTCTTAAAATCCTTGTATCCCCGGAAACGGCGCCAAAAACTTGGTGTGCGTTAAGCGTGATACGATTTTATTAATATTTTAAGTTCGTTGTACGCATTAGTCAAGTTTTAAAATTATAAAACACGATATTGTACTAACACTAACACACACTAGGGCAAGTGTACCCATTGCGAGTGTAGTATAGTGTTGGTAAGATACCGAGGTCGTCCAAGGACACAGGAGCTTTTAATACCGGTTTATTGTCAACGTCTAATAGATCTAAATTTTTTAAAAGAGTTTTTAAACAAGAAAGAAAGTAAAGCTAAAAATTAAAAGATAAGTAAAACGAGAAACAAATGGACAAGATAAAATCACTTGGATCAAATTCATCTTTAATGTACCCTTTGATGATTTTCGCACTTTTGGACTTTTTAAGAGATTATCTTAGTTATAGTAGTAGGCCCCTCTTTTGAAGGTGACGTTACCCTCAACCCAGTGGTTTGAGTCAGGAGGGATACAATCCAAAAGGGTTGGAATATTGAAAGATAATTAAATAAGTTATTAATGCGAAAAGTGGTAGTCCCCTCTTTTGAAGGTGACGTTACCTTCGGCTAAGTGGTTTGAGTCAGCATGGATATAATCCCAAGAAGCCGGTTTAATGTTTTAATAGTAGTTTACATATGAGGGGTTCAAGCTTTTCGCACCCCCGCCATCTAATACCTTTGGGGCATTGAAGGAGGTCGTAGTAAGTGTAAGACCCACATAAAAAATTTACACGATTACAACCTTAAAATACGTATTTCAATACTCAAAATGAGACTTTACAAAAACTTGTCATACCACATTTCCATATGTTTAAAAACATTACAAAAACATAGTTGTAAGTGTTTACATAAATCACTTATAACAAAACAAAACAAGATTTAACGCGGAAGCTTTATTTAACGTGTGTTCGGTTCTTATTCGATGCTTGATCTTCATCCGGGACTCTCGACATTCACCTATGATCAAAACCAACTTAAAAGTTAGTTTTGATAGTTAAATAACAATCACAACAAGATAAATGGGTCAAACAACCAAAATAAACAAAATTTCAAGTTTTTACCCCATCGCCGCACGCGAAGGTATTCCCCCTTGGGCGACGCGCGATGCCACGCCCCCATTTCGACAGAATGTGTTGATGTTGGTGCTACATATTACCAACAACCCATTTTTTCATGAAAACGAACATAACTTGCTCGTTTTTGATCCGTTTTACGATCCGTTTCTTCCTACGTGATCGTAAATTTATTCTCCATAACATGGAGTTAAAATCCGACATCAGGGATTAACAAAATTTAAGACTTTTAAGCTTTCGGCTTAATATAAAATTTCTAAGTTTTGACCCGTTCATGTATTTATGAAACAATCAGGTTTGTTTGATTCCAATTTCTCATGAACCTTATATTTTCGATATTGTCTATCATATTAGGTTCAAATCACGGGTTTCTTAAGTATTTTAAACCCGTTTTCATTCATATGCTTATTTTAACCCGTTAAGGGTATTTAAGCATATTTTAAACATGAATCGCTTTTGTTCGTTTCTAGCTTCATATTTCCACATTTCTTATCATAAGATTTTCCACCACAACTATATTTCTGGTGGATTTAATGTGGTGATCTATTTATTCCGAGTTTTACCCCTCGGATTATCATTTACGGCAAAGACTCATATAAGGTCGATTTACCCAAGGATTCACACCTTTTGGTTTTTATACTTATTCTAAGTATCTATTTGCTTATAAAACTTGTTTCCAAACAACCTTTAAGGGTCGTTTGCTCCATTTAGCTTACAAGGGCGATTTGGTCAATTTTAGTCCTTCTTTTAGGACGAAGGACTTTTAAATACTTGTTTGACCAAAAAATCTGACCTTTTAACTATAATCTTGTTTAGAAACCATTATGTTTCTAAAAACACCTTGATTATAACTTAAATTATTTGGTTTACCTAAAAGATAACCGAATATCCATTTTTGACCTTGTCTAACTCTTATAGAACCTTAAGTTCTAAATGATGAGTTGAGCCATTATACATACCTGACTCGGATCAATATATTGACCCGTTTTAATACCTTGCTTTAATAATCGCTGATTAACAGCGATGCAATTATCCTTTCTCTATTCACTCATGTGAACATAAGACTCGACAATATTCATTAGTCGTTATTTTCAAATAGTGATATCTTCACCATTTGACCCGTTTGGTCTAAGTAACCGTTTATCTTTGCGAGATGATATTTATTACCATCTCATCTTCATGACTGGTTCCGGTTTACACCGTACAGTCATTTTACTTATAACACATTTCTTGACTCTTTTGACCCATTATAGCTTACGCCATAAGTGTCTTTCAACAACTAACGGTTGTTGTCAACGAGTGACCGAATTACCGTTTTACCCTTTTTATTTATATCGGTTTACCCTATAAGGTAACCATTCCTAACTTAGTATCTATTAGTCATTTTATGACCAATTAATCGTAATAGCCCTTTTTAACCATTAAACATGGTTTATTAGCATTGTCTTTGTTCCGAACCGCACATGTCGTGTCGGAACATCATAATTCAAACATGAATTTCTAGTATTCATAACCTATAAAACCAATAGGTATTAATTAAATAGAGTGTAAGCTTTACTTACCTTGCATCTTGATTATGCTTTTCTTCATACTTGATTCGTTTGACCCTCTTCATTCCCAAGCTTCCACCTAGCTTGTCAAGCGTCAAATTATCATTGTAATTTGTAAGATGGTTAGATTAGTCGTAATCATTTATGACTATTCCATCCTACGATTCTTATGTCGAATTTACCATTCGATCATATCATTGGTCAGTTTGACTTTTTAAAGTCAACTGCCTATTGACATAATTAATTACACGAAGTAGCTCTACTATTCGTTTAATTACTTGGTCAATTATCCGGTAAGCATCATTCTTATGCTACCGTCTTTAACCATGTTATTTACCAAGTTCATGTAATCGAATTTCATCAGTTTCACACAACTTTGATCCCTTTTAACACATAACAATATCATACATCATTCAATATGAATATATCATCGATTCTTTCATCTTATCATACTAAACTCGTTACATAGCAAATATGATTTATATACTTAAACACCTAAATTGTTCAAGTATCATCTTATTAAAATCAGATATAGTGATCCATTGATCCTAATCAAAATTATATCATCAACTTCATCACATGATTAAGACCCACTTATCCTAGTGTGGTAAATCATATAATCATTCAATTCATAGCATCATTTGTATAGTTTTCACTTAGGGTTTTGTTCCTAAGCAAGTATACATCACTAATTCAGCCATAGCTTCAATAATTCATTCATAATTCGCGAATATGATGATTATTCAAATTTCACAACTTCACAAATCATCAAAATTTTACATACCTTATGATCTCCTAGCTTGGTTGATCGTTAATTCAAGTTCAATTGTGAATTTGAGCTTCATTTAAGCCTTCAATTTGATGATTTGATTAGAAGTTAGGGTTTTCGGCTCCAAGGGAGTTTCTGGTCGATACAGAACACACACACCATGTGTGTGTTTTGTGTTTATCCTATTTTTATAATTTAACTTTCAATTTATCCGTATTTGGCCCCAGTTGTTTGGTTAGTTATTAAGAAGACCACAACCTACTTATTTCTAACAATATTCCCACTTATTAACTAGGTTAAATATTCCTAGTTAATTTAGTGGGTTTGGGGATTTTATGACTCAGTTTATTTTAAGTCCCATTAACTCGGGCCTTTTATAAACTTTATTTCCTCAAAAGCTTTCATTCAACTTTTACTTAATATTAGGTTTATTTATTTAAATCCTAATATTCATCGGGTTAATTTTACCACTAACGGTACTTTACTCGTCTTTTAGTATTAACGTGATTTGATTACCAAACCCGTTTTCGGGGTGTTACAAGTCTACCCCGTTAAAGAGGTTTCGTCCTCGAAACCTTTATTGCATAATTCATTGAGTTTTAAACCCATTGCATTTGATCTGAGTAATCTTTTAAGCAGTACTCACACTTTAACCAATTGTTAGTATTACCAGAAAAGTATGGCAATATCTTTTTGGTTACAAATCATATACGTATCTCATACGAAATGATACAACTCAAAATAACGTAATCTCGTTATTTCGACAAATTTGGTTAATTTAGCGAAATCTATTGCTGTTAGACTATCGAATTTTTCATGAATCCGTTAATTTAATCCATTTAAAGGTTCTTAGTGAAATCTTTCACTTTTAACAAACAAACTCCATTGTTTTAGAATTTATTTATTCGGTTTATTCATACGGACACTACCGCTTAAGAACAAATCGAATTTCTATAAAGCATATTAGCACATACCTTGTAGTTTTATCCTTTACTCGGGCATTTGCTTGATTTGATTTTCCGACACTTCATTTATATTGTCTTATAATCCCACAATATAGGTGATCAGTATTCTCCGTTAGTGAGGTCTCATGGGCCATCACTTTTACCTTGTATCTATATACCTTTGTTGTTTACTTCACCGAGTCGCCAATTTGGACACTTGATCATGTAAATCTATTGATTTTATTTATTTCACGCTATTCTTATAATAAATAGCGTATTAACCAAATTCTTAATTTGTATTTTGACCTTAACCGGTCTCACTAACTAGACTTATTAGTCCAGTTACTTTATACCCATTACTAAGGCTACAATGTGATTATATTTCACATTACCTTTCTTGACCGTGATCGTGCCACGTCATATTTAAGTTTATTTCAACCTTTCATTATTGAAAATATTTCTTTTCGAATATATCGTCTTGCACCTATCAGTGTCAAGGCCTGTATCTTTTATATTTACAAATTTCAATTCCTATCAAAATTCATATTTGTAAAAATATTACTTCTTACTAATACTAAAGTTTTAGTTTAGCATCTTCTCTTTAACTTTTGCCAATTATCTATACCAGGATATTGACAGTTAAGAAATAATCCTTTTACAGTGTTTGTTTTACGCGGGGATTCTCAATTGGTTCCCTCGCTATGTCTAAGTAACCCGTAGGTTCTTTCACTTAGCCTCGTGGGCTAGTTTTTATTATTTTTTAAATACATGTTTGTTGTCAAGGCACCCTGTTTATGTTTAAAAATGATTTGGTTTCAAGTTTAAGATCCGTTAACCTTGACTGTAGTTCGTGACTACAATCGTTTTACTCCGGATCATTCTCCCGACTCTATGACTTCTCACGTCATTTATGCGTCGGTTCGTCTTATGCTCACCGTTATCCGGTTTACATATATTCGTATTTGATTATGTCCCATTACTGGGCTCATTATTCTTTCGCGTTTAACGCTACTGTTATTTGGCTTGCGTTTACTTATGCCATCCGGCATTATATTATATTCAACCCGTTTGACTTGTTAATGTGAAATCCATCACTTATAAACAATCAAACTTTATCTTTTATTCAACCCGTTCAACCTCAAAATAGTTGAACATTTTTATTCAAATTTCTTTTTGAGATATTTTATCATCTTTTAGTCATAACTCATAATCCAACTCCTTTGACTTTCAATCCGTGTTCCCGTCTCTCGTTTTACGCATGTGTTTAAATTCCTACCCATCAACTGGGTGACTTACCGAAGTCATTATTAATGCAACCCTTTAGGTATGCATTAAGAGTTCATTTTGACTTGTTCGGTTTTCTTAGCGAAATCCATCGCTTTATTTAACCAAACCTTTATTCTTTATGTGACCATGCTTGATGGTCTTTTAAATTCTGAATGATGATATCATCATCATTCTTTCTTTACTGCGACCAAAGTCAATGCTTCGATCGTCTTTTTGTATGGGCAATACCTTCGTTTCCATGACCCTGCGGTTCATTTATACTTTGGTTTTACATGCCCCATTTTCTCAACCATGGCTCTTTCTTCCATAATGACCTATTTCTCGAATTCTCTTGGGTCATTTATTTCTTTGCGCACCGTACATCGTTTTTATGGTTCCCTTGAAAACCATTTATACGAGTATGCCCATAAGATTTCTTGACCCCAAGGTTCTTTTAACTTTTTATTCGTCTCAACCTTACCACATCGGACATAACTGTGCTCATTATAATAAGCTCATGGTATGATGTGTTCACTACTTACTTGGCCAAAGTAAGCGATCAACACATGGTACACATGACCTTATTATAATTATCACATCACGTCCCATGTAAGTAACCTCTTGATTTATTTCATTTGGTAAAACTTTATTTAATTGCCAATTAACAATTATTAGTTTTACCCGTTTTTATCCTTGAACATATAAATGTCCTTTTTATACTCCTTTATACAATCACATTCGTTGATGTGATCATTATTTTTCTCAATAAAATCTATATTGAGAATACTTACTTGGATGATTATTTTCGTCCAAGTTTATATTTAACTATGTTCAGTATTGTCTTATTATTCATGACTGTGAATAATATATATCTCTACTAAATTACTCATGGAAACGTCATCCTGGATAGGTAACCTATCCAGGTTTTCCAAGTTTTATCTTCTATGTGCAATTGTCCTTTATTATGTGTTTGTTGCATATTTCTATTTGCACTATAAGTTTAAGACGTGTACCTTATAGATACTGTCACACCCGACCACGTAAAACAACAAAACGTGGTGGAAACGTCGGGGGGTGATGTAACAGAATCATTGTTTCACAACCATGGATTAAACAGTTTCGTTTTATTAAATTAAACGTATTACATTACATTGGAATTAGAAACAAAACAAGAACAAATAGACTTTCATTGTTATTAAGTCACTAAGGCCTCGTCCATTCCTATGTGAGCGTACACAAAAATCATCATCAAACATCATCAACTATGGTACCTGAAACACACGTGAAAATACGTTAGCATAAAAATGCTGGCGAGTACATAGGTTTTATATGAGTGTCAGATTCATATAAAAACCTTGTTTTGAAAAGTATAATATTGCGACGTAATTAACCAACTCAAATCAAGTTGGTTATAATTTGCAAAATCTCATAGCCATGATTCTTAACTCCAAAACATTTGTTTTATTAAATCGAATTGTAAAATATCTCATAAAAACTCTTTAATAAAACTCGTATGGTTTATATTATTCAGAAAACGTCCTTGTGTGACATTGTTTCAAAATCGTTTACCCAAGTGATCTAGATAACGCAACGATATATAATGTGTTAAAAGCACTTATATATAGGAAGTACCAGCGGCGTATCCACTATGCTTTTAACACATTACACCCGCCCCGTTACCTAATCACTTCCCTAACCCAATGGCACAAACAGTTACAAATGGTTCACATAATTCCAACGATTACAAATGGTTCACATACATCAAATGGTTACAAATGGTTCACATACATCCAATGATTACAAATGGTTCACATAAATCCAATGATTACAAATGGTTCACATACATCCAATGATTACAAATGGTTCACATACATCCAATGATTACAAATGGTTCACATACATCCAACGATTACAAATGGTTCAAAACGTAAAACAATTGTGCTAGCATGTTAAATGAACATACATAGCAAAACATAATAAAATCATGTACTAATAGTGTACTAATGAACATAGCTAGTATATGATATGAAAACATGGAAAGCACGAAAATAACAAGTAGGCACATGTGTTTCACACCAAAACGTTTGGAAAACAGTAAAAGAGGGGTCTATGTACTCACTTGAGGATGCTTAGAAGTCTTGAATAACAACCAAGCAAAGCTAGAGGGATCACGGAATCAAACGACACCTAATATAGGTTATTATGTAAATAAACGGACCTAAATCGGAATATCGGATAGAATGAGGTTTCGTAAACCAAATGAGTATAGGAACTCATGTAATATGGTTTAACAAAGCCTACATACTAAAATGAAACCTAAGCTAAGTGCTTACGACCCATTATGACCCGTTTAGGTAGCTTACGCCACTTTAACGCGTCGTTTGCATAAAACGCGTTCGAACCGCCTAACTAGTCCTATGACAAGTATTATATGCCTTAACATGTCTAATAATGTTGCCTAATCAGTTTAGATATCAATATTTAGGTTACATATGCTTAAAATGAATTTATGCATAAAAAGGGCATTTTGGTAATTTTCCTAAGGCATATAAACTACCTATCGTACAACTAGCTAAACGTAGTGACCATAAGGTATAACCTCGGAAGGTTATTCCCTATATAACTATGGTCACCTAATGTGTTTGGTCGGATCCTAATGATCGACCAAACGGGTCGGGTTTGAAAGTATAAGCGGTTGTTTAGACCGCTTACCTTACGACCCTACATAAGCACTAAACCTAAAGTGACGAGCTAAACATGTTAAAACATGCTTAACGAGGTTTGAAAATAGGTTTGGTATCAAAACAAACGCTTTTGATACCTAAAAGTAGTTTGGTTACAAAATACGCAAGAATACGCATTTTGGCCGAAACTACGACTCGCCACTATGCCTAGATAACGTGGTAATCAGTAGATATAGTCACAAGAGACTAAAACCATCGTGATTACGCTCACGTTATGAAGTTCAAATGAACTTCATGTTGACCATAAACTGGTCAAAGCAGAAAGTCAAACACAGTTTGACTTTCACGCGAAAAAGAACGAAAGATGACTTACAAAAGGTTCAAGAACTGAAGTTTGACCTGATTATTCTCAGGTATGAAGTGAAAGCACTTCAAATTAGAGAGCAATCAGATCAAGGTGTGAAGAATGCAAATGAGGAAGGTGGGTATTTATAGAAAAATCAAGACCGTTAGGATCGTTCATCGAAAACCGAGATTCGATCTGGACCTTACATGTGTGCCCATTGTTTTAGAATACCATGGGTACCCCAAAACAAGCCCCTAGTTTCATTAAAACCATGTGAAAATGAGGGGAACAGCTGGAACAAGCTGGAATTTAGATTTTCAATTTTGGTCCCTTCCTAAGATAACTATGGCAGATTGTCAATTTTGGTCACTGAATGTGCAAAACACGGTTTTTGATGCATTTTTGACACGTTTAAGCCCCGTTAATCCCATTTCAAGGTTCTTAAATGAAGTTAAAGTTTAGGGAACATGAAACATGCTCAAAAATATCTCGGATGTCTGTTCATTTGGTCGTACGGTTGCGTTGTTCGGTTAATTACGACGAAACACAAACGAATGCGAAAAACGATCCAAATTACGCGACGAATGGAATTTTATCATGCCAATCACTAAAATAAAATATTTTAATGATTACATAAAGTTTTGGATGTCCGGATGTATTCAGAACGTAAGATATGCGCGAAAATGCAAACTTATGCACTTTTTGACGCTTTTGTCCCTGAATGACCAAAAAGTTTATTTTAGCACACCGAACCCCTCAAAGCCTATTTCTAAGCTATGTAAAGGATATTTAGGGTATGTTTAACTTATGGTCATGTTTTGGATTGTCCGTTACAGTACGAATCGGCATACTTTCGCAGTTTGTCGAATTTAGTCCCTGTAAGTGAATAAACTTGATTTCGACACACGAAACCTTCCAAAACTTATTTCTATGTAATATAAAGGTTATTTAAGGTATGTTAAGCCCATGTCACTATTCCGGAGTGTTTTTTGCATTAATCTGATTACGCTTACGCATCAGTGAGCGTATAACTTCCCAGAAAGCGATTTAGAGCTCGAAATCGAACGACAATTGATATGTGCAAAAGATGCACATATTTATACAAATCCCAAGTATGAAATACAATGTTTCATTGGTTTGGTATTTGTTTGATGGTGGCAGAGGCACAGGTGTCACAGATACTTGCCCTGATAAACTTTCCTTGTTGTTGGATCTCTCATTTGAAATCATTAATTGATTCATGTCTTTGACGTGTATGACTTATTTGTTATACTTCAGAATATTTCTTTAGACTCTCGTCATCCTCGGATACGAGGGTCCTTCAACTAAAATGTATACAAAGATTAGTAACGTTTGACATTAATAAGTGCCCGTATTATAATATAAGGCTTTCTACAACACGTGTTAACACACGTAATTCTTTTAACTATATCGGTCTTTTATCGCTTGATTTGGGGTAACGTGTTTTACACGATAACCCCTATGTGTTGTTTTCAACACTTTACATGGTAGACCGTTAATGTATTGAATAACTTACCGGATTTTGTGATCAAGCTTCGAACCGAACACCAATCTTTATCAAGAGCATAAGGTTTAAGTCCATGCATAGTTTTTCCCCACCATACTTGAATCTCTTAAACCAGGGCTCTGATGCCAACTTGTAAGACCCACATCATAAATTTACACGATTGCAACTTTAAAATACGTATTTCAATACTCAAAATGCGTTTACAAAAACTTGTCATAACGACATTTCCATATGTTTAAAAACATTACAAAAACATAGTTGTAAGTGTTTACATAAATCACTTATAACAAAACAAAACAAGATTTAACGCGGAAGCTTTATTTAACGTGTGTTCGGTTCTTATTCGATGCTTGATCTTCATCCGGGACTCTCGACATTCACTTATGATCAAAACCAACTTAAAAGTTAGTTTTGATAGTTAAATAACAAGCACAACAAGGTAAATGGGTCAAACAAACAAAATAAACAGAATTTCAGGTTTTTACCCCATCGCCGCACGCGACGGTATTCCCCCTTGGGTGTCGCGCGACACCACGCCCCCATTTCGACAGAATGTGTTGATGTTGGTGCTGCATATTACCAGCAACCCAATTTTTCACGAAAACGAACATAACTTGCTCTTTTTTTATCCGTTTTACGATCCGTTTCTTCCTACGTGATCGTAAATTTATTCTTCATAACATGGAGTTAAAATCTGACATCCGGATTAACAAAATGTAAGACTTTTAAGCTTTCGGCTTAATATAAATTTCTAAGTTTTGACCCGTTCATGTATTTATCAAACAACCATGTTCGTTTAATTCCAATTTCTCATGAACCTTATAATTTCGATATTGTCTATCATATTAGGTTCAAATCACGGGTTTCTTAAGTATTTTAAACCCGTTTTCATTCATATGCTTATTTTGACCCGTTAAGGGTATTTAAGCATATTTTAAACATGAATCGCTTTCGTTCGTTTCTAGCTTCATATTTCCACATTTATTATCATAAGATTTTCCACCACAACTATATTTGTGGTGGATTTAATGTGGTGATCTATTTATTCTGAGTTTTACCCCTCAGATTATCATTTACGGTAAAGACTCATATAAGGTCAATTTACCCAAGGATTCACACCTTTCGGTTTTTATACTTATTCTAAGTATCTATTTGCTTATAAAACTTGTTTCCAAACAACCTTTAAGGGTCGTTTGCTCCATTTAGCTTACAAGGGCGATTTCGTCAATTTTAGTCCTTCTTTTACGACGAAGGACTTTTAAATACTTGTTTGACCAAAAAATCTGACCTTTTAACTATAATCTTGTTTAGAAACCATTATGTTTCTAAAAACACCTTGATTATAACTTAAATTATTCGGTTTACCTAAAAGATAACCGGATATCCATTTTTGACCTTGTCTAACTCTTATAGAACCTCAAGTTCTAAATGATGAGTTGAGCCATTATACATACCTGACTCGGATCAATATATTGACCTGTTTTAATACCTTGCTTTAATAATCGCTGATTAATAGCGATGCAATTATCCTTTCTCTATTCACTCCTTTGAACATAAGACTCGACAATATTCATTAGTCGTTATTTTCAAATAGTGATATCTTCACCATTTGACCCGTTTGGTCTAAGTGATCGTTTATCTTTGCGAGATGATATTTATTACCATCTCATCTTCATGACTCGTTCTGGTTTACACCGTACAGTCATTTTACTTATAACACATTTCTTGACTCTTTTGACCCATTATAGCTTACGCCATAAGTGTCTTTCAACAACTAACGGTTCTTGTCAACGAGTGACCGAATTACTGTTTTACCCTTTTTATTTATGTCGATTTACCCTATAAGGTAACCATTCTAAACTCAGTATCTATTAGTCATTTTATGACTAATTAATCATAATAGCCCTTTTTAACCATTAAACATGGTTTATTAGCATTGTCTTGGTTCCGAACCGCACATGTCGTGTCGGAACATCATAATTCAAACATGAATTTCTACTATTCATAACCTATAAAACCAATAGGTATTACATAAATAGAGTGTAAGCTTTACTTACCTTGCATCTTGATTATGCTTTTCTTCATACTTGATTCGTTTGACCCGCTTCATTCCCAAGCTTCCACCTAGTTTGTCAAGCGTCAAACTATCATTGTAATTTGTAAGATGGTTAGATTAGTCGTAATCATTTATGACTATTCCATCCAACGATTCTTATGTCGAATTTACCATTCGATCATATCATTGGTCAGTATGACTTTTTAAAGTCAACTGCCTATTGACATAATTAATTACACGAAGTAGCTCTACTATTCGTTTAATTACTTGGTCAATTATCCGGTAAGCATCATTCTTATGCTACCGTCTTTAACCATGTTATTTACCAAGTTCATGTAATCGAATTTCATCAATTTCACACAATTTGATCCCTTTTAAAACATAACAATATCATACATCAGTCAATATGAATATATCATCGATTCTTTCATCTTATCATACTAAACTCATTACTTAGCAAATATGATTTATATACTTAAACACCTAAATTGTTCAAGTATCATCTTATTAATATCAGATATGATGATCCTAATCAAAATTATATCATCAACTTCATCACATGATTAAGACCCACTTATCCTAGTGTGGTAAATCATATAATCATTCAATTCATAGCATCATATGTATAGTTTTCACTTAGGGTTTTGTTCCTAAGCAAGTATAGGTCACTAATTCAGCCATAGCTTCAATAATTCATTCATAATTCACGATTATGATGATTATTCAAATTTCACAACTTCACAAATCATCAAAATTTTACATACCCTATGATCTCCTAGCTTGGGTGATAGTTAATTCATGTTCAGTTGTGAATTTGAGCTTCATTTAAGCCTTCAATTTGATGATTTGATTAGAAGTTAGAGTTTTGGGCTCCAAGGGAGCTTCTGGTCGATACAGAACACACACACCATGTGTGTGTTTTGTGTTTATCCTATTTTTATAATTTAACTTTCAATTTATCTGTATTTGGCCCCTCTTGTTTGGTTAGTTATTAAGTAGACCACAACCTACTTATTTCTAACAATATTCCCACTTATTAACTAGGTTAAATATTCCTAGTTAACTTATTGGGTTCGGGGAATTTATGACTCAGTTTATTTTAAGTCTCGTTAACTCGGGCCTTTTATAAACTTTACTTTCACAAAAGCTTTCATTCAACTTTTATTTAATATTAGGTTTATTTATATAAATCCTAATATTTATTAGGTTAATTTTACCACTAACGGTAATTTACCCGTCTTTTAGTATTAATGTGATTTGATTACCAAACCCGTTTTTTGGGTGTTACAGTAAGCTTGAACCAAGTCCTCGTAGGATCTATACACTGAACGAGACAAGAACTTTACTAAACCACCCTTCTAACCCCCTTTTAAGTAGTTAACGTGCTTTATATAGACCGTAAACACACAAATGAGCAAATCAATGCCATCATGAAGAATTGGTAAAGAAAATTTACTTTCAACATAAGAAACTAGTTATTAAAGTCATTAATACATACACAATTAAAAAGTGCCGAAAGATTAAAAATCAAAAGTAATACATTAAAGACTTGTCTTCACCAAGTGGTGTAAGAGATTAGCCAAGGATGGCCTTTGATTGACAAGAACTCTTACTATCAATCTTGGATCCCAAGACTACTACACACTCTAAAGATGAAAGATGGATGATGGTAGTGGATGTTGGTGTTGTAGTGGTGGTGGAGTGGTGGCGAAGTGGGATAGAAGTGGTTTGCAAGGGATGCCTTTGAAGTGAACCAAGCACGCCTATTTATAGCCAGAACAATACCACGGCCACGGCCCTGTGTCCACTGAGCACGGCCCGTGGCCAGCTTCTTCTCTTCATTCGTTAATTGCAGCTATCAGCAGAGGGCGCCACACGATCCCATGGCTTCTGGACACGGCCCCGTGGTCAACTCTTTGCTATACTATCAAGATTATGCAAATCTGAGAGTTGATCACGCCCCATGGCCCCGTGGTCAACTCTTTGTTGTATTTATGTTGGTTATTGGCTGCTTATTTGTTCCTTTTGTTCTTTTAAGCTCATTTGGTCCTGTAAATTCAAAGGGAAGAAAGAAACACGCTTTTTCCAACATTAGTACTAAAAAAGGGTTGGTTTTATGCCTCTATTGATGTACTTTATATGTTGCATTTTGTACACATCAGTGTTCCATCAGGATGCGTTCTCACCGATCTCACACTTTAGGGCGTTTTCTCATGAATCATGTTTCTATATATATATATATATATAGGTACGGGATTAGGAGAAAACGCCCTAAAGTGTGAGAACGGTGAGAACGCTTCCTGGCCCAACACATGGCGTGGGATATGATCAGGGCCCGAGGGTTTTTTTTGTCTTTTCAATCTTCTTTTATTTCCTAATTTTGCGTAACATGGTGCTTCATTTTTTGCGTCTAAGATTAATTTGGTGTTAATTATATTCATTAACTAATTGGTGTTTTATTTTTTCTTAGATCTGTCACGTTGAATTAATTGTTTTTGTGTCACACAGATATTTTTTTTTGGCGTAATAGCGTTTCCCTGGTCAATTTTTTTGGCGTTTGTGGTGTTGTTAATAATTCACTACGATTCATCAATATTTTCATAAGATTACAATAAGACCAAATTTTTTATGGCGTTTAGTCAATTTTTTTGGCGTTTAATACATTGACAAGGTGCTTTGCTAGTACCCGTTCTCACAGTTTTCATACTATTAGCGTTTTGGTGTTTGTAGTTTTTGGCGTTTTATATAATAATTTATTTTATTAGTAGAGAATTAGATAACAAACAACAGATAATTAGATAACAAAATAATAGAAAAAGAAAAAGAAAAAAAAAATTAAAAATGGTAATCTAATTTCTCATCCAAATCTTCACTGTCATCAGCCTCTTCTTCTTGAATTTGTTTTGGTGTTTTGAACCTTTGAATACCTTAGCTACTTGCCAACTTTCCTACATAATGCCCTTCTTTTTAGACGAAGCTTGTTAGTGGCATCCTGTTTTTTGGTGTGATATTCTTGTTTGGTGGCATGTCATTGAAGATCAACTCCTGCTTGAATGCTATTTATAATAATGGAGTCCAAAATAGCATTTTACACTGGTATTAATCCCTTCATGCCATGCATATATTCATCAAGAACAAAGCTCACATGATGACATATCACTGTCATCAGTCTTTTTTTCTTGAATATTTGTCCATCTCATTCATCAAAAGCTTATAGACATACCCACCTTAGAGAAGAATCCATTCATTGAAAGCTTTGCCATCTGTGGTTTTTTTTAACTATTTTTTGACCTTTAAAGTGAGTGGTTTCTAGGGAACACGGTGTTTGCTTTCTGGGTGTGATCAATTCATTGTGTAGAGACCTCTCTCTTATAGGAATATTCTGGCGCGTAGTTTAGGCGAGATTTTTATTATAATAAATGATAGTAATAAAGTAACCGTCTTTTCAGGTACTGTGTGTATTTACTGTTTTGTTTAACTTTATCAGTTCTAGGGTGATAGACGTCCCATCTTCCAAGTTTGGGTTTTTTTTTAATGGCGTTATGTAGATCAAGATGAAAAAATACAATAACAGAGAAAATATTAAACAGGAAAAATATTTTTTATTATTTTTGGCGTTTTGTAAGCAATAACTTTTTGTAGTACTTTTTTGGAGTTTTTCAACTAAATGGATAAATATAGCATTTAATTATCTTAAGAAAAAAAGGATTACACAAAAGAAAACCAACAAAAAAAAATTAAAACTCCTCGTCAGAAGGTACTTTATCCGAGAAGTATCCATCACTTCCGTCGTCTTCTTCCTCGGAGTCTTCATCTAGACTTTCATCCATGTCATTACCTTCACTTTCATCGGCTTCTTGTTGCTGAAAATTCTGAAGCGTCCATTTGAACATGTCCTACATCAACGCCATTTTTGAGTCCATGTCTGTGTTCAAACATGTGGCGTTGTGCAATTCTTCCATGAACCCAATTCCCTGCTTTGTCATGATGTTTTCAAGCGTGTAGTCTTCCTACTCTCCGCTGTTATATATAACGGTCACCATGTCTGTTTCCTCATCAAAACGCCATGATGTCATGAATGGGTCCGATTTTCCATCTTCTTTCATTGATCCAAATTTCCTAGTTAATGTTTTCATAAGCTTATGTGTTTCATGACATTCGTTATCTAGAGCGATGACAAGTGATATGATACCCCTCTGTACTTCTTCTTCCATATTCTAAATTGCCTTGATCGTCCTAACATCCACCCTCCTTCTGTTGTCAAAACGTAGGATGAATCGCCTGATTGCCATGGTGTATCTCCACCAAACTATGGTTGCCATTTTTGGCGTTTCTGTTAAACTTGGCGTTTTTAGTAAAAGATGTTTTTGAAGAATGATAGATTGAAGTGATTATGAAAGCGATGTTTAACGTTGTTTATATAATAATGTTTTTGGCGCGTAATTTAGGAGGGAATTTCTTCTAATAAATGTTAATAACTGGATTTCAGTTACTGTGTTGTTTCCTCTTCTTGTAATCTCCAACTAGTTTTATCACTAATTTTTGGCGTTTTGTATTTAATGGCGTTTTATTTGTTTTGAATGGCGTTTTGAATTTGAGCGGTAAAAGACCCTTTTACCATTAATGAAGCGCGTCCACTTAATAAAATTGGTGTTATTTACGATAACGCCACCGCACCAATCTAGTTCATAGATTGTTTTGATCAGACGATCTATAACCGTTCTCACACTTTTCACCGTTTTCTCTAAATCCTGACCATATATATATAGGAGAAGGATCCGTTAGGAATCACTCTTTATTGCGAGAACCGCGAGAAACAATGTGAACACAACCAAAAATACAAAAAAAAGTAAAAAACAGAGAATTTTTTTTTAATATTTTTTACCTCAAAATCGCTAATTTCCGTTACCAAAAAGTAATGATTTTGATTAAAAAAAAATTTTGGCTGCTAAAAGTAGCGATTTTGAGGTAAAAAGTATTAAAAAAGTTTTTGTGTGTTTTTTAGATTTATTTTAGGTTTTTTGGGGTTTAGTTTTTAGCATTTTAGCTTGGGTGGAGGGTGGGGTGTGACACTTGGCAAAATACCGGTAATTCCGTGCAACTTGATTATAATATACGTTTACGCGTTTTCCGACATGAATTTTTAAATTAAGTCCTCAAATGTCTATGATCGTATAAAATCATAGTTTAGTATGATAACAATCCTGTCACGATTGAAAACGAATAAAACTATATCCTAAACTGACGGCAGAAACGCGAACAGACAATACCTGTCAGTACTAGTCGTTGTACAGTCTGACAAGACAAAAACTAGACATAAAGATATGTCTCCACAAACATTCTATAAAAACTTCGTCTAAAAATAGCATGTTCCTTATATTATTTAGAAAATTTCCATTTAAAAACCAAATTGTCCAAGTCCGCTGAAAAGAAAAGTAATCCTGCAGAAGTGTTCAGCATTCCGCAGAACGAAGAAGTAACTGTCCGAAAACCCAAAAATAAATATTATTTATCATAAATAATATAGGGTCTTAAAAACGACACAAAATCCGCACTTAAATCTTATTGTGTTAAGCTGCGCGACTAGTTCTGTAAACTGCCTAATAACAAAGCCGGTACAGGAACTGTGTCAGAAATAATAAAAATTTTAGTCCGGAAAGTTGGATTAATAATTTGGATGATAAAACATGTGCAAAAACAATTTTTGTCATGGATTTATATAAGTAAAACGCAGTGTCAGTGTTTAACCTGGTACAAGAGCTGAACCAAAATTTTCAACCGAACAACGAACTAATAATTTTAGTGGGTTAGCTTTACCTAGTGTCACATTACTTTAAAATGTTGGACGTTGAAACTTTATAGAAAATTTTATATCAATCATCAAAGTTCATGAAAGTTTATATATTATATCAAGTTAAGAAAAAGAGAATTTGGTCTGTAATAATCCCACCTAGACCTTATTGGCCATTAATAATCCCACCTTAGAATATTCCCCCTATCAGTCCCACCTTTCACCTATTTTTCCTACAATGGACCCCCGTTAAAAAAACTTAACGGAGTTAAACCTTTTTTCCAAACTACAAACAGATTTTTTAGGGCTTTTGATTAGAACGACGATACGAGTCCAATGATGTAAAACTTGCCTCGAAACGATGCTCCAAACGATGAAAACGGCGCTTCAATTCAGGTGTTTAAATTTCCAATTAACCAAAATCAAGTCACTTGGAGCACCATTTCGAAGTAAGTTTTACATCAACGGATTCGTTTCATCGTCCTGATCAAAATCCCTAAAAAATCTGTTTGTAATTTGGAAAAAAGCATAACTCCGTTAAGTTTTTTTAACGGGGGACCATTGTAGGAAAAATAGATGAAAGGTGAGACTGGTGGGGGAATATTTTGAGGTGGTATTATTAATGGCCAATAAGATCTAGGTGAGATTATTCCAGGCCAATTCCCAAAAAAAAAAAAAAATACAAAACTCACATTTCCCCTTTCCTTGTTCATGACAATGGGGTGGGTCCCCATGCCCACTCACTTTTCATTTTTTGTGTGTTGTAAGACTTAGAAGAATGCTAAGCGGTTGTGATGCCTAATTTTTTTTATACATTTCAATTTTGGATCATTTTTAGATCCAAGATTACATGCATACACTTCTCATTTCACCTTCATAATTTACATCACCAAAACTCAAACCTTTCATCTTTTCCTTCTCTCTCCTAAAATCGGCTAGAACACCACCACATTCATCTTCACTTTCAAAAATTCAAATCACATTATTATCAAGCTTGCATGGATGATTCAAGACTTTGGTGAAGCTTGGGAATACATTTGAAGCATTTTAGCAAGTCTTGGCGTTCTTGGATCATCACCATCTTCATATCTTCGTCTTTTCATCATCTTTTCTACTTGTTCATCCCTAGCCAAGTGCTAGTAGTAAGCTTCAAATCTTGTACATACATTTTTTGTGATTTATGTTTAAACACAAATGTACAAGTATTCATCTTGAAGATTATTTAAAGAACACAAGAATCACTAACAAAAACTAAACAAACTAATATGATCATATGCTATTTTTGATGATTCTTGATATTCTTAAAGTTGTGTTTATGTAGAAAACTTGATTTTGTATCTTCATGTTTAAAAGTATGATCTAAACACATGCATATTTAGATCTAGCAAGATTCACCAACAAAATGTTATGAACATAAATTTTTGAATTTAAAATGGTCACATGCATCATACAAAATATATATGGATTATTATATAAAACTCATAAACTAGAAATTTTGTTGAAATGGGTAATTATAGTTTCCATTTTTGGAAAGATCATGAATATGAACTTGTTCTTGAAATTGCTATGAACACATATTTCTACTTAAAATGACTTCATGAGTCACTTAAAATATGAGTTTTCATATAAAATAATAATCTACAAATTTTTGGTAAAAATCATAAATAAAGTTTCCTTTTAGGAAAGTTTAAAGCTACAACAAGTTCATGACACTTTTGTTGGCAAGATAAGATGATTTTTAATACTTGATGATGTTTTGAGTTGAAGATGATGTAAAACATATTTGTTTAAACTTGGGAAAAGTCCATAGTTTAAGTGGAACTATGGCAAAATTTTTATAAAATCGGTTACGATCAAAAGGTGTTAAACGAAGGATTTGGTGACTAGAAAACAACTTGGGATTTTTAAAATTGATTAAATGAATTTTCGGAAAAGAAGTTATAAGTTCACGTTTTATAAAGATTTCCTAAAGGAAAGTATATATTTTAGAAAAAATATATATACTTTAAAGATTCATCAAGTATCATAATTATATATTTTGTGTGTATATTATGTATTTAGTTCATGTAGGGATATATACAAAAATATACACTTACACAAAGTAAGAATATAAATATTAACACTTGAAAAATAAAAACTATAAAAATGGAATGTCCATCCTTGGACATAAACAAACAATCGGACAATTCGGACACTTTGGACATTTTGGACACTTTGGAAAATTTGGACACTTTTGACAAATCGGACAATATAAAATATATGGCACGGACGAAATATACAACATAAACAAGACGGTCGATGCGAATGAATCGGGCGACGCGAATGAACCAAAACGACACGAAGGAAACGATCGAAAACAAACAAACAAACCGACACTCACTTTATTTTTACTAGTAACTTATACAAACTATTTATTAGTTTTATTAAACTAAATCGTTATAAGTTATTATTTTTACTAGTAAGTAATAAAATATGGATCAACCCAAATTTAATAACCATATGGGCTAACCCATCTTTTAAAACTAAAAACTGGGCTAACTTATCTTTTAGATTGGACTAATGCCCACTTTTGTAAATCAATATGAACAAGCCCCTTTTTATGAGAATACATTTGGTTAAGCCCACTTTTGTAAATTATTTTTGGGCTAGGCCCACCATTTTATAATTAAATTGGTCTAGGCCCACTCTTACAAACTAATTGTGTTTGATCCACTTTAAACAAATTGGGCTAGGCCCATACTAGTTGAATGAAATGGGCTAGACCCACACATACAAAGTCAATTGAGCTAGGCCCATATGTACTAAACATTTGAATTGGACTTTCATATCTAACTCATGGGCTAGGCCAATTCAAACATAAGCGAAATAGAATATATATATATATATACATACACACACACGTAAACAAATAAAGCAAATGAATACAAGTATAATAACGAATTCACGATGAAATACTTGTACTGTAACAACCCGTGTTTCGAAAGTCAAAGTCAAAGTCAAGATTGAAGTCAAAGGAAGAAAAGATTGCTAATTGCGATATGTCACTCCTTGCTCAACTACTGTTTTGACTTCTTTAACTTGTAATCAAATCTATTATTTAATCGCTTTAGTTGTATTATGTGGAGTATCTATTAATAATCGAGGTTTAATTGCTATTTAATCGCATGCTTATCGCTAATCGCTATCGCTATCGCATTCGCAACTCGAATTATGTGTTTTGGTTATTGTTTTATGTGTGTGCCTTCATGTGTTGCTTGTGCATGTTATGTTTATGTTAAGTTGTTTAATCGCAATCGCAATTATTGCGCAAACGCTAAACACAAGTTATTTATAGTGATTGTATGTTAGATATAGTAGTTAGGTTATTTGTGTAACTATTTGGTAATACTATCGCATTGCTTGCTCGAATCGCACTGCAACGCTCAACACGGACACCTAGATCGAGTGGCCATCCGATCGGATTGCCATCCGATCGGGTGGCTATCCGATCGGACTGCCATCCGATTGGAGTGCCATCCGATCGGTGACCAATCCGACACTTTGACACTTTCCTCTTTTGGAAACCCTATAAATACCCTCCTGTCACATCATTTGTGATGTGACCACTCCTCACTCGACCAGCTGCACTCAAGCTCTTCTTTCTCTCGATTTCTCGCGATTCTTGTAAGTTTTCAACTCAAATCTTGTACTTCTATGATCTACACGCACTCCTTCATCTTTTTCACCTTTGAATGTTAACTTTTAACCGTGAGATCACCGGATTTGAGGTGTTCTAGGGTGATGTCATCATGGATTATGAACTTCAAGGTTGGACTTCATTCCACCAAGAACAACTTAGATCTGAAGGATTTCCACAAGATTAAACAATGTTTTCACATAGATCTGCACAGATTCAAGGTTAAAAGGATTGAAAGATGGTTTTCCAACTTTCTTTCAACTCTTTTACATTCAATGCACTCAAAACCGATAGAATCGGAGCTCGTTCCGACCTTCTACTCTTTCTTAGTGATGTGTTGGTCCAAGATCTTAATTCTATCCGAGAGACAACTGATTTCGGGTTGAGCATGAACCACCATCTCGAACAGTTAACTGATCGGACTAGGGTGATTCCTGTTCGATTGGATCACTTGGGTCAAGATGGGGTTTCTGTTGTTTAGGACGTTGTCAAACCGTCTCGAACAAACCCCAAACTTTCAAAATAATCAAGTTCAAAACGATTGGAATCGTTAGGACGGATCGCCGTCCGATCGGATTTCTGTCGGATCGGATTGTCGTCCGATCAGATTGCCATCCGATCGAGCTGCAATCCGATCGGATTGCACTTGAGCTTCCAAACACTTAATCATTTCTAAGTTTTCAAAGGACTTAATGTCGAACGGATTGCCGTCCAATCGGATTGCCGTCAGATCGAACTACCATCTGATCGTGTGACATTTGGAACTTTGGTACTGAATCATTTTCCAAGGGGCAACAGTTTCCAACGGATTGCTATCCGATCAGATTGCCATCCGATCGAGTAACCATCCTGCTGTGAACTTGTTCTCACTAAGTGTCCTGCCAATTGGATCGCTATCCGATCCAGCGACCGTTCGATCGATCGACCTGAAGGGTAGAGATACTTCTCTGTTTTCAAAATGCTACAACGAAAAACTTCAAAGCCATCATACACAAACACATCCTTACCAACAAATGTCAATCCAATCGAATGGCCATCCGATCGGATGACCATCCAAATGGACCGACATCCGATCGAGTGGCCATCCGATCGGATTGCCATCCGACCGGATTACCAATCGACACTTGGTACTTTTGCATCGTTTTACGCACCGCTCTTCGCTTATGTTATCTTCGACTGTTCAGGCTAATCACTCTAGCGCTCCCTTCAATCCATTTTCATCGCTGTGAGTATACTCGACCCCTTTTTGCTTTATGCACTTTTGGGTGTTACATACGTTACTTATTCTAAATCACATCGATCACACAATGCAAACACTATTTATACGCTGACCGTTACTGCATGATACGTGTTACTCGATGAATGCTTGTATGTTATGTTAACACAGTGATTGTTGCCTGACGCCTTAGCAACAATAGTACTATTTGTTTGGACTCAGCACCTGTCGTGGACAGGGGTTGTTAAGGTTACCTCTTCACGTGTCACAATGGTGATATGTGTTGCGCATTCTACAACTCGCAGTCTAGTCTGTGCATATTTCATTGTCGATAACTTACTAGCTTCGCATTATACATGTTACATGCTGGTTATGCGTAAACGATATCGAACTCTACTATTACTATTAAACTTGTATGCTCACCTTTACACTATGTGTATTAACTTTATTTTAACGTATCTGACAGGTGCTTAAGATGCTAGGAATTGATGTGCTTGGTGAATCAAGCTAGGGGTCTAGTTATGTCACGCTTAAATCTGAGTCGTCGGAACAGAATTTGTTTTTGAGACAATTATTTGTAATAACTGTTTTTATTTGGATAGGTTGTGGTATGGGACATGACGTTTAATTATCTGGTAATGAACAGTTGTTGTGGATACTCATGGACAATCTTTTTCGCTCAGTGCCATGCCCCGATGTTTCCGCCATCGATTGGGGTGTGACATGTACGATGAACGGACATAAATCTAAGTGTCTAATGAGATTAGGACACTTGTTAGTCGAAAAACAAACGAAGAATCTGAAATCGAAACGAGATTTGCTTGGAACGCAAATTAGTTAGTTCATGTTTCCCCTTTTATTTTAAATATTTATAGTTTTAGTTTTAGTTTTCGGGGATGTATACATATTACTAATTGGCATGACGATAAAAATGAGAATATTTAGATCATATGCGGATGAGGATTGAACTAAGGGGCCATTAATGAATAAATAAGTACCGAGGAACAAAGGTGATAGATCTATTGGGTGTGATGAGCCCCACTCTAATTGACATAAAAGCGTTCGTTAAGAGTGCTTTTGTGTCTAAAACTAGTGTCAATGACACACACGATAAATCGTCAAGGTTTGGTTGCCTCCTATTCGGCATACAGATTAGTGTCCTTGCAAAACACTAATGATCTTACAAGTTTTATTTATACAAATTTCAAATCTATCAAATATTTTGAAGAATTATTTGACACAAAGTAATACATGAATTCACCAACCTTTGTTGACGTTTTTAAAACTAACATGTATGACAGGAAACTAGTCGATGGCCTCGGAAAAGTGTGTCCGTGGGAATGTCAAGTCAAGCTGTGGAATCTTAACTTGTGTTTAGTCCTTATGTTTGAAACAATGTATTTGGAAACTTGTGTTTTGGTACAATGATGTCAAATATGGTACTTTTTTAAACAAGCGTATGGTTTTAAATTTGCTTTAAATAAATGTTTGGATGAAAAACTTATTATGTTTTACATGTATTGTTTACGTGGTTGAATGCTATGGTTATCACTCTGGCCATACCTCACGACGCTTCCGCTAAACCGAAAATCGGGGTGTGACAGACCTGGCATCAGAGCTTCAATTGTAGTGAACTAAGATTCTTTTGGAGTCTAGTGTACAATTTCAAAATGGTCTTTTTTGTAAAAGGTCAATTTTAAGTCGTTTATGAAATTGTAACAAGAGTTATTCCCACGGCACGGATACAAAGAACCTCCACTAGTACCAAACGATAAATCAAAGCGATAATGCAAGGATACTATGTGAACTAATCATTGAGGATTAGACCTGATAGCAATAGGTTGATTTGAAATGATATATGATATAACCTACAATGAAAACAAAGTACAATTGCCCAAAAAATATTATTTATAAATTGTTCACAGGTATACGTTGTACGAATTATTTTGCCACGAACATAATATCTTCGTATTCAAATTCTATCATTATTCTAGATTCTCATAACAAGCGTATTGACCTCGCATATGTTGACGAGCTTATGGTAGGGCGTAGTCCCTAAGTGAAACCCTAAGCTTGACATTCCATAAAAGATGGTTGTTTTCCCTCGGATACAAAAAATGCCTGACTTTGATGATGATAACGAGGCGGAGATGGTAGCCTTGGACGAACACTATATTAGTAGGAACGAGGTCCCTATGGTTCATATTAATCATGATTGGTGACATTCTTGTCAAGATAAGGAAGATGAAATGCTCATCTAGAAGGTGCCTATCCAGCTATTATTGTTATGAATCCTCTTTACTTCTATTTCTTAACGCCGTGCCATTTCGCGAGCGATGGCTACAAGTATTAACGCCTGGACCATCACGAAGGTCCATTCTATGTTAAAGGTAAATAGACAGTCATGTACCCATTCCGACTGATCGTCTGTTTTGAACGAGGTAACGCTAGGGTGACCATACAAGGCAATTTATTATTACGGGGGCCCACGTAATAATAACTTGTAGTGGATGGGAATCCTGGTGGACTCTGTGGGTCAGACTAATGATCACTACCTTTCAAAATTCTTGAGTTGTTACTTGAGATTCAATTTTTCCAATTCTTAGAACACCAACTAGGGTGATTATCATAACACCCTACAATACAGGAAAACCACACATATTGGTTCATGTCTAGCATACAATCCTTATCACAAGTCAGTTGAGTCTATTCATCCAAGAAAATAAATTAGGATAACCATCCAGGAAGGATTTTCCTCAAACATTCTAGAATTCCAACATTTGGGTTAATCTCACGATGCCTATAACACCTTATCTCATTTATTGGAGTTGTTGCGATAAAATCTGTCATTTGACATTCATTTTGTCTCAAAGGATAGTATGGAATGAGCCATGGCGCAAATCTCTTACCGCATTCTATTCGACATCTATGGAAATCATCACAATCTTTCTTTTGGGAACTCGTTGAGCTCAAACAATACCAATGTATTCGTCACATAAGTTAATGCGACAAAGGATTTTCCTTACTTTGGACGACCAAGGTCCATGGAGTATGGAATACATACTATAAGGATAGAGGTAACCGCTTGGTTTTCCCCTCCTGAACAGATGGTTGTTCCGCTTAGGCATATGGAAAACACATACATCTTATCACCAACTACTCTCCACCTTACTATTCCGATGCACATTCTCAACCTCCACTAGAGGACATGAGCCCATCTAATCCATATCATCCATGCCATTTTCCGCCTACTACCATAAATTATAGAGTTTTATCTTCCAAGATTCAGCTTGGTATTCCCTTCCGACGAGTCCATGATCTTGAGACTCAGATTTCTGCTACTCGACCACCCCTGGAATGACCCATTACCATCATTTTCCCCCTATCAATACCTCCACACTCTTTATTCCACAATGCGCCTCTATCATTTGAGGAACGCATTCGTACCCTTGAGAACCACTCTACTTCCGCCATTAGACACATTTTTGGTCTCGAGGAGGAGGTTACGTACCTTCGCGGTCTAATTTCTATGTCTTCACTTTCACATCCCACACCATGGTAGTTATGTTCAATTACTATCTTTTGGGAAGTATACCCGATTTTGTGGAAGACTAAATGCTGTTGAGGACTTGGAGACTTGAATATCAAGCAAGGAACAACGTGAACAAAAGACCACACCTTATTTTGTATATTATTATATGTCTTCTATCGACCGAAATGATGTAACTCCGAGATTATTTTTGTTTTGTTCACAAAAGTAATTGTAACAAGGTGACATGGTATACACACACATACACACACACATATATATATATATAAGTTGGTATTTTCTTATTGACACATTGTTGTAATTTATTTTACATCCCTGCAAGGATGTGATGAATATGGTGTGAAAGATTTGCATAAATATCATTATGATCTATCTTGCCCTTATGCTCGTAGTGCTTAACGATGTGTTTTATTTCGTTCATGTCTAATCTCTTCGATATATTATATATATATATATGAGGATCATGGCAACAGAACGAAGTAACACCTTTTAAGTCCAAACAGAACCCTTACCTACAACACGAGCTGAGCTCGATGCTCTACTGAAACAGCGAGTCTCAGAAGAAATCGTACAACACGAAGCAAACCACACTGCAAACAATGGCGGAACTGGAGGAACCATATTGAGAATTGCTCAGGCTATAATTCTTGCCTTAAGTCTTATCGAGGATGTGGTAAGGATGGGAAAACTGAATAAAGGTGCGGTGAAAAAGGAGAAGCATGTGGAGTCTTCTACGGGTAACAGTAAGAGAAGGTATTCGTATTTCAAGAAAGGTTCTATATCGAACAACAAACATAAGAAAACCCCCACGACTAAGAAAACCAAGGCATTCGTTGCCACAACTGAAACGAGTGGTAAGAAATATAATGGAAATGCTCCTAAGTGTAAACAAGTGTGGATATCACCACTATGGTGGATGCCAAACCACCAAGTGTGATAAATGCAGGAAGATGGGTCACCGCACTGAAAATTGTTGGAGTAACAACAAAAGGAATAAAAACAAAGGCAAGAAAGATGGAGACAATGGTAATGGAAACGGACGAGGAAAGAACCAAGGTTGTTATAACTGTGGTGAAATGGGACGCTTTAGGAAGGACTGTCCCAAGGAAAACAAAGGCCACAGACGAGCTTTTGTAATAGGAGCTCAAGAAACATGACAAGATCCTAATGTGATTACGGGTACGTTCCCTATCAACGGTCATTTTTCATCTATTTTATTCGATACTGGCGCAGACTATAGTTTTATATCTTTAGAGCTTAAATATGTGCTTAGACTAAATTCAAATAAATTACACACTCCTTTCGCTATCGAACTAGCGAATGGAAAAGTAATCGAGTCTAGTGAGATTATTAGAGCATGCTCTTTGGAGCTTGGCAAACGAAAGTTCAAAATTGACCTAATACCCGTTCAATTAGGCAGTCTTGATATTGAAATTAGAATGGATTAGCTATCCAACAACCAAGCCAAATTCGTGTGTTGCAACAAAATCATTCAAATTCCCCCTTCCTAATAACGAAACACTTCTTGTTCACGGTGAAAAAAAATGCCCTTATGAATTATTTCTTGTTTGAAAGCCTAAAAGTGTTTGCGGAAAGGATGCATGGAATTCTTAGCATACGTCGTTGACAAGAAATCCAAGGAGCCGAAGCTTGGGGAGATCCCTATTGTAAGGGAATTCCTTGAAGTCCTTCCAGAAGACTTGCTGGGAATACCACCACAAAGACAAGTCGAATTTCGTATAGACTTAATTCTGGGAGTTGCACTCATAGCAAAATCTCCTTACCGACTAGCTCCTTCAGAAATACAAGAATTTACACAATTTGAAGAGTTGTTGGACAAAGGTTTCATTAGACCATGCTTCTCACCTTGGGGACAACTCCAGTTCGATTTGTAAAGAAGAAGGATGGAAGCTTCAGAATGTGTATAGACTACCGAGAACTAAACAAACTCACGATCAAGAATTGGTATCCATTACCAAGGATATGACCTGTTCGATTAGCTACAAGGATCAAGCTTTTATTCGAAGATCGATTTAAGGTCAGAATACCATCAGCTTAGAGTCCAGGAAGTAAGTGTCCCAAAAACGGCATTCCAAACTCATTTCGGTCATTACGAGTTCCTTGTTATGCCATTTGGCTTAACAAATGCACCGGCGGTGTTCATGGACTTTATGAACCGTGTGTGCAAGCCGTACCTCGAAAAATTCGTGATAGTATTCATCAATGACATACTAATATATTCACGACACAAGAAGGATCACGAACATCACCTTCGAACCATTATTGAGCTATTAAATAAGGAGAAACTATACGCAAAATTCTCCAAAAGCGAATTATAGCTTTGCTAATTCAAATTTCTCGGACATGTAATCAACGAAAAAGGCATACATGTTGACCCAACAAAAATAGAAGCAATCAAGAATTGGAACGCACCAAAGGACCCCACCAAAGTACGCCAATTTCTAGGATTGGAAGGTTACTATCGGAGATCCATTGAGAACTTTTCAAAGTGCTCAACCATTAACCCCCCCCCCCTCACTCAAAAAGATAAGAAGCTCGATTGGGGAGAAAAGCAAGAGAGGGCTTTTTAAATGATTAAGGATAAGCTTTGTGATGCACCAATTTTATCACTTCCAGACGACAATGACAATTTTGTAGGCTATTGCGAGGCATCACTTCAAGGTTTAAGATGTGTATTGATGCAACGAGAGAAGGTTATCGCATACACATCCCGCTAGTTGAAAGTTCACGAGAAAAATTATACCACACATGACCTAGGGCTAGGTGCACTGGTATTCGTGTTAAAAATTTGGCGTCATTATCTGTATGGCACCAAGTGCACAATCTTTACCGATCACAAAATTCTTCAACATATATTTAACCAGAAAGAGCTGAATATGCGCCAAGGGCGTTGGCTTGAGTTGTTGAATGACTATGATTTTGAAATCAAATACCATACGGGCAAGGCGAACGTTTTCGCGGATGCTTTGAGTTGAAAGGAATGAATGAAATCTCTTCGTGTACGTTCATTAGGACTCACTATTCACAATAATCTCACTTCTCAAATTCTTGACGCTCAGCGAGAAGCGTTAAAGGAAGGAAACCTTAAAGCAAAAATGCTTAGAGGCATGGAGAAATATATAGAGCCGAAGGAAAACGGAGCCTTGTATTTCATAAGTAGAATTTGGGTTCCTCGTTTTCCAATTTACGAAACCTAATCCTAGATGAAGCCCATAAGTTCAAAATACTCGATACATCCCAGAGTGGGTAAAATGTATCGAGATCTCAAAGAATTCTATGGGTGGCTTAATATCAAAGGAGAGATTGCAACTTATAGTGTCTAACATGTGCAAAAATGAAGGCCGAATTCCAGAAACCTTCAGGATTGTTACAACAACCCGGGATTCCCACTTGGAAATGGGAACAAATTTCCATGGATTACATAACTAAATTACCCAGGACTTCTCGCGATCGTGACATGATTTGGGTAATCGTCGACCGATTAACCAAGTCAGCCCACTTCTTATCGATATGCGAGAAAGACAAGATTGAGAAATTAGCTGAACTTTATCTAAAGAAAATAGTGGGGCAAGACATGGAGTGCCTATTTCAATAATCTTCGACCGAAATGGTCAATTCGTATAAAGAATTTGGCAATCCTTCCAAAAGGCTTTTGGATCTTGTTTAGATCTAAGTACGACCTTTCATCCTCAGACCGATGGTCAAAGTGAACACACGATTCAAACCTTAGAGGACATGCTTCGTACTTGTGTGATGGATTTAGGCAGAAATTGGGACACTCACTTGCCTTTAGTGAGTTCTCATACAACAACAGTTATCACACAGGTATTAAAGCTGCTCCATTTGAAGCGCTATACGGGCGTAAATGTCGATCTCCGCTATGCTGGGCGGAATTAGGCGACAAACAATTGGTAGGTCCAGAGTTAGTTCAAGAAACTACTGATAAAATATTTAAAATCCGAGACGGTATTAAGGCGGCTCGGGACAGACAGAAAAGCTACGCAGATAGACACCGCAAACCGTTATCTTTCGAGGTAGGAGACAAGGTATTGTTAAAAGTCTCGCCTTGGAAAGGTGTAGCTAGATTCGTAAAGCAAGGAAAGCTTAGCCCGAGATACATAGGGCCTTATGAGATTTTGGGAAAGATTGGAACCGTCGCATACAAGTTGAAGTTGCCAGAAACACTTAGTAGCATCCACGACACTTTCCATGTGTCAAATCTTAAAAAGTGTCTTTCAGACGAATCACTTATTATTTCCCCAGACGAAATCCTGATAGACGACAAACTCCATTTCATCGAAGAACATGCAGAAGTTTTGGATTTGAAGGTTTAGAAAACAAGGAGGAGTCGTATCAGACTTGTCAAAGTCCGATTGAACTCGAGGCACGGACCCGAGTTCACTTGGAAACGAGAAGACGAAATCAAAAGAAAGTATTCTCACCTGTTTAAGAAAGTCCCAACAAAGAGTAACGAAACTTAAATTTCGGAATGAAATTTTCTTTAACAGGGGGAGAATGTGACACTTGGCAAAATACCGATAATTCTGCGCAACCTGAACAACTATTATAATATACGTTTACGCGTTTTCTGACTTGAATTTATTTAATTAAGTCCTAAAATGTCTAGGATCGTATAAAATCATAGTTTAGTATGATAACAATCCTTTCACGATTGAAAACGAATAAAACTAGAACAAACAATACTTGTCAGTACTAGTCGCGGTATAGTCTGACACGACAAAAACTATACATAAAGACATGTCTGCACAAACATTCTATAAAAACTTCGTCTAAAAATAACATGTGCCTTATATTATATAGAAAAGAGTAAAATGCAATTTGCGTCCCAGTGGTATGTCCCAAACATCAACTTGAGCCCCTAAAAACAATTTTTTGCATTCTGAGCCCCTGTGGTATTCATTTCATAACACTTTGAGTCCCTGCCGTCAGGTTGATTATTAGAGGCAGGGGTAAGACCGTCTTTTTGCATATATTAATAACACTTTGCGTCCCTATGGTATGTGTGAAATATCAACCTGAGCCCCTAAATTCTTTTCTTGGTTTTTTGTTAAGAAATCTAATAATTAAATTTATACTATATTTAACAAATTATTAAAGCCTAAACTAGTGTTTTCGATGTCGCGCGTTGCGCGAGAGACGTTTGTGTTTTCCTTACAGCAGCGGAACGTTAGAAACTTGTTATCAAAAGGACTTTTCCCATGGTCCAGTTAAGTAGTTTTGGTGTTTACATATCAAGTCTTTTACATTAAACAATAAGCGGATCTTGGATGCAGCTTCCTTTCTTCGACAGCGTTGTCGGTGCTTTAGTTAGTTGTGTCATCACGTGGTCCTTTCTTCAACACCATAGTTTCAGGACCTGCATTTAATAATGTGGTTTATTAAAATATTTTGTAAATAAGATGTTAAAATTTGTGTGCCTTCAAGCATAGAGAATTGAAACAATCAATTAATCAAGAACAACATCAACCCAAATAAACGAAGTGTTGAAACTAATTTATATGAGTTCATACTACATGTCATTGACCAAGTCATTCAAAGACCTCAAACTCCACTATTCTACCCTTAATGTAACTTGACCATGGTTCATCTACAAACTTAACCATTTGATTTTAAGTTTAAACTGTTCGCCTTTAAAATATAACAATATTCAGTAGAACAAAATCGCCAAATTATTGTCTTTTAACTTAAAACCCAAAAGGCCTTTAACTATGGTGAACTTGAAGTTAAATGTAGACTTTAGGCTTCCTAACATTTCAAACCAGCAAAAGTAGGAAATAGTTAAAAAGAAAAGAGACTGAAACTACTCATGTGATTATAGTATTTAGATTCTATGAAGCTAATTTCTAAGAAAAGTGAGACCATCAGCAAAAATTTCAAGTCAACCAAACGTAGTTAAGCTGACTTATTTATTTGTTACTCTGGGTACTTGGGTTAACAAAACAACAATTTTAAGCAATGTTTTAGGAGCAAATATATTAATAGAAGATAATAAGATTATTTCATTAGGACTATTTATGTAATTTACTATAAGCTTTTACAATGATTATGAATATAGACATGTAACACCATTTTATAAGCTTCAAAAAAACTTCATAAGCTTAAAAAAAGCACACTGAACTAAACTATTTACAACAGAACCAGGACTCAAAAATCATAAACACCTCTAAAATACTTACAGTGATTATTTATAGGCTTCACTTGGTTTTCCCCCACCATTTGGTCAAGATTTAAGGAAACATCTAGTTATGACCGGGTAAAGAGCCTCCAAACATATAATAAACCAAAATATGACTTGGACAAACTCTGACTTGGAAATTTAATTAAAAAGAACATGCCTCTTGGAAATCATTACAAACTCATGTAGCACATATCCAGCACGAAGAAAACACTTCCTATAATTAATTCAGCTCCCAACTCATAAAAACTGCAAAGGTAAAAACAAAACAAATACCTACAGGTGCTTGAGAGGCGAAAAAACATTTGTGTTCAACTTCCTCAATCGCTCTTACTCTTCTTTTCACCTTTTCTCCTCTGTCCGTAACCCCCTTTCTTGTCCAAATTATCGGCGTTATTACATGAACAATGGTAGCTAGCACATAGGTTGAATATATGTGGCAAGTTTAGAAGAGGAATATATACCCTAAAACATGTGTCCCACAATTGCCAGAAATAAAAACCTACCTAAAATGCTGGCGAAAACCAAATGTAGCGGATCGGTATGGGCGATATCCTGTAATTAATAAGCAAAATCAATAACTCGGAAAAAGGCAACAAATATATAGAGTAGTTTGGGGCTTTTCTAGTATTGAAAGAAGGCAGACAACAGAAAGCAGTGAAGCAAAATCACCGTAACTTATGTGGAAAACCAGCCTCAACGTCCTCTAGCTTTGTATATCTCTCGCAATACTCTGTGCCAAAGACAATGCTAATTTTAAAGGGACTTAGCATAAACCCTAAATTAAGAACAGAAATTCATACAGGGGTTCGACTGGGTGAAAATTAACCTAAGATCAAGAACACAAATTTTGGGGTTTAGGATATATGGATAATTTGTGGACTGAAATGGTAGGATGGAAAAAAAAGGCAAGATGATTACCCTTTAATTAAAATGTATTGTCTTTAGGTCAATGAAACAGAACATAGATACAACAATAAGTTGAGATTCATGAATAAACCTTTAAATAGTCTTTGTCGTTTTCTCGCACCATATCTGAATATGATGGTCCAATTGTTCATCTCCGACATCCTTCTGATGATCAAAATGAATTTTTCATCTCTGAAGAGTGAAGAACATCTCCGGTGAAGAAAGCTAGCCCCAAAACTGATCTTGATATCCTTATCTTTCTCTGTCGTGTATCAGGGAAGTAGAAAAAACAAAAAGAAGTAAAAAAGTGGGGTGCCGTCCTCGAACCGGCACCACTTGCGTCTTATAAATTCCACTTCACCTCTAACAAAGTTGAGAACTAAAAAAACATTAAAGCAGTACATACATGTTCATTCCTGCATTAGCTGTTGAAGCTCAGAATCTTCAAAGCATATATTGTTCCTGGTGGCTACAAACATATCAAAAGTAGAATGTAAAATTCGTTTTCAACAATAAAAAAGAGAGAACAACTGCAAATCATCATTGATTCAAAGATCAAATCAATGCCATATACATAGAACATGCAACTTCCCATTCAGCTTGTTGCCTCTTCTGCAATCGAATGCGACCCATCCGATCCCACTCCATGTACTTCCTTTTAAACCATTCAAACAAACCCTAATTAGTACAATCCAATTAACATAAAAACAACAAATCAAACACTTAATTCACAATTCAAATATTAAAGCCATCATCAAACAATCATAAACAGTTAAAATTACCTTATCAATCTTCATTGGTCCACCATCAGTTCTAATCTCCGGCTAGGGTTCGAGAACGACTTATTAGGGCAAACAAACCCTAACAGCCACACCGTCACAACATCATCAACGTCACACTGAAGCAATACGCATAATTAGGGTTGTGTGCTTACCCGTTCACTGAAATCTTCTCCTGGCCGTTCACCGGAACCTCAGCAGACGTTACTTACTCATCAGATCAACATTAGACGTCGGATTAAGGTTCAGTGACAACCGTTCTAAAAAAATAGTGAACATGCAATAGAAAAGGGCTTACCGGAATTTGATCGAAACCCTAACCGCTTGACCGCCGTCATTGTCAGAGTTATGGCAGCAACTGATCGAACATACCTTGTCGCTCTCCGGTAAAAACCATGTTCGCCGCCACCACAATGATGAAAACGTCGTCGTCAAGTGTTATTGACGCCGGCGAAAAGGTTCGTCATCGCTCTCTGTCTCTCAGCGCTATCTCTGTCTGATTCTCTCAACCGGGTTCTAAAGCTGACTACCGTATTTTCTGGCTGGTTTTTGAAGCATAAAATTTACAAAAATAGCCTTCAACTACTTATCACTGTTCATTCACTATCTTTATTATCATATATTAATTAATTGTATATTAAATGTAAACTTTTTATACATACAATACAGAGACAAAACGTCATACCAACTTCGTAGAGTTGACGGAACTTACAGACTCGATAACAAAAGGCCGTAACATACAATACAGAGACAAAACGTCATACGACCACAAGCAATTGTGTATTTTTACTGACGGGTGCACTTCAGGAAGCTGATCCAGATATGAATGAATATAACCCCAGTGTATCTAATTACATATCTGCCACTTGGGTTATATTCATTCATATGAATGAATATAACCCCAGTGGTAGATATGTAATTAGCGAGCTTTGGAATTTCAAGGAAAATCGAAGAGCTCCACTAGGGTTATATTCATTCATATCAATCACTTCCTTATGTGCACCGCATCTTCTAGGAGGTTGTCAAGTGTTCTCGCCTTCGTAGTTGGTGTTTTGCGTATCTTTACATCCGCAACCATTCTGTACAACAAAACACATTCAAACCACAAGAATCTGTACAAACCAAACCAAAACACATTCTGTTGATACCCTAAACCCTAAACACATTCAAACCAAAACACATTCTGTACATCCGATCAGTTCTTAATACTCAGTTGATACCCTAAACCCTAAACACATTCAAACCAAAACACATTCTGTACATCCGATCAGTTCTTAATACTCAGTTGATACCCTAAACCCTAAACACATTCAAACCAAAACACATTCTGTACAACAAAACAAAACACATTCAAACCAAATCACATTGCTACCCTAAACCCTAATCCATTCAAACCAACACTCTGTTTTGATGCATTTTGAACAAGAATCAAACCAAAAAATCCATTCAACCCTAAACCCACAAGAATCAAACCAAAAATCCATTCAACCCTAAACCCTAACCCCAAATAACACATTCAAATCATACCCAAAAATCCATACCCAAATAACTGTTATCATCGAATCAAAATGAGGACCACATTCAATCAAAATGAGGAACACATCGAATCAATAACTGTTACCCAAATAACACATTCAAACACATTCAAAATGAGGAACCCTAAATCAACCATCTATTTTTCAAAATCAACCCAAAATCATCGAATGGAACCCAAAATCAAACCCAAAAACATCGAATGGAACCCAAAATCAAACCCAAAATCAACGCTCTGTTTTTTACACAATATAAACACATAAACACATCGAATGAAATCAACCCTCTGTTTTTTCAAAATCAACCCAAATCATCGAAATCAACCCAAAATCATCGAATGGGTTGATTAATATCAAACCCAGAATCATCGCTCTATTTTTTCACAATATAAACACATAAACACATCGAATGACCAATATGAGGATGAAGATGAACCTGATCTGTTCGATGAAGATGAAGATGATCTGTTCGATGTTTGATGAAGATGATGAAGATGATCTGTTGATCTCTTCGATGAAGATGATGATGATGATCTTGGGAGTTGGGAGAGGAGAGCTGTTGATGATGATGATATTGGGAGTTGGGAGCGACTGTTGATGATGATAATGAAACTGGTCTGCTTTAAGTGTAGATATTAAAGGGTGGGGGGTATTATGGACTTTTCACAACTGGCAAACGGTCAAACTGACGGAAGACTAACGGCAGGGACTCATACTGTTATGAAATGAATACCACAGGGGCTCAGAATGCAAAAAATTGTTTTTAGGGGCTCAAGTTGATGTTTGGGACATACCACAGGGACGCAAATTGCATTTTACTCTATAGAAAATTTCCATTTAAAAACCAAATCGTCCAAGTCCGCAGAAAAGTACAGTAATCCTATGGAAGTGTACAACATTCCGCAGAACGAAACAGTAACTGTCCAAAAATCCAAAAATAAATATTATTTATCATAAATAATATAACGGGTCTTAAAAACGACACAAAATCCTCACTTAAATCTTATTGTGTTAAGCTGCGCGGCTAGTTCAGTAAACTGCCTGACAACAAAGCCGGTACATGAACTGTGTCAGAAATAATAATTTTTTTAGTCCGGAAAGTTGGATTAATAATTTGGATGATAAAACATGTGCAAAAACAATTTTTTTCATGAATTTATATAAGTAAAATGCAGTGTTAGTATTTGACCCGGTACAAGACCTGAACCAAAATTTTCAACCGAACAATGAACTAATAATTTTAGTGGGTTAGTTTTACCTAGTGTCACATTACTATAAAATGTTGGACCTTGAAACTTTATAAAAAAATTTATATGAATTATCAAAGTTCATGAAAGTTTATATATTATATCAAATTAAAAAAAAAAAAACAAAACTCACATTTCCCCCTTCCTTGTTCATGACAATAGGGTGGGTCCCCATGCCCACTCACTTTTCATTTTTGGTGTGTGGTAAGACTTAGAAGAATGCTAAGTGGTTGTGATGCCTAATTTTTTTATACATTTCAATTTTGGATCATTTTGAGATCCAAGATTACATGCATACATTTCTTATTTCACCTTCATAATTTACAACACCAAAACTCAAACCTTTCATCTCTTCCTTCTCTCTCCTAAAATTGGCTAGAACACCACCACATTCATCTTCACTTTCAAAAATTCAAATCACATTATTATCAAGCTTGCATGGATGATTCAAGACTTTGGTGAAGCTTGAGAATACATTTGAAGCATTTTAGCAAGTCTTGGAGTTCTTGGATCACCGCCATCTTCATACCTTCATCTTTTCATCATCTTTTCTACTTGGTCATCCCTAGCCAAGTGCTAGTAGTAAGCTTCAAATCTTGTACTTACATTTTCGGGATTTATGTTTAAACACAAATGCACAAGTATTCGTCTTGAAGATTATTTAAAGAACACAAGAATCACTAACAAAAACTAAACAAATTAATATGATCATATGCTATGTTTGATGATTCTTGATAATCTTAAAGTTGTGTTTATGTAGAAAACTTGATTTTGTATCTTCATGTTTAAAAGTATGATCTAAACACATGCATGTTTAGATCTAGCAAGATTCACCGACAAAATGTTATGAACATAAATTTTTGAATTTAGAATGGTCACATGCATCATACAAAATATGGATTATTATTTTAAACTCATAAACTAGAAATTTTGTTGAAATGGGTAATTAAAATTTCCATTTTTGGAAAGATCATGAATATGAACTTGTTCTTGAAATTGCTATGAACACATATTTCTACTTAAAATGATTTCATGAGTCACTTAAAATATGAGTTTTCATATAAAATAATAATCTACAAATTTTTGGTAAAAATCATAAATAAGGTTTCCTTTTTAGGCTAGTTTAAAGCTACAAGTTCATGACACTTTTGTTGGCAAGATAAGATGATTTTTAATACTTGATGATGTTTTGAGTTGAAGATGATTTAAGAACAAGTTTGTTTAAACTAGGGAAAAGACCATAGTTTAAGTGGAACTATGGCAAAATTTTTATAGAATCGGTTACGATCAAAAGGTGTTAAACGAATGATTTGGAGAATAGAAAACAATTTGGGATTTTTAAACTTGATTAAATGAATTTTCGGACAAGAAGTTATAAGTTCATATTTTATAAAGATTTCCTAATGGAAAGTATATATTTTAGATAAAATATACATACTTTACAGATTCATCAAGTATTATAATTATATATTTTGTGTGTATATTATGTATTTAGTTCACGTAGTAATAAATACAAAAATATACACTTACACAAAGTACAAAAATATATATTAACACTTGAAAAACAAAAACTATAAAAATGGAATGTCCATCCTTGGACATAAACAAACAATCGGACAATTCAGACACTTTGGACTATTTGGACACTTTTGAAAAATCGGACAAAATAAAGTATATGGCACGGAGGAAATATAGAACATAAACGAGACGGACGATACGAATGAATCGGGAGACGCGAAGGAACCAAAACGACAAGAAGGAAATGATAGAAAACAAACAAACAAATCAAATCGACACTAACTTTATTTTTACTAGTAACTTATACAAAATATTTATTAGTTTTATTAAACTAAATCGTTATAAGTTATTATTTTTACTACTAAGTAATAAAATATGGTTCAACCCAAATTTAATAACAATATGGGCTAACCTATCTTTTAAAGCTAAAAATTGGGCTAACTTATCTTTTAGATTTGACTAAAGCCTACTTTTGTAAACCAATATGAACAAGCCCACTTTTTATGAGAATACATTTGGTTAAGCCCACTTTTGTAAATTATTTTTGGGCTAGGCCCACCTTTTTATAATTAAATTGGTCTAGGCCCACTCTTACAAACTAATTGGGTTTGATCCACTTTAAACAAATTGGGCTAGGCCCACACTAGTTAAATGAAATGGGCTAGACCCACACATACAAAGTCAATTGGGCTAGGCCCATATGTATTAAACATTTGAATTGGACTTTCATATCTAACTCATGGGCTAGGCCAATTCAAACATAAGCAAAATTGAATATATATATATATACGTAAACAAATAAAGCAAATGAATACAAGTATAATAACAAATTCAAGATGAGATACTTGTACGATGAATGAACATAAACCTAAGTGTCTATTGAGATTAGGACACTTGTAGGTCGAGATACAAACAAAGAATCTGAAATCGAAACGAGATTTGCATGGAACGCAAATTAGTGAGTTCATGTTTCCCCTTTTATTTTAAATATTTATAGTTTTAAACTTTCGAGGATGCATACATGTTACAAATTGGCATGACGATAAAAATGAGAATATTTAGATCACATGCAGATGATGATTGAACTAAGGGGCCATTAATGAATAAATAAGTACGGAGGAACAAAAGTGATAGATCTATTGGGTGTGACGAGCCCCACTCTTATCGGCATATCAGAGTTTGTTAAGAGTGCTTTTGTGTCTAAAACTAGTGTCAATGACACACACGATAAATCGTCAAGGTTTGGTTGCCTCCTATTCGGTATACCAGATGATGATTGAACTAAGGGGCCATTAATGAATAAATAAGTACGGAGGAACAAAAGTGATAGATCTATTGGGTGTGACGAGCCCCACTCTTATCGGCATAACAGAGTTTGTTAAGAGTGCTTTTGTGTCTAAAACTAGTGTCAATGACACACACGATAAATCGTCAAGGTTTGGTTGCCTCCTATTCGGTATACAAATTAATGTCCTTGCAAAACACTAATGATCTCAGAAGTTTCATTTATACCAATTTCAAATCTATCAAATATTTTGAAGAATTATTTGACACAAAGTAATACATGAATTCACCAACCTTTGTTGACGTTTTTAAAACTAACATGTATTACAGGAAACTAGTGGATGGCCTCGGAAAAGTGTGTGCGTAGGAATGTCAAGTCAAGCTGTGGAATGTTACCTTGTGTTTAGTCCTTATGTTTGAAACAATGTATTTGGAAAGTTGTGTTTTGGTACAATGATGTCAAATATGGTACTTTTTTCAAACAAACGTATGGTTTTAAATTTGCTTTAAATAAATGTATGGATGAACAACTTATTATCTTTTACATGTATTGTTTACTTGCTTGAATGCTATGGTTATCGCTCTGGCCACACCTCGCGATGCTTCCGCTAAACCGAAAATCGGGGTGTGACATGGGGGGGGGGGGTTAGGTTTTTTTTTTTTTTTTTTTTTGAGAGGGGTGGGGAGGGGGGTTAGGTTTTTTGGTGTGTTCAGATTGGTTCTCATGGTTCTTACAATAAAGGTGGTTCTCAAATGAACCTTACCCATATATATATATATATATATATATATATGGTAGAGTTCATGAGTGAACAATGATTTTTTTGTGAACAAAATGAACTTATCTTGACCATTGATTTTGTAGATCTAGATTTTTTCTTTAATTGCAAGATTGTAATTATTTTTTGTAACTTACATGTATTTTAATAGACACAAGGGTATAATTGTATATTTCTATATTCATTTAATTAATTAATTTTTTCTCTCTCCTGATTTCTCTTTCCAATTAAAAGAATATTTAATTACATCCTCTATATTTTTTTTTCTCTCACATATTCCCTACTTAATATTTCATAATTTTAATAAAATACAAAAATTATCAAATATTGTTCCATCTAGAACACAACTAAAAATATTTAATTACATTCTCTATACATATATGTATTAGATCAATGTTTGATGAAAATATGTATAGTGGAAACAATATGTAGTAATACACAAGTGTATAAGTCTTGTATATATCGACATGTATACACTATGTACTTGAATAATACACATGTGTATACGTCTGGTATATACTGACCCGTATACACATATGTATTTGAATAATACACAAGTGTATAAATCTGGTTTATACTGACCCGTGAAAACAAGATGTAATAATACACAAGTGCATAAGTCTTTTTAGGGGTGTGCACGGTTCGGTTCGGTTCGGTTTTTGGGTAAAATCAAAACCGAAACTGAAATTTCGGTTTTTGGGTTTTAAAAACCGTTCCGTTTTGGTTTTTTTCGGTTTCGGTTTTTCGGTTTTTACGTCGGTTCGGTTCGGTTTTTCGGTTATTTCGGTTTTTGGAACAAAATTATGTAAGATTCAAAAAATAAAAAGTATAATTTATATTATAACTATCTTTTTATATGTTTACATTTAAGTTATTATAGTTGACCTCTTTAGTTAATGTTGTTTAAATACACCTAACCTTCTAATCTATTTTTATGTTTCTTCAAAGTTTTTAGGGTAAATTAAACTTTTCGTCCTTTATGTTTGTAGCGGGTTGCAATGGATGACCTTTAACTTCAATAATTACAGTCACAGTCCTTTATTTGGAAAACCTGTTACACCTTAGGTCCTTTAACCCTAACCTGGTTAAAACTTTCAGTTAAGTGAGGTCATGTGCAACCCATATGAGGGCAAAACAGTCATTTAATAAAAAAAAAGAATTTCAAAAGTTAAAATTATAAACCTAAACCATTTATACAAAATAATGGCAAAACACTTTTCCCCTGTAATCTCTCTCTCTACATTCAATCATTCATGAACAATATACATTTTTACCATCAAGATCCAGCCCAATTTTTCAAATAAGCAGGACGACGTACCCTTATATTTCTCCACCGCTTTCAATTAGTTACTGAAATCAAATCTATCGATAAGAACCGGCATCTGACCAAGCGATGTAGCCCTAATCAGCATAAAAACTCCAAAAACATGAAATAAAGGCAGCGGAAGCAAAGAAACATGGTGAGGTTGCAGCTGAGGAGGTTGTACCTGATGAGTACATCAGAGGTAATCGCGATGAAATTCCGGTGAGTTAACTCCATACCTTTGATTCTGTCGGTTGTACCTGATGAGTACATAACTAAAGAGCATACAGGAGCAAGCCAGAGACCTATTCCATATGGTTGAGATCAACAAGGGTTTTAGATCTAAGGCAAGGTTTCATGGGTTGAAGTGGTGGTGAGGGGGGTTTCGATGCCGTTGGTCGAAGTGGTGGTCGTGACCTGTGAGGCGTTTTGGGGGTCGTCGTGGCACTGGCTGGAATGGAGGCTGGGGTGGTGGTGAGACTTAGTTACAAGGGTTCTAGAGAGGGGAAAGGATTAAGGGGATAAGGGTTTGGTTTGTGTGATTGTAAAAATGAAAGAAATAAAAAGATGTTTTATATAATAGTAAAATTACTAATATACCCTCATGTGCATATCACATGTCATAATTAACTGAAAGTTTTAACCAGGTTAGGGTCAAAGGACGTAAGATGTAACATGTTTTTTAAATAAAGGACTGTGACTGTAATTATTAAAGTTAAAGGTCATCCATTGCAACCCGATACAAACATAAAGGACGAAAAGTGTAATTTATCCAAGTTTTTATTAAATTTAATTTTTATATTAAATTTTGTTATATCTTATAGGTAATAATAAATCATTTCAGCTATAATATTTTTATTATAAACACTTAACATTCAAGAATAAAATTAACATTTTCTACTAGCATTGGGTTAAACACTTAAACAATTTAAACTTAAACATAAAAATATATGGATTGTAACTTATCGGTTCGGTTCGGTCTTTTCGGTTATTGAAAAAGTTTATCCGAAAACCAAACCAAAATTTTCGGTTATTAAAAATCCGAAAACCGAACCGTCGGTTTTTGTTTCGGTTCGGTTTTTTCGGTTTGGTTATTCGGTTACGGTTCGGTTATTTTGGTTTTCTTGCTCACCCCTAAGTCTTTTATATACTGACCTGTATACACATATGTTAAAAATCATAATTTAATTAGGTTTAATATTTAATTTTAAAAGAAACATAACAATTTATTTAAAAAAAAAACATTAGCACTTCAATCTCTTATAATTAAAATAATAGAGAAATAATTAAAAATGAGAGAAAGAGAGAGAGTTAAGAGGGGAGAAAAATTAAGGGATTTTAATTAAAAGTACTTGGCTAATGTCAATCTTACACTTTTAATCTAAAAAATGATCAAGGGCCAAGATTAGTTCACTTAGTTCACTCTCAAAAAGTTGTTCCCTCATGATCCTAATCCTATATATATATATATATATATATATAGTTGCTTGAAATAAAATAAGCAAATTTATTGCTTATAAGCCTGTAGTTTATGCCTAAGCCACAAATAAATAAATTTTCAAAGAAAACCTACGTTTTACACTTTTAGACACTTTTCAAATAAAAATCCCTACCCCAAACCAAAACCTACCCTTTTAATAGTTCTCTTGATATTTACAAAAATTATGTCAAAAAGGAGGAGGTTTAATTATTTGTCAAGCATATGGTAGGAGTAGGTTCTTTACCGGGACTGAGCGTTTCACTTATACATCTTCGGCTGATTGTAGTGATCACTTGTGAGGTTTGTGAATTTATATATAGCTTAATGAAATTTTAAAGAGACATGTTATGCCTAAAATTATATATTTTTCTTAAAAGGAGTTCTAATAAATCATGACGAATAGGATTGTAAATAAACTAAGAACAAAAATAAAAGAGCTTGGATTCCCGACACTCTAAAAAAAGACCCAAAAACTTCTTCTCTACCTATTCCATTTGGGTGTGTGTAAGCAATATTAAAAAGTTTTACTTGAGAAAAAACAAAGATTCAAGTGTGAGGGTATTTGATATGCAGCAAAAGCAACATATAACTTATATCAAATAACGTATTAAATCAACCCTTTATATGTATTAATGTTGGGAAAAGTGCGTTTCTTTGTACACTTTTGATTTTCAGGAATAAAATAGCTTAAATGTACAAAAAGAACAAATTAACGTCAAAAACCAACATAAATAAAAGAGAAGAGATGTTGATACATCATACCGACCCTCCAAGCTTCAACCCAAGACCAAAAACATCAACTTAGAAGACAAACATGGGGTTGTGCTCCCACGACACTGGCCATGCCCCCTGACGGGTGGTCCATAGGACAACCCCTAATGCCGTTAAATAGATTAAAATCTCATACTTTACTCGGTTAATTGCTTGAACTTGGTAACCACGAGAGTATTTGATGTGCAGGTGTTAAAATGCTCAAAATGCTGGTTTTAGGGAGCATGGATGAATGCTAGAAGCTGGCGGAATCAAAAGATGAAGAAACAATGATTTGATGTAGCAACAAGAAAGGAGGAAATGATCGTCGCCGTAGCCTACGGTCCTATGCCGTAGGTTACGGCCCCCATGGTTCATAAAATACATCCGCCGTAAGACAGTGTAGGACCGCCGTAGGATTCATAATGCTCGGCGTAAGCTACGGCCCTCAGCCGTAGCTTACGGCACCGATCTGACCGGTTGACTTGCTGATTGCCGTAAGCTACGGCCATCAGGCGTAGCTTACGGCGCCGACCTATCCCAAACTTGTAACTCCTTCATTAATTGCTAATTTCATGGTTTTTATGGAGACTCATCATTGGCAATCGGTTACTTTTGGCTGGTGAACGACTTTTGAAGAACTTTTGGAGACTTTGGAAGGAAGAACACTTGTCTAATCATTAGTTTATGTGTTTTGATCTTTATGAACAATAGAACTTTGGTTATGATGTTGCTTCAAGCCATGAGTGGCTAAACACTTGATGATTGTCCTAGATTGAAGGTTTGGTTGAGACATTTCATGTTTGATTTTTCTAATTTCTAGAATAACAATCTTTATCTTTATGATTTGTTGTTATGGTGTGTGATTGTTTGTTAGTAAATTGTTAATCCTTATGTTGAACTAATTAGAAACCATACGTTCTTGGTGCCATTGGCAATCGAGATATCATGGGTATAGTTAGGCTTGGGTAAGGGTTGATTGATCATCGGGTAACAACCTCACTTTCTAGGAATCTGAGTACTTAGTTCCCTTTCATCACTGCAAGTAATCACTCATGAACTATGTCTATGTAGTTCTTTCTAGTGAAATGATAATATGAATGTCGAAACAAACCGGAAATCTAGGATGGTCATTTGTCTCTAATTTGCTTACAAGCAAAACTTTCATCTTTGCAATTTAATTAGTTAATTTCAGTTTTAAAACCAAACCAATCCAATCAAATCAACTCTTGAATCTTAATTTATTTGCAATTAGATTAATTTAGTCAAGTTAGATATAATTTTCAAATAACACATTTTCCACAAACTCCCTGTGTTCGATACCCACTTGCCACTCTCTATTTAGTAGTAATTGGATTAAATTTGAATGTGACCGCGGCATCACGTCAAATTTTGGCGCCGTTGCCGGGGAGTAGTGCGCAACGTGTGTTATTTTTGATCCTTTTTAGTTTGTTATTTTTCTGGTTTACGCTGGGTGTGTTAGTGTGCAGGTATTCACAGGTGCATGCGTACTAGAAGCTCTCACAAGCTTTCACCATTGGCATTTGATCCGGAAATTGAGCGAACATTAAGAGGAAACAGGATTTTGTTACGAGAAAACAAGTTTAGTGGTTCACCAACAACACCAATCACACCAATTCGATACATGGATCCACCACCACCACCACCACCCACTACGGGTGAACTTATACCACCTTTCATACCATCATCCACTCAACCTTCACCAAACACTACCATACCAAACACCACTACCAATCCTATTTCATCTCATGATGCAACACCAACTAACACCACCCAACCCATTACCACTCAAGAAGAACCTTCACTTTCCTTTAACTCTTCTACTACAATTCCACCATTCACTCATTTCTTCCCAGTTTCAGGTCAATCATCCGCAACCTATACATTACCACAAGGTTTAACTGTCGTTCATGCTACTTCTACGTTTAGACCATCGAACCAGTCGGGTTTTCAATATTCGACTCTTCCATTTGGGCAATCATCGGGTATAGGAGGAGATGGATATGAAGAAGGATATGAGGATTTTGAGGGTTATGAGGACGAAGGATATGCATATATGGGTGATGGGGAACAAGGAGAACTTACTTATGTGCCAGGGCAAACTCAAAGAATGCCAAGTGTTGGTGGGTTTCAACACCAACAAATTATACCACAACACATTCGGCCAGGGCCACAAGGGCCACAAATGCAACGCCCTATACCATTGCAACAAGTTCGTCCGCAAACCGGACAACCACAATTCCAAAGGCCAATTCAACACCCACCGATGCCACAACAACAATATCAACCCTATGTACCACAAGGGCCTATACAAAGACCAATGGGTCCTATTCGACCAAGGGTTCGGGTGGGTGTGCCAAGAAGGCATCTTAGAGATCATGCAAGAGGCATTGAAGCGCATTTTAGGCCGGTAATCACTCAAAATCCTTCACCGGTCGTTATTCCTCACAATGATCAAGGGAGAACTTTTAAAGTGAGAACAAATTCTTTGCAAAGTTTGCCGAAATATAAGGGTCTAGCAACGGAGGAGCCTTATTTCCATTTGGAGGCCTATGACTCAATTTGCAATACTCTTGGGAGTCAAGGTTTTTCGGCCGATGATGTCAAGTTAGTCTTGTTTCAATTTTCGTTGGAGGACAAGGCAAAGAAGTGGTTCTACACTTTGCCTTCAGCATCTATTTACACTTGGGCGGAAATGCAACAAATTTTCCTAGATGAGTTTTACACCGCTCAAAAGACCAACGATGCTAGGAAGGGGTTGAGGAGTTTTCAACAACAACAAGGCGAAATGTTTCATGAAGCCTTTGAGCGTTTCAATATGATGATCAAGAATTGCCCTCACCATGGAATTGAACTTTGGGAATTAATGAATGCTTTCCACGAGGGGTTGAGTGCCGAAGATGCTCAAGACTTAATGTTTATTACTGGTGGCACTTTTGGTAAAAATTATGAGCAAGACGATTGGGAGTTCTTGTAACAAATGGCAATTACATCAAAGAGGAAAGCCCAAGCATCAAGGAGAGCACGACCGGCTGTTACCCGAACACAAGTGCATGCAGTTGACGATGGTAATGTTCAAACCACTAACCAAATTTATGATGTTTGTGCATTGTGCAATGAAATAGGTCATGCGGCTGAAAATTGCCAAGGAATGGTGGACGGGCAATATGAAGAAGTTCGTGCGGTTCAAGGTCAAGGAGGGGGTGGTAGAAACTACAACATGAATTCTAATACTTACCACCCCGGGTTGAGGAACCACCCAAACTTTCGTTATGGGAACCCTTCAAATCAAGCAAACCCGAATTTCCAAGGTAACCAAGGTAACTATGGTTCGCGCCAACCTTACAATAACCAAAGTGGATATAGAGGTGGGAACAACCAAGGATATCAAAGGCAATATCAAGCGGGTCAAGAATAAGGGGGGTCTTCGGGTGGAAATGAGATGATGGATATGTTGAAGAGCATTCAAGCGGAGATGCAAAAGAGGAACCAAATGGATGATGCTCGCATACAAAAGGATGAAGCCCGAGATAAAGCAATTCAAACTTTGACCACCCAAATGGGTCAACTTGCAACCGAAGTGTCAGAATTGAAGAAAAATAAAGGTCAATTACCAAGCGACACTAAGGTAAACTCATCTCATGGTACTTCAAGAGGTAATAATGTTAACATTCACCATGTAAGTGTTTTGAGAAGTGGGAAAGAGTATAAAACCAATCCTTCACCGGATTTGGTTGATGGGGTGGTTGAAGATATAACGGGTCAAGATAGTGAGGAAGAAAATGAACCACCTATTGTTTCTTCTAAAAAACCCAATTTTGAAAAACCCGAAATTAATAAAGAAAACGAAAAGAAAAATGAGGGTGAGGGATCTAGTCAAGTACCATTTCCCTCGGCTTTATTAGATCCGGGTAAGAAAAATTTCATTTCAAAACGGGGGCCTCAAAAAGAGGAAATGTGGGAGGTTTTTAAACAAGTAAAAATTAATCTTCCTTTACTTGAAGCAATCAAACAGGTACCCGCTTACGCCAAGTTTTTAAAAGAATTATGTACTCAAAAGAGGCAACAAAAAGTGCCTAAACTGGTTGACTTGACGGAGCGGGTAAGCGCGGTTTTGAAAGGTGATCTTCCTCCTAAGCTACAAGATCCGGGAACGCCTCTTATAAACATTCAAGTGGGAAATTCTCAAACCGCAAGGGCGTTATTGGATCTTGGAGCCGGAGTAAGTATCTTACCGGGGGGGGGGGGTTATACAACCAATACGATTTTGGTCCATTGAAACTGGCTGAGACAATGGTGGTATTAGCCGATTTGTCTCACAAACTCCCTCGGGGTATTGTACAGGATGTGATAGTTAAAGTTGATGAGTTTTATTTTCCCGTGGATTTTCTTGTGCTAGATTACTCATCCGCGGACCCAATTCGACAACAAAATGTTATTTTGGGTCTGCCGTTTTTGAACACCGCACATGCCGTTATTGATTGTCGATATGGTACGGTCGACATGACATTCGGTAATAGAAAGATGAGATTAAATGTTTTTACTAACGGTACTAACATTTATGGTGATGAGTGTTTTGTAGCAGATTTCATAAATGGATATGACCCAAAGGAGTTCGAGGAAGAGATTTTGGGTTCTTGTGTTCGTGATGTGTCTTTGCAGGTGCACGCATGTGATTTGGAAAAGGAAGAGAAGGAGCAAGAGGCTCTCGCGGTAAAGGAAGGAAGACCGCCATGGACCCACCAAACGGACACTTTACCGGTGGGAATTGATTCGGGTACAAAGCCTTCCTTGGAATGTCCTCCAAGTGTGGAATTGAAAGAGTTACCGAGGCATTTGAAGTATGTATTCTTGGGGGAGAATGACACCTTACCGGTGATCATTGCTTCTAATTTGGAGGTCGCCCAAGAAGAGGATTTGATACGGGTGTTGAAGGCTCACAAGGCGGCAATTGGGTGGATGATAGCCGACTTAAAGGGTATTAGTCCATCCATTGTAATGCATAAAATCATTACAAGCGAAGATGCAAAGCCAACCCGTGAAACACAAAGAAGGTTGAACCCGAACTTGAGAGAAGTGGTTAAGAAAGAAGTTATCAAGTGGTTGGATGCGGGGATCATTTATCCTATTTCGGACAGTGCGTGGGTAAGTCCGACTCAGGTAGTGCCTAAAAAGTCGGGCATTCAGGTAATAAAAGATGAGCAAGGTGAGCAAATTGCCACCCACCCGGTCACCGCTACCTCCAAAGACCATTTCCCGTTACCCTTCATTCACCAAATAATTGAAAAACTTTTCGGTCAAAAGTACTATTGTTTTTTGGATGGGTACTCGGGATATAACCAAATTGCTATTCACCCGGACGACCAACACAAAACCACGTTTACATGTCCATATGGTACATTTGTCTTTCGGCGAATGCCATTTGGACTATGTAATGCCCCAGCCACATTTCAAAGATGTATGATGAGTATATTTTCAGACATGGTCGGGGAATCTCTTGAAGTGTTTATGGATGATTTTTCCATCTTTGGCCCAAGTTTCGATTCTTGTCTTGACGAATTAGAAAAATTTTTAAAAAGGTGTGTTGAGACAAACTTGGTGCTAAGTTGGGAAAAGAGCCATTTTATGGTTCAAGAAGGTATTGTGTTGGGGCATGTGATTTCGGACCGGGGTATGGAGGTAGATAAAGCAAAAATTCGGGTAATTTCATCTCTTCCCCCACCAAAGAATGTTAAAGGGGTGAGATCATTTTTGGGACATGCGGGGTTTTATAGAAGGTTTATTAAGGGTTTTAGTGTAATTACAAAACCTTTATGTAACTTATTATTGAAAGATGTTCCATTTGATTTTACTGACGAATGTTTGCAAGCGTTTCATGTGTTGAAGGAACAATTGGTGAAGGCTCCTATCTTGCAACCACCGGATTGGTCGAAGTCGTTCGAGATTATGTGTGATGCTAGTGATACGACCATTGGAGAGGTTTTGGGTCAAAGGGTCGATAAGAAGCCGGTGGTAATCTATTATGCGAGTAAAACCTTGTCCGAAGCGCAACTGAATTACACCACGACCGAGAAAGAATTATTAGTGGTGGTGTATGCTTTGGACAAGTTTAGAGCATATATTTGGGGGAGCAAGGTGATTGTGTACTCGGATCATAGTGCAGTCCGATATTTAATGGAAAAGAAGGATGCGAAGCCTCGGTTGATTCGTTGGGTGCTTCTGTTGCAAGAGTTCCATTTAGAGATTCGGGACAAAAAGGGATGTGAAAATGTTGTTGCAGATCATTTGTCCCGGATCCCGTTGGAAGGTGTTGATGACCCGAGTGAAATTAAATGTACAAAAAGAACAAATTAACGTCAAAAAGAACAATGTTGGGAAAAGTGCGTTTCTTTGTACACTTTTGATTTTCAGGAATAAAATAGCTTAAATGTACAAAAAGAACAAATTAACGTCAAAAACCAACATAAATAAAAGAGAAGAGATGTTGATACATCATACCGACCCTCCAAGCTTCAACCCAAGACCAAAAACATCAACTTAGAAGACAAACATGGGGTTGTGCTCCCACGACACTGGCCATGCCCCCTGACGGGTGGTCCATAGGACAACCCCTAATGCCGTTAAATAGATTAAAATCTCATACTTTACTCGGTTAATTGCTTGAACTTGGTAACCACGAGAGTATTTGATGTGCAGGTGTTAAAATGCTCAAAATGCTGGTTTTAGGGAGCATGGATGAATGCTAGAAGCTGGCGGAATCAAAAGATGAAGAAACAATGATTTGATGTAGCAACAAGAAAGGAGGAAATGATCGTCGCCGTAGCCTACGGTCCTATGCCGTAGGTTACGGCCCCCATGGTTCATAAAATACATCCGCCGTAAGACAGTGTAGGACCGCCGTAGGATTCATAATGCTCGGCGTAAGCTACGGCCCTCAGCCGTAGCTTACGGCACCGATCTGACCGGTTGACTTGCTGATTGCCGTAAGCTACGGCCATCAGGCGTAGCTTACGGCGCCGACCTATCCCAAACTTGTAACTCCTTCATTAATTGCTAATTTCATGGTTTTTATGGAGACTCATCATTGGCAATCGGTTACTTTTGGCTGGTGAACGACTTTTGAAGAACTTTTGGAGACTTTGGAAGGAAGAACACTTGTCTAATCATTAGTTTATGTGTTTTGATCTTTATGAACAATAGAACTTTGGTTATGATGTTGCTTCAAGCCATGAGTGGCTAAACACTTGATGATTGTCCTAGATTGAAGGTTTGGTTGAGACATTTCATGTTTGATTTTTCTAATTTCTAGAATAACAATCTTTATCTTTATGATTTGTTGTTATGGTGTGTGATTGTTTGTTAGTAAATTGTTAATCCTTATGTTGAACTAATTAGAAACCATACGTTCTTGGTGCCATTGGCAATCGAGATATCATGGGTATAGTTAGGCTTGGGTAAGGGTTGATTGATCATCGGGTAACAACCTCACTTTCTAGGAATCTGAGTACTTAGTTCCCTTTCATCACTGCAAGTAATCACTCATGAACTATGTCTATGTAGTTCTTTCTAGTGAAATGATAATATGAATGTCGAAACAAACCGGAAATCTAGGATGGTCATTTGTCTCTAATTTGCTTACAAGCAAAACTTTCATCTTTGCAATTTAATTAGTTAATTTCAGTTTTAAAACCAAACCAATCCAATCAAATCAACTCTTGAATCTTAATTTATTTGCAATTAGATTAATTTAGTCAAGTTAGATATAATTTTCAAATAACACATTTTCCACAAACTCCCTGTGTTCGATACCCACTTGCCACTCTCTATTTAGTAGTAATTGGATTAAATTTGAATGTGACCGCGGCATCACGTCAAATTTTGGCGCCGTTGCCGGGGAGTAGTGCGCAACGTGTGTTATTTTTGATCCTTTTTAGTTTGTTATTTTTCTGGTTTACGCTGGGTGTGTTAGTGTGCAGGTATTCACAGGTGCATGCGTACTAGAAGCTCTCACAAGCTTTCACCATTGGCATTTGATCCGGAAATTGAGCGAACATTAAGAGGAAACAGGATTTTGTTACGAGAAAACAAGTTTAGTGGTTCACCAACAACACCAATCACACCAATTCGATACATGGATCCACCACCACCACCACCACCCACTACGGGTGAACTTATACCACCTTTCATACCATCATCCACTCAACCTTCACCAAACACTACCATACCAAACACCACTACCAATCCTATTTCATCTCATGATGCAACACCAACTAACACCACCCAACCCATTACCACTCAAGAAGAACCTTCACTTTCCTTTAACTCTTCTACTACAATTCCACCATTCACTCATTTCTTCCCAGTTTCAGGTCAATCATCCGCAACCTATACATTACCACAAGGTTTAACTGTCGTTCATGCTACTTCTACGTTTAGACCATCGAACCAGTCGGGTTTTCAATATTCGACTCTTCCATTTGGGCAATCATCGGGTATAGGAGGAGATGGATATGAAGAAGGATATGAGGATTTTGAGGGTTATGAGGACGAAGGATATGCATATATGGGTGATGGGGAACAAGGAGAACTTACTTATGTGCCAGGGCAAACTCAAAGAATGCCAAGTGTTGGTGGGTTTCAACACCAACAAATTATACCACAACACATTCGGCCAAGGCCACAAGGGCCACAAATGCAACGCCCTATACCATTGCAACAAGTTCGTCCGCAAACCGGACAACCACAATTCCAAAGGCCAATTCAACACCCACCGATGCCACAACAACAATATCAACCCTATGTACCACAAGGGCCTATACAAAGACCAATGGGTCCTATTCGACCAAGGGTTCGGGTGGGTGTGCCAAGAAGGCATCTTAGAGATCATGCAAGAGGCATTGAAGCGCATTTTAGGCCGGTAATCACTCAAAATCCTTCACCGGTCGTTATTCCTCACAATGATCAAGGGAGAACTTTTAAAGTGAGAACAAATTCTTTGCAAAGTTTGCCGAAATATAAGGGTCTAGCAACGGAGGAGCCTTATTTCCATTTGGAGGCCTATGACTCAATTTGCAATACTCTTGGGAGTCAAGGTTTTTCGGCCGATGATGTCAAGTTAGTCTTGTTTCAATTTTCGTTGGAGGACAAGGCAAAGAAGTGGTTCTACACTTTGCCTTCAGCATCTATTTACACTTGGGCGGAAATGCAACAAATTTTCCTAGATGAGTTTTACACCGCTCAAAAGACCAACGATGCTAGGAAGGGGTTGAGGAGTTTTCAACAACAACAAGGCGAAATGTTTCATGAAGCCTTTGAGCGTTTCAATATGATGATCAAGAATTGCCCTCACCATGGAATTGAACTTTGGGAATTAATGAATGCTTTCCACGAGGGGTTGAGTGCCGAAGATGCTCAAGACTTAATGTTTATTACTGGTGGCACTTTTGGTAAAAATTATGAGCAAGACGATTGGGAGTTCTTGTAACAAATGGCAATTACATCAAAGAGGAAAGCCCAAGCATCAAGGAGAGCACGACCGGCTGTTACCCGAACACAAGTGCATGCAGTTGACGATGGTAATGTTCAAACCACTAACCAAATTTATGATGTTTGTGCATTGTGCAATGAAATAGGTCATGCGGCTGAAAATTGCCAAGGAATGGTGGACGGGCAATATGAAGAAGTTCGTGCGGTTCAAGGTCAAGGAGGGGGTGGTAGAAACTACAACATGAATTCTAATACTTACCACCCCGGGTTGAGGAACCACCCAAACTTTCGTTATGGGAACCCTTCAAATCAAGCAAACCCGAATTTCCAAGGTAACCAAGGTAACTATGGTTCGCGCCAACCTTACAATAACCAAAGTGGATATAGAGGTGGGAACAACCAAGGATATCAAAGGCAATATCAAGCGGGTCAAGAATAAGGGGGGTCTTCGGGTGGAAATGAGATGATGGATATGTTGAAGAGCATTCAAGCGGAGATGCAAAAGAGGAACCAAATGGATGATGCTCGCATACAAAAGGATGAAGCCCGAGATAAAGCAATTCAAACTTTGACCACCCAAATGGGTCAACTTGCAACCGAAGTGTCAGAATTGAAGAAAAATAAAGGTCAATTACCAAGCGACACTAAGGTAAACTCATCTCATGGTACTTCAAGAGGTAATAATGTTAACATTCACCATGTAAGTGTTTTGAGAAGTGGGAAAGAGTATAAAACCAATCCTTCACCGGATTTGGTTGATGGGGTGGTTGAAGATATAACGGGTCAAGATAGTGAGGAAGAAAATGAACCACCTATTGTTTCTTCTAAAAAACCCAATTTTGAAAAACCCGAAATTAATAAAGAAAACGAAAAGAAAAATGAGGGTGAGGGATCTAGTCAAGTACCATTTCCCTCGGCTTTATTAGATCCGGGTAAGAAAAATTTCATTTCAAAACGGGGGCCTCAAAAAGAGGAAATGTGGGAGGTTTTTAAACAAGTAAAAATTAATCTTCCTTTACTTGAAGCAATCAAACAGGTACCCGCTTACGCCAAGTTTTTAAAAGAATTATGTACTCAAAAGAGGCAACAAAAAGTGCCTAAACTGGTTGACTTGACGGAGCGGGTAAGCGCGGTTTTGAAAGGTGATCTTCCTCCTAAGCTACAAGATCCGGGAACGCCTCTTATAAACATTCAAGTGGGAAATTCTCAAACCGCAAGGGCGTTATTGGATCTTGGAGCCGGAGTAAGTATCTTACCGGGGGGGGGGGGGTTATACAACCAATACGATTTTGGTCCATTGAAACTGGCTGAGACAATGGTGGTATTAGCCGATTTGTCTCACAAACTCCCTCGGGGTATTGTACAGGATGTGATAGTTAAAGTTGATGAGTTTTATTTTCCCGTGGATTTTCTTGTGCTAGATTACTCATCCGCGGACCCAATTCGACAACAAAATGTTATTTTGGGTCTGCCGTTTTTGAACACCGCACATGCCGTTATTGATTGTCGATATGGTACGGTCGACATGACATTCGGTAATAGAAAGATGAGATTAAATGTTTTTACTAACGGTACTAACATTTATGGTGATGAGTGTTTTGTAGCAGATTTCATAAATGGATATGACCCAAAGGAGTTCGAGGAAGAGATTTTGGGTTCTTGTGTTCGTGATGTGTCTTTGCAGGTGCACGCATGTGATTTGGAAAAGGAAGAGAAGGAGCAAGAGGCTCTCGCGGTAAAGGAAGGAAGACCGCCATGGACCCACCAAACGGACACTTTACCGGTGGGAATTGATTCGGGTACAAAGCCTTCCTTGGAATGTCCTCCAAGTGTGGAATTGAAAGAGTTACCGAGGCATTTGAAGTATGTATTCTTGGGGGAGAATGACACCTTACCGGTGATCATTGCTTCTAATTTGGAGGTCGCCCAAGAAGAGGATTTGATACGGGTGTTGAAGGCTCACAAGGCGGCAATTGGGTGGATGATAGCCGACTTAAAGGGTATTAGTCCATCCATTGTAATGCATAAAATCATTACAAGCGAAGATGCAAAGCCAACCCGTGAAACACAAAGAAGGTTGAACCCGAACTTGAGAGAAGTGGTTAAGAAAGAAGTTATCAAGTGGTTGGATGCGGGGATCATTTATCCTATTTCGGACAGTGCGTGGGTAAGTCCGACTCAGGTAGTGCCTAAAAAGTCGGGCATTCAGGTAATAAAAGATGAGCAAGGTGAGCAAATTGCCACCCACCCGGTCACCGCTACCTCCAAAGACCATTTCCCGTTACCCTTCATTCACCAAATAATTGAAAAACTTTTCGGTCAAAAGTACTATTGTTTTTTGGATGGGTACTCGGGATATAACCAAATTGCTATTCACCCGGACGACCAACACAAAACCACGTTTACATGTCCATATGGTACATTTGTCTTTCGGCGAATGCCATTTGGACTATGTAATGCCCCAGCCACATTTCAAAGATGTATGATGAGTATATTTTCAGACATGGTCGGGGAATCTCTTGAAGTGTTTATGGATGATTTTTCCATCTTTGGCCCAAGTTTCGATTCTTGTCTTGACGAATTAGAAAAAATTTTAAAAAGGTGTGTTGAGACAAACTTGGTGCTAAGTTGGGAAAAGAGCCATTTTATGGTTCAAGAAGGTATTGTGTTGGGGCATGTGATTTCGGACCGGGGTATGGAGGTAGATAAAGCAAAAATTCGGGTAATTTCATCTCTTCCCCCACCAAAGAATGTTAAAGGGGTGAGATCATTTTTGGGACATGCGGGGTTTTATAGAAGGTTTATTAAGGGTTTTAGTGTAATTACAAAACCTTTATGTAACTTATTATTGAAAGATGTTCCATTTGATTTTACTGACGAATGTTTGCAAGCGTTTCATGTGTTGAAGGAACAATTGGTGAAGGCTCCTATCTTGCAACCACCGGATTGGTCGAAGTCGTTCGAGATTATGTGTGATGCTAGTGATACGACCATTGGAGAGGTTTTGGGTCAAAGGGTCGATAAGAAGCCGGTGGTAATCTATTATGCGAGTAAAACCTTGTCCGAAGCGCAACTGAATTACACCACGACCGAGAAAGAATTATTAGTGGTGGTGTATGCTTTGGACAAGTTTAGAGCATATATTTGGGGGAGCAAGGTGATTGTGTACTCGGATCATAGTGCAGTCCGATATTTAATGGAAAAGAAGGATGCGAAGCCTCGGTTGATTCGTTGGGTGCTTCTGTTGCAAGAGTTCCATTTAGAGATTCGGGACAAAAAGGGATGTGAAAATGTTGTTGCAGATCATTTGTCCCGGATCCCGTTGGAAGGTGTTGATGACCCGAGTGAAATTAATGAACGGTTTCCCGATGAGCAATTGTTAGTCATTTCTACTTTTGTTGCACCTTGGTATGCCCATTATGTGAACTATTTGGCCAAGGGTGCAATTCCGAATCATTGGACGAAGAAGAGACGACAACCATTTCTAAGTCAAGTAAAGCAGTATATTTGGGATGAACCAGGTTTGTTTAAAATTGGACCCGATCAAGTCATAAGAAGGTGTGTTCCCGAAACTGAAGTTCTAGAGATTTTAACCCATGCTCATTCGTCGGCATGTGGAGGGCATTTTAGTGGGAACAAGATGGGTTACCGGGTGTTATCATGTGGGTTTTATTGGCCCACAATTTTCAAAGATTCTTGTGAGTTCGCCCGGAATTGTATCAATTGTCAAAAAGTTGGAAGCATATCGAAGCGGGATGAAATGCCTTTACAACCAATTTTGGTGGTTGAGGTGTTTGATGTGTGGGGGATAGATTTTATGGGTCCGGTTCCTAACTCGAATGGGTTCTTATACATATTGGTTGCTGTTGACTACGTTACTAAATGGATAGAAGCCATTGCTACAAGGACCAATGATCATTCCGTTGTATGTAAGTTTGTGCAATCCAACGTATTTGCTCGATTCGGTGTGCCAAGGGTGATAATAAGTGATGGCGGTTCACATTTCAAGAACTTCAATTTTGGCAAATTGCTAAAAAGATATAATGTGAACCATCGTGTGGCGGCACCGTACCATCCGCAAACAAGTGGACAAGTTGAAGTGTCCAACCGTCAAATCAAGGAGATTCTCATGAAGAAGGTAAGAACGGATCGAAAAGATTGGTCAAGTAAGCTTGACGATGCGTTGTGGGCGTACCGGACGGCCTACAAAACTCCAATCGGTACCACCCCTTATCGGATGATGTATGGGAAGGGGTGCCATTTACCAATGGAGTTAGCACATCGAGCGCATTGGGCCATTAAAACTGTGAATGCGGATTATGAGGAAGCGGGTCGAGCAAGAAAGTTACAATTGAACGAGATTGAGGAGATTAGAGACGAAGCCTATGAATGTGCGTCTGCATACAAAGACAAACTGAAGAAAGTTCATGATGCAAATATAAGGAAAAAGAACTTCGAAGTGGGTCAAAAGGTGTGGTTGTACAATTCGAGGTTGAAGATGTTCGCGGGAAAACTCAAGAGCAAGTGGATGGGTCCTTACATCATCCGAAGAGTGGGAAGATTTGGTGATGTCGATACAGAAGACGAACAAACAAATAGACAACAAACGGTGAACGGGCATCGGCTCAAACCGTGTTTGGAAGGTAACGACATCAACACTCTTGACTTCGACAAAGTGGGTTACATTTTACGCCCATTGGATGATGAGGAAATGTGAAAGAGGCCCAGGTTTGGTGTTTTGTACATATTTTAGCTAGTTTCGTGTTTTGAATAAAGTCCCGTTTAGAACCGGTGTTTGAAACAAGTGTGGGGAAATTCTTACAAATTTCCCGAACATAGTGTTGAGGACAACACAGGTTTTTAACTGGGGGTAGGGTAATAATTTTCATGTTTTCAATAAAATCATAAAACAATAAAAATTATTAAGTTTATAAAAAAAATAAAATATATTTGGTAAAATAAGGACTTATACTCGCTCCCATATGCCCAGTTTGTGCCGTAAGTTACGGCCTGTTGGCGTAGCTTATGGTGGAAATCAATTTTTTTTGAACCCTACGGCACCAAGACCCTGGTCTACGGTGGAAAGTTTTTGCCAGTTATCGCCATAGGCTACGGCACGGAGCCGTAGGCTACGGCACGGAGCCGTAGGCTACGGCACGGAGCCGAAGGGTATGGATGGCCTATTTGTCGGATATATAAAAAAAAGAAACCGAAAATCCTTATAATAATAATAATAATAATAATAATAATAATAATAATAATAATAATAAAAACCTTTTAATAAAAGAATTTTCCCCAACCACACATATCGATTCAAGTTTTTCCCCATCCACACATTCTTCTTCATCTAACTTCTTCTAAGAAACCCTAACCTCCATTGTTTCAAGCATATCTCCTTCAATCTTTATCCGATTTTAGTGATTCTTGAGCCTATTTTGGGTAAAATTTCACAAGGAACTTAGATTTATACTCATATCTCGAAGATTCCTTTGTTTCGGGTTCGGATTTGAGCATAGGGCTGCTGAAAATTTGGGGCAATTTTGTGGGTTTTTGTGTGAACTTGAAGAGTTTGTTATTCTCATCTTCTACAACACTAAGGTATGCAATTTCTTGTCATTCTTTGAAGTACATTAAGGTTTGTAAGTTTTCATTATAGTTTTTGCTTACACACTTGCTTGTATGAGATAGATAATAGGATTTTGTGAGCCATTGAATGTTTGGGTGTAAATGTGTTTGATGTCTAGTGAAAACTTTTGGAAAAATTCTGAATTATAGAGACATCATGCCAAATTTTTGTTTGAAAGAATGAATCTTTGGTGTTCTTGTACATTTATATCCATAACATAAAGCAAGTGTGGGGAAGATTGGGAAGTTGAACTAACTTGAATTGTTTTGTGTGGTTGGTTTGTGAATGTGTGTAGATATGGTGAAGAAAAAGGGAAAAGCAGTTGCAAGTTCGTCTAACGAGCCTCAAGGGGAAGATATACAACAAAAGAGGTGGAGATTGACACGGATAGGCGACCCGGATTCGGAGGAGGATGCGACTCCAAGGGGTTCGAAACCGAATTGGACATCCGGTTCATTGCTTGACCAACCCGTGGAATGGAGAGAGGACTTGTTCCACGAACAAATGAACAACTTGAAACAACGGGCTGAAGCATTTATCTGTGAAAAGGAGATCCGGGAGGTTGATTTCGGGACGTTTGGGATAACAGCAAAGTTTAAAGAATTGGGTTGGGGGGCAGCTTTGAAGTGTTATGATGGTGAGGTGAAGAAGATGTATGATACTCAGATTCAAGAATGGATGGCTTCGTTCGAATGTCCCCCGTTTAAGGCCCCAAGCAAGATGAAGCTTGTTGGGTGGTGTAATGGGGTTAAGGTCGAAATGTCTTATGACTCGTTGCGCCGAGTAGCAAAGTTTGATGACTTACCATCCGGTGAATATAACTATCCAAGACTCAAAGATCTCTATCATGAGCCCGATAAGCACCCTCAATGGCAAAATATGTTGGATTATCTATTTCTTCCGGGTAGAACACATGGGAAGTTGTATAGACGTAACTTGAGAATGGAAGCAAAGTTGTTGTTGACTTTGTGTACATACAATGTTATCCCGCGGCGGGGTGACAAGATGGAGGTCCGGTTTCAAGAGGTGCCGATTTTGTATCTGATGATGCATGGTTCTCCAAAGGTACCATTCCGATTTCTAGTGTTAAACAACATCTGGCTGAGCAGGAATAGTGGAGAAAGAAAGATTGTGCCTCATTGCCGGTTGATTACGGCGTTGCTAAAGAAATATGGGGCAATTAAAGGTGATGAAAAAGGTTCTTACAAGAGGTTTAAACCATTTAACCTCAAGAATCTGGGGCCAGGTTGGGATTACAAGAAATCGGAGAGGTATCATAAGCTGAAAACAGATGGGAGAAGATGGAGAGTGTTAAAAGCGGATGCGAGGCCGTTACGACCGGGTGAGGCTGATGAGCCCGAAACGACCGATGAAGAAGTGAGTGGTGACGATGACTATCGTGAAGACACTTTTGTGGTTGATACTCAAATAAGGGGTACTGGTTATGTGGGGAGTGCGTACGACTATGCACAACAGGCTTATGATCCCTATTGGGCTCATTCAGGAAATATGGGCCAAATCATTGAACAGAGGCGGCCACCCACTTTTGGAGAATGGAGTGAACCAAACCAGATGCTCTTTGATCAGCAAACTTTCATGGGGGCAAGTATGGAGAGGGCTTTGAAGCAGAGTTATGATAGGAGTGAGCAATGGAACCGTGCTCATATGTATGCCCATCAAGAAGAAGTGAACAATCGCTACCTAGACGACCGCCAGAGACTCGTGCACGATCAGTGGCATGCGGGTCAACCAATCGAAGCGGATCCGCCAGTTGTGGATTATACTACATTGCCGCCTCATGACGGTAGTGTGTCATATCCCACCCCACCATTACATCATTCTCAATGGGTGGATCCACACGCTATGAGTTATCAGCAGGCGAATCCAAGTGGTGATCAAGGTAGTAGCAGTGGTGGCGGAGCATTTGGCTTTGGCGAGTGGAATGATATGATGACATCCATCTTCTGGCCTCCACAGCCGAAGTATTACTAGCCAGGTCGTATCTTGCTCCTTTGTATATTTGTGTATATTTGTTTATTTCGCACTTTTATGTTAGGGTTGGGAGGTAGGGTGGTGTTTTGATGATGATGTGTTGTTTTGGGATGTAAAAATTTGGTGGTGTTTTTAGTTATAAAATATAAAAAAAAATACAAAAAGAAAGTTGGGATTTGAGAATATTAGCGAAGGCTAATGTTGTTGGTTAAAAGAGATCCTTCCCTCAAAGCCATACATTGGGACAATGTATCCCAAGTGTGGGGATGGGGGAAATTTTTGAGAATTTAAAAATTTTTGTAAATCCGAGCAAAATTGTCAAAGTTTGAAAGCTTGATTTTGTCCCGCTTGACACACCAACACCTATTCCTAGTCTTTTCTTGGTGAGAATTTGGGCCACATATGATTGTTATTGATATTTCTTTGTTTGAGTGGCGGTGTGTGTCGTGTGTTAATAGAACTTGTGTACGAATTCTTGTTGAAGCCTAGAATTAGCATGCTCTTGAAAATGATAAGGGATTTTTAGGAAGCCTCGTCTAGATGTGTGAGAGTGCTGGATTGGTGGGTTGGAACTCATACTTTACATATATGAGCTTGGTATTGTGAGGGGTGGGGGTTTGGTCCTTAGAAAGCCATGTTTGAGCCTTTGACCATTCGGTTGTGACCCAAGCCTACTTCCTATAACCCTTTTGAGATGAACCGGTTTAGGAAATTTAGTATGTAGTGTTGATGTTTGTATATATATTATTGAGCTTTTATGTTTATGTTTGAAAAAAAAGAGAGAAAATTACGAAAAATACAAAAAGAAGTGTTTAGTTGCAATAGAGTTGAGTATGTGAGAAGTATGTAGATATGTGTTTGCTTTGTTAGTAGTAGAAATAAAAAATAACCCAGGTCAAATCAATTAGCTCTTACATAAGTAATCCACCATGTTCCTACCTTTGCACCTAGCCTCGTTACAACCCGTAAGTTCCTTTGATTTATAAGCATGCTAGATATTTGTTAGGAGGAGACTTGATTTTTATACAAGCTTATTGTCGCACATACACACACACATGCATTGAGTGGTTTAGCATTATGCTAATAATTCTTGTTACCGAGAGATTTTTTGTGAGGGGGTGTGTCTTGTGGTATGATTGGAAGTTAGTAAAAGGACGGCACATTTAGCTTGGTTTGCATGATTGATCACTTGGGTTTTGAATAGTGTTTGAATGGGTTGCTTGGGACAAGCAACGGGTAAGTGTGGGGATGTGACGGGTGGTCCGTAGGACAACCCCTAATGCCGTTAAATAGATTAAAATCTCATACTTTACTCGGTTAATTGCTTGAACTTGGTAACCACGAGAGTATTTGATGTGCAGGTGTTAAAATGCTCAAAATGCTGGTTTTAGGGAGCATGGATGAATGCAAGAAGTTGGCGGAATCAAAAGATGAAGAAACAATGATTTGATGCAGCAATCGGTTACTTTTGGCTGGTGAACGATTTTTGAAGAACTTTTGGAGACTTTGGAAGGAAGAACACTTGTCTAATCATTAGTTTATGTGTTTTGATCTTTATGAACAATAGAACTTTGGTTATGATGTTGCTTCAAGCCATGAGTGGCTAAACACTTGATGATTGTCCTATATTGAAGGTTTGGTTGAGACATTTCATGTTTGATTTTTCTAATTTCTAGAATAACAATCTTTATCTTTATGATTTGTTGTTATGGTGTGTGATTGTTTGTTAGTAAATTATTAATCCTTATGTTGAACTAATTAGAAACCATACGTTCTTGGTGCCATTGGCAATCGAGATATCATGGGTATAGTTAGGCTTGGGTAAGGGTTGATTGATCATCGGGTAACAACCTCACTTTCTAGGAATCTGAGTACTTAGTTCCCTTTCATCACTGCAAGTAATCACTCATGAACTATGTCTATGTAGTTCTTTCTAGTGAAATGATAATATGAATGTCGAAACAAACCGGAAATCTAGGATGGTCATTTGTCTCTAATTTGCTTACAACCAAAACTTTCATCTTTGCAATTTAATTAGTTAATTTCAGTTTTAAAACCAATCCAATCAAATCAACTCTTGAATCTTAATTTATTTGCAACTAGATTAATTTAGTCAAGATAGATATAAATTTCAAATAACACATTTTCCACAAACTCCCTGTGTTCGATACCCACTTGCCACTATCTATTTAGTAGTAATTGGATTAAATTTGAATGTGACCGCGACATCACGTCACCCCCGTCCAAGAGTCCATGAAGAAAAAGACAAACAGATAAGACAAGAGACACAGGGCCGTGTCCCATGGACACGGGTCATGGTCAACTCTAAGATATTCAAAATCTGGGATAGTACAACAAGTACAAGGCCACAGGGCCGTGCTGTTGACACACGGGGCCGTGTGAGCATACAGACTGACATAGCTCATTAAATGAAGACAAAGAAGAAGGAGACATGGGGTGCTTGGTGCATTGCAATCCATCCCTTGGCAAACCACTTCTCTCACACCTGCCACCAGTCCACCACCAAAATACCATCATCCACCACATTCCTCCATCATCCATCCTTAGAGTGTGTGTAGTAGTCTCGGTACCCAAGATTGATCATAAGAGTTTTTGTCAACCAAAGGCCATGCTAGGCTAATCTCTTACAACACATGGTGACGACAATTCTTTTATGTATTACTTTTGATTTCCAAGCTTAGGTTAACTTTTTTATTGGGTATGTATTAATGATTTTAATAACTAGTTATTTTATATTAAAAGTGAACTTTATTCTATCATCTCTTCATGTTTTGTTGATTCACTCATTCGTGTCTTTACGGTTTATATAAAGCACGTTAACTGCCTGTAAGGGGGTTAGAAGGTTGTTTGGGTAAAGTTCTTGCCTTGTTCAGTGTATAGATCCTACGAGGACTTAATTCAAGCTTATTAGGACTTCCTTTGAGGCAAATAACATTGAATAGGGGGAAGTAAGAACGGCTTGAATCCCTTATAAATAAACTACTATTAAAACTTTAAACCGGCCTTGCGGGACTGTGTCCCTGCTGACTCAGACTAATATGGCCGAGGGTAGCATTGCCTCCAAAAGAGGAAATACAACATTTTGCATTAATAACTTATTTACTTAACTTTCAATATTCCGGCCTTGCGGGACTGTATCCCTGCTGACTCAGACCAATATGGCCGAGGGTAGCGTCGCCTCCAAAAGAGGGACATGCCACTATAACTAAGATAATCTCTTAAAAAAACGGAGTGTGGAAATCATCAAAGGATACGTAAAAGATGAGTCGGAACCAAGTGATTCTATCGTGTCTATTTGTTTCTTTTATTATTTTAGCTTCTTTCTTTATTTTTTAATTACTAAAAATCTTTTCTCAAATTTGGTTAGATTAGACGTTGACGACATTCCGGTATTAAAAGCTCTTGTGTCCTTGGACGACCTCGGTATCTTACCATCACTATACTACGCCAACGATGGGTGCACTTGCCCTAGCGTGTTGTAGAGAGTGATTGTGTTATATCTTGTTTTATAAATTTAAAGCTTGATAAACGAGTAAAAGTGCTTAAAAATATACTAAAATTTATACCACGCTCGCATCACATCTATGTATATGTGTGCAATTACGGTGTATCCCATTGTCTTCGTGCCATCACAACTGGGTTTGTCAAACCAATAGTATTATTTACGCATTCACCGGCCTATGGTTAAATACTTGGGTCTGTGGGGACTTCCCGTGTGTTAGTGTTAACTCTAATAATTCATATCAATTCACGTTCTCATATGTAACTAAGTACGTATGTAACATGCAATTCACCTCAAGTAAAATAGTTTGGAAAAGGGATAATGAAACTCACCTGATAGTTATGCACACGAAAGCAATCACAGTATAGTAGTAGGTTGGCACGTTACTTCGATCCTAGTATCAGTTAGCATTCGGTTAAAAATCTTGTCTGAAAAAGTTGATAATTTTTGGTAGATCATTCTCATGTATAAAAAGCCTGTCTGAAAAATTTGGTGATTTATCGAATCCGTTTGATATTTTTCCAAAGTTAACGCCGTTAAACACCAATAATTTTATCAAATATTCTCAGAATTGCCAAAAATAACTACTTTTGCAAGGACCTTGTTTTCATTATATATGATCAACCTATAAATTTTCAAGTCCCAACAATACCCATACAAAAATTTTTGTATAAACAAACTTTAAAGGCACCTAACTTTGAAATTAGGCAATATACATGCCGTATCTCGATCTGTTAGGAAATTTCTATACTTCTATTTCTATACTTCTATAGCCTGAGTATAGCTAGGTACAATACCTACACATCATGTATAATAAAAATATACATTCAACATCATCAATTAAGCCTCTTTAATAATCTTTTTAGTTTAGGGTTTGTTTTGTCCAATTATTGTTGAATAGTCCAAGTTTTTGATCCAAGAACACCATTTTTCCTCCAGAAAACCTCATGAACAACCTCATGAACAACTGGGTCATACATAAACCAAGTTTGAACAACGTTTAAAGCCACAAGAATCATAGTTTATGGATCAAGAATAACTTCTTTTTGTTAAATACTAGTTTTCACATAAAAAAGCATGAAAATACTATCATAACCACCTTTATACCTCAAGAATTGACTGTTAACCAGAAATCCTTTCGTTTAACCATTTTCTGTACACAAAGGCCCCAATATCATCATGTTAACTATTATCGTTCATCTGTTAACAAAAACGCACCCTCGGATTCGTTCGAGGCAATCTTGTCTGAAAAAGTTGATAATTTTTGGTAGATCATTCTCATGTATAAAAAGCCTGTCTGAAAAATTTGGTGATTTATCGAATCCGTTTGATATTCTTCCAAAATTAACGCCGTTAAACACCAATAATTTTATCAAATATTCTCAGAATTGCCAAAAATAACTACTTTTGCAAGGACCTTGTTTTCATTATATATGATCAACCTATAAATTTTCAAGTCCCAACAATACCCATACAAATTTTTTTGTATAAACGAACTTTAAAGGCACCTAACTTTGAAATTAGGCAATATACATGCCGTATCTCGATCTGTTAGGAAATTTCTATACTTCTATAGCATGAGTATAGCTAGGTACAGTACCTACACATCATGTATAATAAAAATATACATTCAACATCATCAATTAAGCCTCTTTAATAATCTTTTTAGTTTAGGGTTTGTTTTGTCCAATTATTGTTGAATAGTCCAAGTTTTTGATCCAAGAACACCATTTTTCCTCCAGAAAACCTCATGAACAACCTCATGAACAACTGGGTCATACATAAACCAAGTTTGAACAACGTTTAAAGCCACAAGAATCATAGTTTATGGATCAAGAATAACTTCTTTTTGTTAAATACTAGTTTTCACATAAAAAAAGCATGAAAATACTATCATAACCACCTTTATACCTCAAGAATTGACTATTAACCAGAAATCCTTTCGTTTAACCATTTTCTGTACACAAAGGCCCCAATATCATCATGTTAACTATTATCGTTCATCTGTTAACAAAAACGCTCCCTCGGATTCGTTCGAGGCATGATCAGTATCGTTTCGTTAATCGTGTAAGCCATGCATATTGATTAGGGTTTACATGGTTTTGCCACAGCTGTCACATTAATGACAATTGTTTAATTAGCTATTTGTGTTAGGCATCTTTTCAAGATTTTCATTTCATTTTACACATTATATCCTAAAAAATAGAGTAAATTACAAGTTTTGTCCTTTATGTTTGTCCCAAATTTCAGGCGCTGTCATTTACCTTTAAAATTGATGAGTTTTCTACTTAATGTTTCAAAATCCTGCACATTATGTCCTTTAGGGAAAACCCAGTTAATTTTTTTTGTCATATTACACAAGGGTAATTTGGTCATTTTACCCATATATATACATAAATACTTAATTAACAATAAAAAAAATAAAAAATTAATATAATGTAATATATTATATACATAAATAACATTTGTATATTTATATCACAAAGAATCCATATCTTCCTCCATCTCGTTCCTAGCCCTGTTCGTCTTTCTCTCAGCATCTTGTCCACCACCGATGACAACCACAACTCTCAACATCACCCACACCATCACTGAGAGAGAGAGAGAAGAGAGAGGGAGAGACTTTCCCTACCACCACCACCACAGCTCCGCCACGAGCCACCATTCAATCTCCGATACCAACTCTCAACTCGACGAGTTCCACTCTACTCTCCGCGCCGACTCACCTCTCCGCTCCGACGATAGTTGGAGGGTGTTATTTGTGGTGACAACAATTTGACCAGGTGCTAGTGATGTTGCCGGCGGTGGTGGTGGCGCTGCGGCGGTGCCGGGTTAGCTACATCGATGATTTACTTGCCCATGCTTGTTGATTTTCGATCTGCAACAGATTATTACAGGTATTGAAGTTGTTTGTTGTAGGTTATGAAAAGGGGGTGAAATTAGGTTGAAGATGAAGTTAGGTATCGAAGTTGTTTGTTAGAGGTATGAAGTCTATGTTACGGAGACAAACATAGAAGATTTGAAGGCAATCTGAAGGTGCTTTGATGTTGTTACTGAATGTCAATAAGCCATTCACCAGTAAGTGTTCTAACCCTGAATTTGGGGATTTTTGTTCAGATGATTTGCGGATTTTTTGTTTGTTCAGTGATTTGGGATTTTTTGTTGAATCTGGTTCAGGCGATGTAATTGATGATGGTGTTGGAGACGGTGGAGTGGTGATGGTGGGTCAGGCGATGGTGGAGATAGTGGGTGGTCGGCGGCAGGTGAGGGTGGGAGGTGGTGGCGGCATGTGGTGGGTCTGCAACTTTTGAAGATGGTGTGGTATTTATTTTAAGTTAATTAAATAAATTTCCATAAAAAACGAAATTACAAAAATGTCCTCATGTGCCTTGCACATGATCAGATTTAACAAAAAAAATTAACTGGGTTTGCCCTAAAGGACATAACGTGCAGGATTTTGAAACGTTAAGGACAAAACTCATCAATTTTAAAGGTAAAGGACAGTGCCTGAAATTTAGTACAAACATAAAGGACAAAACTTGTAATTTACTCTAAAAAATATGTTGCAATTTTCTGAAATAGAGGATTACAAAACCTCTATTTTAGCTTGTCTACTAATCATTTTTTGAATATATTTACCTCATATACTCAACCACATGATCAGCGTCTAGCTAGAGACATGGTTATTCGTTTTGTATAAGTCATGTTTATTAGATATAAAATAATTAAAGGCTAATTTTCAGTAAACATTATGCATATGTCTTAAGTAACAATTTGAAACGTTTTACATACCCAAATCCACGGGTGAATTTCTACATGTGAACAACATTAGCTATTAATATTCATCAGTAAAAGAGACTGATCAGAACTGTGTTGACCAACTATATTAAATGAACTTTTAGACGAGCTAGCAGGGATGTCATAGAGATCTAGTTGTTTACTTTCGTTGATCAAGCTCAAACTATCTTCATTGGCACTTTGATTAGCCCATGGATGTTGCCTAAAATCCTTTAAACCGGCCAATTCCACTGCAACTTCCTTCATTTTTGGCCTATCTGAACCATTCATGCTAAGGCATCTCTTTACCAGAAGAGCAATAGCTTGGAGTTGCTCATGATTTGCTTCTCTTAGCACTTGCTCATCTAAAACATGTAGCAACCGATTTTTCTTCATCGAAGCCAAAAAATATGTTGCTAGATTGAGTTCTTCTGGACTTCTTTGGTTGCAGATGGGTTTCTTGCCAGTCAAGAGCTCCAAAAGCACGACTCCAAAGCTATAAACATCACTCTTATCTGTTAGTTGACTTGTGTGAAAGTATTCTGGATCTAGATATCCTAATGTGCCTTGTACTAATGTAGTCACTTCTGTTTGATTCAAGGGTATCAGTCTTGAAGCGCCGAAATCAGAAATTTTGGCTGCAAGATTTTCATCTAATAATATGTTTGCCGACTTCACATCTCTATGAATGATAGGCTTAGAAGCTTCTGAATGCAGATAAGCAAGTGCACGAGCAGACTCGATGGCTATCCTTAAACGATTGTCCCAAGATAACAAACCCATTCCATTCTTGGCATGGATATGATCGAAAAGGGTTCCATTTGAAACACATTCATAGACCAGTAGTGGAACTTCACTATCTAAACAACAACCTAAGAGTTTTACCACATTCCGATGATTGATTTGAGTTAGAATGACAACCTCATTGATGAATTGCGTGATTTGGTCCTCATCCATTATTCGTGATTTCTTTATAGCAACAACACTTTTGTCAAGTAAGATGCCTTTGTATACTGTTCCAAATCCACCACGACCAAGGATTCTACGTTTAGAAAAGTTTTTTGTGGCTTTCTGCAACTCTTCGGTTGTGAAAATTCTTGTTGATTGGTTAACACCACTACCCTCATTTGAATCATTTTGTTGTTCCAGCAACAAGCCACCGTTTTGCGTAAAGAACTTTGTTCTGAGTTTGAGAACCTTTCTTCTCTTATGGCTGAAATAGAGCCATGTTATTCCAACGAGTACAGATAGGAACCCAAATCCCGTTCCTGCACATCAACGAGTCAGCAAATAAAAACATATTTTAAAAATTCAACATGAAAAGATATATACTGACCAAGTGATATCCTGAGCACTGGAGATTTTGAATTTCTAAGGGTGCAACCTCTCCCATCCTTTCTTCCATCTCCTACGTATCCATCTGGGCATGAACAATTAAAATGTCCAGGAAAATTACTACAAATCCCATTACAAGGATTGTTGTTAGGGTCAGCACACTCATCGATATCTACAACACAACAAGTAAATCAGAGTTATCACTTGGTTAGAAGCTTTAGTTTTGATTAGTATATCTAATTTATGAAAGTTGATATCGGAATAAATTGTTTAACTTCATTTTCCACAAGTCTTGCAGCTGGAAGTAGATTTTTCAGAATGGTTTATAACAAAATGATAATGAGTAATTCAAGGATATTTATCACACTATGCGAAAGGTTTAAAAACCGTTATAACATTAATAACGTATGAGTTACATATCTTTTATCCTAAAGTTAAGCATATCTATATACTTTTATACCATATTACAACATGTATTTATAGCACTTTTGTGTTCTATATTGCTATCGTTATTAATATTTATGTAGTCCTTTGGAGTTTCTTCTTGTAGTTGCTCTTGTTTATACATGTTGGATTGTCATAGTTGAACGAGTTAAAAGTACATAAAAGTTTCTATTCTTTTCATCACACATAGAAAAGCTTCAAACTAGAGCGAATATAGTTAAAATAGAGGATGCAAGCTCTCTATGAAGATGCCAACATATTGAGAGCTTGAGCTTGACCAATAATTAGTTCTTGGAAATCAACTTGGTAGGCTTGTGTTGTTTAGGTTTGTTAAAAATGCATACATCGATGAATTTGTCATGATAGATGATAATGGTGCGTAGTAAAGGAATACACAAAGTGTAAACAAGTGTTTATCCTCATCAAAGTAGTGCGGGTTCAAGCCCCACAAAGTAGTCAATGGGTGGATTCTAGGAGTAGATTTTAGGGTGTGTGCGTGTGTTCACCATTAAAAAAACTAAAGGAATACACAATTCAAGATTCTAATTTCTAAGCTAACACGTTTCGGTAATGGTATTATTAGAAATATATATGTAATATTATGTATAAGCTAGATAATGTGACATGCATTAAGAATATTATTTTAGCCTAAGTATTAGCGGTTAGGTTTCATATTCGGTATCATGTATATATATTAACATTTCTTGTACGAACAAAGATCATCAATTCAATTACGAACATTATATCATTCTCTCATTCATCATCAAGAAACCCTAGTTATTCCAACAAAGTGGTATCAGAGCCATATATCGATCAAAATCTCCGGAATACAAACATCAGATTCTTCTGTCAAAACCCTAAATAACTTATTATCTTACCGAAAACAAGATGAATCAAGCCACCGGAATTCAAACGCAGATTCCAAAACTTACAAGGCAAAATTATTATCACTGGCATATTCAAATAAAAGTTTTGTTAGAATCACAAGAACTATGGAATGTTGTGGAAGATGGATATCAAGATCTGGGATTAAATCCTTCAGAGGATACAGTGGCAGCGCACAGGGAATCCGTCAAGAAAGATAAGAGGGCACTGCATATTATCTTCCAATCAGTAAATGAAACGGTATTCGAGCGAATTACTATGGCGAAAACTTCAAAGGAAGCCTGGAATACACTGCACAGATCATATAGAGGAGAAAATTGGGTAAAAACTGTTAAACTTCAAACTCTTAGATGTGAATTTGATGCTTTAAAAATAAGAGAAGGCGAATCTATTGAAGATTATTTCAACAGAACGATGCTTATTGTAAATCAATTAAGAATGAATGAAGAAAAGGTTAGTGAACAGCGAATTATAGAAAAAATCCTCCGAAGTTTGACTCGTTTATTTCGAGTCAGTCGTTATCGCTGTTGAGGAAACAAAGAATATGGAAGATATGTATGCCGAAGAATTAATGGGAATACTCCAATCTCATGAATTACGAATGAAACTGTATGATGATGTTCCAATGGAACATGCCTTTCAAGTACAAAATACAAACCAAGATGGTGTTAGGCAAACAAGAGGAGATACAGGAGGGAGAGGGCGAGGCAGAAACAAGGGACGATATATGAATTCCATACGTTGTTTCAATTGTCAAAAGCTTGAGCACACAACCAGGTTGTGTCCGAAAAAGGAAGAAATACATGAAAGATCTGATAGTGCATTAATTCACAGGGAAGACGAGGGACAGGAATCACATGATGACACCATGTTTATGATCTTTAACATGGAGGAAACCGTTAAGGAGGACTGCTGGTATTTAGACAGCGGATGCAGCAATCATATGACAGGAAACAAAAGTCTGTTTGTCAAGTTAGATGAATCTCAAAAAAGGGAAGTGAGAACAGGTGATGACAAAAGACTTGAAGTTTTGGGATGTGGCGACGTTATGATCTCGATAAGGGGAAAGAACAAAAGGGTACAAAATGTTTTCTATGTACGTTGCTTGAAGCACAACCTATTAAGTGTAGGTCAATTACTACAAAAGGGATACAAGATCAAGTTTCATAAAGAAAAGTGTATCATCAAAGATTCAAGCAACGTGATAGTAGGTATCATTAAAATGACCAACAATAAGATGTTTCCACTCCACCCCGGGAGTGATCTACATCTTGCTCTAACAATGACTGTGAAAGATTGTAAGGACCTTCAAAAATATCCCTAAACGACCCGTAAGTAAAAACCCGAACCCCTGAAACCCTAATCCATATCAAAAACCAAGAAATCAAGAAAAATGGTCTTTAGGCGGGCATCGTAAAGGTTAAGCATGGCCTTACGCGGGCCGTGTCAAACTTAAGTTGACCAGATAAGCGTTACGGTCCACGTGGCATCCAAGTGGCAGACCTACTGATGACCCAACAACCCTACACGTAGAACTAGGTGGCCATGCGGGCCGCGTAAGGGTCAAGCTAAGGTTCATGCGGGCCGCGTGAACCTCAAATTTCACCTATAAATTGCCTGGACATCGAGCTTTCATTCTGTGTCGAAAACTTTTCATAAAAACGAAGTAATACTGCTCAAAAGTCGAAATTCATATTCACGGTAGTGAAACGCTGCTACGCTACAGGGTTTTAACTCGATCGCTGCTACGATTTAATGTCCGATCGATTAAAACTATCCAATGGATGTTTAAGTGTTGCCCACATTAGGGCCATACTTTGTCATTCGTCGTGAATTCGATGGATGTTTAAGTGTTGCACTTTGTCATTCGTTGTGAGGGTTTTAATCTCGTGAGTTATCCTAAATGCTGTATTAGTTACTGACCTAGTTCGTGTGCATTGTTTTTTAAATTAGGTTACAAGGCTAATCAGTAGGCTAAACTCTGCCCGTTTAAATCTGCAATGTGAGTCATTCTCTTTTATCAAAAGTATTTTACAATACTCCATTTATTTTCAAAAGTTATAATTACAAGGATTAAGTCATGGTTATCTTGAATCACAGGCTAGTGGGGTATTGTGCACATTACTAATTTCTCACGGGTTAGGCTAATAAATCCTAAAAGTGATAATCATCAATAATTGGGGAAATACCCAATAGTGGTATGACCATCGTCACCAGGAGGTGACACGGCGCCAGATAAAAATAAGATAGAAGCCATTGTAATCACTCTTTTGCTGTAAATTTATAACTATGTGTCGTTTTATCAAATTTGAATGACTTGCCAGTATTTCCCCGCTGATAAAATATTTTTCAAAACATGTTTCAGGTTACTACTGTGAACCAAGGAAAAGTGCTACGGAGCACCAACAATCTTGAAGTAGTGGCTCAATTAAATAAATAAACATGTTTTGTAAATCAGGGAATTTACTTATGAAATTCCTCTATTGTAAATTACGGGGTTTATCCTGAATTATGAAATACCATAATCAGGCATTTCAAGTTTTAAAAAGATCCTGTAAAATCTCCCGCTGTCAACTCAATTAATAAATACCACGGGATTTCTGTCCCGCGGCTCCTGGACCGGGTCAAACCGGGACGGGGGCCGTGACAGAAAAAGGTGGTATCAGAGCCACTGATTTAAGCCAATTAAGTATTTTGAAATAATTGTGTATTTCTTCATATATACTAAACAACATGAATGAGTTGTCTGAAGCCCTTCAGAATCTCAATCTCTATACTGTTAATGTGAAAGTTTCCAAAGACTTTACTGGTTATTGTGCCAACATGGAGGAACCTATGGAATTTCAAACCCAACCTCCGGAGAAACCCAAGCCAAAGAAAAGAAGAAGAATTGTGGGCTGGAGGCGTGTGCGTAGGAGGAAACCAGCAACACGGAAAGTTGTAAAGACGGAGGATCCCAAAGGTAAAGGCAAGGAAATAGAGATTGGGGAAAGTTCCAGGCAAGATCAGGAAATGCCACCCTGGGAAGAGTTAGATCATAAACTGGCACTTAGAGACCTCATCGGACCTGGCGATGAAAACCTTTTTAATTACCCAGTGGAAGCACAACTCCTAGTTGACCTAGAGCCTGAAATCCCATATCCTATTATCCACTCCCAACCTCTACCCGGAGAACTAGAAGAGTGGTGGACCACCGACTTGCAGTTTCAAAATCTCCTAAACAACCCTAATACCCTTTTCCTCAATTTGACCCTGAGCCTCCACTACATCCACCTATGAGCATGGAAAATTTGGCGGAACTCCATCATTATGGCGAGGAGCTGATTGATACAGGGAATCGAAATAGGGAAGTAGGGGAAAGAATATCTTGGAAATACGACGAAAGGGAACGTCGTTTCTAAGATACCAGTTGACCAGGATGATGTGACTGTGGTTGTAGGAATATGTGTTTAATAATAATATAATAAAATAAAACTATGTGAAATAACTAAAAATAAAACTTTTGTAAGATAATCAGTGTGTACAGATAACTATTATAATATATAAAAATGGAAGTCGAGAAATTGCAATTTTGGTTATACGTGTTGATGTGATTATGTGCGATTGTTTTGTTATGTTTGATTATTAATTCCTTTATGCTAATCACTTATATAAATTAATTACCAGATGACACACGCTGGTAATGAACCCGTTAATGAAGTGAATCAATCTGAGCAAAATCATGAAGATCAATTTCTGAATAGGCAAGATATCGAGAATATCGTTGCTCAGGGAATAGCCAATGCTATTCCAGCAATACTTGCTGCTGCTCGAAATCCAGTTGAACCTCAACAAATTATTCCTAGCAAACGCACACACGGTGACAATTTCAGTAATAGTGTAAACGGAGGCGGTAACCATACTAATAACAACAACGATGGAATGCAAGCCCCGCTCCTTAAGAAAATGAAAACTGCAACGACTGGTTGCACGTATAAGGAATTTCTTGCCTGTAAACCGACGAAGGGGCAACTGCTGCACTGCGTTGGTTAGAGAAAACCGAGGCAGTGATTAAAATAAGTAAATGTGCTGAGGAAGACAAGGTCATGTACACGTCGCATCTTTTTAAAGAAGAAGCGCTAGAATGGTGGAATACAGTACTACAAGCGAAAGGAAGCGATGTGGCCTATGCCATGAGCTGGGAAGAAGTTAAGTGGCTGGTGGAAAGAAAATTATGTCCCGAATATGAGAAAGAACAAATGGCGAATAAATTCTTAAACCACCGGATGGTGGATGTAGACTGTCGAGGGTATACTTCGACATTCTTCGAGTATGCTAGATTTGTACCAACCCTGGCTTCGCCAGAGCCGGTACTTATTTCCCGCTATATTTAGGGATTAATTGGCCAAATACGTGATATCGTCAAGGCTGCGAGACCACGCACGATTGACGATGCAGTAGAATTAGTCAACACTTTGACGGACGGACTAGTATGTACGCGAGAAGAAAATAGAAAGAAGGAAGTGGCCCAAAAGATTACCCAGGAATTCCGTATGGGTAACCGTAGTAATTTCAAGAGAAAGGGAACCGGGCAATCTTCCACTGTTCCATTTTGTAATGCCTGTAAAAGGAACCATTTTGGAAGATGCAAAGGATATTGCAATTTCTGCAAAATCCCGGGGCACCAAGAAGAAGATTGCAGGAAGAAGAAAGCAACAATCTGCTACAATTGCGGAGAAGCTGGACATTTTAGGCCAGACTGCCCTAAATTGGCCAAACCAGCTGACAACAAAACCAAACCTGCAGAAGGAGCTACCAAGAGAAACGCAAGAGCCTTCTAGTTGACTACTCAGGAAGCAGAACTAATTCCTGACGTAATAACTGGTACGTTCCTAGTTCACAACGTTCATGCAAAAGTATTATTTGACTCTGGTGCAAACCAAAGTTTTATAAATACTTCATTCTGCCAAGCTCTTAACCTACCTTTAAGCAACCTTAGAAATTTTTTTTACGGTAGAAACGGCAGACGGTAATTATGTTCATATAGATAAAGTTTTGCGAGAAGGAAAGATAGAACTTTTAGGCCATAAATTTTCTGCAAACCTGTTACCTATGAAGTTAGCTGAATTCGATGTGGTATTAGGAATGGATTTGTTAGTAGGCAACCATGCTCGAATTCTTTGTGATAAGAATTCCATAGAAATCCATACACCCACAGGAGAATTAGTGGTGATTACAGGAGATAAGCCACGTAAGCCAATGAAATTCATTTCAGTAATGAAATTGGCCAGTTGTTCAAGAAAACAAGAAATAGTGTATATGATTTCGGTAATCAGTAACACTAAGGGTAAGGAACTTAAGGAAATTCCAGTAGTATCAGAATACCCAGAGGTATTCCCAGAAGAACTACCTGGATTACCACCTAATAGGGAAGTAGAATTTAGAATTCATCTAATTCATGGAACTACACCGATAGCTAAGGCACCTTATCGGTTAGCACCCACGGAAATGCTAGAACTGAAAAAGCAGTTAGATGAACTATTAAGCAAAGGATTCATACAACCTAGTTCATCCCCGTGGGGAGCGCCAGTGTTGTTTGTGAAAAAGAAAGACGGGTCAATGAGAATGTGTATCGATTATAGGGAATTGAATAAGGTTACAATTAAGAATCGATACCCATTACCTAGGATTGATGATCTATTCGATCAACTTCAGGGAGCTAGATATTTTTCTAAGATAGATTTACGCTCCGGATATCATCAATTGATAGTACAAGAAGAAGACATACCTAAAACTGCTTTCAGAACTAGGTATGGTCATTACGAGTTTACAGTCATGCCATTCGGACTAACAAATGCTCCTGCAGCATTTATGGACATGATGAATAGAATCTGTAAACCATACTTGGATAAATTCGTAATTGTCTTCAACGACGATATACTTATTTATTTCAAAAGCCAGGAGGAGCATTGTGAGCACCTGCATGCACTCTTAACTCTATTAAGAAATGAAAAACTTTACGCCAAATTCTCGAAGTGTGAATTTTGGCTGCAAGAAGTGCAATTTTTAGGTCACATGGTGAATCATGAAGGTATTCACGTAGATCCTGCTAAGATAGCAGCGATCACCAAATGGAAGGCCCCGCAATCAGCCATGGAAATTAGAAGTTTTCTAGGGTTAGCCGGATATTATAGACGATTCATTAAGGATTTTTCCAAGATAGTTGTACCCTTAACTAAGCTAACCTGTAAAGCAGTTAAGTTTGAATGGGGACCCAGGCAAGAAGAGGCCTTTAGGATTTTAAAGCAAAAGCTAACAAACGCCCCAATTCTAGCTTTACCAGAAGGAATAAAAGATTTTGAAGTCTACTGTGATGCTTCTAAGCTAGGATTAGGATGTGTGCTAATGCAACGCAAAAAGGTAATTGCGTATGCATCAAGGCAATTGAAAAAGCACAAGGAAAGCTATACAACCCATGACTTAGAATTAGGAGCCATAATTTTTGCCCTTAAGATTTGGAGACACTATCTGTATGGAAGTAAGTTTACTGTCTATACAGATCATAAAAGCTTAAGATACATATTTGGGCAAAAAGAATTAAACATGAGGCAAAGGAGATGGATGGAAATCCTAAGCGACTACGACTGTGATATTCAATATCACGAAGGAAAAGAAAACGTAGTTGCTGATGCTTTAAGTCGTAAGTATCATGAGAAACAACGACGAGTTCGTGCTCTTAGATTAAGTCTACAATTAGACTTAATGGAACAACTAAATAACATTCAAGAAACAGCAATCAAGGATGATGCCGAAGGAATGAAGGGAAGAATAAAGGAATTAGAACAAGGAAGTGATGGAATTTGGATATTACACAAGAAAAGGATTTGGGTACCTAAGCAAGGAGAGTTAAGAAATAAGATTTTAGAGGATGCCCATAAATCTAGGTATACCATGCATCCTGGTAAGAATAAGATGTACCAAGATTTAAGAAATAACTTCTGGTGGATAGGAATGAAAAAGGACATAGCTAGATATGTTTCTAAGTGTCTTACTTGTTCACAAGTTAAGGCAGAACACCAAAAACCCTCAGGTCTACTACAACAATTAGAAATGCCGGTATGGAAATGGGAACTTATAACCATGGACTTCGTTACTAAGTTACCCAAAACCAGAATAGGTAATGACGCGATTTGGGTAATTGTGGATCGATTAACCAAATCAGCTCATTTCCTACCCATGAAAGAAACCTTTAGCATGGAAAGGTTAGCCAAATTGTATGTAGATGAGGTAGTATCCTTACATGGACTCCCACTCTCCATTGTATCGGATAGAGATAGTCGTTTCACTTCCCATTTCTAGACAAGTTTCCAGGAAGCAATGGGAACCCGATTAAATCTAAAACTTGTATTTCCGCTTGAAAATCAATTCGAACACGCTGACGTCATAGCTATTTCGCTTGAAAATATTAGTGTAATTCCAAGCGGAATTACATATTTCATTTGATTTCGCTTGAAACGGTTGCTGATTTCGCTTGAAATTCAGATTCCGCTTGAAACTTCAAGCGAAATTAGTTGATTTCGCTTCAAAACTTGATTCCGCTTGAGTGCTATTTCACTTGAAAGCTAATTCAGCTTGAAAGCTGATTTCGCTTGAGATAATTTCGCTTGAAATTGTTTATTTCGCTTCAAAGTGTTCTAATTTTGTTTGAAATTGATTGTGCAGGATAATTTCGCTTGAAGGTTGATTTCGCTTATACTGATTAGATTTGGTCAAAATGTTTGACGAAAAGGAAAACGTTAAACTTGAAAGAATAAACAATTGGTATAGTAGTGATAATAATGTGAAAAAGGAAGTTTGGGTTGAGAGATTTGAATGTTTCTTGCGTAAGAAATATGAAAAATTTAATGAGTTAGAAAAGAGGTATGATGGATTACTAGACAATTTGAAAAGGTATGGGATAAAGATATCAGATGCTGAAAAGATATCTAAATTTGCAGATGCCTTACCTTTAGAGTGGGATGAGTTTTTGGAAAAATTGAAAAAGGATTCTAGCTTCTCAAAATTGGATCCATATGATTTCATCAGAGAGCTTAGAAAACACAATGATGAGAATGAAAAGAAAAAGAAAGAGTTAATAAACGAAATAGAATGAAACTCGGAAAATATAAGTTTGGTTGTGTTTCTTGAATTAATCAAAAGAATTAGAAAAGGTCTTAGCGCAAGATCTGAGATGAAATATGATTTCAAGAGAGGTTGTCTTTTAGATGAAGATTTGAATCCTGCTGATATTGTTCAAATTTTTATTGCAGGATCAAACAAGAAAGAGACAGAGGGAATATCAAAGATTGAAGAATTCAAGAAGGATGAAACTTCAAAATGTGAAGTTGTGTGCTCAAAATGCGAAAAATCCGAAGCAAACAATGACAAAATCTTGAAGGATGTGGAGAGTTTGACATTGGAAATAAAAAATTTAAAAGAAAATGAAAAAGATTTTCAAAATAAAATAACAGTTTTTTAAAATGAAAAATTAAAAAGTGAAAAAGATTTTGAAAATCAAATAAACATTTTAGAAAATGATAAATCTCTTTTTGGTAAAAATAATCTTGAAAAACAAAAAGAAATAAATTCTCATCTTGAGAAAATCATTCAACTTGAAAAAGCAGTTGAATGTGCTAGAAATAAAATTGAAGAGTTAGAAAATAAATTGAACGGCTTTGAGACTTCGTCATCAACACCAGATCTTGAATGTCCAAAACCGATCAATTCTGTTCCAATAATTGACAATGTCACAAATTTTTGACAAAGTCAAAATTGAGGATTGTGATGAGAAAACTGATGATGAAGTTAAAAAAAGAAAAATATTTTTGAAATTAAATGAAATGTTTCAAGATACTGTTTTACATTCTTCTGAAATACGTGAATGCTCTAAGCAAAAACCTGTTAAGAAGAATGTAGAACAAAAACAAAAAGTTAAAATTTCAGAAAATGCTCAAAACAAAAATAAAAGCTCATCATTTCAATCATCCAATCATTATGAAAAACCACAAAAATTGAAAAATCAAAACTCACAAAAAGTTGGTAATAAGTGGTGCAGGTTTGACCACAGTGCTCAAAAGCCAAATTCAGATTACAAGAGAAGATGGGATGAAGATTTTTCAAAGACAAATCAAGGATACAAGAAAAGAAATGATTACCACAAGGCAAATCATTGTTTTGATCTAAGTGTGTGGTATGAAAATGGTGTGTGGTATGAAAATGAGAAAATGTATGATAACAGAGTGTGTTACACATGTGGTTATCAGGGACACATTGCTATTAACTGCCAAACTCAATGATTTGATTCAAGAAGATGCTATGACTGTGGAATTAAAGGTCATATTGCCAGATATTGCCCAATGAGATCAAGGAGAAGATCGAGGGCTGAATCTTATGGACAAATGTATGAATCAGTCAAGGTTGAAGAAAAGCCCAAAATACAGAAAAAGAAAAAGGAAAAAGTGAAGTTATCACAGGGGCAGAAAGATCGACTGAGAAAGAAAAGGAAGAAAGTAAGAGAGTACCTAGAAAAGATTTTGTCCTCGGGTACAACTGATAATCCGAGAAAAAGTTCTGATGAATCGATTGGCTCCATTAACAAGGATCAGTCAAGCCAAACGAATCCATCAGATACAAATCTGAGGACAAAAGGGTTGATAAAGAAAGAAAAATTAACTAATCAAACCGATGAACAATCAAAGAAAGTTATTTTTTCAGACAAAGCCTTTATCAAAGTTTTTAAGTATAAAAATGACAATGAAAAATTGTGCACGTCACAGGTTGACAAATTTGGAAAGGTTAAACATTGTAGGGAATGGGTTCCAATAGAGAATGGCGATGAACTTGTTTCTGAGAAAACAAAAGAGCCATCTTCTGACAAGGATTTTGTTTCTATGGGAGCAAAAGAGTTGTCTCCTGGCAATGATTCTGATATGTCAAAGTCAGAGGAGCCACAATCAGGTAATGAAACTGACTCGACAAAGTCAGAGGAGCCAAGTTTTGAGGTAAAAACTGTCAAACCCAAGGCTGGTCAGGCTTGGGTGAATCTGTTTAAATGAAAAACCTAACTTGCCGGAGCTTCCAGGTTGGTAAGTGTGGAGCAGGTATCGGTATTTTTCTTGAGAAATTCACTTAGGTGATATTTCGACTTACAAGTGGTAAATCAGGGACATTAAGTTGTACTTGATTCTCTACTAGTGTTTGTTGTTGACAAGGGTATTAAATGTTAAATTCTTCAAAATGGTTGAAGGAGAACAAGGTGGTGAAACCCTGAATTCATGAAATGACACACAAAGCTAATTTTCCGGAAAAACCATTTTTGATTAAAACAAACTTAAGTGTTTTGAAATCATAATGGGAAAATAGTTTGTTGTCAGGGGGAGTTCTGATTGTTTATGCCAAGTGAATGACGAATTGAAGCGATTTGATATCAGTTTGTCACTTTACCTTGTACAGTTTGTTTTCAAATTTTCCCAGAAAATCAAAATTGAAATATATTTTGATTTTAGGGGGAGAAAATTTTTTAAAAAATTAGAAAATTTGAAAATGCCAAAAACATTGACAAAGCAAAAATGAGTTTTGTTGTGAATAAGAGGAAATGATAGTAAATCAGTGGACTATCACAGCATGCTAAAGAAATGAAATGTCAAATGTGATAAATGGTCTCACTAAGGATGTGACGATAGGCTCAGCTAGACTAGTAGATTTGCGATAACGATACAAACTTAAATGAAAAAGCCTAGTTCTAGTGGGAAACATGGTTGAAAGCATAGTACTTTGTTTTGTCCTTCGTGATTGTGTACCTACTCAGTAATCGCTAAAAGAGCATAAAAACTGGTTAAGTTTGTGAGCTTTCACAACTTTGCTGAAAAGTCACTGTGGTTGTGCATTTCATTTTGCAAGGATTTAAACTTGTTTTATTTCTTTATTTTGTTTAAGCATTGGACATCCTCTATGTATACGTGAGTATCGAACTGGATGTTAGTGCCTAAACGTTCTGCTTTATTTTCTTTGGTGTTTCGTTTAAGCTTTGGATCACCTCTGCGTATACGGAAGTATCAACCTGGTGGTTAAAGCCTAAACAACTTCAACTTGTTTTATTTTCTTATTTTGTTTAAACATTGGACTTTCTCTGCGTATCGAAAGATCGACCTGATTGTTAATGTTTAAACATTCTGCTTTATTTTCATACATATCACAGTTGATGAAAGTTTAAAGGCATTACTTGAGTCAATGTATTGCATGATGAGGGGATATGCTGAGATCGTGGGGTCCATAAGAATTTAGTGCAAAATTAATATACCTTAATGTATTGGTAAGCTTTTCGAAAGTTTTTAGATTGAGTTTAAAAGGACAACTATATCGTCAATCTATGTGAATCGTTTAGAACTTAAAGTGTTAAAAGCTCAACGGTGCTTGTGATTTATCTCATAAACTGATATGATCTTCTTACACAAACTCACAAAAATATTGTTTGTATATATTTCTTTACTGCATTTCTTTAAACTCATAATCCAAAAAGATTTTAGTGTGTTTTAGCCTAAAATTTTGAAAAATACAAAAAGATTTTTGACAACTGATGTTCTAAAGCTGTTTTTCAAAATTCCAAGTGCTAAACATGATGAACTATATTGGGTTGGGAGAGTTTGATTGAAAATCTTTGAATGTCATATACAAATGTTTAAAAGATTGTATGTTTAGTTAATCAAGGACATTCATTTGAACTTGATGTAACTATAACAGTTTGATGAATGAATGTTTTCTACTAGTAAGTTTTTATTTCAAGTTTCATAAACTTTTTGAAACTTACGTTGAAGTAGAAGATGTGCAGGTTAGTTGAGATAGATCAGCTTAAAGGAAAGTTAACTAGTAAAGAAAGAACTTCATGGCAAAGATTGTGTAAAGTTTGAACTAGAAAATAAAATTCCAGCTTATCGAAAGGGGGAGTTTACATTCTGGATCAACAATCAAATTGAAGTTTGAAGAATGAAGCTGATAGAGATTAAAGGAGCTTTACAACGATAGACATTTTGGTTTCGCAAAGACTGATGAAGACTGAAAACTTTGAAGACTCGGCACTGCAGACTTCGTCGACATCCAAGGGGAGTCTGTTAGTGCAGTTTGTCTGTCAACTTCGTCTGGTATCAAGTCTTGCATTGTTCAATTTGGAAAAAGACAAAGACTAAAGACTCGACGCCGAAGACTTCGTCAACATCCAATGGGGAGTCTGTTGGTGCACCTAGTGTCTGTTAACTTCGTCCTAATTGAGTCTTATGTCTAGATAGGATAAACGAGCACACAACAGGGTTAGAATTTAGGGTTTTATATGTAAATGTGGGTGATTCTGCTTGAAAGTGTTAATGTTCAGTTCAAGCGAAATCAACACATGTGATTTCGATGAAACCAACATTTCATTTGGAACGGAATCAGAACACTATATATATGTGTGTGCTGTGTTCATTTGGAGCGGAATCTGATCATTGTCTCTGAGTCGAGGTGTTGTCCGTTTGTCATTTGAACGTGTAAAAGCTCAGGATTGATCAATAAAAGGATAATTAGAAAGGAACAAGTTCTGTTGACATCTTTTACATTGATTCCGCCTTTGTACTTGATGATGAACTACTCATACTGACTGTTTAGGGTCATACGCCGATCCAACAAGTGTTCTGATACCACTTGTTGGATCGTCGTATGACCCTAAACAGTCAGTATGAGTAGTTCATCATCTAGTACAAAGGCGGAATCAATGTAAAAGATGTCAACATAGCTTGTTCCTTTCTAATTATCCTTTTATTGATCAATCCTGAGCTTTTGCACGTTCAAATGACAAACGGACAACACCTCGACTCAGAGACAATGACCAGATTCCGCTCCAAATGAACACAGCACACACATATATATAGTGTTCTGATTCCGTTCCAAATGACATGTTGGTTTCAAGCGAAATCACATGTGTTGATTTCGGTTGAACTGGACATTAACACTTTCAAGCGGAATCACCCACATTTACATATAAAACCCTAATTTCTAACTCTATTGTGTGCTCGTTTATCCTATCTAGACATAAGACTCGATTAAGACGAAGTTAACAGACACTAGGTGCACCAACAGACTCCCCCTTGGATGTTGACGAAGTCTTCGGCGTCGAGTCTTTAGTCTTTGTCTTTTTCCAAATTGAACAATGCAAGACTTGATACCAGACGAAGTTGACAGACAAACTGCACTAACAGACTCCCCCTTGGATGTCGACGAAGTCTTCAGCGTCGAGTCTTTAGTCTTTGTCTTTTTCCTAATTGAACAATGTAAGATTTGATACCAGACGAAGTTGACAGACAAACTGCACTAACAATAGGGAATTGAATAAGGTTACAATTAAGAATCGATACCCATTACCCAGGATTGATGATCTATTCGATCAACTTCAGGGAGCTAGATATTTTTCTAAGATAGATTTACGCTCCGGATATCATCAGTTGAAAGTACAAGAAGAAGACATACCTAAAACTGCTTTGAGAACTACGTATGGTCATTACGATTTTACAGTCATGCCATTCGGACTAACAAATGCTCCTACATCATTTATGGACCTGATGAATAGAATCTGTAAACCATACTTGGATAAATTCGTAATTGTCTTCATCGACGATATACTTATTTATTCCAAAAGCCAGGAGGAGCATTGTGAGCACCTGCATGCACTCTTAACTCTGTTAAGAAATGAAAAACTTTACGCCAAATTCTCGAAGTGTGAATTTTGGCTGCAAGAAGTGCAATTTTAAGGTCACATGGTGAATCATGAAGGTATTCACGTAGATCCTGCTAAGATAGAAGCGATCACCAAATGGAAAGCCCCGCAATCAGCCATGGAAATTAGAAGTTTTCTAGGGTTAGCCGGATATTATAGACGATTCATTAAGGATTTTTCCAAGATAGTTGTACCCTTAACTAAGCTAACCTGTAAAGCAGTTAAGTTTGAATGGGGACCCAGGCAAGAAGAGGCCTTTAGGATTTTAAAGCAAAAGCTAACAAACGCCCCAATTCTAGCTTTACCAGAAGGAACAGAAGATTTTGAAGTCTACTGTGATGCTTCTAAGCTAGGATTAGTATGTGTGCTAATGCAACGCAAAAAGGTAATTGCGTATGCATCAAGGCAATTGAAAAAGCACGAGGAAAGCTATACAACTCATGACTTAGAATTAGGAGCCATAATTTTTGCCCTTAAGATTTGGAGACACTATCTGTATGGAAGTAAGTTTACTGTCTATACAGATCATAAAAGCTTAAGATAAATATTTGGGCAAAAAGAATTAAACATGAGGCAAAGGAGATGGATGGAAATCCTAAGCGATTACGACTGTGATATTCAATATCACGAAGGAAAAGCAAACGTAGTTGCTGATGCTTTAAGTCGTAAGTATCATGAGAAACAACGACGAGTTCGTGCTCTTAGATTAAGTTTACAATTAAACTTAATGGAACAACTAAAGAACATTCAAGAAACAGCAATCAAGGATGATGCCGAAGGAATGAAGGGAAGAATAAAGGAATTAGAACAAGGAAATGATGGAATTTGGAGATTACACAAGAAAAGGATTTGGGTACCTAAGCTAGGAGAGTTAATAAATAAGATTTTAGAGGAAGCCAATAAATCTAGGTATACCATGCATCCTGGTAAGAATAAGATGTACCAAGATTTAAGAAATAACTTCTGGTGGATAGGAATGAAAAAGGACAAAGCTAGATATGTTTCTAAGTGTCTTACTTGTTCACAAGTTAAGGCAGAACACCAAAAACCCTCAGATCTACTACAACAATTAGAACTGCCGGTATGGAAATGAGAACTTATAACCATGGACTTCATTACTAAGTTACCCAAAACCAGAAAAGGTAATGATGAGATTTGGGTAATTGTGGATCGATTAACCAAATCAGCCCATTTCCTACCCATGAAAGAAACCTTTAGCATGGAAAGGTTAGCCAAATTGTATGTAGATGAGGTAGTATCCTTACATGGAGTCCCACTCTCTATTGTATCGTATAGAGATAGTCGTTTCACTTCCCATTTCTGGACAAGTTTCCAGGAAGCAATGAGAACCTGATTAAATCTAAGCACTGCATATCATCCTCAAACAGACGGACAAAGTGAAAGGACGATCCAAACCCTGGAGGACATGCTTAGGGCATGTGTAATAGATTTTGGTGGAAACTGGGATGACCATCTACCCTTAATCAAATTCTCCTATAACAATACTTATCATTCAAGCATCGACGCTGCCCCATTTGAACCACTGTATGGACGAAAATGTAGAACCCCAGTTTGTTGGGCAGAAATAGGAGAAAGTCAATTATCAGGTCCTAAAATAGTGCACGAAACTACCGACAAGATCACTCAAAACAAGGAAAGATTAAAGACGGCTTGCGATCGCCAGAAGAGTTATGCAGATAATAGGCGTAAACCGTTGGAATTTCAAGTCGGAGACAAGGTTTTCTTAAAAGTTTCTCCTTGGAAAGGAGTAGTTCGGTTCGGTAAGAGAGGAAAGCTAAGTCCAAGGTACGTAGGACCTTTTCCAGTAATCCAACGTATAGGACCAGTAGCTTATCGCTTACAACTACCAGAAGAGTTAGCTGGGGTACATGACGTATTTCATGTATCCAACCTCAAGAAATGACTATCTGACGAATCATTGGTAGTACCTCTTCAAGATGTAGAGGTAAATGAAAAGTTAAAATTTGTTGAAAAGCCACTGCAAATAGAAGACAGAAAGATCAAGTTTCTCAAACACAACCGACTAGTGCTAGTCAAAGTCAAGTGGGATTCAAAGAGAGGACCTGAATACACTTGGGAGCTGGAATCGGAGATGAAGCGAAAATATCCTCACTTATTCCAATAAATCTCGAGGACGAGATTCTAAATAAGGTGGGGAGGATGTAAGGACCTTCAAAAAATATCCCTAAACGACCCGTAAGTAAAAACCCGAACCCCTGAAACCCTAATCCATATCAAAAACCAAGAAATCAAGAAAAATGGTCTTCAGGCGGGCCGCGTAAAGGTTAAACATGGCCTTACGCAGGCCGCATCAAACTTAAGTTGACCAGATAAGCGTTACGGTCCACGTGGAATCCAAGTGGCAGACCTACTGCTGACCCAGCAACCATACACGTAGACTAGGTGGCCACGCTGGCCGCGTAAGGGTCAAGCTAAGGTTCACGTGGGCCGCGTGAACCCCAAATTTCACCTATAAATTACCTGGACATCGAGCTTTCATTATGTGTCAAAATTTTTTCATAAAAACGAAGTAATACTGATGGTCTTGCATCCACTGACTAGATACAAGGTGTTAACTCGATCGCTGCTACGATTTAATGTCCGATCGATTGTGTTGGGATTGAACCCTACCAGAGGAACAGATAATGTAAAGCCAAAACCTGGTCACAACAGTGGATCCAAAATAAGCAGCGGTTTACATTAAGCTTTCCCCTTGAAAGTGATTTATAACAACTGATGGTCTTGCATCCACTAACTAGATACAACTGCTGCTGTTCTGCATAACTACTAATGAAGCTTAGAAGACTGCTGGTACAAACTGCTGATAACAAAGCTCTGCCCAATCAAGGACTGATCAACCTTGAGGAAAGCACTGATGTAAAGAGAGAGCAGCTGTTTTGTGAATTATTTGTTTTATGTATAGTCAGTGGTTAGGTATAGCAGTATTTGTAAAAGAACAGTAGATACAGGTTGTTAGGCTGTTAGACGTCGCTTTCATGGTGACGTCAGCTGAGATACCTCAGTGGTTTGGTTTGCCTATAAATGTAACAGTACCCTGTACTGTTACATTTGATTGACTGAGCGAGTTCTTCTCCTCTAGTCCAATCCTTTCATCTTGTGTGCAACCATCCTTGGGGTATCAGGCTGAGGGGGAGTTTAGCTTGTAATCATGCTTTGTAATCATTTAATTGACTTTGTAATCTTTCGACTAATGCAAATCATGTGTTTATCAAACTATTTTCCTCTTTGATTGTGTTTATAAAGTTTGTTGTTCATTTCCGATGCACTTAACATGTTTTCATATTCATTGACTGCTCAATTTACACAAACACAATCATGAGAGCCTTCGATCCTAACAATTGGTATCAGAGCCTGGACAGTCAAATTCGATCTAACAATCAATTTGACATAACAGTTCGGCTCAAAATTCATTGATACTAAGGTTGGTTGTATTCAGTTGAAAAACAGAGTAACGAGTAAATCATGATCAAAATGGTTATTCAAAAACTCTGTACATCAACCAAGATGTCATATGACACAGAAATTTCACACAACAAGTGAATTCATGCACAAGACACTCATGGTTTCTAGATCTGAAAACAATATCTGTTAAACTATGAGATTATTTCTTATTTTCTAGATTGATTTCAATTGTTGATGTATAAATTCTGATGTCAACCTTTTGAATGCCAGAGTATGAACCTTAGATTAACAAAACCTATGTTCATAAAAACATTGGTGTTTTGCTAACATAAAAAGAGGGAAAGTAAAACTTTAGTCATTCAGATCTTATGTGTTGAAAACAGGTTGAGTTCCTCAAAAGGACAAAATCAACTATGTTAAAATACATTAAGAAAATCTGGAGTAAAAATGTCCAGATCATAGGTAATGAGAAGGTTGGCATAAGCATGTGCCAAAATGACCAAATCTCTCAAAACATCATTGCAAAATGATCTTGGAATAAGTATTCCTTCAATAAATACCCCTCAGTAAGTATTTAAATACTTATGTTTAGGGAAGGGTAAAAAGGGAAGAAGATAATTCACAAAAACTCAGAAGTGTGTTTATCTCAAAAAAAAATTTGATGTCAAAAGAAAAGAGTATAAACATAAAACACTTATGAGTCAAAGTTTAGGGTAAAAATGGTCATTAAGCAACTATGTGCATTCATCTGATTCAGAAAAAGGTTTTGATTCCAGTGAATGAATTTCAAAGAGAACCATGTTTGCAATCAACTGACAATCAAATGGTCCTTAACAGTGGTCAAAATGTATTCAATATTTCAAACCACTGACCATTTTCAATAACTTGAGAATGATATGATTATGTTTTCTTTTGAAAATATACCAGATCCTTTTTGATACTGTTCTCAGAAAATCCTTAACCATTTTTTCTTAAAAGGATTTTCTCGAATAATCAGGATATATTGTTCATTTTTTTTTTGGAATAATATATTTGAAACTGTTGCTTGTTTTTGTTGGTAATGGTTTCAGTTCCTGTCAGGATATAATACCTTATGTTTGTTGGTATTATTATTCTCTTATATGGGTCAAAAGGAAATGGTACATATGTCAAGATCATGTCGTACTTAGGTTTGCTCTTAAATTGTTTTCAAAGGTTGATTGCTAACTATGCTTGAATTACTAGGGTACTCATGTTTTAATTGAATATTAAACGAAAATGAGTTGCCTTAGCAATAAAGTTTTCATCATCCAGGATACTAAACCACTGTCCTTCAAAATTGACTTGTGGTAAAACCTGGAATAAAAATTCTCAAAACTGTTGCTGGAATACCTGTTCTTAAAATCTGTACCATTTACACTAACCACTGTTTTGTTCCAACGTCTGATCTCTAAACACTGTCCACTGCTGAAAGTTAACCACTGATCCCTCACTTTCTTGACAAGTACTGATGTTAAAAATCAGTGTCCTATCCACTGATATGCTATCCACTGATAGTAAAAATCATTCACTGCTCACAATTTTTACCGTTGTAATCACTGATGCTTGATACGTCAGTGGCCCTTAAAACAACTGTTCTCCATCCTTCATCCGTTTCATCAGTGTTTGACACGTGGTCAGTTTTTAGCCCTCAGATCAAAATAACCGCTGCCACATCAGCGATCATTTTTTTCTCCCTAAATAAAACCCTGCCCTAAACCCCAAACAGGGTTTTACACTGTCGAATTGAATTCCAAAATTCTCTTCTCATAGCAGTTTCCAACCCTTCTTCTCAAAATCTCCAAAATCCTTCTTCGTTCTTCTCCGCAAAAATGACAAAATCAAAGTCAAAATCAAAATCAAAACCTAAATCACCATCACCTTCCAAGGAGGTCGCTCAAACGGCCGAAGAACCCATCGAGATACCATACAAACAATCTCACAACTATTTGGGTTTACTCACAAAACCCACAAACAACCATACCTTCGATTCCATTCTCGACACCATATCTACATCAAAGTACAAAACTTTGTTGACAGTAGACGCCCCCATATATCTGCAAACCCAGAGAGAGTTCTAGAAAAATGCTACGCTTGAAAAACAAGATGATAAAGTAGTAGCCATTAACTCCTCGATACAGGGTACGGCGATTCAAATCACTCCGCAATCACTATCAGAAATCTTCAAACTCGATGATCAGAAAGGTAAAGCTTCCTTTGACAAAAACGAGTTAAAAGCTGATTTTCTGAAAAGGGGCTATGCAGAACAGTCAAAGGTAGATACCCTACAAAAGGGTTATTTTCCATCTGCACCCAGATTTTTATTTCACACACTTCTGATGTGTGCTTCGAATAAAACAACATCTTTTAACGAAATACCATTGAAAATTCAATGCCTGGGTTACGCTATTTTGAATGATAAGGACTACAACTACTCCCAGGAGATTTTCAATGACATGGTGAAAAACGTTGAAAGTAAAGCATTTTTGTTGTTTCCAAGATTTTTGAGTTGATATTTTTTACAAAAATTTGATAAGAAAAATGAAAATTTGCTTAAACAAGGTGTCTATTTTCAAATAAAAAGCTTGACACCTGAAACATTCACTAGAATGTTGGCACCAATAAAAACAAAAGCAGGGGTACCTGAGCAGATTTTAGCGGTTACAACTGCTCCTCAGGTATCAGCTGCTGAGCCCACTGCTCCAGGTGATCAAAGCAACACAACCACTGCTTTGAAACCCACACCTGACATCACCAAAAAGACCAAAAGAAAAACATCCAGAAAACCCACCAAACCCAAAACAAAGGCAACTCTGGAAGATGAGATCCCAGAGGAAATGCATGTGACAACACAAAAGTCACCACAAACCACTACTGCTACTTCCTCACAGCAGTTGGAAGAAAGATCTCAACCCATACCTGAAACTCCTCCTGCATCCTCACAAAAGGATCAGGTTGTAATCACAGGGACACCAAATTATGAAGCTCTAGATCCACTTGGCTCTATCTTCCACAGTCCTAATCCCAAGGACATGTCTCTTTCAACTCCCATCCCCTCACCAATAATAATGCCACAATCCATGCAACCTTTATTGCATGCAGCTGCTATAGCTCAGACACAAACCAGTTCCTCTCTATCACCTGTCACTGAGAGTATACCCCCAGAGGTGACTGGGTCTGATGCTACTACTCCTGCTATCCCAGCAACAATTGAGGAGGTTACACCCCCTGAGTTACAAGTAACTCTCGATGGTAGTTTAGGTGGAGCAGCAACTACAACTGGTGGATCAACCGATCCACAGTTGGACAGTTGTTTCATAAGTAAGACTCCCTTGAAGGCAATTTCTTCCATGGCAACTTCGGTAACCACCAGTGAGTTGGATCTAACCACTGGTACCATCAAAGGTTTATCGAGTGCTGAAGAAAGAAGTCCCCAGTACCAAGAACAAGGGGCATCAATGGGTGATTTTTGGGACTCTGTTCCTAAGTCACACATTGATATAACCACTGCTGGTGGGGATTCAGATGATCCTACTAAAGTAGGTGATGATTCAAGATATCAGGAATTGACGGGCAGAGTTGAAAAACTTGAAGAATCAGTTTCTGAAATAAAGGAGATGGTGCAAGAGATTTTAAAAGCTCAGAAAGCACAATCCACTGCTGTTCCACCTCAAGCACCTGCTTCACAACAAGCACTTGCTGCAAATGAGCTCTGGAATCTTTTTCAACCTATGCTTGAAAGACAAAAACTAGTGGCTGATCAGCAGCATGAAATGCATATATAAATGCTGACCAATATGGTGGAATCAAGGTTCAAGGATACTCAAGCAGATATCAAGGCTATTAAGGCCAGCATCCAAACTACCACTGGCAAAGCTCCTTCAACTTTGCTATTCTTTGATGACCCCTTGCAGATAATGCCAAAAAGGGGGAGATAATGAAGCAAATGAAGAAGAAGGGAATAGAACATGGCCTGTGTGTTGAACCTGAGCAAGCAAAGCAAACATCTAAACCACCTCCCACGAAATGTCATACAGCTGATACAACAGAAGTTACAAAAACTGCTGTCAGTAGCCAAACAGCTGTCATTTCATCAACACACACACTTTCAACACACACCACTCTATCACACACCATTACAACCACTGTTCCACCACCATCCTCATCTACAGTCATATCACCACCACTGCCTCCTGCCATAAAGCAGAAGACAGCAGATGTTACAACATCTGCTGTAATGACAACAGTGATTGAAACACCAGTTGTTTCAACCACTGTCAGTCAATCACAACCACAAACCACTGCTATACAATCTAAAACCATTGATTCATCCAATACATCACCTGCCCCTTCTTCATTAAAAAGGAGAAGGAATCTCATATCAGATGATGATTCACCACCATCATCACCACCATCAAAAACTACCTCACCACTTCCATCCCCTGCTTCAAAGCAGAAGACAACTGCTGACATATCAGCAGCTGTAATGACAACAGATGTTGAGACACCAGTTGTTTCAACAGCTGTTAGTCAATCATCCACCACTGCTCTCATCCTTCCTACATCACAACCAAAGCTCTTCAACAGAAAAAGAAAGCCAAACTCTGCCGATGAGGGTATACATGATCCTAATGCTACACAATATCCACTGGAGCTTGAAGCCATCAAAAATGAGATGAGGCAATTCTATACAGAAGAAGATCCTTCAAAAAGAAGGTTCTCCTCACTCATAGGCTACATGCCACCAGATGATATGGATGATTACCTCAAAATCAAGGCAAGGCAAGCAAGACTAAGAGCTGAAGTTGAGAGTGAAAAAGAACGGTTAAGCGAAGATGGCATTGCTAAAAGACTGGAGTTCTACTTCACAAAAGTAAAGCAGATAGAAGAGTTTGCACAAGACCTAAACAAAGAAAAGGCTGATCAAAAGAAAGAGTTAAGAAAACAATATCTAGCCTACATCATGAAAGAGAAATTCTATCCTGCTGAAGAACAACAGTTCAAAGAATGGCCAGTAGTCGCTCTTAAACGTGAGGCAGAAAGGATTGAGAAAATTAAGAATGATCCTACAAAGAAGAAGAATGCTCCAAACTAGAGAAAATACAAAAAAGCTCATTGCTGACCTAACTGCTGAGTATAAGAGAAAGAAAAAAGAGCTGGTGGATGCAAAAATGGATACTGCTGAAGCCATATCAAAATGGTCAAAACAGCAGACTGATGAAGCCTATGAAAGGCTAAAGAAAAGAAAGATAACTGTTTCAAGCACCTCAAAGAAGCATGAACAAAGAATGAAGCTTGAACAGCAGATAGAAAACCTCAAAACACTGTTCCGGTCTACTTTTGTGACAAACCAAGAAGAAAAAGAACAGTTAACCAGTGATGAGGTTAAAGAAAAGGAAGCTGAGTACTTCACAGAAGCCATCAAGAAAATGGGTCTAAAAGAAGAGAGCTCAGAAAAGCTTCAAAACCTGTTAAAGGTGTTAACCAAACCTGCATCACCAAACACTTCAACAGACATGACAGACATTGAAAGGCAGGAGCTGATTGAAAGAGAAACTGCAGAAGATATAGCTGCAGCAAATGATGTCATAGAAATGGCTTTCAAAAGAATGTCTGAAAGTCTTCTCAAGGCCAATATCTCAAAGCTCATCTGCAAATAAATCTCTCCCAAGAAATCCATTGGGTTTAAAAGTACTAAAGTGGCTCTCTAATCAAAAGACCCACGTATTGACTCTGGTCAGATCCAATGGAGAGGTGAAGTATATATCAAGGAAAGAAGCACTAGGCCTTAGTGTTCAAGATTTGCAGGATCTCCTTGAACTTACACTGTGTAGGGATGAAGATGATATAAGTTCCAGAGACTTTGAAGCAGATTTTAAAAGAGAAGCAAAGGAACTTTTGATGAGGAATAAAGATCCAGAATAATGACAGGTTTTGGCATTATCTGTTCCAGGGGGAGATTGTTGGGATTGAACCCTACCAGAGGAACATATAATGTAAAGCCAAAACCTGGTCACAACAGTGGATCCAAAATAAGTAGCGGTTTACATTAAGCTTTCCCCTTGAAAGTGATTTATAACAACTGATGGTCTTGCATCCACTTACTAGATACAACTGCTGCTGTTCTGCATAACTACTGATGAAGCTTAGAAGACTGCTGGTACAAACTGCTGATAACAAAGCTCTGCCCAATCAAGGACTGATCAACCTTGAGGAAAGCACTGATGTAAAGAGAGAGTAGCTGTTTTGTGAATTATCTGTTTTATGTATAGTCAGTGGTTAGGTATAGCAGTATTTGTAAAAGAACAGTAGATACAGGTTGTTAGGCTGTTAGACGTCGCTTTCATGGTGACGTCAGCTGAGATACCTCAGTGGTTTGGTTTGCCTATAAATGTAACAGTACCCTGTACTGTTACATTTGATTGACTGAGCAAGTTCTTCTCCTCTAGTCCAATCCTTTCATCTTGTGTGCAACCATCCTTGGGGTATCAGGCTGAGGGGGAGTTTAGCTTGTAATCATGCTTTGTAATCATTTGATTGACTTTGTAATCTTTCGACTAATGCAAATCATGTGTTTATCAAACTATTTTCCTCTTTGATTGTGTTTATAAAGTTTGTTGTTCATTTCCGCTGCACTTAACACGTTTTCATATTCATTGACTGTTCAATTTACACAAACAAACACAATCATGAGAGCCTTCGATCCTAACAGATTGAAACTCTCCAATGGATGTTTAAGTGCTGTCCACATTAGGGCCATACTTTTTCATTCGTTGTGAGGGTTTTAATCTCGTGAGTTAGCGTAAATGCTGTATTAGTTACTGAAATAGTTCGTGTGCATTGTTATTTAAATTAGGTTACAAGGCTAATCAGTAGGCTAAACTCTGCCCGTTTAAATCTACAATGTGAGTCATTCTCTTTTATCAAAAGTATTTTACAATACTCCATTTAATTTCAAAAGTTATAATTACAGGGATTAAGTCGTGGTTATCTTGAATCACTGGCTAGTGGGGTATTATGCACATTACTAATTTCTCACGGGTTAGGCTAATAAATCCTAACAGTGATAATCATCACTAATTGGGGAAAAACCCAATAGTGGTATGACCATCGTCACCAGGAGGTGACACGGTGCAGATAAAAATAAGATAGAAGCCATTGTAATCGCTCTTATGCTGTAAATTTATAACTATGTGTCGTTTTATCAAATTTGAATGACTTGCTAGTATTTCCCCGCTGCTAAAATATTTTTCAAAACATGTTTCAGGTGACTACTGTGAACCAAGGAAAAGTGCTACGGAGCACTAACAAGCTTGAAGTAGTGGCTCAATTAAATAAATAAACATGTTTTGTAAATCAGGGAATTTACTTGTGAAATTCCTCTATTGTAAATTATGGGGTTTATCCCGAATTATGAAATACCATAATCAGGCATTTCAAGTTTTAAAAAGATCCTGTAAAATCTTCTGTTGTCATCTCAATTAATAAATATCACGGGATTTCTGTCCCGCGGCTCCTGGACCGGGTTAAACCGGGACGGGGGCCGTGACAAAGATACTTCTTTCTTGTGGCATGAGCATTTCGGTCATGTTAATATGGATACCTTAGTAGATATGGGAAATAAAGAGTCAGTTCTTGGGTTACCAACGATTACAAAGGAAGTCAAGGTGTGTGAAGGATGTATTTCTGGCAAACATGCTCGGAAACCATTTCCAAAGAAATACACATGGCAAGCAGCAAAGCCCTTACAACTAGTCCACTCGGATATTTGTGGACCCATGCGAACCGAATCCATTGGTGGGTGTAGGTATTTCATAACCTTCATAGATGATTATTCCAGAAAGACGTGGGTATATTTCCTCAAACTTAAGTCCGAAACACTGAATTACTTGAAACAATTTCGAGTATTAGTAGAAAATCAATCCGATCAGAAGTTAAAAACTTTAAGAACGGATCGGGGAGGAGAATATTGCAGCAAGGTGTTTCAAGATTATTTAAAGTCAAACGGGATACATCATTAACTTACCAATAGTTACTCGCCTTAACAAAATGGATTATCTGAGCGAAAAAACAGAACTCTAATGGAACTCGGTAGAAGTAGAAGTATGATGAATGCAAAGAATCTGCCTAATCATTATTGGGCCGAAGTCGTTGCTTGTACTACTTACATCTTGAATCGTACCATAACGAAGACAAGACCGAACATAACTCCATATGAAGCATGGAATGGAAGAAAACCTGATGTTGGACATTTTAAAACGTTTGGATGTCTAGCTTTTGTACATCTCCCCAAACAGCATCGAAGCAAACTGGATAATAAAACTGAGAAGACAGTGTTTGTAGGATGTGGTGAGAACACCAAGGGGTACAAGTTATACAATTCGCTCACAAATAAAACATTAGTCAGCAGAGATGTGATTTTTGACGAAAGTAAAGGATGGGTGTTCGAACCTGATATCTCTACTATTCCATTTGAAATGACAGATGAGAACCACACGAGTAAAGAGTCACAAAACAAAGTAGCGGACACTCCAGACAACGAAGTAGCTGAAGATTCAAGCCCAATTCCCAATCATGAAACAGTAACAGGTGAGCAAGCTTCAAACATGGACCAGCCGAGTGTACTTGATGACGATACCTCTTTAACATCTTCTGAAAATGAAGTAATAAGAACATGGAGCATCAACAGTGTTTATGCAGATACAAGAGCTCTCACTAAGGAGGAAATTTCCCAAAAATATGGTGAAAGTCAATGTCTAAACTTCGTTCTTTATACTAACTCAAATCCTACTACGTATGAAGAAGCCAGCAAGGATTCAAAATGGAAGGAAGCTATGAATAGAGAGATGGAATCTATACGAAAGAATCAAACTTGGGAACCAGTGAATCCTCCCAAGCATCTCAAACCTATAGGAGTGAAATGGATCTACAAAACGAAGTATGATGAACATGGAAATGTATTTAAGTATAAAAACAACATTCCTTAACGGAAATCTAGAAGAGCAGGTGTATATTGAACAACCTAAAGGATATGTTAAGCCAGGAGAAGAAGAAAAGGTATGCCTTCTTAAACGAGATCTATACGGCCTTAAACAAGCACCGAGAGCATGGTATAGCAGAATAGAGAAGTATTTTGGTCAACAAGGATTGAGAAAATGCACATATGAAGACACTCTATTCATAAAAGACACCACAAAAGGAAAATTAGTAATCTACTTATATGTGGATGATCTGATAATAGTAAGCAACTCAATGACCTTGATTGATGCTTTTAAGGATATGATGAAGAAGGAATTTGAGATGACTGACATGGGAAAGTTGCATTACTTTCTCGGCATGGAAGTTTCTTATGAGGATGGAAACATAGTTTTGTCTCAAAAGAAATATATGCAAAGTCTGTTAGAAAAATATAGGATGTCTCAATGCAAATCCGTTTCTACTCCTATGGAATACGGTCTAAAACTGTCCAAAGAGGATCCAGAGACATTTGTTGATGAAGTAATTTACAGAAGTCTAGTTGGAAGTCTAATGTATTTAACAAATACAAGACCTTATATCATGTTTGCAGTTAGCAACATAATCAGGTTCATGGAACGTCCAAAAAGGAGTCATTGGGAGGCTGGAAAACGAATACTTAAATATATCAAGGGAACTGTGAATCAAGGAATTACATATTCAAAGGGTGGAAATGGAAAACTCATTGGTTTCAGCGACAGTGATTATGCAGGAAGCGTGGATGATAGCAAAAGCACATCAGGATATATATTTCATCTAGGATCTGGACCAATTTCATGGCAATCGAAGAAGCAAAAAGTGGTGGCTTTATCATCTACATAAGCAGAATACATGGCTTTATGTCAAACAGGTTGTCAAGCCATTTGGATTAAAGGAATTCTTGATGAACTTCAAGGAAAAATTGAATATCCAATACCCATATTCTGTGATAATAAGTCGACGATATGTCTGGCTAAAGATCCTGTATATCACGGAAAGATTAAGCATATTCGAGTCAAATATCATTTCATCCGAGAGCTTATCAAGAAAGGAGATGTAGAAGTAATTTTCTGTGTCACAAAGAATCAGGTAGCCGACATCATGACAAAAGCTCTGCAGGACAAGGATTTCTCAAGACTAAAGACACAACTCAACATGTCTCTAATCTAGCTTACGAGAGGGTATTAGAAATATATATGTAATATTATGTATAAGGTAGATAATGTGACATGCATTAGTAATATTATTTTAGCCTAAGTATTAGCGGTTAGGTTTCATATTCGGTATCATGTATATATATTAACATTTCCTGTACGAACAAAGATCATCAATTCAATTACGAACATTATATCATTCTCTCATTCATCATCAAGAAATCCTAGTTATTCCAACAGGTATTAGTGATACCACGATATTCAACTTCAGTAAATATGACCACCATGTACAGGGAAATTAGTCTCATACAATTGTGGTTTAGAGTGTTGCAGCCCAATAGGTAGGCCAACTTCAGCTCTATACACTTCTTTATGTGGCCGTGACGAGGATACCATTATATGTTGGTGAGTGTCGTAAGATCACTTTAGTTGATTGGAATTTACTTATGAACAAATGGAAATCTGATGAAACATTGATATGAGTTATGAATTGTGGATTTCACCCTTTTGACACTGATCCAATCGAGTTCATGCACTGACGGAACCTTAAGGGTTTAAAGGGGAAATACCCTATTGGTGGGGGTCAAGGGGTAGTGCCCCATGCGGGGTCTAAGGGGCAGAGCTCTAGTAAACAAGTGGCACCTACATCAAGCAAAAGATTTGAGTTCCATAGTTGAAAGTCTGTGGAACTTGCTTCTAATCAGGGTTGTTGGTTGACAGGTTTGAAGTGGAAGGGAGTAAAGCGGGAAAGAGGAAGGAAGTTGTGGCTCATGAGATGATAACAACATCAAATGGAAAGCCACAAAAGAAAAAGAATGTGAAGAAACTCCCTGAACTCGAAAATGTAAAAAGAAGGTTGACATTGTTCGGTCCGATGTGGAATATATTTGATGACCTCAAGGACCATTGGCGGAGTACCTGTTTAGAGATGTGAGAATGCAAGCATCCCACGCGACCACCATGAGCAGTGACATGTACCGTCTGGCTAAAGTCCCAAAAACTTACCATTCTCGGAGGCACCACATGGTATGTTTTTTCTTTGTTTTATGTGTGTTTCATAACCATTGCAACAACCAAGTGTAGGGGAGTTATGTGAACATGTGAGGATGGTAGCACTGAGTCGATAAACATTAAGTTTAATGCATGTTTGGGGGGGGGGGAGGGTGTTTGTAAAAAGGGACCCAAGAATCATTTGATAGGTCCATGTGACCTTTCCTTTTCTTTGCTTTGCTTTGCTTTGTGTTTGCTTATTTATGGGGAAAAATTACCTAAACTTAATAGTTTGTTTCGGTTGTAAATAAAGATTGTCACGGTTTGGTGTCACCTTTTCTTTTTAGCCATTTAAAATAGTCAAACATTCCTTACCTTTATCCAAGCCCAAAACAAGTGAGACCTCTTGATATGTGCATTGTCTAAGTGTTATGGTTGAGATGTGATTGTCATGCAAGCCTATCGTTACAATGTAGCATATCTGGTCAATGGGTGATTCATACTAGTGCATTATACGATAGTCCAAATATTAAACCAAGAGGAGTGGAAAATTGTGAAGGGTGTGTTGCATGAATATAAAAGCCGGAAGCATGTTGGTTTTAGTTAGCTAAATTATGTTTCAAAATGTGCATCACTTTTACTTGCTGAATTAACACATCTATTGTGGATGTGAATGGGGCACGACTTTGGACCTTAGCTAAGACATGGTAATGGGCGATTGGAGCATTTTTTTTTTTTTGTTTGCCATAGTGTTCGAGCAGATTTGCTTGAGGGCAAACAAAGGTCAAGTGCGGGATGTGATGGATCGGTTGTGGATTATAATTTATTGAGTTTACACGAAATCTTATGAGTTTATATGTGTTTATTTACTTGATAATTTAACTATGAGTGAATGAGTCATTGTAGATTAAATATGCAAATTAGAGGCTTACATAAAGAGTGTAGGAGTTAGAATTTTCACCAAATGAAAAAAACAAAGAAGTTGGAACAGGCTAGGGCCGTAAGCTACGACCCAGTCGTATCTTACTGTGGCCTTGGCACTAGAAAAATAGAACAATAGCATCGTAGGCTACTGCCCTAGAGTAGCCTGCTATGACGCTGGTTATGGGAAATCACTTAAAAACATAAATATTTGGGCTTTTGAGGATCTTTCTCTATTCCATTCATTCCAAAGGCTAGGGAGGCAATTTTGGGAGACACAATTCGAGTTTTTCGAAGATTTTAGCCAATCCAATCATTGTGCAATCATCCGACATGCAATGCAAATCCAACTTTGAAGATCTAATCCACACTATGAGCGGCTAATGATTTTGTGGTTTCCTCTTGGTGGAGGATTCTTGTAAGTAGACTATTTGATTCAGTTTCTTGTATTTAGAACACGCAATCTAAGAATTTGATCCTTTTTCTTTAATTGTTTGATCATTGATTGTAAATGGTTATTCTTTATTTGATACCTTTATCTTTTGTCTTCAACTCCCGAAAGTTCTAGTAATCGGGATATATTGGAAACGGATTTGGTTTGGTAATTTGTAATTGATAATCAAGTGATTAACCTTTTATTGTTTTACAATCCGAGTCTTTTGTCCTTGTTATCACAATCAATTAATCGAATTTTGTAATCATGTCGATGTGATTTTCCCAATTAAAACCTAGTTTTGGAATCTAAAGTGCAGAGCAATCACTTTTCCTTCCGGTTAATACAACCTTCTTAATTAATTTGTTAATCTAGTTCATAAACAATTCTCAACCTATTTTTTCGTACAATTTCGTAATTACTAAATAATCAATTTGACAACAAAACTTTCCACAATACTTTTGATGGTTCGACACACGCCTTACCCTATCTAATAAAGTATTAGGGGTTGAGTTTTACTCGTATTTTTTACTGACACTTTGACATCATTATTGGCCTTTAGACAATTGACAAGAACATAGACTTGGTTTAGGTAAAACAGAGGTGTCAAATAAACACCCCGATTTATTCAAATGCAAAATTGTGTTAACACACATGACCTAACTGTAAGTGCCATAATTCAAGACAGGCTTTCAATCAAGATGTAGCAACAAAAACTTTATGACCGAGCTGCATAACATACAATCCGTTCTCACATCTTCCTTTAGCTAGAATTTGTCTCGTGTGTCGATCCTGAATATAGAAATAGGGTTTTGAAAATAACACATCCAATGGGTTATCATTGGTTAATTTGCTAATTGAAAGCAGATTTTTGACGAGTTTGGGAATAAGCAACACATCTTGCAAACGAATATTGTTGAAAGCAACGTAAAACCAATATGAGAGACGGGAAGAGGATTACCATCGCCAAAGGTGACGTTTTCATTTCCAGCTTGAGAAGTAGCATGAGTTATATCTTGTGGATAGGAAACCATGTGATCAGTAGCCCTAGAGGTGCCAAACCAATCGGGACCGAATGAGGTAACATGACATTGGGCATGGAATGCTTTTGCTAAATCAGTTTTAGATGGAGCCGCATGAGAAGCAAACGAGGATAGGTTAGGATACGAGTTGCAAATTACAGCTGACAGGGAGGCATGGAGGAGAATGATGGTCCTCTCTTCAGCCTCAACCCATGAAGCATAAACTGGGTTAGGGATGGGCTTACCTTCTTGAAGAATTTCAGGAGCTGGAGATGAAGTAGACCATCGCTATGCAACATCGGGTTCTGGTAAGATATAAGGGGCATGATCTGATTCTTCCACACGCGATAACTAGTGGGAGAAACCTTAATGATTATGTGACAAAGTGAGCTCATGGGGATGGAAGCATCGGCGACGGCAAGGAAGGACATGAGATCAGTCGGAGAGGATGAAAAAACTGGAAGGAGGAAAGTTAGGAAGAGAAATGACAGAAAGGAGAGCGAAATGCGGAATAGAGACGGTAAGTTTAGCCTAGGAAATTTTTTGATACAATCATACAATACAGGAATGACCAAGAGACTCAAATAAATAGGAGAGACTTAAAGAAAACATACAAGACAAGCATAAATACAGTAAAATGGAAGGATTGTAATAATAAATACAATAACAAATAAATAAATAAATTTAAACTCTACTAACCTTGACAACCAGGTGAAAGATAAGGGTTTCCTTGATACCCGTTGTTGCAGGTGCACCTGTACCCTCCATTTCCACTCTCAGAATCAACACACAAGCTATTGCTTTGACAATAATAATTGCTTGTATCTCTATACTCATCACAACTCCTACTTCCTATAACCCAATCAAGCACCACCGGAACACTCTCTAGCGTTCTTTTGACGAAATTTGGGTCCGATAGATCTGAAACACCCCTAAACTTAAAAGCATTTTGCTCTCCAAGGAAGCCGTATCCACATTTGGAGAAAGACGAGATATTAACGTGTTGGTTGATGCTGTTTGTGACACTTAAATATGTTGTAAGACCCTTTGGCAAACTCGTTTCACAACACCCGATACCTGATCAATATTTACATATTGCACTTCAAATTACTTTTGTCATTAGAGAAATAAACATGCATATTCATTTGGTACAAATGTATTTTTTAATTTGTGTAATCCGTATCAGTACAATTCTATTTTTTAATTTGTGTAATCCGTACGTGTTGGGTGTAAGCTCGGCTCAAAACTACTTCCTACATCGGTAAACTAAAGATTTCAATCTAACATATAAAGTAGATGGAGGCTGTTATCTACGAATGGTTTTACATTGAAACCACATTTTGGGATTATTTGTTTGTATTCATCATGAAGTGTTGGCTAGAAGAAAGTTTGTAATAAATAAAGTTAGTTTACGTCTATTCTTTACAGTAACCAGGTTCGTCCCTAAGAATCGCTAAAAATTCAAAGCCTTTGGACGAGTATGAAAAATAGCCACTAAAAACATATAAACCCGGTTGTTCTTTTTTTTTAGTTGCTAGTCATTTGTTTTATTTATTAGGTATAAAAGTGTAATTAAAAAACTTTTTGCGTTAATGGGTTTCGTTGAGTAAGGTGCTGTTTGTTTTTTCAGACAAAAATTGTCTGCAGTCTGATTTCAGCTGATTTTATGTCTGCAACTGAAGATGTGGTCTGAAGATCTGCAAGCTGAAAATATAATACTGTTTGTTTTTTATAAACTGGATATCGTCTGTATAACATAAAAAAACCATAATACAACCACCACCACCAATACACTGCCCAAACCACCAGCACCACCACTCAAACCCATTAATAATCAAAATCAAGTTCAAACCCATTAGACAGCCCTATACTATACCCCACCACACACAGAATGATCTTTACATCTCCATGTTTATTTAATTTAATTTATTTTGTAACTCTATTTAAAAGGAAGGGGAAAATGAATCTGTTAATAATGTATATTATATAGCTTGGTTGGTTGTAATCCCCGGTGGTGAAGCAAAGCAATAGTCGCTTGTGGATAGGATAGGGTCATCCTCATGATGATTATTCATATCAGAAGATGAAAGAAAACCCTTTTCACAATGACCATCAAATTCTTAGCCAGAGTGGGTAACCGAAAGAAAGAAAGAAAGAAAGAAAGAAAGAAGAGACTACTTACCAGGGGCGTGGCAGGGGAGGAGGAGGGCAGCGACGGCAGAGGTGGGTGAAGGGGCGGTGGTGGTGGCAGACGGAGGCGGAGTTGGTGGAGTTCGTCGGAGGAGTCGGTGGAGTTCGTCGGAGGAATGGGTGGTGGTGGTTGAGGGGGCGGAAGGAGAGGGAGCGGTGGTGGGTGAAGGGGCGGTGGTGGTGGCAGACGGAGGCAACGGCCGGCGTCGTAGCTTCCTCTGAAAGAGGCCTTCATGGTTTTGTGTGGAATTGAGAAGAAGATGATGCTGGAGATGTTTGGTAGCAGGATGTTTGAAGGAGTTGTGTGAAGATGTTTGAAGGAAGGTTTCATAGCTTTTGTTTTAAGATGAAATAAGTCATTTTCAGATCTGTTTTTAAAAAAAAAACAAACAGTCTTCAAGGGAAACATCTGCCCGCCTGCAGACAACAGTTCCCTTGAAGATGTTTGAAGAAAAAACAAACACCCCCTAAATGAGCTTAATTGTTTAATACGTCTAAACTAAACAAAAAAATTAATGGTATTAACAAACAAATTGGGTTTTTTATTTAACTAGGGGTGCCCCGCCCGCGTTGCGGGGCACTAAGACGAATATTTCTCTATCATAACATGTTCGTCCGTGTTTTGGTTACCTGTACATACTACTTATAACACGATCTCAAAAAAAATTACACTGAGTCAACCAAATAAATTAAAACACTATCATACTTTTGCTTAAGAAAAACAAAAAGATAGAAAAACTATAATTTTAAAATGGGGGCAAAATTGTAATTTTTCAGGATAAATGAGCGTGTGCTAGAAAGTCGCCTGACACGAATAAAAATTACACCGAGTCAAACAATTAAAATAAAGCACTACCACAATTTTCTCGAAAAAAAAAACTAAAACGATGGCATGACTGTAGTTTTACACTTGGGACAAAATCGTAATTTGACTTGTAAAGCAAAGAAAAACGATGCCAAAAATGTAAATTTAAATTGAGGGCCAAATCGTAATTTGGCTGGGAGGGAAAAAAAAAATATTGGCAAAACTGTAAATTTAAACGGGTCAAAAGCGTAATTTTTAACCTAGGGCAAAATTGTAACTTTTAGTTGGGGACAAAAGGATGATTTTATTTTGAATTGAGGGTAAAAACGTAATATTAAACTGATGGCAAAATCGTAATTTTGAAGCGGGGATAAAATCGTAAATTGGTTGGGCCAATGGGGGAGTTCCAGGCAGCTGTCTGGCATTACTCCTCCATCTTGTGTCTATAGTTATACACTGAGGGCAAAATCATAATTTGACTGAGAAAGCAAACAAAATCAATGACAAAAATGTAAATTTAAATTGATGGCAAAATCGTAATTTAGCTGGGAGGAAGAAAACAAAACTAATGGCAAAACTTTAAATTTAAACGGGGAAAAATCGTAAATTTGAACCGAGGGCAAAATTGTAATTTTTCACAGGGGGCAAAAGAATAATTTTATTTTGAACTGGTGGTAAAAACGTAATTTAAAACTGATGGCAAAATCGTAATTTTAAAGCGGGACAAAATCGTAAATTGGTTTGGCCCAAAAAGACAAAAAAGTCAAAAAGAAAAAAAAATAATAAACCATTGTTCACGGAAGTTGTAAAATGTAATAGATTTAATTTGCCGATTTAATTTAAATCAAATTACTTGCATTGCTGCGTTGCTACAGCATTTGATGAGCTCGGTACCAACCGGTACCGAAAATACCGATACCGTTACCGAAATTCTCAAAAGTGGGTACCGGTACCGAATATACCTGATACGGTACAGTTCGGTACCGATTGGTACTGATACGACACCGGTATTTGAGGGTAAAAACCGGTGAATACCGTTGCCGAACCGGTACCAAAAATACACTGGTTTGGTAAATCGGATACGAGTACCGGTACCAGTACCCAATACCATTTACTAATCTGTTAGTTATGACACTGTTCATTCCTTTCAAATTTTAATATATAGGTAATTATAGTTTTTTTAATCTAATATATATAAATTAAAATTTTTGGGCCTTAAGGGAGAATGGGACCTGGATGGTCACCCATTTTGCCCCTCCCGAGAGCCGAAGATAATATTGTCTACTTTATTAACGTTTTTTTTTAACGGCCAACTAAATCACCGGATAAGCATCCTGGGATGCCCTCAATCGAGCAAATGCATCCCCTCCTCCATAACGGTCAGAGGTGGATACATACCCGAGCCACCAAGCCACCAGTTCCGGGGAAAACCCGCCATCCGAAGGCCCACTGCGGTAAAACCCGGTTTGGCTCGGTTTCGAACTGTCGACCTCCAGAGATGCCTAGTTCTAAACTTTATTGCCACCACCAATGTCCTTCAAAGTGATGCTAGTGGGAGTTGAACTTGAGACCTCAAGGAGAGAAACCAAGTGACTAACCACTAGACCAACTTGTCAGGACACCACTACACTACCAACCATCAATCTAAAAAAAAAAATAAAAAATGTCTACTTTTTTAACTAGAAGCAACTTATAGATTTGTTTTTGTACGTCCAACGAAGTCATCCATTTTTAGATTGTTCATAATCAAACACATTTTATGGACTTTTACTCTTATCCACAACTGATACACTCAAAGCATGTGTTAGTGATATCTAAGCCAAAATATTCATTATGACTCAACGTTTATCATGTAAACAAAATACAATAATGTGAGATTCCATGTCGACGACCTCACATGTTTGTTGTTCGTCGAGTTATGAGATGTGTTAAGCTGTTGAAAATATTATGCATATAAATTTATCACTTATCACTTTTATCATTTTTATCTTGCATAGCATAAGTTGTTTTGTATGTGATTTAGTAATGTCACTTGTTTTAATTGTTAGAGGTTAAAAGGACTGCTCTACACACATGGGTTTGCTTATCGTCTCTTGGGCTGATGTTGATACTGGGCTTAGGATTCTCGTGGACTGTTGTTGTGCTGGACTGACTTGCAATATATGCGGAGTTGGAGCGGAGCATAAGTTAGGGCATCCGGTTCTCTTGTGAATATAAAAGGATCTCATCATGTTAGATAAGATCAAACACACATACACTTGCAAAGATATTTTTTTGTGTTCTTCTTTATCTCTTACACTGTGTTCCCGATTCATTAAATGAGAGAAAAGAAAAGATTTGGAAGGAAATAATTTTTAGTTGTGTTCTAGAGTTTTATTAAAGGAGATAAAAGAAGAGAAAATGAAAGATTTTTTGCCTAAAATTAATCTTTCCAATTTGGAAAGAAATGGAGAGAAAAAAAAGAAAAGGAGAGAATCCTTTCTTTTCTCTCCTTAACTTAACTCGGGAACACAGTGTTAGGGTCTCTAAGATCTAGTTTGTTCTTGTTGATCTCGTGTTGAGATCTAGTGTTCATAGCTTAGATCAGAGAGTACAGATCATCATGTTGATGATTTGCATGTGAGTTGAGAGATTAATCTTGTCTCTATCTTCTTCAGTAATGTTTTGTATCTTGATTCAAGTTGTTACAGTTGAAATAAAGTGTTTGACATGGTATCAAAGCCATAAAGGGCTCTTGGGTGATTTCTATTCCGCTGTTGCTTCTAGGGTTTGTTTCTACATCAGATCTGTGTGGATCTAGGTGTTTGCAAGGGGATCTAAGGAGTCTTGGTGGTACACGTTGAATTTGTCGATTCTAGGTCATTTATTTGGTTTTCTTGTAATTTGTGAAGACTGAAACCGTAGATCTAGGGTTTATGGGGAGTCGAGCTATTGAAGGGGATTCAAGTTGGTCTTTGTAATTAGTACAAATTATAGGGCAAACCAACATGAACTTGTTGTTGTTTCTTCTAATCAGTCACTTGTAGCTATAAGTGAAGGCTCGAAGTCTGATAGCTTGGATTTATACGCATCAGGTGTTTTCATTCCTTTTTTAGTTTTGATTTCTGTCTTTCATTTGCATTTTAGGAAATGTTTGTTACCGGAGTAGTTGGGCCAATGGTTATTTTGGGACACAAAGGGGGACACTCTGTTGCATAGTGTGTTTTCTTGGTTGTATTCTATGTTTCTATTTTTGTTTTTAGATTTTTGGCTCCCGTGCAAAGGCTTGGGTACGCTCCTTGAGTGACGAACCTACTATCTGGTCCCTGGTACATTTTCGCCGTTAGGGGTGTGTGTTGTTTTGTCTGATTGATAATTGTTCATTTTTGATTAGATTATGTTGTGTTTTTTTTAATCTTGATTGTCTGTTGGTTGATCTGTGAGAATGGTTAATCTGTTGGATCTCTATGGTGATGTATTGATTAGTAAATTTGAGCCTAATAATCCGTTATATTTGCATGCTAGTGATTCTACGAATTTGACTATTGTTAATATAAAACTAAAAGGGACTAAAAATTATAATGTCTGAGCGAATGCTATGATACTTGCATTAAGAGTTAAAAATAAAATAGGGTTTATTGATGGTACTGTGGTAAAATTTGATGATAATGAAATACTTTCTACACAATGGGAAAAATGTAATTCGGTTGTTTTAACTTGGATTTTAAATTCTTTGTTTGAAGAGTTGTATGTAGGTCATGTTTATTCTCAATCTGCTTCTAGGGTTTGAAAAGAATTGAGAGATGCTTATGATAAGGTTGAAGGGTTGTGTTTGATTTGTATCAAAAGATTAACTCATTTTCTCAGAATGGTATGCCGGTGGCTGAATATTATCACAAGTTGAATATTATGTGCAAACAATTAGATCAAATATTACAGATTCTTGTTTTTACTTGTAATGCTACAACACCGTTTAATAATTTTAACCTTTTGATTAAACTCATGCAATTCTTGATGGGTCTTGATGGTGTTTATCAGTCTGTTAGAACTAGTTTGCTTATTCGTGAGCCTCTTATAAGTGTGAAAGAAACCTTTACTCTTGTGTCCAGGGAAGAGTCTCATATGAGTTCAAATGTTAGTGTTTCAAAAGAACAAACGGTTGTTGTTTTTTTAGAAAACAAACACTGTGATTGATAATAAGAAAAAAATTGTTAAAACTCCAAATCAAAGTTCAAAATGTACCCACTTTAATAAACTAGGTCATTCTATTGACAAATGTTTTAAACTTCTTGGATATCCTCCCTAGATGGGGTCTAAGTCAAATGTAGGTAAAAAAAACAAGTTGTTAGTAATAATGTGATTAATCCTGGATCATCTGATGTTAATAAGTTTGATGCTGCTAGTCTTACTTCAGATCAGGTGACAAAGTTGTTAAGTTTGTTAAATCAAAAGTCTGATGATGGATCTGTTAGTTGTAATGTGTCAGGTAGGAGTTCAATGGTTTTCTGTTCTTCAAGTTTTAATAGACCTGTTTACAGTTTTGCAAGTTTAACAAGTCCTTTAAAGAATTTAGGTTGGATTTGTGATCCAGGTGCAAACCAACACATGCTCATGAATGATAAAAAATTGATTAATCGGTTAGATGTTTCTAAATATAACATTAAATTTAACCATCCTAATGGTACTAGTGCCTTGGTAACTAAAATTGGGGATATTAAACTAAATGACAAAGTCACTCTGTTTGATGTGTTTGTTGTCCCTGACTACTATGTGAACTTAATTTCTATGCATTAGTTAGCAAGAGATAATAAGATAAGTGTGATGTTTGATGAGAATTCATGTTATCTTCAGTATTCATTAACAAAGAAAAACCTTGTGATCGGTAGTCAACATGAGGGGTTGTATTTTTGTAGCGAGTCATTTGTGTTTGCCTGTCTTAGTTCTTATAATGTTGATATGAATAGTATATGGCATTCAAGATTAGGTCATCGTTCAGAACTTGTTTTAAATATATTGAAGGATAATCTTAATCTAAAGAGGTTTGATAAATCTATACCTTATGGTACCTGCCATAAGTCTAAACAACATAGGGAACTTTTCCCTTTAAATAATCATAAAACTAAGCAACTAGGTGAACTGGTACATTTAGATGTGTGGGGTCCATATAGGGTTTACTAAAAGTAAAGAATCATGTAGATTTTTCTTAACTATGGTAGATGATTATACTAGGTCTGCTTGGGCTTACTTGATGAAACATAAAGATGAGGGTTTTTGAAAATGTTAAACATTTTGTAAGTGCAATACATACTCACTTTGAAAAAAATGTTAAAATCCTTAGAAATGATAATGGTACTGAGTTTATCAATATTGAATTTAAAGATTTTATAAGAAAACAGGGTATAGTACATCAAACTACATGTGTTTACACTCCTCAACAAATTGGAGTTCTTAAGAGGAAACACAGACATTTATTGAATGCTGCTAGGGCCTTATTGTTTCAAAGTAATTTGCCTTTAAAATTTTGGTATGAGTGTATTTTAACCGTTGCATACTTGATAAACAGGACTCCATCTTCTATGCTTGTTGGTAGGTCACCTTATGAGTTGGTTCATGGTTTTAAGCCCTTTTCTTCCTACCTTAGAGTGTTTGGTTGTCTTTGTTATAGCATTGTTTTAAATAATAGTGTCAAATGTGTTTTGATTGGCTACTCTAATGAAAATAAAGGTTATAAATTGTGGAATTTAGAAAAAAGAACTGTTATTTTTTCAAGAGATGTTAGATTTTATGAGTCTATATTCCCTTTTAAAAGTAATACTATTGAAAATACTAATGTTCCTAAGGGTTTAAATACTTTAAACTTTTTTTGATTTTTATGAAGAAAGTGATTTAAAACAGTCTAATAAGGATCTTGAGGCTATTGTTGATAGGGCTGAAAATCAACCCTCTAGGTTTTAGCAGTTTGATAGAGACATTGAGAGAGATTTAGAGATGGCTGAATCTCAACAATCCAGTAGGACTAATTCTTGGCTGAGCATGAATGTACTGAACATGCAAATGATAACCTGTCTGAGGGTAAACTTGTGCCACAAAGTCTTTAAAATAATAGTCATGTTCTCAGAAGATCTACAAGGCCATCTGTGTTACCTAAAAAGCTTGATGATTTTATAACTGAAGGAAAAGTCAAATATGGGCTAGAAAAGGTGGTAAATTACTCAAATTTGACTAATAAAAATTTATGTTTTACTTCTTGATTAAATAAATCTGTTAAACCTAGGTTTTATTATGAAGCATGTAATGATTCTAATTGGGTGAGCGCTATGAATGATGAAATTGAAGCACTTAATAGAAATAAAACATAGGATCTTGTTGAGTTGCCACTTGATAAAAAACCTATTGGTTGTAAATGGATTTATAAGATAAACTATAAATCATCAGGGGAAATTGAAAGTATAAAGCTAGAGTTGTTGCAAAAGGGTATAGTTAGAGAGAGGGTATATATTTTGATGAAACTTTCTCTCTTGTGGTTAAATTGATAACTGTTAGAAGTGTGTTAACTTTGGTTGTTTATAATAGTTAGAATGGTTATCAACTTGATACAAATAATGTTTTTGTATGGAGATCTTATTGAAGATGTTTATCTGAAGTTACATGAAGGGTACTTTGATAAAAATGATACTAGGGTTTATAAGCTTAATAAATCCTTGTATGGGCTTAAACAAGCTCAAATGATGTGGAATGCTATACTTGTTGTCTTGATTGAGTTAGGGTTTGTTCAAAGCAAATGTGATCACTCGATGTTTATTAAATTTGTGAATTTTGTGTTCATTGTGGTACTTGTTTATGTAGATGATATATTATTACAACCGATAATGATGAACTTGAAATTGAAAGTGTGAAAAGGTATGTGCAAACCAAGTTTATGATTAAAGACTTAGGTACCTTAAAGTATTTTTAGGTATTGGAGTATTAGGTGTTAATGGTGGTTTGTGTCTTTCACAAAGAAAGTATTGTTTGGAACTTCTTGTTGAGTATGGTATGTCAGGTTGTAAGCCTGTTAACAACCCTATTGAACAAAATCATGTGGTAAGTGCTTTATATGATAAAGAATGTGATAGTATTGTTAATATTATTGGTTACCAAAGGTTGATAGGGAGATTGATTTATTTGACTCATACTCGTCCAGATATTACTTATTATGTGCATGTATTAAGTCTGTTTATGCAGATTCGGACTGGGGTAAGTGTCTTGTGTCTAGAAATTCTGTTACAGGCTACGTCTTGAATTGCTTGGAAAAGTAAACAGCAGTCTATAGTGTCTTGGTCTACAATTGAAGCTGAGTACCGAGCTATGTGTATTGCGACATGTGAATTGGTGTGGCTTGTAAACTTCCTTATTGAATTTCTTGTGGAGATTAAATTGTCTGTTTCATTATTTTATGACAATACAACTGCTTTATCAATTGCTGCAAATCTTGTCTTTCATGACAGGACTAAGCATTTTGGGACAGACTTGTTTTTTCTTAGGGAAAAAAAATTCAAAATGGTTTTGTTAAAAATGTTGGTGTAAAAACTGATAAGCAAATTGCAGATATTTTTACAAAAGGATTGTTGATAGAACAACATAATAGTATTTGTAAGTGGTTGAACATGTTAGATGTTTTCAGTAATAAAAATCGGAGGTGGGTGTTGAAAATATTATGCATATATATTTATCACGTATCACTTTTATTATTTTTATCTTGCATAGCATAAGTTGTTTTATATGTGGTTTAGTAATGTCATTGTTTTAATTGTTAGAGGTTAAAAGGACTGCTCTAGACACATGGGCTTGCTTATGGTCTCTTGGGCTGATGCTGATACTGGGCTTAGGATTCTCATGGACTGTTGCTGGGCTGGACTCACTTACAATATATGCGGAGTTGGAGTGGAGCATAACTTGGGGCATCCGGTTCTCTTGTGAATATAAAAGGATCTGATGATGTTAGATAAGATCATACACACACTTGCAGAGATATGTTTTCGGTGTTCTTCTTTCTCTCTCCTAGGGTTTCTAAGATCTAGTTTTGTTTTTGTTGATCTCTTGTTGAGATCTAGTGTTCGTAGCTTATATCAGAGAGATGATCTGCATGTGAGTTGAGAGATTAATCTTGTATCTTCTTCAGTAGTGTTTTGTATCTTGATTCAAGTTGTTAAAGTTGAAATAAAGTGTTCTTGGTATAGATCCATGTGTTTTGACAGAACTCAACTGGATTAGAAGTAGAGTTCAAAAGGGAGTCTAGTATCGAGTTGAATGGAATTTGTGACGTATACAATGAAGGGGATCTTAATATTCGAAGATCAAAGACCGATTATGGAATCTTCGTTGGGAATAATACGGTGCATCGGCGATGGAAGCCCAAAAGGGGACTCAATTGGTTCAACTGGCAGAAGAATGTTGATTACAAGGTAAAGATGTATTGTGACAACAAGTCTGCAATTCAACTTGCGGAAACTCCGACGTTTTATGTGTGGATTAAACACATAGAAGTACACTACCATTTTGTTCGAGAAAATGTATTAAATGGTGATATCTAACTTCTGTACATAGACACCAGAAAGCTAGCTGATGTGTTATCAAAGAATCTTTTGAAGATCAGGTTAATGGAGTTTCGATCAAGCTTGGGAATGAAGAACATTCACATTGATAGTGAGTGTGAAAAACGTAACCATACCAATGTGAAGGGTCAAAATGGATAAATAAGAAAGTACGAGGGTGGTACAATAATCTTTATAGGGGTGGTACAATAATCTTAACAGGTTTCTGACGGCGCGTACAACATAAGTTTCAAACATGATTACGACTCGTTTAACTACTTTCTAACTCATGTTTATAAAACAGTTTTATGTTTTATGTACAAAGTTGAATAAATGATAGATCCTAACATTGTAATTTTAATTATTTTAATTTTAATTATTTTTCAGTCAAACAGGTCTAATCGTGTCTTAACAGATACCTAATTGCCAGCCCTCGTGGATTGGAGGAAATTAATAAAAGTATTTTACATATTAGTTTTATTATTTCAAACGTACTAGTTCCTTGTTAATCAATTTATTTGGGTTATAAATAGTTGATTTTGTTTCTCTGTTTACGTATTTGAATTGTCGATCATTGTGATCATTCGTGTGATGTTTGCGTGTTCTGGTACCAATCCCACTTTAACATTAACCTTGCATATAAATAAATAGAGTTAAATGTCATTTTAATCCATGTGCTTTGGACTGTTTTACCTGTTTATTTTGAAAGGTTTCATTTTAGACAAAATTTATTATATCTTCTTTAGACAAAATTTAATAGAATACTCTCCTCAACCCTTATCTTCTTTCTTGTAGAGAGAGAGTAGTTGAGATGTTTATATCTTAAACCATATTTTAGACAAAATTTGTATGGACGTTTTTCACTTTTGTCAACAAAACATATTTATTATATTGACTTGTTCTTAGAAAAGGGGTATAAAATTACTAAAAGTAGGTTGATAACTAAATAGAGTTGAAAACCCTCGCCACAACTATCAATTAATTAAGATGGTTTTTAATATATTTACGAAAATGTCATTTGACCAACGTTCTTTACGAAAATGTCTCGTTCATGCGTATGTGGATGGACTCCTCCACATGGGCAGTGGCGGATCTTGCCCGTTGAACCTGCCAGGGCCGAAAGACACGGGCACTAAAATTAGCACTACGGCCGAAAAACTTGCCAGGGCCGAACATAGTATATATACAAAATTTCGATCGAAATGCGGAAAATTAGCACTACGGCCGAAAAACTTGCCAGGGCCGTGGCCCTGCCACTGGTCCACTAAGATCCGCCCATGCACATGGGATGCGTCCGGATGCAAGGGATGCGTCGGGGAGGGCATGGGATGCGTTGGGGAGGGCATGGGATGCGTCGGGGGAGGCATGTGATGCGTCAGGGATGGACGCTTCAATATTTGAAAGGATACGTGTTAGCTCCTCGTTCATGGACTCTCAAGGTGACGCACAGACTCCTCCCATGTGGAGGAGTCCGTCCAGGGGCGAAGTATTGTGGATGCCCGGTGGTGCACCCGCCCACCCCAATATTTCGGTTAGAAGTGTATAAGTTCCGATTTTTCGTCCGAAAATTTTAAAATTATATAGGATCGCCCCCTGATTATTTTTCCTAAATTGTATATCGTAAATATTTAAAAACTTTGTATATAAATGATGGGTAGTTTGGTAGATATACGCTTTGTTTTATTTGGAACTATTATTATTTGACCCGATTTGAATCGAATAGCCAACCCAACCCCACCCGAAACATAAGGATAGGAAAAAAAATTTGGGTCCCATCACTTTACGCCCCCTCGAAACTTTTGGTCAAGCTCCGCCACTGAGTCCGTCTACGGACGCATGAACGTGACATTTTCGTAAAGAACGTTGGTCAAATGACATTTTCGTAAATTTCCCACATATATATGTATTTGAACAAACTATATAACATGTACTATGTATATAATCTAACAAATATTAGTTATGAAAAACATGCTCCTTCAAGATATATAAAGAAAATTATAAATGTACCTGTACATGATCCAGGAATGACATCCTGAGCCCTTGAACAAACGGAAGCACATCCGCTACTGAAATTCTTTTGGTCAATTCCACTCACCGGAGAAGTGATCATGAAGTCATCACAGCCGATCACAAACAACTTGTTGAGTTCAGAGAGAGTGAAACACGTTGCCACCACTAGCCCTGCCGTGTTAAATTGGCTGAACGCACCCGATTCATCAAAGCAGGCAGTGCTGATTATGTTCTTGATTCTTACATGGTCCCCGGATATATCAACCACTTCAACCAGGCTACCCTTGCCACTGGAGCTAAAATCTCCAGAGTAAGTAAAGAGAGGACTTGGCAGGAAAGCTTTAGGTGGATTTAGGGTGGTGTCACAGATGATATCGTACCAAGGGCCGATTGAGCAACCTGATCCGGATCCGATACCGAACGGGTATGGGACACTCATGTTGCCACAGTTACTTGGGCAGCCTGGTTTAGTTATGTTCGCCACCTGTGAGTGTGAGAATGGGAGAATGGAGAAACAAAGGAGCAGAGAGAGAAGAGGCAATCTTCTTTCCATTGAGTTGTTTTTCGATTATTATGCCAATAAATGAAGAATAAGCGATATGTATGTATACTCGCTACTTCCATAAGTTTGTACTATACGTCACTAGTTTTAAAAAGGGAAGTACCCTTTATTTGTTTAATGGAATACCAAGCTAACTTATGCTACAAGTACGTTACACGGCATTATATGGGTGTGAAGTAGCTTGATAATGCCCTTAACACCACCCTAGTGGGCATTACAAGGGCATGAAGAGGGAGAGCATTTCTAATATAATGTCTAATAAGGAGAAACAAATTGTAAAGTAATGATTGAATGGGCGTTAATGGACGTCAACCATTACACATTCTTTAAAGGGGCGTTATGATGCTGATATGATGAAAAATGCTTCTTAAAGGACATTAACCATTACGGATGGCTTTATAGACATGTATTGTACGAATTGGCTACCAAAAATGATACAATAAAAAACAAAGTAAATAATTACATATTATGTTAAATGTAATAAAAAATTATAAACCAATGTTACATTTACAATTTTATAAATCTATTAAACAAATACAAATACAAATACAAATTAAAAATCTCTAAAAAATTCTTTGTAAACGATATTGGATGTGCTACTTAGAAGATTATTATCTTTAGCAACAATTAATAGTTTAATTCTATCGCTACTTTTGACTTTGGAAAAGTCACGTACAGACCATTTGAAAACACCAATTATTTTAAGTAACAAACCAATTCTAATTAATGATTGTACATGAACTTTATTTAGTGTCATCGTGAAACATACAACGAGAGAAAACTGTCCTTTTTGATCATGTATAGTACACTGGGCTTAATAAATGATACAATCTGAAATGAAAAAAGTTACGAATTTATTGAATTCTTGAAGTTGATTTTTTAAGATATATGTTGCTTATGTAATCAAAACATATTATTAAATTAGTAGTATACTTGTCATTAAAGGATGATTATATAGAAAGATTTTAAATCATAAAACTAAAGTTAAAGATAATAATGTAAATTAGTTTTGAGATAATTTAGATATGAATTTAAATTTGAAATTATATACATAATCATATTATACAAGGGGAATTGGCCTTTAATAATCAAAACTAGACGTCATTGGCCATTTGCAGTCTCACCTTTGAAGATTCCCAATGCCAGTCCCACCTTTGCAGCATCGTTTCGAGGTAATTTTACATCAATAGTCTCGTATCCTCATTCTGAGGACCGGTGGAGGAAAAATAAGTGAAGGGTGGGACTGACATAGGGTGTTACACCCCAACCGATGGTGGAAACATCAGAGTGAGACGTACGATATTGCTCGAGACTTCATATCACTAAATGTGACAATTATTTAAAAAGATAATTTCATTTCATTGCTAATATCAAATACATTATTTGAAAAAGCAATGCAACAAATTTGAAATGAGCAAATTACAACAATTAATTAACGAATGACTAACTTAATTAACACGAATTTAAGTTTGGTGCACTTCTAGGCATCCTACTAGGTTCCGTGCATCATCATCATCATCAAAATCTTGCAATACATTTTAAAGTATAGTTCAATACAAAAGTATTGGCGAGTATACAAGTTTTGAGTACTAGCATATATGTATAAAAGTTTGACAATCCACATGACAAAAATAGTTAACAAGATTAATGTAAACATGACATGCAATTTAACAAGTCAATCCTCTGATTACCGCAAGAATAAAAGACTTAACATGACCTCAAGAATACGGGCGGTGTGTTACTCCTATAGCGCTATACATGTTAAGGGAAGGCTCGTACGAAGTTAATGACAAGTAAATCACACAAAAGAATCATCCAAGTATACAAATCAAGTATCACATCATCCAAGTATGCAAACTTGTGTGTTTAGATAGTATAACGTATTGCACCCAAAAGTGTAAAAGGAAAAAGGGGCCATGTTTACTCACAAGTTTGCAAAGGCTTTCCGATTATCCGTGAGTGACGAGTTATTTGAGAATGGGGAATCGAAAGTAAGGTCTTGCGGCGTTTATGGAGTGGTTAGATTCGGATTTAGAATTTAAGTACAAAAGTATGTATGCATAAAAGTATATCTAGTCTAAGTACTCATGTTGACACTAGGTTGTATGTGATTTTATGGGTCCTAGTTTGCCCATTAGAATCAACAACGAGCGACTTAGAATCGTAGATAAAGTAGCCTAAGTTTATGACGAATAACCATAAACCAATTATCATCATAAATTCAGCCATGTTCATATATATATATATCTATATATATAATTATTATAATAATCCTAAGCTAAGTCCATCATGAGTCTCATGGATTGTCATGTAAGTCAAGCATGGAGGATTAACCTCATTGTATGATTCACTACTACACAAATCATCACAAGGATGATTCGGAGGGTCATGAATGACTAGAAATAAACAACTAACTATTACATTATCAAGTAGCCAAGTAAGACTAACCCGGGTGAGCCAACACAACATGGAAAGAGTTAACTAAATGTTGGAGGCTAGACGGGGTTATGTTACTTTGTGACTAGTAAGCTACTTAAGTGTTCATACACAAGATTCACAAGTGAGGTAGTGGAACTAGGTTGGAAAGCCAAAGCTCCCACGGTTCACACGTTTACAAGACACAAGTTCAACCACATGGAAGATAGTGAATCAGGAATGTTTTCAACACTTGAATATAACATGTATGAATTTAAAGTAAAGAGTTTTAAATCATAACTTGATGGAAATCAACCTCAACATAAACCCACAACTATGAACTAAGTTGTGAGCTTGGTGGGTACAAGATTTTACCAAGTTTAGCAAAGAAAAGAAGATATAAGAACTTTGTACAAAAACAAAATTTAATCTCACTTTGGACCTCAAATGGTGAGGTTTCACCTTAGTTTGCCATGGAAAACTTGTGAAAACCTTCCTAGAGGTTATCCAAGTAACATGAAAGAAGAAACAAGGAAGAAATAAGCAAAGAAGTGAACTAGAACTCACTTGAAATCTTGAAACGTTTTGCCCAAAAATCAGAATTTTTGAGTGTTCCTGAGAGAATTTGAGAGTGAATTTGGTGTTTGGAAAGTGAAAATAAGGGTTAGAAATGCTGTATTTATAGTGGGGAAGTTAGGTTAGAAGTTAATAGTGTTTTAAAGAGAGTTAGGTGGGAAAAATAATGAGAAAATGGACCAATCCATGAAAGGAAAAAAACATTCTGCGGATTAAGGGGTTTCAAGGGCCGCGATAGATAAGGCTTAGGGTATCGCCCCATGAAACCCCACTTTATCAGCCCCAAGTTTGATTTTTTGCATTTTGGCCCCTGAACTTTGATATCCTTATTAGTTTTAGCCATAACTTCCATTTCTAGCACATTTTCAAGTATGTAACATGTATGCAACCATAATTTGAGTGTCGTGAATGCATGTATAAGTATTTGCACGTATAATGAGTATCGAAACACGTATTTAAATGACTGATTGTATGTATAACAAATAAGTATAAAGAACGAATTTCATTATGATCAATTCTCGGATTACAAGGGTGGAAATGAAATACGATTACTAGAGATATAAGTTTCCAAAAAAATAGAAGTATAAATAATCTTTATAAATAAGGAAGGTTGCAAAAAGCGAGGCATTACAGTCTCCCCTCCTTTAGGAATTTTTTCCCGAAATTATTCAAGAGGAAGACTTTGGAAAAGGCATTTTGGCTAAAATGTTTAGGCTAAAATCAAAATTTTGAAGTTTTAAGCGTGTTGAAAATGCATGGAAATATTGAGTAACGAAAAGGGTAGGTTTGTAAAAGTAGTTTGTTTGACTAGGGTAATCTGAGGCACCAATCGTAGGTATGAGTAAAACGTGCATGTGTGTGTAGGCAAAGTGAGTTTGACTAAATTTGAAAAACTCGATAGGAGAAGTATTTTAAAAGGGATGCTACCTAAGAAGATAAGTTTTCGTATAAAATAGGATGTTTTTTGATGAAAAGTGCGGCCCGCGTCGTAATTTGTAAAAAAAAAAGTTTTATCGGTTTTTAAGGCGTATTAGTAAAATCACTTGTTTGTAGAAAATTGTTTATTTGTGGAAAAACTAGGGTGATAGAATTTATGATTTCAAAAGGTTTTGGTGGAAATGGGCCGACAAAGCGAAGTTTGTGCATTATAACGTATGGAAGATTGATTTAAAAGTAAGGAAGTATTTTGGCAGAACTGGACCGGTGTGGATATTTGTTTAAAGGATTGAACGTTTAGGCCGATTTATTGTAAATAAGGTTTGAATAAAATGTCAAAAGAATAATTGGGAATAATCGTGGTATGATTGTGAACGAATAATAAGGGTGGGAATGGTATGACTATTGAACATAATGCGAATATGAAACATTGAGGATGAGGTTTCGTCATGGATAATCGGATATCGTGCGTTTAGCAGTGCGTATGTGAGTTACTAAAGTTTGTGTAGTCGCGTTTAAATAGGGTCTGGGAAAACACCGAATTTATCATTGTACGTTTTACAAAAGTTTGGTAATATGGTAAAAACACTTATATATAGGATGTACCAGCGGCATATCCATCATGTTCTAACTGTAGGATCGTGAAATGACCTAACGAGTCGATCAGAAGAGTGCTCAGACAGAATCAGAGGCGGAATTCATTGATTTTGTCTTTGTTTAGCTTGTATTCATTATTAATTGTCTTGTTTATTGATCTTGAAGCAAATTACAACACGTAGACACTTCGACAGCACCTCGGCGTCGGAATCAAGAAGTTTACAAATGAACCAGACATGAGGAGTATTTATAGTGAGGGTAATTTCGTTTGAATGTGGCATTGCCCATTTCAAACGAAATTAAACATTCTAATTTCGTTTGAAAGTGGCAATGTCATTTTCAAACGAAATTACCTCTTTAACACAAAAAACCTCCTATAATCTCGTATAACGTGCCCTGATCTATCAATTCTAGTATAAGACTCGATATAAGACGAAATCGACAGACGTATGCACTAACAGACTCCCCCTCGGATGTTGACGAGTCTGAAGTATCGAGTCTTCTCATTCTTCAGTCTTTACCGGTCTTCGGGCTCTTTCACAATCTGAGACTCGAACGAAAATGAAGTCGACAGACAACTGCACCAACACTAACCATGTTACGTTTGTTTCATTAGTCAGTGTCATGTTACGTTCGGTGTCTTACCATACACAGTAGAACACCCTATAATTTTCATGCGCTTACCACTATAATCCCGTGTGCACCCGCGATTATATTGGTTGTTGCATGATCCGCATAATTTGTACTGGTAGTGTATGAGTCAGGGTACGTTTTAACATTAAAATGAGAATGTGTGCGTGTGATAGCATATAAAATTTAGCATGTAAGCATGATTGTGTTTAAGTATATATGTGACCAACGTAAGTGAACCACACGGGTTATGCTCACGTAAAGGTGCGAATGAATGAGTATGAGTATGAATATGAATGATTACAATTGCATATATAGTATAAATCGAAGCATAACGAGTTTAAGCATATAAAATGATAATGAAATTATGAGTTTAAAAATGAAGTGTAATGATAATATGTGTGAGATTGTCATGAAATATTGACTAAAACGTGTACGATGATATGCATGTGTAGTTGTTTCAGCAAATCGTTGAGTTTATTGAATCAAAATAAATTGAGTTTCTCGGGAGTGGAGAATCAGGTTTGTGAATGTCAAGAGAATATAATATCCATTTGTTATGAGAGATGTGTTTTGTAAAAAGGAATGCTATTCTTGTTTCAAAAAGATTTGCGTATGTCGGAGATTGTCTGCCCCTATGAAGTTTCCTTACCCACGTGTTTGGAATTTGAATTGTGCATTAGTGGTGTCTGAAAAGATTTTTTTTTTTTTTGGAAATAGTGAGCTTGTTTCGTTTAAAGTATTTCGAATTAAAATTAGGAAAAGTTGTATTTTCGAGAAGTTTCATGAAAAACTTTGGTCTTTGAAAAGGATTTTAACAAAATGATCTTATAGATAGTCGAACTTCGTTGGTATGGTCGTGTAGGTGTAGGGTTACTATGTCTAGCGTGTGTATTGGGTGTAAGTTTGAGCGACGATTGTGGTAGGTTGATTGAATGGTAGTTTGATGGCAAGGTTTCGGGTTTCGACGAAATACCTATATGCATGATGCTTGGTGTTTAACGGCATAGTGTACGAGTTGATTACCGGTCATGGGTATTGGAATGTTCCCTAGGTATGATTTGTATTGGGTTTCTTGTGTTTATGGGTATAGGCGAGGGTGGTATGATTCTTGTGCCAAGGTATTGATGGATTTTCGTAGGGGAGCTAGTACTAAGTCAGGATATGTTGTTGAAAATTGAAGTCTCGAGGGTGTATGGATAGGCCATTTGCATTTGTTGGTTAGGTTATCTATGAACTAATTAGGTTTTACCAACTAAGTGAGGTTAACGAAGCGACATCTATAAGGTTTTATACGTATGTGAGTGTGTTTTAGTGATTAGGTCGAGTATGAAGTTCGTGGGCAAGAGAGTCATTAGACCGATTTGGTTGATAGGTAGCATTTCATAAAATTTTGAAGACCGGGTAATAAAGCATTTAAGGTGTTGTTATAAATTTCGTGCATGTGATTTACGTAAAATAGGTTGTAAGAATTACGCTTGATAAAACAATGAAGTTTGATATTTTTGCATAAATAGAAATTTGACAAATGATAAAAGGTTTAAGTATAAGACTTGATAGTGTGGTTGACATGATAAAGATTCTTTAAAAAATGGTGAATTGGTAACGATCACCGAGGTAAGGGAATCACCCCTATCCCGTTGGTGAGGTCGTTTTAAGAAGGGAAGGAGCGGAGATAATCATCAAGGTAAGGGAATCACTCCTATCTTGATGATATGCCTCCATTTTGGGATTATGAGTAGTGTAAATCTTGTTGGTGACGTTTTAAAATCGTGCATATATAACGTATATGTATATGAAAAGGAAAAGTTTGGATCGTGATAAGCGTAAAATTGATACTAGCAAAATGGAGGTTTGATTAAAACTTGGATTGTTCCGAAACAGAACTTTGACTAACCAAAGTGGTCGAAAGTTCTTTTGAGTTTGAGAAGCATACTTTGGCCTAATAGGTATAATACTCTGGCAAAAATTTCGGTTAACGGTATTCACCCTTTCGGTTACTACATGTCCCTAATCAATGGAAATGTCACACCCCAAAACGGTTTGGCAATCAAACCATGCTAATATTAAAGATGTCGCACCCACAAATTCCACATGCGGAGTAACACCGCGAGGCGTGTGACTGACCAGGATCCAGCCACCAATCATACTGAACAATTAAGATAATAATATAGTTCACCAAGCCAATATGAGTGTTGACTACTAAAGTTTAAGTCCAAAAGTTTTAAAGTCCAAAGCAAACAGTTTAATTAAGTAGCGGAAGCATAAGTTGAATAGTTCAAATATAATTTCATAAGTCGTTATTAAAGAACCCAACACACGGGTTAAGACGACCACTACACTTCCCTAAGCAGCAAGCTCCTAAGTCACTGAGTACCTGCAAAGCATGTAGTAGGGTATCAACATAAAGTTGGCGAGTTCACGAATTTGTCCAGTTTTAATTCCATAAAACTTGTTTAAGTAGTTAAGTTACTCATTTATACCATGCCATCGGGAGCTACCCCATATGTAAGCTACTAAACTGCGTAATGCCGAATACTTTGCGACCGCACATTACGTGATTTGCCCTGTTTGTCAATGTTCTATCATCATTGACGGTTTTCCAGAGTCTACTAGTTCACGTCCGTCCTCAAAAGGCCTGGTGTGAGGTTGGTGAAACCTAATAGCGCTATCAACTAATAACCCGTTCGCCAAGCCCCGGCGACTAATCGGTATAGAAAGTAGGGACTTTGTGATAGAGTTTCGGTAGTACGCTAGTTGCATCTAATATAGATAGTAATTAACTAAACGTCCCACACAAGGGGCGAAAGAGTAGTTTGTATCCCTCATAAGGAGATAGCGTTGCTTGTATCCCACACAAGGAGATAGCGTTGTTTTTAGTTCCGTTTCCCAACCACCGGGAACACATGCTTTTAGTGAAAGTTGTGAACTCACCTCGGTTTGCTCGACAGACTGTTTACTTGGTCAAGTGGGCTGGTCAACCACATCCTATTATGGTTACCAGTATAGGTCAGGTTTGGGTACAATTAAATCACGCACATCCTACACGTATCTAACACATAACACGCATGACAAAACATCATATAAGGTATTTGGGCATAACCTAGCATGTGAACAGTAACAGTATCAGTTAACAGTTAATGGGTAGCCCAAAGTGTAGCTTTTACTGCGTGGACCAAATAAATAACACTTCAATAACCAAACAAATCAGTCCAGTCGAAACCAAGTACCTGTGGTTGCAATTCGACTCGAGATCACGAGGTCTTGAATCGCACCCAAGGGTTTTCGAGTTGCAAATAGAAGGTCTCTAGTAGTGCACATTTGAGTCGAAACCCTGAGGTCTTGAGTCGAGATCAGGAGATCTCGAGTCACAACTAGTAGGTCTCAAGTCCCCTGATGTGCATGTCCTAGTTTCGAGTAGTCGATCAATGGTCTCGAGTCACAACCCCAAGGTCTCGACTTGCAACCACTGATGAAGGCACTGTTGGAATCCTTCTAGAACCTTCATCAACTTTTGTACCATCCAATCAAATTTCATGAGCATGTACTGTCCAATCAAAATTCACTAACATGTTTCCAATATTCTACACTAATCAAATCAGATCAAACAACAAGTTCTTCGAATATTCATATCATTATTCAAACTGTTCATCATCAGGGTTTTTAAGATTCATCAATTATATTCATTCAGTTCATCAGATTCATCATTCATCAAATAGATCTAATCATAATGATACCTAGCGCTGTATCCTTAGAACATAATAACAATTTCATTTTCCACTAAAAGCATCATTACAATAAATTTATCATCATTCATCAAAACAGGCCTAGTGCACGATTCTATCACTGTTTTGTATATTTCGCACTACACACTCATCTTTATCAAGAACCACTATGATTCCCAACAGTTATTATCCTAAACAAACACCAAAATGCCAATGGATCATGCATCATCATCACATAGCAACAAGTCATCTTTTAATCATACATCATTTTCACATAAATGGCGAGACACAACCACTTATTAAATATTGTATGAATCCTAGACAAAACAAGCACCTTGAACGTGTAATTCTATCAAGTATGGGGGTGGTTCACTACCTGGTTTGATTGAGAGTGAAGAATGTGTAGAGAATCAAAATGTGATGCTTCCCAAATGGTGTGTTGATGATGTCTTGAAGGTAGCCACCGAAAAGGAAGGAAGGAAATGTAGTGTGTTTTAGGGTTTTTAGTGAGAGGAAATGGATAAGAAGAGAGAGAGAGAGAGAGAGAGAGAGAGAATGTTGGAATGATTTGGGATTGATGGGAGAATGATTGATATCAAAATTCCTTATGTCGGCTGATTATGGGGGTTTTATACCGTTTCCGAAATAGTGCACCCTCCTAGGGTTCTGGATGGTCTCGAGTGGGCCTGTTGAGGAGTTGGGCCAGATCCTGTGGGTTTGCAGTCCACATGTTTCGAGTCACCAGGCTCCGAGTCGAGACCAGGTGGTCTCAAGTCAGAACCATGGTTTCGGTTCACAATTATACGACACATATAATACAAATAACAATGATAATAAAACACATATTTTTATTTAATAACTTATATACAACGGTATTATACTATAAGGTTATTCGGGAAAGCCCGTAGTGTCACATTATCCCCAAGTTTTAAGAACTTTCGTCTCGAAAGTTAGAGCGCAGTCACTGACAAGCTCGTGTGTTACAAAAAGTTTTCGCGGGGTGCCACATTATCCCCCTGTTAGTTTGGAATTTCTACCCGAAATTTAGCTGTAGCTTCAGTGCTGGAAGTATTGTTTGCAAACAACTGGGGATACCTGTGCATCATCTGGTCTTCCCGTTCCCAAGTAAACTTTGGGCCACGGCGCGAGTACCATCGGACTCGAACGATAGGTATCTTGCTACGCTTGAGGGTTTTGATTTCGCAATCCGTGATCTCAACCGGTTCCTCAATAAAGCGTAGTTGGTCATCAATAGTGAGTTCCTTAAAAGGAACGACGAGTGTTTCATCTGACAGACACTTCTTCAAATTAGACACGTGAAAGACGTTATGCACCGCACTCAGCTCTTCAGGCAGATTCAATCTGTAAGCTACCTTACCGATTCTTTCGATAATCTCGAAATGTCCAACGTATTGTGGGTTAAGCTTGCCCCTTTTCCCAAAACGTACCACACCCTTCCAGGGTGAAGCTTTTAGTAGAACCCGGTCTCCGACCTGGAATTCTAGAGGATTCCTACGCTTATCAGCGTAGCTTTTCTGACGGTCTCGAGCAGCCGCCATGCGTTGTCGAATCAGGGAAATCTTTTCCGTTGTGTCGACTACGAGTTCCGGGCCGGTAATTTGGCTTTCGCCAACTTCCACCCAACACAAGGGTGACCGGCATTTACGACCGTACAATGCCTCAAATGGTGTTGCATGAATGCTAGTGTGGTAGCTGTTATTATAAGAAAACACTACCAAAGGTAGATGTCTTTCCCACCCGTTTCTAAAATCAATAACACAGGCTCTCAGCATGTCTTCGAGTGTTTGGATGGTGCGTTCAGTTTGACCATCAGTTTGCGGGTGATAGGCTGTGCTCATATCTAAACGTGAGCCAAATGATTTATGCGTAGCTTGCCATAATTCGGATGTAAAACGCAAGTCATGATCGGAGATGATAGAAGTTGGCACTCTGTGCCTAGCAACTATTTCTTTTAAGTAGATGGCAGTAAGTTTCGAATACTTTTCTATTTCTTTGATTGCAAGAAAGTGTGCAGACTTCGTCAAACGGTCTACGATCACCCAAATGGTATTGTTTCCGCTTTGGGACCTTGGTAAGCCTATAACAAAGTCCATGGAAATATGTTCCCATTTCCACGTTGGTAACTCCGGTTGCTGCAGTAAGCTTGACGGCTTCTGATATTCAACCTTGACCCTAGCGCAGGTCAAGCATTTGCTAACGTACTTAGCAATAATGACTTTCATGTTAGGCCACCAATACAGGGTCTTAAGATCGTGATACATTTTATCCTCACCAGGATGTATCGAGTAGCGAGACTTGTGTGCTTCGTCCATCACAAGCTCTCAAAGATCTCCATAAGATGGAATCCAGATGCGATCTTCAACGTAGTAAACATCGTCGTCCTTGCGTTCAAGTTTCTTTTCCATGCCACGCAGTGATTCTGCTAATAAGTTTTCTTCTTTTAGATCCTCGGCTTGAGCGTTACGGGTTTGGTTAGGTAGGTTTGAGTGAATAGTAAGCTGTAAGGCACGAAAAAGCCTAGGTTTAGTTTCTTTCCTGCTGAAGGCATCGGCTACAACATTAGCCTTGCCTGGATGATACTTGATAGCGCACTCGTAGTCATTTAAGAGTTCGACCCATCGGCGTTGCCGCATGTTCAACTCTTTCTGGCCCAGTATATGCTGGAGACTCTTGTGATCGATGTAAATCGTGCACTTGGTGCCGTACAAGTAATGTCTCCAAATCTTGAGTGCGAATACTACTGCTCCCAGTTCCAAATCATGTGTCGTGTAGTTCCGTTCATGAATCTCGAGTTGTTGAGAAGCGTAAGCAATAACTTTCTCGCGTTGCATCAACATGCAACCGAGTCCTTGAATAGACGCGTCGTAGTAGACAACAAAATCGTTGGTACCTTCAGGTAACGAAAGGATAGGAGCACTGCAGAGGTTCTTCTTCAGTTTTTGAAACGCAACTTCCTGAGCATCATTATACTTGTAAGCAATACCCTTCTGGGTAAGTGTCGTGAGGGGTTGAACGATCTTTGAGAATCCTATGATGAATCTGCGATAATATCCTACCAATCCCAAGAATTGACGGATTTCGGTTGGAGTCTTGGGTGTAGGCCAGTTCTTGATGGAGTCAATCTTAGCTGGATCGATGTGAATCCCATCTTGATTGACTACATGCCCAAGGAAATGGACCTCTCGAAGTCAGAAGTCGCATTTTGAGAATTTGGCGTACAGTTGTTCGTTGCGTAAGAGTTCCAGAATGAGGCGTAAGTGTTCCTCGTGTTCTTCTCGACTCTTCGAGTAGATCAGGATATCGTCAATAAATACAATCATGAATTTATTGAGATACGGTTTGCACACTCAGTTCATGAGATCCATGAATACCGCAGGCACATTTGTCATTCCAAAAGGCATAACAAGAAATTCGTGGTGACCATAGCGTGTTCTGAAAGTAGTTTTAGAGATGTCCTCGTCGCGGACTCTCAACTGATGGTATCCTGACCGTAGATCGATCTTGGAGTAGTAACTCGACCCTTGCAACTGGTCGAACAGATTGTCGATATGGGGAAGTGGATAACGATTCTTGATAGTCACTTTGTTCAGTTCGCGATAATCGATGCACATACGAAAAGTGCCGTCTTTTTTCTTAACAAATAGCACTGGGGCTCCCTAGGGTGACGAGCTAGGACGAATAAAACCCATATCCAACAGCTCCTGAAGTTGCGTAGATAGTTCTTTTAATTCGGCTGGGGCTAGACGATAAGGCGCATGAGCTATGGGTGCCGCTCTAGGAGTTAGCTCGATTTGAAATTCGACTTGACGGTGGGGTGGGAGGCCAGGTAATTCCTCAGGGAATACCTCGGAATAATCGCGTACGATGGGGAAATCTTCAATCTTCTTTTCTTTCTCCTGGGTGTTAGTAGCGAGTGCTAGGATAGCAGTAAGCCCCTTTCATAAACATTTATGGGCCTTTAAGAATGAGATGATGCTTGTGACTGCACCACTCTTGTCGCCCTGAACGATAAGAGGTTTGCCAAAAGGACGGGGAATACGAACGCCTTTCTCTTGACAGGGCATTTTGGCACGAATGCTTGGATAACCAATCCATACCGATAATGACGTCGAAGCTTCCAAGAACGATGGGAAAAAGGTTGACGAGAAAAGTCTGGCCAGATAGTACGAGTTTGCAGTTATGGATTACGTGTGAGGCCTCGATGTTTCTACCATTAGACAGTTTGATGACATGCTTAGAGTTCAATGGTGTAGGTGTAGGTTTAAGCTTCTTACTAATACGTAGGGATATATCATAACTAGCATCGGCTCCAGAATAAAATAATACAAATACATAATGATCATCAAGTAAGAACTTACCCGCTACAACATTGGGGTCGTTCCTTGCTTCACCAGCTCCAATCACGAATGCTCTTGCATTATTTCCAGCTCCTTGGTTGTTGTTGTTGTGGTTCTGGTTTAACTAAGGGCAATTTTTCCTCATGTGCCCCATTGCTCCGCACTAGTAACAACCGCCGTTGTTTCCTTGTTGTTGTTGCTGTTGCTGTTGTTGTGGCTGGTTTTGCCTGACTGGGAGCTGGCTTCTGCAGTCTTTAGCCTCGTGCCCCATCTTGTTTCATCGCTGACACTGGTTTCTGGCACACTGCCCATTGTGATGTCGGTTACACTTGTTGCACTTGGGTTGGTTTCCTTGGTAATCACCCTGCTGTTGTGGACCCTTGTTGTTTTCAACCTTCCTTTGCTGAGCCGGGGCTCGAGTAGGGCTAGCATCCTTACCATGGTTACCTTCCCACTTGCGTTTGTTGCCCACAGGAGTTTCAGTCACAGCACTGATTCGTTTGGGCAGCTTGCCCTGCTCCACAACTTGATCAGTGAGTCGGTGAGCTAGACGAATGACTTGCTGAATCATAGTGAGATTAGCCGCAGTCACATGACTTTGGATTTCAGGGACCAGACTGTCACACCCCGACCGCGTAAAACAACAAATCGCGGCGAAATCGTCGGGGAGTGTTGTAACAGAATCATTGTTTCATAACACACGAAAATTTGAAGTCTTGTTTTATTTAAAGATTAACCATTTACATTGTCTTGAAATTTAAATAAACAAGTTAAACATAGTCTATTATTGTTATTAAGTCACTAAGGCCTCGTCCGGTTCTAAGTGAGCTTGCATCCTAGCAATCAACATCATTCAATCAACACCTGAAACATATGTAAAAACAAAGTCAACAAAGAAATGCTGGCAAGCACATAGGTTTTATGAGAGTGTTGGATTCATGGCTAGTTTACATGTTGCAATACCTCATTAGACTACAAGAGTCAAAAGTAAAAACCTTGTTTTGAAAAGTGTATAGTATTGCAACATAATTAACCAACTCAAATCAAGATGGTTATAACTTATAAAATCTCGTAGCCATGATTCTTAACCCAAAACATTTATTTAATTAACCCAAATTGTAGATCATCTTGTTAATAAAACTCGTATGGTTTATATTATTTAAAAAAAAACATCGTTGTGTGACATTATTTCAAAATCGTTTACCCAAGTGAACTAAATAATGTCACGGTATGTAATACGATGAAAACACTTATATATAAGAAGTACCAGCGGCGTATCTACCATGTTTTCATCACATTACACCCGTCCCGTTATCTAAACACTAACCGAAAACCAATCGTTTGTTCAATTCGTTTAACTTGTTTAAATTGTTCCAAAATCGTTTACTTGTTACAAAATCGTTTAACTCGTTTAAATCGTTTAAATCATTCTCGTTTTAATTGTGAAAACTACTTTTGGTCTCCTCGCTAATAACATTCAAACCTTCGCAACTCGTCCATCGCTAATTCTCGCATTAATAAACCACCAAAGGGTAAATTAACAATCACAGATTCAGTGGTTACCCACATAACCCCCACACATAACTGTGGGTGCAGTCTGATAACGAGATTTGTCAGATCCGATGGTACCATAACCTAATACTAGTCAGCTTGATCAATGTTAATGAATGTCATTTGTTATGTAATTACGCCCAAAAAGTTTGTTCACATTATCGAAATCGTTATTAGTTTTATATAAACCATAATTATCATTTCGAAAACCATCGTTAAAAACCTCAAAAACATTTAACACATATGAATCACCCCAAAGCAATTGAAAACAGTAAAATAGAGGAACTATGTACTCACTTGAGAATGCTTAGAAGTCTTGATTAACAACCAAGCAAAGCTAGAGGGATCACGGAAATCAATCGGCACCTAATATAGGTAACTTTATTAATAAACCGGACCTAAATCGGAAGATCAGATAGGATGAGGTTAACCAAATGAGTGTTGGAACTCACATGATATGGTTTAACAAAGCCTACATACTAAATCGAAACCTAACCTAAGTGCTTATGACCCATTAAGACCCGTTTAGGTAGCTTACGCTACTTTAACGCGTTGTTCGCGTAAAACACGTTCGGATCGCCTAACTAGTCCTATGACAAGTATTATATGCCTTAACATGTCTAATAATGTTGCCTAATCAGTTTAGATGTCAAAAATTTAGGTCACATATGCTTAAAATGAATTTATGCGTAAAAAGGGCATTTTGGTCATTTTCCTAAGGCATATAAATTACCTATGATACAACTAACTAAACGAAGTGACCATAAGGTATAACCTCGGAAGGTTATTCCCTATACAACTATGGTCATAAAATATGTTTGGTCGGATCCTAATGATCGACCAAACGGGTCGGGTTCAAAAGTCTAAGCGGTTGTTTAGACCGCTTATCTTTACGACCGTATATAAGCACTAAACTAATAGTGACGAGTTAAACATGCTAAAACATGTTTAACGAAGTTTGAAAACAAGTTTGATATCAAAACAAAGGGTTTTGATACCCAAGAATAGTTTGGTTGCAAAATACGCATAAACACGTATTTTGACCGAAACTATGACTCGTCACTACACCTAAATAACGTGGTAAGCAATAGGTATAGTCACAAGGGACTATTAACATCGTGATTACGCTCACGTTGTGAAGTTCAAACGAATTTCATGTTGACCATTGACCGGTCAAAGCAGAAAGTCAAACACTGTTTGACTTTTACGCTTAAAAACGCATAAAAGCATTAAAGAATATTTACAAGAGGTCCAAGCAATGAAGAACTTGATCTAAGATACTCTAGGTATGAAGCAAGAAGCTTCAACTTAGAGCATAAACTCAGATCAAGTGTGAAGATTGGATTGAAACAAGGTAGGTATTTATAGATTTTGGACCACCATTAGGATCGTTCCTCGATAAACGAGCTTCAATCTGGACCGTCCATGTGTGCCGACTGTATTACAAACCTATGGGTGCCCAAAACAAGCCCATAGATTTGAAAAACCAAGTGCCAAAGCCTAAAAACCAGCTGCTGATTGAATAAACTGATTTTTGTAGATCTGGGCAGCTCTCGTTCCCCGCGTAAGAGATGGGCTCATCTTACGCGCCCTGTGTAAGCCTGACTTTCAGAAAATGTCTGTTTTGGTCCCTGAATGCCCAAAACTTGGTTTTCGATGCATTTTTGACACGTTTAAGCCCCGTTAACCCTATTTCAAGGCTCTAAAATGAAGTTAAAGTATAGGGAACTTAAAATATGTTTAAAAACATCTCGGATGTCGGTTCATTTGGCCGTACGGATGTGTTATTCGGTTAATTACGACGGAAATCGTGATGGACGCAAAAACGATCCAAATTGCGCGACGAATGGAATTTTATCCTGCCAATCACTAAAATAAAATACTTTAATGATTACATAAATTTTTGGATGTCCGGATATATTCAGAACGTAAGATATGCGCGAAAATGTAAACTTATGCACTTTTTGACCCTTTTAGTCCCTGTTGATCACATAAGTTTATTTTTGCGCACCAAACACCTCAAAGCCTATTTCTAAGCTATGTAAAGGATACTTAGGGCATGTTTAACTTATGATCAAGTTTCGGAATGTTCGTTACAGTACGAATCGACATACTTTCGTAGTCTGTCGAAATTAGTCCCTGTAAGCGAATAAACTTGATTTCGACACACCAAACCTTCCAAAACTTATTTCTAAGTTATGTAAAGGTTATTTAAGGTATGTTAAGCCCATGTCATTATTCCGGAGTGTTTTCGCATTAAACTGATTACGTTTACGCATCAGTTCGCGTATAACTTTCTAGAAAGCGATTTAAAGCTCGAAATCAAACAAGAATTGATATGTGCAAATGATACACATATTTATACAAATCCCAAGTATGAAATTCAATATTTCATTGATTTGGTATTTTTTTGATGGCTGTGGAGGCACAGATGTCACATTTTCCCCTACTTCAGGAAATTTCCCCTATGCGTAAAAAGGGCATTTTGGTCACAAAATATGTTTGGTCGGATCCTAATGATCGACCAAACGGGTCGGGTTCGAAAGTCTAAGCGGTTGTTTAGACCGCTTATCTTTACGACCGTATATAAGCACTAAACTAATAGTGACGAGTTAAACATGCTAAAACTTGTTTAACGAAGTTTGAAAACAAGTTTGTTATCAAAACAAAGGGTTTTGATACCCAAGAATAGTTTGGTTGCAAAATACGCATAAACGCGTATTTTAACCGAAACTATGACTCTTCACTACACCTAAATAACGTGGTAATAAGTAGGTATGGTCACAAGGGACTATAACCATCGTGATTACGCTCACGTTGCAAAGTTCAAACGAACTTCATGTTGACCATTGACCGGTAAAAGAAGAAAGTCAAACACTGTTTGAATTTTACGCTTAAAAACGCATAAAAGCATGAAAGAATACTTACAAGAGGTCCAAGCAATGAAGAACTTGATCTAAGATACTCAGGTATGAAGCAAGAGCTTCAACTTAGAGCATAAACTCAGATCAAGTGTGAAGATTGGATTAAAACAAGGTGGGTATTTATAGATTTCGGACCACCGTTAGGATCGTTCCTCGATAAACGAGCTTCAATCTGGACCGTCCATGTGTGCCCACTGTATTACAAACCTATGGGTGCCCAAAACAAGCCCATAGAGTTGAAAAACCAAGTGCCAAAGCCTGAAAACCAACTGCTGATTGAATAAATAGATTTTTGCAGATCTGGGCAGCTCTCACGCCCGCGTAAGAGATGGTTTCATCTTATGCGCCCCGTGTAAGCCTGACTTTCAGAAAATGTCAGTTTTGGTCCCTGAATGCCCAAAACTTGGTTTTCGATGCATTTTTGACACGTTTAAGCCCCGTTAACCCCATTTCAAGGATATAAAATGGAGTTAAAGTATAGGGAACTTAAAATATGTTCAAAAACATCTCAGATGTCGGTTCGTTTGGCCGTACGGTTGCGTTATTCAGTTAATTACGACGGAAATCGTAACAGACGCAAAAACGATCCAACTTGCGCAACGAATGGAATTTTATTATGCCAATCACTAAAATAAAATATTTTAATGATTACATAAATTTTTGGATGTCCGGATATATTCAGAACGTAAGATATGCGCGAAAATGCAAACTTATGCACTTTTTGACTCTTTTAGTCCCTGTTGATCACATAAGTTTATTTTTGCGCACCAAACACCTCAAAGCCTATTTCTTAGCTATGTAAAGGATATTTAGGGCATGTTTAACTTATGATCAAGTTCCGGAATGTTCGTTTACAGTTCGAATCGGCATACTTTCGCAGTTTGTCGAAATTAGTCCCTATAAGCGAATAAACTTGATTTCGACACACCAAACCTTCCAAAACTTATTTCTAAGTTATGTAAAGGTTATTTAAGGTATGTTAAGCCCATGTCACTGTTCTAGGGTGTTTGTCGCATTAAACTGATTACGTTTACGCATCAGTTCGCGTATAAGTTTCCAGAAAGCGATTTAGAGCTCGAAATCGAACAAGAATTGATATGTGCAAATGATACACATATTTATACAAATCCCAAGTATGAAATACAATATTTCATTGATTTAGTATTTGTTTGATGGCCGTGGAGGCACAGATGTCACACAGACCCTTGAGGTAGAGCTCAATCCTTCGATAAGCAGGCTGAGACATGTTGGGACAAAGAGCAGCATAGTCGTTGGACCGCTTGGTGTGCGTTTCGATCTCTGAACCAACCATCTTCAACTCGAAGTACTCATTCTCAAGCTTGTAAATGTCAACTCTATGACATTATTCTTCTTTGATCATATTCTTGAAGTCTTCCCAAGTAGTAGCGTTGGCAGTCTCCAACCCAAGCATTTGGACTTGTGCCTTCCACCATGAAAGCACATTTCCTTCAAGTGTGCCGGTAGCAAACTTCATCCAATTGGCAGTGGGACACTCGCATACTGCGAACACATACTCAGCCTTCTCGATCCAGTGCAGAAGACCTATGGCACCCTCAGTGCCATTGAAAGAGAGGGGCTTGCAATCCATGAATGTTTTAAATGTGCTGACACGTGGTTGAGGAGGTGCAGGTGGTCCTGTCGTGCAACACGAAACTAACAGACTTGAGAACGACAAGACGATATGAGAGTAGGATCTCAAAATCCGAGAACGACTAGTTTTCCTCCAGGATGGGCTGCGAAAGCCACAGCCACGGTGTTGATTAGGTTCGTGAACTGCTCCTGAGTCATGTTAACGTTTCCTCGTCCGCGTCCGCTCATTTTCTTCATACCCAGAAAACATAGTATGAGAATGACGTCGTAGTGTCGTAAAAATAAGTAGGAGGAGGACCGACCATAGCACATAATATATATACTTATATATATACGTATAACTAGTATAGCACTAAACAAGTAAGAGGTAAACACATGCCGAGCCATAAGGTCTAATACGTTGAGCCTTGCACTTAGAGTGTAGTGTCGTTGCGAGTCACGAGTTATAGTCTGTTTTTTCTCAAAAGACTTTTCTTTTTAAAACCAAGTTCACTATAACCAGTGGCTCTGATACCAATCTGTCACACCCTCAAATTCCACATGCGGAGAAACACTGCGAGGCGTGTGACTGACCAGGATCTAGCCACCAATCATAGTGAACAATTATGATAATAATATAGTTCACCAAGCCAATATGAGTAGTGACTACTAAAGTTTAAGTCCAAAATTTTAAAGTCCAAAGCAAACAGTTTAAGTAAGTAGCGGAAACATAAGTGGAATAGTTCAAACATAAGTTTACAATTCATTATTAAAGAACCCAACACACGGGTTAAGACGAACACTACACTTCCCCAAGCAGCAAGCTCCTAAGTCACTGAGTACCTGCAAAGCATGCAGTAGGGTATCAACATAAAGTTGGCGAGTTCACGAGTTTGTCCAGTTTTAATTCCATAAAACTTGTTTAAGTAGTTAAGTTACTCATTTATACCATGCCATGGGGAGCTACCCCATATGTAAGCTACTAAACTTCGTAATACCGAATACTTTGCGACTGCACATTACATTATTTCCCTCGTTTGTCAATGTTCTATCATCATTGACGGTTTGACAAAGTCTACTAGTTCACGCCCGTCCTCAAAAGGCCCGGTGTGAGGTTGGTGAAACCTAATAGTGCTATAAACTAATAACCCATTCGCCAGGCCCCGGCGAGTAATCGGTATAGAAAGTAGGGACTTCGTGATAGAGTTTCGTTTAGTACGCTAGTTGCATCTAATATAAATAGTAATTAACTAAGCGTCCAACACAAGGGGAGAAAAAGTAGTTTGTATCCCTCACAAGTAGATAGCGTTTCTTGTATCCTACACAAGGACATAGCGTTGTTTTTAGTTCCGTTTCCCAACCACCGGGAACACATGCTTTTAGTAAAAGTTGTAAACTCACCTTGGTTTGCTCAGCAGACAGTTTACTTGGTCAAGTGGGCTGGTCAACCACGTCCTATTATGGTTATCAGTATAGGTCATGCTTTGATACAATTAAATCACGCACATCCTACATGTATTTAACACATAGCACGCATGACAAAACATCATATTAGGTATTTGGGCCTAACCTAGCATGTGAACAGTAACAGTATCAATTAACAGTTAATGTGTAGCCCAAAGTGTAGCCTTTACTGCGTGGATCAAATAAATAACAGTCCAATTGTGACAACTGTGCTCTGTGATCGGTGTACAATGTAAAACAATGTTGGTTTTAAAAAAAAACAATATGCTTTGGTGTTATTATATGTGTTTTGGTGTTATTATATGTGCAATTGTGTTTAAAAATTTTACAATTTGATTCGATTCCGATTCCAAGCTTTAAATCACTTTCTGGAAGGTTATACGCAAACTGGTGCTTAAACGCAATCAGTTTAACGCGACATACACTCCGGAACTGTGACGTAAGCTAAACATACCCTAAATATCCCTTACATAACTTAGAAATAAGTTTCGAAGGATTCGGTATGGCGAAAACACGTTTATTTGAACTAAAGAACTAATTACGACAAAACTGCGAAACGAACGTTGGTGATCGCCCGGATAATATTTAAATCCCACAAATACTCTGTTATGATTAAAATCTTATTTTAATTAGGTTCATTTTGAGAAATAAAATTAAAACGCTTAAAAACGTTGTTTTTTTTCAAGTTTAAGCGCGTACCGTGTGTTTCTGCGCGACACAGTGTTTTTACTGCGAAACACGGACAACGTAGCCAGTCTTGGCAACTGAAATTTATTTCAAAAATATTTTGGCGAGTTTATTTTTATAGAATAATAAAAATAATTTAAGAACGCCACAAATCGGGATTTGAACGCTAGATAAAATACCTGGTGCATAATTAAACACTTTAACAGAACGCTATCTAACTGGACAATCGGACTTTGCTCAAGATGGACTTGGTTTATAAATATGTACACAAGACCTTCACTTTCTCTCATGAAACACTTCAACAAACAAACTTCTCTCCTTCCTCCTTCCCCACTTTCGGCAGCCACACCACACCACCATACCCCCACCATCAAGTTCCCTTCAAGCCATTTTTCATAAACTCAAAGGTGCTAGAGAGCGAACAAGTAAGCTTGGTGCACTCGGAAGCTCAAGGACCGCTCTCGTTTTCTTTTATCCACCACTTTTACGCTTTGAAACTCCCCGAGCCTTGTGCTAGTAGTAAGTGTTCTAAATCTTCGTCTTGTTCTTGTCTTTGGTGGTTAATAGATGATAGAATGATGAAAGTTTAGAAACTTTGAAGATCATGAACAATGTTTGAACATAATGTGTTCAAGGGTGGATAAAGAGAAGATATATGTAAAACATGATAAATCTGAGTAATACAAACACTAATCTGCTGTAAATAACATATGTTATAAGATAACTCGTTATTAGAATGAATGGTAATCGTATGCGTACATTTTAATGGCACTTATACTACAAAAAGCATGCTGAGTTGCATTTTCAGCCGACTTTAACTGGCTGTAACAGGACCTTAATGAAACAAAAAATGTATTTTCTGAAGTCTAGGTTCATGTATTATGAAATACGGTTCTAATGGCACTGGAATCATAATTTTTGGACTCCGTTTACTATTTTTAAAGTGTCTTTTCGTAACAGCAGCTGGAGCTACATTTTTCTGCTGAAAATGTGCATCCTGTTTTCTGTCATAACTTGTATTCTGTGTGGAGGCTGATCACGAAATTTATACCATAGTTGACCAATGATGTATTTGTAATACTCTCACTGGGATTTCGTAAATCGGACTTACGATTAATTTTTAGTGAATTATTCCGTAGTCTGCGATCAGAAAGTAGCAAATCTGATTGCAGTCGGGAAGATGAATTTTTATAAAATATTGGTCACGAACTAAACCCTGATATTTTTACACAATAATATTTGGATCGTTTAAGACGTTCTGTAAAAATTTGGGAATTTTTGGAGTAAGTTAACCATTTTATTTAAATGTCCGAAAACAGTCCAGTTTCATATATATTAAAACGGAAATGACATAAGTAGTAATTGCATGCCAAAGTGTGGGTTTTGATTATTAAAACCATTCTTCTTTAATTTAGGGCGGATAAACAATTTGAGGGATTGTGTTAACACTTAAAAACGCACCCGAAGGTGAGTACATAGTCCCCTATTTTACTATTTTCAATTGTTTTGGGGTGATTCATATGTATCTAAATGATTTCGATGTTTTAACGATGGTTTCAAAACGAGTAAGATGGTTTATACCAAACTAATAACGATTTCGATAATGTGAACAAGCTTGTTGGTTGTGATTACATAACGAATGACATTCATTAATTTCGGCCAAACTGACCAGTATTAGGTTATGGTACCATAGGATTCGACAAATCCCGTTATCAGACCGGACCCATGGTTATGTGTGGGTTAGGTGGGTAATGACCGAATCTGATGATTGTTAACTTACCCTTGGGAGGTTTGTTAATGAGAAAACGAGTTGAACAATAGATGAGTCACACAGGTTTGAATGTTATTAGCGAGACGACCAAAAGTAGTTTCACGGTCTAAAACGAGAATGATTTAAACGACTAAAGCGATGTTTAACGAATTAAACGACTTGGGTAAACAATTGGAAGCGATGTCACCCAAACGAGGTTTTTGAAATGATATAAACTATAGGAGTTTTATTACGAGAATGATTTAAGATTTGTTTTACGAAAACAAATGTTTTGGGTTAAGATTCATGGCTTCGAGGTTTAAAAATTATAACCAAACTATTTTGATTTGGTTATTCATTTTACGATACAAACCTTTTATAAAACAAGGTTTTCTAATGACAATTAACGAAGTTGCACAATTTATTCCAACGTATAAACGAGCCATGAATCTGACACTCTCACAAAACCTATGTACTCGCCAGCAATTCTTTGCTGACTTTGTTTTCACATATGTTTCAGGTGTTGTTGAATGATGTTGATTGCTAGGATGCATACTCACATAGGACTAGACGAGGCCTTAGTAACTTAATAAACTTGTTTATTTAGATTTCCAGACGATGTAAATATTTAATGTTTAATAAAATGAAACTTCAAATTTCCGTGTGTTTTGAAACAATGATTCTGTTACAACACTCCCCGACAATTCCGCCGCGATTTGTTGTTTTACGCGGTCGGGGTGTGACAGAAAAGTTGGTATCAGAGCTCATGGTTATATGGAATTAGGTTATTAGTAATACTTTGACCTAGTCTATAACCTTCCTAAGACCCTAACACAAGATTCTTGTGTTTAGATCTTAAAACAATACCGTCACTTATCCTTAGGTGACAATCACAACAAGAACACAAATTTCGAATCCGCTTTGAAAACCAATCATCTTTTCTAGGATGATTTATTGTAAGGTTTTGAACCCTTTAAGTTTTCAAATCTCGTCAAAGTTTGGGTCTAAATAGTGTGAACACGTGCAAACTGGAAGAGTGAATGCATGTACCCTGAATTTCCTGTCTAAGGCTAGAGTGTTCGTACAAATCCGCAGTATCGGACCAGTCACTCTTACCTGGGAACTCTTGGGGTGAGTGTTCACTTATAGGCGAGCATGTCTTCGGTGATACATTAATGTGACCCGTTTACTTTGATTAAACGTCATCATGTTTGTTTACCTTAAGTAACAAACATATGATCGCACCTTTTATGCGTTGTTGTTCTGTTTTAATTATCCGATAACATTTCGCTTGTTTTCTCCTATGTCTTTCACTTCCTCTAGAATGTCTCATCGTCGCAACGACATTCAAATGTCCGAGCAAACTGCCAAATTTGCCCAGCAAATAGGCGAAGTTATCCTAAAGACTGTTGAATTAGCTGTCGCCATGTCTCGTCTCAATAACGAAGCCACCCAAGAAGCATCAAAGAAAGCAGAAGCCGAGCCTCTGAAAAAGTCAAAGAAGTGTAAAGCTCCAAGGAATCCCGTAGCCGTTACACCAAATCAAGCAGAACCTAGCCATGTGGCAGCACAACCAGCCAAGAAGCCGTACTTGGGAACTGTTCCCTTGTGCAATCAATGCAATGGTCATCATCCAGATCAAACACCATGTTCCAAATGTACCCACTGTGGACGATGGGGACATTTGGTCAAAACATGTCATTATGCGATCCAAAATAAAACTGTTGCAGATCCTACTGTTGTTCAAGCAAATCCAGCACGAGCTCGTTTTCCGCCTGGTACTTGCTACAACTGTGGCGAAATGGGTCATTTCAGGAACAAATTCCCAAAGTTTGTCAATGCAAATCCGACCCATGGATGAGCATTTGGCCGATTAGAAGAAGCTGCTGCTTTGAATAATCCGAATCTTATGTTTATAAATAAATCTTTATTTGCAATTCCGATGTACAAATATAGTTGCATATGTGTATGGCATACCCTATGATACCTACACCACATATGATCGCTCATGATTTCCTCAAAGATGCTAAGTGCTCGTTTCATTCTAAGAAACGAAATTGGCAATCTGAATAATCACTTTAATTCCTTGGTTAGATAACTAAGGAAACCCTTATCTATCAAAGTTACTATTTGTACTCAATTATGTTATTTGTGACTGTCAATTTAACGTTGATAATCATCTTTTTCCTTTTGACCTCACATCGATGCAACTTGGGAGTTTCGACATTATCATAAGGATGGATTGGTTAACCAAACAACATGCTGAGGTGGTTTGTTTCGATAAGATTGTTCATATCCCTCTTCCGTCTGGCGATGTTCTGGGAGTTCGTGGCGAGAAACCATCTGGTGGTTTGAAGCTTATGTCGTGTACAAAGGCCCAAAGTTATTTGCGGAAAGGATATGTTGCTTTCCTGGCACATGTCACCGAGGAGAAAGGGCAAGAGCAAAAGTATTCAGGATATTCCGATTGTTCGGGATTATCCAGAGGTGTTTCCCGATGAACTGTCTGGTTTGCCTCCAGTTCGTCAACTCGAGTTTCATATTGACCTTGTACCCAATGCCAACCCGATTGCGAAAGCACCTTATCGACTTGCACCATCGGAGATGCAAGAGTTATCGAAACAGCTTCAAGAGTTGTCTGATAAAGGATTCATCCGTCCAAGCTTTTCGCCTTGGGGAGCTCCTGTCCTCTTTGTGAAAAAGAAAGATGGATCTTTTCGAATGTGTATCGACTATCGTGAGCTTATTAAGCTTACCATCAAGAATCGGTATCCCCTACCTAGAATTGATGATCTCTTCGACCAGCTGCAGGGTGCTTCATGTTTTTCCAAGATCGATCTGCGATCTGGGTATCATCAACTTCGTATTTTCGAAGAAGATATTCCCAAAACTGCTTTCCGAACAAGATATGGGCATTACGAATTCACTGTCATGCCTTTTGGTTTGACAAATGCCCCAGCTATCTTCATGGACTTAATGAATAGGGTTTGTAAACCTTATTTAGATAAGTTCGTCATTGTGTTTATCGATGATATTCTCATTTATTCTAAGTCTCGAGCCGATCGCGAGCAACACCTTCGTTTGACCTTGGAACTTCTAAAGAAGGAACAACTTTTTTCTAAATTCTCCAAGTGTGAATTCTGGCTTAAAGAAGTTCAGTTCTTGGGTCATATTATCAATAAGCAGGGTATTCATGTAGATCCATCCAAGATTGTTGCAATTAGGGAATGGAATACACCGACGACACCTACAGAAGTTCGTTCTTTTCTTGGTCTTGCTGGTTATTATCGACGGTTCATTTCTAATTTCTCGAAGATCGCAGTTCCACTCACAGCTTTGACGCAGAAAAATAAGCCTTTTGAATGGGGGCCTAAGCAAGAAGAGGCGTTCCAAACGCTGAAACGAAAGCTCTGTGATGCTCCTGTTCTATCTCTACCTGAGGGAAACGATGATTTTATTGTCTATTGTGACACGTCGAATCTAGGACTTGGTTGCGTTCTTATGAAACGTGGTAAAGTCATAGCTTATGCGTCTAGACAGCTAAAAATTCACGAGAAGAACTATACGACCCATGATCTTGAGTTAGGAGCTATGGTTTTTGTGCTTAAAATCTGGAGACACTATCTTTATGGAACGAAGTGTGTGGTTTTCACAGACCACAAAAGTCTCCAGCATATTCTCAATCAGAAGGAACTGAACATGAGGCAACGACGTTGGGTTGAACTCTTGAACGATTATGATTGCGAGATCCGCTACCATCCCAGTAAGGCGAATGTCGTAGCCGATGCGCTTAGCCGAAAGGAACAAGTCAAGCTTCATTCTGTTCGAACTCTAGCTGATATTCAATCTCGTGTTCTTCAAACTCAACGATCTTGTGTGATCAATGACTTATTGAAATATGAGCTACCACTTCAACTTGAGCTTAAACTCGAAAGGAAAGACGATGGCTTACTCTATTTTGAGAATCGTTTGTGGATTCCAAATCAGGACGACCTTCGCACCTTAGTAATGGACGAATCTCACAAGTCTCGATATTCTATCCATCTTGGTGCTGATAAAATGTACAAGGATCTTCGTACTCAGTATTGGTGGCCTGGTATGAAGAAGGATGTTGCCTTGTATGTATCGAAATGCCTAACTTGTCTCAAAGTCAAGGCCGAACATCAACGACCTTCTAGTTTGCTTGTACAACCAGAGATACCGGTTTGGAAATGGGAGAATATTGCAATGGATCTCATTACTAAGTTACCGCGTACATCTAAAGGTCACGATGCTATTTGGGTTGTAGTTGATCGTTTGACAAAATCTGGACATTTCTTACCAATCCGTGAGGATTTCCCTGCTGAAAAGCTTGCCAAGATCTATGTAGACGAGATTGTATCACGACATGGTGTTCCTCTAGATATCATTTCCGATCGTGATGTTCGATTTTCATCTCATTTTTAGAAGACCATGCAATCTGCTTTGGGAACCCAACTGAATCTAAGCACTGCTTATCATCCCCAAACAGATGGTCAATCTGAGAGGACGATTCAAACTTTGGAGGATATGCTTAGAACATGTGTGATAGAATTTGGTGGTAATTGGGATTCTCATCTGCCATTGATCAAGTTCTCATACAATAATAGTTATCATACTAGCATTAAGATGGCACCATTCGAAGCTCTCTACGGTCGAAAATGTCGTTCACCTGTGTGTTGGAATGAGAACGGTGAAGCTCAGCTTACTGGATCTGAGCTCATTCTGGAAACAACAGACAAAATCAAGAAAATCCGTGATAATCTTGTGACGCTAGAAGCCGTCAAAAGTATTATGCAGATTTGGGACGCAAGCCCATGGAGTTTCAAATCGAAGCCCTGATTGGATTCCTTGTATACCTTAATATGTACATTACAACTCAATAAGGACAAACCAAATTCCTACTATGATCTTCCTATCTTCATAGTTAGATTCTTGATAATATTTAAAGTGCCAAATGAAATCCACGGATTGGATTCCTGGTATGCTTTAAATACCCGTGTCCAAAGATAACAAATTGAAGGTCAAGTTAAACGATTAATGCGATTATGTGTTTAGGTGTTCTCTTTTATTATGTGATCTGATTTTCGTTATCCAAATCCTCATAGAATCTTCCATATCCTCATATGAGGGATTCATAATAGGATATTCAAAAGGTACTATCTTAAATCCTTAATGGGTTTCTACATGGTAGTTAAGACCCTTGGATTATATAGTACCATTCCATGATTCGAAAATAGACGGCATGTGATGATACAGCTGAAAGGACCCTATGGTGGCCCAGTCACACTCATCACAGGTTCATTCATTTGTTTTTTTCCCCTACACATTATTAAATGCACTGTGTGGACTATGCAAGGAATTACGTAATTATGGACGCGTACATAATTATAAAAATTCAGTGCACGGAAACCACAGTAAGACTTATCATGTGTAAGAACCAATAGTGACAACAATAACGAAACGTGAACAATGTAATGGAGGTACGGCGGACTCACCAATGACGCTTCATATACTTGTATATAAGTGTCCCTCTTACCTTGCAAACATAATGTTATTTAAAGTTACTAGAAGTTCGGAACTCTAACCAGTGTTGTTTTATCTTTTCGACTTCATGTTTCAAGCTTTCACAAGTTTCCTCGAAATAAAATTTCGGGACGAAATTTCCTAAAGTAGGGGAGACTGTGACAACTGTGCTCTATGATCGGTGTACAATGTAAAACAATGTTGGTTTTCAATAAAACAATATGCTTTGGTGTTATTATATGTGTTTTGGTGTTATTATATGTGCAATTGTGTTTAAAAATTTTACAATTTGATTCGATTCTGATTCCAAGCTTTAGATCACTTTCTGGAAGGTTATACGCAAACTGGTGCTTAAACGCAATCAGTTTAATGCGACATACACTCCAGAACTGTGACGTAAGCTAAACATACCCTAAATATCCCTTACATAACTTAGAAATAAGTTTCGAAGGATTCGGTATGGCGAAAACACGTTTATTTGAACTAAAGAACTAATTACGACAAAACTGCGAAACGAACGTTGGTGACCGCCCGGATAATATTTAAATCCCACAAATATTCTGTTATGATTAAAATCTTATTTTAATCAGGTTCATGTTGAGAAATAAAATTAAAACGCTTAAAAACGTTGTTTTTTTTCAAGTTTATTCGCGCACCGTGTGTTTCTGCGCGACACAGTGCTTTTACTGCGAAACACAGACAACGTAGCCAGTCTTGGCAACTGAAATTTATTTCAAAAATATTTTGGCGAGTTTATTTTTATAGAATAATAAAAATAATTTAAGAACGCCATAAATCGGGATTTGAACGCTAGATAAAATACCCGGTACATAATTAAACACTTTAACGGAACGCTATCTAACTGGACAATCGGACTTTGCCCGGAACACTAAAATAATGCTAGAAGCATTGTTCCTATTTTTCTGAACTAGTTAGGGTCCCCGAATACCCTAACCCACTTTATATTAAATAGCACACTAATATACTAACTAAACACCTTTAGATCCTAACTAACTTGTAACTAATCCCATCACAACCCAACCCCCTTACCCCCTCCCCCTTCTACGGTTTTGGTGGTGTGGGGAACACCCCACAAATTACTTAATTATTTTATTTAGAAGTGTTGAATATCTTGGGGACACATTGCATGTTGGTTAAAGATGGACTTGGTTTATAAATATGTACACAAGACCTTCACTTTCTCTCATCAAACACTTCAACAAACAAACTTCTCTCCTTCCTCCTTCCCCACTTTTGGCAGCCACACCACACCACCATACCCCCACCATCAAGTTCCCTTCAAGCCATTTTTCATATACTCAAAGGTGCTAGAGACCGAACAAGTAAGCTTGGTGCACTCGGAAGCTCAAGGACCACTCTCGTTTTCTTTTAACCACCACTTTTACGCTTTGAAACTCCCCTAGCCTTGTGCTAGTAGTAAGTGTTCTAAATCTTCATCTTGTTCTTGTCTTTGGTGGTTAATAGATGATAGAATGATGAAAGTTAAAAAACTTTGAAGATCATGAACAAAGTTTGAACATAATGTGTTAAACGGTGGATAAAGAGAAGATATATGTAAAACATGATAAATCTGAGTAATACAAACACTAATCTGCTGTAAATAACATATGTTATAAGATAACTCGTTATTAGAATGAATGGTAATCGTATGCGTATATTTTAATGGCACTTATACTACAAAAAGCATGCTGAGTTGCATTTTCAGCCGACTTTAACTGGCTGTAACAGGACCTTAATGAAACAAAAAATGTATTTTCTGAAGTCTAGGTTCATGTATTATGAAATACGGTTCTAATGGCACCGTAATCATAATTTTTGGATTCCGTTTACTATTTTTAAAGTGTCTTTTCGTAACAGCAGCTGGAGCTGCATTTTTCTGCTGAAAATGTGCGTCCTGTTTTCTGTCATAACTTGTATTCTGTGTGGAGTCTGATCACGAAATTTATACCATAGTTGACCACTGATGTATTTGTAATACTCTCACTGGAATTTCGTAAATCGGACTTACGATTAATTTTTAGTGAATTATTCCGTAGACTGCGATCAGAAAGTAGCAAATCTGATTGCATTCGGGAAGATGAATTTTTATAAAATATTGGTATTGAACTAGACCCCCGATATTTTTACAAAATAATATTTGGATCGTTTAAGACGTTCTGTAAAAATTTGGGAATTTTTGGAGTAAGTTAACCATTTTATTTAAATGTTCGAAAACAGTCCAGTTTCATATATATTAAAACGGAAATGACATAAGTAGTAATTGCATGCCAAAGTGTGGGATTTGATTATTAAAACCATTCTTATTTAATTTAGGGCGCATAAACAATTTGAGGCATTGTGTTAACATTTAAAAACGCACCTGAAGGTGAGTACATAGTCCCCTATTTTACTATTTTTAATTGTTTTGGGGTGATTCATATGTATCTAAATGATTTCGTTGTTTTAACGATGGTTTCAAAACGAGTAAGATGGTTTATACCAAACTAATAACGCTTTCGATAATGTGAACAAGCTTGTTGGTTGTGATTACATAACGAATGACATTCATTAATTTCGGCCAAACCGACCAGTATTAGGTTATGGTACCATAGGATCCGACAAATCCCGTTATCAGACCGGACCCATGGTTATGTGTGGGTTAGGTGGGTAACGACCGAATCTGATGATTGTTAACTTACCCTTGGGAGGTTTGTTAATGCGAAAACGGGTTGAACAATAGACGAGTCACAGAGGTTTGAATGTTATTAGCGAGACGACCAAAAGTAGTTTCACGATCTAAAACCATAATGATTTAAACGACTAAAGCGATGTTTAACGAATTAAACGACTTGGGTAAAGAATTGGAAGCGATGTCACCCAAACGAGGTTTTTGAAACGATATAAACTATACGAGTTTTATTACAAGAATGATTTACGATTTGGTTTACAAAAACAAATGTTTTGTGTTAAGATTCATGGCTTCGAGGTTTAAAAATTATAACCAAACTATTTTGATTTGGTTATTCATTTTACGATACAAACATTTTATAAAACAAGGTTTTCTAATAACAATTAACGAAGTTGCACAATTTATTCCAACGTATAAACGAGCCATGAATCTGACACTCTCACAAAACCTATGTACTCGCCAGCAATTCTTTGCTGACTTTGTTTTCACATATGTTTCAGGTGTTGTTGAATGATGTTGATTGCTAGGATGCATACTCACATAGGACTGGACGAGGCCTTAGTAACTTAATAAACTTGTTTATTTAGATTTCCAGAAGATGTAAATATTTAATGTTTAATAAAACGAAACTTCAAATTTCCGTGTGTTTTGAAACAATGATTCTGTTACAACACTCCCCGACAATTCCGCTGCGATTTGTTGTTTTACGCGGTCGGGGTGTGACACCAATAACCAAACAAATCAGTCTAGTCAAAACCAAGCGGTCTCGACTCGAGATCACGAGGTCTCGAGTCGCAACCAAGGGTTTTTGAGTTACAAATAGAAGGTCTAGAGTAGTGCACATTTGAGTCGAAACCCTGAGGTCTTGAGTCAGGTCTCGAGTCGAGATTAGGAGATCTCGATTCACAACTAGTAGGTCTCGAGTCCCCTGATGTGCATGACCTAGTTTCGAGTAGTCGATCAATGGTCTTGAGTCGCAACCCAAGGTCTCGACTTGCAACCACTGATGAAGGCACTGCTGGAATCCTTCTAGAACCTTCACCAACTTTTGTACCATCCAATCGGATTTCATGAGCATGTACTGTCCAATCAAAATTCACTAACATGTTTCCAATATTCTACACTAATCAAATCAAATCAAACAACAAGTTTTTCGAATATTCATATCATTATTCAAACTGTTCATCATCAGGGTTTTTAAGTTTCATCAAACATATTCATTCAGTTCATCAGATTCATCATTCATCAGATAGATCTAATCATAATGATACCTAGCATTGTATCCTTAGAACATAATAACAATTTCATTTTCGACTAAAACCATCATTACAACAAACTTATCATCATTCATCAAAACAGGCCTAGTGCACCATTCTATCACTGTTTCGTTTATTTCGCACTACACACTCATCTTTATCAACAACCACTATGATTCCCAACAGTTATTATCCTAAACAAACACCAAAATGCCAATGGATCATGCATTATCATCACATAGAAACAAGACAACATTTTAAATATTGTATGAATCCTAGACCAAACAAGCACCTTGAACGTGTATTTCTAGCAAGTATGGGGGTGGTTCACTAATCGGTTCGATTGAGAGTGGAGAATGTGCAGAGAATCAAAATATGATGCTTCCCAAATGGTGTGTTGATGGTGTCTTGAAAGTTTGAAATTTAAAACTTTTGATAAAACCCTTTTCATCCTCATTTCTCTCTCATTTTCACCGCCACCAACAGGTAAAGATTCTTCTTCTTCTTCTTCAATAATCAATCCTTACTTTCATCTTTCTCAAACACATGTCTGTTAGGTTCTTGACGTCAGATTAGACAAATTCAACCACAAATTTAACCTTTGACGTCAAATCCGGTTGAGCAGAACGGCGTCATTCGGACGGTTATGACGGAGGTTGATGATGACCGTCGTGAGTCACCGTTGACTTTGGAGTCGGTTCCGTAGGAGGATGAAGATAAAGAACTGGATCCGTACACAGGATTATTTGATGATGAGCAGGCTAGGGTTTTGAGAATTAAAGAACAACTTGAAGATCCACATCCGGTATAATGAATATTAATATTAATAATTATGTAATATTATTAAAGAAATTCAATCGAAGGAAGTTTTTGGTCGTGTGTGGATGACTGTGAGTTCGTTGACGAAAGAATTGAAGGATCAGACGGAAGAAATTTGATTCGAGATATAGGTAAGTTGTTCAATCTTTTGATTGATTTAGATTCATCATGGCTCACTTAGTTTATTCTGTAATTTGTTTTGAGTTAGGGAGATATAGGTCAGTTGTTTGGTGAAATGTGATTCGAGATATTGGTAAGTTGTTCAAAATCACTTATGTGGTATGATGAATTTGGAAATAGGGTTCTAATAAGTTTTTTCTTAATTCATTTTATTTCTTTTGATTGAAATACATCTTGAATTTTTATCAATTATTTGCTAAGTTGTGTTTGTCCATATTTGATATGTTATTTATATACTTTTCAACAATTGATGACTGGTCATTATAGTTGAGTTTTCATTGCAAATGACCTTTGTTCTTGACTTCTTGTGAAGGTATCAAAAGTCACTATAATTTGCAGGAATTTACTTTTGTATACAAAGTGTAGGAGAGCAAATGCTTCTGCCGAAAGGATTTGTCATCAGAGTTGGTATTAAAGGCGGTTTATCTCTGTTCGGAATCCTCGCACGATTCTACCGTCAAAAGTCGTTGTCGTCAGCTAAGTAAGTGATTTGAACTTTTTTTGTTTGATGTAGTGTTATATGTGATGTTAGATTTGTTCGGTTTTTAGTTTTCTACAGTTGTTATTTGGTTATGTAGATGCAATATAGTAACCAGACTTATTTTAGGATCAATTTTGATACGAGTTTTGTAGTGATATATCTTAGAAACCATGAATATGATAGCAAATATTGCATAGAGAAGGAGATATGTTTATTTTTTAAATCAATTTATAGTTTTCTGCTATTGTTATTTGATTATATAGATGCAATTTATCAAGTGGATTATTTTAGTTTGAAAATTAATACGAGTTCTGTAATTATCTATCATTGATACATTGAATTTGTAACTAATACATTGGTAGGCATGGTTCGGATGTGGACATGTACGATAAGATCGAATACCATGTCTTTTGGAACTGTTAACAAATGCCTGTGACTCACAACATGAGACCGCCAACCAGACTATGGAGCTCATAAGGTATTCTCACTAATTTGTTTGATGAATTTCGGGTGAAAGCTGAACTTTAGCCAACCAGGGAAAGCAAAGCATTTTTCAACTTGAACAGGTGATTTATTAATTTTTGTCAATTCCTGTATAGCTTTTATATTAGTTAAATTTTGAGTTTCTGAATACATGATTTTTATTTTTGTCTTCCTTATAATTTTTCAGGAAATATCTTTATTAAGTCAGTTCCATCATGAGAACATAGTTTGATATCTTGGAACAAATACGGTATGCAATTCTTCTCTCAATGTCTTTCTGATACAAACACTTAGATTGAGTTAAGATTTCATTTTTTGTGTAGTGTTGTTTTGATTTTTCTGAATACAATTAAGGTGTTCTGATCCAAATGTAATATGTTATTGTTGTTTATGTATTCTTTAGCTTGTAATAAGTTATTGTTTATGTATTCTTTAGCATCAGTAAGCACACATTGGATTTCTTTTAAAGATCCCTGCTATTTCTTGATCTCAGCGTCAATTCCCCTGGAGCGAGCAATGTTTTTTAAAGTTGCAGAGGCCAGCTTCTCAAAGAGCACAGGGAACAGGGCAGAAAACACCAGTTCAGCCATTGTTTTGGTGAGATTATAGATGACATTCATCCATTCAGATCATATATGGTTAAAGTTTCAAATATTGTTTTGCACACTCAGATCATAAACTAAATTTTATGACTAAACAGAGTTAAAACTTTTGCTATATCTTTTACGGTTTTGTACATAATTATTCTGTCCTAAACAGTGACGTATTTTCATCTTTATTCAAACATGGTTGTTCGAATCAAACAGTGAATTCACCAATCTGAGTTGCTTTTTTATACTTTGCGGTTTAAATTTGGGTATATTACTGTGTTGAGAAGGTCCTCCAGAGTCATAGTTTCAATAAAGCTAGATGGTTTCTTATTTTATTTTATTTCTAAGTAGTGGCATGGTATCTATACTTTGTAGATGGAACTGTTAGCAGCGAAGAATCTTATTGGTGCTAATCTGAAAGGAATGTTGGATCCTTATGCAATCATCACTTGTGGTTCAGAAAAGCGGTTTAGGTAATAGATAGTATAAATTAAGTTTGTTGTGAAACATGTATTTGGCAAAGGTCTGTTTTATGTTTGAAACCACTGTTTTTTGTGAACAGTTGTTAGAATATAAAACAGATGTTTGAAACCACTGTTGGGTTAAACAGTGTTTTGTGGAGAAAAAAGTGGTTGAAACCACTGTTGGGTTAAAACGGTGGTTTGAACCACTGTTGGGTTAAAATGGTGGTTGAAACCACTGTTGGGATATATGTTGAAAGTGTTTGGATGTGTGTTGAAAGTGTATATGATACTTGATTAGTCAATAACCAGAGTCAGTTAATCAGGTGTAAAGGTTGCGTTGTAGAATAGTGTTTTGATGTACTTCCATCGTTTGGAGCAGTATTAATCATAACAATTATCGAGTCTTCAACAATTTTTTAAATGGGAGTAAAAGTCTCAATTTAGATTAAAAGGGGGTAAGGGCAGACATGTAATTTATAATTACACCTAGATAATTAGTTCTGCTGTAGCTGGTATGAAACTAATAGTTTAACCACTAAACAGTTAGATAAGCAGTAGAAGAATCTGTCATCTTAACATTAAAATCTGACGATTGCGACTTCGAAACTGGTCAACATTTTAAATCATTATTCTGTTAATATATATGTATATATATTGTAACACCCTAGTTACTAATTAACGATTTTGTATGTAATTACCAACGATTAGATGTGTAGTTAAGACTACACATGCTATAAAAATACGGGTTTGTTGAAACTTTTACAATTCATGAGTTATTCTACATCATGTGGTTGAATTCGTTGTTTAAAAATTACAACGTAGCAAAGTGCGGAAGCGTGTGTCTTTATCGTGTTCGGTTCTTCGTTGAGCTTGATCGTCTTCCGGCATCCAAGGTGTACCTACATTTCATAAACATGAAATGCTTTAGTCATACAGGGCTTAAAACGTATTTAAACGAATCCGATAAACAATTTATAACAAAAACAAAGTTTTCAATCTGGCCACCACCGTATTTAAGTTTCCACCGTAAAACAGTAGAAACCTACCGTAAATATATTAGCTCCACCGTAAATTACGGTGGCACCGTAATTTACGGTGGACCCTGCATTCCAGCTTTTCATTTTTGCCGTAACTTGACACGAAATCTTTCGTATCTTTCAAACCGCTTATCCGTTTGACCTACCGTTTCTTCCTATGTGTATGTAATTTGATTCTCCATCATTTGGAGTTAAAATCCGACATTCGGCTTAACAAAATTTAAGACTTCTAAGTCTTCGGCTTATTACCCTTTATACCAAATTTTATCCCGGTTATGCATTTTATCAAACAAACGTATTTATTTGATTCCTATATTTGATACACTTCATCAAATAATTTTGATATACCATATTAAGTTCTAATCATAGGTTTATTACACAATTAAACCCGTTTTCACTAGTATGCTTATTTTGACCCGTTAAGGATATTTTAAGAACTTTTAAGCTCAATTTCGCTTTCATTCTAATCTAGCGTTGTAACCTATATTTCTTATCTAGTACTCTTCCATCACTACTAAATGTGTGTTGGATTTAAAGTAGATATCTATGTGTTCCGGATTTATTCCCCTTGAAATGTCATTTTACGGCAAAGACTCATATGGAGTCTTTTGGCCCAAGAATTACATCTTTCACTACCCATACTCATTCTAAACTTTTGTTTAATCATAAGACTCCTTTCCAAACAACCTCTAAGAGTTGTTTGTTCAATTTAGCCTACAAGGGCGTTTTGGTCGATTTTTGGTCCTTCTTTTACAATGAAGGGCTATCACCAATTATTCGACCAAATTAGCACTTTTACATACATCATAAATATGCGTACCTGGCTCGGATCAACAATTAGACCCAATTTTAATACCTTGCTTTATATTCGCTAATTAAGAACGATGCGAATATCCATTGGATATCTGTTCCTGTAAGCATATGACTCGACAAAAGAATCATTAGTCTATATAGTCAAAAGGTGTTGTCTACACCTTTTGACCCGTTTGGCCGAATTGACCATTTATCTTTGCGAGATGATATTTATTATCATCTCCTCTACATGACTCTTCCCGTTTAACACCGTACGGTCATTTTAATTATAAACCGTGTATTGCTTTCGTCATAATATGACCAAATTATCGATTTACTTCTTTTTAACCATTATTATGGTTTCTATCATCTTTGATTTTCTTGTTCCGTTCGACTACACGACGGAACATCATATTTCAATTGTTTAGATATCTCATTCATAATTTATATGATAAGAAAACATTCCACAATTTAAGACTAGTGTAAGCTATACTTACCTTGCATCCGAATTACGTTTTTCCTTCATACTTGTTTCGTTTGACCCGCTTCCTTTCCAAGCCTCCACCTAGCTTGTCAAGCATCAAACTATCATCATAATTCGTAAGACGGTTATATTAGTCATCATTAATTATGACTATTCCATCTTACATATTTTCTATCGCAATTACCATTCGATCTTATTAATGGTCGGTTTGACTATTTAAAAGTCAAATCACCAATTAACACATATGATTGCACTATCAAGTTCACAAGACTCAATTAGGCGCATTATCAACACTTAGTTCTCATTTAGGCATTTTAACAAACACCTAATGTGCATAATTTTACATATTTACTAACTAGTTATTTTTACCAAGATTAACCTCAAAATCACCACTTAGTGAACATCATCTTTTGAGGTGACAAATTAACTAACATGTCATCAAATTCCTACCTCAAGTAATGATAAATCAACATGTAAATTTCAGTCATTATAAGCATATACCCACTTTGATCATCAAAATCATGGTTTAACTCTTATGTCTAGACCCACTTCTAGTTACTTATGAACTCTTAACAAAATCTCTAATTTGCTCAAGTAGTTCATTCTTATGAGTTAGTATGATGTTTATAAACACCATTAGAACATTAATTTCATCAATTCAACCAAAACCCACTTAGCTCATAATAGGGTAATTATCAAATCCCTTGTTTGACAACAATTCATCAAGATTTCCACTAGGGTTTGCTTCTAAACCAAGATATAATCAAAATAACACTCATAGATTTAACATTCATTCCAGAATTTCGATTATGATTGTTCATCATAATCTCAAAGTATCACCAAATCTGAAAATTCGACATACCTTGTGATCCCCACAACTAGGTGATCATTTATATGCGTTCATGCATCGATTTGGGTTTTGATTTGAGCTTCAATTTGTTGATTTTCTGTGTTTAGGGTTAAAGCTTGGGACCTCCTCCTCGTCTGGTTGAAATCGCAGAACACACACCACGTATGTGTGTGTTTTGTGTTTACTACTTTATTTAATTGAAACTTTAATTCAATTGTCCATGTTTAGTCCCTTCACTTTACACAAGTTATTTAAAGGGTATCTTAGCCACATTAGTTCTATTCTGTCAAGACATTAACTAACTAGGTTAATACTCCTAGTTACTTGGTGGGTTCCGGAAGTTATAATCCGTAGTATTTTAAGTCCCGTTAACTCGGGCTCTTATAAACTCAATTCATTAAAACTTTGTTTCGCTTGTATTTAATATTAGGATTTCTTATTAAATCCCGAATATTTACCGGGTTATTATTTTTTTTTTTACTACTAGCGGCACTTTACCCGTCTTTTAGTATTAACATGGGTTAATTACCAAATCCGTTTTCGGGGTGTTACAAGTCTACCCCCCTTAAAGAGGTTTCGTCCTCGAAACCTTGCTTATCTAGTTCATTGAGTTTCTAAACCCAATGCGTTTGACTTGAGTAATCTCTTAAGCATTACTCCTACTTTAACCAATTGTTAGCATTACCAGAAAATTATGGTAATGTCTTTTTGGTCACAGAACCTCTACGTATCTCATATGACATAATGTAACTTCGAAATAACGTAGTCTCGTTATTTCCACTAGTTTAGTTAACTTAGCGATATCCATCGCTTTCATATACCATCAAATTCCTTATGAATCCGTTACTTTGACCCGTTTAAAGATCTTTAGTGAAATCTTTCACTTTTAGCAACAAATTCTTTTGTTTTCAAATTTATCTATTCGGTTCAGCTATACCGAATCTACCGCTTACAAGCAAACCAAATTTCTTGATTTGAATTGGTGACCTTAACCGGTCTCATTAACTAGTCTTATTAGTTTAGTTACTTTTATCACTTGCTTGGTTATAATGTGATTTTACTTCACATTACATTTACTAACCGTGATCGTGTCACATCATGTTTAATTTGTATCAACCTTTCAGTTTTTTGAGAATATCACTTTTCGAATATATCATCTTGCGCCTATCAGTGTCAAGACTTGTATCTTTCATGTTTACTATTTAAATTCCTATCAGAATTTATGTTTGTAAAAAAAAATATTTCTTACTAAAACCGAAGTTTTAGTTTTAGGATCTTTTCTTTAACTTGTGTCAATCATCCATACCGGGATATTGACAGTCCGTAATTTAATCCTTTACAGTCTTAGTTTTTATGCGGGGATTCTTAACTGTTTTCCTCGCTTTATTCCATTTAACCCGTAGGTTTTATCACTTAGCCTTATGGGCTATTTTTTATTAGACATTCACCTCTTTAGGGCGAAGTCCTTATAACTTCTTTCTAATCATGACCCGTGGGTCGTTTTAGTCCGTAGATCTCTCATTTGTTTATAACCTAAAGGTTATGTTGATCCCGTAGATCACTCTTTTTACTCGTGTCTTATTAAAAAATATATATTTGGTGTCAAAGCACTCTTTCTACGTTTGAAATTCATTTGTCTCAAGCTTACCGTTATCCGGCTTGCGCTTACTTACGCCTTCAAGCATTATACTTTATTCAACCCGTTCAATCTCAAAGTAGTTGAATATAATTATCAGAATTTCTGTTTACGAAATTTTATGGTCTTTTAGTCATAACTCATAATCCGAGTCTTTTGACTTTAAATTCGTGTTCTCGTTTCTCGGTTTACGCATGTGTTTAATTCTTACCCATCAACCGGGTGTTTTACCGTAATCGTTATTATTGCAAACCTCCCGGTATGCATTAAGACCTCGCTTCATATTTATATTCTGACTTTGTCTTTAAGTTCGACGTTTTACAAAATGACCCGTTAAGGGACATATTTGCATTTTCCGGGTTCGAGTGTAAGTACACTCCCTCCCATTGCTTGTCTAAATCATTTTTCATGTTTGCGTTTTATGGGTTCGAGTGTAAGTACACTCCCTCCCAATACTTGTCTAAATCATTTTACATGCTCGCGTTTTATGGGTTCGAGTGTAAGTTCACTCCCTCCCAATACTTGTCTAAATCATTTTACATGCTTGCGTTTTCTGGGTTCGAGTGTAAGTACACTCCCTCCCAATACTTGTCTAAATCATTTTACATGCTTCTTTGTCCCTTCCCTCGGGCTCATTATCCTGATGTAATACGTTTCAGTCACTCGGTTGTGCGTTTACATTATTATCAAATATTTTGCTTATCTGATTTATTTGGGTACTTTTTAATTAGTCCCATTTACTCCGCCCTTACTACATCGGATGTAAATGTGTCCACTATAAGAAACTCGTGGTATCATATGCCACTACTTACTTGGCCAGAGTAAGCGATTTAACACATGACGTACACGACCTTTTTATAGTTTTCACATCACGCCCTATGCAAGTAACGCCTCTATTCAGTTTTCTTGGAAATTATATCCTGGATATGTATTTCTGTTCAGGCTTTCCAAGTTTCTAATTTACCCATGCAACAATCATTCTCTACGTGCTTGTTGCATATTGTTAATTGTGCGATTATTTAAAATGTGCACCTGGTAATGTTTGCCCCTACGGGCGTTCCTTGCTATTAACCATGTTCGCGACCGTTACGCGATTTTGGTCCTTGATGAGTATGCTCTTCCTGTCATACCTCGTACCGTTACATCATCATATCCATAATTCGTTCAACTCCCGTAATCTTCAGACGCGAGTGTCCTTCAATTAAAACATTCACAAGAGTTAGTAATGTCAGCTTCAATAATCGCCCGTATTATAATACAAGGCTTTTTCTACTATACGCGTCAACGCGCGTATTTTCGTCAACTATATCAATCATTTAAATTGGGGTAACATATACCACACGATAGCTCTATGTGTTGTTTACAACACTCTAGCATACTAACTATTAACGTACTTATACTTACCGGATTTGCGATCAAGCCTCGAACCGAACACTATTCTTTGTCAAGAGCATAAGGTTTAAGTCCAAGCATGGTGCCTCCCCACCATACTCGGATCTCTAAAACCAAGGCTCTGATACCAACTTGTAACACCCTAGTTACTAATTAACGATTTTGTATGTAATTACCAACGATTAGATGTGTAGTTAAGACTACACATGCTATAAAAATACGGGTTTGTTGAAACTTTTACAATTCATGAGTTATTCTACATCATGTGGTTGAATTCGTTGTTTAAAAATTACAACGTAGCAAAGTGCGGAAGCGTGTGTCTTTATCGTGTTCGGTTCTTCGTTGAGCTTGATCGTCTTCCGGCATCCAAGGTGTACCTACATTTCATAAACATGAAATGCTTTAGTCATACAGGGCTTAAAACGTATTTAAACGAATCCGATAAACAATTTATAACAAAAACAAAGTTTTTAATCTGGCCACCACCGTAAATTACGGTGGAACCGTAATTTACGGTGGCCTCTGGTTATTTAAGTTTCCACCGTAAAACAGTAGAAACCTACCGTAAATATATTAGCTCCACCGTAAATTACGGTGGCACCGTAATTTACGGTGGACCCTGCATTCCAGCTTTTCATTTTTGCCGTAAATTGACACGAAATCTTTCGTATCTTTCAAACCGCTTATCCGTTTGACCTACCGTTTCTTCCTATGTGTATGTAATTTGATTCTCCATCATTTGGAGTTAAAATCCGACATTCGGCTTAACAAAATTTAAGACTTCTAAGTCTTCGGCTTATTACCCTTTATACCAAATTTTATCCCGGTTATGCATTTTATCAAACAAACGTATTTATTTGATTCCTATATTTGATACACTTCATCAAATAATTTTGATATACCATATTAAGTTCTAATCATAGGTTTATTACACAATTAAACCCGTTTTCACTAGTATGCTTATTTTGACCCGTTAAGGATATTTTAAGCACTTTTAAGCTCAATTTCGCTTTCATTCTAATCTAGCGTTGTAACCTATATTTCTTATCTAGTACTCTTCCATCACTACTAAATGTGTGTTGGATTTAAAGTAGATATCTATGTGTTCCGGATTTATTCCCCTTGAAATGTCATTTTACGGCAAAGACTCATATGGAGTCTTTTGGCCCAAGAATTACATCTTTCACTACCCATACTCATTCTAAACTTTTGTTTAATCATAAGACTCCTTTCCAAACAACCTCTAAGAGTTGTTTGTTCAATTTAGCCTACAAGGGCGTTTTGGTCGATTTTTGGTCCTTCTTTTACAATGAAGGGCTATCACCAATTATTCGACCACATTAGCACTTTTACATACATCATAAATATGCGTACCTGGCTCGGATCAACAATTAGACCCAATTTTAATACCTTGCTTTATATTCGCTAATTAAGAACGATGCGAATATCCATTGGATATCTGTTCCTGTAAGCATATGACTCGACAAAAGAATCATTAGTCTATATAGTCAAAAGGTGTTGTCTACACCTTTTGACCCGTTTGGCCGAATTGACCATTTATCTTTGCGAGATGATATTTATTATCATCTCCTCTACATGACTCTTTCCGTTTAACACCGTACGGTCATTTTAATTATAAACCGTGTATTGCTTTCGTCATAATATGACCAAATTATCGATTTACTTCTTTTTAACCATTATTATGGTTTCTATCATCTTTGATTTTCTTGTTCCGTTCGACTACACGACGGAACATCATATTTCAATTGTTTAGATATCTCATTCATAACTTATATGATAAGAAAACATTCCACAATTTAAGACTAGTGTAAGCTATACTTACCTTGCATCCGAATTACGTTTTTCCTTCATACTTGTTTCGTTTGACCCGCTTCCTTTCCAAGCCTCCACCTAGCTTGTCAAGCGTCAAACTATCATCATAATTCATAAGACGGTTATATTAGTCATCATTAATTATGACTATTCCATCTTACATATTTTCTATCACAATTACCATTCGATCTTATTAATGGTCGGTTTGACTATTTAAAAGTCAAATCACCAATTAACACATATGATTGCACTATCAAGTTCACAAGACTCAATTAGGCGCATTATCAACACTTAGTTCTCATTTAGGCATTTTAACAAACACCTAATGTGCATAATTTTACATATTTACTAACTAGTTATTTTTACCAAGATTAACATCAAAATCACCACTTAGTGAACATCATCTTTTGAGGTGACAAATTAACTAACATGTCATCAAATTCCTACCTCAAGTAATGATAAATCAACATGTAAATTTCAGTCATTATAAGCATATACCCACTTTGATCATCAAAATCATGGTTTAACTCTTATGTCTAGACCCACTTCTAGTTACTTATGAACTCTTAACAAAATCTCTAATTTGCTCAAGTAGTTCATTCTTATGAGTTAGTATGATGTTTATAAACACCATTAGAACATTAATTTCATCAATTCAACCAAAACCCACTTAGCTCATAATAGGGTAATTATCAAATCCCTTGTTTGACAACAATTCATCAAGATTTCCACTAGGGTTTGCTTCTAAACCAAGATATAATCAAAATAACACTCATAGATTTAACATTCATTCCAGAATTTCGATTATGATTGTTCATCATAATCTCAAAGTATCACCAAATCTGAAAATTCGACATACCTTGTGATCCCCACAACTAGGTGATCATTTATATGCGTTCATGCATCGATTTGGGTTTTGATTTGAGCTTCAATTTGTTGATTTTCTGTGTTTAGGGTTAAAGCTTGGGACCTCCTCCTCGTCTGGTTGAAATCGCAGAACACACACCACGTATGTGTGTGTTTTGTGTTTACTACTTTATTTAATTGAAACTTTAATTCAATTGTCCATGTTTAGTCCCTTCACTTTACACAAGTTATTTAAAGGGTATCTTAGCCACATTAGTTCTATTCTGTCAAGACATTAACTAACTAGGTTAATACTCCTAGTTACTTGGTGGGTTCTGGAAGTTATAATCCGTAGTATTTTAAGTCCCGTTAACTCGGGCTCTTATAAACTCAATTCATTAAAACTTTGTTTCGCTTGTATTTAATATTAGGATTTCTTATTAAATCCCGAATATTTACCGGGTTATTATTTTTTTTTACTACTAGCGGCACTTTACCCGTCTTTTAGTATTAACATGGGTTAATTACCAAATCCGTTTTCGGGGTGTTACATATATGCATGTAAATGTTGTTGTAACTCCAAACTGAGAATCTGCATTTTAACTTTGCAGGGTTTTTAGAATCACCTCCAAAATCAAGGGTGGTACGGTTTTGAATCTCAAAGGGAGGAAGGAGGAGATCTCTATGCTAAAAGGGCGTGTTCCGAAAATATCTAAATTAGTATTATCTATTTTGTTAAGATAAGGGCCAGTATTAAAATAATTTATTTTAGTTTGTTCTAGGATAGTATAAATATAGATTCATGTTCTACGTTTGTAATTATCAGTTTATTATTAATAAAATAGAGTCACTTTGTATGAGTAGTTCACTGTGTAATCAGGTTTAGTCATAACGGGTTGGGAAGGAACAAAGTTTAATAGATAAAGTGAGAGATATACAACTGGCCATATGGATCCGTTCAAGGGCGGTTTGCATGGTTTCTAAGAAACGACTCGTGTTTGCACACGGGTCTTACCGCTAGTACTAAATAATAAAAGAAACCATTTATAGGACACTTGTCATCATAATAGGCTATTTCTTATAGATAATTATTATTTTAGTTTAATTTATTCTAATTAATTAAAGATAACCCTCCTAATAAATATTATTTAGTTTAGTATCTTATAGATAATTATTATTTAGTTTAGAGTAAATTGCCAAAATCGTCCCTTAGGTTTGGATATGTTTGTCATTTTCATCCAAAACAATTTTTTGTACCATATAGTTCTTCACTTTTGAGATTTTTTGTCATTTTCATTTAAATGTCTGACTTTTTTTTGCCAAAATCGTTCCTGAGATTTGAGATTTTTTTGCCATTTTCATCCAAATGTTTGATAGAAAAAATAAAGCAAATTATATGTTTGGATGAAAATGACAAAAAATTCCAAAAGTGAATGACTATACAGTACAAAAAGTTGTTTTTGATAAAATGACAAACATGCCCAAACCTCATGGACGATTTTGGCAATTTACTCTTTAGTTTAATCTTTCCTAATTAATTATAGATAACTCTCCTACTAAATATTATTTTGTTTAATATTTTTTACTTAACTATAGATAATTATTATTTAGTTTAAATTTAAGAGTTAATTACATAGTTAGTCCCTGTGGTTTGAAAAAAAATAACATACTTAGGTATTAATAGTTTAAAATAACCTTCTAGGGTATTAACTTTTCATTTTGTAGCGTTTGGATGTATTAACTTCTAGGGTATTAACATAGTCCCTGTGGTTTGCACAAAATAACATACTTAGTTACTAATAGTTTAACAAACAATTAACGTTAATACCTTCAAACGTTACAAAATGAAAAGTTAATACCCTAGAAGGTGATTATAAACTATTAGTGCCTAAGTATGTTACTTTATGCAAATCACAAGGACTAACTATATAATTAACTCTAAATTTTTATACTTAGCTATAGATAATTATTATTTAGTTTAAATTTAAGAGTTAATTACATAGTTAGTCCCTGTGGTTTGAAAAAAATAACATACTTAGTTATTAATAGTTTAAAATAACCTTCTAGGCAATTAACTTTTCATTTTGTAACGTTTGAATATATTAACTTCTAGGGTATTAACATAGTTAGTCCAAGTGGTTTGCACAAAATAACATACTTAGGGGCTGTTTGGTAGCCTCTGAATGGTCATTAAGAGGCTACCTCTTAACGGAACCATTAAGAATTTTACCAATGAGAAGGTAGAAGAATGTGGCATGTGATGATTTACCATTCAGAGGTTACCTCTTAACCATTCAGACTTGAGGTTACCTCTTATTCATTCAGAGGTTTTAAACCATTAAGAGGTAGCATCTGAATGGTCATTAAGAGGCTACCAAACAACCTCTTAGGTACTAATATTTTAACAAACAATTAACGTTAATACCTTCAAACGTTACAAAATGAAAAGTTAATGAAGGTGATTTTAAACTATTAGTACCTAAGTATGTTACTTTGTGCAAATCACAAGTACTAACTATGTAATTAACTCTAAATTTAACGTGTACTTCTCATTTATAATTTTAATATTATTTTATATATAAAATTAGATTTATTATGGGTTTTTAAATATAATTTATATTTTATCACCCAAATGGCTGCTTATTTACTTTTTGAATAACATGTTTGACCACTTTATTTTCTTTTCAATAATCATCTTCGTAATCACCATATCTATCGCGTACCGAGTATATCCGTTAGTTTTTTTTTAATATAATTGTCTTATTATTTGGTATATAAAATCTTATTTATTCAAGTCGTGTAATACACGAGGTTTTATTAAAATATAACATTTTTTATTATTATTTGGTATATAAAATTATATTTATTTAACTCATACAATATGGTTCTTATAGATATAACTTTTTTTATTATTTAATATATAAAATTACATTTGTTTAACCTGTGCGATAAATAAGGATTTTAAAGATATATTGTTTTATTATTTAGTATATAAAATTCATTTATTTAACCCGTGTAATACACGGGGTTATATCCTAGTAATTTATATATCAGATTTACATTGTGTTATCTTTGAACAAGTAATACACGGACTTCATCAATAAAATAATTAATTTGTTTTCTAACTCTTCATCATGAATAAGTGTTACTACTTGCGGTTAATCATATATATTTGCTACAATGGATCCATACGATGCTTGCGCATCATCCCTAGCACCCAATAAAATTTATGCCGACAATTTTGTTCTTCATGTTCCAAATAAGTCTTATACAATATATTAATAATTATAAATCTAATATAAAAAAATTTATTTTTCGGTAAGTTATAATTCAAAAATATTGTTATCATTATAAATTATTAAGGCAAAGCTTTTAGAATAAGCAATGTTTTCATTCTATGATATTAACCTATTTTTAAGGTAAAGATTATAGAATAAACAATGTTTTCATTCTATGATATTAATCAGTTTAAAAGATCATAGTACATGAATTTTAATCGAAAACAATTTTTTGGGATGAAATGGTGTTGTCATGTGACATTTTATGAATCGTTTATTAGAATTAGGATTATTATACTAATTCACTTAATTATATATGGAGAGATGATTTGAATTGTACCCATATCTCACCAACTTACCTGTGTACATGGGTAAAATATATCCATCGTATGTCAACCTGATGTAGTGCTATGAGACATGTGAAAAATGTGACCAAGTAACTATAGGAAGAATGTGGGGCAACGTTTATGCCATGATCTAACGGTTAACCTCCACAAAGAGGTAGAAAATGTGCATGCGCACATGCATGCGCGGGTGCAAGGGTATTATAGACTTTTTGTATTATGTTTATTAGAGTTCGTAGAGTGTTTTCGGTATATCTGTTAAGACCGTTTGAGCCCGTTGGTATTTGAGATATCATGTTTGGGTGTCTTGGAATAGGTTTTAAGAAGTCCAGGGGGTCAAAATGTAATATTGATTAAGGTTTTGTATCAGACACGACATTAATTATCATGCATAATTATAATTACGCAGGGTAGCCGTTTATACTATATATATGGATGTGCACCACTAAGTATTCCAAGCTTCTTGGACTAGTGTGTGTTGGTGTTTTCCAAACTTTGTGTCTTTGATTCATTGTGCTAAATCGAATATCCAGGATCTTGATTGTGTTATATCATATGGGATTGCATATCATTGATGGTTGATTTACACTAGATTTCCAAGATCATTCACCTTCATCTTATTTCTTTTGGGTTTTTTTTAGTTTATACACATTCAAACACCTAATCAATAGGTGTTTGTGTGTTAATCAATCATTATCACTGTGATCCGTAGTGTTTTGGGATCTACAATTTGGTACCAGAGCCTTTGTGCTCTTCGTTGGTTGTTAGTTTTTGAGATTTATGGGTTTTTGAAGGTTTTTCAAAATATTCAAAGTTATTCAAAAGTTTTGGTTGAAAATGGTTTGATTTGGTGTGTTTAATGCTTGGAAGTTGTTAATGAGTGTTTAGGTTTGGTTTTGTGTTATTTAGATACAAGATATCATGGTTTTTGGATTGTTTTGGGTGTTTAGTGGGTTTTGGTTTGTGTTTAAAAACATTATGGGCGTATTTGTTCATGATTCCGCATATTTGTTGAAGATTCCACGTATTTGTTGAAGATTCCGCGTATTTGTTAAAGATTTAGCGTATTTGTTGAAGATTACGCGTATTTGTTGAATATTCCGCGCACTTGTTGAAGATTCAGCGTATTTGATGAAGATTCAGCGTATTTGTTGAAGATTCGGCGTGTTTGTTGAAGATTCAGCATATTTGTTGAAGATTTAGCGTATTTGTTGAAGATTCAGCGTATTTGTTAAAGATGCTGCGTATTTGTTGAAGATGCTGCGTATTTGTTAAAGATTTAGCGTATTTGTTGAAGATTCAGTGTATTTGTTGAAGATTTAGCGTATTTATCAATGATTAGCATATTTATTTTGGTGATCAGCATATTTATTTCACGATTTTGCTGCGTACTTATTCCAAAGGCGAATTTGGGTTCAGTGATATAAATCTTCTACGATTTTATCACGGTGTTTAGCGTTATTTCCGGCGTAGTTATTTCGATCTTAGATCGTCCAACATATTTAGCAAATTCGCTAGTCCAAGCAACATCTTTTTTAACCCAGTACAACAATCAAACTATCATATTTACCGATTTGACCTATCAGCGCATTTGTAGCGTTTTTGTGCCCAATAAGTTTAAACTAGCGTAATTAACCTACTGTTAACGATTCAGACTTAAAATCAAATCAAAATGTCGATTAATCAACTAAACTCGATTGTACAAGCTGAACTCGAGACCGGAACTGCAACCCGTCCACCAAAACTCAAGGGATTTGCTGATTTTGGCCGTTGGAAAAACCGAGTCAAATCGTTTTTCAAGTATACGGACTACAATCAATGGATTTTGGTTACTGTTGGACCACATATCCCTATGAAAACCACAGATGACAATCGAGTAATGAATCATGATCTTTTTACCTACACCGACAAAGACAAGGCATTGATCCAACGTGACCGTCGGGCTCACGTTGCTCTCACAATGGCCTTGTCAATTGGCGATTGCAATTTGTTCAAAGAATATCTCTGGAATGCCCTCATAAACTACTATGAGGGCAATAAAGAAATGATCCAGAACAAGATAGACATTGTGCAATAGGAGTACAACTTGTTTGGAAGTGTCCGTAGCGAGAGTCTCTCTGATCACATCAGTCATTTCCTGAACTTTCTTACAAAGATAAAGAAAGTTGGAATTCATGTTACCCATCGTACTTAAATCAGAAAGTTGCAATATTCGATACCAAAGGAATGGAGCCAGCAGTGCATGAAAATTAGAAACGACTTCATAATATATCCTATAACTCTGTCAGATGTCGTTGACACATTGAAATCTCATGAAATGGAGGTGAATCCGATTGGTGACACTCCAAAAGCTAGCTCAACAACAACACCTACCAATATGGCTTTCACTTCTCCAATCAGTGCAATGGCGGAAATTGCAAAACCAACTGCTGACAAGGGAAAAAGTGTTGCTGTGAAGACCGATGAAGAGAAAGTTTTTGGAATAGTCAAAAGCTGAAAACAGTGTTAAGGATGAAGAAAAGGCTCCGGCTGAAGCAATGAAGGTGAAGTCTAGCGAAGGGAAGGAAGATAAAGAATTGGTAAACAACATACCTCATGAATTTAAAAATAAACTCTTCACATCTCAGTGTGTCAGTGTAGTGACCCACTACAATTCCATCAATCGAGAACTCATTAGAGAAAAAGAAAAGGTTTTGCAATTTAACAAAGAACAAAAGCTAAATGAAGCCGCATATCAGAGAAAGTTGAATTCAACTTTAACTGAAATGCAAATTCTAAAAGAATTAGTTTTCAGAAAAGATTTTATCATAAATGATCTTATAGAAAATTTAGAGATATCCAAAAATGAGAACAATAAATTGCAGATTATCACCGACAAATGGAACGTTAGCAAAAAGGCACTGGTTGATATTAAAAATTGACAACAACCAACATATGTGAAGGACGACATTGGTTACAAAGATAAGCTTGGAAATGAAAGAATTTTTTTTCCTCCTCCTCCTCCTCACAATAAAATCTATGTACCAATGCCACTCCTCATCCGGACAATAATTTAATCGACCAAAATGATTTAGTTGTTGAAAATAATATTTTTGAAATGATAAAGATACAAATGATTTTGAAAGAAATAAAGATTTAAATGTGCCAACTCCAGTCGAGGTGGAAGATGATCGTTTAGGTGGGAAGAAGGTCTAGGCTATTCAGGCGACAGTTATGCTACTGTTAACTAGTTCGCCTGGAACAATAATAAAACAAACACAACTTTTATTCTGGATGAATGTAATAACTCTTTAACTAGGATAGATGACTACGCCAGGCTTAAGCCTAAATTTTTAACTTCCAACCACGAGAATGTAGTGGTTGAATGCTTTGATTTGTATTCTGCTTTTTGTGATGATAATGATATGCGTGAGCCTTCTGTGTTTGTGCCAAAATTAAAATAAAACAGATCCTGAAAATTTCTCACCGAGGAAATTCCAAAATTTGTACCATTGCAGATAGGTACATCAAACTCAGAAAAGGATCAAAATGAAGACAGTTGCAGTGAAGAATCAAGCACAACCACCACGGAAGAAAGTGAAGATACCAAAGACTGTCAAGAAGACATCAGCCGACTTGACAAGAAATTGACGAAAATCAAAAGCGCAAGTTCGAATGCTTCTTCAGATAATGTCTCGTATAGTTCAAGATCATCATCACAAACATCATCATCATCTAAAGCCTCAACTGACAAGAAGAATAAGACTCACTGCTCTCGTTGCTTTAGACGTGGTCAATTAGGACATGTTGTCAAACATTGCAACATGAAAAGTTTTCATAAGTCTGATCAAAATTTTGCTAAAAATTTTACTGATAAATTTGACAGTTTCAAGAAACCTATTATAGGATTTGTAAACACAAAATGTTTTTGGAAAAGAAAAGAAGAAATTACTGCGGAAAATCACAAGAGATCAAAATTTAAAGAAATTTGGGTTCTAATTGATAACTGACTTGTGTTTATTTTTCTTGTTTGTTTTTATTCTTTTTGTGAATACAGGATAAACTACAAAAGTGGTTGCGGGTCTTAATGGTGTACATATGGCATGTAAATAGCAAGTGCTCGAGACACTTGGTTAGCTTAAACAATCCTCTCAAAATCTACTAATACATAGATGGTGAATTTATACTGTTTGCAAGAAAATGAAAAAGAAAGAAAAATCATGTGGCAAAGAGATGTTGTGACAAAATCTATCTTGATAAAATCTTTTGATAAGGTGTGTTTCCTCCAGTTGGTAACCTTGGTAACCTGGTTAGAAATATTGAAATTTGAATGATCTGGCTATCCGGTTACCACGTGTACATACTCTATATGCTTTTCTTAGTCTAATAACTTTTATCTCTTAAAAAAATAAAGAGTAGTTGTCGTTTGTCTTTTGTGCCCACCAAAAACATTTTTCGAATCTTGAAATTTCATTTTCTGATAAATGGACGTACGAAAATAAAATTTTAGGGGGAAAGATAATCAAAATATAAAATAAATGTTAAACTGCGAAAATTTTGAAAAATATTGAAGCTGAAAGTATCAAAAGACGTAAAGAGTCTGGAAAATCTGAAGAAAATTTGAAATTTTCAATAAAGATGTTTGACTCTCGTTTAGAGAAATGATAGGAACTGATAATGCTTTATCGTTGTTGATAGGATCTGAAGAATGTCACGGTGCCAAGTAATGACGTGTCGGTAGGTTCAGCAACACCTTCGACTAAACTGCAATTGAGAGATAAAGATAAGGTTCACACAAAAATTCTGGAGACCCACCATGTTGTGTATCAAGTGGGTAACACGTTGCGGCATATGGCTTAATGGTCTTAAATCTTGCGTTGATAGATTGCCAAAATCCGAGATTTCAGGTCTATATATTGTTTCTCATTCGAGGATATCATGGCCGCTCTTTTGTTGCATCCATATATATGCAGACCTAGACACATACATAATATCCTTAAAAAGAGCTAAAGAGGCCAAAAAACGAAGAAATGAAGAAGCTCTTCTAAAGAGTCATTCAAACTTAAACGTACGCTAATGCGGTATTTCCCTAGCCTTAGTCAGGCAAACACTGGTTGCCTTGAATATACAGAAGTACATACCTATTCACCAATGTGCTGACTTTGTAATTAAACAACGAATGAAAACATTATATGCACCTGTTATGAGGAAGCTTTGCACATACCTTGATCGCGGGGGTATTTCCTGGTGTGGGACTCACCGACATGACAATCTAACTAAATCTGCTAGTATGTGTGGGGTCCAAAGCAATTTTTGTCAATATTGTCCACAACATGATAAATCATCACCGAAAGTAAGTTGAAAGATCGATGCATGGACTTAAAAGGACAAATACACTGACACTTTTTCTTGCACCTCGATAATTTAAACAAATTTGAAAAGTGAACTTACAGGTATTATCGGTATGATCTTTTTATAGGAAGTCGAGGAAAATAGGTCTAGGGTATTCAGGCGACAGTTACACCACTGTTAACTGGTTTGCTTGGAATAGTGATAGAATAAACAAAACTTTTATTCAGAATGAATGTAATAATTCTCTAACTAGGATGGATAACTATACTAAACCTAGTTTAACAATTCAGATTATTGTACCAGGCTTAAGCTTAAACATTTAACTTCTAACCATGAGAATGTAGTGGTTGAATGTTTTGATTTATATTTTCTGTTTCGTGATGATAATGTTGTGAGTGAGCCTCCTGTGTTTATACCATAATTAAAACATAAAAGATTAGGAAAATTCCTCACCGAGAAAATTCCAGAATTTGTTCGATCATAGACATATACCTCAGACTCAGAAAAGAATCAAAGAGAAGAACGTAATAATTAAGTGTCGAGAACAACAACCACAAACGAGAGTGAGGAAAGCTGCAGTGAAGAATTAAGCTCCAATACAACAGAAGGAAGTAAAGATACTGAGGACTGCATAGAAGATATAAGCTGACTTTGCAAGAAATAAAGAAAATCAGAGGATCAAGTTCGATTGCTTCCTCAGACAAGATCTCGTGCCGCTCAAGATCATCATCACAAACATGATCATCTAATGCCTCAACCTTGAATAAAAATAATATAAATTGCTCTCGATGTTTCAGATGTGGTCATTTAGGACACATTGCAAAACATTACAGAAACTAGAAAATTTCAAGAACTGTTCGACATACTTTCAAGAGAGATTGGTTTGTATCCTGCAAAAGAATTCTGCCTACTCAAGAATTAAGTTGAAGATGCGAACATGCCGAAAGAAAAGTACATGCACATGAAGAAAAAACAAAGAGCTACATGGCTATATTGCGGAACAAACAAAGTTTTTGAAATTTCAATATTCGAGCATGTCGAAGATGTATGAAATGATTCAAGAAACTTACAAGTTAGCCAGCTTGGATCCAAAGTATATGTGTGAAGATCTGTTTAACTTTGATAAATTCAAGAAGGAGGAAGAAAACATAAAGCCGAAGCTACTGCAAAGAAAAAGAAACGACTTGAAGTGGGAGTAGACGATGAACTAGAAGGTGATAGTGAAGAAGAGGAGGTTGATAGAGAAGAAATGTCATCCAGATTTATTGAGTGGGGACTCGAGGAAGAAATGGGGTATGAAACTGAAAAAGGAGAAGAGGTGTCTCCTAAACATCCCAAATGGTTCAAGAAAGAAAGAGAAAGGCTTCCAGATTTCTACTAGGTTGTAACTGTTCACAAGACGAAAGCAACAAACACGATTATAGGATAGAAGTACTGCAACTTGAAGGGTTTGTTCATTGAAAAGTGCAAAGGTGGAGTGATTCAGCACTTCAAAATAGGGTTTGGCATGCAGACATTGCCTACTTGGGATGCACGACAGTTGGGAAAACTAGACTTGATACACCCAACCAACAACAGCATCGGATCCGACTTTGAAAGACTTATAATGCGTGAATGTTTAAGAGGATTTACTATTTTAAAACTATAACACCTCATAAAATTGTGTCCAGTGATGTGTTGACACGTGTCCCTATTCCTATTTATGCCTAATGTTGGCTAGGAGGGACTATTTTTTCCAATTATGGAAAGTATGAATGTGGAGGGACTAAAGGTGTCAACATGTTACTTTATACCTCTGAGTGACCCTTTAACGAACCGAGACCTTGATGATGTTCGGTCACACTCTCGGGTGTGCCAATCATTAGCCATGAGGGACTAATTATGCTAATTATGATAATGCTTATGAGTATGGAGGTCAAGTGACTAAAAGTGCCATACGGCCAAAGATTAAAAAAATCTAAGGGTATAAGCTACACATACCCTAAATACCTTTTCATGAGTTAGATATAAGTTTTGAAGGGTTAGGTATGACAAAAACACGTTTATACAAGTCCAGGGGTTATTTCTGATAAACTGCAAAAGTCTGCCTAAACCCCAGCATACGGACCACGTGTACAAATCCAAACATTTTTGTATTCAATAAAAACTTGTATTTTATTTATGAGAATGTAAAATTATCAATCGTTGCGAAATTTCGATTATTTTCGTGTTCAGGAAAGCGTTGTACGTTATTGAGAAACACGTAACCGTACAACCGAACAAACCGACATCCACGACATTTCCGGGCAAAATACAAGTTACATATGCCTTAAAACCTTTATATAACCTAAATATTAGGTTAAAAGGGGTTAAAAGTGACAAAACGCGACAATACAAGTCTAGGGGCCAAATATGCCAAAAGTTGAAACTTCTGCCCCTGCCAGGGCCTTACGGACCGTAAAGGAAAACCCCATACCGTCCGTAAAGGGTCCCAGCAGCAAAAAAATTATGTTTGGGCTCCAAGTAATTCTCCAATTCAAAACTATGGGCTATGACACTGATCATTCCACGTTAGGGACATGTGTAATGATCTTACACTGATCCTTAACACTTGTAATGATCAAAATCATGATCTACAAGTATAAATAGGTGCTTGATTTGATTTTCAACTTGCACCAATAATCAAAATCTTTCTATCTTTCTCATATGTAGGTTCCTGACCCTAAGGAGCTTCATAATCAGTTCTTTTTCATCAGTGGATCACTTGTAAGTGCTCCCTTCATTTACATTTTCGTTTATTAGGCTTTTAAAGCCAAAAGTCAAGCATTTTCGATAAATGCTTTGACTTCGGTTTAGACCTTAATGGTCCAGCCATTGTTTGAGATGAACATGGCTACGTGATCGTAATTAGGTAGGTGTTAATCCCTCAAAAGGGCACCACCTGAAAATCACGTTTACTAGGTCAATTGACGGGTCAAAGTTTAATGCTTTAAAAAGTCAAACGGGTCAGATTTTATAAATGTTATAAGCTGAGTTTATAGATGTTATAAAATATGTTTTGACACATAAATAAGTTGGTAATAATTATTATAACATATGTGAACTTGTTCGGCTCGTCAATTCCAGTTTTAAGGTCGGTTCGCAACCAAAAGTAGCGAAGTTTGACTTCTGCTTTGACTTTCGAGTCTGACCTGATTTAGATTAGTTTGCTACTGATTTAAAGTTGTATCATGATCATAATTTAATGTAGCATAACCCTCTAAGGTTATATTACTTGATCATAATCGTATTCTGAGTTTTTGCACAAGTTCCGTTATTATGCCATACTTTGACCGAAATGCCCTTTTTATAAGAAATAAGGTTTTAATCAATGATGAACTTGAATTACCTACTGATATGTTAATGTAATTAACATATTTTGATGTTATTAAACTGATCCTAAACTGAGTTTTCATAGGAGATCGTAAATTATCTTTTATAATGACCAAAATGCCCTTTCGACACCTAGAAAGGTTTTAAACATAATTTCTCATATCAAACTCATTACCTACTAATATAATATCACAATTAACATATTTTGGGATATAAAATAAGTTCATAACCTAAGTTTTGACTAAAGATGGCAAATATCGTCATTTAATGACCAAAACGCCCTTTTGGCGCATAGTATGGTTTAAACCATAACTATCAACTAAAATTTGATACCTACTGATATTATAACATATTTACAATTTTTGTATAGTAGGTACATGATCTTAACTTAGATTTATAAACAAGTTCTCAAACTATGTACATATTGACCAAAATGCCTATTCGGTGCATAGTTTGGTCTTAAACCATAAAACTCACATATGTTTGATATCCTACTGATGTTATATCATAAATAAGGTATTTTTACAGTATGATCATGGTCATAACATCAGTTTATACGCAAGTTCCTTTAATACGTCACTTAATGACTAAAACGCCCTTATGAGGCATAGTTTGCTTTTAAAAACTTAACGGGCATATAAGTTAATATTCTACTGATATTACAACTTATTTAAAGTATAATGGCATATTGAACTTGTTCATGACTCATCCGCTTACCCGTTATCGCTTATACGCGTACGGTTAAACCTATGTAACTAGTTTACCGAAACGGGTCAAACCTTATCTTTTTTATTTCAAATTCCAAAATGTTATTTGTTTACCCATATTATACAAGTCTTTAGTACTTGTTGGGTTTAAACTACATTCTATTCCGCTCATCGCTTAATCAAGCGTATCTTACCGTTTTTGATATTTTAAATTAACCGGTCTAAGTCTATGACTTAAATTAAACCCATTGACATTCTAATTGGTTATTTATACCATCATTCCAGACTAGAGCCTTCTGGTAGATTGCTACCTACCCTTAGTTACTTGTTAATAGCTGAGCTATTTATAAACCTTGCATTATAAGACGAGTATTAGCTCAGGTAAATACTCTTAACCTATTTTCCCTATACGGGCTTGGGATACGGTATATTATTACCGCAAGGTCGGGTAAGGGATCGAAGACCAATGTGTCGGGAATTCAATTAACCCGTTTTAATTCGTATTGCTTGACTTAAACATTGGGGTTTAATGCGACCGTGTCCTGGATATCCTCGGCTCATTTAATTGCAAGTGGCCACGACCTAAGCGCGGGTTGTAGGCATATACCTGACAGATGCTAATGCTTATTAAAATGATTTTTATAACCCAATACGGTTTTTGCCCAATATGGGTATTCCCAATAAGGGAATAAGTGGTGTGTTGGTTAATCACGTCTCCGCTTTGTTACCGGGTCCCATATGTATTGTCAAGCTTGTAAAACTGATAACATGAGAAATAGTTTATCCCAAGTTATTTATGAAAATTATATGTACCATTGTGTACATGAAAAAAATTTGAAATATTTTCAAAATGTGTCGGTTGATTGTATTTACCAGTGAAAACTGACGTATTTTCAAAAGACTAAGTTACATGTGCAAATACATAAGTGGTGTGTTGGTTAATCACGTCTCCGCTTTGTTACCGGGTCCCATATGTATTGTCAAGCTTCTAAAACTGATAACATGAGAAATAGTTTATCCCAAGTTATTTATGAAAATTATATGTACCATTGTGTACATGAAAAAATTTGAAATATTTTCAAAATGTGTCGGTTGATTGTATTTACCAGTGAAAACTGACGTATTTTCAAAAGACTAAGTTACATGTGCAAATACGTAAATAGGCCGGAAGCTGCTCGGTAATGCTAGAAGTGGGATTTGCAACTCCATTGCATAAAGCCTAGTAGTCTGAATATTCATTTTGTATCTTTTTGATCCGCCTATGGATATTTATTATTACGAGTCGTCTGTATATAATTTTTACCATTTGGTTTGTAATAATATTTTAACTCCAAGACTTCTGTTGTGCTATCTGTGATTATTTGACTTTGATGATACCAATCTAATGTCACGATACTCCCTACCCGGGCCCACCGTGTCACACCCCGACCACGTAAAACAACAAATCGTGGCGGAAACGTCGGGGAGTGTTGTAACAGAATCATTGTTTCATAACACATGGAAATTGAAATTTTGTTTTATTGATTAGTTAAAATGTCTTAACAACAAAGAAGTATAGCATAATTAACTAGTCTTGCATCTTTTATTGTCACTAAGGCCCGAGTCTGCCTATGTGTAACTTGATCAATTCTATGCTTTATTTCCTGAAACACAAGTGAAAATAGGTACGTCAGCATAAAAATGTCTGTGAGATACATAGGTTTTATTGATTTAGGATTCATGACTTGTAAGTTTAAAGAAAATGTTTATCAAAAGTAGTCATGAACCTTGTAAAATGTTTTTGTTTTATAAATCATATAAAAATCGATAAGGAAATAGATGATATAAAAGAAATATGTATGGTTAAATAAATAACAAGTAAAACGAATTTGTATAAAATGAGTTATTTGTAAAACAATGTTTTGTAAAGATATGTTAATTTGTGTAAAATGTAATATGTCAAAATTAAAATGATTTAAATAACGCTACGATATGTAATATTATACAAGCACTTATATATAGGAAGTACCAGCGGCGTATCCACCATGCTTGTATCATATCACACACCCCTCGTTACTTAAATCACTTACCAAACAAACCACCAATGTAAAAATGTTCATGTATAACTAAATGTAATGTTTAAACAAATGTCGAAATGTTATTGAGTAAACAAATGTAATGTAGAGTGAATAAAAAGCATTTATTGATTAAAAGCATTTACTTGACCCTATAAGAAAGATATGTACAAAACAATGCATTTGATAAATTATAATCAAAATTTTATGTTTTGTAAAATAATGCATGCTTTACTGATACACACATCTATGCGGTATTGTGAAAATGCATACATTCAAGCCTTGAGACTGTGGCGATAAACCCTTAAACGTATTAAAGATTTATCTGAGTTATGTGTATCGAATTCGGTCATTCCTTCCATCCAAACATACCTAGGATGTCAGGAACGGTAGTTTTCAATTCCTATGGTACAACTACCTACTAAGGAATGGCGTAGCTAATGTTAATGAATGTATTTTTGTGCCATTTAAACAAACCAAATGTCATACCAAAATGTAAGCATGTTTTATGAAAATAATGTACTAAGTATGCAACAAATGGACATACATAGCATGAAATGAAATGTAAAATAATGTACTAAGTATGCACTAAATGGACATACATAGCATTAAATGAAATGCAAAATAATGTACTAAGTATGCACTAAATGGACATACATAGCATGACATGAAATGAAATGTAAAATAATGTACTAAGTATGCACTAAATGGACATACATAGCAAAAACATAATGAAATCATGTACTAATAGTGTACTAGTGAACATAGCAAGTATATGTTATGAAAACATGGAAAGCATGAAAGTAACAAGTAGGCACATGCGTTTCACCCTAAAACGTTTGGAAAACAGTAAAAGAGGGGACTATGTACTCACTTGAGAGTGCTTAGAAGTCTTGAATAACAACCAAGCAAAGCTAGAGGGATTACGGAAATCAAACGACACCTAATATAGATAACTATGTAAATAAACGGACCTAAATCGGAGGATCGGATAAAATGAGGTTTCGTAAACCAAATGAGTGTAGGGACTCATGTAATATAGTTTAACAAAGCCTACATTCTAAAACGAAACCTAACCTAAGTGCTTACGACCCATTACGACTCGTTAAGGTAGTTTACGCCACTTTAACGCGTCGTTCGCGTAAAACGCGTTCGGAACGCCTAACTAGTCCTATGACAAGTATTATATGCCTTAATATGTCTAATATTGTTGTCTAATCAGTTTAGATATCAAAAATTATGTTATATATGCTTAAAATAAATTTATGCGCAAAAGAGCATTTTGGTCATTTACCTAAGGCATATAAACTACCTATCATACAACTACTTAAATGAAGTGACCATAACCTCGGAAGGTTATTCCCTATGCAACTATGGTCACCTAATGTGCTTGGTAGGATCATAACGATCGACCAAATGGGTCGGGTTTGAAAGTGTAAGCGGTTGTTTGGACCGCTTACCTTACGACCCTACATAAGCACTAAACCTAAAGTGACGAGCTAAACATGTTAAAACATGTTTAACAAAGATATAAAACAGTTTTGGTATCAAAACAAATGGTTTTGATACCTAAAAGTAGTTTGGTTACAAAATACGCAAGAATACGCATTTTGGCCGAAACTACGACTCGTCACTACATCTAAACAACGTGGTAATCAGTAGGTATAGTCACTAGGGACTATAACCATCGTGATTACACTCACGTTGCGAAGTTCAAACGAACTTCGTGTTGACTATAAACTAGTCAATGCAGAAAGTCAAACAAGGTTTGACTTTCACGCTAAAAACGCGTAAAAGAACGAAAGAGGACTTACAAAAGGTCCAAGAATGGAATTTTGATCCGAATATTCTCCGGTATGAAGTGAAATCACATCAACTTAGAGAACCAATTCAGATCAAATGTGAGTTTGGGGAAATGGGGGGTGGGGTTTATATAGTTTTTGCACAACCGTTAAGATCGTTCATCGTAAAACGAGCTTCGATCTCATCCGTACACATGTGCCCATGGTTTACTAAAACCATGGGAGCCCCTAATATGAGTCCATAGTATCATAAAAACCATTAAATACCAGGCCATAGTTTCTAAAACCATGGGCTAAAACCATCAAAACTTCAAAATTGGACTAGGTTCATTGAATCTGGTCAGAAATTTCAAAAATGGTCCCTACACTTGTAAAACTTGATTTTTTGGCACTTTTAAGCCCCGTTAACCCCATTTCAAGGCTCTAAAATAAAGTTAAAGTATAGGGAACAAAAAATTTGCTCAAAAACATCTCGGATTTCGGTTCGTTTGGTCGTACGGTTGCGTTGTTCGGTTAATTACGACGAAAATCGTATTGAACTAAAAAACTATCCAAATTACGCGACGAATGGAATTTTATCATGCCAATCACTAAAATAGAATATTTTAATGATTACATAAATTTTTGGATGTCCGGATATATTCAGGACGTAAGATATGCGCGAAAATGCAAACTTATGCAATTTTTGACGCTTTTAGTCTCTATTGATCAAATAAGTTTATTTTAGCATACCGAACCCCTCAAAGCCTATTTATAAGCTATGTAAAGGATATTTAGGGTATTTTTAACTTATGATCAAGTTCCGGAAAGTTCGTTATAGTACGAATCGGCATACTTTCGCAGTTTGTCGAAATTAGTCCCTGTAAGCGAATAAACTTGATTTCGACACACCAAACCATCCAAAAATTATTCCTAAGTTATGTAAAGGTTATTTAAGGTATGTTAAGCCTATTTCACTATTCCGGAGTGTTTGTTGCATTAAACTAATTATATTTACGCATCAGATCGCGTATAATCTTCCAGAAAGCGATTTAAAGCTCGAAATCGAACAAGAATTGATATGTGCAAATGATACACATATTTATACAAATACCAAGTATGAAATACAATATTTCATTGGTTTGGTATTTGTTTGATGGTTGAAGTAACACGGGTGTCACAGTCTCCCCTACTTCAGGAAATTTCGTCCCAAAATTTATCTAGAGGAAACTTGTGACATCTTGAAACATGAAGTTGAAAAGATCAAACAACACTGGATTAGAGTCCTGAACTTCTAGTAACTTTAAATAACATCATGCTTGCAATGTGAGAAGAACACTTATATACAAGTGTATAAAGCGTTATTGGTGCGTCCACCGTACCTCGATTACATTGTTCACGTTTTGTTATTGTTGCCACTATAGGTTCTTATACATGATAAATCTTACTAGGGTTCATGTGCACTGAATTTCATAATTATGTACGCGTCCATAATTACATAATTTCTTGCATAGTCCGCACAGTGCATTTTATAATGTGTAGGGGAAAACCAAATGAACTAGCTTATGATGAGTGTGACTAGACCACCATAGGATCCTTGAAACCAATAAATGATCTCTTTAAATAGACCACCAAGGAGTCTTTTCAGCTATAGCATCACATGTCATTCTTAACCAAATTTTGAATCAATCTTTTGACTTAGACCACTCAAAGGGTCTCTTTGAATTATGGAATGGTACTATATAATCCAAGGGTCTTAACTATCACGTAGAAGCCCATTAAGGATTTATGGTAGTACCTTTTGAATATCCTACTATGAATCTTTCACATGAAGATATGGAAGATTCTACGAGCATTTGGATAATGAAAACAAAAACACAAAAGAAAACACAAAACATAAAAGAAAACATATAACTCATAATCACATAATCAAAAAAGTGTTTAACTTAATTTTAAATTTGTTATCATTTTGTTATTTTGTTTGTTAATTGTGCACATGTATTCAAAGCACACTAGGAATCCAATCCGTGGATTTCATTTGGCACTTTAAACATTTTCAAGAATCTAACTATGAAGATAGGAAGATTTTAAAAAGAAAATTCGATTTCGATTACAAGGAATCGTAATATTCGAATTTAGGTACACATGGAATCCAATGAAGGATTCTGATTTGAATGATAATCATCCACAAGGATCTAATTGTGAGGATAAGAAGATCCCATATGGATTTTGGGATTTGAAAAGCGGGAGGCATTTCAAAGCCTTGCACTAGACGTGCTTAGGTCGATACACGAGGTAGAATGCTTATGAAGTTGAGGCGCTAGATATGCCAAGGCGACGTACGAAGCAGAATTTGAAGGTTAAGTCAATGCATGAGAAAATGTTTTTGAAAACTATGCATGGGGTTCTTTTAGAAATGCGTTTAATGTTTTTAAAACCTTACATATATAATACTTTTGAAATCATAAAGTAGGTGTATTAGGTAAGTATATTTAGAAAATGTTTTAAAATCATGCGAGATGAGATTTTGAAATTATGTATAAGGTTTTTGAAAATATGAATAATGTTTTTTTTTTTTTGAAATCATGCACTTGATATATTAAGAAAATATACTGTGTTAATATTGTTTTCAGACTATATGAAACATTTTGAAATCATGAAGGTTGTTTTTGAAACATAGACAATGCTTTTGAAATCATGCATTTGATATAATGCATAAAATTTGTTTTCAAACTATATGAAATATTTTGAAATCATGAAGGTTGTTTTGAAAACTTATGCTATGCATGTTGTTATGAAAATCAGAATGTAATGGGTATGAGATTAAAAATTACCCTCAGTTATCTAACCAAGGATTCAAAGGCGCAGATGTGCGAAAAGCACGATTACTCATAATGTCACTTTATTTCCTGTACTTCGTCTCTTAGAATGAAATGAGTACTTAAAATTTTCGAGGAAATCATGAGTGATCACATGAAAGGGGAAATCACAAGAGTAGTTTGTTTAAAGAACATAGTTCCTTGATGTAGGTATCATAGGGAAATGCCATACACATATGTAACTACACTTATACATCAGAATTTGTGAACAACAATTTATTTATAAACAAAGCAGATTGTTTCAGGATTCAACAAAAGATACAAAAGCATAAAATTCAAATTTATTTAAAGCAGCAATTTCTTCTAATCAGCCAAATACTCATCTGTGGGTTGGATTTGCATTGACAATCTTTGGGCATTTGTTCCTGAAATGGCTCGTCTCGCCACAGTTATAGCACGATCCAAGTGGAAAACGAACTTGAACAAGGTTGGCTTGGAGTTGAGTAGCAGCAAGATTTGCAACAGCTTTGTTTTGGATAGCAAACCGGCACACATCAACCAAATGTCCCCATCGTCCACAGTGGGTACATTTGAAACATGGTGTTTGATTTGGTTGATGATGGTTGCATCGATTGCACAAGGAAGCAGTTCCCAAGTACGGCTTCTTGGCTGGTGGTGCTGCCACTTGTCTAGGTCCCGCTTGATTTGGTGCAACTGCTGCGGGTTTCTTTGAAGCCTTACGCTTCCTTGATTTTGGTGAAGGCTTGGCTTCTGCTTCTTTTGGTGACTCTTGAGTGGCTCTATTATTGAGACGAGACATGGCGATACCTAAATCCACAGACTTCAGGATTACCTCGCCTATTCACAGGGCAAATTTGGCAGTTTCCTCGGACATTTGAGTGTCGATGCGATGAAGAGACATTCTGGAGGAAGTGAAAGACATAGGAAGAAACAAGTGAAATGTTATCGGATAATCAAAATAGAATAGCAATGCATAAAATTGCAATCATTTGTTTGTTACCTAAGGCAAACAAATGAGACGGTGACAAATCAAAGTAAGCGGGTCATATTAATGTATCACTGAAGACATGCTTGCCTATAAGTGAACACTCACCCCAAGAGTTCCCAGGTAAGAGTGACTGGTCTGATACTGCGGATTTGTACGAACACTCTAGCCTTAGACAGAAAACTCAGAGTACAGGCATTCACCCTTCCAGTTTGCACGTGTTCACATTATAAGACCCAAACTTTGACGAGATTTTGAAAATTTAGAGGGTTCAAAACCTAGTAATTAATCATCCTAGAATAGATGATTGGTTTTCAAAGCGGATTCAAAATTTATGTTCTTGTTGTGGTTGTCGCCTAAGGATAGGTGACGGTATTGTTTTATGACTAAACGCAAGTAAACTCGCGTTAGGGTCCTAGGAAGGTTATAGACTAGATCAAAGCGTTACTAATAACCTAATTCCCTATAACCATGAGCTCTGATACAAACTTTTCTGTCACACCCCGACCACGTAAAATAACAAATCATGGCGGAAACGTCGGGGAGTGTTGTAACAGAATCATGTTTCATAACACATGGAAATTGAAATTTTGTTTTATTGATTAAAAGAAGTTAAAATGTCTTAACAACAAAGAAGTATAACATAATTAAGTAGTTTTGCATCTTTTATTGTCACTAAGGCCCGAGTCTGCCTATGTGTAACTTGATCAATCCTATGCATCATTTCCTGAAACACATGTGAAAATAGGTATGTCAGCTTAAAAATGCCTGTGAGATACATAGGTTTTATTGATATAGGATTCATGACTTGTAAGTTTAAAGAAAATGTTTATCAAAAGTAGTCATGAACCTTGTAAAATGTTTTTGTTTTATAAATCATATAAAAATCGATAAGGAAATAGATGATATAAAAGAAATATGTATGGTTAAATAAATAACCAAGTAAAACGAATTTGTATAAAATGAGTTATTTGTAAAACAATGTTTTGTAAAGATATGTTAATTTGTGTAAAATGTAATATGTCAAAATTGAAATGATTTAAATAACGCTACAATATGTAATATTATACAAGCACTTATATATAGGAAGTACCAGCGGCGTATCCACCATGCTTGTATCATATTACACACGCCTCGTTACTTAAATCACTTACCAAACAAACCACCAATGTAAAAATGTTCATGTATAACTAAATGTAATGTTTAAACAAATGTTGAAATGTTATTGAGTAAACAAATGTAATGAAGAGCAAATAAAAAGCCTTTATTGATTAAAAGCATTTACTTGACCCTATAAGAAAGAAATGTACAAAACAATGCATTTGATAAATTATAATCAAAATTTTATGTTTTGTTAAATAATGCATGCTTTACTGATACAAACATCTATGCGGTATTGTGAAAATGTACACATTCAAGCCTTGAGACTGTGGCGATAAACTCTTAAACGAATTAAAGATTTATCTGAGTTATGTGTATCGAATTCGGTCATTCCTTCCATCCAAACATACCTAGGATGTCAGGAACGGGAGTTGTCAATTCCTATGGTACCACTACCTACTAACGAATGGCGTAGCTAATTTTAATGAATGTATTTTTAAGCCATTTAAACAAACCAAATGTCATACCAAAATGTAAGCATGTTTTATGAAAATAATGTATAAAGTATGCAACAAATGGACATACATAGCATGAAATGAAATGCAAAATAATGTACTAAGTATGCACTAAATGGACATACATAGCATGAAATGAAATGAAATGTAAAATAATGTACTAAGTATGCACTAAATGGACATACATAGCAAAAACATAATGAAATCATGTACTAATAGTGTACTAATGAACATAGCAAGTATATGATATGAAAACATGGAAAGCATGAAAGTAACAAGTAGGCACATGCGTTTCACCCCAAAACGTTTGGAAAATAGTAAAATAGGGGACTATGTACTCACTTGAGGGTGCTTAGAAGTCTTGAATAACAACCAAGCAATCCTAGAGGGATCACAGAAATCAAACGACACCTAATATAGATAACTATGTAAATAAACGGACCTAAATCGGAGGATCAGATAAAATGAGGTTTCGTAAACCAAATGAGTGTAGGGACTCATGTAATATGGTTTAACAAAGCCTACATTCTAAAACGAAACCTAACCTAAGTGCTTACGACCCATTACGATTCGTTAAGGTAGCTTACGCCACTTTAACGCGTCGTTCGTGTAAAACGCGTTCGGAACGCCTACCTAGTCCTATGACAAGTATTATATGCCTTAATATGTCTAATATTGTTGTCTAATCAGTTTAGATATCAAAAATTAGGTTACATATGCTTAAAATAAATTTATGCGCAAAAAGGGCATTTTGGTCATTTACCCAAGGCATATAAACTACCTATCATACAACTACTTAAACGAAGTGAACATAAGGTATAACCTCAGAAGGTTATTCCCTATGCAACTATGGTCACCTAATGTGCTTGGTCGGATCCTAATGATCGACCAAATGGGTCGGGTTCGAAAGTGTAAGCGGTTGTTTGGACCGCTTAACTTACGACCCGACATCAGCACTAAACCTAAAGTGACGAGCTAAACATGTTAAAACATGTTTAAAAAAGTTAGAAAAACGGTTTGGTATCAAAACAAACGGTTTTGATACCTAAAAGTAGTTTGGTTACAAAATACGCAAGAATACGCATTTTGGCCGAAACTACGACTCGTCACTACACCTAAACAACGTGGTAATCAGTAGGTATAGTCACTAGGGACTATAACCATCGTGATTACACTCACGTTCCGAAGTTCAAACGTACTTCGTGTTAACCATAAACAAGTCAATGCAGAAAGTCAAACAAGGTTTGACTTTCACGCTAAAAACGCGTAAAAGAACGAAAGAGGACTTACAAAAGGTCCAAGAATGGAGTTTTGATCCGAATATTCTCAGATATCAAGTGAAATCACATCAACTTAGAGAACCAATTCAGATCAAATGTGAGTTTGGGCAAATGGGGGGTGGGGTTTATATAGTTTTTGCAAAACCGTTAAGATCGTTCATCGTAAAACGAGCTTAGATCTCATCCGTACACATGTGCCCATGGTTTTCTAAAACCATGGGAGCCCCTAATATGAGTCCATAGTATCATAAAAAACTATTAAATACCAGCCCATAGTTTGCAAAACCATGGGCTAAAACTATCAAAACTTCAAAATTGGACTTGGTTCATTGAATCTGGTCAGAAATTTCAAAAATGGTCCCTGCACTTGTAGAACTTGATTTTTGGCACTTTTAAGCCCCGTTAACCCCATTTCAAGGCTCTAAAATAAATTTAAATTATAGGGAACTTAAAATATGCTCAAAAATATCTCGGATGTCGGTTCGTTTGGTCGTACGGTTGCGTTGTTCGGTTAATTACGACAGAAATCGTAATGAACGCAAAAACGATCCAAATTACGCGACGAATGGAATTTTATCATGAGAATCACTAAAATAGAATATTTTAATGATTACATAAATTTTTGGATGTCTGGATATATTCAGGACGTAAGATATGCGCGAAAATGCAAACTTATGCACTTTTGACGCTTTTAGTCTCTATTGATCAAATAAGTTTATTTTAGCATACCGAACCCCTCAAAGCCTATTTCTAAGCTATGTAAAGGATATTTAGGGTATGTTTAACTTATGATCAAGTTCCGGAAATTTCGTTACAGTACGAATCGGCATACTTTCGCAGTTTGTCAAAATTAGTCCCTGTAAGCAAATAAACTTGATTTCGACACACCAAACCATCCAAAACTTATTCCTAAGTTATGTAAAGGTTATTTAAGGTATGTTAAGCCTATGTCACTGTTCCGGGGTGTTTGTTACATTAAACTGATTATATTTACGCATCAGATCGCGTATAATCTTCCAGAAAGCGATTTAAAGCTCGAAATCGAACAAGAATTGATATGTGCAAATGATACACATATTTATACAAATCCCAAGTATGAAATACAATATTTCATTGGTTTGGTATTTTTTTGATGGTTGAAGTGACACAGGTGTCACACACCGGTATTTGTGGTAAATATAAGGGTGTGTCACACACCGGTATTTGTGGTAAATATCAGGGTGTGACACGTTGGTATCAGAGCCAACGTTTGAGTGAATTAAACACTATCCTTTTGTGTTTAATCTCAAATGAAACAGTAGCATGTTCCTTAGACTTTCTGAGTTTAGACATGACATAGGAATGCTCTCATCCCTATTAAGTATACATTGTTTTGATTCTATGAATTTCAGGAACATGTCGCGGAGCAAAGAAGCCATTAATGGAGATTCTTCTCGTCCGAAGCCTAGGAATGCAAAGCTTCGTACCACAGCTAGGATAAGCGTGTGACCGGTTTGGAGGAAAGACCTTTATGGACCCTATCCCAAAACCAAAGCTAAGGAAACCATTAACCAGACTTCGGAGTCCATACCGGATGTCCCCGAGGCTCCAATTTTGAAGTCGATACCAGTAGATGCTAATGATCCCTATTTCCTACCTCCAAGTTTTGGAATTCCAAACTTGGACTATATGAGTCAGACCCCAATCCGTGATCCATATCACTCTCTAACCATTAAATCTTTGGATTCTACTTCTACAACGGATCCCGATTTGGAAGACTTACATTATCCACTGAAACCTTCAGTGTCAGTACCGCGTACAGTGAACCAAGAAGAGAAACAACATGAATAAAGTAAACGAGGTATGTAGAATCCTTCTTTCATTATGTTTCATTTTCTTTTAAGTCCTTGCATGGACAAGTCTCTTTTGTTTAGTCCCTACATGGACATTTATCTCTTATAGTCCCTATGTGGATATATCTTTCTCTTAGTCCATGCGTGGACTTGTTTTTTTTTATTTAGTCCATGCGTGGACAAGTTAATTTAAATTATCTAAATTCCTATTTAAGGCACGTATTGTAATTTCCTAACATTTAATGGAAAATTTTGGAACTATTATTATGTATGTATACATTACATCCATTTCAAGCGATCGCTTGATTATAATTCGAACTTTATCGATCCGCTAAATAATTCCAAAAGATATTCTTAATGGTTTACACCAGCCGAGTGGCTAGTACACATTAATTGGCAATTCTTAATGGTTTACACCAGCCGAGTGGCAAGTAATGTTAACACTCCTGGCAGTGTGACTTGAGAAACCACACTAGCCGTCAAGGTGGTGGACTACGTCCAAGACTTATAGCCTTTATGATCGGGTTAGATCATGGCTGATATCATCAATCTGATGATCATATCATTAACATCCTTAGTGATGAAGTGCCTACGGGCTATACTTTATTTTCCATTTGAGACAAAGACAGTTGTGGCCTTTATGGTTCCCTGTCCAAGGTGTGGTAGGTTATGCCCAAGCCTCATAGTCTATATGATCACTGCGATCATGACTAATATCATCAATACGATGATCATATTTAACATCCTCGGTGATGATTTGCCTACGCCATATTATATTGTATTGTCAATAAGACAATGATAGTTGTGACCTTTATGGTTCCCTGTCCAAAGTGGTGGGCTATGCCCAAGCCTCATAGTCTATATGATCAGTGCGATCATGACTAATATTATCAGTACGATGATTATAATTTTTTTAACATCCTTTTGTGATGTCAATTAATTTGCCTATGGGCCATATTATATTGTCAATTATGACAACGACGGTTGCGGTCTACGACCCCCTGTCCAAAGGTGGTGAACTATGTTCAAACCTTAAAGCCCTTTTGATCAAATGAGATCGCGGCTTATATATATATATATATTGATGTCCTTTGTGCTAAGGCCTTTGTGCTAACTCTTTTAATGTCCTTCGTGACAAGGCCTTTGTGCCATATCTCTTAATGTCCATCAAGATAAACCTGTGTGCTATATCTATATGTCCTTCAGGACAGGCCTATATGCCATATTTTTAAAAGTCCTTGTGACGAGCCTTGGAGCTATTTATAATTGTCAATACGACAATGATAGTTGTGACTTTATGATCCACTATCTAATAGGTGATGGACTATATCCAAACATTAAAATGCCATTGATGGTTCTTTTGTGACTTAGGCTAAACACATTTGAATTGTTCAAATAACATTCATTAGGAATGTTGAAACCTAACAGCCTATATGATTTAATGATACCATGGCTAATGTATGTTAAGTTATCAGGTTCGATGACTAACTATTATAGTGCAACTAAGCAATTCATTAATTTGGTGTTTAGTACCAAACTTCGAGTATGGCAAACTCAGATGAGGCGAACAATAGTCACAACACAAATGATGCGGCAAATGTAAATGATACTGCAAATGTGAACCTCAATGTTAATGGAGTTGATCTCCAAGCTATGATCAATGCGGCAGTTGGCAAGGCCAAGAATACTATCATGGAAAATTTTAAAGAGTCGAGTGCTACTCGCTACAAGTCCCTATCTAAATCACATTCTTCAGCTCGCAGGGAGAGCTCAGTTCATTCTTCAACTGCGAAGAGTGAACCCAAGAAGCTGGTGCTTCAAGATAGGTCACGTTCTTCTAAGGACGGTTCCACTTATAAATACTTCATCTCCTGTAAGCCTAGAGACTTCAACCGAGAGAAGGGGGCGATTGATGCCATGAGATTGCTCGATGAAATGGAGACTGTTGTTGACATCAGCGGCTGTGCTAAGAAGGATACTATGAAGTTTGTGTCACAGTTATTTAAGGGCGAAGCCCTCACATGGTGAAAAGCCATGATCCAGTCCACGGGAAGATTCCCCTGTACAATATGGAATGGTCCAAGTTTGTGGACCTTATTAAGGAAACATACTGTCCACAACATGAGTTGGAGAATGTGGAGTCAGATTTTCTGACTCTAACGATGAAAAACCTAGACTTTCGGGAGTATGTCACCGACTTCAACTCATTGTCTAGGTTAGTACTCTATTTAATTACCCAAGAGTCTAAGCGCATTGCGGGATTTATCGGTGGTTTAGCACTGTAAATTAAGGGTATGGTGAAGGTGTGACAACCCGAACTCTCAAGGCTTGTAACGTTTAATCTGATGATCTTTACTGCTTGTCAAATGCAATTCGGACTGAAGTCCAATAACGCCGCAATTCAAGTGGGCTCGGCCCATGTATTTTGTATGTTAGGTACTAATGCTTCTCGGCCCATTGTTTTCCAACTAATGTTAATTGGATCCTGGCCCAACTATTTTACCTATTTGGCTCTACAACTAGGAATACGTATTATACTATTATGCTTATATCTCACAAAGTTACAACATAACAAAACCCTATTTCCCCTTGACTCGTGAACGGCAGGAGAATTTCCCCCTCCTCTTCATCGAAGCCTGCTTAGTTGTATCTCCTACATTACGGTTAGTATGCCACATAATTCGTGTAATCTGCTTGTTGTTTTGTCGAGGCCTTGAATAATTGTTTGCTATCTTCTTGATGCTTAAATTGATATCAGAATAATCTAAGGTTCCTTTGCAACAACTAGTTCATATTTTAATTTAACATGGGATGGTAATATATGAATTGGCATGGATTCATGGTTGACTGATTGCATGATTATAATGCTTGATTATAGATTATAATTGTATCGTAATGCATGATGAACATATGACTTTGGTCCTTGTTAATTGTATTCGGAATTTATTAGATATATGTTGTATGAATTATTGAAATCATAATAGGAGGTCAGCGTGGCTGATTGATTATTTTATTGAGCTTTCCGATTAAGCTATGTTGATTATTTGGTGGTATTTTGGTTATTAGATGTGGGGGTCAATTGTATAATAATAAGATACCGAAAAGAATTAAAAGGGGTAGATTGGTTTGCATGATAATTATTTGGGGGTGTGCAAGACAGTATCGAGTCCAATGGCTATACATGCCAGCTGGGTCGAGCAAACAGGAGCCCATTATGGGGCGGTGGGCTCAAATGACAATACCTTGGGCCTGCAACATAGTTGGGAATTATGCGGGTGGATTGGGCTGGACCTTCTCGGCTGGTTATATCTTCTTTGATGTGGACTTGTGTTGACTAAGCATGTGCTACATGATTGGTGTGTATGGATGACAATTTATGGTTGGAATAAAGTCATGTGGAGTAACTGTATACAAAGATCAATTATTATAATGAATGTCATGTTTTGTTATAGCACAACTCTTGATTTCGTTTGGCATGTTGTTATGCGTGATACTTGTACGATTCGTGTGTAATGTGCATCGGAAGTGTAATTGATTTAGAATCACTGCATGCTAGGTGATTACCTGAAAATATCAAGTTGATGCATTGCTTGATCACGACTTGAACTTGAAGTGTGTTACTTGTGCAATAACCGTGTAATATGTGAATGAGAACTGCATAAGTTACTTTTGTGTAAAAAGATGTGATTTATGTACAAGTGAGATTGATTGTGGTTGGTACTCATCTTAGGGCGTGTTTGGTCAACTGTTAATCAAGTAAACAATCTAACCGAGCAAAACCAAGGTGGGTTCACTACATTCGAGCATGCGTCCCAGTGGTTGGGGACAGTCAGTGGTTTGGGTAAAAACGGGTATATTGGTTAATATTCTCACCTATCATTTTTGTAAGTCCCTTATTCGGGTATTAGTTGGTAGCGCTACTTAGGTTTGGCACCCTCACACCGCTCCTGGATAGGACGGATGTGAACTAATGACCCAGTCGGGCCCAGTACTAGATAGGAGTACGTGGGAAGGGCAGTCATGTATTTCAGGAGCCGTCTTGTTCAGAAATGAGATATTAACAATATTACCTGCATTGGTTATTGAACTGTTTTACATACAACTGGTAACAAAACGTTTTCTTAAACTGTGAACTCGCCAGCTTTGTCTGATACACTTGTTGCATGCTCACAGGTCGTTAGGTATATTGGATTTGGAAACTTGCTGTCTGGAGGAGCAGGAGTGGTCAAGGGTCGACTGAAGGGACTCATGTGATTTTCCGTTATTATTACACAATGGTTTTTGAACAATTTAACTATGGTTTATTATTTGCTTCCGCTGAACATGTTGGTTTACCTTTAAACTCGTGATTGGTGTTTTCATTAATACTTAAGGAGTTTATTTTGAATTTCGTATTGGTTCAACGTAATTAGTGGCTCGTTGTTGGTACGTCACACACCTAACAGGGACACTCCCTAGGTGGTATTTTGGGGTGTGACAGAAGGCTTCCAAGCCTACCACTTATAGGTCAGCTGTGGACCTATCGTTGTCTCTCACCTTAGATGCGGTGAGACAGACGTCGGTCAAGACTGAGACCGATGAAAAAAGAAAGGGGGAGGAGGATAACTCCCAAAAATCTAAGAAAAAGGGCAAGTCCGAGTTCAATAAGAACCAGCAAGAGTACGCTGAAAAGCCTATGTGTAAGACCTGCAATAGAAGGCACTGGGGATAGTGTCGAACATACCAAAAGTCAAAGCAGTGTGGCATCTGCAAAAGAACTGGTCATCAGTCCCATGAGTGTAGGGACTTGAAGAATGCGGTCTGCTTCGGCTGTGGTGAGAAGGGCCACATCAGGACCAACTGCCATAAAGCGGTCAAAGAAGGTACGACAAAGACTGGAGAGACTAAGAAAGGAAACACCTGAGCCTTATAGATGAATACCCGAGAGGAAGTAAATGTCAATAAATAATAGGTACCTTCCTTATCAATGATTTAATTGCAAGAGTTCCTTTTTTGATTCGTGTACCGATAAGTCGTTTGTAGACCTTAAGCTTAGTAAACTATTAAACTTACCGATAAGAACTCTAGATATTACTTACGAGGTAGAACTTGCCAACGGAACCATAGAGACCGCATCTTCTATTCTTGATGGATGTTCCATATCCATTAAGAATCATTTATTCCTGTATCTCTTCTGCCAATGAAATTGGCGGGGTTCGATGTAGTTTTAGGCATGGATTGGTTATCGCATAACCAAGCACGAATTGCCTGCGACAAGAAACTCATCAAAGTTAAAACCCATTCTGTTGAAATGATCACCATCCAAAGAGATATACACTATGGATTTCCTGAACAGGTGTCTCTACTCAAGGCATCCAAGTGTCTGAAGAGCGGATGTGTCATTTACATGGCACAGGCGGCGGTAGGTGAACTGAAGCCCAAGATTGAAGATATCTCTGTCATTTCTGATTATCCTGATGTCTTCCCTGAAGAACTACCCGGTCTACCTCTGGAGAGGCAAGTGGAGTTTAGGATTGACATCCTACCAGGAGCTGCACCTGTTGTAAGAGCTCCTTATCGGTTATCACCAATGGAGATGAAAGAACTTAGGACCCAACTATATGAGCTTTTGGAGAAAGACTTTATATAGCCTAGCTCATCACCTTGGGAAACTCTGATATTGCATGTTAAGAAGAAATACGGTTCAACGCGGTTGTGCATTGATTACCGCAAGCTGAACATGGTAACGATCAAGAATCGTTATCCGCTACCCAGGATTGACGACTTGTTCGACCAACTACAAGGGGCTAGCTACTACTCTAAGATCAACTTGGGTGGTCGTTGGGATGACCATATCCCCCTAATTAAATTCTCTAATAATAATAAGTTACCATACGAGCATCAAGGCTGCTCCTTTTGAGGCCTTGTATGGGAGAAAATGTCGAGCGCCCATTTGTTGGGTAGAAGTTGGGAAGCCCAACTATCAGGACCAGAGATTGCCCTGGAAACCACGAATAAGATAATACAAATCCGTGACCGTCTCAAAGCTGCTAGGGTTCGGCAGAAGAGCTATGCTGACAAGAGGTGTAAACCTCTTAAAGTTCCAAGTAGGGAACAAGGTTATACTGAAGGTATCACCTTGGAAAGGCATGATGCGCTTCAGTAAGAAGGGCAAGTTGAGCCCAAGATATATAGGACCATTCTAGAGAATCGAATGTGTCGGTTCTGTAGCTTATAAGCTAAATTTATAAGAGGAGCTTAGTGGAATTCACAATGTGTTCCATATCTGTAATTTAAAGAAATGTCTAGCCGATGAGTCGCTAGCAATGTCACATCAAGATGTGCAGATTGATGAAAACCTGTGAAATCTATCCGAGGATCAAATCTTCAACCGATGAATACGTATGAACACGTATGACGTGCGGAATCCGTATACGTGTATGGATCAAACACAAAGAAGTAATTAACAATTGATTTCTAATATTACTTTGACAAGTACAGAACCGTGAAATCAAACGAGTAGAGCTTCGCCTCACAATGCTCAAAGTTATAAATGAACAAGACCTAACACTCATATATATAGGTGTGCTGGCTTCGTACTAAGCCATGAGTGCCTTCGTACGAGGCCATGATCTTCTATTTGTACGAAGCTGCTTCTGCATGCATAGTCTTTATCTCTTGCTCTGTTCAGCACCAGTCTTGTCTCATCTGTTTAAGCTACAATACGTGATTGATGGAAGTAATAGACATTATGAACTCACAGACTCCCCTTTGGATATTACTGTAGTCAATCTCGTAGCTTTCTGTCTCTCTCTAAGTCTTCCAGAAGTGTTGACATCATCAGCACCACAGACTCTCCCTTTACTCTAACAGACTCCCCGTGAATCTGCTTATAGCTCCATCTGCTCCCCTTTCATTTCACTCTTTCTTCAGGCTCCCGCTTGCTTTAAGCTTCCATGCTTTCAGCTACTAGGATCGACACCTGGTTCTAACTCTACAATTGTAAGACTCCCCCTTAGTCTCAGCTATCGGGATCATAATCTGAAAAATCATCTGAAAATCTAACAATTTCAAAACAATTGTAAGATATTTAACAGTTTAATTTCAAGATCGAGAACCTAGCTCGAAACACATATTTTTACCAATTAAAGCTATTTAGTTTCTTACAGGATTAATGACCTGGCCTTTAAACATTGATATTCAGAATCAATAATCTGACTCTAAGCATAGATGTAACAATATGTAATTATCCAGGATTTCCCGTGTCACAACCCAACCACGTAAAACATCAAATCGTGGCGGAAACGTCGGGGAGTGTTGTAACAGAATTATTGTTCCACAACCATGGTAATTAAAATTATATTTTTATTCAACAACCAAAGGTGGAATACATTGTTTCAAAACAAGAACCAAAGAGTACACAACATAATTAAACTAAGTCTATCTTTATTTTAAGTCTCTAAGGCACAGGTCCGCCCTAGTGTCACGATCATCATCCTAAGCAACAGCTCCTGAAACACATATGAAAATAGGTACGTCAGCATAAAAATGCATGTGAGATACATAGGTTTTTTTGAAAATAGGATTCATGACTTAAGTTTAAGAGAAAGTTATTTAACAAAAGTCAGTCATGAACCTTGTTAATTGTTTAGTTTTATAAATCTTTTGAAAAGCGATGATAAAATAGATGATATGTAAAAGAGTGAAGTGAGGTTAAATGAATAACCAAGTAAAATGAGTTTTGTATAAATTAAGTTGTTTGTAAAACAATGTCTTGAAAAATGTCTTATTTATATAAAATGTTATATGTCTAAATTGAAATGATTCAAATAACGCTACGATATGTAATACCATACAAGCACTGATGCGTGTGAAGTGTTATATATAGTAGGTGTATATTTTAAGCCCCTTTTAACACTTATTTTTAGCCAAGTTTTAAATTTATAAAACACGATATTTTACTAACACTAAACACACATATGGGCAAGTGCACCCATCGTGAGCGTAGTATAGTGTTGGCAAGATACCGAGGTCGTCCAAGGACACAAGAGCTTTTAGTACCGGTTTATCCTCAACGTCTAATCAAAATAAAACGTTAGAAAAATGTTTTAAACAAAGAAAAATAAAAACTAACTAAAATGCTGAAAATAAAAATAAAAAGAAAAACAGATAGACAAGATGAATCACTTGGTTCCGACTCGTATCTAGTGTAACCTTTGATTATTTCCGCACTTTTGCACATAGTTAAGAGATTATCTTAGTTATTGTAGTAGGCCCCTCTTTTGAAGGTGACGTTACCCTCACCCCAGTAGTTTGAGTCAGCAAGGATACAATCCTAAAAGGGTGGATTATTGGAAGATAATTAATTAAGTTATTAATGCAAATTATGGTAGGCCCCTCTTTTGGAGGTGACGTTACCCTCGACTAAGTAGTATGAGTCAGCAGGGATACAGTCCTAAATAGCCGGGTTATAGTATTAATAGTAGTTAACTTATGAGGGGATCAAAGAGTTTGGACCCCCACCATCCAATACCGTTAAGTATTGAAGGAGGTCCTACTAAATTTGACCCAGGTCCATTGGAGGACCTCTAAACGCTGAACAATGGCAAGACCTTTACCAAACCGTTCCCTTAACCCCCGACCAGGTAGCCAACATACCTCCATATAGACCGTGGAGATATGAATGGTGAAAATCTTTTATTTTATATAGACAGTAAAATAATGCCAAGACACCACGGACAAACGATAAGGAAAGATCACCTTCAACATAAGCAACTAGTTATTAAAGTCAATAATACAAAACCAAATAAAAAGTGCAAAAGATTAGAAATAAAAAGTATTACACTAGACACTTTGTCTTCACCAAGTGATGTAAGAGACTTAGGCAAACATGGCCTTGATTGTCAAGAACTCTTACGATCAATCTTGGATCCCGAGACGACTCACACACTCTACGATGGACAATGGATGATGGTGTTATGGTGGTGGTGGGTGGTGGGTGAAGTGTGAGAGAGGTGGTGTGCCAAGGGATGGTTTGAGCTTGAGCCAAGCACTTCTATTTATAGGCTGAACAGAAGCTCGGGCACGACCCCGTGTCCATATCCTTCTCTTTCTTCATTTAATGCAGTTTTGTCTTTTTAGTTGACCACGCCCCCGTGTCCGCTGAGCACGACCCCGTGGTGTAGAAGAATCTTTGTACTATGCAGATTTGCTAGATTGTGCGAATCTTATAGTTGACCACGGCCCCGTGTCCGCTGAGCACGGCCCCGTGGTTGGCAATAGAAGCTTCTACCACTTTGTCTTTTCTGCTGACACTTGGGCACACCCCCGTGCTGGCTGAGCACGGGGCGTGTTCAGGCTTCTGATCTCTTGTTTTGCTTGGGAAGATGCTGTCGTGGGGTCGGGCATGTCACGTCTTGTTCCTTTTCTTGTATTTATGTTAGATTTTGATGTCTTTTTGCTTCTTTTGTTAATTTGAGCTCATTTAATCCTGAAAATACAAAAGGAAGACAAAAGCACACTTTTTCCAACATTAGTACTAAAAAGGGTTAGTTTTATGCCTCATTTGATGAAATTTATATGTTGCATTTTGAACACATCAAATACCCCCACACTTGAATCTTTGCTTGTCCTCAAGCAAAACTCTTTAATATGTGGCTATTACACTCCCAAATGGAATGGGTAGAAAAGAAGGTTTTTGGGCTTGTCGTAGAGTGTCGGGATTTCCAAGATTCTTTATTTAGTTTTATTTTTATTTATTTACAATCCTATTCGTCATGATTTATTTAAAACTTTTCATAAGATAAATTACTTATTAGGGCATAACATGCCTCTTTAAAATTCTATTTATATACAAGTTCACATACCTCACGGGGATCACTCAACACTCGGCCAAAAATGTATTTTTGTGGATCACTCGAGAGCGGCATGGAACTTTCTCCTACCATAGGCTTGCCAAGCAATCAATCCTCCTCCTTTTTAACTTATATACCTTTGTAACTATCAAGAGGACTTTTTGGGTGAATGGTTAGGCTTGGGTTAAAGGTAGGTGGTTGGGTGAGTGGTTAGTAGAAAAAGGCGAAAAGCGTAGCAAGTTTCGGTTTTCGTAAGACTTTCTATTTTTGTAACTTTTATTTTGATGAAGCTATTATTCAAACAAAGTTATTTTTGATGAACTTGTTTGTTTATTTTCTTTTGCTTTATCATCAACACAATTTTTTTTTTTGAAAAGTCATACGAAAGATCGAACTTGTTACTAAAACAAAGGGGTAAAAAAATGAAAAAGGTTTTGGTGGGTAAAAAGGGGTGTTTGGTTTGGGTTATGAAATGAAAAGGTTTAGGCTCAAAGGGGCTAACTAGGGGGATTTTGGGTAGGTGGTAAAAAAAATGGTGTAGAAATAAAAAGGTTAGTCCTAATGCCTCCATCATTTACTTACTCGGGTTTAAGTTGGTAAGGACCGGGAATGTATCGTCATGGCAAGTTCTAGAGTCGTAAGAACCAAGTGGCTATTCACACAAGAAACGAAAAATGAGCATTTAGTTCTAATGATATGTAATTGTATGCTCAATAAAGGCTCAAAACTCACTTTTGTGGGAATGGGTTTTTATGTGATCAAGTATATATAATCAAATTTTAACTAAGTTCGCCATGCCTTTTCATAATTTTCTTATGTTGGTTCTTTTTATCACGACGCTATCGGTTGTAAATTTGTAAAAATATAACCTTTTTAGAATTTTGAAATTCCCAAGTTAAACCTAGACAAGTAAAAAAAATGAAAATTTTTGAAAAAATTTGGGGTGATTAGCGGTTCCAATAGAGTTTTGTGTAAGGCTTGTATTTAGGACTTGCAAGATTCAAGGTTTTAGCATCCCCCCCACACTTAAATTACACATTGTCCTCAATGTGTCCCAAAAATAAGTTTTTAGGTTGATTGAATGTGTAAAAGTGGGTTAAAAACAAGATTTTATGGTACTGGGTAGCTGGACACGGGGTGGTGTTAGCTGAGCACGGCCCAGTGTCCAGACTGCCAGTACCAAAAGTAAACAGAAGGCTGGGCACGGGGGCGTGTCCAGTGAGCACGGCCCCGTGTCCAGGTACCTGAACTGGGCATTTTCTACAGAACCTCGGGCACGAGGCGTGTTGGGTTGAGCACGGCCCCGTGCTGAACTTGCTGTAATGAAGAAAAATTGTCGGGAGGCTCTGTTTTTGTGCATGGGGTGTTGGTTAAAGCTTCCCTTAGCATCCTTCACCATCCCGAGTGTGTTTTATTCCTGAAAATTAAAAACTAAACTAGAAAACATAAAAGTTAATCTAAACTAAACTACGGATAGTTCCGCGGAATGCCTCCGTGATGCGCCACGTTTATAAGGGTCCTTGGCTAGACCCACCTTATCAGGTGGTTCTGGCTCATCTTCAATTAGGGGGTCGTCATTTCCGAATGGATATTTCATTGACCGCTCAAGATCGACACTCTTTTTAAATGCCCCTAATTGAAGAGGTAGATTTTTGAACTTTCGGTTTTTCAAAGCTTCGTGAGTTTTTACAAATGGACGTCCCAACACTAGAGGAGCGTCATTGAGGATGACAAAGTCGGTCGGTATTACCATTTGATTTGTTTGAACCAATACATCTTCAACTACACCGATCGATTTTATTACTTTCCGATTGGATAGAAAAATGGGTATTTGAAGTGGAGAAAAATCACTAATACTTAATTTTTCGAAAATGTAGTTAGGCATTATGTTAACACAAAGATCTTTATCGATTGTGACATTACTAATAAACGAATTTTGAAAGAAACATGGAACCGGTGTAATGTTAATTTCAAATGGGTCTTCTTTAATTAGCAAGGTTTGATCATTAGTTAACTTAACACTTACCGTTTCGTCAATTTTAGTGTTAGTGTTTAACTCTTTTAAAAACTTAGCATGAGTGGGTACTAAACAATGATTTTCAAAAGAAGGTGACAAGAGATTAATTTCTTCAAAATTAGACTCTTCTTGAATTTTAACGTTGTCGGACTCACCTTTTTCGTTGTTTAACTAATGTGTCGGTTTTTCACTTATTTGTTCTTCCATTTTTACACTTTCGGTTATCTCTTCCTTTTTTAATTCTTCTCTTGCGCGGGACTCCTCTTCCCTTGCGCGAGATTCTTTTATACAGCGATCGATAACTCTAATGTGTTCTAATATCCTATCGGTCACTTCTGTTATAGAAAAAGAATCGGGATTTTCTAAGCTTGAATCCGGTTGTTCGATCCTTTGTTCCTCATAATACCCATATGAAGTAGATGGTTCACACCATTGTTCTTCATTGTAAGCATATGATGGATAAGGTTCGTAATTTTGTTCTTCATAATACTCATATGAGGTGGGTTGTTCACGCCATGGTTCCTCATAGTAAGCATACGAAGGTGGTGGCTCATATCTTGGTTCCTTAAAGTATGAGTAAGAAGGCTCATACCTTGGTTCATCAAAATATGAGTACGAGGGAGAAGGTTCATACCTTTGGTCTTCATAGGATGTGTATGAAGTTGATGGCTCGTACCTGGGCTCCTCATAGTAGGTGTATGAATTGGATGGTTGATATGAGTGATTATTTTGAACCGAGTGGATATTTCTACAATTAGTGCAATAATTACCCCTATAATCACCCTCCTCATAGGTGTAGTTGTAACCTCCTGAGTATTGATCCATAAGAATCACTCAGCAGACCACAACCGAGTCTCGAGATCAGAAAACAAAAATAAAAAACGGAAACAGAGGCTGGACACGGCCCCGTGTTCAGTGGACGCGGCCCCGTGTTCAGGGTCTGTATCTGGGCGTTTTAATTAAATTTACTGATTTCGTTGAGCACGGGGCGTGTTCAGTGAGCACGGCCCGTGTTCAAGCTACTGTTACTGGGTATTTTTTTGAAAATGTGCAGCACGGCCCCGTGTTCAGTGAACACGGCCCCGTGTACAGGTTACTGTAAATGCAAAACTAAACTAAAATGCAGAAAAAGTGTGCGCGTTTTAAAATGGTTTTGGAAAACTGATTAGGCCGTCGATTTTAAGCTTTCTTAAAATCCTTGTGTCCCCGGCAACGGCGCCAAAAACTTGATGCGTGTGAAGTGTTATATATATTGGGTGTATATTTTAAGCCCCTTTTAACACTTATTTTTAGCCAAGTTTTAAATTTATAAAACACGATATTTTACTAACACTAAACACACATATGGGCAAGTGCACCCATCGTGAGCGTAGTATAGTGTTGGCAAGATACCGAGGTCGTCCAAGGACACAAGAGCTTTTAGTACCGGTTTATCCTCAACGTCTAATCAAAATAAAAAGTTAGAAAAATGTTTTAAACTAAGAAAAATAAAAACTAACTAAAATGCTGAAAATAAAAATAAAAAGAAAAACAGATAGACAAGATGAATCACTTGGTTCCGACTCGTATCTAGTGTAACCTTTGATTATTTCTGCACTTTTGCACATAGTTAAGAGATTATCTTAGTTATTGTAGTAGGCCCCTCTTTTGAAGGTGACGTTACCCTCACCCCAGTAGTTTGAGTCAGCAAGGATACAATCCTAAAAGGGTGGATTATTGGAAGATAATTAATTAAGTTATTAATGCAAATTATGGTAGGCCCCTCTTTTGGAGGTGACGTTACCCTCGACTAAGTAGTCTAAATCAGCAGGGATACAGTCCTAAATAGCCGGGTTATAGTATTAATAGTAGTTAACTTATGAGGGGATCAAAGAGTTTGGACCCCCGCCATCCAATACCGTTAAGTATTGAAGGAGGTCCTACTAAATTTGACCCAGGTCCATTGCAGGACCTCTAAACGCTGAACAATGGTAAGACCTTTACCAAACCGTTCCCTTAACCCCTGGCCAGGTAGCCAACATACCTCCATATAGACCGTGGAGATATGAATGGTGAAAATCTTTTATTTTATATAGACAGTAAAATAATGCCAAGACACCACAGACAAACGATAACGAAAGATCACCTTCAACATAAGCAACTAGTTATTAAAGTCATTAATACAAAACCAAGTAAAAAGTGCAAAAGATTAGAAATAAAAAGTATTACACTAGACACTTTGTCTTCACCAAGTGATGTAAGAGACTTAGGCAAACATGGCCTTGATTGTCAAGAACTCTTACGATCAATCTTGGATCCCGAGACGACTCACACACTCTACGATGGACAATGGATGATGGTGGTGGATGATGGTGTTATGGTGGTGGTGGGTGGTGGGTGAAGTGTGAGAGAGGTGGTGTGCCAAGGGATGGTTTGAGCTTGAGCCAATCACTTCTATTTATAGGCTGAACAGAAGCTCGGGCACGGCCCCGTGTCCAGTGGGCACGGCCCCGTGTCCACATCCTTCTCTTTCTTCATTTAATGCAGTTTTGTCTTTTTAGTTGACCACGCCCCCGTGTCCACTGAGCACGACCCCGTGGTGTAGAAGAATCTTTGTACTATGCAGATTTGCTAGATTGTGCGAATCTTATAGTTGACCACGGCCCCGTGTCCGCTGAGCACGGCCCCGTGGTGGGCAATAGAAGCTTTTACCACTTTGTCTTTTCTGCTGACACTTGGGCACGCCCCCGTGCTGGCTGAGCACGGGGCGTGTTCAGGCTTCTGATCTCTTGTTTTGCTTGGGAAGATGCTATTGTGGGGTCGGGCATGTCACGTCTTGTTCCTTTTCTTGTATTTATGTTAGATTTTGATGTCTTTTTGCTTCTTTTGTTAATTTGAGCTCATTTAATCCTGAAAATACAAAAGGAAGACAAAAGCACACTTTTTCCAACATTAGTACTAAAAAAGGGTTAGTTTTATGCCTCATTTGATGAAATTTATATGTTGCATTTTGAACATATCAGCACTTATATATAGGAAGTACCAGCAGCGTATCCACCATGCTTGTATCATATTACACACGCCTCGTTACTCAAATCATTTTACCCAAACAAACCACCAATGTAAATTGCCCATGTCTAAATCGTTTGTCAAATGTCTTTGTGTAAATCATGTCAAAATGTTTATGTCAAAAAGTAGTCCATGAAATATGTATATCAATATCAAAATGTCTATGTCAAATATGTAATGTGTAAACAAAATGTCATGTATGGCAAGTGAAACATTATATATATATATATATATATATATATATATATATATATATATATATATATATATATATATATATATATATATATCTACTGAGCCACAGATAAAAAATGCACAAAACAATGTATTGAAGTAAAACGTGGTTTAAATCAACGTTATGTCTTGTGGAAATGCATGCTATACTGAATACAAACATTTATGCGGTATTATAAAAATGCATACATCCAAGCCTTGTGACTGTGGTGATAAGCCCTTAAACAAATTAAAGGTATATCTGTATTATATTTTATCGGATTCGGTCATTCCTTTCATCCAAACATACCTAGGATGTCAGGAACAGGAGTTGTCAATTCCTATGGTACCATTACCTACTAACGAGCGGCGTGATCAAAGTTAATGAATGTATATGGTCCAACTTAACAAACCAAATGTCATATCAAAATGTAAGCATGTGATGAAAATGTACTAAGTATGCGGCAAAACGGACATACATAGCATGTGATGAAAAATAAATGCACTAAGTATGGTGAACATACATAGCATAAAATGTCATGTAAAACGATGTACTAATAATGTACTAATGAACATAGCAAGTATATGATATGAAAGCATGGAAAGCATGAAAAATAACAAGTAGGCACATGTGTTTCACCCCCAAAATGTTTGGAAAATAGTAAAAGAGGGGTCTATCTACTCACTTGAGATTGCTCAATAGACTTTAGATATCCACCAAGCAAAGCTAGAAGGTTACGGAATCAAACGGCACCTAAAATAGGTAACTATGTTAATAAACGGACCTATTCGGAGGATCGGGTAGCATGAGGGTTTGTAAACCAAATGAGTGTAAGAACTCATGTAATATGGTTTAACAAAGCCTACATACTAAAACGAAACTTATCCTAAGTGCTTTTGACCCGTTACGACCCGTTTAGGTAGCTTATGCTACTTTAACGCGTCGTTCGCGTAAAACGCGTTCGGATCGCCTAACTAGCCCTATGACAAGTAAGATATGCCTTAGCATGTTTAATATTGTTACCAAATCAGTTTAGATATCAAAATTAGGTTACATAGGTCTTAAAATGAATTTTGGCGCAAAAAGGGCATTTTGGTAATTTACCTAAGGCATATATATCACCTATCATACAACTAATCAAACGATGTGACCATAAGGTATAACCTCAGAAGGTTATTCCCTATACTACTATAGTCACCTAAAGTGTTTAGTCGGATCCTAATGATAGACCAAATGGGTCGGGTTCGAAAGCATAAGCGATTGATTAGATCGCTTACCCTTACGACCCTAAACAAGCACAAATCTAAAAGTGACGAGCTAAACATGCTAGAACATGTTTAGTCAAGTTAGAAAACAGGTTTTGATATCAAAACAAACAGTTTTGATATCCTAGAGTAGTTTGGTTACAAAATACGCACGAACACGCATTTTGCCCGAAACTACGACTCGTCACTGAGCCTAGATAACGTGGTAATCAGTAGGTATAGTCACTACGGACTATGACCATCGTGATTACGCTCACGTTATGAAGTTCAAACGAACTTTGCATTGACCATAAACTGGTCAATGCAGAAAGTCAAACGCATAAAAGAACGAAGGAACACTTACAAAGGGTCCCCGCAAGTATTTGATCTAATCCACTCTCAGGTAGGAAGCATATACTTCCACTTAGAGAGTATAAAATCAGATCAAATGTGAGGGAATGGGTGAAATGGGTGAGGGGTATATATAGGATTTCTAGAACCGTTAAGATCGTTCATCGTAAACCGAGATTCAATCCTAGCCGTACACCTCGAGCCCATGGTTTTATAAAACTATTGGAGCCCATAGAAATGGCCCATGATGTTGCAAAAACCGTTTGCAAGTGGAATATAAGTGTATAACAGCTACAAACGGCTGTTAAAACTGATTTTGTAGATCTGGGAGGGCCACGCGGGCCACGTAAACATGTACAGAATCTTACGCGGGCCGCCTGGGAGTTACAGATCAGAAACAAGTTTGCAAAATGACAGTTTCAGTCCCTGTTGTGTTTTAAGGCCATTTCCGACACTTCTAAGGCCCGTTAAGCCAACTTTAAGGCCCTAAAATGATGCCCAAACATTGTTGACATGAAACATGCTCAAAAATATGCCGGATGTCGGTTCGTTTGGTCGTACGATCGCGATGTTTGCTTAATTACGACGGAATGCGCATAAGCGCGAAAAACGATCCAAATTGCGCGACGAAAGGATTTTTCTTATGCCAAACACTAAAATAAAATATTTTAATGCTTACATAAATTTTTGGATGTCCGGATGTATTCAGAACGTAAGTTATGCGCGAAAATGCAAACTTATGCACTTTTTGGCGCTTTTAGTCCCTGAATGAGCATAAAGTTTATTTTAGCACACCGAACCTCTCAAATCCTATTTATAAGCTATGTAAAGGATATTTAGGGTGTGTTTAACTTATGGCCAGGTTCCGGAATGTCCGTTACAGTTCAAATTGGCATACTTTCGCAGTTTGCCGAATTTAGTCCCTGTAAGCGAATAGACTTGATTTTGCCATACCAAAGCCTTCAAAACTTATTTCTAAGTTATGTAAAGGTTATTTAAGGTATGTTAAGAGTATATGAATGTTCCCGAGTATTTGTCACATTAAACAGATTACGTTTACGCACCAGTTTGCGTATAACTCTGTAGAAAGCGATATAGTGTTTGAAATTGAATAAAAGTCAAAACATGAAAAATGTAAAACATAAACAAACGAACATTGGGATTAAATAACTTTATTTCATTGATAACTGAATTGATTACAATGATTACAAGCACAGATGTCACAGTCTCCCCTACTTGTGGAAATTCCGTCCCGAAATTTGTTTAGAGGAAACTTGTGGGAAAAGATGCGGAATCTTCGCCTTCATTTGATCTTCACGTTCCCAAGTAAACTCAGTTCCACGCTTAGATTCCCAGTGAACTTTAACCAAAGGAATGCGCTTGCGTTTAAGCCATTTGACTATTCGGTCCAGGATTTCCACAGGTTTCTCAACAAAATGTAGTGTCTTATCAACCCGAATTTCGTCAAGTGGTATGTGGAGGTTCTCATCAGCTAAACACTTCCTGAGATTGGACACATGGAAGGTTGGATGAACATTTCCAAGTTCAGGAGGTAACTCAAGTCTGTAGGCTACCTTACCGATTCTTTCGACGATCTTGAATGGTCCTACATATCTAGGTGCAAGTTTTCCTGTCTTTCCAAATCTGATCACACCTGTCCAAGGTGAGACCTTAGTAATACTCAATCACTGACTTGAAATTCAATGGGCTTGCGTCCTTGGTCCGCGTAACTCTTTTAACGGCTTCGAGCTGTCTGAAGATTATCACGAACTTTCTTAACCTTATCTGTTGTCTCTAGAATGAGGTCAGGTCCAGTAAGCTGAGCCTCACCCATCTCATTCCAGCAGACTGGTGAACGACATTTTCGACCATAGAGAGCCTTGAAAGGAGCCATGTTGATGTTGGAGTGATAACTGTTGTTGTAGGAGAATTCAATCAATGGAAGATGTGAATCCCAACAACCACCAAAATCGATCACACAAGCTCTAAGCATATCCTCCAATGTTTGGATTGTTCTTTCAGATTGACCATCAGATTGTGGATGATAAGCAGTGCTTAGATTAAGCTGGGTCCCCATAGCAGATTGCATGGTTCTCCAAAAACGAGAAGAGAAGCGAGCATCTCTGTCAGAAATAATGTTCAAAGGAACACCATGTCGAGATACGATTTCATCCACATAGATTTTAGCCAGTTTGTCAGCAGATAGATCCTCACGGATCGGCAAGAAATGCGCTGACTTAGTAAGACGATCAACAACTACCCATATGGCATCATGACCTTTCTTAGTGCGCGGAAGTTTAGTAATGAGATCCATAGTGATGTTTTCCCATTTCCAAACCGAAATCTCTGGTTGTACTAAAAGACCAGAAGGATGTTGATGTTCAGCCTTAACCTTAAGACAAGTAAGGCATTTTGAAACGTATAAGGCAATGTCTTTCTTCATACCAGGCCACCAATACTGAGTACGGAGATCCTTATACATCTTATCTGAGCCAGGATGAATAGAATAACGAGACTTATGAGCTTCATCCATAAGCAAGGTGTGGAGATCAACTAGGCTTGGGACCCACAAATGGTCCATGAAATAATAAGATCCATCGTCCTTCAGTTCAAGATCAGGCTTAATATGATAGGGCAATTCCTTACCCATCAAGTCTTGTGAAACACAAGCATGTTGAGCCTGAGAGATGCGGGATTGAATATTAGATCGATCTTGGATAACAGATTGAACACGAACACAATGAAGCTTAGTATGTTCCTTACGACTCAATGCGTCAGCCACGACATTCGCTTTACTAGGGTGGTAGCGAATTTCGCAGTCATAGTCGTTTAGAAGCTGAACCCAACGTCTTTGCCTCATGTTGAGTTCTTTCTGATTGAAGATATGCTGAAGACTTTTGTGGTCAGTGAAAACCACACATTTTGTACCATACAAGTAGTGTCTCCAGATCTTAAGAGCGAACACAACTGCACCCAACTCAAGATCATGAGTGGTGTATTTTTTCTCATGCACCTTCAACTGCCTCGATGCATATGCTATGACTTTGTTCCTATGCATCAGAACACAGCCAAGACCCAATTTCGATGCATCACAATAAACGATGAAATCATCATTGCCTTCAGGAAAAGATAGGATAGGGGCATCGCAAAGCTTCTGTTTCAAGGTCTGAAATGCTTCTTCTTGTTTAGAACCCCATTCAAAGGGTTTATTCTTCTGAGTTAGAGCAGTTAAGGGAACTGCAATCTTCGAGAAATTTTCGATGAAGCGGCGGTAATAACCCGCGAGACCAAGAAATAAATGAACTTCAGTAGGAGTAGTAGGCGTATCCCAATCCTTAATCGCACTGATCTTGCAGGGATCTACATGAATAACTTGTTCGTTGACGATATGTCCCAAAAATTGAACTTCTTTAAGCCAAAATTGGCATTTAGAGAATTTGGCAAAAAGTTGCTCTTTCTTTAGGAGTTCCAGAGTAAGACGAAGATGTTGCTCATGATCAGCTTACGTCTTAGAGTAAATCAAGATGTCATCAACAAAAAAGATGATGAACTTATCTAAATAAGGCTTGCAGACCCTATTCATCAAGTCCATGAAAACAGCAGGAACATTAGTCAAACTGAATGGCATAACTGTGAACTCATAATGCCCATAACGAGTACGGAATGCTGTCTTGGGAATATCATCTTCATGCACACGAAGCTGATGATACCCAGAACGAAGATCAATCTTCGAAAAATAGGAAGCGCCCTGTAGCTGATCAAAGAGGTCATCTATACGAGGTAGGGGATATCGATTCTTGATGGTAAGCTTGTTAAGCTCACGGTAATCGATGCACATCCTGAAGGATCCATCCTTCTTCTTGACAAAAAGAATGGAAGCACCCCAAGGTGAAAAGCTAGGACGGATAAAACCTTTATCTGAAAGTTCCTGAAGCTGCTTAGACAACTCTTGCATCTCAGACGGTGCAAGACGATATGGAGATCTGACAATGGGATTTGCACCAGTTACGAGATCAATACGGAACTCGACTTGGCGTGCTGGGGGTAATCGAGGTAACTCCTCAGGAGACAACTCCGGATAATCCCGAACGACTGGATATCTTGAATAGATTTACCCTTGCCCTTATCTGTTGTAACATGTGCCAAGAAGGCCACATAGTTCTTTCGCAGATATTTCCGAGCTTGAAAGCAAGACATAAGCTTGAGGCTACTAGCAGGTTTCTCACCACGAACCTGTAGGATCTCACCTGACGAAAGCGGTACACGCACGATCTTCTCAAAACAAACTACCTCTGTGCGATGCTTGGCTAACCAATCCATACCCACTATAATATCGAAGCTTCCCAGTTGCATTGGTGTGAGGTCGATGGGGAAAAGATGGTCGTTAAGGTTCAACTGGCAGTTGCGAAGGACAAAATTTAGAACAATGGGTTCACCACTGGTAACTTCTACTGTCAAAGGCTTACCTAGTTTCGTTCTAGACACGCGAAGCAATGGCTCAAAAGATAAAGACACAAAACTCTTATCGGCCCCTGAATCAAAAAGAACAGATGCGGGTTGATTATTAACAGAGAACATACTGTTAACCACTTCATTGTCTGCTTGCGCTTCTTGTGCATTCATGTTAAAAACTCGACCTCGAGCTGGAGCCTGATTCGGATTCGCATTAACCAGCCTTGGACACTGGTTTCGATAATGGGTCAGGTCTCCACAATTATAGCACGAGCCAGGAGGATTGTGAGGTCGTGCAGCTTGCTGTTGAACAGGTTGTTGAGCCACCTGTTGAGCTGGATTTCGAGCGACCTGAGCAGAACGACAAGCTTCTGCATGGTGTCCAGACTTCCCACAGTTGGTACAGAAATGGCACGGAAGTTGCTGTTGATGGTGACTATTGCACCTATTTCACAAAGGTGCATTCCCTTCATACCGCTTCTTTGCTGGAGGCTGCGCTGGCTGATTTGGTGCAGCTTGTGCAGTAACTGCGAAATTTTGGGAAGCCTTACGCTTCCTAGATCCCTTCGAGGAACCTGGTTCCTTACCTTTCTTGTTCTTACCCTTCTTGCTTTAACTCTGATCAGACGCCTGCTTCTTGCCCTTGTCACCTTTTCTATGCATCTTACCCCTTCGAATCTGTGACTCGGTCAATGTCGCAGATAGCTCGATTTCCTGACGGACTGTGGTAGGGTTACTACCAGTAACGGTGTCTTGTATGGAGTCAGGTAGGCCATCAATATACCTCTCGATAGCCTTCTCGAGTGGGGTAACCGTTGTTGGGCATAACAAACTCAGCTCCTCATACCTATCAGTGTATGCCTGGTGCTCGCCACTATCCTGTTTCAGATCATCAAACTCCCTTTCTAAAGCTCGCAGCTCATGACGAGGACAAAACTCCCTCATCATAAGAGTCCTAAGTTCAGCCCATGTTTGTGCTAAAGCAACCTCAGCACCACAGTCTCTCATAACCCCATTCCACCATGTAAGCGCCCTCTTCTGAAACACGCTCGATGTAAACTCGACTTTGCGATTATCAGGACACTGAACGTGACGGAAAGTATTCTCAATGCTCTCGAACCATTGAAGAAGCCCAGTTGCTCCCTCAGAACCACTAAACTTGAGTGGTTTAGCCGAGTTAAAACTCTTGAAATTGCATGGAGCATTATTTTTGTTGTTGGCTTGGTTCCACTGAGCAATAAGATTTAGGAACGCAGCAGCCATTTGCTATGCGTCGAGGAGGCATTCTAAAAGAGGAAACATGAAAGGAACGAGTGAGATGATTAGATGAAAAGAACGAGATGAGATAAAATCAACAAAGGCAAAGATGGTGGTCATTTGTCCGTATCATAAAGCAAACAAACGACACACAGTGACTAATCAAAGTAAATGGGTCAAAAATAATGCTTCGCGAAGACATGCTCGCCTATAAGTGAACACTCACCCCGAGAGTTCCCAGGTAAGAATGACTGGTCCGATTATGTGGATTTGTACGAACACTCTAGCCTTAGACAGAAAACCCAGGGTACAGGCATTCACTCTTCCAGTTTGCACGTGTTCACACTATTTAGAACCCAAAACTTTGACGAGATTTTGAAAACTTGGAGGGCACAAGGCCAAAAGAATCATTCAAAAACAAATGATAAATTTCAAAATCAATTTAAAGAATCAAAAGGCTTCAAAACCTTACAATAAATTATTTAAAAACAGATGTTTGAATTTCAAAAATCGTTTCGGAAAATTGGGTTCTCGTTTTGGTGATCACCTAAGGATAGGTGAAGTGCATGTTTTAAGATCTAAACACAAGACAACTTGTCTTGGGTTCTCGTTTTGGTGATCACCTAAGGATAGGTGAAGTGCATGTTACCAAATCAGTTTAGATATCAAAATTAGGTTACATAGGTCTTAAAATGAATTTTGGCGCAAAAAGGGCATTTTGGTAATTTACCTAAGGCATATATATCACCTATCATACAACTAATCAAACGATGTGACCATAAGGTATAACCTCGGAAGGTTATTCCCTATACTACTATGGTCACCTAAAGTGTTTGGTCGAATCCTAATGATCGACCAAATGGGTCTGGTTCGAAAGCATAAGCGATTGATTAGATCGCTCACCCTTACGACCCTAAACAAGCACAAATCTAAAAGTGATGAGCTAAACATGCTAGAACATGTTTAGTCAAGTTAGAAAACATGTTTTGATATCAAAACAAACGGTTTTGATATCCTAGAGTAGTTTGGTTACAAAATACGCACAAACACGCATTTTGCCCGAAACTACGACTTGTCACTGAGCCTAGATAACGTGGTAATCAGTAGGTAAAGTCACTAGGGACTATGACCATCGTGATTACGCTCACGTTATGAAGTTCAAACGAACTTCGCATTGACCATAAACTGGTCAATGTAGAAAGTCAAACGCAGTTTGACTTTCGAGCTAAAAACGCATAAAAGAACGGAGGAACACTTACAAAGGGTCCCCACAAGTATTTGATCCAATCCACTCTCAGGTTGGAAGCATATACTTCCACTTAGAGAGTATAAAATCAGATCAAATGTGAGGGAATGAGTGAAATGGGTGAGGGGTATATATAGGATTTCTAGAACCGTTAAGATCATTCCTCGTAAACCGTGATTCAATCCTAGCCGTACACCTCGAGCCCATGGTTTTATAAAACCATTGGAGCCCATAGAAATGGCCCATGGTGTTGCAAAAACCATTTGCAAGTGGAATATAAGTGTATAACAGCTGCAAACAGCTGCTAAAACTGATTTTGCAGATCTGGGAGGGCCACGCGGGCCGCGTAAACATGTACAGAATCTTACGCGGGCCGCCTGGGAGTTACAGTTCAGAAACAAGTTTGCATAATGACAGTTTCAGTCCCTATTGTGTTTTAAGGCCATTTCCGACACTTCTAAGGCCCGTTAAGCCAACTTTAAGGCCCTAAAATGATTTCCAAACATTTTGGACATGAAACATGCTCAAAAATATGCCGGATGTCGGTTCGTTTGGTCGTACGATCGCGGTGTTTGCTTAATTACAACGGAATGCGTATAGGCGCGAAAAACGAGCCAAATTGCGCGACGAAAGAATTTTTCTTATGCCAAACACTAAAATAAAATATTTTAATGCATACATAAATTTTTGGATGTCCGTATGTATTCAGAACGTAAGTTACGCTTGAAAATGCAAACTTATGCACTTTTTGGCGCTTTTAGTCCCTGAATGAGCATAAAGTTTATTTTAGCACACCGAACCTCTCAAAGCCTATTTCTTGTGACACTCTAGGTTTTCCGAGCAAACATCTTGTAATCAATTAGGGCGTGTATATATATATATATCTATTAAATGGAGGGTGTTATTCTTCTCGTGCTATGTGTCAATAACGTGTACGTAATATAGGTGTGTGTGTGTAAGGATACTTGTGAACCGAAACCATGAACCAACTCGAGACCACTCGGTCTCGAGTGAACGATTGGGCCGGTTGGGCCATGCCGCTCGGAAACCCACTAGGGTGCACCAAGCCGGTCCGGATATAAAACCCACAAGAGGGGTCAACTTTGCCACTTTTCACCATTTGCAACATTTCCTCATTCACTCACTCCCACACACTCTCCCTCACCCTCTCAACAAAACCCTAACAATCAAGCTCACCTCCTCACCTCTCTCTCTCGGATTCAATCAACAACAACAAGGAAGATCGGTCAAGCTCATCATCACCACTCGGACGCTTCTTTTCCTCACTTTCTTCCTTTAAATCGGTGCCCTTCTACAACCGGTTAGTACCTAGACATTCACTATGTGTTTATGTGTATAATAGGGTTATGTGCTTGGAATGATTATAAAGATGATTAAAATATGTGAACTCTTGCATGATAAAGAAGTGCTAAGATATTTATGAATGATTGTTAATATAGGGTGGTTAATGTTTAGAATAAATGTGTACATGATCCTTGTTGACTTAGTAGCATGATACGTATTGTCATTGAACCGATGATTGTATGTTTATGTTGTAAATGTGTTTAGGTGAATGATTTGGCTTGAATGATGGTATACAAAATCACAAATATCGAGTGTATGTTGATGATGATTATATGACTAGATTTAGGGTTGGGTATATGCAAACAAAGGATGAGTATATGATGAATGTGTAATGAAGGTGCTTGATGAACAACATGAATGCCATGAAAATATTTGAAATATGCTTTGATTGATCTATTTTGAATTACAATTAGACAATAAAACATGTTAGTGCAATATGGTTGGTTAGTACAAAATTACATGAAAACAGAATTGTATTGGTTAGTACATTCGCCAGGTTCTAGAAGATTTCTGTGCACGTAATCATGGTTGCGAGTCGGAACCCTTGGTTGCGACTCGAGACCAAAGCATGATGAACCGAGACGGGCTTGAGACTCCTGAGATTGCGACTCGCAAGCAGCACACTCGAGACCAAAACGTGATTCTTCGAGACCGCCCGGTTGCGACTCGAGACCGCCCGGTTGCAACTCGAGACTAAACCATGACAAGTCGAAACCTCCAGTTGCGACTCGAGACCAAACCATGACAAGTCGAAACCTCCAGTTGCGACTCGAGACCAGACCATGACAAGTCGAAACATCCGGTTGCGACTCGAAACTGTGTGTTCTCGAGTCGAGACCTCCTGGTCTCGACTGGGCTGCCTGTTTCCGTTATTGGGCCAAAATGTATGAACTGTTCATACTTGTTACTATTTAAACTGGAATAGGTGACCTATATGTTTTGGGCTTGTATCTGTTCAAATATGCCATGTGCTGATTACTGTTAATTTTATGTCGTGCATGCTATGTGTTAGATACGTGTAGAATATACGTGACTTCTCCGTACCCAAACCTGACCTATACTGGTAACCATATTAGGACGTGGTGACCAACGTATTTGACCAAGTAAACTGTCTACCGAGCAACCCAAGGTGAGTTCACAACTAATAAAGCATGCGTTCCCGGTGGTTGGGAAACGGAAACTTAAGCAACGCTATCCCCTCGTAAGGGATACAAACCCACTTCTCTCCCCTTAAACGGGACTTTTAGTTAATTACTGTTTATACTGGATGCAACAAGCAACACTAAACAAAACTCTATCACTCAAGTCCTCACTTCTTAATACCCATTAGTCGCCGGGGTCAGGCGAACGGGTTATTAGTTGATAGCGCTATTTAGGTCTCACCAACCTCACACCGTGCCCGCGTATGGGATCGGGCGTGAACTAATGTACTCTGGCAACCGTCAATGATGATAGAACATTGACAAACGGGGCACTCTACGGAAACGTACGGATGAATAGTGTTCGGTATTGTAAAAACAGTTTAGTCGCTTACTTGTGGGGTAGCTCCCCATCGCATGTATAAACGGATTAATTAACTGGTGAAACAAGTTTTTGGTAATTAAAACTGGACAACTCGTGGACTCGCCAACATTTTTGTTGATACCCTACTGCATGCTTGCAGGTACCCAGTGACTCAGGAGCTTGCAGCTTGGGAAGGTGTAGTGGTCGTCTAAACCCCGTGTTGGGTCCTAAATAATCTTGAACTATGAACTTTGTTTTGAAACTGTTTGGTTTATGCTTCCGCTGTTTGTCTAAACTATTATTTAAACTTAAACTTTTAGGATTTTAAAACATGGTACTTACTAACTACTGTGGTTGGTGAATACTTTTATTATTAATCAATGCTCAGTATAATTGGTGGCTGGATCCTGGTCAGTTGCGCCTCTAAGCGGTAGTACTCCGCATGTGGATTTTGGGGGTGTGACAGATTGGTATCAGAGCCATTGGTTATAGTGAACTTGGTTTTAAAAAGAAGAGTCTTTTTGAGAAAAACCAGACTATAACCCGTGACTCGTGACGACACTACACTCCAAGGGCAATACTCGGCATACTAAACCTCGTAGCTCGGACTTGTGTTTACTTGCTTGTTTATCTTATATTGACTGCTCTACTATACATACTAGTGTGCCTAGTAAGATAGATACACATTTCTCTTCTACCTCATTCTCGCTACGTTACAACATTACACTCATACTGTGTTTTCTGGCTATGAAGACAATGAGTGGACGCGGAAGGGGAAGCGTTAACATGACTCAGGCTCAATTCGCTAATTTGCTCAACACGGTGGCTGCAGCTTTCGCAGCACACCCTGGAGGTAAACTCGTTACTTTAGGATGTTTAGATCCTACCCCCACATCGTCTTCTCGCCTCTAAACCTATTCGCTTCGCTTCTCACAACAGGTCAGCCTGCGCCCGCGCAGCCACATGTTTGTACTTTCAAAACCTTCATGGATGGCAAGCCTCTTCCTTTCAACGGCACTGAGGGTGCCATAGGCCTTCTACACTGGATTGAAAAGGCCGAAGCTGTCTTTGCTGTCTGTGAGTGTCCCCCTGCTAACTGGGTTAAGTACGCAACTGGTACGCTTGAAGGAAACGCGCTTTCATGGTGGAAAGCACAGATTCAGATGCTTGGTCTGGAAACTGCTAATGCTACTGCATGGGAAGATTTCAAGGACATGATCAAAGAGGAGTACTGTCACAGGGATGACATCCACAAACTCGAGAACGAGTACTATGCGCTCAAGATGGTCGGATCAGAGATTGAGACCTACACTAAGCAGTCCAACGACTACGCTGCACTTTGCCCAAACATGTCCCGACCTATGTACCGAAGGATTGAATTGTACATCAAAGGCTTGGTCCCTGAAATCAGAAGTCATGTGACCTCAGCCAACCTCAATACCATACAGCCCGTGGTTCGTCTTGCTCACAAACTCACCAATCAGGCTGTGGAAGAGGGCAAGCTGCCCAAGAGGATCGGTGCTACTGCTGGAACTTCTGGCGATAACAAGCGAAAGTGGGATGGAAATCAGGGAAAGGATGCTAACCCCACTCAGGCCCCAGTTCAACAAAGGAAGACTGAAAGCAACAAGGGCCCTCAGCAACAGGGTGGCTATCGAGGAAACCACCCTAAGTGTAACAAATGTAACCGACATCACAGTGGGCCGTGTGGAAAAGGTCAGTGTCAGCGATGCAACAAGATGGGGCACGAAGCCAAAGACTGCCGAAGCCAGTTCCCAGCTAGGCAGAATCAGCAACAACCACAGCAACAGCAGCAACAAGGAAACAACCGTGGATGCTTCAAGTGTGGAGCAACGGGGCACATGCGAAAGGATTGCCCTGAACTGAATCAAAACAACAACAATCAGGGTGCTGGGAACAATAACAACAATGCTGGAAATGGTGCTAGAGGAAGGGCTTTCGTGATTGGAGCTGGGGAAGCAAGGAATGACCCCAACGTTGTGGCGGGTAAGTTCCTACTTAATGATCGTTATGTTTCCGTACTATTTGATTCCGGAGCAGATGCTAGTTATGTATCCCTACGTATTAGAAAGAAACTTAAGCTCACTCCTACGCCGCTAAGCTCTAAGCACACCGTTGAAATAGCTAATGGTAGAAACCTCGAGGCCTCACACATAATTCGTGACTGCAAATTAGAGTTGTCTGGTCAGACCTTCTGTATCGATCTCTTCCCCATCATTCTTGGAAGCTTCGACGTCATCGTTGGTATGGATTGGTTATCCAAACATCGAGCCGAAATCCTCTGCCAGGAGAAAGCTATTCGTATTCCCCGTCCCCCTGGCAAACCCCTTATAGTTCAAGGCGACAAGAGCGGAGAAGTCACAGGCATCATTTCATTCTTAAAAGCCCAGAAGTGTCTACAAAAGGGACACACCGCTATCTTGGCACTCGTGGCTGACACACAGAAAAAGGAAAACAGGATTGAAGATTTTCCAGTTGTACGCGACTATCCCGAGGTATTCCCGGAGGAACTACCTGGACTCCCTCCTCACCGTCAGGTCGAATTCCAAATCGAGCTAGCTCCCGGGGCAGCACCTATAGCTCGTGCACCTTATCGCCTAGCTCCTGCAGAACTCAAGGAACTCTCTACTCAGCTACAAGAACTTTTGGACAAAGGTTTTATCCGTCCTAGTTCATCACCCTGGGGAGCCCCAGTGCTCTTCGTCAAAAAGAAAGATGGCTCATTCCGAATGTGCATTGACTACCGCGAACTTAACAAGGTTACCATCAAGAATCGTTATCCACTTCCCCGTATCGACGACCTGTTCGACCAGCTGCAAGGGTCGAGCTATTATTCCAAGATCGATCTGCGATCGGGTTATCACCAGCTGAGAGTCCGCGATGAGGACATCTCTAAGACTGCTTTCAGAACCCGCTATGGTCACTACGAATTCCTTGTTATGCCTTTCGGAATGACCAACGCACCTGCAATCTTCATGGATCTCATGAACCGAGTATGCAAACCCTACCTCGATAAGTTCGTAATCGTCTTCATCGACGACATCCTAATCTACTCGAAGAGCCAAGAGGAGCATGAACAACACCTACGTCTTATTCTCGAACTTCTTCGCAATGAGCAACTGTACGCCAAATTCTCGAAATGTGATTTCTGGCTTAGAGAAGTCCATTTCCTTGGACACATCGTCAATCAGGAAGGGATTCATGTTGACCCTGCTAAGATTGAGTCCATTAAGAATTGGCCTGTGCCTAAGACTCCGACCGAAGTTCGCCAATTCTTGGGATTGGCGGGATACTATCGAAGATTTATCAAGGGATTCTCTAAGATCGCTCAACCACTTACGACACTCACTCAGAAGGGTGTTGCTTACAAATGGAGGGATGCTCAGGAATCTGCCTTCCAGGAACTAAAGAAGAACCTTTGTAGTGCTCCTATCCTCTCCTTTCCCGAAGGTACCGACGACTTCGTCGTTTACTGCGACGCTTCTATTCAAGGACTTGGCTGCGTATTGATGCAACGCGAGAAAGTTATTGCCTACGCCTCGCGACAACTCAAGGTCCACGAACGAAACTACACGACGCATGACTTAGAATTCGGAGCTGTGGTCTTCGCGCTCAAGCTTTGGAGACACTACTTGTACGGCACCAAGTGCACGATTTACACTGATCACAAGAGTCTCCAGCACATAATGGGACAAAAGGAGTTGAATATGCGGCAACGCCGATGGGTCGAACTCCTAAATGACTACGAGTGTGCAATTAAATATCATCCAGGCAAGGCTAATGTGGTAGCCGATGCCCTCAGCAGAAAGGAGACCAAACCCAAGCGTGTTCGTGCCTTACAGCTCACTATCCACTCGAACCTCCCTAATCAAATTCGGAATGCTCAGGTTGAAGCATTGAAAGCCGAGAACATCAGGGCTGAGTCCCTACGAGGATCGAGACAACGATTGGAACAAAAAGAAGACGGTGCTTACTACGTAGCCGGACGCATATGGGTTCCGCTTTATGGAAAATTACGCGACCTTGTGATGGATGAAGCCCACAAGTCCCGTTACTCAGTACATCCGGGTTCAGATAAGATGTACCACGACATGAGGGCTACCTATTGGTGGCCTGGCATGAAAGCCCACATAGCAACCTATGTCAGAAAATGTTTAACTTGTGCAAGAGTCAAGGCTGAGTATCAGAAACCATCAGGCCTACTCCAACAGCCAGAAATCCCGCAATGGAAATGGGAGCAGATTTCCATGGATTTTGTTACTGGCCTGCCTAGGTCTCAACGCGGAAATGACACCATTTGGGTAATAGTGGATCGCTTAACTAAGTCTGCACACTTTTTGGCTATCAAAGAAACAGACAAGTTCTCTACCCTAGCAGAGGTATACCTAAAAGAAGTGGTTTCGAAGCATGGAGTACCAACCTCTATCATTTCCGATCGAGACGCGCGTTTTACCTCTGAGTTGTGGCAAGCCATGCACAAATCTTTTGGCTCGCGTTTAGACATGAGCACCGCTTATCACCCGCAGACGGATGGGCAGTCTGAACGCACCATCCAAACCCTCGAAGACATGCTTAGGGCATGTGTGATTGATTTTGGCAAGAATTGGGAGAAGCACCTACCGTTAGTAGAATTCTCCTACAACAACAGCTACCACACCAGCATTCAGGCGGCACCCTTTGAAGCATTGTACGGTCGTAAATGTCGATCGCCTCTCTGCTGGGCGGAGGTAGGTGACAGCCAAATCACAGGCCCGGAACATGTAGTCGACACCACAGAAAAGATTGCCCAGATTAGGCAACGCATGGCGGCAGCTCGTGACCGTCAAAAGCACTACGCTGACAAGGATAGGAAACCGCAAGAGTTCCAGGTTGGCGAACGGGCTCTACTTAAGGTCTCGCCCTGGAAGGGTGTGGTTCGTTTTGGAAAACGGGGCAAGCTTAATCCAAGATATGTCGGACCCTTTGAAGTTACCGAAAAGATCGGTACGGCCGCTTACAGGTTGAATCTGCCTGAAGAACTGAGTGCTGTGCACAATGTCTTCCACGTGTCTAATCTGAAGAAGTGTCTATCAGATGAAACACTCGTCATTCCTTACAAGGAACTTACTATTGACGAACGGCTACACTTTACTGAGGAACCGATTGAGATCACAGACCGTGAAATCAAAACCCTCAAACGTAGCCAGATACCTCTCGTACGAGTTCGTTGGAACTCACGCCGTGGCCCAGAGTTTACCTGGGAGCGGGAAGACCAGATGAAGCGCAAGTATCCCCAACTGTTCCCAAATGAAACTCCCAGCACTGAAGCTACGACCGAATTTCGGGACGAAATTCCAAATTAACGGGGGGATGATGTGTCACCCCGTTGAAATGTTCGCATTGGCACTAGCTTGTCAGTGGCTGCCTTAACTTTCGAGACGAAAGTTCTTAAAACTTGGGGATAATGTGACACTCTAGGTTTTCCGAGCAAACATCTTGTAATCAATTAGGGCGTGTATATATATATATATCTATTAAATGGAGGGTGTTATTCTTCTCGTGCTATGTGTCAATAACGTGTACGTAATATAGGTGTGTGTGTGTAAGGATACTTGTGAACCGAAACCATGAACCAACTCGAGACCACTCGGTCTCGAGTGAACGATTGGGCCGGTTGGGCCATGCCGCTCGGAAACCCACTAGGGTGCACCAAGCCGGTCCGGATATAAAACCCACAAGAGGGGTCAACTTTGCCACTTTTCACCATTTGCAACATTTCCTCATTCACTCACTCTCACACACTCTCCCTCACCCTCTCAACAAAACCCTAACAATCAAGCTCACCTCCTCACCTCTCTCTCTCGGATTCAATCAACAACAACAAGGAAGATCGGTCAAGCTCATCATCACCACTCGGACGCTTCTTTTCCTCACTTTCTTCCTTTAAATCGGTGCCCTACTACAACCGGTTAGTACCTAGACATTCACTATGTGTTTATGTGTATAATAGGGTTATGTGCTTGGAATGATTATAAAGATGATTAAAATATGTGAACTCTTGCATGATAAAGAAGTGCTAAGATATTTATGAATGATTGTTAATATAGGGTGGTTAATGTTTAGAATAAATGTGTACATGATCCTTGTTGACTTAGTAGCATGATACGTATTGTCATTGAACCGATGATTGTATGTTTATGTTGTAAATGTGTTTAGGTGAATGATTTGGCTTGAATGATGGTATACAAAATCACAAATATCGAGTGTATGTTGATGATGATTATATGACTAGATTTAGGGTTGGGTATATGCAAACAAAGGATGAGTATATGATGAATGTGTAATGAAGGTGCTTGATGAACAACATGAATGCCATGAAAATATTTGAAATATGCTTTGATTGATCTATTTTGAATTACAATTAGACAATAAAACATGTTAGTGCAATATGGTTGGTTAGTACAAAATTACATGAAAACAGAATTGTATTGGTTAGTACATTCGCCAGGTTCTAGAAGATTTCTGTGCACGTAATCATGGTTGCGAGTCGGAACCCTTGGTTGCGACTCGAGACCAAAGCATGATGAACCGAGACGGGCTTGAGACTCCTGAGATTGCGACTCGCAAGCAGCACACTCGAGACCAAAACGTGATTCTTCGAGACCGCCCGGTTGCGACTCGAGACCGCCCGGTTGCGACTCGAGACTAAACCATGACAAGTCGAAACCTCCAGTTGCGACTCGAGACCAAACCATGACAAGTAGAAACCTCCAGTTGCGACTCGAGACCAGACCATGACAAGTCGAAACATCCGGTTGCGACTCGAAACTGTGTGTTCTCGAGTCGAGACCTCCTGGTCTCGACTGGGCTGCCTGTTTCCGTTATTGGGCCAAAATGTATGAACTGTTCATACTTGTTACTATTTAAACTGGAATAGGTGACCTATATGTTTTGGGCTTGTATCTGTTCAAATATGCCATGTGCTGATTACTGTTAATTTTATGTCGTGCATGCTATGTGTTAGATACGTGTAGAATATACGTGACTTCACCGTACCCAAACTTGACCTATACTGGTAACCATATTAGGACGTGGTGACCAACGTATTTGACCAAGTAAACTGTCTACCGAGCAACCCAAGGTGAGTTCACAACTAATAAAGCATGCGTTCCCGGTGGTTGGGAAACGGAAACTTAAGCAACGCTATCCCCTCGTAAGGGATACAAACCCACTTCTCTCCCCTTAAACGGGACTTTTAGTTAATTACTGTTTATACTGGATGCAACAAGCAACACTAAACAAAACTCTATCACTCAAGTCCTCACTTCTTAATACCGATTAGTCGCCGGGGTCAGGCGAACGGGTTATTAGTTGATAGCGCTATTTAGGTCTCACCAACCTCACACCGTGCCCGCGTATGGGATCGGGCGTGAACTAATGTACTCTGGAAACCGTCAATGATGATAGAACATTGACAAACGGGGCACTCTACGGAAACGTACGGATGAATAGTGTTCGGTATTGTAAAAACAGTTTAGTCGCTTACTTGTGGGGTAGCTCCCCATCGCATGTATAAACGGATTAATTAACTGGTGAAACAAGTTTTTGGTAATTAAAACTGGACAACTCGTGGACTCGCCAACATTTTTGTTGATACCCTACTGCATGCTTGCAGGTACCCAGTGACTCAGGAGCTTGCAGCTTGGGAAGGTGTAGTGGTCGTCTAAACCCCGTGTTGGGTCCTAAATAATCTTGAACTATGAACTTTGTTTTGAAACTGTTTGGTTTATGCTTCCGCTGTTTGTCTAAACTATTATTTAAACTTAAACTTTTAGGATTTTAAAACATGGTACTTACTAACTACTGTGGTTGGTGAATACTTTTATTATTAATCAATGCTCAGTATAATTGGTGGCTGGATCCTGGTCAGTCGCGCCTCTAAGCGGTAGTACTCCGCATGTGGATTTTGGGGGTGTGACATTTCTAAGCTATGTAAAGGATATTTAGGGTGAGTTTAACTTATGACCAGGTTCCGGAATGTCCGTTACAGTTCAAATTGGCATACTTTCGCAGTTTGTCGAATTTAGTCCCTGTAAGCGAATAGACTTGATTTTGCCATACCAAAGCCTTCAAAACTTATTTCTAAGTTATGTAAAGGTTATTTAAGGTATGTTAAGCATATATGAATGTTCCGGAGTATTTTTCGCGTTAAACTGATTACGTTTACGCACCAGTTTGCGTATAACTCTCTAGAAAGCGATATAGAGTTTGAAATTGAATAAAAGTCAAAACATGAAAAATGTAAAACATAAACAAACGAACATTGGGATCAAATAACTTTATTTCATTGATAACTGAATTGTTTACAATGATTACAAGCACAGATGTCACATCCTGACTTTTCTCCCCCTATAAAATAACTCAATATTTAACAGTTTCAGCATCCAAAAATCTCACAAATCATCCAAGTCCAAATTAATGACCTTGGAGATGTCACAAACTGTTTTTTGAATTTTCAATTAAAACCTTAAGTTTCAAAATAATGAACTTTATTTTGAGAAACATGTTCAGCATAATTAGATTTTGAAACTCATCTTTTAGACATCGGTTGTCGAAACTAAAGTACAAACACAATCTTTTTGTATTTTTCGAAGTTTATGCTAAAACACTCCGAAAATCTTTTTTTGATTTTTCTTTATCATAAAGAAGTAAAGAAATATTTACAGACAATATTTTTGTTTTGAGTTCGTGATAGAGGATCATTGATGTGTGCAAAATGCAACATATAAATTACATCAATTGTGACATAAAACTAACCCTTTTTTAGTACTAATGTTGGAAAAAGTGTGCTTTTGTCTTCCTTTTGTATTTTCAGGATTAAATGAGCTCAAATTAACAAAAGAAGCAAAAAGACATCAAAATCTAACATAAATACAAGAAAAGGAACAAGACGTGACATGCCCGACCCCACGACAGCATCTTCCCAAGCAAAACAAGAAGACAGGAGACTGAACACGCCCCGTGCTCAGCCAGCACGGGGGCGTGCCCAAGTGTCAGCAGAAAAGACAAAGTGATAGAAGCTTCTATTGCCAACCACGGGGCCGTGCTCAGCGGACACGGGCCGTGGTCAACTATAAGATTCGCACAATCTGAGCAAATCTTCATAGTACAAAGATTCTTCTGCACACGGGGTCGTGCTCAGCGGACACGGACAAACTGCATTAAATGAAGAAAGAGAAGGATGTGGACACAGGGCCATGCCCACTAGACACGGGGCCGTGCCCGAGCTTCTGTTCAACCTATAAACAGGAGTGCTTGGCTCAAGCTCAAACCATCCCTTGGCACACCACCTCTCTCACACTTCACCCACCATAACACCATCATCCACCACCATCATCCATTGTCCATCATAGAGTGTGTGAGTCGTCTCGAGATCCAAGATTGATCGTAAGAGTTCTTGACAATCAAGGCCATGTTTGCCTAAGTCTCTTACATCACTTGGTGAAGACAAGTGTCTAGTGTAATACTTTTTATTTCTAATCTTTTTGCACTTTTTACTTGGTTTTGTATTAATGACTTTAATAACTAGTTTCTTATGTTGAAGGTGATTCTTCCTTATCGTTTGTCCGTGGTGTCTTGGCATTATTTTACTGTCTATATAAAATAAAAGATTTTCACCATTCATATCTCCACGGTCTATATGGAGGTATGTTGGCTACCTGGTCGGGGGTTAAGGGAACGGTTTGGTAAGAGTCTTGCCATTGTTCAGCATTTAGAGGTCCTGCAATGGACCTGGGTCAAATTTAGTAGGACCTCCTTCAATACTTAACGGTATTGGATGGCGGGGGTCCAAACTCTTTAATCCCCTCATAAGTTAACTACTATTAATACTATAACCCGACTATTTAGGACTGTATCCCTGCTGACTCAGACTACTTAGTCGAGGGTAACGTCACCTCCAAAAGAGGGGCCTACCATAATTTGCATTAATAACTTAATTAATTATCTTTCAATAATCCGACCCTTTAGGATTGTATCCTTGCTGACTCAAACTACTGGGTTGAGGGTAACGTCACCTTCAAAAGAGGGGCCTACTACAATAACTAAGATAATCTCTTAAATAAGTGCAAAAGTGCGGAAATAATCAAAGGTTACACTATACACGAGTTGGAGCCAAGTGATTCATCTTGTCTATCTGTTTTTCTTTTATTTTTATTTTTCAGCATTTTAGTAAGTTTTTATTTTTCTTAGTTTAAAACATTTTTCTAACCTTTTGATTTGATTAGACGTTGAGGATAAACCGGTACTAAAAGCTCTTGTGTCCTTGGACGACCTCGGTATCTTACCAACACTATACTACGCTCACGATGGGTGCACTTGCCCATATGTGTGTTTAGTGTTAGTAAATATCGTGTTTTATAAATTTAAAACTTGGCTAAAAAAGTGTTAAAGGGGCTTAAAATATACAGCTAATATATATAACACTTCACACGCATCAATCATATCAGTTTATGACAAATCACTAGCAAGGTTGAGCTATAAACACTTTAAGTTCTAAACAATTCACTTAGATTGTCAGTAGACTGATACATTAAATTCTCATACAAAGTTCAACTTATTCGAGATAGGAGATTTAGTGTTTTAAGAACTTAACTTATTCACGTGCCCACCTCAGAATATACTCCCGTATCAAGATTCCCTAGATTCAGTCTTACAGGTAAATATACTATATTGATATTTGTACTCTGGGTTGATGTGAGACTTTGAGAGCTCAGGTATGAACTACCGTTCAGTCAAAGAGATGAAGACTCGACTTTGAGGTGTGTCCCACTTAGGGATCTTCTTTACAACTGCACTTGATTTATATATTTCGATATTTTCTCAATTTTTATGCAAAGGTAAAGCTTTCTAAAGCGCATAAAGTATTATACAAGGTCTAGGCCATTGCTGATGTAAAATCAGAAGACCAGGTATAATACCCCAGATATCAAATAGTATAAAGACCTAGTATCTTAGAATCAGGAAACCTCTCAAACGAGATTTCGGGGGTTATCCATATATCTGAGAGATGTTCCCCATGAGATAAGAAAGTTATTGATTTTATGTTTATATCTCGAAATTAATCTACTAAGCGTGTAAAAACCTACAGACACATCATTAGTGAGACCGTTTATCACATTTGACTTTCCATTTCTTTACCGTATTGTGCTTGTCTTACTGATGTACTATCATTTCCTCTTTTTACACAAAAACTCTTTCTCATTTTCTATTGTTTTTGGCTTTTTCAAAGTTTCAAATGTTTTTGTATTTTCAAAATTCTTACTCCCCAAAAAATTCAAGACATTTAAAGAATTTGACAAACCGATATAGACGGCTTTGTCTAGCCATTCATTTTCTGCAATAACATGCTCTGTTTTACATAAAGCACCCCCATGATTTACAACACATTGATTTTTGACAGTTTAAAAACCGTTTTCAACTACTTGTGAGGTTAATCATGTTTGTTCAACCATGAGGGTTTCGACATATTCAATCAACAAATTTTTCAAATTTTTGTTTTTTTTTTAAATCTTTCTATTTTAGGGTTTTTGAGTTATGGTTTATTTATGTACAGAAACAAACAAACTCCCTGTTTTCACTTGCAGGGATCAGCAACCTCCTCTTCTACCAGGCTGCTCCGATACTCCTCCTGTCGACATTCATCCATCTTCAGGAGCACCTTCACATACAAACAACTCAATCACTTGAATAATGCAACCCAAGCCTGTTTTGACTCAGGTAGCTTAATATGTAATTTTCCAGGTAGAACTGGATAATTTCTTTCATTCATCTCAAAAACATTTTCCATAATCTTCACATTTTCAGACTTCTTTTGGTTCTTGAGCACTCAAACTTGTCCTTTTGAAACATTCCTTTGATAAAATCTTTGATCATTTTGAACATTTCGTTTTGAAAAATAATATTTAAACTTCCAAAATTGGTTTGGCTTTGTCAAATCAGCCGTTGTAAACCTACTTTGTGTTGTCTTAAATCTGGGTGTATTTTGTTTCGAAGTTTGTCTCAAATCAAACCTTGTCGGGTATGATTTCCAAGTTTATTTTGAAGCAAACTTGTTTGAGTTGTTCATCCTAGTTTATTTTGAATTAAACCTGGTTGACCTCTGTTTTACATCCTCAGATTTCCGTTTCTCAACATCAACAGACTTTAGATTTGGACACTTGCGACCAACATGTCCATTTTGATCACATTTAAAACATGTTTTCTTGGAAACATCTTTGGCATGTTGTTGTTGCTTCTTTTGAGCATAGAACTCTTCATTAGATTGTCATCTAAATTGGAGTTGTTTCTCTTCTTCTGAACTTGTTCCATGAACAAAGTTCATTTTCTTTTGATAATTTGGTTTGTCAAACTTATTCTTTTGATTTTGTTTCTTTTAATAACCCAACCCAGCCTTCATGTTTTTCTTCTTGTAACCAGGTGTGTTATAAAAAGGTTTCTTGCTCTTCCCAGCAAATTTATCAACTTCAGATTTCTCAATTTCTACCAGTTTGAAAACTTTGTCGATTTTATCTGAAACCACATTTTGAATCGGAAATTCAGCATCTGAAAATAACTTGTCTAATCCAATAATGGTGTAAGCCAATCCTTTTGGATCTTCATTCTCATTTTTCTCAGATTTTGAATTTTTCAAATAGTTTTTACGAAATTCCTTATTTTCATCATGTGATTCAGACTTATTTGTTTTGGTAGACTTCTCCGTCAGAACACTTTCAACAACCTTACCTACCACATCTGAATCAGCAAGATCATCAGATTTGGTGTAAGTCACATCGATGTTGTTAGGTAATTGGTCAACCATGTTTTTGCTTTTACCACCTTTTCGCCATCATAGAATGTATAATTATTCTCCAACGGTGGTGAAACCTGATGATATTCTGACCCAATTCTCATTTTGTTCTTTTAAGACTCTTTACCATCTTGTGTTACGTTAAAAATGCGTTCCAAAATGTATGAAGAAGCATGATAACTTTGAAGTTTATTAACAACCTTTTCTTTTTCAGCTAGTTCTTGTTTAAGTTTAGCAACATCATCAATATATTGATTTAGAACCATTTATTTTCCTTCATATCCGGCTTCAAGAAATTTAGTTGTATTCTGACATGCTGACAATCTATCATCCAGACTTTTAACTCTACTAAAGTTTCATAGGCTTCTGTTACCGTATGATATGACAATTTCATTCCATCATATTCTTTTGGCAACTCTTGAATAATTTTATCTTTTTGAACACATTCGTTGCAATCAGCTGAACACTTTTGTTACAAAATTTTGTTTTCTTTTTCAAGATTTTCACATTTCCGTGTTAGCTCTTTTTCTTTTTCTTTCAAAAATCTCTCATTTTCAAGCATTTCATTACATGTTTCTATGAAAATATTTTCTATTTTAGTAAACTCAATGTCTCTGGATATCATATTTTTATCCTTTTCAGTACAAGCCCTACACATTTCCATGCATTTCTTGTAGTGTTCATCAGTTTTATGATCAGTTTTATTTAATATTCCAGAAGATTCAGTTTGAGTTATTACCTCCGGTTTTGGCACCTCGGCTTCTTTTGCCGCCTGCTTCTTATCTTCTTCATTCTCCTTCTGTTCTTCAGCAACAACTTTATCAACCAGTTTCTCATCATCAACTTTCTCTGCTATTCGCTTCACTTCATTCACCATCTTGTTGCTTTCGTCAACAATTTCCTCTACAGTTCTCTTCTTCTTCTCTAGACTTGCATAGATCACCTTTTTTATTCCTTCCTCTACCTTTTCTCTATATTTTGGAATCTCTTCGAGCCCTTTACACCAAACTCCCACAGTTGAAATAGCAGCAACAAATGCTTCAAAATCTACCTTTTGAGGATCAACTGTTGGGTTTCCTTGAGGATCAACAAAACATTCTTTCTCTATACTCCATCTTTTTGCCCACTTTGCTTCTGTGAAAGCCTTGTATACATCACTCAAATACATTCGCACATGACGTTCCTTTCGACTCTGTTTGAACTCAGCAACCAATGCCTTTTTTTTCTGTTCTCTTGTCTTTAATATAATTACTCCAATTAAGCCCTTCGTCATTTTGAATCGTAACATTAGCTTGTTTTCTATCTCTTGATGACGACCCTTCCTCAATCTGCTTTTAATTTGCTCTTGACGGTTGCTCATTGTTGCGATGATAGATGGCCTTTTTATAGTAGTCTTCTTGAAAAGGATTCACACTATCATCAGCTTGACGATTAGTGCACTCTTGTTTGAAGTGCCCCTTCTGTTTGCATTTGAAACAAATGACTTTTGCTTTATCGAATCACAGCTTCATATTGGGACCTTCAAGACACTTTCTTCTAGTTATCTCCATGAACTGTTGAGCCCTCCTGATTATGATAGCCATTCCCTACCTGATATCCATAAGCTCCATCTCTTCCGGGTCTACTTGATCGAAATCCTCCTTTGTCATATTTGGATTGCCGATCTTTCCTACAATTAAACCTTCATAAGACTCCAAAACAGCAGCCAAGAAACTCATGTGCTGTCTAGCAAAACCAGTATTCAGATTTGGAGATTTTTTCAAGTTTTGATTTGGATTGGATTTAGATGATGCAGAAGATGAATGATATCCAGAATCATAACTTGGAAATTTGATCTTTGAAGAATTGCCAGAATTTTCAGCACTAAATGTTGTATCAATCTTTGGAGCTTGTGTCAGATTATTCAGCAACATTTCTTCGATAATACAAATCAACATTTTTCTGATAACTTGAACTGGTCATTTTGTTTTGTTTCTGTAACTCTAGATCATGACCTTCAAGTGTGACACATGTGCCTCATTGACCATCATACGAGTACAAAACCAATGAAATATTGTGTTTCATACTTAGGATTTGTATAAATATGTGTATCATTTGCACATATCAATTCTTGCTCAATTTCGAGCTTTAAATCGCTTTCTAGAAAGTTAGACGCGGAATGATAGATAAATGTAATCAGATTAACGCAACAAACACTCCAGAATAGTGACATAGGCTTAACATACCTTAAATAACCTTTACATAACTTAGAAATAAGTTTTGGATGGATTGGTGTGTCGAAAACAAGTTTGTTCGCTTGCAGGGACTATTTGCGTCAAACTGCGAAAGTATACCGATTCGTATGGTAGCGAACATTTTGGAACTTGATCATAAGCTAAACATACCCTAAATATCCTTTACATAGATTAGAAATAGGCTTTGAGGGGTTCGGTATGCGAAAATAAACTTAATGGATCCAGCAGGGACTAAAAGCGCCAAAAAGTGCATAAGTTTGCATTTTCGCGCATATCTTACGTTCTGAACATATCCGGACATCCAAAAATTTTGTAATCATTAAAATATTTTATTTTAGTGATTGGAGTGCTAAAATACCATTCGTCGCGCAATTTGGATCATTTTTCGCGTTCGTTCGAGTTTCGTCGTAATTAACCGAACAACGTGATCGTACGACCAAACGAACCGACATCATGATATTTTCAAGCATATTTCATGTCCCCTATACTTAAAATTCATTATTGAGCTTTGAAAATGGGTTAATGGGGTTTAAACACATCAAAAATGGCTTAAACATGCTGCAGGGACCAAACCTGACAATTTTTGAAACTTTCTGGTACTGGTGTGTGGTGGCGTCACGCCACGGCCTAAGGGCTGTGCTGTGGCGGCACGTGTCACACCCCAACCGATGGCAGAATCATCGGGGCACGGCACTGAGCGAAACAGATTGTTCATGAGAATCCACAACAACTATTAATTACCAGATATTTAAACGTCGCGACCCATACCATAACATATCCAAATAAAACAGTTATTACAGATAATTGTCTCATAAATAAGTACTGATCCGACAAATCAGATTTCAAATAGACAATTTATTTATTTGTTTCTAGGACTCTTTCCTAGCCTCGATTTCATCACACAGCAAACAAGGCGTCCTAGCATCTTATGCACCTGCCACATACGTTAAAGTAAAAGTCAGTAAGCATAGTGTAAAGGTGAGCACACAAGTTTAGTAGTAGCATATAGAGTTCGAAATCGTTTACGCATAACCAATACGTACAACGTGTGATGTGAAGCACGTTAGTTATCGACATGATCCTATCGATACCAATGACTGCGGGTTGACTGCCCGAGGCAGTTCGTAACACATATACACCACTGTGAACCATGTGATTAATTGTCCTTAACAACCCCTGAGTGAACAGGTGTTGAGTCGAAACTATAGTACTATCGTTGCTAAGGCAGGTAGACAACAATCTATGTGTAAACATAACAAACAAGCATTCATCGAGTCACGTATAACATACAGTAGCGGTTAGCGTTAGAGTATTGCGTAGTGTGTTTGATGTGATTTAGAATAACTAACGTATGTAACAGTCCAAAAGTGCGTAAAGCAAAAAGGGTTCGAGTATACTCACAGCGGTAGAGTTTGTGGATTGAAGGGAGCGCTAGGGTGAGATCAGCCTGAACAGTTAATGATAGCATAAACGATAAGCGGCGCATAAAACGATACAGTTGTACCAAGGATCAGACGGTGATCCAGTCGGATGGCAATCTGATCGGATGGCCAGTCGATCGGGTGGCAATCCGTTCCGATGGTCATCCGATCAGATGGCCATTCGATTGGATTGTTAGCTCGCTTGGTGAGGATGTGTTTGTGTATGATGGTTTGACTTTTGAAGTTTTCGTTGTTGCATTTAGAAAATAGAGAAGTATCTCTACCTTTCAGGTCAGTCGATCGGATCGGTCATTCGATCGAACGGCGATCCGATTGGCGAGGCTTCTCAGTGTGAGAACAAGTTCACAGCAGGATGGTCACTCGATCGGATAGCAATCCGATCGGGTGGCTATCTTGTGTATTGAACATGTTGAAAATTGTTTAAGTGTCAAAGTCCCAAACGTCACATGGTCGGTCGGTTGGTCGCTCGATCGGATGGCAATCCGATCGGGTGGTAACCCGTTCAACGTTCAGATCTTTGAATAGTTTGAATAATAGTTTAAGTGTGGAACCCAAGTGCAACCCGATCGGATGGCCGGTCGATCGGATAGTAATCCGATCGGATGGCAATTCGATCGGACGGCATCCCGTCCTGACGATCTGATCGTCCTGTCACTTGATTCTGTTTGAAGTTTTGCAGTTTGAACGAGACGTTATGATAGCATGTTTAAACAACAGGAGCCTCGTCTCGTCCCAAGTGACCCGACCGAACAGGAATCACCCTAGTCCGACCAGTTTATGGTTCAAGACGGTTGTTCATGTTTAAACCCGAAATCAACTATCTCTAGGATAGAATTCAGATCTAGAACTGATACATCACTAAGAATGAGTAGAAGATCAGAACAAGCTCCGATTCCATCGGGTTTGAGTGCATTGAGTGTAAAACAGTTGAAAGAAAGTTAGAAAAACCATCTTTCAATCCTTTACACCATGATTATGTTCAGATCTATGCAAGATCTTTGTTCATTCATGTGGAAATCGTCTAGATCTAAGTTGTTCTTGGTGGATTGAAGCCAAAACATGAAGTTCATAAGAACACCATGGTGACATCATCCTAGAACACCTCAAATCCACTGATTTCACGGTTAAAAGTTGAGATTTGAAAAAGAGAATGATGTAGAAGTGTGTGTAGATCATAGAAGTACAAGATTTATGTTGAAAACTTACAAGAATTGAGAGAAATCAGAAGAAATGAGCTTGAGTGTGGCTGGTTCGAGTAGAGAGCTGTCACCATCAAAGGAGGTGACAAATGGGGGTATTTATAGGGTTTCCTAAAATGGAAAGTGGGGATATGGCTGGTCGATCGGGTGGCAGTCCGATCGGGTGGCAGCCCGATCGGGTGGCAGCCCGATCGGGTGACAACTCGATCTGGTGGCAACCCGATCGGATGGCAATCCAATCGGTTGGCCACTTGATCAGTTGGCCACTCGATCCGAGTGTTTGGCGCGATGAGTTTTGGCGTTTCGATTCAAGTGTTGAGCTTTGCTATGCGATTCGAGCGAGCGATGCGATAGAATTGCTTATTAAATTACTTTTAATCCCAACTACTATATCTAACATACAATCACTATAATCAACTTGCGTTCAGCGTTTGCGATTCGATTGCGATAGCATTGCGATTGCGTTTCGATTGATTACCACAACATAATATAAATAAACATGCACAAATATCACATAAGTAACACACACATGTAAAACAATATCCAAAACGCATAATTGGAGTTGCGAGTGCGATTGCGATTAGGTCGATTAGCGATTAATATGCGATAACTAGCGATTAACCTCGATTATTAACAAGTACTCCACATAATACAACTAATGTGACAAAACAAATAGATTATCAACAAGTCAAAGAAGTCAAAACAGTAGTTAAGCAAGGAGTGACATATCAGAATTAGCAATCTTTTCTTCCTTTGACTTCAATCTTGACTTTGACTTCCGAAACACGGGGTGTTACAGCCTCCCCTTCTTAAGGGAATTTCGTCCCGAAATTAGGTCGAAGCCGTAACAAACAACTTCGGGTACTTCGCCTTCATGTCACTTTCGAGTTTCCAAGTGAACTCTGCGCCTCGTTTGCCTTCCCAGCGAACTTTCACAAAGGGAATGCGTGAGCGCCTGAGCTGCTTGGTTTGTCGGTCCATGAGCTCGATAGGCTTTTCCACAAAGTGTAATGTTTCGTTCACTTGAAGATCCTCGAGTGGTACGTGTAAATCATGCTCAACTAGTCTCTTCTTGAGGTTCGAGACATGGAAAGTCGGGTGAACGTTGCTAAGTTCCTCCGGTAGTTCGAGTCTATAGGCCACTTTGCCGATCCTTTCCAGAATCTTAAAGGGTCCAACGTATCGAGGCGCGAGCTTTCCTTTCTTACCGAATCGGACCACACCCTTCTAAGGTGAAACCTTTAGGAGTACATAGTCGCCAACGTCAAATTCAAGGGGCTTGCGTCGTCTATCGGCGTAACTTTTCTGGCGACTCTGAACTTTCAGCAGATTATTCCGAATTTGGAGGATTTTGTCTGTCGTTTCTTGCAATAGCTCAGGACCGGTTAATTGCGAGTGCCCGATCTTGTGCCGTACAATAGGCGATCGACACCTTCTTCCATACAATGCCTCATATGGTGCCATTTGAATGCTGGAATGATAACTGTTATTGTACGAGAACTCGACTAAAGGTAAGTATGCATCCCAATTACCACCGAAATCTATGACATACGAACGGAGCATGTCTTCAAGGGTACGAATCGTTCTCTCAGTCTGACGGTCGGTTTGGGGATGGAAAGCGGTACTTAGATTAAGCGTAGTACCGAGAGCAGATTGAAAAGTTTCCCAAAGACACGAGGTAAACCGAGCATCGCGGTCAGAAATGATGTCGCGAGGCATCCCATGTCGATAAATGATCTCATTGGTGTAGATTCGGGCTAATCTTTCTACCTTATTGTCTTCCCGTATCGGCAGAAATGAGCAGATTTGGTCAGACGGTCAACGACAACCCAAATGATGTCGTGACTTGATGGCGTGCGCGGAAGTTTCGTTATGAAGTCCATAGCTATACTCTCCCATTTCCATATAGGAATCTCGGGCTGGACGAGTAAGCCAGAGGGTCTTTGATGCTCGGCCTTGACTTAGCAAGTCAGGCACTTCGAAACATAGAGAGCGATATCCCTCTTCATGCCCGGCCACCAGTACTTGTAGCGAAGGTCCTGGTACATTTTGTCGGCACCGGGATGAATAGAATATCGGGATTTGTGGGCTTTGTCCATCAATATTTGTCGCAAATCTGTCCATTTAGGGATCCAGATTCGGTCTAGATAATGGAATATCCCATTCGACTTACTCACTAGATGGGCTCCATTGTTGATAATCCTTTCCTTCTTCAAAGTGCGTTCGGTGAAACAAGCATGTTGGGCTTCGCGGATGAGGGTTTCGAGATCATACTGGGCTTGGACATTACGGGCGCTGTGTAGGTAGCTCCGTCTGCTGAGAGTGTCGGCAACGACATTTGCTTTGCCAGGATGGTAACGAATCTCACAGTCGTAATCGTTGAGAAGTTCTACCCACCGGCGTTGACACATATTTAGCTCTTTCTGGTCAAAGATATGTTGTAGGCTCCAATGATCGGTGAAGATCGTACACTTGGTACCATAAAGGTAGTGTCGCCAAATCTTTAACGCAAAAACAACTGTGCCTAGCTCGAGGTCGTGGGTTGTGTAGTTCTTCTCGTGGATCTTGAGCTGACGAGATGCGTAAGCACTAACCTTGTCTCATTGCAAGAGAACACAACCAAGGCCAAGGTTCGAGGCATCACAATAGACGATAAAGTCATCGTTTCCGTCGGGTAGAGTGAGAACAGGAGCATTGCAAAGCATATTCTTGAGGGTTTGAAAGGTAGTCTCTTGTCCAGTTCCCCAAAAAAAAGGCTTGTCTTTGTGTGTGAGAGAGGTAAGCGGCACAGCGATTTTTGAGAATCCTTCTATAAATCGGCGATAATAGCCCGCTAGCCCGAGAAAAGAACGGACTTCAGACGGGTTCTTAGGTGTAACCCAACTCTTGACCGCTTCGATCTTTGCGGGGTCGACGTGAATACCTTGACTATTTACAATGTGACCGAGGAATTGAACCTCCTCTAGCCAGAATTCGCACTTGGAGAACTTGGCATAGAGTCGATTCCCCTGGAGTAGCTCGAGAACCAAATGTAGATGTTGCACGTGTTCGGTTTTCGATTTGGAATAGACCAGGATATCATGGATGAACATGATGACGAAGCGGTCGAGAAAAGGTTTACACACGCGATTCATCAAATCCATGAAAACCGCAGGTGTGTTGGTTAAACCAAAAGGCATAACAACGAACTCATAGTGGCTGTATCGAGTGCAAAAAGTGGTTTTAGGTATATCCTACTCTTGAATGTGTAATTGGTGGTAGCCTGAACGTGTTAGGACCGGTTTTGACTCCCGAACGATTGCGTATGACACGTTCGACGTGCGGAATCCGTGAACGTGAGTGACCGAACACACAAACGTACTCAATCTGTGATTCTATAAAACGTATGAAAGATACAAGCACCTCGAATCACGTTTTGCCTTTCTCTCTCTACTTTTTCTCTCTAGCACCTAGCTCTCCAAAAGTAGCAAATGGTAAAAGTTGCAAAAGTTCTAAACTCTAACCCTAACACATCTATTTATAGGCCAATGCTTATAAGAGCTTTCCTCTTATTTACAATATTGCCACCTTGCCTTCTACTCTAGATATTACAATATAAGGCCTAGAAATAATGTGTTTCAGCTACGATTTGAGTTGACGGAGGCGATAGACATAAATGCACTAAGAAACTCCCCCTTGGATATTGCCGCAGTCAATCTCAAACATTTAGTCAGACTCGTAGCTTTTGATTTTTCTCTCTCTCACTTGAACAGAATCCCGGTGGATCTGTCTTCAGCTTCAGCTCCCCCTTTCGGTAGACTCTTCAGGCTCCCCCTTTCGTCAAGCTTCCGTGCTTTGGGATCGACACCTGGCTTTCCGGTTACAAGCTCCTCTGGGATAGTTACATGGCTCCTTGAATGCACGCTCCCCCTTTCGTTGAACTCGTCTTCAGACTCCCCCTTAGACTCGGCTATCGGGATCGTAATCTGGAATACCATCTGCAAATCTCATACATTCATAAGTAAAACATTTTACAGTGAAAACATTTTCAGTTATCCAGGTATCGTAACCTGGCTCTATTAAACTTTCTAAATCAAGATCCTGGCTCTAAGATATAATAATATGAATATATCCAGAAATACTTGATTCACTCCCCCTATCAACAATTCTTCAAAGATTTGGCAGTATTAAGCGAACAGGATTGGAAACTGGCTCTATTCAATAGATTTTAACAATATGAGCATCCAAATCCTTCATGGTTAATCATCCAAGTTCAACTTAATGACCTTGGAGATATCACAAACTGTTTTTGATTTTTGATTAAAACTTCAAGTTTCAAATTAATGAACTTGTTTTATTTTCAGAAACACAATCAGCATACTTAGATTTTGAAACTCAGTTCTCAGACATCGGCTGTCGAAAATAAAGCAGAAATCAAAATCTTTTTGTATTTATCTGAAATATAAAGCAGTAAAGAAATATTTACAAACATATTTACAGACAATATTTTTGTTTGAGTATGCATCAGAGGATCATATCAGTTTTTGACAAGTCACAAGTACCGTTGAGCTTATTTACACATTAAGAATTAAACAATTCACTTAGATTGTCGATATACTGATCCACTTAAATTTTCATACAAATTTCAACTGATTCAGGATACGAATTAAGTGTCTTAAGAACTTAAACTCATTCATGTGTCCCACCTCTTGAATATACTCCCGTATCCAGATCCCAATATTCAGTCTTACAGGTGAGTATACCTAGATGATATCTGTAAGGGGAATAAATTATAGTACGAAACCGTGAGAGCTCAGGTCAGAACTTCCGTTCAGCAGAGAGATGACGGCTCGACTTTTGGTGTGTCCCCTTTAGAGGATCTTTTGTATTACAACAGCAATGACTATCAATTTTATTGTTTCATCAATTTGCTGAGGGCGGCGCTATATTTCAAGCAATGCAGAAAGTATTCTCCGGGGTCTAGGCCATTGCTTCCGCAAAATCAGAAGTCCCGGGATAATACCCCAGATATCACTAAGTATAAAGACCTAGTATCTCAGAAAGAGGGGTCCTTCAAACGAGATTTCAGGGGTTACCTATATATCCAAGTAGTGTTCCCCACAAAATAAGCAAGTTTGAATGTAAGTTTATATCCTGAAAAAGTTTACTAAGTGTATAAAAACCTACCGACACATCCACGGTGAGATCGTTTAATACATTTTAACTTTCCAATTATTTAGCGTACTGTGACAGTCCACTGATGTACTATCATTTCCTCTTTTTACACAAAAATCATTTTTGAATTTTATCATGTTTTTGGCTTTTTCAAATTTTCTAATGTTTTTGGATTTTCTTACAATATTACTCCCCCTAAAATGCCAAATCATTTAAAGAAAATTTGACAACCAATACTGATAGCTTTGTCTCGCCATCCATTTTCTACTTCTCATGCACTGATTTGCAAAAAATAACATACCCCCATGATTTACAACACATTGATATTTTACAGTTTGAAAACCGTTTTTCAATCTTGTGAAATTAATCATGTTTGTTCAGCCGTGAGGGTTTCGGCGTATTCAATCAACACATATTTTTGTAATTTTCTATTTTTGACAAAAATTAAAAACAAACATATTTTTGGTTTTTAAGTTTTTCAAATTTTTAGAGTTTTTGAAAATATTGTTTATTTATGTACAGAAAATGTTAAACTCCCTGTTCAACCAAACCAGGGTTCAGCAGCCTTCTCCTCCTGTTGTGCTAGGCTGCTCTGACACTCCACTTGATAATATTCAGTTGTCTTGAGCACCTGCACATTCAGACTACTTGATTACTTGAACAATTTAGCCCAGGTCTGTTGGACCTTAGGCATTTCAACACAATAAGTTTCATTCAATGATGGAAAATCTTAGTCATCTCATACAAAAACTTTTTCATCTTTGACTTTAACTTTTTCTTCATTCACTGAAGTCACTTGTTTCTTAACCACCCAGTTCTGTCCTTTTAAAGCCCTTCTTTTGTAAAATCGTGACTCTTTTTGAACATTTTGTTTTTGAACAACAACTTTTGGTTTCCAAAACTCTTGGGGTTTTGTCATATCAACAGATGTTTTCCAACTTTTTGTTGTTCTAACTCTGGGTGTGTGAGAATTCTGGGTTTGTCTTGAATCAGACCTGGTCTGTTTTGGTTTCCAAGTTTGATTCGAAGCAAACTTGTTTGTGTTGTACCTCCAAGTTTGTTTTGAATCAAATCTGGTAGACTTTTGTCTCACTTCCTCAGACTTCCATTTTTCAACATCAACAGGCTTTGTGTTTGGACACTTGTGTGCAACATGTCCAATTTGATCACATTTAAAACACGTTTTCTTTGAAACATCTTTAGCCTGTTGTTGTTTCTTTTTCTGAGCATAGAACTCTTCATTAGACTGTCGTCTAAATTGGAGTTCTTCCTCTTCTTTCAAACTTTTCCCATGAACGAAATTCATTTTTTGTTGAAAATTCGGTTTTTCATTTCGCTTCCAATATTTATTCTTTTTATAACCCAATCCAGCCTTCATGTTCTTCTTTTTGTAACCAGGCTTGTTATAAAAAGTTTTCTTGTTTTTCCCAACAAATTTTGAAATTTCTGACTTTTCAATCTCAACCATCTTAAAAACTTTATCAATTTTCTCTGAAATCACATTTTGAATCGGGAATACAATATCCAAGAATAATTTGTCCGATCCAATCATGGTATAAACCAATCCTCTTGAATCATCATTCACAATTTTCTCAGATTTTGACTGTTTAAGATAGCCATCATGAAAATTTCCCTCATTTTCATCATGTGATTCAGACTTACCTTTGGTTGACTCATCTTTCAAAACACTTTCAACAACCTTACTTACCACCTCTGAATCAATAGCTTCATCAGATTTGGAGTAAGTCACATCGATGCTTTCAGGTAATTGGTCAACTATGTTCAGACCTTTTGCCACCTTTTCCTCATCATAAAAAGTATAATTGTTTCTCAATGGTGGGGGTACCTAATGAAATTCTGAACCAATACCTTTTCTATTCTTGTCAGTATCTTTGTCATCTGGTGTGATGTTGAAAATGCGTTCGAGAATGTACGAAGAGTTATGATAACTTTGAAGTTTGGTAACAACCTTTTCTTTTTCAGCCAAAATTTGTTTCAGATTAGCAATTTCATCAACACACTTGTTTAATTCAAGTTTCTTTTCTTTAAACTTTCTCTCATACATTTCTTTAGTTACCAAAGTTTCAGACAATCTTTGATCAAAACATTTGACTTGGCTCTTCAAAGTATCATAAGCTTCTTGTACTCTCTGACTCGACCACTTTAAAGAATTATACTCTTTTTGAAAATCTTGAAATTTAGTTTCTTTTTCAACACAATCAACACATTTTGCTGAACACATTTGTCTATACACATCATTATCCTTTTCAAGATCTTGATACTTCTGTGTCAGCTTTTCAACCTTTAGTTTCAAAATTTCTTCTTTGTCAATCATTTCTTTACATTTTGTTGTGAAAACATTTTCAAGTTTATCTACTTCATTATCTTTTGTTTTTATGATGTCATCTTTTTTAGTACAAGCTTTGCACATTTCTATGCAATTCATGCACTTGTTTTCATTGTTATCAACAGTCTCAACATTCGACAAGTCAGAAGATTCATTTACCTCAGTCACTTTCAGCACCGGTTCTTCTGTCTCAGTTTTTTTATCTTCCTCTTTGTTCTGCTCTTCTTCAGCAGCAAGCTTTGCAGTAATCTTCACCTCTTCAACCATCTTTTTCAACACTTCTTCTTTTCTCTTCTTCATTTCTACCACTTTTGGTAGACTCGCTTCACAAACTTCCTTTATCTTGCTCACCAAATCCGGCAAATATTCTTTATCAGATAACCTTCTTGTGTTGAAAGTAGCCTGACTTGGAAGCAAATTTGTTACAGCTTCAAAATTCACCTTTGATGGGTCAACAACTGGATTACCCAGTGGATCCATGTAACATTCTAATTCATCATTCCATCTTTTGGCTCTTTGGGCTTCTTTGAATGGTTCCCTGAATTTTTTGATTTCCCATCTTGCATAATCATTTTTCCACCATCTATCATGAGCACTATCTCCTGACATTTTAAATCTTCTTCTTGATATTCGCCCCTTGTAAATCTTTTAATCACCTTCAAACAAACAAACAAACGATCAGTTTAAAAATATCAAAAAAGTTGATCGAACGGGTATCCGAAAAAGTCAACAATGAAAATAATCAGTGTTGTCCGATCGGTTGGAGTTGCTGTTCGATCGGACGGGAAAGCTGTTCGATCGGACAGGGTGCTGTTCGATCGGTCAGGAATGCTGTTCGATCGGCTTGCAATATTCTTGAAACGGTTGGTTGTCCGTTCGACCCTCTGTTCGATCGGTTGGGATGCTAGCCGATCGGTTAAGTCAACTGGTCAACAAATTTAATGTATTGCAATGATGTGCTTTGGATTTCTTCAAACTGTCAACATCTCATGCAATATATCAATTATATGGCCGACAAACCTTTTCAATATATCACATGCACAATCAATTCGAAAATAGCTGACAACTATCAAAAGCTCACATGCAAACTTACAAACTTACACAACGTCAATTAGCACATGCAACTTGAATTCTATTGGGCCCCACTTTGCAAATGGCCGACAATAACAATGCAATACACAAATTTGATTGGGCCGATGATAAGAAATGATTACGTGGGCTTAGACTTAGTTAACAGTCAAAACATTTTAATCAAATAAAACCATGTGACATATGCAATGAGTCTGACAATTCTTTTAAATGTTGTAATATGATAGGACCGTTATTATGAATCTATTTATTCAAGTACATCACGTGAATCAACAGACAGACCTGAAATGTTGACTGACAATAGCTGATAATGTTGACTAAATGCTGGTCGATCGGACAGGATGCCGGTCGATCGGACATGATGCTGTTCGATCGGTCAGGGGTCAACAAAGTCAACAATTGAATTATAAAATGAGGTGCTTTGGAACGGACAACTGATCGATCGGGTGAGATGCTAGCCGATCGGACAGTGTGCCGATCGATCGGCTGGTAAGTCAACAAAGTGAACTATTTCAAAGAGTGATGTAATGGAACGAACAGCTGATCGATCGAATAGTTGTTCGATCAAGTGATGATGTTGACCGATCGGTTGGCACTTTGTCTTGTATGACCTCAAACAATGAATTGTGATATTCAATAATATCTATTCACATGCATACTGACATTACACAACAATCAATATCTACAATTCATTTAATATTTAACACAACTCAATTTTGACTACTTCCAAGATCACATGCAAAGTATTGAAATTTGTAGACAATGGCCGACAATCCTTAATTCATTCAAAATCTCATTGGACCTCTACAAAAATTTTAATCTATTTTTATTGCATCACGTGACAATCTGTTTGATATTAATGAAGCACAGAATTACTTTATTGACTAAGTGACAACTTCCTCAGATGATAATCACTAGACTCGAATTGCTGGTCGATCGGTCAGAGATGCTAGCCGATTGGCTAGGTCAAACAAAGTCAAAGCACATTAATGAAATACAGTAAAGTGCTTAGGATCGGACAGACGTTCGATCGGACTGTTGTCCGATCGGTCAGTAGTCAACAAGTCAAAGTTTTTTTAATGAATTGTAAGTGTGACAATGGAACAGATAGCTAGCCGATCGGCTGACATCCATATGAACTTTAACATCAACAGCAAACATTTCTCAACTTTTTCGAACAGAAAATTTCATATTTCTCTCAAACGACTTGGAATTTAGATCTGAAAATTTGTAGGCTTGTAGATCTGATAGTCTCGCACAACATATCCGAAAATCAGCTAATTTGGACCGTTAAAACCTGTTCAATTTGACAAAAATCAGATAAAAACGTGAAGAAAAAGAAAGATATGAGAAATTTGACAAATCTGGATGATTTTGGCTCTGTATCTGATCAAATCTTGTACGAATCTGTGCGTTTGATCTTCGCAACCGAGCACCTGCTCTGATACAACTTGTTAGGACCGGTTTTGACTCCCGAACGATTGCGTATGACACGTTCGACGTGCGGAATCCGTGAACGTGAGTGACCGAACACACAAACGTACTCAATCTATGATTCTATAAAACGTATGAAAGATACCAGCACCTCGAATCACCTTTTGCCTTTCTCTCTCTACTTTCTCTCTCTAGCACCTAGCTCTCCAAAAGTAGCAAATGGCAAAAGTTGCAAAAGTTCTAAACTCTAACCCTAACACATCTTTATATAGGCCAATTCTTATAAGAGCTTTCCTCTTATTTACAATATTGCCACCTTGCCTTCTACTCTAGATATTACAATATAAGGCCTAGAAATAATGTGTTTCAGCTACGATTTGAGTTGACGGAGGCGATAGACATAAATGCACTAACAGAACGTAAATCGATCTTGGAGAAACACGTAGCACCTTCTAACTGGTCAAACAAATCATCGATGCGAGGCAAGGGATAGCGATTCTTGATTGTCAGCTTATTCAACTCCCAATAGTCGATGCACATCCGGAACGACCCATCCTTCTTTTTGAAGAAAAGGACTGGTGCGCCCCAAGGAGAGGTGCTAGGGCGAATGAAGCCTTTATCAAGTAATTCCTGGAGCTGACTCGATAGTTCGCGCATTTCGGACGGTGCGAGTCGATAAGGAGCTCTAGCAACAGGATTTGCTCCAGGAATGAGGTTGATACGAAAGTCGATATCACGACTGGGTGGTAAACCTGGGAGGTTGTTAGGAAATACGTTGAGAAATTCTCGAACAACGGGAACCTGGTCCACCTCCTTAACTTCCTTTTTCTCCGCTACTACGATGTGAGCCAAGAAAGCTTGGTATTCCTTGCGGAGATACTTGCTAGCTTGGACACACGACATGAGTTGGAGTTTCTTCGACGCGACTTCACCGTAAACACACAATTGATCACCATTAGCGAGCGAGAATCGAATCTTCTTGTCGAAGAAAACAACTTCAGCATGGTTTTCGCGAAGAAAGTCCATGCCTACTATGACGTCAAAACTACCGAGCTGCATCGGAATAAGGTCGATAGGAAAGATGTGATTGTTCAGTTCGAGGGTACAATCACGGAGAACAGAATTGACAGCGACGGTTCTTCCGGTGGCAACTTCAACATCGAACGTCGATGGGAGATGGGCGCGCTTACGATTAAGGAGCTTTTCGAATTCAAACGACACAAAACAGTTATCGGCTCCAGTATCAAATAAACACGAAGCATAAATACCATTCACAAGGAACATACCATTGACCACATTGTTATCAGCCTGAGCCTGGCACACATTGATGTTTAAAGTTATGACGCGTGCTGCTTGTTGCTGTTGTTGCTGAGGCTGCTACAGCTGATGTTGCTGTTGCTGTTGAGGCTCTATAAATACCCACTTGATTCATTTGCATCCTCACACATTTGATTCAAATTCAGCTCTAAGTTGAAGCTCTCTTTTATGAAGGCTTCATACCTGAGTTGTTTTTGATCAAATCTTCTTGGCTTGGACCTTTTGTAAGCTTCTTTCATGCTTTTTATGCATTTCAAGCATGAAATACAAACAGTGTTTGACTTTCTGCTTTGACCAATCTTTGGTCAACCCAAAGTTCGTTTGAACTTTGCAACGTGAGCGTAATCACAATGGTCATAGTCCCTTGTGACTATACCTACTGATTACCACGTTGATTAGGCGTAGTGACGAGTCAAAGTTTCCGTCAAAATACGTGTTTACGCGTATTTCGCAACGAAGCTATTTTTGGGTATCAAAACTTTTTGTTTTGATATCAAACTTGTTTTCTAACTTAGTTAAACATGTTTTAACATGTTTAACTCGTCACTTTTAGTTTAGTGCTTATATAGGGTCGTAAGTCAAGCGGTCTTGACAACCGCTTAAACTTCTGAACCCGACCCGTTTGGTCGATCGTTAGGATCTGACCAAGCATATTTTGTGACCATTGTTGTATAAGGAATAACCTTCCAAGGTTATACCTTATGGTCACCTAGTTTAATTAGTTGTATGATAGGTAGTTTATATGACATAGGAAAATGACCAAAATGCCCTTTTCATGCATAATTGGTATTTAAACATATGTAACTTAACTTTTGTCACCTAAACTGATTATGCAAGATATTTAAACATGTTAGGGCATATAATACTTGTCATAGGACTAGTTAGGCGCCTCGAACGCGCATTTGCGCGAACGACGCGTTAAAGTAGAGTATGCTACCTTAATGGGTCGTAACGGGTCGAAAGTACTTAGGATAGGTTCCGTTTTAGAATGTAGGCTTTGTTAAACCATATCACATGAGTTCCAATACTCATTTGGTTTACAAGACCTCATTCTACCCGATCTTCCGATTTAGGTGTCGATTTATTAACTAAGCGATTCGATTACTAGGTGCTACTTGATTTCCTTGGTTTGCCTGAGCTTCGTTAAGTTCATTAGATCGAGGATACTTTGCACTTCAAGTGAGTACATAGTTCCCCTATTTTACTATTTTCAAATGTTTTGGGGTGATTCATATGTGCTAAACGATTTTGAGTTTCCTAAAACGAGTGTTATGGTTTATATTAAGGGGAATTGGCATGTAATAATCCCACCTAGGCCTTATTGGCCATTAATAATCCCACCTCAGAATATTCCCCCCACCAGTCCCACCTTTTAGCCATTTTTCCTACAATGGTCCCCCGTTAAAAAAACTTAACGGAGTTAAGCTTTTTACCAAATTACAAACTAATTTTTTAGGGCTTTTGATCAAAACGATGATACGAGTCCATTGATGTAAAACTTACTTCGAAATGGTGCTCCAAGTGAGTTGATTTTGGTTAATTGGAAATTTAAACACCCGAATTGAAGTGTCGTTTTCATCGTTTGGAACACCTTTCGAGGCAAGTTTTACATCAACGGACTCGTATTGTCGTTCTAATCAAAAGCCCTAAAAATTATGTTTGTAATTGGGTAAAAAGTTTAACTCCGTTAAGTTTTTTTAACGGGGGACCATTGTTGGAAAAATAGGTGAAAGGTGGGACTGGTGGGGGGAATATTCTGAGGTGGGATTATAATGGCCAATAAGGTCTAGGTGGGATTATTACAGGCCAATTTACCTTATATTAAACATAACAATTTAACTTATATGAACTGTTGAACCACTGGAGCTATTGATCTATGTGAATTACTTGAACCACTAGAACTATGTGAACTGTATGAATTATTTGAACCACTGGAACTATTTGATCTATGTGAACTATTTGAACTATATGAATGATTGGAACTAATTGAACTATTGAACAATTGGGTTATGGTAAGTGATTGGGTAATGGGGCGGGTGTAATGTGATAAAAGCATGGTGGATACGCCGCTGGTACTTCCTATATATAAGTGCTTTTAACACATTACATGTCGTTGCGTTATCTAGATCACTTGGACAGATGTTTTCTAAACGAAGTTACACTACAAGGTTTACTTAAAGATATAAACCATACATTGTTTACTTTCAACAACGATTTACAATTTGGTTTACTTAAACAAATGTTTTGGGTTAAGATTCATGGCAACGATATTTCATAAACTATAACCAACTCATTTTGAGCTGGTTATTCAAATTGCAATACCAAACTCTTTTCAATACAAGGTTTTCAAGTAACGACTCTCGTAGTCAAATTAGGTATTGCAACATATGAACGAACCATGAATCCGATACTCTCAGAAAATCTATGTACTCGCCGGCATTTTTATGCTGACGTGTTTTCACATATGTTTCAGGTACCATAGTTGATGATGTTTGATGATGATTATGATGCATGCTCACATAGGGATGGAAGAGGCCTTAGTGACTTAATAACAATGAAAGACAATTGTTCATGTTTTTTTTCTGATTGCAATACAATGTAATAAACTTAATTCAATAAAACGAAACTTCAAATCCATGTGTTGTGAATCAATGATTCTGTTACGACACCCCCCGGCGTTTCCACCACGGTTTGTTGTTTTAACACGGTCGGGGTGTGACAGAAAAGTTGGTATCAGAGCTCATGGTTATAGGGAATTAGGTTATTAGTAATGCTTTGACCTAGACTACAACCTTCCTAGGACCCTCACACAAGTTACCTTGTGTTTAGCCTTAAAACAATACCGTTGCCTATCTTTAGGTGACAACCACAACAAGAACACGAATTACGAATCCAAATTGGAAACTAATCATCTCTTCTTAGATGATTTATTATAAGGTTTTGAACCTTCAAAGTTTTCAAAATCCCATCACAGTTTGGGTCTTATTAATGTGAACACGTGCAATCTGGAAGGATGGGTGCCTGTATCCTGAGTTTTCTGTCTAAGGATAGAGTGTTCGTACAAATCCACATAATTTGTCACACCCCGACCACGTAGAACATACAAAACGTGGCGGAAACATCGGGGAGTGTTGTAACAGAATTAATTGTTTAAAATCCAAGGCAATTGAAGTTTCGTTTTATTAATCAAACAAGCGAGTTACATTGTCTTTAAACAAGAAATAAAGAGTACATAACAAAATTCAACTAGTTCTTGTCTCGTTTTAAGTCACTAAGGCACAGGTCCGCCTAAGTATGTCTTGATAAGTCCTATGCATCATCTCCTGAAAAACACATGTGAAAATAGGTACGTCAGCATAAAAATGCCTGTGAGATACATAGGTTTTGTGAAAATAGGATTCATGACTTATGTTTGAGAAAATGTTTAGTCATGAACCTTGTAATTTGTTATGTCTTTGTAAATCATTTGAAAAACAATAAGTTCAGATGATACGTATAAGTAAGGGAATAATGTATGGTTAAATGAATAACCAATTAAAATGAGTTTGTATAAGATAAGTTGTATTGTAAAACAATGTCTTGTGAAAAGTATGTTATTTGTATAAAATGTTATATGTCTCAAACTGAAATGATTCAAATAACGCTACGATATGTAATACCATACAAACACTTATATATAGGAAGTACCAGCGGCGTATCCACCATGCTTGTATCACATTACATATGTTTCGTTACGTAATCACTTAAACAAACCACCAATGTATAAAGTTCATGTTTAAACCAATTGTCAAAAATTCCTTGTATAAACCATATCAATTGTTAAAGAGTCCAAATGTAGTCAAGTAATGTGTAACAAATGTTATGTATGGAAAGTAAAATAAGACTACTTAAACCATAAGTAAAAATGTACAAAACAAAGTATTTTGAGTAAATCAAAAGTTATGTTTTGTAAAATATATGCATGCTATACTTAATATGAACATTTATGCGGTATTGTGAAAATTCATACATCCAAGCCTTGCGACAGTCGGATAATTATGTAAAAATGAGTTATCAAAAGAATATGTATTCGGATTCGGTCATTCCTTACGTCCAAACAAACCCGAGATTTCAGGAATGGGATTTGTCAAGTCCTATGGTACCACTACCTACTACCGAGCGGCATGATCGGTGTTAATGAATGTATAGTATAGTTTAAACAAACCAAATGTCATACCAAAATGTAAGCATAGATGAATAAGAAATGTACTAAGTATGCTAAGTTAACATACAAAGCAGAAAAGTCATGTAAATCAATGTGCTAGCATGCTATCAGTTAACATACATAGCAGAAATGTAATGTAGAACCATGTACTAAGTATGCACACAATGGACATACATAGCATAAAATGTAATGAAATCATGTACTATAATGTACTAATGAACGTAGGAAGTATATGATGTGAAAACAGGAAAGCATGAAAGTAACAAGTAGGCACATGTGTTTCACCCCAAAACAGTTTGGAAAACAGTAAAAGAGGGGTCTGTGTACTCACTTGAGATTGCTCAGAAATCTTTGAGTAACAACCAAACAATGCTAGAGATCGCGGATATCAAACGGCACCTAATATAGGTAACTATGTTAATAACCGGACCTAAATCGGAGGATTTAGATAGAATGAGGGTTCGTAAACCAAACGAGTATAGAGACTCGTGTCATATGGTTTAACAAAGCCCACATACTAAATGAAACCTAACCTAATAGTTTACGACCCATTACGACCCGTTTAGGTAGCTTATGCTACTTTAACGCGTCGTTCGCGTGAAACGCGTTCGGACCGCCTAACTAGTCCTATGACAAGTGTTATATGCCTAAACATGTTACATTATCAGTTATGTGACAAAAGTTTAGGTTACATATGCTTAATTACCAATTATACATGAAAAGGGTATTCTGGTAATTTACCTAAGGCATATAAACTACCTATCATACAACTACTTAAACGAAGCGACCATAAGGTATAACCTCGGAAGGTTATTCCCTATATACTATGGTCACCTAATGCGTTTGGTCGGATCCTAATGATCGACCAAATGGGTCGGGTTCGAAGGCATAAGCGATTTATCAGATCGCTTACCCTTACGACCCTAGACAACGTGGTAATCAGTAGGCATAGTCACAAGGGACTATAACCATCGTGATTACAATCACGTTGCGAAGTTCAAACGAACTTCGCATTGACCATAAGCTGGTCAACGCTGAAAGTCAAACAAAGTTTGACTTTCGGACTCGAAAAGCAATAAAAGAACGAAAGAATACTTACGAAGGGTCCCCGAATGCTAATCTAGATCGAAATAACTCAGGTATGAAACAAAGGTTCCAACTTAGAGTCTTTAAGATCAGATTCTAGTAGTTTTGAAGCAATGGGGGGTGGGGTATTTATAGTTTTCGGTTAACCGTTCAGATCGTTTCATGGAAACCGTGCTTTAATCGCATCCGTACAAGTGTCGGAACCTTATGATAGCTAAAAATGATCCTTATCATCTGACTAAGCAATTGGGAATGTGTGGTTGAGAATCAAACAGCTGCAATCTGCTGTTAAATGCAGTTAACCTGGTCAGGAGGTCGGACGCGGCCCGCGTGGATATGTACAAAAACTGAGGTGGGCCGCCTGGGAGTTGTAGATCAGAAATATGTTTGCAGAATTACAGTTTCAGTCCCTGTTGATGTTTTAAGCCATTTTCGACACTTCTAAGACCCGTAAAGCCAACTTTAAGGTCCTAAAATGTTTCCTAAACATTGTGGACATGAAACATGCTCAAAAATATGCCGGATGATGGTTCGTTTGGTCGTACGAACGCGATGTTCTCTTAATTACGACGGAATGCGCACAAGCGCGAAAAACGATCCAAATGACGCGACGAATGGATTTTTCTTATGCTGAACACTAAAATAAAATATTTTAGTGCTTACATAAATTTTTGGATGTCCGGATGTATTCAGAACGTAAGTTATGCGCGAAAGTGCAAACTTGTGCACTTTTTGACACTTTTAGTCCCTGAATGACACAAAAGTTTATTTTAGCACACCGAACCCCTCAAAGCCTATTTCTAAGCTATGTAAAGGATATTTAAGGTGTTTTTAACTTATGGTCATGTTCCGGAATGTCTGTTACACTTCAAATTGGCATACTTTCGTAGTTTGTCAAATTTAGTCCCTGTAAGCGATTTAAACTTGATTTTGCCATACCAAAGCCTTCAAAACTTATTTCTAAGTTAAGTAAAGGTTATTTAAGGTATGTTAAGACTATTTCACTATTCCAGAGTGTTCGTTGCATTAAACTGGTTATATTTACGCATCAGTGCGCGTATAACCTTCCAGAAAGCGATTTAGAGCTTGAAATCGAACAAGAGTTGATATGTGCAAACGATACACACATTTTTACAAATCCCAAGTATGAAATACAATATTTCATTGGTTTGGAATTTGTTTGATGGTTGAAGTGACACAAGTGTCACATAATTAGACCAATCACTCTTACCTGGGAACTCTTGGGGTGAGTGTCCACTTATAGGCTAAAGCATGTCTTCGCGATACATTATATGGACCTATTTACTTTGTTTAGCTTCTGTACGTCATTTGTTTGTTCAAGGTAACGAATGAATGACCTCCTTCCTTATGTTTCGATGATGTTTCATTAGCATTCAGCTTTGATTATCCGATAACATCTCACTTGTTTTCCCTCATATTTTCCACTATCTCTAGGATGTCTTCTCATCACAACGATGCTCAAGGGACCAAACTGGCTACTACAATTTCCCAACAACTAAGCATAGTACTCTGTGGGACCATTAAGTTAGTTGTCGCCTTATCTCATCTCAAGGATGAAACTACTCCTGAGGAATTTAAGATGACAAAAACCAAGCCCTCAAGAAAGTCAAAGAAACGTAAGGATTCATAGAACTTCGTTAGGGCCGCCCAAAACAATCACACTGCACCCAACCAACCAGCTCAACCCCCTGCTAAGAAGCCATACAAGGGAACTGCACCTTTATGCAATCAATGCAACCGTCATCATCTGAATCAAACACCATGTTTCAAATGTACCCACTGTGGACGATGGGGACATTTGGTTAAGGCATGCCGTTTTGTTATCCAAAACAAAACTGATGCAAATCCTGCTGCTGCTCAAGCACCATACTGTCACGACCCCCGACCCACCCTGGACGGAATCGGGAGCCGCGAACAGCCCAGCGGTACCGGTGATTATTTTGAAAAATATTGCAGCGGAAATTTCATCAGGACCGTGAGTTAGGAAAAATATCAGAGCTTAGAAAACACCGGATTTTATTTATTAAATAGATGGGATAAACCCATATTTTACAAAGGTAGCTTTAATAAAGATAAATTTGATCACATAAAACAATATTTCTTAATTTGATTTTAATTAATAAAATAAGCCACTTCTTGAAGCCTTTTAGTGCCGTATCCATCTCTTACTCCAATCTACTGTAATTACCTGAAACATGTTTGAAAAAGGTTTTGTCAGCGGGAAATACTGGTGAATCATTCTATTTACTAAAAAGACACGTTTGTTATAATTTACAGTATTAAGAGAGATTACAATGTTTCCAGATATCAACCAACTACCCACAGTATTTGTCACTCGACCATCCATCGGTAACCTCATTGTCCAATGGAGTCTGTGACTATGGTCATATCACTCATTGGCTAACTCGTTGTCCAATAGTGACGGTTATCAAGTAATGTATACAAAACCCCACATACCGGCTGTAACTTGGTGATTACATAAACTTAATCACTGTAATTATAACCTTTGAAAATAAACATGATTTTGAAAGTAATTTGATAAAAAGAGAATGACTCACATTATAAGCATGCAGATTCATACGGCCAAAGTTTAGTCTACAGATAAGCCTTGATATATTGCAGATTTATACAGACAGAGCTTAGCCTATTGATTTAGCCTTGTAACCTAGTGCACACGAACTAGGTAGGTAACTTAATACAACAATTACGATAACTCACGAGATTAAAACCCTCACAACGAATGACAAAGTGCAATCACTTAAACATCCATCGGATTCACAACGAATGACAGAGTATTCCCCGGGTTCGAGTGGTACTCAAACATCCTGTCGGAATCACGACTAATGACAAAGGATAGAACTTAAACATCCATCGGATAGTTTAGATCGATCGGACATTGAATCGTAGCAGCGATCGAGTTAATACCCGGTATCGTAGCAGCACCCTACTATACTAATTAGTGATTTTGAGACTGTTTCTACAATATCTAAGCGTGTATAACAAATTTCTTCGTCATTTTAGTGCCAGAAATCAAGTCCCGGACTCTGCTATTTATACACGAAAATTGACAGGCTTACGGACCGTAAGCCTTATCCTTTACGGTCCGTAAGGGACACCTTTTCACTATAGGCTTGACACGTGTGTGTGTAGGCTTGCTGAGTCAACTGTTCGAGAAATTTCGAATTAGACAGCAATATATATGGATAATCGTCGAGTAGGGAATACCCCCCTGAGTTTTAGAGGCCTTGATCCTGATTCTGATTGTTATGAAAATTTTAGGGTTTGTGCAGAATCACTTGGGTGTCTCAATTAGGGTTTCCTTTTGGATAAAATAATAAAATAAATAGGACTTTTAATGAGAGTTGTTACATTCTCCCCACCTTAATAAAAATCTCGTCCTCGAGATTTGGGTTACGATATTTCTTTTAGACATATGTCATATTTTAGTCAATAAAAACAATATTAAGGTAGATGATACAGAATCAAAATATCAAATTTTGTGAATATGAGTTGTATAATAGGTAGGATTCAACGATTCAACTGAATTAGTTCAAGAAATCGATGATAAACGAATGAGATGAAATGATATAATTTCCAAAGTGACTAGGTTCAAACCAAAAGATATATGATCAATAGATATTTAAAAATGAATGTGAAGGGCTTTTAGAATCAATAAAATTCTTTGTCAAAAGAAAGCTTACTTTGATTGGCAACTGAGGAAGACTTAGAATCGACAGGTTCAAAATGAAATAAAAGCATGAAAAATGATTTGTCAAATATTTATGATATGAGAAAATCAAAGTGTTGAGATGAGTGAATTGCAAAAATACACCAAAAGACAATAGAGTTAGTGTATCATTGTTTAGAGTTCCAAGTTGTTTTAATTATGAATTAATGTGATAGTACACTAGTAGTGATCATATTTTTTTATACTGTATTCTATAGATCGAAATATAATAAGAACAAGTTGTTTTGACATGACCAACCATTATATTATATTTGTAAAACAAATGTAATATATATTATTTGTGTCCTTGTCTGAACCGTATCTTATATATCAAATATAAATACTATGTAATATATATTATTTGTTACGCATTTTTACTATATGTAATTGCTCACCATTTTTAAATGGGTTAATGGATTTAAACACCCCCAACTATTGCCATTTGGCCGCTGGCACTCTCAACTTTGACTTTGGCTCACACCACTCCCAACTTAACACTTGGGTTGCTGTGTCACCCTGTCGTTAAATAAACACTAACTGGGTTAGTTCTTTTTGCTGACATGGCCAATATTTGTTGATGTGGCATGCTGATGGATCCAATACACACACATCAGCATGTATATAAGCTCCACGTCTGCTCAACTTCAACTTTTCCTTCATCTCCTTTTGTGAAGAAAACCCTAACATCCCTGCCAACATCCAGCCGACACCCTCCCTCTCCGACAACAACACCCCTTTACTCCGCTCCTCCTAAACCAGCGACAGACTAGAAGTGGTGTCGCCGCTCACGGCGGTGGCGGTGGTGGATCTCAACGGCACGACACTCAACGTCGCCCCCCCCTTCTCGTTTTTCTGATGACGGTGGTGTTTGTACAACAAATTTCCGGCTGCCGACTATGAAGATGGTGCTGCTGAGTGAGGAAGATGATGAGTCGGAATCACCACCTACAATCGCAATCATCAAAACAAGTTCTCGAGTTCCAATTTCGAGTTTCGGTTGCGAGTTGCAATCTGATTTCGACATAACCACTCCTCCGGCGAATATTGGATCCATCAGCGGCAACGGTGGTGAGGGGGTGGATATTGGATCCATCAGCGGCAACAGAAAACAGATCCAAGTGAGTTCTTGTTTGACTTATTTCTTTGACTATTGAATTTTGACTTTTCTTCCCAATTCGCAGTCGTTATTTTACTCAGCTCTAAGGTGTGCTCGCGAGATGCTTGCAACAGACGGAGGATCGAAGAACTTAATGAGGACGGTTAACAATAGACTTAGTGCATTATCTTTTCATATCCGAGAGTATTATTGGTTAGATATGAAGAAAATCAATGAAATATATCGATATAAAACCGAAGAGTATTCAACAGAAGCGATAAACAAATTCAACATTTACCCGGAACAGATTCCTTATTGGTTAATGGATTGGATTCCAGCGGAAGGAGGTTACATGATCGGAAAACAGCTGAGTGAACAATCAAACTATTGGCCACGTCAGCATGCCACATCAGCATGTGTGTGTATATTGGATCCATCAGCATGCCACATCAGCAAATATTGGCCACGTCAGCAAAAAAACTAACCCGGATAGTGTTTATTTAACGACGGGGTGACACAGCAACCCAAGTGTTAAGTTGGAAGTGGTGTGAGCCAAAGTCAAAGTTGAGAGTGCCAGCGGCCAAATGGCAATAGTTGGGGGTGTTTAAATCCATTAACCCTTTTTAAATAAATATTATTTTAGTATTTTACTATACTATGTAAAATAACTTATATTTATCATGTAATATATATTACAAAACACCGCAATGAAGTTATTACATTACAAAATATTATTTGTAAAAGAAATCACTATTGTTAAATGAAAGTTGTAAATAAAGGTGTAAAAATATTTATTGTACAAAAGTATTTGTAAAATGTTTTGTAAATATATAACACTTAATGGGTCAATTCTATGTGATTACTTATTTTCATTTTGAAACCATATAACGTTGTGAATGTATTTACAAATGTTGTAAATAAGTGAAAACGAAGACTATTCTTATATATCACAATGTTCCCCTAACCCAACGTAGTTGATGACTACCATATTATACTTATATGGTCATTTTCTTTACAAAACATGTGATAGACAATTTATTTATATAATTTTATTCGTCCCTCTAATTCTTGTATTTTTATGAAAATATGTCTTCTCCTTACAGTACAAAGTATATATATTTATATAAAAATATTTTTATATATAATTAAAATTTACTAAATAAGTATGATGACTTAATTTATATACATTAACTAGTTATTATCATGGTTGGATATTGGTTAGTGATGCATTGTTTAAGCATAGTTGATCAGTCCATGCCTAACTAAGGCTAGGCTATCCAATACCTGCCCTTAATAATAATCCTAGTATTTAAAAATAATATTAACACTACTACTATTATTACTAATAATAAAACTAAATATAAACTTAAATAAGAGTATACCTCAAACATAATTTTGTATATATATATATAAAAATATAAATTCTTCACCTCAATGGTTTAACAAGAATTTTTAAATATAGGAATACTATATTGTAAATTAGGTAATTAATCAATCAAAATTATATTTATATTTATATAATGTTTTTTTCGATCAACGATGATAAAGCAATAATATCACGAAAGGCTCGATTGATATTGTAAGAATTATTAAGAGATACACTGAAATATGAAATGAATTTGCGTATCATTATCTTAGCACATGATTGTGTTAAGATTGTTTCTATAGAATAAATCAACCAAGCGGATTCAATATAAATGAACAAATAATTAAACCTGAGATTAGCGCAAGCTTCAGATTTTGTAAAAACATCACCACAAGGTGATCGTGATCATATGGAACCTTGAATTGAATATGTAATGCGAGCAAATTCAAATAATTGAACTCGGTTTAAACAAAATGAATTTTAATAAGTTCGGACATGGTCACAACAGAAACCATGTAAAGAAATTTGAGTTTTTCAAGAAATTTATTGACTCGATATCAAAGAGTTATCGTTTTGTAATAATGCGGTTTACAGTACCAAAATCAAGTATAGCGAAATGATATTTGAGTTTTGATAAAATAACAAATCGGAATGAAGCCCTCCACTGGTCTTCATAAATCAAACGAACCACATGCGCAACAAATAGTGCATGTGTAACGTGTGGATTTACCAAGAAATGAAATAAATCAATATTCACTACTATGAAAGAAATCCTCATGGTATGATGACCATTAGGGGAAGTAGAGATGTGAAAGTCAACTCATTATATGCAGAAGTCAGAAAAAGAAATATAATAACTTTATCTGGAATTTCGTGTGATAACCGTTGTTAAGTGACATTACCAAGGAATGTTAAATAAAATAAAATAGGAAATTTGCAAAGGTATGTGACTCCTTTTGCAGTGATAATAATTATGAATCTGATTAGACTGTGCACCGATGATTGTACCTCACCGATATTCATTTTGTAGGATTATATGGCAAAGTGTCGCTTTTTTATCAGTAGTTCTTCTACTGACGGAATTAGCATTGGTGTTATCATGCCTAATTTATATTTTCCAAAGGTCTTGCCTTGGAATTCTTGTGTAATATACTTCAACGTCTGTGGATTTATAATTAAATTTTCATGTGTTTTCTTGTGCATTAGCACAACTTTACAAGCTTCTTACTTGTGTTAATAGTCTATGATAATGCTTTGGAATTTATCATACTTTTGATAGTGTCTCAACTTAAAGCGTTTCCATCATTTATATTGTCGCACGAGTTACGTGGTAAATGATCAAACGAAATAATGTTTGATATCGGAAAAGAGATTCCTAATAAAGAAATCTAGACACAGATGCTTGTGCTTTATTCCAAATTGTCAATCCTTATGGTTTTTGGATTTCCTTATAGATATACATATCTATATAATCATATATTTCACATACTGTAATATACATACACTTCATAATGTATTTAACAGATTTGTATTTTCAAGAACCAGTCAAATATCTGGTCATGATACTATTTAGGGAAATCTTGTCACTTGTTTGACATATTATATACCCCGTCTTACCCGGTTCGCGCCGGAGAGGTAATCCCAGTATATCCGGACAAACTGAAGAGTCTGCTACTCCATACCCAGTCTTGTCGGAGAAAATTTTATTTTTCCCATAAATAGTATCTTTTCAAGATTTTAAAAGTGCCTCTTTTATTAGGGTTTTTATCCAGAATTAGGGAAATTTGTATTCTCGTAACATATCTTATTTTAGACCAAGTAATATCACTAAGCAAGAATTAATAGCAATTAAGTGCTATTGCCTGCAATGTTTTATTAGTCATTCTTATAGCATACCAGAACCTACCACACTTTATTTTCATAAGTAAATAGCTTATCTTTGAAGCTTATACTAAGGCATCTTTTCTTAAGTTCAAGTCTAAATACTATCCTGAGTGCTACCATAAAATATCAAGTACCTAACTCTTTGTTTAAATTTAGGTATTTTATTACAACACCTATTGACTTAAATCAGTGGCTCTGATACCACCTTTTGTCACGACCCCCGACCCACCCTGGACGGAATCGGGAGCCGCGAACAGCCCAGTGGTACCGGTGATTATTTTGAAAAATATTGCAGCGGAAATTTCATCAGGACCGTGAGTTAGGAAAAATATCAGAGTTTAGAAAACACCGGATTTTATTTATTAAATAGATGGGATAAACCCATATTTTACAAAGGTAGCTTTAATAAAGATAAATTTGATTACATAAAACAATATTTCTTAATTTGATTTTAATTAATAAAATAAGCCACTTCTTGAAGCCTTTCAGTGCCGTATCCATCTCTTACTCCAATCTACTGTAATTACCTGAAACATGTTTGAAAAAGCTTTTGTCAGCGGGAAATACTGGTGAATCATTCTATTTACTAAAAAGACACGTTTGTTATAATTTACAGTATTAAGAGAGATTACAATGTTTCCAGATATCAACCAACTACCCACAGTATTTGTCACTCGACCATCCATCGGTAACATCATTGTCCAATGGAGCCTGTGACTATGGTCATATCACTCATTGGCTAACTCGTTGTCCAATAGTGATGGTTATCAAGTAATGTATACAAAACCCCACATACCGGCTGTAACTTGGTGATTACATAAACTTAATCACTGTAATTATAACCTTTGAAAATAAACTTGATTTTGAAAGTAATTTGATAAAAAGAGAATGACTCACATTATAAGCATGCAGATTCATACGGCCAAAGTTTAGTCTACAGATAAGCCTTGATATATTGCAGATTTATACAGACAGAGCTTAGCCTATTGATTTAGCCTTGTAACCTAGTGCACACGAACTAGGTAGGTAACTTAATACAGCAATTACGATAACTCACGAGATTAAAACCCTCACAACGAATGACAAAGTGCAATCACTTAAACATCCATCGGATTCACAACGAATGACAGAGTATTCCCCGGGTTCGAGTGGTACTCAAACATCCTGTCGGAATCACGACTAATGACAAAGGATAGAACTTAAACATCCATCGGATAGTTTAGATCGATCGGACATTGAATCGTAGCAGCGATCGAGTTAATACCCAGTATCGTAGCAGCACCCTACTGTACTAATTAGTGATTTTGAGACTGTTTCTACAATATCTAAGCGTGTATAACGAATTTCTTCATCGTTTTAGTGCCAGAAATCAAGTACCAGACTTTGCTATTTATACACGAAAATTGACAGGCTTACGGACCGTAAGCCTTATCCCTTACGGTCCGTAAGTGACACATTTTCACTATAGGCTTGCCACGTATGTGTGTAAGCTTGCTGAGTCAACTGTTCGAGAAATTTTGAATTAGAAAGCAATATATATGGATAATCGTCGAGTAGGGAATACCCCCCTGAGTTTTAGGGGCCCTGATCCTGATTCTGATTGTTCAGAAAATTTTAGGGTTTGTGTAGAATCACTTGGGTGTCTCAATTAGGGTTTCCTTTTGGATAAAATAATAAAATAAATAGGACTTTTAATGAGAGTTGTTACACATACCCACCTGGATCGTGCTACAACAGTGGCGAGATGTGCCATTTCCGAAATAATTGCCCAAAGCTTGCAAATGCAAATCCAGCACATGGATGAGCATTTCGACTGACTGGAAGACGACGCTGTTTTGAAACGATCGGACCTTATGTATTACTTTCCTTTGTAATCTTAGAACAATGAAACAAGATATTTTTGTTTATAAATAAATCTTTATTTGCATTACTATGTACAAAAACAAATGTGGTTACATGTATGAACGACATATCCCATACGATACCGATACCAAGGAACCGTCTCCCTTGCAAAACAAACTACTCTCCAAATTCTCCCATTTTTTTGATCACTTGCGATCTCCACGAAAATCCTAAGTACCCGTTTCTTCTAAGTAAAGGTAGTACAAGGCGTAAGTTACAACTCTAGACAAATACCCAAAGTACCACTTTAAATCCTTAAAAAGGATACCCAAGGGTACTTTCGTAAGCTCTTGATTGGTCTTACATATCATATCTTCCCAACTTCACAATATTTTACACAGTATACGGTTCCAAAATATTATGCATGTTTTCAAAAACCTCATACATGTTTTCAAAATCATCTCATATGGTTTTAAAACATTTTATAAAAATGTTTGTCTAATACACTTAATACCTGATTTCAAAAGCATTACAAAAGGTTTTCAAAAACATATTTTTAATGATTCCAAGCATAGCTCTCAAAAACAATTTTGCTCGTATGTTTCCTTAACATACGTAGCGCGCAATTTTCAAGAACACCCTACTTCGTACGCTGACTTAGCATGCTTAGCACAATGATTTCAAGGATCCGTTTGCTTCATATGTCGTCTTAGCATATCTAGCACATTCATTTCATAAACACTGTGCTTCGTATGTTGTCATAGCATACTAGTACAAGATTCCTAAGCTCTTCCCGCTATACAAATTCCAAATCCTTATAGGATCTTCTTCATAGTTAGATCCTTGTAGATGTTTAAAGCGCAAAATCAAATTCCTTAATTGGATTCTTTGTGTGCTTTAATATGAATGTTACGATTCCTTGTAAACGAAATCAAATCCTTATAAGATTGTCCTATCTTTATAAGGTAGAATTCTTGAGGATATTTGAAGTGCTAGTTGAAGACCATTGACTGGATTCCTGGTATACTTTGAATACCCATGTACAAATCGACAGCAAGCTAATAACAAATAATAACAAACTAATAACAAATTAATAACCAAGTGAAAAATTATGTGCTTATGTGTTGACCTAATAAAAGTTATCTCAAGATTTTCAACAAATTCTATCCCCTACACATTATAAAACAAACTGTGTGGACTGTGCAAGGAATTACGTAATTATGGATGCATACATAATTATGGAATTTAGTGGACAGAAACCACATCAAGTTTTGTCATGTATCAGCATAACCAAGAAACTAAAGTTAACTCTATTAATTTCCATTTCTGATGAAGTACCCGCTGAGGAAAAATGAACTAGCTATTCATTTTTCACTTCTGAAAGAAATACCCGCTGAGGGAAATGAATAATCTATTCATGAACCATGTTCATTTTCATTTCTTATGAAGTACCCCCCCTGAAGAAAATGAATCATCTATTCATTTTCGCTTCTAAGAAATATCCCCTGAGGAAAATGAACAAATTCATTTTCATTTCTGATAAAGTACCCACTGAGGAAGATAAACCATCCGTTCATTTTCACTTTTTATGAAATGCCCACTAAGGAAAATGAATAAATTCATTCCATTTCCAACGAAGTACCCGCTGAGGAAAATGAATTGATCATTCATTTTCACTTCTAAAGAAATATCCGTTGAAGGAATGAATAATCCTGCATCAATTTTGTCATTTTCATTTCTAATGAAGTACCCACTGAGGAGAATGAATCATCCATTCATTTTCACTTCTGAAGAAATATCCACTAAGGAAAATAAATAAATCCATTCCACTTCTGATGAAGTATCCATTGAGGAAAATGAATTATCCATTCATTTTCACTTCTGAAGAAAAATCCATTGGGGAATGAATAATCCAGTATCAATTCCTTCATTTCCACTTCTGACGAAGTACCCACTGAGGAAAATGAATCATCCATTCATTTTCACTTCTGAAGAAATATCCATCGGAGGAAATGAATATCTTTTTCTATAATCCTTCATTTCTACTTCTGACGAAGTACCCACTGAGGAAAATGAATCATCCATTCATTTTCACTTCTGAAGAAATATCCATCGGAGGAAATGAATATCTTTTCTGTAATCCTTCATTTCTACTTCTGACGAAGTACCCACTGAGGAAAATGAATCATCCATTCATTTTCACTTCTGAAGAAATATCAATTGGAGGAAATGAATATCTTTTCTGTAATCCTTCATTTCTACTTCTGACGAAGTACCCACTGAGGAAAATGAATCATCCATTCATTTTCACTTCTGAAGAAATATCCATCAGAGGAAATGAATATCTTTTCTGTAATCCTTCATTTCTACTTCTGACGAAGTACCCACTGAGGAAAATGAATCATCCATTCATTTTCACTTCTGAAGAAATATCAATCGGAGGAAATGAATATCTTTTCTGTAATCCTTCACTTCTACTTCTGACGAAGTACCCACTGAGGAAAATGAATCATCCATTCATTTTCACTTCTGAAGAAATATCCATCGGTGGAAATGAATATCTTTTTTGTAATCCTTCATTTCTACTTCTGACGAAGTACCCACTGAGAAAAATGAATCATCCATTCATTTTCACTTCTGAAGAAATATCCATCAGGGAAATAAATATTCCTTGTGATAATCCTTCTTTTCTACTTCTGATGAAGTATCCACTGCGGAAAATGAATCATCCATTCATTTTTGCTTCTGAAGAAATAACCATTGAGAAATAAACAGCTTATCCATTCCTTCATTTCCGTTTCTAACAAAAGTATCCACTAGAGAAAATGAATTATCCATTCAGTTCCACTTTTGAAGGAATATACCCATTGGAAATGAATAACCCATTCATCTTTCATCTCCATATCTGACGAAGAATCCATTGGAGAAAATGAATCATCCATTCATTTTTGCTTCTGAAGAATATCCACCGGAGATACGAAATACAAATCCTTACAAGATCTTTCTGTCTTAATAGTTAGATTCTTAAGGGATACCCTCAGAACTACTTGTTAATTTGATTTTTATCATTAATCAAATCTCTCGTTCCCACTTCCAGCTTTATCTAATGAAGCACCCACTAGGGAATGATTAAGTTATGCCTTACATGGAAATCTTTGATGGGTTACTCTATGCAAATAGATAACACCCTAGATTCCATGCAAGACAATTGTTTAACACAACGTTACAGACAGACCCCTACGAATAAATTTCGGGACAAAATTTCCTAAAGTAGGGGAGACTGTGACATATTTGCCTCATTGACCATCATACGAATACAAAACCAATGAAATATTGTGTTTCATACTTAGGATTTGTATAAATATGTGTATCATTTGCACAAATCAATTCTTGTTCAATTTCAAGCTTTAAATCGCTTTCTTGAAAGTTATACGCGGACTGATACATAAATGTAATCAGATTAATGCAACAAACACTCTGTAATAGTTACATAGGCTTAACATACCTTAAATAACCTTTACATAACTAATAAATAAGTTTTGGATGGTTTGGTGTGCCGAAAACAAGTTTATTCGCTCGTAGGGACTATTTGCGTCAAACTGTGAAAGTATACCGATTCGTATGGTAGCGAACATTCTGGAACTTGATCATAAGCTAAACATACCCTAAATATGCTTTACATATCTTAGAAATAGGCTTTGAGGGGTTCGGTATGCGAAAATAAACTTAATGGATCAAGCAGGGACTAAAAGCGTCAAAAAGTGCATAAGTTTGCATTTTCGCGCATATCTTATGTTCTGAACATATCCGGACATCCAAAAATTATTGTAATCATTAAAATATTTTATTTTAGTGATTGGAGTGCTAAAATACCATTCGTCGCGCAATTTGGATCGTTTTTCGCTTTCGTTCGAGTTTCGTCGTAATTAACCGAACAACATGATCGTACGACCAAACGAACCGATATCCGTGATATTTTCAAGAATATTTCATGTCCCTATACCTAAACTTCATTATTGAGCTTTGAAAATGGGTTAATGGGGTTTAAACACGTCGAAAATGGCTTAAACATGCTGATGGGACCAAACCAGACAATTTTTGAAACTTTCTGGTACTGGTGTGTGGTGGCGTCATGCCACAGCCTAAGGGATGTGCTGTGGCGGCACGCGATGGCTACATCTGGACAGAAATTCCATTTTTGGCAACCAGCCTGATTTCTAGGGTCTTTTATGCAACTTTTGCAATACCTTGAGCTGGTTTGGGACTCCCCTAGTATTGTAAATCAGTGGGTAACACTTGGATGGTTCAGATTGAAGCTCAAATTATGAGAAACGATCCTAACGGTTCTTGACTTTCTATAAATCCCCACTTGATTCATTTGCATCCACTCACATTTGATTCAAATTCAGCTCTAAGTTGAAGGTCTCAATTATGAAGGCTTCATACCTGAGTTGTTTTTGATCAAATCTTCCTAGCTTGGACCTTTTGTAAGCTTCTTTCATGCTTTTTAGGCATTTCAAGCATGAAAGTCAAACAGTGTTTGACTTTCTTCTTTGACCAGTCTTTGGTCAACACAAAGTTCATTTGAACTTTGCAACGTGAGCGTAATCACGAAGGTCATAGTCCCTTGTAACTATACCTACTGATTACCACGTTGATTAGGCGTAGTGACGAGTTAAAGTTTCTGTCAAAATACGTGTTTACGCGTACTTCGCAACGAAGCTATTTTTGGGTATCAAAACATTTTGTTTTGATATCAAACTTGTTTTCTAACTTAGTTAAACATGTTTTAACATGTTTAACTCGTCACTTTTAGTATAGTGCTTATATAGGGTCGTAAGTCAAGCGGTCTTAACAACCGCTTAGAATTCCGAACCCGACCCGTTTGGTTGATCGTTAGGATCCGACCAAGCATAATTTGTGACCATAGTTGTATAAGGAATAACCTTCCAAGGTTATACCTTATGGTTACTTAGTTTCATTAGTTGTATGATAGGTAGTTTATATGCCTTAGGAAAATGACCAAAATGCCCTTTTCATGCATAATTGGTATTTAAACATATGTAACATAACTTTTGTCACCTAAACTGATTATGCAACATATTTAAACATGTTAGGGCATATAATACTTGTCATAGGACTAGTTAGGCGCATCGAACGCGCATTTGCATGAGTTCCAATACTCATTTGGTTTACAAGACCTCATTCTACCTGATCTTCCAATTATGTGTCGATTTATTAACTAAGCGATTCGATTACTAGGTGCTACTTGATTTCCTTGGTTTGCCTGAGCTTCGTTAAGTTCATTAGATCTAGGATACTTTGCACTTCAAGTGAGTACATAGTTCCCCTATTTTACTGTTTTCAAATGTTTTGGGGTGATTCATATGTGCTAAACGATTTTGAGTTTCCTAAAACGAGTGATATGGTTTATATTAAACACAACAATTTAATTTATATGAACTGTTGAACCACTGGAGCTATTGATCTATGTGAACTACTTGAACCACTGGAACTATGTGAACTGTATGAATTATTTGAACCACTGGAACTATTTGATCTATGTGAACTATTTGAATGATTGGAACTAATTGAACTATTGAACAATTGGGTTATGGTAAGTGATTGGGTAACGGGGCGGGTGTAATGTGATAAAAGCATGGATGATACGCCGCTGGTACATCCTATATATAAGTGCTTTTAACACATTACATGTCGTTGCATTATCTAGATCACTTGGACAAATGTTTTCTAAACGAAGTTACACTACAAGGTTTACTTAAAGATATAAACCATACATTGTTTACTTTCAACAACGATTTACAATTTGGTTTACTTAAACAAATGTTTTGGGTTAAGATTCATGGCAACGAGATTTCATAAACTATAACCAACTCATTTTGAGCTGGTTATTCATATTGCAATACCAACCACTTTTCAATATAAGGTTTTCAAGTAACGACTCTTGTAGTCAAATGAGGTATTGCAACATATAAATGAGCCATGAATCCGATACTCTCACAAAATCTATGTACTCGCCGGCATTATTATGATGACATATTTTCACAATATGTTTAAGGTACAATAGTTGATGATGTTTGATGATGATTATGATGCATGCTCACATAGGGATGGACGAGGCCTTAGTGACGTAATAACAATGAAAGACAATTGTTCATGTTTTTTTTCTGATTGCAATACAATGTAATAAACTTAATTCAATAAAACGAAACTTCAAATCCATGTGTTGTGAAACAATGATTCTGTTACGACACTCCCCATCGTTTCCGCTGCGGTTTGTTGTTTTAGCGCGGTCGGGGTGTGACATCAAGTTTCTCAATCAAACCATCCAAAGTCATTTCATCAAACTTGGCATCATTTTTCAACACAATCATAAAAGTTTTCCAATCATCAACTTGTGGAAATACTTCAACCAGTTTGTCGATAATCTTTTCTCTGTCCTTGTTGATTCCAAACCTCTCCAGCTCGATTTTCAAATGACAAAATGTTTCTATCATTTGTCTAACAGTTTCACCCTACGTGTAGCCAAATAAATCAGATTCCTTTTTTAGCAGAGAGATTTTGTTTTTCTTGATATCTTTACCTCCTTCTGCTTTCAGCTTCAAAGCTTCCCACATCGACTTCGAAGTTTCACCATGTTGGAGTAAAAACAAAATATCCTCTCTAACAGATTGTTGTAATAATGTTACCATTTTTAGTTCGTTAGAGTGGTCCTTTTTATCAGTTTCTGAAAATTATTTAATTGTAAGTAATTCATTTTGATCGTTCACCGGTTTTTCATATCCAAAAGTTAACATAATCCAACTATCGTAAGCATAAGCTTTCACCCAGTTTTCAAAACGAATACTCAACCAGTGATAATCTTCGATATTCATTAGTTTAGGTGGCTTTTGATGATTTCCGTAAACATTATCATGGTTCAAACTTTTAGAAATAACACTCGTAGCAGTCTTTGGTGTTACTAGAGTTTCTTCAGTTGTGAACTCCTTGTAAAATGTGTTGTAAAATTCTTCAGCCATGATTCCAGAAAACATTCAAATAAACACTTGATCAAACTTGAATAACAAATAACACTGTCTCGGTTCGTACGAACGCGGAATGCTGGGTTCGTAAGAAGCAACTAACAACAGATAACTCGCTTCGTACGAAGCTACGATACTGGGTTCGTACAAAGAAACAAGAATGCACTTATCTGGGTTCGTACGAAGGCGTAACCCTGGGTTCGTACGAAGCTACAATAATAACTTCGTAAAAATCAAATTCTTTAAAAATCACAACTATGGACATGGGTTCGTATGTAGCTGGAGTGTGTGGCTTCGTACGAAGCTACGCTGCGAAAAACCTTGTTGTGATTTTCATGGTTTTTATCGGACTTGATTATGATTTTGTTAGAATTTTGATCTGAAACTTTGCAGGATTAATTAAAACTGGTTTTCACACAACATATTAAAAAATTAGCCGATTTTAACCGTGGAATCTTTGTAGATCTGAGTTTTAAGTTAAAAAAAACGTGTAGAAGATGAGTAGAAAATGATGATTTCATCTCTGAATCTGATGTAGAGGCTTGAATCTTTGTGTCTTCAATGCTTGCAAACAATCACCCGCTCTGATACCACTTGTGAATTTTCTCTGAGGATTGAATCTTCAACCGATAAATGCGTATGAACACGTATGACATGTGGAATCCGTATACGTGTGTGGATCAGACACAAAGAAGTAATTAACAATTTATTTATATTAATACTTTGAGAAGTACATAACCGTGAAATCAAACTAGCAGAGCTTCACCTCACAATGCTCAAAGTTAAAAATGAATAAGACCTAACACTCATATATATAGGTGTGTTGGCTTCGTACGAAGCCATGAGTGCCTTCGTACGAAGCCATGATCTTCTGTTTGTATGAAGCCAACGTCTTGTCTCTTCGTACAAAGCTGCTTCTGCATGCATGATCTTTATCTCTTGCTATGTTTAGCACCAGTCTTGTCTCATCTGTTTAAGCTACGGTGATTGACGGAAGTAATAGACATTATGTACTCACAAAACCTGAGGTTTGTGGAGAAACCAGTTTCGATCGAAGATCGACAGGTTAAGAAGTCTGACAGAAGTACATACCTATTGTAAAGGTCCAGTGGGATGACCGTGGAGGCCCCGAATATACATGGGAGGTCGAGTCCACTATGCGACAGAAGTACCCCCATCTTTTTGAATGAATCTCGAGGTCGAGATTTCTTTTAAGGGGGTGAGGATGTAACACCTTGTAAAATCGTGTCCAGTGATTTGTTTACAAGTGTCCCTATTCCTATTTATGCGTAACGTTGGCTAGGAGGGATTATTTTTGCCAATTATGGAAAGTATGAATGTGGAGGGACTAAAGGTGTCAGCATGTTAATTTATAACTATGAGTGACCCTTTAACAAACCGGGAGCTTGATGATGTTCGGTCATACTCTCGGGTGTGCCAAACTTTGGCCATGAGGGGCTGATTATACTAATTATGATAATGCATATGAGTATGGAGGTCAAGGGAGTAAAAGTGCCAAATGGCCAAATATTAAAAAAAAATTGAAGGACATAAGCTACACATACCCTAAATACACTTTCCATGACTTAGATATAAGTTTTGAAGGTTTAGGTATGACAAAAACACGTTTATACAAGTCTAGGGGTTATTTATGACAAACTGCAAAATTCTGCCTAAACCCCAGCATACGGACCACATGTACAAATCTGAACATTTTCGTATTCAATAAAATCTTGTATTTTATTGATGAGAATGTAAAATTATCAATCATTGCGAAATTTCGATTATTTTCATTTTTGGGAAAGCGTTGTACGTTATTTGCGAAACGCGTAACCGTACAACCGAATGAACCGACATCCACGACATTTCCAGGCAAAAAAATTATGTTTGGGCTCCAAATAAACCTCCAATTTGAAACTATGGGCTATGACACTGATCTTGCGACGTTTAGGGACATGTGTAATGATCTTACACTGATCCTTAACACTTGTAATGATCAAAATCATGATCTACAAGTATAAATATGTGCTTGATTTCATTTTCAACTTGCACCAATTCTCAAAATCTTTCTATCTTTCTCATCTGGAGGTTCCTGACCCTAAGGAGCTTCCTAATCAGTTCTTTTTCATCAGTGGATCACTTGTAAGTGCTCCCTTCATTTACATTTTCGTTTATTAGGCTTTTAAAGCCAAAAGTCAAGCATTTTCGACAAATGCTTTGACTTTTGGTTTAGACCTTAATGGTCCAGCCATTGTTCAAGATGAACATGGCTACATGATCATAATTAGGCAGGTGTTAATCCCTCAAAACGGCACCTCATGAAAATCACGTTTACTAGGTCAATTGACGGGTCAAAGTTTAATGCTTTAAAAAGTCAAACGGGTCAAATTTTATAAATGTTATAATTTGAGTTTATAGATCTTATAAAATATGTTTTGACACATAAATAAGTTGGAAATAATTATTAGAACCTATGTGAACATGTTCGGCTCGTCAATTCTAGTTTTAAGGTCGGTTCGCAACCGAAAGTCGCGAAGTTTGACTTTTTCTTTGACTTTCGATTCTGACCCGATTTAGATTAGTTTGTTACTGATTTAAGGTTGTATTATGATCATAATTTATTGTATCATAACCCTCTGAGTTTATATTACATGATCATAATAGTATTCTGAGTTTTTGCACAAGTTCCGTTATTATGCCATACTTTGACCGAAATGCGCTTTTTATAAGAAATAAGGTTTTAATCAATGACGAACTTCCAAATGACTTACCTACTTATATGTTAATGTAATTAACATACTTTGATGTTATTAAACTAATCATAAACTGAGTTTTCATATGAGATCGTAAATTATGTTTTATAATGACCAAAATGCCCTTTCGACACCTAGAATGGTTTTAAACATAATTTCTCATATCAAACTTATTACCTACTGATATAATATCATAATTAACATATTTTGGGATATCAAATCAGTTCATAACCCGAGTTTTGACTAAAGATCGCAAATATCGTCATTTAATGACCAAAACGCCCTTTTGGCGCATAGTATGGTTTTAAACCATAACTATCAACTAAAACTTGATACCTACTGATATTATAACATATTTACAATGTTTGTACAGTAGGTACATGATCTTAACTCAGATTTATAAACAAGTTCTCAAACTATGTACATATTGACCAAAATGCCCCTTAGGTGCAAAGTTTGGTCATAAACCATAAAACTCACATATGTTTGATATCCTACTGATGTTATATCATAAATAAAGTATTTTTACAGTATGATCATGGTCATAACATCATTTTATACGCAAGTTCCTTTAATACGTAACTTAATGACTAAAACACCCTTATGAGGCATAGTTTGATTTTAAAACGTTAATGGGCATATAAGTTAATATCCTACTGATATTACAACTTATTTAAAGTATAATGGCATATAGAACTTGTTCATGACTCATCCGGTTATCCGTTATCACTTATACGTGTACGGGTAAGCCTATGTAACTAGTTTACATAATTTTACCGAAACGGTTTAAACCTTATTATTTTTATTTCAAATTCAAGAATGTTATTTGTTTAGCCATATTATACAAGTCTTAGTACTTGTTGGGTTTAAACTATATTCTATTCCGGTCATCGCTTAATCAGGCGTATAGTACCATTTTCGATATTTGATATTAACCTGTCTAAGTCTACGACTTGAATAAGACCCGTTGACATTCTAGTTTGTTATTTATACTATCATTCCAGAATAGAGACTTCCGATAAATTGCTACCTACCCTTGTCAACGGCTGAGCTATTTATAAACCTTGCATTATAAGACGAGTATTAACTCTGGTAAATACTCTTAACCTATTTTTCCTATACGGGCTTGGGATACGATATATTATTACCACATGGTCGAGTATGGGATCGAAGACCAATATGTCGGGAATTCAAATAATCCATTTTAATTCGTATTCTTGACTTAACATTGGGGTTTAATGCGACCGTGTCCTGGATATCCTCGGCTCATTTAATTGCAAGTGGCCATGATCTAAGCACGGGGTGTAGTCATACACCTGACAGATGCTAATGCTTATTAAAATGATTTTTATAACCAATTACGGGTTTTACCCAATATGGGTATTCCCAACAAGGGAATAAGTGGTGAGCCGGTTAATCACGTCTCGGCTTTGTTACTGGGTCCCATATGTATTGTCAAGCTTGTAAAACTGATAACATGAGAAATAGTTTATCCCAAGTTATTTATGAAAATTATATGTACCATTATGTACATGAAAACAATTTGAAATATTTTCAAAATGTGTCAGTTGATTGTATGTACTAGTGAAAACTGAGGTATTTTCAAAAGACTAAGTTACAGGTGCAAATACGTAAATAGGCCGGAAGCTGCTCGGTAATGCTAGAAGAGGAATTTGTAACTCCTTTGCATAAAGCCTAGTAGTCTGAATATTCATTTTGTATCTTTTTGATCCGCCTGTGGATATTTATTATTTCGAGCCGTCTGTATATTATTTTTGAACATTTGGTTTGTAATAATATTTTAACTCCAAGACTTTCGCTATGCTATCTGTGATTATTTGACTATGACGATACCAATCTTACGTTACGATACTCCCCACCCGGGCCCACCGGGATTTGTGGTAAATATTCGGGTGTGACAAAAACCAAAGCGCCCAAGAAAGAGAACCTCTAAACCCACCATTGATCCAATGATAGGGAAATGGAAAGTGACTTGGGTGATCGATCCAGCGAAGGTGGTTACCAGAGTGAAAATACCATCAAAGCAATTAGTTATGCTCACCGAATTCAAGAAATGGTTCTGTGATGGGAAAATCGGTGAAGCAGTGATTCGACTGAACAACAATGAAGATATAAGAATTTTCAATCTGGTGGACGTCTTTATGTTTTGCCTTTCAGATTTGAATAAGCTCTACGAGCTAAAGATTCATGTGGGAGCTGGAAATTAATATCAAGAAGAATGAATGTTATTCCACAGAGTCGTGGAAATAGCAAGAGAAAGAAAGAAATGTTGGAGGTTTTGCACCGAATTGAAGAAAGAACCGAACTTGAGGAAGCCGCAAAGAAGAAAAAAGTTGAGCAAGCTATTGCCTCTTTATCCAAGACCTCAGTTCCACAAGAAAAACATCCCTCAACAAATTCAGACATCAAAGAGATACCTACTCCCACTTCATCCACATATGAAGTCACTAAGGAGAATCCAGAACCATTAAGTGAAGTCAATCTTAATCAAACCTCAACAGATAATGTTGAAGGCTCCTCATCAAGCTCCAAAGTCCAAACAAAGAATGAAGACTCTCAAATAAGCAACTGTCTAGGGGGGATATTGTTAGATCAAATTTGTTGATGCAATGTATTGTGGATACGGTTCGTTTTGGTTCGCCCGAGTTACGAAGTGAAGGCCGAGGTCAAGATATCCTCCTATCTAGAACCGGTACATCGTGTATTTCGTACAAGATGGAAAACAGTTGCAATGTGCAAACTGTTTGATATTTATACTTGTTCTTGTTTTGCTATTTGTTTGCAAGTCCTGCCAAACACAAAAGACCCACTGTTGACTTAGTTCCAACGAAGAACCAGTGTTTCCAACATACTGCCGAAGAACCAGTTACGAAGAACATACTTCGTCCAAGGTTTGGCTGGAAATGCTGTTCACAAAAGACTTGAGCCTTTCACGGCATATGCTTTTTCGTGGGCTTCTTCATGGGCCCCGTACATTCTTCGTGAGTGTACTGGGTTATTTGCTATATAAGGACTTGCAGCAATAAATAAGTTTGAGAGAACACATAAGAGAACACAACAGTAGAGTTTAGAGGTTTTTCTTGTGTAAACATTGTATTGAAACTCTGCTGAATTTTATACAAGTGAGCTTTAACTTTGAATCTTTGTCTTGTATTCTCGTGTTCTTTGGCTTGGTTGCATACCCGCTTGGATTCCGCACTTTCGGGTGTGTTAAACAACAAGGATAGGTTGTTCTAGATCCTCCTCTAGGGTCCTACAAGTGGTATCAAAGCTCTGATACCATATATCTAAACCAGAAAAATACAAAAACAATAGAAAAACAAAAATGAGTTTCCTGGCGAGAAAAAAGAGAAAATGATAGTACATCAGTGGTCTGTCGAAACCTCTTTTAACTTAAAATGAAAAACGATAAGCAGCTCTATATAAGATGTATCGGTAGGCTCACAATCATTTTAAAGTGTGCAGGGTGATATAAACCTAAATCGACTGAAGACCGTGTGGGAACCGCTTATTGGCATATGGTCTTGGTACCGAAATTTCGTTTGATAGATTGCCGAAGTTCTGAGATACGTGGTCTTTATGTTGTTTATCATCTGGGTATCATGGTTGTTTCTTTTACCAAATATAACGGAGACGCAGTCTAGAACTTCCATGATACCATACATACGTGTATATATCATACAAACATGTATATAATACATGATGCATATAATACATGATGCATATGACCTTCAATAAGTGATAAACTATCACATTCACACCCGAATAAGTGATTCTGAATCACATCTATCATCCGAGAGTCAAGTTCGTCTCTTTGTCGATACGATGGTACTAACCTGTTCACGGACTTGCTCTAGCGCCTTGCATGCATCGAATATCAAGCTCCTCATTAATAAGTGATTTAATCACATAGGGCTTGTATTCATCCTCGAATAAGTGAGTATCTCACATCTTATACGTTGAAAACAGATGATAAATGGTATACTCACCATTAAGATGAATCCTCATGCATACCTTGATACGGGAATGTGTCGTGTGTGGATGAACAACGGTTGGTAATTATAAATCATACCTTAATCGTACCCCCTAACTACGAGTACATCTGACAAGTTGAGCTTATGTGGACAACAATACTGATAATCGTTATAGGATGCTTATCTAAATATTAACTAATTGAAAAACAAGAGCGTTTTGGCATGACTGTACACTGATATGATTCTCTTACCCTCGAAACTCGCAAAAAGAATGTTTGTAAATGTTTATTTACATTTCTCCGTTTTTGTATCTCTGTATATATTTATTTACTACTTTCCGTCTTTTCATTTGAAATATTCAAAAAATACCAAAAATATTTTCGGTGTGTTTTAATATAAACTTTATAAAAAACCAAAAAGATTTTATTCTAATTTATTTTTGATTGCTCGATGTTGGATATCGAGTCTTTTCCACCTGAAACCTGTTCGAAACCTAAAACAATTGCATCTTCATAAACGGTCGAAGTTAACAAGTTTTGAAAGCTAAAATCTAAAATTGATCAAATTTTTGCAACTTTCAAACTATTGTCGGTCGGTAGTTGATTGAGAGTTGCTCTTATGTGTGTCATTTGTTTATACTGACTATATTCCAAGCGGTTGTTCTCATTACGTGTTTTAGCTCTGTTGTGTGTGCAGATATGGCATCCAAACCAGCTAAAGGCGAAGAGAACGTGTTAGATGACAAGTTGTGCAATGAAGAGACAACATGGCTGCAATCAAAGGATCAAGATGATCGAGTTGCCACTGACCACTCATCGACTCCACAATGATCTAAAATTCGAAGATCAACGTCTCACGAGCAACAATCAAGGGGGAGTTTGCTGATGCACCTCCTGACAATGACAAGTGAAGACATACGAAGATCCGACAACGTGAAGAATGAACCTCACGAGCAGCATCCAAGGAGGAGTTTGTTGATGCAATGTATTGTGGATACGGCTCGTTTTGGTTTGCCCGAGTTACGAAGTGAAGGCCGATGTCAAGATATCCTCCTATCTTGACCCGATACATCGTGTATTTCGTACAAGATGGAAAACAGTTGCAATGTGCAAACTGTTTGATATTTATACTTGTTCTTGTTTTGTTGTTTGTCTGCAAGTCTTACCAACCACGAAAGACCCACTGTTGACTTAGTTCCAATGAAGAACTAGTGTTCACGAAGAACATACTGCTGAAGAACCATGTCTGCCGAAGACCCACTTATGCGAAGAACATACTTCGTCCAAGGTTTGGCTGGAAATTGTGTTCACGAAAGACTTGAGTCTTTCGTGGCTTATTCTTTTTCGTGGGCTTCTTGATGGGCCCAGTACATTCTTCATGAGTGTACTGGGTTATTTGATATATAAGGACTTGCAGCAATAGATAAGTTTGAGAGAACACATAAGAGAACACAGCAGTAGAGTTTAGAGGTTTTTCTTGTGTAAACATTGTATTGAAACTCTGCTGAAATTTATACAAGTGAACTTTAACTTTGAATCTTTGTCTTGTATTCTCGTGTTCTTTGGCTTGGTTGCATACTCGCTTGGATTCCGCACTTTCGGGTGTGTTAAACAACAAGGATAGGTTGTTCTAGATCATCCTCCAAGGACCAACAAAATTAGACCCTTAGTATTCGAGATAAAATGTTTAGGACGTTTTTGTTTTAGCTTTGATAGTTCAAGGGGGTTAATTGTAACTTTTAATTTAGGGTTTTGTAACATTGTTGGCGGTGTATTTAATATCCATGTGTATTTATAAATATGCAGGGTAGCTTGTGTGTGTATATATATATATATATAGGAGAAGGATCTGTTAAAACCACCCTTTATTGCGAGAACCGTGAGAACCAATGTGAACACAACCAAAAATACCTAAAAAAACACATTAATTTTTTTAATATTTTTTATAAAAAATCGCTATATTTCGTTACCAATATTTGTTTTAGCTTTTAAAAAGAAATTTGGCTAGTAAAAGTAGCGATTTTAATGTAAAAAATATTTAAATAATTTTGTTTGTTTTTTAGATTTTTTAGGTTTTTTGGGTGTTTAGTTTTTATCATTTTAGCTTAGGTGGGGGGTGGGTTAGGTTTTTTTTTTGGGGGGGGGGGGGGGGGGAGTGTAACACCCTAATCACGTACTTCTTTAAAAGCGAGTACTACCTTAAAAGCGATGCGGCGGAAATACGACCTTTAAAATTTCTTTCTTTAGTAACGACATTACTTACATGAAGGTTCAAATTATAAAATGTCAAACGACTTGTAAAAATAATTCCCAACATTCGTACTTAAATTAAGACTTCAAAGCGTTACATAATTTAACTATGTGACCGATCTTCCGTACAATCCTTGCTCTTGGCTCGACCTACGTCCGCTTCGCTTCATTAGTGGTAGAAGAAATCCGTGTAGTACCTGTGGACATGACATACAACTTAGCTATTAGTCATTGACAACATCATACGGCATTATTCTCATATAATTAAAAATTGTATAACATTCGACAATATAAACTTTGATTCATTCAACTATCCTCTCGTATCCTCTTGTTCCGGGTTCAGCTTAAATTTCATAAGAATCCGATGTTCTCATTCCTGCGTTACATTCCAATCTCAAGCCCATAGTTAGTAGCGTTAATACTCTAACATATCTAAATCAAGCATGCATACATACTTACATACATACTTACACGCCTACATACGTACATACATTTAAACATACCTACATACACGTATGCGTATGTACATATTTTTCACAAGTTCTTACATACTATTTACTTATAATTTTTGTTCAACTTGTTTGCATTCATCTATCATACTCATACATTAATTACACGAGGATTCGACCTGTATTTATAACCCATAAACATCTAGGAAACACCCAAAATCAGGTTTGGGAGGCTCGCCGTAGACCACAGTTTGTATACCGAAGCTTACGATCTATAAATCAACTTAAATAACAAATTCCCGCTTTTGAAATATGGGAAGGGCGTCGGCGACGGCCCTACAGGGCGTCGGCAACGCCTCTTAGTTTTTCGCGTAGCCAGAAACCCCCATAGACAGGAAAATACGGCGTCGGACAAAACTGAAAATGCACAGTGCGTCGGCGACGGCCCATAGGGGCGTCGGCGACGGCCTCTACTTTTGACATTTTTCTACTGTGTTGTTTTCGTCGTTCGCACGCACTAAAACTTACATAACTTTTAAACCGTTTACCCGTTTAAGCTCTCGTTTCTTCCTACATGATTGTAAATTAACATTCTATCATGTGTACTTGAAACCCAACATCCGGGTTAAGGAAATTCTAAACTTATACGTTTTCGGCTCATTATTCATTTACGAATTATTCGACCCGTTCATGCTTTTATCAAACGACTCTTTTGATTTAACCCAAATCTTACATAGACATTGTAACCTTAATACTTTTACATTATCTGGAGTTTTGTACTTGGGGCTTACGCTCCCGATACCCGGTATGCGTTAAACTCATTCATTTTCTTTAATTATGCGAAATCAAAGTTTGTTAACCCAAGTTCCATTCACGAAATTGTTTACCCATTAGTCAACATGCACAACCGAGCCTTTTGACCGTTATTCCACGTCCCCGTTCCCAGTTAGCATACTTATGTGCAATTCTACCCATTACCCGGTTATAATACCGTAGCCATTTCTTATAGTTCATTCCGTTATCACAACAAGACCTCATTTTACCCGTTCGATCTACTTAACGAAGATCATCAATTCATTCAACCAAATCCATACTTGACTTCACATCACGCTTAATTATCTAGAATGCTACCTTTTTTAAACAAGCTAAGAAGTGAAATCGGAATCACTTACCTTATGCATCCGTGTTCGTGTCCGTTTCCTTTCCTCCTCTTGATCCGTTATCCTTTCATGTTTGATTCCATTTCGTGTTACATTCTTATTAGCATACACAAGTTTACATGTTGAAGATCATATCAATTGCATATTTCACATTTGACTTTCATTAGTCAATTATAACAAGCATAAGACATATACCCACTTTCACATCCTTTCAAACTCATATAATTCACCATGTCATTCCATATAACGCGTATTGATGTAACATGTACCATACGACTTTCTTATATCCTACATTTTCAACAAGTCAATTTATGCTTCCTATGTGTAGTTGACTTTCAGAAGTCAACGGTTTATCATATGAACTTCCGACTTATCCACATATAACCGTAACATCATTTATGCTATATCAATGACACTATATACATTTCTTACTCACGATGCAAATACGCTTACAATCACATGATCACCTAGTGATATTAAACACAACGTACAAGTCCTTAATGCATAGTCTTGACCAAGACATACATTCAACCCGAATTCTTGTATAAGTGCCATCTAAAGCACATTCTTCAAGTTAGTATGCTACTAATTACATCATTACCTCATCCCATTCATATATATCAAGCCATTTCATACAATCTCACATCTTAACTTCACTTAGACATTTGATCATACACTTGGTGTGCGTACACCATTTAGTGCACATTGTACAACTAATTAAAGCACATTCTTCCTAGTTCATCTATGAATTAACATAATCTTTCACAAATCATTATCATAACCAAGCATCATATGTTTTATATCAAATTATCCATCTAACTACTTTCTATAACACTACTCTAACATCAACATTACATAATTCATCATAAATCTTCACTAAACTTCATCTTCCTACAAATTCTAAGTGGGTTTTATCCCAACTCATCAATACAATCAAAATTAAGCATAATACAAGCTTTACATGTCGATATTATCTAGTATTCATGCTCAATTTCATTAAACGTTCACGGATTACACATAACCCACTTCATCAAAATCACCAAAACATGAAATTCGACTTACTTGGTGATAAGAACACTTAGTTGGTCATAAATCTTAATCCATGCATATAATCAAGCTTCAATGCCCTTTCAATTTGATTGATTTTGTGGCAACAAGGGTTTTCCTTTTTCTCCTCTAGCTCTAGTCGACACATACATCTGATATGTATGTGTTTGTGTTTTAATTTTGTGTTTTAATAATAAATCTTTCCACTTATTCAAGTTTAGTCCCTCTAGTTTGTCACACAATCACAATTGCCATCTAACTCATTCATTACTTGTTTTACCCAGTATTTTAACTAGGTTAAATAGCCTAGTTATTTTATTTCATGTCATATCATGCAGAAACATAGGGCGAATATATGCATTCGAATTTTGGGGCGTTACAAGTCTACCCCCCTTAAAGAAGGTTTCGTCCCCGAAACCTTTCTCATTCTTAGTAGACCAATACTACTCTTACTTTTTCATCTATCCATTCACAATGCTCAATACAACATGAATACATTCGGGATCTTTGCAAAGGTCTTATTCATGAATAAATATAAATCGTACGCATTGTCCCTATCTTCTTAAATTAGTAATTACTTTCATAATCACACAAGGGTCAGGGTCTGATCCAGAGCTCTTATTAGTGTGTTTTACTTTATAATGCTAGCTCCTAGCACATATCATTACTAGCGTTTCATTCATTGAATTATTTCAAATTGTGTACAATTATTACTCGTACAAACCTAAGTCTACGGCTTGTTTCTATCTTCCTATTTAAGCATATTACATTCATATATTTAATAATCGAAATAAATCGATTTATTTCATTCTACTCATACATCATATACAATCTTTCATTTTGCTCACTTTGAGTCATCCTCGCATCCCATTACTAATGTTACTTCTAATTATCTTCATGTTCATACGAGGGGTTAACATATCATCATAAGCATACTATAAACATTTAATTATATCAATACTTACTCATAATCACAAGCTAAACATCTTACTAACCTTGATTTAGTTGCGTATCCCAGCGGTTTGTGGCCCGAATCGGCCCGTTTCTTCATGAGTTCATGCAATACCTACATTGATTGCTTCCATTGATTTGTTGAGCATTCGCCTATGCGCATCCTTTCAACAATGTCTTGTTCAGATGAACATGGCCAACAAGCCCAGCATCAAAATTTGCATTTTTTTTGTCGGTACTTGTCATTAATACTTTCCTTTCAAATATTTATTCTACTCAGTGTTTAAACACCTACCATTCTTTCATAAATTTCTTACATGTATGCTATATCACACATACCATTTCTTACATACAATCCTTTCATTTTGTTAATTATTTCGCCAACCTTTTGCAGTTTTACTCTTTCAAAGCCAAACTAGCACTTCCACCTACCGTATATGTATTGAGGTACGCGTTTGTGCTCCTTCCAAGTCAAAGATACTTACAAGACATTATCTTACCTTTTCTTGTTAGATATTTTTCTTTCCTTGTAAATTGCGTAAGTCATTCATCCGTATTCTAGCCCATCAATCATTTGGCTCTCATGGGTCGATTATCAACATACCTCACATGTAACTTATTCGAAGCTTATTCATTTCAACTAAGGTTTCTTGCTACTATAATAGCCTTCATCGGTTATACTTACTTAATGAATCAAATACTTTATGGTACTTTACTATTACTTGCTTAAAAATTATTGACTTAACTTCGTTTGACTTTTCAGAAGTCCAATTGTAATTACATTCCGAATCTATATTTACCAATTACCCAATTCTAACATATCCCTCTCTAGTCGAGCTATCAACTCCTATCAAATGCATATCCTTTATACATACCTAATGTGAGTCTAACCCATTAACTCATTATCCATACCTTGCGTTATCTATTTCCTTTTTATGTTTCGAATCCGTCTGGCGGTTTCTAACATATAATTCATATCTTTCATTCTTTTCATGTTTCGAATCCGTCTCGCGGATTCTAACATATCATTCGTACTTTCATTCCTTCCATGCTTCGAATTCGTCTCACGAACTCTAACATATCATGCGTACCTTCATTCCTGAAAGTCTTACATTTCTCTTCACCCTCACGTCTACCTACTACCTAATTCTAACGGACATACCTGTAACAATTACCACGGTCTCACGAATGTCATATGCTTCTTGTGTACTGGCCAGGTACACAATCCACATACTAGTTTCGTGTCTTCGTGTAATCGCCACCTTATGTCTGAAGAATTAAGTTTCGGCACGTGAAACATTTTCAAAGATTCATTACCATTTCATTATTATATTTCATTTAAAGTTTTTATTTCACTTGCTAGATTATACCATTACATGCGCCCACATATTAAATTTACGTACCTGGGGCCAGCTTGTCTTATTACATGCCTTGACGCCGGTCCTAGACCGCATTCACGGATCATCCCTTCCAAGCAATTATGCTTACCTTACACATAACATACTGTTAGTTTTCTTCAAATACATATTTAAGTACATACTTACCTTTACTTCTACCCTTAGATCTTGATCGAGTCTCGGATTGTACGGGTTCCTTGTCACAAGAGCACACAGGTTTGAGTTCAAGTATTTATCTCCTCCTACTTAATTCACTCAAGCCAGGGCTTTGATACCAACTTGTAACACCCTAATCAAGTACTACCTTAAAAGCGAGTACTACCTTAAAAGCGACGCAGCGGAAATACGAGCTTTAAAATTTCTTTCTTTAGTAACGACATTACTTACATGAAAGTTCAAATTACAAAATGTCAAACGACTTGTAAAAATAATTCCCAACATTGGTACTTAAATAAAGACTTCAAAGCGCTACATAATTTAACTATGTGATCGATCTTCCGTACAATCCTTGCTCTTGGCTCGACCTACGTCCGCTTAGCTTCATTAGTGGTAGAAGAAATCCGTGTAGTACCTGTGGGCATCACATACAACTTAGCTATTAGTCATTGACAACATCATACAACATTATTCTCATATAATTAAAAATTGTATAACATTCGACAATATAAACTTTGATTCATTCAACTATCCTCTCGTATCCTCTTGTTCCGGGTTCAGCTTAAATTTCATAAGAATCTGATGTTCTCATTCCTGCATTACATTCCAATCTCAAGCCCATAGTTAGTAGAGTTAATACTAAAACATATCTAAATCAAGCATGCATACATACATACTTACACGCCTACATACGTACATACATTCAAACATACCTACATACACGTATGCGTATCTACATATTTTGCACAAGTTCTTACATACTATTTACTTATAAATTTTGTTCAACTTGTTTGCATTCATCTATCATACTCATACATTAATTACACGAGGATTTGACCTGCATTTATAACCCATAAACATCTTGGAAACACCCAAAATCAGGTTTGGGAGGCTCGCCGTAGACCACGGTTTGTATACCGAAGCTTAGGATCTATAAATCAACTTAAATAACAAATTTCAGCTTTTGAAATATGGGGAGGGCGTCGGCGACGCCTCTTAGTTTTTCGCGTAGCCAGAAACCCCCGTAGACAGGAAAATTGGGCGTCGGACAAAACTGAAAATGCACAGGGCGTCGGAGACGGCCCATAGGGGCGTCGGCGAAGGCCTCTAGTTTTGCCATTTTTCTGTTGTGTTGTTTTCATCGTTCGCACGCACTAAAACTTGCATAACTTTTGAACCGTTTACCCGTTTCTTCCTACATGATTGTAAATTAACATTCTATCATGTGAACTTGAAACCCAACATCCGGGTTAAGGAAATTCTTAACTTATCCGTTTTCGGCTCATTATTCATTTATGAATTATTCGACCCATTCATGCTTTTATCAAACGACTCTTTTGTTTTAACCCAAATCTTACATAGACATTGTAACCTTAATACTTTTACATTATCTGGAGTTTTGTACTTGGGGCTTACGCTCCCGATACCCGGTATGCGTTAAACTCATTCATTTTCTTTAATTATGCGAAATCAAACTTTGTTAACCCAAGTTCCATTCACGAAATTGTTTACCCATTAGTCAACATTCACAACCGAGCCTTTTGACTATTAATCCACGTCCCCGTTCCCGGTTAGCGTACTTATGTTCAATTCTACCCATTACCCGGTTATAATACCGTAGCCATTTCTTATAGTTCATTCCGTTATCACAACAAGACCTCATTTTACCTGTTCGATCTACTTAACGAAGATCATCAATTTCATTCAACCAAATCCATACTTGACTTCACATCACGCTTAATTATCTAGAATGCTACCTTTTTTAAACAAGCTAAGAAGTGAAATCGGAATCACTTACCTTATGCATCCGTGTTCGTGTCCGCTTCCGTTCCTCCTCTTGACCCGTTAGCCTTTCATGTTTGATTCCATTTCGACATGATTCCTATACTTTCATGTCATCGAAATCACATTCTTATTAGCATACACAAGTTTACATGTTGAAGATCATATCAATTGAATATTTCACATTTGACTTTCATTAGTCAATTATAACAAGCATAAGACATATACCCACTTTCACATCCTTTCAAACTCATATAATTCACCATGTCATTCCATATAACGCGTATTGATGTAACATGTACCATACGACTTTCTAATATCCTACCTTTTCAACAACAAGTCAATTTATGCTTCCTATGTGTAGTTAACTTTCAGAAGTCAACGGCTTATCATATGAACTTCCGACTTATCCACATATATACGTAACATCATTTATGCTATATCAATGACAATATATACATTTCTTCCTCACGATGCAAATATGCTTACAATCACCTGATCACCTAGTGATATTAAACACCACGTACAAGTCCTTAATGCATAGTCTTGACCAAGACATATATTCAACCCGAATTCTTGTATAAGTTCAATCTAAAGCACATTCTTCAAGTTCGTATACTACTAATTACATCATTACATCATCTCATTCATATATATCAAGCCATTTCATACAATCTCACATCTTAACTTCACTTAGACATTTGATCATACACTTGGTGTGTGTACACCATTTAGTGCACATTGTACAACTAATTAAAGCACATTCTTCCTAGTTCATCCATGAATTAACATAATCTTTCACAAATCATTATCATAACCAAGCATCATATGTTTTATATCAAATTATCCATCTAACTACTTTCTATAACACTACTCTAATATCAACATTACATAATTCATCATAAGTCTTCACTAAACTTCATCTTCCTACAAATTCTAAGTGGGTTTTATCCCAACTCATCAATACAATCAAAATTAAGCATAATACAAACTTTACATGTCGATATTATCTAGTATTCATGCTCAATTTCATTAAACATTCACGGATTACACATATCCCACTTCATCAAAATCACCAAAACATGAAATTCGACTTACTTGGTGATAAGAATACTTAGTTGGTCATAAATCTTAATCCATGGATACAATCAAGCTTCAATTCCCTTTCAATTTGATTGATTTTGTGGCAACAAGGGTTTTCCTTTTTCTCCTCTAGCTCTAGTCGACACATACATCTGATATGTATGTGTTTGTGTTTTAATTTTGTGTTTTAATAATAAATCTTTCCACTTATTCAATTTTAGTCCCTCTAGTTTGTCACACAATCATAATTGCCATCAAACTCATTCATTACTTGTTTTATCAAGTATTTTAACTAGGTTAAATAGCCTAGTTATTTTATTCCGTGTCATATCGTGTGGAAACATAGGGCGAATATATGCATTCGAATTTTGGGGCGTTACAGGGAGGGTGGGGGTTAGGTTTTTTAGGTTTTTTTTTATGTGTTCACATTGGTTCCCATGGTTCTCACAATAAAGGTGGTTCTCAAATGAACATTACCATATATATATATATATATATATATATATATATATATTTATATATATAGGGGACCGCTAAAATGAGAACCACCTCGAGTTGTAAGAACCGTGAGAACTACACCGTACGGGGCGAAATGGACCAATTTTTTTTCATAAACGTAGTTGCGTGTATTATAAACACATTTGTAAAAAAAATTCAAAAAAAAAATGTACGGTCCCCGTAAACACAAACTTGTGGTGCTCAAAACTACACACACGACATTTTTTTTTTTTGAATATTTTTTTTACAAATGTGTTTATAATACACGCATCTACGTTTATGAAAAAAAATTTGGTCCACCTCGCCCCGGATCAAAAAGTTCTCACGGTTCTTACAACTCGAAGTGGTTCTTATTTTAGCGCAATTCTATATATATATATATATATATATATATATATATATATGATTAGGTTCAAGAGTGAACACTAGTGCAGTTTGCGAACTGAGCGAACTAATCCTGGCCATACATGTGTGTAGATCAATGGCCAGGATTTGATGACAAAATATACAAGTGTATTTTATGATTTAATGATGAAATCCTAGCCATCCACGTGTGTAAATCAATGGCCAAGATTTGTTCACTCGGTTCGCAAATACATTAGTGTTCGCTCTAGAACCCCACCCTATATGTATATATATATATATATATATATATATAGGGAGAAGATCATGCGAGAACCACCTCTTATTGCGAGAACCGCGAGAACCAATGTGAACACACCAAAAATGCCTAAAAATAGCTAAAAATCACACAAAATTTTTTTTTTTGATTTTTTAATATTTTTTAGGTTAAAATCGCTACTTTTCGAACCAAAAAAAAAAAAAAAAAAAAAAATTTTAAATTTTTTTTTTTTAAAAAAATTTTTTTTTTTTTTTTGGTTTCGAAAAGTAGCGATTTTAACCTAAAAAATATTAAAAAAATCAAAAAAAAAATTTTGGATTTTTTTTTTATTTTTTTAGATTTTTTTAGGTTTTTTGGGGGTTTAGTTTTTAGCATTTTAGCTTGGGGGGTTGGGGGGGGGGGTTTAGGTTTTTGGGGGGTGGGGGGTGGGGGAGGGGGGTTTAGGCTTTTTTTTTGGGGGGGGGGGGGGGTGGGGTTAGGTTTTTTTAGGTTTTTTTTAGCTTGGGGGGGGGGTGGGGGTTTAGGTTTTTGGGTGGGGGGGTGGGGGTTAGGTTTTTTTAGCTATTTTTAGGTTGTGTTCACATTGGTTCTCATGGTTCTCGCATGAGCCCCTCCCTATATATATATATATATATATATATATAGTGGAAAGTTCAAATGAGAATAATTTTTTTGTAAGAAGAAAAAAAATAAGTTTCAACCAATAAGAATATTTCATTTTACTTCATTTAATATTTGCAATTAATTTTAATGTAAGGGTATATTTGTAAACTCACATGGATCATTAATATCTAGTTTTCCTTTTTAATAGCTAATAACATTAAATTTGTAACTTATTTTCAAAATATATATATATGTTTTCAAAAAATAAAAAAAAATTGTTTAGAGTGTAGGACAAATTACTTGGTGTGTAGGATAAATTACGAGTTGTGTAAGATAACTTTAAGTATGTGTATGATAATTTTCGAAATGTGTAGGATAACTTTTCATGTGTGTAGGCAATGAAAATTAGTGTAGAGAATAATAGTGTTTATGAGTAATTAATTACTTAAATATTGTAATAAATGAGATGAAAGAATAACTACTTAGTATTTTACAATTGTACCCTTTGTTCTTTTTCTTCTCAATTAAATTTTCTTCTTAAATGAACTTCCCTATATATATAGGCTAATTATAAGGAGAAAACCCACTCCAGTTGACTAAACCCAAGAAACCCACATATGTGGCTAGGATTCAGCCACATCACATCTCCCACATTGATAAGCGAGGGGTATATACGTCATTTTGCATGATGGTAGAAAATGTAATAATTAGTCAGCACTCTCTCTCTTCCTTTTTACATAAAGTGACGTGCATTGAAAGATCTCAAATTATCCTTCATATCTCTTCTCTAGTACACTTTTCGGGGGGGGGGGGGGGGATAGTGCACAGTCTCTCTCTTATTCCAATATAGATGAAACAAGATCAAAAATCAACTCACATCTCATTTCTCCCAAACAGAGTCTTTTTGTGTTTTATGAAGCATTTCTCAAATGAAGAACATATTTTACTTCCCAAAAATCCAGAGAGATAGATGGTTAGACAGAGAAGATCGGAGAGAGAGAGGCAATGAGGATCGGTGAGAGAGGCAGTAAAGATCGGAGAAAGATCAGAAGATCGAACCGGTGTTCCATACAACATCAGATTCAGATCTGGTTCAGATCCGAAATCCAAAAAGATGTTCCAGTTCCAAGATGTTACCAGATCCAAAAGATGCTCCAGATCCGGTTGAAGATGTTCGATGTTGAAGATGATATTCCATATAACGATTCGATGTTGAAGATGATCCAAAAGATGTTCGATGTTGAACATGATGTTCCAGATCTAAAAGATCCTCGAGATCCATAAGTATGTTTGTTTTCAGGGTTTTTTTTAGATTTGCATTTTTTTGTGTTTTATAGATCTTCATTTTTTGTGATTTGTAGATCTGCAACTTTTTTTATTTTTTTGTTCAAGAAGCTGAATGTTTTTTAGTTCTTGTTTTCTGGATATGTTGTTTTTTATTACTGATTTTTTCATTTTTTTTTTTGTGTAAAATTTGTTCTTATGTAAACAATTTGATTTTTTTTTCAGATCGGAACAAATGGAAACAATTTGATTTTAAGTTCTTATGTATTGGATTAAAATCTAAGTTACTTTCTTCTTTATTGTTATGATGATTGAATCTAAAAAATCTGTTGTTGTTTGATTCTTGTTAATAAAGTTATATTTTTATATGCATGTTATTTTTTTGATGTAACAATTCTCATAACAATTTTATGCGTCTTAGTTATGAAACTCCAAGATCTAGGCTTTTTTTATGTAACACAATGTAACCGGGTGTTAGAAATGTAACAATCGAAGAAAAAAAGCATGTTATATTTTTTGTGTTACCTAAATGATGCCAGTTACGTTTTTTTGTGTTACATAAATAATGCCCGTTACATTTTTTGTAACAATCAAATCAAAAATGTCTGTTACATTTTTTTTGTTACATAAAAAATGTAACAATAAAAAAAATGTCTGTTACATTTTTTGTGTTACAGAAATAATGCACGTTAAAGAAAATAAAGTGCATTGTTACACTTTTTTAAATTATTGTAAAAATAAAGTCTGTTTGTACATTTTTTTCCAGGTTATATGTTACGTTTCTATGTAACACATGTAACAAAACCAAAAAAAAATATGTTACAAAAATAGATTGTCATATATACTTTTTTAAATTACTGTAAAAAAAATGGCTGTTACATTTTTTTGTGTTACAGAAATAATGTCATTTACATGTAACAAAAAAAGTGTTACATATGTGACGTAAAATTGATCATGTAAAAATTGTAGTGTACGTACCAACATGTAACATCTTTTAGTAGGAAAACGACTTTTGTAAACATGTGATGTAATATAACACTTTGTGTCGGACGAGAAAGAAAAGAAAACGCGTTACACTTTTATGTATGTGGATATCGGTGATATCCTTTAAATGGTAACGTTTTTGTACATTTTTTGAAATTATACAGAAAATGTAACGTTATTTGTAAAATGTAACATTAATAAGATGATACATATAATGTAACCTTATTCAACGTGTATATCCAGTTTTTTCACTTAATGCTTTTGCATTTATTTTGTTATATACTACACCAGTGGCCCAAAACAACTGTATGAAGAAGTTGACATTTTTTTTTCGTTAATATATATGAATTAAAAAAAACCATTATTTCATGAATAAGATTTTAGTGTTTTTTAATAAGAAAAAGATGCAAGAGAAAGAGAACACATTGGAAAAAGAATTTGTCAGAGCCTTTTTTTTAATATGTATTTTTGAATTATATGTTAAAAAGGATGCACGAGAATTGGGACATTTTGGAAAAGGGGACACATTGAAAAATGGGACACATCAAAGGAAGTCAGATGGACAGATGATTTTATCCCCATTTTACCCTTAGATGTACCATTTATTGATTAATATAATAAAAAGTAAGAGAGATAATACCCAAACTCATCACAACCATCCATCTCTTCTAATCAATGGTAGATGTTGGGTTTCTTGGGTTTAGTCAACTGGAGTGGTTTTTCGATTTATCTTTGCCCTATATATATAAACTCACACACGAGGTTCTCCAAGTTTGTTGGACTAGTGTGTGTTTTCTTTGGTGTAATCAATCAGATTTGTGCTTGATTCTTGTGCTTAATTCGAATATCGAGGTTGTTTGCTTTAAATCATATGGAATTCTACTTGTTTATTGGTTGATTCACATTTGTTTTCAAGATTCTTCACATTCATCTTGTTTTTCTTAATTTATACACATTCAAACACCAAATCAATAGGTGTTTGTATGTTAATCAATCATTATCACTGTGATCTGTAGTGTTTTGGGATCTACAGTTTACATCCATATTTTTTTCATCTAAATCATATAAGTTGAACTTGGATCCTAACAATAAAAAACAATATAATTGAATTCCAATATTGATACTCGTGTTGTTCAATCAATATAATTTCAGTTAGTTACGGCACCGATACGATATTGGTACTGTGTACACAAAAATATGTTGTACTCTGTATATTTTACGATACCAAAAATACGCATTACCTATATATTAAAATTTGAAGACAATGAACAGTAACATCATCAAGGGGATTAACAAATGGTATCGGGTACTGGTACCGGTATCAAATTTACCAAATCGGGTATATTTTCGGTACCAAATCGGTACCGACTTTTGACATTTTCGGTATCGACCGGTATTCACCGGTTTTTACCCTCAAATACCGGTACCGTACCAGTACCGACCGGTACCGAACTGTACCATGCCAGGTATATTCGGTACCGGTACCCACTTTTAGGGATTTTTAGTAACGGTATTTTCTGTACCGGTTGGTACTGAGCTCATCAAATCCTTTACCGGTTGGTACTGAGCTCATCAAATCCTGTAACAACGTAGCAACGCAAGTAATTGCACCGTTTATATTACTTTTCATACGCAACCCAATGAATAGTAACATCATTAAGGGGATGAGCAAATGGTATCGGGTACCGGTATTGGTATCAAATTTACCAAACCGGATATATTTTCAGTACCGAATGGTACCGACTTTTGACATTTTCGGTATCGGTTCGGCACCGGTATTCACCGGTTTTTACCCTCAAATACCGGTACCGTACCAGTACCGACCGGTACCGAACCATACCGTACCATGTATATTCGGTACCGGTACCCACTTTTGGGGATTTTCGATAACGGTATTTTCGGTATCGGTTGGTACCGAACTCATCAAATCCTATAGCAACGCAAGTAATTGCACCATTTAGATTACTTTTCATACACACTGTAAGTAAATTGTATTTCGTTTGAATAAGGTTTTATATACACAACAACTTATTTTGTTTTCTTTTTTGACTTTTTCTATAATGAATTAATTGTAGCATGTAAAATTAACTTGGATATTTAGATTATTCATGAGCAAATCATATCAAATCCTGTAATCAAACCGGTATCGTATCGGTACCAAATTTACTATACCAATCATTTTCGGTACCAATTTGGTACCCACCTTTTGTCGTTTTCAGAATCGTTACTTTCTGTTCGACACTGGTCTAGCACCATACCTATATTTACTGATTTTTACCTTCAAATACCATACCGTATGGTACCGAGCATTTTCGGTGACGGTACACGGTACCTAATTTCGATGATTTTTCGTATTGGTACTTTTAGTGCCGTTACCTGTACCAACCTCATCCATATTTTAACGTGTTAGTACCGTAATAACTAAACTGAAAACAACCGAATTTCCAACGTGTAGGACGTGTGGGTCCTATTATAATATATTAGATTATTTAAAATCGTTTTTTTAGGACGAAGTGACTATCGTTACCACGTCATTTTTATTTATGTTTTGATATTCGGTATCTGCTTGCTGTTGCCGACACGCATTTTGCAGACATTACGTCCTGCCGCAACACGCGGAAAATCAACTACTTATTATAAAATAACCATGCTTTAATTATAACTTATATTGAAATACTGAAAGAAAAAAAAACTCAACGCAACTGTGGGTTTAGTTTTTTAAGTTTTCCACCACAAATTATGAACAAACAAAATAAATGATAAATAAAATTGATAAAAAAAAGAATCATTTTGTGTCAAATTTTGAAGGGTACTAACACTACTAAAGAAACTTGTTTTTTTTTTTTAAATAATTAACTAGTATAATTACCTCACGCTACGTGCCAGAAATTCAGACGGTATCAGTTTGTTTTAGCAACCGGAAGATAAAATTCAAAAAGAAAAGGTCATGGTATACCCAAAAAGATGTCGATACGTATTTTACATCAAGCAAAAACTATAAAAACGAATATCCAAAACGCTTACGAATACAAGTACCGATGCTGTTCTACCAAACCGCTATGATACCAATATTGTACATATATGTTTGGTACATATATATTTTTAAGTAAACATGGGAAAAATAGGATAAAGGGTAGTGGATGTCACGTGAAATTCATTTCTTAATGGCACCGTCCACGTTAGCCAATCAACGATAGGTATTGAAAACTGTGTTCGTGATTGTATGTATATATAATATAATACAATGTACGGATATTAGATATGCAGAGAAAAATTACTATACAAATAAAGTTAACGTACTAAACATACGAATTGCATGAAAATGATAAAAGGATGCGGTGGCATTTTTGTAACTATTAGTAACTATCAAAATTACTCTTGTAAAATGTTCATGTAGAGTAATTTTGGTCTTGTATGGTAACTATTAAAATTACACTAACCCCCCCCCCCCCCCCCCCCCCCCTCCACAAAAAAAAAAAAAAAAAAACTGTAGAGTAATTCTGATCATTTGTAGAGTAATTTTGGTCTTGTAGGGTAATTATCAAAATCACACTAACCCCCCACCCCCCAAAAACCTAAACCCGCCCCCCCCCCCACCCAAAATAAAAGCTAAAAACTAAACCATAAAGCTAAACCCTATAACTAAATGCTAACAAAATTACTATACAAGATCAAAATTACTCTACATGATCATTTTACAAAATTACTTTACAAAAGATCAAAATTACTTTACAGGATCATTTGTAGAGTATTTTTTATCTGTATGATGTTTGATAAACTTGCAGGGTAATTTTGATTCATTTGTAAAAGTAATTTTGATGCAGAGTAATTTTGATACACTTGTAGAGTAATTTTGATAATTACCCTACAAGAACAAAATTACTCTATAAGAACATTTTACAAAATTACTCTATAAAAGATCAAAATTACTCTACATGATCATTTTACAAAATTACTTTACAAGATCAAAATTACTCTACATGATCATTTGAAGAGGAATTTTGAATTGAATGTTGTTTGATAAACTTGTAGGGTAATTTTGATTCAGAGTAATTTTGATACACTTGTATAGTAATTTTGATAATTATCCTAAAAGAACAAAATTACTCTACAAGAACATTTTACAAAATTACTCTACAAAATATCAAAATTACTCTACAAGAGTAATTTTGATAGTTACTGATAATTACAAAAATGACAACGTGCTTTTTTATCTTTTCCTTCAATTCGTACGTTTTGTACGTTAACTTTATTTGTATTTGATCTTTATCCTAGATATTCAGTTGGTTATTTAATACTTGTAATAAGTTAAGTGTGAAATGGTAAACCTAATTACCATATTATAAATTAGGAAGATGTTTGTGCTTTATTGAATGTACTTCATGTATATGGAGTCTTTAAAAAAAAATTGATTTTTCACTACTAACCCAAAGGTTTATATTTTTTGCATTTTAAGCTTTTTGTTTTTTTTTTTAACTTTTAACCTAAATCTTTTCATCTCTTGCAATTTAACCCCAACACATTTTTATTTTCAAGTTTGATCTACGTATTTTCATCTTTTGCAAATTTTTGTTTTACATTTCGTTCGAATTTAGCAAGTAAACACGACGTAACGTACGTGTAGGTTTCAAAGTTTTTTCGACTATTTTTTCCCGTTTGACAGGACCGTCACAACGCATCTATTTTTCCATGTTTGACAGGTTCGTCGCAACGCGCGTGGTCTTAGATCGACTTACTTACTCTTTTCTATTTTTACATTTCAGTCTAATTTCTTAGCATTAACATGTCGCAACTGGCATACGTGGTTCAACGATTTTACGTATACTTTTCATTCGGTGTTATTTTTTCCTTTTAAATTATTTTGTTTTTATGAGCTTTTCTTGTATTGTTGGTCTCTGATAGTTATGTAGCATTAGTGCTACTTGACACGATCTATGCCTCACACCGCAACGCGGGGCCCTTAAAACTAGTTACTTAAAATTTAAAACAAAACATATATTAAATAATAGGAATTTTCAACTACAACAAAAGACAATGTCAGCGGGAATAGACCTTTTCATTGATTGGAGGAGAGGGGCGGCAAGGGGCATAGTGCCAGGCAAGACAATGTCAGCGGGAATAGACCTTTTCATTGATTGGAGGAGAGGGGCGACAAGGGGCATAGCCCAATAAATTTACGATTTTATACCGCTTTAAAATTACGATTTTGCCATCGGTTCAAAATTACGTATTTGCCTCCATTTAAAAATAAATTTACGCTTTTGCTCCCAGATAAATATTTCAATTTTGCCCCCGGTTCAAAATTATGATTTTGCCCCCTTTTAATTTACAGTTTTGCAATTAGCTTTTTTCTCTTAAAAATTCAATTTTACCATCAGTTCAAAATTATGTTTTTACCCCCACTTAAAAATAAATTTACGCTTTTGCTCCCAGCTAAAAATTTCAATTTTGCCATCAGTTCAAAATTACGATTTTGCCCCGTATAAATTTTTAGTTTTGCCATTAGTTGTTTTCTCACAGCCAAGTTACGATTTTGCCCTCAACTTAAATTTACATTTTGTCCACCGTTTTTGTTTGTTTTCCTGGTGAAATTACAATTTTGCCTCCAGTGTAAAATTACAGTCATGCCGACAGCTTCCTGACACTCCCCCATTGGTCAATTTAATTTACGATTTTATCCCAGAATTAAAATTGTGATTTCGCTCTCAGTTAAAAATTACGTTTTCCTATCGTTTTAGTTTTTTTAGCAAAACTATAAAGGTTATTGTTTTAATTTATTTACACGATTTATTTTTTTTTCGTGTCAAGGAGCTGCATAACACTGGCTCATTAATCCTGAAAAATTAAAGTTTTGTCCTGAGCCCAAATTTACGGTCTTATCATCATTTTTGTTTTTTTTCTAGCAAAATTATAGTAGTGTTTTTTTAATTGATTGAGAATTATTCGGCCATCGCCCCGCAACGCGGGCGAGGTATCAACTAGTTTAAAACAAAACCTGCATTAAAAATAGGAAAATAGACTTTTTCAATGAAATTGACATGTAAATGAAATTGACATATAAGTTGACACCATCAAATTATTAATGCGTGTTAAAAAAAACAATAAAAATGAAAGTACATGAATCGTACATACGTTTTGTAAAAATTTTAGATTTGGTCTATACGTATGAAAAACTACCTATTCAAACCACACGTAGCATTCGCTAGAGACAACGCGATGCTACTAGGAACCCAAAACTAATAGTATAGACATATGTTTCAGACTTCTATAAGTGGGAGATTTGTTGGATCATGTATGCTGATGTGTCATCATGTATACATATTTATCCCCATATTTAACTTCTTTGGACGCATTTTCAATATGATACTTAATAGCTTCAATTGTGAAATTGCAACAACATTTAGCTTCGTGGTGATTAACAAGCTTAAAACAGAAGAAAAACTAAGAAAATCGCCAAGTCAAGTCATGCATGGTCGTGCATGATGGATGCACTCCCATGGCATCCAAAAATAGCCTCATAAACTAGCATCAGGGGAAGTAGGACCGTGCCGATAAAACGCACAGACGTTCCGACCAGATTCATTGACAATACATGTATCACTGAACACCACCCTCGTCGTACAAGTGTAACAGACTGCAAGATAATGACACAGTCATGCACGTTCTAAAATAAGCCTATGAATATAGGCAACCTTACCACACGTCAAAGCATCACTCAACACCACCACCATCCATCACACGCATCACATATCACTCCATGAGGCGAGTCTTCGTGCCCCGTTCTACCCTATTCTACCACCCGAGAACAGAAAAGGTTGTCTACTTAAATCAAAAACACTTTGTAATAACACACTTGGCTTTGGTTGATCAATTGTGATCACACCATGATTATATCAACAAGTGTTGATTATTCTATATCTATTTGCCACTTGTGCTAATCTTCTTGTATCATATTAGTGTAGATGAACCTTATTGTTAATTTATTATATTTGATTTTTGGTTTTAATAATATGTTTATGCTTTTAAAATTTAAGCCATAATTATTCTTCATAAATATGAGTGTTTATTCTTTATAAACTTCTTGAACTTGTGTAAAATAAAGTGTTAAAGAAATTAGGAGCAACATTAAACATGTTAAAAAAACTGAAAATTTCAAATTCATCAAAGGGGATATTACCATATACCCAACATTCTTCATGACATAATATTGTTTAATTCAGAGTCAATTTGAGCCAAACTCAAGCAGTACTTCGACTAATTTGGCACCATGCAAATTGTTCCAATTTATCCTTTAATTAAGTACGAATTTAATATGAACAAATTTAGCGTAGCCTATGCCAAATTCGTTTAAGTTTTTGGATAGGCACCTATCACGACGTATTATAATCTTGCTAAGAATAAAGTATCGAACCACAACATGATAATCAACATAAAACACAATAATATTAGTCATTCGATAATTAAAGCGTTATCATCCAAAACACAACATAAACCCACAAATATGGTGTTTTAGTAATCTCTATTATGTTATTTGTGGGTTTTAAGTGTGTTTTATGATTGACATTACGGTGTTTTATAATTTTTTACACTTTGTAGGAAAAATGTACTTTGTAGCCAACTCCTTTTTTTTTGAACGGTGACTTTCTTTTTTAGTGACCCAATGTTACGCCGCCTAATCGACAGCCCTAGCCAAGTCTGCCCAGACTTACGTTGTCTTAACCGGGCCGCGCTGGGTTGGCCAAACTTGGTTACGGCCTTCCCCCGGAAACTGTACTGCCTCCACACGAGTTGCCACGCTGAAGTAACAGCCAGATGAAAACGGGGTGCAGCTCAGGATCAAACCCCCTCGGTGGGTTTGTCACCATCATTACCTAATATCCACCCCACTATGACACAAGTTGGAGTTGAACTTGAGTCTTCATTGAAAAAGCCAAATTTTCTACCACTAGGCCACAAATGGGGGGATTGTATACTTTGAAAAACCCAAATTTTCTACTTTGTAGCCAACTCCTACCTTACCTTGGGACATTATATACTTTGAAAATTAAAAATAAATAGTATATTATAATAAATAATTTGATTATAAAAATAATAAAATATGGTGATAAAGCGACAGGTTACCGAACTCGTTTACATGGTTTTTAAATATCTACCATTGGAAAAATATGAATAAAGTTATTCCGTGGTACGGCTAGCGTTACGCAAGTCGACAATTATTTACTTTCTTTCTGAATTGGCATTTCATATTTTATTTCCACTGCTCACAAACCACAATAATTCATTATTTCATTTCATTCTCATCTACAATCATGCAGCTGCTGCCTGTACTCGTATTCTGCTTCTGCCTACCATTCGCAACGGCGGCGAACACAGACACTGGCAACATAGCCAAGCCCGGCTGCCAAGCTCAATGCGGAAACGTGACAATTCCATATCCCTTTGGAATAGGGCCGTCGGGCTGCTTTATCGACCCTTGGTTTGAAATCACCTGCAACACTTCTTTCATTCCTCCCAAGCCCTTCTACAACAAAGGTAACCTTACCCTTGATTATCGAGAGATTTTTGACATATCCGACTCTACTTTCCGTATGTCTAATACAGTAGCTAGCAGATGCTACGATCAATATGCGCATGTCACACAGGAAGTTCAAGCCGCCACAGATATGGGAACCGGTTCACCATTCACCTTCTCGCAACTAAATAAATTCACTTTAATTGGCTGTGGTGACTTGGCCTTCTTCTATGACCCCACTCATCCATTGCAAACGGGCTGCTTGTCCTTATGTTCTAGTGCGAAGGATGTGGTGAACGGTTCTTGTACGGGGGGTGGGTGTTGCCAAACATCGGTCGTAAAGGGGCTAAATTTTTACTTCATGATGCAGAATCCTGCAGGCCAGAACCGCTCCAATATTTGGTCATTCTGTCCTTGTACCTATGCCTTCATGGGTGAGCAAGAAAGATTTACTTTCCATGGTGCCTCGGATTTCATCGATCTAAGTTTCAAGAATCGTATCATGGCTAGTGTTCCAATACTCATAGATTGGGTGATTGGGAACTTGACTTGTAGTGAGGCTCTAAACAAAGGTCGTTTGGCTTGTCAAGAGAATAGTTACTGCATTGATTCTGATACTGGGGTTCCTGGTTATCGATGTATTTGCAATATAGGTTATCAGGGTAATCCATATCTTCATCCAGGATGTCAAGGTAATTATTGCGTACATTTAATCAATCGATTAATATCTTTATCGTTTAAATTCTTTTGATATTATTTGTTATGAATATTGACAGATATCGACGAGTGTCAAGATCCAAACATGAATTCCTGTGAGCGGATTTGTAGAAACATTCCAGGAAATTATACTTGTTCTTGTCCAGATGGTTACTTTGGAGATGGCCTGAAAAATGGGAGTGGTTGCATAGCTGAAAGTTCTCATTTCCCAGTAGTTAAATTCTCTCTAGGTAATCAATCTTAATTATGTTAATTCAAGTGACTGATCATATGTTTTAAAATAAGGGCATTTCTTATTATAATATACATAACATTGAATATCTTAATATGTGACACTCACGATATAAGACATTGATTACATTACAAGTTAAATATGTTCAATTGCAAGGAAATTAAGTAAGTTGTTTCGAAATTCATGCAGGTATGGGGTTTGGTTTCTTGGCTACCTTGGCTGGATTAACCTGGTTGTATTTTGGCATCAAGAAGAGAAACCTCGTGAAACTTAGACAAAAGATGTTCCAAAGAAATGGTGGTTTGCTACTACAACAACGACTTATGAACAACTCGAGTAGTATCGACTCAACAGTAGTCTTTACGGCCAATGATTTGGAGATCGCAACCAACAATTATGCCAAGGATATGATTCTGGGCCAAGGTGGCTTTGGTACTGTCTATAAAGGTATTTTGCGTGACAAACGAGTGGTAGCAATCAAGAAGTCCAAAGAAATAGATGATAGCCAAATACAACAATTCATTAATGAAGTAATCATCTTAACACGAGTTAACCATCGGAATGTGGTCAAGCTCTTGGGGTGTTGTTTAGAGACAGAGATTCCATTATTGGTTTATGAGTATGTCTCGAATGGTACCCTCTTTGATCACATTCATAGTAATCGAAACGTGACTTGGTTATCATGGGAGAATCGTTTACGAATAGCATCTGAAGCAGCTAGTGCGCTTTCACATCTCCACTCCGCTACATCAATGCCCGTCATACATAGAGATGTCAAATGCGCAAACATACTACTAGACGAAAACTACACCACAAAGATTGCGGATTTTGGAGCATCAAGGTTGATCCCAATAGATCAAAAGCAAGTAGAAACGTTGGTGCTAGGGACATTTGGGTACTTAGATCCTGAATACTTTAATACAGGTCAACTAAACGAGAAGAGTGATGTTTATAGCTTTGGAGTTGTACTTGCTGAGCTTTTAACCGGAAAGAAGCCTGTGTTAAAGAATGGAAGTGAAGCTATGAATCTTGCAAAACTTTTCATTACGGCCTTAGAAGAGGATCGTCTTTTTCAGATTCTGGAACGTAGAGTTGTGAGGGAGGGTACGCTAGAGCAACTCCAAGAAATTGCACAACTTGTAAAGAGATGCCTCAGTCTTTCAGGAGATGACAGGCCAACAATGAAGACAGTGGAGACTCAACTTGAAGGCTTAAGGAAGTTTACTCAACATCCTTGGGCGATTCCACATGATGAGACTCAGAACTTAATAAGTACACAAAGTAATCAAGTAGATCTTTATTCTAGCACAATGTAAGTTAAAAGGAAAATAACACATAGCTAAGTGGAACAAAATGAAGTTTACATTTATCGTAATTGTATGTTATCGTTTGTTCCAATAAATTTTCATATTACTGCAAAATTTATATGTATTGTTGACTGTTTTGGTTAAGTTTTCGGATACAAAACCTATGTATATATGTGAGAAGAATTAATACTCTCTGCCCAATTAGGAGGGATTGACATGTATTATATACACAAAATACATACAAGAAATCCAATTACAGTACATAAATTAAGGAGTGATTTTTGTGATTTGATTTTTATTATTAATATTCCTATTATCCCCCCTCAACCGAAGGCGACGGACCAACACATAACATATTGCGAAAATGCTCGAAATGAGGTTTGGCCAAGCTTTTCGTGAAGATGTCCGCTAGTTGAAGGTTGGTAGGCATAGAACGGGTGTGTAACCGTCTGGACATGACTAACTCCCAGTGGCGGATCTAGGATTCCGACCAAGGGGTAACGTTTTATAAATAAGCCGTAACGAAATCGAAAAAACGTCAAATTTTTCCAAAATTTACACTAATTTTTCCGACCAAGGGGTAGCGGACGCCACCCCTTAATAAGCTATAGGTCCGCCCCTACTAACTCCCGAACAAAGTTATAGTCAAGATCATAGGCTTGCCCATTTATGAGCAACCGGGCTCGGACTCATAAAGAGGGCCCTTCAATTGTCACACAATAAAGTAGGGCGATCAGGAGGAGCGCATTCCAAATTATTTCAGCTAGCCATGACTCTATATTATGATTCACAACTCGGCCAAGACACAATCGGTATTTTTTTAGCAGTCCATCATACAATGTTGCTACCAATAAATATTGAATAACCATATAGATCGTCAGGTTTCAATATATTGGGACCAAGACCACACAAAAACCAATGATATTCATCAACTTCGTCAATGTGTTGCCATAATAGGAATATTAATTATCATTAATAATACTGGGTAAGAATCAAATAGGAAGATTGATCCATGTAGGAAGTCTAAGAAGGCATCCTAGCCTTACATCCGGCAAAAATAAAAAAAAACAAGAGCAAGGAGTATTTTGATCCATCACTCATCTTCTTCACCCTTCTTCGTTATGTATTGTCTAAGGGGCTGTTTGGCAACATCTGAATAGTTAAGTGCTGAACCGGTAAGAGCTCTGAACCATTAAGTGCTGAACCAGTAAGAGGTCTGAACCATCAAGAGCCTATATAATGCTTAACCGTTCAGAGGCAAATGTCTGACCAATTCAGATTAGAGGTCTTAACCATTCAGACTCTGTATAAATCTTAACAATTCAGAGGAAATGTCTGAACCATTTAGACATCTGCTCGTGAAACAAACAATCTGAACCATTAAGTGTTGAACCAGTAAGATGTCTGAATCATTAAGAGCCTCATTAAGAGGTAAACAAACAGCCCGTAAGTGTTCAAACTTGTTTAATAGTATATTGTATGTCACTTTTTGTATATCAATTTAACAAAAAATGTTTGATAGTTTGTAAATGTACTCCCTTTCATATATTTCCCTACTTTATGTATATAAGTTTGGGACATTGTTTAAACAAAAGAGTGTGATGGTTTATTGTATATTTATACTAGGTTATGACACCATGTATTACACGAGTTGAATAAATAAATTTTATATACTAAATAATAAAACAATGTCTTTAAAAACCTCATTTATTGCATGTGTTAAATAAATGCAATTTTATGTATTAAATAATAAAAAGTTATATCTATAAAAACCATATGTATTGTACGGATTGAATAATTGTAATTTTATATACCAAATAACAAAAAAGTTATATCTTTAAAACCATATGTATTACCTAGGTTGAATATATGTAATATTGTTTACCAAATAATAAAAAAATTATATATTTAAAACCCCTCGTGTATTACAATGGTTGAATAAATATGATTTTATATACCAAATAATAAAAATATTATATTTGAAAAAATTAATGAATATACTCGGTACATGAAAGATATGGTGATTGCGGAGATGATTATTGAAAAAAAAAATATAGTGGTCAAATATGTTATTTAAGAAGCAAATAAGCAGTCATTTAGGTGACAAAATATAAATTATATTTAAAAAAACCGTAATAAATCCAATTTTATATAAAGTAATATTGAAATTTATAACAATTTATTTAGAAATATGTAATCAAATCGATATAATAAGTTTTTTAAGAATGAAAATAAAAATAAAAAATGTATTAATACAAAGTTTGGTTTTGGTAATAAATTTGGTTATTTAAAAGTATCTTAAATTAACAATTTAAATTTAAGGATAATATTTTACTAGAAAAAATAGAATTAGTCTATTCGACATTTAAAGTGGATAAAATTTAATATTAGTTTTTATTTATTTAGTTAATATAAGATAGAAAAAAAAATATGACTGAATAATTGGGAGGTTGTATGATGTAAAATGGGTTAACTGTATTATAATTTCATATGTTTTTAGTTATACATTTTTTGAATTATTTAAAAAAAATTAAGACTTTGTTATTATTAGTAAAATCAATGATTTTATATTTATAATTTTGTTAAGTATTATTTTATTAAAAAGTGCATATTATATATATAATTATATTATGTCTTAAGTTATTGATTTCATCTAAATGTTTTTTCAATTTTATGTCTAGCATTATATATACTATGGTAAAAATTTAAAGTTTATTAGAGATATATACTATGGTAAAAGTTTAAAGTATATTAGAGATAATTACATCATCGAAAAGAATAAGAGTAATTTGTATATTACAAATAAAAAGTATGTGTGTGTCATGTGATATAGAAAATCAAATACATTATATTATAAATGAGAAGTATACATCAAATTTAAACTAAGGGGAGGTTCATTTGAGAAGAGAATTTAATTGAGAAGAAAAAGAACAAAGGGTACAATTGTAAAATATTAAGTAGTTTTCTTTCATCACATTTATTACTATCTTTAAATAATTAATTACTCATAAATACTATCATTCTCTACGCTAATTTTTTTCGCCTACACACATAAAAAGTTATCCTACACATTTCGATATTTTTACTACACATATATCCTACACGCCTAATAATTTGTCCTACACTCTAAATTATTATTTTTTATTTTTTGAAAAAATATATATTTTGAAAATAAGTTGCAAATTTAATGTAGTTAGCTATTAAAGAAGAATACTAGAAATTAATTATCTATATAAGTTTCAAATAGACACTTATATTAAAATTAAATGCAAATATTAAATGAAGTAAAATGAAGCATTCTTATTGGTTGAAACTTCTTATTTTTTCTTCTTAAGGAAATCTTCTCATTTGAACTCTTCACATTTAAACTAAATAATAATTATCTATATAGTTAAGTCGAAGAGATTAAACAGAATAATAGTTGGTAGGAGAGTTATTTATAGTTAATTAGAAGATATTAAACTAAATAATAATTATTCATAATAGATTAAAGTAAATATTATTTAGTAGGAGAGTTATCTATAATTAATAGTGGGGAACCCGTGCGTTGCTGTGGGAGCGACAATTTGCTTATTTTTTAGTTGAAATGATAGACAATTCCGCTATTTACTACCAGTGTGGGACATACATAAAACTAATAAGAGGTAAAAGAAATCATGAAAACTTTCAAAAAGATCAATCTATTCTAACAAATTTGTTGTTGTGACATGCGTGACAACATGATCTTAATTGTTGCATCATCTGTGGCAGAGACATATGCTTACGTAGGTCCACTTGTAGGATCAAGATTAAACCTACTTCATTGTTTTGTAACACACTAACGAGTGCGGAATCCACATAAGTATGCAAACCAAAGCAAAAAGGAACAAACACAAAGTAACCAAAGATTCACAACTTTGATTAAGTGAAGAGAATCAGTACACACATACACACAGTGTTTACAACTTTCACATGGACTCTCTTAACTGAATGAAGTAACAAGTGTCTGCTTATATAGGCCTCAATACCCAGTACCACTACAAAGAGTAATACTGGGCCACGAACAGTTACAAACCCACAAAGACTAGGAGTCTTCGTGGATAGCAACAACGAACACTCACATGCCACGAACCCTTATCAATGTTGAGTCTTCGTAGACTTTTGTCATCATATACAATGGACTGTTCTTTGAAGTTCTTTCATATCCACACTATATTAAAAGATGACATCATCATGACATCATGGTGATGTCATGGTGATGTCAACTCGTGGCTCTTCGTGCTTCGCGTGTCGAACTCTGGGGCGAACGACAGAGGAATGTTGTGACATCGGGCTTGAACCGAACCCAACCGAGTCAAACCGAACCGAGTCGAACCAAACCAAGCTGCATCCACAAAGTGCATCAACAAACTCCCCCTTGGATGCTGCTCGTGATGGTTCAACTTTACATTGTTGTCGGATCTTCAGATGTCTTCACGTGTCACAAACTGGGAGTGTATCAGCAAACTCCCCCTTGAATGTTTCTCGTGAAACGTTGATCTTCGAATTTTAGATCCTTGTTGGTGTTGATGAGTGGTCAGCAGTAACTCGATCATCTTGATCCTTTGATTGCATCAATGTCGAGTTTTCATTCCTCAGCTTGTCATCTAACATGTTCTCTTCGCCTTTAGCTGGTTCGAGTGCCACATCTGCACATACAACAGAGCTAAACGCGTAATGAGAACAACCGCTTGGAATATAGTCAACATAAACAAACGACACACATGAGACCAACTCTCAAACAAACACTGACTGACAACAATTTGAAAGTTGAAACTTTTGATCAATTTAGATATTAACTTTCAAAACTTGCTAAATTTTGGAACGATTATGAAGGTACAATTGTTTTCCGGCTTACAATCAGGCTTCAGGAGGTAAAGACTCGAGATCCAACATCGTACAATCAAAAATAAAATTGAAATAAAATCTTTTTGACTTTTATAAAGTTTATATTAAAACACACCTAAAATCTTTTTGGAATTTTTGAACACTTTAAAAGTAAAGACGAAAAGCAGTAAATAAATATATACAGAGATGCAGAAATTGAAAACAGTAAATAAATATTTACAGACATTCTTTTTGCGAGTTTCGATGGTAAGAGAATCATATCAGTGTACGGTCACGCCAAAACGCTCTTGTTGTTCAGTTAGTTAATATTAAGATAAGCATCCTATAACGATTATCGGTATTGTTGTCCACTTAAGCTCAACTTATCAGATGTACTCGTGATTAGGGGATACGTTAAGGTATGATTTATACTTATTGACCAGTGTTCATCCACACACGACACATTCCCTGTATCAAGGTATGCACGAGAGTTCATCTTACCGGTGAGTATACCATTTATCATCTATTTTCAACGTATATAATGTGAGATACTCACTTATTTTTGGGTGAATACAAGCCCTATGTGATAAAATCACTTATTGATGAGGAACTTGATATTCGATGCATGCAGGGCACAAGAGCAACTCCGTGAACAGGTTAGTACCATCGTACCGACAAAGAGACGAACTTGACTCCCGGATAAACTGTGATATTTTATCACTTATTGATTTTGGACATGTGATTGTTTCACTTATTGAGGTCGAATGCATCATGTATTATATATATGTTTGTATAATATTTACACGTATGTATGGTATCATGGAAGTTCTAGACTTGCGTCCCCGTTATTTTTGGTAAAAGAATCAACCATGATACCTAGATGATAACCAGCATAAAGACCACATATCTTAGAACCTCGGCAATCTATCAAACGAAATTTTGGTACCAAGACTATATACCAATGAGCGGTTCCCACACAGTCTTCAGTCGATTTAGGTTTATATCCCCTACACACTTTAAAATGATTGTGAGCCTACCGATACATCTTATATAGAGTTGCTTATCATTTTTCATCTTAAGTTTAAAGAGTTACTGTCATATTCTCTTTTTCTCGCCAGGAAACTCATTTTTGTTTTTCTATTGTTTTTTTGTTTTTTTTTGAATTTTTTCGATGTTTTTGTATTTTTAAAATTTTTCAATGTTTTTGTATTTTTCGTTTTTACTCCCCCTAAAATGCAAAAAGTACGAGAAATTAAGAAAACACAAATAAATATTTACAAAAATGATTTTCCGATGTTGGTTTTACTCGGGCTTGACCTTAATGCCGTTTACCATTAGTAAATAGTCAAATCGTGATTCGTCAAAAGCTTTGGTAAAAAGGTCGGCACGTTGGTCATCGGTGTGGATTTTCACAACATCAATAAGTTTCTTTTCATAACAATCTCGTATGAAATGATACTTGATCTCGATGTGTTTTGTCTTTGAGTGCTGTACAAGATTACGAGTGATCTGTAAAGCAGCTGAATTATCAACATAAATAGGAGTAGTTAGGAATTCAAAAACCGTAGTCGCGCATATGCTGTTGGATCCATAGAACTTGGGAGCAACAACTTGAGGCAGTAATGTACTCAGTTTCACAGGTTGAAGTAGCTACACAGGTCTGCTTTTTACATTGCCACGTGACTAGACGATTCCCCAAAAACTAACATCCTGCTAATGTTGACTTTGCATCAATCTTGCAGCCGCCATGATCAGAATCACTGAATGCAATCAAATCGAAGTTATCATCCTTAGGATACCAAAGACCGGTGTCTGGACAACCCTTCAGATAATGAAAAATCCTCTTAACAGCCATCATATGAGAAACCTTCGGATTAGACTGGTAACGAGCAAGAAGACATGTTGGATATATAATATCGGGCCTTGAAGCAGTAAGATACATGAGAGATCCGATCATAGCACAATAGAGAGAAGGTTCCATATGTTCACCTGTTCCGTCAGGAGTAATTCCATGATTCTGAGCCAGAGGAGTTCCCGCAGGCTTCGAGTCTTCCATCTGAAATCGCTTTAGGATATCCCCAACGTACTTTGTCTAATGAATGAAGATCCCTTTCTCAGACTGATGAACCTGCAAACCCAAAAAGAAATTCATTTCTCCCATAGCACTCATCTCGAACTTCTCTTGCATCACCCGCTCGAATTCCTTGCACATTTCATCGTTTGTAGACCCAAAAATGATGTCACACACATATACTTGAACCAGCAACAAATCCTCGTTTCTTTCCTTGTTGAAGAGAGTACAATCGATCAACCCACACCAAAAACCATTCTGCAACATATAGGTACACAATGTTTCATACCAAGCCCTCGGAGCTTGATGAAGACCATATAGTGCCTTGTTTAGAAGCCAAACTCTGTCAGGATGAATGGGGTCTTCAAAACTAGGTGGTTGCTCAACATATACTTCTTCCTCGACCACACCATGAAGAAATGCACTTTTCACATCCATCTGATAAACAGTGAACTTCTTGTTGGACGCATAAGCCAAGAAAATCCTTATCGCCTCAAAAGACGTGCCAACGCTGCATAAACTTCATTATAATCAATGCCTTCTACCTGATTAAAGCCCTGGACAACCAATGTCGCTTTATTTCTCACAATGACACCTCGGTCATCCTTTTTGCACTTGTAAACCCATCGAGTACCAATCTTCTTGTAGTTCGGTGGCCTGTCAACCAATTTCCACACGCCCAATTTCTGAAACTGCTGAAGTTCTTCCTGCATTGCTTCAACCGATGAATCGTCTTTCATCGCCTCCTTCTACGATTTCGGCTCAACTTGACAAACATAGCAGGCGAAAGACCAATCATTCTGTTCCCCGAACTCTCTAATTGCCAAATACAACCCAGCATTCTGGTTGTTTCAAAGCTGATTACGTGTCTGCACACCACTTAGGACATCTCCAATAATATTCTGCCAAGGATGAGTATCATGAATTCAAGTTTCAGGAACATCAGGAACTCTAGCATTAATACCCAAATTGTTGATAGTCAAATCAACCACCAAATCGATGCCAGGAGACGCGGTAGATGTGGATGCATTTCCTTAAACATTGTCTTGATTCTGCACCTGAGAAGTTGCTTCGGAAACACCTTGAACAGGAGCATTAACAGGACCAGAAGTTGCTTCATTTGCATCAAGAAACTCCGCATCTTCCGACGAAACATTATAATCAGCTGAATCTTCAAATTCCTCATTTTGAACAACATTATTAACTGAAGTCGACTCTTGTTGGTTAACAGTGATCGGTTTTACTAATGATGATTCAACTGCAGTATCCCTTTCAAGTAACATTTATGCTGCTGCAGACGCGTCATCAAAAGTTGGCAAATTAAAGCAATCAAAAAGTCTATCATAATCAAACATCCAAGGAGCACCCGGAACTCTCACACGTTCAGTGTACCTTTGAACCCTAACTTCACCCCATTCCTCAATCTTTTTAGTAGACAAATTCCACACCCTGAAATTTGGAGTAGCATACCCGAGAAAGAAGCCTTCTATTGCCCTCGGACCAAATTTGCCATCTGGATCTATCATAGTGCATGGAGAACCAAACGATTCTAAGTACGACACATCCGATTTCCTTTTGTGCAACAATTCGAAACATGTTTTCCCATGCCTTTTAACAGTAAGAACTCTATTCAAAGTGTAACAAGCAGTAGCCACAGCCTCCCCCAAAACTGAACAGGAAGCTCCGACTCAACTAACATAGTTCTTGCTGTGTCGATAAGCGTTCTATTCTTCCTCTCAGCGACACCATTTTGTTGAGGAGTATATCGAGAACTGTATTCATGCAGGATTCCCTTAGAAGTACAAAACTCGTCCATCACTTGATTCTTGAACTTCGTGCTGTTGTCACTTCTGATTTGCTTTACCCTCAAAGTGTACAAATTTTCAAGTAAAGTGAGAATATTTTTGAGGATTCCCGGAGTCTCACTCTTGTGTGCCATCACCGCTACCCATGAGAATCTTGAATAGCCATTAGTAACCACCAAACAATAAGCATCTCCAAACGTAGTCTTGTGCTTCATAGGTCCAAAGAGGTACATATGAAGGTGTTCAAGAGGCATGTTGACAGTGTTGACTTTCTTGATCGGATGTGACTTCTTCGCTTGTTTTTCTTTTTAGTACGATACACAGACGTCTTGTAAATGAAAACTCTTGACCGGAACACCATTCACCAGATTATTTCTCACCAAATGGTTCATCTTCCTCAAATGAATGTGACCCATACGTCTGTGCCAAGATATAGACTCCTTTTTAGTGGCCTTTGAGACAAAACATGTAACTTGTGCAGATTGTAGGCCCCCTTGATGTGTATGGATCTTCACAGAATTGTCTTTCCAATCAAGAGTGCGGAATTCTCTTGATCAGAATATCACAGAAACAAGTAGAAAAACAGAAACACCAATTCACTTTCAAACCGGATCTTTATTGATTATCTATCAAAGTGATTACAATCAATCAAGATCCCTAACCACACTAATTTCGTCCAAGCCCTAAGCACTCTCACGAAATTCTCACACAAACTGTTTTTGCTGATTAACCTGAACCCTAAAGCTTAACCTTGTTTATATAACACAAGGTTTGCAACTTTAGGCATGGGTTCCTACATGGGCTAGGCCCAAATCGTTCCCCATCACCCAATGTGGGTTTTGTTTAGCCCAAACTCTATTATCTCACTAATACAAAGCTAAACCCGCTAACCGTTTATCGTTTAACAAATTACAAGATATCCAAAGACCAAATCTAAGCTGTTGTCACAAACATGCACCAACAAACTCCCCCTTGACAATAGCTTCATAAAATAACTTTGTCTTCAGTCTTCTTGCAATCTTCATGTAATCTTGCACTGTCTTTGGTCTTTGGATAGCTTCAGCTTCAATAGCTTCTGTCAACAACAGACTCCCCCTAAGCCGATGCATCCAATCACCAAATCTTCAAAAACTTTAGCGTTTGAGTAAACTCCAGTTCAGCATATGTATAGCAATCTCCAAACTCTTCAACTTTGTCTGCAATGTAGAAAGGATGTTCTACCATGCATCCAATCAAACTCTCATCTTCACAGCAACTTCTCAGCAACACAGCAACTTCTCAGCAACACACTGCTTCAATCTATTTACTATAAAACAAACATCTCGAGAAACCATAAGAATTTTTCAACATAAGTTAAACAAATTATTATTATTCAAGATATACTTAAACTGTATCACAGATTAAGCATTTTCAACTTATCACCAACACGCAAAAATTTTTAATCACACACCCTATAACCCGTATGATTTAAAATTTTGAACTCACTTTCTATCACCGTCTCCCCCTATCAGTAACAATTCCTCCAAGAATAACAGTTTTCCGTACGTTAAGAATTTCAAACATAAAAAGACACTATTTTTGTATTTTTGTATTTTCTGAAAGCAAATAAATACGAAAAGCAATAAACACTCTATTTTTGTGAGAATCACTGGTAAGAAGATCATATCAGCACAATCAAACTGTTTCACACTATTAGATAATTCTTTATTTAATTTTTCGTGAAAAGCAGTTCAAGACGATTACCAGTATGTTTGTCCACTTAAGCAAAATGCATGAACATTTCAAGTACCATTATCGTATGATACGTTAAGGTAATATTAGTTACTGAGATACTAGTGTGTCCCACTTCAGGATATACCCCCGCGATCAAGGTATGCACAAAGATTCATCGTAGTAGGTGAGTATACTGATGTCATCCTTTAAGATATCCTGACAGTGTCTAGGTCTGCATATAATCTCTTTTATCATGTTTTGATTGCTTAACAATGAACACCCAAATAAATACTAATCAAATCCTGGAAATATAAACAACACACTCTATCATGCAAGTATCTTCCCTACCACATATTTCACAAGTCCAATCCAGATTTCTGAAATCTTAACTGGGAATAGGTTGAGAAGAGAACATAATAGATCTTTAGCAGAGATGGTATAATATACAGATCAAATGAGTTTTTCTCAGTTTGATATAGGTTTCTTGGGTTTCTTTTGGGCACTTGAGGGCCTCTTTCGGGTGTATTAGATCTATAGCGCGACAATGTACAGCTAGGTCAGCATGTATCTGGATGCAGCAGAAGCTGTCGTTGCCTAGCACCTCCAGGTCAGCATATATCTGGATGCAGCAGAGGAGGTACACGACTTTTTTCAGAGAAGATTTCAGAATCAGATCAAAATTGTGTGTATTGGGACAACATACAGACATTCAAATAGAAATGAGCTAATTCCAAGTGACTTTCTTTTCTGGGGTCATGTACAATTTTAGTTCTGAACAGAAGGACAGTCAAGATATCCCCAGATGAAATAACAGTATAAAGACCCAAAACTTCAGATTTTGGCAATCTATCAACGCAAGATTTAAGGTCATTAAACCATACACCACTGATGTGTTCCCCACTCATACACAGTTCATTTAGGTTTATATCACATTGGTAAGTTGATTATTTCATGCTTTTTGCCTACTGGTACATCATATAATGAAGCTGCTATCACACTTAAGCAATTTAATTTCAGTTTCAGTGTGACAGTCTAACTTGCTGATGTACTATCATTTCTTCTTTTTCACACAGTGATAACTCATTTTTGATTTTCTATTTTTTATGATTTTGATTTTTCAATGTTTTTGTATTTTTGATTTTTAAGAAAGCATTAAACTATTTACAAAAATTCTTATGAAAAACCAGTTATTCAGGATTCCTCATCCCATTGAGTTCGACTAAATGTTCAAAGCGAGCCCTGTCAAAAGCTTTAGTATAAAGATCTGCCAGGTTATCTAGTGTGTCGACTCGATGTAATTCAATTAGTCGTTTTTCAGCACAATCCCGTATAAAATGATGACGTATGTCAATATGTTTGTGCGTCTGTGTTTCACGGGATTATTTGTTATAGAAATTGTGGCATTATTGTCTATCATAATAGGAGTACGAGTGAAATTCAAACCGTAATCGCGCATCTGCTGTTGTATCCAGAGAACCTGAGAGCAGCAGCTACCCGCAGTAATATATTCAGCTTCACACGTAGATGTAGACACACAAGATTGCTTCTTGCATTGCCAAGACACGATCCTGCCTCCCAAGAACTGACAACCACCTGTTGTAGATTTTCTGTTTGACTTGCAACCCCCAAAGTCTGAGTCAGTGTAAGCAACAAAATTCATATCACTATCAGCTGGATACCACAACCCAAGTTTAGGTTTCCCCTTCAAGTAACGAAGAATCTGCTTCACTGCTTTCATGTGTGACTCTTTTGGATTTGCCTGATATCTAACACACAAGCATACTGCAAACATAATGTCAGGTCTTGAAGCAGTCAAGTACATTAGAGAACCAATCATCGCCCTGTATTGAGTTGGATCAACGTCTTCAGTACTTTCATGATCTGGGCCAAGATTGTGATTTTCGCAAATGGGTGTGTTGAAAGTAGAGCAATCATTCATTTTGAACCGACTCAAAATGTCATACACATACTTTGTTTGATAAATAAACATCCCATCCTCCTTCTGTTCAACTTGTAATCCCAGAAAGTAAGATAGCTCACCCATAGCGCTCATTTCGAACTTGCTCTTCATCACCTGCTCGAACTCTTTACACATGCTCTCATCTGATGACCCAAAGATGATGTCATCCACGTACACCTGTGCTAGCAGAAAATCTTCCTTCTTCCTCTTGATGAACAGTGTACTGTCAATCTGACCTCTTTCAAAACCATTCTTGATCAGATGTGTAGACAGTGTCTCGTACCACGCCCTGGGAGCTTGATGTAACCCATACAAAGCCTTATCAAGTTTGTACACTCGATCTGGATAATCTAGATCAACGAACCCATCTGGTTGTGAGACATACACCACTTCTTGGACTTTCCCGTAAAGAAATGCACTCTTCACGTCTTGGTGGTAAACTTTGAAGCCTTTGAATGTTGCGAAAGCTAGAAACAACCGAATTGCCTCCAACCTTGCCACTGGTGCAAACACTTCATTGTAATCAATCCCTTCTTGCTGATTGAAACCTTTTACCACCAATCGAGCCTTGTTTCGCGTCACTATCCCTCTGTCATCTTTCTTGCACTTAAACACCCACTTAGTGCCTATCTCTCTTTCACCTTTAGGAAGGTCCACTAACTCCCAAACCTTCAGCTTAGCAAACTGTGCCAATTCCTCTTGCATAGCCTCAACCCATGAATTGTCTTTAAGAGCCATATGTATGTTCTTCGGCTCCTCTTGGGAAATAAAACAACTATACAAGCATTCGTTCACAATCCCAGTCTTCTCAATCGACACAAATAAACCAGAATTCGCTGCTATGCTTCTTCTCGTCTGAACACCTGCAGTAGGATCTCCAAGTATCATGTCAACTGGATGATCTCTATTTGCTCGTGTAGTAGCAACAGTATCTACTTCTAAGTTATCACCCAGGTTTGATCCAATCTCCCCTTGAATGTTCTGATATGCAAATGGATTAATGAAATCCTCCCCCTCAATGGGTTCAGAGTCACTATCACTTGAATCAGGATCAGCAGCACCTTTGGAAGTTTCCGCAGCATCTGTCATATCAACATTCGATCTAGGCATGAACTCGCCTTCATCGTCTCCACCAATCATTGTTTGAATCAACTGAGAATCATCTGCATTTGGAAACTCAGGAATAATAAATGACTTAAAAGTGCTTTCATAATCATATAATATAGCAGGACCACTCGTTGATTATTGAGGTTTGTATGAAGTAATTTCCACATTAAATACAACCTCAATTTTACCAGTTTTTAGATTAAAAACCCTTTTATTCGGTGTGCCAGGCACATAACCTAGAAAGTAGCCATCGTCAGCCACCTCACCAAATTTTTGTTTATCTTTATTTCGCACAATGGTGTAGGGTAATCCAAATGGTTCAAAGCCTTCTAAGTTTGGTTTCTTGTTAAACATCAATTCATGACAGGTTTTATTAAAACGTTTAACAGTCAAAACTTTGTTTAGGACGTAGCAAGCTGTATTCACAGCTTCTCCCCAGAAAAGAACTGGTAGCTTTGAATCTGAAAGCATTGTCCTAGCGGCTTCAATCAACGTCCTGTTTTTCCTCTCAGCAACTTCATTTTATTGAGGTGTATAAGGAGCAGAATATTTGATGTTCAATTCCCTTTCGAAGACAGTAGAGATCCAGAATTCGATTCTTGAACTCCGTGCCATTATCACTCCTTATCCTCTTGATCCTTGCATCATGGACGTTTTCCAATTTCGTAAAAAGATCTATCAGCATCTCCGCCGTCTCATCTTTTGTACCTAAAAAGAGAACCCATGAATAACGTGAGTAATCATCAGTGACAACTAAACAATAGTACTTTCCACCTATGCTCCTTACGTTCACTGGACCGAATAAATCCATGTGAAGTAATTCATAAGGGGCATCCATGGAATTTACTGTTTTAGATTTGTGAGGTTTCTTGTGTTGTTTTCCCTTTTGACATGGAAGACATTTATCTTCCACTTGAAACCTCTGCATTGGAACCCCTTTCACTAGCTCATTTTTAACAAGGTAATTCATTTTTCGATAGTGAATATGGGCCTTGCGTCTGTGCCACAACATCGATTCAGCTTCAGATGCTTTTGATAGTAAACACGCCACCACAACATTTGGATCCTTAGCACCCATGTCCATGACATAAGTGTCATTTCTCCTTGGCGCTCGCATCACTATCCAATCGTCTGGAATCTTCAAACCTGGTTTCAACACTAATGCTTCATTCTTGGTAAAATGGACCGAGTGACCCTTGTCGCAGACTTGTGACACACTCATCAGATTGTGTTTAAGCTGCTCCACATAGTTCACTTTGTCCAGTGTGATCTTCCCATTGGTCACCTTTCCTCCTCCTGTAATTCTACCACCTTTAGCACCCGCAAAATTCACATTTCCACCATCATAATCTTCAAATTCAGTTAACAATCTCACATCCCCCGTCATGTTCCTGGAGCAGCCACTATCAACATACCATAGGTTGATAATCCTCCTTAGCAGCTCCTGCACACACCAACCAAAAAGTAGTTAGATTGGGGGACCCAAGCCTTAATGGTCTTGGGTCGTCCAAATTCACCAACCACTGGAACATCCATCCAATATCCATTACTCCTAACTGGAGTCTTGGATCTCAGACCTGTTGATGGAATTTGATTTTGATTTCCACTAGGTCTTTGGTCCTGAGGGTTCCTATACGTATTTGGACTATTTGACCTTTGGAAATTTTGATTTTGGTACCTTGAATTCTGATTCCAAGAAGCTTGATTGTTATAATTTCTAAAGCCATTGTTATAAAAAGTTCGACCACCATTATTCTGGTATCGATTTTGAAATTGACCTTGACTTCTGAAATTATTAGTATTTCGATTAAAATTGTTCATTCTAGGTGAACTGCTTCTAGGTCTCTCATATCTGCCTGGTGGAGATCTAGGCTGAAATCTAGGTTGATTTCTTTGAAAACGTGGAACTTATGGAGTTCCTGTTCCAGCCTTATCTACACCAACAGCAACATTCTCTGGTTGCTTAGGAGCAGATTGCTTTGAAGAATTTGCAACTTTCTCCTCATTATCACCTTTCTTCTCAGGTAATTTCCCTCTCTGTTTTTCACTAAGTTGTGCTTCACTCTTTTTGTTAGGACAGCAGCTAGCTACATGTCCCTTGATGTGACACTTGAAGCACGATCTCCTTTTCAAAGACTTCTTAGTTGTAGTCTCTGAGGTAGATCCCTTATCAGATGGTGATGATCCCTTGGATGAACCTTGTTTAGTTTGCTTGATTTCAGATTTTTCTATGCTCTTATTTTTAGCAAACTCTACATTTGATTCATTTTCAATAACAGTTGTTTCATTTTTCATATCACTACCTTGAACAAAATTAATCTTTTTAACAAAAGCTTGATTTTTATTCTTAGGCGGTGAATTTTTCTTTTTCAAAGGTTCCCTGTTTTTGTTTTCCTTAGCATCATCACTCTCAGATCCATCACCTTGACTTGATGTGGATGGAAAACTACTTGGTGCAGATGCCATAAAGTCTGCTAGCTCATCTTTACTAGGTAGGAATGAATAGTCATGACTAAGAGGAGGTGGAACTTCATTAAAGCCCTGGAAGCCCACACTTGTCTTGTCATTACTCTTCTTTAACCCACCCATCATGTGTTTCATTACAAAAGACGAATCTCTGAATTGACTCAATTTCTTTTCAAGTTCAACAATTTTAAGTTGTGCATCTGACAACTCATTGCATTTTTCAGAAATCTCTTTTGTTTTCTCAGCCATCATGTCATGAGCTAAGTCTATGACTTGAAGTTTTTCATTCAATTTTCAAGTTAAAGCTTCAATTTCAGCTTCATAACCTCGTATCTTCTTCAAGTATGTAGATTCATTTCTTTTAGCAAAAAAGTTTGCTTCTTTTATGTTAGACATCTCATTTACCAGACTTTGGTTTTGTGTTGACAACCTGTCAACCTCACCCTGTAGTTCACGACATCTCAAACATACAGAATTAGATTGTACCTTTTCCTCATGAACTTCTGTATTTTCATCAGCAACAACCTGTTCAGCTTCACTCTCCTTCTCTACTTTAGCATCCACTTCAGATTCAGCATCACTCACAGTAGTTTCAGCCTCATCAACTGGCACTATCTCTGCCATGAATGCCTGAGTGGCACTCTCATTTCCCTGATATCGCTTTTGTAATGCATCCCACATATCCTTTGAATTAGTGTACTTGTTGAAGGTATGCTTGATGCTATCAGGTAAGGACATTTTAATTGTAGCCAATGCTCTCTTTTCAGCGTCATACTTCCTTTTATCATCCTCTTGCATGTTCACATAGTCTGTTCGACGTGGTCAGCCCTCAAAATCGTGTGTTGGGTTTGTGTACCCATCTTCTATACAGATCCACATGCGAGCATCCTGAGATTCAATGAAGGATTTGAAGTTGTCCTTCCATGTAAGATAATTCTCCACCTTCATCATCTTAGGTGCATTCAAATTCGTCATGTTCGACATTTTAACGCAACCGACTGGTAAAAAAGTACAAAATATCTCCGAAATCAGTGGTTACCAAATTACACATTTTTTTACCCAAAAAATCCAAGGAATTCGACGGTGCAGACGGTTTAGTCAAACGAGCTACGGATCACTTTCTATTTGCAAAAAAACTCAAATTTTATCGACGCTTGCCAAGAAATTTTCCACCTCTTAATTTCGCTGGTTTTTAAATTTGCTGAGTTAATTTCGCTGAGAATCAGAATAATTTCGCTGGTCAACTGGTTAATTTCGCTGATCTGTTATTTAATTTTGCTGGTAGGTCAAATTCGCTGGTCAAGTACGCTGCTTAATTTCGCTGTCTATTTTCACTATTATGACGACCAGTAAATTCGCCGAAAACCGTGATAATTTCGCTGTGGAAAATTATACGGTTACCGAAGTCGCCTTTGGATTTTAGCTTCGCCGGGTCAAACAATTTCGCTGGACTGTTAAATTCGCTGAACCAGTAAATCAGGAAACTTAATCTTTTCGAAATTCTGAAGATTTTCCAGATTTCACCAACACTTTCCTGCAAAATCACAAGGCAAAATATCAGTAAATTTTCGAAAACAATATGATGAACACGAAGAACAGTCTTCGAATTCCAGCCAAATACTCGTCAAAATCCAACAAAAATCATCCCGAAAACCTGCAAATCAGTAAAACTAAACAAACAAACTGATTAAACACAAACAAAATCGCAGAAAGATTATCAGAATTCAAAAATTTCGAAACCCTAATTTCAGGTTTCAAAAATTTAGAAAATAAACTCCCTGTTTCTGCCAAGCACAATTCTGAACCGAGCCTTCAAGAACCTAACGCTCTGATACCAATTGTAGGTCCCCTATTCGTATGGATCTTTCACAGAATTGTCAATCCGATCAAGAGTGCGGAATCCTCTTGATCAGAATAAGCAGAATTGAGTAGAAACAAAAATCACTTTCAAACTGGATTTTTATTGATTATCTATCAAAGTGATTACAATCAATCAAGATCCCTAACCACACTAATTTCGTCCAAGCCCTAAGCACTCTCACAAAATTCTCACACAAACTGTTTTGGCTGATTAACCTGAACCCTAAAGCCTAACCTTGTTTATATAACACAAGGTTTGCAACTTTAGGCATGGGTTCCTACATGGGCTAGGCCCAAATCGTTCCCCATTACCCAATGTGGGTTTTGTTTAGCCCAAACTTTATTATCTCACTAATACAAAGCTAAACCCGCTAACCGTTTATCGTTTAACAAATTACAAGATATCCAAAGACCAAATCTAAGTTGTTGTCACAAACATGCACCAACAGTGCAGACGTAGTAATCGCTTGGCTCATATCAAGAATATACAAATCATTAATCCTTGGAGTCGTCAACAGAATCCATTCTTTGGGAATCTTGAAATCGGGTTTCAGCACATAACAACCGGTATCGTCAAATTGTACCGTGAACTTCTTGTCACAGATTTGCGAAACACTAAGAAGATTGTGATCAATTTGTTTCACATAATTGATCTTGTCAAAACTAACAACACCATTTGAAATCATTCCTTCCCCAGTGATATAACCACCTTTATCACCTGCAAAGGCAACATAATCTCCCCTAATGCTTTTCACATCATACAGGAGCCTTAAGTCGCCTGTCATGTGCCGGGATGCTCCACTGTCAACAATCCATAGACTATTCACAGTTCCTCCTGGAACACCCTGCACAACACACTAAACGATCAGTTTGAGATGGGGACCCAAGCCTTAGTGGTCTTGGGTCGACCCTTATCATCAAGAAATGTTATTTCTATTTCTTTATGATTTGGAAATGGTGTGCCTCCCCCTGAAACTGTACCGGTTTTAGGTTTCCAAGATTGTTGCCGTTTACCAGATTGATTGTTACTTACAGATTTAGACACTTCTGGTTTTGACGAATTTGATGAACTTGGTCCCCTTTCAACAACATCCGGTTTTAAAGATTTTTCGATTACCTTAACATTTTTACGTCGTTGTTTTGCTTCTTGTTCCTTAACAATTCGTTTGACTTGTTTAGGTGTCACAGGACGACGTTGGTAATCCTTTTCAGGAGGGGCTTTTTCAACAAACCTTGGTTTTGGTGGGTTTGTACAATTTTTGATTATATGCCCAAATTCCCCACACTTAAAACATGTTCTCATTTCAATAAATTTAGGAGATTCTGATCGATGTCCCGATGTTGAACTTGCGGGCCTTGAGGTACTAGCATCATTATCACACCCATTTGTATGTTGAGTGTAATTGTTATCACTGTTACGTTTCAAAATTTTTACTTGTTGAACAAAAGAAGTATTGGATTTGTTTTCAAAAGTCTCAATTTTGTCAGTACCGCTTGAGGCCACAAATTTAACATCCCTTCCCTTTTTCTTGTTTCGAGCTCCTTTTTGTCCAAAATTAGGTGTTTGAACTCGTTTTTCCTGTTGTTTACCTTTAGGGGCGATTGGTTGTTTCTCAGTTGGTAATTTTTGATTCCCGTATTGTTTTCTAACTTCAGATTTTGGAATAGGATCACACTAAGTTACTGTAACTCTCGGGATCGCCTTACCCAAAAACTTACTGGTAGAATCTTCCAAAACCCTTTCAATCATTGATGGATTAACATTTTTAATTGGGAAATTCTTGTTTGAGTAAATTTTATCATCACCAATCAAAGTATACAACACATTATCGCCCTCAAATGTAGACACAGATTCATCCACATATTTAATCGAATCAATCTCTTGTTTTGCAATTGATTGCACAACGGGGGCAACGGGAGTAGGAGGATCACACAAGATATGATTCTCAACTGGAATTTCTACTCCTTTCTTCTTATCAAGAGATTGATCCTTATAACTCGAATCTGATTCATCCGATTCATCATCTGATGAAACACAGCCCTCAATTATTGGAGGACTTCGTTCCACAGCACAAGACACATTTTCTGTCTTTTTAGATTCCTTTGATGAATCATCCAGTTTGAACCCTAAACTTGCTGCAAACTCTTCGGGATTAAGAGGTACAGATGGTTCAAACCGTGGCATATCTTCCTCATCAAACAACTTGGTATAATTGTGTCTCAATGGAGGTGGACACGATTTATACCCAATGCACTTAACATCCCTTTTCAGCTTCTGAACCTCGATGATATGATCAAGCACATATCGGGAGTTAGAATAACTCTCCAATTTTAGCTTGATCGCATCATGCTCGCATTTGGCAATGGCTAACTCTTTCTTTAATTCCTTAATGATATTAATATAGTTATTAATACCCATTTGCTTGTTCAAAACTGTTTTTGTTAATTCAGATACACTTTTCTTAAGCGTTTCAATGACATATTTGAAATCTTTTTCATTGTGAGTTAAAGCCATGTTTCCCTCCTTGCATTTCAAAATATCAACTACCTAGTTACTACTTCTAGCTTACATTTCAATTCTACACAATCATTGCACACACTAGAAGTTTCGGTGTTTACCTTACTAGTCGAGGCTGCAGTAGTTACCATAAAGGCAGTCTGATAAGAGAAAGATCCATCCTTAGTGAAGAACTTTTCCATTTCGTTAGAGGCAACTTCAGCTTTCCTTACCAACAAAGATTTCTGCCTTTTACGCTCTTCTGCGTCCTTCAGTTCCTCAGCTTCCTTAAGCAAACAATCAACCTCAGCATCAAGAGTTTCCTTTACTTCCGAATCTGAATCACAACCACCCGCATTGGAGCTTTCTGTGACACCTGTGTCACTTCAACCATCCAACAAATGCCAAACCAATGAAATATTGTATTTCATACTTTGGACTTGTATAAATATGTGTATCATTTACACATATCAATTTTTGTTCAATTTCAAACTCTAAATCGCTTTCTGGAAGGTTATACGCGCACCGATGCGTAAATATAACCAGTTTAATGCAACAAACAATCCGGAATAGTGACATAGGCTTAACATACCTTAAATAACCTTTACATAACTAAGAAATAAGTTTTGAAGGCTTTGGTATGGCAAAAGCAAGCTAAATAACTTACAGGGACTAAAGTTGACAAACTGCGAAAGTATGCCAATTTGAACTGTAACGAACATTCCGGAACATGACCATAAGTTAAACACACCTTAAATATCCTTTATATAGCTTAGAAATAGGCTTTGAGAGGTTCGGTGTGCTAAAATAAACTTTTGGGTCATTCAGGGACTAAAAGTGTCAAAAAGTGCACAAGTTTGCATTTTCGCGCATATCTTACGTTCTGAATACATTCGGACATCCAAAAATTTATGTAAGCACTAAAATATTTTATTTTAGTGTTTGACATAAGAAAAATCCATTCATCACGCAATTTAGATTGTTTTTCGCGCTTATGCGCATTCCGTCGTAATTAACCGAACATCGCGTTCGTACGACCAAACGAACTGACATCCGGCATATTTTTGAGCATGTTTCATGCCCACAATGTTTAGGCATCCTTTTGGAGCCTTGAAAATGATTTAACGAGCCTTAAACATGTCGGAAATGGCCTTAATACGCGATGGGGACTGAAAGTTGGACATTTGAAATTGTTTGCTGATCAGGGGACCCCTAGCGCGACGCCTAGCCCCCCTAGCGTCACGCTAGGCCCCTTCTGATCAGGAAAGGTCATTTAAACACAAGATTAACATCCCCTAGCATCCCCCAAAGGTCAAGTGCCACATGTTAAACTCTTATGGTGGCCAAAATCAGTAACCACAACATTTCAACAAGTGTAGGGATGTGATCATTCCCTCTTCTCCAAGAAACGATCCTAACGGTGGACCGAAATCTATAAATACCCATCACATTTCACTTCATTTCTCACAAGAATTTGATCATTTGTGCTCTAAGTTGAAACCTTTGTTTCATACCTGAGCTATTTTGATCAAGATTAGCATTCGGGGACCCTTCGTAAGTGTTCCTTCGTTCTTTTATTGTTTTTCGAGTCCGAAAGTCAAACTTTGTTTGACTTTCTGCATTGACCAGTTTATGGTCGATGCGAAGTTCATTTGAACTTCATAACGTGAGCGTGATCACGATGGTTATAGTCCCTAGTGACTATACCTAGTGATTACCACGTTATCTAGGCTCAGTGACGAGCCGTAGTTTCGGTCAGAATACGTATTCTTGCGTATTTTGTAACCAAACTACTTATGGGTATCAAAACCGTTTGTTTTGATACCAAACCTGTTTTCTAAACTTAGTTAAGCACGTTTTAACATGCTTAGCTCGTCACTTTTAGTTTAGTGCTTATATAGGGTCGTAAGGTAAGCGATCTAAACAATCGCTTATACTTTCGAACCCGACCCGTTTGGTCGATCATTAGGATCCGACAAAGCACATTAGGTGACCATAGTATATAGGGAATAACCTTATGAGGTTATACCTTATGGTCGCTTCGTTTAAGTAGTTGTATGATAGGTAGTTTATATGCCTTAGGTAAATTACCAAAATACCCCTATGATGCCAAAATTCATTTTAAACATATGTAACATAACTTTCGACATCTAAACTGATTTGACAACCATATTAGACATGTTAAGGCATATATTACTTGTCATAGGACTAGTTAGGCGGTCTGAACGCGTTTCACGCGAACGACGCGTTAAAGTAGCATAAGCTACCTAAACGGGTCGTAATGGGTCACAAGCACTTAGGTTAGGTTTCATTTAGTATGTAGGCTTTGTTAAACCATACTACATGAGTTCCCATACTCATTTAGTTTACGAGCCTCATTCTATCCGGTCTTCCGATTTAGGTCCGGGTTATTAATGTAGTTACCTATATTAGGTGCCGTTTGATATTCCGTGATCTCTAGCATTGCTTGGTGGTTATCTTAGGACTTCTAAGCAATCTCAAGTGAGTACATAGACCCCTCTTTTACTGTTTTCCAAACTGTTTTGGGGTGGAACACATGTGCCTACTTGTTACTTTCATGCTTTCCTGTTTTTCACATCATATACTTCCTATGTTCATTATTACATTATAGTACATGATTTCATTACATTTTATACTATGTATGTACATTGTGTGCATACTTAGTACATGGTTCTACATTACATTTCTGCTAGGTATGTTAACTGATAGCATGCTAGCACATTGATTTACATGACTTTTCTGCTTTGTATGTTAACTTAGCATACTTAGTACATTTCTTATTCATCATATGCTTACATTTTGGTATGACATTTGGTTTGTTTAAACTATACTATACATATTCTTTTGATAACCCATTTTTACATGGTTATCCGACTGTCGCAAGTCTTGGATGTATGAATTTTTACAATACCGCATAAATGTCTATATCAGTATAGCATGCATTTACTACACAAAACATAACTTTGATTTAAACCGAGTTTTACTTCAATACTTTGTTTTGTGCATTTTCACCTATGGTTTAGTTGATGCATTTCACTAGCCATACATATCATTTTGGTTACACATTACATGATTTACATTTGACAAATAAACATTTTCGACATTGGTTATACATAACATTTGTTGCACATTACTTGACTACTTTTGGACTATTAACATTTGATATGATTTATACAAGGACTTTTGACAATTGGTTTAAACATAAACTTACTACATTGGTGGTTTGATTAAGTGATTAAGTAATGATGCGTGTGTAATATGATACAAGCATGGTGGATACGCCGCTGGTACTTCCTATATATAAGTGTTTGTATGGTATTACATATCGTAGCGTTATTTAAATCATTTCAGTTTGAGACATATAACATTTTATACAAATAACATACTTTTTACAATACATTGTTTTACAAGCAACTTATCTTATACAAACTCATTTTACAATGGTTATTCATTTAACCATACATTATTCTCTTATTTATACATATCATCTGATCTTATCATTTTTCAAATGATTTACAAAACAAAGCAAATTACAAGGTTCATGACTAAACATTTTCTCAAACATAAGTCATGAAACCTATTTTCACAAAACCTATGTATCTCACAGGCATTTTTATGCTGACGTACCTATTTTCACATGTGTTTTTCAGGAGCTGTTGCATAAGATGATCAAGATACACATAGGCAGACTTGGGCTTTAGTGACAATAAAAGATGCAAGTCTAGTTAATTATGTTGTATTTCTTGTTTGTTAAGACATTGTAACACTTTTAATCAATAAAATGAAACTTCAATTGCCATGGATTTGAAACAATTAATTATGTTACAACAGTCCCCGACATTTCCGCCACGTTTTGTATGTTCTACGTGGTCAGGGTGTGACACTTTCATCATCTGAGCTACCACTGTAACCAAAATTGTCCTCATCCTCAGAGAACTCTTCACTGTGAATATGCTTGATATACTTGATAATCTTAGTATAACAAGCAGTTCCTCCATTTCCTTCCATTCCCTGATTTCCCAATTGAACTGACCAGTCACATCCTTCATCTGCGTGAACTACCAAGGCCATGTTTGAATTGGAAGGCCTTGACTGATTTGAGTTACCCGGATTGTTAACTGCTACAATACCCCTTTCATTGTTCCCTTGATTGGCATTGGATGAGCTTGACTGGTTTCTGAAAGGATTTTGATTTCCTTGTCTGCTCGGTCGAGTGCATTCCCGCTTGAAATTACCTTTCTCACCACAATTAAAGCACGTAACTGCATCCTTATCAAAACCATACTTAGTGTCCCTTTTACTTTCCAAACTTGTTCTACCAGTTCTCCCCATGTAGTCCTTAGCTCTTCTCACTACATATGCAAATGCCCACTTAATATCCATCAATTCCATATCCTCCCTGTCTATTTGTTGATAGTCTTCATCTGTCAAATTAATTTTCCCAATTTGACCAGCGACTAATCCACAATAGGCACTCACCATTGTGTTTAAAAGCTCTATATGTTCCCAAGCACCTTCCACACTTACTTTGGTGAAGTTTGAAGTATCGAATCTGACAGTGTTGGGGTTTGAAGATTGAATGTTGTTGTTACCATAAAAGGCTTGTTGAGGAGGTGGTTGACAAGGTAGTTGTAGGGTAGATTGTGTGAATAGAGAGGGTTGTTGTTGAGGAGGTGGTTGACACGGTTGTTGTAGGATAGATTGTGTGAATGGAGAGGGTTGTTGTTGAGGAGGTGGTTGATAACGTAGCTGGATATCCTAAGTTGGTTAAAAACAAACATTCAAAATCTAGCTTTTTCAGGAAATCTTATCCCTACTAACCATAATCCGGTGACATTTCCGGTTAACCGAGTCACCGAAAAATTTGACGAATTCAAATTTTGAAAGTAATTTTAAGAAAAACCAAGTCCTAACATGTCTCCATGTGTTTTAACTGGGTTTTTGTAAAAATTATCTTCAAACAACAAGTTTTTACTAAGATTTAAACACTTTTTCAAAAAAAAAAAGAAAAAAAAGAAAAAAACTTGATTTTCTCAAACGCAAACACAAAAACAACTTCCAAAAACTTCACAACTTGCTCAAAAACAAGGTTTTGCTTGGTTTTAAACAAGGAAGAGAGCCTAAGCTCTGATACCACTTGTAGGTTCGGGAATCCAGACTGAAACCCGTGATTAGTGTCTGATTAAGTTCAAGACGGCAGAGATTAGAGATGAACAAACAACTTCTTTGTATTAATCCGGTTGTATAACATTACAAAGCGGCCTGATTACAAGATAACCGAACAATACCAAAGGGGTATACATCCGGGGAGAGACCAAGTGGTGATCTTTCCCCCAAACACTAATATCACACACCGATATTTCCACATATTACCGGTGGGCCCGGCGGGGAGTATCGTGACGTAGTTGATATCATCATAGTCAATACACACAATATAATAGCACTGCGGAAGGCTTGGTAGAATATTACTATTACAAACCATAGTGTCCGAGTGTCCAAGTAAAAGAATATACAGACTTGGTTGTAATAAAGATCCACAGGCAGATCATAAAATAAAATACAAGAAACTGAAATAACAGACTCCAGGCATCTAAGGATTTGCAAGATCCTCTTATTGACACCGATTAGCTCTAGCCTAGTTACGTGAGGTACCTGTCACTTAGTCTTTGGAAAATACGTCAATTTTCACTGGTAAATACAATTAACTAACTCATTTGAAAAGAGTTTAAGAAAATTGATTTAAGTGCACATGGCACAAACCATTTATAACTTGGGATAATTTTTATATAAAATCTTGTATACAGTTTTACATGTTTGTCATACATATGGGGCCGGTTTGGAAGCCGGTCATGATTAACCGACTCACCACTTATAGAACCCACAAAGGAGTTATCCCCAACATGTGGGTTATTTAGCATTTGCATCTGTCAGGTGTATGCCTACACCCCGTGCATAGGTCGTGGCCATTTTCAAATGAAATGAGCCTAGGATATCCAGGACATGGTCGTATTAATCCCCAATGTTTATGTTATCAAACAAAACAGATTAAAACGGGTTATGTAAATTTATTAATCATAATCCGATTAAATGATTTCATACCCGACCAAGCGGTATTATTATAATACCGTATCCCAAGCCCGTATAAGGGAAAATAAGTTTAAAGTATTTACCTGAGCTAGATGTGAAAGAAGTAACTCAGCCGTATATTTCCTAAACCTTTATGAAAACACCTTCTACTGAAGCTACTCAAATAGAAGGTTTATTAACATATTAGGATACTAACGGGTCTTTATTTAAGTCAAAGACTTAGACCGGTTAGTTTGAAATATACCTTACGGTTCTAAACGCTAGATTAAGCGGAGACCGGAATAGAATGTGGTTTAGACCCGACAAGTTTGGATACTTGTATAATATGGGTAAACTAAACACATTCTGGATTTTAAAGATTTAATGATAAGGTTAAACCCATTTCAGTTATTTTATGTAAACTAGTTACATACACCGATCCGAACGCATAAATGCATAACGGGTAACCAAATGAATTATATATAGGTCTCATATGTTATTATGCTTAAAATATGTTAATACATCAGTAGGATGTTAACATATATGCCCAAAAAGTATTTAAAACCAATTTAAGTCTTGTAGGGGTATTTTGGTCATTTTAAGGTTTGTAAAAGAGATTTTATCAAGTTATATCAGTAAGATATCATACATATGTGAGGTTTACTATTTATGACCAAACTATGCCCTGAAAGGGTATTTTGGTCATTTCACATATGCTTTTAAGGACATTTTTGGAAGTCTGCGTTCATGACTTATACATACTGTAACAATATTAAAATTTATTTAAAAATTTAGTAGGTAACAAATCTTAGGTGTTAAATATGGTTTGAAACCATACTATGCACCTAATTAGCGTAAAAATCGCTAATTGACGATAATTAAGATGTTTATGGAAATATGAGATTTTGATCAGTTTTAAATGCTCAAAATAATTTATTTAATGTATAAGATCAGTAGAAGAAGGTTTGGCATTCAAATTATTTGTTAATCTCATTTTATGCATGAAAAGGGTATTATCGTCATTTACCGAATTTTATAAGAACTCCATGATATGATCAGATTATAATCTGATAAAAAATTCCAAAAATCCTTAAAAATATTATCTTAATAGTTGGTAATGAGTTTTGGGTCAAAATCCATGTTTAAACATGACTTATGCAAGATAGTGTAATTAAATTAATAAAAAGCTTCAATTTACGATATCGAGCATAACTTCTGTTTGAGACCAGGAACTGATGTCAAATTTTTGGGAC